>JBAJHW010000017.1:4717500-7242500 GCA_037013535.1 Intellagama lesueurii
GTTTGCACTCATTTTCGCACACCTCTTTTTCTTTGTATTTAGCACAGTGTTGTGTGCCAGCTTCCCTGATACTCCCATTTTTTGGGTATCAATGTTGATCGAAAAAAGGAATCCGACATTTGGTGATGTTTCTGTTCAATGTCATATACAGCCTCCCCTAAGATACACATTTTCCATATTGTTTCCACCAACATTTGTAGTTTTGTATGCTGCTTTCTCAAACTTACATTCCCTAATGTACACTTTTTGATGTGTAACTTTTGGATCAAGAACTCAGCCAGCAATTTGGAGAAATGCAGAATCTGAAAGGCAGCTCTTTCAATCTGTGTTTTAGTCTAGGAAGTGGGAATTAGGTTAATTAGCTGAAAGCTGAAAAGGAAGAAGCAATTTTCGGCTACATCTCTGCCTTCAAGTGAGGATGGATAGCAGCTGCTGCTCCTCCACTGTTCCTCAGTATCCTCTAACACAGGGATATACTGTTTCTGAGCATGGAGGTTCCACTTAGTTATCTCAACCAGCATTCAGGGGTATACCATTTCTGATTGTAGAAGCTCTACTTGGCTGTCTTCTTCAAATTTGTCTCATCCTACTTGAACGATGTCTCTGATCCAATTGCTAATTCCATCTACAAGGGACCCATTGAGCCAAGAGGACATCAGTGTGTATTGATTTACCATTCACAAGTTGATTTGATGGGTCTTCCCTCATAGGTCTTACAATTGGATTTAGCTACAGCTTTGAACTTGGTGAGGTGAATGACTTCATTGACTACTTATGGCTTTAGTTATTTGTTTACATTCCAGCTTTTTGTCTTTCTCGCCTCAGCCTTTTCCTCAATACACTCACGATGGCAACAACCACTCGGTCAACAACCCTGTGAGGGAAGCCAGGGTGAGGGAATGTCTTCACCTTGTGAGCTTAGTGGCTCAGAGGGGACTCAAATCTGGGCGCCCCAGTTCTAATTCAGCACTCCTACCTTGGATAGGATTTCACAGTTGATTATGGTTCCTCTGCTATCCACCAGTAATCTCAGGACTGGAGCAATGACTTTCATTGTTAAAAGATGCAAGCAGGAGTTTTTCCTCATAGATCAGGTGTCATTGTAAAACTTGGGTGTTTTCTTTCTACAATGGGATTGTAGGTAGTTGTAGCTAGTGACTCCGATCCCAGGGGTGCTGTGAATCCATGACAGGTTTTATTTAAACTCAACCAGAACTATCCAAGGTGCTGAATCCTATTCACTTGGACAACTCCTGTAAAGTGCAGTCTAAAACCTGGCATGGATTCACAGCACACAACCTTCAACTCAGCTGCCACCGATTATAAGGGTTCTTCCATGCTTCAGTAGAGTATATAGTTCCATAAATAGATTTGAATGGATCCGCTTGATGGAGATGTTTTTGAAATATTTGGCTCCATATTCCAAGAAAATCACATTCTGCTCCTCGCAAGGTGAGCAGGCGAGCAAATTAATAAAGAAGGGGGAGAAAGCAGCGCCCAGCGTCTCTGCCAGAACTCTCTTGGGCCAACCTTTCATTGTGCTTGCGATATTATTCTGTTAGCCAGGATACCTACTGTACAATTCCGACCCCGTGGGTTTCTAATCTGCTTATTTATAATTCAAAAGCTTGCCCATATATTAATGAACCCTTAATGAGCTGTTGAAAATGCCTGAATTACAGTCAGATTATTAAACTCAAACGGCCCCTGTAATCATGCCATTTGAGTGGGTTTTTAGGTGCTTTTCATATCGGGGCGGCTTTGTATTGTTGAAAGAGATGGGTTTATTCGTAGGAAAAGCTTGGTAATAATTTTGACCTCCAATTTATTTATTGGCCTCTGAATACCGTCGCCTGGGCACGCTCGTCTGTTATCTGTGGGGGCAGGTGCGCGGCGCATTGAAAGACAGCTAATTAGGATCTGCTGAAAGATATGCGGAAAACGGTGTGTTTTTTTTTAATAACAAAGCCGAGTTGGTTGTTAAACAATGTTTGAGCGTCTGTTTATGCGATTTGTCCGGATCCTGCAGATACCAAAATGGACGGCGTGGGTTTAAGGAGATGAAAATCGGGAGCACACAGGTTTGCGGTTAACCTTCTGCCGCTCACCCGTGAAGACGTTTGAAACTTCGCTTAGGGCAAGAGAAATGGTTGGGCATGGACGGGGTCTGGAAAGATCCATCAAAGGTGCACCAGCCTGGGTTGCCATATTTAATGTGGAAGTATTTGGCTTTAGGCTGGTGCATAGCTTATCTGGTGCGAGCTCTCACACTTTCCAATGCTATTAGCTCCTCTCTAGGTTTTGCTGGAAGTGATGTATTATTGTGTTCTTTTGAGCACACTCCCTACCTCTTAATGCCATGATGCATCGAAAGGTCAGCAAGCTAAATTGTAATAAACCGGTACGTTGATATACTGAGAAATAAAAATAGGGAAACAATGGATGTGGTGTGAGCTTATATGTCAAAAATGCATAGATTATTGGTACATAATTTATAGAGGCAGACGCTCGTTAGCCTCCGGTGTCTAAAGGTGCTTGAATAAAGGAAAGGTTCACCTCGCTGGATAAGGTGAGCGGTGCGTCCCCTTTGAAGTGGAGGGGCACCGATTCAGGGAGACAACGAGGGGGATTTGCATCCCGTAATTGACAGATGGCCTCCGTTCACCTTGTAAAAATAGAACACACCCGTCTCTTTCGATAGGAAAACAATCTTGTTGTGTGTGACATCCATGTGTTGATTCCTGCATTTCCAAACTCAGCTGGGGCGGATGGAGACGGGGAAGTGTGTTGCTCATGGCTTGGAAGTAATGTGTTAGATTCAATACGTCAATGTTGAAATCTTTATTTTTTTGTGCAAAACAGAAGGACCGCATTGCAACTTAAGAAAACGTCATGTTAAAAGTAATGTGGAAATGTTACTTTAAAATGTTACTCTTTGGAGGCCACAGTTGGCTTGTCTTCCTGTCTAAAGCAACAGTAACTATTTCAAAATTAATGTGTTAAATGAACATGTTATTTCCAAGCTCAGGGTTTGGCCTCTTTTTTCTACATCATTATAGGCAGGAGGACTGATGTTAGCAGATAAACACCATCTTGCTCTCTTCTCTTTGTGTGCAAATTTCAGTGTCATTTGATAAGAACATTGGAAGACAGCAAAGTCATGGGATGGAAATGCTGGCATGATTTTGCTATGTAGGTTTTGTTGATGCAGAAGCTTCCAGAACATCTTTGGATGAGACCCCAGTGTCCTTCGAGACTCATCTAGGGTTCATTACGTTGGAGACTAGTCATGGCAGCTTTGCTGTCTGCTGTCACAATCTTCTCTTGAGGAGAACATCCTTTTCTGGGAATCTTCCCTATCTCAGAAGAGAGCAGTAAATCCTTGACAGGTAATCCATGGTAGTTAGCAGTCCATTTAGTAATCAGGCTACTGGGCGTGTAGAAGTTTGCAAATCTACTGTCCTAAAGATCTGGAAGACCCAGAATCATTGAGATCCACCAACCCGAAGAAGGCATGAAATAGTGGCTTAGTAAGGGGCAAGTGGCACTGGAGTTGAATCTCTACATCCAAATGTTGCAAAAACTGCAGTGTTCCTGGACAACTTCTGCATGCTGTGTTTTGGTTGTGTGTCCAACCACTGGTGACATTCCATACCTTTTGTCCAGGGTCTTAGATAGAAGTCCTTTCTCCTCTCCATCTTTTATGTGAAGAAATCAGAGGTGAAAGATCCAATAAATCGAAGCATGTGGCCCACTTCCTATCTGAATGACTGTCTTGTTATCTGCCATCAAGTTGCTTCCGGGTTATGGTGACCCTATGAATGAGTGAACTGCCAAAACACCCTGTCATTGACAGCCATGCTCAGCTCTTGCAAACTCAAGCCATGGCTTCCTTTATGCAGTCAATCCATCTCCTATATCGTCTTCCTCATTCCCTGCTGCCTTCCACTTTTCCCAGCATGACTGCCTTTTCCAGCAAATATGTTGCTATTGAAATCACACGAATAAATCAGAACAGGCCTCGGTTGCTTGTTTTCCTTAGCACAATAGTGGGGGTGCTTCAGCTCTTCAGATGTTTTGGATGTCAACTCCTGGACGTTCTGGCCAGCAAAACCAGAGTGTTGGATGATAGAAGTTGTAGTCTAAAACATGGGGGATGACAGGGTTTCCTCACTGAGCAAGGGTAGCTGAATTATCTAAAAGAAGGCTGAATAAAAACTCCATAAAGCAAAAGAGCAGAGACAAATTATTCCTAATGAGGATGGTACAATTGTCAGGTCCGAGCGAATCGGAGTCCCAAATACCAATTTAGAGCTTAATGATGGGATGGAGGGGAAAGAACCTAATGATATTATCAAAATTGGCTTTCTGCTTTCTAAGCCTTTGAGAATTTCCTCCCACATCCTATCCTGCGACTCTTAAGGTTGAAAGCTGGAACGGTGAGATACGTAGCGTGTCAAGAGGAAGCAGGTTTATGAGAAAGATATCACACGCACCAAGACAATCCACCCGTCAAAAGAGGAGGCTGCAAGCTGGCTTTCGTAGCGTGCATTCACATCTGAAGCAGAAGGCAAGCTGGAAACGGAGAGGGCGGGAGGCAGAACAAAGGCTGAGATGCCGAGCGGATTTGTGTGTGTTTCAAGTTGGGGAAAAAAAATATCTTCAAGTGAGGCAAGGGGGGGGAAGAGAACGCAAGATCCTCTTAACCCACACGGGTTTTCAACATGTACATAATAACGAAAAAAGGGACTCCGAAGAGAATAGAAAAATATACAAAGCCAGAACCGTCCCTGAGAAATGGTAGACGGGGTGCTTGGAACTGCGAACCATCTGGCCCATATAACTGCCATCATACTAACGATCGAGGTGTTGCAGTGCAGAAGAAGCCGAGCTGGACCGTAGGTTGAGTCCCATCAGCGACTGGCAGTGGCTTGTCAAGGTTTCAGGCCGTTTCCCAGCTGAGTTCCACTTTGGTGTAGCTGAGCTTGTTGTGCGAGGTGGCATGTGTTGCGTGCCATCAAGTCCGAACTGACTTATAATGATCCTAGTAGGGCTTTCAAGACATAGCTTCAGTGGTGCCACTCCCCTTTGTGAATTTCTATGGCTGAGCAGGAATTCGAACCTGAGTCTTCTGAGTCCTAGTCTGTCATTCCCCCCGCAACACAACACTGAGTAGCCTTGTCGGGGGATACTTCCTTGTTGATCTCTTCCTTCTGTGTCGGGGCTTGCATTGTTATTATTCTTAGATGCCCTCAACAAGAGGGGAAGATGAGAATTTAGAAACAGGGGTTCGTGTTCTCGTTTTTAATGATCAGGTGGTTCTTGGCTGTCTGTCTGAACGTTTTTTTGTCTGTCGTTTTGTGCAGAGGCAGTTTGCACAAATTCAAGCGACGATGAGAAGGAAAAAAAAACCGAGACTCCTTCTCTCACACTCACCAGGCGTTGAGGGAGTTCTAGTAGGACTGGAAAAAACACACGGTTTCCATTTGTCTCTAGATCTTGGCATCCTGTTTGTTTCGCGGAGATTTGTGAAACGGGTGTGATCAACGTAGGGAGCATCTCCGTACAATCCTTGAACACCCGTTCCTCTGTGAAGATGAGGCCGTTTCCCCTTTGGCATCACCCGGTTGCGGGAAATCGGGACTCATCCCCAAAAAGGGGGTGGCCTTCAAAGCGTGTTTCCTTCAAAAAGGCGCATACACAACGTAGTTATGACGAGGGACTCACCGGCGTTTGTGCAAAACCATTGCCTTCCTTTCCTCCTCCCTTCCCCACCCCGAGGAATTTGGGCTAGATTCAGGCAGGAGAAGCAAATCCTGTTCTTGGCAGTTTATGGATGTTACTGTCATGTCAGCCGCACCCGGCGCTGTGCCGCTGTGTATAAATAACAACACGCGAACCTTACAGGAGGAAGTGTTGGCATGCATACATAGTAGGTACCAGCTACTTGCTCCCCTAAGAGGGAATCTGTCAAGAATACCTGCTATTTTTTCCCCCTAACCGATTTGAAGAGGTTAATTGGGCTGGGATATTTGGGGGGCACATTACATCTTTAATGGAAATGCCGATCCGAGAAGCCACCGCTCGGATGGGGTTTCCCCCCCCCCCCTCCCGCTACAACTGTAATTATATCTCAACTTTGCTTTTTTGTGGCAGGGTTGAGAGTGTCTTGGCAGCGTGCCCGTCTGACCTGATTAAACCTACAAAATTGTCAGCCTTGATCTATAGTCGTCAGATGAGACTTGGTGACGGGGCGGTCGTTTTGGAAATGTCTCTTCGGAGGCTGCAACATGGATATGTTGTCCTGTTTTGGGGTGGTTGTTTTGAATAAACAAACATGGAGGCTTCTCTGCCAGCTGCTTGGCAGCGCAGCCGGGTGCTTTGAGCGTGTTGCTCGCTCTGGCGTGGGCATCCTGTTCTTGTTGATCATAAAGCAGCAAGGGGACGGGGCCAGCCCAAGACATGAGGTCTTAGGGGGCTGGAAGCCAAGCCCTGTGGGGAAAGACGGAAAGAACTGGGCAGGTTTAGCCTTGAGAAAAGAAGACTGAGGGGAGATAGAATGGACTCTTATAGGAAGCTAGATTTCGGCTGAATATCAGGAATAACTTCTTAACTGTTAGAGCAGTACGACAATGGAACCCATGACCTTGGGAGGTGCTCCAACACTGGAGGCCTTCAAGAGAAATTTAGACAACCACCGGGCAGATATCCTTTGATTTGGATTCCTGCCTTGAGCAGGGGGTAGGACCCATTGGCTTTATAGGCCCCTTCCAACTCCATCATGCTATGATCCTATGATTGAATGAACTGCTGAACAGTAAGTTAACACTTAAGGAAAAACCCCATAGCACTTGTCATAGAGTTTATGGAGTCCTAGAATCCTAGATGTAGTTTTAGAAGAGATAACCATGTTAGATCTATGCAAGCATATCAAGCAAAATCCAAAGAAACAAAACAGGAGAAAAACATGCGGCACCTTAAAGACTATTATATTTTAATGTGAGCTTTCGTGGATCATGTCCACTTCTTCAGATGTATGGGAGAAAAATGAACTGCAGAATGAAACACAGAAATCACAAGTAAAACATTCAAAACATTCATTGGCTTTAAGGATCCTGGGTGTGTGGTTACATCTCACGTGCAGTGATTTATGGCCTATGTTTGGGGTTTGGTTCTATTGTAAACATTCCCACGGGAGACAGAAAACAGATGACCAGGCAAGAGGGAAAACAGAGGAGAAGGGGGATTGGTGGTGTCCGTCTTTCTCCCTTCCTGCCCTGTCCTAAAAAGTTGTCATCCAAAATTAATATTTCCAAACTCTGTTCTTGATTACCTCTGGATGCCAGATTTTAAATTCACTTTTAGCAAGGAGAGATTACTGAGTCAAGTGCTTCGTAATAGCTTTCTCTTTGAATGACAGCTGCTGGGTTTGGAAGCCGGCACGAATCCATATAGAAACGGCTTCCAGCGGAGCACAAAAGCGAGGGGAGGCTCTCGGCTTTTAAACGCTGTAATAGAACATCAAGAAGGTTTGCTGAACAGACTCACTTAGGTCTCGATTTCTCTCTTCCTGTCTTTCACCCAAAGGTCTCAGCATCCGAGGGGCTCAAGAAGAAGACCCGCCCGACCCACAGCTAATGCGATTGGACAATATGCTCCTGGCAGAAGGGGTTTCGGGTCCCGAGAAAGGCGGTGGATCGGCAGCGGCAGCGGCAGCAGCGGCAGCTTCCGGTGGATCTTCAGACAACTCTATCGAACACTCAGACTACCGGGCCAAATTAACTCAGATCAGACAGATCTATCACACGGAACTGGAGAAATACGAACAGGTGTGATGTGGCGCTCTTTTTCTGTCGCTTTCCCTCCGATCCCTATGCCCCGAAATAGCACGCCAAAAGGGGAGAGGTTCGTAGATGAAACGATGCATTCGAGACCTAAAAAAGGGAATGGAAACTCTCAGATAAGAAGAATTGGTCTCGCCGTTTTGGGACGAATCTGTTTGAATTGATTAGGGACCGGGATGCATCTTGGTGGCATGCCTGGTTCACAACTGGGATTCAACCAAGCACTTTGTGAATTAGCCGCCGTTAGCCGTGGTGGGTTGACACAAACTTTGTGTGAACACTGATAGCATCCTGGCCCTTGTCTGGTCACGATCGCTCCCTTCTGGGCCGGAATCCTAATGGTGTTTACCTAAGGTTTGCGTAAATCCAGCTAAGGGTGGATAATAGATGAAAAATCAGGGAACGTCTTGGTATCATGCCCGGCTCCATGCCTAAGTATACAGCTGACCATCTTGTTATTTATTCCATGCATGCCTTTGGAGTCAACTAGGTTGGGGGAAATCTGCACCCTCTTAAATTACTGCACAGCCTCTTGTACTCAAGAAGGGGCTGACTTCTTTTACACCTTCCAGTCCCAGAATAATGATTTTGCTTAAATGCAGATCAGGGAACCTCCTGTTGAAATCGCAGCCTAGAGAAAAAGCTTTCTGGCCCTCGCCTTACCTGAGAAGGGTCTTTGGAAAACCACAACAGACAGAACAGGAGGAAAAATAAATTCTGAGTGTCGTTTCTTTGGCCTTATAGCCTCTGACCGTAATAAATGTAAGCGTTCGGAAGGAGCCTCGGCGTTCGAAGCCCCCTTAGCTGCGTCGGTAAAGGTTTCCAGCGAAATGTCAGATCTATCCGTCCAAACCCCAGGAAACGGAGGCCGGGCGGATTTGGGAGGCGGAGGGAGAGGAGGAAAACGCTGCTAGCAGCGCAGGAGCGAGAGCCGATGTGAGACATGCATGCTTCCTCCTGTTGCTCCTGACGCCCAGCAGTGTCTGTTGTACAGAAATATGATAATTTTTTCCCCATGCCTTGAAGCCAACTGTCTCGTACTAGTTTGTCTCAAGAACGGTGCCTGTCTCTGCGGCTGAGGGGTGGACGGGGAGCGCTCTCCCGTCTTGGTTGGCTCCAACTTTTCTGAGCGCTTGTTACAGGTGGAAGTGGCGCAGGGGGAGAGCGGGGGACGATGGGGGGTAGGAGGAAGGGGGAGAGTGTGGGCTCTCCGTTGAGCTGCTCAGACACAAACTGTTTGTGATAGGAAGGCAGGTCGGTCGGTCTGGTTTTTGTTTCGAGAGCAGAGACAAAGGGCTGATTAAAAGAAGCATTATGGGTACATAGGCACACGTGTCTTTGGTTAGTGGTGGCTGGTGGTGGATATTGCACGGTAACAGATAGGCTGTGGGTTTTAGTCTGATCTTCACGGCATCTCTCCAGGGTGCTGAACCCAATTTTTAAATTCAGTTTCTCTGGGCCACTTACATGTCAGTTAAAAAAAAAAAACCACACACACACACACACAACAGCCCAGTCTTGCTCTCAGGCTTACTTGGAAAAGACATAGCACGAAAGGTAAAAAGGAGGAGGAGGTCAAAGGAAAATAAGGAATCTGAAGTATACGTTGTCAGTGTTCTTAGGCACAAGATTTCGTGCAGATGAAATAGTCTCATACAGCCTGACTAGTTAGTTTTCTTATCGTGGACTTCCTGGAATAAAATAAGGCCCAAAGTACTCACATTCAGCTCAGATGCATCGGCTGGAATCCTGTTGGGCAGCTTCATGTGCACAGCAGTGATGATGTCATCAGGAGTGGCCACGGATTCAAGACTTCCTTCGGCAATTTCACACAACTTTAGTATATTGTGTGTGAGTTGCAAGCGCTGAAACTGCCTTTAACCGGTGGCGATTTGCTTCTGGGTCGCTCCATGGTTTAGGTCTCTGGCTACAGAGCCAGAGGTCGGGAGTTCGATTCCCCACTGGTGCCTCCTTGACAGGGGTTGGACTGGATGATCCATAAGGGTCCCTTCCAGCTCTGCCGTTCTAAGATGGTGATGAAACCCATTGGGTGAACCTGGGTTAGTCATTCTCTCTCTCAGCATAGGTTGCTTTGCCAGTTTCTTGGCAGCATCAAATGGAGAGGAGGAGAACCCTTTGGGTCTCATTATAGGAAACGTGCCGTAGAAATGTCTGCCGTTCTGCGATTCTAAGATTTCACCCATTCTTTGTTAATCAACAATATGTGTGTACCAGTTGATAGGAGAAAAACTCTTGGCTCTGCTCAGATGTCCCCGCTTTGAATTTTACCTGCCGAGAGAGGTACAAGTGTCATTCCTTCCAGCCTCTAGTCCAGCTGTAGTTCTACCCCGTAAGACTGTTGTTAACCCTGTCTTTGAGAGCACATCTGATGTCATGGCCCCTTTTGTGCTGTCACTGCCGTTTCGAACTCTGCAGCAAAACTGGATGTTTTACTTATTGCTATCTTTTGCTCTTTCTCCCTCTATCCTCTGCCTTCCCCCCCGCCCTCCCAGTTCCCTGCTCAGGGTTTAGTTTTGGAGATGCACTTTAAAGCAGCAGGAAAGAGGGAGGGAGGGGAGGACGAGAAACCTAACCCTCCAGAAAGTGTGTCACGCCATCAGCGCCTCTCCCACTTTCTTAGTGCCAGGAGAAATGCTTCCTTTCATAATTTACAGCTGCTATAATAGAGATGACATATTGAAAGCTATCTTCTATAATTACATTGAAATACATTTTTGCTGTAGGCAAAAGTATTGTAAGCATCCCAGTGCTCCCGGAGCAGCTGGGAACCTGCTGCCTTCGCGCGCGCGCGCACAGAGATCGCCCGGTTGTTCGCAGGTCTCCGGAGAGGGGCAGGAGAGGGAAGCCCCAAAAGATCTGAAGGAGTGAATAAAACGCATGAGGATAGGCTGAAGAACCAGAAGCCTTTTATTTTATTACTTATTTATTAATGTATTAAGTACGTACTTTCCCCCCAAGGAGCTTGTAATGGGGAATATGTCTCTCTGTTTCCCCAGTTTATAACAATGATGATAATAAACTTAGAACGGCAGAGCTGGGAGGGACCCTATAGATCACCAAGTCCAGTCCCTGACAAGGAGGCCCAGTGGGGGAATCGAACTCCCAACCTCTGGCTCTGCAGCCAGATGCCCAACCCCCTGAGCTATCCAGCCAGCTAAATTACTGAACCCTAATTCAGATGTTTCATAGCATCATCATCTTAGAACTGCAGAGATGGAAGGGATCCTATAGATCATGCAGTCCAGTCCCAGTTAAGGAGACCCAGTAGGGAATGGATCTTCCAAACACTTGCTCCACAGCCAGAGACCATAACCACTGAGCTATCCATCATCACAACAACCCTGTAAGGGATGTTGGGCCTAGAGATATTAGTTCAAGAATAACCTGTGAATTCATAGTTTATTGAGGACTAGAACCTTGATTTCCCGAGGAAGACAAGTAACAGAGAACCCTCTCAATTTCTAAAATTATATTTGGGGTTGGAGGACAAAATTTATTTCATCAGAGTCTTGATCTTTCAAAGGAACAGGGAAATCAACACGCAATTTCACTTTGGATTTATATTTCTCTGAATTTGGCATTGCCTTTCTGTTTTGAAAATCTGTGTATATGGGAGAGAACGGCTCATGAACCCGGGCTACTAGAATACTTTGCCAAAAAAAAAAGGAAAAAAAGACATATATGAAGGGAGCTTGCATGCAAAAATATGTACCTGTTTTCATGTGGGTCTCAAAACGTTATAGAAGAGATCAAAGTTGTGGCTGGAAAAATCTCTGTTTTAGAAAGTTAAATGGACAAAGTTGTCATGGGAAGTATGGGTGGGGAGATTGTGACCTTCCAGATCTCCGGATGATTTGTGCTACAACTCCCACGACTCTTGAGTATTGGCTTTGTCTGGCCTGCGTTGATGGGAGTTGTAAAACCAAAACACCTGAATGGCCCCCTTCTTTGGTCTAAGAAGCACATTCACATAGCCCATGTGGTGTAGTGGTTAGAGCAGTGGTTCCTAACCTTGGGTCCCCAGATGTTCTTGGACTGAAACTCCCAGATGCCTTCACCACGAGTTGTGCTGGCCAGGATTTCTGGGCGTTGCCAGTTTCACCCTGGCACGAACCTGAAAAATAAACCATGAACCAGCTCGTTTTTCATGGTTTCATGATGGTTCATGGGTAGCCACGAACTATGATGAACCACCAGTTTTCCGGTTCGTGCCCATCTCTAGACTACAGCTCCAAGAACATGCAAGCCAACTTGAACTTGTTGACCAAGACCAGCAGTTCTCCCGTCTCTACTTGTGCCTGAAAACCACCAGAGAGATGCCACTAGCAGATAAGAACTTCTTTGAGGGTTTCCTTCTTTTTCACATCGACTTAGAACAGATCCATGCATCCTGTCTCCTCTTCCCACGTCACTGTGTCTCCGGCACGTTCTGGAGACTTTGCTTGTCCATGTCTTGGGGGAAAGGCCAGAAGGATACTGTGTTTGTGCGTGTACACGGGAGGGTGTCCTGTACCCGTTTGCTCTCGGCAGCGTTAAAAAGCAAAGGACGATCACGGCACTAGCGTGCATGGCCTTTCTTAAGGGTGTACCCGGATTTTTAATTATCTAAATGTAAATACTTAACAAATTTTACTTAGAGTAATGAGCTAAAGTGCACACTACATAAATGAGATGTTCTAATTAATCATGTATGAACTACTGGTTTAAAGGGAAGCGCCGTGAAACCCGCGGATATTCTGGTCGGCTGCCAAATTGCTAATCAGCGTTTGCATTCAGAGGCATCTTCTCCATAATATGTTGTGAGAGACGTTTCGGAGAAATGAGGGTGAGGGTGGAGTTTGGGGGGGTGGTTGTTGTTTCTCGCTCTGGTGTGTGGATTTGAATTTTTGTTCTCCCCACCTCTCCCATCGAGCTGGGTAGACTTTTCACGTCTTTAATCCTCTGCCGGTCAGTTAATCGGCTAAGTGGAAGCCGCTCTGTATCCCTGGTGTAGGTTTTACAAATACTTTTAAAAAAATAAAAATTAGCAAGTGTAATATCAAAATGGTAAATAAAATCGGTACTTAAAACACATCTAAAAACTGCAGAGCACAGCTGTCCATTTAAAAAGCCCCTCTCAGACCGCCAGTGACAGAGGGAAAACTTGCCTGAAGAGAAAGGTCTTCATCTGCTTGCAGAAGGACAGCCAAGATGGGGCCAGCCTGGCCTCCAGTGGGAGGGAGTTCCACAGTCTGGGAGCAGCCACAGAGAAGGCCCTCTCCCGGGTCCCCATCAGATGCACCGGTGAAGGTGGTGGGACCGAGAGAAAGGCCTCCCTTTATGATCGTAACACCCAGGCATTACTCTGCTTGCATGAGGCACAGTGGAGACTTGAACTCCCAACCTCTGGCCCCACAGCCAGATACCTAAACCACAGAGCTATCTTTAATAGCTACATGGCAGGAATGTACAACATGGATTTTTACAAGCTGGGAATAGCTGTACCTATAGAACTTGGCCGCTGTAATGGGAGATAATTTTGTTTCAGTTATTTTCAAAGAACATACTAAAATTTGTGAAGTTACATCTCTGGGGTGGAAAGACCTTGTGTTTTACAGGATGGGAGTGTGGGAGAAAGTGAAGCCAACAGATTGTCTGATACTCGCTATTAACCCACTCTTATCAGACAAGCCTTTCCTCTAGAAGCAGCTAACTTCAAGATAAATAAGTTACAGACTAAAAAAGATAAGATAGGGAGGAAAGGGAAGTAGAGGGAAAGGCGAGAGAGAGTAGATTTGTATGACAGGGCCAAAGCAAAGCTAGGCCTTCTAGATCAATGGTTCCCAACCTTGGGTCCCCAGATGTTCTTGGACTAAAATTCCCAGAAGCCTGCACCACCAGCTGTGCTGACCAGGATTTCTGGGAGTTGAAGGTTGTGAACCACTGTTCTATACAGTTGTTTGTCCCATTGACTAAATGTCCAAATGTTGTTGATTGGGGCTGTCATGGTTTTACGCCGCATCTCACTTCGAAGCCCTGTGAGACTCCTTGTCTCCAGGTGAGGTTGAGGCAAGGGGTGCTGGATGGTTTTCCCCCCTCTTTGTGGCTTCTGCAAATAGTCTACCCCAAACTGGTGTCCTCTGCTTTTGAGAAGCAAAGCATGAATCCACATTGACATGCAACAAGCACAGAATACTGGTGGTTCATCAAAAGAGACTCAAACACCCCATCCAGTGCTTCTAATCTTCCCAAATCCATGCAACGATGCAGGAACTGTCCTCATTTGAGTTGTTTATTTAAAAAAAAAAACACTCTTTGTTTCATCATGTGCAAATTTGCTCATTTTGTTGCTTCTCCTTTTGTCGAGGGTGCTGCAAAATACTATGCCCTCTCAAGAGGTGAAACAAATACTTTCAGAATTTCTGTCCATAAGCTTCACCGGTGAAGCTGAGACAAGTGAAGATTTCTCTTTGTAACTATACTCACTGAATCCATGATGTTTGTGTGTTGAGTGAAGTCCTGTTCATTTACTGTGTCTTCTCTCCTTGGGGACTAAGAATCGGACTTAGCTCACACTGTTTATGTCTAGTGTGGACCACACCAAATTTCCTCTTGCTTTACTCAAATGACTGGAATGAACACTTGGAAAGAACTGGGTGTATAAACCCTCATTGTTGAAACCAAAGACCTAGGCTGTGGTGTGATCTTGCCAAAAAATAATCTAACTGGCCTTTCCCCCCACCCCACCCCACTCCCTAGGCCTGTAATGAATTCACCACGCATGTGATGAACCTTCTCCGGGAGCAGAGCCGGACACGCCCCATTTCTCCAAAAGAGATTGAGAGAATGGTGGGCATCATCCATCGGAAATTCAGCTCCATCCAGATGCAGCTCAAGCAAAGCACTTGTGAAGCGGTGATGATCTTGAGATCGCGATTCCTCGACGCCAGGTTGGTAATGCTTCCTGTGGTTTCTCCAAGGCTACTCAACACGACTGTCTCATACCAGTGAGCTGTCCAGGAGTTTTGAGCAAAAGATAGATCAGAATACGCTGGTTAAACCCCGTAAGTCAGTGCTTCCCGAACTTGGTTCCCCGGACATTCTTGGACTGCAAATCCCAGAAGCCTTCACCACTAGCTGTGCTGGCCAGGGTTTCTGGGAGTTGCCATCCAAGAACCCATCTGGGGACTCATGGTCGGGAACCACTACCCTCGGCCATTTGCAACAAACCAACAAGGATTTCTGATTCAACACCATACCTACACCATCAGCTTCTTTGGCCTTCCTATTGATTTGTAAAGATAAGAAACCTGCTGCAGCGGTTCTAGTGAGTCATAGTCTCGCTGCCTATTAGGCTCTATAGAGGACACCTCCCAAATAACTACAATTCCCAGAAGGCCACCCACCCCCCTCTTTCACAAAGTAACAAGAAGAAGGAAGGTAAAGAAGCTGAAAGCTTCTTTTTGAGAGGTTGTGTAGATTCGGGTTTGTGGGGTGTAATTCCCAGAATTGTTTGGACTGTTCATATTCCTCTACATATAACCTTTTATTCCGGAGACCATTGATCACTATCTTGACCAGTAGCTGCCTTATCCTGAGCAGACTTTGGGAAAAGTGAGCTTTTTGGACCACAATGCCCAGATTCCACAGGTAGAAAGGTCGGATGGAAAATTGCTGGAGCGGTTCTCTTGGTTGAGGGATTTGAGACCTTGTGGTCCAAGACTTGAATCTAATTGCTGCTCTCCAGCTAGAGCGAACCACTGAATCAGCTGCCGAATGATAAACCAATTTCTGTATCAATCCAATTGATTCAGGAGGTTTGCTGTACCTGAGAGTAGCAAGAGGATTTCGGCCGCTAAAAGGAATAGCCAAAATCCTGTTGTGTAGTAACGCCAGCAGAAGGGAAACGATGTAACGCGTAGTGGCAAATAGCTGCCAATGAACAAGCAGTCCTTGCTTAGATTCCTGGTCATGCAACAAGCCACCCAACTGGTGCACGATGAGGAATCCAAGCAGGGAATCGCTCATTAGTAACAATTTGCCCCCTGCCCATGTAACTCTTCAATAGGGTTTAAGCCATGGATTCCAACACTCTCATGCTACGTCTGAGCATCTGGGCCAACAATGTGGATTATCAGTGGCTCTCGGGGATTCGAAGAGCTAGATGACCCCGGCACCGTCCAGGGTCACTGGTGCCAACTTTGCTTGAGCGAAAAAGGAAGTTTGCTCGCAGGTACGCCCAAGGAAAGATGCGGCTTAGGGGCCTTGAAAGGGAAGGGGGGGTCCCCTTTGGAGGGAGATTTGGCCAACGGCGCCTCTTGAACTGTGCAGAGTTGAAAAAGAGAGAGAAAACATGCAAAAGGAGTAATGAGATCATCACAGCCCCAGGGAGTATGCCTGACTGCTGGGGGGGGGGGGATAGGTAGTGGGGAGACTGTGGAGATTCTTTGAGCCAGATGGAGGCTCCCGGTTGAGTAATACCGTCCTCGGGCGAAGACAGCTAGACCGAAGCGAGCCTGGAGGGGGAATGGAGCTCAGAGGGAAAACACTTAGATGGCGTTTTCAAGAGAGAGAAAAAAGAGAGGAGCAGAAAGGAGTAAACCAAAGCTGGTAGCATAAAAGCCTTTCCGGAACTTTCCAGCAAAATCTTAGCTGGACTCCAACAGGGTTCTTCCTGGCCAAAATAGGCCCAACAAAATGGTCTTTAGGGTCGCTTCTCTGTTCTTGTCTAATGGTTTTCTTTTCGTTTACATTTATTCCACGGTGAAGCTCAAATGCGCCCTGTCCCAAGAAGGGAGACGGACCCGGGGGGGGGGGGGGGATCTTTTTCTCCTCCCCTTTCCACCAGGGCCCAAAATGCGTCGCCAGGTAGAACAAAAAATGGAGCAAGAGGGAAAAAAAGGAAAGGATTGGGGCCTTTTAAGACACAGAGATTCGTTTTAGTTTGTTCGCTCAGGGATTACAATGGATTCGCTCACCATCTCAGTGAAGTGTCCGAAAATCCACAAATAATTTTTAAAAAATCTCCTACTTTTTAAGTAGCTGGTTGCTCTTCGAATACTTTGTCTACAGTTCTCTAGGGTGGATCTACTATGAAACTAATGAAGCTTAAGCTTTAGGGGCTCCAGAAGCGACTGTAGTCCACATTTTTTAACATTTGTGCTGATCTTCTGTGGAACAACCCCATTGAAGAAGATAACAGTGGCTACCCAGACCTCGTTGCTGGTTGCCAAGGGGCCCCCATAACAATTCAAGCCTTAAGGACTTAAAAATGTAGGTCCACCACTGTGAGGGTCCCGTCTTAAGAGAGAGAAAATAGGAAGATATGCATCTCGTGTAGAGATGGGCACAAATGTGAAAAATCGTGGCTCACGATGGTTTGTGATCGGCCATGAACCATCACGAACCAACCAGAAAACCGAACTGCGAACTTGTTCGGTTTTCGGTTCATGCCCGGTGAGGGGGGGGACTTGGCTTCTCCTTTTGTGCTACTGCACCGCCACTGTCACATTGGTAGGCATGTGCATACGCAGAGAGAGCAGGCCCAGGGCCCAGAAGGGAAGCTAGGCCACTGACTCTGAAGATGGCAGTGGCGGAGGAGGAAGAGGAGGGAGGACCAGGTAAGGAGGCGGCAGGAGCGGGGCCATCTATTTTGCCAAAACGAAGCGCAGAACGGGAAAAAAAAGTTCAGTTCTTCGTTTCGTCAAAGCGGAATGCACGAACCAGACTGGTTTGTGGTTTGTTTGTTTTTTTCGGTTTGCAAGTTCATCTCATGCCCACCTCTAATCTCATGTTGATCTCTTCACTGACTTTTGAAAATCACAACTGTGGCTTCTCTCTCTCTCTCTCTTGCTTGCTCGCTTCTTTCTCTTTGCAGGAGGAAAAGGCGCAACTTCAGTAAACAGGCCACAGAAATATTGAACGAGTATTTTTACTCGCACCTCAGCAACCCCTACCCCAGCGAAGAAGCCAAAGAAGAGCTGGCCAAGAAATGCAGCATCACCGTATCACAGGTAGGCAGGGGGTCAAGCGGCCTTTCCCATTGCTTGCTTGGGACGATGCTTGTGGTAGTTGTAAAGGACTCGATTTCACATTCAGCCTCTCTGTCGGTGCTCACCCCACCCCAGAAATAAGGACAGCTTGCTTCCCAGGGACCAATGGGGTTGAGTACCAATGGGTGTGTTTGCTCCAGATTTTAGCCTGAACTTTACAGGAGGCATGCACGATACTGAACTCTATCCTGCCCACCTTCCATTGGTTCAGTGCTTTGGCCTGCTCTTTTAAAGTTCAGTGACAAAACCAGAGCAGGTTTATTGCCCCACAAAATGGGATTCATTGGCGTCTGCTGGGTTACACCCCACTCAAGATGAGTCAGTTGGAAGGCAGTTGGGTTCGGAAGAGGAAAGTGTGATGCTCCCGATCAGTTGTCGGATGCCACCTTGTGCTAGCCCTTGGCGCAGCTGGCCTAGAGGAGTCTCCTCTGCTTGGCCGCAATTCTCTGGTTCTCAGATGAGAAGTTGCAATCCAAAGCAGATGTGACAGAAGAAAAGGGAGAGGTGGAGGGCAGAGGAAAACAAGAAAAATCCAGCACAGGTGCATCATGCTATGGGGGTTCTAAGCTAGCGGATGACAGCTGTGAAGAGGGAAAGCCCGGTGGAGCTGGTTGACCGATAGTGGCTCTGCTTTCCAAGTGAATTCATTTCATTCTTCTCCTTAGTCTTCTCTTTCAACCTCTGAATATGGTGGCCTCGCAGGGTCACACTGGGGGGGGCAGCATCCCACGCTGTGGCGCTACCACTAGGAAGGCCCTCCTTGCCCATTGGCGTAAACGTTTTCAGTGCCTTTTTGGGGTGGTGTCCTAGACAGAAGACTCAGCTTCCGCAGCTGTCTTTGAGATGCAAAAATCCTTACCTGGGTTGAGGAGTTTAATCCGCTTTGCCTCCCATAAGCTCATTTAAATCTCGTCATGGAGGCAGTGATGTTGAAATGGTGTTTGAGGGGTCGTTTCTTACTCCGATCGGCTGAAGCCCCCGTGACGCAGCAGCCCTTCGCTAACAGTTCGACGACAACTCTTTGCGCCGTAGCGATAAAAGTCTCGTAGACCCAAGGACTCGGGCGCTTTGCTGTGTTAGACATGTCAGAGGCTTAAAATACTGCACCAGGATCTTTGTCTTTTCGCCACGGAAGAGATGGCTTTAGCCGTGGGGAGAGCCTGAGATTTCTCTTCATGCCCAAAACATACAGCCGAACAACGCAAGGCTCTAAAGACATCATCTTTTCGTGTTGACTGCAGCGCTAGCCATGTTTGGAAAGCCGGATAAATGGATGAGGGGCGAGGAGAGCAAAACGCCCCAGCTCCAGAAAAACCCTGTTTCCAAAACCGTCGGCCTGTCTTTTTCTACTGGGTTGGGGCCTCCCCCCCAAGTAGACCTCGAGGTCCGAGCCAAATCCCAGGACAGATGGCACGCTTCTTGAAGTCAGCCCACCTCCATGCCAGCCCCTTTATATAAAAATGCCCCTTCTTCTTCCTCTTGCTTCCCTGCCTCACCCCGACAATCGTTAAGAAGTTTCCAGGAGTAAAAGTCCGCCTGGGCGAACCTCAAGAAGCTTTTCGTTCGCCTCCCAAAGATCTCCCTTGGCCTTGTTTTGCATCCGCTTACGCTCTCATCACCTCCCTCCTCCTCCTCCTCCCATTCCGGAGCCGCCTGCCACATCGCCTCGTTTTTGTCGCCTGGGGGCGAGGAAGCGGACGCACGATGCCTCCCACCCCCCCCCCCCACCCCTCTGTCGCCTCCTCTCTGGTTCTTTCCTCGTCTGGAAACTTGGGAGACCTCCCAGCCACCCCGGGTGGATTTTGCCCTTCAGCGTTTTCATAGAGATAGTCACAGAACTGAAACAACCCAGCCTGGAGTCTTCTGTAGCTGTGGAGGGGGACAGGGTGGAAACACACACATACACACACACACTCATCTTGCACGAAAAACCAGGGCCTTCTTGTCTCCGTGACGCCGACGGACAAGCGAAACAGCCTGCGGGCCTGTTCTTTCCACTCCGCTTCCTTTGCGCTCTGAAAGCTTTTTCTCTCCGGCTCTCCGGCCTTCGAGCTGACGGGAAGGAACTTGCGCCGATAGACACTAATTAGAATTTAAAAGCCAGTTGCGGATATGATACGATTTTTCTTTTTCCTCACCCCGAGGGGCCTTGCTTGTGTGAATCGCCCCCGTTGGCATCCTGGGAGGGACTCGAGGACGGGGACTTGTTGGCAAGTCTTTGGTCCCAAGTCCCGAGCCCCAAGTCCTTGTCCCTATGAAAAGCAAGCTTCCCCCCCCCCCCCAGAAAAAAGGGAGTGGGTGGTGGTGGTGGGGTTCCGAGTCGCCAGTCGAATCCGAGTCATTGAAAAACAACAACAACAACTCTGAGTTGAGTCGAGTCACCGGTGCGACTCAAGTCCGACTTGACAGCGAGCTCCACCACTCAAGTCCCCTTCCTTGATAGGGCAGGAGCCGACCCTACCGTGAGGTAGAAGGAAGCAGCTGCTTTAGGCTTCAAACGTTGGGTGTAGGAAAGGGTGGCCAGTGGCCCCCTGTTTGTCTCGGCATTTTTATGGATTTGGACGCCAACGAGGAGGGATTGTTCTGCTTTGTGTGCCAAAAAATTGGCTCAACTTTGGGTATTTGAACACCTTGATGAACATTCGGGGTGGGGGATCACTTGTCGGTTTTTGTCACTTCTCCGTTTTGGGTTTCGTGCACTTGTTATGAGCTCCGTCTGAATCAGCGCAGAAGGAATGCAGGGAGCTTTGGGGGAATTTATAGTCTTTAAAAAAAAAGAGAGAGTAACTTGCCCCATTCAGACCCTCTTCATCCCGGGAGCTCAGTGTTGTCAACATTGACCCACAGCTGCTTTGGGGTTTTTGAAGAGCTTCACAAAAGAAGATGCTGTTTTTCTGTGAACTGGAGGGTCTGTAGTGTGGTGTGTCTGAGGAGGGAAGTTGTGTGGGCATTTGGCCAGTGACAGTGGGGGATTATGGGACTTGTAGTGCAAAGAAAGAAGGTGTCATTTCAATGCTTTTCTTGAGTTTGGATTTGTGGGCTTCGTATGTGGTAGATTGTCTCAGGGGCAAAACCTGGATGGCCATCTGATGGCGACAACAATGAATCTGGAAGACCATCTGTAGGAGATTAATAATAATAATAATAATAATAATAATAATAATAATAATAATAATAATAATAATAAAGTGCTTGACCCTTCCCTTCCTCTAGGGGGCGCCCTGGGACTGAGCAGCTGGCCCAAGGCCACCCAGGCTGGCTCTTCTCCCGGGAGGCACCGTGGGGGAATCAAACTCCCAACCTCTGGCTCCGCAGCCAGAGACCTAAACCACTGAGCTGTCCAGCCAGCTAGGAAATGACCAAAGAGGCTGGTAAAAGGAATAAGGCCGGCCCTACCTTTAGACAGAGTGAGGCCACTGCCTCAGACAAGTAATCCTAAGGTAACAGCCCGATCTTGATAAAATAAAGTTGGCTTCAAAGAGGCGCAACCAAGAGCGCAACAATAGAACAAAAGATTGCTCCACACTTCCACGTGACAATTTCCAGGTTTCGGAATCGTGTCACTTTTAATGGGGAATCGGACATTAAGCATGTGTGGGAGGTGCAGGCCCAAAGGCTGGTTTTGCAGTTTCATGGCCTGTGAATTTCCAGCTTTCTTTCTGCCCATCATGACGCATCAGTGAGAGCCGTTCCTGTCACAGATCCACCAGGCACTGCCTGCGAGTCGCACAATATTTGTCAGGGAAAGAATCTGAGGTCCCATCTCCCCACAGTTGATGATTTAAAAGCAATAATTTATTGCCCTTTTTTCTTTAACTTTGCAATTAACATGATAAATAAGTGCAAGGGTATTGTTTGAAATGTAATATACAGTTAAGCCCAATTAATTAATTGGCCTTCAGTGATAGAGAGCAGAATGATGTTCATTGTGTTGTTCTTGTTGTTGTTGTTTTACTGTGCAGATAGTTTGTTTTGATGAAAAATGGGCTACTAAATAGCTTTATCTTCTCCCTCATCCCCCCCTTGGCTCCAAAACAAACTTCTAACGCACACATGAAGAAGATGAAATGGAGACAGGTACCAATGCATCGGTGCCCAGAACGCCGTGTAAATAATAAGCTTAAGTATTTGGAAAGCTTTGTCTCTTGCATTCTTCAAACATAGATGGGAAGTCTTTGACCTTAATGATCAACTTCAAAGTTTGTTGGGTCATTAAGCAGTGGCAGCTGCTGACTCCAGGTTTGGAGGTGCTGTGAGTCCAGTCCAGGTTTTACTCTACAATCTTGCAGGAGATATCCACAACGCTGAGACTTTGTTGGGTTTCAGCACCCTGGACACCTCCTGTGAGTGGCACGCTAAAACCTGGAGTGGATTTACAGCACCCCTGAAACTGAAGTCAGAGCCACCGCTGCTTAATCACCAGAACGATATTCATCGAACCGCTAATTTAACCTTTTCCTTCCATGGTAGACTACTCCTTCTTCCAAAAATGGTGATTTTGAGATAGCACAGGTGGATAACACACATCTTTGTAGAGGGGTTGTGTCTGTAGGGGGAACTTGACAACTGGAGGATGAACCCAGAGTGGGGCTGTTGTTCAGGGTTTAAGCCAAGCTCTGCCATAGCTTCCTTCTCAGAAAGAAAGCTCCCAGCTAGCACTGGGGCAGGAACAGGAAGCTTAGATGGAGCTTGGGCTAGCTAAGCCTCAAAGCCTTCTAACTTAGGCCTCCCAGGTGCTGCACATTCAAGTATTTAAATGGGTCTACTCTAGTTGCAGCTTATTACACTGAACAACAGGATTTCGGCCAACGAGACATTGTGTACTTTGGGTGTTCAACTACAACTGACAAGGCTGGGGTTCAAATATCTGCTCTGACAAGGAAGGAGGCATTCCCCTTGGGCCAATCTCTCATCATCTCTCTCACACACACTCTGCCAAACCTACCTCACAGGGTTCTTGTAAAGATAACAAGAGGAATGAGCTCTGTGTAAGCCATGTTGAGCTTCTTAGCGGGACGGTAGAGAATAAATTCAATCAATCAATAAATTTGTGTGCGCCCCTAGACAAAACAGACCTGCATACAAAAATCTGAAATGCTTTACATTGTTTTAGACTGTTTTGCAAGATATTTTGTTGGCTTTCCCCACCAAGATCTTGTGAAATAGATGAGGAAGAAATACCTAAATCCTTTGTTCCCCACCTCTTCTTTGATATGTTCCTCTATATACAACTGTACAACCTACTGGTCAGAATTCTAGTAGTTATCTAATATAAGTATAATGGCGTAAATCACAGTGGCAAATTGCTCCTAGTTAGCAAGGTGCTGCTTGTGTCCCTCGCTTGCACCCGAAGCCACATGATTGGCACACAATGAGGAATGCAAGTGGTGATTGACTACTAGAGGCTGTAATTGACACCAGTGTACTCACACTGACATAAGTAACCAATAGAAACATGGATTAAAATAGTTCTATAGGGAGGGAGATGTAGAGTGGAGAAACCACACATCTGAATAAATGGGAGAGACTTTGTTTGGGGTCCAGAAAAGTAACAATGACGATTTCCTTGAGGATGCTTTCTGTGATGGGTTCCATAAACTGGATGCCAGTATGGAAAAGTCCGTCTCTCCCATCACCATCCTGTTGAACTCTGTTGTCCATGAAACGCCCGAAGAACCTCCGGTGACTCTTGAGCCTACTTCTTTCGTGTGCGAGTCGATCTGAATTTCTCCTGTCTTTGAGAAGGAGTGCTCCTGCCTCCTTCTCCAGAGATTAAAACAACCCAGTCTGTGGGTTTAGCCACCCAGTGTGGGTGTCGTGGTTCGACTATAGGATGGTGGCTTGAGAAACACAGGCTGGAATCTCCCAAGAGACCTGCCACGTACACACCCTTGAGTTTGCTGGAGGGAAGACAGGATGCAACATGTAATGAATGAGTAAACGAAAGGGAATTTGCTGCTTTTTCACTTGGCTGCTTTGGGTGGGTCAACTTGCCCCGGTCAATGGGGAACCCCTTGCAATGCTGTTGCCACAACGCATTAATCCAGGAAGAATGAACCCTGTTCGCTGAAAGAGCCGGCCGCTTGGTGGATACATGGGCTCGGCAGGAAGCTTGCTTTCACCCCCCCACTCCACTACCCATGGCTGGCGGAAAGGTCAACCGGGGCTTCCAGGCGGCAGCGGGGGTGGGTGACGGAGGCAGCCGTGGAAGGGGTGAAGGATACCCTACGGGTCCTTGTGTCTTTGTTGGCCGAAGACCTCCTCTCGCGTTCCAGACAATGGGAAAAGCCCACGGCTCTTCCTTGTGTGTGCTGAACAGAAAGACCAAGGGTTTCTTGGCTTTGGCTGCTGGATTCTTGCTCCAGGAAGGGAGAAGGAAGTCGGAGGGATGAATTGGAAAGCATATATGTGTATTTTGAGGGGGGCGGGAAGGAGCCCTGGCTGCAGGTATTCCTTGGCATGCGGTCTGCAGGTTAAACATAACGTATGATCCGGAGGCTCCTTCTGCTGCTTCCAATTAAACCTTGCTTGTTAGTTTAACCTCTAGGTAATCCCATCAAACAACGGATGTCAAGGCAACACTGCCCACAGTAGCTGTGGATGAGTGGCCATTAATTTTAATTGCCTCGATATTAAAGATTAAGAAGAAGGGGGACTAGCAGGGTGGAAACGATCCGATGTCAAGTAAAATCCACTCGCCGCGCCTTCCCCAGGCTGTGGGGATATTAAAATTTTTACAGGGAGAATTAAACAAGGCCTTTATTAGTGACGGCTGTTGTTTGATTGGTCCGGAGGTGGGCATAAACGCCAGGTTCTTATATATCCATGGACAATGCGGTTGACGTATAGAGATTCTGCAATTATGAAACTGTTAATAAACCCATAATTGGATTGTCTGCAGTAATTATTTGCTGGCTTTCATTAATGTATTATTGCTTCCTGACAGACAAGGTAATATTAAGTACAATATATGCAATACAGCACTTGAGTGTCCGGGGAGCATTCCCGTGTAAAAAGATGCACCATCTTTTATTGCCTGGAAAGCTTGAGGGGTTTTCGTTAATTTCTGTTGAAGCCAACGCTGTGATTAGGGAGCCACAAAAGGGTTTACCTGGCAGTGAGGTTGGCCAAGCCAAGCCATGTCCCTGAGCAGCAGGCGGGGTTAGCAAGCATCCATGAAAAGCGAGAGGATGGGGTTTTAATTCGGAGTGGGCATAGCATGAGAAGACAGGATTCTCTGGAAAAAGATGGTAATGCTTGGAAAGGTGGACGACAGCAGGAAAAGAGGAAGACCAAATATGAGAAGGACTGACTCTCTAAAGGAAGTCACAGGCTTCAGTATACAAGAGCTGAGCAGGACTGTTCAGGACAGGACATTTCGGAGATCCTTATTCATAGGGTCACCGAGTCAAAGGTGACTTCATGGCATATAACAACAATAAAAGATGGAGTCGTCTCTGTTTACTTTGATTGACAGGTGCTAAACTTTTCTCTGACCCATTGGGCCACATAGAGAAAACTAGACCAATAACCTTTCCTTCTTCTGAATTATACTAACTCGTCCATATTAGGATTAGAATTAGGATTATTTAGATTTGAATCCCACCCATTTCCCTATAAAATCAGCCCTTGGTTAGGCTAAAAAACCCCCCTGTTAAAACAGACTTGAACAATTACAAACGGATTAAACAATAAGAGCCTTAACATCACAGGAATCAAAGGAATTAGGATCATCACCATTGTTGGTAAATCCATATTTGAAGAGACAGGTCTTTGATTTCTAAGAGCTAAAAGAACAGGAACTGGTCACGACGGTGGGGTGTATCCCCTAGTCTGGGATCAACCTGGGAGGATCAAGTAAGCCTTTGTAGCATTGACGCTCTTAATTAGTAGCAATGTTTTGGATAATACAGCTGCTCCAAAGAAGAAGTTCAGTGTTTCAGAGAGAGCCCTCCATGGTTCTAGAACATGGGTTCCCAACCTTGAGTCCCCAGATCTTCTTGGATCGCAACTCCCAGAAGCCGTCGCCACCCGCTGTGCTGGCCAGGATTTCTGCAAGTTGAATGCCAGCACTCGCTGTGTTGGCATTCAAGGGAAATAAAATAAAATCGGACAACCAATCTGCTTTGATTTTGAATTCCTGCATGGAGCCGAGGGTTGGACTCGAAGAGGTCCCCTCCGACTCCATGATTCTGTGCTGGGAACTCAAAGGTTGGGAACCAACGCTATAGGATATGAAGAGCCGTTGCACCCGTTCCAGTCTTCAGCTCAGATCTATTCGCACATGTCCAGCAACCGCAGAATGGGGGGGCAAAAATACTCAGGGACAGAGATCACAAACGCCTGGATTTCTGCTAACGAGCCCGTCTAGCTCAACTGCCTTTCTACCCTCCTGTAGGGCATTTCAAGCAGTAAATCACGGTGCGGCTCTCCTGTGCTTCTACTACTGTTTTTTTGTAAATCTGCTAAGCTAGCTGCTTTGTAAGGGACACAACAGCCTTGCTCGCCAGCAAGGGAGATGGTGGTGTGTTTGTGTGTGTGTTTGTCTTCCCATAGTGCTATGCTCTGGTTATTAATTACACACGCCCCGCTAACGGCCACAGTTGGAAAAGAGTTTCTGCCTGCGGTTTCCCCAGCGGCTTTGTTTTAGCCGCTGTAGCTGTGACCTTTAGGCGGGTTAATAGGTAGAGTCTTAGAAGCGGGCTTGGCCGCCTTGCAGCCATCTTCAAAGAGAGTTGACAAAGCAGCATTTCATCCCTTATTGATTTATTTTAGAGCCCTCCTCCCCTCTCTCTCTTTTTTGGCAACAGGCTAAGCTCGGCTCCCTTTGCAGGTCTGCCAAGGTTCTTCGAGCATCCCCTACCAACAACCACCCACCCACCCCTACACAGCACAATGGCACAGTTTCCCATTCAGTTTCTTTCCTTTCTTCACTCTTGGCCCAATGTCACTTTTATTGGTCTTTCTCCGGCTCTGAGCCCCAGTGGCCGTTCTCCTCTGCCAAGGGTTCTGTGTCGAGAGTCTGGGAAAAGCAGTCAGACGGCTTTGACAGTTGCCCTCTTCGGTCCTTAAAAGCCCTTGTAGGATGCTTGCATGTAGAGGGGAGGGTGGTAGCATCAGCTCCTCTGTCGTCCCTTTTGTTGACTCCCAACACATGGTGTGACCAGTCTTGAGAAGAAGACTTCCACTATCTTTCGTCCCATGGAAGCGGAGGGGCATATGGACAAGCTGACTCACCAAATCTCCACTGATTCAGGGGACCTACTCTAGTGTGACTTACTACATGGAGCAAGAGGATTTTAGCTGATGAGAGATCGTTCTCATCACTGTGCAAAACTACATTGACTTCTCGCTTCATTGCATGGCCTTGTTAAAATAATCCTTGGATGAGTTGAATGAGTCAACATTGTTGGATAAGTCAACATTTATAGAAGTCCAGTTGGTTCTACAAGAACTCTGATCGAGTAGTTAGTTATAGACTAACAATTGGCTTTCCTACCTAATCTGTTACTGGATTTTTAAATGGCCACTTCCGTTCAACCAGTGGTTCCCAGCCTTGGGTTCCCAGATGTTCTTGGACTACAGCTCCCAGAAATCCTGACCACCAGCACGGTTAGTGGTGAAGGCTTCTGGGAGTTTTAGTCCAAGAACAATTTGAAAGTCAAACGCAGGCACCTAGAAATGATTGTATTGCACCTAAGCATGGTGGCAAATGTTGCTCTGCCATCTTATGGATTTATTTTCAATGTACTTTCTTTCTGGTGACAGGTATCCAATTGGTTTGGGAACAAGAGAATCAGGTACAAGAAGAACATCGGGAAATTTCAGGAAGAAGCCAATCTTTATGCAGCAAAAACGGCAGTGACAGCCGCACACGCGGTGGCAGCAGCTGTTCAAAACAACCAGACCAACTCGCCCACCACGCCAAATTCTGGTACGTAGCACAGCTTAGCTGACATCTGACCCAGCAAAGTTGGAAGGCAGGAAAGAAAGTTTCTGTCGGAGGCTCATGGAGGTCCCTTTGGGATTGAAGGACAGGACGTCTTTAGCTCCTTGATGGTTTGAGATGAGATTTTTGGTGCCCCCTTGGTTGTCTCAGCAGGAAGTTGCTTGAAATGAGAAGTGGAATGGATGATCCCGGTCTTAAGGCCCCTCCAGAACTGTGGATCCAGAACTGACCAAAAGTTTGGCTGGCTAGCTCAACAAACAGGGAAATTATCTCAGACCCTTAATCTTTATATTACCAAATAAGAACAAAAAAGCAGGGAAGAAGAAAGAACCCTATAGACACATTGACCCTTAGCAGTTAGAATGTTTGTAAGTCTTCCGTCACTCCTGTGGGAAGCTGACTTGCTTGCCAACACTCTGATCCAAAGCAAGTACAGAGCTGAAGGGAGGCTGGCCTTCTAGGCTCCATCCATGTAGGAGGTTGCCTTCTCAAGAAAGCCTATCTGATACTCAAGGGAAGAGCACAGCTCTGTCTTTCAACCCTGGGCTGCTGTTTCTCAGCTTCAGCCTGCGAGTCAGCTGGTTCACACTGCCCATGATCAGGGCCGGCCCTAGAGACCAGCTGTGTTTTCAGTTGGCAATGGGCCAGCGTCCAGCAGTTTCCTCATTTGTATTTCACTCTAAGATCTCTTACGGCGCTGAGAACATGCACAATAGACCATCTAGTAGAGCATCTCCTCAAGGGAAGTAGATTTGAAAGCTTCCACTCTGGATCTCACCCTGTCTACACTACCCTAGTATAGCAGCTGGATTGCGCTTTAACTGTTATGGGTCGATCCCAATGGAATCTAGGGTTTGTAGTTCGTTAAGATTCCTAGAAATCTCTGCCAATTGCGGGACTCACTGTCAAGTCAGACTTAAGTCGCACTGGTGACTCAACTTTTTAAATGACCCAAACTCGACTCATGACTCTGAACCCACCCACCCCCTCTCTTTTTTTCTGGGGAAAAATGCTTGTTTTTAATAGGGACTTGGCTTGGGACTCAGGACTTGTTATCAAAGACTTGGACTCAGACTTGGGACTCGAACCCAAAGACTTGCCAGCATCCCTGGGTTAAAGCCATGGCAGTTAAATTACCATCAAACGGTGTAGTCCAATTATACTCAACAAAGAAGAAGAAAGCAGCTTTAGTAGACGCAGGGGCATACTGGAGTTCCTGTTTTCTGTCCGAATCTCCTAGCGGCGTGGTGCCTCATGAACTAGATGATAACAAGGCCGTGGGAATGAGTGGAGATTTCCACTCCAGCCCCAAGTGGCTGTGTGAGTTCACAGAACCGCCGGGAAGCGGCCTCTTAAAAATTGTAGAAAGCCACCAAGCAGAGTGACACAGTGGATAAGAGCTTCTTTCTTCTGATGAGAACAAATCAACTTAATTAGCAATTACCAGCCATTTCTGTCCTAAGGAGGCATTAAGCCCAATCTGAGATGGAAGCTTTCCTTCCGTCTTCACTGACAGCACCTAGAGATAAAGGGGCCTCTCTCTCTCTGTGTGTGTGTGTGTGTGTATGTGTGTGTGTGTAATAGAGTGTTCAGCTTTTTAACAACACAGATGCCAAACTGTTCATTTGCATGTGGAACAAAGGTGCCTTTTAAGCCCCCAAATATTTTTGGGGAAGCAATCTCTTGTAAGTGCTTTCTTGGTGTGCTTCAAATTATAATGTGTGGGATGTCCAGAGGAATATTGACTCGAGCTGAAACCTGCTGAGTTAGTTTCTCCCTTGTATTTGCATATATTTCCTTTTGGAAGACATGTTTAGATCATGCACACTCATGACGTGCCAAGGTTCGGAAGCTGTGCCCCTCTTATGTGGGAAGGGCGATTAAAATGCCTTACAAACTTATATGAAAGCATTTGGGGGGGGAATCCTGCCCGCTGATGAATTGGACTCACCTTTTTCATGGGTCAAGGTTTTGAATTGATCTGATGAACTGGTTTAAAGTGTGTGTCTGGGGTGTTGTAGTCCCTCTGGAGAGCGCTAGATCAGGAAGAGCAGTGAAAGGGGAAGTATGTAGAAATCTACTTCCGGTTTTGAAAAATGGAGCGTGAGATGGTTGTGGGTGGAATTGCAGGAGGTAGAATTCAACTTTTCCGGTTGAGGAAGAAGGAATCAGGGAAGGGCTGAAGGCTGTGGGAACAGCCATGGGAAACAGCCACATTCTTCAATTCGCAGGCCTTCCCTCCTGACATTACTTAATTTCTTCCCCTGGTTTTTCCATCTTGGATTATGTTGGCTTGTTTTAGTTTTTTTTTATTGATGTTTTTAATTTTATTGCTTTTTTGGACTGTAAACCGCCCAGAGCAGATTCATCTAGATGGGCGATATAAAAGCCAAATAAATAAATAAATAAATATCCTGGCAGTAGGGCATCAACTAGAAGAAAAGTACTCTTTCTCTAGGGAGACAAAATCTCCAGGTTACAGCCTGTGCCTCCACGAAAGCCACATGATTGCTCTGTGTTGGTCTCCACTGATGGTCCTTGATTTTATGGAGGCACCTTCGTCTGCTGAGCACTTCCTGCCTGCCTTTTTCTCTCCTTTTCCTTCTCTTTCCCCTATTTATCCTTCTCCCCTTTCCCTTTCCATAATTCTTCCTTTTTTGGGGGTGGTGGAGTATGCAAGAGCTTGGAAATAACGCGCTGGAATTAAGAGATGTATTGGTAACATGTTACCGGGGGGGGGGGGTATCGTTAATGAGAGGTAACGATGTTCTTCTGATGTATTTGTCTAACGTCTTGACCTGAATGATGCTTAGGTTTTGAGTGTGGGCAAGTTACATTGACTTGTTGCATATAAAAAGTTCATTTTTAAAATTTGAAAAAGTTTCAAGGCTAACACCTGCACTTAAGAATGAATGAAGATAATGTGTTGGCAACTGATTGATTTTAAATAGCTTTAACAAGGTGTTAAGTTTTAAATAGAGCAGCAGCTAACATGTTGCTATTTACAATCCTGTTTCCAAGCTCTGGGGTGGGGGGGCGGCGCAAGGAAACCTGTGTTGTTTGCCAGCTCTCTGTTATTCAGCTACTTAACTCTTTTGTTTCCAGGTTCTTCGGGTTCTTTTAACCTCCCTAATTCTGGGGACATGTTCATGAACATGCAAAGTCTGAATGGGGATTCTTACCAGGGGTCCCAAGTCGGAGCCAATGTGCAATCACAGGTAGGAGACAAACGCCCCTCCCAATTAGGGCCTCGTTAGCAGTGTATGGTCTGGGCTTTATTTACAAAAGAAAGAAAGGCAAACAAACAAAAAAACACACAATCCAACCACAAAATTAACTTTTGGCCCTAGAAAAACATGTCCCGTGCCTTTGTGGAGAATTGGGCGGACTTATTGGTTATGAAAACTTGACCGATATAGCGCTGTGCCTCTGGAGTGGTGTAACGCTAAAGCTCTGCTCCTAGCATGGAATCTTACCAGTATAAAAAGCTGAGTTTGTTCCTTCCCCTTGACATTCCCTTATGTTCTTCTCAATTCGAAACATATCAAGCTTTGTGAATGCAGTTCGGCTCTGGCTTGAGCTCATGGCGTTGGGTTGGGTATGTTGTTTGGCTGTCAGATCTATCTCTTTTAATGTATTCGGACATCTTTTCTTTTCTGTTGCTTTTCCTTCTTCGTTTATGAAACCTCTAATTGTTAAATAGTTTAATTTCCAAAATATACGAAGGATATCCATGATATATCATTCCATACCAGTGTGTATTTGTGTATGTGTGGCGTGTACCTTCATAGCGAGCTTATTTGGTCTTCATATAATCATCTTGTTAGAGTTGAGAACCCCCTATGGTTGCTTTCTGGAGCAAGAGACAGACATATCTGCTGAAACATAGCCAACTGTCTGAACATTGGCTTGCTTTTCTAGTAATGTCTAACTTACGTACATATGTGTGTATGAGCATCTATCCACACAGTGGCATACTGGTCAGTTTTGAAGTTCTGGTGGACATCCAGATGATCTCCATAGCCATGTCCCCAAGGAGAACCAGAATGAAGGTAGCTGTATATTGATCCATATCAGAAAACCAGTGATAATGTCCCATAAGAGCGGGCCTTTTGTGAGGCCTGCAAGACTTAATTGCTCATTCAAGATCATGTCATCCCCTGCCCCACAAATCCTTAGCTTTTCAAGAGAGAGAGTTTTCATCAAAATACTGTTGGTAGGAAAATCTGTTTCCCCTCTTAGCCACTCTGAGGATCGCAAGTAAGTTCTGAAGAAACAGAGAAGCCCAAGGGGGATGCAGGTAATACCATCATCCCAAAGTAACCAAGAGATCCCGGTATTTCAGTCCCATAAGCCCTGGTTCCATCCACCTCTCCTTCCTTTGTTTTCTTTCTTAGGAATACATTTGTATTGTGATTGACTGTATGTGGATAGATGGTGTTTGAATGATGAAGTTATCGTTCATGTGTCCACCTTTTACAGGTGGATACCCTGCGTCATGTTATCAATCAGACGGGCGGATACAGTGATGGCTTGGGAGGAAATTCGCTGTACAGTCCACATAATTTAAATGTAAGTATCATTATGGCAGGAAAAAGTGCTTGGCGGACATGAAGGAAGCAAGTCCTGGGTTAGAGATAGAATAATTACACTTGAGCTTCAGTCGAGAGGGTGGCCAAGTGAAGAAGAACTGGCGCCAATGAATAAAGATGAAGAAACTGTTAAAAATGTGTAAAGCTTTTGCAGTATACTTTTACATCCAAAGGGATGATGTCCAACCTGCAATAGACGAGGATTTAGAAGACAACTACTTGTACTGAAAAATTCACTAATGCAAATTATTTAGCTATGGCTGAATGAAGGAACTTTCTGATGGCCAACATTTTAATTTCAAATATTAAAGAGATAAGTTCCCAAGTTTGCAGTTTTCATCAGATTCATGATGGAAATAACTTGTTGGAAACAGGCATGTGAATCTTCTTTTTGCTATCTATCTATCTATCTATCTATCTATCTATCTATCTATCTATCTATCTATCTATCTATCTATCTATCTATCTATCTATCTATCTATCTATCTATCTATCTATCTCTCTCTCTCTCTCTCTCTCTCTCTCTCTCTCTATCTATCTATCTATCTATCTATCTATCTATCTATCTATCTATCTATCTATCATCTGTCTGTCTATCCATCCATCCATCCATCCATCCATTGCACTCTTAATAATACTACTTTTGTGCAGAAAGGTATAAAAAAAGTTTTCTCCCATTTGGGTGAATATTCTAAGAGCTATTTTGTGTGTTTCACAGTTTGTGAACAGCAAAATGCCACCCAGTTTTACACAGGTACAAGAGTTTTGACCCAAACTACAGTATAAGCTGAGATGACTCAGCTTCTTCTAGAGCAGTGGTTCCCAAAAAAGTAACACCTTTTTCCAGTGGAAAAAAAGACAGAGGGAGTAGGACCATTTGCATAGAATCCTTAGTAAAAGGGGAAAGAGTTATCTGAATGATTGAAAGAATTGGGCAAGTTTAGCCTTGAGGAAAGAAAACGGAGGGGAGATATAATAGCACTTTTCAAATCCTTGGAAGGCGGTCCTACAGAGGAGAGGCAGGATCTGTTCTCAATCATCCCAGAGTGCAGGACATGTAACAATGGGCTTAAGATAAAGAAAGCCAGATTTCGATTGAATATCAGGAAAAACTTCTTAACCGTTAGAGCAGTGCGACAATGGAACCCATGTCCTTTGGAGGTGGTGAGTGCTCCAACCCTGGAGGCATTCAAGAGAAAATTGGACCACCCTCTGTCAGATCTGCTTTGACTTGGATTCCTGCCTTGAGCAGGGGGGTTGGACTCGATGGCCTTTGAGGCCCTTGTCAACTCAGTCATTCTATGATCTGAAGAGAAACCAGAGTATTTTTGTTTACGCTGTGATGGGAACCTTAAGAGAGTTAGGGAACTTTTTACAGAGTAACTGAATTGATGGGAAAAGTCTTCACCCTTCCACTTTTTCTCCATGTCCAGTCTGGCCTTTTTAAAAAAATGCCCCTAGGACAACAAGGGCGAGAGAAATTCCCAAGCAATGCTGGAACGGGTTGGGTCCGGTTGGCTTAATAAGCACCTGGGAAAGGTTGCATCGGCCTCGTTTCTCTCACCCCAGGGGGTCAACCCGACCTTCACATCGGAGATAATGAATGCCCTGTCACCGCTTCCTGGAAAGCCTTCGTGTTCCCGCCGCAAAGTTATTTGTCCTTGTTATTGATCAACAGAGACGAAGTGACTGTGGATCAAGCCGAGTCTAGGGCTTATGGGTGGCACCGTCAGGCCGTGCTTATTAATCATTTTGTGCAGCAATTTTAATCTGGCGCGAGATGAAAAGTGCTCTCCGGTCAGCCCCTATTAATGCCCTTTTCACAGCTCATGGACGCACTCTCTCCGTACCAGTTGCTGGGGAGGGTGGAGGCGAAGGGAGTCCTATTTATGGTCTTCCAGGGCTACCATGGTGGACCACTGTGGGTGGAGAACGTAGGACTAGATGTCCTTCTCTGATCCTATTGGCTTCTGTTTTTGTTCTGTGGTTTCTTCTTGACTGTTACTGGCTGTGACCATTCATTGGATCGCTCCGTGGTTTAGGCCTCTGGCTGCGGAGCCAGAGGTCGGGAGTTTGATTCCCCCACAGGGCCTCCTTGACAGGGGCTGGACTCGATGATCCGTAAAGGGTCCCTTCCAGCTCTGCCGTTCTACGAGTATTATTCCAGGAGGATAACAATGCTTGTGGTCCGAATCCAAATGCTTAGCACAATAAATCAGAGTCGGTCTTTTTCAATGAGCGGAACTTACAGAGGAGTTGAGTTACTCAAGCCATACTGATTCAGTGGGCCTAACTTTGATTGGGGAGCACTGCAACAACATTTCGACCCATGTCTTGAAGCGAAAAACAGCCATAAAGATCTCATCAGCCTCCTCTGAAGCCACGAAAAGCCTGATCGTCTTCAGCGGGTTGCAAGGCTTTTTGAAATCAACGTAAGACTATGCGCCGAGGCTTGAATTACTAACCAAAAAGGCCTCGCTCAGATTGATTTGTATGGCACCTGGCTTGAGCCCCCATTTGGTTCTAGGTTGAAGCCAAGCGAATTTACAGCTTAATTTGGATCCAGAACCCAAATCAATTTGGCCTACTATGATTTCTTTTCTTTTTTTAAAAAAACAATGGCTAAAAATGTCTACTATGGAAGAAGACAAAGAGATCTGGCAGATTTTCTCCTCTTTTTAGAGTCCATCATGCCTCCAAATTTCATTTACGTCAGTGGATGAACAAAAAGAGGCTGGAGTTGTTTTGGTTGTCCGGGGCAAGCCTGGATATAAGGGAACCCTATATACTACATGGGGACGTGGTGGCGCTGCGGGTTAAACCGCAGAAGCCTCTGTGCTGCAAGGTCGGATGACCAGCCGTCGTAAGATCGAATCCACGCGACGGAGTGAGCTCTCGTCGCTTGTCCCAGCTCCCGCCAACCTAGCCGTTCGAAAGCATGTAAAAATGCGAGTAGATAAATAGGTACCACCTCGGTGGGAAGGTAACGGCATTCCATGTCTAGTTGCGCTGGCCATGTGATCATGGAAACTGTCTTCGGTCAAATGCTGGCTCTACGGCTTGGAGACGGGGATGAGCACCGCGCCCTAGAGTCGGACACGACTGGACTCAATGTCAAGGGGAACCTTTACCTATATACTACATACAAAGGGGTGGGACAAAGACCACGAGGGTGGGGCATTCCTTGGCTTGAAGGGGACATGGGAAGGGGGTCGACTCTTCAGAGGTTTCTGGACCGTGGCTGCCCACGTTTCTTATTGTTGGGTCAGATGGCTAGGGCTGATGGCCACGGTTATCGAAAAACCAATGTAGTCCATACTTTGCCCCTCTGTCTTTCCTGGAGCCCCCATGTGGCAAGCAAACGTGGTGGTGGTTTCTCCAGCTGTGGTGCACAGCTGTGCAGCCAGGTGTGGTAGAAGCGTGGCCAAGAAGACCAGAATGGAGCCTGCTGAAATGAGCATGGCTCAGAAGAGGTGGGAAAGGAAAATATTCAGAGACCTTCCCCCCGGTTTGGGGCTCCCTCCTTCCTTCATTCTTCCACTTGCCACCAGAGTAAATATTAATGATTTAAAATGTGATGGAAGGCATTCAGTTGAGAGGGAGGTGGGATTGGGGGGGGCGGGGGATGGAGGGAAGTCCCATTAAATACTCAGATCTCTTTTTTTTTTTCTCCCTCCATTTGAAATGTCAAACGGTTCTTTTTGGGGCTTTATAAATAACTCATAATAACCCACAACAATCCATATAAAAAGCCTTTTAGTCACATTTCTCCCTTTTTCATTTAAGTGTTTTGAAATGCTTCAGAGAATTTGCGATATCCTTATCAACATGATAAAATATGAAACTCTGATTGCCTGCAGCATTTTACAGACATGAATTCCATCTTCACTGATGAGGTCTGATAAGGCACTGTTATATTATACAGTGCATAATCTCAAACCACCAGAGTAAGGATTAATTTATTTGGGGTGGGGTGGGGGAGAGAGGGGGGGGGGAAGAGAGAGAGAGAGAGAGAAAGAAGAAATGCTAAGTGACAACCTCTCCCCCAGCTGCCAAGCTGAGTAAAAATATTGTACATTTGTTGTTTATAAATTTGGATAAAGGGAGAATGATGTTTACTTCAGATGGAATATCTTTAGACTCATATCTGCAGGAGTTTTCTCCCTTCTCTTAAGCAGATTTCCATTCCTCGTGGGTTCCGGCCACGAGGAAGGATAATAAAAAAAAATGAAAATTTAAACATCCAGAAAGAATCAAGTGACGGGAGGTACATTAAACCGTGCACCCAATGTACCTGTGTAGTTGTGTTTTTTCCAATTGAATTTTATCAATTTTCAACCCAAAGAAAACAACACAGCTATCAAACCCAACTAATATATCAACTTAAAAAGAAGAAACGAAACCACAGTTATCGTCTCTCTGCCCCGCCCCAGCCTCGGGACTAGTTTTCACTTTTATTTTTCGTTATATGTCATACCGCCCCCCTTTCTCTCCAGAAATAGATGGATTCGTCTCCAGTGGTGTACCCTTTCCCTTTCTGGAACACGTCTCCCCAAAATGAATTCCATATTTCTTTAAAATCATTAATGTTCAACATTCCTTTTCCAATCTCGGCCCAATGCATTTGTAACGGGCATAAGAGCTTCAAAACCGAACCCTCTTTGGGGTCTTCCCCCCACTCAAAAAAACCAAACAAACACCAGGTTTGGTTTCTTGAGAAATATAAATATTTTAAACCTTCCATGTACATTGAAGGACAGCCCCACCAGGATGCTGATGACTCATCCTGTGTTGGAGGGAGGTTTATATTTAAGCTTCCTGTTTTAATCAGAAGGCTCGTCCCCCCCCCCTTGTGATTTTGGGGGACGGGGAAGCATAGAAGGGCTTGGGCATTGCCAAACGATACTCCTCTTTCACCATGGCTTGGGAAGATCAAGCAGGATCCCTTCCTTTATCTGTGGGCACATCTACTGCCATTTTGAGCAACGGGGAAATTATTGATAAAGGCAAATGACGTTCCGAACGTCGCTGGATCTGGAGAACGGGAGACATATCCACATCTTGGCCTGTGTTTTGATTTTTTCCCAGTTGGATGAGATGTCGGGGAGAGGAGAAACACTCCGTTTTGGGGAAATAATCTCTAACAAAGGCTATCATGCGCCAGGAGCGCTCAGAGTTAGCCCGGCTTGTTCGGGCAAGCCCTGGCGTCCGTCACTTCCACTCAGTGTTCCCCCCGACTCACACGGCCCGCGCCTCCCTCTTCTTGACTGACATCAAAATATGGAGCGACAAGCTGTCTGCCAGAGCCGAAATCGGATCAGACGTTGATTCCGGCGATTGCCTCGATGGACTGAGACATAAGGCGAATTTGTTTCCGAGCGCCGCTTTTGCCGATGCCGGCCTAATGGGGTTGGGGGGGGACCGCAGCGGCCCGAGACAGGCAGCACAGCGTCCCCAAATCTCAGTGGGAGTGGGCGCTCGGGTAGGCTGAGGAGGGAGGGATTCTGTTCACGGGTAATTGGAAAATAGATCGGAATCAGGTGCTGGATACGTCTCCTCCTGCTCTTGTGGCTTTTGCTCAAACATTATTGCGGTTGGAAGGAAGCGCAGGCCGCGTCTCCACAGGCCACCTAAACGGCTCTGACATGTGCCCAGAAGGAAGACTTTTAAAAATGAAATTAAGATCCAACCATGTTAGAGTTTCTCTTCTCTCCCCTTCCCTTCCTTACACTGCCTGCCTTCCCCTTCGAGAGAGCCACGTTGCCTAGAAAAGCCTTCGGCCACCAGTGGAGGCAGGGTCTTGTCATATCTGGCCCTGGGCAGAGGCCCCTTTGCTTGGACTCTAGAACGAAGGCAGGGGGTGAGGGAGGGAGGGAGGGAGAAGGAAGGAAGGATCTGATGATGGAGGGAGGGAAGGAAGGAAGGATCTGATGATGGAGGGAGGGAAGGATCTGATGCTGGAAGGAAGGAAAGAAGGAAGGAAGGATCTGATGATGGAGGGAGGGAAGGAAGGAAGGATCTGATGAAGGATCTGATGATGGAGGCAGGGAAGGAAGGATCTGATGCTGGAATGAAGGATCTGATGAAGGAAGGAAGGAAAGAAGGATCTGATGATGGAGGGAGGGAAGGAAGGATCTGGTGCTGGAAGGAAGGAAGGAAGCTGATGTTGGAAGAAAAGAATGCAGGAAGGATCTGATGATGGAAGGAAGGATCTGATGATGGAGGGAGGGAAGGAAGGAAGGATCTGATGCTGGAAGGATCTGATGATGGAGGGAGGGAAGGAAGGATCTGATGATGGAAGGAAAGAAGGATCTGATGATGGAAGGAAGGAAGGAAAGAAAGAGCTGATGCTGGACAGAAGGCAGGCAGGCAGGCAAGCAACTGCTCTTTATGGAGAGGAAGGTGATGGGTCCAGGTTACCTCCAGGAGGCTTCATGTGACTGATGACCAGATCCTGGGGAACAGGACTCAGCTATGTTCTCTTATTTCCTACCATGGGAGAAAGAATGCTATGCACGTCCAGGAGGACCCCTTCTCATGCCCTTACAGTCTTTTGCAAAGCATGTTGGTTTATTGACCACGTAGACTTTATTTTTCTCTAGTTCTGCCGCGGGTCTGTTTTCTTCTTTTGATGGAGGGAAGGGATGTGTCTGGTTTGGTTGGGACTTGCCTTTATCTTGCAAACAATGACAGAATGGGATGAGTGGGACAAGACAGAAACCTTTACAAGGAACCACCCGTGTCTGTAACAGCCGGGGGCTGCTCTGAAGCAGGCCGTTTTCGTTGGGCCTCACAACTGAGTCCATGCCCTTCTTCTGTCTCTGTTTCTCTTATCCACTCATGAGACCCTCCCAAAACTCCATGCTTCTATCTGTAGACTTCTAGAGATGCCCAAGACAAGCACCGTATTCCAGAGGTGGTCATGCTCAGAGACGAGAGAAATGGATCGATTTCCTTTTACGTTTTTGGATTACAACGGTTTGTGGTGGCTCTGGTGGGATGATCCCGATAGCTGTGATACTCTGGGAGCCATGATCCAAAAATCTAACTTCTTGTAGCTTTCAATTTTGTCCCAGTTGGTTTCTAGCCAGATCAAAGGGAGGTGGCCACGGGCCCTTTGACTACTAGAAATGTTTTGGGTTTTTTAAGTTTTGGGCTACAGATCCCATAATTTCCCATTCTTGGAGTTCTACACGTTTAGGTACACCTAAATGTGACTCACCTGATCAGAGATGGAAGAATTGAACTTTTTCAGAACACAACTCCCAGAATCTAGCAGAATCCAGTTCTGGGAGTTGTTCTTTAGGAGGAAAAAAATAAATAATTCTCAGCTATTTCTGTCATTTGTACAGGACTAAACGTGGACATCATTAAAACAGATTTTAAAATAATTTGAGATTTGTAGTGGAAAAGCTGCACGGTCCCAGAATTCCCCCAGAAGAAGGGGATGGTAAACCACTTGTGTGTATTCAGTACCGGGAAAATCCTGCAAAGGGTTGCTATAAGTCAGAATTACTTATTCTTAGGGTTGCCAGAAGTTGGAGGTGACTTGACGGCTTGGATCCAGGCTCTTTGAAGGATTGTAACACCCCATATGAGTCTTCTCGGCCTTTAAGATCTTCTGGGGAGGTCCATCTCTCAGTTCCACCACCTTCCCAAGCTTGCTTGGTGAAGACACGAGACAGGGCCTTCTCGATGGCGGCTCCCAGGCTTTGTAATGAACTGCCCGAGAAGCCAGGTTGTCCCCCTCCCTCTTGTCCTTCCATTGTCAGGCAAAGGCCTTCCTCTTCAGGCAGGCCTTCAAGCACTAAGTTATCTGCTGTTCTTGAACCCACAGGTTTTAAAAAAGTTTTTCAATCGTTTTTATACTTGATTTTTTAAAAATCTTAGTGATTGTTTAATTGTTTTTTTTAAATATGATGTTTATATAGTGTATTTAAATTTCTTATTCTATCTGTTGTGAGCCGCCTTGGGTCCCTAGGGGGAGAAAGGTTGCCAATGAATCAATGAAATCTCCCATTTTCTTACCTCTCTCTCTCTCTCTCTTTCTCTCTCTCTCTCTCTTCCTTTCTCCAGTCAAACGGAGGCTGGCAAGATGCAACTACTCCATCTTCGGTGACCTCCCCCACAGAAGGCCCGGGAAGCGTGCACTCGGATACCTCTAACTAACCTCCTCAACAACCGTTTTTTTTGGTTCACCTGAACCTGAGAAGTTTTCATGTCAGGTGTTCAGAATCCCAGATGGAAAACAAAACCAGAAAGGATTTCTCTGTGTCTCTCCCTCTGTCGCTCGATCCTTCCTTCCTTCCTTCCTTCCTTCCTTCAGTCTATCCATCATCAGCTCCTTCCTTCCTCCCACCCTCCCTCTCTCTCTCTGTCTTTCTCTTTTTTGGTAACCAGCCACTGATGGCTTTACTGTAAACCCTTGTCGTACCCGAGAACTCGATAAATCTGTTTTAGGTGTGTGTATGAGTGTATGGGTATGGATTTTTTTTATTAAATTAAAAAAGGGTATCTTAATCATTTGTAATACATCCTTAAATATCACTGAGATGCACACATGCACACAAAGTTAAGGAGGAAAAACAATGACAGCAACAACAACCAAGCACTTTATCCAGCTAGGCCAAGATTTAGCATCGTTTGTTACCCCTGTGCATAGTTTAGGAAGAAATAAGTTATTATCCACCAGATTTGCAAAGATGGCCAGCCAGTTTCTGGCTTCTTGGCCTTAAGGGTAAATAGGGGCTCGTTTTTTAAAAATAACCTCAAGGAACAAAATGAGGCCAGAGAGCTATGCTCTCCCAAAAATGGACCTTCTGTTCAAGTCTGAAGGGGATTTCAGGCACCGATTCTGTCTTTCATTGTTCTTTTCATTTCTCTAAATGAGTGGAATGAGGTTTTGCTCGGTTCACCTTATATAGATGACGATCACATATCTGGGTTTGATTTAAAGGATGCCATGATTCGTTATGGGTTTCTACCAATTAAGCAAAAATGTTTGGGACCCTGAGATGGATTTCCTTCCTTCCTTCCTTCCTTCCTTCCTTCCTTCCTTCCTTCCTTCCTTCCTTCCTTCCTTCCTTCCTTCCTTCCTTCCTTCCTTCCTTCCTTGCCATCTTTTTAACCCTTGTTAATCTAACAATGTGCAAAGCCTCTCTCCCTCTGCTGATTGTCGTCAGGCACAGATGATCCATCCGAGGCGGAGACATTTGCCGTTCCACCTTGGCCAGAAGCCACCTCCCATTAGGTTTTTACAGTACCAGCCAGGTGCCGAGCATACCCACGCCAGGGTTGGGCTGCCCGTTTTTGGCAGCAGTAAGAAGGCCCAGTTGGCGCCGTTCTCTGGACTGTTGTACATAGTGTAGCAAAAGAGTATTTATACATCTCACCAATCAAAACACAGCTTTATTACCTCATGCGAACTCATACGAACCAATAGAGAAACATGTTCTTTAGCTTAGAGTGCTCACTACTACCTCTAAAACCAGCCCTTCCCAACACGGGGCTGTCCAGACATTGTGGATTACAAGCCCCAGCGCTGGAGGCTGGGGACTCTCGTTTTACAGGGGCAAGGAACATGCTGCGGGTTTTCATCCGAACTTCAGAGGAGCTATCCAAGAGGCAGAACCTATTTTAGGCTTCAGGTTTTATCATCTTGGATAGCTTTTCTGGAGTTTGGATGTAAAACAGGAGCAGATTGACCTAAACGGAAGTCACCACAGAGCCCCGTCATCCCCAGACAGCACAGCCCACTGACTAGTAATGATGGGATGTGTAGTCTTAACAGATCTGGAGTGTGCCAGGTTGGGGAAGGCTGCTCTTAACAATATTCACGCTGTAGTTCGTCTTTCTTTCTCTCTCTCTCTCTGAATTTCTTTTCCCCTTCTTTATTTTTAGCATCTTTGTAATTAACACTTTGTTTTCCCTTCATCAAATGTAATGTACATTGTAATCTTTTAAATAATAACGATGAATAATAATAATAATTAAAAAAAACATTTTTAAAAATCCAGGTTGCGTTTGCAACTTTTGAGAAAAAAAAATCTTTAAAAAAAAGAGGCTTTGCAGTGGAAAGATTGAGTCTTTGAGTTCAACGCGAAACAGTGAAACTGTTTGTAAATATAAAGAAACATTTTGAATGTTCTTCATCTTGTTACTCTACTAATTCACACAGAATAAAAAGGAAAAAAAATTAAAACCAATAATGGATTGTAAAGGAGACAGGTCTCAGTATTCAGTACTGTATATTTCACCCTGTATAATTGGGGGCTGGGGGGTGGGTGGGTGCCCTTTATCCTTTTCTTTTTCCTTTGTTATATTCTCCCCCTCCTCTCTTTTATATTGTATGCGATTCTGAAGCTGATTGACTCAATGAAAAAAAATAATAATTTGTGGCAGTGATTCTAATGTATTAAACCGTTTCGTGTTACTTTCTTAACTGGATTACACCTTGAATTGAAGAGTCTTCCTCGTGGTAGTTCTATGTAGTTTCAAACCATGAATAAACTTTTTGCTTTCATGAAACAAGATGTGGATGGCATTTTCTTCCCTCGCTTAAGTGGCCAGATGTCAAATTATGTGGCAGTCTGTGGAACTGGACAAGCCATTGAACAGTCCATTAAAGAAGGGGTCGGCAAGTTGCAGCCCACGGGCCAAATACAACCCTTTGATGCCTGAGAGCCAGGATCTACTTCAGGTCTTGGTTTGCCACAGTAGTTATCTAAGGCGTGGAACCTATGTGAGGGGCACTGTTCAGCACTGTGGACAGCTCCCAGTAAAGTAAAAATGAAAAGCTGGAATGGAATCGCAACACCTCTGAAATTGGAGTCACCGCCTATCACTTTCCAGGCTTTGTTATGGGTTCTTGTTGTGGGATTGCGTGTTCCTGAAGCAATATAGGAGGCTGCAGCCCTCATAGTAGCTGGGGAGAAAATGTCTTCCCTGCCACATTTTTAGTGAGCTGTAGTAACTTGAGATTTAGAGGTGGCTTGGTTTCAAATAGACGATGAAGACCCATCAGTTTTCAATAGAAGACTTGCCCCCACAGTTCAGACCATTAGCTCTACAAAAGGCCAATGGAAACAGCTATACCTGATTGCCGGTATGGGTTACATCGACTGGCTTCAGCTGTGGATTCACCCCCTAATTTCTTGGGGGTGGACCATTTAACCATCAGCCCCAAAAGGAAGTAAGCAAAGAGATGCTTTTGCCTTTAAAATATTCTGTATGTCACTTTCGGTCCCTATTTTACGAGAAAGATGGGATATAAATAGAATTGTGTTTTTTGGTCTTTCAATCAGACTTAAGACTGGGCAGCCCTTGAGACAAGCTCAACCACTGGACATCTTAGTGGTGGTGGGAACCATTGTGATGAACCTCAGATTTTACCACTACCCTCCTTTCTAGTAATCTAAGAACAGACCAGAAATCAATTTCAAGATGGCCTTATATAGATGGCTCTACAGGATGATCCCAAACTTGAACAAACAAGGTATTCTTCAACGGCCACTCCCAGAAACCCTGGCCAGCACAGCTGGTGGGGAAGGCTTCTGGGAATTGCAGTCCAAGAACACCTGGGTGACCCAAGGTTGGGAACCACTGATTTACAGGACGATCTTGCACCAATTTCAAGATGGTCTTGCAGATGAATTTACAGCATGGTTTTGTATCATGGGCTATGCCAGAAGGGCAGCAAATGGTCAGGAAAGAAGAAACAGCAGAAGATGTGTTGTGATAGAATTACATGTTTGGAATGGACTGTCCAAGCTAGCATTTGGGTCCAGTGTTGCTTGGATTGTGACATGCCCAAAATTAGTACCCACCGGACACCCTAAAACCTTGTCTGCCCCATGCAATCTTTTTGATACCTGTTCTTTTTCTTACTACTGGACAGCCAGACACCTCTTGGTGTTTGCATTAACATTTATATAATCTGTCATGGCCATCTGTTTCATGGCTAATTGTGGTTGATCGACATGGCACCTCTTGGTTGTGCAATCGGGCGCACGGCCAGGCGCACAATTGAAACTTGAGCTCCTCTAAGTGACACAAACCATACATGAGCCTTACTAGAATTGTGGCTGATGCAATAATGATGATGGTGGTGCTAGAACTGCAGAGCTGGAAGGGACCCTATAGATCATCAGGTTCAGCCCTTGTCAAGGAGGCCCAGTGGAGGAATCGAACTCCCGACCCAGAGACCTAAACCACTGAGCTCTCCAGCAGTTCTAAGTTTAAAAACAGCGTCTCTGGATACAAATAACTTGTCTTTCCAGATTATGTCTGTATTCCTTTCCTTTTTAATGAAATGTCTTTCTTTCTATCTCCATAAACTGCTAATTTTTAAATGCTTCTAATAAAACCTAAAGGTCAGCCCCAGCTAATAGCCTATTTGGGCAGGAAATAGTCTTTCAGGAAATCAGATTAACGGTGAAGCACACGCAGCCAACAGCCTTTTGGTAAACATATAAATCCTATACATTATTTTCCCCCCCTTCCTTCCGTTGGGAAAATAATGCCTCTTTTAATAAATAAATAAGAGGGAATGTGTGGTTACGTGTGTCATCATTCACCTTAGGTCTCCGGGGGAAACAGGAAAGCAATTGTGTTCATGTTGCGGTCTCCAGCGCAAGCTCGGAGGTATGTAAGGTAACTGATCATTTGCATGTTTCAATTAACTTTGGGGTCAGTTTTCCTTATCAATGATCCTTGTTCGAAGTTGTTTTGCAAAGTGTCTGGAGGAGAGAGAGAGAGAGAAATCCAGAGTGGAGAAAAAGGCACCCCAAACACTGAATACATCCAATTAATCTTCGTCAGTGTCTAAAACCCACGTACATGCATTCATCACAACAACCTTTTTGATCACACACAGGCAACACTTGGCACCTTCCGCCGTCGGCCTTAAGAAAAGGGTGAAGCATCCTCTCTCTGTGTGTCTCTCTCTCTCTCCCGTGCTTCCTTCCGGCAGCAACTGTGGCTTTTTCGCCCAGTTTACTGTGAAGCGCGCACTGGCCAATTAATAAATAAAATCCAGGCTGAGCTTGGAAGGGGGGGGGGGAAGCGCACTCCTCGGGAGCATCCCAGTGTGTGTTGAAGAAATGTGGCGAGACAACCCACGCTCGCTTAATGGATCTCCTGGCCTTCGTCTCCATGCAGACGTGGGGCCCAACCTTCATGGGATAATTCCGTCAAAACCTTGCTTTCGAAGGGAAAGTGTGTCACTGGGAAGGGAGGGCGGCGTAATGTAACAAGCGCAAAGAGACGTCCTTCGTCTTGATCTCGGCTCCAGTGGCCAGAGGCGAAACCTTGTCATCACGCTGAGGAGATTCCAGGAAGTGCCATTGACAACCTTTTTGGGTCGCCCTTGGTGAGCTTTTTCTGCCCAGGAGTGCTAATTAGGGACTGCCGCGCGCCCTTATGGGCACAGTGGTGGGAGGCCCACCATGTGAGCGATCCCTCTTGCCTCCTGCCCGTCGCTGGCAAATCATCACCATCATCATCACCATAAAGAAGCCGCTCTCCTGGAAGCTCGGTCACACATCATGAAGGTTTACTGCAGGCCCTGGCATTTAAGGAAGTCTCTCTCCGATGGCCGTGTGCTTCTCGCCGAGAGCTATGATGTGTGGGTGACTGGCGCATGCCCTAATTGAGCAATAACGGCTTACGTAAGGATCGGGTTGCTTGGTAGAAGCTGCCGCACCACCTGGGCCTTAGTAAAAGCAAAGCCTGCATAGGATATTTCATCGGTGCTCACTGACCTCAACCTGAGAATTTTTAAAAAGCCACCCTGGATTCCCTTGAGGTCAAATATCTCCTGAACGGAGGTGGTCCAAGACCTCTGGCTGCCTGAGGCAAAGACAAGCTGGCATGCCTACCCTCAGCGCTTGGTACAGCACCCAGCATGGCAGAAAGTTTAGCAGTGGTACATAGACAGTGGTGTGTTTCCTCTTGGTAGGACTCAAGTATTTTAGGTGGGATTCAGGATTTTCATAGCAATTACGATTCCAGCAATGTTGGAGTAGCAAATGCGAATCACTCCTACATTTCCACACTCCTCCTGTCCTCCTGCAACTGGGCATGACATCTTGAGCCAACCCTACTTGCCTTTGATTACCCCTCTGGGACTTTTTGCCATGTTAATATTAACTCTGACCACTAATGTGTCTCTTAATTCACTAACTCCCCACCACCAAAGACAAAATAATTTGCCAGAACCAAGCAAATGTTTAGACCTGCCTAAGTGCCTTGACATAACTCAGGATGGTGAATAGCTCCAAATTAACAAGTCCCTGATCAAATTCCTAGTCAGGTGTTTAGCCACACACAGCTGGTGCACTACTAGGAATTCAATCAGGGACTTGTTACTTGGTGGCCATTTGCTGTTCTGACTTTACTCTAAAGTACTTAGGCAGATGTAAATATTTACTTGGATTCCGGCCATAACACTAGAATGCTGTTGAGCCTGCAAATAGTTTTCTTGGGGAAAGTGGCTTTTTCTGTGTCTCGCGGTGAAACTTAAAACTGTTTTTTAGAATGGTTAGCAGGCCATACAATAAAAAAAAGAGTGAGAAACATGGATCCATTGGAAATGAGGAAGGTCAACATGTTTTCCAGGTGGAAGACGGTAGCATTCATGATGTTGCCCTCCAACACTTCATGACAGCTCCGTGCCTCCCCCAGTATCCCTCACCGCGTGAGAGAGATGTCTCACTCTGTTTATGGCAAGGATGTGAGACAGGCATCCCCTTAAATATTGTTGGTCTCCAATCAGCTAAGGCTGGTGGCTCCAATTTAAGGTTGTGTGTGACGTAAATCCAGACTTGTCATCCAAGATCCTGAAACCTGTCACCAAAATAGTTTCAGAACCTTGGAAAGCTCATTAAACCACTCTTTATTGCAGTGGGTCCCAACCTTGATTAACCCTGGTGTTTTTGGACTGCAATTCCCAGAAGCCTTCCCCACCTGCTGTGCTGGCCCGGGTTTCTGGGAGTTGCAGTCCAAGAACACCTGCGCTACTCAAGGTTGGGAACCACTGGCTTAGAAGAACAATGGTCATTGGTCATTGTTGGCTTCTCATGGAATCAACTGATCTAATGAGGTGGTTACATGGTCAGACTAGGAATGAAGAAAGCCCACATCCAAATGTCTCCTCAGTCATGGAATTAATGGAGCCACTTTGGGCCAGTCACTATCTCACAGCCTAAAACTTGAAAGGTAGTCCTACAGAGGAGGGGCAGGAACTGTTCCCCATCATCCTAGAGTGCAGGACACGTAATAATGGGCTCAAGCTGCAAGAAGCCAGATTTCAGCTGAATATCAGGGGAAAAAAATTCTTAACTGTTAGAGCAGTATGACAATAGAACCAATGACCTTGGGAGGAGGTGAGCACTCTAACGTTGGAGGCCTTCAGGAGAAAATTGGATGACTATCTATCAGATCTGCTTTGATTTGGATGCCTATCTTGAGCAGGAGGTTAGACTCGATGGCCTTACAGGCCCTTCCAACTCCATGATTCTAGGATTCTATAATGTACCTCGCAGGCTTGTTGAGAAAGTAAAATGGTGGGCTAAGGGTAGAGATGAGACCATACACATCACCATGAACTCTCTGGGGGAAAAAAGAATAGAATAAAAACCAAACTAAAATGAACAATGAGGAATAACCTGATTTAGGCTGGGCGGGCCCCAGATAATCAGATTATTTATAACCAAACTATATATGTTATATTATTTTAAAAACAGCAGAATCCTTCAAAGGCCAGCCTATTTTATTTTATTTCATTAACTTTAATGTGTCTGTTCCATGGACTGTGAAGGAAAAGGAGCCATTCGTTCTCACGAGATTTGATCTATCTCTGTGTTACACGGAGCACCGCTGCAGTTGTTAAGAATAAACCTAGCGAGCGATGTGTAGTGGGTGGGTTGTATTAGCCACCAAGGAGCTGTGAATGGCTCCCTATTCTTGCGTGGCATTACTGGGGTTTTTTTAGCCTAATGCAAAAGTGCAATAGAACATGTTATGGAGAACCCCTGTCCATTAAATGGACCTCCTCTGCATCACTGAGAAGAGGGGCCCAACTTAAGGATCTACTGAAATTGCACAACTTATTCCTGCTTCATTCTTAAAGGCATCAAAACACTTCTTTATATTAAGGATATTTTGGCACCTGTGACCAAGCCTGAAAGACCATTTTTTTTCTCTTTCTCCATAATGTCCTTGCCAGCTTCTATCATTGTCTTTCTCCACCTTCACCGGCCTCGCCATCACTTGCCATTTTACTTCTTCAACTTCAATGTCCTCACCATCACTTGCCATTTTACTTCTTCAACTTCAATGTCCTCGCCATCACTTGCCATTTTATTTCTTCACCTTCAATGTCCTCGCCATCACTTGCCATTTTACTTCTTCAACTTCAATGTCTTCGCCATCACTTGCCATTTTACTTCTTCACCTTCAATGTCCTCACCATCACTTGCCATTTTACTTCTTCAACTTCAATGTCTTCGCCATCACTTGCCATTTTTCTTCTTCACCTTCACCATCTTCGCCATCACTTGCATTTTTCTTCTTCACCTTCAATGTCCTCGCCATCACTTGCCATTTTTCTTCTGCCATGATCCCAGCCAGACTTCTGGGTGCTGTAGTCCAAAAAGTACAGAAGTCCCATCGCTAGTTAACACCTCTTCTCCTTCTCCATCTGTTTTGCTAAGGAATCTCGAGCTCAAGCGTTTTGCAGTTGTGTCTTGATTTCAGGAGCCCTTGAGCCAACAAGAAACATGCAACTTGGAGATACAAGAACAGGGAGGTGGGAATGGTGGACATAAGGACAGAGGGGGCTGTCCGATTCAACATCAGGACCTCCATCAGCACTGATGGGGAGCTGTGGCTTGCTGTGGTTTCAAGCAGGAATCTTTGCTAACTCTCCATGAAGATCCCTTGTATTTTCTGGTGATCTCTTTATCCAGACAGGAAACCAAAGAGGTCCTCCTTGAGGTTCTGAAATCAGACGCAATCAGGCGTGTTCCCAGTGGCTAATATTCTCCTTCCCTTGTTCCACTTTCTTTTTAGTTGAGGAAACCTGAGTTTGGGCGACATTTTCCAAAGAGAAACTTTTCTTCAAAAACAAAAACGGGAACCGCGGTCCCTTTCTTCTCACCCTAGTGAAATCCCCAAGCCATCTGATGAAAAGTTTCTGAAGTTATGAGCCATTTGTAGCTGGTTTTCTTGCCTGCAGCAGCATCAGCAGGAGAAGACGGCACGGGGAAAAAAAGAGGAAAGAACACCACGTTCAAGCATATCCAGTTGCTCCTAGGTGAGAAATCCCCAAATCTGTATCAAAGCCTATTTGATCATCAGCCTGTCGGTAGCGTAATAAAAAGGATTAATTTATTGGAAGCTGACAAAACCCTCCCTGGGTAACAAATTTAAGTGTGCCTGCTTTACATGGGCAATTAAAAGCAATTAATTTCAAGCATCAGTTAGAGCTGGCTTTTGCGTATGTCTGTTTGGTCATTGGTGTGCTGGTCAGATCTTGTCAGTTTTTGCTTCCTCTCCCTTCCATTTAAATTGTTGAAAACCAAGAGTTCTTTCTGTCCTGTTTTTATTTTATTCTTTCCTGGCGAAATCTGCGGGTTTGGATAAGTTGTCAACATGAACTCAACGGTCTCGTGGAGCTACCTGAGCCAAATGCAGGCATCCACGGAACAGAGAGGACCATGTTGGGCATGGGTGTAGTTCAAGATGTGAAAGGTGCTAAGGAGGAAAAAGGGGGATCAGCCTAGTTCATCAGGGAACACATGGATTCAACGCCAGGTTTATCCACAGAAAGCCCCCTGAGCACCTGGAAGAATCTGTCTCTCTGAATTCTCCTGGATTCAAAATTTTAATTTTGTGGTTTTCCCTAACTGTGAAGGCATGTGCTAATTTTGTTCATTTCTTAGCACAGGGGGCGGGGAAAGAATCGTAGAATAGAATCCAAGAATCATGGAGTTGGAAGGGGCCTCTAAGGCAGGAATTCAAGTCAAAACAGATCTGACAGATAGTGGTCCAATTTTCTCTTGGATGCCTCCAGTGTCGGAGCGCTCGCCACGCCTCCCTGAGGTCATGGATTCCATTGTCGTACTGCTCTAACAGTTAAGAAGTTTTTTCAGCCTAAATCTGGCTTCCTGTAGCTTGAGCCAGTTATTAAGTGTCCTGCACTCTGGGATGATTGAGAACAGATCCTGCCCCTCCTCTGTAGGACAGCCTTTCAAGTATTTGCAAAATGCTACCATATCATCCCGTCAGTCTTCTTTTCTCAAGGCTAAACCTGGCCAGTCCTTTCAGTCTTTCCTCCTCGGGCTCGGTTTCCAGTCTCCTGATCCTCCTTGTTGCCCTTCTCTGAACTTGTTCCAGTTTGTTGGCATCCTTCTTAAAGTGTGGTGTCCAGAACTAACCAGTGCTGAATAGAGGGGGACTAGTACCTCACGGGATTTGGAGACTATACTTCTGTTAATGCATCCTCAAATTGCGTTTGCCCCTTTTTACAGCAAAGGAACAACGATAACAAAGACCTCATCCATTCTTTGGTGCTGGTGCACGTTCCTCCTTCTCCACCTGCAAAAGCTTTTCCCCTATCCTTAGTGTACATTGAGTCAGGACAAGGAGAGGAACCAATTGTAGGCATTGGGACGTGGAAATGAGCACAGTGGCAATTGTGTGTTAGCACCTGGTCATGAACTGCTGAGGTGACAGAGGTACTGAACGTTCAAGGGGTTGATAAAGTTAACATCCTGGAAATTCGTGCAGTAGACGTTTTGAGGAACCGAGAAATATGAGTCCTGAGGACTTTACACATTGCTCACGTCCTCGGAACCCCTACTGCACAGATTGTCAGGATGTTAACTTCATCAACACATTTGAACATTTACCGCTTGGTGTCACCTCGGAAGTTCATCACACACACAATTGCCACTGCAGGAAGAAGAGGTAGAGTTGAGGTGGTAAAGTTCGAGGCTCGTGTGAGACGCAGGTTTGGGGATGTGGTTGGGCAGGTGATCTGACGGGATTTGGGCACCTCATTAATTAACTGCGGCAACATTCAGAATTGCTCTTGTACACATTTCCAAGAGGATTCTAGTCCTCGTTGTTTTTGATTTGTTCTGTGCTGTTTTGTTGCTGCTGCTAAAACAGCCTCATCCGGCCACTACTTCTCCAAAGCATCTGTGTAGCTCTACGTGAGCCAGGAAGATCTTTTCCACAATGGATGATCACCCATTAACGCTATATATTAGGATGCTAAAAAGTTGCCTTCTTTCCTCTGTCTCCCGATGAAGCTCGGTATCACGGGACCACGGATCATTAACTATGGAAATCCAAAATTTTATTAGCAATCAGCCCGATCCGAGCTGACGCCAATTAAACAAAAAAGATATCATTTATATCTCTCTCTCTTTTTTTTTCGGGTTAAAAAAAAAAAGAAGGAAGGAAAGGAAAAAAATAAAAGAGGCAGAGTTCAAGTTGTATTAAATGTGAAATGCAATTTTCCAGCACCGTTGATTTATTACTCGGTGCTGCATTGTTCAAAGAAGCATGTTATATATTTCAATAGAGAAATTATTGTTTATTCATTAATATTTTAAAACTTGCTTATTGCCAGCTCCGGCTCTCCTGTTGCAGAGCGAAACTTATGATTTAAAACATGAATTAATAAACACATTTGAAAGCGTTAGACAATACCGTAAGCGCGCATTTTTCATTTTACCAGGAGCATATTAAATTTTTATAATTCCGCTGGTGCAAGTGATATTCGCACCCCCCCTTTCTTTCCACCCTTCTCTGGATGGGGGAAAAAAAAGTACAGATTCTAAATGACTAATTTCAGGTAAAGATGAGGGAAGAGCCATAATGAATGCTGGGAGGGGAAATCAGTCACTGTGTCGCCATAATATGGTGTTTATATGTTTGCACTTTCTATTATTCATACTTGGGATTGGGGGGCTGTGTTTTCGTTCAGTGACACAGCTTCTCTTGTTTCCAGCATGTCATTTTAATGTCACTCTTTCCAAAGTTGGTTTACCACCCTTACTGTCCCGATGAAATGAAAACCGGGAGGTTATTTGGCCATAATAATACCACCCCCATGTCACAGAGAGGACCAGTGTCAATGGTCAGGTCTGGTGGCCACTGGTGACTACAATGCCCGGAAAGTGGTAAATCCACTCGGGGTTTGACTCCGAACTTGACACAAGGGGCTGACCTCTATTCCTGACTAAGTTCAGACATTTCAACGCCGGCTACAAAGTTTGGATGAAAACCCAGAAGGGAATTCACCACACCTGCAAAATGGGAGTCGTTGGCCCTAGACTTTGTTAGACAGGGGTGGGGAACCTCCCTCCCACAGGCCTGATGTGGCTCATCAAGGGCCAAAATCGAGCTCAGCAGAGATTCTCCACTGATCCAGCCTCCTTCCACAAGCCCCTCCCCTTTCCCTGAAGCTCCGCCTCATTCCAGAGGGAAAAGCATCTTTACTATCTCTACTATACCTTGATGGTGTACTGGTGAAACTGTTGGATTGAGACACAGCAGATCCAAGTTTGAGTCCTGGTTGAAGTTCATTGGGTGACCATGGGCCAGTTAATTCATCTCAGCCTCACCTATCTTGCAGGGTTGTTCTCAAGATAATGAGTGGAGACGAGCAGAGCCATGTCTGCCAGCTGACCTCCGTGGAGAGCTTCTTCTGTTATGTGCATGGTCGTTCAAGGAGCTCCATGGTTGGTTGAGAAATTCAGCAAAGACCAGGCACCCATGGTGGCAAATGACTCCACTTCCGAGGGTGCTGTGAATCCACTCGGGTTTTACAAGACCTTTCTGAGGTGCTGAAGTCTAAATCAGTGGTTCCCAATCTTGGGTCCCCAGATGTTCTTGGGCTAAAACTCCCAGAAGCCTTCACTGCTAGCTGTGCTGGCCAGGATTTCTGGGAGTTGTCATCCAAGAACATCTGGGGACCCAAGGTTGGGAAACACTGCCCTGAATGTTATTACTCAATTAACTAATGAATTAATTATGGACTGATTGAGTAGCACATTACCACAGGGATTTATAGCCTTTTCTTCTAGCCTATCTGGAGGTGTTTAGGGTGTTTCACTGTTTAAAAGCATAAATAACATAATTAATAGCTTTGCGTAAATCTTCAGCATGAAAATGAATTTAAGAAGGAATAGGAATAGGAAAATGAGAAACTGATCAAAATCAAATGGAACTATCCCAACCATTCTCCTACACAGCAGGGAAAATACCTTTGGATTCACTGTAACCTACATTTTTTTCAACATGGGTTGTCATTGGTTCCCATGGGTGTAACTTTTGTAGCCATCCAGAGGACTGCAATTTTTTTCCCTTTTCACCACAACCGCCAGCACCTTTGGTTCCACAAGGTGCTAATTGGCAGTTTCCACTCTTTTAAAAAAAATATATTTTTTCTAAAGCAGTTTAGTGTTAATTCTTTTTGGTGCTGATTTTACCTCCTCTTTTTAAAAAAGACAACAACAAAAGAACTATTGGAACAATTTACCTGTAGAGATCCGCCTTGCTCCCTCGCTGAGGGCCTTCAAGACTAACCTGAAGACATGGCTATACAGGCAGGCCTTCCCTACAGCCATTACCTAGCCTATCTCCCCATTTCTTATTCTTTTTTTCTCTCCTTCTTCCTTTTCTTCTTTTTTCCTTTCCCATCTTGGACTAACCTGGATTTTATCTTAGTTTATTTTTATATTATATGTAAACCGCCCAGAGTAGACACGTTCTAGATGGGCGGTATATAGATCTAATAAATAAATACATAAATATTTGGAGACAACAGTCACTCACCCAACCACCACCATTTAAATTGGATCAAACAATCACACTGGGCAGAAAGTGGAGAAAAGTGATACCATTCCAACTCCGAGCAAAATTTAAATTTAAACCCCTGCTAGTCAAAATAAAAAAAGATGATTCCTTATGAAAAAGAGATGATTCCCGACTGGCCTTAATTATCATCATCATCTTAGAACTGCAGAGCTGGAAGGGACTCTATGGATCAGAGAGTCCAGCCCTTGTCAAAGAGGCCCAGTGGGGATTCGAACTCCCAACTTCTGGCTCCACAGCCAGAGACTTAAACCACTGAGCTCTCCAGCAATCTCCCCATTTAGCTATGTGTTGTGTAGTCACTGGTTTTTAATTTGATTTTGTTGTTCCCAGATTCCAGGCAAGCTCAGGTTCAGGTGAATTCATTTTAAAGCAGTTTGATAGGGTTGTTCCCCCAGCTTTTGTTAACCAAGAAGCCGCCGGTGTGTCTTTTGCAGTGATTAGTAGATGCCTGGAGCGGAGATGAAATCCAGCAAACAAGGCAGGGAGATTGGTTACAGGCTGTTGGCAAACCATGATAAAAATCACCCAGCAGCGGAACGTGAAGCCGTTTCAAAGGGAAATTCTCTTTCTGAGACAGCCAAGCCCATGTTTTAGTAAGTTTCCAAGACCATTCATAACATGCAAGTGGATGAGTTTCTGCATATATGGGCAGGAAATTTAATTAGATTTTTCTCTTTCTCCTTTTTTTGGGGGGAAAAATATGTGTGTCTAGGTTTCATGTTTTATTTTATCGGGAAGGCCTTGTTTGTTTGTTTATTTGCCCCAAACAATTTCTCTTTGGGGAAAAATATAATATCCCACAGCGTCAGAAATACATCAAAGTGAAATTTGCAGAATACAATCCAGGTTTTTTTTAAGAGCTTGAGGAGGAAGGAGAAGCGAGGGGGAGAGGAGAAGCTAAGAAAATATATATTGTTTAGCTGGTTTGCTTCTTCTTTTTTTCCATAAGGTCTCCCGGTGGATTAATAAACTAAGTTTTCATCCGTGCATACCTGATCTTCTGCACCATCAATAATATTGGCTTCAGCTTCTGAATTAAAGCAATATTGGGGATGAGGAGGGTGGGATGAAGGTCATGGGTCACAAGAGAAGTCATATAAAAGCTCCCAGTGAGGAATACGCAAGGAAGGTGCTGGGCAGAATTTTTATGTGGGTTTTTGCCTGTCTACGCTGCCCTCAGATTAGACGGGCTTCTATTCTTACTTGCATCCTACTTGGGTTATTGTAACGTGCTCTAGTTTGGAAACTTCAACTGGTACAAAATTCAGCAGCCAGGCTACTGACTGGAACATGTAACATCCCAGTTACAACAACTGGCTACCAGTCCATTTCTGGGCCCAAATCAAAGCTCTGGTCATTGCCTACAAAGCCCTATCATTGCCTACAAAGCTTTCTGAAGGACTGTATCTTCCCATACGAGCTTTCTTGGCATTTAAGATCATCAGAGGAGGCCCTCTTCTCGGTCCCATTGCCAGCACAGGCAGAGCTGATGGGAACACGAGAGAGGGCCTTCTCTGTGGCCGCCCCCAGGTTATGGGATGCTCCCCCTCAGGACTGCAAGCTGGCCCCCTTCCTTTTATCCTTCCGTCGACAGCTGAAGACCCATCTCTTCAGGCGAGCTTTTAACAATCACGACTGAATACCTGAATGCTTTCTTAGACTTAAGCTAGCTTTTAACGTTTACTTGCTTTTAATTATTCAACTGTATTTCAATTGGCATATAGTTTAATTGTTTTCTTAAATGTTTAACTTATTATGCTTTTGATCCTATGCCTTCTGAGCCGCCTTGGGTTCCCTTATTGGGCGAAAGGCGGCCTATAAATAAAGCAAATAAATAAATATTTTGGTGTCCGAACGTTGACCCCAATCCAGTTGAGTACTCATGCTCGTAGAAGCATGTCTGGGTGTCTGAGAACTGTGTGGATCACCTTTTCCTGGACAGAACTATTTCCAAATTTCTCCCTGTGAGGACCACTAGAAGTAGCATTTTTGGCCTTGGGAAGCCTCTCCTAAGCTCCTCTAAAGAAGGAGAAAGTCTAAGAACCGGTGTGTGGCCCGTGGAGAAGCCAAGTAGACGCCTTCTGAGATCATCGTAGTTGATCTTGGCCAGTGGTTCTCAGCCTTGGGCCCTATAATAATGAACACAAACCGTTTGTTCTAGTTTTCAAAGCTGGGTCGGGAGAACCAGTTCAAATCCCCCCCTGAAGCAGGAACTTCTGGAATGACCCTGAACCAGTCTGGTCTACCTTCCAACTTGTGAAGATCAAATGAGGAGCCCAAGGGATACTGACACTGACTTGAGCTCTAACTCAGGAGAAGACACAGGATAGAAACTTAACTAATAAAATACGGAATAATTTGGGGGCCTTCCGCTCAACATTAACATCTCTACCTACAGCTATGGTTTTCCATTAAATGTTCCTTCCACCAAAGTCAGTCTCTGTCTTGCATGGATTAACATATCCATTTCCTCTGTGTAACTAGAGTTTGATTGAAAACTGCTCATCAGAAGTATTTGTTTTAGTTCCTCTTTCCTGTCTTCTGCCTCAACCTTTCTTTTAAAGCTGTCTAGGCTCTATAAATATGCATTAGCGTATATAAGCATTCCTCTCTTCATGCTTACAATTAACATTATTCTAATTAATGGGAGCAGACAATGGGAGTGCAGCCACTTGAAAAACCAGTGACTAGCTGCCCAGAGCAATTTCTGGGATTTTTATCCTCCCCCCCCCCCCCCCACGCACAGAACTAGGCATGAAAAATTTGCATCTCAAAAGAAGTCTGCCAGATAAAGCCGACAATGAATGGTGGCCCCAATCCTTCATGCTTGTTTGTCCCTAGAAACCGAGAGCTGGGGTGTCCATCTTTCTACAAATGTTTCCGATGAGCTTTTATGGAAAGCATATTGATCAGGTTCCCATGGCTGGTTCAAGCAATAAAAGAGAGGCCGTGTGGTGTAGTGGTTAACGTTAGACCAGGACTTGGGAGCTCAAGTCCTGAATGATCCATGAAATTCATCCGATGCTCTTGGGATGGTCACTCTTGATTGGCCCGACCTACCTCGCTGGGTGGTTGAGATGATGGCTGATGTCTTGGTCCACCCCTCTAACCACTGTACCACGCTGCAGGAAACGGTAGTGGAGAGAAGAGCCCACTTACAGCTCATTGGAAGAGAGACCGGCTATAAAATTGATTGATACAAATGGTCAGGATCTGGCCTGGCCTGTCCTGGCAGCTGCAGGATCGGGGCCAGCCTGACCCAGGACTGGCCGGGTGTTTGCAGGCTCAGGCCCTGGCCTGGGGTCCAGCTGCTGGGCCACTCATGAGGCTCACCTGGAAACCTGGAGGGAAGGCTTATTGAAGGAGTGGTTCTCCCTCCCAGAACTGGTCTCAGCAACAAAGGTCTTCTGTCATGTTGTGCTGACTGTCTTGCTGCTCCTGAGCTCCTGTGTTCCAGTGCTCCTGTTCCTGCCTTGGTCTCTGCTGGCCTCCTGCATCTCTGCATCTGGACTCCAGTGTTCCTGCCCCTGCCTTGGGCCCTGCTTGCTTCTGCCGGTCTCCTGCATCTCAGCGCCTTGTTCCGGCTCCATGCTCCTGGTCCAGCTACCTGGCTCCCACCTCTGCTTGGTCACAGCCAGCTGTGCAATGAGTGTCTTCAGACTTGATACCCTGTGTGGTGGACTGGCTCCTGGTGCCCTTCTTCATGGTGAGAGGCTGCCTGGGATGTCTTGGACTTTGACCCAAATGAATGCTGATGAATAGCTCGGTGGTTTTGGTCCCTGGCTGTAGAACCAGAGGTTGAGGGTTTGAATCCCCACTGTGCCTCCTGGACAGGGGCTGGACTTAATGATCGCCAGGGTCCCCTCCATGACCTGGAGAATTCTGGGAGTTGTAGGTTCAAAATAGATGATATTTTGGAGCTCTGACATGAGACCAGAAATGGGCTTGTATAGCTATGCTTCAAGTTAAGTAACTTTGATTCATCTTGCATTTTCACAAACAGACATGTCCCTTCAGTTTCTCACTGGTTCGGTTTCAGTGATGGTCCTGCTGCCAGTCTGTTCCTGAGTGCATGATTAGAAGGGGTCATGTTTGCAATCATCCTACTACCAGCACCATTCGGGACCTATATCAGAGGGGCTCATGCATTGTGCAGTGGCCACTATCTGAACAGAAGTGCTGATGATCATAGAATCATGAAGTTGGAAGGGGTCTCTAAGGCCATCAAGTCCAACCCCCTGCTTGATGCAGGAATACAAATTAAAGGATATCTGGCAGGTGGTTGTCTTAGGTTTCTCTTGAAGGCCTCCAGTGCGGGAGCACTCACCACCTCTCCAGGTAATGGGTTCCACTGTCGTACTGCTCTAACAGTTAGAAAGTTTTTTCCTGATGTTCAACCAATAATCTTATTACTAGACCATCAAAATTTTAAACGTGGGCAAGCTTGAGAGTCCTATCGGGTCCTTCTTCCAGGTGGACCTTGAAGTTCTTGAGAAGATGGGTAAAGAAACAGAACAGCTCCAAAATCATCCTCTTTCAGCATCTGAGATCACCGAGGATGTTCTCTGTTGCCTTTGACTGAAGCATATCACTCCCGTTTCGTAGGCAGAAGCGTCCTGCTGGATGCGAAAGCTTTCCTAGTCTGAATATTTTCATTCAAACGTCCTTCTTTTGGGATGCCACGACGTCTCTCCCCTCGTGTTGTTATATTTGACGTTGGCGCCACGTTTTCATTATTTAGCGTGGCCGGGCTTGCCTACCGTCGGTTTTCGGTTTGTTTTTTCCCATCATCGGCTTTAATGGGAAAAACAATTAAAATTTATGAGGTGGATGATGCTGAGGCAAACTGGATTTCCTTTTCACCTGGCTCGCCCGTGGACGGACGTCTCTTCGGGGTAAGTTATTTGCGTAAATGGGTTCGTTTGACTCGTCACCAGCTACGACCCCTTTCTTCCGGGGGGGGGGGGGGGAAGAGATGACAGGATGAAGAGAAGGAAGTAGCTGTGTTTGTTTTTAGTAATCACAAGAGTGAGGAGCAGAGGTTAACGGAAGGACTTTGAGAAAGGTTGCCTTCCAGCTTAGAGCATGGAAGTAACTAGTTACAAAACAGGTTTCTGGAAATTCATCCTTCCCCCCCCCTAACAGTTATGGCATAACTAAAACCCTGTTTGGGAATTCAGAAAGGAAGGTTAATCCGAAGGTATGAGGAGGGTGAGCGTTTTATTCCTCTTTCTGTTTCAACGTGGCAGACTGAAGACAAGATGAGGTGCTACCCATGGCAATTTCCCCTGCAGGCTAAAACCCTAATTTTTTTTTTCAAGATCCTCAAATGCAGGAAAAGATTACAATGACCGCCGAAGCCTCTTTGGCCAGCTTGTCTCCACATAGACGCTGTGGACAAGCAAGAAGTTGAGCTAAAGTTCTTCCTGCTCCTGTTTTCATGTTAAACCTTTTTTGAACACCTGCATTGAGTTTAATAACAATAACAACAACAACAACAACAATAATAATAAGCAGTTGACGATCTCAGAAATCACACCATCAGAGCGACAAAACCCGGCAATATTAGGAACAGCATGCGTACTGCGCTGATATTTAACAGAGACTTAGGTTTTTAGTTAAAACTTGTATCTGTTATACAATACCAGTCAATGTTTTTATAATTTTGATTGACTGTGCCTGGTGTTTTTGAATAGTAATAATAATGCGTGGTAAAGTCAATTCTGACGTATGGCAACCCTTTTCAGGGTTTTTCCAGGTACGTAGAAAACACTCAGAAGTGGTTTCCCATTCCCTTCCACTAGGGGGCATCCTTGGGACTGTGCAGCTTGCCCAAGGCCACCCAGGCTGGCTCTTCTCCCTGGAGGCACAGTGAGGATTCGAACTCCCAACCTCTGACCCCACAGGCAGATACCTACACACTGAGCTATCCAGCCAGCAAATGGGGCTTATATTGGAAAAAAGAAAAGCAAAGCATGCTGCTTGTATTGCACCCCATAGTGCTTCAAGCACTCACTGGGTGGTTTAGAAGTTAATTATGCAGGCTACACATTGCCCCCACCCTCCCCCCAGCAGACTGGGTACTCATTTTACTGACCTCAGAAGGGTAGAAGGCTGAGTGAACCTCAAGCCAGCTATTTCGGATTGAACCTGGGTTGTGAGCAGAGTTTTGGCTGCAGTACTGCAGTTTAACCACTTCATTACGAGGCTCCTTGCACTTCTATTGGTCAACACTAATGTTTTAGTTCTTTTTTTCTCTCTCCTGAGGGTTGTGGTGGCCCATTGCTTGGTCCACCCACTTCCCCTCTTTTGTGGGTGTTGTGGCTTCAACAAATGGCCAGGGGGAGAGTATGTTTTCTGTGACAAAACAGAGGCTTTGTAGCATTGCATTGTTTATTTTGAAAGTTAACTAAAAGTAACTTCTTTACTTTCTTTTTAAAAACAGGAAAGTAAAGAGTTGCTTTAAAAAAATATTAAATGTACAGGCAAAGGACTGATTTTCGGGAGGTTGCAGAATTCGAATTACTTTTCAAACTAATATTCCAGATTTTGAAATAACTATAGTTACATCTTATAATATTCTGTGTTCTTTTCCTTGGGTAAAGAAGAGGATTTTTGGGGGGAGGAAATTCCACTTTAACTCTTGTGGAGCAGCTAATGCATAGAGGGGGTCTGGAACGGTGCCGTGGTATGAGACCATTAGGCCAAGGGAACCCTAAATCCCTAGAGAAAAAAGGAATGGGTTCTATAAGGAGCAACTTAGTTGATCCACAAGATACATTTGGAAGTCGACAAATTTGTGCCCCAGGGGACATGACATTTCGCTACTTGGACATTTTGCTACTTGGTCCTTTTCCTGTTTTTTTTGTGCCCCATCTTGAAATAGCAAAGGGTGGTTCCTTATCGTGGTTGGAAGAATGGTCTTCCTTTTATTTGTCTTCTGAATCGGAGATGGGGCCTTGAATAACCGTGTCAAAAAAGGGACAAAAAGGAGGAGGAGAATAGGGGACTCAGAATAGCACTGCTTATTTTGGAATGCTGCCATTGTTAACCTCTAGCCTTTCTCTCTGTCTATCGAACACAAATCTTCACTGGTGACAACCCACCAACCGTGAGGAAAATGGTCTTGATGGAATCATAGGTCGCAACCTGTTGTCCATCTCAACTGGGAAGTCTGAAAACTTCCTTTGGTGCAGCTCTTCTCCCCAAGCTGCTAAAAAATAACTTTCCTCAGTGAGTTTTGGAGTTTTTTTAGTGTTTTGGGGAGTAGAGTTCCACCAAAGGAAGTTTTCAGACTCTCCCGTTGACCCTGAAAGACCGCAGATTTTCAGAGAAGTTGGAAAAGCGAAGGGACTTCCTTAGAACCTGCTCTCTGATGCTTTCGAATCATTCTTCTGTCTGTCTTGGTCTCTCAGAATGCTGAGATGCTTTTCAAACATCCAGGGATAACATGGAATTAGCAGCATGTCCAGAAATAAAGATGGCTCTCAACAAATGAAACCACACGTATAATGTCCAGGACAGAAACTCTACAATAGTGGTTCCCAATCTTGGGTCCCCAGATGTTCTTGGACTAAAACTCCCAGAAGCCTTCACAGAAGCTGTGCTGGCTAGGATTTCTGGGAACTGTGGTCCAAGAACATCTGGAGACCCAAGTTTGGGAACCACTGTTCCAGATATGGTGGCCTTCCATTCTCCAGGGCTCCTTATGGTCTGAGATGACATCAGGTGTAGATCCAAAATACCTGGAGTGACCTTGGTTTGGAAACATAGTTTTGAACAGAAGATGCTGATAGTTATACCAGGGAAGCCAAGCAGATGTTTGACCCCATATTGGCCCCATCGTGATTGAACTCTCTGAGTTCTTTTTTTCTGGGGGGGGGTTTGTGAGATTTAGGGGAGGGGAGATGCCCCCCTCAGACACTCCACAGCTTCCTATTTTCAAGTTCAAAGTAAACATTTGAGCTCTCCTTTGCATCTGACCAGGCCCGCCAACTTCTACCATGGTTGCATCTCTACCTGAAGATGTGGATGTATTGGAGTTATTGCAACCTTACATGCTGCTTTTAGTAGGTGAGACTGGGCGGGACTTTTTTGGAAGGAAAAAGTGACTGTCAATCACTAACAGCACTAACCAATAGTTTCTTCCCTGCCTTTGATTTCAAAGAGAGCCACCCCTCTCTGCTAAAAACTTGTTTCCCCTCCACCATCTGTCAGAATTTAATTTTTTTATTCACTTTCCATATCTACTGCCCATCTGGCCACCAAGGCCACTCTGGGCAGTTCACAACATAACAGAACAACAAGAATGCATTGAATAATAACCACAAAGACATAATAACAAATCAGAAAATCGAATAAACATATCAATTCAATTAAAGTAAGAAGAAAGGCAGCATAAAAAAACCTATTAATAAAAACAAGGTGGCGGAACGGATAACTTAAGAGCTGGGAGGACCTCTGTGCTCTGTAGATGTAATATCTTGAAGTGCCAGTCTAAACAGCCATGTCTTCAAAGATCTCTTAAAAATCCCCAGTGAAGGGGCCAGGTGAATTTTGGGCAGGAGTTTATCCCACCGATGGGGAGCAACTGTGGTTGCCCACTTCCTGGTCTTCTCTTTCCAGGCCTTTCTTGGGGTCAATGAAAACTGTCTAGCCTGGGATGATTGAGTAGGTCGGGCAGATCCGCCTGTAAGCATTCAGTGAGACTGCTGAGGCTTGTTGCTCAAAGCAGCCACGTTTGTTCAGTTTGCTGTTGACCTATAAGTAGATGAACTGTAGAGCTGGAAGTCGATGAAACCTTTTTTTCCTTTTACTCTTTCTCGGAGTCAGAGCGAGTTATCGAGACTGTAAGTGCCGTTTGATAAGGAAAAGGGGTGGACGACTCTGGGGAACGTGAAGCTAATTCTGCTCTGTAAATCCCTGCATTTCTGCTGTGCAGCTTAGAGGAGTTTAACCAACATCCAAACCTCTGTAGCAGGATGTGTGGTAGAAACAGAATCGGCCCTAGCAAACATCGCTGTGAGAGAAAAGCCACCCCAATTTAGTAGGTGGGTCAGACTTTTTCAAACCAGCACGAGGAGGAGAGTTGGGTGACAAGCCCTTAAGAGAAGTGATTGTAGGAGACGTCACTCAGATCTTCCCTGGACCAGCTTTTAAATTGCTGTTCTATAAATAGATGTGACTCTGGGCAGTATTTACAGGAGGTGCGCCTGGGTGGAAGGGGGAAAAAAAAGCTAACTTTCTTCCTCCTTCTGCTTTTCACCTTCTCTCTGCCCTGCTGGAGGTTAACTGTGATTTCCACGTTAATGCCGCCTCAGTGGCGATGGCGGCCGTTTGTCAAATTAACATGGGTGTCCACAAAAAACCCAAGCCGGGTGCTTTTAAGCATCAATTTGCCACCGTGAATGCTTCCCGAGCATGATAGGATTATGTGGCTGTGATGAAGCAAACAGCCTGTGGGAAAAAGGGTTCGACGGTTCTGAGTGATGATGGCAGCCCAGGAATGCCATTGTGGAGGCAGGATGTTGACTAGGGGGTGGGCTTGTTTGCAAAGGGGTGGGGGAAATGATTCCAGAACGGTTTCCTCTGCCGTCTTCCCCTCGGCTTTGACCTGTGGGTCTTTTTGGTCCCACTGATATGGGTTCGGAGAAGATGTGGCTAGAAAGCCAGTGTCATGGGTAGGGTGGTGGACGAAGACACTGGTGCCCAACCTGGGGTCCCCAGAGGTTCTTGGACTACCACTCCCCGAAATCCTGGCCAGCGCAGCGAGTGGCGAAGGCTTCTGGGAGTTGTAGTCCAAGAACCTCTGGGGACCCAAGATGGGGAACCCCTGGACTAAAATGTGGGTGTTGTTGTTTCGTGCCATCCGATCTCCTTTGACTTAGGGTGACCCCATGAAGGAGCGATCTCCAAAATGTCCTGTCCTCAACAGCCTTGATCAGCTCTTGCAAACACAAGCCTGTGGTTTCCTTGAGGGAGTCAGTCCATCTCGTGTTATTCCTCTTTTCCTGCGGCCTTCCACTTCCCCCAGCTTTCTTGCTTCCAGAGCTTGCCATGTAAGCTGTTGAGTGAACCCGAGACCTTCTGTCTTTCGGCTTAAGCTACCTTGTAGGACCATTGTGAAAGTGAAATGAAAATGAAGGGAGGAGCCACGCACACCGCCAGGAACTTGTCGGAGGAGCGGCGGGAATCCAGATTCGTTTCACTTTATGGTTTGCTTCCGTCAAGCTCACCACTGACAAGTTAAGCAACAAGCAAAGAAACAGCCGAGAGGAGGTCCTATTTATGAAGGAGCATGCTGGATCTGACCAAGACTGTGCTCCTTTAATTGCTGGACTACAGTTCCCATCGTTTACACACGAAATGGGTATGGCTAAGTTGATGGGATTTGTGGTTCCTCACCCTCCCAACCTTCTCTCTGCGTTTGGTGCAGAATCTCTCCCTCCTCCTGGCCTGTCTATCACAACAACTTCTTTTGCTACCAAGGGGTGCTTTTGTTTGACAGAACCAAATAGAAATATTCCTTCTTTCTTCTTCCTTTTTTCTTCTTATGTACATCCTACAGACATTGAAGGGGGACTGGCCAGGAAGAGGTGGAGAGGGGAAAAGGAAGGGGGTGGTGGAATTATAGGTCTTGTCGCTTCTCGTTTATTAAGAACTTCTTTCGAGGACTGGCATTCCATGGAAACGTGGATCCAATTTTCTCTTTGAATTGGGAATCAAGAAGGTTGCCAATATGTATTTTTCCCTGTCAATGGTTCATTTCATCTGGAGCCTACGGAAGGCTTGAGATGCCACAAGCAGTACTAATGGAGGGGAAGGGGTTATGACGGCCCCTTGCCTGCCGCTTAGCTTTAAATTGGAGTGGCATTTTGTTTCAGGGAACGGCGTCTGGTTCTTTAGCCAAAAAGGAAGATATGTCAACCTGCCGGTTCAAAAGAAAGGTGTAGACACTCTTAGTGAAATGAGACGGTTGAGTCCTGGCGTGGGAAACATGGCTTTAGTATTTGAGATAATGCCTATTTTTCACTGTGTGTATACAGAAGCAAGCTCCCTGCATGTAGACAGCTAGCACCACAAGGAGAGGGGAGCACCTGGCCTTCCTTTTGTGCTTGCTTTCAACTTGCAGGGATTTTTTTTAAAAAAAAATCTCCCACATTTGGAACAGTATTTTGGCTCCCTGTGATGCACACACTACTGGGTGAATCCTGAACAGAAAAGGTCTTGGAGGGGGCCCCAGTTAAACAGAGGAGCAGCCTGGATAATGAACAGTCAAGGCAGAAAATCGGGGACCTTTGAGTGTAGATGCCAGCTGAACCTTCAGCTTCAGCGGGGGACATGGAACAACCATCTAAACCCAGGGGGTTTAAGGTTGCAAGTTCGATGGCTCACCTGATATAAAGGGTGTATTTCTGAGTACAGGAAGTGGAAACGCATGAGAAAGACAGTGGGGTCTGCAGGTGTGTTCTGAAGACTTAAAAGCTATCACTTCTACTCACTGAATATGTGGACCATGGGGCTTGTTGTAGTCGCTAGGGTTATGCATTTCCTGACTGCTGAGCTGTTCACTGGATTCCCTAGTCCAGTGGTTCCCAACTGTGGTTCTCCAGATGTTTTTGGATCAAAACTCCCAGAAGCCTTTACCACTAGCCCTGCTGGCCAGGATTTCTGGGAGCGGTAGTCCCAGAACCTCTGGGGACCCCAGGCTGGGATGCACTTTGCCCATATTCTGTTCTAGAATCTGGTGCATACAGAGTGGTGGCTGGGATGTATATTTGGCTAACAATTACATTCTGTCGGGGGGGGGGGGGGGGAATCAGAAGTGAATTGCAAAAATCAAAACTCGACAACAGAAATATAACAGGGATCCAGGTCATGCATTTGCTGGGGTGCCGTGTTGTAATAGATCTGTATTGCATTAACATGAGAAGCCAAGAATTGAATGACTTTTGCCCCATTATATATTTAATATCCAGGGTTTCCGGGCCCCGTTGGCTATACATTAGAAGGGGAGTATCCTTCACAAAAGTCCTCAATCATAAGTTAAGAGAAAGAATCAGTGTGTCATAGCTCCTCATTAGAGTGCCATTATAACACTCCTTAATTGGAAAGACGTTAATATTGACAGTGTTTTGAAGGATGTCCGGAATCTCCTTACTGGCTCCAATTTGATGGCATTTGAATAATGGAGCAGATATGATGGATTAGAGGTGAGGAGCAAAAAGCCTTCCACTAAGGTCCCTAATTATGTGTCCTTACCTGCTCAATTACCTGCTCAGACCCTGATGTTGGGGAAGTGTGAAGGCAAGAGGAGAAGGGGACGACAGAGGACGAGATGGTTGGACAGGGTCATCGAAGCGACCAACATGAATTTGACCCAACTCCGGGAGGCAGTGGAAGACAGGAGGGCCTGGCGTGCTCTGGTCCATGGGGTCACGAAGAGTCGGACACGACTAAACAACAACAACAACAACCTGCTCAATTAAGAAGGGGATATTAAGGGAGGTGGATGGTCAGTTTTCTTCATGATACAGGATTTGGGTCAGAATGAGAAGGAGATCCTGTCTTCACCTTTGACAAAACCAGCTGAGCTGTCTACCCAGTAATGGTTGGGGTCAATATTCCACCTAGTGATCCATCTACAGCAGTGCTTACCAACCTTGAGTCCCCAGATGTTCTTGGACTTAGATTAGGCATTCTTCAGTCTCGAGAGACTATGGTAACGTGCTCTGTATAGAGGACTTGGAACAGCGTCTAGTGTGGCTGAGGAGGCCAATTCGAGAGTGACAATCCCTTTCACATTGAAGACAAATACAATCTGTCCCCTTGTCCAGCTCCCTGGTTTTGCTGGTTTCAGGACTGCCTCTTGGCTTCGGCCTGCTGGACAAGGGTCTCTTCAAATTGGGAGAGGCCACGCTGCAACCGCCTGCCTCCAGGCTGAGCGCTCAGAGGTCAAGGTTTCCCATCTGTTGAGGTCCATTCCTAAGGCCTTCAGATCCTGCTTGCAGATAACCTTGTATCGCAGCTGTGGTCTCCCTCTGGGGCGCTTTCCCTGCACTAATTCTCCATACAGGAGATCTTTTGGAATGTTCTTGGACTACAACTCCCAGAAATCCTGGCCAGCACAGCTAGTGGTGAAGGCTTCTGGGAGTTTCAGTCTGGGATCCAGCTGCTTTGTCTGGGATGAATCATCATCTATGGGTTCCTTCTCCACAGGAAGAGATTGCTCATACAAATGGGAGTATGGAGGACCACCTCAATGCATGTGGCTCCCTGGGACAAAGGACAGGATCATGGCTTCCTTCAAGTCATAGCTTCGTAGAACTGTAGAGCTAGAAAGAACCCCAAGAATCATCAAGTCCAATTTCTTTTGATGCAGGAGACCCACAATTAAAGCATCCTTGACAAGTGGCTTCTAACCTCTGCTGAAACACCTCAAATGTAGGAGAAATCACCACGCCCAATTCATGTTCAACAATTCTTCCTGGCAAGACGTTCTTCCTAAGGTTTAGGCAAGATCTCCTTGCTCATAATTTGAATCCATTGCTTTGGGTCCTGTCCTTCTGAAATGACAGAAAACAATCTTGCTCCACCATCCACGTGACAACCCTTTAAGAAGGCTATCAAAGCACCTCTCAGTCTTTACTTCTCCAGGTGAAACATATCTAGCTCCCTCAGCTGTTATTCATAGGGCTTGGCTTCTAGACCATTTATCATTTTGGTCATTCTCTTCTGGACATGGTACAGCTTGTTGATCTCCTTCGTGAGCTGTGGTGTCCTGTATTCCAGATGAATCAAAGTGTCTGATTGAACAGAACATAGTGATACTATTACATCTCTCACCCTGGACACTATACAAAAGGACCCCCCCCATATCCACTGGGGATTGGTTCCGAGCCCCCCATGGATACTGAAAACCGTGGATAATAGTGAACGCTCTCTATATAGCATGGTAAAAAGGAAGAAAACCAGAAAAAATATTTTTGCATGCTTTACCCAGGTAAGGACACATAATTAGGGCCTTTAGGAGAAGGCTTTTTGCTCCTCACCCATCCCATGCTTCTGGTTTTTAAAAGTTAATCCCGCAAGGCAGCTGCTGTTGTCATTTATCTACGCAATTTCTGCAATTTTCCTGCAAAAGGTGTCACACAAACGCCAATAAAGGTATTTCCCAAATGGGGATTTTAAGAAATTCTTAGTTTTTGGTGAGAAGGAAACAGGTGAGGAGCTACATCTTTATGGCATTATTTACGTACTTAGAATCCTATAGAATAACTGAGTTGGAAGGAGTCTACAAAGCCATTGAGTCCAATTCCCTGCACAATGCAGGAATCCAAGTCAAAGCAGATCGGACCGAGGGTGGTCCGCTTTTCTCTTGAAGGTCTCCAGCATTACAGCACTCATGACCTGACGAGGTCATGAGTTCCGTTGTTGTACTGCTCTAACAGTTAAAAAGTTTTTGAAGAGTGCAGTCCTATCTCCCCTCAGTCTTCTTTTCTCAAGGCTAAACCTGCCCAGTTTCTTCAACCTTTTCCCCTAGGGCTTGGTTTTAACATACATTTTTTAAAAAAAACAATACATTCATGGTCAACATCAAGCTGATCAACATCAAGACTCCAAAGGCATAGATTTTGTTTATGCTGGCCACAGCTCAGGCACTTTTGATTGAGATCCACTTCTTGAACCTTGCACTGAAAGCAAATTCCTCAGACCTGCTTAGGTCTTTTGCCAAGACCTGGAGGAAGGGTTAAGTCAGGGAAGGATTTGCACAGCGTTTGAAGAAAACACCTTTCTCCTCTCCTCCCCATTCTCTGTCTCTTTCCCACTAGGAATTGACCAAACCCTCTCCCCCTTCCGCTCTTGTCATCTACCTCTCCGATTCCTCTGCTAGCTTCTTTGGGCACGCTGGCATTCGATTTACAAATTGAAAATCATTAATAATTCTAACCAGGCTGTGATAAATCTGAGATCATTCTCAATGAACCTGGACACCATTTCATAAATCAAAAAGATTACTTAGGAATTTTTTAAAATCTGACGTCAAAACGTCACGGTTACTAATGGTTTTTGTAGATCTCTTCCAGTGATATATCATTTATCTACGCTACATCTAAAATGTGACACCGGGGCAGAAAATGTGATATCTTTAATATCATGAATACATTTGAGCCCATAATAAAGGTATTAACAACTCCTGGCTTTGACTTGCGCTCGAGGTTCTGGGCTTGATTTAATGCTATTGTTAGTGACTTAATCGCTTCCTCCTGAATACCTGGAGACCAGATAGCGAAAGTGTCCCCAATCTTCACTCACTTTCACTGATCCTTTACGTGCCTTGTGGAAAATTAGTCTCCTTGAGTTCCATGGGTCTCCATCTTGGATATGGTCTTACAGGCTTGCAACCTTCATGTTCCCCATCTCTGAGATTTCAAACCAAATCTGAGACCAGATCTTGGAGATGGCCACCATGGGACCAATGAAGCTGGCCCTAGATTTTCACTGAGACTGCCCACTTAACCTGAGACTTGACTTTATTGTACCAATGGGTCTTTTTATTCTGAGTATTCAGGGGTAGGACTGAGAACCAGACCAAGATCGGTAAGGGAGACAAGAGTAACGTAAGCTACGGGGGAGATGTCCACTCCTGAAGATCAAGAACTATGACTCAGAGGCCAGTCATAGAATCGGAATCATTGAGTTGGAAGGGGCCGATAATGGCCATCGAGTCCAACCCCCTGCTCAAGGCAGGAATCCAAAACAAAGTGGCTACAGAGATATTACACCAGGAAAATGTTCTCATCTAGACTGAGACCTAAGAGACCAGGTTTTAGAAGACTTCTCTTAGCAGGGGTAGCTCATCATTACAGATGGAGTACTTTGGGCCTTGAATAACATGGTCATGATGTCCCAAAGGGTGCCATGGCTTCCTCGACCTCGTATGAAGACAAGAACATGCTGCTTTGGGCATCTTTTGAGTAAAATGAGGGAGAAAGCATGCGTAGCCATTCCATGTGTGGCTCACAGCTTCTATGGATCTCTGGGTCCAGTCAAGAAAGAGGCTACCAGGCATCGTGTGGGAACCTGAGAAGGGCAGGAGTTCATAGTATTGTAGAATTGGAGAGGCCTATAAGGCCATCAGGTCCAACCCCTTGCTCAATGTAGGAATACAAATTAAAGCAGATCGGACGGAGGGTTGTCCAATTTTCTCTTGAATGCCCCCAACCTTAGAGTGCTCATCGCTTCTCCGAAGTCATGGGTTCCATTGTTGTACTGCTCTAACAGTTATGACATTTTTCCTGATATTCAGTTGAAATCTGGCTTCCTGTCGCTTGAACCCATTATTATGTGTCCTGCACTCTGGGATGATCGAGAACAGATCCTGCCCCTCCATTGTCACATGTGAACATGACCTTTTGCCTGTCCTGTGTGAACCTCCAATGGGTCTAACAATTCCAGCAATGTGACTTTCAGCATTGTCAACAGACAGCCTTATGAAGCCTATGTAAAACAAGTGGGAATGCTTAGTCCATGACCTCAAGTCCCTTCTGATTGTACTGAAGGTGTACATCTGTATTTATATTTATCTGTCTGTGATGTTCCTTTTGAAAAATAGATATTCCCCCCCCCCCATCATTCCTATGCAAGGAAAGGTAAGATTTGCCTATAAATAACAGGTGATGAAGACTTTATCGAGGAGGGCTTGCCATCCCGGAGGAGTCTAGAAATATAAGATGTCTTCGTGTCACAAGTAATGGATGTAGGGGTGTCCATTTCATCTGGGATTTGGCTTTTCTTTAAGGAAATGTACGGCATATGCATGCATGCATGTGTGCCTGTCTGGCAGGGTGGATGATGGTTGTGGGGAAGGGCGACGCAGCCTGGCAAGGAAGCCGAGTGCTTTATGTCCCCATTAGGTGTCGTGGCAGGCAGGTGGACACGGTTAATCTTCTCAATCTGTCCCTCTGGTACAGCGTCTCTGTCTCTCAATCTCTCTCCTTTTCCCTGTGTTCAGCAAAAAAAGAAAACTGTGGCTCTCTCCCCGAGGCCCAATCTCAAAAACAGCATCTTCCTATATCATACAGGTCCGCTCCGCATTGACAAGGAACCCAACCGCCTTGTTTCGCAAGATGGTTCTTTAACCTCCTCCTAAAAAGTATTTTTTTTCCCTCTCACAACGATGAAGAGATTGTCAGAGTAATTGGGCAACAATCTGTGACTGTTGGTACATAATGGGGCGTTCTTTTATGGAGCCACCTAGTTTCATAGTTGGTTTGGCATGGGGGGACAGGAGATCATGTTTGTCTTGCTGTTCTCACAACGATCTTTTGAGGCAGGCCAGACCTATTGAAGGTGGGGGGGACTGGGGAGTAGCTTTCCTGAGGTCAGAGAGAGAGAGAGAGAGAGAGAGAGAGAGAGAGAGAGAGAGAGGATGTTGAAAATTGGAGGCAGGAATGAAAGAATGGCTTGTAAATCTGTCTGTCTGTCTATGGATAGGGAAAGCTTTCTTTTCTTTCCAATGGCCCTACATTTCTTTCATGGGAGGAATCTCACAGCCATGTCTTGGCCAAGTGGGTGGAGGAGTATCTTGTTCACCCCATGTACCAAAATGTCTAGTTACGGTTCTGTCTCCAGCAGACTTCCCAGCCTGGCGAATTCAGAAGCAGTATGTACACTGAAAGGGACGTGGTGGCGCTGCGGGTTAAACCGCAGAAGCCTCTGTGCTGCAAGGTCAGAAGACCAGCAGTCGTAAGATCGAATCCACGCGACGGAGTGAGCTCCCATCGCTTGTCCCAGCTCCTGCCAACCTAGCCGTTCGAAAGCATGTAAAAATGCGAGTAGATAAATAGGTACCACCACGGTGGGAAGGTCATGGCGTTCCGTGTCTAGTTGCGCTGGCCACGTGACCACGGAAACTGTCTTTGGACAAACGCTGGCTCTATGGCTTCGAAACGGGGATGAGCACCGCGCCCTAGAGTCGGACACGACTGGACTAAATGTCAAGGGGAACCTTTACCTTTACCTATGTACACTGAAGAAGAAAGAGGATAAAACTGGTTTTGCTGAAAGAGAGAGAAGAAGAGAAGAAGCTGAAAGATGGAGGGAGGGACGCATGGAACAGATCTGCCCAATACATTGGTTTTGACCCTGCGTTCCATTGTCAGGAAATCTGGCCCTTGTGAGTGCCTTCGACTTACGGTGATCCTATGAAGGAGAGATGTCCAAAAAAAAATCCTGCGCTCCACAGCCCTGCTCAGCTCCTGCCGATTCAAGCCTGTGGTATCCTTTAGGGTGTCAGTCCATTTTGTATTTGGTCTTCCTCTTTTCCTGCTTCCTTCCACCTTTCCTAGCATTATTGTCTTTTCTGGGGAATCCTGCCTTCTCATGGTTTGCCCAAAGTCGGACAAACTCAATTGCGACATTTTTGACTCCAGAGAGAGTTCAGGTGTGATGTGATCTAGGGCCCAGTGGTTCATCTTTCTGACGGTCCAGGGTAACTACAAAGGTTTTTTCCATTAGTTTTTACCCCTCCTTCATTCGAATCTAGTCTGGCTTTCCGTGTGATACGTTTTGTGTCTAGGCTAATGTTTTATATGCAGTCAGCAGACTTCCTTGAGTTTCGTAACTGCAGACCACCAACCCGACAGGAGAAAAATAAGTTTCCAAATTAGCATAGCCCTGAACTTGATGGAATCCAGAGTTGGCTTGTAAAATCCTCCAGGAAGAATCATTAGGAGAATTTCATTATCTCCATCTTACCAAGGTCAGGTTGTCCATATTTCCTCTTTAGTGTTGCGAGGGGAATATGCGGTGACTCTGGTATAATAGACCAGAAAATGCCCACACTGGGAGTGATGGTAAATCAATAAAAACTCGTCAATAAAATACTCCCCTCCCCCGCCACCCCGATGGCTTGTTCTGCCGTGCCATGAGTGGCCTCGAATCATGGCGCTCTGCCTCTTCTTCCCACCTTGCTAATATTTTTTTTAACATCCACTTCTGAACTTTTCTGTTTCTTTGTCTTTTAGTATGTATTTAATTTTTTTTTTTTTATGGGAAGCTAAAGCGATAGAACGCTTTATTGAAAAATCTATTGTTTTCTTTGTTTTGCCATGCTGGCCATGAAGGAAACTCTACACGTTACAGCCTTGCCCTGTGTGTGCCACAAAAAATGGGACACTCCCAAAATCTAAAGGTAAAGTTGGTTGGGTGGCTGATGGGAACTTGATCCTTTCTGAGCAGACGGGTTGGGATAAAATGGAGGTGTCTCCCCCACCAGAGGCTAATAAACCTGATACCACAGGGGTGGTGAATCTTCTCCTGGTTCTTCCTAGGTCCTGAATCCTATCTCCAAGGTAGAATCAGAACTCAGACAATTTCTTTGCCTTTCAGACTAAAACTCAGAAGGGATTCAGTTGTCAAATGCAAGGTGCCAGCCTGCATTGGCCTGACTCCCCAGCTTTGAAGCCAAGTGTGGTGGATCATGGGATCTGGGTTTTTTTGGAGCATTGTTGTAAGGATGGGTGAGAATTCAATCAGTTCATTTTTTAAAAAAGTAAGACCTTACCAATCATTGTCTATTTTTTCCACTCCCAAAATTCTGCCTCGATAGCGCCACTGGGTATGCACACTTGGGTATCAGTGGATGCTTATGAATGCTAATGTACTTGGCACGACATAGCTTTCCATTTCACACAATGCAACTGCAATGTTTCCACTTGCTGATCTCTGGGTGTTCTGGGTGTCAGTTGTACAACCAGCAACCAGCACCGGGAATGTGCATAGACTTATTGATTGGATATTTCCACTTGCAACTTCCTCTCATCTTCCCTTCTTTTGAGCTTGCCTGCAACCCTACCATTAGCTGGAGAGATAAGGTGTGGTGATAACCTGCTGTGAGCTGATCTGCTGTAGTTCACATGATTGGAGGGAGGGTCTTGTTCTTGAATGAGTAGTTAAGACCCGTTGGCTTTACAAAAGGCCTGTTCCTTATGGTGGCAAAAATAGCTCGATCTAGTTTATAGATAAAGGTTAACACTGCTGCTTTGATTTTTTGGAATCTCCTTGGGGTTACATGGCTATGACTTTTGCTGTATATCTTTGGCTTTCCCCTCACCTAATTTGCTTTATTCTTTCCTTAAATCCTGCCGGCTTAGACTTTAAAGTGTTTGGAACTTTAAAGTGCCATTGCATCTACCCTTTAATAAGATATTATCTCTACCTTCAGCCATTCTGAGGATTCTGTCTGTGGTCATATCCTTAATATCCTCAATTCACTAGTTGCTGTTCTACTGAAGTGTCATGGGTGTGTGTTGAATCCAGTGTAGCTTGTGACTCACAGATGCATTGCATCCACTCTGGGTTTTCATCCAAACTGGATAGCTCCCATAAAATCACTTGGGTGATAACTCCCATAAAATTCATCACCTGGGTGATAGCTCTCATAACATTCATCCCCTGGGTGATAGCTCCCATAAAATTCAGACTAAAACCTGGAGCAAATTCATCATTCTGGTGATCTCAGAATAACTCCTGCTTCAGCCATTTTGAGGTATCCATCTGCTACAATCTACCTTCAGCTATTTTGAGGTATGTCTCTGTTGTTTATGCCATCAACAGCATCTACTCATTTTATGGAGAACAGTGCCCAGAAATATCTAGACCAAAAACCCTTGCTGGATGTTGGGGCATGTAGTCCAAAACATGAACATTTCCAGATTCTGAGACATTCTGAAGTAAATGTGTGCTTTGTCAATTGCTAACGATTTTGAGGAACCTGAACGAGCAACATACGGGGATTAGTCAATGAAGCCAAGGTGACTGTCTGTACATGCTAATATTTTGATTATTACATGTTCTCCGAAGCTCAGATTTCACAGATCCTTGAGATGATTTCCATTCAAGTGGCTGAGAGGTTTCACTGTCTTTTCCTACCATATATCTGGTCATCTCTACCGCCATAATAAAGCCACAAGTACTGGCTTTCTGCTCCTTCACCCCCTGCACACCAGCTCCCCTCGTAATTTACCAGTTTTAACCTCCTATGAAATGACATATATATAAATATTGTTAATAGCACTAACATAATGTTAAGTCAGATTTTACTGGACTCCCTCAAACACCCTCTGGATTTATTACCTGTAGAACTTGAAGTAAATTTTATTAGCTCTGCATTGAATGCAGCCACTCTGAGCTTGGTTATTTTATTTATATATATATATATTTTACAAAAACTTGCAACCTTTTTTTCTCTGCCTCCCCTCCCCGAAAGAATAAATCCTTCTTGAAGTGAAATACTTATTTCTTTCCTCAACCAACGCTGATCTTTTATGATGTCATGACTTGACTGTCAGTTAACTGAAGGGGATACAGACGCCCATCGTTTGGCCACTTGCTAATGTCTTTTTTGAGCAAACTGGGGTGGGTGGGGGGCAGGAATTAGGCTCTCGGGTGATACCCGGATGGTGGATGAGATGCTGATTTGGCCCTTAATAAGCCCAGGACTTCTTAAATATCGTTGGATGAAATTTAGGGGGGGAAAAACCACTGTTTAAACGATACCGGATTGCCTGTTCTTAGATTTATGATGGGGGAGAGATGGTTGGGTAGGTGGAACCCTTATTGATCTGCAAACAGTATTGTTCATAATAGCGGCACTTTGATTTTTATTTCCGATGATAAGTGGCTAATAAATATTGAACACATATTCTTGCTTTTGTCCAAGAAGCACAATATTTACAGCACGGCTCTCCCTGCATTTTCCACTCCAAGATCTTAATGCTCCTTTGGAAAGTTCAGGTTAACAGGAAGGGCTTCCCTGATCTGCAGAGGCTCCTATTTATTTATTTGAAATATTTTTACCCCCTCCTTTCTCCTTAAGAAGGGACCCCAGGCAGCTGATGTCATTGAAAGACAATATTTAAAGCGGCAAGCACCGAGTATACAACGGTGGTTGGCATCATGGAAAGACAATATTTAAAGCTAAGAACAATGAGTATAAAGAGGCAGCCTACATTATTAAAAGACAATATGAAAGCTGAAACAATAAAGTTTGCAAATCCTAAAAAGGAACAAACAAATACCATTCGGAGAGATGGTAATCACAAGTAGTACTAAAGACCCAGTCCCAGCAGTAATGTGTAACAATCTCGCTGAAAGTCACTCATGTAGCGGCCATGAAGCCAGTCACTCGTCTATCTTGTCTAGTTATCGCCTTCACAATTAGACAACGTGGAAGCTTTCCAGGTATCAGACTGTGACTTCCATGAGCCACCACTATTCCTTACAATGTTTGGGGATTATGGAAATTATAGTCTAACAACAGCTGGAGAGCCACCCATTCCCTGTCTCTTGTCTACAGCCTTCTTAAAACGTGGTTCCTGGAATTAACCACAATCCAATTCAGTTGAGCGTTGGAGTTATTGCAACCTCGTATGCAGCCTTTAGAAAGTTTGGCTAGGAGGGACCTTTCTGGGCTGGGGTGACTGTCAATGATTAACAGCAAGAACTGATAGTTCCTTCCCTGACTTTTCTTGGTTTTCAGTCAATCTGTTGAGGCCTGTTGTTGTAAGCAGTCATGTTTACTTTTAGTTTGCTGTCGATCAGTTCAGCTGCAAGTAAATGAAACCTTTTATTCTTTCTCCAGCTAATGTCTCAGAGTGAGTTACTGAGACGGTCAGTGCCAGTTGATGAGAAAGGGGTGGACTAATCTGGAAAGAACTTGAAGCTATTCTGCTCTAGGAATCCCTGTGCAGCTAGAGGAATTTAACCAGAAATTCCAATCTCTGCAACACTGAGTTCCAACCAGCGGAAGTGAAAGTGGATCGAGTAGTTTGTTTGGACTTAGAAAGAGCGGTTCTTGTTACTTCAACCTAAAATCACATTAGCTTTTTTTGGGGGGGGGGAGGGGGCATTAGGCTGCTTTGAACTCTTTAGCTTCATTAAGGCATGGTGTTCTTTTTCTATACAAGAGGGCACTGAGGGAAAGAGATCGATTTCAAGTCCTCTTTGTGATGGATGATATGCCCCCTGACTATTTACTGACCTGATACGGTGGACTAGATGCTGACGCTACAGAGATAAACACTTCTCTGAAGTTAAAACACTTAATCCAGAGCAGGGGTGAAGGGAACTCATGGCCTTCCGGACTAGGCCGGCTGGTGACTCTGGCTTTGCAAGGTCGGTGAATCCACTCTGGGTTTTATCCTGAACTTTAATGGGCCTTCGCCAAGGGGCTGATTCCTGTTCCTCCAATAGGTTAAGCACCTTGGATAGCTCCACGAAGCTTTGGTCTGAAACGGGGAGTGGATTTACCACCTCGGAGAAATTGGAGACACCAGCAGCCCCTGCCTCCAGGTACTATGGGATGGCAATTCATGCAAGACCCAGACAGCACAGCTGATGGCAAAGAGTGATGGGGGGATGAAGGCCAACATCACGAGGGACAGGAGACACAGGTTCACCGATCATTGATATAAAACATGGCCCATTCCAGACATTTTTCTTTCCAGTATCAAGGTGGTGCCCTCACCCATTCCATGTACAGTAAACCACCAGAGCGATAATGAAACCTTTCACTATTTCTAAGCTGGTGAAGGAACATTTAGGGCAGGGGTGGGCAGCCTTCACATAAGGTAAAGGTTAAGGTTCCCCTTGATATTTAGTCCAGTCGTGTCCGACTCTAGGGCATGGTGCTCATCACCGTTTCCAAGCCGTAGAGCCAGCGTTTGTCCGAAGACCATTTCCGTGGTCACGTGGCCAGCGTGACTAGACACGGAACGCCATTACCTTCCCACCGAGGTGGTACCTATTTATCTACTCGCATTTACATGATTTCGAAACCAGCTATTAAAACTTTAAAATATCTTTTTCACCACTAGAGGGTGCAAGAGAGCTTCCTGACTAAAAACAAGCAGTTGTGTAAGATTTTTTTTTTGAGGATGTGGATGATGGGAACACGGCGCCCCTCCATGCTCAAGCAAGGGCCCTGCATTCCTCTGGAGCCCTGGTGATTTCTCACCTCCATCCGGGGAGAACAGGACAGGCTGTGGAGCACTCTCGGCTCTAACCTCACAAACCATACCCAGCGTTCCCTGTCCTTCCGTGTCCACTGGCACAGGTAAGACTAGCCCTGGAACAGAACGATGGTGATAGTGGTTAATTAAACCATTTCTGATATATGTGATGGTTTTTAGAACTCTTAGAAAAAAGTTACCTATGTATATAGTCTCCTCAAAAGTTAGTTATTGTTAATTGCCGTTCCCCTCCAATGAGAGCAAAGTGGTTGATATGTCTCTTGGTCTCCCCACGTCATGCCCACAACGAGCTTGCACGGTGGTGCCAGCTGAGGGAGTGCGCCTGACCCAAGAATATCCAACAAGTATCGAGGGGGGATTTGAACCCAGCTCCCATGAGTCCTAGTCCAACACTCTACCCACAGAGTATGTGCAATAGGACACAAATGAACTGCTGGATAACTCAGTGGTTTGGGCCTCTGGCTGCGGAGCCAGAGGTTGGGAGTTCGATTTCCGCTCTGTGCCTCCCTGAGAGGGGCTGGACTTGATGATCCCGAGGGTCCCTTCCAGCTCAGCAGTTCTAAGATATTATTTTTATTTATTCCACCTGCCTCTACAACTCTCAAGTCTTCTAAAAATGGTCGTTCTGATAATTACTGTGTGATGTTTTCCAAATAGCTTATCTGTGAATACATATTCTTGGGTACAGATGCTTTATAGAACAGCTCCTCCTGGAGACGGGTTCAATGATTCTCCACCACGTTTTTCTTCCTTGATGAATAAAGGTGCTTTAATATGTTGACGTGGTGGCGCTGCGGGTTAAACCGCAGAAGCCTCTGTGCTGCAAGGTCAGAAGACCAGCTGTCGTAAGATCGAATCCACGCGACGGAGTGAGCTCCCGTTGCTTGTCCCAGCTCCTGCCAACCTAGCCGTTTGAAAGCATATAAAAATGTGAGTTGATAAATAGGTACCACCACGGTGGGAAGGTAATGGCATTCCGTGTCTAGTCGCGCTGGCCACGTGACCACGGAAACTGTCTTTGGACAAACGCTGGCTCTATGGCTTGGAAACGGGGATGAGCATCACGCCCTAGAGTCGGACATGACTGGACTAAACGTCAAGGGGAACCTTTACCTTTACCTAATATGTTGAGCTACCCCGCTGAAAAAACTGTCCACCACAAGGAGATTTTTCACTCTTGCATGACAATGAAAAGATCAGCAACTTTTTTTTTTTTTGCATTAACTGCAGTGCTAGCAAGAAACCGTTGTGCGTTGCGCAAGGATGTTGGACTCTGAACTCAACACCTTGTGCAAAAGTGACCGTGGCGGCTCTCAGTTTCCCCCTTGCGATAGCAAGTGCGATGTTTTTGGTACAAAGCACCACATGCCGGGGCAAAAACATAAGAGCGCCCAAGTGTGTGACACTTGCGCAAAAACGCTTGTAATCTCACTCAGCAGGGTGGGTTGCTCCTGCCTGTAAGAAGGAAGGCTGCTGAGGTTGATACCCCTGTTCCTGGAACACTCCATTTCTGTTTGAAGTCATGATGTCAATAAGTACACACACACCTTCCTTCTATGTATGAACCCCCTTTCTCTCAGCCTTTTCCCATAAGTCCAACCGCTCCAGGGTTTGCCCTCTCTGACAGAGTCTTCTGTTGCCTTGACCTCTATCATCTCCTCTGCCTTCTTCTTCGGAATCAATTCCACGCCGTCTACTGCTACATATTCATCGGGACTAAAAAAATCTTTGACCCTGCTCTCTCTCTCTCTCTCCTTCAGCTCTATCTCTCGATCACAAGGTTTCCTCTCCTTACTGGGCAGAGACGTTACATCTACATTAATCAAACAAAGAACCAAAAGGGGGGGAAGGAAGGGCCAGGAGGTTCATGCATGAAGATGATGTGTTTTTTTTAAAAAGGAAAACCTCTTTCTCTCTTTCCCCCCCTAGGAGGGCAACAGCAAAAGAGCAACTTGTAGGAAGTTAAAAACTCATGGTGACCCGTGCAAGGTAGCAGATGAAAAGGGGCCGGCCCTGCCATTAGGTGGTAGTCGATGCTGGGAGCACCGCCGTGTTGAAGTAGCTTGGCCCATAAACAATAAGCTAGTCCATTGCCTTTTGGTGTATTGGGCGGTATTGTTGAGGGACTCAAGTCTTTGAGTCTGAGTCCCACGTCTTAATTTGAGTCTTTGGTTGTTGTTGTTTAGTCATTAAGTCGTGTCCGACTCTTCGTGACCCCATGGACCAGAGCACGCCAGGCCCTCCTGTCTTCCACTGCCTCCCGGAGTTGGGTCAAAGTCATGTTGGTCGCTTCGATGACCCTGTCCAGCCATCTCGCCCTCTGTCGTCCCCTTCTCCTCTTGCCTTCACACTTTCCCAACATCAGGGTCTTTTCCAGGGAGTCTTCTCTTCTCATGAGATGGCCAAAGTCTTGGAGCCTCAGCTTCAGGATCTGTCCTTCCAGTGAGCACTCCGGGTTGATTTCCTTCAGAACGGATAGTTTTGTTCTCCTTGCAGTCCAGGGGACTCTCAAATCCCAAGCCTCTTATTAAAAACAAGCTTTTTTCCCCCGAGGAAAAAAAGGAAGGTGGGTGGGTTCTAAGTCACAAGTTGAGTCTGAGTCATTGAAAAAAAGAACCTGAGCCGAGTTGCCGGTGTGACTTAAGTCCAACGTGACAGTGACTCCTGTGTGTTGAGTCCCCATCGCTGGCATTGTTGAATCAACAATGGTGGAGAAAGCTGGCAGCCAATCCAGCAGACTTTTGAGAAGGGTGCCATGTTGTTGGGTTTTGTCGGGGTGTGTGTGCCTCAAAGCCTCCTTGATATGAAGAATTTATAGCTGATGACGTTTGAATGGGGGGGGGGACAAAAGACATCTAACAGACCTGTGTATAGGAACACATGAGGCAGAACTGTGCAAAGGATATGACTGAATTTTGGGACCAAACCGTATTTGTCAAGCCTTCTAGAGTTTCAGAAAACTGGCTACCTTATCGGTCCGTCTCTTTAGAGTTTTGCAGAGTGAGTGCATGAAGGAGCTAGACTTCCATGTCAAGAATAGAGTGGTGGAGGTGGTGGTGGGGGAGAGTATATTACTTTGGTTTGCTTTCAAACAAAGAAGGTTAATAAGAATTTAATTAAATTAAACGCTTTGAGGTTCAATATTGGTTTAGCGTATGAGTTTCAGCTTGGCGCAAAGTAGAAGGGGGACCCGTTGGGTGCCTGTCGGAAGGCGGCTGTGTCAGGAAAAGAGAGCGTGTGTGGAATAAGATGAAAGCTTGGAAGCCTTTCCGTCTGGCAGGCTCAGATCGCCGCTTCCCAAGTCCCGGGTGTGAGATGAGATGTGAAAAGGTTAAATATTAACGACAGTGTAACAGCCACAAACTTCAAAAACATATCCTGGGCTTCTCATCTTGGCACCTTTTTAGGAAGGTGGGTAGCCAAAGTTCATGGTCATTTTGACTGGTTTCAAAATAGTAGCTAAGGGCAGCTGTACCCTTTAGTTTTAAAAAAAACTGTCATGGCTCCCCCTTAAGAATCATGGGAGTTGTAGTTTTGTTGGGGACATAAGGATTCTTCGCAAGCTTTGGGGCTCTTCATTGGCTTTGTTGTTATTTGCCATCAAGGTGGTCTCGATTTATGATGACCAACAGGGAAATATACTCTCTGACCAGGAAAAAATAGAGGGTGGAAACAATATACTGAAGATATATACAGAAGAGACAAAAGGATGTCAGATGCCTGTGAAGAGGAATCCTACAACAAGGAGCCTGCAGTTCTAGAAAGCAAAGTGAAAGCTGCTCTGAAAGCACTAGGAGGAAATAAATCACCAGGGGTAGATGGGATACTAATAGAACTATTTCAAGCCACAGAGACCGAATCTGTCAAAATCCTAATAAGAATATGCCTACAAATATGGAGAACAAAACAATGGCCCACAGACTGGAAATACTTCATTAGCTTAGATAGCTATAAAGATGAGTTGGCAAATGGGGTGGTCCTCCATGCTGCAAAAACTATAGTTTCACTGTGCCTTGCTCCTGGCTACAGCAGTTGATACCAGAGTGAGTCCAACAGCATCTGAAGGGTGACAGGTTCCTCAACTCTACTTTAAAGAGTTGGGGGAGTAGACAGACCCATGGAAGAAGGTCTATCAATGGCCTTTAGCCAATGATGCTATGAAAATCAGCCACATCAAAGGTCAGTCTAGCACTGGCATTTTGAATAGTGTCTAGGAACCCATAGAATCCTTTGAGCATTGGCAGCTTATATTTTCAATGCCAAGTCCCTATAATCATGGGACTGATGGCTGTGTTTTGACAAATGGTAGCTTCTAGGCAGTCTCCAAAGGCAGCCCCACACATAGCCCATTGCAGTAGTCTAACCTGGAGGTTAACCAGACTTCCGCTGTCCATCAGCCTTAAAAGATGAAAGGTGGGCTATAGCTGTGAGATCACTTGAATAGTTAATGACGGAGCTGGTGGAGCTTTATCCTGAGAATTCCCACTTTTGAATAGCTCGGTGGGTTAGGTATCTGGCTGTGGAGCCAGAGGTTGTGGGTTTGATGCCCCACTGTGCCTCCTAGGAGAAGAGCCAACCTATGTAATCATGGGCAAGTTGCACAGTCCCAGGGCGCCCCCAAAGGAAAGGAATGGCAAAATACTTCATTGACTCATAAAATAATTGAATTGGAAGGGACCTGTATGGCCATCAAGTCCAACCCCCTGCTCAAAGCAGGAATCCAAGTCAAAGCAGATCTGAGAGATGGTAGTCAAAATTTCTCCTGAATGCCTCTAGCATTGGAGTGCTCACTTCTGTGTATTCTCTACTTAGAAAACCCTGGAAAGGGTCACCATAAGTGAGAATTGACTCAACAGCACACAATTATTAATAAGGACAGAGTTAAGGAAGCACAACAATTCCTGAGATTCCAGGCAGTAGAGGACCAGCGTGATGTGGTGAAGAGAGTGTCAGAAGATCTGAGTTCAAATCCCTGCCCAGCTAAGGAAATTCACTGAGGTCATGGAGTAATACTCAACCCACTCTTAGAACATCTCATGCGCCTTAAGGATTGCATTAGAATTGCCATGGGTTGGTTATGATGTGATGGAAAAGAACAAGAAAGAAGAACACCAAGCAGTGGCCAGAGACCTACCAACTCTGTGTGATTGTGACATAATCCAGGCTGCGACCTGGGCACATCACCTGCTTTAAAGGTGAAGACTGTGGCTTCCAGAACTCGGGTGGTGTTAACAGAGCATGGTCTATCTTCCACATTGGATGGAAGGCGCATCTTCCATGGCAGTGATAAAGAAGAATGGCAGGCGAGAAGGAAGAAGAGCTGGAAATGTAATTAACAGGCCTCCTGGACAATAAATGTCAGTTCTCTGTTTTCATCCTTTCCCCTCCCCCATCTCCCGCCAGACCCCCCCCCCCCCACCTTTCCCTCGGAAGAAAACCAGAGGAATATTTGGGATGATTACATTTATTAGAGCGTCGGGCAAAAATATGTTACACCCGTCTGACACATGAGTGTGATGGTTTCAGATTTCATTAGGCAGCCTCCGGGCAGCTGCGTTTCGTCCGGTTCTCCAGACGAGCCAGCAAGGCCTCCGTCGAGCATCCTTAATGGTCACTTTTGCATCAGTAGTAATAAGGCTGCCAACGCAGGCCTCTTCCTCAACTCTGTTGCCCCACAGTGTAGGGAAAAGAAATGGAGGACCAAGAGGAAAAGATCAAGCCCTCGTCCAGAAGATTTCATCGTGTGAGATGCTCTGGATTTTTGAGTTGCTTTGAAAACCAGTGTAGCCCTTCTTAAACTATCTGATACAAAGAGAAGCACACTGGGTTTAAATACTAACCACAGAGCAGTGATAGTATTTGATTTGGAGGGACATACACCTGTCATCCTAACCTCCTCCACCATGTCTCCTAGGACATATACATATATATATTTTAAAAAGCAACAAGGGTGTAAATCCATTAACACACCAGTTTGAACCGCTTTCTTCTCCAGTACAAGCAGGCCTTTTGCAAAGCTAATGAGTCTTAATTGCCCATCCAAGACGTAGTTCCCCCCAGATATTTAGTGTTACAACAGGGTCTGCTTGAAAACAGTGTATTGGTACTGGGCAAACCTATTTTTATAGCAGCACCAGCAACCACCACCACCTTGGAACTGCAGAGCTGGAAGAGACACTATGGGCCACCGAATCCAGCCCCTGTCAAGGAGGCCCAGTGGGGGAATCAAACTCTCAAGCTCTGGCTCTGCAGGCAGAGACCTAAACCACAGAGGTAAGGTCAGAGAAATCGGGGCAGCCTGAGGGAGTGACAACCGCCAGCAGTGTCCCTGTTAATCCAGTGGAGGAGGATTTTGTGACCCTGATTTTGTGGGTGCAGTGAATCCACTCTGCCTTTGACCAGAAATTACTGGAGCTGTCCAGGGTTCTGACTCTTGTCCCCCCAAATAAGTTTAGTAACTTGAATGAGTCATTTAGATTTTAATCCAGTTTCAGAACACCTGGAGAAAGTTGTTCATTGTTCCAGAAGATCAGAGTCACAAGCGTCTACTGTGTTAATGAAGATGTTCCAACCCAACAAGCTGATGCTCATTGAATCACTGGAATGCCATGGACATTGTCTATGCTACATGCGCGGTACTATTGAGTTACATCTCATTGCATGATACCTATCTTATGCAGGGAGTTTTACCAGTCTGGTGTAGTGGGTGGAGTGACAGGTTGGGACCCAGGAGTACTGGGCTCAGATCCCTTCTCAGCTATGGAAACCCACTGGGGGTGTGGCACTGGTAAAACCACTCTTTAAATATCTCACTTACATTGAAAGCCCAGTTAGGGTCATTATAGATCGGTTCTGACTTGGCAGCACTTAACAACAGCCTTGTCGAGACCGCATCTTACTGACTCATTGTGAAGTCAACATGGGTAAGCGAAGGGGAGTCTGTCTTTGCCCCTCTGAAGTCCTATAAAAGTAGGTTCCAGTGCAGATGTGACAAATACACTGGAGGGCATGTATGCAAGAAGAAGTGAAAGCAATACTTTCTGAAACTCAGGACATGATAATCAGGAAATAAAACAAAAATACTTATTAAATCAAACCATAGCCGTTAGTATTTCTACAGCGCTGTAGCGCTAGATCGCAGGAACGTTCAAAGCGCTTAGCCATGCATTCTTTCTCTCATCCTTAGAACAACTCCACCAGGTGTGTCAGCATATGTATAGTGAATATTTGCTTGTGTCCCAGGGTGGCCTTGTCCTAGCTCAGGACCGGAATGCCAACAGTCATGCATTTAGTGCAAGGTGGTATATGACACCATCAGTTGTTCAAACAGTCCTTGTGTTCCTGCTGTGCAAGATTCACAACCTCTTCTTCTATGGGTTAATCCAGGACATCTCTGTTGGTTGTGGTTTCATTCCACTAACAACTGACAATAGCAATTTGGGAGACCAAGCCCCTGGAACTCGAATCCGCAACCATGTTTATGCCTGCTTTGAGCAACCGAGGACCCTGGCTTTGCATCCAGGAAGAGATCAGGGAAGGAGGAATAGCACCTGCACTTTAGCAACACAACGATGTGCCTGCTAAAAATCTCCTTCCACCGCACAGCAATCGCTGCCATTTTATAAAAAAAAATATTGCAATGTCCCAACGTCAAAACCAATCCGGGCTGTGGATGCATATATTTAAATTAAAAGTAATTAAAAATGGGCCGCCAGAGGGGAGGCGGCATAGACGGCGGCATGATGGATTCAATGCTGGGAAATGAAGTAATGAAATACTTTATGGATTAACTCGTATCAGACTGTTTTTTGCAAATTTATTTTTCATTACGGCCCATCCATATCAGATACTGTCTGAATTTATTAGACTGCCTGTGGGTCAACCAGGCCCTGTGTATGGCGGGGAGTCGGTGTTTCATCTGCATGTAAGAGATCATCCCACCCCTAAGATGAAGGGGGGGTGTAGGGGCCAGGTTTGACCAGCCGTGGTCAATTTCCCTTTGGTAATAGATGTGTTTCCCCCGCTCAGATTGCTTTCCTGCTAATACTATTATCATTATCATTATTATTATTAGATATAACAAAATAAAGGAGGCCAAGAATACAGGCTGCTAAATCATTACCCCGTCAGACCCAGAGGACGATCTTTCCAGGTCATTACTCCAGTTCGTCTTGAATGTCTTGAGGTCCTGAAGGCTTTGGGGTTATATGCAATAAGCCGTTCGTCTGTGACATTTCCCCTGAGCCTTAGGTGTTAATGAGAAAGATTTTTCCATGTGGCTGTTAACGCCATGTGCAGTTTAGAAAGTCAACAGGAGGAAGGAGGAAGAAAAGAACGAGAGAAGGCTTTCCTTTCTCACCATTGTTTCCTTCTCCCTGGACTATTTTTGGCACTTGATCTATCGCTGTAGCGCTATGGCCATCCAAATTTATTGGGGTTGTTATTTCCCACCTTCCCAGGAGGTACTCCGTGTTTGGCTTGTTTTAAAACAAGCCTTGGTAGAATATTTAAAATGTGCCAGTTTGTTCCTTGTGTGTGAACATTAAGAAACGTGCATTAATAAATGTAGGGAAAAAAATTGATCTCCAAGTTTGCCAACAAACTGCGGAAAGACACAATTATACTCCACTTCCAAGTATCACAAATGCATAAAGGACTGAGTGACTGCAGAATCTATTTAAGTGCTTCTTAGGCGACTTCTAAAACGTACAAATTATACCCAGTGTAGTGTAGTGGATAGAGTAAAATAAGCCTACTTGGAATTCAGGAGAAATTTTCTGTGACTGTGGAGAAATCCAATCAATACAGCACTTACGTGCATGCACCATGATCTTCTTTGAAGCTCAAAGAAGATCTAACAAATGGCTGAGATAATGCTATTGAAGTAGCCTGCTTCTGGTCAGAAATAGTCTAATTATATTCATGTTTTGTTTCCATTTTGCCTGTATTTTATATAAGCCCATAATTTTAAATTGTGTAATGCTCTGATATGAAGAAAGAAGAGAGAAAGTGGATAGAGTGGTGGGCTAAGATTCAGGAGGCCTGAGTTCGAATCTCCCCTCAGCCGAGGATTCTCCCTGGGGTTGTGGGACCGGTAAAACCACTCCTTAAATAACTCACTCATCTTGAAAGCCCAGTTAGGGTTCCTATAGGTTGGTTACAACTTGAAGGTACCTAACGAACATAACAAAATACACAAAAGTAGGTTCTGAAGTTCGAATCACACCACGGTTCTCATGCATTTTATGAATGTTGTCCATTGAAATTCTGTGGCTTAACTTATTGCATGACAATTAAAGTGGCGCTAAAGTGTTATAGCGCTGAAGCATAAATGTATTCTCTCTTTATCTACATCTTTGGACCCCAGTTCAGGGATTATGAAAGGGCCGAGTGTGAGGCCCTTTGTCAGCCAAGAAACCACAATTGTTTACTTAGTCACTTGGGCATAAATCCCAATGGCCTCAGTGGGGTTTACTTTTGAGTAGCTGGCTATAGAATTGTGAGTCCCTGATAAACAGCAGGGTGGGCAATGCAAAAAGTTTTGGATCTTGAACTGAATTCTAAATGAACAATTCTGCTCCATGCAGTTCATAATTAATAACTGTGTTAATGAACTTCATTTTGCAACAACACAAATATCCTCTCTCCCCCCCCCCCCTTGTATTTGGAAAGTGGAGAACATTTGCCTGCAGTCCAGACCACTGAAAAGAAGTTGTAAATTCAGAGGCGGCTAGAGTGGGGTGAAAATGCGTAAAAATGACACAATATTAACAAAACATTGATTTTTCTATTTAGTTTTATGCATGTTTATTAACTAAAACACTGTGGAAGGGGGGCTGTTAAGAGGTGTGATTTATGTCACGCAACTGCTTATGAATCTCTGATGGGGGGGGTGCAGAGGCAGCTGAATTTAGCAGATTTTGCATAAAACAAAAAATTAGAGTAAAAAAAAAATCATTAAGAAATGCCAGCTGAACTTCAAGGCAATAACTGTAAAACATTTCCCACGAGAGATGGATATTATGGTTCTCTTTCTGTGTTTGTGTTGAGTTTTTTTTTTTAAAAAAAAACATGAACTTATCTTCTTCCGAAGGCGATATTGCACCTAAATTTCTTGCCAAACCGCAATTCAGGGAGGGGGGAAATGCCACGGGTGCATCATTTGCTTTTGGCCCACCGAGCCAGTTGTTTGGCTATGCCAGCTGCTGGCAGCACGCATGGGGACAGGGATCTGTCTCTCCACGCTTAGCACGTGCTCTACTTACCCACCTGCGCGGCCACCCACCCGTGCTTTTAGGGTCCTCCTTTTGTAAACATCTTCCACTTGGAAAGGTGTCTGGGCCAACTCTGGATGAGACTGCTTCTGAGTCCGCTTTGCATTTTGGTCCGAACTATGCAAGTACTATCCGAGGTACTGAACAAAATGGCTTCAGCACCACGGGGAGCTCCTTTGAACAGTCAGACTGAAGCTTGGAGCCAGTTTGCTACGCCTGAAAAAATTCCAAGGCACCAGCATCCACAATAAGAGAAAGTAAGATTCTGGATACCACTCGCTGAGAAATGCAGGGTGGTGGCTGTACTTTCATTCATGTTTTGTTGGTGAGTTTTTCATAAGCAGCTGGTGAACTGCCCTGTGAAATTGAACTCCACTGGTCTGATTTAAATATAGGAGGTTATTTTTTAAAAAAAATTAGTTAAAATTATTTTTAATATAAATATAAGGAACAATCTGAATTCTTCAGAACCTTCAGAATTAATGCGTTAAAATTAATGATGTCATTCACTGCATATTCTTTCCTCAGCTTTTAAGGTTAACACATTATGGTTTTTGTGTGAGCACATCATATTTGGTAGCTCTATGGGTTAGGCATCTGCCTGCGGAGTCAGAGGTTGTGAGTTCGATTCCCCACTGAGCCTCCTTGACGGGGGCTGGACTTGATGATCCGTAGGGTCCCTTCTGGTTCTGCAGTTTGAAGATGATGATGATGATTTACTCGTGCTTCCTTAATTTTTCTTTGCTGTGAGATTGGTTATTTTTCTATGCTTAAGCGATTTAAAAATAATATAAATTAAGTTTACAATAATGTACTTTGTGAAGACATCTTGGGAATGGACTACCCAACTAGGGCTGTGAATCCTTTAACGTCTTGATCTCATTAACAAAAATGAGAAACTATAAAGAATTTCTCCTTAGTTAGAAGGTAGTATGCTATGTTTTGCCCATATCAACAAAATTCATTTTCAAGAACGATTTTTGTACCACTTTGCAGAGAACCATAATAGTAGCTACCTCCTTTGAAAATGTTTTAAATGGGCATTTTAGTAAATATTAGATCCCTTAAATGGGTTGCTTGTGTCTTCTTGATCCATCAGGCAGTTCCGTGCTTGTGTCGTAGGTAGGTGCACCTTGCTCTATGCCTAGCCGTGATTATTCAGAAGTAAATGCCCCCATTGGATGGGGACTACTCCTGAGACACTGAGATCAATATTTCTCATTTTGCACAAAATGGCAGGAAGTTCAACACGCACAGAAGCCCTGCTTGTCTTGTGCTTGCGCTGGAGAAAGGAAATCTCATGAGGTAAATTCTCAATGGGCTGCCTCCATGACTGGAGGCAGTCGGTCTTATCGACAACAAGTATTTGATGAGAATACATCGTTATCATTAATGTATTCGCCATTTAAGGTGATTCGCTCTCTTTATTCCCCAGCTAAGGATCAGAATGAGGGGGGATTCAGAAAAAACTACGAACCCATCACTCTGTCGCTGGGCTATTTGTACACTGGGCTGCTGTTTCATAAGCACATTGCTGCTCCCAGACTTTGGAACTCCCTCCCACTGGAGGCCAGCCTGGCCCCATCCTTGTGGTCCTTCATCAAACAAAGCCCTTTCTCTTCAGGCAGGCTTTCCCTTGGTGATGGGCTGTCAGAGAGGGGCCTTTAAATGGCTTTGAATCTGTTTTTGGTCTTGATTTTGCTTACCATTTTTAGCATAGTATTTATTTGATCCTTTTAAATATTTGTATACTTACTGTTTTTAGCCTTTAAATAGTGTCTTTGGGTCCCTTTTTAAGGATAAAGGCAGGGTAAAAATATTTTAAATAAGCGGCCTCGCACAAGTACCTGGGCTAAGTAGCAAAAATGTAATTACTCTTCCTCTCTAAAATAATAAAATAATACACATTTATGGAACCCTAACCGTTTCCCGGAAGGATCTCTTATAGCAACCTAGCTGTATGTGTCTCTTAATGACAGACTCGCCTTCTGTATTTGTATATAAACTCCTTCTCTGCCTCCCATCCCCAGCTTTCCTGCTGAATCTATATTATTGCACAAACACAATTAATACCAAGTGTGCGAGGCATGGAGCACCTGTGGCCCTCGTGGAGGAGACTCTGGGCTGGAATACAAAAATCCATATATAGATTTCCACCTGGCTCCCTTCTCTGCCTCTTCTTGGTTGTAAATGGCCCATGCAGCTGCTATCTTCAGGGTGTGTTAACATGGGAGGTGGGGGAATAGCATCGCAGTCTGAATATAGAACGCATTGTGTGCTAAGGAATTTTGCCCAGGTAGCTCCTTATTAAATGTAGCCGTCCTTTTCGGAGAGGATTTACAAGGCCGCCATAATCTGAGCCGTCTAAAGAGCGAGCAGAGTTGGTTGTTGAGGGTTGGCTGGCAATGCAGGCGTGCATTAAAACACTCTGAGATTACACCTCCAAGTAGTTGACTTTTGGTGTTGTCCTTCAGCACTTCGTCCGGGAGAAAGAGGATCAATGAAAAAAATATGACCCATGCAGCTGTTCCCAAGAACATGAATGTATATGAAGCCACACATGAACACAGTGAGTCGCCCGACCCTGTCCTCAACTCAGGTTTTAATTAGCTTTTTCAGTTGTTTATATTGGTAGTTGCATTTCCCCCCCCCCCCTCGCCTTTAGCTTAATCTTTGGTATGTGGGGCCAAGAAATCAGAAGAAGATTGAGACCCGGAAGGTCTTGTATTTCCGATCACCATGTATGGGTGTGGAAGCTGGAAAGAAAGCTGAGAGCTTCTGATATGTTCCCTGGCCAACTCTTTCAAAAATCTTCTCGCAGACCGGAAGGGGTCTCACAACTAACTTTTTTAAAAAATAAGTTCCAGTGCTCAGAAAAGTCATGTCTTCAACCAACAGCGCTATTTAGTGGAACGGAGGGTGAATCCAGTTTGACAGGGTGGTAGTGTAACTGTTTCAGGTTCAACTTTAAAGGAGCTATCCATGGTACTGAAACTGTTTGAGGAAGAGGGTTGCAACTCCAGTAAAGTTCGGACTAAACTCCAGAGAGAATTCATCAGTTTTGCAGCTGTCTTTGCTTCTACAGAATCACAGGAGAAAAAGCTATGCTATTTTCCTCTTCTCTCTTCACCCTTTTCCTCCATTTTATATCACTTCTCTTTGATTGCAAGTAATCTTATTGTATGTTGCCCGCTATCTTCTGTGTATAGATAGAAAGGAATAAAAATAAGTAATAAATATATGGATTTAAGAACAGTGATACACAAACAGCCTTCCCTCATCAAAAGAAAAGAAAAGAAAACTCAGTTTCAATCATTTTCCAATTCATTTGCATGGCCTTTTCTACTGTAATGGGTAATGTTTTATTTCTGGAGCATGGTGAAAGTTGGAACACACATGTAATAACTTTGTTATTATTTAGCAATTACTGTGGTATTCCTTGTCTATTTATCTCTTGCGGAGTATACGGTAATTGTGTTTTGGCCACGGCATCTAAATCGTGCTATAATTACACAAAAATTTATAGGTTTTTTTCTCTAAATACTTCCTACAAGTTAAGCTTTTAAATCACACAAGCCCCCGTGTAAATACTTGAAAATTATCCAGTAATTACTTATTTACATTGTAATTAAAATAAGCAATTAGCATACATTTGCAGAGGATTTACATACTTATTGGTGAAAATAGGTCCTCAGCAGATGCAAAAAAATTATTTTTTTTGCCGATCATAAAAAGAAGAGGGAGAGAAAGAAGAAAAAGCAGATGGAAACACACTGCGGACCACCGAGTTCAGTGAACCTGGAGAAAGGTCTAAGAAACAGATAGAAACATTTGTTTTAAGATTTTGGCTGCTACCTGAGATGTGCTGTAGTGAATATTTCTTGACTTCCATAGAGTTCACCTTTCTGCTTTGACAGTAGGGGGTGCTGTGGGTTACAAACCCAATTCGTGCTCTATGGCGCCATCAGAGATGCTGGTGGAAGGGGGTACTGCGGGAAGCTCAAATCAGAACCAGGACTGGCATTTTAGTTAGGCTGAGTGAAGCATGATGGATGTTGGTTATAAAAACTGGACTTTCATTCCACTTCTAGATGTTACCTAGAATCCCCCAGGTGGACTTCTCGACTGGGAGAGGAGGAACCAGAAAGCATTCCCCCCCGCCCCCGGTTTCTATCACCATTGTCTGCTTCATTCCATGGGCTTCAGCTGGGAAATAGAAGGGAATGCTGCTCCTCAAGTCTCACTACTTCCATCAGAAGGGTAGTCTGGTCAGAAGCTCCCCTCTAGGGTCTAAATGAGGTTCTTCTTCTCATGGAACATTGGGGTGACTCTGTCCATCTCAGATTAGTGGTTTGGGAGCCTCCTCAATCAGAGATCTCTGGAGGCCACTGCTTGAAGCTACCAAGCTTTGGCATGGAGCATAGTCTGGAGCACGCAAGGGTCATGTTCCTCACCCAATAACTGGCGATCGCAGTCAGTTGAAGTAATTGGAGGCTGTGGGGAGCAAGGGAGGAACCATGTAGCATTTAACATGGCGAACATACCCATCTGGTCTGATGTTGGAAGCTATGCCGGGTTGGGCCTGGTTTATACTTGGATGGAAGACCAGCAGGGAATCTCTGACATCTCCCGATAGGGCTTGGACAGGAGACCCAAAAATCTCCAGATAGGGCTTGGTACGAACCTTGCTGTAACCCTTACGTTGCTGGAACAACTACTACTAAACGTTGGCCACATTGGGCTTACAGGTACCAACGATCTGACTTGGTGGAAGCCAGCTTCCTTTATTCTCATCTCCATTCCTTCTTCCTCTTTCCTCTCCGTTCTCAAAGCCACCAGCTGATTGTTTACCCTGCGTGTTCCCCGAGAGCAAGAGATTTAGCTGTAGAAGTCTCCGGGAGCACCAAATGTGCAGGATTGACCCCTGGGACCCTCTTGTCAGCGCACTGGGCCAGCGTGTAATGAGGCCCTGTGAGGATATTGATATGACAGAACGAAAGGCCAAGGTGCGGGAAGGACAGCAATACTGAGGTCTCACTCCATTTGTTTCCTCCACCAAATCCATCATGTTAATGGGTCACCTTTTGGCGGTGGATGATGATTACCTGCTTATCCAAGGAGAGAGGCAGGTAGGCGAGAGGTGGACAGTGTGTGTGTGTGTGTGTGTGTGAGGAGAAGCAGAAGGGATTTGGAGAGTGTTTTACCGCCGCCGCTGTTTGTTTGTACGGTTGGTGTGTGTAATTGTGTGGTGCACACACTCCGGTTTGCTGGGTCTCAAGAATTTATGATGAGTCAGCTTGATTGTGTTTCTCCTGCTGGATCAAGGAGTCGGAAGGACCGATGGCAGTGATGACCACTCTTGGTTGTGAGAAATGATCTTTTAGAAAGGCAAAGAGGTTGTGGAAAGGCCAGAGGGAGACCCTTCAAAGCACGGTCTCCCCTCACCCCATGTGTCTTCGTCTCTGTCAGCGCCACGGCTAAGGAAGTATAGAAAATATGTCAAGCACGGGGCAATGTTGACGTTCTAATTGCATTATGGGCAATTTCCATTAGAAAGCTCTCCTACAATCTGTTGGACTCGATGGCCTTATAGGCCCCTTCCAACTCAATGATTCTTTGATTCTGTGCCTTGTTCCTCACTGCCATTGTCTGCTGTTGTTGTTTAGTTGTTAAGTCGTGTCCGACTCTTCGTGACCCCATGGACCAGAGCACGCCAGGCCCTCCTGTCTTCCACTGCCTCCCGGAGTTGGGTCAAATTCATGTTGGTCGCATCGATGACACTGTCCAACCATCTCGTCCTCTGTCGTCCCCTTCTCCTCTTGCCTTCACACTTTCCCAACATCAGGGTCTTTTCCAGGGAGTCTTCTCTTCTCATGAGATGGCCAAAGTATTGGAGCCTCAGCTTCAGGATCTGTCCTTCCAGTGAGCACTCAGGGTTGATTTCCTTCAGAATGGATAGGTTTGTTCTCCTTGCAGTCCAGGGGACTCAGCACCACAATTCAAAAGCATCAATTCTTCGGCGGTCAGCTGATATCATGCTTAAAGCAGGTATTCAGTTCTCCTTTGGGCGATGATGTCACACCTTCCTTCTCTCCTCTTTGTAGGCAAAGATTTGTTCATTGAACCCACTTTTCTCCTTAAAAAGGAGTATTTAAAGCTAACAATGGTGAGAATACAAATACCAAAAGGATCAAACAAATAACACACTAAGAAATGTTAAAGAAAAGCAACACCCAAAACACATTCAAAGCAGTAAGGCACAACAATCTATTTGAAAACCCTGTTCAGGCAGCCAGTCATTAAGGGAATGACCTTCGCCTGCTCAACTTCTACGTTGAGTGCTATGTCCAGTTATGGGCACCACTGTTTAAGACAACCAGAAACATATCCTGAGGAGGGTACCAAGATGGCGTCTCTCTGGAAACCAAGCCCTATGGTTGAAGGAGTTGGATTTACACACTCAACTTCAGGTATCTGAAGGACTGTTGCATGGGGGTCACCATCAGGTATCTGAAGGTGTCTTAGATGGAAGATGGACCCAGTTTGTTTTCTGCTGCTCCAGAGTGGAAGTCTAAGGACTCAAATTACAAGAAAAGGGGGATTTGGCTGGACCTTAAAAAGAACTTAGTGGTGAGAGGTGTTTGGCACAACCACAGAAGTTCGTGGGAGCTTTTAAACAGAGTTTGGACAGCTTGAAGTCAGGGTTGTTTCAGCTGTGGAGTCTTGCATTGGCAAAGGGCTAGACTGGATGACCCTTGAGCTATCCATCACCTTTACCACTCCATGATTCTCTGAAGAAAAAAAGAAAAGAAAAGAAAAACATGGGAATATCTTTAGAGGATGCAAAAGAGGGTGATCCGTGCATGTAGGTAGGTAGGGGAGAGGTGGAAATTGTACCCCCTTGGACCCTAAATGAAATGGGTAAGTTTGTGCGCGCTTATGTAAATCACACAAAAAGTGACAAGTTTTCCTATTAAAAGATAATCGTAATCAGGTTGCCGGACGTGGTTGGCGCTGATGATAGGAGATAGACGGCTAGCGCGAAAAGATGGATTGTTTTAATTTGCACCAATTAAATTGAAGTTCATCGGATCATCTTCCTCAATCTTCATGAATACTTTATTTTCTGGCTGCTATGGAGCTATTAAAAAGAATGATTGAGCCCAACGCCGGGCATAGTGTGTTTTATGAAATATCACCTTTAAAGAATTTGAGTACGCCATTTTCATAATGAGTTTTCTAGTACCTAATACCCTTCTATATTACTACATTTTTAAAAGGGTGGTGGTGTGAAGGGGGGGGGTTGATCTGGAAAATGCCCAAAGTACAGGTAATGATATATTTCGCTAAGATAAGATGGTGGATCATATCTCATACCAAAGTTCCGGAAAAAACAGACCGGTTTGGTTTGGAAGGATGTTCTGGTACTTATTTCCTGAATTGGAAACCTCTAAACTGGTGGTTCCCAACCTTAGGTCCCCAGATGTTCTTGGACTACAGCTCCCAGAAGCCTTCACCCCTAGCTGTGCTGGCCAGGATTTCTGGGAGTTGTAGTCCAAGAACATCTGGAGACCCAAGGTTGGGAACCACAGCTCTAACATCTGTCCTGTTGGTCACAGAGGTGGACGAACTAGATCTGAAGCTCCCAGATGTTGCTCAATCACAGCAATAGCTGGAGGAGCCCATGGCGAGGCGTGATGGAAGCTGCAATCAAGCATTATTTGGAGGGCCACAATAAGGATGTACATTTTGTTTTGCAAACAAAACAATATACAATAGGACCTCCATATCCGCGGGATTAGTATGTATCTGTGGTTTCAGTTATCTGTGGTTTACCACAGTCCTATGCACAACATACAAGGGGTGGGACTTTTGGCCTTTGGCCCACCTCCTTGTATGTTGTGCACAGAGTTTGCTATCATCTGCAGTTTCAGGCATTCACTGTAGGTTGTGGAACAGATATCCCGCAGATCCGAGGGTCCTACTGTAGTCATACCCCTCCCTCCTATATGAGGGTGAGGGGTTTTCGGTGGTTTCAGGCTCAGAGATACATCGTACCTTTTTGAGACAGATTCTCAGTCTGCAATTGATGTTCTTGTTCCGTCATCTCATAGGAATTGTAGCATCGGATAGAGTGTTTGTTTCTTTATGATCAATTAGCCTGTCCCATCCTGCTTGCTCAATGCGCATGCTTAGCTTGGTAGAAAGAGGGAAAACCCTGCCAGCTTTGTTCCAAGACATTTTTTCCCCCGGGGGTAAATCATGTAAAACACAACGAAAAATGTGTTTCGTGTTTTGATCTTCCCGTAGAGGCATACTTGTGTGCATTAGTTGGAGAACTTCTGAAAGATGGTTGGATGTCTTGGAACAATAAGCTCCAACTGAAACAAAGGCATTGGAGTCAAAGACCTAATCGTCATCAGTTATCACCAACCATCATCATCACCCTTAGGATGAGCTTTTCAGATTTATTTTGGACCTCAAATCCCATAATTCCCCATTCGGGGGATTGTCGGAAAATGTGTCATAGTTGGGATTACAAAGCTCATCAGCCCTGCTAGTGGGGGATGTGGCGAATGGTCGTCCGGCCCCATCACCATGACCGACTCTTTTCTGCTCCTACCTTGGATTTGATCCAATGTGTTTGAACCCTTTTGTGGGCCAAATTGCTAAGTTTTGTTTTTGGGGGGGGGTTTACGGTAATTCGGTTTTCACGACTGAAGGCTCGAATCCATTTTTTACTTGCTGCTTTTCCTTAGGGCTTATGATGATCATAACTAGGATAATCGAGCAATCAGTCATCGCCGTCATCATCGACGTATCAAAGTTGGTGGTCCTTAGTCTAGGGTGATTCTTGGAAGCGTACTCTGCACATGCCCAGGAACATTTAGGTACATCTTTCTCAGCTTAACCCACTGTACTGGGTTTAGGAGGCTGTTCTGGAGCTCAGCCAGCTCCGTTTGAGAATCTTTCTAAAATATGCATGGAACTTAGGAAACGACAGCCCTGCAGGTCCTTAATATCAATTGTGCTCAATGTATTTCTCCTTGTTAAAATAAAATAAAATAAAAATTCAGAATGATGGAGCTGAGCTTTGTCTCTGGGGTTTAGCTGGTGGAGCTTCTCGATTGTCTCACACAATGGTATCACTCTCCCAACCTAGGTTGGAGCAGCCACCATCATAATTAACCCTGCTAATTAATCAGGGCATAACTTATTAATTATGAGCACGCAAGAATCTATTGGAACAGGTGAATCTCCGCTGGTTGTGTGCGAACCTAATGGGATAATAAACTGGCTTTTGAGGCTCTGTGTAGTGCGAAGGCAGTGGCCCAGCGAAACCTCAACATCTGGGCAGGCAAGCAGCTGGAGTTTCAGGAGATGACCCCTCCAGCGAGTCTGGGAAACTTGAAGCTCCTTGTTTTGCCCAATTAGGTCTCAGCCGCTGTTTGCAATCTAAGCTAATGATGGTTTCATTTAAAACGAATCTAACAAGCATCTAGAAGTTGTCGTCTGTGATTTCTGTTTCACCAGTTGCTTGAGTAAATGCATCTTCCATTCTTGACCAGCAACACACACGAGAGATGCCATCTCTTCTGTTTTGACCAGCTTCTCATTTTAATTATTTGCCAATGGGCGTCATGCCAGAGTCCTGCATTTGGGCAGTTGTTGGTAGGTGCCTTCAAGAGGTGGATTTGACCCACGAAAGCGCGCATTAAAATATAACAATTAGTCTTTAAGGTGCCGCTGTGTTTTTGTCTTTTTCATATTTCTTTTGTTTTTGCCTGATATCCATCAATTAAGGATCTTCTGTTAAGAGCTCTGCTCCGGCTTTGCCAACTCAAGGTGGTGGCTTCCTTTATGGAGTTAATCCATCTCATATTTGGCTTTCCTCTTTTCCCGCTGCCTTCCACTTCCTCTCGTCTTTAGGTTCTGCCGATCAAGACTTGATTTCTTTTTGCTTCAGAACTTACTCAGAGCTCCAAATTTCTTCATATATAGAACAGGGAAAAAATATACTTCCTAAATTAAGAAAAAGGGATGATGGAAAAACCCCAAAGCGAACAGATCTATCTGTTCCTACTTTCTAGCCACAGGGAATATGCATGCAAGTTCTTTTACAGAGAAATGGTGAGATGAAAGACCCTATGCATAACTGACTAATGTTTTGAACATGACCTGCCTCCAGCACACATTTCCATGTGCCTAAGTTAAGGGCTCCGTCGCCTCCCCCCTCTCTTTTTTCGTAATTGCACATGACCTCTTATAATCTGCCTTGCCTGCGTTCAGCTTAATTGTCCTAAAATTGGTGATAGATTAAAAGAAAATAATTAGCCCTAATTATCTTAATTGAATGGCTAATTCGTTAATTAAGAGGCTTAATGTCTGTCGTTTTCTTCTTTTTTTAAAAAAACACCCACACGCACCCACATGTGCTTCCGCACACTGAGGAATCACTACGATGGAAGAATTTGGGTCTCGGAGCGAGAAGAATTTTGGAATGCTTTTGCTAGAACTGGGTTGAAACGTGAAGCAAGCAGAGCTGAGCAGCCGGGAACGACAAGCTGATTAAACAAAGCGACAAATAGTCTTCTGCAATTAAAATCAAGAACCATTGTTTTTTATCTGGTTCCCTCCTCAACTTCTTCCTTTGTTTTCTTCTTTTGCATAAAGGCAGCCCGGAATAAGACAAGGTCTCTTTCTCTCATTTTTTCACTCCCTCTTGCTTTTTATCCAGAAGAAGAGTTTGGGTTTGCTAATTAGGAAGCTTTTGAATTAGATTATTTGCATGTCGGAACAGGGCGAGGGTATTAACCATCCCGGAGGACCTGCTATAATAACCTCTTCAGTGGCTTTTAAGATCCCCCCCAGGAACCTCGAGAGCCTACAGAAAGGCGAGGGGGAAAGACTCACCCAGAAGAAGGAAAAGTGCATTACCATTTCATCCAATTAGGTATGGATTAGTCGGCTCGGTGTCTTTGAATGCTCCTTTCTCTGCTAAAGGTGGTCTCTTCCTGGAGCATTTGAGGAAACCATGGGGGAAATTATCATACAGCCCTCTCCATGAAATTTCAATACTCTGATCTCTTGGCCAAGAATAAACTGGAGAATCAATACAGCTAAAGTTAGGAGAAACGGGGGAAGATAACCCATCCTTCTGGCAGAGAATAATTCCTTAATGTTTAGCTTCAAGCAAGATCTTGCTGTTAATGTCATGGTGCGCTCTTGGACCCAGCCTTCACAAGGAGAATCAGATCTTGGTCGTGGCCAAGTCCATCTTTTACCAGCTGAGGTGGACTGCACACTTTCACCCCTACCTCCCAGGAGATCCCTCACAACTCTGGTCCATGCACTTGTAAAAATAGACTGTTGCAATGCTCTCTATGTGGGGCTGCCCTTGAAGGCAGTTTGGAAGGTGCTAGGTTGGTCTCTGGAACACTCCAATACGACTTTAGTCTAAGGAAAAGGCACCTGAGGGGGGACATGATTGAGATGTATAAAATTATGCAGGGGATGGATCAAGTGGATAGAAGGAAGCTCTTCTCCCTCTCACGCCATACCAAAACCAGGGGACATCCGCTCCAATGGAGTGTTGGGAGAGTGAGAACAGACCAAAGAAAATACTTCTTGACCCTGCGTGTTGTTAGTCTGTGGAACTCCTTGCCACAGGATGTGGTGACGGCATCTGGCCTAGAGGCCTTCAAAAGGGGGACTGGACAGATTCCTGGAGGAAAAGTCCATCGCAGGTGACAAGCCGTGATGGGGATGTCTAATCTCCAGGCTTCGAAGGAAGGGACCTGCAAAGGCCAGATGCAGGGGAGGGGGATCAGGAGACAGGTCTCCAGTGGTCTCGTGGGCTCCCAGAGGCATCTGGTGGGGCCCCTGTGAGAGTCAAGAAGCTGGACTAGAAGGGCCCTTGGCGTGATCCAGCAGGGCTCTTCTGATGTTCTTACGTTCTCATGACCATAGAACTGCTGTCCTGGCCCGTCTGCCCTGGCTGCCTGTATGCTTCTGGGCCAAATTCAAGGTGCTTATGTTGTCATTTAAAGCCCTTCATGGTTTAGGACCTTGCTACTTGACTGAGCACCTCTCCCTCAAAAACATCTACCTATCCCACCCTTACCTCTTATATGGGGATGCTCCGAGTGGTCACCCCGGGGGAAGCCCAGATGTCTACCACTTATAACCAGGCCCTCTCTGTGGTAGCTGCCTCACTCTGGAATCCCCTTCCACCAGAGGTGCGGCTAGTCCCATCTCTCCTGGGTTTTAGGAGGCAACTCAAGACCTGGTTGTTCTCCTAAGTCGTACTGTAGTTTGCCCCAAAGTAATGTTATGAATCCTGCCTGCCATGAATTTTTGGTAGCTGACGTGTTTCTCTTGTTCATTGCACCCTAGGGCGGTGCTTGTTATGGCCCTGGAATTTGAAATCTTTTCTTTTGATTTTTTAAAATTGATTTTCTATTATCGTTATGTTTTGTGGTGTCTGCCGCCCAGAGGAGTAGCTTTGCTACTAGTTGGGTGGGATGTAAATAAATAAAAATGGTGCCATGCTCCAACATGAGTGGATGGCCCTCTGGATGCTGACTACAAGTCCCATCAGATCTTGATAAGCATGACCTTATGCTGAGGGTTCGTGGGAATGGACATTCAGCCATACCTGGTGAGAACCTTCTTGCCCATCTCTGCTCTAGCAAAGCTCCAGAATTCATTTGAGGAACCAGAATGGCCACCACTGTCTTAGGCGTTTGAGGAGGGTGGGCAAAAAGATCAAGGCTATACCAGTCACAACTTCCATGGCTTAAATCAGGAGTTTTAGAAGCTAAGAAGAGGAGCTATAATGAATCAGTAGACCATGGCTTGCCACCTGGGAGAGAGACGAGAAAGGTCCTAGCCACTGTGTTCTGGAGACCCAGGTTCGCAAGCAAAAGCTGGGCTTCTAGCATTTGATTCAACAAGTCACGCCTGGTGGTAGCCAACCATGAGGCCCAGATATGTCCAGGACGTTTGTCACAACATAGGTAGCTAGGCATGGAAATTTCTGATGGTTTTCACTACAGTTACCAGAATTCAGTAGGAATTCCCCCAGCTAGAATTCTTTTTTTAAAAAAACCAACAATTTAGTTTTCAAAGGAGTTTCAAGATCCTCACTGTTCCTCGCTAAGGATCTTTCTGCAGATCACCATTAAAGCATGGAGTTAGACGCAGGTGGAGCTTTTCAAGCTCCAGGGAGAAGGGCAAAGCATTAGAATATTGATATTTCGTTGTCACCTTCTATCAGGTGACATGAACAGAGAGATTACCAGGCCTTACAGAGTGTACGTAAATGGTTGCATTGCGAGTGGCAAGTAATGGAGGATCAGCCATCTCATCTGGTGTCCTCAATATCTCAAGTCAGACTGCGGATTGATCAAGCTCAACAGAGGGGAAGCTGGGCTTCACCAGATGTTTCAGCATACAACCCTCATAACTTTTTACCATTCATTATGTTGTCTGGGATATCTGGAAATTGAAGTCCAGAACATGTGGACAGGCAAAGATTCCTGAGTCCTGGTTTAGGCCAATCACGTCACCCGCAAATAGATAAATCTCCTTGTTGCTCTCCTCTGCTCCATCGCATTCTCAAATCCCAGACCATATCCAGATTCTTCACTCTAGAAGCAAAAAATATGTCAGCATTGAGGCTGTAATGCTTTGGCACTTCAGAAGAAGGCAAGACTCATGGGGAAATCAAGCTAGGGAGAGTTGGGGACAGCAGGAAAAGAGGAAGGTCAAATATAAGACCGATCAACTCAATAGAGGAAGCCACAGCCTTGACTTTGCAAGAGCAGGGTTGCTAATGGCGGGATGTTTTGGAGGCCACTCATTCATAGGGGCGGAGGTGATCTAACAGCACTTAAGAACAACAGCATGCAGATATAATCTTCTAATTTACCATCTTCCTCGACAAGCAGGAAAGAACTGCATTTAGAGAAATCTCTGTGTCTCCTTCTGTAAGCTTCCTCTGAGATTTGTCAGCCAGGAAAAAACCTGGCTAAACTCAATGGAATGAATTAAAGCTTTCTTTCTTTCTTTCTTTCTTTCTTTCTTTCTTTCTTTCTTTCTTTCTTTCTTTCTTTCTTTCTTTCTTTCTTTCTACCTCCCTCCTTTCCAACTTTTTCTTTCTTTCTTTCTTTCTTTCTTTCTTTCTTTCTTTCTTTCTTTCTTTCTTTCTTTCTTTCTACCTCCCTCCCTTCCATCTCTTTCTTTCTTTCTACCTCCCTCCCTTACATCTTTCTTTCTTTCTTTCTTTCTTTCTTTCTTTCTTTCTTTCTTTCTTTCTTTCTTTCTTTCTTTCTTTCTTTCTTTCTTTCTACCTCCCTCCCTTCCATCTCTTTCTTTCTTTCCCAAAAGCCATTGATTTCTCTCTCTTATAGTGCTGGGATTTAATTTGAAGGAAGCTAAACGAAAGCTTCGGGAGAAATATGATTATTATGAAATGCTCGAGGTGGTTAGACCTGTTCATCGCACGATACCTGTGGGGACGTCTCTCTTCTGCTTCCTCGTACCACACCTTGTGCTTTGGATTGGAAACCATAATATTGCTCTCTAATTGGAATGGATTTCTAAAACTGCAATAAAAGAAACAATCTAGGGGTGAGGAGCGGGAGAGGAGGAAGAAGGGGGGGCACTGGGGCAGATCACAAGCAACTGTAAATCTAAGTGACTCTGAATGTGTTTGGAGGCAAAATGGCCCTGTTAGTGAGTGCAGAATTATGCTGTACAATGAAGCGTTGCGGAGGAGTGCTTCAAATATTTAGATATTAGAGAGGAGCAGTTCAAATGTCTTGGGGTTTATTTATCCATATTTATTGAATCAAGGTTGCACACTGGCTTTGTCTGAAGACTGGATCATGGTCTGAATCAGCTTGATTCTGCATGAGTTGGAAAAACATCCATAGCAAAGCAAAAATGGATGCTAGATTCCATTCTGAATTGAAGTGAATTTATAAATTGAATTGGATTCAGGGGAAATCTGCTCCAGACCTTCCTATTTTTGCTTTTAACATGCCTCTTCCATGAATCTCTGAAGCTAGCTATCTGATGTTTTGCAATTTTACAGCCCCTCACCAAAGATCAAACGTGCCTTTAAATTTTAGTTCTGAGTGAAGAGCCCAATTTTAATCTGGTGCTTAATTGAGACCAGTATGGGCATCATACTAATCAGGTCTTCAAGAGCAAGGGATGAGGGGCTACAGTGGAAAAGACCATCACCAACAGATGTTGGTGGCTCTAATGACAGTGCAGCCATGAATCCATTCCAGATTCCAACCTGAAATTTGCTGTAGCTATGCAAGGTGGGTTGACAATGTATTAAGTGCCGGGTCAATCTATGAAAATAAATGTTTATGATTTGTTATTGAGAAAGGTCTTCAGAAACACCATCAACTGTTGTTTCTTGAAAACAAGTAACAAATGACTAAAACCACAGCAGCCTGGACTCATTGTCCTTTCATATAGGTTAACTAGGATAAAACATTTCTGCTCTTTTGTCCCTGAAGATGTAGTTGAATGTTTAGAAATTTTCATTTCATTTTTATTTATTTGATTTGATTCCTGTTCTACACAACAAGATTATACCCATGTTACCTGTTTTCAGTTGAATATTTTTGGTACGTCCTAAAATGTTGTCATTAAAAATGCTACCCACGCTAAAGCTTTAAAGAATGGTGCAAAGTGAGCACCACCTGGTGGCCTCTAATTGTCATTGCTGGGCCTTCACTGACAACAATATACGTACTATATTGTCCCCAGCTCTCATCCTAACCACCATCTCCATTCATGGTTATTAACTGGGAGTTCTGATTTTAATCACTCAGGACATTAACCAGTGTGGTTAATTAATTTTAACAGGTTTTAATTAGTGCAAAATTAACAGTGTAGTAGTGCATTGCTGGGTTGGCCATTTGGATTCTGATGTGATCCTCTGCAAGGAATGAAAAAGAAAATACTTTCCTGCGTTTGGGTGTGAGTGTGTCTGTGTAGGCCCCAAATGGAAAATTTTCACACTGAATTTCCATTACTCTTCTGGGTAATGTCAGCTCAGCCTTTCAATAATCAATTCCTTAACTCATTAAGCAGAGGCAGCTATTTTGTTTGCCTTTCATATCCAGCGAGGGCTGAGGAATGCCAAGCTCGAAACATTTTCTGTTTGAGTGAGTGGGAGAATGGTATTAAAATAACCTTTTCTTTGAAAACCCTTCCATTTTTTAATTTCCTTTTGGCCTCCACCCTGAGTGAAAATGCTCCGTGGGGAAGGGAGTGAATGAAAACACCCTGTTAGTTCTAGAGTCTGGGGCCCTCTAGGCTGGAAGGAAGGAAGGAAGGAAGGAAGGAAGGAAGGAAGGAAGGAAGGAAGGAAGGAAGGAAGGAAGGAAGGAAGGAATGAAGAAGGAAGGAAGGAAGGAAGGAAGGAAGGAAGGAAGGAAGGAAGGAAAGAAAGCAGGCGCTGATGATGGATAGAAGGAAGGAAGGAAGGAAGGAAGGAAGGAAGGAAGGAAGGAAGGAAAGCAGGCGCTGATGATGGATAGAAGGAAGGAAGGAAGGAAGGAAGGAAGGAAGGAAGGAAGGAAGGAAGGAAGGAAGGAAAGCAGGCGCTGATGATGGATAGAAGGAAGGAAGGAAGGAAGGAAGGAAAGCAGGCGCTGATGATGGATAGAAGGAAGGAAGGAAGGAAGGAAGGAAGGAAGGAAGGAAGGAAGGAAGGAAGGAAGGAAAGCAGGCACTGATGATGGATAGAAGGAAGGAAGGAAGGAAGGAAGGAAGGAAGGAAGGAAGGAAGGAAGGAAGGAAGGAAGGAAGGAAGGAAGGAAGGAAGGAAGGAAAAGCTGATGCTGGACAGAAGGAAGGAAGGATGGACGGACGGATGGACGGAGGGAGGAAGGGAGGGATGGAGGAAATAGGTTTAGTCTTTTCTCTGTTTTGGCTGAGACTGACTCTCTGTTTTGGAGGCTCTCACAAATTCCTCCTTGGGATGTGTGGCCAGTGGAAGGCTAAGGAGAAGCTTTATCGGCAGGGGCGTTGACTAGTCTTTGGGTCAGTATTGTTACAAAGTGCCATGCCTACAAAATATTGTCCCTGCGTTGCCAGCAGGAAAAAGGATGCCAAGCTTCACCTAGCCAAGGGGCAGCCTGAATGTTGACAACACCAATGGCAGCAGTCAAGAAGGTCTACAAGATACCTTCTTTTGCTCGCTAGCATTCACAACGTGACACTGCACAGGGGAAAATGCCAGAAGCTGACTCTTTTTTCCATCAATTAACCACATCTCACCCGAACACAAAGGAATTATCAGGACTGTTTTTCAAGAAGTGTGAAAGTGACCTCAAAAATGTCCTTTTATGGACAACCCTGCTCAGTTCTTGCAAACCCAACCCTGTGACTTCCTGTATGGAGTCAATCCATCTGATATTTGGTCTTCCTCTTTTCCCGATGCCTTCAACTTTTCCTAACATGATTGTCTTTTTCCAGTGAGGTTTGTCTTCTCATGCTGTGCCCAAAGCAGGACAGCCTCAGAGGTATCATTTTTGCTTCTAAAGAGAGTTCAGGCTTGATTTGATTTGGACTCACTTTCTGGTTGCCAGTGGTACCTCCAAAACTCTTTGGTGATGCACTAGCCCCATCTTCTTGTTATGCTCTCAGGAGACCTGATTATTCCTTATCCCGAGACTCAGCCTTGTGCGACCTCACCATGGACCACAACCCAGCCTTGACCCTGCTTATCAGTCTGGCACCAGACAAAGAGGTAATACATTATTGCATCACAATAATGTAATAAAATCAAGGAACTCTCTGCTGTGAAGGGAAATGATTTTGTTCAGCTGAAAGTTGAATTTTATTTTTTTAAAAAAACCCACAGTGCAATACAAATGCAAAGCATTAATAAATTATTGGAGGGAAAAAAAATGCCGCATAGGGTGTCTTAGTGAAACCCAGCCATGAAAAAGCACAACCTCTATAAGGGGGGAAAAAAAAGAGGATAAAATTACGATTTAATTTTATAAAGATAATTTATGAGCTAATACCTCATTGCACATCTTAATAGCTTGTGCTTAAAAAATAATAATAATCAGTTTGATTGCTAGGCAGCCATTAAACACCCCCCCCTTTCGGCTCTTCCTTCCACCCCGCCCCCCCTTGGGCCTGCGTGCAGTTTAACTGACCAATTCTGTATGTGGTTTCTGAAGGAGTTTAAAAAAAAGTAATTATCAAAGTCTTAAGCAGTGAGTTAATTTCCAATGAAAGGATAATTTTATTCCAATGATTTTACATTTAATTAACTAAAGCTACAAGTAATTTGAAATTATAAGGCAATGCTTACTCATTTTGCCCAGCCAACGACGGAGCTAAACTCTTTAGACAAAACCCAATGTATTCTTATCCCTTCCTGGGGCAAATATCCCTGATAGATTGAGTTGGTATTGGACTACAACGACCATGCTTCCTCAGTATTGTCTGGGGCTGATGGGAGTTGTAGTTAAACAAAATCTGGAGGGTCACATTTTGTCCACCCACAAATGTCACAAATACAGTTTTTCCTCATCTTTAACACGAAGAGGTGTCTCCACATGCCAAGACTTCTTGTGTAAAAAATTCTCACTCTTGCGTGAAAACTAAGGCTGGCTGGACAGCTCAGTGGGGGAGTTCAGTTCCCCACTGGGAGAAGAACCAGCCTGGATGGCCTTGGGCAAGCTGCAACCTAGAGGAGGGGAAGGGGAAACCACTTCTGAGTGCTCTCTACCTTGAAAAGGGTCACCATAAGTCAGAACTGACTTGACGACACATGATTATTATGAAAACCACTAGCAAAAACTAACACAACCCAGAAGAAAAAGGTGGGTCCAGGAACCTTCTCTTTTGTTTCTAAACACAAAATAAAAGGTTATTTCAGGAAAAAGAAAAAAAAACCTTCCATGAATTTTCCACAAAAAGATCCAACGGTGAAAAATACAAAACGAAACAAAAAAATGGGAAAACCAAAACTAGAAACAACCCCCCAGCCCGTCTCATAATCTTGCCTAAGGCTAAGATACATTTCCAAATGTTTTGTTTTCACTTCAGAGAAATAAATAAATGAAGATTTAGTACACTATCCAGGAACCGGAGCTTCCTGAGATAGATGGTGCCCGGAAAAGGTATCACTGAAGTTGCTCTTGGTCTATCAAGGAAAGGGTTTCCAACCTTGGGCTTCCAGATGTTCTTGGACTAAAACTCCCAGAAACCTTCACCATCACCTCTGCTGGCCAGAATTTCTGGGAGTTCTAGCCCAAGAACATCTGGGGACCCAAAGTTGGGAACCACTGGGTTAAAGGACCTTCCTTCTGAGAAGTGACAGGAAGAGGTGAAGCCACCTTCCAGACTGAGAGAACACTGGCCATTGAGAACCCAGACAAGGCTGGTTGTGTCCCAAAGGAAAGCAGACTTGAAAGGAAATACTCCTCAGGAGGAAAGGTCCTCCTTATAAAGAGAACCTCTTTCTAAATGGCTGCAGTTAAGGGTGCTTTTGGTGCTCAGGCTTAAGAATGCTGTTCTAGGGCAAAGCTTGGAATGTTACAGTATTAGTGTATTATGCATTACTCAGTTTCTCCTCTCCCAAAGTCACTTTTTTACTCACTTTTTTCCAGAAAATGTAATCCAGGTGCTCATATAACTGGCGCACAATCAATCTCATTGCATGTGAGGTGTGTGAGCCCCAGGACCAGCTCTCTCCCCCTGTTGGCAGACTGGTGGTAATTATAGTTCCTCTTTGATAGGAGCACACACATGACTCTTGTGCAGGGAAACTGATGGAACACCAGTTGTGTGGGCCTCAGGATGAAAGCAGGAACTCTTTGCTTACCACCATCTCCTCCTGCCAGTGACACCACTACCCTTAGGTTAACATAATTTATGCAACAGGATTTTGGCCAGTATGTCTTGGTGACAGTTTGATATTTCTTCAAATCCCTAGTCTCTGTGAAAGGTATGCTAAGTTCTTTCCCAACTGGCTACCTTGATTATGGCTCCCGTGAGGTGACTAAAGAGGCTTTAGAAGTAATTAATTCTCAATAAGTGATTTCAAATCTGTATAGAAGGATGGGTGGCTGGTTGGAAATGTTGCTTTTAGTGATAACCGGCAGAAGAAGAAAAAATTAAAAATATGGTAGGTTCGCTCAATACGAGCATCAAACCTTTCCAGCTTTCTCTCTCTCTCCCCCGCTTAAAAGTTAAAATTGAGACCCTCCATGAAATAGTGAAGTTGAAAAATTATATAGCAATCACTGGGGGTGTTTTTTTCCCCCTTCTTGAAGTTGCTTCCATTCTTATTAGCAATTTGAATATTTCCCCATTATGCAAATTGAGAAATTAGTTTCTGGGGGAAGGGTAATGCTTGTATCAGAAGGAGGAAGATGATGGCCGTGTCATATTGCTAATCTGCTTCACGAATGGAAGATCAAAAAGAACTACCGCTCGCATAATTTGAATTCAGAATTTTGAAGAGAGACGGGACAATTACTTCAAGTCCATGAAACCTAGACATTGGAAACTTGGCAGACGGAGTCTGGGAATACAGCAGGATGCATCTTTAGGATCATTCTGTTTTAGAAATATTTTATTAATTTTAGTTAAATATACTCTCTTTAGCCCGCAGTATCTTTTTCAGCCACAAGGTGTCAGACTTCGGTAATCAAAACAGAGACATAGTTGAAGGTAGGCTTGAGAATGGTGTTGTTGCCTCCAGACAGCTCTATCTGCCCTTTTCTTTGCTGGGCTCCTAAACTTTCCAAACAGTTGGGAGAGGGAGAGAGTATTATACCGATCCTGTGCATATAGGGGGCCTTACTGTATATGAATGTAGGACGATTGTATTCCTGTTTGCATGTTAGTTCAAGGCAAGGAGAATTAAGTCAGTTTTTTTTTTATCATAGTAAGAACAAAAATAGTCTTTTCTCTCTTCCTACTTGTTGCCGGAGGCATGTGCGAATTTACTTGTCTTGGGAGGATCCTGTTTAAAGATGGCAAAAGAGACGGTGCACCAAAGGTTTTCTGAAACCGTGTTGGAATCAATCTTTGAACTTCAAATGGAATGGACCGCATATTATTCTGCCTCTCTCAGCCCCTCCCCGGCTGCTCTCATAAAGTCACTTTTGTGTCAGAGATAGCAAATTATGTATGCTAATCAAGGACGGGAAATCCAGATCTTTCTCTCCCCTCCTTCTCTCCCCCAATAATAATTAAAAAGGTGTCCCTCTTTCCTTGAGGATGAATGGAAATGAAAGGCTTTGAAGCTTTGGGTAGTGACTTCTGGTTAGTGATCATTATTGGTGATGGATTTCCATTTTTAAGTGCCTCCTTTTTTGCTTGGGTTTGGCCCATTATGCTGTAATAGACTATCTTCTGATACAGGGCCATGATATTGAAAACATTAGATCAGATTGATGGCTTAGTAGCGGCTTAGTAGAAGGAGGATGGATCTGTGAAGAAAGGGTGTCCAAAGTCTTCTTTTGTTTAGCAATGTCAGGAGAGCAATGCCAGGCAGAAATCTCGAACTGGAGGAGGCTGGTGACTCTGGTTTCATGGGGACAATAAGTTTGTTCTGGGTTTTAATCAGAACTTTATAGGAGCCATCCGGCACACTGAACCCTAAAGAGGTTGGATAGTTTCTGGAAAGGTCAAACTAAAGCCAAATCATCTTGGCACATTGGATAGGACCTGTAACGTTTAAATTAACATCTAGAGTAGATTCAGCACTTTTGAAAAAAATGGAGTCAACATCTTCTATTGATCTACTGGCTAATTGGTTTCCTGGTTTCACCTCCCAGATGATCCTCAGAGGTAGGATCCTTCATGCTGCCAACTGATCCATGAGCTTTTTGTACTGGGTTTAGTTTGGACTCATCACAGTTTCTAGTCCTAGAATCCTCTAGGTCAGCGATCCCCAACCTTTTTCGGTCCGCAGACCGGCTGGGGAAGGCGGGGCACCCCCCGCAATCACGCGCATGCGTGAACAAACGTGCGCTCTCTCTCACACAGGTGCGCGCTCGCTCATGCACATGCGCAAATGGCAGCGCGGCGCTTCTCTGGGCACGCTTGTGCGCATGCGCAAAAGGCAGCGCGGCGCTCGCACAGGCGTGCTGGAGCGCGTGGGCGGCTGTGCGGGGGTGAGTGCGTGCGGGGTGGGGGGTGGGGCGGGAGGTCTGTCTCGGCGGCCCGGTCCGGCTCAGGCCACGGACCGGCACCGGGCCGCGGACCAGGGGTTGGGGACCTCTGCTCTAGGTGGTCTGAGGGCGGAGAGCTAAAGTTCTGACATTGGGAGGCTGGTCCCCTGACAATGGTGCCACGTTGTTCCTGAGCTGGAATCCCACAGTTGTGGGTCTGAATCCTCTGTGGGAAAATGTAGTGCTTTTATCAGAGTTGATGTGGTACTAGCAGCTAGAGTGTCAGACCAGGACTTGGGAAATCTGGATTCAAATCAAGACGATAACGTTGGGAAAGGTTGAAGGAGCAAGAAAAGAGGAAGACCGAATATGAGATGGATTGACTCCCTAAAGGAAGCCAGAGGTGATCTTATGCCAGGGTGACCTTGTGCCAACCACGCTCTGCTGCTTGACCCACCTCAAAGGATGGTTGTGAGGACAATGTAGAGAGAAGATCCACGTAACCTGCCTTGAGGAAAGGTAGTTTATCAATGTAAAAATGAATGAATGGGTGGAATAAATACAGATATAAATAATACCATCAGATAATTGAGAAATGAAACTCTTTTCTTTCTTGAGATAAGGGAGGTGGGGGATCATTCCCAGCTCTTGGACAGGATTCGTGTAGTCTTATATTCTTCGGGCCCTTCAGAAATAAAACAAAATTCTATACATGAAAACATACCTCTTTGAAAGCAAGTGTACTCCTTGGGTCTTGAACCTTCCTTCCTTCCTTCCTTCCTTCCTTCCTTCCTTCCTTCCTTCCTTCCTTCCTTCCTTCCTTCCTTCCTTCCTTCCTTCCTTCCTTCCTTGCCACAAAGAGAACTCTGCCAGAACGTAACGTGGTGTTGTATATTTCTTCCTTAATGCTCTTTTGAACAAAATCATCTATTTCATCAACAGTATATCAGCAGTGACCAAAGACCATTAAATAATGCATCTCACTCAGGAGCGATGGAGCAAGCAGAGGGCTCTGACCTGTTTTAAACCTTATTACTTCCTTGCATTATGTCCCTTGCCGCAATCTTTTTGTTTAAGCGATTTGAGCTCAGGCGTCGCTTCCTGGTTTTAAAATATGGCCAGCTGGTTCTTTCAGAGGGTCCCAGCATGGGTGTTGATGGCTTTCACACACACAGAGGTAGCCCTGTGTGTATTGATCTCACCTAGACCTGACTGAAAATGTACACATCTAAATGTAGTTTAGGAAGGCAGGAATAAGGAAAAGAAATTAATCCTTCCCGCCCCCCGCCCCCTTGTTCAGTAAATTAATGGAGTCACGGAATAGCAGAAGGGGGAAAAAGTGAGTGTTATCAGGATTCTTCTCTCTCGTTTACAAAATTCACTATGTCCCCATCTTTTAATAAATGCACAATATTCTTTTCACTCTGATTTACCTATACATCTCCATGTCTCTTTTTTCTGCACTTACTGCACATGTGGTGGGCAGGTTCACACATTCAAGGTGACCGCAGGATGATAACAATATCAGTTCATGGCCAATATCCCTTAGCAGCCATTTTGAAATGACTACTTGACGTTCTCCACCCAGTTGTGGGTATAATTCATATCTGGTTTGACAAGATATTTCTTGAGCATTCTCAGGCGCAGCCTAGGCCAGTGGTTCTCCATCTCAGGTCCCTCAAGGTTGCTGTGCTCCCTATCCCACCATTCTCGGCTAGTAGGCTCAATGAACAGGATGATGGGGTTGTAGTATATCTGAGGAACTAGGTTGGAGAACAATGGACTTATGACCAAAGATTCACTGCCCTAGGTGACTTAATGGTCCTTCCCATCCCCCTTAGACACCACAACTTTTCCTCTTTCTTCTTTCCCACCCCAACATTATACTGTGCTTCATAATTATGTCCGTATTTCTAAGTTGTTGTAGCAAAGTACAAATCAAATATAGTTCTTTGTAAGAATGAAATACTAGTGTGTGAAATGACAGCGTATGACATGACGCAGGACTACACGACTTGTCTGCTTCTGGATTTTCAGAAGCTGACAGGAAGGAACAGGTTATCGTGATAGGGGAAATGTAACTTGCATAGCTTTTCGGCTATTGAATAGGCTGGTTGGTTAGCCACCTACCCTGATTGGTTAACCTACCTACCCTGATTGGTTAACCTACCTACCCTGATTGGTTAACCTACCTACCCTGATTGGTTAGCTGCCTACCCTGATTGTTTGGGATGAAGTTTGGGATGATGTTTTTGTGAATATTCTGATGATTTTCTTTTTCACCTACTCACAGCCTTTGAGAACATTAGTTTCTTCCCTGAAACTGTTCCTTCAAATGGCCCAACAGTTTCACCACCCGCAAGTAAAATTTCAAATACAACTGTGCATCCAGTTTGAAAGTAATGACTTAAATCTTGTTGAAGGTTAGCAGTAGACTTATTTCCTAGCTGATCTAGTCCATCTATCAGGATGAACCAGCAAAACACACCCACTGAATATTGCGTCAAAGAATTTTATTCCTGATTCCACTTCCAAGTGTTGCTGATTTCCTGTTCCGTGGCAAAAAGGGATCGAGTGGAATGTTCCATCTCAATTTTAGTGCCTGAAGATAAACAGCAAGCCAGTTTATTGGCTGAGCCCTTTTAACTGGCACCATCAAGGGGAGGACTTCTGCATCTTCTAACAACATCCTGCTCCTCCTTCTTACAAGTGAAAACAACTCTAGATGTGTCCCTGGCTTGCTTTGAGCATTCAGCCTCCCTCTCTCCATAAAGCCTGTGGGGAAAACATTTAGGGAGATGCTTACAAATACATCTCCTTGCTAGTCTAATGAGGTGAGAGACAGGAGAGAGAAAGAGAGCGAGAGAATGAGAGAGAGAGGGAGTTCCCCCAGCTAATTTTCCAGCCAGCAAACCACTGCCTTGCCTCCATACTGCTTGAGGGACACATCCTTCTTCTCGATTAGCAGCTATAGCTTGGAGGCATTTCACACTAGATTTTCAGTAGGCTATGAGTGGGAGAGAGACATCGTTTAGCTGCAGAGCAGAGGCGCAACGCTTAGTATTAATTTTTAAACAAATCTGCTGTGTGAAGCATGCCCCTGGTAGATGATTCCTTCACAGCTTAGGTGTGAGATGGCTTCTAGGCTAAGGTTCAACGGTTTCCCTAGTTCGGCGTTGAACTTATCAGTGAACAGAAATGAAGAATGAGGATGAACTTGATTGAGCCTGCATTTGGAATAGACCTCATTCAGGTTCCTGGTTTTTAATAACATTAATTGCAGTTTCACCATTCTGCTTTCCCCAATTTTTTCAGTACAGTTCCTTCCATTAAATGCATCCAAATATTTGTCTGATAGAGAATAGTGTGCCTAGAAATGTCAATCAATTATATTCAACCAATAATAATGAAAAAATGCTCTCCATTCTGAGAAAAATCCTTTTGTTTTTCCTATAGCGGAGGAAAATGTTTAGAAAATGGGAGTGCACAAAAATGTGGATAAATGTTCTGTGTTCGTTAAAAAGGAATGGCCAACTGATTAAAACAATGAGATGAAAAGAACTTAAGAGTGAAAAAATGGGGAATTTAATGGTAATGTTGTAAATATGCTTAGAGAGGGAGTGTCCCCATTCGACGCCATCATTTCCCCCACCAAACAAAGGGTTCATCTAGCAAAACAGTATGCATTTACATTTCAGTAAGCTTTATGATTTGTGCAGCCCCTGCAGGATCACACAGGGACTCCCAGACCCACAAATGTCAACCTAGTGGGAAGAAATCTTGGCCTTATCTAGACATTATATGCTCCAACTGGTGATGTCGGATTTCACAAGAGCAGCGAATCCTCTTTGGTCCGAAATTTAGAAGAACTCTCCATGGTCCTGAATCTGGTTTGAGATACTGTTCAGAACATTCAAAATGTTCTTATGTTATTTCTATTTGTGTTATATTTTAGTGCTTACTGTTTGTGGAATCTTGGTTTTACTCTTTTGCAAACCGCCCAGAATAGTGCTGAAGCACTAAGGTGTGTGTGTGTGTGTGTGTGTGTGTGTGTGTAAATTAAAGTCATAAAATGAATAATAAATGGACAGCTCTTGCAGACTAAAATCAGGAATGGATCTGGCAAAATCTCAACTTTATTTTTCAAGGAGCAATTCAACTAGACACACTTTCCTTTATTTCTGCATGCTAAAAATAAAGGCTAAAAACAATGTAATGAGGCAAACTCAACATTCATGAAGTGGCCTAGAATATCCTAGGGGTCACTGTCTTCTTTGATCTTCAACCACAAAGATTACTATTATGACTCTGATAGTGATTAGTGTTTAAGAAGCAGAATGTACATGTGATATATAGTATTATGCGCACAGTCTTTACACCAATGTGTAAAAACGCAATGAATCAGATATCTGTCTGTTTCTTAAGTGATCATGGGATGGAGCAAAAAGCCCAGATATTTGGGGTGGAGCAGCACACCCATGCATCTCTATGTTAAATCCAGCATTTACACATTACAATTAAAGAGAGGAAAGAGAAAGAATAATTCAGGAATATGAAGGACAGCATGCCCTTTATTTTAGACACAAACCTTTCATGCAAAGTCTTGTAGCTGCAGGACCATTTATTTCAGATTCAAGAAACGGGAAGGGCAAGGGGACAGAGAAAGTACAGAAAGTGTAGAGAAGCCTAGGCATTGCCCTTTTAAGAAGGAATCAAAGAGGCCCACACCCATTTCTCTTTAAAGATCCCTCCCTCACTCCCTTCCCAGTGGCTGCCTTAGGAAGCCAACTGGAACTTATTTCTGCCTGCTGGAAAAAAGGGGGAAACTGAAACTAAAAAGAAAAAATATTACCCAGTACTATTATTATGGACCCAGAAAAGGATTGGGTCAGAGTGTCACCAAAAGGACACACCAGCCGTTATCCATGTGCCCTTTATCCGGACTTGGACTAGATGTGGGGGGAGCATTTCTAGACAGGAATTTATTTATTTGCTTTTATTTTCAAATCAAATTTGGGGACAATTTTTGCGGGGATGGGGCCGGTTTATAAAACTCAACCTTCTTCACCCCCTATGATTTTTTTGGTTTGTTTGTTTGCCTGTTTTTCCTGGGATGCCCTGGGGTTTTTCCTCCCCCCCCCCCCCCAGCCACGTCAGGCACGCTTTGGTTCATGGAAAAGAGCAGGACATCTGTCAGCTATCAAATGAGAATTTTTCGCAGGTTGAAGCCCTGGGAAAATTGACAAGCAGCAAGCCGGGGAAACATTAAATCGATGGGAAAGGATTTCCCTCCGGGAAGGGTGGGGGGGGGGTGGGAGGGGGAGGGGAAACCTTGGAATGTTTTCTCATCAAAATCTGTTAAATCCATAAGGAAACCAGAGAGGGGGGGGTGGGAAGAGAGAGAAAGGAGGGGGAATCAGGGAGGGAGATGAGGAAAGAGGGAAGGAGGGTGGGAGAAAGAGAGAGAGCAAAGAAGGGGGGAAGAGAATGGAGAGGGGGATGATGGGAGATGATGGAAGGAGGATGGATGGGGGAGAGACAGAGTTAATGAGAGTAAGGAAGAAAGAGAGTCCATGTGTTTACAAACCTCATCCCCCCCCCCTGCTTAATCTGTTTGCATCTGGCTTGTGTGGGCCTGGGGGGGGGGGGGCTGATCCACCAACGGGGGCAGGGGAAGGTGCTCAGCACCCCTCCCGGCACGCTTCCCTCTCTCCGGCGGCGCTGATGTATGGGCGCTCTCTTAGTTACTGTGGCGCGCTGGCAAATTCATTTGGAGTCCTCCAGGGTTTTAAATCTCTCATTTGGGCCCACAACGAGGTCTGAAAAGATTGCAGTTCATTTCGACCTGAAGTGGATGGAAGGCTCATTTGCGCGCTGCAGGCAACTCAATCAGGCTGCCCGGCGATGAGTGAGTGACTTGTTCAGACCGCTAGTCAATATGTGTCCGCTGTGATAGAATGTCAGCATCTTTTCCCTGGCCCGTCGCCGTCTCTCGGAGCTGGCTGGTCCTTTTTTCTCTTCCCTTCAGTGGGGCTGATCAATGTTATTAAAAACACCTAGGAGTTGCTTAACTGCTTAGCCTTTTGAGGTTTTCTTTTCTTCTTTCTTTCTTTCTTTCTTTCTTTCTTTCTTTCTTTCTTCTTTCTTTCTTTCTTTCTTTCTTTCTTTCTTTCTTTTCTTTCTTTCTTTCCCCCTGCCTGCCTCCCCTCCCTCCTTCCTTCTCTCTCTTTTCCTTCCTTTCTGCCTGCCTGCCTGCCTGCCTTTTCTCTCTTTTCCTTCCTTCCTTCCTTCCTTCCTTCCTTCCTTCCTTCCTTCCTTCCTTCCTTCCTTCCTTCCTTCCTTCCTTCCTTCCTTCCTTCCTTCCTTCCATCCATCCATCCATCCATCCATCCATCCATCATCAGATCCTTCCTTCCTTCCTTCCTTCCTTCCATCCATCATCAGATCCTTCCTTCCTTCCTTCCTTCCTTCCATCCATCATCAGATCCTTCCTTCCTTCCTTCCTTCCTTCCTTCCTTCCTTCCTTCCTTCCTTCCTTCCTTCCTTCCTTCCTTCCTTCCTTCCTTCCTTCCTTCCTTCCATCCATCCATCCATCCATCCATCCATCCATCCATCCATCCATCATCAGATCTTTCCTTCCTTCCTTCCTTCCTTCCTTCCTTCCTTCCTTCCTTCCTTCCTTCCTTCCTTCCTTCCTTCCTTCCTTCCTTCCATCCATCCATCCATCCATCCATCCATCATCAGATCTTTCCTTCCTTCCTTCCTTCCTTCCTTCCTTCCTTCCTTCCTTCCTTCCATCTATCATCAGATCCTTCCTTCCTTCCTTCCTTCCTTCCTTCCTTCCTTCCTTCCTTCCTTCCTTCCTTCCTTCCTTCCTTCCTTCCTTCCTTCCTTCCTTCCTTCCTTCCTTCCATCCATCCATCTATCCATCCATCCATCCATCATCAGATCCTTCCTTCCTTCCTTCCACAGCAGTGCTTCCCAACCTTGGTTTCCCAAATGTTCTTGGATGACAACTCCCAGAAATCCTGGCCAGCGCCTCTAGTGGTGAAGGCTTCTTGGAGTTTTAATCTAAGAACATCTGGGGACCCAAGCTCTGGTGACTTACCCCGAAACATTAACCCCCCTCAAGATAAGTATCCCACTATGTCCCACCATGCATCTGCCTGTGGTTAACGTAGTGAATGTTGCTGTTGGTGTATATACTGAATGAAACTTTTCCCGTCCCCATCCGTATTTGAGCTCCCAGGAATTTTTGTATTGTACATCCCATCGGACATGTCCTGTACAGGTACAGTCATTGTAGTCCATTAATATCTGATGTTACAAGTTGGGATCCATAGATTGAGCTCAGGATTGCTGACACTGAATGGTAGCCATTCCCCATGGTTCTGTTCTCGATCATCTCAGAGTGGAGGACATGTAATAAAGGGCTCGAGTGACAGGAAGCCAGATTTCGGCTGAATGTCAGGAAAAAACTTCTCAACTGTTAAAGCAGTATGACAATGGAACCAGTGACCTCTGGAGGTGGTGAGTGCTCCAACATTGGAGGCATTCAAAAGAAAATTGGACTACCATCTGTCAAACCTGCTTTGATTTGGATTTCTGCCTTGAGCAGGGGGTTGGACCCGATGGCCTTAGAGGCCCCTTCCAACTCCATTATTCTATGATTCATGGCTTCCATCAGTTATTTGGATTTATTCCTTCCCTTTCCTGGAAAAAATGGAAAACTGGCCCTAGGACGAACTGCATCCAACCTTATGAATTGGTGAGCTTCAGAATGTCCTGTCATTACTAACCCTGCTCATGTTTTCTTCATGTTGTGGCTTCTTTCTCTGAGTCAATCCATCTCATATTCAGTCCTCCTCTTTCCCTGCAATCTTCAACTTTTCCCAGCATTTCCCAGCACTGTTTTAATTTCCAATCAAGACTCTTCCTGCAGTATTAAAGCAGTTATATAAGAACCACTTGCAATTTTTTTGGGTGACACATTGAGATGCCCCATCAGAGGAAAAAAAAAGTCAACCTCTGTGAGTGTTTTTGCTCTTGCATGAGATCAAAAAGATCAAGATGATTCCCCCCCCCCCTCCTGCTATCAGTGGCAGCACTGGAAAGATGAGCAAAACAAAGCAACCTGTGGATTTTGCACACGAATTTTTTGCATTTTGCCCCAAGCAAAGCCTTGTTTGTGCGAAACGCCGTGTCTGCAAATCTATTGCAAAAAAAAGTCGCAAAGTGCCAAAAAGTTACAAAAACTCCCATAAGCATAACCAGAAGGTGGTGGTGGTGGGGGAGTTTTTAATTTTTAATTTTCATCCACAAGAGTGAAATAAGCTGAGATTTGTATTGGTGGCCCCTCCGTGACTTTGCTATTCCTCATTCATTCTTGGAACGGAATGGTGTTGCCGATCGAGAATTTCCTACGTTCAAACCGAGGGGCAGGAGGGGGTTTGGGCGATGTCTCTTCTTGTAAAAATCTCTGCTCCCTATAATCTCCCTTTTAACAGTCCTCATATCTAACTGCAGTGTTTTATTTCCATGCCAATAAAACATGATTTAGAAATTCTTTTCACTGTGGCTTTGTATTAGTAAACTCATCATGTTTGGAAATATTCCCAATTTGAACATGGATGCCGTGGAGAGTAGACACTTCCCTACCCCCCCCACTACACACACACACACACACACACACACACACACACACACCCCTTGATTCAGCAAAAGAGCTGTGTGGGTAGGAAGAGGTATCTGTGTACACCATTCAGAGCCACAGGGTGGGTGCAAGTAAGTCCACCAGGGGGCACTGTGTGCAAAAACCCTGCCAAAGTGAAGGACCAGTTCCATTTTCTGTCTGTAGGTGGCCCTCACGAGTTCCAGAGGCCAGAAAGGCACAAAGCTCTGGAGAGTAAGGAATTTGTCCTGACTAAAGCTGGAGATCAAACCAAGAGTCTTCACCTCTTTTTTTGGTCCCTTCCTTCTCAGCGCCCCATAAAGGAGAAAGGTGGGCAACTTCCACAGGGGTAAACCACACATTCCTACTCATGGACTTTCCATGGTGGCCCTCACAAATTCCTTCCTTCTTTCTGAAAATGCTCCTTTCACCCCCTAGTGGCCACGGGGAGCATTTTCGCCTTGTTTTGGGCGCATGCTGACCTTGGTCTCAAGCCATCTTCAAAACGAAAGCAGTTGAAGGCCCCATCCTCAATTATAGCAAAATTGAGCCTATATCTCTTAGACAGGACATGTGGGAGGACACTTTGAGTGATATACAAAGAAATAAATTAAATAATTGGAAAATGGGGGGAGGGCCGGGGTGCTGAGAGGCTGTATTTGGGTTTTGGGGGCCACCTGCTGCCTGGGGCAGGAGCCATTTCAGGTGTTGCTAGAGGCAGGAAAATATGAAAGAAGATAAGAAGTTGTTTTATGTTGGGTCATGCTGTTGTTCATCTACTGACTGGCAATCGAATATATTCATGTTTTTTTTTTAAAACCCAACCCTCTGGTTTATGAATGTGGGATACTGTGCTTCTGTACCCACAATTTAAAACACCACGAAATGGCCCAATATTGCTACATAATATTGTGCCCATATTGCCAACAGGAAAAAGGAGGCCAAGCTTTACATAGCAAAGGTCAGCCTGAATGTTGACAACACCAAGGGCAGCCGTCAAGATGGTCTACAGGATCCCCTCTTCTGCTCAGTACCATTCACAGAGCAACACCACGCAAGGGAAAATCCCAGAAGCTGACTCCTTTTGTAAATCAGTTATCCACTTCTCACCCACAAGCAATGATCAGGGCTGTTTTTCAACAAGTGTGAATGGTACTGAGCACAAGAAGGTATCCGGTGGACCATCTTGACTGCTGCCATGGGTGTTGTCAACATTCAGGCTGACCTTTGCTATGTAAAGCTTGGCCTCCTCCCTAATTTTTTGCTTTAAACAGTAACTGGGCAATGCTTGTCTGGAGGTTTATCCGTAGACCTATTTGGAAATGGTAGTGGTGGGAATTGAACTTGCAACCTTTTGCACCTAAGTTTCACAATCTACTACTGAGCTATAGTTCCTGCTATGCTGGAGTAGAACTGAGCTCTGGCCAAGAGAATAAGGAACAGAGCTTGTTCTTTTGGTGAGGATGAAAAAAAAGCAATAACAGGATGAGCCTTTTGAGGAAACCCTTGCCCTTCATCATCATAACAAAGATACAGTGATGTAACTGAAGCCTAAAAAGTTACCTAGTGAAAAGACTTTATCCCTTCTTTGTTCCAAAGGAGATGTCATGAAATGACTTCCCTGAAGAGAGAGAGAGAGAGAAGAAGGGAGGGAGGGATGCTCCCCCCCCCAAGACTTTTATAATTATGTTACTGAAGAACTGTTCCATTCAGTATTATTTAGGGTTATTTTTATTATGATGTTGAGATGAGTTTCTTAAAGAAGAAAACTCCCCGGTTTTATGGCGTGCCTTGCAAGAGAGAATCCTTGGCTGGTTTGATAGCCTATTTGAACAAGAGGGATTCTTTATGAGCCCCTATAAAAACTGATGACCCTTCTCACATTTGTATTTAATGAAATCCGGAAGAGCTTGGGTTATGTTTTCAATAACCTTCAGGGCTAGCTTCCACCTATCTCACCCATGAGCTAAGAGCAGCCCAGGGTCACCTCTGGATTCTCAGTCGGGGGACATCCTGGAACTGTTTTTGGGTGCTGCAAAGTCATATCTAGGCATGGTTGGCCCAAAACAAGGTGCTACCCGAGGCAAACCTGGTGACCCCCCATTTCCCCTGGTCTGGCAGCTGCCTCTTGTCTCAATACTGATGATGCGGTCACATCTCTGAGCTCAGTAAAGGGTATCAGAATTGATTATGATCGTAGAGACAGGTAGCTCCAATTTCATGGAAGCAGCAGATCTAAGCCTGGTTTCCACCTGAACGCTCAAGGAGCTATCTATGGTGCTGAACTATACCCACAAAACAAGCTTCTCATCATGGGTAGCTCCCGTAACGTTTGGACTAAAACCCAGGGCAGATTTATTATCCCAACAACAAAGGGGTCAGCAAGATCCACAGGCTTAAGAGGTGCCAACATCATGGGTAGCTCCCGTAACGTTTGGACTAAAACCCAGGGCAGATTTATTATCCCAACAACAAAGGGGTCAGCAAGATCCACAGGCTTAAGAGGTGCCAACCCTTGCATTATGTGGGGGCTGCTATTTTATATATTTTTTTTTATCATTTGTGACATTTCTACTGCACTTTTCCTCTAATGAGACCCAAATGGTTCTCCTCCTCTCCATTTGATGCTGCCAAGAAACTTGCACAGCAACCTATGCTGAGAGAGAGAATGACTAACCCAGGTTCACCCAATGGGTTTCATCATCATCATCAAGTTAGAACAGCAGAGCTGGAAGGGACCCTGTGGATCATCAAGTCCAGCCCTGTCAAGGAGGCATAGGGGGGAATCAATCTCCCAACCTCTGGATCCGCAGCCAGAGACCTGAACTCCTGAGCTATCCAGCAGTTTCATAATTTAGTGTGCGAAGAAAGATCTCAGAAATGTCATCAGAAAGTTCAGCCTTGTTCTCAGGGACATTGTGAAGGTGTCCTTCAAAGCATATCACAGAATCATAGCATGATGGAGTTGGAAAAGGCTTATAAGACCACCGAGTCCAGCCGCCTGCTCAAGGCAGGAATCCAAATCAAAACAGATCTGATAGAGGGTGGTCCAATTTTCTCTTGAAGGCCTCCAGCATTGGAGGGCTCACCACCTCCCGAGGTCATGGTTTCCATTGTCATACCGTTCTAACAGTCAAGAAGTTTTTCCTGATATTCAGCCTAAATCTGGATTCTTGTAACTTGAGCTCATTATTACATATCCTGCACTCTGTGATGATGGAGCACAGATCCTTTCCCTTCTCTGTAGGACTACCTTTCAAGTCCTCTCCTATCTCCCCTCAGTCTTCTGTTCTTCGGACTAAACATGCCCAGTTCTTTCACTCTTTCCTCCTAGGGCTTGGTATCCAGTCCCCTGATCCTCCTGGTTGCCCTCCTCTGAACTTGCTCCAGACTTCTGAAGCATGGCCCAATTAAAGTAGGTGGTTGAGCTTCCAACTCAATTATTCTATGATTCGATGAACGTCCTTAACCAAGTGTATTTCCCTATTCTAGACTTGTCCTCATCTTGATGGCTCCCCTTAGCCTATGAGCCGTACGGTTGTCCTGTGATGAAAGGACTAAAGACAAAGAGGTGATCCAAATGTGTGGATTTACCTGTGACATGAATATGAATGAAGGGAAGGATGTGTTTTTCTTTTGAGCAGTCACCACCAGCCACAAGAACTTCTGGAGCTCAGAGCTTAATGTGAAGGGGAAACCTGGCAAGGTTTATAAAGGAGGTTTCCGAGACCCTTGTCCATCATTTGCATTCTGGGCTTGATGTGGGCTTTACAGAAACAGATGCTTTATGAATAAGCTCGAAAGCTGGAGCTCTAACATCCTTGTGGTTGAAATGATTCAGAGTAATGTTTCGTCAAGCTGTGGTTTAATAGGCGAGAGGTCTTATTTTTACGATCATTGGAATGTGGAGGGTCAGCCTTTTAATGTTCTGATACTCTGTTTTAAGCAACATTTACACTTTACCATATTGAAAAATCTCATCTTTTCTGCCAGCCGGAATGACAACGCAATTCAAATCCATCAGTGTGGCAGTATATTCAGATGTTTTAAGCATAAATCAACCTTGACGATCCATCTTTTCCCCTCCCCTCCCAACATCTCTCTTGTCCACGTCTTCCCACCACCACCACTCCCAAGAGGCATCACTGGTGCTGATGGGGAGCATATACTCAGATGCTTACGTGAGGAGTTCTTTTCACTTTGTTCATTGCTTTTTGGAGTTCAGCGGACGATCCCGCTTGAATAATTCAGAGGCGTCAAAGACGGTGCAGGAACGGTGGTGGCAGTCCACCCATCAGCAGAGACGCGATGCTTTATGACCTCTTTTCGAGGCGCGGGAAGCCGAGGGGGGAGAGAACCAGAAAGTTTGTAAATGGCTTGAGAAGGGCAGAAGGAGGGAAATCCTACAGAAGGCAAGAAATCATGGATGTGGAGGTGAGGAAGAGAACATCGATGGCAGCCGTCAAGATGGTCTACAGGATTCCCTCTTCTGCTCATTCACAAAGCGACACCACGCAAGGGAAAATCCCAGAAGCTGACTCCTTTTGTAAACCAGTTATCCACTTCTCACCCAAACGCAAAGCAATGACCAGGGCTGTTTTTCAACAAGTGTGAATGGTACTGAGCACAAGAAGGGATCCGGTAGAGAGTAGATCATCTTGACTACTGCCATGAGTGCTTTCAACATTCAGGCTGCCCTTTGCTATGTAAAGCTTGGCTTCCTCTCTAACCAGGCACTGCCTATCCATGACACAGGAACAAGAACATGGCGGTGGGATGCGCTGGCAGGAGAGGTTTCCGATGCCGTGTTCAAAGCAGCTGTTGGGGTGGAGAACATGCGTGCAGATATATACCTGTTTGAAGGCAACCAAATGACTGCAGAGGTTTTCCTTCCTAGGTAAAAGGAGGTACGAGTTCCCACCATGGGTGTTGCCAGTGTAGAGAGAAGTCCCCAAAAATAGGCTCACCATGTTTTGAAGGAAATGAAACCATACACACCGACTTTGAGCTTAGCTGTGATCCTCATAGGAACTGGGGGAGAAATGGGTTTTCCCAGAACAGTCTGCTATTGAAAGCGATCCCTGTTATAACTATTCAATGATGGTTTGATCTTGTATGGGCAATTAAGAGCCCTTAGTTTTACAAAACACCTGCTCCTCATTGTGAATATGGACCATCCCTGCTGCCTATTAATTTTTTAGTCTTCTCATGGGGCTAAGGGATTGGCTAGGACAACCTTCTTTAAATTTACCACTACGCCACTAGATAAAACTGTCTGGATTGCACTTTATCAGACTGCCGGTAGACTTACATGACAGGACACTCCTCCACATCAAACAGGAGCAACACCCTGCATGTAGAAATCTAGCATGCCAAGGGAAAATTAAACTGGAATCCTATGTTGATGTTGGCCACAAGTAACTCCCTAGAGTTTCAGCTTCCTTAAACATGCAGCCCAATCCAATATGCCTTTACTCAGAAGTAAGTCTGACTGAATTCACCTAGGATTTACTGCTGCATAAATGCATATAAGTTCACATCTTTAATCAGTACCAAAACATGGACGTAGTTATGTAAATCAGGGTAAAAGACTGTAATAGACCATAGGCATTGGATTCTGTACAATTTCCACTTTGCGGTTGTGTGAATCGACAATCAGTGTCACTGTTGCAAGCAATGGGACTTCCTGTTCACTAGGGTGTGATGAATCAACAGTCTTCTACAAACACCAGGAAATGTGTACAAGGAACCATTGCAAGTAAGGTAAAAAATAAGGAGTATTCTGACCATAATTTAATGTCCAAGCCCAGCACACCCTGCCCTTAGAAATCTAGCACATCAAGGAAGAATCTGGCTTAGCTTCCTCACTGATATTCTAGCTTGCAAAAATGCAGGGAGCTCTTTAAAAAAATAAAATAAAAACACAGAGGATTTTCAAGATGGCACTAAAGTCTTGCTCTTCAGGTGGCAGAGGCCTGAAAGGACCGTACCATGTGATTATTCTGTATGTACAGCCGTGCTTGTAACATCAAACAGGTCCTTCCCTTTTTATCTACTCGAAAAGATAATAAGAACTGGAAACACCAGCAGGGTGGATCTATCCATCCCTTGAGTCTTAAAGGTTATAATACCAGCTGTTTTCCTCACGAGTCTCTATTGTTTAAAAAAAAAAAAATGACATGAGCCAAGATGAATGTGGTGACGAGAAGGCTTGTTGGCATTGAAATAACGCCGTAATCTTGGAATCTCTCTCTTAAACAACAGAGGGGGGGAAATAAAATAAAATCGTAGGGCAGCAATGTGGTGTCTTTCACAGGGATTGTATTTATTGCTCTCACCCTCTTTATTTTTCTATCCGTTTGTGTCCTGCCTGTGCCCCCTTCCCGACGCAGCCTTTGCTTTACGATTCTTGGCCCATTTGGCGACATTAAATTGTATCCACCATATGCCAGCCTCTGCTGGAAGGCAGATAAAAATCAAGGTTTTGGATAGTGTTTGTCTGATGCTGTTAACTCCTGTCTCCCTTCTCCTCCATTTAACCCGTTTCCGTCAACACAGGCTTATTTGCGTATGAGTGGCAGACGTCACCTAGTTGTGCAAGTGTTAAAAGAATCTTAGTCGCCACCTGGGGATGGGGACTCCTGAGTTGCTCTGAAGGTGCCACGCTTTAGGTTATTCTGACTTTCCCCAGCCGAAGGGAGTGGCCTAAATGAAATATATAATCAATGTGTCTCAGGGTTTTGAGTTTTTGGTTAAAATTCCCTAAGCTGCGCAATCAAATGGCAAGGACTCACAGAGCAGAATTTGTTTCAAGTTCCCCAAAGTAAGCCCACCCCTTTTTCTCATCAACTGGCACTTATAGCCTCAATAACTCACTCTGAAACATTAATAGCAGGGGGGAAAAAATAAGGTTTCATTTACTTACAGTGAATAGATAACAGCAAACTAAAAACATGACTGCTTTGAGCAACAGGCCTCAAGGAGACTACCTGCTTCCAAAAGACCGGCTGACTCCAACAGACAACGGGGGTGGGTGGAGGCAGAGCAGAGAGGCGTGGCTCTCTTTGAATCAGAGGTAGGAAAGAAACTGTTAGTGCTTTTAGTGATTGACAGCCAGCCCAGCCCAGACAAGTCCCTCCCAGCCACACCTACTAAAAGCAGCATACGAGGTTGCAATAAGTTCAACACAATTCAAACCAACGGGCTTCACCCAAACCAATGGGAGAGCGTTCGACCATTGCTATTTTGCTGTCCCTCTAATCTCCTGCTGACCTCTCCCACTGTTGCACCCACGCAGATCCCATCAGTTGTTGCAAAGCCCCATTGCGTTTGGGTGCCAAAGTGCTTTGTTGTGAGATATTCCAGGTCTCTGCTGGTCAGACCAGGATCTTCCCTCTGTCCCTGGCGTCCTTTTATTGCTTCCACCTCGCTGAGCAAGCACTGCCGTTGGGTGACCTCTGGCTTAGTTGTCAAGGTGATGGGTGCTCTTCTCTCTCTCTCTCTCTCTCTCTCACACACACACACACACACACCCTCTTTGGCTTTTAAGGCTGAGTTATAGGAGATTAGCCAATGACTACCATCACATTTTTAAGTAAGCATTGCATCTTGAAGCTGGATTTAACAGACACCTGGAAGGTTAAAGCTGAGCCGCACTATGGCGCCATGCAGTGCTCCACGACGGAAAAGAGAACAAGGTGCTATTTATTGGCTTTCTCTTTTGAGCCGACTATTTTTGTGTGTGTGTGAAGGGGAACGGACCCCCCACGAAGGGCTACCAAAAGATAATTTTCTTTTGAATACTCCATTTTGACGGCAATCCAGTCTAAACTGGATGAAGAACCAGAAGGAGGTAAATGAAGAACCTCAACGTTGATCATCTCCAGAGATCAGAAGCTGGGCTGCAGGTTTAGCTGGTACGCAGGATCATCTGCACCTTGTATTCTCCATTCACGTGCAATGTGTTTGGCATCTGCTTATGTAAATTAGCACATGTAATAATGAGCGCAAGTTACAGGAAGCCAAGGTTCAGGCTGAATATCAGGAAAAACTTCTTAACTGTTCGAGCAGTAGGACAATGGAACCCATGACCTCCAGAGGTGGTGAGCGCTCCAACGCTGGAAGCGTTCAAGAGAAAATTGGACCACCGTCTGCCTGATCTGCTTTGACTCGGATTCTTGCCTTGACCAGGGGGTTGGACTGGATGGCCTCAGAGGCCCCTTCCAGCTCAATTATTCTATGTTAAAAAAAATCTGCCTCTTTGGTCTTCTTGATTGCAACTGGATATTATGGAAGTGGTTCTCCTCCTTTTCCTTTTGCAAACCTGAGTTTGAAACTCAGGGCATTTCTTCTGGGTGGTCTTCACCAGATAATGGACCTTAGTCCCTGAGAGGAAAGGTGACAAGGTCTGGGGCTTCTTAGCTTAGGGTGAAAAGGGGTGAGTAAAGCAGATACAGGTTATGAAATTAGGCATGACATGGAGACAGAGCATGGGGGAGAGCTTTCCTCTATATCATTGGTTCCAGACCTTGGGTCCCCCAGTGTTCTTGGACTACATCTCCCAGAAGCCTTCACCACTAGCTGTGCTGGCCAGGATTTCTGGGAGTGGTAGTCCAAGAACCTCTGGGGACTCACCACTGCTCCGTATCATAACGCGAGATCACACAGTTATCCAAAGAAACCAATGGGTGAGATTTAGAGATGGAAATGGAAGAACGTCTTCACAAAAGTGTTCAGTGTGGGAATGCAGTGATTCCAAATTTGTGGTGGAGCCATTCCGGGCTTCAGTCCGAACTGTACAGGAGCTATCCAACGGGCCTAACCCTATCGTCGAAATAAGTTCAACTCCTTGGAAAGCTCATCTAAATTGTGGACTGAGATTCCCAGAATGGTTTCACAGCGCCCATTGTAATTGGGCTCACCAGCCTCCATCACGTACCATGGAATAGAGCGATGGTTGTAATCTTTCATGGAGCAGTGGATAAAGCCATGGACCATAAGGCTACCGGAGGTTGTTAGTCATTATGGGTCTCCATTTTCTGTAATGTAAAGGCATGGCTTTGAATAATCAATCAATCAAAACCTTTATTGGCATACACAAAACACCTAGACGAAAACTACATTCAGTAAAACTTGATTGCAACTTTCTGGTACTATATCAAAGTTTGTTTGGACTCAATGTAGTTTTGCTATCTATGCCACAAGGCACATTCTCCACCCTACCCTATGTACTTAATAATAATAATAATTAAAACTTTTATTGTCATAATTAACCCAATGGTTACATCAGAAGATCCTTAAACCTGGCTCAAGGAGGGAGTGCTGGTTCAAACTGTGCTATTTGGGCATGTGCACTATGTGTGCTGTGAAACATGCTACTTTCTCCACCCTGTCTTCCACACTGTCATTTAACAGAAGACACATTCTGTCTATATCTGACCACCCTCTTACCTTAAGCAATATTGGCTTTGAACACACGTTGCTGGAGAATATCAGCAGGAAGGTGCTTTAGCGCTACAGCGCTATAGCACTCATGCCTTGTTGGTGGTCTTTTAGACATTTGGTTATTTACGTATTATTTATAAAAATAAGGGTTTGGGGTTTTTTTTTTGTCCATTTTGACACTCTCAACATAAGTGGCTTATTTACACCTCTCATAAGTCGCTGTGAGAAGAAATGCACCTCAAATTAAGAATTCACTCATTTGCAAGCTTGACAGGCTATCCCAGAGGAAAAAAAAAAGGGTGCCCAAAATGAAGTGAACATTTTAAAATGTGAACGGCTTAAAATCTAACTAATTGGGGGAAGGAATGCATACTTCAGTCAATGAGAAAAAATTGCATCACTTCGGTGAAATGCGTAAATAAATGGGTGCATGAAGAAAAATGCATGAAAATAACACGTGAGTTTCAGGGTGGGAAGAAACTACCAAGGCTTGCAAACTTATGGAAAATAAGGATCGGGGGGAGATGGAAGAGGGGTCTGGAGAAACCCAACAAAATCAGAACCAAGCGATTCACTACTGGGTGAACAATTTTTGGAGAGATTAGGCTACATTGGACCTCCCCAACCCAAGTGGGGGGCACTCAACCACCAATCAACCCATCGCCGAACTTCAAACCCTATTTAATCTTAATTCCTATGTTGCCAAATTCCAGCAGTCTCTCTCTCTCTCTCTGTGTGTCTCTGTTTGTACACACACACCAACCCAAAGTGCTTAAAGCACTCTCTGGGCAGTTTACAATTTAATTATGAAAGCTACACATTGCCCCAACGTCAGTGAGCTGGGTCTTCAATTCACCAAACTTAGAAGGATGGAAGGCTGAGTCAACTTTGAGCCAGCTACCCGAGTTCATCAGGATCAAACTCAGGTCACGAGCAGAGTCTTGACTGCAGTACTGCAGTTTATCTACCACACCACAAGGCTCCCTTCGTGTGGTGCTTAAGCCTGTGATGTATCTGTTTAAGTACAAGCTATGCTGGGGGAAGACTGCCACCTTCCCCATTACCTTATGGTAGGGACAGCCTGGAAGGTGTTTTGGGGTTTGTTTGAGCTTTGAAGAAACAAGCAAAGCCAACCGCCTTGCGGGAATTCTGAAGATGCCCTACAGATTTAAGGTTAGCTGATCCACCTGAGCCCTGCTTAATGGTGCAATTCACCACTGCTGAAAGTCCTATGCCTTAGAAAAAAAAGACGCTCAGAAGGTTTTTGTTGCATGTGTTGGTACGTCTTTCCGTCATGCGCGGTCACCTCTGAGTGGAAAGCTTCGTTACTGGTGTCTCGCCTCTCTCTGGAACAACGCTCCTGTGTTTACGGCTGAAACACCTGTAATTTGTTTTGTTGCAAATAAAAGAGCCGGCCTTTAACTCCCAGTCACTGTTGTGGTTTGGTTTAATGCCTGGGTAACGGGAGAAGGGTGCGGGGGGGGGGGGGCATGCCGGTGTTAATGTACAAACAGCTCGTTTACAGCTCCCGCTTGTTTTATGACAGCAAAAGAGCACGGAGAGAATGCTTGGGATAATGTTAATTAGGGGGCTCGGAAATAAACGGTTTGCTTCCTCATTAATTGTTATCACTTTGCTGGGCTCATTAGAAAGCGATTCTGCACCAAAGGGCTGCCAAAAGGTGGTGGAATTGAAAAGAAGGCGCCACCACCTCTGCCATATTGAGAACTTGGCACACTGGCGTGGCACGGATGAGGCAATGGTGTCCTCTCACCCATGACTGTTCTTGTCCCTTGAGAGAACGTACCACCTGAAGGGTTTTGTGAGTTCTCTGGGCAGGAATGGAGCAGATCCAGGTCATCCGTCCACCGCTTGGGGTCCTCCAGATGTTGGCGATGCCAACTTGCATCATGTTGGCCGTTGGCCAACCAGTAGGGGCTGATGGATTGTAATCCAAAATGGATAGCTCAGTGGTTTAGGTATTTGGCTGCAGAGCCAGAGGTTGGGAGTTCAGTTCCCCCACTGGGCCTCCTTGACAGGGGCTGGACTTGATGATCTATAAGGTCCCTTCCAGCTGTACAGTTCTGAGAGGATGATGATGACGTAGAAATAATAGTATCAGAGCTACAAAAAACAGAAGCATCGATATTGTGCCGATTTTGGTTAAAACGTGTATCTGTTGTATAAAACCAGTCAATATTTTTATAATTTTGATTTACTGTGCCTGGTATTTTTGAATAATATACAGTAATCATCTTGGCGCTGCAGAGTTGGAAGGGACCGTATGAGAATCTGGCTCTGTAGCCAGAGACCTAAACCACTGAACTGTCCCGTAGTTGTTATATTATTATAAAATCTCTGTTGGAAGATAGTTCGAGCGACTTGGTAGGGAATCTTAAGTCTCAGATCAAATGGCCTTGTGAAATTTTTTGACAAGTCTGTGGATGGAGAACATGTTTGTTTGTATGGCTGACCCAGTATATGTATATGTACAACCTTTCAACTATTTTTCTATTATGGGAAGAAGGGGCTCTGCCACATTTTCTAAGAGGTGGTGTTGATGCTGCTCAGTTGTTTAGAATGCTTGGTTGTAGAGCCAGGAGACAGACGTTCCTGTCCTCACCATGCCTGTTGAGAGAGGGATCAGCAGAGGTCATCTGGAGTGTATAGGACAGATGGAGTTATCTGCTTTGCCACTTGTGTGGCCGGATGAGCTGCATGGTCACAGAGCTCCCCCAGAAGGAAAAAAAACTGCTGCTAAACAATTCTGAAGAGTCCATACCTTGAAAACCCCCAAGGAGAGTCACCATAATTCAGAATCGACTTGACGGCACATAATTTTTTAACTGGCCAGCATCCTCCTGCATAGCTGATGAAAGAGTTCCTATTTCACTTTGGACTTTTCTTGTCTCTTAACTTGACCTGCCTCATGGGGCTGTTGTGTAGGGTAAGGAGAGTCATGCCCACTTCCTTCACCTCACCCAGGAAAAGCCACAATAGAACCAATTAAAGACTTCTCTTTTCAATGTTGGCATGAGCGTGACTCATGCACAATGATACCAAGCATCTTACATCCCCCAAAGCAAAAAAAGAGGACCTCCTTAATTAGCAATCCAATTCACCCATGTCATCACTCCTGTTACAGAGGTGGAGTGACCCGACAGGATCTGGGCCAGTATTAATTAAATGCAACGGGAGATAGGATAACACGTTTCAAATCCTTGAAAGGCTGTCATACAGGGGAGGGGCAGGAACTGCTTTTGATCATCCCAGACTGCAGGACATGCGACAATGGGCACAAGTTACAGGAAACCAGATATAGGTTGAATATCAGGAAAAACTTCTAAACTGTTAGAGCAGTACAACAATGGATTACCTCGAGAGGTGGTGAGTGCTCCAACACTGGAGGCATTCAAGAGAAACTTGGACAACCAACTGGCAGATATTCTTTGATTTGGATTCTTGCATTGAGCAGGTAGTTGGACTCGATGGCCTTATAGGCCCCTTCCAACTTCATGATTCTATGATTAATGTCCTCTTTTTTTTTTGCCACATTCTTGGGTGATGTCTTTCCTCTTTTTGGGTGTGTGTGTGTGTGTTGGAGATGCACCAATGTTCCCCACAGTTATCTCCTCAGAAGTCCCCATTGTGCCTCCCCTCTTCTCAGGAAAGCATCGTTCCCCTTTAAAAGTTGGAATCTGTGACCAGAAATAATTGCAGAAACATGCCAAGCGTTTTCTAAAACCTTCCAAGGTTAATTGTCTCGAAAGCTGAAGGATGGCGTTTATGAAGTTCCCCCTGGAGGTATTGTTTGCAACTTAACTTAGACGGAAAGATTACAAAGAACATTTCTGTGTTTGTTTTCCGTAGCACTTACTTTTCTCTGTGTTTTTTTCTTTTTCGGTTCAAAGCGCGCCCCCTCCCTTTGGAAAAGCAAACGTGAATAATGAAACCGGGCCCTATAAATCCTTTAAAACAAGATCAAAGACCTGCATGCTAATAAGGCGTGACTGGGAATAAAAAAATACGGAGAAATTTGTGTGATTATATATATATATATATATTTGTGTGTGTGTGTGTGGAAACAAAAAGAAATGCCCACAAAGAGAATAACAAATTAAAACTGAGATGAGAAAGAGAAAAGAGATTCAAAATAACCAGGGGGGGGGGGGGCGGGTGGGAACAGAAATTTTTTAGAGAGAAGACAAATAGCTTTCATGTCGTGAAAAAGAGAACAGTACTTCATCCATTCCCTAGAAACTCGTGTTTCTCTCAAATCTGAACACATCTAGACCTGACATTTGCTTGAGGTTTTCAATCTGATTTTCCTAAGTCCTTTCTGAGGCCACAAAAGCCTTTTTAAAATTGCACTTCTGTCATGGTTTTCCCTAAGTGAGCTCAAGGACGTGGACGTGACTCTCCTTTCCCTACTTTCTGTACACAACGGTCCCATGAGGCAGGTCAAGCTAAGAGACAGGAAGAAACTGGCTACATTCACTCAGTGCGTGGGAGACTAGAACCGGGATTTCCACATTTCCCATTCATTCGAACACACTGACACAACTACAGCGCACCAGGAGTCACTAACCGTGACTCAAGCCGAGTTGGACTTCAGCTCCTAGAATGCTGGACTAGAGCAGGGAAGAGCTTTAGCGCTACAGCGCTAAAGCTTGGAATGGTTATTTTTGAACTACAGCTCCCAGGATCCTCCACTGGCCTTGCTGGACAGGTGAGTATGGAATTTTGAGTCCATGCATAATGTTGACTAGGAAACAAGAACAAAAGGGTGGTTGTAGTAGTTTTAATCATGTGATCTCACCTTGGCAGATCAGTTCCTTATGGGGGACACCCTAAGGATGGGGACTCAAGTTGCAGGACTTGTTGTTCAGTGGGACTTAAGTCCCACTGGTGACTCTACTTGGGTTCTTCCCCCCCCCCCAAATAACTCGGACTCTACTTATGACTCGGGACCTACCCACCCCACCCTTGGGACCAAAGACTCGGACTTGGGACTCGGACTCAAAGACTTCCCAACATCCCTGGAACATCCAGAGAAGCCACTGTCAGTCACAGGAGGCTGGAAAAATACAGATTTGTGGTTTGATGCAACGTGACAGCTGTTATGTGGTTACAGAAAATATGTGGCTGACCTTTCTTGATCAGAAGCAGGCTGCCGATCGACAAGAGGGTGGTCCATGGGGCTGTGAGACTCACTGCAGACGAGGACTAGGTGCTTGGACTTAATGGAAGACCACCATGGGACTCACAATAAAATGTTCTGTCTACCAGACTCAACCTGGCCCTTAAAGTCAGAGGCGAGAAACGTTTGACCCTGTAGACTACAACTCCCAGAATTCCACAGCTTCCACACTGGCTTTGGAATTCTGGAACTTGTAGTCTGAAAAAAACCCATATGTTCCCCAGTTCTGCTCAAGGAAGGAGGGAAAGACAGGACAATACTTCTATTTGAGCCAATATGTATGTTATATGCTAGACCTTGGTTAACCCAACTGTTCTACTTAGTGTAGTTAACCACATCAACAATGTTTGATGCCCCTAGCATTGGCATTGTTTTAATACTTATGGGTGTCTTTAAAAAAATCTAATAATATAATAATAATCTTAGAACTGCAGAGCTGGAAGGGACCTTATAGATCACGGAGTCCAACCGCTGTCAAGGAGGCCCAGTGGGGATTCAAACTCCCAACAGACCTAAACCGCTGAGCTATCTATCCAGCAGTTCATTTCTTAGTTGTTGATGGATGGCTCAGGGTTTTGTTTTGTTTTTTTGGTGTTTATTTATTTATTTGTAAATGCATCTTGATTGGCTGTCCCAACCCTTTTTCTTTGCTTATGAGCATCTACGAAAAATATCAGGAAAAAACGTCTCACTGTTAGAGCAGCACGACAATGGAACCCATGAGCTCGGAAGGTGGTGAGCGATTCCAAGGCTGGAGGCCTTCAAGAGAAAACGGGACCACCGTCTTTCAGATCTGCTTTGCTTTGGATGCCTGCCTTGAGCAGGGGGTTGGACTCCCTTGTAGGGCCCTTCCAACTCAATGATTCGATGATTCAATGAGATCGTCACCACTGGCTTCTCACGGTGGCATCATCATCTGTGTTGATTACGACCGGTCAGGTTGAATGAGTGGGCTGATGAAGGAAGAAACCTCTCCCAGTAGTGAAATGATGCAAACCGTTTTTGTGCGTCAAATGCGAGCGGAAAAATATCTGTGAAAATTCACCACGCGTTTTGCAAAGTATGTGAAAAGCGTAAGTCGTTTCTGTTTAGGAGGTGGCAAATTTTTAAAAAAATTCAAAACCATCTACCCTAATTAACAGTTTGTGATAAAATGATGAAAACAATCAAGTTGCACTCTCCATATAAACGCAAGGATATAGAGCGATGTGGAAGGAAGTCGGCTGGAGCCATCTTTCTCCCATTCGCTGTTCTTGCCCAGATGCACCAAACTGAAGTGGCCATCCAAGTTTTACCTAATGAGCTTATTGGGAGTCTCTCTGATGCACCTCTGTATGTCTTAGCAATTTTAAACTTGGCAACCGCCGACCGAGGCGCGGTGCGGAATTTTTTTTTGCAGAAGGCCTTGATAAATATTTTATGCAAATTAAAATTGGATTCTTTGCTTAGTTTAAGCAATTTCCCCTAGAAGGAGTATGTTGGGGAGCGAGATTACAACGTTTGCCTGTTTGTTTATAATTTAATTTTTTTTAATGTTGCGGCTGGCGGTGGGGGAGACGTCAACACCTGTGTGTGTTTATAACGTCCCATCTCCTGCACAGCTGCTCCTTTTCAAAACACCTCACTGGCGTAATAATTTCATAAAATTTCACGATTTGCCATCTGCTAGATCAAGCGCTGAGCACATGCAATAAGCATTTCCATGGCGCCAGTCCCAGAAAGGTACAATAACTGTATATTTTAACTTAATGGCTTTTTTGGGGGCATGCAAATTTGAGCGAGCAGATTGTAGAGTGCACCATCGTAGGGCGAAAAAAAAGAAGAGAGGGGGGGTGTTTGGCTCCAGAAACAGGCTCGGGGTCCTGGGAATGGGTCTCCCCCCCCCCATCGCCCCATCGCCTGGAAAAGGTTGCCGGGTGTCAAAATCTAGATCTTGAACGCTGAGCATAAAAGACAAGGTAGGAGGTGCGGACGGATTATTTTCCTCTTAGCGTTTGATGTCTGTGCATTTGGGTAATTAAAATGATTACTACAACAATTAAAGCAAGTAATTAGAAACTAATTACACCAGCATTTTTTGTGATTACAGGAGCAGATGAAAATAGTGTTCAAAATTAAATTCATTGCATATTCATGGGAATGAAATTAAATACTGCTGGGTGAATGAGATAATAGGGTAGAGGGAAACGGGAAATAGCGTTCCAGGGACTTGGTGAACAGGCCGCTGTTAATGCTCCAAACAGACATTTGGTTAAATCAGTGATAATCTTTTAATGGCTTTAAAAGGAGCTAATATTTGGAAAAGAGTCAAAAATGCTGAGGGTTTCTATTTTCTCACCGCCGGCACGATAATACGAACCAGCTGCAGCACAATAGACAACATTTAATCATTATCCATTCAAATGGATGCTCCGAACCAAGTGGTTTTTATGTCTTTTCTGTTGCTCCGTGCACAATAAATTAAATTATAGAATCTTCTAAAGCTCTTGTCTTCCTTTTTCGCCAGCCCACCCCTCTCCTGTATGTCTGTGTGTCTGCCCGTCGTTGGTTCCTTTCCGCTATTGACGATCTACAAGCTTTTGCCCATTTAATGAGATTCTTTAGATTAAATAGATTTTCTGTTTAACTCGGTGCTGGCGAGATAGCGTGTCAGGGATTGAATGGTTATTAACATTTAAATATTTCACAGAACAAAAAAAAGAGAGAGAGAGTCGGAATATGAATTTTTCATCCTTTGCAAGAGCTCAATAGATTTCTTCCCTTCGTGCTCACGCGCACCCCCCTCCCAGTTTCCCCGGTCTTCTGCTAGACCTAATGAAACTAAAGTAATTAGAAAGATACAAGAGGAGTACTTTCACAAGAGTGCAATTAAATTGAGCGAGGAGTCGTTATTTATATAGGTTGGTCAATCTGCAGCCCCGGTGCTATTTTCTCAGCCTGCTTGAGTCATAGATTATTACAAGAGATTAATAATGTAAATTTCACTGACTCCATTGCACTTGAAGGCCTGGCCTTCAGAAATTGATGGGTTCGCAATCCATCACCTCTTTCCATCCAGTCCTGTCCCTTTTCATTTCTCATCATCCGCTTCTCCTGGCTGCCATCCTGCTCCCTTCCTCTCTCTCTCTCTCTCACACACACACACGTCTTCCCCATGAATGATCCATTTGGTGGAAGCATCCAATTCGACCCGGCATTGGGAGTTATGCTATTTTTCTTCCCCCTTTTCTCCGAATAATCTGTCAGTATTTTCCCCCTTCCCTCTAGCTTCATATCTACACTGCTCGGTAAGTTGGACAGTCTCAAAAATCTGTCCCAATGACTCTGGTTCCAGATTCTGTGATGGTACATCTGCTCCACTTTTGAGTCTACACCTTACATGAGCCATCCACGATGCTGAAGCTTGTTACCAAAAGAGGACTCAGTGCCTCAGATGGCTCCTGCAATCTTTGGAGTCATCATCATCATCATCATCTTAGTATTGCAGAGCTGGAAGGGACCCTAGGGATCATCAAGTCCAGCCCCTGTCAAGGAGGCCCAGTGGGGAATCGAACTCCCAACCTGTGGCTCCACAGCCAGAAACCTAAACCCCTGAGTTAGTTTGTCACTCTATGCATGACGTTACACTGGGTATCTACAAAATAAGTGCCGTATTTTTCCGTGTATAAGACGCCCCCGTGTATAAGACGCCCCCCACTTTTCTAACCCAAAATTAAGAAATCTAAGTGGGACTTAGCAAGTGGAGAGGAAAGCAGGGATCAAAGCCCTGCAGGATCACTTTGATCCCTGCTTTCCCCTCCACTTGTGTTTGTTTTCTCCTCAGCTTACTTCCGTGTATAAGACGACCCTCAATTTTTAGTCTAAAGATTTTAGACAAAAGTATAGTCTTATACACGGAAAAATACGGTATATACCACTATAAAATAAGTAGCAACAATAAGATTGGAATACCTGTGTGTTTTCTGTCTTTCAATAACAATTTCTTAAAGAATAATTCATATATGCACTATTATTTTTTTTATTCATTTCTATCATTTGTAGGCTGCCTTCCTCTTGGCATGGGGACTCAAGGTGGCTCACAATGTTAAAACAACTGATGCTAACAGCACAATAAATTGCAGGATTAAAAAAAACAATTTAACAAGTAACAGCACTTAAAAATCCATTAATTAATTCAAAAGCAATTAAAATGTCAAAAACGCATGTAGAAAAACAAAACACCCAGCATCCAGTGACTCAATCACAGTTATTAACTATGCTATTATGAGGACCAGAGTAGACCCATGGAATCAATGAGATTTACAGAACTGCAAGCTTCATTATTCAGCGATTGATTCAGTGCATGTGTTCTAACTGGCACTGTCTACATCAGATATGTGTGTCATGATCCTGCTACAGCACAGGAAGGCACGCGTGGCCCTCTAGAACAGTGGTTCCCAACCTGGGGTCCCCAGATGTTCTTGGACTACAACTCCCAGAAATCCTGGCCATCACAGCTCATGGTGGAGGCTTCTGGGAGTTGCAGTCCAAGAACGGCTGGGGAACCAAGGTTGGGAGCTGCTGCTCTAGATGATCTCGTACTGCAACTCCCACTACTTTTCACCAATAGCGATGTTGGCTAGGACATAAGTGAGTTACAGTTCAGCCACATCTGCATCACACTATTCCTACCCAGAGAAGAATCCGGGAGGCTGCTGATGCCTTTGATCATGGGCTAGAATTCACCCTGGTTCCTATTTAAGGCCTACACCTTCTGCAAGCAGCCCAATGTGACCCATGGACCATGAAGAGATAAATAGGCAGATCCCATTTGTGGTCTTAAGAAGCAGCTTTTCCATGTTGAGCTCTCACACTTCTGTATAATTTTAACTCAGATGAATGTGTAGATTGAATAGAAAGAAAAGGCACCTAATTCTTTCTGGAAAGAAAGGAAACTAGATGCTTTTTATAGCATGCTGTTTCCATATTTGACATAGGAAAATTTGCTGTGAGCAGTACAAGCAAGCTAAGAAAGCCTCCTTTAGGTTTCCACTGGTGGGTTAGCACAGTGGTTCCCGACCTTGGGTCCTCAGATGTTCTTGGCCTGCAACTCCCAGAAGCCTTCACCACTAGCTGTGCTGGATTCCCAGGATTTCTGGGAACTATGGTCCAAGAACATCTGGGGACCCAAGATTGGGAACCACTGTTTTAGACCATGGTTTGTTTTGTTCAGCTGATCCTCCAGACCATGGTTTGGAGGGTCATCTGAACCAACCCAAGGATGAAGTCTCATGGTGTACAGCAGTGGTTCCCAATCTTGGGTCCCCAGATGTTTTTGGACCTTAACTCCCAGAAGCCTTTACCACTAGCTGTGCTGGCCAGGATTTCTGGGAACTGCGGTCCAAGAACATCTGGGGACCCATGGTTGGGAGCCACTGGGCTAACAGAAAGCAATTTGTGATGAACTGCTGGATAATTCAGTGGTTTAAGGTCTCTGGCTGCGGAGCCAGAGGTTGGGAGTTCGATTTCCCACTGTGCCTCCTGGACAGGAGCTGGACTCGATGATCCATAGGGTCCCTTCCAACTCTGCAGTTCTAAAATGATGATGATAAGAAATCCAGCTGAAGAACATATGTACATTTCTAGACCCAAAATGCTTATTATCTTCCAGACCAAAACCCATATTCACATGATATCTTAATGCTAGTGACACTAAAAGAGGGAGAGAAAATTCAGATTAATTCAGTTTCTCCCAGATTTCTCTAACACACACACACACACACACATTCCCAAGAAGAAAAGGACCATGCTGTACTAGCTCACCATTTGGCTGATAAAGATGAGGCACCTGACTAGAAAAATAAAGGGGGAAAAGAAGAGATAACAGTAATTTAGCTTATACACCGGCGTTCAGACCAGGTCCTTTAAGAGCCAAGCACTAAACAGCCTTTAACAGGATATACCCCCCCCCATTCCTCTTCTTCTCCTGTTCATTTCAAACACCGACACCGACACACCAAATCTCAAGTTTTCTTCATGGGATTTGCATTATATCTGCAAGCTGCAAATCCTCCGAACACATGATCTGGTGAAAAATCCCAGGAATAACCGACCTCCAGTGACAATGGGCTTCGTTCCGTGGCTTTGAGGGGAGACCGGACAGTCCTTGCAAGCGAGGGAACGCTTGTTAGTACCCAGAGCAAATGGGCCCCTGTGTGTTCGGAAGGAAGAGAAGGGAGAAGGAAGCCTAAGTCAAAATAAATGAACCTCTCGGAGCCAAGAGGGTCTGCTTTCAAAACAATTAGCACAAACATCTGCCTAAGCACCCATGCTGTTTTCATATAATTAAAACAAGCCTTTCCAAATCCCACCGGACAGTCTTTAAAAACTACTCATTTTCTGCATTATTTACAACAAGGAACTGGTGTGGAAGACAGCACGTCTGGCTTTCCCCCTTGCCCCTTGCAGGACAATCTGGGTAGACTGTTCACCTGCTTTATCTTCGTCTGGATCCATTGCTGGGGAGAAACAGGGATGAGAAGCTTTGAAGTAACTAGTTACAAGTACCATAGTTACCTGTAACTCATCTTTTCATGTCATGAGTTGCCATGGAGTTACTTTTGTAGGTTTACCCAGGAACACCCAAATTATTTAAGTGTCCCAAGGAAGACTTAGTTACTTTTAAAAGTTACTTTTGTAAGGCGGTTTAGAGGCATTGTGGCAGGATTTTCCCCCCAGGATTTTTTTCCAGATTGTAAATAACTATTTTAAAGAAATCTCTATCAAACTGACAAGGAAAGTATTTGCTGGGGTCAGATTTTGCACTTTTATAAATAGAGAAGTGGTATCAGAACTGGCCACTAGTGGGAGCCTAAGAGTATTTCACAGCATCCTTTTGGCTATTTGGTAATGACAACAAGTAGCTTGATAACACACCCTGCATGAATTACGTGGGTTATTGGAGCAACTAGTTGATAATGAGGAACATGGCAAGTGCCTTTTAAAAAAGTAATGTTCTGAGTTCCTGAGAGGGAGTAGCTGTCGAGAGGACTAAAAGATTCTAAGTGGGTATCTTTTCACAATTCTCCTTTTACTGGTTATAAATGAATGAAATGTAGGAGAAGGACGAATTCTCAAATGAAATATGAAAAAGAGTTCTAAGAACATGGGATGAACTCTTCTGATTAGACCAAAAGTCAAGCTAGGCTATAACCATAGTGGGAAGCATCAGCTTTTGCATCTGAGTCCCAGCAACTTATCCTGAGCAAAGGTTGAAAAACTGATTTTCCATTACTACAATGTAACAAACATTATTACATAGTCTCATTCTTGCTTTAAAAACGGATGCATGAAGACATGCCATTGAAAAAACCTTGCACACCCCGGCAAGATGTTTCGTTTCTGAAGGACAGCGAAAAAGACGGGACTCCCCAAATCCCCTCGTACGCTGTTCACAATGCAATCTTTTTAATAATATTTTTTTTGCTGCACGAAACCCCCAACTATTGTAATTTATTTTTTTTTGCAAGAAGTCCTCCAAAATGCTCATAATAAAAATAACTGGCGAATCCCCATGAAACCTCTCCATTCCACATGAGAGGAAGACCAGAAAGATAAAAAAGGTGAATGCAGAGCCAGTTTCTAATGAAAACTGCTGTGTACGATTTCAGGCATCAGTTATCATCTACTGTCGGTACAGTGGTTCCCAAACTTGGGTCCCTAGATGTTCTTGGACTACAATTCCCAGAAGCCTTCACCATGCTGGCCAGGATCTTTGGGAGTTGTAGTCCAAGAAATCTGGGGCCTGAGGTTGGGAACCACTGATGTAGGATTTTAAAAATCCACTTTCACAAATGTTGCCTGGCTTCTCCAAAACCAGAGATACTTCTCAGAATGAACCCATCATCATTATTATTTATTTTAAAACTATTCTTGAATCCTCATTGGGCACTGTACGGTTGGCTGCCTTTACAGCTCATCCTGTCTCCAGCTGAAAAGCAGAGATGTGAATCACTGCTGAGTATCACACGTATAATTGGTTTTAAGGCACATCATGCCTGTTCCAAAGCTCAGCCATGAGATGCAAATCTGAATGAGTTCTGGAGCATCTTCATTGTCAACATTCACAGCATGGAGGGGAGCGCATTTCTTTTGTCTCAGTGAACATCTGGAGAACATCTCAACCCTGAAAAATTCTCAACATTTGACTTGTGTGAAACCTGCGATCAAGGCTGACTATTCAAATTTCTTTTCATCTTCAAACTGAAATTCAAATATTTGCATATTTCCCCCCCTAATTTCTAACAGAGCAATCCTGAGCCAGGATTTAGTCCTGGATCAGAAGGAAAGAGAGGAACATAAGCTGTCTTGTCCTAGGTAAGACTCTTGGAGTCCAACAATGCCTGGAGACCCACACTTTGCTCATCTTTGGCTTAGAAGAATAGAATCATGAAGTTGGAAGCTTCCTTCTCTGAAAGGGTTCCCAGCTAGCACTGGGGCAGGAATAGGAAACTTGGGTGAAGCTAGGCCTAGCTTAGCTTCAAAGCTAGGCCTAGCTTAGCCTCAAAGCTAGGCCTAGCTTAGCCTTCCATTTTAGGCCTTTCTCCCAGGTATATATCACTGAGGTATTTGCAAGGTTCTTCTCATGAGAAGAGAAGACTCCCTGGAAAAGACCCTGATGTTGGGAAAGTGTGAGGGCAAGAGGAGAAGGGGACGACAGAGGACAAGATGGTTGGACAGTGTCATTGAAGCTGCCAACATGAAGTTGACCCAACTCTGGGAGGCAGTGGAAGACAGGAGGGCCTGGCGTGCTCTGGTCCATGGGGTCACGAAGAGTCGGACACGACTTAACGACTAAACAACAACAACAATTTGCATGGTATCTGTAATGTAGTAGAACTCCCAGAATGGAGAATTATGGTATCTGTAGTCCAAAAAAATCTGAAAATCCCTTCCCTAAACACCATGCTTCTTGTGTAGGTTGCTTGCTTGTAAATCTAGCTTGTACATAGTCAATCTGGACAAGAGTTGCATTTAAATATATGGAGTTACTACATGTTATTTCCATAAGAAAAGTCAGGGAAAGGCTCTGGTTTTCAGTATTTTTTAAAAATACATTTTATTTATGAACACACTTCTTCCAGAGTGTGCTTTAAAGCACAATGGCCCCTTGTAATTATTTATCAAAGCCGCAAATCATTAATGACATTTTTTTTCCAGCAAGCCCCGGAGCCAAAAAAGTAAATAAAATATAACGGCACTGAATTAAACATTTGAAAAATTTCAAGGCAGAGTTTGCTCACAAGAAAAAGGGAGACAGTTTGGAGGAGAGGTAAAGAAAAGTAGGAAAGAGAGAGAAGGTAGACCTTTTTTTAAAAAAAAATGTTTTGAGATTCTTGAACAGAACTCTGGATAAATAATTCCAACTAAATTATTTATTTCTCTCTCTCTCTCTTTAGAAGGGTTTTCTTCGTGAAAAACAGATTGTGTCTCTTTCCAGTTCCCCCTTTCCCTGGTTCTATTAATTATTCAAGGCCATTTGCCGAATAATTTCTAGGAATCGTTTGCAGACGGTGGCCTGCTTGTAAGGGATTTATCATGACGGGAGGGCAGCTGTGTTGGACTTTGAAGGCTGTTGGCAGAAAATCTTTCTCGGTGTGTGGAACAGGCCAGCTTTGCCACTACGTCATGAAGTTGAATGGGTTGTGTGGACTGGCTCATGTTTTTAGGAACCTCTCGATCTGTTAAATGTTGGTACAGCCGGTTCTTTCCCTGCCATGTAAACAGCCGGGTGCTAAGCTTGTGGGCCATGCAGATGCTTGTGAGGGTAACCATGTGTGGTCGGTGATGGAGGTCGTCTCCATGCAGAGAGGAAGTAGCCAACTTGGAGCCTGGATAGCTCAGTGGTTGAAGTCTCTGACTGCGGAGCCAAAGATTGCGAGTTTGATTCCTCACTGTGCTTCCTTCAGAGGGACTGGACTCGATGTTCCATAGGGTCCCTTCCAGCTCTAAGATTGTTATTATTATTAAATTTTGTTCAAACATAATCCCTCACCTTTTGCTACATCATCTTGGAAGCTGTGGGTCAAAAATATTTGAAGGGATGTGATTGCCCACACCAGGATGTCTGCCAGTGGTTCCCAACCTTGGGTCTCCAGATGTTCTTGGGCTAAAACTCCCAGAAGTCTTCACCGTTAGCTGTGCTGATCAGGATTTCTGGGAGTTGTAGTCTAAGAACTTGGGAGGACCCAAGGTTGGGAACCACTGATGTGCACCCTTGCTGACTTTTCCGCATAGATCAGAAAAGTTACACCCCAGCTTCCTATTCCTGCCCTGGTCCTAGCTAGAAGCTTTCTTGATGAAAGCTAGATGACTTCTTGATGAGCCTAAGTGTAGCGAAGCCTTAAAGCCTTCTAATTTAGTCCTTTCTTTCAGTTGCATCACATTGAGGTGTTTGTAAGGTACCGACAAGATAGGTAGAACTCAAGAAATGGAGAGTTATGGTATTTGTAGTCCAGAGAATCTGAAAACACCACCCCTAGCAACTTATCTGTAAATATATCAATATTTCTGCCACTTCTCATTTGAACACGTGGCCCCTCAAAGCGTCTCTAGTAATGAATACTATGTTGTTAAAAGGTTCCCCTTGACATTTAGTCCAGTCGTGTCCAACTCTAGGGCGCGGTGCTCATCCCCGTCTCCAAGCTGTAGAGCCAGCGTTTGTCCGTAGACAGTTTCCGTGGTCACGTGGCCAGCGCGACTAGACACGGAACGCCGTTACCTTCCCACTGTGGTGGTACCTATTTATCTACTCGCATTTACATGCTTTCAAACTGCTAGGTTGGCAGGAGCTGGGACAAGCGACGGGAGCTCATTCCGTCGCGTGGATTCGATTTTACGACTGCTGGTCTTCCGACCTTGCAGCACAGAGGCTTCTGCGGTTTAACCCGCAGCGCCACCATGTCCCCTACACACAAGGTGCTGCTAATTTGAAATGGACTTATAGCACTCCTAATAGGGCTTTCAAAGTAAGTGAGGTATGTAAGGAGTGGCTTTAACAGTTTCACCCTGAGCCGAGAATTGAACCCAGGTCTCCAGCGTCCTAGTCTGTCACTCAGACCACTACACTGGTCTACACCACACTGGGTATGAATACTATAGTATGATAAATATAGAACTACCGTGATAACTAAGTTTATGGGTGGTCAGAATCTCCCTGCTGTTGAGACTCCACCAGAGGCAGAACCAGCCGTGTTTTCTAAATGCTTAGGGGTGGAGGACAGGAAAAGAAGGGTCTTGAAAGCATCCATAAATTGCCAGTGGGAACCAAAACAACTCTTTTAATTATATCTCCCCATAGATCTCCTACATTGAAGGGAAAAGCTGGCTGGGTCTGTAGGAGAAAAAAAACAACCCAACACCTTTGTCCACTTCTTCAATTCTAGAAGAGGTAAATTACTACCGACCCAGAGAAGTAGTTATTCATACGCCAATAGGTGAGGTAAGTGCTGAGGCACTTGGGAAATCTGTCAGGTTTTACTGTTGGGGTATAAATTATTCTCATGTTCCCTCACTCCCCCGCCCCACAACAAAGAGGTTCATGTGTAAAAAGTATTTCAGCCGAGCTGCTCTATGGATTTTCTTTCTCCCCCCGGAGACCGATGTTAACTTAGTGGTCCCAGTTCTCTCTGGTAGGTCAGAAGGAGTGGTTTGCTCATAGACCATAATATTGATGGGTCACTAGGGTGACCTGTTGAATTTCTGGGTGACGCTGTGCAGATTTCCTTCTGTGCATGCAAGGGAGCTAAAACATGGTGCATCTGGAAGGCCAAGTTAAGACAGTCTGAATCCAGGAGCTCTCTCAAGTTTAAAAGGTTTCATAGCACCACCGATTTATTATTATTTTCTGTGTTTTATGTTTTACTGTATATTTAAAAGTCCCACATAAATGGAGGCCCTAAGCTGTGATTTACTTAGTAATAATAAACTTGTGCTCTCAAGTCAATTCTGACTTATGGCAACCTTTTTTAGAGTTTTCCAGATAGAGAAGACTCAGAAGGGGTTGACCCTTCCCTTCTTCCGGGGGTGCCCTGGGACTGTGCAGCTTGCCCAAGGCCACCCAGGCTGGCTCTCCTTGCAGGAGGCATGGTGGGGAATCGAACTCCCAACCTCTGGCTCCTAACCACTGAGCGATCCAGCTAACGGTAGTTTACTTCTACAGTAATCTGGCACCGTAGATGGAGAGATGTTGGAAACACTTATATAGGCAAGACGGTATTGGTTGACATGGTTTAGAAATGGAAAAAGTTACTTTTGGGGGACTAAGTGCAATTCTTAGTCAACTGAATCAAAGTTGATTTGATAAGTTAACATCTATGTGAATCCCATTGAGTCAGTAGGGCCACTATAGTTTAGACTAACAACTGGATCTAGATTTTGGCCTCCAGTTCCAAGAATATCTGAACCAGTGTGATGGCCATAGTTAGTAGTATGGGAGTTGTTGACTCCGAAAATTAATGTGTGTTATCTGTTAATGATCACCATTGTTGAAAGGTAGAGCTAGAAGGAACATAGTCTTCTAGCTTGTTCAAACAGCTGTTGGATACAGGAAGTATAAGCACAGAACTTTTCCACCTCTGTCTGAATAGCTCTGGATACAAAATTCCATCACTGCCTCTTCCATTCTTGGGCCATCATTTTCTTCTAATGCAGTGGTTCCCAACCTTGGGCCCCCAGATGTTCTTGGACGACAACTCCCAGAAATCCTGGCTAGCACAGCTCGTGGTGAAGGCTTCTGGAATTTTAGTCCGAGAACATCTGGGGGCCCAAGGTTGGGAACCACTGTTCTAATGTTCAAACCAAAGGTACTGTCCTATACTTCTAATTGATTACTTCTGGTCCTACACCTTGGAGCAACAGAGGACACGTTTTCATACGATGGCCTTTCTAGGAATTGAAGAGGACTATCATGTCACCAATGGTGTGCCTTTCATGAGCTATCATGTCTTCATGCCAGCCCGCTTCTTCTCCAGGATAAGCTCTGTGTAGGACTTGTTTTCTGTTCTCCCAACAAACTTTCTGGGCCTCCTCTAAACAGTTGGTCCAACTCCAGTGTGTCTGTGAGTGTCTATCTGCACAGCCACAGTGGTTTGATACCCCCCCAATAACTCAGACTCTACTTGCAATTCAGCTCACCCACTCCCTCCCTTTTTATCTGGGGAAAAAGCTTGATTTTAATAGGGACTTGGACTTGGTACCATAGACTTGGATGTGGACCTGGGACTTGGACCCAAAGACTTGCCAACATCACTGGTAGTTAAGATATGGGAGAGTTCCGTGTCTCGTTCTTGGCTGAAGCTGGAGAATCTGGCCAATGTTAAGAATTTCTCTTTGACCTGATTTCTGGTGTCGAGCTGGGCTAAATCTATGAAAATGAGGAAATTTACACTGCACTCCTTCCATTCCTAGAGATCTGGAACTCCATCTTCTTTCTTTGAAGTCATTTGTGATGGTGCCACACCTCATGAGGGTTAGCAGCAAAACCTCCAAAGCCACGTTGTTTAATTGTAATTCAGCCCCTCGTGATATTTTGGTACCAATTAATATTGATTTTCCAATTGGTTTACAGAGATGTTGTTTTATTACTAATATATTTAATGTGAAAATCAATAGGAACACTTGTTTGGCTCTCTCCCTAGAAGGTAATAAAATCAAATATCTCAGGAGGAAAATGCTATCTGATCCATAAATGGCAGGCGCGAACAGATGCTTAACGCAATAGTTAAAGACCAGGCTGGGATTCTTGGCAAATCCCATGGATTTTCCACATGAACAGTGCAGCAATTCTCCGTAACTTTCTAGTTATAAACAGCACCCGCCTTCCACACTTGCAGCAGGAAGAGAGAGAGAGAGAAAGAGAGAGAGAGAGATTTCCTGGCAAACATCCAGTCTGTTTTGATGGCGGGGATGAAACAGAAATGATGACAATTGCGCTTCAAGTTTATCACCGTGATTTAAATCGGTGTTTCTCAAATGTGTGTTTGCTACGATCTCTTTCCCCCCTTCAACTCCCGGGAAAGAGATTTTAAATGGAGGCCTTCAATGGATAGTGGGTTGGAGATAATTTCTGGCTCAACCTGGGGGAGTAGAATGAGCAGAAATTAGCCAAGGATGAATCCTTTGGGGTGGACAAGGTGGTCTTCCACTCTTTGGGTAGAGGGGTGGGCTTAAAATAAAACACCGCGGGTGGAATCTTGTACACAACACGCAGTGCATGATATCTCAGGGACGTTGTGCCATTGCATAAGATGGTGACCCCCTGGTTCAAAGCAAAAGGGTTGGTGCATACTCCTTTGTGCAAATACTAGGGAAAGATCAATAGTTTGTAGTGCAAATGGATCAAACCAGTTAGGATTTGGCCCCTTGATTCTCTGCAAAGCCCAGAAGGAACTAGCCAAGAACCAATGACTTGTAATTCATTCATTTCATCAGCAGCGAAGCTATTGGTGATGTCCATTCTCACTGAGACTTCAGGAGCCATCATTTACATAGCTTTTGCAATGTAACGGTAACTTTAGTAACCTTTTTTTTATATAGCTGAGAAACAGAATCTCACTTAATGCCAGAAGAGGAATATTCCATCATTCCAGTGCTATCTTGTTCTGAAAATATAGCCAAAACATTTGGAGGTCAAATGTTGAGATCCACTGGACTATGTAGTAATGAAGGTCAACCTCACAGGAGGTAGAACTTCCCTTTCCATTCCAGAGACAGTAAAAAAAAATCTAGTAATTAATGAGAACCTTTTCATTGCATCCCATCTCTTCCACTGGGGATAGTTGTCTCCCTCTGCCTAATGATGGGGCCGGCCCTTCCAGCACCTTTCAATAATGGTTATGAGAACTTCACACATCTAAGAAGTGTAGTGACTCAATCATGGCACTGTATGGAGGTCAACGGAGGTTGGCCATTGAAGCATCCACTTCAAGCTTGGGTCCCCAGATCGTCTTGGCCTTCAGCTCCCAGTAATCCTGGTCAGCACAGCTAACAAGGAAGGCCTCTGGGAGTTTTAGTGCAAGAGCATCTGGGGATCCAAAGTTAGGAACCACTAACTTCTCCACAGAGACATCACCTTGCCGACAAAGGTCCGCCTAGTCAAAGCTATGGTTTTTCCAGTAGCGATGTATGGAAGTGAGAGCTGGACCATAAAGAAGGCTGACCGCTGAAGAATTGATGCTTTTAAATTGTGGTGCTGGAGGAGACTCTTGAGAGTCCCCTGGACTGCAAGGAGAACAAACCTATCCGTTCTGAAGGAAATCAACCCTGAGTGCTCACTGGAAGGACAGATCCTGAAGCTGAGGCTCCAATACTTTGGCCATCTCATGAGAAGAGAAGACTCCCTGGAAAAGACCCTGATGTTGGGAAAGTGTGAAGGCAAGAGGAGAAGGGGAGGACAGAGGACGAGGTGGTTGGACAGTGTCATCGAAGCGACCAACATGACTTTGACCCAACTCCGGGAGGCAGTGGAAGACAGGAGGGCCTGGCGTGCTCTGGTCCATGGGGTCATGAAGAGTCGGACACGACTTAGCAACTAAACAACAAAAAACTTCTCCACTCTGATACTGGGCAAAGAAGCCAGGTAGTAGTAAGACCTTCAGAACAGTAAGGATTCTGCACCATGTGTTCCACTTGGGAGGACTGATCCTTTGGCAAACTACGTGCCAGCAGAGGCCCTGTTGCGAATCTCCGTTAATTGAGGACTTAAAAAATGCAACATGGGAGCTTTTGCCTTTAGCGAGCAGCGTTGATTTATGGGTGAGCAAATAATGAACTTGGCAAACAGTAAATAATAAAGAGGAAAATCTTATTGTTTTAATTAGCCAAAAATAAATGACTCAGCCTGCTGGGGATGATACCAGGGGGGATCTTGCATTCCACGTCCTTTAGGTGCCGAGCGTCCAGTTAGAAAGCTGGACCCAATACTAAAAGCTCTTCTGAGGATTTCTGAGCGATGGTAGCTGGATCAGAAGAAAGAGACTTCTAGCTTTCTCTTCTGGAAGTCTGCCTGAGTGAGGGATCCCTTTGAACTACGTCTCCCAGGATGCCTCACTGGTTTCGCCAACAAGGGGAATTCTGAGAATCCACCAACTTTTCCAAGATCTGAGATGCTTTTTTAAACAACAACAACAACAACATTAGAAAGATTAACTATGAAGAGTGCTTGATGCCAGTAAAAAACCAGCAGGAAGTGCAGTCAATAACCCCTTAATGCTCCCCACTAGGGAATAAAGCTTTTCCCATAATAAACAAGGCCGCCATTTTTGTGTGTGGTTGAAGTATGCAACTCGGAGACAATGGAAAGCCAAATGCTCACGGTGTTAAAGAGTTATTTATTGGTCGTGGCTGAGGCATATGAATCCTACATTCCATTTAAAATGCTTTTTATTTCCGTCAGACCGAGAACATGTAATGTTACCCATAGCTATAATTCTCCACCAATAGGTCCTTTTCTTCTGGGTTCGGCAGGAGTCATTTTGGTTTATGTTCCTTCCCAATGAATCTAAGGTGGGAGGCGACGATGGGTACCATGCTTGCTAATGGGAGCACACACGCTACAGAGCGCAGTTGCACATACTTAGAACCACTGAATGTGCCAGAGAAGTAAAGTACCCATCAACTTTATCTTTCAAACCTAAACAAGTAAATTTTTAAATTCCTCGGAAAGTGTAACCCCTTCCCTTACTCCCCTTGCGTTCTGCTGATCTTAGGACTAAGTGGTAATAACAGTGACAAGAATACAGTGATGATGACGTAACCGAGTGTGCGCAAAGCCAATTCAGAGGGAAAGCAATGACCTTGGATTAAAGAGAAACAAGTGCCTTTTGTCAGTCTTAGAATCATAGAATCATACAAGGGAGTTGGAAGGGGCCCCCAAGGCCATCGAGTCCAACCCCCCGATTGAGTTGGAAATCCAACCTCCTGCTCAAGGCAGGAATCCAAATCAAAAGATATCTGCCAAGTGGTTGTCTAAATTTCTCTTGAATGCCTCTGGTGTTGGAGTACTCACCACCCCTCAAGGTAATTGGTTCAGTCGTTGTACTGCTCTAACAGTTGAGAAGTTTTTCTTGATATTCAGGCTAAATCTGGGGCCCATTATTATGTGTCCCGCATGTTGATTGAGAACGGATCCTGCCCCTCCTCTGTAGGGCTACCTTTCAAGTCTTTGAAAAGTGCTTCCATATCTCCCCTCAGTCTTCTTTTCTCAAGGCTAAACCTGCCCAGTTCTTGCAGTCTTACCGCACAGGGCTTGGTTTCCACTCACCTGATCATCCTTGTTGCTCTCCTCTGAACTTGGTTCAGTTTGTTGGCTTCCTTCTTAAAGTGTGGTGTCCAGAACTGGACACAGGACTCTAGATGAGGCCTAATAGAGAGGGATCAGTACCCCACAGGATTTGGAGACTATACTTCTGTTAATGCATCCTCAAACTGCATTTGCCTTTTTTGCAGCTGCATCACACTGTTGGCTCATGTTCAGCTTTTGATCTACAATAATTCCTTAAACCTAAGATGTTTCATTTGTCATTAGCTTTCACGGTGGTAGCCCTCTCCTTCAGATGCATGGAGTACATGCTCATCAGCTCATGTCAAATAAACCTTTTCAGGCTTTATGCTGCTTTCCTGTTTTTGCTGCAACAGAATAACACAGCAGCCTCCTTAAAATTCCCTACCTGCAGGAATAAACAGTTTCCTTTCCACTAGAGGGGGGGGGGGGGAATCAAAATCGGCTGTGCTTTTTCAGTACTGATGTCCCCCAAATTTAATGCTCAATCCAATGTAATATTAAAACCTGAAGAACTGTGGGAATAAATTGTTGCAAAAACGGATAACTCCACTGTCACTGAATCAATAAAGCTGGTCCAGGCTTTCCTCCAAGCTTTACAATTGCTTTCCAGGGTGCTGAACACATTTCGAGGGTTGCTGTTCAGTTCCTCTTGTAAAGTTCGGACTAAAACCCGAACTTTGTCACCCACTGTATTGATTGATTGATTGATTGATTTGATTTGATTTGATTTGATTTTTAAACCTCCCATCTGGCTACCAAGGCCACTCTGGACGGATTACAAGGTTGAACCACATCGCATTAGCAACAATTAAAACAAAAACATAATAATAAAAATCAGAATTAAGTGTAAACGTATCAGTAGAATTTAACTAATAATAACTAAAATGATAAAAAAAAGCGCCAGGCGGCAGGACAGATAAGATAAGTGATAAAAGTACCGCTGTATTAAGATGTTAAAGGTCTGGAAAGGCCTGTCTTAAAAAAATATGTTTTTAGCAATCGCTTGAACATTCCCAGTGAAGGGGCCAGGCGAATTTTGGGCAGGAGGCTGTTCCAAAGTTGGGGGGTGACCTCTGAGAAGGCCTGGTTTCTGGTTCTCTCTTTCCCAACCTCGCTCGGGGTCAATATTTTCAACCATCCAGTCTGGGAGGATCATATAGGATGGGCAGATCTAATTGGGAGGAAATGTTCTGCCAGGAAAAACTGGCATGACTGGTGTCTGTTATTCTAGACATCTTATGTTTGTGGTCTCTGCGTAACACAAATATCTTGCTTTTTCACAGCTGGCTGTGAAGGGCAGGGGAAATATATTCTTTGTATGGCAGACCTAGGAAGGGGGGCATCCAGAGTGTGCCTCCAGTTCCCTGTAAGCTCACTCCACATGTGCCCCGACAGGCAAAGTCCTCTTAGTATTCGCATTTGTGAGCTCACTTCATAAGACTAATGGAGTTGCTACCTGGGGACATTAATTGTGCGTGACACCCTTGGCGTGCCTGCCTGCACTCCGGCGAATATCACAGGGCCTTTCTTGACAAAATGCCTTGAAAGATTACAAATAGGCCTAAAGTAACTGCCACATTCACACTCATATCTGACAGCCATCTTCAAGTTCAGGCGCAAACAGAATTACCGTTCCATCTTTACACCTCTGGCTCCCTTGATTGCATTAAGTCATTGGCGATATTGCTTCCTTTTAAAACCGGTGTCACCTTGTGTAAAACCCAGGCACCGTGCCTTTTCCACTCAGCCTTCTGGTCGTCAAGGAAAGTTTACTCAGTTCTTCGAAGAAGTCTTCCAAGTTAGAGGATCATGGCGGTCGTAGGGAGAAGAAAAAGCACATTTTTCTACCTCTGTGTGTTTTAAACCTCAAATTCTTTCCAGCATGGATGTGAAGATGTTTGCCAAGTTTAAAAAAATGTACAGAAGCAGTACAGGGAAATTCTGTCCCAGCCTAATTCAATAGACCCTGCTGGACTTCCACAGAGGTTGTATAGGTTTGCCTTATACAGTACAGGTGTTAAAGTTGAGGAGCCTTATAAGAAGGAAGAGATGGCAACTTTGAACTGAACTCTAGCTAGCATGACTGAATACACATCCCAGAATTTGAAGCATTAAAGCATCAATGCCCACTGCCTGGATGGATGGACTCAAGTTTGTTTCCTTCTAAATTCACGCGTAGAGATGGACACGAACTGCTGGTTCGGTGGTTCGGTGCAGTTCGTTTCCCAGCTGAATGGCTGATCCACAGTTTGGTGCCCCTCCCGCTTCAGTGGGTGTCCACTCGGAGGTTGTTCCTGGAGGAGGTGGGGCAGAGCGCTGCCAGTGAATGGGTGCCTATAAGAGGGGGCGATGCGCCAAACTGCAGATGAGCTGTTCAGACAGGAAGTGAACTGCACCAAACTGCCGAACCAGCCGTTCATGCCCATTTCCATTCATGTGTTTTTAATCTCAAAAGGCTTTCCATCACAAATGTGAACATTTTGCAGGATTCGTAGAAGAAACAACCTGAAACGATGTTCTCAGAAAAAGAAATGGATTGCGTCTCTCCCGGAATTAAGAGGTACTCTTGCATTTGAGCTCGTTGGAATGTTTGTGAGGATTCCGTGTTGCCCCAACCCATCGATGCCAGAGGGTTCAACGCCACAAGCCTAATCCAATGAGAGTCCCAAGCGGTTGAGTGCTAAAACAAAGCTAGAGATGCAGGAATGGCCCATTTTCACATGTGAATATTTTAAATTATAGAATAATGGAGTTGGAAGGGACCTATAGGGCCATAGGGTCCAGCCCCCTGCTCAATGCAGGAATCCAAGTCATTAAATCATAGAATAGAATAATGGAGTTGTATTCTTTCTAAGAAGTACGCAGAAACCTCTCAGTGTTGCCAAGGCTTTGTTAAAAATGAACATCTCAACTGGAGAACTTTCAGCTGTCCAGATATTTCTACCCAAGAAACAATCCTCTTTGTAGCTGCCAGATGTGTCAACATGAAGGGTGAAAGGCTCATCCAGAGAAACGGGTGTGAGATCTCTTAGTTACCTACTTCTAAGCAGAGTCTCTGGCTTCTGGGTGTCATTCCAGCACCTAGGACCTGGTTTCCAGTTAATATTGCAGATCCATGTTGGCTAAACTCTCCCTCTCTCTGACCTTTTCTAAATCAGAGCTCGCTCTCCTGTCACGCTTTGTGAATGCAAAGAGCTCCTTATTTAGAGCCGTGTAAGTCTTCAGGTGTGAGGTGCCAAGTCCTGTTTCTGCCATTCTTCTGTTGGAGAAGCAGTCATAGATCGCACGGCACTCCTCTTGAGCCTTCACGCCTTTTAGGAAATGGGCATTTCCTGCACAGCGGAAATGGGCCGCCAAGCTACATACAGTAACTCTCCTTGAATGACAGAGAAGGAAACGAAAAAAGTGGAGAGTACAGAAGCTCTCCGATAGTTTTGAGATGTCTTTGGTGTCTTCTTCAGATCCCATTCGGAGGATGTGCTTCCCCATCTTGGGTCCCCAGATGTTCTTGGACTAAAACTCTTCAAAGCCTTCACCACCAGCCGGGTTGGCCCACGGTTGTAGTCCAAGAACTTCCAGGGACCCAAGGTTGGGAACCATTGTGCTACTTAATTCTTAGGTCCCTCAGAGGGGAAGGTGGGCTGCTGATTTCACGTGGATGGGGTTGTTCCTGTGGGCACCAGAGTTAGATGTTGAAAATGAGATTTTCCCAGGTTAAGGCATCGAACCCGCTCTTGAGCAGAATATGGGTTTCTTAAGATGAACCAGTGTTCTCCTCCAGCGTTGGGTTCCCTCAGCAGGCTTGCACGTTATGCCTTTACTTTCTTTCCGACGATCAATCACAAAACAAAGCATGCTAAATGCAAGCTACAGCGGCAAGCACGTGCATCGTGTGTTCTGAACTGCTCCGTGGACCACCTCTGCAAAATATGTATTAAATATACCATTTGCTACCAATGCCTAGAGATAGCCTCCTGTGACTAGGCTTACTGGTGAGGGAAGTGGGAAAAACAGAAAAGTCTCCCATTAAGATCTTACTATTCAGGCAGGCTCATTTGGGACTTCAGATCCTGGTTTTAAAGAGAGACGTAGAGAGTTTTATAACCAGCACGTTGAACTGATCTGGAAATGGATCGGTAGTCAGTGAAGCTGTAGTAGCAAAGAATTTCTAGTTTTGCTATACATGGGCTTTGGTCAACAGCCTGGCTGCAGCATTCTGGACCTGCTGGAGGTGGTGAACAGTCTCCAAGGGCCGTCCCATGTACAACATTTTACAGTGGTCCAAATGGGAAGTAACTAAGGAATGCATCGCTATATTCAGATCAGCAGATATTCTAGGAGCAGAAACGCACATCTTTCAGCTAGGATTATTTTGTTTTCAGAGGGAACCTAGGGAGGTTAAAAGGCCCCCAGATTCTGCTAAAGCATCTCTGGCAGTTACATGCATCTTGTGGGCCAATGACTCCCACCCGGAGGCAGCTGGTAACTCCACTCTGGGTTTTACGGGAGCTCTCCGAGGTCCTGAACCCGATCTCTAAAATGGGTTCAGCACAAGAGATGACCACGAATCGCTTTGTGCTGTGCATTTCCTTCCCCCACCTGCAGGAATCCCTGCCCCACCTCCTTGTCCGAGTGGGCGGCTGCCAAAGGAGGCGGAGAAGGGAAGTCCGTGTTCCTGCCGGGACTGGAAAATCATGCGAAGAGGAGGGAAAGAGCAGCGCACACCCGCGGGGGAGCCAGTGAGGTGGGAGGAATGGAGTGTGTGGCACCTGTGGTGCCGCACCGACAACTCGCAACAACCCAACATGAAGCCATTCATGCCCATCTCTATTCATCACCTTGGAATAACCTCTTTAAAGTTCAGACTAAAACCCAGATTGGATTCACTGCCCAGTAAAATCAGAGTCACCAACTGCTGCTGCTTCTTTCTTAGTGACAGAAGTCTTTGAAGACTCATAGAAAGGCGCAAAGTAGACAGAAGAGGTGATTTGGTTCCCTGGACTGGGGAGAGTCAATGTCGTCTTGCGGCATTCTTGATTTTCTGCCAAAAAGGGGAAGCGATTTTTTTCCACCCTACGTCAGAACCGTGATAAACATCCTTTTCTTTCAGGCTGAGTCTCTGTGCCTCTACACACGTGTAACGGAGATGGATACCCTTCAAATCCGTTCCTGATGAGGCGGCCCTTCGACATGTTCACGGCTCCGCATGGCTCCCCAGTGACTCAGGACCTTTTGTTGAAGCACATATGAAATTAAGTGAAATAAAAATCATATTAAAAATTATTACCGTCGAACAGCCATTAGTCTGCACATTCCTGTCACGTCTTGATGGATTTCTCACTTAGTTCAATGAATGTTCTAATGACAGTGATAAAATCACTTGGAAAAAAATATATAATAAACTATTAACCCTCTCTCATGCAACGCACACGCTCCCACATCATCATCCAAATGGTGTCAAAATGTTTCTCCTGCAGTAGATCGTGACTCAGGTATATGGAGGAGAGACACGGAACATGCCGTCCTGAGCGGAAGCACTCAAGGTCTCCACACTCAAGAATTTGCAGAACCACAGAACTGCAGAGGTGGAACAGAGCTGAAGGAGCATCTGCTCTTACCTCGCAGAAAGAATGTAGCATTGGTGGATCAGGCCCATAGAGCCCACCTCTGACTCTGTCACTGTCTTAGAACATTCATTGGTTTTCCTGGAATGTGGCGCTTGTGCCTGATAGCAACTGCTGGGATCGGAGAAGCCAGCATCGACTAGGACTCCGAAGACCTGGGTTCAAATCCCACCTTGGCCCCATCGCTCACTGATGATCTTTGGCCAGTCCCTTCTTCTCAGTCTGAAGAACCTGAAAGAGTTGTTGGAAAGATGAATTGTGGAAGAGAAGGGCAACATCAAACACCTTAAATTTATAGGAGGAAAGGGAGACTATATTAAAAAAAACATTCACACCTACTTCTAGGTCCAAAAATGAAATTCTCACCCTATCTATCAAAGTGGCACTATCATGCACAACTATTAAAATCCTTTAGAGTAAGAATGTAGAGATTTCAAACATGCCTAGTCTGCTGCTTTTTCGTTTCCCTACTAGGATCCCAAAGACTACCAACACGATTAACACCAGAGTCCCACAAAAATATCATTTCAAGACATGGAGCTATTTACATAGGATGACCTCAACCAATGACCTCAAGTTGATGTCATTGGCCCATCTGGTTCAATACTGTCTGCTCTGATTGGTGGCAGCAATCCCAGGTTTTCAGATCAGAGTGTATGGATCCTACCCATATAGGAGGGCTTCCATGCAAAGCTACCTCTGTCTCTGTTGACAAGTAAGATTTCCAATTCTGATCTGAACTAAAACTGGCCAGTAGAGGTGGATCAAGACCTGGAGAAAATAAATTGGTTAAGATTGATATGTGACAGGAGAAGCAATGATATAGAGCCATAGTTCCGAATCTTGAGTCCCCAGATGTTCTTGGGCTACAACTCCCAGAAATCTTGGCCAGCACAGCTCATGGTGAAGGCTTCTGGGAGTTTTAGTCCAAGAACATCTAGGGACTCAAGGTTGGGAACCACTGATTATTAGAGAAATATGTTGATTCCACTCTGCCAAAATGTACAAATGTTGCAAGGTGTGTAAGCTTTTTCTAGTCATCAAAGTTCTATTTTTCAGCTGGCCAACACTGAGATTTGGAGAAATCCAGTTTGGTAAATGGATTTGTACTGATTCTCAGCCTTCTGGGCTGTTTCTGTTGTTAAGCATCTGGGAATTGGACAGTTTTGACCATGGGCTGCTAATTTCCAAGACATGATAGCAGCCAGTCCTGACTCCCTCAGCGCTGCCAGGGCAGCTTGGCGGTAAATCCGTTCTGGATTTTTGCCTGAACTTGACAGGACCTGTCCAGGATGATGAATCCTCTGTGCCAAAAAGGTTCATCTCCCTTTGGGTTGCATGGACTAAAGTTGGTTCAACAGCCCACTGGGATCAGAGCCTTCTCCGCCTTCCACCCATGTTGAATTGGGGGTGGGATCCCCTTTTGGCAACCCATCCATTCTGTTCTTTCTTTCTTTTCTTCCACGCCGAGTGCAAATTAAGTCAAAGCCAACACCGAGGGAGAGCTGCGCGTCTTTCTTTACTATTCATCACTAAGTGGAAGCACCGTTGGACAGATCTACAACTCTCCGTAGACTCTCGCAGCTGTATTTCTCCAACTCTCACCTGTATGGCGGTGGCTGATTGATCATCTTTGCTGAGATCCATGGTTTTTGTCACCCCAAAATATCTCACTAGCAAAGACGCATTTCGTAGTGCGAGCGTAGATATTTGCAATTGCAGAAGACAATAACAAAAACAGAAATATAGTACATCTCTCAGCCGGTGGGAAGGTTAGGGTTAGGTTACTTGTGTGTTCAATCGGCTGTCCGGGGGTTGTCTGTGGGCAACCACTTAGCCTTGGACCCAACCGTTTACCACAGTTAATTTGAAGGGACCCTTCAAATTAAAGAACATCCTTTATACTTTATAAGAGCTTCGAAATAATGTATTACAGCTTTGTTACTTGAACTCGTTAGGGTTTTTTTCGGGGGGGGGGGGTAGGTTGAATGTGAAATGCTATTTTATTCCCAAAGTACTAGATTGGGAACAAGTCTGTTTGTTTGTTTGTTTGTTTGTTTGTTTTTCCTTCCTTCCTTCCTTCCTTCCTTCCTTCCTTCCTTCCTTCCTTCCTTCCTTCCTTCCTTCCTTCCTTCCTTCCTTCCTTCCTTCCTTCCTTCCTTCCATCATCAGCTCCTCCTTCCTTCCTTCCTTCTATCCATCATCAGCTCCTCCTTCCTTCCTTCCTTCCTTCCTTCCTTCCTTCCTTCCTTCCTTCATTACCCTGCCTTTCTCTCCTTGAAAATGACCCAAGGTGGCTTACAACAGAGAAAGACAAAATCAATGAGCATGCAACGTGGTCAACATCATTAAAGGACAATATTTAAAGCTAAGAACAAGGAGTAAAGAGGCATCTTATGTCGTTAAAAGGCAATATTAAAGCTAAGAACAGTAAGTATACAATTAAAAAGAGAGAGAAAAACCAATGCCACTCTGAGAAATGGAAAACACAAAAATGGAAAACACAGGTAGTACTAGAAATCTGGTCAAAGCAGTAATGCATAACAATCTATCTAAAAATCATGCACAAGTAGCTGGTTACTGAGGGAAGGCTTGTCTGAAGAGAAAGGTCTTTGCCTGCTTGGAGAAGGACAGCTAAGATGGGGCCAGGCTGGCCTCCAGTGGGAGGGAGTTCCACAGTCTGGGAACAGCGACAGAGAAGGCCGTCTCCTGTGTTCCCACCAGAAGCCCCTGTGAAGGTGGTGGGACCAAAAGGCCTCTCCTGATGATCTTTACACTCGAGCCGGCTCATCATGGGAGATATATATGCATTTGTATGATGGGTAACATTTTCTAACAAGCTTCTCTTTATTTTTGAGGGCATTTTAAAGGAATGTTAAGACGTTTCCCAGGTATTCTGAGTAGATTTTTGAGAAAGTACTAGCAAGGAAACGGCTATCTCATACGATTTTATTACTCATTGGCCTCAGAGGCGCCTTCCAACTCAATCGTTCTGTGATTCTATGATTCTCTAATTCTATGATTAATGGTTACTTTTGTAGGTTTTTTAGACATAGGACCTTCAGAATTCATGGACTACAATCCCCAGAGGTTTGCAGAAATTCTTTGGAGGCTTTAGCTAAAAAAACCCTCTGTAATCACTTTCAGCTGAGAAATATTGGCTTCCCTCAGATGGGATGAAGGTGGCGGAAGTAGCTAGGCAGGGCTAAGATCTCTGGGAACTTCAAGGCGTTATGAGTCTGGATGTTTTTGAGAGACACCCTGCATAAAGGATAATAGGCAGAGAGACCACCAGGCCCATAATACCTTGCATTTCCTGTTCATCTGAGTGCACTACTAGACTTGATACCACCGTGGATAATTTCAAATTGACTATACTGTATTTTCCAATTCACACCTTTCAAAACCATCCCCATTCACAAAGACAGTGATGAACTAAGGGTCAAGCCTTTGAGCGGGTATGAAAATATGCACGACCAGACGGCATGTGTGACAATGGAGCGACATTTTAGCCACTTCTCCCTACCCAAGAGTATTTTCAACGCTCTCATTTCCCCCCCCCCCCTCCAGTTCATGCACAGGAATTTCTTTCTGTTTCCTAGCATGGAGCCCAGCTGTGTGACATTTGTCAGGTAAAAGTTATTCTTAATGAATTTGACGGGCGGGGGAGGGGAGACACAACAGACCTCATCTCCACACAGGGAAAACACGAGACACGATCCTAGCAATTAATGGGGAACTGTGCCGTGCAAAAATGAGGGAGCTTTTTCCCTCGGTGAGAAGGGGTTAAATTACCATGGAAACAAGCATGCATTATTTACATGGCCTAATGAATAAAACATTTAAGTAGTAGGCTAATAAATTTCGGGACACAAAAGCAAACTAAGCTATGATTTAAATATATGCCTCTGATGAATATAAGTTGAGTTATAGGAGAAGCAAGCAATGGGGGAAACCAGCTCAGTTTTATACCCGTGTCTCACACCACTGGGAAACCATGTCTTCTTTTTTTAATAAATGGTTTTATTTTTCTTGATGAGAAAATATAATAGCATAACATGATCCCTTGGGGGCAAGCTTATTTTTCCTTCCTTCCTTCCTTCCTTCCTTCCTTCCTTCCTTCCTTGGAATTTTTTTCTCTTTTCTTTCCTTCCAATATGCAAATCTGCCGCCAGGTTTTATTTCTCCCTTATGCAAATTAGCTCCTTCAGTTCCTTCTTTGGCTTCCTTTTCTTTCCAACATCTTACAGAAGACTTGTTGGTTCTATAACAGCATCTCCCTCTTCGCTTCCACCGACAGGAGAACATGGATGGTTCCAAGACAGCTCCAAATGGAACAGTATTTTTTTTTGCTTATTATGTTTCTGTAGTTTTGATATCAAACAAGGCAGGCAGGCTCTGGGATTTTAAAGAATAATTCAACAATGACCTACATTGTTGCTCCATTCTCCATCACAAGGTCAACCTGTATCAAAGCTGTAGTTCTTCATGCGCTAGATCTCATGATGACTATCGTATTAAGTTATCCCTTACAACAGTGGTTCCCAGCCTTGGGTCCCCAGACTAAAACTCCCAGAAGCCCTCACCATTAGCTGTGCTGGCCAGGATTTCTGGGAGTTGTAGTCCAAGAGCACCTGGGGAATCCAAGGTTAGGAACCAAGGCCTTACAGAAACATCCCTGCTCATAGAAAGCTAGCATGCCAGGGAGATTGTGAAGATATTGTGGATGCTAAAAGATTTTTTAAAAATGTATGCTGATGTTTCTAAGTGATACAACATCCAGATGTTCCTGAGTGGATCCAGACAGAAACGGCTGACCCTTTTATAGTTCAAAGTTAAACATGTGAACTCAGAAGCAAGACTCAGGAAATTCAGCAGGATTTATTCCCAGTTAATTGCAGGTAGGATTAAAGCCTAATGCATTTCTGCATTTCCTCATCCTTCTCCTGGCCCCAAAATCTATCTGCTACACTCTCTAATACTTTACATTTTAGGCTTTATGTGCTTTTATCATCTACTGCTAGCTTTTTCTGTGTTTTATTATTATTTGACTATTTTGGTTCCGAAGGGAAAAAAAATCCTTTGTTCGCTCGACTGAATTTATTGTTCAGTTCTTTTTTCAGAGTGATACATTAGGAACCCTAAAATGGAAAAGAAGACTGTAAATGAAATTAATAGATGAATAAACCCCACCCTTGTATGTATTTGCGTGTGCATATATGTGGAGAGAAAGAGAGAGAGAGAAAATGAATTTTTGAACCATCTCAGCAGAACCCTGTATTATGTGAACAGTCTGTTTTTGAGCCAAAGAAATATTTCAGCAGTCACTTGGGATGCTACAGGAAAGATTCTTCTGCTGAAAATTCGAGGAATTTCCCCTTTGGTTTGTCAAAGCCGGATCGTGGAGAAATTGATTTTTAGCAGACTACAACACCCAAAATCCCCCAGCTGCCAGCTGATGGGCCACATGGAGATTTGATCTGAACCAGCTGGATTTTTTAAATGTCTTAGATCAGACTAGGAACATAGCTTGTGGACTCATTTCTTGTCAGGAAGGTAGAACAGGGAAACAAGACGACAGAGAGGAGAGCGAGCCATAAGCGGTGGAAGAAAGAAGGAGAAAGGAAGAGGAAATACAGTGTGAGGAGAAGACAAGCTTGAGGAGAGGATTACCACAAAGAATAGAGAAATCAGCTGCCTGAAACATAGAATAAGAATAGCAGAAAAAGAGAGAAATGGAAAGGGGTGGCAGAAAAAGAGAGAGAAAGTGAAATGGATTGGCAGAAATCATGACAGATTTATTTCATTTATTTAAAATATTTTTAACACAGCTTTTCTCCTGAAACAAGGACCCAAGGCAGCTTGCACCATTTAGAAACACAATATTAAAAGCGAAAAACAGTGAATTATTCAACGATTAAAGAAGAATGGGTAACACGATATGAAAAATGTGAGGCAAAAGCATTCCAAGAAAAGATTTGAGAAGCAACAAAATATAAATGATGGAAATAAAGAGGCGTAGCAGAAAGGGAGACAGGCAGAAAAGTGACGGCCGTTGGCAAAAGTGTATCCCATAAAATACAGAGGGAGAGTGTGATTAGGAGAAACAGAGAGGGGGAAAAAAGAATAATTAGGGGGTGTAGGGGTGCACCTCAGCAGTTTGTTGCCCTCAACAGACTGCCCATCGCCAGCCCCAAGACACGAGAGCTTTCCCAGAAAAATATACGCAAAACACAACACGGCAGACAATGTGTCGTTTTGTTGCGCATGGTGGCCCTGCTGATGTGATCCGCGCCGTGATGATGAGTTACTCCCATCCCCTTGGTACCAGATGGGCCGGTTTTATCGCCTGTGCCGTGGACAGGTTGGACTCTGCCACGGTTAGGCGGAAGCCGATGGCATCTATCAGTTTGTGAAGCAGATTGTGGTCGGCGGAGATAGATGGGGGAACAGCTGGCATTTTCTAGGGTGACCTAGATGGGGAAATGATACCTCCAGGATGCCCGAGTGCCTGGCCATTTATCACGGGTCATTTGAACGAAGGTGTCCTAGGCTCGCTCGGAAACATGTTTTGCCTGTTAAGCAAATACACGGATCTGCCTTCATCAATACCAGGGCAAATTCTGGGACGGAAGAAGGAGATTATAAAGAAGGTTATAAAACAGTCACTCTGCAAGCACCTTGAAGCAAATGCGGTGATAACTAGAAGCCAATATGGATTTGTCAAGAACAAATCCTGCCAGACTAATCTTATCCCGTTTTCTGATCGGGTAACCTCCCTGGGAGACAGTGGGAATGCTGTAGACATAATATATCTTGTCTCCAGCAAAGCCTTTGACAAAGTGCCCCATGATATTCTGATTAGCGAGCTAACTAGGTGTGGGCTGGGTAGAACAAGTGGACACACAGTTGGTTACAGAATTGTACTCTGCTTTGATTTGGATTCCTGAGCAGGGGGTTGGACTTGATGGCCTTACTGGCCCCTTGCAACTCAATTATTCTATGATTCTATGCCTTATACTGCGTCAGAACCTATGTCTCTTTAGCTCTCTATTGTCTACTTTGGTGGATTCTCCAGACTAGCCTGTTAGAGGACCATGTCAATCATTTGCTACCTGGTTGTTTTTAATGGAAATGTATGGGGACAAAGCAAAAACCACTTTCCTTCCAAGATGTTCCTAGAAGAGTTCCTGCCCCCAGAAACTTGGAAAATGTATTTGGCTACCATTCTCAAAAACACTGGAAAGCATCTCCATGGATGGTCACCCAACGTTTGTTGAAAACTCCCTGGAGAAGGAAAGTCCACAAGGATTAGGATTTGGGGAGTTCTAATTCTCTAGTCTAGGAGTTCTGACTACCTTATAGACCCTTCACAAACACCTAGATGTGATGCAACTGGGGAAAAGGCCTAAATCAGAAGGCTTTGAGGCTGAGCTAGGTTTGGCCAAACTTCCGGTTCTTGCTAGCTGGGAATTTTCTTCCTAAATATGAGAAAGCTTGAGTGGAGCTCGGTTTAACTAAGCCCTAAAGTCTAGTAATTTGGGCATTTTTCACAGGTGCATCACATTGAGGTGCTTGTCTGTAAGGAAGGTAGAACTCCCAGAAGGCAGAAATACAGTATTTGTAGTCCAGAAAATCCAAAAATATCATCCCTAGAGCCCACCACCTACTGAGATAGTCTTTTCCACTGTCTTACCATCAGGAAGTTCTTCCTAAGGCTTCGTTGAAATCTCCTTTCTTGCAATTTCGACCCCTCTGTTCCTCTGAACAAGGAGAAAAATTGGATGCATCTTCTATAAGACAGACTTTTGGATATCTGAAGATGGCGATTAGATCAACCCTACCCACCCCCTGTGAGTCTTCAGCTGATGACATCCAGCTACTGATCTTCACTGTAGTAGGTTTCCAGATCTTTACCATCTTGGTCACCTTGCTCTGGACATCTTTGATGTTCTTCTCAAATCGTGGTTGTGAAGACACAAGTTGTGTTCTGACCAAGGCAGTGTAGGCTGGTTACCTTTATTTTCTTTGATCTGGGCGTGATGTTTCTGTTGATATGCATCACCCCATCACACTGCCAACTATTGTTGAGCTTGTGGTTTACGAAGACCCTGAAATCCATTTCACACGCAACGGCCAAAATCCTATTGGGGTTTTACACTGGCCTAATGCAGTTGGTGTAGATCTGATGGATGAATTGCCAGCAGTTAAGAAACTAGTGTAAGCATTTGTTTTTGCAAGCTAAGTCTCTGTATCTCCTCATAGGAAACTTCCTGGCCCTTCAGATCTTCAGAGGAGGTCCTTCTCTTGGTTCCACTGCCATCTCAGGCATGTTTGATAGGGACACAAGAGAGGGTCTTCTCAGTGGCTGCTCCCAGGTTATAAAATACTGTCCCTTAGGAGGTCAGGTTGGCCCCTCCCTTTTTATCCTTCCACCAACAGCTGAAGACTCACCTCTCCAGGCAGGCTTTCCATAACTATGTACCAAGTTCCTGGATGTTGGCCTTTCTTTTTCTAAGTTTGCTTTTAAAAGTTTTAAATGTTTTCAATAAGTTACTTGCACCTATAGTTTAATTGCCTTTTAGTCTGTTACTCATTGTGGTGGGGTTTTTTTTGGTATTAGTTGTTTTAACATTGTGAGCCACCATGGGTCCTCTCACCTGGAGAAAGGTGGCCTACAGACGACACAAAATAAATCAATAAGTTGTGTGATGTAAGAACATGCCTTTTATCTCCTGAACCCAGTGAGAATTCCCATGTGAACGGGGCTGAGCTACTGACCGTCAGAACTGCCATTTCTTCTCAGCATCAAGGGTCTTTATTTATGTCCCAAGGAAAAAGGAGAAAAAAGCAACAGATATACAAGAATGTGCTTTTTTTTATTTGGTGGTGCTAGGCCATTTTATTTTCTCGGTTAAAAGAAAGGAACAAAAAAACCCTGTACACAGCTAGTGGCTGAGATTTGGGGACTTGTTTATGGAATGGCTATGCTCTTCAGTCCCGTTCTGTGTGAATTTTATTGACAATGGTTGTCTTTGAGGGACTAAAATGCTGATCACAACACAGGAGGGTGAAAGAATGAAGCCCCATGGTCAAAACAAGGAGAAGAGGTGAATAATAAAGGCAAAATGGTGCTAGCAAAACCTGCCTTTTTCTCTCCTCTCCTTTCCCTGCTCTCTCTCTCTCTCTCTCTCTTCCCATTAATGCCACCACAAATTAAACGCCAGGAATGTAAATGCTCTGAGAGCTGAGTGCGGGATGTTGCTGAGTATATAATGGCCGTCATATCTGCCTTCATTCCGTCACTCCGCCGCAGGTAATTAATTGCCTTGTAAAGTGCTCTGAGATACAGTGTATGAAAAATGTTATATGTGGGCGGTGGCGGGGGGGACCAAATGCGACAGAGTTGCTGTGTTTAAAGCAACAAACCTCTAATGTAGGGGGCCTGTGTTGAAAACACAGAGAGAGTCACAAATCCCACATGATAATCCCATGAGGTCCCTCGTTCCACCTCTCCTGCTTGAGGCACCAAAACTTGGGATTTAAAATCCACACCCCTAGAGCCGTCTTCCTCATAATTTCTGTATAACCTGGTTGTTTATAATTCTTGACAGGGAAGGAATGATAGGAGAATAAACAGAATTTATGGGTTTTCCAGGAGGAGCTCTCCAAACAAAGCCAGTAAGGGATTCTTACCGCTAGAACGGTGTCCACCGGATCCTGAAAAAGAAGAAGAACCAAACAGACCTTAAACCACGTGAAATATTTCCAGACAAATATAATTGCTTTGAAGCGAGCCTTTGAGGGAGAGGAACCAGCCCATAAGACAAAATGGGTTCAAGAGGAGCTGGTAATTTAACCCGTTGGGTGGTCTTCATCACAGCTTGATGGCCTCAATCTTCCAAGAGAACCTGATGGGTCTTTTAAAGGAGAAAGGTGGGGTAAAAATATTTTAAATGATTAAACTGAATATATAAGCCACGGCTTAGTCTATGCAGAAGATCTCAGGTTCCACCTGGATGAACTCCCATTTAAAAGATTGCAATTAACATGGCTTGGAAATGCCGTGATTTAAGACTTTGGAGAGCTGGTGCCATGGTTGATGGCTTTACCTCTACCCAACACAAACCTGGAGGACTTAGATGCGTGGTTCTTGTCTCTTGATCCCATCCCAGAGTCTTTTTAGACAAGAAGAAATGGATTTTATGGATTCACATGACTGCCTTCTAGAGATAGGGATATTGATATTCGTAAACAAATACAAATATTCCCATCCCAGGTGTACCTAATGTGGGTCCGGCCCTCAGAACCAGCCCTTCCACTCACGCTTCACCTCACCGCCAGCCTTCCACTCTTCCAGCCAATCATGGTGATCCAACTGTGTATCAATGTTAACATTTCTAGATGCCCATGATTCATCCTTCATTTGCAATATGCTTGGGCACTGCAGTGATTTTTTTAAAAAATTGTCCAACTTTTTAAAGTGAGCTGACCTTCCTCTCATTCAACAGGCTGATGAGGATTGTGTGCTTTTGTACACTTTGCTTGGCTCAACAACTACATTAAAATGTGTGTATTAGGGAATGTTACCTACAAAAAAATCCTTAATGTCATGTACAAAATTGTAAGCATGATGGAAAGCCATGTGCAAAAATACGTTACGTTAGGAAAAGATGCGTACAAAATGTTTATGTTAGGGAAACTGACATTTTTCATATGTTCATGGGGTTGTGTGGGTGAGTTTAATATTGTTCAAGCATAATACAAGACAATGGATTGATGATTGGATACATCTGGAATTGGCATGGAGTTGATATAAGATGGAGCTATGCATCTGTCTGGCTGAGGAGTCAGAGGCTGGGAGTTCAATTCCCCACTGTGCCACCTTGACAGGGGCTGGACTCAGTGATCCATAGGGTCCCTTCCAGCTCCACAATTCTAAGATTAAACCAGATTAATCCCTAGAAGTGAAGATCTCAAACTTTCTACATGCAGTGGATGAGCTGCAACACCAACTATTGGTCCAGTCCAAATTATCATAGTATTATCACATTATTGTAGCTGGCTGGATAGCTCAGTGGTTTAGGTATCTGGCTGAGGAGCCAGAGCTTGGGAGTTCAATTCCTCACCATGCCTCCTGGGAGTAGAGCCAGTCTGGGAGGCCTTGGGCAAGCTTCACAGTCCCAGAAGAAGGACTATGTATCAACCTAAAAAACCCCTGGAAACGATCACCATAAGTCAGAGCTGGTTGGATAGCTCAGTAAATTAGGTATCTGGCTGCAGAGCCAGAGGTTGGGAGTTCGATTCCCCACTGGGCCTCCTGGGAGAAATGCCAGCCTGGGTGGCCTTGGGCAATCTGCACGGTCCCAAGGTTGCCCCCTAGAGGGAGAGAATGGGAAACCACTTCTGAGTAATCTCTACATGGAGAACTGTGGAAGGAGTCAACATAAGTCTGAACTGACATGATGACACATGATTATTATTATACCCAGAAATAAACCACTTACCAGTGTAAGTGTTCCAAGAATTGGCGAAATTCAGCCTTCATATGCAAGCTTCTGAGCTGCACTGGATTCTTCCTTAGATTTGGATGAAATTTAAAGGAAAACACACACACAACACCTGCACATATCTAAAAGCAAGGAGAAATGTGTGCTGGTCCTCCAAGCCCCTATTCCAATTCGTCCGGATGCAAATGATAGTGCTGGAAAGCTGGAAGAAACATGTGCCAATAAAATAACAGAAAGGATTTTTTGAGTATTGTTATTATTATTTTACCAAGAGAACAATCAATTCAGATACAAAAGCTAGTAATTGCAGGAGGCAATCGCAGTACAAGCTGGGATGAAATACCGGGACTGCTAAAAATTCAGAGAGAAGCTGCTGAGATTTGTAACAGCAATTCAACACTAGGAGATGGATTTGAATAAACAGCAGGGAAATAATGTCTTCCGGCTCCCAGCATGGGAAAAAAGCATCTTGGCTGGAGCTCAAACAAAACAGCGCACCCATTCAAAATCTGGCAACATTTGGGGATTTCAATATGCATGAAATCTCAAACATTTCCAAGTCTTGTTTTTGAGCATGGTGCCACATGCTAAGGGAACAGAGAGCTGCATGCATGCAGTACCTACAAGGAGGTGAGCTCCTTTGACGTTGTAACTAGTTCTCTTCCAGTTGGGTCAGACTTAGTTATATTTAGAGGCAACCTACTGACATCATGGACTTTAATTGATCATGGCTAGGAAGCTGACCAATGAGTTAATTTCATTCTCTCGCATATTCTTTGCAAAGTCTTAAGCTCTCTCTGTCCTGTTCATGACAAAAATTTCCACATTTGGGTCATCACGGAGTGACCTTGGTCCATTTGCTCTCTTGGCCTGGCTTACTTTACAAGGTTCCTGTCAATGGATGATGGGTGCCTCCAGTTTTTGACTGGTGTGTGTGAGTGCATCAATCCATTGCAAGTGTTGGTCCAAACCTTACAGGAGTTATCCACGGTTCTAGAAATGTAGCTGAACAAAATATTCTCAAACATCTGCACTGGCCAGATAAAAACTATATAATTGTTAATAGCATGAGAACCGTGTGTCTGCCATATAACTCTTTAAGGTCAAGGGTCCTGCCAGAGAAACACAAAGGGATCTACTTCAAAAATCAACTTGTTACCAGTGCTTATAAAAAAACAAAAAACTAAAAAACTAAAAAAAAACCACGGGAGGATTAAAAACAATATTGAACAGAATCCTGTTGGGGATTGGACCGCTGGAAATGTAATTGCACAAACCGCAGTTGAGAACTGCTGCTGATTCAATGAGCTGCCGCTCACATACCTGGTCATGCACCCAGTGACATGACTGGTACATGACCAGGAATGTGAGCAGCCACTCACTAATTCGCAGCAACTAAAACAAAGCTAACCTTAAATGTTTGTTTTAGTTGATATCTTGCCTTCCCCAATGAAGATGGCGCAAGATATTGCCATAGAAAGCTTGGATTTTTTAAACAATAAATATGTGTTGACATGACTTTTTACACAAAGTGTTTGTCGTGAAAGACTGAGATCTCTAATTATGCCATCCTTATTTACCCAGCAGGATGCAGGCCATTTTTTTTCTCCCCAGCCCTAGTTTTGAACTCTGTTTCTGTATTATTCAGCTGTTTTTTATCCCTGATTAGAGATCTTATGGTATGCAAATATGCATTCTTTAAAAAGCTCACATGACAGCTCAGTCTAATCCATTTCTTCTTATATATCTCCACTTTTCAGTTCCCTGGTGGGATTTTTTTCCCCCCAGATTGAATTTGCCATGTGTTATGTTTGGGTTTCCTTTCTTACTAGTGCAGCCTCTTCCCTCATCTCATGTTTGACAGCATTTTTATTATTCTTATAAGGAGATTTCTATATCCTTGTGTACATAGTTACGTCTCCCCATGGAGGAGGCAGTGCGAAATAGATCTCATTGCCACCGTTGCTTCTGCACAAAGACTTGGGGACCTCTGGGGTTTTCACAGATTGCAATGGGAGGTCTCTAACTCCCATGGATCACCTTAGCAGGTGATGGATGCTTGTAAAGGTCTTGCCGCCTTTCTCCCATCTTGCGTCGCACACCTTCACTCTGAGCCATAATGTTGTTGTTATGCCCTGTGTGCCAGAAGTGGGAATTATATGGCATAAGGGCTGTATCTGCCCCTCTAAGATATTTTTGCACCTCTTGGGGTTCCCCTCCTGAAACCTTTATTTGTTCGGAACACAACCCCCTGCCCACAGAAGAATTGTGTCTCTAGGACTGTGCCTCTCCTTTACAACAAGAAGTGATTCCACCCCTACTCCTCATTTTAGTAGAAAACACATGATTTGAATGTTTATGGGAGCTATCCGAGGGCCTGAACCTATTTCCGCTCCTGGGTAGCGCCTGGAAAGTTGGGAGTTAAATCTGCAGGAGATTCACCATCACCTTCAAACGTGGAATCATGACCCACCACCAGAGATTCAAGGAGACACAAAACAAATGGCACTGGGACTGCCAGGTTGTGCCCATCCTTTGTCCAGTGGGGCTCCTCGTGCACCACAAGCACCACTTGTGCCCAATAACTTTGGTCACCACAGAACGGTGATGATGACCAAGGGGAGGAAAATGGGAAATCAGGATGGGGTGGAATGGAATTGAGTACTTTAGAAATGGGTCTGGCTGGCCTCAATATAAATTTCATTCATTCATTCATTCATTCACCGCCCATCTGGCAGCCAGAGCAATATAAAGCATTTTAGAATGCAACCCTATTGTGTCTTTAGATCCTGTAGCCATTTATGGAGGCCTTCAATTGGTGGTGGTGTGATAAGTGGATTAGGGTCTGGGGTCATGGCATGAACTCAAGGCTGCAGAACCCAACAAGGAAGAAGAACGATACCATCACATGGGACCTGACACCTCAAGAAGGCAGGAGCTCAAGCCTGAAGATGATGTGGGTGCTGAGACCTCCTCAGAGCATGAAGTGGGACTCTCGCCCAGTCCACAGGACTGGAGAAAGCTGAAGGCCCAAGTCCAGCTTGAAGCCCTTAAGATGAAGGGCTCAGCTGTGAGGAAGGACTCTTTGAGGAAAAAGGTCTCCTCAGAAATAGAGGTCTCCTTGGAGGGAGGCTCTCCTCCCAGGAAGAGCCAAGGGCCAAATCCTGCAGCTGAGTTCCTCCCCTTGTGGCCCAAATACCTGCAGCTGAGTGCTGGGTGGGGCTTAGGCAGCCCAACTATAAAAAGCCATGAGTCAGGACTGCAAGTTCTTGAAGACAATGTGTCTCTTGTTCCTTGGCTCCTGCTTGGATTCCTGATCTGTGTCTGGCTCTTCCATTCTCACTGGGGTAGGTCCTGACTTGGCTTTCAGTTGTGCACTGATAATGGGATGGTTAGTGACTTTGGATGTCCTTGCTTTGGCGGTTTGCTTTGGTGTGTAATACAGTAGGACCCCAGGCTTCATGCAGGATGGGTTCCAATCCTCTACCCACAGATGATGAAAAATGTGGATTATAGTGAATGCTATTCTAATAGTGAGCTGTATCCATAGCACGGTCTCTGGTTCCCTCTGGTGACCAGTTCTAGTGATTGTTTGTGGTATATTTTTTAAAAAAATATTTTTAATATTTTCAGACTGTGGATAAGTGAATCAGTGGATACTGATCTTGTGGATATGGGGGTCCCATTGTACTTCAGTACCTTCTCCTTTTGCTTTGCCCTTTCCCTGGTTTTGAGCTTCTCTAGCTGGTAGCTACAGCTCCTTTGCTTGTTAAGCAACAGGCCATCCATGCCCAGATCATAGAAACAGATGAACAAACTAAGTTAGTTGTACTTCATTCAGAACAAACCTAGTTAAGTGTCTTTCTTTGCCAATGAATAGCATATCTGCCTTGCTTCTTTCTGGTTGCTCTTTTCTCTTGCCCACATCCCTTTCTACCTTGGCTCAGCTCCACACTCCCTTCTCTTTAAAAAAAAAAAAAAAGGATGGTTAAAAGAATTTAAAGTAAAATAAGTTTTAAAATGAAAACTGGAAGTGTCTGTGTTCTGGCCCTTTTGGAGCCTGATAAGGTCCAAGGAAGGGCCTGGGACCAAATTCTCAGCCCCTTAACCTGTCAAAGATCGGTAGACCATTTGTCTAACACAGAACACCTCTTTATGTGTCTCTAAATTTGTGGAAAGCTGTTGCATGCCATGTAAAATCAGCCATTAGTTTTGAAAATGCAAAGACCGTAGGAATTAGTTGATTTTTGTTTTGTTTTAAAGGTTGGCATGTTTGGTGCCTTTAAGCTGTTTCAAAAGACGTCTGACCTTGTTATGTATTGGGGTGACTTTCTAAATGCTGCACCATATGGGCTCAGGGGTGTGTGGGTGTGGGTAAAACCTGCTTATGGCACCTGCACCGATGCTACTGAGGGACCACGGCAACCAAATGGGTAATGAGAAACAGCTGCACACAACCCAAAATTAAATCAAAGCTGAGGGAACAGGGACTACTTTTCATCATTTCTGGCTTTCTTCTCCCCCAGAACGGAACTTGTTATTTTAATGTCCCAGATGAGTGTCCTGGGTTTCTGCTTCCTTCCTCTGAGAAACATTTGGGATGGCTCAAAATAAGGGGCCAGCCCCTGCTCAAGGTGATTTCATTCCAGATTCTATCTTAACCGTCGACTTTGTGACATAATTTCCCAAACATGATCTGACTCCAGGCTACAGCCTGAATGCACCTGATTTTGGACGCTAAGTAGGGTGGATGCTAGAAACAATTGTGTGCCATGAGGTCAGTTCAGGATTTGAACTCCCAGCCCCTGGGTCTGTAGCAAGGGCACTCCAACCCACTGAGTTATAGCTGTGCTTCATAATTATGTACCATCCAGTCGATTTGGGCTGAGGGCAACCCTCCCAGGGTCTTCTGGTGGTTTGAAGACTTAATGGTCAACCCGTCCCTCCTTCTGATGGTGGTCGGGGCCCATGTAGCTTCTTCAGACCCGCTCGAGTGACAAGGCTCATAACCCCATCTGCCCCTCAAGTTGTGGGTGATCTGATCTGGTGAATCTTCTCGGAGACATAGCGGGGATTCAAACTTTCCAACCCAGCCTCTACAGTTTGTGGGTCCAACCCACTGAGCGACACCAGCTCTTCAGCAAGGTGAGACCTTAGTCATTGCCTGGACAAGAGACCACCAGGAAACATTAGGAATTTCCAGTGAAACTTGGAAAACAATCATACAGAGGTGGCCTTCTGTGAGTGCAATGTATCACAGAAAGATCAGAATCACTCCTTTATTTATTTGTTTTATTTATACGCCACCTTTCTTCTGAATGGGGGACATGGTGGCGCTGCGGGTTAAACCGCAGAAGCCTCTGTGCTGCAAGGTCAGAAGACCAGCCGTCGTAAGATCGAATCCACGCGATGGAGTGAGCTCCCGTCGCTTGTCCCAGCTCCTGCCAACCTAGCAGTTTGAAAGCATGTAAAAATGCGAGTAGATAAATAGGTACCACCACGGTGGGAAGGTAATGGCATTCCGTGTCTAGTCGCACTGGCCACATGACCACAGAAACTGTCTTCGGACAAAACGCTGGCTCTATGGCTTGGAAACGGGGATGAGCACCGCGCCCTAGAGTCGGACACGACTGGACTAAATGTCAAGGGGAACCTTTACCTTTCTTCTGAGATATCAGTACTGCAAGTTTTGTTTGTTCATTCGTTCGCCCTTTCTTCCTTCTATCTGTTGATTGGTTGATAGTGTGGGTATAACACTTGACAAAACAAAGGCCAGAATCCTGTTGATTATTTCTACTAGTGTTAGTACAATGATTGAAATCGCTACTGGTTAAGAAGTTTCCACACACATTCTACTTTGTGCACCAGTTGAATGACTCCATGTGTTACAAAGAATGAAAGAAATGACTCATTATCTAGACACATTCACTTCTGTGGCTTATACCACTGCACTTATACTGATGTAAATAACCAACAAGATTCTAGCCATGGTGGTTCTAAATTTTGAACATTAAAATGACCTGCTAATACTTTTTTTTAAAAAAAGAAATGCTGTAAAATAGTGGAAGGACAATTTAGAAGGGGAAAAAAAATCTTAAAAGCAATCCAGCGATAATGTAAGTAAACAGAGCTTTTGAATATATAACCCAGAGATCGATACCAATGATAAGGTTTTCAGGCTACTTTTCGCAGACGAAAGCTTTTCATTCAAGCAGAATGTGAGTAACGGACTCAGAATTTAATGCGTAGGTCCTATATTTTTAAATTATTTCCGCTCATGTGCTTTAAAAATTATTTTAAGCTCAGTTGTGTCTTCATATTGTTGTTTGTTCAATTGTGTTAATATCACAGTATTTTTATTTGTATCTCTCTTTTTTTTTAAATCATGGGTGATGTCTTGAGTCATTGCTGGGAGAAAGGCAGGAGGTAAATGAAACATTAAAAAATTCAAAGAAGTTTTTTTAAAAAAGCTGAGTATCGTCTCTGCCTTTCAGGAAGTGATGTTCTGCTACACAGAAGGCTCATTTTTATGACTGTATACAACGGCATTCCATTGGTCCTGAGATAGCCAATGAAATACAAGCTGAAGATATCATAGGCTACGTAGAAATATATAGAGGGAGGTAGCTCTGCTAGGATTCTTTGTTAGTTATGGGATTTCAAGTGTGTGTGTGTACACCACATTTAGCTGTCTGTAGGCATGATAATTCTCCATTCTGGGAGTTCCACCTGACAGACCCACATCTACAGACAGCTTAAATGTGCTTATCCTTTTGCACTGGTTCCCAACCTTGGGTACCCAGATGGTCTTAGACTACAACTCCCACAAATCCTAGCCAGCACAGCTAGTAGTGAAGGATTCTGGGAGTTGCAGTCCAAGAACATTTGGGGGATCCAAGGTTGGGAACTGCTGAAAGAAAAATTTCAAATGTTGGGATGCTGTGAAATGCCAAGGTGCACACAAGCATGCCTGCTTGGGGAAATAATGTACGGAAATGCAGCTTATAAGGAACCCAGCTTGAGAACTGCTAGATAGCTCAGTGGTTTATGCATCTGGCTGTGGAGCCAGAGGTTGGGCGTTCAATTCCCCACGGGGCCTCCTTGACAGGAGTTGGACTTCATGATCCATAAGGTCCCATCCAGCCCTGCAGTTCTAAGATGATGATGATGTGAAACATCTGAATTAGGGTTCAGTCATTTAGCTGCCTGGATAGCTCAGTGGTTTAGGTCTCTGGGTGGAGAGACAGAGGTTCGGAGTTCAATTCCTCACTCTGCATCTTTGACAGGTGCTGGACTTGGTGATCCATGCGGTCCCTTACAGCTTTGCAGTTCTAAGATTGCTATTGATGAAAAGGACAGAAAAATGCATATGAATGTCTGTGTCTTTTTTCTTCTTCAAATTTGCATGCAGTAATCAATTGTATACAATATGTTCTTAACGGGGGGGGGGAGCAGATGACAATGCATATGGAGTTTTGGATCGCTGAAAAACTAAATACAAGATCAGTGGGAAAACAAAACAAGTTGAACTTGGAAATGGGGGGGGGGGGGAAGAGAAATACAGGGAACCAAAATTGGCAGATTTGCTGGCTCCCATTTGGGGCATTTCTGATCCGAAGTTTATTTAAAGTTAAGAAGACGCCTCCCCAGATTATTTATTTATTTATTTATTTTTAAATGATGATGAAGAAGGAAGAAGGGTGCTTCTGTCAATTCTGAGACATCGCCATCAGGAAAAAGAGAGCGAGAGAAAGCAAAAAATTACATTTCAGGCTGACAAGTGACTAATCAAGGCGAGTGAAATGGTGGCGCCATAAATTACTCCACCACGAAATAAAGCACACAAACAGACCGATGATAATAAATGTAAATTATTTCTCTGAAGAAATTTTCTTGGTATATGAGTAATACGAACCATCAGGAAGGAGTCTTCCTTAACATTAATTACAGAAAATGACAAGCGACTTGATGGTTGGGAAGGCTCATTATCCAGGAACATATTCACAACTTTGCAATTTGTGTGAGATGTTCTCGGGCTAAATTAATCTCCCTTCTTTGCATGAGCCTCTTCTAATTTTCATGTTATTAACAGGTTTGCGGTATCACTCAGTACTTGCCACTCCAATCAGGTTTCGGCGCGTTTGCAAAAGCGGAGTGTCATTTATAAGGATAAGCCCCCCATAATGGTGCTCGCTTTCATGTGGAGAATTCTACAAGGTTGCGTTTAATAAGGTCCTTTAATCATCTCCTTTCCTCAACTTTTGCTTCCCCTATTTTCTTCTGCTTCTTTCTTTCATGAAGAGTCATTATAAGACTTTGAAGTTCATCAACGAGGAAGGGAAAAAATTCCATGACATTGTAGCAAGAAGAGAGACAGAGAGTGTGTGAAATAAGGATGATTGGGAAGGGTATTCCTAATAGGTGGTGTGATGGACAGAAGTGACCACGCTGACTAATCTTGTAGATCAGTGGTTCCCAACCTTGGGTCTCCAGATGTTCTTGGACTACAACTCCCAGAAATCCTGGCCAGCACAGCTAGTGGTGAAGGCTTCTGGGAGTTTTAGTCCAAGAACATCTGGGGACCCAAGGTTGAGAACCACTGTTGTAGTCCCAGAGGGCAAAACTCTGCTTAGCACAGTAAATTACTGTAGAGTAAGCCCACTGAATTAATGGGAATTTGAGGAATTCTCCATAGGTTTCCTTGATTCAAATGGGCTTCCTTTAACAACTATTTTAATGTAGGAAGTTGCAGTTAGAGTAGACTCTTTCTAATCAATGGAGCCTATGGAGTAGGGTCACTAAATCTCAGTTGATTCATTGGGCCTACTCTAGTGCCTTTTATTGCTCATAGCAACATGATTTTGGCCATTGAATGAATGGGATTTACATAAACACTGACTTCCTCTTTAGCAAACTACTGTTGGAGCAGTACGTCAATGGAACCCATGACCTTGGGAGGTGGCGAGTGCTCCAGTGCTGAAGGCTTTCAAGAGAAAAAATGGACAACCATCTGTCAGATCTGCTTTTATCTGGATTTTTGCATTTAGCAGGGGGTTGGACTTGATGGTCTTTTCAGACCCTTTCAACTCAGTTATTCTAAGAAACTGATTTTATGAATCTATTCTAACCAGAACTAATAACTGGATTTAAGTCCAAAGATCCAAAATGGTTGAGCCAAAAACTCATCTTTCTATTGTTTTATGGAGGTTGTAAGCCACCTGGAGTGCTACTTCATAGTGGAAATGCAGGGTATAAATGTAAGAAGAATTACTAATAACATCATAATATAGCCTATTGCTATATTAAAATATTAAGAGATTTAGAAGTCAGCAATAGAACTGATAAACAAGGGGGAAGGGTTAGATTTTGAATGCTTTCCAAAAGGGGGAAAGCTTAGCTTCATATTGATGGCCAAAATCCATTTCCAACTAAAGGAGAACCTTTGGATCAATGGGACATATGTGTCTTGCATCACTGGATTTTCCCCGTCTTGTTTTCCAAGATGGCAGCTGGCTGTCATTAACTCAGCACTTGTGATTCCTGCTCCATTCCTCTGCCGACCAGCTTGCACGAGAAAAGGTTCTGCTTTTTTGGCAGGCCGAAGTGAACATCCACCATTTTTAGAAGCACTCCGGCGAATTTCCTCCTGCAGGGCGAACTGTTTGGGTTTGGGGCGAATCTGTACCAAAATGAGTATTGGCCATTGTTGTATCCAAAAATGTTTCATTGGCTGTTGACTCTGTCAGGCAATCTGTTCAAACGTCCAACCTCTCTGTGTCCAAATCCTGTTGCTTAGCTGAGTAGACCCCGCCTTAAAAGGCCCTTTGAATCAATGGGGAGTCAACTGCTATGTAAGTTCCATTGATTCAAATGGGCCTACTCTAAGGATGACTCTGCCAAAGTAAGTCACAATTAGAGTAGACTCATTTGAATCAATGGAGCCTACAGAGATGATGACTCACCAAATCTCCATTGATTCAATGGGCCTACTCGAGCACAACTTGCTACACCAAGCAGCAGGATTTTGAGATGAAGAACTGAATGTTGTCTATGGACTACCATGGAGCTCTTAACACCTATGGGGAGTGCTCATTATTTACTCACAAGGAGTCCTTTCAGCTGGTTTCGATGACGGGAGGAAGAAGCTGTAGAGATTTGCAGGGAGAGAAAACGAAAAATGAATGTGAATGTTTGCAATATGTTAGAAAAATGCTTTAATCGAACATGACATTCCCAGAAGTTTTGACATGTGACAGTGGTCTTCCAGGGCTAACCTGATCCTTCTGGTTAGATTTGATCATATCAGACTTATGTTTGCGGCAGGAAGAGTGATTGAACACAACACAAGCCAGGCAAGAGAAGAAACTTTATTAAATCTTCGAAATTCATTTAAGTGAGGGTTCGGCATAATGAATAGTCCGATCTTGTGTGCTCAGCGTTCCCCCTGCTCCCCATGCCCTCCCCCTGGAAGCAACGATAATTTAGGTGGACATCAACCGATATGTAGATTAAAAAATGTTTAAGCCAAGTGTCGTAAAATATCTAAAAAACATAAGGCGGAATTAACATAGCAAAGTTTAGCATTATAAGTAATGATGGGTCAGAGAGGAGGTTATGTCTGCGGAATTGCATTTCAATACAATAAATCCATTCAAACTGTGACTGGAGCCACAAATTGAATCTATAGAGAGGGGGACTCGGAGCCACCGAGGGTTATGATGAACTACTCAACGGAGGTGGAGAGAATGCAATGTGTTTAGGGTCTAAAGAGGGCACCCGTGAGCGCGTCTTTGCTGGTTCTCTGACAAGTCTTGCCTCCTTTATAGCCTCTCTCGCTCTCTCTGTCTTTCTTTAGCACCCCATTATCTCTTCTCATCCATCTTCTAGCTGTGCAGGTCTAAGTGCTCCCAAACAATCCACCTCTTTTGTCACTCTGCGCATGAGAGACAATGCCCTGGTCAAATCTGAAGGGGAAGCACTTCTTCTGTCAGCTTCGTCAGCCAGGTTCCCAAGGAAAATCCAGGTACCTTAAAATCCAGGTATCTGGGTTGAGCTGTATCCAGAGCAGGTCTCTTGTAAATACAATGGAGCTTAATTGCCTGCTCGGGAGCAAGCCACTTCAAAAGGCTGGGCCATGCCTTCAGATAAAAATACTTTGCAATATTTCTTAGGGACATCAGCTTTCCTTCCGGCTACAATGAAAGCCACAGCTCAGAGGGAATGGGGAGTCTTAAGGGGGTGGTAGAAGACAGCGTTGTCTCTGTTGATTAAAAAGCCCTGATCTTGTTAATAACTCCAATTTCATAGGGGTAGATAATCCTCTTCAGCTTTTAGCTTGAATTTTACAAGGAGCCCTCCAAGTTGCTGCATCTGATTCCCTGAAACAGTTTCAGCATGTATAAAGTTTGGACTGAAACCCAGAGAAGTGCCTCTATCCCCTCGGAAATCCAAGTCACCACTGCTGTAAACCTGTGAGCCTTAGCTATGCTACAGCAAGAGGGTGTGTGTCTAGAGACAACCAAAAACATTTCGTGGGTGCCATAAGGCAAGGTGGCTCTCCACACTGCCCATGTGTAGATTGTCAGTTGGCTCTTACTTGAACATAGGACAGGAAGCTCAAGTGAAGGGGAGAAAGAGAAACTCTAAGCCCAAGGAAAGTGAAATCCATAGACCGCATGTGCCAATATGAGACTTTCCCCCTCTTTTCTGAGCTGTCGGTACAGATTTCCATCTTGGTAGAAGTTCCACAGCTGTGCAAAGAAGACTGAAAAGAAGACCGGTGGAGGGGGGAAATTTGCCATGTTATATGTTAACTTTTTATTATTGCACAATGCCGACAGTCCACTGACAGATGCTACGTTATTAACATTTGATTAAAAATCTCTTCAGGTCTTAAAGCAGCCAGTTTGGAAGTGAACATCTTGACAAGGCTTGCCGTTTGTGATTGACAATTAATAATATACCGTGTGTCACAACACCGAGTGTGCGACTATATTGACAGCAGCATAGTGCCACACACTTCAGATTTGGAATTCCAAAATAAGAAACAGAGAGGGAGGGAGGGACGTGAATTGGAACAACTTTGTCTTGAAAAAGAGAGAAAGACATGGCAGTTACCTCTTCCTGGTCATCATCAGAAGAGGGTGAAGAATTCTATAAGACGAGAATGCTAATATATTTGTGAAGAATTCCAGAAGATGACAATGCTAACGTTGGTCATAGACTAATAGGATGAGACCAGTTCAAAGCTTATGCAGTACCATGGAGAGCAGCCATCGTGGCCAAAGTGAACCTGTTAAAACCCATTAGGGTATTATCTTTATTAAAGCATTTCAAAAGTCATGAGATATTTAAACAAAACCTATGTTATCCTGTTACTTTTGGACTTCAAGCAAACCCTCAACTTTCAGGAAAATTCATACTTTCTCAATACCTTGTAGAGCCTGACTTGAATGGCAGCAACCTTCTCCAGCTGGCCAATTAAAGGTAGGGTGTGAGTGTTGTTTTTTATTAGAAATCCCATAATTTTCCATTCTGGGAGCTCTACCTTACAGACAGACACCTTACAGATGCCTAAATGTGGCTCACCTGGGAGAAAGGCCTTCAGAAACAAAGCTCCCAGCAGCATCAGGGCAGGGGGAACCAATAGAATGGAGAATGATGAGATATTATTCCAAAAAATAAATAAATAAAAACCTGATCCCTATTCAGTTTTCAACCTCCGGACACCCTTAGTTTCAGTTGTCGGACAAAAGTATAAAGTACTGAATCCCACACTTAATCCAGTACTCTTAACCTTCCTGCTGACCATCTCCTGAAGTTCACTGAGCTGTTTCAGAACTTGTCCTCTAGCTGTTTCATCCCTGCTCACGGTCTTGTTTTTCACACGCTGAACAGAAGATGGTTAACTGGGTCATTCTTGTATTATGAGAGAGAGAGAAAATACAGGGGAAAGTGATTGGGTGCACGTTAAAGATAGGTTTTTGGTCTTCCTTCTTCCTGCTTTCCTCAGCTTCCAGAAATGAAGGATCAAGGGCAGCTCTAAAGCTTCCCCCTTCATTTGCCTTTCTTCACCTTCTGTTCTATGTCTTGGTCACACTCAAGTGTGACAGCATGTTGGATGTTTTCCCTTTCTTTTCTTTTCTTTAGACAGCTCCGTGGAAAGCCAGCTAGGGCAAAGAAGGTAGGCCATCAATCACCTCCTCTTAGTTCAGAATGCCTCATAACGCACATGTGGATACGACACTAAGATCTAAGGAGTAGGCTGATGAAATCAACCAAGAAAAAAGAAGGAAGAGCATCACTAGAGAAGTTCTAAATTGACTGTTTAATGAGCCTGCCTCCTCCTCCTCCTTCTGGTGTGGGAGGATCATATGTTTCTTCTCCAGATGGCATCAAAATCTGGGCTTCTTGCATTTTTTAGGAAGTTGCAGGTTTTGATGGATTCTTGGGAAAGAAGCACTCCTATGAATTTGCCCAAGTCTTAAAATCAAGGAGGTCCTACCAAGCTGTTAAAGCTTTAAGGATGACCCTGGTAGGAGACTGTCTTCCTGCCCAGCCTAGCCAATTGCAGAGGAGCTCATGGTCTGAAGGTTTTCCATTGGATGGCAAAATGGCCACCAGGACTATGAACGCAACATTATGATCTGGAAGGGCTACCTGGACTCGTGAAGCTGTTTCAATAGATCTGTTTTAATTGGTGCACCTTAAGTCTTTCTCAAGTTGGCTTTTCTCCTGGGAGGGCACACCGTCTTCTAGGGAAGCCCACCTTGAGAAGAACCACCATAGAATCACTGAGTTGGAGGGGTGATATACAATTGTATACCCCCCCCCAACACACACACTGTCTAGCAAATAATCTCCCATTCTCGCTGTCTATCATTCTCTTATATTCACACATGGGACCAAAATTTTCAGGGAACCCAGGCAGAAGTGGTGGCAACATGTGGCCAAGAGGGGAATAGAATCATAGAATAATTGAGTTGGAAGAGACCTCTAAGGTCGAACCCCCTGCTTCAGGCAGGAATTGAAATCCCAAGGCTGTGGATGCTAAGCTTTGTAGTCCAAAACAAGGCGGAGTGCACTAAACTGTGGATCACTGCTACAAATTGAGAAGAGATACCAAAAAGCAGGAAAAATATATATTCAATAGCAGTAGAAAAAACTTTGTTTAATTTCTCTGTTTTTCTCTCTCTGTGTGTTTTTTTTAAAACAAAAGTCAAAGTCCCTCAAGACAGCCTCTAGCATATATTCCATTTTATTTTGAAACCTTGCCTTGACATAGCTTTATAATGCTCCCTTGTTTGCTGTGTATTTAAACAGAGGTGGTAAAGAAATGTCGCTGAATACCCATGACATCAAATTTCTTATTTGGCTTCCAGGTTCCCTCGGGGGTTTTTTTACGCCATGTGGATGTTTTAAACATCTTTCAAAATGCAGGGCAGAATGTCATGCTTTCATTGATGGAAGGCTGCCAAACGCATATCGGCTTTCCTGGAAATACCAACCCACCTTGGAACGTGTCTTTGACGGAGTCTGGAAGGCGGCCTCTCTTTATACCAGGGTCAATTGGGGATGAATGCAAAAATGAGAGGAAAAAACCAATTCCCCAAGGAAAAAACAGGTTAAAGAGAATAGAAATGAATTCCAGTTACCTTGGGCTCTACCAAGAACGTAGCTTCTAAGGGTGTAATGTTTTGTCTCATAGGCATTTATGAATTGAGTGATCATTTATGAATTGGTCTAGGCACCACAGCTAGCTGGGTAGTTCCATGGTTTAGGTCTCTGGCTTGGGGAGCCAGAGGTTGGGAGTTTGATTCCCCTCTGAGCCTCCTGGGAGAAGAGCCAGCCTGGGTGGCCTTGGGCAAGCTGCACAGTCCCAGGATGCCCCCAGAAGAAGGGAATGGGAAACCACTTCTGAGTTCTCTTCACCTGTGGTTGACATGGCCAGGAAAAATCTAAAGGTTTCTCAGATTTTCTCAGAAAAATCTGAAGGTTTCTCAGATTTTCTCAGAAAAATCTGAAGGTTTCTCAGTTTTGGGCTTCATTGAATTCTGGAAATATAACCATTACTAAAGACCAATGCAGATAGGACCATGGAGTTGCATCATGGAAACTTCTTTGCCTGTAGCAACAGTTCTGGGGTGGTGACCGGGTAAAATTATGACCAGACCCTGTGAAATATGTGATTGATGTCTCTTATTGAACAGATGATTCATGCCCTTTCCATTGTACTAGTTAGGTTCTGTATGCAGAATCCTGTAGCTAAATTGGGGACGGGCCTAAAGTGTTGAACCCATTTGGGGGAGATGGTTTTAGCATCTCAGATCCCTACTCTAAAGTTTGGACTAAAACCTGGAAGAAGGTCAGTGCCCTTGGATGTTGGAATTACCAGCTGCCATAGATCTTCTATTGACCCATGGTGGAGGCATACATTCTGGCAGAATTTTGATCCTCTCTTTGTTTAAGGCCAAAATAGCAGCTTGCTTTTACACACAGAGAGACTGAGAGATTTCAGTCTTTGAACATGGTAGAGAAAAGATATTTCCCTTTGAATTATTGTGCTGAAGCAACCAGGTGCCTGTAGTGACTTTTTGGCAATCAGGAAGAATTATGCAGAAGATCAGTAGATCATTCATCCATGTCAAGGAAACCTCTGAGCACTCCACATGGTTTAGCTTGATTGGCATCTGCTGAATCTATTGGTCCCTTTCGATTTACGGTGTTGATCTGAGAAGTATCCTTCCCCACCCCCATGCATGACACACATGCACTAAGCTACATTGCAAGACCAGTGGTGTTCTGTTCTGGACCTGCTGGAAGACTCTGTAAATTAGAATGGGAACAGGAGCAGTTGGGAAGGGACAACAGGTTCTTAGGCACCAAGAATCAAAAGATCAACCAAGAGGTAGAATGTTCACAAGTGGTGGCTCAGGCTTAGGTGGTTCAGCACCATGGAGAGCTCCCAGGAATAGCAGTTGTTGCTCCAATGAAGATTTCAGCTCCACTGTTCTCTTGAGATCATGGACGAAACCTGCTTCTTATCCATAGCCTCCAACCACTGGTTAGGAAGCTATGTTCTTGATTTGAAATCTTACACTTCAGCATGGTCTCAGTCGTTTTCAAACCTTGTCCTCTCACAGTAAAGCTTTCACCATAATGCAAGGAGGACTTGACTACATCCGAATCACAAGAGGTGCCAGTCTGGAGATTACAAAGCTCCTGGTTCTCTCATGCTTGATACAAGTCATTAGGGATTAAGTCGTTGCTTCTTTCAATATTGCAGATAAGAATTGGGGGGGGAAAACACATTTCTTGAATTCTCTCTCTCTTTTTGCAGGAAACAAATGCCAAAGTGTGTTGTGTGGGGTTTTGTATTTTTTTTTGCCTAAAGTCTTTTATTTTGTGCAAAAGACCTTCGGTTTTGCCCAAGCCATTATCGTAAAATCAAAGGTAGATATGAACACATGTTTCTTTGTTGATGAGAAAACTTGAGTGTTTCTGAATATTCGTTTCGTTGTCATCAGTCACACAGTTATTTGCTTCCAGTTTCTCTTGAAGACAGCCTTGGTGGCCAGAAATATTCAGCTGGCTGAACACGGTTGGTGTGTGAGGCACCCAGGCAACATGGGGTGAGCAGTCAATCCCATGAAGCCAGAAAATGTGGGTCCAAATTTCCTCTCCTTTTCTCACCTGAGCCTTAATGGGCTGATGGCCAAACCACCCACCCTCTAGCCATCAACAGTGGTAACATCCTGTGCCATAGACAAAGGTCAGGCCTAGTATTTCCTCTTCCTTTGAGCTACCATGGAGGCGCAGGAAGTCAACAGCCTAGACCTTCCTTGCCCCTTTCATGATTCCTAACAGTTTATGTGGGCCTGTACTTGATAAAGGGACTGAGCTGGTTCTTTTGCCGTCAGCAATCCGGTGATTTATGCTGACGTTTTAAGTTGCTTGTTCCATCTTCTCTTAGTAGATGTAAAAATTTAAAGATTTAGGTGGAGATCGCAGCGGTCCGACCAATTTTATGCACTGACATTTCACACCAGTGATCACAGGCATAAATCCAGGTTTTCCAGCTGGTAAATGAACGGTGTATCAACCAGGCGGTTGGGGGGGGTCAACCAGGTAAACCCAGACAACTCTTGGAGGACTTTGGATCCCATCTGTAGTGGTTGTAAAACCTTCTCGGGTGTTCCAGGAAACAAAAACTTTTCTCCTTTTCCTTCTTCTGTTTCGGCGTCCTCCACTGAAAGTCAAACAAGTGGCCACCTCGTTGCTTCTTACACTGCTCGGAATATTAACCGCTACTTTTCCTACTAATTGGCTTTGAAGTCGTTACTGCAGGACGAGGGTGGGAAAAGGTTTGCTGCATCTCCTTTTTTCAAGAGACGGACGTCACGCCTGATGGTTTCGAGAAGTTGCCCCTCCCTGGCAACTTCTCCTCCTTCGGAAGAAAAAAGAAAGAAACATAGCTTTAATTTCATCTGTTAATTCTACCCGCCATGACTTGGCGTGGCCACGATTGCTGAGGCGTGGATGATTGATGATCTGTGGTGCGCTATTGATGGGAACTCTTCAGAAATGAGAGATCTAAGTATTTCTCTGCCTGCCCCTCCTCCCAGCGCAGCCCGAGCTGGACATGGGAGAAGAAAATGAGGGGAGACTGCTGCAAAGAGAAGACAAAAATTGGTGTACAATTTCCTTTAATGGCTGGCTGGATAGCTCAGTGGTTTAGGTCTCTGGCTGTGGAGCCAGTGGTTGGGAGTTCGATTCCCCCACTGGGCCTCCCAGGAGAAGAGCCAGCCTGGGTGGCCTTGGGCAAGCTGCACAGTCCCAGGGCGCCTCCAGAAGAAGGGAATCTTAAATCACTTCTCAGTACTTTTTATCAAGGACCCCCTGAAAATGGTTACCATTAGTCAGAATTAGCTGGCTGGATAGCTCAGTGGTTAGGCATCTGGCTGCAGAGCCAGAGGTGGGGAGTTCAATTCCCCCACTGTGCCTCCTGTAAGTGGAACCAGTCTGTGTAGCCTTGGGCAAGCTGCACAGTCAGGACACCCCAGAAGAAAGGAATGGTCAACCACTTCTGAATATTCTCTATCTGGAGAACCCTGAAAAGAGTCTCCATGTCAGAATTGACTTGAAGGCACATGATAATTTTTTTTAAAGAGGATAGATAAGCCCCAACTAAATTCCACACACTCAGGCTAAGATCAGGTTCTTTCCCCTCATCTCTATTCTTCTCTTTTATCTTCATTCTACCCTTGTGAGGTAGGCCATAATGTCTTGAGTAGAAATCTAAATTTTCATTTCCCCTGTTTTTTTGTGTATTGATATGTGACAGATAGTCTTCTTGAAATTGATGGACTAGGACTCCCATAAGCCATAGCCAGCTCACCAGTGGTGATGCATAATGGGAGCTGAAGTTGAGCAGGATCTATAGGAGCACATGTTGAGTTTCCATGTGGCTTCTTGCTGGCACACCCCTGCACATGATTCCCATGAGTGCAGCCATGGGTGGCTCATGGCCATTGCAGAGGGGGTGCCTTATTCTAAAATTTAGGGCTATGCCCTCTGCTTGGTCATGAGCAGCTTATGGAAAAATCCTCAACAATATTTGTAATTTCGCCCTTTGATGCCAAATTTCGCCCAGGGTTACAAAAAAAATTTCCTTTTCTCCTGCAAGGATGAAATAATCTCGACGGTTCATAGGATTTCTTCCAGCTTTGCATTTCTAAGATGATGATGATTGGGGACAGCACCCTCTAGAGACTGCCTTCTAGCATTAAAAAAAACATAAACCCAACTTTCCTCCCATCTTCAATTCCCATGTATTGGTGGATCACAATTCACATGGTTTCCAAACATATTGCACTGGGGATGATGGAAACTGTTGCTCACCAGTGCCTGGAAACCCTGGGTTGGAGAATCTAGTGTTAATTCCTCTCTACCAGGGCTATGATGACCTTTGGAGTCATTGGAAACATCTCTCCACCTGCCCCATTCAGACACACCGAGACCCAAATTCATTGTCAGAAACGTTCATGCAGGAAGAGTTTTCACGGGCATTGCAAGGTATGATGGTTTGGCCTCCAACCATGTTCATCACGATGATGGGCAACCTAGTGCTAATGGCCTGTGACTAAATACGCCAATTAGCGGCCGCCATCCAGCTGTTGGGTTAGTCCATGATGCCAATCAAGATGTTCGACCCTTGAAAGTGTGAGACAAGGGCACAGCGTACGGCTGAGCAGGGGGATGAAATTACGGGTGGCAGCAAGGGACAACGGTGAAGACGAGCGACTCTCCCGCACGTTGACCCTCAACAATTAACGACCCTACGAATCCTGTGCGAGCAGAGTAGGTTTTGCAAAGGCGCGTGACGGAACAACCGGCATGAATCTCCAAAACCTATTCTGTTAGCCCAGGATTGATGGACTAACCCAACAGCCATGGGGATTTGATTTAAACCCAAGACTTTTCACTGTCCGAGACAAATATGGTGTCCTACTCTGTATGAGACTGAAGGTTGAACCTTTCTTAAGCAATGGCTATGAGGTGGTGCCCTCTGCATCGGAAAGCAGCAAGCTAACTTAGAAAAGACAGTGTGCCATAATGCTTTTTCCTTCAACAGTGTTTGCCAACTCCCAGTTTCTGCCGCCTGAGGCATCTCCCTCACCATGTCTTATGGCAGGGCCGGCCCTGAGCTGGGCTCTTCTGAAGGTCTTCTTCTACACCCCAGAGACCCTTTATTTCTCAAGTACGGAGGCATGTCTAGTCCGCAATGAAAGATAAAACCCAGCCATCAGCCTGAATGCATGAGAGCCCTACGTGATCCCCTGGCGACATCTCATTCATCTCTCGGAATCTGAAAAACGCATTTAAATGTCAAAACTAAAGTGCCCAAACAATGGCTCCTTAGCAGAAGAAACTGTTAACATGCTGCTTAGCCGAAATGCTTTTCCCCAAGACATATGGGACTAACTCTATCCATAAAACATACCGCGAGCAGTGCGCACCAAGTCCCCTGAGACGGCCCTGGTATTTCTTGACCTGCTTTTCTGCATGTAAACGCTACCCACGCTGGCAAAGTTTTTGCAAACGGTACAGGGTTGCAATTTCCAGGTTTTGTCCCCACTTCCCTAAGGAGACAGAAAGTTGGAATACATATATATATGATCCTACACAATTGAGATGGCCTAGCAGGGGTTTTATTTAGACGCAATATTTTGGATGATATCAAGAAATTAACTCTTTCCCTACAATGGGGGAAAAAAAACTTTTTATGCTGGGGGGAGAAGTGGATTCAACCGAGATTTCTCCGCTTTTAATTTCTTTGTTTTTCAGTTACTCATCAACCTCATTGAAATAAAAGGGAGCTGTGTGATTTGTGTACTCTCTAGTAACCAGTAAAATTCTGAAACTGGCTGTCTTAACTCCCAGTGCAACTCTCTAGCCATTATAACCAAAGATGAGAATTTTGGATTTTCTGGACTACAAACACCATCATTTTCCATTCTGAGATTTCTAACTAGCTTGCAGTTGTCCTATAAACACCTTAACGTGATATACCAGAGAGGCCTAAATTATAAGTCTTTGAGGCTTAGCTAGGCCTAGTTTGGCCGAAGCTTCATGCTCAGAAACAGAGCTCCCAGCTAGCACTGGGGCAGGAACAGGAAGCTTGGGCCGAACTAGGCCTAGCTAAGCCTCCTAGTTGAGGCCTTCTGCCCAGGTGCCTCACACTTAAGTAGTTTGTAACATGTCTGCAAGGCAAGCATTGCTCCCAGAAGAGAGAATTATGGGATCTGTAGTCCAGAAAAATCTAAACTCCCATTTGTAATTCTAGCACAGAGGGCATGAAACCGCTATTAGTATGGAAAGGTCCCTGCAGTTTGTTCATTTCTTTGGCAGTTATAAGTCCCCTAATAACAAAAGTTCTTTGGGTGGTGTACAAATAAATTGAAATGAAATTTAAATGGCTGATTAAATAAAACGGCCACTGGTCAAGAAAAAAAAAAAAGCAGAAAAGAGCTATAAAATTAGCAGTTGCCTCAAAACAGAGACAGTTTGTTCTGCCTGATTCAAAGAGCTGTGTTTCCACAGAGCAGTTGGTTTTTGAGGCCCCCGGAACTCCTTGCCACTTGGGGAAGTACGAAATAATACCCAGGACCTTAGCTGTGGCTGCCACCCCTCATATTCCGTCACCGTTTGACTAGAACGCCCCAGCTGTACTTAGAAGCAATGTCAAGCTGGATCCGATGGTTTCATCTTGAGACTTTCGTCTTTCCCCAAATGGGGCTGCTCAGATCAATGAGCTTGTTAATTTACTCTGGAGGCCGTTAATGAGAGCAAAAGAGAATGAGAGAAAGGGAACTTGGCAAAATGTAAATTACCTTCGAACCCAGAGACCCGAGTAATGGAAATTTAAACAGAAGGCAGGACAGAACAGAGATACAGGCCTGGGAGGCACCAGATAAAGGACTGAGCTTTGAACACAGGGCTGGGTGGATAATTTAAAATCTGATGTCATGCGGGGTGGTGGTGGTGGGGATGAATCTGCTCTGACTTTTAGTTCAAACTTTAAAGAAGCTATTCACTCAAATAGGTTCAGCACCACAGATGCTTCCTTTTAAATTCTGGAACAAAATCTGGGGTGGATATTGGAATCACCAGCTTCTACTGATCAGAGAAAAGGACTGTAGGAAACCACCTCACACCAGGGTAGTCAATTTATCTAACCTGGTTCAGTCAGTATTATTACCCCTACGTAAGAGTGATGTAATCACTGATGGGGAGATAACCAATTATAAGCATGGGATTTTTGGACTTCTGGTTTTAGGAAGCTAGGGCAGAGCTAGGCCTCAGGGCCTTCCCTGATAGGCCTTTTTCTCCAGGTGAGCCATAGTTATATATCTGTAATTATGAGATTTATAGTAAAACAAAATTTTCCAAAATTCCCACACCTGGCCAGTAATTAATGAGCTGTTCCTTCCATTCCAAGGCTGACACAACTCACCCCCCATCAATCTCATTATGTGAGAGTTGGGTGAGCACCAGGATCAAAGGAGGGAGTCTCTAACTGTCAGCAGTTCCCTTTCTGGATGATGTTAGCTTCAGCAGCAGATTGCCAACAACCAAAGAATTTCTCTTTCAATCAGTCTGATTTGCCTGCAATGAGAGACTGATTTTGGTGAGTCGTGCAAGCTTGGAAATTGAAGATGGAACTCTTTCTCCTCCCTCTTTTGATGTCATCACTCTTACATGGGCATAATTGTCCCTACAAGGTTTAGCCCCTTGCCTTTTTTCCTTTTGGCCAAACTCTGGGAATGTCCTTGTATACCGATCAGAACAAGAGAGAGAGAGACTGTTGATAGCCCTAACTAAAAACACTCTCTGCATGGAGGTGGAATGGGTTTGATCAGAACCCTGTTGATTCCAGCTGGACTTCTTTCCTGCCCAAGGTACAGACATGTTGACCTCAATTCCAGCATGACGGAATCGTCCAGTAAAGCCACATTTCACCAGCTGGTGCCAAATGTATGTGGAAGTGTGTCTGATGCGGCTCACATCTTCATCAAAGGCGAAGGGGAATTGATTCTTCTGGAGGAAGATCAGTTAGGTCTTCACCGGTGGACTGCAACTTTCCAGGAATAATAATTTTGTCTCTCTCTCTCCCCCCCCTTCCACTGTGACGATCATAGAATTTCAATTAGACAGAATTGTATAATGGATTTCTCCCCCCCCCCCTCCTCGGAAAGTTATATACATTGCATATTCAAGCACTATAAAATATTTGTAACAGGCAGGTACTTTTCTAAATTGGGTCTGACAGGACTATGTAGTGACTGGAATATTTATGCTAAGGCAGCCAGGTAATGGAAGACGAAGCAAAAGGAAGAGAAGCATTAACGGAGCGACTGGAAATGTACCAGTAGAGTTTGGCTTGAGGCATAGACCTGAATGGCCCAGCTGGGATGCTCCTGGGGGATACTGCAGGATGTGGAATGATCTAGTTCATTCTTCTGGTTAGTGCTGGTTCAGCCCTTCATTTTGTTTCAGCAAAACAGGATCCCCAAACCGAACCACGAACCAACCAGTTCATGGGTTTTTTCTGCTTTGTGGTTTGGTTCATGCCCATCTCTACAGAAAAGAGGACAAAACAGCTCATTGATGTGCAGAACACTCTGCGCGTGAACATTCGTGTGCCAATGCGAAAATCAGAAAGGATTTGGTAAGTTAAATAGGATGTGGTTTATTATTATCGTTTCCCCAGTGAGTTTCCATGATGAAGCGGAGACTTGAACCCAGATCTCATGAGTCCTAGTCTGACACTCTATCCACTGTGCCATGAAAATCTATTTTCCCCCTGGAATCAGAAACTAATAAAACTGACCACTTGCGTGGGAGGCCACCAACTAATGACATCTGAATGGGAGGCCACCAGCTCACACCAAGGTTCTTTAAGCAGGGCTAGAAAGTATTCGGTTTGTAATCCTGAAGGCATATTACTAGATGTGCTTGATCAAAGGCTAGCTTAGTGTATAGTGATGTTCTCTGTTCCTATAAATTCGACCAATCTCTCCATCTCAGACTTTGTTCTAGCTGGCTGGATAGCTCAGTTAGCTTGGTATCTGGCTCCAGAGTCAGAAGTTGGGAGTTAAATTCCCCATTGTGCCTCCCAGGAAAACAGCCAGCTTGTGTTTTTTATTTTTATTTTATTTTATTCATTCATTTGTTTGTTTGTTCGTTCGTTCATTCAGCCACTACTCTTGGCTGTTAAGATGAAATAACACACTTTAATAATAAAAACACCAATGGAAATACAGAGAAGGCGTCATACTGTAATGGAATACCTTTGAAAAGAGATTAAAATTATAAGACGAATGGGCGGCCAGCAGAGAGAGGTTCGTGGATACAAAAAGAGAATTCATTGATGCATAAAATTAATTAACCCAAGGAGGGATGGGGCCAATCGTACCTTAGATAAAAGGGAATTCCAAAGCAATGGGGCCACCACAGAGAAGGCCTGATTTCTAGTGACAGATCTCCAGGCCTCCCTAAGGGGAACCACCCGAAGCACCCCATTATAAGAGGCGTGGGTGGGACCTGTAGACATTTTGAAGGAGTTTTGGGCATGTTTCAGCATCCCGGGGGACCTCCCAGAAGAAGGAACGGATAAACCACGTTTGAGGACTCTATATCTAGGAAACACTGGAAAGTGTCGCTGTAAATCAGAATCCACTTGGTGGTGCATAATTATTCTTCTGGCTTAGAAATCTTAGAACTGCAGAGCTGGAAGGGACCCTATCGATCATCAAGTCCAGCCCATGTCAAAGAGTCCCAGTGGGGGAATCGAACTCTCAACATCTAATTGAAACATATCTCAATTTTTTCAAAGGAGGCTTATGTCTCTGCTTCTGATTGCCACCCATTCATTCAGCCAGAGGGCTTTCTCCGTTCCCTGGAGGGTTTCATCATTTGACTGACTAATTCTACTGTAACATTTCTTGACAATCACAGTTGGTGACTCAGTCTTTTGCCCTCTTTCAACAATTAAAATATGGTATTGATACAAATAAGGTCTGGCAGCTGCTTCAAAAGGGTTTTTAATTGAATGATTATTGTATTAAATAACTGTTTTTAATGGAGCATGAACTTTTCAAATCATGACTGGGGAGCAATTGAGGTTCTGGCAAGTTTAGCAGGTATTAACAAGCCTTGGAAAATTATAAAATCATTATAAGTATTATTATTTGAAACTTTGCCCAGTAGGTTTCTCAAGCAGCTAGAAGGAACACCATGGAGAGCAGGAGATCATGGGCCTGAGCTAACAATGTGGTATTCCGTCTGTAATCAGTTTCACAATACATTCCACATGACACAATATATCCTTTGGGAAGTTAATGACTCTAATGAGATCCCATTGTCAAGTGTTGTTTTCGTGAGTTATAATCTGTTTCCCATTCTTCTAAAGGCCAGAATCCTGCTGTACAGCTCTGTCTGTGTAACAGGAATGATGTCAGCAGCAGCTCATTAAAGACTCCTTCTTTCAGTTCTGGGGTGTACATGGCTTGCATACAATGAGACAAAATCACATGCAACCTGAAATTGGAAAAGGAAGTCTTTTATCTGCAGCAATCTGCCACTGATGATGGCATCATACCTATTGTGCAGCTGGAACCCCACAACAAGACTTCGGTTCCTTTTTTTTTGGTATCCCATGGGCGTATGTCAAATGTAAGAACTAACTACAAAAGCAATGGCAACGTAGCAGAAAAATAGGAACATATTAGGCTCTGGAGTACTGAACTAGGACTCAGGAGATCTGGGTTCAAATCCCTGCTCATCCATGGAAACCCACTTAGGGATGGCAATACTAAGCCATTCCTAAAAAAAATCTCACATATCTTGGAAACCTTACTGGAGTTACTTTAAGTTGGATGTGACTGATGACACATCACAACAGAAAGAAGTTGTTTTACAGCAGGCTAGAGTTTTGCTCCATCTGGACAACTATTGTTAGCACAGACTTAAGTGGATCTCCAGGGCCACCTGGAGGTAGCAGTGTTGAATTTGGGACCTTCTATTAGATGTTCCACCACTGAGTTATGGCCAGAAATCTGATTTTTCAAAGTTGGATTTGTGTGCTGTGTATATACTGTACATGCCTGGTCATTAAGTTCTGCTGAGGACGGTGTCTCCTCTGTATTCCACCATTGAGAGCAAGGCGCTATGTCAAGACACAGGACAGGACTTGGCTTTCTTGACTGTAGCACCTTGGTTGTGGAATGCCCATCCCTTGGAGGCTTGATTGCCATGGATTTCATTTCAGTGTCATGTCAACACACAGCTGCTCCCCAGAGCTCAGCATGAGGAGGTTGTGGAGTTCTTTACACTGTCCATGGTTTTTCATGGTTTTAATGTGTTCAAATGGCTTTAGATGTTTTCAGTTCTTTTAAGAAGGATGCCAACAAACCAGAGCAAGTTTAGAGGAGGGAACAAGGAGCATCACAGAACTGGAAACCAAGCCCTAGGAGAAAAGACTGAAAGAAGTGGGGATGTTCAGCCTTGAGAAGAGAAGACGGAGGAGAGATAGGACAGCACTTTTCAAAGACAACAGTGGAGGGGCAGGATTTGTTATTGGTCATCCCAGAGTGCAAGGCATGTCATAATGGGCTCAAGATACAGGAAGCTAGATTTAGGCTGAATATCAAGAAAAACTTCTTAACTGTTAGAGCAGTACGACAATGGAAGCAATGACCATGGGAGGTGGTGACTGCTCCAACACTGGAGGCCTTCGAGAGAAAATTGGACCACCATCTTTTGATCTCAGAATATGTGACCGGATAGAGAAATATTCAAAAGAAACCAACAAAGAATGAATATTGCATTACCAATGGGTTCCTTTTGCTCTCGTTCTAGTTGGTTCAGAGGATTAGTGTAATTCTGTTCTGATCAATCAATGAGCGCAAAGCCAATCTTAGGGACAGCAACAGAAGTGGAAAAATATCTTTAATGTTTGGGGGATCTCTGTACAGCTAGAAGGCTCCTTCCCTCAGGTGGTGTCCTTAGAGAAATTCCTGTTTAATTAGTCTTCTATAGTGTATCGTATCCCATTGGTTTATTGCCTCCATTAAGGCTCCAATAACTTAACAAACAGATCAATAAACCATTATTACTTCCAGTCTTTCAAGGAGCCCACCCTTGTTCCTTCCTCATCTCAACCCTAACCAGCAGTGGTGAAATTTACAGTTTCTCGTCACTTAAAAAAAAAAAAAAGCCAGGACGATTCATTAAAGCAATCCATGCCGGAGAAATGCATCTTCCCTTGGAAGACAAAAGAAGGATAATTAGAAGCCATCGTAGCTGGTAGAGGTTAGGGATTTGCAGAAACACAATAAGGGGGCATTAAGGGCATCTATGATGTATGGAAGTGAGAGCTGGACCATCAAGAAGGCTGACCTCCGAAGAATTGATGCTTTTGAATTGTGGTGCTGGAGGAGACTCTTGAGAGTCCCCTGGACTGCAAAGAGAACAAACTTATCCATTCTGAAGGAAATCAACCCTGAGTGCTCATTGGAAGGACAGATCCTGAAGCTGAGGCTCCAATACTTTGGCCATCTCATGAGAAGAGAACACTCCCTGGAAAAGACCCTGATGTTGGGAAAGTGTGAAGGCAAGAGGAGAAGGGGACGACAGAGGACGAGATGGTTGGACAGTGTCATCGAAGCGACCAACATGAATTTGACCCAACTCCGGGAGGCAGTGGAAGACAGGAGGGCCTGGCGTGCTCTGGTCCATGGGGTCACGAAGAGTTGGACACGACTTAACGACTAAACAACAACAACAAGGGCATCTCAGATCTTTTCAGATCCAAGACTCAAGTTTAACTCCATGCTGGAGCAGAACCTCCATTGTTGTGGTTTATTGTAGGCATGGGGAATGGGGTGGCGTGTCCTTATGAAAAGGCTAGGGAATGTATGCCATTATCTGTTCTTGATCCTCCCAGAATGCCGGAGACATAATAACAGGCTCAAGCTACAGGAAGCCAGATTTAGGCTGAATATCAGGGAGGAAAACTTCTCAACTGTTAGAGCAGTACGATGATGAAACCCATGACCACTGGAGGTGGTGAGTGCTCCAACACTGGAGGACTGCAAGAGAAAATTGGACCACCCTCTCGACAGATCTGCTTTGATCTGGATTCCTGCCTTGAGCAGGGGGTTGGACTCGATAGCCTTAGAGGCCCCTTCCAACTCTATGATTCTAGGATTCTTCAGATAGGAAAGGCCAAAGTGAGAAGTGGGTGGAGCCAAATCCAGAGTAGGTGGGGCCAGAACTAAGAGTGGGTGGGGCAACCTTCTCTCTTAAAGTTCCTCTCTCTCTCTACTACACCTTCCCTTTCTTTCCGACTCTCTTTATTTCCCCTCGGCCAGCAGGGTAGACGTGAGAAGGATTGTTCTTTCCACGGGTGGGAATTGATCACATCCATTTTTTATAAGGCTGAGGGTCCCATGAAATAAAGACAAAGCTCTGTTGCTTGTATGCTGCTTTTCCTGTATGTGTTTTTCTTCTCTCTGTTTTTTCTTTCGTCTTATAGGAAGCACAATGAATGTACCCTGAGCAAGACACAATCTTATGCATCATTAGTTGCTTTGGGGATAAGGTTCATCACCACGAATAACTCTTGTAAAATTCAGATTAAAACCCGGTGCAGATTCACCATCCCTGCTACCCCGGAGTGGCTAATCCCCTCTGTTCTTAGGACCTGGTCAAAGGCAAGCAACAAAACCCAGGTCACAGAGGGCAATAAGAAAGAAAACAAAAGTAAGAACTGCTAGATAGTTCGGTAGTTTAAGTCTTTGGCTGCAGACCCAGCGGTTGGGAGTTCGATTCCACCCTGGGCCTCCTTGAGAGAGGCTGAACGCGATGATCCATAGGGACTTTTCCAGCTCTGCAGTTCTAAGAGGATGATCACAATCTGTACAAAGATACAGAAACATGTACTTAATGCCAAGCTGTGTGTTACGGGCAGCACACCCCAGGAAGCAAAAATCTATTATGGTGTCTCAAAGACATGATTCTGGCAGACCTTCATGACCGAACAACCACCCTCGAAAAGAAAGCTTGTACTTATTCTCCTGATGACCATTCAGAAATCAAAGCTATCTAATATGCAGCCTCCAGGAGCCAGGAAGCGCTACTGCTGTGACAATCAGACTTTTTTTTTTTGCACTTGAACCATTCCCTCTTCTACTGACTTGGTATCCTTTGGGCTTCTTTGGAGGAAGTTGACCATCTCAGACAGAAGAACTTGGCCGTTTCATGGGGCAAGGGCATTTACCAGCTGGGCTCTTCTGCTAGAAGTTCCAAACAAGCTCAAGGCACTCCGCTCTCATCCTTCTAGAAGTTTCCTGTGAATGCCTGCCGGTCGTCTTGGGAATTAAGAAGTTTTTCACAAAGAAATGGCGTCACCCAAAGAAGTCTCAGAGCTGTGAACTATTGAGTGATGGAAGAGAGCTGATTAGACGTGAATGCTCCATTCTTAGAGGAGGGCTGAACACAATAATAGTCTTTCTAAACAACAAGGAAGTCTAAAAAACGCAGCAATTTAGTCATGTAAAGAAAAATGGAAAGGGGGGGGAGGGGGAATCAAATGACAAACAAATAATTCCAAACCAAACTAGGAAAAGAAAAGAAGTGACTTTTAATTATATAATCTTTCTCTCTTTCTCTCTTTTTGATGAATTTATTTCTGACAGTTTTGTGCGATGACAAGGGAGTGCATTTTATATGCCAAGGGGATTTTTTTTCCCCCCTTTCAAAAAAGCTAACCATTATTCAATCTCGACTGTTAAGGCTTTCGAATTGGCAAAATGATTCTTAATACAGTTTTTAAGTGTTATGTTTATTGTCAGGAAACGGGGAGGACGGGGGGGGGGGAACCCACGACAATTACCAAGTCACGTGACCTATAAGTCTGTCTGTTTCTTCCTTTGCCTTTATTATACTTTTAAAAAAAGAATAGCGAGAAAATATGTTTTTGCCCAGCTTCTTTCGCTGTACAGATTGACAAGCCTTTAAAAGACAGCCGTTTTCCACATTTGCAGACTTTATAAGAAGGAGGGGATCAGCTAACTTTGAAGCCAATGAATCGCTTGTCTTTTAAGTTGAACAATCAATTATGTTTGTATAGCTATTTCTGAGTTTGTCTTTTCAAAAGAACAAGGAGTACATTGTTTAAAATATCTGTCTCTGTCTCTCAGCAGTCCTTCTCCGAATGGAGACAGGCAGCTAGAAAAGGTGCAAATTTTGGAAATGTATGGAGGCTGGAGGTTGGCCATTTATGCACTGGGTCCGAAGCACTTGCCTCTCACTTTATTTCACTGAAGCATTGATTCCGTTTCTTGTTCTTGCGCTGAGACATGCTTTGAAGGCATTGATGTGGAAAAACATAGGGAGCTTGTAGCTGGAGCACGGCAGAACCCTTAAAATTGGGGCAATGCACCCCGATGTTCTCCATAGGCCACCCCCTGAAAAAGCAACATACAAATCAAAGTAACATCAGTCGATGTGGCATCTTATGCTTTCCTCTTTATCAGAGCCAGTCCTTCTATTCAATCATAATCATCATCATCTTAGAATTGCAGAGCTGAAAGGGACCCTATAGATCATCGGGTCCAGACACTGTTGGGAACTGATCTCTCAATGGCCAGAAGCCTAAGCCACTGAACTGTCCAGCCAGCTAAATTGTTGTTGTTTAGTCGTTAAGTTGTGTCCGACTCTTTGTGACCCCATGGACCAGAGCATGCCAGGCCCTCCTGTCTTCCACTGCCTCCCGGAGTTGGGTCAAATTCATGTTGGTCACTTCGATGACACTGTCCAACCATCTCGTCCTCTGTCGTCCCCTTCCCCTCTTGCCTTCACACTTTCCCAACATCAGGGTCCAGCTAAATTACTGGACCCTAATTTGGATCTTTCACATCATCATCAGCACCATCACCATCATCATCTTAGAACTGCAGAGCTGGGAGGGACCCTATAGATCATCGGGTCCCTCCCCTGTTGAGGAGGCACAGCTCGGAAATTAAACCCAGCTCACCTGCCAGTCCCTCAGATCTGAACACGGAACCTGCCTAAATGCCAGGCCTACCCAGGCACCAAGCTCATGATCAGCACCTCCTTTTTCCTGACTCTTTCCTCCACGTAGGCATGCAAAGATCCTAGCTGGAACTAGGACTGGGGTTTTTGTATTATTTTTTTTAGACTCCAAAAACCATAATTCTCTACTCTGGGAGTTCTGCCTACTTTGCAGACACATTATAAACCCCTGAATTCGATGCACCTGACAGAAAGGACGCCATTGGAAGTCTTTGAGGCTTAGCTAGGTGAAGCTCTGCCATAGCTTTCTTCTCAGGAAGAAAGCTCCCAGCTGGCACTGGGGCAGGAACAGGAAGTGGGGGCTGAGCTAGGCCTAGCTAAGTCTAAAAGCGTTCAGGCCTTTCTCCCAGGTGAGCCACACTGAGGCATTTGTGAGGTGTCTACAAGGTAGTTGGAACTCCCAGAATGGAGAATTATGGTGCTTGTAGTCCAGAAAATCCAAAAATTGCACCCCTGGTGGGAATGGGAAACTAAAGGAGACAACATCTCTGTTGGTTCTTGACTGCCTTCTACCCTAACCTTGCTGCTGAGCCTTTGGGCATGTTTGATCTTCTGGAGTACCTAAGTGTACTTTTGGACTTCTGCTTGCTTGCTTGACTCTTGGACTGGCTTGGACTTTGAATTTAGATCTCCTGTGCCTAGCTGCACCCTAATAAGCTTTTATTTGCCAACCCTGGAACAGGTTGTGTTCACCATAAGGTATGGTAGGAGAGCTATCTTTTACAAGGGGTTCAGAGCTCCTTGTCTCGTGTGGTGCAGGAGAGAAAAGATGCACCTTTTTGGGGGGACCATCTTTCCTCCTTCGTACACACAAGAGGCAGAGGAGATGTAATGTTCACAGAGCTGGTGCAATTTATTCCCACCGCCGAAGGAATCGGCCATATTTCATGACAAGCAGAGCCTGGAGTGAGGATGAAGGTCAGCCCATCAGAGGTGGAAATAAATTGTATCGGATTACAGCTTCCCATTACGGGAGCTATTTATAGCTTCTCTCCTTTGAAAACTATCTGGGAATTTGTTTGCTCTGGATTCGTTCTCTCTCTCAATTAAAAGTCACAGCTCAGAAGTGACTCTGGAAGGAAGGCCCCTAATTTGTGGAAGAAAATTACTTGCCCGTGGCAGTAGAAAACGGCTGGCCATGAGATCGGGAGCATTTTGAGGATAGCCAGTGGTAGCTCACCTGGTTATTGCTACGAAGTGGAGCAAGAACAGAGCAAAAAAACTGAGAGGCAGTGTAGGGTAATGGTTAGAGTGCCAGCCAGGGGTGTGGGGAATTCAGGTTCGAATCCCCAACGAGCCATGGAATTCAGCAAGCTAGGTTTTTCTCTCACTGATCTACCTCCCAAGGTTATTGTAAGGAAAACCACCAGCTTGAGGGAGCATCATTTGTGCTGCCTTGAGGCTACCGGTGGGCAGAGATGGTGACAAAGAAATCAACACACAGCAGAACCTCTGGGAGAAAAATGCAAATTCTGTGCTACTGCTAGGAATTGGTGAGCACACCGCCCCTTGAGAAATTGTTAAGGAATTTCTCCTGCCCCAGAGAAAATGTGACGACTTTTCTCTGTCTCCCCAAATTCGTGTCCAGGAATTCTGTTTGGAATGGTTTAATCCAAAACAGATATTTGGTGACATAGGTTGTTGTTGTTGTTTAGTCGTTAAGTCGTGTCCGACTCTTCGTGACCCCATGGACCAGAGCACGTCAGGCCCTCCTGTCTTCCACTGCCTCCCGGAGTTGGGTCAAATTCATGTTGGTCGCTTCGATGACACTGTCCAACCATCTCGTCCTCTGTCGTCCCCTTCTCCTCTTGCCTTCACACTTTCCCAACATCAGGGTCTTTTCCAGGGAGTCTTCTCTTCTCATGAGATGGCCAAAGTATTGGAGCCTCAGCTTCAGGATCATAGGTACCAGCTCTTAGAGTAGAACTGGCTCCAAGTCTAGGAATAACAACCGGTGATTGGCCTACAAGAGGAAGAAAGAGGAAGAAGCTCGTGTGGAGAAAAGAATATGAACCAAACCTTGATGAACCAGAGGGTCCCTTCCTGCTCTGCAGTTCTGAGATGGTGGCAATGATGAAAGTAGGGAGCTCAAAATAGCAGATTCTATACCTCTCTCTTCCATTTCCTCCACCTCACCTTGATTCTGGTCTATGAGATTACCTGCCATCATCATCATCATCATTAACAATAATTTTACACTGTCTTTCTCCTTGGAAAAGGACCCAAGGTGGCTTATGACATTTAAAGACAATATTTAAGAACAAAACAACGAGTCTACAAAGGCGGCGTACATCATTAAAAGGTCTTTGACGGCTTGCGGAAGGACAGCCAAGATGCAGCCAAACTGGCCTCCAGTGGGAGGGAGTTCCACAGTCTCGGGGCAGCCACAGGCTACTTTATGGTAAACTTTCCATAGACATCTTTTGCAAACGCAGTAGAACTGGACCGGACACACTTTTGACCTGACTCAATGAGATGACTTTTAGGGCAGAAGACTGATCAGGAAAATGATGTCAATAATGTTATATCTAAACCACAATCATCAGTCTTCTGTCAGGAAGCACTCCATCACTTGATGATTTGAGAAACAGGGCTTACAGTCAACGTCCCTGTTTTCTGGTTGTAAAAAGAAAAAAACGCTTACAATGGATATGATTAAGGAGGGGGATTGGTGGATTTTCTGGACTAGAAATACCATAATTCTCCATTCTTCTTCTACCTGCGTTATGGGCAGTGCACAAACATCTGAATGTGATGCCCCTGGGGAAAAGGCCTAAATGAAAAAAGATCTGAGGCTGAGCTAGGCCTAGCTCTGTCCAAGCATCTGGTTCAGAAAAAAAAAGTTCCCAGCTAGCATTGGGACAGGAACAGGAAGTTTGGGCCGAGCTAGGCCGAGCTAGTCCTCAAAGCTTTTTCATTTAGGTCTTTCTCCTGAGTGTCATGTTTGTGAGGTGTCTGCAAGGTAGGAAGAACTCCCGGAATAGAAAATTATGGTATTTCTAGTCCAGAACATCTGAGAATCCCCCCTCTAGTCACAGTTACCCCATTGCAACCCAAGGTATGTAAAATAGTCCCTGGATTTTGTAAGTCGTACGGTCTTAACCTTCAGAATATGCCTATATCCTTGTTCTATGTTCTGCCTTGTCTGTCGTAGCTGCCTTCAATTCCCCATCTTGGCCCGCCACTGTCCCCCTCCCACCGGTGACAGGGGGGGATGATGGCACACACTCACCCCAGTGGGTCGGAGCTGTCATGATCATGCGGGTGCAGGGACCGCAACCACGGCGCCGCTTCATTGCCGAAGAACCTGTGAGAAATTAAATTCTCCACTTGGCTGGTCCGGGTGACTCGGTTTTGCTCCGCCAACTTGTTTCTTCATTATATTTTTGGCTGATAACTGACGGCAGGCTTGTCTTGTCTGCTTAATGCCAGCCGAACGGCTCCATGAGAAGAACTGGAGTTGTCTGTCTCCTGAAAAGGCACACTGGATGACTATCCCCCACCTCATTTATTTTACCGACAGGTGGATGAGAGGGTGGCCCAGGTGGATCACCTCCACTCAGAACACTGACCCAAGATGGTGGGTTTTCCGGGTTTTTGTCATTCCGCTCTGGCTCTCCACCTCACTCCACCTCAGAGATGAATTTCGGGCTAAATGGCAGGGAGGAATTTTAGTTTTTTAGGTCAAAATCTGTATTTCCTGATGAAGGTGGTCCTTTGCCGAGTATTTCTGTTCTTAAAATTGCACCCTATTCCTGATTTTTGAGAAGCTTTCTTGTCTTAACTGCTGTCCATTAGCACCATCCAAGCCTCCTGTTAACAAGAAATCATACTTAAGAATTAAAACTAAATACGTGAGTTTAATTTCGTTCGTTCGTTCGTTCGTTCGTTCGTTCGTTCGTTCGTTCCGTCCGTCCTTCCTTCCTTCCTTCCTTCCTTCCTTGTTTGAGGAATCCTAAATTCTAATAAAGGTATCTATCAGAGACACCCTAAGCTGAATAAAAATATACTTTTTCTTTACTCAAACCTTACAGCTATGCACTTTTTTGGATTTTTTTTTAATGCTCCCCCCCTTTTTTTTTTTTTTTTTTTTTTTTTGGAACAGCTCATCAATCTGAACAAGACAAGGAAACACATCTTTCACTGAGTTCCTGTTCACAATTGGGATTTCTTAACCCAAGGTAGCAAAAGACAAAGTGCCAGTAACATGTGTATCCACCATCCGAGTGTAGACCCTTAGTGGTACATTTTTAAAAAGAGAGAGACTACCTTATTTACTCTTTATGAGACTTTGGGGATCAAACATGGTTTAGAGAGAAATGGAGGACATATTCTCACAGGCAACAGTGCAAAGTGAGGGTGGTCACATTCTGAACGATGTAATTGTGAGTTTCAACATTGCTTCAAATGTGGTCATCACCCTCATGGACCACCTTGGTACACAGGTACGTGTAACTCAACACCACCCTTCTAGGATCTGACACATGCATGCTTAGACTGGTAAAAGTTTGGACTAAAACCCGGTTTAGATTCTTCGTCTCTTGTATTTGCGTTCTTCGAAGTTGGCTGTTGGCTAGGACCATAGAATCCTAGGAAGGTCAGTCAAATTCTTCCTAGGGGCTTCACTCCATTCGAAACCTATTTTGTGGGTTAGGTTCAGCACCATAGAGAGCTCCTATAAATTTTGGGGTAAAACCTGGAGCAGGAATGACTGCCCCTCTGGCAATGGAGCCACCACCTCCACCATGGAGGGCTATGCATTCCCCAGTCCTGGTATTATCCTTTACCCTAACATACGAAGCAAGGAATGCTGCAGTCGACATCTGGGTCTGCAACTCCCATCACCCTTAGCCAGTACACCTGATGATGAAGGATTCTGGGAGTTGTAGTCCAACTATATCTCAAAGACTGCACTTTGCCCATAATGGAGTCCAGACTCTGCTAATGTCTCCCCCCCCTCCCTTGCTCCTAATGCTAACTGCCAATGAATCCTCTCTCTCCTCCCTTTGCTCCTCTTTCGAGCCCCCAACTCCACTTTGTGTGAAATGCATTTATTCCTCTCTCTTTAATGCACCACTCCTGACCTTTCCTGCCAGCCCCCTTCGGAGCCGGGCTAGGAGTCGTGCGGAAAAGTCACGTCAAATGGGGCAGTAAAAACCACTTTGGCCTGATGAGAATGAATGGGTGTAGGAGGAATGGCTCAAGTCTTTTCCCCCCATCGCTTGCTGCTCTGTGGTCCCCCCCTCCACCCCAGAATCTGAAATGATGGGGGGGAGGACCTGAAGGAGGAAGCCGTTGTGGGGGAAAATACCGCTACAGGTATTGGCGCCTGCCTTCATGGGTGCTAATTGTGCGCTGTGGAAGGATTGACTTGTAAAACGTATTTGGGTTGCCTGAAGGACAAACATTTCTACAAATCATATTATTGTATGCGGAGAAATTGGTAACACTTGGCGTTATGGCTCCATGTATAAATACCCTATTATTTATGAAATTAAATTAAACGGCACTTGATAGCAATCCTTTTCCCTCCCCTAATGCCAGTGTGTTGCTTTTTAAATGCTACCTTCCTGTTATAAAGTCATCTATTAGATCTCGGGAGTCCATCAACTGGTGGAAAAATTTATTGTCCATGGATTTTATAACACACTGAGTGTTAACAGTCGGAAACAAATAGGCAATTCCCAAGATAATGTGGTGCAGACTTCTCTCTCCCCCCCCCTCCTAAAAAGGCAGTACTTTGGAATAGGATCTTTATTAAGTATAAAACGGGTGCTCAGTGTTCTATCAGAAGCTGGCATGTCTAAGAAACACCTCCAGGCGGAGAGATGTGAATGAAGGGTCCTGGATTTTTCAAGAGATGTATGCTTGATTCTCCATGGCTGAAATAATGGGGGTGAAGAGGGAAAGTGGAATTCCTCCATCAGTGGCTGGTCCAGTACTTCCTGAGACCTTCAATTAGCCCTACCCGATTTCAGTTTAGAAGGCAAATTTTTGCTCAATTTGTTTTCACACTTGAGAGCAAAAATTTTCAATTTTTTCCCCTCTGAACTGGGCAACGTCATAAGCAGCTTCTCTTCCTCCTCCTCTGCATTTTGGAGTTTATTGTGAAAAATTCGTAGATGTGAGGGGTTTATGCACAAATTGTGCATTTAGTGCAAAAGACTGTGCATTTTGCACAAAATAGCATGGCCAGAATCCTATTGGCTTATACAACAGTTTAAAAACAATCTAAGCAACATGAGAGGTTTTCCAGGCCATTGCCTGCATTGACATCTCCTGCTTACATGGTTGCTCCTTCATGAATATATTTAAAAAATAGTATTTGGCCCAGTTTTTGCTCCTGTAAAATAGAACTTGCTACTGAAACATCCATGTCTTTTTAGTTCATGTGGCTGAAGATGAAAAAAGCACAGGTCTTTATGGACTTGTGTAAGAGTGAAAAAGTTCACAGTGGCTGACTGTTTTTGTGAAGGAACATCTCAATACGTTGAAGCATCCACTTCCATTGAGAATATTTGTGAGTATACATTATGTCAGTGGTTCCCAACGTTGGGTCCCCAGATGTTCTTGGACTACAAATCCCAGGGATCCTGGCCAGCACAGCTAGTGGTGAAGGCTTCCAGGAGTTTTAGTCCAAGAATATCTGGGGACCCAAGGTTGGGAACCACTGCATTTTATCCTTCCTTCAGTTGTGTCATCACTTAGCCAAACCTAATTATCCAGCCAGCACTGTGATGGTATCTTGTTCATTGCATGAACATGGCAAGACCTTCATTTCATTCCATGACTAGAATAAATTCAAGCATGTGTCTAATTCATTGAGTAACAGTTTATGAAGACAAGAATTGAGAAAATCTCAGCTTCTCTCTCTTCTCCACCAAGGAGGAGAAGGTTACTAGCACCCCATTACTTCTCGCAGAAAAACAGGGGGAATCAGTCTACTTCTAGGCCATCAAACTTTGCTTGCATGCGGTTTTAGTTGCTGTGTCTACATTTTTGGATTTTAAAACTACAAGAAATCGTACAGCATTGTGATTTCTTTTATCATCTTCTCTGCATCTTAGTCCAGGAAGTGCAATTCAGGTCAAGTTGCTTATGCAATAACATTTTTAAATCTTCCTATTCATTTCTGTAGCTTTTATCTTCTCTCTGAGCACCACAACAGTCTTCAGAGAGGCAAACATGGTAGCCAATGGAGGCTGGTGCCTTTGACGTCAGACTGTTCTCTGAGTTCCAGTCTGAACTTAGTGAGAGCTCTCCATGGTGCTGAATTCCTATTCTAGGGATTCAACACATTAGATAGCTCCTATAAAGTTCAGATCAGAAGTGAGAGGAGATAGGCTGCCTTACTGACATAGGCATCCGATGTTCTCCAGATCCCCACCTGGTGTCCTGTAGCTTCGAGCACTACCAAAGGGGAAACGATGTAGAATCATAGAATGATTGAGTTGGTGCGGGCCAAGATTTGAAGACTATACCTCTGTTAATGCATTCTAAAATCACATTTGCCTTTTTGTAGCGACATCACACTGTTGACTCATATTCCACTCGTGATCTACAATGACTCTGAGATCTTTCTCACTTGTAGTATTACTGAGCCATGTATCCCCCATCTTGTAACTGTGCTTCTCTTACCTTTAAGGCATCTGATGGATGTCATCCCTTATGTTGCTCCCAAAGAGTCATGCTGGGTGACAGGAATGATGGTGTACATAAGAGAAAAGAATATAAGAAAGACTCTCCAGGGTCTGTGAGACATACTGGAGAAAGGACAGGGTTGAAAAAAGAAGCAAAGAAATACCAATGCTAGCAAATAAATATTTATTTGTTAATACATTTTGTTTGTTTGTTTGTTTGCTTGTTTGTTTATCCGTCCTTTGGAGGAAAGAAGCTTTCACATGGCTACACCACTGCCCATTGGGGGTGCTTTCTCTCATGTCCCAAACAGCCACCATTAATGGCTTTTGCCACAGACAACAGAGTGTGAGGGGACATAAATTAAATGGCGGTCCATTGGAGAGAAATTTCTACCTCAGTAAAGATGTCTTGTCTGCTTGTTTCCCACACTCGGAGAGAATTCCGGAAGGTCAAGCTTGTGTTTTATTTTAAGAGGAGTAAGACGGAGCCAGTTCATTCTATAACACTTTGATTGTCCTTCTCTTTGGGGGTTTTGTCATCTGAGCATACACCAACATATACACACACCCCAGTGGAGACAGGGGTTCTGTATGTCGGTGGTCAAGTCTGTGTACCTTTCATTCTCCATATTCATTATTTTTCCTTGCAAAAGTTAGAAAGTCAGGAAAGTTCTTATGGTGAACAAAAACATACCTGTCAGGATCTGGGTGGCGGCAGGGCTTCCCCTGCACCACTGCCCTGGCAGCTGCAGGATCGGGGCCAGCTTGGTCCCAGGAAGAGCCCAGCATTTGCAGGATCAAGCGCTGCTAGAGCAGCAGCTGCTGAGGCTCTGATGAGGTCAACTTCGGAGTCCTGAGGGAAGGCCTATTTAAGGAAGGATTCTCCATCCCAGAAGCTGCCTTGGCAACATTGGTCTTTGGCCGTGCTGTGGTGCTCCTCTGCTCTTGGGACCCAGTGCTCCTGCTCCAGTTTCGGTTCCTGTTCTGAACTCCAGTATTCCTGACCCTGTATCCCTTCTCCAGCTCAGTGCTCCCATTCCAGTGGTCTGGTTCCAGTCCTGGTGCTCCGGTTTCCGCTCCTATCCTGGCTAGTTGGTCCGTGTGAGTTTGGGCGTGGCCCTCTGTGCTGGGTCCTGGTACCCTTGCCACCACTGTTGAAGGCAACTGTGCACAACTGGGACCCTGACAATACCAGAGATTATTCTGAGCCACCTTTGATGTCTGTGATGTTAGACTAAAAAGTACACAGTGGGTGAAATCCAGTAGTAAGTCACAACTAGAGTAGACCCATTGAATTAGTGGGGATTTGGTAAGTCAAGTCCTCCATAAGTCCCAATGACTCAACAGGCTTACTCTAGATGCAATTTATTGTTGGATTGCAGCCAGTGTGATTTGGTTGCTGAGAAGTTGGAGATGGGTGTTGATTCAATAGGATCAACACAAGTTGATCAACGGGGCTACAAGGCACCTTCCAAACTGGATGATTGTTTATATGGAACCCATGGAAACCACATCCTGTGATGAAAGTCTGAAAGAACTGGGCATGTTTAGCCTTGAGAAAACAAGACTGAGGGGAGATAGGAGAGCACTTTTCAAATACTTGAAAAGGGAGTCAAGGAGGGACAGGATGTGCTCTCAATCATTCCAGAGTGCAGGACCACGTAATAATGGGCTCAAGCTACAGGAAGCCAGATTCTGGCTGAATATCAGGAAAAACATCTTAACTGTTAGAGGAGTACAACAATGGAACCCATGACCTTGGGAGGTGGTAAGCGCTCCAACACTGGAGGCATTCAAGAGAAAACTGGACCACTATCTGTCAGATCTGCTTTGACTTGGATTCCTGCTTTGAGCAGGAGGTTGGATTTCCAACTCAATCATCCTCCCATGATTCTAAGCTGTATTTCATGAAACTTTTAAAAGTTCTTCTCTCTTTCTCTCTCTCTGTGTGAATGTGTGTGTTTGGTGTAGGTATACGGTGTTCTGCGCAAAGCGAAAATTGCACGTCAAAAAAAGAAGAGATAATACATCTTTATCCTGTTATGATGATTTCTAAATTTTTCCTCTCATGTCAGCCAAGTTGGGAGGGGAAGGGCCTGCTATTGGCTGAGCTGCCCTCCCAAGATGGCTCCCCCCTGCCAGTTCTGCAAAGTGTCTGCTGCGAATTCGAACAGTAGGAAATCCAAGGGTGATAAATAGCTATTTCTAAGTAAATTTCATGCAATTGCCCTTTGGTTAAAGTCTCTCCTCTCAGCACTTTTCCTGCGCCCGCCGCACCGCTAATAACATTCAAGAGCGAGTACTCGGTGGTGTGACAACTGATTGCACTTTGAAGCAGTAAATGGCTGATTTCATAATTGGTATAATTTTTCACAAGTACCTGAATGTCATAGAGAGAAAGAATAAGCAACCTGGACTTAATACGGGAGCTTTTTCAATTCGCCCGGCAAAAATCAATAAGGTATTAAATCCTCTCAAACTGATTAAAATAATGGGAGCCCGAACCAAGGATGGGTGAGGAAAGCAGCTGGCTTTGGAAGGAGGCAGTCGGGGGGCAGAAGGGGAGATTGATGGCCAAAGGGTTAAAATATGGGACTCTTGTAGGGAGAGGCCTCATATCTCCTATGTAAACTTTATCATAGTTTTCCTCCCTCTGCTTCATGTTCGCAGTATTCCACTTAACACAATGGAAATGGCATTCCCCTTTTACTGTTCTGTTGTTGTTATTCCTCTGGTATAAGGCCAAAGGGGCAGCCCTCAAACACCAAGGATAATGAAAAGAAACAGTGACTCCATTCCATTGATGGAGTCACTGTTTCTTAGGAGAAAGGCGGCGTATAGGTATTTTAAATAAATATAAAATAAAAGTTTCAGCTCAGCTCCAGAAGATGGGTCAAGCAAGTTCAGAGGAGGGCCACAAAGATGATCAGGGGACTGGAAACCAAACCCTAAGAGGAAAGACTGAAAGAACTGGGCATGTTGAGCCTTGAGAAAAGAAGGAGAGGAGATAGGATAGTACATTTCAAATACTTAAAAGGTAGTCCTATAGAGGAGGGCAGGATGCGTTCTCTATCATCCCAGAGCGCAGGACACGTAATAATGGGCTCAAGCGACAGGAAGCCAGATTTCAGCTAAATATCAGGAAAAACTTCTTAACTGTTAGAGCAGCATGACAATGGAACCAGTGACCTCTGGAGGTGGTGAGCGCTCCAACACTGGAGGCATTCAAGGAGAAATTGGACAACCATCTGTCAGATCTGCTTTGATTTGGAAACTTGCAGAGGGTGGACTCAAGGGGAGCCCAAGAAACACAGTTAAAAATTCTAAATTAAAGCATGGAGGTGGTGGTAAATGTCACTCCATAGAAACCAGTAATCAGGTTTTTCCATCATGCTCTAAGACAGTGCTTCCTAACCTTGGGTCCCCAGATGTTCCTGGCCAGCAATTCACAGAAATCTTGGCTGTCGCAGCTCGTGGTGAAGGCTTCTGGGAGTTGTAGTCCAAGAACAACTGGGGAACCAAGGTTGGGAACCACTGCTCTAAGAGGTCTGCAGGTAACTGTTTCTAGGGACCACTGGTACACACCATGGATGCATCCATCAGCCCTGCCTTTTGGAAGGCACCAGGGTTGCTATGGCAATGATCTCGCCAGGCAACTTTCCTGCCTCCAGGCACCTTTAGGAAAGTTCAATTAGCATCAGTAATAACTTGACTATTATCATCCTCCGGGCTACAAAAGAAGAGAAGAAGAAATAAAGAGGAGAGGAAGAGGCGATGACACATTTTCAATTTTTCTTTTTCCTCTGAAAGAATTTAGAAATCTAGGATGCTCCTTTATGAGAAAAGAAAAGCTGCCAACAAGTCTAAAGATCTAATTGGGAAATTGCATCATAGTTGTTTTTTTTTTACCTCAAGTGTGGTCAGGGGGTCTCTTCTCCCCATTTTGTCCCACTAGCAATCTCCCCAAGCATCTGAGTGCCTGATGTAAATCTGGCTTGGGAACCATTGCTCTAGAACAGTGGGTCCCCACCTTGGGTCCCCAGATATTCTTGGACTACAACTCCCAGAAGCCTTCACCACTATCTGTGCTGGCCATGATTTCTGGGAGTTGTTGACTACGAACGTCTGCAGACAAAATGTTGGGAAGCACTGCTTCAAAAGCAAGTGAGTATTTCTCCTTTGGACGTGTCTTCAGCTTTTGCTGTTTGCTTTGAGGCCTCCATTCCTACCCAACTGAGCAAACACTGGGCTGGTCATTGTGAGAAACAAGGTATTGTATAGATCAGAGGTTCCCAACCTTGGTTCTCCAAATGTTCTTGGATTAAAGCTCCCAGAAGCCTTCACCATTAGCTGTGCTGGCCAGGATTTCTGGAGTTGTAGTCCAAGAACATCTGGAGATCCAAGCTGGGGAACCACTGCTATAGATGGACCATTGATCCAAGCCAGCAAGGTTCCCCTCCTGTTCTTCAGTCCATTTTTAAATAAGTGTCGTCATTTTTAAGGGTTATTGTAATCCCTGCCCTATAACTTCCCACTAAAATGTGAGAAACACAACATACAGTAGAATGTCATGAAGTCCATTAAGGGGAGTTAAATTCTCTACATCTTCCTTCAGGTTCTCCACCAGAGTTTTCTCTCCATAACTTTCTTTCTGTTTCTAACCCTTCTTCCATCTGATTCGTCCTGTCATCTGCTTGTCTTTTCAAAATGTAGATCTAAACGTTTGCACATATATGCCCACCTTTCCTATCTCCAGATCTGACGCCATCTCCCCCACCTCTGGAGCATGAGGTATGATTCACATTTGTGATTACAGTTTTCAAACTCACTTCCCATTTTCCAGGCGAGGGGACTTTGCCAGGACTGCTTTGTGCCCAAGATTAAAACCCTTCAGGGAGTAGACAATCCAATCTCTCCCTTTGAAGACCAAAGCAAATCGAATCTTTGCAAGGAGCAAGCAAATTTCATTATCAACACATAGTTTGCTACTTAACTATCCTTGCGAATCATCAAGTGTTCATGAGGTTTAATTAAGAGGTCTTAGAGTTGTAAGAAACACCCACACACCCAAATTCTGTGCCGTGGTAGATCGAGGGAGCCCATAGGTAAAGGTAAAGGTTCCCCTTGACATTTAGTCCAGTCATGTCCGACTCTAGGGCACGGTGCTCATCCCCGTTTCCAAGCCATAGAGCCAGCGTTTGTCCGAAGACCGTTTCCGTGGTCACGTGGCCAGCGCGACTAGACACGGAATGCCTTTACCTTCCCACCGAGGTGGTACCTATTTATCTACTCGCATTTACATGCTTTCGAATGGCTAGGTTGGCAGGAGCTGGGACAAGCGACGGGAGCTCACTCCGTCGCGTGGATTCGATCTTACGACGGCTGGTCTTCTGACCCTGCAGCACAGAGGCTTCTGCGGTTTAACCCGCAGCGCCACCACGTCCCCTGAGGGAGCCCATAGGTCATCCCAAATGATGACTTTACTCAACTTGTACCTTACCTGCTCAGTGAAGTTGAGAAGACACAGAAATAGAAGTTATAGGTTCACATAGTATTAACTGCAGATATCGCTTTTACTTGGGCAGCTTCACAGAGAAGTTTACCATATGGGATTTCACGTGTGGACTTTGCTGAGTTAAGGTAACCAGTTTTTTAAGCCCACCCATCCTACACAGTTTTCTAATGGCAAGTGGGGGAAGAATGCTGTTTGGTTTGCAGAGCAGAAGCACATCTACCAAAATCGTATTTCCCCAAACCAATATGTAAACTAAAATGCAGTTGTCACTTGTTTCTGTTGGGGAGCTTTGAATTTCTGGTCAAAATTCTCTTTTGTCACACAGCAGAAGTACAAAGAGATTCAAAGAGTAGAATAGCTTCCAGTTCTCCAGATAGTCCTCCCCTTTTCTCATTAACTGGCACTTACTGTCTCAGTAACTCACTCTAGGCCATTAGTAGTAGAATGAATAAAAACCTTTCATTACTTACAGTTGGGAATAGCAAACGGGAAACTGACAAACTGACTTCAACAGATGAGGGAGGGGGAAGAACACTCAGCAGAGAGGCGAAAAGGAATTCAGAGATGGGAAGGAATGATTGGTTGTACTGGATAGATTGACAATCACCCCAGCCCAGAAATGTCCCTCCCAGTGAAACAAACTACAGACAGCATGCGAGGTTGTAAAAACTCCAACGGTTTCTACTTCTCTGAAGCTTGTCATGCAGATCTTCCACCCAAAACATGCCTTTTGAGGTACTGAAATATATAGTCAGAATCCCATAAGACATGGTATCCAGAAGTGTATGTTCTTTGTTTTTTCTCATCAACATTTCCTGAGAAGTTTCTCAGCTGAAGATATGATGCCATATCTTGAATATCACATTTCTTTTCTCTTCCTCTACCATGTAACTCAATCCGGAGTTATTCTAGATTAAAAAGTGGGGTGTAAATTTTGACAAGAAACACAGATCAAATTATTATCCTTGCCATTGTGTCATTCCTGGGATATTTTTTGCATGCCATGCAAAATGCTCGCCGGAAAACATCACGAAATCCATGATGCAGTGCAATCTGAGGCGGAAGCCTACAAAGTAAGGAAAACCCCAATTACGCCGGTGGAAGACTACAAATCTCATGATGCGCCGTTAAGCAAAAGCAACGATGGCGTGTGATGAAACGGCGTAGGGCTTGAAAGGAAGCTGGCAGCAAGCAAAGAAGAACGCTGTAAACTAGCCAAAAAAATGAAGAGAAAGATGGATTTTTTGTGGAAACGCACTGCTTGAGGCTCACAGGGAAAAAGGGGGAAAATGGAATTTCTCTTAAGGTTCTGAACAATGCTATAAATTAAATTTATTTCTCTTCAGCTACTTGTAACATCATGGGCTTGTAGAAGAGTCCTGAGAGGCTCAGGAACGAGCTAACTCTCCCCTGTGGAAGTTGACCTGAAATAAATATATAATCTTCCCCCCCCTTATCTGCTGTGCGTGTTGTTCCTTGAGCTGTGAGCCATGGCTTGCCCCATTTATTTGCTTAATATGCTGGGGACATGAAAGCCTAGTGTGAGTCAAATGTTGCAGGCAATGGATGGCTTAGGAGTCATTTTCTTTCATTTTACGGCCATTACATTAGTTTTAAATTGCCCCTCACAGCACTTAGAAATGGCCTCTCCCGTCCAGCTGAATTCCATCTGGGAAACCAGGAATTCTCTCTTGCTGTGTGGCCGGGTCAGAAATTCCGATGCCACGTTGTTATTTGAAATAATACGAGGGCCCAGTTGCCAAAGACAGACAGCTGTGAGCCTTACCTGTTGCACAGGGCAAAATGTAGAACACACCCATACAGCTTTTGTGCTCCAAAAGCTAGCCTGATTTCTGTTTTTGTGGGGTGAGGCTGTGGATCTGTTGGAGTTTCTACAACCTCTCATGCTGCCTGTAGTTTGTTTGGCTGGGAGGGACCTTTCTGGGCTAGAGTGACTGTCAATCTATCTTGCATGAACCAATCATTCCTTCCCGCCTCTGAATTCAAAGAGAGCCCCGCCTTTCTGCTGAGTGTTCTGTTTCTCTCTTTGTTGAAGTTGGTTAGTTGGTTGCTGCTATCTGTTTGCCACTGTAAATAAGGAAACATTTTTATTCTGAGAAAAGACGACTGAGAGGAGATATGGTAGCACTTTTCAAATCCTTGAAAGGTAGTCCTACAGAGGAAGGACAGGATGTGTTTTCGATCATCCCAGAGGGCCGGGCACGTAATAATAGGCTCAAGCGACAGGAAGCCAGATTTAGGCTGAATATCAGGAAAAAATTCTTAACTGTTAGAGCAGTACGACAATGGAACCCATGACCTCGGGAGGTGGTGAGCGCTCCAATGCTGGAAGCATTCAAGAGAAAATTTGACAACCATCTATCAGATCTGCTTTGATTTGGATTCCTGGGTCATATTTTTGGAATGAAACCAGCACACCAAGCTTAACTAATTGCATGTGTTGGTTTTGTGAGAGACTTTTTGTCCCAATATCTAAGAAGAGATGCTTTCAATAAATTAATACAACAATAGATAATTAGTAATGGTGGGACAATTTTTTAAAAAAAGGCTTTTTATCCACCATCCTGTGGATATGTTCTACTATGGGCTTTATCAGCTGGCATAGTCTATCAGTGATCTGGTCATTGATAGGCTATGCCAACTGATATATATATTTGTGTCTAAAAATTCTACTACCCTCCATAGCAGATGCATCAATACAACCAGCACACCCTGAAAGGAGAACCTTTGAAAATTGTTGATTGAAGAAAGAAGAATTATGATACAGCCACTTCGAAACTCTGAGATCAAACAAAACAAAATATGAAGATAAAACACACACATGCACACATGCATACAAACCACCCACAAGTCATTCATCAGGGCTGTGGTAGCTCTTGACCACACAGTGAATGATTTATTAAATCTTAATATATTCCATAAAGAGTCCCCATATTTCCATAAATGTGTCACATCTGCCTAATACATAGTAATGAACCCGCGCTGAGGATAGATAAATAAGATCTAAGCATGCCGTACCCATGTTTATCAAAGAGGGATGCGCCAATATTGAGTTCTTTAAAGTACTATTCCTCACCGGCAAGGTGAGCTAGTTTCAAAGACGTCTGTTCAACAAAAATCCCCAGTGTGCATGCGTAGATATGTGTCTCTGTGTTTGTGCGTGTGGAGGAGAGGGGGAAAGAGAGGGGAAGCAAAACAGTGTTCTACTTTTGGATCTGTGTTTTTTTCTTTTGTCTAATTAGGAATATATTGGGGGGGGGGGGTGCTACATTGCTCCTATGACCCTCCTAGCCAATCAGGGATCCCAGTAGCATTGTGAATTCACATAGCCAATCAGTTTGCTTATGTTGTTCCTTGACAAAATCAATTGAGATTCTTCAGGGTGAAGGGGGCATGATTCCTGAAAGCAATTTTTCACACAAATCGTCATCATCATAGAATAATTGAGTTGGAAGGGGCCTATAAGGCCACCAAGTCCACCCTCCTGCTCAATACAGAAATCCAAATCAAACCAGATTGGACAGAGGGTTGTCCAATTTTCTCTTGGAGCGCTCACCACATTCCGAAATCATTGGTTCCATTGCTGTACCACTCTAACAGTTAAGAAGTTTTTCCTGGTAGCATTTAGTCTAAGTCTGGCTTAATCGCATGCTGTCAAGTCGATTTGATCTTATGGTGACCCTTTCTAGGAAATAATCGATGCCAATTTTTGTTAATCAATTGGTGGAGATCGATGGGATTTTAGGAAGACAGATTCTGATATGTGAAGCTAATACTGAAGGGGCACCTTCACTGTGAGAAGAGATGGACAATAAAATAGTTAACAGTCAGAATTCCCTTGACAAATGTGTTCACTTTCTAAGGTATCTCATGGTTTCTTGAAGAACTCAGGAAAGCCCCTATATTTAGTATTTGATGAGATGTAAATCTACCTAGGAACACAGTTTGCTGACTAAATATTATTAAATGGGAGTAACATCCATTTTAAAAAAAATGGGGCACTGGTGTTTGAAGGCCACAGTTGTGCCTCTGGGGACCCCATGTGTCCCACCCCAAAAATAATAATCTCTTAAAATCTGAGAATAATTTGGTTATTTGTTGTTATGTGCTGTCAAGTCACCTCCGACTCGTGGCAACCTTATGAATGAGCCATCTCCAAAATGTCCTGTTCTCAACAGCCTTGCTCAGCTTTTGCAAACTCAGACTTGTGGCTTCCTTTAGGGAGTCAACCCATCTTGTATTTGGTCTTCCTCTTCTCCTGCTGCCTTCCACCTTTCCCAGCATGATTGCCTTTTCCAGAGAATCCTGCCTTCTCATGCTGTGCCCCAAAGTTGGACAGCTTCAGTTTCATCATTTTTATTTTATTTTTACTCCAGAAACAGTTCAGGCTTGATTTGATCTACAACCCACTTGTTTGTCTTCCTGTCGGTCCAGAGTATCCACAAAGCTCTCCTTCAGCACCACATTTCAAAGGAATTTATTGTTTTTCTGTCAGCTCTCTTAACTGTTAAGCCTTCACATCCATGCATGGTGATCAAGAACGCAAGAGTCAATGTCTACTAGCCATAAAAGCTAAATAGCAGGTGGAAGGAAAACCGTCACCTCCACGGCCCACCTTCCGGAGCATCTGAAGCATATGATTGGATGCTGTCAGAAACACAACCCAGGCCGTCTGGACTTTTGGCTTGAGCCAAACCGACAAACCTTCCCGGCAACACATCAGCCGTTGCCTTGGTGGTGGTGGTGATGCTCGACTCTGCATCTGTTGAGCATCCTGTGGGTTCTTTGTACATCTTTCATTGCTGTCACCCCAGAGGCTGCGGTGGGCTTAATAAGACTGCCATGGCACAGCTCCTCCTTGAACAATCGTCGCCTCTTAGCAACGGGCATAACAATGCGGGGACTCCCCATCGGCCTTAGGGCTCCCGCTTGCCATGACGGCGCTGGCTCATCTCAGCTGTACATTCAGCTGACAGGCTGCGTTTTCTTTGGGGTGGTGAATCCTGTCAGCAGTTCGGATGACACTCATTACTCTCGGGCTCCAACTCTGCGGCGCTGAGTGACAGGCGGAAACCTCCCTGACACTTTCCGAGGGCTTCCTTTCGCACTTTACACTTGCCACGGTGGTGTCGTTCACACCCAGGTCCCTTCCTCTGGCTCTGAGTTGGGGAAGACGGTGGAGGTAACTTCTGATATGAGGGTTTATTTGCCGATGGACAGATGCTAGACCCCCTAAGTCTTCTGGAGACCCATGTTTTGAGTCCAGTCGTAGATGTTCTTGAGCTTTTTTCACCAGATTTGTTAAGACTTTTTGAGGGGAAGATGGGGAAGACCCACGGCATCCTAGCCCTCTCTGTTCAGCGGTCTGGTTGTGTTCATTTCTGAATCTGTGTGTCAAACGAGGGGTGTGAAGAATACTCACAGAATTTCTAGTCTCTTCTGTTTAGGCCATATCCACTTGGTGACACTCCTTGGACAGGAATTTGAAAATACGGTGAGATCCTTCACATTCACCTGAGAGCAAGACTAGGAGTTCACCCCTCCCGTTAAGACCTCTGTAATTTCTACAATGTCTGTTATATGAGGTCCATTCAAAACGGACTCCTAGCCACTCTAACCAAGCTTCCAGTGAAAGTGAAATATTTAAGGAATGGTTTTACCAGTGCCCTCCACCCAGTGAGGTCCCATATCTAAGTAGGGATTTGAACCCAGGTCTCCAGAATCCTAGTCTGTCAATCTATCCACTACACCACACTGGAGATCTGTGCTAGATTGGCCTCCTTTCCCTTCGTGAGAAGCAAAAGCACACATGCCCACACCATCCAAAGGATTTTGAAAGAGCGCCCTAGTCAAAACCCGAGTTCCTCAGGCATCCAAGATGCAATTTGTGCAAATTTCATGCTTTTGGGAGACCCCATTCCCACAAAAGGGGAGTGTGTGTACACAACATTGCTCACACCATGGCGAGAACTGGGCTAACAGGGCTTGAGAATCCCTCATCATTCCCCTTGGTGAGGGGAACGGGGGTGGCTTCTCATTGTTTCTTGAAAGGACGGGATGAGCCAGGATTTACTTCCTTTGCTTGAAGAGGCCTTCCTCAAGGAGCCAATCCGGCTTTCCAAGAATCCCTCCAAGGGCTGAGCATGGTTGGCTGAGTGTTCGTGAAGCCGCGGCCTCCATTATCAACTTTTCCTCCACTCTCCCGGATCACAAGCTGTTTTCCCCTGATTTGTTAGCCTTTAGCTCTTGGATTCCATTCCCCTTTCAGCGTCGGTGCGGCTTGAAAGGAGATGGCAGCTTCTCTCCTCCCCACTTTCCCATATCTGCTTCCTTCCACTACGCTGCCGTGCTCACCTTTTGAAAGATGGCTTCACCTCCTTGTCTCCTCCAGCCCGCTTCTCCCCTGGGAAGGGGCCGTCAGGCGGTGCCAGCTGCGTCTGTCACAATATGGTAAAGAGACTCCACTCCCCGGACAACAGCCCAGAGTTTGGCTTGAAGGCGTTGCTCATCGGGGCTTGTTTGGGGAGCGCCAACTTCATTGTGTCTTCTCTTGGCACACAGACTGCCGCCATGGCTCTGGTGCCAGCTGTACAAAGCTCTCTACTAGATCATATATCTTCCTGACAGTTGAATACCTGGGACCGGTGCCTCGGCTCCTTTCCTTGGCAAGGGATGCCAATTCGTCTCCACTCTTGCGTGCCGGAGCCCCATCAATATAGACTTGGGCTACAGCCCTTGGCCAAGACGGCTTAAAAAGTTGCTCAAATCTCGGTGGCAATGTTTGTCCCAGTGTGCAACCCAGAATGCATTGGGGCTTCTCTGCAGGGAAACCTGTACTTTGGAGAAAATACTACAAAAGTTTCCAAACCAGCAATGCATAATTGTTGATATGTTTTTGTTGTTATTAACAATTTATTAAGGTGAAACACGGATGTTAGAATCTTGTTGGTCTCGTTGTGCCTACGGAAGAGTGACAGCAGTAGGAGGAGACTTTTTGATCATGAAAGACTTCCTCCTTCAGTCCAGCAGCTTTTCTGACAAATAATCACTTTCATGGGGTGGAAGCTGTGGGAGCTGCAGGACAGACGGAGGAAGTCTTTCATGACCAGCAATCCCTCCCTACTGGTAACATAATCCAGTAGTGCTGATCTTCAATATCGCAAGACCTTGGTATTGAAATAACAGTTTGTGTTAAAAAGAAGACAAGCAAGTGGATGCATCTAATATTTAAAGTTAGAAAATGAGCAGGGTGGTTGAGGACAGGCATTGTGGCCATCACTCATTCATAGGGTTGCCAAGAGTCAGAGACAACTTGACGGCACGTAACAACAACCATCTTTAAAGTTAACACTCTGAAAGGAATGTTGATGTGTTACTTTCAGAGCAACGTTCAACCACTACTTTCAAAGCATGATTTTCAGAAGGTTAAATGTGTTTGTTTGCTCACCCTCTTCTTCACAGAACAGTAATAATTTCAACGTCAACTCATTGGTGCCAATGTATTGATTAGACATGGGAGCTTCGTATTCATCTCCCGGGGATGAGCAACACCAAAACACATTCAATGCAGTAAGGTATAACAATCCATTAAAAAAAAAAAAAACCCACTTGGCAGCCAATCATTAAGGGAAAGCTCACCTGAAGATAAAGGTCTTTGCCTGCTTGCAGAAGGACAGCCAAGATGGAGCCAGGCTGGCTTCCAGTGGAAGGGAGTTCCACAGTCTGGGAGCGGCCACAGAGAAGGCCCTGTCCTGTGTCCCCATCAGAAGAGCCTGTGAAGGTGGTGGGACTGAGAGAAAGGCCACTCCTGATGATCTTGACACCCGAGCAGAATCCTAAAGGGAGAGGCGGTCCTTGAGATAGCTCAGACCCAAGCCGTTTAGGGCTTTATAGGTTAGAACCATCATTCTGAATTTGGCTTGGAAATGAATCGCCAGCCAGGGGAGCTGCTGTAACAGGGTCTCACCAAAGGAAATCTGGAATCTGGTCTCACCAAAGATGGAAGATTACTCCTTGGTGGGGGGAACTATGACCCCCCCCAGGTCTTTTTGACCAATGACCGATCTAAAGCAAGTTGAGAAGAATCTCAGTTTAACTTTGAAAACCAGAGAGAGCTTGCTTTTTCCACAACGGGGCAAAATTCTTTCCCCAAATACAGACTGTAACATGGTTCTCTTTCTCTCAGAAAGCCAAGAGACGCCTGTCTTTCATACCCGAGTTGTCTGTCCTCAAATCTGCTCCCATGCACACGCCTCGCCCGAGCTGGGGATCGTGGGGTAAAAGTTTCTGCTGAAAGGCATCTGGCAACCTCCCTGCGCCGTGAAATGATATTAACATTTTATTATTCTAAGGTGAGCTTTTTAAAACGGAATTTTAAATGTTACCCTGCTGTTTCCGAACACAAAAACCTTTAATTTTATGCAAATGAACAGCGAGGAGCGGAGGGCCTTAATGCAAACAAACACTTTCTTTGAACAAAGAGGTTGGAAGTGAACAAGACAGAGGGAGAGAGAGGGAGAGAAAATATTCCCAGAGATTCTTTAATTGCTGTCTCAAATTATGTAAATCCCAGCACTAGGCAGAATGCAATTATCCAGTGCCCCTCTCTGCCTCCGTCGCTAATGTCTAACAAACTATCTGTAGGTGACATTTAGTGGAGGTAATGCAAATGAGAATTAATTTTTCTCTCTCTCAGAGACAAAGGGCAGTGGAAAGAACACCTCCTTCATATACAGTAAAAAGAAACTGAAGTGTGTATGTGATGTGCATGTGTGAAACGGGGAAGGCATTCAAAGAGGAGTCTGGAACAGAAGAGCTGAGATGGGTTACTTTGAAGGACCACGGATGGAGGTGGTTGGTACAATTCTCTTCTCCTCTAAAAAGAAAGGGAGACATTCAAAGTCCTGGTTCTAACCCATAAAAGCCCTGAAAACCTTACAGCCAATCTATCTCAAGGACTATGGATGTCTCCATAAGCCTGCCCAGGTGCTAAGATCATCAGGCCTTTCTCTTGGTCCCACCATCTTCAGAGATGCGTTGGTGGGGACACGGGAGAGGGCCTTCTCTGTGGCTGCTCCCAGAGGGAAAGAAAACACTTAGCAAAGAGGCGGGTCTCTCTCTCTGAATTCTGAGGCAGGAAAAAGATGATTGGCTAATGCTCAATAGATTGACAGTCACCCCAGCCCAGAAGGTCCCTCCCAGCTGAACAAACTAGAGGCAGCATGTGGGTTTGTAAAAACTCCAACAGTTTTCGTGGTGTGTGGGACTTGTATACAATGTGACAAAGTCACACGCACTGTGAAATCACCCAAAGGAGCCATTAATAGGTGGCAATTTTCTGTTGCCGGTGACCTCATCACTATTGGGCATGTGGAGTTATGCAACAGGATTCCATTCAGACCCTCAAATCCTGTTGTAAGCCACAACTACAGTAGGCGCATAGAATCCATGAAACGTACAGAAGGGTTGGCTTGCCAAATCTCCACATATTCAACAGGCCTACTCTAGTGGTGCCCACCAGGGAAGAGAAAGAGATGGGGTGGGTGAGACGATACAGCATCTTCTGCCAGGTGGACCTTGAACACTGTGTACTTCGGTTCCATTTTATTTCGCCCCCTCCACCCCCCACCCCCGTGTTTTTGGTTTTTTTTAAGCCAGGGAAATGAAATGAGAAATAGTCCAAGGTCTCAGTCAATGATACCCATTGCGAGTGAGCAGCTAGAATCCATGCACGGTGTCTCTGAGCGGAATTGGGAAACATCACAGGGAAACCATTTTAGAGAGTAATGGCTGGAGATGAACCTATTTCTCTTCCATGCTGACAATGACTTTTTCTTCCTCGACTCTTCTGCCATCTAGATGGCAGGCTGGCCGGAAGGTGCCGGAGGCAAAGCTGCGGGCTGCAGAAAGCTGACAGCGTTCGGTTGCTCCCGATTCCGGAGAAATTCACAATGGTTTCACTGCGTCATAGATCTGTGGTTCGTGAGCATGGAGTCTTGCCTTTCCGTTCGTTTCTGATCAAATGTGAACCAGATTTGCAAAATCCTTCATACGTCAGCCTAGCAATCCAGGCCATTTCTGATAAAAATGTGAACCAGGTTGGCAAAATTCTTCATGTCTGGGCAGGAAGGAATTCAGATTTATTTATTTATTTATTTGGGAGGGAATATCTGGGAAGTCCAAGTTGCCTGATTTGTTCATACAGACTCAGATCTGTGGCTGATCAACCTCTTAAAATCTATCTTTGAATCTCTATATCAAGATAGGCAATGGGCAGGCACAGTGCTTCCAGCTTATTTTAAATTATTTTTGCAGTTTCAGCCATTTCTGGCCATTTTTCAGGAGTGGTGCAGCTGATGGCAGGGTCTGGGAGCCAAAAGGGAGGTGGGGGTTGTTTTAGTTCATTTCAAAAGAATTTACCCATTTAAAAAAATATATATCTAAATTTTATTCATTGATGAGATGGAAAGAAATTATAATGTTAGAGGAAGCAAAGTTGACTGATTTCCCCATCTGTGCAGTGGAGCTGCTGGGCTCGGTCACTTCTGAGAGAAGTTAGTTGTGGCCTGTTTCATCCTGTGCACACACACACAAAAATGCAAACAGGTTTCCCTTCACAACAAGACAGGACTTTTTTTCCCCTCTTGCTGCTGTTGGTTTCAAAAATGATTTGCACATTTGTCCAGATGCTAGTAACTTTTGTTACAGCGGCTTAAGTTTTACAGACATAGCAAAAGCACGTGATGGGTTGTTTGTATCTTAGTGAGCCACCCACCTTCCTTTTGTGCCTCACATCTGTGTGTGCTTAGCTTAGTAAATTCTGGGAGTTGCCACCTGAAAAGCAACTTTTGTGAGGTTTGATCACAACTCCCATCCACCCCACACCACTGGCCACACTGGCTGTGTGTGGCTGAAGGGATGTGGAAACCAAAACATCTGGAGGGCAGCAGTGCAGCTACTCCTGTTCCAGATGTTGTGCCAGCTGGAACTCTTGGTATTGTTCAGAGCTGCAGAATGAAGACAGAACTTAATGACAGAACTCATGCTTTAAATTCAGGAGATTTTAGGTTTAATCCCAGTATCTCCAGGTGAGAATCCTGACAGGAATACTGTATTCCAGACCTGTTCTGGGCCAGTGTTGTCAATATTGGCCGAGATGGGCCAAAATATAAAGCAAATCCTAGATCAAATCGAGCCTGAACTTTCTCTAGAGGCAAAAATGTTGAACCTGAGGCAGTAACTCTGGGAAAGGTGGAAGGCAGCAGGAAAAGAGGAAGACCAAATACGAGATGGGCTGACTCCCTCAAGGAAGCCATAGGCTTGAGTTTACAAACAGGGCTGTTGAGGACAGGGCATTTTGAAGATTGCTCGTTCGTAGGGTTGCCGTGAGTCGGAGGTGGCTCGAAGGCGCGTAACAGCAACAGATTTTCCTACAGTCCGTCCATCTTGCACTGAATGTCATTTTTGCCTTTTTTCTGTAGCCCGTAGAAAACAATGCGCAAGAAAAAGGGAAAGAACAGGGCGTCACACAACCCACAACAGCGTGAGAGACAGGAAGCTGAGCACCATAGCATTTAAAATATGCAGGTCTCTGGTAGGGCCATTTGCAACATAACAGTGTGTGCCTTGAGCCGGGCAGGTCAATTGCTATTTGTCAGAGGGAGCCACAGCTGGGGCCTCAGGCTCAGCGCCGATCATAGTGCGGCCCTTCTGAACTGACCCGGGCATTTAGCCTTTTTTCCGAGAAATATTTACAGAAAGGTCAACAAATGCTTTGTGACAGGATGCGAATCGCATCCCCCTAACCCCGTCAGCTCCCTCTGCCTTACCTCCCCTCTCATCCCGGCGGCTGAACCTCACAAGAGTGACACGCTCGGGTGGCTGAAGCGGGGAGAGCGCAGAGCACAGATCCGAGTCACAAAACCCAGCTGAAATGGAAGAGAGAGACACAACAGTGTGGCAGCTGAACAGGCTTTGGTACCCCCGGCCGCTCTGCTCCCCAGATATCGTAAAGAAAATGGTGTGAACTCTAGAACTCCTCTAGAATCTCTGCTCCCATTGTGAGCTGAAGCCCACATGCCAGACTCCTCTGAGGTTGGGTCCTGACTCATACAATCATAGAATCATGAAGTTGGAAGGCGCCTATAAGGCCATCACGTCCAGCCCCCTGCTCGATGCAGGAATATAAATCAAAGGATATCTGCCGGGTTGGACTTGATGGCCTTCCAGGCCCCTTCCAACTCCATCATGCTATGATTCTGTACCCTGATTTGAGTGGGTAGAGAAGAACTTTATCGAAAGAAAACACGGAGGACTGAGAAAATATATGTGAAGCAACCCGAAAGCTTGAATTACATGGACACCAGCCTCCTAGACAGTGGCTAAAATGGAGGAAATGTTTTCTGCATCCATCTTAAGCTCTAAATGTTAAGTCAGAGGGAGGCTAATTTAAACTTATGGGGAACAAAAACAACACATGTTTGACGGGGCATAAACAGTATACTTGGTTTTGAGCTACACAGAAGTCCAGAGCCTCTATTCCCAGCATTGTTGAAGGGTACTCTCTACCTAGGAGACCCCAGAAGGGGTCTCCATAGGCCACAATCAACTTAACACAATGATTATATTCAACCAACAGAACATTTTAATAGAATTGTTGTTGTTTAGTTGTTAAGTCGTGTCCGACTCTTCGTGACCCCATGGACCAGAGCACGCCAGGCCCTCCTGTCTTCCACGGCCTCCCGGAGTTTGGTCAAATACATGTTGGTCACTTCGGTGACACTGTCCAGCCATCTCGTCCTCTGTTGTCCCCTTCTCCTCTTGCCTTCACACTTTCCCAACATCAGGGTCTTTTCCAGGGAGTCTTCTCTTCTCATGAGATGGCCAAAGTATTGGAGCCTCAGCTTCAGGATCTGTCCTTCCAGTGAGCACTCAGGGTTGATTTCCTTCAGAACGGATAGGTTTGTTCTCCTTGCAGTCCAGGGGACTCTCAAGAGCCTCCTCCAGCACCACAATTCAAAAGCATCCATTCTTCGGCGGTCAGCCTTCTTTATGGTCCAGCTCTCACTTCCATACATCGCTACTGGAAAAACCATAGCTTTGACTATGCGGACCTTTGTCGGCAAGGTGAGGTCTCTGCTTTTTAAGATGCTGTCGAGGTTTGTCATCGCTTTGCTCCCAAGAAGCAGGCGTCTTTTAATTTCGTGGCTGCTGTCCCCATCTGCAGTGATCATGGAGCCCAAGCTGTGGGTTTCCTGTTAATTCATGATGTACATTTATTTGCATGATGTGCTTCCATGGCTAGTCTATGGGGCCTGAACAGTCTGATCATGTTAGAGGTCTCTGGACACTCAAACTCCCCAAATGAACTTTGCAGACACATTAAGCCAATGTAGAAGACACGTTCAATATTTTATTCCCTCCTGAATTCTTCTTCAGCTCGAATTGCAGTACAGGATAATTAAGAACATAGGGAGTTGGTTTATAATGCACCGGTCCTCTAGAGCAGTGGTCCCCAACCTTGGGCCTCCAGATGTTCTTGGACTACAACTCCCAGAAGCCTTCACCACAACCTCTGCTGGCCAGGATTTCTGGGAGTTGAAGTCCAAGAACATCTGGAGGCCCAAGGTTGGGGACCACTGCTCTAGAGCTGTGGTTCCCAACCTTGGGTCCCCAGATGTTCTTGGACTAAATTTCCCAGAAGCCTTCACCAGCAGCTGTGCTGGCCAGGATTTCTGGGAGTTGTAGTCTGAGAACATCTGGGAGCCAAGGTTGGGAACCACAACTCAAGAGGACTGATACATTATAAACCAACTTCCTATTCTCTTAATTATCCTATAGCTTATACTGTAATCTGAGGTAGGGAAGACTTCCGGTGCCCCCCCCCCTGACTCCCCTAAATGGGGAACTTGATGGAAATATCTTCAAAAATGAAGAACGAACCTATCATCATGGTAGTGAGAGAGCTGGAAGGTCAACCACCTATTCGGAGACAAACCATGAAATGGTTTGTCTGAAGACTGAAAGGGGTCCCCTCTTTCACGTATTAGTATCACATTGAATCACTCAGCAGAAATGCATCATCCCTTGAAATGGATGATTATTTTCCCTCTCCTCTCAAGCCACAGAGGGTTTGTGGTCACTTCCCGGTCTAATCTTGCCTTCGCTCATGAAAATGCCATCATTGTCTTCCCAGCTCTTCTCGACAGCGAGAGAAGCCTGGATGGGTTTTCTTGAAAACGAGGCCCAGACCTCCGCTCTCGTAGAGCCACCATGAACCGGAGGGGCTGACGGAATTACACAGCTGTACCAATGCTACCCCCTTGTGACCAGAACATAGGAATCCAATCGGGTTTCTAATGTGCTCTGTCTTGCAAAGAAGGGAGAAACGGCTGAACTGAGGGCCATCCCGCACTCCGGGGACATGGTGATGCTTGGAGAGACAGCAGCATTGCAAGAGAAATGTCTTTGGGCCGTTCTTTTCCTCCTGAGCAGTAAATTTGCTCTCGGTAACAAAATAGCTCCTTCTCTTTTGCATTTATAAGCCTGCCTCCCTTCTCAGTTTCTCTCTCTCCCCACCCCTCTGCCTATTCCTTCCTTCCTTCCTTCCTTCCTTCCTTCCTTCCTTCCTTCCTTCCTTCCTTCCTTCCTTCCTTCCTTCCTTCCTTCCTTCCATCATCAGATCCTTCATTCCTTCCTTCCTTCCTTCCTTCCTTCCTTCCTTCCTTCCTTCCTTCCTTCCTTCCATCATCAGATTCTTCCTTCCTTCCTTCCATCATCAGATCCTTCCTTCCTTCCTTCCTTCCTTCCTTCCTTCCTTCCTTCCTTCCTTCCTTCCTTCCTTCATCAGATCCTTCCTTCCATCATCAGATTCTTCTTTCCTTCCTTCCATCATCAGATCCTTCCTTCCTTCCTTCCTTCCTTCCTTCCTTCCTTCCTTCCTTCCTTCCTTCCTTCCTTCCTTCCTTCCTTCCTTCCTTCCTTCATCAGATTCTTCCTTCCTTCCTTCCATCATTAGATTCTTCCTTCCTTCCTTCCTTCCTTCCTTCCTTCCTTCCTTCCTTCCTTCATCAGATTCTTTCTTTCTTCCATCATCAGATCCTTCCTTCCTTCCTTCCTTCCTTCCTTCCTTCCTTCCTTCCTTCCTTCCTTCCTTCCTTCCTTCCTTCCTTCCATCATCAGATCCTTCCTTCCTTCCTTCCTTCCTTCCTTCCTTCCTTCCTTCCTTCCTTCCATCATCAGATTCTTCCTTCCTTCCTTCCATCATCAGATCCTTCCTTCCTTCCTTCCTTCCTTCCTTCCTTCCTTCCTTCCTTCCTTCCTTCCTTCCTTCCTTCCTTCCTTCCTTCCTTCCTTCCTTCCTTCCTTCCTTTCTTCATCAGATCCTTCCTTCCTTCCATCATCAGATTCTTCCTTCCTTCCTTCCATCATCAGATCCTTCCTTCCTTCCTTCCTTCCTTCCTTCCTTCCTTCCTTCCTTCCTTCCTTCCTTCCTTCCTTCCTTCCTTCCTTCCTTCCTTCCTTCCTTCCTTCCTTCCTTCCATCATTAGATTCTTCCTTCCTTCCTTCCTTCCTTCCTTCCTTCCTTCCTTCCTTCCTTCCTTCCTTCCTTCATCAGATTCTTTCTTTCTTCCATCATCAGATTCTTCCTTCCTTCCTTCCTTCCTTCCTTCCTTCCTTCCTTCCTTCCTTCCTTCCTTCCTTCCTTCCTTCCTTCCTTCCTTCATGAGATCCTTCCTTCCTTCCATCATCAGATTCTTCCTTCCTTCCTTCCTTCCTTCCATCATCAGATCCTTCCTTCCTTCCTTCCTTCCTTCCTTCCTTCCTTCCTTCCTTCCTTCCTTCCTTCCTTCCTTCCTTCCTTCCTTCCTTCCTTCCTTCCTTCCTTCCTTCCTTCCTTCCTTCATGAGATCCTTCCTTCCTTCCATCATCAGATTCTTCCTTCCTTCCTTCCTTCCTTCCTTCCTTCCTTCCTTCCTTCCTTCCTTCCTTCCTTCCTTCCTTCCTTCCTTCCTTCCTTCCTTCCTTCCTTCCATCATCAGATCCTTCCTTCCTTCCTTCCTTCCTTCCTTCCTTCCTTCCTTCCTTCCTTCCTTCCTTCCTTCCTTCCTTCCTTCCTTCCTTCCTTCCTTCCTTCCTTCCATCATCAGATCCTTCCTTCCTTCCTTCCTTCCTTCCTTCCTTCCTTCCTTCCTTCCTTCCTTCCTTCCTTCCTTCCTTTCTTCATCAGATCCTTCCTTCCTTCCATCATCAGATTCTTCCTTCCTTCCTTCCATCATCAGATCCTTCCTTCCTTCCTTCCTTCCTTCCTTCCTTCCTTCCTTCCTTCCTTCCTTCCTTCCTTCCTTCCTTCCTTCCTTCCTTCCTTCCATCATCAGATTCTTCCTTCCTTCCTTCCATCATTAGATTCTTCCTTCCTTCCTTCCTTCCTTCCTTCCTTCCTTCCTTCCTTCCTTCCTTCCTTCCTTCCTTCATCAGATTCTTTCTTTCTTCCATCATCAGATTCTTCCTTCCTTCCTTCCTTCCTTCCTTCCTTCCTTCCTTCCTTCCTTCCTTCCTTCCTTCCTTCCTTCCTTCCTTCCTTCCTTCCTTCCTTCATGAGATCCTTCCTTCCTTCCATCATCAGATTCTTCCTTCCTTCCTTCCTTCCTTCCATCATCAGATCCTTCCTTCCTTCCTTCCTTCCTTCCTTCCTTCCTTCCTTCCTTCCTTCCTTCCTTCCTTCCTTCCTTCCTTCCTTCCTTCCTTCCTTCCTTCCTTCCTTCATGAGATCCTTCCTTCCTTCCATCATCAGATTCTTCCTTCCTTCCTTCCTTCCTTCCTTCCATCATCAGATCCTTCCTTCCTTCCTTCCTTCCTTCCTTCCTTCCTTCCTTCCTTCCTTCCTTCATGAGATCCTTCCTTCCTTCCATCATCAGATCCTTCCTTCCTTCCTTCCTTCCTTCCTTCCTTCCTTCCTTCCTTCCTTCCTTCCTTCCTTCCTTCCTTCCTTCCTTCCTTCCTTCCTTCATGAGATCCTTCCTTCCTTCCATCATCAGATCCTTCCTTCCTTCCTTCCTTCCTTCCTTCCTTCCTTCCTTCCTTCCTTCCACTGTATACTCAGAAGTTTGTTCTACTACTACTGAAATAATTTGTGTCCATGTTTAGGATCACAACTATAGCTGCTTCCAGATGCACATCTTCCCTTGTCTTGAGAAGCGACAATCATTTTCGCCTTGCCCGAGCGAGGCCAAGAGATTTTTCTCTTGCTCTAGAGGCGATCACTCCCATTTGCAGCAAGAATATTTGTGCCGATTGCACGTATTATGAAAATTGTGCCAGACTACAAAGCCAGTCTGGCATGGGCTGGTATAAAGTAGAAGCCTGGGATAGGTTGTCTTTGTCTTTCTGATCAATCGTATTGCCCTTTTCTGCTTGCTGTGTCTGCGTATCACTGCACACGCTTGACTCTACAAATGGAAAAGATGGAGCTTTGTGCGGAAATACTTTGTGCAAACGACAAAAATGCAAGGGAGGAAAAACAGTCCTTTGCTCGTTTTTTTTTCTGGAAGTGAGAATTCTCACTATTTGTTGACATGGTGCTCTCTGTGTTGCCACCAAAACCTGAATTTTAGGTTGTAGTTAGGGTGGCTGGACTTTTTCCCCTTGAGGCCATAACTATACAGCAGGTCCCATGTATTCGTAGGGAATTGGTTCCAAGCCCCTCAACGGATACCAAAAACCACAGAGAATAGCAAATGCTATACATAGCATAGTCTTTGGCTCCCTCAAGTGCCCGTTCTGGTAATTACATTGTGGAAATATGTATTTCTGGAATTTCTCTTTTAATATTTTTAGACCGGGGATAAGTGACACTGTGGATACCAATCCCTTAGAAACGGGGTCCTCCTGTACTGAAGCCAGACAATGATCTCTTTTGGAACTTAAGGAAATTCTGCGATCTCATTCTCTCTTAGCGTAAAAATGGATGATGTGTTTATCCCCTTTTCTCTGGGTTTTCTTCAAAATGGAGAAAGACCAGTGCTTGTTCTCCACCTCTGTATCTTGCATTTAGCATGCTTCCTATTGTGATTGGTCACTGGAAGGTTAATATGGACTTAATTTGTAACTCTGATTGTGCAGGCAGGTGCGGCTGAAGAAATCCAAATGCAGGTGGACTCTGCCCCTCCTCTGTAGGACTACCTTTCTGGTTGAAAAGGGCTCTCCTATCTCCCCTCCGTCTTCTTTTCTCAAGGATAAACATGCCCAGTTTTTTTCAGTCTTTCCTCATAGGCTTGGTTTCCAGTCCCTTGACCATCCTTGTTACTCTCCTCTGAACTGGCTCCAGTTTTTTTTGCATCCTTCTTCAAGTGTGGAGTCCAGAACTCGACACAGGACTTGAGATGAGGCCTAACCCGTGCTGAATAGAGAGGGACTAATATCTCACACGATTTGGAAAGTATCCTTCAGTTAATGCATCCTAAAATAGCATTGGCCTTTATTGCAGCCCCATCGCACTGTTGGCTCATATTCAGCTTTTGATCTCCCACAATTCCAAGATCCTTCTCATATGGAATTCTGGGGTTTTCCATTTGAATGTCCCTGCTGGGTACCCAGATGCTTTGGGAAATGGCATTTCTCAGGAATCCTTTGCAGACCTTTCCTGTTTGGATTCTAGGTGAATATTCTAATTATTTTTTTTTTATTCAAAATGAAGATGAGCTCGGGGACCCATAACTCAGTCTGTAATCCAGTTGACCATTCCGAGCTGATTATATAAACGATTCTATTCTATTTGTGATTCGAAGCCTTGAACTTTGTCTCGCCAAAGGTCATCTCATACAACTTTGGGGCTCATGATAGTAATGTTTTTTCTTTCATCCTGGGTCTAATTCTTTGCCACAACAAGACAACACATGCCCTTCGTCTTGTTCACATTCAAGCAGAAAGTTCTGGCTTTCCACGCTGTTGCTACAACCTTAAGATTCTCTGTTTCCTTCCCCCTTTCCCCCTTATATATTTTTTTAAAACCTTGCCCAGTTAAATGATTGCTGTTATCAAGTGCTGACAAGTAACATTAAAATTTATTAGCCGGCATAAAGTTTTATTTAAGGCGGGCGAGAGATTTACTAGGCTCAGAGAGTTCCTACAAAGGATGGCCGTGTCACTTTTAATAACTACCTGGCTCAACAAGTCTCTTCCAGTAGAATAATCGCGGGGCAGTTTGGAAAAAGAGCAAGACTGCACGACTCTGGAAGTCTTTCCGATGGGTCTGTGTCTCAGATGGTACAATTTTTGAAGCTCTCGGTATTTATTCCTAAGCATGGGACTTTCACATTAATTTTTTTCACTTCAAGTCCCACAATTTTTCCCAAACCCCAAGTTCTGGTGCTGGTAGCCAAAATAATAATAATAATCCAGGTCCTCGTAGCTCAGTGGTTTAGATCTCTGGCTGCGGAGCCAGAGGCTGGGAGTTGAATTCCCCACTGAACGTCCTTGACACGAGCTGGACTCGATGTGTGTGTCACATTCAGCACCATGGACAGCATCTGAAAAGTTTGGATCAAAATCAAGAGCAGATTCCCTTCTTCACTAATATCGGAGGCATCTGGTGTCCACCAGCACTGAGATCATTTGCCTGTCCCAACAGCCGTTTCTTACGCCTCCTGTAGCTTGCATGCCAACTTGTTTTGTTTTGTGATTGGCTGTTGGACGTTGTTGTGGGCTTTGCTTGCAAGTATGATTGGTCGAATCATTGGTATGATTCGAGATGGTTGGACGGTGTCATTGAAGCGACCAACATGAATTGGGCCAAACTCTGGGAGGCAGTGGAAGACAGGAGGGCCTGGCGTGCTCTGGTCTATGGGGTCACAAAGAGTCGGACACGACTTAATGACTAAACAACAACAATGATTGGTCTTCACTTGTTGTTTTCAACAACAAGTGAAGCTCTGCCTGAATCGCGTCTCTGGAACACTAACAGAGATCTTTTCTTACGACCGAGTAGGTGTAACTTTGTGTACAAGCCTTGTGGTCTTTAGCATACTCCCAAACTTCTCGTCCTGAGGCGTCAGCCTCAGCCTTCCCCTCTCATTTCCATTTTCACCCGCACTGCATGTCTCGTCTTTAAGTGCTATTCATAAGAAAAAGCAGTTAACACACAGTTGACATATCTTTGATGCAACAATCATATACGGGAAGCAAGCTTGACCCCTGAAGATGCTCGCCTATGGTGAGATTGACACTTCGCATTGACTTTGCTTCAGGCTTATCAACAGATCTAAGCCAATTTTATTAAAGAGCATGCCAGCCACAGACAACTTTATAGACAGGGCTTTATAGGGAGCTAAGGTCTGTTTGAGGATGGCTCTCCCCTGTTCTTCCTTCTGCTTGTGTTACCTGTTCTGATTTTGTTTGCCCAGAAATGGACTCTTATACAAGAACGATGGGCTCACGCAAGAAAAGTTAATTATTTTGTTGCAGGTCTTGGCCACGCTACTTCCTAGGACAGTTGAAGGAATGGTGATTCGGTTGCAGACTTTTGAATTTTTGATTAAATCTCTCTAGGGGCACAGCCAAAGTGCAGGGATTCAGAGGACAGAATAGCTTCAAGTTCCACAGAGAAGCCAACCCTTTTTCTCATTCACTGGCACTTATGGTTCTCAATAACTCACTCTGAAACATGAGTGGGAGAAAGGATCAAATGTTTCATTACAATGGAACAGACCAAACAGCAAACTAACCCGCATGACTGCTTTCAGCAACAGACTTCAACAGACTCTAGAGAAGGGGGGAAAGCACTCAGCAGAGATGCAGAGTTCTCTTTGACTACAGAGGCAGGGAAGGAATGACTTGTTAATACTGAATAGATTGACGTCACCCCAGCCCAGAAAGGCCCCTCCCAGTCAAACCTACAAAAGGCAGCACGCAAGGTTGTAAAAAACTCCAACAGATTTTAAGATCTTTCTACATTGCATTGGTAGCGTACCTGCTTGGCATGCAGACTTTCATAGGTTCAATTCAGAAGAGGATTCTAAGAATGAAGTTCCAAAAACATAATTCCCCCCGTTTTGGGTTGGCATCCAAAACAGGTGGATGCCTACAAATTTAAGGAATATAGCTCTCCGTAAGTAAAATCCATAGAATTTATGGAAGCCGTGATTAATAAGTCCCATTTAGATGAATGGATTCTTCTCTGTTTGGAACACTGGGCTTAGATATATGTTCTCAAAGTGATATATAAGATGTGGTCCCGTAAAATCCAACAGAATAGAAGAAAGCAGTAAGGATATCACCCAGAGCGATTATTCTTTTATTTTGCTTATGCAAATGTTATCAGTGTTATTTATATATTCAAAGCCCCATATACATAATATATACATTTGTGCTAAGGTAATTGCCTCAACTTGATTATTAATCCTTAATTTTCACGTCCGGGCCAAGAAAGATGCATTGAAAAATATACAAATGTGATGTTCTGTAGAACACGCTTTCCTCTGGGTTCAAACATCAACTCCCTTGGGGAAAATATATAATAAATGTGTGTCTCGTACTTCCCACCCGAGTGTTGGCGTTCGGAAGGGGGAAATGGAGACGGATGGATGTGACAGACAGGAAAAAACAAAGCATGATGGGAAAGAATGAGGAAGAGGGAGAAGGAAACAGCAAGCATGATTCAAAATACATGCACTGAAACATAGGTTTTTGAAGCACATCAAATATTCCCAGGGTGGGCAAAATATGTCTGCTTTGGTTTCCTCAAAGGTTGGGAGTTCAATTCCCCACTGGGCTTCTTTGACAGGGGTTGGACTGGATGATCCACAGGGTCCCCCTTCTAGCCCTTCAGTTCGATGATGATGATGATGATTACTTTGGCCCCTTGGGTCTGTCCACTAGTGACTGGTGTGTTTTCCACCCTCGCAGCCAAAATGTACCTCACAGCCCCCACTGAACCATCCAGCTACCCTTTTTTATTACTTTCCTTGTTTGTACCAGTCTTACTCTAGTCAACTGAAAAAGCAAGCCAAGGACCCTGAAAATGTACACCAAATAAAATTTGTCCACCTTCAAGGTAACACAAGATTCCTCGTCAGTTTTGCCACAGGAGGATGACAGAGCTATTCTCTTGCCCGTGCCCCCAAAGGAAACAAACCAAATTCTCTACCCACTCCTACGTCAGAAGTTACACGAAACAGACCGGCTTCCCGATCCGTCATGTTTTGCCACCCACCTCTTTACTTTACCAAAACTTGACATCACAATGAAAAAAGATTAGGAGTGTTGACGGCACTGCCAAGGTGACAGCGACCAAGAATTATGGTGCAATCAGATTGTCAGAATGCCCATTAAGAGGCTAAAAAACCTTCCTGGGCTACCAACTCCATCCGGGCTGATTTATTGCTCCGCACAGTTCATGAACTCATCAGTGGTTTTGCATGGGGGGAAGAGAGATGGATTTCCACCACCCTCGACTTGGCATACCTTCACAACGTCCTTCTGCATCTTATCGCTTTGATTTTATTTTTTTATTTTTTATTTTTGAAACCTGCTTTCCTTCCCCCCCCCCCCCAAGCTGTCCCCAGGGCTTGAGAAAAACTCTCGTTTAAAAACAACAACAGTAACATTCTGTTCTACCATTGTTATTGTATGGCAAAGGATCTCACATCATTTAGAATAGGCTGAATTGAACGAACCGCAAACAGATTCATTTTTTTAAACAAAATTCTGTTTAGTTCGCGGTTTGCGGACACTGATGAATCATGAGCCACCGTTGTCCAGGTTCATGCCCATCTCTATTAAAAGAGGCTTTTTAGCTGTTCTAGGGACGCCTACCTGTCTTCTTGCTTTGTAAGGAAATGCTGTTTCCCATAAAACATTTAGGTAGCTATTTGAAAGGTATAAGAAAATATATCAGTTATTTTAATGCAGTTATACAACTGCTAAATTCTAATGCATATGGTTGTATCTCAAAAGTTACAATGAGGAGGAGCATCTTCAAAGCCATGGCAGAAATAATGCAGGGTTGTCTCTTGTAAACCACAGTTTGTGGATGGGGAGTGGAGCAATTTGAACTCAGACATGTTCAGTGCGTCCCCTTTCTGCAAAATTTGTTCTTTTGTTACTGAATCCCAAATGCTGACCCTAAAATTGTTGCAGAGTTTTGAATTTCTGGTTATATTCTTTTATATATTGTTGCAGAGTTTTATACACACACACAAAGTTACAGAGATTCACAGAGGAGAATAGCTTCAAGTCCCCGAGAGTCCACCCCTTTCTCATTAACTGGCCTGTGCAGTCTCAGTAACTCACTCTGAAGTATTTGTAAGAGGAAGAATAAAAATGTTTCATTACTTAAAGTGGTGAACAGATTGGCAGCAAACTAAGAAGCAGTGCTTCCAACAGACTAAAGAGAGGAGAAAGGAACACTCCGCAGAGAGGCGGGCCTCTCCTTGAATTCAGAGGCAGGAGGGAATGTTTGGATAGATTGACAGTCAGCCCAGCCCAGAAAGGTCCCTCCCAGCCACCCAAACCACAGACAGCATGTGAGGTTGTAAAAACACCAACAAAAATTGCATGGGTTCCTTCCCACCGAAGAATTCTTGAGGTCAAATTACACATCACATCAGTCAAAGGTGAATGCGTCTCCCTAGACATGTTTGCGTGTGTTGTCTATCTGTCTCAGTGCAGCCATGATCCATTTTGAACTGGGGGCATAGAGCAGGGGAGCCTCCCTTGCACACTTATGCCACACATTTGTAACCTAAAAAGTTTACTCTTCAAAAACTTTGCTGCTAGACTCTGTGAAAAATTTCCTTGATGGCCGAGGAGGAAAAATGCTCAGATTCCATATAAACCTTTTCTTTCTTAGATGAACACACAAGGGTCTTTGACTTATACATGGTGGCTTCTGCTCCGCTTTAACAGCTTGGGGTTGCAAGCTGGTTGGGTAAACAAAAGGTCTCATTTTGTCTCTACCCCTTTGTATTTCTTCGGATGAAATCATAACAACCTTAGCGATGGTGCAAAGGATGGTCCAGCCTCAGCGCTCCCAAGAGGAGCTTGGCCCAGGTCATGCTTTGTAGCAACAAGCACGTAAATCACCGGTTGCGCCTGCAAGCTTTGAGTTTCGGAGCATGCTGTGACATATCGGGAAAGCAAGGAAATTTATGGAAATGTACAGGTTCTGTCTAGACAGGCAGTTATGGGAGGGGAGAGTCCATAGCTACTTTTGATGAGATAATGTTTCAAGAGACATCTGAGTTTGTGTTGGAGGCTGAAGCTTTTGGGGTGGTGATCTTGTTTGTTTCATCCTAGAGATCAACCTGCTGTTGACCAGCCTGTTTGAGGTTTTTGTGGACCCTAAAACCACATTGGGAACCTCATAGAGGAGAAGTAGGCCATTTGTAATCCTCAGGATGGTGGCCTGCAACTTTAAGCAGCTCTCACTAGCGTGCCTTCACAGAATGAAAGATCATGGGATTGCATTTCAGCATCAGGTAGCTCACAGCTGCCATCCCATAATCTAAAAGACTGGAGAGTAGAAATTGGATTTTTTTAAAAAAAATTGGACTAGATATACCATCATTCTCCATTCTGGGAGTTCTTCCTACCTCACAGACACCTGACAAACATTTAAATGTGAGGTACCTGCAAAAAAGACCTGAGGCTTAGCTGGGCCTAGTTCCACTCAGGTGTCCTACTCCCAGCTCGCACTGGGGCAGGAACAGGAAGTTTGGGCAGAACTAGGCCCAGCTAAGCTCAAATGCCTTCTAAACTTAGGACTTTCTCTTGGGTCCATCACATGGAGGTGTTTGGGGGGGTCTTTACAAGGCAGGTAGAACTCTCAGAATAGAGTATTTGTCGGCCAGAAAACCTGAAAACCCCGTCCCTAAGAGGTGGCCACAACACTGTGGTCAAAGAGTAGCAGGAAAATATTCCGCTTCTTAGAGGCCCTTGAAATAATGATGCGTGAAGATTTAATATGAGAATCTTCACCCAGCTCTGACAAAAGGAGGGGACGGCACAAAGACCTGTTGAGGAAGTTATCTTGCTTTAATGGGACACAGCAATTTGGGTGACCCTCCCTGAACGTCGTGGTGGCACTGCAGGTTAAACCACAGAAGCCTCTGTGCTGCAAGGTCAGAAGACTAGCAGTCGTAAGATCGAATCCACGCGACGGAGTGAGCTCCCATCGCTTGTCCCAGCTCCTGCCAACCTAGCCGTTCGAAAGCATGTAAATGCGAGTAGATAAATAGGTACCACCACGGTGGGAAGGTCACGGCGTTCCGTGTCTAGTCATGCTGGCCACGTGACCACGGAAACGGTCTTCGGACAAACGCTGGCTCTACGGCTTGGAGACGGGGATGAGCACCGCGTCCTAGAGTCGGACACGACTGGACTAAATGTCAAGGGGAACTTTTACCTTTACCTTACCCTGAACGTCATATAGGCTTCCTTGCTTAAGCAATCAACTGAGTTGCTCTTTTAAATTCTGGATCTCATTTGCTATTATCCGCACCAGGTCTGACGGTCCGCCTTCACTGCCTCCGATCCAGTGGATGCCATCAGAGATAATTTATGGTCTATCCAACGGAAGGCCTTAGACAAATCAATTAAGAGAGCTGCTCGTCTATTGAGTCATACCCATAGCTATAAAAATATCATTGATTACCTCAAGAAGGGCCAAGGTAGGCGCACGCCGCCACCGATGGCCAACCTGTCTGCCCGTTGATCAATACGGTACATTCTGGAAACTTTACCCAGGAGTCTCGTTGGAAGGGGGACGAGGTTGGGCCAAGCTTAAAGAGCGAAAGCAAATAATTTCGCTAACAACAGCCCATTAGGCAGCGAGCTGGTTGGTTTTCCCCCATTTATTCCCTAACTTTAAAGTTTACGGTCACTTCGGTAGCAGTCACATTTTTTATTTTTATCCTCAACTGGAAGAAAAGTGGCTCGGTGGGACCTGTCGTTGAGTGCTGATGGTGGCAGCTTTTCCTGGTGCGTGGAGAGGATAAATAGAAAACCAACTGAAAGTGTGTGTGTGAGAGAGGGGAGGGGTGCTGTGCAGGAGAAGAACATGACTGAGACATCACACAGTGGAAATAAAGTATACTGGGGATGTCCCCCACCTTAGCCCTGATAATAATAATGACCTTTGAACTGCAGAGCTGAAAGGGACCCTACAAATCATCAAGTCTAGCCCCTCTCAAGGAGGAATCGAACTCCCAACCTCTGGCTCTACAGCCAGAGATCTAAGCCACTGAGCTATATGATTGCTTGTTTCCACCTTTATGGGTTTCTGGAATATCTCTGCTGTAGGTGCTCACCCTGGACCAACCTATGATTTTCTCCTCATCACCCTTCCACTTGACTTGTTCATTTGTCCGGTATTTTCTTTCTTTCTTTAAAACATGTCCACTCCATCTTTTTCCTTAAAAAGGTCCCTGTACATCGGACAACATTTAAAGCTAACAACAGTGAGAATACATATACTTAAAAGGATCAAACAAATACCCCACACAAAGCAGTAAAAGCACAACCATCTGTTTAACAAAGCCAGTCACTGAAGGAAAGGTCTTCGTCTGCTTGCAAATGGATGATAAAGATGGGGCCAGTCTGGCTTCTGGTGGCAGGGAGTTCCAAAGTCTGGGAGCAACCTCAGAGAAGGCCTTCTCCTGTATCCCCACCAAACACACCTGAGAAGGTGGTGGGACCAAGAGATGATCTTAACACCCAGACAGGCTCATCAAGGGAGTAGTATAAAGACACGGTCCTGATAGCTTGAACCCAGGCTGTTTAGGGCTTTTATAGGTTAAAATCAGCACTTTGAATTTTGCCTGGAAATGGATCAACCGCCAGTGGAGCTGGTAGGATGTGGTCTATCTTGACCTGTATCTTTCTTGTCTTACTAATTCAGCGCTAGGAATTGCCTCTTTGTGGGTGGAAATGTGTTAAAGCTGAACGCATTAAACATTAGCCATTTGAAGTAAACACTTCTGCATTTCACGGATCCTGTTCTCAGGTTAATCTGGCTTGGGCTGTGGTTACACTGACCCTAATATATTGGGTATTTTTAAACGATGTATTGCTTTTCACAAAAGACCACTAGCTCTAACAAGTTCACAACCGTGCAGGCTTGCTTGTGTACACATAGATGCAATCTGCTTAGCAAAGGAGGGTGGGGGGAAATCCCTCCACCCCTGAGCTTTTCCCAGTGCCCCAGCTCAGAATGGAGTAAATCTGAACTGGCTTTTGACAAGGTGAAGGAAAAGCGATTATACTAGTCCAGGCTGTCAGAGGAATTGATCTGTCCTCACGCCGATCGATCCATGGTTTCCAGCATTTCAGGATGTCAACACCGCTCGATCTAAATTTCTACCCCCAACGCCCTCGGTGAAATGATGGAGAACTTTGTCCAAGGCTGGGATCACTCTACCTCAGCTTTGGAATTCCTTGATCAAGCACTGACATAACGGAGAGCCTCATCAGTCATGCTGTGTGGCACCGAGCTAACTAAGTCGATCAAGACTTCCAATTTATTTCTAAAAAACCCAAACCGAGCCCAAACACCTCACCCTTAATGGTCATCATTGACCATCCTGATGACTCACTGGATCATATTCCATTTAGTTCAGCTCCATGTTTTCAATAATCGTCAACCAGATGGCAATTGGGATTGAAAGCAGACCTTGGAAAAGTTTCTTTGTCAGACTACAACTCCCAGAATCCCCTAGGCAGTACAGCCAGTGGATGTTCTGAGGTGCCTAGTCCCCAAAGGATGTCTTTTTTCCAAGATCTGGTTGGCCATTGGCTCTCCAGGCCACCAGTCAGACTTCAAGAAGATGGTAGAAGGATATGGACACTTCAAGAAGGATGCTGACAAATTGGAGCAAGTTCAGAGGAGGGCAACAAGGATGATTAGGGGGCTGGAAACCAAGCCCGATGCGGAATGACTGAAAGAACTCAGCATGTTTAGCCTTGAAAAGAGAAGACAGAGGGGAGCTAGGATAGCACTTTTCAAAGACTTGAAAGGTAGTCCTACAGAGGAGGGGCAGGATCTGTTCTCGATTATCCCCGAATGCAGGACACGTAATAATGGGCTCAAGTTACAAGACACCAGATTTCAGTTGAAGATCAGGAAAAACGTCCTAACTGTCAGAGCAATGTCCTCAGGAGGTGGTGAGTTCTCCAACGCTGGAGGCATTCAAGAGAAATTTAGACAACCACCTGGCAGATTTTGATTTGTACTCCTGCACAGAGCAGGCGGTTGGACTCGATGACTTTATGGGCGCCTTCCAACTTCATGATTCCATGATTCTATGCTTTCTTTGTCACCTATCCAGAAGGTCTTCCTCTAGAGTAGACCTTTGGTCTAGATTGGGGGGGGGGGGGGATAGAAATCCAATAAATAAATGAATAAATAGCCCTTAAATTCACTCTGCATTAGGCAAACTTTCCCCAGGCTACTGGAATTCCACATTCACCTCTGTGAGAAGAATCACGCCGGATAAGACCAAAGGTCCACCATCTTGATTCTTAGGGTGGTCAACAAGATGTCTCCAGGAAGCAGACCAGAAGGGGCTAACAGGCCTTTCCGATTGCTGTTCCTTCGATACTCGTATTCAGCAGAGATTCTTTGGCTGAAACCCTGGAGAGCTGTTACGCTGGCATAACTTGATACTGAGCAAACAGTAGCTCTCATCACCCCAAGGCAGAAGTTCTTGTTGTGATGTGCCACCAAGTCACCTCTGACTTATGGCAATCTTACGAATGACCAGTCTCCCAAAGGTCCCATGCTCCACAGCCCTGCTCAGCTCCTGTAAACTCAAACTTCTGGCTTCCTTGAAGGAGTCAGTCCACCTGATATTTGGTCTTCCTCTTTTTCCTGCTGCTTTTGACCTTTCCAAGACTTATTGTCTTTTCCAGAGAACCCTGCCTTCTACAAAGCACTTCTGCAGGAGCATTATTCAATTGGTTCCAAGGGGAACCTGGTGACCGAGTGTACCGTTCAATTGTGAAACCCTTGACACCGGGGTGTAACACCCGGGAAATTTTTTGCAGGCATCTAAAAGCTTCTGGTTGAAAAATTGCAACGACACAAAAGGAAAGAAGACCAGCGACGGAAGAGGAAAACAAAAGCTTGCAAACTCAAGAACCTATTTTTAAATGTATAGTGTGTGTGTGTTTTTTTTTCTTCATAATGTCCAGCCAGGACATTAGATCTCCTATTGGAATGGTTGATTAAATGAGCCAGAAGAAGTTGGTCGTTTAGCTACGAGGAAGAATATTCCTGTTTGACTTCTCCTCTCCACTGTGGTACGACAGGCACTTCCCTAAGAACAAGGCCTCTATATTACCCATTCCTTCCCTGCTTTCTTTGCTCCCCTTTTCTCTCTCTCTCCTCCCTCCCAGTCTGTTAAGTAATTTCTTCAACCTTTTGATGACAAGGGCAGGCTGACTTCACCCAGCATATTGCAATGGTCTTTCTCTGTTATTTATCACCGTAACTGCTTCCCCCTCTTCGTCTTTGGCATCGTTTGAGGTCAGACAGAGTTTGCAGCCAGTAGAATAGTTGGTTTTCGTGTTCTGGAGGGAAAAAAATGACATAAAAAAGTAGAAGGAGGCGGGAGGTGAAGGTCGGGAGGAAGACATTGTAGAGAATTTCCACTTGGGTGTTGCCATCTTGTTTAGTTGAAAGCATTTTTCAATGCAGAGAAGGAAGGAAACAAAAGGAGGAAAAAGAGATGGAGTTTTCCTGAATATTCGTCAAAGGTTCTTCTGTGTTTCTGGACCATTCAAACCATTTGTGCCCGAAGTTTGTGGAGAAACTCTCAGTGCGAAGGTGGGCAAATTCGGTGACACCGAATTGCTCCCAAATGTTTGTGGGAAGCGTATTGTCAAGGACGACTGTGATGCTTTCTGCTTGGAAACAACTTCCCAGGAGTACTGGAAGAAGCTAGAAGCCTTTGGCCTAGATCTGATTATTAGACCCCCTTAGAGTCTGTCTCAAGGACCGCATCTCCCTTTATGAGCCTGCCCAGGTGTTAAGACCATCAGGAAAGGCCTTTCTCTCAGTCCCACCACCTTCACAGGCACTTCTGATGGGGACACAGGAAAGGGCCTTCTCTGTGGCTGCTCCCAGACTCTGGAACTCCCTGCCACTGGAGGCCAGCCTGGTCCCATCTTTGCTCTCCTTCTGCCAGCAGGTGAAGACCTTTCTCTTCAGGGCTTTCCCTTGCTGACTGGCTGTCTAAGTGGGGTTTTTTAATGGAGTGTTGTGCCTTACTGCTTTGAATGGGTTTTTGGTGTTGCTTTGGTTTACCATTTTTCATGTGGCCTTTGTTTGATTTTTAAAAAAGTGTTTTATATGTATTCGTTCTAGCTTTTAAATGTTGTCTTTTAATGATGTAAGCTGCCTTGGGTTCTTTTTAAGAAGAAAGAAAGAAAGAAAGAAAGAAAGAAAGAAAGAAAGAAAGAAAGAAAGAATGGATGGATGGATGGATGGATGGATGGATGGATGGATGGATGGATGGATGGATGGATGGATGGATGGTCATCCTACTGAATCAATGGGACTCATGTATCTGCTGACCTATGGTCTGCAAGTTGAAAATAATCATTACCATCATCATCTTAGAACTGCAGAGCTGGAAGGGACCCTATGGATCACTGAGTCCAGCCACTGCCAAGGAAGCACTGTGAGTAATCAAACTTACAAACTTCGGTTCCACAGCCAGAGACATAAACCACCGAGCTCTCTAGCAGTTCGCGAATGGATCTGGTCTAGTTAAGATGAACAACTAGGTTGTAAGAAGACGCTCAGGCTGCACCCAAGACCTTGCACTGCATCTCTTCCCATGTACAAAATCTGAAAACAGTGGCGGTGGTGGGGAGTCTTCCTTCCACAGTGGGGCTGGGAGAAGGTCACGACACCCACAGAGAACTTGAAGATGACTGAGGATCTGGGAGGATAGATTTCAACACCTCCAACAGTTCCTGCCAAGTCCAGACTAGGACCCGGAGCGGATTCTCTCCTCACTGACACTGGAGCTACCACCAACGCCACTGGGACTCGAAGTCACAGTTTGGGGAGGGTTTTAGAAAAACCTTGGCTGTCGTTCGGGAGAGGATACAAAAGCTTTTCCCCTGAAGAATTCTCAGTACTTCGCAGAACTAGAAACCCGAGGGATTCCATAGGCTGGAATCGCAACCCGTGAATCAAATCACCGTAGCTATGTAGTGCCGCATACTGCAGATGCGTTTCCTGAGTGACAGGAGAGAGGAGACCCATATGGGAACTTACACAGTAGGGTAGCTACAATTTCAGTCTCTTCGAACCCCCTGCTAGGATAACAGCCCCCTTCTGGGCCCCTTTGCTCCATTTTTTAACTGTCACTCCAACCCTCCCCTAGGTTAAGTGCCTTTTCTTGGCGAGGTTGAACAAATCACAAGACAACTTGTAATTTAATTTGCAAGCGAGAACAAAGGAAACTCCTGGCATTGTGTGAGAAGGAGGAGGAGAGGCCATCTTGATTGTGTAAAACCTTACCATGCTGAAATCAGAAGGAGAATCATAGAATAATGAAGTTGGAAGGGGCCCATAAGGCCATCAAGTCCAACCCCCCCTGCTCAAGGCAGGAATGCAAATCAAAGGATATCTGTTAGGTGGTTGTCTAAATGTCTCTTGGATGCCTCCAGTTTTGGAGCGTTCACCACCTCTTGAGGTCATGGGTTCCATTGTCGTACTGCTCCAACAGTTAGGAAGTTTTTCCTGATATTCAACTGCAATCTGGCTTCCCTGTCGCTTGAACCCATTGTTGCCTCTCTTGCACTATGGGTTGATCCAGAGTGCAGGGCACACAACAACGAGCTCAGATTACAAGATGAACAGGTTCTGCTTCCCTCCTGTCTCCACTGGAGATACATGGGCTGGGCGAGAAGATCAGGAAGCATGTCGACAGAACTGGACTTTGCCCAGGAGAGCGACAAAGATGGTGTCAGGAGCCCGAAGACCAAAAGTATAGTGATGCCCTGTACTGGCACTTTGGTAGCTCTTTAATTGTCCATCTTAGGGGATGCTGGGTTCTGTAGTTTTGTATCTAGAGTTCTCTGGCAGAAGGCTTTCATGCCTTTCTTTACAACTGAGAAACCCAAGTCCTTCAGCAAACTACATATCCCAGGATTCCATAGGATAAGCCCGTGACAAATTGTGATAAGGGTGCAATGTAGACACCCTCTGAGTTGAAGCCGTTGGGTGTGTTTATCCTGGAAGAAGGATAATTCAGAGGTGATATGATCCCATATTTTAAGGGTTTTTCACAGAGATGATGGTGCAGATTTGATCATTTTGGCTCAAACCAGTAGGTTAGTTCTGAGCTGGTTCTTTCTTATCTCATCTTTCTCATCCAAGGTTTTGAAGAAGAGGCTGGACGGCCACCAACCAGAAGTGAGCTCGTATCCAAACTTGCTTTGATGTGATGACCAGTTAATGAGAAAGAGGAGTGGACTAATCTGGGGACGTTGAAGCTATTCTGTTCTGGGAATCCTTGCACTTCTACTGTACAATTAGAGGCATTCAATCAAAAATTCAAAACTCTGCAACAATTCTTTCACATCCCCTCTAGTCACGGAGCATCCTTGTGGTCCTTCTGGTGGTGACGGAGAACATTTGTGTTCACGTCGTCCTTCTGAATCATTCATGTAATTTGGGACTGTCTGTTTTAAAATCTGTGCTTCTGGATTTCTTGTGAGTTTTGTTTGGGTCATATCCGTGATGTTACCATGGTTTGATGTTTTATTTAGTATTGAAATGGGCTTGTTATAAACCATCTGGAGAACTTTAGGTTAAGAAGTGACATACAGATGTCACAAGTGAAGTGAAAAAATCAGTCAGTCAATAGTATTCTGATGTTTGCTGGTTTATGTACAGTTTGAAAAGATCTGGGCTTGACACACTAAACATAACCCATTGTTTGAAAATTGCCTGGAATAACATCTGTCCTCAGATGGAAGAGCGATGGGTGATAAGATGGACAGGCAACGGGTGGGTTCTCCAGCTTCTTCTGGACTCCACATCCAATGGTGGATTTATGGGAGTCGAGGGAACACACTAACCACCTATGGAAATGAATCACAGTGGACTTGCCATGCCAGAGAATTCTAGAAGTATCATTCCCCAAACATGGAATCTCCAAGAATGATGGACTCTAACACCCATCATCTTGTGTTCCCATATGCTGAATGGGATGGAAGCCTTGGAGTCTGGAAACTTGAATGTCCAAGAGCTGCCATTGTCTGCTCTGGGTTTTAATCAGAACTTCAAAGACGCTGTTCCAAGGTATAGAACCCAGTTTGCCAACAGGCTTTCTCATCTTGGAAAGCCACCACACAATTCAGACTCAAACCCAGAACGGACTCCCCAGTTCTAGGATATTGGAGGTGTCTGCCTCTACAGCATGATGGGTGTTGGGATCCAAAGCCATAGGCGGAAGGGGATGGTTTGGGCAACTCTGTGTTGAAGCCGCTTGGTTAAGCTTCCAGAAACCCAGACTAGGACCAAGACCCCAGAGTGATTCTCTCTCCTTCCCCCCCATAAAACCTGGTGGAATTCTCCCACATGCAAACACTTTGCAGCTCTGAATTAAATAATAGTTCCCAGCATTATGCTTGAAAAATGGGTGCCTGCCTGGCCAAATAGCTGCCCCCGTATTATTCCTTTGATTCTAAGTAGTTGTTGTTACATCTTATTCATCTGGAAAATAATTTTAAACAGCCACGAAAATAGTGGATTCCTCTCGGTTAAAATGATCGCAGGCGCCGAGGCTGGTGACATATAGTAACATGATTCACTTGGACAGTTAGTGACTACAAATCCAATTCATTTCTTCTCTGGAGCACCAAGTTATTATCTGAAATGCACAAGGTGTCTGGGGCTAACGTATGATCAGCCAGGGACGCCTCTGACGGCTTGAAGAGCAATCAATAAAAATTGTCTTCAGCAGTTTTGTAGACTATGAAAGTTGGTGGGGAAATGAAGTGATGGAGATTAACTAGTGGAAGTCAATGCCCTGGTGCTTTGAACCCTGATTTTTAATTAAAGCTCCGAGACTGTTTTGTAGTGGAAGGGGGATTTTTCGCCCCCACCTCCACCCGCTACTTCCGAGAAATTCTGAAATAAAGGATAATTCGGTGGAACAACACACGAAGCTGTGAATGTTGATCCAGCTCTCCTTTAGTTAGAGGAAACCTATAAAACTCATGGGACTTAAGTAAATCCTGGCTATGTGAGCCCCGTTGTTTTGAGCAAAGGTGCGATCAGAATTATCCCACTGTTTGTTCTGCTGTGGTTCTCCCGTTTTGCTGGAATTTAGACAATGTAATTGCTAGAGTAAACCTGCCTGTCTCTGGAGCATTTCTATCTGTATCTTCTTGGGTCCCTCTCAGAGGTTACTGGGTTTTGTTTGTTGTTGTTGTTGTTGTGCTTTGTTTTTGGTGTGGCTAAAATCGCTCCGTTTTTGTTCATTTCCAGCACGTGCAATTGCTGGAAATGAACCAAAGCAGAGCTCACCACTTTAAATGTCTCTTTCTGCATTCAGTTTCCCAATATTGTTAAGTAGCTTAAGCTTAGCCTCTTCACGATATTGGGAAATTAAACACTTCCTCCACCCCTCTGTGGAAGGGCAGAGGAAGGAAGCAGAATGTTTTTTGAAAAGTTTAATAGCGCAGCGCTGATGCACTATGCCACTTAGGGGGGAAAAATTGAAAACTTCCTCCCAGAAGGAGGAAGAGAGAGAAAGGAAACAAAGAGGATGCTCATTATTGTTATTCAGTTTACTTCTTAAGTGCCAAATAGGGTCACTTCAGGTGTGTAGGCACAGATCGCACCACACAGCGTACCTGACTTCTACTCTACCTTAAATTACCCTATTTAGCCCAATCCAACTTGCTCCAATTCAGCTGTATAGACAATCCATGAGTTTACTGTAAGTATAACTAAACTGGGATCCAACCCATTATGGATTTTAGGTGTATGGTTGATATGGCATGGTTGCTCTTTCACCTGGAGCACCAGCTCAATTTTTATTTAATATGCATGAATCTTGTCTGCTATAGCTGAAGGCAGGTTACTGTTGTGGGTGCAGGTCCATTTCCCAGCTCTTTACTGCTGCCTTTCAGCATTTGCCACCCAGGGCCATCATCATTTCACTCCACCTAACGATAGGGCCAGCCCTTTCGATATTCAGGTATAGCCTTAATTGTAATGAGGCTGAAAGTCGGGAACTTAATCAAGGCTAACTGGTATTAACCAGTATAGCCAAGGGGCAGTTACTCAACACTCAACGAGTACTCTGGTTGGAGATGGGTGGAGGAAAATCCAAACATTGCAGAAACGGTGACTTTGATATTTACCGGCAGAGGCTAGGGGCTCCAGGGTCAGGGAGGTGGTGAATCCACTCCGGGTCTTTTAGTCAGAAGAACCTTACCGGAGCTTTCCATAGTGCTTCAGCCACTTGGACAGCTCCTCTAAAGTTCATGGTAAAATCATGAAGCGATTCATTGCCCCTGAAGCTATGGGTTACAAGCCTTCACTGCCTCCTACTGTCCTTCACTAAGTCTGTACTCCATCTCTTGAATCTACAGAAAAAGAAACACACAGCAACTACTACTACTACTACTACTACTACTACTACTACTACTACTACTACTACTACTACTACTACTACTACTACTACTAATAATAATAATAATAATAATAATAATAATAATAATAATAATAATAATAATAATAGAACTATTGCAGAGCTTTTGAATTTTGGTTAAAAACCTCTACCTATGCAGCTGAAGTGTAGAGATCTACAGAGCAGAATTAGCTTCAAATCTCCCCAGAATAGATCACCCCTTATTGTCCCCTCCACTGGCACTTGCAGACTCAACTCACTCTGAGACACTGGAAAGAGAAAGAATAAAAAGGTTTTATTTATTCACAGCTGAACAGATCAAAACAGCATATTGTACAAAAAAAAATGACTGCTTAGAGTGACGGGCCTCAACAGACTCACATCCTGCTTCCAGCAAACTCTTGTAGACTACATTTTAACGGCACTAACAGACTGAAAGAGAGGGTAAAAGACACTTAAGCAGAGAGGCGTGGCTCTCTTTAAAACTGGAGACATGGAAGAATAATTGGTTAATGCTGGATTGATTGACGGTCAACCCAGCCTTCCCAGCCGGACCTACTCAAGGCAGCCTGCGAGGTTGCAAAACCCCCAATAAGAACTGCAGAACTAAAAGGGACCATAAGGATTATTGAGTGCACCAGACGAGAATTCTTCTACTTTTCTTCACCTTTTATCATCCCCTAACGTTTTATCATCCCCTAACGTTTGTACGACCTTGCCTGGTGGATTTTGTTTCATCACACAGCGACGTTTTTAAAACAGCCGGAATGTATTTAAGGTGGGGATGAAGAAAAAAGGTCTGTCTAGGTTGAGCATCAAAAAAAACACCCTTTCCTCTCAACCATCTTGCACCCGTGTGTGCCTTTCAGAGGTTAAGCAACCCTCACACCTCTTGGATTGGCATCAAACACATTCTACTCAAGCGTCGTCGTACACGGCCATTTGTGGGAGACGGACTTCTGAAGTAAACAGAGCATGGGACGCTTCCCGTCTGACAGTCCTCAGGTCCTGATGGAAAAAATGGAGTCAAATCACTGAACTGAGGAAGATGGAACACCGGCGTGGGGTTCGCACCGTACAAATCTTCCCACCCGTCCATCCGTCCCTCACTCACGACCAGTCAAATCCCCAAGTCTTCTACAAAGAAGGCAAGGAAGCCGTTCAATGGAACATTAACCTCACATTTCATATGTGTGCCATAATCCAGCAGTCAGACCCTTTCTATTCCTCCTCACCATCCTTCTCCGCCTTCATTATCTTGAACCCCTCTCACTTCCTTTAATAAGAAATGTCTCAAAACAATAAAAATGGATATTATATATTTTTTTCCTCCCAAAGCATCTGTCTCGCAATTCCCCGTTAGTCCCGGTATCCTTGTGGGATCGCCAGTATAAAGCATTAACAGTAATTTAAAGTTGCTCTGTGCATTGATTATTTATGCTCTAACATAAAAAATAGAGGGTGGGATGGCCGAGTACATGGTTTTTGATAAACTGGGCATGTTAAATCAAATTCTTCTGAATATGTGTGTGGAATCTCTAGGTAGATTCTCTCTCTCTCTCTCTCTCTCTCTCTCTCTCTCTCTCTCTCTCTCTCTCTCTGTGTGTGTTTATTTCCACACACACACAACCACATGGGCGCACGCCCAGATCTATATATTGTTAGCAAGCGTCTTGATTCAACCCGATCGCTAAATCACGCCGGGCATCTAAATAATATATAAGGCAGAGAATCGCCCCCTTAATATTATTCTTGTGTCTTATTAAACTAATATTTCAAGGCACAGAGGGTGCTGGGCGCCGTTTGTGGGCATATATGTCTGCTGGCTGGGTCACCCTTAATGTAAAACAAAAGATGAACATAGTGTGCAGAGGAAAGGGAGCGCGAAACCCGAGCCATAACAGTAGCAGAAGAAGTAATAATAACAAGGAACTAGAACGCCGGGTGATAAAAGCAAGAATCCATTCCATAAAATGGAAGTGTGAAGGATTATTCTAATTGTTTGGCGATACCTTCAGAGAGACAGCATAATTAAATGGCACACTGGTTAAGACTTTTAGCTGTATTCTTTCCCCCCACCTCTGTTATCTCTCCCTCCCTCCGTCTGCCTTTGCACGATGAGAAGTTGAGAAAGCGTCCCTTTCTTGAAAGGAGGTTTCATCCATTAATAAAAAGAAAGGAGCCTTATCATTAAAAGGTTCTTATTTTAGTCCCTGATGCCAAATCCCCGCCCGCGTTGCAATGTGTTTCTGCTCGGCTCCAACCTTTGGATGCTCCACCTGGGAATATGTACCAGACACACTGAGGTTACAGGTTTCAAGCGAATGCGGTGAACACAGACAGTAGAAAAATCTCCTTATAGCAAAAAGGAGACACCGTGCTGGGTTTTAGCCTGAACTTTGCAGGAGCTGTCCCACGTCCTAAGCCGTATTCGCCCCCCAGAGGTTTAGCAGCTGGAATGGTCCATTTAAAATCTGGACTAAAATCCGGAGCAAGTTCACAGGATCTCTCTCTCTCTCTCTCTCTCTCTCTCCCGCTCCTCTGAGGCAGTCTCCACTGGCAGGATTCATTAACAAACCAAAAAATAAGCAATGCTAGAGACTCGTTTTCGAAGCTGTCGCTGTGTTTGTCTGTGCAAGCATTTCGGCAAGAAACACATTTTTTTTTAAAAAAAGCAAACAACAACAACAACAAAAATGTTTTAGCACCTTAAAGACTGACTGCTCTATTTTAATGTAAGCTTTTGTGGAACGTGGCCCACTTTGTCAGACTGAAGAGCCGGCCTACAGAGACTTCATGATAAAACATTTGTGCAAGGCTTTAAGATAAAGGCACAGTGGTGTGTTGGGTTGCTTTTCACATCTAATAATGATTTAAGACCCCTGTTTGGTATTCATCTTGGTTTGAAGCTTGATTCTGCAAACAGCAGCAATGATTAAAGGAAACAACAGCAGCAACAGCATGTTGTCATGTAAGGAATGACAGACTTTACCCTTGTGCTTTGTTCTGAAAAGGTGGATCTGGTTAGTTGGGAAAGAAAATAACAGTGGATAACTTAATTATCACATTTAGTAATGCCTTAAGAAACCCTGGCTAATATTTGGTCCATTGAGATGGGTATCCAGTGTGTGTGTATATATTTTATCTCAGTTGTTTCCCTCTAGATTCTTCTTCCGACACAGCTATGGCCTTTTGGAAGTGAAAGCACCATCACACATAACAAGTAACCTATACACATGATAGACAGAGGTATAGCCACATAGGCTTAGTCATCTTGTCCTCTTTCTATCATTCGTCAATCACCATGTGGTGACAATCCACATGATTTTCTCCTTCTTCTTCAAAGCCAATGAGAGCCTATCTTAGAAGGAGTAGACACACATCACAGATCACTTTGATGGTCACCAACACAAATCCATCCCAGATGACACCTGTAAGGGGTTCTATAACTAAGTTTAGAGATTCCCCCCCCCCTGCATTATCTCTGAAAGTGTTTTCTGAAGCAAGAAACAACACTAGCCTGTTGCAGTCTGTTAGTATAAATACTGAATATTTTTATATGCATAGGAGTCCCAAGTTCCAGATCCAGTGGGGATCTGAAGCATCATTCCAAAATGCTTCGTTTTCCTTCTGTGTCACATTTGAGGTGACAGGGTCCTTCACATTCAGGTTCCCAGATCAGCCAGTAACAACCATGTAGGATCAAAATAGAGAGCTGTCATTTTTCAGGGGAATTTTTGGAAATTCAGAGGTCCTTGGGTAATTGTGTGGAACAGCTAAGGAAAGAAACGATTTGTGGAACACCTGCCTCCATCTGGTGGCAGGTTCTTGGCATCAACGTTCATCTGGGGAGCCAGGCTGCTGATGGTCAGCTGTGCCGTCCTCAACCGCGTCACCCTCAAAACATCTCCCATTTCTCAGAAGTGATTAGAAGAAAGCACCGGAAGAGAGAATGAAGGGGTTAATTACACCAGTCCAACAAAGAGATAAAAGTGATGCATCAAAATTTAGGAAGAATTAAAACCCAAAACATCTGGTAGGGCAGGAAGGAGCTGACTCCCTGGCTTGAATAACAGGGAAATCCCCCGGCGTATTAAAGCTCGGCTTTGAGGCTCAATGGGCCATGTCTTCTTTGAATGTCACTCTAAGGATAACTTGTTTGCAGTTCGATTCTGTTCAAACTCAGCTTCAAATATAAAGCATTTTTAGATGCCATATTTTACTCCATGTCCACAACAGCCCCCTCTTTTCAGATTTGTTTTTATTTTCATGTACACTTTGATAGTATGTATTTGTTAAGGAAATGTTGCCCTCACTCTGAATCGGCTTTTACCTTGGTGATTCAGCACACAACAGTAATTTGTTTAGCTATGTGGCAACACCATTGCATCCCTTTTGTTGGGTGATCCCTAAATGCCAGATGGTACATAGTTGATCCAGAACTCATTGCCCTCACTCTAAACTGGCTTAGTTCGGCCTTGGTGATATTATTCAAAATACTTGTCAATGTAGCACTGCTGCCTCTTTCCATTCACTGTAGGATCCCTGATAGGCCAGGATTTTGTGTCTCACTCACTCAGGAAAAAGAAAGAACAGGTGCACTTGGGATGGAAAATGGTGGTGAAGCAGAGAAGGGAAGCAATTGAAGCAAACAAGATTCTGCTGAAAATTGGATATTTTAATCTGAGAAAAGAGATTTCGGTACCCCCAAATCCATTTATCAACAAGGTGTACTGGGTGGCCTGTTTACGTAGCCCTAGCCAGATGTATTAATAGCACAATGCAAATATGAATGAAATTGGAAAGAAAGACATTTCTCTTTGAAATTAACAGATGTTCTCTGTATGGACAGTGGTTTTGGGTTTGGGACAGCTCTCTTTTAAAACAGATATGCTGTGAAAGCTAAAACACTTGAAGTTTCTTGGATCAGAAGGAGAGGGGCATTAACAAGACATGATCAATGTTGCCAATATATAAAGACTGGTATGGAGCGGAGAAACAGAGAGGAACCATGGCTTGTTATTCTGATCTCATGGGAGATGTTATTTTGACTAAACGTCAGGAAGGAAGAAGAACTGTTCAAGAGAGGAGACAGGTCATAGAATAACTGAGGTGGAAGGGGCCTCTAAGGCCATTGAGTCCAACCCCCTGCTCAAGGCGGGAATCAAAATCAAAGAAGAGCTAACAGAGGGTGGTCCAATTTTCTCTTGAAGGCCTCCAGTGCTGGAGTGCTCACCACCTCTCGAGGTCATGGGTTCCATTGTCATACTGCTCTCACAGTTAAGAAATTTTTCCTGATATTCAACCGAAATCTCGCTTCCTGTCGCTTGGGCCCATTATTACGTGTCCTGCACTCTGGGATGATCGAGAACAGATCCTGTCTCTCCTCTGGAGGACTACGTTTCAAGGATTTGAAAAGTGCTCCCCTATCTCTCCTCCGTCTTCTTTTCTCAAGGCTAAACACGCCCAGTTCTTTCAGTCTTGCCTCCTAGGGCTTGGTTTCCAGTCCCTTGATCATCTTGGTTGCCCTCCTCTGACCTTGCTCCACTTTGTTGGCATCCTTCTTCAAGTGCCGTGTCCAGAACTGGACAGTGTACTCCAGATGACGTCTAACCAATACTGAATAGAGGGGGACTAGGACCCCAGGCTGTCCTTCAATGGGTATTTTAAAGCAAGGTTGCATGGGGAAGGCTCCATTACCTGGAAGGATGGACTAGATGACCTTTGGTGCCCCTCCCAACGCTACAATCTTTTCATCCAAGCTTGTGAGCGAATCTGCCATGCGAATTGTGCCAACAATACGGTCTTGAAAGGAGGTGAGATATATGGCCCATTAGAGAGGTTTAGAGGCATAACCCTTTTCCATTACCAACTCAGCCATTAGCCGATAAATACCTGGAATCACTCCATTAGACAGTAATCCCCGAACTTTGGTGAATTATTCAAGTGGGATGACCCAAGAAACTGGGTAATATGGGAGGATAATTGTCGGCACCTGGCAGTTAAGTTCTGCCGGAGCAAGATAAGGGTGTAAAATGTACCCAAGAAGGTCAATTATTCAATAATCTCAATTCTGTCAGGCCCTGTGGCTCTTAGCAAGAGACCGCACGAATTAAAACTCTTTGTCAATTAGCAAGTGGAAAGTTTTCAAGATCGTTCCTCCCTCTCATTCAATCGACACACGTTATTTTCTTCTTCTTTCTTCTTTTTTCGGTCGTGCTTAACAGGGATAACTCTGTGAGCCGTTCAGGTATTGTTCGGTTATTTAGGGGCTGAGTGAAATAATATGATAATCAATGTGTTTTGTTATTATTCAATACCGGTTTATGAATGTGGGATACTGTGCTTCTGTACCCCCGATTTAAAACACCAGGAAATGGCCTGATATTGCTACACAAGATTGTGCCCACGTTGCCAGCAGGAAAAAGGAGGCCAAGCTTTACATAGCAAAGCGCAGCCTAAATGTTGACAGCACCCATGGCAGCCGTCAAGATGGTCTGCAGGATCCCCGCTTGTGCTCGCTACCATTCACAAAGTAACTTCAAGCAGGGGAAAATCCCGAAAGCTGACTCCATTTTTTTTATCAGTTAAACACTTCTCACCTAAAACTCTTGCAGAGTGCGGGCAGCATACAAGTCAAATAAATAAATAAATAAATAAATAAATAAATAAATAAATACAAAGCAATTGTGTGAATGATAATGATCCTGGATTGAATGTTGCATGCTTTTGTTAGTGGTGCCTGTGGTCGGTTGTTTTCCTCTGCCCTCCTTTAGCTTTTCCTTTTGTGCCATGTGTTTCAGACTGCATACTTAAAGTCGTCGTCTTCTTCATCATTTATGTGGGGTGTTGTGGGTGCCCCTTTTTGCTGGTTGAAGGGAGGGATAAAAAACCCTTATGAGGAAGGAAGGAAGGCAGGCAGGCAGGCAGGCAGGCATCTGTCCGATCTGCTTTTATATGGATTCCTGTCTTGAGCAGGCGGTTATGGACTCGATGGCCTTCAGATTTTTTTCATGATCCACCCTGCCTTCATGCGGGTCCAAACCTAACTGGATCTTGTGCGATCGCTCTGAGCGCCAGACCCCTCACCCGTTCCCCCTCCATCTGCGCCCCACAGGGGGCCCTCCATGCCGCGGATGATGGCGCTCCCTCTCCTCCAGTGCCGTGCCGTGTTTGCTGTCTCGGGCGATGACACGAGAACAATACTTTATGTAAATTCCGAGCAGAGTTTCTCATTATTAATGCCGACAGTTTCGAAGGCAAACAGTTTGGCAGTGAGGTCTTTTTAATGAGGGTGTCATTAAGGAAATCAGCCTCCAAACCACGGCATAATTCCCAACACGCTTCCTCTCTTTCTCCTGTCCACTATATCTATATATATTTAAAATCCTCTTTGTTTTTTTTTAAATAACTTTCGAATGCTGGCATCTCATCAGCTCCCCTCTTTTTAAATGCCCAGTTTATTAGCACGGAAGAGGCAGCCAGCTGGAGCACGGGAGTTCCAACATTTGACCCTCATTCCCATTTTTTTGTCCTTATGTGTTCAATATGCTTCGTTATTTATGGCATTCGGGGGCCCGGGCTTCTATAAATCCACGTTTCTGCATTTCCCAAAGGCTGTCCTGCTCGGCTGAGCCAGTGAGGGATGGTCTCTAATGAACCACTTGAAATCTTTTTTCCCAAGCCCAGGGATCACCTATTTTATGTATTTGGTACGGTCTCTGTGTGGTGTAGATCAGTCCATACGGCATCCACACCTGGAATGGGACGCACACAGAGATGCTGGCAAGTCTCGAGCCATGCCACGCCACACAGGCAGTGGGCCTGGAAGGGAAGCCGGGCGGGAACATGCGCATGCGCAGAGACACTGAGCTGACTTCCCTTCTCAGAGACATCGCCTGCCTCTGCGCATGCGCCGACCTAAGAGTTGGGTGGCAGGTATGTGGGCGGAGACAGTAGACAGGTCCGGGAAGGGGCCTGCTGCCTCTGAGGATGATGGCAAGACCCCTTCCCTAATAGGGACTCGATGACGGAACTTGGAAAATTGGATCCAAGTCGCAAGTCAAATCCAGGAAAAAAAAAAACCCCAACCCAAGTTGAGTCTAAGTCGCCGGTGCAACTTAAGTCAGATGTGACAGCGAGCTGCGAGCTGTGGGTCCCCATCTCTGGAAAGGGGTGCCCCCCCCCGATGTTCTGGAAATGCTTCTCACCGTCATTTCTCACCATGGGTGATGCTACCGATGCGGAATACATCCAATTGCATAGGGTTTTGGAAATTGAACCTAGTGAGAGTTTGGCACTCTTGAGAATATCTGGCATCTCCCGGGGTAATTGTGTTGTGATGTTTTTAATTTTTGGTTACATTCCTCTAGCTGCGCAGCCAAAGTGCAAAGATTCACGGAGCAGAATAGCTTCACATTCCCCGGATTAGTCCACCCCTTTTCTTCCTCACTCACTGGCACTTACAGTCTCATTAACCCACTCTGAAACATTCGTCGGAGAAAGAATGAAAAGGTGTCATTTACTTACAGTTGAACTGATCAAACGGCCACCTAACAGCATGACTGCTTTGAGCAAGAGGTTTCCAACCGACGCACTGCTTCCAACAGACGAAAGAGAGGACGAGGAAAAAGAGCAGAGAGGCGGGCCTCTCTTTGAATTCAGAGGCAAGAGGGAATGATTGGTTAGTGCTGTTAGGGAATGACAGGTACCTAGGCCCAGAAAGATCTTTCCCAGCCACCTTTACTGTAGAACAGCAGAAATTCTCAAGTTTAGCACTTCATAGCCATGAAATTAATACATGAAATCGCCATCCTTTGATCTGCAAAATAGGTGGTCGGGATGAGTTATGTTAGTTGCCAACAAGTCACGTTCCATTTTTGGTGACCTGAAGAGGGTTTTCAAGGGATCAGAGGTATTTAAGGTATGTTTTTTGTTTCAGAGTTTTGACTTTCCTGGTCGAATTCCTTTTTGCTATGCCGTAGTAGTACAGAGATCCACAGAGCAGAATAGCTACAAGTTCCCCAGAGTCCACCCCTTTCTCATTAACTGGCACTTACTGTCGCTCTGAGACATTTGTAGGAGAAAGAATTTTTTTCTCATTGTTTCCAGTTCTAAACAGATCAACAGCAAACTAACAAACACTGACACTTCTTCCAACCAACTAAAGAGAGGGGAAAACAACACTCAGCAAAGAGGCGGGACTCACTTTGAGTTCAGAGGTGGGAATGAATGATTGGTTAGTGTTGGATAGATTGACAGTCACTTCCCAGTCATTCAAACCCCAGGCAGCAGGCGAGGTTGTAAAAACTCCAACAGTTTTACCAGTGACACCCTGCTTTGAGCTTCCACACCTGAGTGGGATTCGAATCCAGGTCTCTTGAATCCTAGTCTGTCCCTCTGTCTACTTCCTGTTAAGTCTGGACTAAAACCTGGACTGGATTCATTGTCCCACTGACATCACTTCCATCAGCCTCTACTGGCTTGCTAAACAGTGGTGTGTGGTTTCTTTTGTCCAAAAATTCCACACAATTAAAACTCTCTGTTCTTCCCGGGCTCTGATTCCCAGTTGTGTTTCTTGCTTCTGAACGTCCACATGTCGTTGCGGCATTTCCGAGCTTTGGCAGATCCATCTCCCGTTCCCTTCTCCCCTCGCTTTTCTTAAATTTTCCTCTTCCACGTATTAATGACATCTCACCACGATTCCCATCTGCAATGCCACTCAAATGCCAGTGGTAATAAAATGCTTACTCATGCATGGAGCAACCACTTATATCTTATATCAGGATGTAACTATTCCCATTGGCTCATAGTTCCAGCACGGCCAAGCTTTGGCAGAGCTGAGAAACTCAATTTTTCAGTGTAATTTGTTGGGGGCGACTCGTGGCAAAAGAGAAACCAAAGAAATGCATTCATTATTGTTCCGTTAGCAACTTTTCTATGACCAGTTTTCTTGATCACTTTGTCCCCTTTTTTGTAATTGGTAACTTCTCCCCCCCCGCCCCCCCTCCAAAGCTTCTTGAGAATAGCTTGAATCAATTGTGTTGCAGAGTTTTGAATTTTTGGTTAAATTCCTCTAGCTGCGCGGCAGAAGTGCAGGGATTCGTGGAGCAGAATAACTTCAAGTTCCATCAATTAATCCACCCCTTTTTCTCATTAACTGGTACTTACAGTCTCAATAGCTCACTCCGGAACATTTAGTGGAAAATTTTTGTAATTTATTACTTCTCTCCCCGCACCCAAACTTGTAAGTTTTTGGAACCATTTTTTGGAATGTAAGTTCAGTTTGCTTTATTTGCATCAGACCTATGCCTCTGCCAGCATTCTAATATACAGTATCAAAGAATAAAAATATTTACATCCCCAAATTAAGAAATGGAATCAAAACTCATCAGACACAAAACAGAACTAGGTACGATTAAGTCCAAAAAATCAAAAAAAAAAAAAAAGGTTAAAATTGGGGCCAGGGAGATTTTTGGAAATAATTTTTTGTAATTTTTGCTACTTTAAAAGACATTAGAATTGATAAAAGAAAACTTGGGGGGGGGGAACCACTCAAAAAGCTCATTAAAACGTTATTAAAAGTAACTTTAAAAGTTGCTTGTCACATCAAAAAGAGAGAGAATTGATGCAATTTCTACTCTTTTAGGTGTAACTTTACTACACCTTAGTTACAAGACAAGTATAATTCATTGAAAGTAATGACATGACTTTTAACTTATTTCTTCCAAGCTTTGGAGTTGAGTACAAATTGAGATGAGTGCAGGAATAGAAAGAAGAGCTGATTTTTTTTAATGCAAGTGTAATTCTTTTTTAATAATCATTCTAATGTCAAGCGTTCCACAAGAACAGTCAAACGTGGACTAAGGGGTGTGAGAAACTCAGCAAGCTGGCATTTTCATGCAAGATTCCCCAGTAAGGATGTAACAAATACTCCCAGATTTTTTTCCCCTCAAGTGCCTTGACACATCAAGACATCCTGCGATCAATAATGGGCACCGGTTTGCGATGTTTTCGTTCCTGCATGAGAACAAAAACAGAAGGCGTTGTTCCTGGTCTGTAACAGCTTTCGTGAGAAGCTGTGCTTTTCGTGCAAAGATTTGTAGCTTGCATTCAAACCTTGCATTTTGGGCAAAAACCCAAGGCTTTTTGCACGCGATACCGGGGAGTTTGCACAAAAACATGGCTGGTGAATTTTCCATAAAGGAGGACCAAATGCACAAAAGCACTTTTGATCTCTCCAGTGGGGAGAAAATTCTAAAATGTTTAGTCCTGCCTGGGACAACAAAGGACGTAACCCCCTTAAGATCTACTGAGCACAATCAAAAACTGAATATGGACCAAAAGACCATTTCTGCCTGGGAATCGGATGATTTCTGAGTTCATGATCCTATTTAAAAACAAGTGAACCAAAGTATTATGGAAATAGACACATGTTTCTAAAAGGTGAACAGAGTGAGCGAGTGTGTTCTTGTCCATGAGTCGGTGCAAAAGTAGATACATCTAAAAAGTGTATACGAATCATGTGCACGTAATTGGCAAAAAATAGTTCTCTAGGGCTTTAGACAGAATACATTCCTGTCCTAGCCCGATCTGCACATCCTGGGGATTCAGCCCAGTGATCTTTCACATGCAAAACATCACTTGGCAAACTTCCTCTTTTTCCCATGCCAACGGACAGAATATGATGTTCCTTTCCCCCATATCCACCAGGACTAAAGTTTTGCCTAGAAATTACACCTGCTTTGGTGCTTTTCACACTTCCAAATAGATGTGATTCCGGCAGGGGGTGTATGTGGTTAATCTTCAGCCAGTAATTGTGACTGCAGCTTAAATAGAAAGTAGTATCAAATATGTATTTATTTATTCATTCATTCATTCATTCATTCATTCATTTCCTTGTTTGCTTACTTATTTGACTTCTGTCCTACTTGTCTTCCAGAACAACACGATCAAAGCAGATACGGAACAAAATAGCAGCTGGCAGACGAGATTAAAGCAAAATACAGGTGAAGATAGATGAAAATAGATTTGAAAAAAGCATGTTAAAAATAGAGATGAGTCAACTATAGCATTAAACCACTGCTTAATTAAAAACAATTTTAAAAGCATGTGAGTAAGGCTGGCTGGATAGCTCAGTGGGTTAGGTCTGCAGAGTCAGAGGTTAGGAGTTCGATTCCCCTGCTGGGCCTCCTGGGAGTAGAGCCCGCCTGAGTAGCCTTGGGCAAGCTGCACAGTCCCAGGGCACCCCCAGAGGAAGGGAAGAGTAAAACACTTCTAAGCAAGCAAAGTGTGCTGCTTATATACTGCCCCATAGCACTTCAAGCACTCTCTGGGTGGTTTACAAGTTAATTATGCAGGCTACACATTGCCCCCCCCCCCCCAGCAAGCTGGGTACTCATTTTACCGACCTCGGAAGGCTAGAAGGCTGAGTCAACCTTGAGCCAGCTACCTGGGATCGAACCCCGGGTCACCACAGGTCTCCCTTTACTCCTAGATATACATTTTTAAAACAGACTTGAAGGAGAGAGATTGAGCTCCTGGAAGCCTGGAGGACCCATGTGTTTTAGAAGGGGGTGGGTGAGTTGCAGCACTGCTGGGTAATCTTGATGGCCTTCTCAGTCTATTGCCCTCCAGATCTCAAAGACTGTATCTTCCATTATGAGCTGGCTCGGGTATTAAGCTCATCACGAGAGGCCTTTCTCTCGGTCTCACCACCTTCACAGGTGGGGAAAAAAATATCTGTCACTTCCAAAGGCACTGATGATCAGGGGACTTCAAACCAAGCCCTAGGAGGAAAGACTGAAAGAACTGAGCATGTTTAGCCTTAAGAAAAGAAGATTGAGGATAGGATAACACTCTTCAAATATTCATACTGAGGAGGGTCAAGATCTGTTTTCGATCATCCCAGAGTGCAGGACACATAACAGTGGGCTCAAGTGACAGGAAGCCAGATTTCAGCTGAATATCAGGAAAAACTTCTTAACTGTTCAAGCAGTATGACAATGGAGACCACGATCTCTAGAGGTGGTGAGCGCTCCAACCCTGGAGGCCTTCAAGAGAAAATTGGACCACCTTCTGTCAGATCTGCTTTGACTTGGATTCCTGCGTTGAGCAAGGAGTTGGATTCGATGGCCTTGGAGGCCTCTTCTAACTCCATGATTCTGCGATTCTAGGATTGATACAGCGAGGCTGAGATGACTCCAAAAGCTACTTTTGTTTGTTTGTTTCGAGGATCGAAAGCAGGAACTTCAAACACAGAAAAGAACAAGACCCAAAGCTTTGTTCTCTCTCTGCTGCATGTTCTCCACGACCACTCTTGGTCGGACCCTCAGCTGGTTCTCCCTAAAGGATCTCGTCCCCTCCATGAAGAGGACCATCGTGTCTGCCATTTCCAGTCAGAACGTTCCTGGTGGCTTCACAACATGGAAAGCTCTGAATACCAAGTCCCTGCAGTCCATAATGCAGATGAGGAGAAGGAAGTGAAGTGTCGGGAAGGGTACTTTTCAATGGGCATGGGCCCAACCTCACCAGACCAGTAGACTCTGGTCTAGATGGGCGGGGTATAAATCTAATAAATAAATAAATAAACAAACATGATGACAGCTGTCCCAACGTTCTCAGTTTTACAAGCCTGGTGAGGAAGCTGCAAGGGCTTTAGCAGTTTGAGAAACGGGGAAGCTGTAGAAGAACCAAATTCCTGGACCTGCTCAGATTAAAAACCACACCGTAGATTTTTAAAGGAAGAAATAAGATGTGAAGATTAGATCATTGCATCCTGGTGGGGAGGGGATTTTAAAAAGCTATGTGAGCCCTCCAAAGGGTACGTAATACTTTTATTTTATTTTGTTTCTTTATTTTATAAATCCATTCAAAACCACAGAACAGAACAATACCTATTGTATTGTAATAACAGTAAATTCCTTATTCATAAACTCTTATACCTTCATATATACACACTGTGTACATTATCTCTTTATCTTTTCACATACTCTCTTCCCTGGCTCATAATTGCATTTTTATGCCTAGCTGATACTGCTTAGAATAACCAGCAATCTAATCCATTCACCACTTGGTTTACTTTATTTTTTTGACCCCATGTCGGATTTCAACGGGGGGTGCCATATCTCCATAAAGTTATCTTTTTAAATCTCCCCTCTGCGTAATCTGATTCGATCTGTGATACTTTTATTTGGCTTGCTAAAATTTTACCAACCAAGTCAGCTTTCCAGTTTTCCAGTACTTCTTGACCAGTTTTTGCCACTTAAACACCATTCATTCATTCATTCATTCATTCATTCATTCATTCATTCATTCATTCAGCTTCAGTCCAAACTAGCAAGGTTCTTGCCTTCTCATCTACAGTTAGATTTTCAAGAGGGTGTGCAGAATATTGTGAAAAAGTGCCACATCATATTGTGGGGCATAAAGCATTGCTTTATCACGAGTTGGCTTCATCTGAATCTGATTGCCGACTTGGTGTTTTCCCAAAGCCTGTACAGAGTGAAGGCAGTGCTTTGTGCCCTCACTCTGACTTGGTTTTATAACTTCAACATGTCATGTGCATGGTCTGCAGCGAGAAAGCATTGCCTCCACGGGAAGCCAAGATATTTTTACTGTCACGAAGATGCAGATCGGGAAGGAGGAGCGGTAAACAAAGGCAAATAAAATTAAAAGACAGTGAAATTCTCCCTTCTTTGCCCCAAAATGTGGGGCCTTTCTCAGAAGGCTCAGCTGTAGCCACTGGTGTCATCTCCTGGCTGCCTTTATTCACTACAGCCCTTAGCCTTTACATTCTGCTTGTGGGTGAAATTCTCCTTATTTCCATACCACTCTGTGTGACAAACATTCAGCTGGAAGCTTGGAAGGTGCTTCAAAGGACTTTTGCAAGACGTCAACAGCGCCACCTTGTGACGGAAGGGCAATCTGTATTTCGAAGCCCCGAGAGTTTCTCTCTTCTTGTGATTTTCAAGCTTTTGGGGGGGAATATTTTTCCCCAACTCACTGGGGTTGTGGAACTGGTACAACCACTCCACATGTTTTGCACTTTCCCTTCAAGCATTTCTGTTTCCGTAAAACCTACAGAGTTCATCCGATGATCTCAGGATTTGTAATGCAGTGTGCCGATACTGGGGTGACACAGAACTCTTCTTCAAGTGAGAACATGGCTACTTCTGAATCGTAGTATGGCTTCACGGCTATCTTCTTGGGTTGTTCCATTCTTGAGATTGTGCAGGAATTTCCTGTGGATCTCATGAGATGGTCTTGTTATTTCAGTGCTCGGTGGAAAAACCAGACTTACAAGTATATCCTTTTTGGAAATGCAATGTACTGAATTTCAGGGGTAGCTGGAGATAGCCTCCAAAGTCAAAAATAAAGTATGAGATAGCACCTATTCTGGCACACAACAGTGCATGCCCGACAGCCCTCCAAGGTAGACCATACGGCCCCTGTTCCGGAATCAGTCAACTGCCAGTTCAGGAAGCACATCCTTGTTCCTGCCATCTCCCCTGCTCTGGGTGAAAAGTCTGATCTGAACTTTACAGAGCTATCCAAGGTGCTGAATCCTTTTGCCACAACATGTTAACTCCTTTGGATAACTCCTCTGAAGTTCGGACGAAAATGAATTCACCTCCCTGCAGACATTGGGGCCACCACTGCAGAGGCCATGTGGGTCCCCCCCCCCCAAAAAAACCAGGTCCTTACTTGTGGGTTTGCCAGTGACAATGGTTTTGCCACCGTGTGAACAGAACGCTGGACTAGATAAACATTTGGTTCTTAGGTTCCTTTCATGTAAGGCACTTTGTTGTTGTTTAGTCATTAAGTCGTGTCCGACTCTTCATGACCCCATGGACCAGAGCATGCCAGGCCCTCTTGTCTTCCACTGCCTCCCGGAGTTTGGTCAAATTCATGTTGGTAGCTTCAGTGACACTGTCCAACCATCTCGTCCTCTGTCGTCGCCTTCTCCTCTTGCCTTCACACTTTCCCAACATCAGGGTCTTTTCCAGGGAGTCTTCTCTTCTCATGAGATGGCCAAAGTATTGGAGCCTCAGCTTCAGGATCTGTCCTTCCAGTGAGCACTCAGGGTTGATTTCCTTCAGTAAGGCACTTACTTGGAAGTAATTCTCATTGAACTCAGCGGCTGGAATCCTGCTGGATTTTATGTGTGGAAAATCGGAACCGTGGAAGCCGTCGTGATGTACAGCAGCTAAGCAAAGATGTTCCAAAAATGTGTTGAAAGAGGGCAGGTCACGTGACCAGATATGGCACATGACACGCACCTCATCAATTTGCTACCCCTGATGCCATGTGCTTGAAACTGCAATAGGATTCTGGCCGACAAAACTGAATTTTGAGCAGACATCTACGGAATTTTACTGTCGGTCAATATGATGAAGGATGAACATTTTAAACCAGCTTAAACACGCATACGCAAGACAAGCACGCACATAGGGAACAGTAGTCAGCTGCGTTCTACGCTTTAAGCCTCAATTCATAGACTCCTTAGAAACATCGCAACCGGAGAAACGCTGAAGAACGCGTGATTTGAAAGCTTATGTGTAATGTCTTCTGTTTCTTCTTCATCTTTGTCTTCTTTTTCAACTCATTAGTTGATTCACAGATGGCATGATTATTCCAGCTCCTTTTCTCAAGATGTATTTAACATCCTTTGAAATACCCATTCAAAAAGAATAAGAGTGTGAGGAGCAGGTGGGAAACACATTGTTTTCCCGGCTCCTTCTCGTCCTCCATCTCCAGAACCTTTTCTTCTCAACCTCTGGATGTCAACACGGAGATTCTACCCCAAATTAAGCAGTGTGTTTCATTTCAAAAGACCCCTCTGTAGAATACATCAAATGAATGCTACTGGAGACCAGCCCTCCCACCGGAGAAAAGTGAACAGAAGTGTATCTGATTTCCAGATTTTTTCTCTCTTTCCTTCCCTCAGTTAAAGATAATTGCAGCTTGCCAGGTATGACAGCACCTGAAAAAAAACAATCTATTCATCTCAGAAGTGCTCCTATCTCAAAAGTGGGATTCCCACCCACCCCAGCATGTGAACATTATCAAAATTGCTCATTGTGGATAAAGGGAAGAGGCTGTGGCATGCTGAGCAGACTGTCAGAACTTCCTAATGCAGTGGTTACCGACTTTGGGTGATCCAGGTGGCAACTCTGGAAAGAGGACAATAGATTAGATCAGTGGTTCCCAACCTTGGGTCCCCAGATGTTCTTGGACTTAAACTCCCAGACGTCTTCACCACTAGCTGTGTTGGCCAGGATTTCTGGGAGTTGTAGTCTAAGAACATATGGGGGCCCAAGTTTGGGAACCACTGGTGTAATGGATTGGATCACCTTTCAAATGGATGATCTCCTAAACATCTATCAGGGATCATAGCTGAGTGGTTAAGCACCAGCTTTGAAGATCTCAAATTTCAACCCAAGGAAGTGTGGCTGGAAAAACCACTATATCAAACATTGAGCAGACTGGCAGCCAGTGTTTGTTAGTTTATTTTAGTCTTCTTCTACTGGAGAAGAACATGATCATGATGTTCTGGCAGTGCTAAATAATCATGTTGTGCTGCATCTAAACCAAACTTCCAGGTCCTTTACCTGAGAAACGTTTCTCTTTCCTGTATAGTAGGACCCTCATATCCATGAGGGATTGCTTCCAAACCCCTCCCCTGATGAAAACCGCAAATAATAGTGAATGCTATGCATAGCACAGTAAAAGAAAAAAATAAATAAATTCAGAAATACATATTTTCACCTGTATTACCAAAACCGGCCACTAGAGGATGCCAGAGACTTCAACAACAAAAATATATAGCATGGTCTCTGACTCCCTCTAGTGGCCAGTTCTCATAAATACATAATGAAAATATGTATTTCTAGTTTTTTTCTTTTAATATTTTTAATATTTTCAGACCAGAGATAAGTGAAACTGCGGGTACTGATCCCTCAGGATATGGAGGTCCTACTGTACTTCTTTGTTTATTCCTACATTCCATTTATTTTACCTGAAATGATCAGCTGTAACAATCTGTGCTTTTCATTTCTCATGACCTGAGGAAAGTATTCTAGCATTCTGCATTTTATGTAGTATCTGATTTCTTGGTCTTTATTCATTTAATATTCAATGATCTTGGGTATGTAAACCTGGCACTGAAAGATATAGGTGAGGCATTAAGGCTGTCAGGCAAGCCTTTTCTTTTTAATTGGTGTCTGAACTCAGCATCCTCTTTGTTCTTGGGGACCCAGGTCACAACTGTTCTAAAGCACAAGGAGAGTTTAGGGATCAGGGATTTTTTTGAAAATTTCTTGGACTACAAATCCCATAATTTCCTATTTTGGGACTTCCCCCTTCCAAGACATACACCTTGTAGACCTATAAATGTGGTTCGCTTGGGAGAAAGATCTCAGCTGGAAGATGTTGAGGCACAGCTAGGGCTATCTCTGCTCAAATTTCCTGTTCCTGCCCCACAGCTAGCTGGGAACTTTCTTCCTGAACAGGAAGCTAGGCCTAGCTCAGCCTCAAAGAAGTCTAGAAGTCTCTAGAAGTCTCTCAGGTGTCTGCCTGTCAGGGAGAACTCCAAGAATGAGGAATTATGGGATCTGTAGTCCAAGAAGCAACAAACTCCACCCCTCTTAGCCATCTGGCAAAATCATAGGTCCACGTCTTTGGCTGAGGTGTTGTTTTATGGTAGTAGAACCTCTATGGGGCCAGCTCTACCATTCGGCACAGTGGGCCGGCTGCCTCAGGCAGCATATTTTGGATACCCTGAAAGAGTAGCCAACGTGACCTGTTGATTTTGGTTTTGTGGTTTACCACAAAAATGGTGAGAGGCGCCGATGGGCTTTTCTTCCACAGGCTCCAAAATAGCCTCAGGACCAGCCTTGAGGACTTGGATGAGCAGGTGTGGATTCTCCAGATTTCTCAAGACCGAACAGAAGCCGGACACTATTATTGAAATTTGGGGGCGAGATGGTCCCTTGTTTTTCAATCCATGAGCTATTCGTGGCAGAACCACTGGTTACTTTGCCACAGACAACACCCCTCATCCTTTATAGCTGCAAGGTTGGAGGTCCATTTCTTCCAGATGGTGGCCATGTGCCAGAATCGACAGTCATCTTCTCCTCTCTCTCCTGCGAAGGCCTCATCGCGTCTGACTCAGATTCCACAAAACCATCCAGTCCTGACTATGAAATGTTACTTCACCACAGCAGACGAGAAGCACAACCCGTTTGACAGTTGGCAAGTTGAAATCCTCACCCCGTAAGACCCTGGAGGACCTCAAGAGAATGAGTGTGTTCTTCGGGGAACTTCCTCCACCCCCTCCCCACACAGAGGGGTTATTTGGGCTAGTACGGAACGATGCGCCCGGCTCCCACGACATCCCCCGGTGAAGCTTCTGAATGACAGCCAGCCGCCCGCGCTCCGTATGGACGAGGTGGCGCTCGGCTTTGACAAACACTCACAGGAAAATAATAAAGTGGCAAACTAATTTTGCATCGGACACACTTACCAGAGCATAAAGAGGCTCTGAAAAGGAGCCATCTTGTGCCATCGATCTTCCTTAAACACCCAAGCTGTGACAAAGTAGAGAGCAAAATTATGATGAATGATGGGAGAGGGGGTTTTGTCGGTACCCGGGCGCTTTAACCTGGCGGAATGGGCGCGAACGCCCAGCAGAACTTCAGCCGGTGGGAAGGTAGAGAGATAAAGAGAACCTTTTTTTCAAGCACATGCACAGACACACACATTACACCCTTACATGTACGCAAAGCCTTGATTATAAGCCGGTGCTCCGTTTTCATCAAAAGCGCATAATGGAGGCGCATCTTGTGACATAAATTAAAAGCGGCAAGCGATAGGTCAGCCTGGCGCCATGTTGTGCGAAGACAAATGGCCGCCGATCCCTTGACAGGGGCTGTATCTCATTTACAAATTTCTCGAGCACATTTCCCGATCGCAAAGAGGAAACATGGCGCGGTTTTGTTCGTCAACGATGTCGGCGTCATTTATTTTACTGCCTCATTTGAATATGATGAATACCGGAGCCCTTTATTTATTCACAACAACCAAATAATTGTAGATCCACCGGTTTCGAAGCAATTAATCACAGGGTGGGGATTCCCCACCTCCCTATCGGGGGCCCATCCTTCTCTCCCAACAATTCACTAAAAACATGACATTGAACAATAAAAAACATTAACCTTTGCTTTGCAGGAGCAAAATATGCAGACATGCACACTGTCATCGAGCCGTGAGAGAAGAAAACTGAGGGGAGATACGTAGGATAGCACTTTTCAAAGAAAGGGAGTCCTACAGAGGAGGAGCAGGATGTATCCTCTATCATCCCAGAGTGCAGGACACGTTATAATCGGATCAAGCTACAGAGAGCCAGATTTCAGCTGAATATCAGGAAAAACTTCTGAACTGTTAGAGCAGTACGACAATGGAACCAGTGACCTCTGGAGATGGTGAGCGCTCCAACGCTGGAGAAAATTGGATCAACCTCTGTCAGATCTGCTTTGACTTGGACTCCTGTCTTGAGCAGGGGGTTGGACTCGATGGTCTTATAGGCCCCTTCTAACTCAATTATTCTCTGATTCTATCATCAGATATATCATTTTGTCTTTAAAATTTAAGCTTTCAAGCCTGTAGAGGAGTGCTCAACAGTCTCTCAAGTCTCTCCGATTTTTTATTTGGCACCATCAATGGCTTGGAAGGGTGGAAGCCACAATGATAAGCAGATAAACCATATCAGAGCTTGCAAAGGTTACTTTTCTGGGCCACTCTTTCTAGAATCCCTTGAACAACACAACTGGTAGACATGCTGACTTTAGAACCTTGGAGTTGGGTTTCAAAACTTGTTTATACTCTGAACTGCACCCAGGAAAATGCCGATGCAATAATATGCCCGTTGGGTGGGAGGAGCCTGAAACCCAGCTCAGAGGTTCATTGCTCCATGCTCTGGATGAAGATAAACTTCAAGCTTTGGATCAGTGGTTTCCAACTTTGGGTTCCCAGATGTTCTTGGAGTAAAAGTCCTAGAAACCTTCACCACTAGCCATGCTGGCCAGGATTTCTGGGAGTTGAAGTCCAAGAACATCTGGGGATGCAAGGTTGGGAACCACTGCTTGGAACGAAGAAAGCCCATGGTTCAATCCTCAATATTGTCTATTACAAGGATCCCAATGTTTGCAAGCATCTAGAAGAACCTCTTCCTAGAGTTTTGGAAAGGCATTTAGTCACCTGATGAGACAACACTGGTTGAGGTGAATCAATGGTCTTACCTGACCAGGCTGGCTGGAGGACACTTAAGAACATTTTTCCTGATATTCAGCCTAAATCTGGCTGAATAAACAAGCCAGATTTGGCTGGAGCCCATTATTATGTGTCTTACACTCTGGGACGATCAAGAACAGATCCTGCCCCTCCTCTGTAGGACTCCCTTTCAAGTCTTCGAGCAGTACGACAATGGAACCCATGATCTTTGGAGGTGGTGAGCGCTCCAACACTGGAGGCCTTCAAGAGAAAACTGGACCACCATCTATCAGATCTGCTTTGATTTGGATTCCTGCACTGAACAGGGATTGGACCCAATGGTCTTAGGGGCCCCTTCCAACTCCATTGTTCTATGATGGTATGGAAAGAGTTTTCTAGATCAATGCTTTCTCAACCTGACGGATCACCAGATTTTGCATTTCAACCCCCAGAGGTCCTAGTCCCCTTAACTAAGGATGTTTAACCTTGAGCTATAATCTTCTGTAGCGTGCAGCACATGGAGAAGGCGATTAAAAGAGAGAGAGAGAGAGAGAGTAGATTTTGGATCCAATTCATAGAATCATGGAACAATGGAGTTGGAAGGGACCTCTCAGGCCATTGATGTGAACCGGGATGAACCTCAAGGACATCCATTCTCTATCAAATGTTGGAGATTACATGGAACAGTCACATCAGCATGACACTAGCTTGTCCCTGAGTTCCCTCCCAGAATTCCATGCATCGCCCATTCCCCAGTGAAGTCCCGTATCTGGCGGAGACTGTCCCTTTTAGCAATCTTGCCTGAGGCGTTGCAAGTGCTTCACAGACATCCAAATGACAGGCCCTCCGGTAAGATATACACTCTCTCTCTTTTAAGAGCAGGCAAAAAATAAAAAATAACAGCAGCACAGTGCAAAGGGAAGCCAAGTCACAAAGGGCCATCATGGCTTCCTGAAGGGTGAACTTATTTCAACAGCAAACTCAACTAGAGGTAGCGAGACAGGAACAGTTCCATCCCTCTTGATGATGGTGGACTACAATTCCCATAATCATTCACCAATGGTTATGGTAGCTAGGGCAGATGGTAATGGCACTCCTGAAATAGGTGGAGGACCATGTGTGACCAATCTCTGCCTTCAGCCAGGCACCTTGACATGAATGGAAATTGAAGCTGTTCAAACTTTTTTCTTTTATTTTTTTTTAATGTACCTTTTTCTCTCCTGAACTGGTATTTCTTGCGAGCCACAACCACTGAAATTGTGACTACTAGAGTAACACAGCTCTAGGTACCTTCTTCTACTTCTCTTCTCTGTTGTCACACATGTGCTCACTCTTGTTTCTACTTGGGGTATGGTATGTCTCCTGAATTCCTGATTCTGGTTTGCCGCTGTGATGGGTGCGGGCTCCAGTTTCAGAGCTTCTGTGAATCCACTCCAGGTTTTATCCTGCTTTCTAAGAAGGTGAATCCTATTCCTCAAATAGCTTCAGCACCTTGGATAGCTCCTATTCAATGCAATGTAAAACCTGGCGGGGAACCATAGCACACCCAAAACTGGAGTCACAAACTGCCACTGCTTGGCAGAGCTTGGAAACCCTAGTTTTTCAGATAGAAACCCCTAGAATTCCACAGCCAGCATGGCCACCAGCCCTGTTAGCTAGGGGATTCTGGGCACTGTAGTTCAAAAAAAGGACTTTGCCAATCTTTACTTCCTTGGTCTTGCCTCCTGATTCATTTTCTCCTTTGTCTCACATTTTGGTCCTCCTGCCTTTGCTAACCAAGTGCTCCCCACCACTCTCCATCTTCTGAGAAGGTTGGAGAGGATGGGACTTGGAGCCCCAAACATCTGGCAGTAGGCACCATGTTGGAAATGGATATACTGGACCAACTTGCCCAAAATCAAGGGAGAACTGGCCAGAAGCAGAACCAAAGAAGGGGACAAGGAGATATCTTTCATCCCCGAGTAAAATTCCTTCACAGCCTGGAGGCAGCTTTTGCATGGGCTTGATACGTGCCTATTCCCCCTTCCTCTCTCTTTCCCTCCCCTTCCCCTTCCTTTCCAAATGGATGGTGGCGAAGCCATGCTCCAGCTGCTGGCGCCTCCGCTGCCCTTGCCCGCCAGTTGTGCCGCGCCGCTCGCAATGAACGCCACCATCTGCCGTGCCACGTGGACATCATAATCTTTTCTTAATTACATTAGCCGTGCAATCAGTTACTGCATTACAAGGCCCGACGATGAGCTTTTAAATCTTGCTGGAAATCATAAATAATTGCAATAACTGCCAGGCGCCAGATGTGCATGCCAACGCCGAGCATCCTAGATAAATAGTAACCTTACGATGCTGCGTTCTGCTCGCTGTCCAGCCGGCCTGTTCTTTGGCCTTCTTCCTCACCCCCTGCCCTAAGTCTTCTGCCTCCATGATTGTGCTCTTCTGGAAGGAGAAGCACGCAAGAACTGATGGAGGAATTCAGGGGAAATAGAACCGACTAGCCCCTTAAAAATATACAGAGATGTCACAGACGCCCTAACTATGTTGCTCTGATAGTTTGGTATCAAGACATCGAGCTAGAAGGGAATGTTGCCATGTTCAAACTCTGGTGCCTCCTCGGTTCGTGGGGAAGAGGCAGCATCCAAGACAAAAGCTAAGGTTGCAGAACATGATGCACCACTTCTTATGAAAGTTTTAAAAAATAAACACTGGCAATAAAGTTTGAATTGCTAGCCCAATAGCCTTTCTGATTATCTCTCTCACACACACACACACACACACATGTTGATTCTTGCTGGTGGGAAAGACTTTGAAAACAAAGCCAGCTTTCATTGATGGTGTTCATCTTATTATTATTATTCCAAATGATATGTTAAAATACAATCAATGGCATTTGAGCTGGCCGGAGAGCTCGTGGCTTCGGGATCTGGTTGCGGAGCCAGAGGTTGGGAGTTTGATTCCCTCACTGAGCCTCCAGGGAGAAGAGCCAGCCTGGGTGGCCTTGGGCAAGCTGCACCGGAAGGAAGGAAGGAAGGAAGGAAGGAAGGAAGGAAGGAAGGAAGGAAGGAAGGAAGGAAGGAGGAAGGAAGGGAGGGAGGGAGGAAGGGAGGGAGGGAGGGAGGGAAAGAAAAATGACTGTTTTTTCTACTAGTCAATTGTCAGGCCTAATCAGAACAGAGAACTCCAAATTTTTGACAGGCCAAACCGGCCAAGCAAGGTATGCCACATCCCCCAGAACAATTCTACCAAACGTCTACCTAGCACCCCTTGTCTATCGTGCATTTGCCCACACAAAGGGGCTTCATCAGAGGAGGGTTGGCCTGCGACTCTCCAACTGCATGGCTGCTCTTGCAGGAGGAAGCAAACCGGCTGAGCTGGGCTCGGGATTAAGATCTCAAACCCTGGAGGCCTCCCCCCAACCCTTTCCCGGCTCCCCAATCCACGGAGTGCAAATTACTGTGAAGGAATTTCTGAACAGTTTATAAACCCTATTTTCGCCAACAGCTGTTAGTATCTGATGAGCCATGGGCATTGTGTTAGGGGAAACCAGTTACCAGTTTTATTGCTTTGGCGCGTAAATATTTATGATCCCTAATATATAAATAACAGCATACATGCTACCGCTTCCCACCTGCCCTTTTGAGGCAGGTTTTAGGTATTTCATCTGGGGTCTTTATATATATCTAGGAATTTGGTCTGACGCTTGCTCCTCTCCATGTAGATATAATTCTTAGAGGCATCAGAAGAGGAGAGCCAGAAGGTAGTGTGGTGGTTCCCATATCAGGTTTGTTCCCAGAATCATAGAATAAAGGAGTTGGAAAGCCATCGAGTCCAACCCCCCTGCTCAAGCCAGGAATCCAAGCCAAAGCAGATCGGACAGAGGGTGGTCCAATGATCTCTTGAAGGCCTCCAGTTGTCAGGATCTGGCCTGTACTGCCCCGGCAGCTGCAGGATCGGGGCCAGCCTGACCCAGGAGTGGCCTGGTGTTTGCAGGCTCAGGCCCTGGCCTGGGGTGCAGCTGCTGGGCCACTCATGAGGCTCACCTGGAAACCTGGAGCGAAGGCTTATTGAAGGAGTGGTTCTCCCTCCCAGAACTGGCCTCAGCATTGGTTGTGTTGTGCTTATAGCTCCTGAGCGCCAACATTCCTGCCTTGACCCTTGAGCTTGCCTCCGGCACCTTTGTGTCTGGACTCCAGTGTTTCTGCCCCTGCCTTGGTCCCAGCTTGCTTCTGCTGGCCTCCTGCATCTCAGCGCCTTGATCCAGCTCCATGCTCCTGGTCCATCAACCTGGCTCCTGCCTCTGCTTGGTCACAGCCAGCTGTGCAATGACTGTCTTTGAACTCCATACCCTGTGTGGCGGACCGGGTCCTGGTGCCCTTGAGAAAAGGCTCGCTCGGTGGTTGAGGTCTCTGGCTACGGAGCCAGAGGTTGGGAGTTCGATTCCTCCATGGGGCCTCCTTGCTGGGGGCTAGACTCCGTGATCCATAAGGGTCCCTTCCAGCTCTGCAGTTCAAAGGTATTATTATTAAGGCACTATTTTCCTCCAAAATCTTTCAAAGGTGCTAAATCTTAGTTACGTTTTACAAGCCTTTCACTGCCTGGTGTGTATTGGAAGGAAATCCTTACTTACTTGTTTTCTAAAAGTCAGCCTTTCTCTTACTGTGTTTCCCTGAAAATAAGACAGGGTCTTAGATTAATTTTTGCTCCAAAAAATGCATTGGGGCTGATTTTCAGGGGATGTTATTTTTTTTTCATCTACATTGATTCAAATACAGTCCTGTCATCTTCTTCTGGTTGCTGCACAGTGGTGGAGGGAGGGGTTTCACTTCACTGGGGCTTACTTTTGGGGTAGGGCTTATATTATGAGCATCCTGAAAAATCATACTAGGGCTTATTTTCCGGGAAACAGGGTAAGCATTAATTGCTTTTTGATTTGAAGAGGTGAGCCTTTATTAAAAAAAACTGAACTGACATCCTTTTTGATTTAAAGTGGAAATCTTGAATTGTTATTGAGGCCCAGGGTCTCCCAACCAAATTCATGGACCAGTGAGGATTAGAACCAGGGTTTCCCCCAGTTCTTAACCAGTATGAGAGCCGGGGGGGGGGGGGGGTGTATTACAAACAGCAATAATTCCCAACCTTGGGTCCCCAAATGTTCTTCAACTAAAGCTCCCAGAAGCATCCACCATCAGCTGTGTTGGGCAGGATTTCTGGGAGATGTAGTCTAAGAACATCTGGGGACCCAAAGCAGGGAACTCCTGGATTAAATAGAAATCGACTGCAGTACCTCAGACTGGCCAGCTTCACTGGTGGCAGCAGAGAGCAGAGCAATGGCTCCCCCTTCTGGTACGTGTCCATGCTGGCACAAGATAACAGAATCTCCAGACAAGGTCGTCCGTTTCCTCCATTCCTGTGCGAAGTTAGAAATCAATGACAAGGGGATTCCCGTCTTTCTTGAAATTGGTATCCCACGCCCTGCCGTATGCCACGCAGATGGTGTTATTAACAATTTATGTACCTTGATAGATTCAGGCAACAAGCTGATTTCCTCACGCACAAACGCTTTGTCTGTTTTGTTTCATTGAGGCCCGATAACTTTACCGTAGAAAAGTTAAGATATGCATTACTCTAAAAAAAAAAACCCCATAAAAGCATGTCGATATCAATCAGTGGATAGGAATCTTCCTATTTCATTCACAGTCCCACAAGGAACTCTGTCTGAGAACATCTTCCTTGGATTTTGAAAATTAAGGACCAGCAGTAAGGTCCTTAAAAATGGATTTTCGTCTCATCTATGCACAAACAAGCACTTCCCAACATCAAGGTTTTGAGGGACTGGGACCTTTCCACGATTTGAAAGGGGGAAGGCAGCAGGAAAAGAGGAAAACCAAGTACGAGATGGACTGACTCCCTAAAGGAAGCCACAAGGCTTGAGTTTGCAAGACCTGAGCAGGGCTGTTGAAAACAGGACATTTTGGAGATGGCTTGTTCATAGGGTTGGCATACGTTGGAGGTGACTTGATGGCACATAACAACAGCAATAAAATTTAAAAATGTCAGATATATTTGCGGTCTTCTCAAGAGCAACCTGTCTCTCGGCTAGGTAGGAACAAAGAAAGAAGGGGAGAGGGAGAAGGCAGGAGCTCCACCCATTTTTGAATCTGGCCCATCCTACTGAGGGCTTTGGCCCCTCCCACTATCAGCCTGAAGCCTTGACAAGCAAATAACCTGTATTGTTTTTACAGTAGATAGCCTTGTAGCTGCGTTCAGTACAGTTCAACTCTTTTATAACTCTTATCCAATAGAAGTAGATTAGGCCATAGAGATCATGATATCTCAGTAAACTTCATGGCCGAAGTATGGAGATATAAACTCATGTTTTCGACAGATGACCTGAAATGCATTCATGTTTAGTTTAAGTAGTTTAACGAGTCCCACCACACTCCATGAGTGTCTGTGACCAAGCGGGGATTCGAACTCAGGTCTCCTGAGTCCCAGTTCATCACTCTGTTCACTAGACCACACTGGGTACCATTGTGTAAACATACATCCTCGGTATTATTATTTTTATGTTGTTGTTATCAATGATGACCACAACGATGACGATGTACCGTTAAGTCAATTCTGACTCATGGCGACCCTTTTCAGGGTTTTTCAGGTAGAGAATACACAGAAGTGGTTGACCCTTCCCTTCTTCTGGGGGCACCCTGGGACTGTGCAGTTTGCCCAAGGCCACCTAGGCTGGCTCTACTCACAAGAGGCCCCAGTGGGGAATCGAACTCCCAACCCCCGGCTCCGCAGCCAGAGACCTAAGCCACTGAGCTATCCAGCCACTTGTTGGTATGAATGGGTGGTGGAGGTTAAATGCCCTTGACATCTGATTTCCCAAATAACATTAAGGTTAGGACACGGGCAGCTTTCCAGTGTATATCAGGAATTGAAAGCCTTCATAAAAGTGAGTGGAGCACTTTGAGTCTGATGGCCATTGGCTAACGAATTTATCTATAAGTTAGTGGTTTAGAATTAGAGCAAATCCAGCCTTAACTCTCTCTGGAGGCAAAAATGTTGAAGCCGAGGCTGTCCTCCTTTGGGCCCATCATGAGAAGGGCAGGATCAGCCGGAAAGGCAATATTGCTGGGAAAGGTGGAAGGCAGCAGGAGAAGAGGAAGACCCAATACGAGATGGACTGACTCTCTAAATGAACCACAAGTTTGAGTTTGCAAGATCTGAGCAGGGCAGTGGAAGGCAGGACATTTTGGGGATCGCTCATTCATAGGGTGAGGAAGCGACTTGATGGCCCTTCACAATAGCAGACAGACAGGCTGCCTTTGTTGAAGTTCACAAATATAAAATCTTAGCTTCACAAAGAGCAGAGCGTTCCCAGTCCCTTGGGCTTCCTGATGGCGGGAACAGAATGGGACTTGACAGCCCCTAACACACACTCAGATAAATAGCCATCCAAGCCAGAGAGAGCCGCGGCTAGGCACTAAACACTGGCGAAAGCAATAAGTAGTGTTTTCATTGCAAACTCCTGACATGCTGCTAGTCCCTAGGAGGGAGCGACACAGAAGGGGGAACACAGCACTTGCTGAGTCGGTTTCCAGCCTCAACCTCCCCCACAACTAAAACAAAGCAACTCCATATGTTTGCAATATGCATTGTGATGGGTTTTTTTTCCAGCGACTAAGTAGCAATTAGATGCTTCCTTGGGAAAGAATTGGGATCTCTTTGCTGCATGATCTTATTGGAAAGGGAAGTTTATGGGGGGAAAAGACATTATTACGCTAAAGAGTATCTCAGTAACTGTACGTCCACAGGAGAGCATTCACGGTCCAGAACGCCTGCCAATTTGAGAAATCTTTGCGCCTTCGTTAATGGGGCGGCTGGGGGCATATCTTACATACAGAGCATATATTTCTTGCTTCTGGCAGGCAACGCTGGCATCTTAAAATTACCCTCCATACAAACAGGAGAGAGAGAGAAAATTGTATTCATGGTGTCTCGGGACCCCTTAAGCACCCATTAAGCAAAAAAGAAATGTAGACGGGTTGATGTGTTCGAACACAACCGACACCCCGAATTTCACTGTTTGGCCAGTGACGTTTCTCCGGTGGAGTGCCAGCTTTTGAGTTTGGCAGAACGCTTTATCAGTCGGTGGTGAAAAGCATTGCAGGAAATGGAGAAGGATACGTAGACAGCAAAACATATGAGTAGATATTTTAAGCTAGAAAGTCTGCAGTTAAATGTGTCGCTAAGTGGTGTGTGATTCCCTCCCCCCACGTTTTAGTGTGCTGTTGTCATCCATGGGTTCGGCCAAATGTTCAGCTAAGCCCGTTCTGAGTTCCTCCTTTTAACTAGGAGGAAAACATGATTGCTTAGAGAATGTTTTAAAAAGAAAGAATTGCACCCTTAGTCGGCGACGAGATATCTCAATCATAGCATATGGTTTTCTTCATCGCTGTATCTTGCGTTTAGCGTGCTTCTGTTTTGTGATTGGTTGGGGGATTGTAAATGCAGCTTGATTTGGAGGCTGAATGAGAAGCTAGTTGTAATAGGCTGAAGATACATTACTGTTGGACTTTTTTTTTTTTTTTTTGCAACTTTGCATGCTGCCTGTAGTTTATTTGGCTGGAGGGACCTTTCTGTCTGGGGTGACTGTCAATCTCTCCAGCATGAACCAATTGTTCCCTCCTGCCTCTGCATTCAAAGCCCGCCTCTCTGCTCAGAGTCCCCCCCCCCCCACCTTAACTCTGTTGCAGTCAGTGAGCCTGTGGAAGTTTGTTTGCTAAAAGCACTCATGTTTGTCAAATTGCTGTTTGATGTGTTCAACTGCAAGTAATGAAACCTTTAGTCTTTCTCCTATTAATGTCTCAGAGTGAGTTTTGGAGACTGTAAGTGCCAGTTGATGAGACAATAAGGGGTGGTCTATTCTGGGGAGACGTGACGCTAATTCTGCCCTGTAGGTCCCTGCATTTCTACTGCACAGCTAGAGGGTTTTAACCAAAATTCTGTAACAGTTCTCAGATGATGATAATAATAATAATAATTCAATTGTAAGTAATGAAACCTTTATTCTCTCTCCTATTAATGTCTCAGAGTGAGTGTTTGAGATTGTAAGTGCCAGTTATGAGAAAAAGGAGTGGCCTACTTGGGCAAATTTGAAGCTATTCTGCTCTGTGAATCCCTGCTTTGCAGCTAGACCAACATTCAAACTTCTGCAACAGTTGCTAATCTGCAGCCCTTGTGGTCCTTGGCTATTGGCCCTGCTAGCTGCAGGTGATGGCTTGTGTGGCGTAGCATTTAGAGAGTGTTCGTCTTGAGCTTCAGAGGAGATGCTGAGGTTCAGATCCAGACTTAACCACGGAACTGATCAGAACACTTGGAGTGAGTCCCATTATCTCAGCCTGACCTATCTCCCAGAGTTGTGTGGATAAAGTGTATGTGTGCGAGAGCCTTATAAACCATCCTCAGAGGAAAAATGGGTTATAAATATAACAAAAACAGAAACGATCGGTGTCCAACCACATTTGAAGACTCTGCCATGAAAGCAACGGGAATAACTGTTAAAGGTGCCACACCAGACTTTGGTTTTGTTTTCTGTTGCTTTTGTCACATGTATCACCAGGTGTTGTTTTTTCTTTTTCTTTTTAATGTGCACCTTGACACAAAACAATTTGTATGGGAAAATAATGTGTGTGGTGCAGGAACTGATAGAATAATCCTGATGCTTCCAGATTTCATTACTTACCATTGAACAGATCAAACCGACAAACATGGCTGCTTTCCACACAAAAAAAAAAATGTATATCTCTCCAATTGTATGTGGAAAATGAGTGGGCAAGACCCGGCAGGTTGTTGCTATATATACCATCAAGCCACTTCTAACTTATGGCGATTAAGGATCTCTGGAAAGGTCTGTCCTTTAGCAGCTCAGGTCTTGCAAACGCCAGGCTGTGGCTTCTTTCAGTGAGCCAATCCACAGGGGTCTCTCCTCCGGGGGAGGGCTTCGCAAGAGCATCGGGCGTGACGCGCGCACCCGGAGAGGTGTGCTGGGAGGCCACGTTGCTCCCCAGCCACCCTGCGTAGGATCGCAAGCTGGAGGTCGCGCCCTCGCCTCTCCGCGCCGCTTCACCTGGGGGCCCCGGCGGCAGCTCCTCCCTCTTGGAGAGACCCACCAACCCTCGTGCGCTCGGGAGAGGCGGCGCAGGGAGCCAGCAGCCGCGGCCGCCTCGCGAGGCTCTGGATCGCCTTGCGCTGGCAGGAGCCTGGAAGGCCTGGAGGGGTGGAGACGCCGCCGCCGCCGCCCCCGGAGACCAGGACAGCCGAGGCCCACCTTCTGGGGCTGGCCACGGCGTGCGCCCTGGGCGCCGAAGGTAAGTCTCCACCGGTGCGCTTAGGGCGTGCGCCCTGGGCGCACAGGCGAGCTCTCCAAGGGAGCCCCCGAGGCCGTGCGCCCTGGGCGCGCAGCGAGGGCGCAAGGGGCCGCTTGGGGAGGGCCGGGCGGTGCCTTTCAGCCCTCCGCGGCGGCAGTGCAGGCTCCGGGAGGCAGGGGGCTCTGTGCGCCAGCCGCGGCGGCCGCGTCTCCTCCTCGGAGCGCCTGGGAGGGCGGCGTCAGCTTGGAACCGGCCGCCTTCCCTCCGCCCTCGCCCCTGGCCCTAGCCGGGGGGGGGGGCTCGGCTTCTGAGGGGGGGGCTCCTGCGCTCCATCCCCCGCCGGCGCCGCGATCTCGGTAAGGATCGCCACCGCAGCCGTCTCCAATTCCTCCTCCTCCTGCGCCGGGGCCCTGGAAGGCCGCTTCTCCTTTCCACCCGCCGCCGCCGCTGCTCCTCCTCCTCCTCCTCCTCCTCCTCTTCTTCCACCGCCTCCTCCGATCCGCTCCCCGCCCTGCCGGGCAATGCGGAGCTGCTTCTGCCTCCGACGGGGGAGCAGCCGAGATCCGCGGCCGCCGGCGGTCCCGGCAACAGTTAAGTGCGTCTCCCTCCTTCAGAAGCCTTCGGGGACCCGGGCCTGGCTGCCTCCCCGCGCTCCTCCCCGGCCCTGGGGCCTGCGCTTTCTCCCCTCTCCTGCTCCTCCTCGGAGGCGTCTTCCCCCCCCTTTTTCCCCCCCTTGGGTGCGGATCCGACCCTCCCCAAACAGAGGTTGCTTTTTGGCGGAGGGGGCAGGACAACCCCCTCCCCGGTGCAATGGAAGGGTTTGGCCTGGCCCAGTTGGTGGTGGTCGTGGTGGGGGATAACGGGGAGGGGATGTGTGAATGTGTCCGGCCTTAAAGCACCCCCAAAGGCTGAGGGGGATCGGCGTCCAACGGGGTGTCTCAAGGTGGCTTTCTTTCCCATATGGGGCCATTCCTTGGGTGAAGGCTGGGAAAGGAGCCTCGGATTTTTATTATTTTTTTTAAAGGAAAGGAAATTTCCTGGCAAGGATTTATAACAAAGGACTGGCTTTGTCTCCGGTCTTAAACCTCTGTCTCCCCACTTCGTGGAAGGGGGAGGTACCCCCTCGGATCAGCAACATAAACCTAGCAAGGCATTTCCATTTTAATCTCTCTCTCTTCCTTCATAAATTCATCGCCTCCTTCTTTTTTGGCTGTGTTGAATCAGGGAGAATGAAACAGGCCCTTGTTATATCTAAGAACGCCTCTTATGACCGCCTGTCCTGCTTTCTGTTTGGCATTACCTGAGCACCTTTTAAGTAAACATACCTGGAGGAAATTAAGGATCATGGAAACTCAGCTCCTTAGCTAAAAGTTATTTAGACCACCCTGCTGGGTTTTCATTCAGGCCTATTTTTTAAAAAGCCCTCTGTGTATCCTCTCTCTGTCTTCCCACTCACCTCCTTAGTTACCGGTTTAGGTAGGATGCTTTCTAACACACGGTGTGATTCCTTGGTACGATTTGTTGTTATGGCGAGCGTTAGCAGCCGGTGTGTTGTCTTGAACATTAAGCCTGTTTAGGAGGGGTTGTGGTGGAATGAGCGGCGAGCCAGCGTGCACATTTTAGACGTCTTGAGTGTCTGTGGAACTCATTGTCACTGGAAAGGCTGAAATTTGAAACTGAAAATTCTTTTGCTGTTTCTGAACACTTGACATATACATGCATAGACACGAACATACATATTTCATGCAAGTAGAGTAATACAGTTGTCTCTTTTGGGCAGTGGTTCCCACCCTTAGGTCCCCGGATGTTCTTGGACTAAAACTCTCAGAAATCCTGGCCAGGGGGTGAAGGCTTCTGGGAGTTGTAGTCCAAGAACATTTGGGAACCTAAGGAGGGGAATCCCTGCTTTACTTCACAAGACTAATTGGGTTGGTTCAGGTGACCCTCCAAACCATGATCTGGAGGATCAGCTGAATAAAACAAACCATGGTCTAGAACAGTGGTTCCCAACCTTGGGTCCCCAGATGTTCTTGGACCACAACTCCCAGAAATCCTGGGCAGCACAGCGAGTGGTGAAGGCTTCTGGGAGTTGTAGTCCAAGAACATCTGGGGACCCAAGGTTCGTAACTACTGTTTTAAGACAATTCATGTTGTGTCTGCTTCGTCTTAAATAGGAATACTCAGAAGTGGTTTCCCCTTCCCTTCCTCTAGGGGGCAACATTGGGACTGTGCAGCTTGCCCAAGGCTACCCAGGTTGGCTCTTCTCCCAGGAGGCACAGTGAGGAATCGAACTCCCAACCTCTGACTCCACAACCCGATAGCTAAACCACTGAGCTATCCAGCCAGCTTGTCCAAAATACCAAGAAACCATAAATACATCACCTGAGCTATCCCAAGGCCCTGCATTGCTGTCGTCCTAAAAACATAAAAATAAAATAACTAAAAATCATCTAGCCGCATAGTTAGTCCTGAATGTGTTCCCCTCTTAGAAAGTTGCTGCTATTAACTAAAAGTAATTACAAATTTACTAAAACCCTTCCTTCACCAATTTTTTATGGCAGCCGTGCAAAGTGTTGCTACTTGAAGCTGAATGGTGGATGCTTCTGGACAGATAAAGGAAGTACGTCTTTTCTGCAGTGCGTAACTCAATGGTGCGATTCACGGTTGAAGGGTGTAGCGATGGCTATTTTAATGGATTGGATTCACTCATGGAGGTTAAGGCCACCAATGGCTAGGTTGGGAGTTTGATTCCCCCATGGTGCCTCCTTGGAAGGTGCTGGACTTGATGATTCCGAGGGTTCCTTCCAGCTCTGCAGTAATCTTGTTACGCTTGTGAGGGTGGCTGTGTATCAGCACTGGTTTCAGACGTAGTGTAGCTGTGCGTATCGGTTGGCGATGAATGCAAGATGGAGGGTTCAGTAGCGCTCCCTGGCTTTCTTGGATACTTGCCACCAGGAACAGGTTGACCACAATGGGGTCTGATCCAGCTTTGAGATTTTTATGTCCCCCCCCCCCCACCGCAAATGAGTAGTCTGGATAGCTCAGTGGCTTAGATAGCTGGCTGCAGAGTCAGAGGTCGGGAGTTTGATTCCCCCACTGTGCCTCCAGGTTCCCAACCTTGAGTCCCCAGATGTTCTTGGACTGCAACTTCCAGAAATCTTGGCTAGCACAACGAGTGGTGAAGGCTTCCGGGGGTTGTAGTCCAAGAACATCTGGAGACCCAAGGTTGGGAATCACTGCTTCAGGGAAAAGAGCCAGCCTGTGTACTTGGGCAAGCTGCACAATCCCAGGATGCCCCCAGATGAAGGGAATAGTAAACTACTTCTGAGTACTCTTCACCTGAGAAAGAAAGTAGCTTGAAAGTACACCGTCAGTCAGAATTAGCTTGGTGACATATTATTATGATTACCATCAATTATCCATCTGTGAACTTTTCTCTTGTAGGTCATCATTTTGACATTAGGTGTTTCTTCTGAACGTTCTTTTCCTTTGCCCGCCATGTCACCACAGATCTTCAATAAAATGACAAAATGCATAAAACAACAGTAACATATACATATCTCTGAGTATTTGTTTTTGCTTTGGTCAACAAGGGTGTTCAGTAGATCTCCAGATCTTTGCCAATGATCGTGGTCGTTCTCTGGTTCCTTGATGGAATGGTTGATAGGATGTGAGATATGACCCTTGGAGAACCATGACAGTAGAAGTTACCGAGGAAGATGGACCCAGTGGTCTGTCTTGGTGTTAGGCAGCTTGTTGCACTTGGTTTCCTTGACAAGTTGCGTGTTGGGATGCTCAGAAATGAAATGGTCTCTTTTGACAAGCAGAAGGAAGGACAGGAGGTGTGTGGTTAAGTAGACTGAAAAATGTGCACTGGGTCGTGTGTTGATCTCCTTCTTGGTGGCGCTCAGAACATACAAACCGTATTTGATTGCACGTCTCAAAACCAGTGTAACGATGCACCCGTTTATAATGCAACATGGATTCTGATGCTCAGAATTTTCATGTGTCCGCAATACCTTATGTTTCCTGCTTCGTTCCTTCCCAAAACGCACTGCAGACCAGCCGCCTGGTCATTGCTGGCTTTCTTCAGAGCCGGGAAGGGGAATGGGTGGACCTTTCCGATGTTCTGGGCACTTCAGCTCCCATCCATTCTGGCCAGCAGGGCTGAGGGCAAGGGGTTGTGGGAAAGGTAGTCCCCGGAAGGCTCAAGGTCCCTCACCCTGCAGATATTTTTGGTTTAATCTCTTGGGTTTTGTACATTTGCCAGAGGATTTCACCCAGGACTACAGTTCTGGGATGCACGACACAAACCTGCTGTATGATGGGTTTGCATGTTGGGCTTATGGGGCAAGTTCCTTCTGAATAATTTCCAGAAGGAAGCTGTGTTAGCCTGTTGCGGTGGTGGAAACAATAACGGGTATTGTGACAATTTAAAAGACCAAACCGTTTTGATATGAGCAAAGGCTTCATGGAGTAGGGACCCCTTTACTGAGTGGATAAGAGTGTTATTCATAGTTGTTAGGTGTGTTTATGAATGTATTGTCTATCTATATACCGTGTTTCCCTGAAAATAAGACAGGGTCTTATATTAATTTTTGCTCCAAAAAACGCATTGGGACTTATTTTCAAGGGATGATTTATTTTTTTTCATGTACAACCATCTACATTGATTCAAATACAGTCCTGTCATCTTCTGGTTGCTGCACCATGGTGGAGGGTGGGGTTTCACTTCACTGGGGCTTATTTTTGGGGTAGGGCTTACAAGCATCCTGAAAAATCCTACTAGGGCTTATTTTCAGGTTAGGTCTTATTTTCGGGGAAACAGGGTATCCTATCGATCGATTGGAAGAAACCTTCCACACCCCGAAACAGTGGTTCCCAACCTTGGGTCCCCAGATGTTCCTGGACTAAAATGTCCAGAAGCTTTCACCCCTAGCTGCTCTGGCCAAGACTTCTGGGAGTTGTAGTCCAGGAACATCTGGGGACTCCAGGTTGGGGAAGACTGCCCTAGGTTTATGGAACGGCGGTTCCCATCATTTAGCAGCTCCTATCCTGTAGAAGTAAGGGGAGCAGCAGTACAGGACAACCAAAATGCACCGAGATATGATGGCAGTAGCTGGGAGGTGGATATGGAAGACCTTCTCTCCCCCCCCCCCCCCTTACAAAGGCTGGAATTAAGCAGCTATGGATGCAAAAAGGACTCACTGTGTCAAACACGTAAACATTTGTGAGGTGGTCCTTGGCAGGAAGATGCAAATGTCTTGCGGGGACTTGATGTCTGTGCATTTCCTTTCCTTCTTGCTACAGGAAGTTTTTGCAAGAGAGGGTTAATGCATCCGTGGAGGGGATGCTGCCGAACCCCATCCTTCCTGTCTGATAACAAAGCTGGTTTCAGGCCAGCTTTCTCTCTTCTCGACCACTGGCCCTTGGGCTCGGAACAAAATTCGCTGCGGGGTGCGTGTGCCGGGGTGTGGGTGTGTTCGTGGAGGTCTGGGCTGCTTAGAAACTTTATCGGCTCTTTTCATTCTGCAGTTTCACCCCTCTTCCCCTCAACTCAATGTTTATTCCCTAACCTGGAACGAGGGACTCAAATTAGAAAAAAATTATCTCATCTCGTAACCTCGGGGAGGTTAGATTTTCTACCTTCTCTTTTATCTGGGGGAAAAAAAGGTCTGATGGGTCGTATTCTGAGTATGCTGCAGAGCAGGTATGGCCTCAAATGGCCACCTGTGGCCCTCAGGCTGTCTTTGTGGCCCCTGGCCTCCTCTTGTTCTGGGGGAAAAAAAGCTGGATCTTGGAAACTTTCAAAGGTGGCAATTCTACCTTTTAAATGTAGGGATGGGTTTTTTTAGTGACTTGTTGTTGTTGTTGTTTAGTCGTTAAGTCGTGTCCGACTCTTCGTGACCTCATGGACCAAAGCACGCCTCTAAGTCGGACACGACTCTTCGTGACTACAGATCCCAGTTTTAGTGACTACAGATCCCATAATTCTCCCTTCTGGGAGTTCTGCCTGACAGACACCTTAGAGACAAAGAAATGTGGCTCTCCTGGGAGAAGAGGCTTCAACTGGATGTCCTTGAGACCTGGCTGGGCCTAGTTCTGCCTAGCTTCCTGTTCAGAAAGGAAGTTCCCAGCTGGCACTGGGGTAGGGTGTGGGGAGGAAGAGGAAGCTTAGGCAGAGCTAGGCCTAGCTCTTCCAGTTTAGGCCTTTCTCCCAGGTGAGCCAAATTTAGGTATCTGTAAGGTGTCTGACTGTCCAGTAGAACTCCCGGAATAGAAATTTGTGGGATTTTGCAGTCCAAAAACAATCCCAAAATCCCATCCCATTTAACATACCCAAAGACCCATTTTTCCCCCCAAAACTAAAATGGGGCTCCTGCTCACTTCCATCATTCCTCTCACTTTGAGGTTGTGGTCTGATAGTGTAAGTGGTTGCCATGACTCTCCCCATAGTGGTATCAACTGCATTGGAGCGCTCACCACCTCCCAAGGTCATTGGTTCCATCGTCGTACTTCTCTAACCGTTTAAAAAGTATTTCCAGATCTTCAGCTTGGCTTCCTGTGGCTTGAGTCTATTATTACGTGTCCTGCACTCTGGGATGACTGAGAACAGATCCTGCCCCTCATCTGTAGGACTCCCTCTCAAGCATTTGAAAAGTGACATCCTATCTGTGGTGTCCAGAACTGGACACAATACAGATGAGGCCTAACCAGTCCTGAATAGAGGGGAACTAGAGAGCATGTGGTGCTTTTATGGAGTCCCCATTTCTTCCAGAAAAGATGGGTGATTCACCCTGGTATGGAAAACCCTGCCTTTTCCCACACCCATCTCTCCCCGCTCCCCAACCTCATCAATTCCTTTTATAAACCAGGTCTTTGTGTGCACGGCGACAAAGTCGGAATTCATGCGGATTTCCCCTCCTGCCCCCTGCCGCTTGCTGTGTGTCGCACACCCACAAGAAGGCTTTTGTGCCACCGAGCGGACAAAAGCTTTTGTGCTCTTATGTCTTCTGTCCCGAATCCAAAAGTGGATTATTATTGGCAGCTTTTAGCAGGGACTGGGAGAAAAGAAGGGATCTGTTTGTGCCCAGCAACTCCTGACCCTGGCTCGGTCACTCGAGAAACTGCGCCCTTGTTCGACAAGATGGCAGCTGTCCCACTGAGGGCGCCTCTCCCCGTAGGAGGAACAGTGTCAAATTGGTAAAAGGGAAAAGTCTCTAAGCCTCGGCTTGCTTTTAATTCCTGTCATTTCTGTATCCTTCCTTTATCTTTAGTGATGGGATGGCTGATTTTTTAAAAAAATGCTTTGTACATGCCCAGGAATACTCTGTTGGCTAGGCTGCTGCTTTCAAAATGGAAGCTTTGGTGTATGGAACATTCAGATAATCTTGGGATTTCTTTGCAAATTGTGAAGTGCTTTGTGGGCTGCTGATTATATCATAGCTTCTGAAGTTATGTGTTTGAAGGACATTGATTATAGTTATACCTCCAAGGCTGCAAAAGGAAATAGGAGCCGTTACATGTAGTATTATTTAAAAGTAACTATCTTCTTTTTTTCAAATGTAACTGTCATTACTTTTAGTTACCCTGGCAAGTTACTTTTTTATTTATTTACTTTACCTATTTTAAAAAAAATCTGAATGTTCTTATTCTTCTCTGTGGTACAAAAAATACTCTTCTTTTATCTATTACCTCAAATGCCCTCATCAGAAAATAAGGCAGCAAAACAAGGAGTAACATGAACCTGCACGGAATCATTTCATGTGAGAACTTGAAAAGTAACAGAAAAGTAACAGGTGCAGTGCAAGAAGAAAGCTATGATTATTCAGTTCTCACACATAACTCGTCTAAGGCCATCGAGTCCAACCCCCTGCTCAATGCAGGAATCCAAATCAAAGTAGATCTGACAGATGTCAGTCTAATTTTCTCTTGAATGCCTCCAGTGTTGGAGCACTCACCACCTCTCAAGGTTCCATTGTCGTACTGCTCTAACAGTTAGGAAGTTTTTTTCCTGATATACAGCCTCCATCTGGCTTCCTGTCGCTTGAGCCCATGGTTACATGCCCTGCACTCTGAGTCTGTCTGGATCTGTGCTCTGTTTCTAACATGCTGGAATTTGCTGCTGAAAGTTATGCTGTTTGGGTTCCGCTAGCGATAGGATTTTGGCTGTCGGTTGGCATCTTTCTTTCCCTCCCGAGCGCTCAAGAGGCTTAAAAATAACTCCAACAAACAGATTTTTCCCAGACTGCTTTGGCTGCTTGCCTGTAAAGAGGCTAGGTTGTGGCTTCCTGTTTGTTTAATTTCTTTTTAATTGAACAGGTTGCCACCTTTGGGTCTCTCTTGATCCTTCTCAGGTGGAGAGCTGCCTGGGTGAAGTATTTGCAAGGCGATAAGGCTTATCTAAACCAAACAGCAGGGCTATCGGGACGAGTGAGGGGAGGCGAATGAACTTGAGCGGCAGCGAATGCGATTCTCCAGAGGGAGCGCCCGGCTGGCATGTTTATTTTGGCAGCTTCTTCGGCTTTGTGTGACACGTCTGCCCATTGGCACGTTGGCCGCTGACCTGACAGTTCCTTCCCCCTTTTGCTGTTTCAGAACGAGACCACGATGCCCGAGGTGAAAGACCTTGCCGATGCTTTGCCGGAGGTGACCATGGACCCCATCACTGGAGTTGGGGTGGTTGCCTCTCGGAACAGAGCCCCGACGAATTACGACGTGGTGAGTCTGGAAGCCCTGTCTGTCTGTCTCTCTGTGTGTCCATCTGTCCTTCCTTTGTTCCATGCTAGAAGGCTTTCAAGTGTGCAGAGGATCCATATTCAGGAGCCTAACAAGCTACAGTGTAGGAGTATTGCCAACTTCAAGTGGCAGCCAGGGCTATAGGCAGGACTCTTTCCTATCCAAGCCCTGCCTGCTCTCTTGAGCTTCAGGCAGGACTCTTTCCTATCCAAGCCCCGCCTGCTGTCTTGAGCTTCAGGCAGGAGTCTTTCCTATCGAAGCCCCACCTGCTGTCTTGAGCTTCAGGCAGGAGTCTTTCCTATCCAAGCCCCGCCTGCTCTCTTGAGCTTCAGGCAGGAGTCTCCTATCCAAGCCCCGCCTGCTCTCATGAGCTTCAGGCAGGAGTCTTTCCTATCCAAGCCCTATCTGCAAGATGCCAGAGACAGAACCTGGGATCTTTTGCATGTGAAGCATGTGCTCTACCATTGTGCTTATAGTCCTCCCGGCCATAAATAAACAACAGGATTCTTTCTTGGAGAGCTCTAGTATTTCTTGATGGTCTCTCATCCAGTTATTAACCAGAGCTGACCCTGCTGATCTTCCGAAATAAGACACAGTCAGTATGTTCTAGGTGGAATAGTGCTTTAGTCTCTTAAAAGTGAGCAGCTCTCCAGAATTGCAGACAGGAGTCTTTGCTATCCAAGCCCTACCTGCCATTGTGCTATGGTCCTTCATCTGAAGAGTCCAGTCCTCATGGTCAAGAATAAAAAACAGGATTATTTCCTGGATATTCCCTACTAAATTTTTTTTTTTTGGTAGTCTCTCATCCAACTACTAACCGGGGCTAACCTTGCTTAGCTTCTGAAATCAGACACAAGATCAAGGGGTTGTAGATGGAATGGTGCTTTAGTATCTCGGAAAACTAAATACTCAGGGCAGCAATAGCTCTCCAGAATTCTGGGCAGGATTCTTTTCTATCCGGGCCCTAGCTTGGAAGATTGAACTTGGAACGTTCTGTATATGTAGCATCCCTGTGAGCTGCTTTCATCTCCCATCCAAGAATTAACCAGTTCTAATCCGACATTAGCTCCTGAAATCAGACAAAAGAAATCAGATACAAATTCAGGATGCCTTCTTTCCAGCAGTTGCTATAAACTGCCTCATTATTTATACACTAGGGACACACACACCCCGGTATCTGCAGGTTCTTTATCTGTGGTTTCACTTATCTGCGGTCTGAAAATATTTAAAGTATTTTTTTTAAAGCAGAAATACATATTTCCACATGTATTACCAGAACTGGTCGCTAGAGGGAGCAAGAGACCATGCTATGCATTCTTGTTTAAGAAAACATAGCTTGGTCTCTGGTTCCCTCTAATGGCCAGTTCTGGTAATACATGTAGAAATACTTTTTTTCTGGATTTTTTCTTTCTTTTACCATGCTATATATAGTGTTGGCTATTATCCATAGATAATAGATTCTTCTGGGCTAGGTTGACTGTTGACTAGAGCAGGTTCTTCTGGGCTAGCTTGCCTGTTGACTAGCTTTCTTTGAAGGGAGCTCCCGACGCTCATACACAGATTTGGGGACTGGAGGTTCTTTCCGAGAAAAGGAAATCAAGAAAGCAAAACTGGCTCAAAGTTTGTAGCGAGAAACAGATGGGGGAATTTGATCCGTTGCTGGCTGGGGAGCTGCAGATGTTGATGAACTAAGGTTGAACTAGGCTGTGAAGTCCCTCCGGAGTTTCGCTGGCTGTAGATTCTGGTTTTGGAGAGAATGCTTTTTCAGTGCTGAAAGAAGTGAATAAGCCATGATGTTCAGACAGCATCTGCATCACTTCAGCTCTTCAAGATTCTTTGCCCTTTGTGTAATTAGTAAACTGTCAATGTGTTGTGCAAATTGTAATTCGTATGGTCTATGAGCGGTGGCACAGAAGTCTGAATCTTTCACCTGTGCAAATGTGCTGGCCCTGTCATCTGGCATATGGAAGAGACTTGCAGGATTTTGTGGTCCCGTTCCTCGGCTTTCCATGACTCGCTCTGAGTTTTTCGACTACAACTCTCATTGTCCCTGCTTGTTGGCCATGCCACGTGTGTGGCTGATGGGGGTGGTAGTTCAACAAAAATATGGAGCACACCTGTTGGGAAGTTTGCATGGCACCACCAGATTCTTCTTTTTAATTCCAGGCAGGAAGGAGTGCAGGTTGGAACAGCTGGATAGCTCAGTGGTTTAGGTGTCTGGCTGTGGAGCCAGAGGTTGGGAGTTCGAATCCCCCACTCGGCCTCCTTGATGGGGATTGGACTCCATGATCCAACTGCGTCCTTTCCAGCTCTGAAGTTCTAAGATGATGATAACTAAAAATTGTCAATGTTAGTGTCCTGTCCAGGAAATGAAATGCGACCTAGAATTATTTATAGCCAACCTGGAGCAGCAGGAGCCAATGGGAAAAAAGGGGCGGAGCTCTCTCTGTCTATCTTCCAGTCAAAACTGGCTTGGTGTCTTAATGGCTTGCAATGTTTCTTTAGGAAATTTGGTTTTCTTAATTGGAAGCTTTGTGGATTTGCTGTGCACACCAAGGGTTTCCTCTTTGCTTGTTGCTCTTTAGTTTTTGCATAAACGGCATATGCCAGAATATTGAACAGGGTCTCCGGTGAAAAGAATAATAGGGGCGCTTCTGTTCAGGCGAAGTGATTCAATTCAATTAGATTGGCTTCTATTAATTGTCTCTGTTGCCAGCTAGGCTCATTGAAAGTTTTTTCTAAATTGTCTCCTGAACTTGGAAGGGGAGCAGATGTTCGGCATTGGGTGGTGAAATACCTCTGTGCTTGCACATCGGTCTGTGTACAGTATAGCTCGGTAGGTTGGAGCACCGGGCAATGGAACCAGGGGCCAGGAGTTCAAATCCCCAGTGCACCTTCAGGGAGGTCGTTCAAATCTTATGTAGCTGAATGGGTTACGGGCCCGGCCAACCTGGGCAGAGGGAGAGGAGAATCACTCGGAAGACTTTCCAGGTAGCAAAACCCGAAGTGGTCATTTACGCCTCTTTGGGCCGATTTCTGTTCCCTGGGTCTTTTATTTTAAATTTGATGGATTGTCGTGCTTTTATCGCTGTAAAACCGCCCATCAGAGCACATTGCACTAACGGGGTGGTATATAAATTTGAGAATGAGTGAATGGATTGATTGATTAATGAATTGATTAATTAATTGGAATTGATGCGATGGCACGTGACGAATTAATTGGAAACGAGACCAGGAAGAAGAGACACCTGCCAACAAGAGAAACTTTAAGCTCTGCCTTGTGTGTGTGTGTGTGAGAGAGAGAGAGAGAGAGGGAGAGAGAGGTTTTAAGTACTTTCATTTTCCTGAGAACATATGCTAGTAATTAGATTAGGCTTCAAGCCTGAACATGGGCCCGATCATTCTGATAATGGTTACCTTCTTACGGGGAATTTTAATTTTTTTAAAAAAGAGCTAAAGGGAAACAAGACAGGCCGAAGGCTGGAAATGGCAAAGTTGTCTAGACACGCCATTGCTTCTTTACATATCTCACATAGATTCAAGACGTCTCTTGCAACATTTTATGGCAGCTGCTGGTGGTTTCCTTGTGCTCTGTGCTACTGTGCTGGTAGCTTGCATAATATAATAATAATAGTAATAATAATGCAGACGAGACAAAAATGTTGTCTAGATAGGAGACAGAGATAGAAAAAAAATCATTCTTCGTGAAAACCCTCATGTTTTCCCGCAGGTCTGATGGGGTGTTTCCTACTAGTCCATTCTGCTTTAGATAGATAGGCAGACTTTAATACTGTCAATGACCAGTATGTGAAATAAAATAATAAATGATCATGTGGTGTCAAGTCAATTCTGATTCATGGTGACCCTCTTCAGGGTTTTCCAGGTAGAGAATATTCAGAAGTGCTTTACCCTTCCCTTCCACTAGGGGCGCCCTGGGACTGTGCAGCTGGCCCAAGGCTACCCAGGCTGGCTCTTCTCCCGGGAGACCCAGTGGGGGAATCGAACTCCCAACCTCTGGCTCTGCAGCCGGAGACCTTAAACCACTGAGCTATCCAGCTAGCTTTGCATAGTATAAAGGTCTGGGAATCACTTGTAGGTATTTCCCCCCAAATAATGACATCAGTGTTGCTCTGCTTATTGTCTGACATGTGTGTTTGTTGTATGTGTGCGTAGGGATTCAAGACGAAATCCTACAATGACGCTGAGTGGCTGGCTGGAGCAAGTCTCTCTCATGGAGACCTCTGTAAAGTTTAAAGTGTCCGTCAGCCCTGTAGCAGCTGTTGTATGTCAACAGCTCCGTTCCAGACCTCCTCTTGGTTTTGCTGCTTGTCGGCCACTCTCACGGTTGTTTCTTGTCAGAACGGGGCTTCTAGCTGGGTCCTCTGAAATACTGCCACTTCTAAGAAAGATGCTTTGGTGGCTCAGTGCTTCACACAGCTACCAGGGTTAAAATGAGGAGTAAACCAGAGAGAAGCAGTGGGGTTCAGAGAGAAGGGTAGAATGCATCTGTGTTTAACAGGGGTTCCCCTACTTTGGTCCCCAGATGTTATTGGACTGCAACTCCCAGAAACCTTTGCCAGCAGAGCAGTCCAACCCCCTGCTGAGTGCAGGAATCCGAATCAAAGCAGATCTGACAGAGGGTTGTCCAATTTTCTCTTGAAGGCCTCCAATGTTGGAGCGCTCACCACCTCCCCCTGAAGTCATGGGTTCCATTGTTGTACTACTCTAACAGTTAAGAAGTTTTTTTTCCCCCTTTATATTCAGTTGAAATCTGGCTTCCTGTCGCTTGAGCCCATTGTTACACATCCTGCCGTCTGGGATGATTGAGAACAGATCCTGCCCCTCCTCTGTAGGACTACCTTTCAAGTCTTTGAAGAGTGCTCTCCTGTCTCCCCTCCGTCTTCTTTTCTCCATGTTAAACTTTCCAGTTCCTTCAGCCTTCCCTCCTAGGGCTTGCTTTCTGGTCCCCTGACCATAATTGCCCTCCTCTGAGCTTGCTCCAGTTTGTTGGCGTCCTTCTTAAAGTGTGTTGTCTAAAACTGATGGACTTCCTGTAGGCAGCTGGTTGGCCACCGCATGAACTAGATCTGGTCCCACCGAGTTGCTCTTATGTTCTTGCAACATGCTCGCTTTTATTTTTTTTCAAGAACCACCTCTAAAACAGGAAAAAGACACTCAGGTTTGTCCCCACCTCACCTCCAAACCACCTTAAATCTACAGTCAGAGGTTGTTTTCTCTGCCAAATTGCCTAGCGTGGGATTCTCTTTAATCAATTGATTCTCTGGTGGCAGTATTTTTAGACCGGGGGCTGCTTTTGTGTTTGATCCCTTTCTTCATTCGAAGAGAGGCTTAATGAGGTGTCAGGAGAGCCTCCGGCCAGCATTAATTAGGGCAGGTAAGAAAGGGATGCAGTACCTATATATTAGCTTCAGGGTGGTTCACCTGTCTTTTTCCTTTGTCTCTCCCAACACCTCCCTGCCTCCTTCCCCCTCTTTCTTTTTCCAGGTTGCACAAACAGCTGATGGCTTGGATGCGGACCTCTGGAAAGATGGGCTGTTCAAATCCAAGGTCACCCGGTATTTGTGTTTCACCCGGACCTTCTCCAAGGAGAACGTAAGTTTTCAGCTGGTTCTCCTACTCTCAAAACGGGCGGGGGGGGAGGTTGTTTAAGTTGGTCTTCTCTTTATTCCCCCACGCCTTTTCAGAAAAAAAAGAGAGAGAAAACAACACCAGGTCAATCAATCAAACAAAATACCAAGTAAAGCTTCTGTGTCTGATCACCTGTAGGTGAAGTTCTGATCACCACAGGCGAGTTTATGAGCCAGCGTAAATATTTAGATTTCTTGTTGAAAGAGAAAGGTCTACATAATTGGTAGATGTTTCTGGGACCTGGTTGGTGTGATGACAGGGCAGGAACAACTCGAGTGTAAGAAAAAGTTACATTGTTTGGGGCTTTGTAACTTACAAACAAAGGCAGATAAAGAGGCAACTCTTTCTGAGAGGCATTGCTGTTACATTAAGCCCCACATGTGCCAATGTGTGCTCTCTGGTTCCCTCTAGTGGCCAATTTTGATATTGCTCCTTGGAAACATTTAGAAAGATACAGAAGACAGAACCTAAGAATACTCTTGTTTGCCACTCAAGGTAGATAAGAAGATAACAGAACACTCAGAAAACAGAAGAATTCTTATGGAAGTACATATAGAAACAACTTTAAATGCTCTTAAAAATAACATCCGAAAGTAACAGGAAAACATGTTACACCTAATTGTAACTGTGTCACTACTTGTTTCACTGCTCTTTAGACACAGAACAATTAGTTTGTTATTTCCAACTGAAAGACATGATAGGCAAATAAAGAAGACGGCATTCAGTTTAAAACAAAATTAAAATTATCTGTTTCCAAACTAAATTTAAAAACTTAGGGACATACACCTTTGATCACTGGAGGCTGGTTGCACCTATTTCATGTGATAGTGTATCCGCTCCGGGTTGCAGCCCAAACTGGAATGGAACTATCCAAGGTGCTGAATCTATTGAGATGGAAATAAGATTCGGTGTTTCGAATAAATGTTAATACAAAGGTTATGGCAAACTTTCGTGTTGCTCTGTTTCTATGTTTCTCTCTCTCCAGCCCTTGATGAATAAAGAGAGACGTTTGTTGGATTCCAGATACTTTTTTCTTCTCCTGACTGGTGTGCAGAATACTAGCCTTCTTCTTCTTTTTTTGCAACTTTTTCTTGATTTTGGAATATAACACCAAAGAGAGGTCAAGCTAAACAGCCAAATTCATTACATGTGTCATCTCTGTCTGGACAGGGCTTGGTCCTATGTCTTCAAAACCAGCATGCTGCCTCACTTAACTTTTGCTGATTTTGCTTTGGTATCAAGTTCTTTTTTCCTTTCCTTCAAACAGAGCCATCTGGGCAACGTTCTAGTTGACATGAAGCTCATTGACATTAAGGACACGTTACCCGTCGGCTTTATTCCCATCCAAGAGACCATGGATACACGTAGGTTACATTTACGGGCTTTATCTGTGACATAGCTGCCATATTGAATGTCTTGGTTCAATTTGCTGCAGATCTTCGAGAGATTGTTTGTTCGTTCATTTATATGCTGTCTTTCTCCCGATAGGGGACGCAAGGCAACTTACAACAGATAAAACAACAGATTTAAAAACACTACATAAATATCATATTTTAAAAACGATTAAACATATATTAAGATTAAAAATCAAGTTTAAAACCAGTTCAGAAATATTTTAAAACCCGTAACTTCAAAACTGTCAGTCCTGAGATGACTTACTGATTAAAAGCCTGCCGGATGAGGAAGGTCTTTGCCTGACAATGGACGGAGAAGAGGGAGGGGACCAACCTTGCTTCTCGGGGCAGTGCATTCCAAAGCCTGGGAGCCACCACCAAGAAGGCCCTGTCTCGTGTCCTCACCAAGCAAGCTTGGGAAGGTGGTGGAACCAAGAGATGGACCTCCCCAGAAGATCTTGAAAGCCGAGAAGGCTTATTTGGAGTGATACGATCCTTCAGATAGCCTGGACCCAAGTCGCATAGGGCTTTATCGGTAATAACTAGCACTTATCCTAGGAGGATTCTGGGATCCTCCAAAGCACCTATTCCAAACTGTGTTCAGTTGAGATCTCTCTTTTCAACCATCCTTCCCGTCCCCCTCAAAGTGGCTTATGGTTTAAAATTTGCACCGCAAGACCCAGTCTAATTCAGATGATTGAAACGGGCTAGTATCCAAATTGTAGGTTTTGATATGTTTGGGGTGGGTGGGGGGTGGGAATTCCCTGCCAAGGATTTACACACGCTGGCGTTTTTGCAGAAGAAACGGCTTTCCGGAAGAAGCGTCTGTGCATTAAATTCATCCCACGGGATTCCACGGAGGCGGCCATTTGTGACATCCGAATCCTTGGCCGAGGCAAACAAGGCCCTCCCCAGTATACTTTCATAGGGTAAGGCTCTGTCTTCTCTCTGCTGGTCTTAAATCAGAGCTTTTCACTCAGGTGAGTCCAGCTGTTTGTGGGAACGGAGAGATGTACCTTACACGGAGCCAGAGCATTCATCCCTCTAGCATGGCTCCAGGTTCCACGTATGTTGGTATAAATAATGATAAATGTTAGAGCCTTTTTGGTGTGCCGGTTGAAATCAGTGGGAATTTTCAGGTCTGGGGCAACACGTTGAATCCAGACGGGCACAGATTGCTCCAGACCAAAGCGTGCTGCTTATATACCGCCCCATTGTGCTCAAAGTGGTGGTTTACAGTTGAATGATGCAGGCTGCCCATTAAACCGCTGCCTCCCAAGCAGGTTGGGTCCTCAGTTTACCGACCTTGGAAGGATGGAAGGCTGAGTGAACCTCGAGCCAGCTCCCGTGTCATGAGCAGAGTTTTGGCTGCAGTACTGCAGTTAAACCACTGTGCCACGAGGCTCCATTATAAATGGATTATCAATTAAATTCTTTATTTGCATTAGCCACCTGCTTTTACAAATCAGGATGAGAACGGCTGGTTAGTTTCTCAGCCGAACAGCTGCTTCCCAGCCCTGCCTCCTCTGGCAGGCGCCCCTCCAAGGTGGCACCTGGAGGAGCCGGGGTAGGGAAGCTGGGGTGCTGCCTCTGAGTGGGCAGCTGCTGGAGGAGGCGGGGCTGGGAAGCGCCGAACACCTGTTCGTCCAAAAATCAACCGTCGCGAACTGCCGAACCAGTGGTTTGTGTCCATCTCTAATCAAGATACATAGAGTAGTCTTGAATTGGTCTATAAATCAGATAAAGTCCTAGCTGATCTATTATATTTGTTTGCCAGTGAAACTGAAGGCTTGACTTTTTGTCCCCTCTGACTTTTTTTTTTGGCCAAAGGGAGTTGAACAGCATGGGCATCTGGTACCGAATGGGCAAGGTGCCTCGAAACCACGAATCATCTCAACCCACCACTCCTTCTCCACAGGCTCCAGCGACAACGCCAGCCGCCAACCTTCCTAGGTGAGGTTTGTCCTCCTTCCTCCTTCTGTTGCCCGAGATGGCTTTGGGCTTTCGTAAGGCGGGAGACTCTGTTTTTGCTTTATAAATGTCATTGTGGGGCGTCCCAGCCTTGTGTTGTGAAGCCTGCACTATAGCCTAGACCATGGACGTCCCCAAACTTGGTTCCCCAGATGTTCTTGGACTAAAACTTCCAGAAGCCTTCTATCTACTAACTTTGCTAGCCAGGATTTCTGGGAGTTGACTTCAAGAACATCTGGGGACCCAAGGTTGGGAATGGCCAACCTAGACTGACCCCCTTTTGGGATTCGGAATGTTTGCAAATACAGAGCTGGCTGATGGTGTGTTCCAGATGGGTAAGGAGGGCCAAAGGAAGCCATGATTTTTTTTCCTGCCCCCAAACACAAAAAGGGGGAGATAGTTCTCCCCCTTTTACGGTACCCCTTCAAAACGCAAGCTTGATGTCCTCTTAGCGGCTCCAAGTGCTTGGAAATAATGCATGAGATTCAATGGCTAACATTCTAATACTGACCTTCAGCAAGGGGACCACTTAATCTCAAAAGAACAATGCTTTTAAAGTGAAAGTATTAAAGAAACCACAACTTTTACAATGCTAGTTTTTAGTTGCTTGAGTTGGCTTTCCCTTCTGTTTTAGCTCAAGAGTAACAATGTTGAGAAATTAAAGGAATATGTTATTTCCAACAATATGTGCAGTTCGCTTTTGTGCTATTTTGGTGGTGGTAAATGCCACACTTTTTCCATGCTCCCTCCTTTTGTCAGGTCTAACCAACATCTCCGCCCTGGAGGCCTCTTGATGAAGGGTAGTGGTTAGGTCAGTGGTTCCCAAGATGTTGGGTCACCTGGATCCAGGTGTCTCCAGATGTTCTTGGACTGAAACTCCCAGATGCCTTTACCACTCACTGTGCTGGCCAGGATTTCTGGGAGTTGTCGTTCAAGAACATCTGGGGACCCAAGATTGGGAATCACTGCTCTAGACCATGGTTTGTTTTGTTCAGCTGATCAGACCATGGTTTTTTGGGGGGTGGGGTGTCACCTGGACCAACCCAAAGATGGAGTTTCAGGGTGTAAAGGAATGGTTCCCAACCTTGGGTAACCCAGATGTTCTTGGACCAAAACTCCCAGAAGCCTTCACCACTCTCTGTGCTGGCCAGGATTTCTGGGAGTTGCAGTCCGAGAACATCTGGGGACTTAAGGTGGGGAACCACTGGTTTAGACGATTCCTCAATCCTGTTCTGGTTGAGATGCCCCTTTGGGGCAAAGTGAATCGGAAAAACTTGTACAGGATTCTCTTCTGAAACTGTTTTCTCTCTGTCCTGCTTCTGGCTGGTTCACTGGGATGACAAAATACAGAAAGCCATTCCATCTCACTGTGTGGGGTGTTGTTGTTTTTTAAGCTGCAGATGAGAGTGTATATGTGTGATGTGTTACTGTTATAATCCCTCTATGAGAGCCCAGGGAGTCATTGAAGAACTTAAGAACAGCTTGGTTTCATATTTTATGGGGGGATTGGTGAGGGTGTAAAATATTTACGGACTCTGTGATGGTTGGTGTCTCAACGGTCGGGCTTGGACTGACACCTTAAATATGTTGACACTGGCTTTACTCTTTCAAGCGGGAAGCAGACTTTTGTTCCTGGTGGCCTCGGGTAGGATTTTCCCCGGCCCCCCCTGCATCTCAGAAGTTTGTCCCAAGGTTGCCTCTTAATTTGATTTGGTAAGAGCAGGACAAGAGGTGTGATGAACCACACTGTAAACCTATTTGATTCTGCACTTGGAAGTAATACGATCAGTTCAGTGGGTTGGCTCCTTTTGCATGCAACAGGAAGAAAGCAACATGGAAAGAAACGTTAAATAGCAAAAGGATATCCTATCTGCGCATCCGTTGGCTTGTTCTCTAGTTTAATGGCAAAAGTAGCAAGTTTAAAATTAACGCGTTACTGCCAAGCTGTGATCTAGGTCAGACTTCATCACTGGGAAATCTATGAGCAGGCCAACTGATTAATGGCATCATTGATGTCTTTCTTGCTAATGGCGTTCAGAGATGTACCACTTCAGATCTAGAGGTAACCACGGTTTGCTTTATAGTCCATGAACTTGCCTCGTTCCCTTCTGGTGGCAACTGGTTGATGAGGGTCCCAGTATCTTTCCACAGTTGAAGACCAGTGCGATTTAGGGGCTAGAATGTTTGGTTCGGATTTAGGAGTCCTGAGTTCAAATCTCTATTTGACCAGAAAATGCAGAGGGTGACTTTCAGCCTAGTCACACTTTCTTGGATTAAACCTCCTTAGCTTATCATGGAGCCTCTGCTTCCTGTGGGTGGAATTTATTGTTTTGTAGAAAGGAAACAAAGTGGGATGGTAAGACTTCCCTCAAGTTTATGTGTTGCAGTTCCGGCAAGTTCTTTCTTCCCCCCCTTTTGATGTTCGTTTCTCCCTTTTCAATGCTGCTGGAGAAAAGGTTCTTGCTTTTAAGCCCATGTCAGGGAGGAAAAAAAACATAATTTGTATTTGCTTGTATTAATGAGCGCCTGCCGGTTGTCCCACCAGCCAACACTTCTCTCTGGACTTTAGAGAGTGTCTCAGAGTTCTAGTAATTACCGTTAATATCTTTCAGCGGCTACTTTTCATCGTTGCGGCTGGAGCAATGGGGGTAAGGATGGGCTGTCAGCCTGCCGAGGATGCAAACGGGTGTAACACCTCTAGCGATTGCATCTCTGTGCCACCGTTTGCTGTACGGCGAGCAGAGTTGCGAACATGCCACGCATTGAAGTGTGTCAAAACACAACTTCAATTAATCTGCTTTAATTACGGCTCCAGAGAGGCAGGGATGGCACTGATCCTCATTAAGCATTTTCTCCCTGTCTCTCTTTCTGACTTCCCTGCCGCTGTTCCCTTATACCTTAACCGCGCATCACAAGCAGGAAGACGTTGAGAACGAAGGAAGCCTTGTCTCTTTTTAGGAAGTGGGTAGAGGAGACCCATTTGGACTTCATAGGCTCTGTAGTCGCTCTAAAGAGGATAGGATCCAGTAGGTCATCAGTGACCAACCGGTGGCCTTCGAAATGTTATTCCATCAGGTTAAAGCCAGCCTAACCAGTGTTGAGGACAAGAGTTAGCCACTTATTTGTGATGGAAAAGAGAGACAAAAAGATGTGATGTAAGATTATATGTAAAGGTGAATAATTGGAAGGAATTTGTAGAATCAAAAGAGATTTATAATTCATCTCACTAGAATGGAAAAGATGATGACAGGATGACCTGCTTCCTAGTTGTCCAGATGCTTCTGATTGTGGATGACCAACTTCAAGGTCCCTCAACTTCTAGTTCAATCCATCCATCCATCCATCCATCCATCCATCCATCCATCCATCCATCCATCCATCCATCCATCCATCCATCCATCCATCCATCCATCCATCCATCCATCCATCCAAGACATTTATAGACCACTTGACATACTGCTGAGCACTACTCTAAGCGGTTTACATCAAGAACATGGCAGAATAATGACCTTGATGGCTACACATGGCTCATCCTTCGTGGCTTTCCTGTCTCTCATTTAGGATGTCAAATCCCAACCCATATGTACACAGCATGGCCTCCCTCAATTCCAAATTGTTGTTGGGAACATTAATCACTATCCTGTTAATGGTTCAGAAAAGAAAAATAGCCAAGTGGTTTGTGCATCAAACCCAAAGACAAGGTCAATTATAACCTTTTTTTAGACTAGAACAGTGCTTCCTAACCTTGGGTTCCCAGATTTTCTTGAACTACAACTCCCAGAAATCCTGACCAGCACAGCTAGTGGTAAAGGCTTCTGGGAGTTAAGGTCCAAAAACATCTGGGGACCCAAGATTGGGAACCACTGCTGTACACCATGAGACGTCATCCTTGGGTTGGTTCAGATGACCCTCCAAACCATGGTCTGGAGGATCAGCTGAACAAAACAAACCATGATCTAGAGCAGTTGGTTCCCAGCCTTGGATCTCCAGGTGTTCTTGGACTACAAATCCTAGCCAGCACAGCTCGTGGTGAAGGCTTCTGGGAGTGTTAATCCAAAAACACGTGGGGACCCAAAGTTGGGAATAACCGGACCAGAAGGACTCAGGTTTTGCTGGACTCAATCTCTGGCCTAGGTCTGTTTTTGAGATTGTCACGGTCTAGAAAAAGTGTCTCCTCTCCCTGTTGTTGGTTGTAATTAACTTGAAATCAGAAATGACACTAGAGTGCGAAGTCAAGGTGTAATGTTGGAAATTAATCGACTTCATTTGTGCGTTCCTATCTCTCACTTGTGATCCAAAGGAGTCCCCCTCCTTCCGACACATTTCTCAAAACCCCTGGTATGATTTTGCCAAAGGCCTCCCACCGTGTCAGAATGAGCCTCGCTTTCTGCGCAGACAAGCGAGGTTTTCGGGTGGTGGCTTGCACCATGATTTGAGGGGGGGTTGAATCTCACCACGTCGCCTCCCACGCCCTGCTCGGTTCGGTAATAATTTGATGAAGAACATCACCCTAATTAAATGTTCAAGCGCAACCCGCACATCAGTATAGCTCCGCGTGGCTCAGAACGATGGTTAATTATATGCAAAACTCAGGCGGCTGATGTTCACCTCGCCGTCGTCATTGTTCTCGCCTTCCCCCACACGTTGAGGTGTGTTTGTGTATTTCGGAATTGAAGCTGGTAATTGATAGACCATATGCTCCTGAGCGGCTTGCATTTAACGGTATGTGTTTAGAGTTTTCCCCAAGTTGGGTTTTGCTTTGTTTCTTGCTGGGGTGTGTACGCCTAGCTGCGTGTGAGAGAAGAAAAGTTCACATATCTAATTTCCTGCCTCCAGTACAAAATGACAAAGCCTTTTAGAAACATAAGGAAAACACATTTCCTCAATTGGTGAGCAGGGAAATAAATGTATGTCTTATTATAGTTTAGGGTTGATACGTTTTAAGCTAGCCCCCATGGCTAATTCTCTGCCTGCTCGGGTGTTAAGATCATCAGTGGAAGTCTTTCTCTCTGTCCCACCACTTTCACAGGTACATTTGTTGGGGACACAGGCTGCTCCCAGACTGTGGAACTCCCTCCCACTGGAGGCCAGCCTGGCCCCATCTTGGCTCTCCTTCCGTAAGCAAAACCAAGACTTTTCTCTTCAGGCAAGCTTTCCCTTAGTGACCGGCTACCTGAGTGGGGTTTTAAAACAGATTGTTGTGCCTTATTGCTTTGAATGTGTTTTTCACGTTGCTTCTATCTACCATTTTTTTAGGGTGGTATTTCTTTTTGATCCTTTTTAATACTGCTTTTAGTTTTAAATTTTGTCCTTTGATCCTGTAAGCCACCTTGGGTCCTTTTTAAGGAGAAATCAATCAATCGATCAATAAGAGAGAGAGAGATTTGAAGGCCGACGCTGACATTATTTTGTCAGAGTTTGGAGTGTCACATGGTAAACGAAACTTCTTGTCTGAATCCTTAATTCTTGGGAGCTGGTTAGTAATTGCTGTTGTTCCAATACCGCACATAATTTTTTGCACTGTGTGGTATCAACGTGCATTATCCTTACGGAGAATTTTCTGGAAATATTGTTTGCCCTCCAGTGGTCCATTCTGATATTGCACTTCAGGAATAACGAGAAAAAATAAATGCAAGAGGAAGGCAATACTGTACCTTTATTGAACCACTTTGAAAAGCACACAGATTTCAAGTTTTTGTGGGCGAAATCCCATTTCCTCAGGCTGGGCACCACCCTTTCATAGCTAGTGCAGAAAATTTGTAAGTCAGAGTTGACTTTAACTGACCTCATATAAGCTGACTCAACATGGGCATCTGGCATGGATTTTTGGGACTCTGAGACCTAAACAGCTGTTTTGGGGCCTGTGAAGCTAGATGGATAGCTCAGTGGTTTAGGTACCTGGTTGTGGAGCCAGAGGTTGGGAGTTTGATTCCCCCACGGTGCCTCCTATGAAAAGAGCCAGCCTGGGGGGGCCTTGGGCCAGTTGCACAGCCCCAGGGCACCCCAGAATGGTCAACCCCTTCTGAGTATTCTCTACATGGAAAACCCTGAAAAGGGTCGCCATAAATCAGAATCGACTTGACAGCACATGATTATGGTTGTTAAGCCTGATGAAGTTGTTGAGGGTGGTGGTAAGAGACCTCTCGGGGACTGAGAATGTGAAACATGGTACCACTCCATTTAGATGGTGCTTTTAAGGTGGCCCAACCATTAATAGGGACGTGGTGGCGCTGCGGGTTAAACCGCAGAAGCCTCTGTGCTGCAAGGTCAGAAGACCAGCCGTCGTAAGATCGAATCCACGCGACGGAGTGAGCTCCCGTCGCTTGTCCCAGCTCCTGACAACCTAGCCGTTCGAAAGCAGGTAAAAATGCGAGTCGATAAATAGGTACCACCACGGTGGGAAGGTCACGGCGTTCCGTGTCTAGTCGCGCTGGCCACGTGACCACGGAAACGGTCTTCGGACAAACGCTGGCTCTACGGCTTGGAAATGGGGATGAGCACCGTGCCCTAGAGTCGGACACGACTGGACTAAATGTCAAGGGGAACCTTTACCTTTACCTTTAACCATTTTCCCCAGCATAGTTTGCTGGAGATTTTTCATCCCTTATTTCATGTCACTGCCCAAGTTCATGATTTAATTCAATGGCCAATCCTCTCCTGCCAAGAATTCAAACGCTTACAACTGTTGGTGATTGGGTGCAACCTATTTAGACAGGAAATTGTGTTTATTTGTATCCAAAGTGCATTCGTGGTTGCATTTAGAACCATTGGTGAGTTAGCACGGTCCAAGTATTACCCGCATCCTAAATGTTGAAGCTTGAAATCCTGCTTAAAGAAATGGGTTTCCCCAACCAGGCTGAATGCAAAAAGTGAGGGACCATGATGGATCTTTCCTGGCAGGGCGTTCCAAAGGTTGGGTGCCACCACTAAAAAGACCAGCCCCGGCACAAAGGTGCGTTGAACTCCAGCGGAAACACACTCAGGTTGGAAGTGTGAATTTTTTGAACTGGAGAATGGGTTGAGGTCTCTGGCTGTGGAACCAGAGGTTGGGAGTTCGAATCCCCACTTAGGCCTCCTTGACAGGGACTGGACTCCATGATCCATAGGGTCCCTCTTCCAGCTCTGCAGTCCTAAGATGATGATGATGGTGGTGGGCCTCCCGTAATCACACTTCAGTGGCCTTGAGAGATCTAATTAAAAGATCATGTTTCTTTTCTTTGTTAGGCATATATCTCTGACACTTCCTGCCAGTTTTCGAGGGAAGGGGCAGGGCACGCGACCGGACTTTGAGTATCAGCACTCCAATTTATACGCCATATCAGGTAAGTCAGAGGCCGTAGGGTCCCGTGAGTTGTTTGTTTGTTTGTTTGTTTATTTATACCTATTGTCTTGAGCGGTGCTGGCCAGGACTTCTGGGAGTTGCAGTCCAAGAACATCTGGGGACCCAAGGTGGAGAACCACTGGTCTAGAGCCGGTCTGACTGTGCAGGCAGCCCCAAGAGTCACTTGGATCATTCTGTTTCCTGGGGTCTTACAAGAAAAAAATCATTAAAATACACATTCATAAAAATACAGGTTCGTCAAAAGTACAGGTTCGTAAAAATACGAAATAATAAAATTGTGTAAAAGAGCCGATGATCCTATGCAGATTAAGAAGGATGACTAAATTCAAAAGCTTTTGCATGTGTTCTGTGACTGACATATCAAAGCCCTGACACAAGGTAATTATAAGAAGTTCCAAAGAGTAGCCAGGGAGGAATTAAAGAGGAGATATGGAATGTTTCTAATGCAACTTTTCAATTCAAAAAAAATCTTGGTGTGGTTTACAGTAAAATGAAAAACAGATCTATCGTGCTTTTTTCTCTTGACACTCTGTACTTTCCTTTCCTAACACCACTTTTCTCCCTAAGTAAACTGTTAATAAACACACAGATCCCTCTAGCCAGTGGCAATAACTGATGGCTTCCAGAATGTTTTTTAAATGTGTGTTACATGAAATGATGTGTGCTGCCACCAGGCACAACTGGGTGCTCAACCTTGCTCTTAATAGCCTCAGATGTTCTGTGCTGATAGTATCTTTCTTCCCCTCTCCCCTCTTTAATAAAAATTGACCATAGGGACTTTTTGTCCTTGGCATTGACCTCTGTCAACTTTCTGCCATATTGGCTGGAATCCTGTTATATACTTCTGCAGAAAGGTGATGACATCCGTGGTGTGTCTGATTTTTGTAACTGAAAACTTCCTACTTTGTTCCCATGGCTTTTATGATTCCTGTGTCATCCCTTTCATCACATGGAATCTGCAGGAGCTGTAGGACAGAAGGAGGAAGTTTTTGATTACTTAAAATCCCTCCCACCAGATGACGTTAATGGCAGTAGGAGATTTTGGGGAATTAAAGACGTCTTCTTTCCATTCCCCAGCTCTCTAGGCTTCCAAGAAATGAAAGGGTGGTTGGAAAAACTGTGAGAGATTTCTGGGAAATTAAAGGGTTTCTCCTTCCATCCTGTAGCTCCCAGGGCTTCCATGCAATGAAAAGGATAATATGGAAGTTGAAAAACTGGGAGATTTCTGGGAATTAAAGAATTTCTCCTTCCATCCCACGGGATGATGGAGGAGTTGGAAAAACTGTGGGACAAAAGAAGGAAGCTTTTTAATTACTGAAAATCAGCCCCCGATAGTTGTGTGGCAAACGTTTCATTGTTCCTAGGGTCATGCAGACTAGGCAGATCATAACCATTGGGACTTCTCAAACGCAAGCAAGAACCCAAAGAAAGCCATGGGTGAGCAGGCGAGCACGATTGCTCAAGAAGAAATTTTATTAAAAAACAAAACAGGAAAAAGCTCTTGGCAGTGTTTTCATTTGTATTCTTTTTAAAGAAACTTATTAATGGTGAGTGACAGTTATAACTGAAGAACATGGCGCTAACTCATGTACCTTAATGAAAGGGCTGTTCACATGGTAATCTTATTGTGTAAAACTGCCACCGCAGGTTTCCAACTAAGCCTGGATGTAACCATGGAATAACTCACGTCAGTATTAGTTTTTCCTTGTTATTCCGGGGAATCTAATGGATTTGGGAAGGAGAAAAACAGAAGCCTTGCCCTAAAGATGATACTAGGGAACGGGGGTGGGCCAAAGTGGAAGGAAGTTGTGAACCATTTTGGGGAGGTTGGTTTGTTTTCTTGCTCGAAACCACGGCGTTGTGGGCTATGAATTAAGCTTGATTTGCCAGGATGGTTGAACCCAACCCAGCCTCATTCACTTTGGTGGTTCAGCTCAAAGATTCTGTCCAGCCCCGTTGTTCTGTGTCCATCAAGGAATAGCCAGGTGTGTTTTCCATGTGCTCAAGCAGGGCCTGAAGACAGAATTCAAATTATAGACAGGGCAGTCTGGGGTTTTAATGTTTTAAAATTCTTGTGTTCCCACCCATGTTAGCTGTACTAAGGATCTCCTTTGGGTCTTCCAGAAACCATAGCAACTGAGGCTCGGACCCTTCTCTAGTCATGATTTCTTGTAGTAGGTGCCCCTTCTCTCGATTGACCTTGATGCCTAATACTTAGAGGTAGACTGTTCCTGAATGTGGAGGTTTTGCCTTTCCTTTAGAATTGCCAGTTTGTTCAGCTAGAGGATGCTCCTTTCTCTCCTGTGGGATGGATCAGGACATGTCTTCTCTCAGCCCGACCTTACCCCACAGAACTGTTGTAGGATAATACGGGGTGAGGGAAGCCACATATACTGCCTTAAGATCATGGGGGGGGGGGGGGGGATGAGCTATAAATGCTAATAGAAAGGAGTCAATTACAGGTAGGATCTGGGTGCCCGGAATATATAGGGGAAATTACATGGGTGCCCTTGGTGGCAGTTCAGCCAGCTCATTTTAACTCGGTGGCCCTGGCCAACGAAAAATTCAGTCTATTACTGTGTTGTTTTGAAGGCGTTCCCCTAGTACCAGAGTGTTCGAGCTTCGGTTTTAGAGGACAATTTTGTGGCTCCTGAGATCTGCCCATAGTCCCATCATCTGCCCGAGTGTGTGTGTGTGTGTGTGTGTGTGTAAATGAAACCAGAAGTGTTTCGTTTTCATTTTCTCCAACCACTTCCGGTTGTGGGATTCAAATGTGCAAAGGCGCTACCCATTATTTTAAAAAAGGGTCCCTCTTTTTTGTTGTTCATTTTGAAATTCCATCTCGGAGGGGCCCAAGGGCCATAGACGTGGCATTGTGGAGGGCCACGTGGTTTTCATCCTCTCCCCCCCTTCCATGCGCACACGCAATTGAGTACAACAGCACATTGGGAGAATGAGATGCGAGCTTCACTAGCTAGAAGGATTGTTCTCCTCACACCGTGGCCTCGGAGGGAATTAGAAGTAGACGTTTCGACACGCCGCGGAAAGACGTCCTGCGTGCTGTTAGTTTTGCCGATCAAAACGGCAGGGGCGAGCCAAAGGAGAGTGAATACGCAGAGGGCAAGAAGCGGGGAGCATTTCTACACGCGAGATAATAAACCAGGGAAGTGAGGCAGAATCCTGAATGAAGTCGAAGGAAGAGATTATTTATAATAATGGAAGTCAAACAGAAGGGGAAATAAGTCACTTTAAGGGTGCATAAATTTTTACGATGGCGCATAAACAGCCGTGGCTCGGCTTGTCTCTCCCCGTCTGTCCCCACCAATAACAGGGGATGGGCGCCGCACATAAAGGAGAATATAATCAGGCGGAGGGACGGGGGAGGCCTGGAGGATTGATCGGGGGCGTCCGTTCGTATATCCCTATGTAAAAGGTTGGCAGCTGGCAGGTGGCCGGGTTTCTGCGCTGTATCGAGCCATGTGGGGGCTGTCAGCCCCACGCTGGCGGCTCTGGTTACGATTGATGAATGGCCTGCTTTCTTGATTAAACCTTCCATCACTTAAGAAACAATGAGCTCGGGCAGGGATCGGAGAGAGGGACACATCGAGAAGCGTGCGTGGGAGGGCGGGGAACGCGGCGTGCCTTTGCGCAGATGTTTCGGCCCCCGCGCGGAACCGTGTATTATGGAAACGAACGTGGCGTTTATAGTGTGTGTAGGCGGGAAGGAGAATGGACCTGTAAATTATAGGTTAATCATGGGATGGGGGCTCCGTTCCTGGAGTCCCTTGGACGTCTTGGATCAGTTTCATGAGGTAGATTAATCAACTGAAGCGTTTGTTGATTAATCAGAGGGGCGTGGATTTATTTCTTGCGGTGTCTTTTTGTGTTGTTTCCTTTATGGATGGGCTTTTGATTCAGGCGTTTCGTGGCCCTGAGGAACGAAGATGGAAACGTGAGCCAGGTGGTGGTGGTTCTCTCCCATGTATGAATGAATTGTGTTTATCTACAACTACACGAGTGAACTATGTTTATCTCCTGGTCAGCAAGTCGTGATTTGTGTGCTCGGGACGAAATGATATAGTCCTGCTCCTTTAGATGTCTAAAACAAACCTTTGAAATTTTGGATACGTCTGTGTTTATTTAAATTGCTTCCACAATTTGGTGAAAAAGTGGCTTGAGGTCTTTGGCCGCAGAGCCAGAGGTTGGGAGTTCGATTCCTCGCTATGCCTCCTCGACAGGGGCTGGACTCGTTGATTCATAGGGTCCCTTCCCGCTCTGCCGTTCTAAGATTATTAGATTATTATTATTATTCTAAAAGATTTTTCATTGGGTTGACCAACCGTCCTGGGTTTACATTGTTCGGTTATTATTTAAACAAATGTTAGGCTTTGCAACTTGTAAGAGGACAGATCCTTCCTTGCCTTAAGGCGCTTATAGTCTAAAAAATAGTCTAAAATCTGATGCAAATCTGGAAGCGGAGGATAAAGAGAGGAAGAAGGCGACATGTTTAATTGCTCATGACTGGTCAAGACTCATGGACTTGGGCATTGCAGGAGAAATAGCACGGTGTGCATTTAAATGAGGAGGTTTGTACCATAATTTTTTCCCCTTTAGTCACGTTTTGTATTGCATCTTGTTGTATTTTGCTTTTGGCTGATCAGTTTTCCCACCCTGCTTCCCTTTGAACAGTCTGGGGACACAAGAACTGCACCCACCAATATTGGGAGAATCCAGGTATGATAGAATGAAGGGACACGCCCATCAGGGCCCTGATTGGTCACCAGATAAAACCCGCCCACTGCCCCTCTGTAACGTTATCTGGGTGGTGTCTCAGTGTTTCAAAACAGCTGCAAAACAACCCATAATTTCTTGGTAGCTATGTCTTTTGCTGTTCCCTTCCTTCCCTTCTTCTTTGATATTCTTTCTTTTTTTAAAACTCTCTTTCCTCTTTTTGTGTGGAAAACGATTCCTTTCTCACGTTCCTTTGTCATAAATACTTTCTTATGTTGGGTTAAGGTGTGCGTTGTTAGGATGCTGAAACCTCTACCAGTGTGTTCTGCTTCTATATGCCACTAATAAACCTGGCGGGGGGCGGGGGGGACATCTAATTTTTCACAGTGTCTAAATCTGTCTGGTTTATTCCCCTCTCTAGATAAATATCCATTGGTAATTTTAAAAAAAATATTAATGTACGTGACCAAAACTAATTATAAATGAGCTTCACCATATGTGTAATGCCCCTGAAATCCGCTTCATCATAATTCTTTCTGCCCCAGTGGTTTCGGTGGGACTTATCTTTTCTGGCCAACTGGACCTTGCCTTGAATCCGTCCAAAAGAAGGTGTCAAACGGAAGTGTGCAAATCTTCCATCAAAAGTTTCTGCCGCTTAAATGTGTGTGCTTTGCTGAACCTTGGCAGCAATGGCGGTGGAGTTAATAAAACAGCTCCTTTCCGGAGAATACGTTAGTGGCCTCCAAGGAATGAGGCTAGCTCTGGCTTCCAAAAATGGTTTGGACTGGAAAGAAGAGCGGTTTCCCATCTCGTTTGGTGTTTTATCCTTTCACATTCTAGTGGACACAGATGTGAATTGTTGGATCGCTCAGTGGTTTAGGTCTCTAGAGCCGGAGGTTTGGAGTTCGAATTCCCACTGTGCCTCCTTGACAGGGACTGGCGTTTCTTCCAGCTCTGCAGTTCCAAGATGGTGGGTGTTATCGCCGTTGCTGCTGCTCCTGTTAATTTCAAAAAATATTAAGGGCCAATCAAAGATTACTGGGACAGCTAAAACATCCTTATGTTGTGGTTTTTTTTGTTTACTTGGTTGATTACATTTATAACCTCCGTTTCCTTTAACAAGCTCAAAGTTTTGGCTTTCTTCTTCCCCCAGAGCATCCTGACGACAACCTTGTGAAGTAGATCAGGCTGTGATTGGCTGCAGATCTCTTTGTGTGGATCTGAACTCAGGTCTTCAGAGTTCTGCTCTTTAAGCACCACACAAACCTCTGTTCCCTCTTGCCTCTTGTAATCCTCCTGAGTCGTTCATTTAAACGGCTTCTGACTTTGCAGTGGGACAGTGGATTGCACCAGGTTTTAGTCCGAACTGCCTCCAAATAGGTTCGGCTAGGTCCTTTCAAGCTCCGACTAAAACCCGGAGGGGATAGCCTTCCCTCTCAGAACCTTGGGCCTCTATTGGGGAAACGTAGAGGGAGAGAGGAACAAATCGACTAGCTTCTATCCCCGCCATCTGGGGGCCACCACATGCTAAATTCAGGGAAATCATCTACCCAATGTAGACCATCCGTCACAGTCTCCTGGCTCATTCCGTCTGTGCTCTTTGGGGGAAGAAGAAGAAGAAAAAAAACAAAACCCTGGGGGGTTGTTGACTTTAAAAAACAAAAGGCCCAGAAAACTGAGAATGAGCATCTTGGCTACCTCCACTCTCAAGAACATTAGGTCCCGTAGATTAGACGTGAGATGGAGCCGATCTGTCAGCTGGCTGAAAAGGAGCTCATTATTCCACAGATTTGTCTCGGCATTGTCTCCGAGACAGTGAAGGATGCCAGCCGGAGATCCTTTGTTATCTGGAGAGCCGGTTCTCTCTTCGCCAGCCTCCGTCTGCCCATCACCGCCGTCGCTCCTGTCACGCCCATGGTGTTCAGTGGCAGGGCTGGACCAGAGGTTTGGGTACCACGTTTCTGCTCCCGGGAGCTTCTGGGGCAGCTGCCCAGACTACAAGGAATCCCTTACCTCTTTCCCCCCCCAAAAAAAAACTCCACAAGCAATGAAACTGGGAAGGCGAGAATAGTTCAGGAGGACCATGTAATGTATTTTAAAAGTCAGTCACCTCTCCTGAAAGGTTTGAAAAGCCGAGTTCAGCTTCTGTTGCCCCATAAAGAATTGGGGGGGGGGAGATGTTACCCGTACCAAAACCTTGAAGGCCATAAACGGCCCCTGATTGTTTGATCCTCTCCTGTTTTAGGGCATCGAAGATGTAATGATGTGCCATAGAAATCTCCACCCCCATTTCCCAAAATGGGTGTAAAGATGGGGGTTGGACTTGATGGCCTTTTAGGTCCCTTCCAGTGTAGAAGTGAAGAAGGGAAGGGTTAACCCCTTCTGAGTCTTCTCTCTCTGGAAAACCCTGAAAAGGGTTGCCATAAGTCTGAATCTCCGTGGTGGTAATTGGGACTGGCAGATGGATAAAGGGCTTTGCATTTTAATTTCATTGCAATTTTTCGTTAGGTACCTATTGATTCATCTTTTCCTCCAGAAGAAAGGCAGCACACACAGTTTTTATCCTCAGAAGAGCCCTTTGAAGCAGGTCAGGCTGAGAAAGATTGACTGAACTATGGTCACTGAGTGAATTCTAGGACTCAATGGGGACTAAGCGTAGACCTGCCATGTCTTGGTTTGAATGAAGGAGCCGTAGGGCATGTGTTGTTACAGTTGTAATGCTTGTCTTATGCCAGGAGGTGTCAGTGTTGTACCTATTCATCAGCTACCAATGTAGTAATAAATCTCGGCAAGTAAAAACGAAGGCTATCTATCATGCATTTCTTTCTGATCACTTAAGAGCATCCAGAAATATTCTTTTACTGCATAAATACTTAGAGCTGGAGTTTTGGCGAAGCAACCACACATGAAACTTTGCAGAAGAACCCGTGGCCATAACGTAGTCCTAGGACAAGAGCCAAATGGTGAGGTGACAGTAGAAAATTAAATATCCAGCCAGTGAGTTTGGTCACTGGTTTTTGTTTTCAGCCTGGGTCCATTCAAGTATTTTAGCATTGATTAATGAGCGTCGGCGTCAGGTTGAATAGAAGAATCCTCCATTCTCATTTTGCTTTGAAAAGGAGGAACGCCGAGGATCCCTTACTCACCTCCACGCCTTCTTGGTAATTTTTCCCTCCGCCATGCCAAAAAAAATATCTGGTATTTTCTTCCACATAACTACAGGCATTTTGGTGGTGTTTTTTTTTAAGGGTATCTTTTATCTGCGTTTGACAAGAATATACATTTTAATCAGAGCTTCACCATATATATATATATATATATATATATATATATATATATATATATATATATATATATATATATATATATATATATATATATATATATATATATATATATATATATATATTTATTTATTTATTTATTTCTTCCCCCCCCCCCCTGCAAAAAAAACCCTTTTGTTTGGATTCATCTCCCCACCCCACCCCTGTCCTCACTTTTCAAAGATAATTAAATAGTTCGCTAGGCACAGTATGGCACCTTTATTAACATAGGTAATTTTGAAAGGAAGCGGAAAAAAGGAAGACGTGGCATTGTTTTAATTCACGGTTAAAAAAATAGAGATCCTTTTCTTTCAGCTCGGAACATAGCTTTTGGGTGTTGTTATTGTGTTCTCCTGAGGTTTGGTTGTGCATTAGGTCAGCAGCAAAAATTCTTTTTTTTTTTTTCACTCTCCTTCCCAGACGTTGCTTTCAGACACAAACATTGTGTGTTTGGGGAGAGATTTTAGTGAAATTTCCTTCGAAGGGCTAGGTGGGGTTGTAACGAACCACTGAATGACTTATGGCTACAGTTCATACCTCAGAATGGCGATACTTAAAGGTTTAAAGACGTTCCGAAGGAGAGTCTGGGGTGCAGGTGAACGGCGTTCGGAAGTTGTCAACTGCTTTAATGGCACAAAACGGATAGTTCTGGGAAAGTAAGCCAGAGTGAGGTGACATTGGTTGGCTATGTATCAGAATGGCACCCCGTTTTGGCTGATTTCCTGTTGCTTAGTGCAGGAAGTCACTCTAGAGGAGGCCCATTGAATCAGCTGGGATTTGATGAGTCAACTCCTCCATAAGTTCCATTGATTTGAATGGGCCTACTCTAGTTGCGATTCGCAATACTAAAATAAGTTGCATCTAGAGCAGGCCTGTTTGAATGAATGGAAATTGCAAAGGAGTTGACTTTCCAAATCTCCACTGAGTCAGTGGGCCTACTCTAGTGTCACTTACTACACTAAACAACAGGATTTCAGCCTTTCTCCCGCTTTCTCGCTTGCTTTGGAGGGCCTGCAAAAATGGAAAGCATGGTTTTGTCCTTTTTTGGAGAACCTGCTGGATGTTCTCTAGAAGTTTCAAGTCCTACTTTAAGCTGAGGCAACATCATCTTTTATTCTTCCAGACCCCTCCAGGGCTTCAGAATACAGCAGGACTCTTGTATCCGCGGGGGGAGATCAGTTTCACCGACCCTCTGTGGATGCGGAAAAACACGAGACACTATTTTAATAATGAATGCTTTGCATTGGTACCTCGGTTTATGAACGCCTCGGTTAACATAATTTTTGGTTTACAAACGAAAATCCATTGAAAATAATGCCTCGGTTTACGAATGTTTTCCGAAATACGAAGCAAGTTTGCATTGCGCCTGGGAGGTTTATAGCGCTGCCCCCGTGCATGCATTCCTATGGGAATCTGCGTTTCGAGTAGACGCCCGCTGGAGGAGGCAGGGCTTAGAAGTGCCGAACATCGGTTCGGCCGATAAACGAACCAGCACGAACTTCCAAACCTGCAGTTTGTGCCCATGTTGACCACCACAACTTGTAATTACATGGTACTTTGTACACCTAAGGAACTAAAATGTAAGCTTATAACTATTGTTACATTTTTCATTGCTCCAATGTAATCAGTTCCAAGTAACTCTGTTACTTGCCACTGGTTGTTTCCAAGCTCTTGGTGGGGGGTGGTAATTTTGCATTCCGCTTTACCAGTTGTGAACCAAGAGCTGGCACTCGTCATGCAGTTGCTAAAACTGGGAAGCTCCCATGCCATTTGTACATTTAAACAGTTATTAATGGCGTGACAATTAACAGATTGCCAAGACAGATTTCCTTTGGGGAGGGGGGAAAAAAATAACCATCACTTCCTTGAAAATGAAGTGGAGTTTCCAAAAGTATCACAGCCCGGTAATGACAATGGATTTTTGATTCTCCGGAACTGATATTAGACTCCTTATTAAACTATGTGCATCTGCTTTTAATTTAGTCCAAATAATTGGAAAATGCAATGAAGCTTTCCAATTAAAGAAGGGGCTTTATGCTGTTTAATAATACCCCATAATATTATAGCTTATGAAGTGACAGGTGAGTTGGGTGAATAGATGAATAAAACATAAACGCAGCAATAAAGGACGGGTAAAACTGGAGACAGTTGCAGGAGATTTTAAATGCTCAATGTAATTTGCATATATTAATCTCTTCTTTTCAGCCTTATCAAGCATTCTTCAGTATCTGAAGTTAAAATAGCGTTGACAGGCGAGAGCACGCTTAGTTTTTTCGAGGATTTATTACTTGTATAATTTCTGATCTTTAATAAGGCGATATGACTGATCCTCATAGTTCTATAGAAAACCTTTAATTGTTCCAGATGGCGTGTACTGATTATGCAAAATTACTTTTCGCACATTTCCCCCCTCCCGTTTGGTGCTTGTATATGATGGACATGATGGAGTTCGGAGTAAAATTAAATTTTTTTTAATAGCTGCTTTATCGTACTGTTTTATGGTGTGTTAAAACACACACGCACATACAGAGAGAGAAGTGAATTTAATCTTCTACATTACGTTGACCAACAGCTATTATAGGGTAACAGAAGAGGATTTTTTTTTCTTTCCTCCCTCCGTCTCTGTTCTCGTCTGGAGGTCTGATGAAAAATAATTGTACGATGTTGGCTATTGTTCATTATGGTGTCGCTAATGTGAGCGAAAATAAAAAAAAAAGCGGTTCTGGTGAATGAAGGATGCTGATCTGATCTGTAATACATAATTTGTGCGCTAAAATAAAAGCAAGGGAATTGTTACCTCTATTTGAATGGTGGATCAGACTGAAAAAGGCAAAGTAACCTAGGTGCAAAAGCTTTCTCCGAATCGAGAAGAAATTTCTTTTGGTGACTAGTGAGACAAAATGGTGTTTTGATTTTATATGGGAAATGAACAGGAAACAAATGAACTTAGTCTAAATCTGGCAGTCGTTCCAGGCCAGGCAGCAGTCAAGCAGCTGTTTTTGACTCAAAGGAAATTTATGAATAGCCTTCAAGGGCAGCTCCATGTATGCCATGTTGCAGTAGTCAAGTGTTTTCTTTTGCTGTTTTCACCCCCGCAGGATATCCTGTATCCTCGTTGCTCTTCAGAAGACCAATGTGTTAGCCTCGCTGCTACTTCCTGCTGGTTTTTTCCCCAAAGTTGTCACAATCAGTTTAATTTTCTTGTTATTTTTCATAAATACAATCCCATTGATTTGTTGAAGAAGATAATTTTTTATTTTACTTGACAGTTCCGACGTGATCTTCCTTTGCTTTGTCTTCTGTGAATGGTATCAGTCTTTGGGATTTTTTATGGGGGCATATGTGTCATCCCTCCCTCATCTCCTCTATGTTGCTAAATCCCACACTAAGACCATATTATGTCTTGTCTGGCAGTATTCTCCAATAGTTGAATCAGAAGCGATGCAGACAATGCCCGAACTTTTACATCTGATCTGAAGGAAGAACTCAAGCGTCACCCGCCACAAATCCTTTCCACTAATCCTGCAGGCTAAGGATTATGACTAGAGATGGGCATGAACTGCCAATATAGTGGTTCGTGCCAATTCGTTTTATAGCCGAACAAGTGGTCAGCGCTTCCAAGCCCCGCCTCCTCCAGCAGGCACCCACTCAGAGGCAGCGCGAAGGGGAGGCAGGGCGGGAAAGCCGGGGTGCTGCCTCTGAATTAGCACCCCCTAGAGGAGGTAGGGCTTGGAAGCACCAAACACCTGTTCAGCAGGTAAACGAACTGGCACGAACCGCCGAATTGGCACGAACTGCCAAACTGATGGTTCGTGCCTGTCTCTAATTATGACGTTTATCCAGAGGACCAAAGCTTCCCTCTTCCTCTTACGATAGTTTGGTATGGGACCACTTCAGCAGGGGCTGCTCTCATCCCCAGGGAAACTCCATGGACCCGCATCACATAAACACCCCAAAACTGAAAGCAAAAGTGACGAGAACCTTATCCCTGAGCAAAACTAGGCACAGCCCTTAGTTGTATCCCAAGGTGTAACTAGAAATTTGGCAGCATCTTCCACTCACTCAGTCCAGAGACAAAGCTGTGGGGCCCCACCAAGAAAAAAGGAGCCGTGTGCCCCAAAATAAAGCTTTTTTGAGTTGGAATCTAATCTTGGCCGTGTAGACTGACTGAGGGAGCACTGGTCTAAAGTGTCTCACTCAGGTTGAAGAACCCGATTAGGGTTGCTCTACTCGGATCTGACATGGTGAGACTGAAACATGATGCTTCCTTACCTTCACATTCCTTATACTGAGAGGTGAGCAGTTCTATCTCTTTGTAATTGGGTTGGTTTGTTGTTTGACTGGTTAGAAAATACAAGACTGATTGTTTAAAACAACCGATAATCAATCAAGAACCCTACTTAAGGCTATTTCAGAATAAAACATTTCATGATAACCACCATGGGTCATCAAGTCAATTCTGACTTATAACAACCCTTTTCTGGGTTTTCTAAGTATAGAGTACTAAGAAGTGGTTTCCCCTTCCCTTCTTCTTGGACAGTGCAGCTTGCCCCAAGGCCACCCAGGCTGGCTCTTCTCCTGGGAGGCCCAGCGGGGGAATCGAACTCCCAACCTCTGGCTCTGCAGCCAGATGCTAAACCACTGAGCTCTCCAGGCAGCTTTTTCTAATGCTAAAACTACATTGAAATGCAGGTAAAAAGTAGGCCCCAGAAAACTCTTCCCCTACACCATTATCAAAATATCTATAGGCCTAAGTTCATAAATCAGGAATGATTAGAAAAATATTTGCCCTAATGAAGTAATCATTTGGTAGTAATGCATTTCATGATGGAGTTTTCGGGGGTGTTAACTAGATGGACGTTATATGGATTTTTTTCATTTTCGATTCCAAAACATGATCTAATGTTTCATTAAGAATCACTTATAATGTATCTTAAGTACAGTCATTAAATATAGTTTAAGGAGATTTATGCTTCAATATTGCTTAAATATGGTTTAATAGGCCCATTTACTTGGGCTATATTAATGAGCTCTTACCACCTAATTTTAAGGATCTTAATGTGTTAAGAGTTTGCGACTGTATGAAACAACTTGGAAAAAATGGAAGATCTGGAAACCACTCTGTTGTTGGGCTTTTAATAAAATCCTTCCATTGATTTGGATTTTACCCCATGCCTTCATTCAGTTCATTAGTGAGTGGGTTGAAGTTGCCCTTTGGCATGCCACCTTGGGGGCCATCAAATTTATCTTACCTGAAGAGCATTGCCGTCACTCTGAATTGTCTTGATTTGCCTTCGGCAATCTCAGCTAGTCTAATTAGAGTCGTGAACTGGTATTGTCAGCTTTTGCTCACTTGAAGAGCATTACCCTCACTCTGAATTGTCTTGATTTGCCTTCGGCAATCTCAGCTAGTCTAATTAGAGTCGTGAACTGGTATTGTCAGCTTTTGCTTACTTGAAGAGTATTTCCCTCTGAATTGTCTTTTTCTGCCTTTGGTGATGTCACCTTGTCTAATTAGATTAGTGAAGTGGTATTATGATGCTATCACGTCTGTTATGAAATCTAGAGCAGCTGGAATCACCCTTGTGATCCTTCTAGGAAGGATTGGAAGTGGCTGGGTTTTCCTTCCTCCATAGCATGGTGATATCACCAACCCTGGTGTAGTGTCATCCCATCCTGTTCACTAGCCCAACGTTCCCGAACCTGAGTCTTGCCAGATGTTCTGGTCTGGCATCTCCCATCAGTCCCAGCTGCCATGACATTTTCCTCACCCAGGATGACGGCAATTGTTGTCCAAAACATCTGGGAAGACACCAAATTGGTAAAATGTGAATCAAGAGTTTCCGCCGCAGCTGGGTGTATCTCACAGACCAGAGAGGAAAAGAGATACAAACAGAATCGGAGCAGAATAAATGTTCTTAGACATAAGGATTTTCTCAGAAACAGGATTTTAGCCCATGCTTTTGGTAACCTAATGAAAGCCCTTCTTAAAAATAATAAATTTTATGCCAAAATTACATGGAAACGCATGAACATAGTAGATTCTGAAAACTCAGTTTTTCTCTATGTTACTGAAATATCTTTAGACTCATAACATACATGGAGTGATTAGGGAGGAAATGATCTAGCGAAGTGATTATTTGGTAGTAACATAGTCTGTGGTAATTTTTTCCCCTCAGACTAAATTTGTTTTCTAAGTGAAGTCCTTCTCTCTCTAGATAGCTACTGGCTACCTTCTATGTTCATCATTTGGTTTTGTTTTCATTGCTAAGCCTTCCGGCTTCCAGAGGCGTTTCAGATTCCTCCGCCAGTTGATTAGTAGAAGACAATAGCCAATTTCTTTCTTCCCTAATTGGACATTTCTTCCCTGTGGACTCGTGTTTAAGCCGCCCGATTTGGGGGAGCGAGAGATGCCGAGGCCCCCTTTCTCTCCCCTCCCGCCTTGCTAACTAGCTAATATGTGTTGCATTGTCATTGGGAGAGTAATGGTTTGCTGATTAGCATAATTAATGACAAATTGTGGTGTGAAGCCAGTGGATGGGTTTAGCAGATGATGAATGCATCCGTGGCCTGGGTTGGTTTCTGCCAGGAAAGCCTTACCTGGCCATTTTAGCCTTCTGTTCCTCCTCGGGTAGCCCTCATTAGTCACCGGGCACCTTAATTTTAGGGAGATTGATCTATCAAAACAAAAACAAAGAAAACGAAAACATAAACAACAAACAAACAACCCCAGTAAGGTGGAAGCCTCTCGGGTCTCCTGGAACATCATCTGATCGTTGTTCTCATTATTGTGAAGATGGGTTGTGTTTTGTTGTTGTGTGCCGTCAAGTCAAAACTGACTTCTGGTGATCCTAATAGGGCTTTCAAGGCACGTGAGGTATTTAAGGAGTAGCTTTACCAGTTACACACCCTTGTGAGTTTCCATGGCTGAGTGAGGATTTGAACCTCCTGAGTCCTAGTCCGTCACTCTAGCCACAACACCACACTGGGTTCCCCTAGTGTACTGGTTCCTAACCTGGGGTCCCTAGATGTTCCTGGACTAAAACTCCCAGAAGCCATCGCCACTAGCTGTGCTGGCCAAGAATTCTGGGAGTTGTAGTCCAAGAACATCCAGGGATCCAAGGTTGGCAACCACTGCTCTACTGTGTTCTTTGTTAGATTTCCAGAAATGTCTTCTGCCTGATTGTCATTTGGCCAACCAGAGTGTGATATACCACCATACCAAGTGAAGCACCTGACTCTTGTTAGATACTGGAAGCTAAGCAGGATCTGGCCTGATTAATATGTGCATGGGAGGACACCAGGGAATACAAGGTATTACTCAGTAGCCCATCCCATATTTTGTATGTAGAACATCCTAGGTTTATCTCCAGGTGGAGCTGAGCAGGAATCCTGCTGAAAACTCAAAAAGCTATGGCTGCCAATCAGAGATGACAGTATTGATTCAGATGGATCCAGTGGTGTGTCTCAGTGGAGGACAGCTTCCCATGTTTCTGTGATAATGACAAGTAAGATCTGGGGGAAGGTGGTGTGGGCTTGAGGGCCATCAACAGCGAATAAAGAACAGAGAATAGAGAGCCTGTCAGATTTGAGGTGGTGACGGTTAATTCTATCTCTCCAGTTGTTACTGAATTTCAGATCACACCATCCCTTACCCTTGGGCTGTGCTGCCTAGGGCTGATGGGGGCAGTAGTCCATCAGCCTCGGAAGGGCTGCCATTGACAGGTGGGGTAGCCACAGTTGGAGTGGAGAACTCCTAGAGTATCTGGAAGTTGAGTCACGGCAACTGGACTTCTCGTAGAGTGGTTGTCCACTTCTAGAGTAGATTTCAGGACCTCGGAGAGCTCTGAGGGAGAGCCAGAGGTTACATTCATGGCTTAGAAGGACCCCAAGCATGGTCTGATTACTTCGGAGGCCTGGCCGCCTTCTTGAAAAAAGCCATGGGGTTTTAAAGAAACAGGTGACCTAGCTGGTCGAGCAATGAGTGTGAGATCTTTGTAGAGGGTGGCCTCTCCTTTTTTGACAGTCTTGGGGTACACGTTTCAAGTCCGAGTCTTGGGGTCCGAGGTCTGAGTCTTGAGTCTTAAGGTCTGAGTTCCCAAGCTTCAAGTTTGAGTCGCAAGTTCCTTCCTGGGGAATGCTGGGAGTTGTAGTCACAGCCGCCGCCATCTTGGACTTGTGTGTCCCTCTGCAGTTGGGCGCAGGGCCCTTGCGGAAGAGTTAAGGAGGAGCTCTGAAGCAGGGAGTGTGTTCCTCCATGTCCCCTTGACCACCTCCCCCAAAGGTGGTCTTCACCGCCAGGAGGGAGAGGGAGGGTGTGTGGGCTAGCAACTCGACAACATGACTCAGAAAAATGGCCCTGAGTATGAGTCGAGTTCGAATCTTTTCAAAAAAAAAGGCCTGAGTCGAGTTGCGGGTGCAACTTAAGTTGGACTCGACCGCCAGTCGCAAAGACCTGTTGCTGCTAATTAGGTAGGTGGCTACTGGAGAGGAAGTGCTTTCTGTCGCTGGAACTACAAAGCCCATGGCTGTTAGTTCTTGCTGGCCAAGAGTTCTGGGAGTTGTTGTTGAAAATATCTGAAGGCATTCCGTCCCTGCCTTGGGAACCAGAGTATGGCCTTTTCTGTTAACTTGTCAGGCTTTGGGTAATTAATTTCGGACTTTGGTTTAGCTGGATGAGGTAGGTGGGCACGTGGCTACAAAGCAATTCTATGGTTCTTTGGTGACAATGTGTAAAGCAATGTGGTGGTCATGGTTGGAATGTGAGACTAACACCAGGTTGACCTGGGTTCAAATCCCCTTTTGATCATTGATTTCTCTGTTAGTTAGTTACATTTCTAGGTTGCCTTCCTTCCAAAGAGCTTATGGGTCTCCCCTTCCTCCTTCTCATCTTACTTGCACAACGATCCTCTGAGGTAGGTTGAAAAAGAGTGGCTGGCCCAAGGCCACGTGCTGAGATTCATGCGTCAGTGGGTGACTATAGAGGTTCTGTTTTCCGTGTCTGAATTTTTGTGCTCTAACTATTGCACAGCAGTGTCTTCACAAAGCATTGAAGCTTGCTGGGTGACTTTGAGCTAGGCATTATTTCTCTGTCCAGCCTGCCTCACTGGAGGGTTGTAAAAATTAAAATGGCAGGAGGTGATGTGTCCCACCTTGGGTTCTTTATTGGGAAGATGAGATGATAATGGTTGATCTTAGACTGGCAGAATTGGAAGGGACCCTGTGGATCATCAAGTCCAGCCCTTGTCAAGAAGGCCCGGGGGGCGGGGCGGGAATCGAACTCCCAACCTCTGGCTCCACAGCCAGAGGCCTAAACCACTGAGCTGTCTAGCAGTGATATTTCCTTTGTAGTCTTTACCTTAATCAAAGCTAAGACGTCTTTGAAAAGAGCATTTAAACTGGATGTTCTCTAGAAATGCCTTCTCCTTCAGCAATGTTTTTTTTTTTTTAAAAAAATAACACCCGAAATATTTCATTAATAAGGGTGAACATCCTTAATTTTGCATTAACGAATGGGGGCTAATAATGATGTCGTTAATTGGCATCGGGAAATGAGGATCCTCTTAATTACAAAGCACCATTTTCTTAATCGCTACAAGGTTCGGGCATCTGATCTGTGTGGAGATGGGTGGCTGTTATTAAGGTAATTAGCAGTTCCATTAATGGGGGCATCCTGTTTGGATGGAATTTGCATATGCAAATAAGAGGGACCTAGCGGAAAAAGCATTGGAGGGCACCTGGTTTTCGTGCTACGATTGAACCCATTCACTTCCCTAGGTTTTTAAATCATGTTCGGTTTAACTCCTTTACTTTTGAGTCGATCGGCTTGCATCAAATAGACCAGGCCAGTGAAACAGGGAGGAAACTCTTTGATGTAGGAGACGGGTGGTCCTCTAGATGTTGTTCAACTTTGAATCCCATCATCCCCAGCCAGCATGAGGTGGGCAAAGGGTATTTACACACACACACACACACACACCACCACCAACAACAGCAATTTGTTGATTTTCCTCCTCAATCATTTGGACTCGACTCGCGACTCTGAACCCACCCACCCCTTCCTTTTTTTCTGGAGGAAGAAAGCTTGTTTTCAATAGTGATTCAGATTTGGGACTTGGGGCCAAAAGAGTTGGACTCGAACCTGGGACTCTGACCCAAAGATTTTCCAGCATCCCTGAAGTTAAGCCAGAAATGAACTCCTAGAAACACTTGGTTTTGAAGTTCCATACTTATTCTCCTATGGGGGGAACTGATGCACCCCCTGTTGGATCCCGGGGGTGAAAATTTGTCTACCCCAATGTTTCTCATCCCTGGTGTAACAGTGTTTTTCCTGGGACCTTGGCAAATCTGGTTTCCATTTCCCGGTGAGCCCTGAAATGAACCCAAGTTTCTCACACATTAGCCTTTTGAAGTAGGTAAAAGAGAGGGAGTGACTGGACCAAGGTCACCTAGCAGTTTCACAGCTTGCCGAAGCTAGATTTTCCCTGATTGCAATCTGTAACCACTATGCCATACTACCACCTGAAGTTTCTTCTCTCACAGGGTCTCTGTTTAGTCTCTGGTCTCTGGCTAGTTCTGTTTCTTCTAGAAGTTTGTGGGTCTGTGGTCTGTATCTGAAGTCCTATCCTGGGTGTCAGAAGGGTGGCCATCTGGATGGATAGAACTCCCAGGGTCTGGCTAATCTTGGAGGTGACTACCAAGGCAGATTTTCTCAGCGCAGCAAGAAACGTTTTCGACCCACCAGCAAAAGAACGGGTGTTATGTCTTCCCTCTGCCAATGAAGCTATTTATCATGACATGCTACTGGTTTAGAACGTTATTCTGTTGCATTTCATCAGCACTGTAAATGAGATCCATAAATGAATTTGTTGTTGTTTAGTCGTTAAGTCGTGTCCGACTCTTCGTGACCCCATGGACCAGAGCACGCCAGGCCCTCCTGTCTTCCACTGCCTCCCGGAGTTTGGTCAAATTCATGTTGGTCGCTTCGATGACCCTGTCCAGCCATCTCGTCCTCTGCCGTCCCCTTCTCCTCTTGCCCTCACACTTTCCCAACATCAGGGTCTTTTCCAGGGAGTCTTCTCTTCTCATGAGATGGCCAAAGTATTGGAGCCTCAGCTTCAGGATCTGTCCTTCCAGTGAGCACTCAGGGTTGATTTCCTTCTGAATGGATAGGTTTGTTCTCCTTGCAGTCCAGGGGACTCTCAAGAGTCTCCTCCAGCACCAGGACAGAAACAAAAGGCCATAAATGAATAGAGATGGGATTTTCAGATTTCCTGGACTACAAACACCATCATTCTCTACTCTGGGAGTTCTGCCTATCTTGCAGGCACCTTATAAACACCTAGGAGGAAAGCCTAAATTAGAAGGCTTTGAGGCTGAGCTAGGCCTAGCTTCCTGATTAGAAAGGAAGCTCCCGGCCTAGACAGGAACAGGAAGTGCAGGCATTGCTAGGCCGGGAGCTTCCTTTCTAATCAGGAAGCTAGGCCTAGCTCAGCCTCAGCTCAGCCTCAAAGCCTTCTGGTTTTGGCCTTTCTCTCGGGTACCTCACATTGCAGTGTTTGTAAGGTATCTAGAAGTCAAGTAGAACTCCCAAAATGGAGAATTATGGTGCTGGTAGTCCAGAGAATCTGAAAATCCTGTCCCCGGAAAGGGTGCCTTGAAGTTTCTTTGAGGGCTGTGGCCTGCAAAGCAGCGGGCAGCCCTCGCTCCACGCCCCGATGCAGTTCTTCCAGAAGCCTAACGATGACAGTGGCAACATTTTTCATCTTTCCGACATTCTCATTAATAAAGCAATGATCCACGCGCAGCTTTGCTGAGTCGGTCCTTTATGCTTCCATCACTCACACCGAGATAATTTCACACAGGATCGTTTTTAAATTAAATGACGATAAAGACGTGCCGGGCTGTTTTTCGGTGTTCGCCAGTTCATGGAAGTCTATCAAGTCATTAATGTCTCGTGACAAACCCCTCGACAGGAAGAGGAGTAATTAATTATTTGCCTAAATAATGATGCAGACCTGGCTCTTTGGGGCTTGTCCTTGTAGTTTCTTGATTGAAGGGGGCGGGGGGGGGGAGAGTCTCTCAGACCACTCATTTAAAAAAAATGACTGAGTACATTGGCTGGATAGCTTAGTGGTTAAGTATCTGGCTGCGGAGCCAGAGGTTGGGAGTTCGAATCCCCTCTGTGTCTCCTGGGAGAAAAGCCAGCCTGGGTAGCCTTGGGCAAGCTGCCCAGTCCCAGGGTGCCCCTAGTGGAAGGGAAGGGTAAAGCACTTCTGAGTATTCTCTATCTGGATAACCCAGAAAAGGGTCGCTATATGTCAGAATTGACTTGATGCAACTTGAGATGATGGTATTGGTCCCAAGCCAGAAGCTTTGCATAAGATAGGGCTCCTCCCTTTTCATCAACAGATGCTGGAACTATGTTCTGTCTAGGCCAAACAGATAGAACATGTTTCATCATTAAAATGCCACTATATTTGTGTCCGTTATTATTTGTTATTTAAACATCTAATCCCTTAACTGTATGCGCCTGGTACAGTCCAGGAAATCATCTGCCAGTTCTCATAAAATTGATCTTTTAAGTCTATCTTTCACGTGAGGTTCTGAAACACTCATTTCCCCTGGACGGCGCTGCTATTTTATCATCATAGTTGCTGTTATGTGACGTCAGGTGACTTCCGACTTGGGACGACCCATACTGGGATTTCAAACTATGCGAAATGTTTGAGGAGTGATTCGTCATGGCCACCGCTGTGAGTTTCGTGGCCAAGCGAAGATTTGAACCCAGGTCTCCTGAGTTCCTGACGTGGTGGCGCTGCGGGTTAAACCGCAGAAGCCTCTGTGCTGTAAGATCTATAGATCTGCAGCTGTAAGATCGAATCCACGCGACGGAGTGAGCGCCTGTCGCTTGTCCCAGCTCCCGCCAACCTAGCGGTTCGAAAGCATGCAAATGCAAGTAGATAAATAGGGACCACCTCGGTGGGAAGGTAACAGCGTTCCGTGTCTAAGTCGCACTGGCCATGTGACCACGGAAGATTGTCTTCGGACAAACGCTGGCTCTATGGCTTGGAAACGGGGATGAGCACCGCCCCCTAGAGTCGAACACGACTGGACAAATTGTCAAGGGGAACCTTTACCTTTACCTTTACCTCCTGAGTCCTAGTCTGACACTCTATCCACTCCACCACACTGGTTTCCCTTTCTTACTGGTGGCCTGCAAGTCTTGAATCTCTGATATAGAATCCACCAGATGGAGAGGACAACAGCTAGATATAGCATTCATGATGATGATGCATTTCTTCATTATATTTTATATCTGCTGTATATTCTGTGAGCACAAGGCAGATATAAAATATATATTCTGTGGCTGTCTGCCTCCAATATTATCCTCACGCTAATACAAGGATGTGGATAAAAGAACCATGAGAGCTGAGGTCACCCTGTGCATTTCAGAGCTCATTAGAGATTAGACCCTGGATCGTCCAAATCCCACCCCAGCAACTAATTGCTACATCACATTGGCTTTTCAAATAACTATCTCTGCCGTCTTGGAAGCTTCTGTCGCTCAAGAAGGTCAAAGGAGGCCAGTGGGGCATCAAGATGGGTAGAGTTTCATGGAAGCTTGGAGACCTCTCATGGCCCTGCCTCTTACCTTGTTGTAGAGGGAGACCTAAGCCCCTGCAGGCCCAATTCTTCTGGGTTTTGAAAGAGAAAATCAAAACAGAAGTGTTGGTGGGGATTTGGAGAGGCGCGAATTTCTTTTGAAAAGGCCACGAAGGGACTCGTGTGGCCGAAGCAAGAACGTTTCTGCTCCTTTTTGGAAGAGGTTTTCTTGAAATTCTCAAGTGTCTTGACCCAGAACGATCCTGATTCAGAGGGACCCAAAGAGACCAATTGAAGACGTGTCACTGAGTCAGAAGAAATAGTTGCGTGCATTTTCCTAATCGTTGCGAAACGTTGTGTGCCTATAGAATCGTAGAACAATTGATCAAGTCTCCGGAGGCCTGGTTTGTCCCTCTGTCATCACACCACACTGGGTCTCCTAACCCTCATTTAATGCTCACTAACAACATGACATGAAAACTGAGCATAGAATCATAGATAATTGAATTGGAAGGGGCTTATAAAGCCAGTGAGTCCAACCCCCTGTTCAAGGCAGGAATCCACATCAAAGCAGATCTGACAGAGGGCAATCCAGTTTTCTCTTGAAGGCCTCCAGTGTAGGGGCCCTCACCAAACATCATTGGTTCCATTGTCGTACTGCTCTAACAGTTAGGAAGTTTTTCCTGATATTCAGCCTAAATCTGGTTTCATGTTTCAATGCTTGAGCCCATTAGGACGTGTCCTGCACTCTGGGATGGTTGAGAACAGATCCTGCCCCTCCTCTATATCACTACCTTTCAAGTATTTGAAAAATGCTATCCTGTCTCCCCCCAGTCTTCTTTTCTTAAGGCTAAGAAAATAACAATACCTGATCTGGCCCATAAATAACAACAGCTGATATGGGTGGTTTGAATTCTCCCTGTTCCTCTTTCTGTTGTTTGATTTCCTTTTTAGCAGATGCATATGTATCATTCTGGGGAACGCTTTTCTCTTCCATTCTTTCACTTCCTTTCACGGCTGGGATTATATTTAGCCAACGCAGCTGATGGGGTTTCATCAGCCTGTTTAAATTTAGGGCAGTCGCCTTTGCTATAAAAATAACTGCTTGGAAAGAGATGTGTGGATGATTTGACAGTAGGAGGTAGAAGTGGATGATCTGGTAAAAGAGGAATGAGTTTTTACAGGATGGTATGTTATGGGCTACTATGTGGCTCTAGGGCAGTGGTTCCTAATCTTGGGTCCCCGGACTAAAAATCCAAGAAGCCTTCACTGGTTATTTCCAACTTTGGATCCCCACGTGTTCTTGGATTAACACTCCCAGAAGCCTTCACCACGAGCTGTGCTGGCAAGGATTTCTGGGAGTTGTAGTCCAAGAACACCTGGTGATCCAAGGTTGGGAACCAACTGCTCTAGATCATGGTTTGTTTTGTTCAGCTGATCCTCCAGACCATGGTTTGGAGGGTCATCTGAACCAACCCAAGGATGAAGTCTCATGGTGTACAGCAGTGATTCCCAATCTTGGTTCCCCAGATGTTTTTGGTCCTTAACTCCCAGAAGCCTTTGCCACTAGCTGTGCTGGCCAGGATTTCTGGGAGTTGTAGTCCGAGAACATCTGGGGACCCCAGGTTGAGAATCCGTGATCTGGGGGATCCAGAGAGATTTCTCTCCTGCCTGAAGCCGTGGGAGAACATCTCTGTATGGCCACATGGAGACAGAGCAAACAATCTTACACCAAAGACATACACTTACAACTCTGGAATTGGGATGCAGGTGGACCAGGGGGAAAGTAGCTCAAGCCAAGAATCAAGAGATCCACTGAGAGTAATGACTATTTAGTATTGCTTAGTGAAGTACAGTGGTCTAGTGCTGAGCTTGTGAATACTGAGTATGAGTAACCACTCTAGAAACTGGTACAGGGTGAGAGAGAGAGAGAGAGGAAATTATACTGTTCAGTGTCTCCATAAATCTATTCATAATACAGTAGGATCCCCATTTCCGTGGAGGATCCATTGCAAACCCTCCTATGGTTGCTGAAAAATGTGGATTATAGCAAACGCTATTGAACACTATACATAACATGGTCTATGGTTCCCTCTAGTGGCCAGTTCTGGTAACATCTTTAGAAAAATATATTTCTAGGATTTTTCTTATAATATTTTCAAACAGTGGATAAGTAAATCAGCGGATACTGAAACCATGGGTATGAGGGGTCCTACTGTACTTGTAGATGTCCCTAGAGCTGGTTCTGTGTATGCAGTTTCATGGTAGCCGCTGTTGTTGTCCAGCAAAGAGAAAGACAGACGAGGAAGTAGTGTCAAAGGAAGGAAGTTGCCAGAGAGAACCAATCTGTGCATAGACTAGTGAGAAGATCAGATGGGCCTGGGTAGGTTGTCTTCTCGGAGGCTAATTAGAAGGCAAGATGGAGAAAACGGCATCTGGGCCCATCTGGAGCAATCCATATCCATCTCCACCATGTGAGGGTGGTTTGCAAGATGTGATAATGCTTCCCCCCCCCCCCCCCCCAGGAATGACAACTGTACTAGGGATGTTGGATTTTCTGGAATACAGATACTATAATTCTCCATTCTGTGAGTTCTGCCTAACCTGAGAAAACCTAAATGTGGCTCGCCTGGGAGAAAAGGCCCAGGTGGGAAGGCCTAGCTAGGCCTAGCTGCGCCCAAGCTTCCTGCTCAGAAAGCAAGCTCCCAGCTAGCCCTGGGACAGGAACAGGAAGTGTGGGCAGAGTTAGGCTAGCTAGGCCTCAAAGCCTTCCAGTGTAGGCCTTTCTCCCAGGCGAGCCACATTTAGGCATCCATAAGGTGTCTGTCTGTGAGGCATAACTCCCAGAACAGAGAACTGTGGCATTTGTGATCTGGTAAATCTTAAAACGGACTGGTCCTTTGTCTCTCTTAGATAGGAAAACCACCATCGATAGTCGTAGGGTGGCTACCTGGTGGGGGAGATCCAGGTAGCTTCTCCCATGACGCAGCCCAAGCTATTTAACCTTGTTCCTTGCTAGCCCAGGGAACATCCTAAGACACAGGGTGTTCTTAGCATCGAAATATAAACAGAATGTAATTTAAAAAAAACATTTTTGAACCATCAGTGAAAAACAGAAACTTGAGTTCTAGCAACTTGAACCGGCAGTGGTGGGGGAAGATCGCAGGAGGTATTATTGTATAAATGTATCGGGGGACACATTTCCAACACTGGCCATGGGGAAAAGGTTCAAAACCCAATGGTTTTTTTGTGGGGGGACATCTTCCGAGTTGTCGGGTCCTTTTTCTAAGAAACAACCATGCAGGACATCCATTTCTCTCTTCCCCCCTCGCCAACGTTGCCAATCTCTCCTCCTCCCACCCAGAAACTCCCCCCAAAGCATGGATTTTATAAATAATCTTGCGGTGACAAGCCTTGATATGAAGCTGATACCACGCAACAGCGTGCTCGCTCCTCTTTTGACAGTGCGGCATTAATAACAGGCTGCATTGTGCGTCCTGCCATTTTTATTATTTTTTTATTTTTTATTTTAAAAAAGCACGATCATTCCAATAAAGGGCATCGACTTAATTACAGGTCTGCTTAATTACACCTCTGTGGAAGCTCGTTTGCTCAGGAGAGCCTGCAATGCGGTGCCAAAACGGTTTTGGCATCTTGCTCGACTTTTTCACATCTGTGGGGTCCCTCCTCCCCACCCCACACTCGGTGTTTTTTTGGGGGGGGGGGGGAGTTAAAGAGTTTTAGAAAAGTTTTCCAGTTCTCCTGGTTCTGTTTTCCTCCAAATCATCAGATTTGTTTTTTTTTCCCCTTAATTTTTTTAAAAAAAATATCCTCCTCAAAGTGAAGTCGACATTTCTTGCAGTCACGTGACCTGTTTAAGTCAAAAATGAGAAAACTCAAAAGTGTGAGAACATTAAAAGAGAAGGAAACTGCCCCCCCCCTTTTTTTTTTTTTTTTTTTTTTTTTTTTTTTTTTTTGTAAGCTGTCTTAGGCTATCTCTTGGGAGAATAACAGGATATAAACCAAGTAAGTAAGTAAATAAATAAAAACAAGTTCAGTAATAATCACTTTAGAATTGCAGCGTTGGAAAGGGACCCTATGCATCATCCAGTCTAGCCCGTCAAGGAGGCACAGAGCGGGAATCGAACTCCCAACCTCTCGCTCTGCAGCCAGAGACCTAAACCTCTGAGCTATCCAGCAATGTACTTTGGTTCTCTAAGATGCATAGCAGTGCGATAAAATTAAAATAATCACCTGCTTAGTAACGCAAGAAATAGCTCAGAGGCCTAGCTAGCCCAAGGAACATCCTAAGACACAGGGTGTTCTTAGCATCCAAATATAAACAGAATGTAATTAAAAACATTTTTGAACGATCAGTGAAAAATAGAAATAACAGCAAGCAGTGAATTTTTTTAAAAAAAAATCTTCCACAGCAGCCCTGCTTAAATGCCAAGGCTCTGAATGGAAGAATCTTTGCCTGCCTGCGGACAGGTAACAAAGAAAGTTGAAGCCCTCTGGAACTCTCTGCCAAGGGGGGGCAGGATATGAAATTCGAGGGTGGGTGGGTGGGTGGAGATACTGAGAATTAACCTCTGTGATAACAGCTAAAAGAAGCTGAATCAAATATATTAAAAGGTAGTGTTTCCCTGTAGAAGAGGAGATAGAAGGTGGGTGATTGATCGCACAAAGCAGGAGGTCTTCCAGACATTGTTGGAGTACAAGTCCCATCATCCCCAGACCGCCCAGCCCAGTGGTGAGGAGTGTTGGGACATGCAGTCCGATGACACCCAAGGGTCTTTATTTTGCCCAGCATAAAGCCTAGGAAATTCAGCAGATTAGATGGGACTTGAAAGGCAAATTTGGGACGAAAAACTGATGTCTGTAAAACAATGAGATTATCAACAAGATGCACAGAGCAAGGCCGTTTTTAAACTTCTTAACTGTTAGAGCAGTACGACAGTGGAAACAATGCCCTCGAGAGGTGGCGAGCTCTCCAGGGCTGGAGGCCTTCAAGAGAACGTTGGACCACCGTCTGTCCGATCTGCTTGGATTTGGATTCCTGCCTTGAGCCAGGGGGGTTGGACTTGATGGCCTTCGAGGCCCCTTCCAACTCTATGAATCTTTGATTCGATGACAGGACTCTGGGGAAAATGTTTGTCAGAGAAATTGGCGTGAAAGTCTGAATCGAGAGCACATCCATGGCGGGTGGTAGTTCCAACTATTTTGGGTTGGTCGCCATCTTCCTGTGGTTTTGAGCTACCTACAGTGGAGATCACAATAGTACCAGAGGCAGACAAAGGTTCATGTTTTGTGAGTGTCACGTCTGAGCCACTTTGGAAAATTTGAATCCGACGCCAACACTTTCTTTCTGTTTTGTTTGCAGCCATGGAAGGTGTGCCTTTTATGATCTCCGAGAAGTTTGCCTGTGCTTCTGAAGGGGTGAGTGTCCATCTCTTGCTTTCCAAACTTCTTTATTTCTCTCTTATTCCAAATTTGTCCAGCTTTTCCATGCCCGTACCTGCAGGAAGGACCTTTTGGGGGTCAGTTTCTCTGCTACACCGAAGTTCAAGAGGCTGGAACTCCTGGTAACTTTTTAAACTGTGGGGCAACTCAGATGGGTTGTTCACTCAGTGGAGCCTCTGTTGACAGAAGTGATGTATCTGTGGGTTCAAGGTAAAGGGGCAAGCTGGAAGAGGCACCAAGATTGGAGTGGCCAATTTATGAATGTTCAAGGACCTTTTGTCTGGGTACGACAGGAAGCCAGAGTTAGGCAGAACATCAAGAAAAACTTCTCAACTGTTAGAGCAGTACGACAATGGAACCCGTGACTTTGGGAGGTGGTGGGCTTTCCAACGCTGGAGGCCTTCCAGAGGAAATCGGGACAACCATTGGTCAGACCTGCTTTGATTTGGATTCCTGCGTTGAGCAGGGGGTTGGACTTGATGGCCTTAGAAGCCCCTTCCAACTCCATTATTCTATGATTCGATGGGGTATTGTAAACTCCGCTAGCTGGATTTTGCTATTTCTAATGCGCTTCCATGAACAGCAGGCAAGAATTCCAACTTTGTACCTCATCGGACTTTGAATTCCAGGATTCCGTATCATTGACCTAGAACAATTAAAGAGGAATGGAACTGGAAGAACTATGTAATGTAGATGCAAGACTAGGCGGTGCTTTTATAGGCCACTAATAAAAATGTAATGTAGATACCCTGTGAATGCTAACTTCTCTTGCAAAGTAGACTAAAAGTTTCCTACATGCATGTGCTCCTCCGCGGCTGAATGCAACCCAACCTGATTCCTATTTCTGGAAGCTGCTTAGGTCTTGAAAAATGCAAGCTATTCCATGCACGGAGCGCCGAGTAACTTTAGCTGACCCAACTCTGCTCCGTTGCTGTGGCAACGCTGGCCCGCCTCCAGCTGCTGGGTTGAGAGAGGCCTGGCCGGCCCTGTTTACCAATTCCACTCTAGGAAGTTGAGAGGTCGTTACGTCCTAATGAGGCAGCAGATGGACCTCTGCTGGAGGCCGGGGCCTCGAGGAAAGCCTCTTCAATCTTTTCTCCTTCACCCTGTCTTGCTCTGCCTCGCTGGAGGGAGAGAGAGCCGTGCCATGAAATTCCTCTAAAGTGTTGGCATAGAGGATCCGGGGTGGCGTAGGGGATAGTGTGTCAGATGGGGCAGGGGCCGTACTCATGGGGCAGCCGCTGGGGCAGTGCCCCACAGCACCAGTATACTGAGGGCACTCTCAAATCTAGAGGTGAATCTGCTGGCTTTGTTGTTGTTGTTTAGTCGTTCAGTCATGTCTCTTCGTGACCCCATGGACCAGAGCACGCCAGGCCCGCCTGTCTTCCACTGCCTCCCGGAGTTTGGTCAAATTCATTTTTGGTCGCTTCGATGACACTGTCCAACCATCTCGTCCTCTGTCGTCGCCTTCTCCTCTTGCCCTCACACTTTCCCAACGTCAGGGTCTTTTCCAGGGAGTCTTCTCTTCTCATGAGATGGCCAAAGTATTGGAGCCTCAGCTTCAGCATCTGTCCTTCCAGTGAGCACTCGGGGTTGATTTCCTTCAGAATGGATAGGTTTGTTCTCCTTGCAGTCCAGGGGACTCTCAAGAGTCTCCTCCAGCACCACAATTCAAAAGCATCAATTCTTTGGCGGTCAGCCTTCTTTATGGTCCAGCTCTCACTTCCATACATCGCTCCTGGAAAAACCATAGCTTTGACTATGCGGACCTTTGTCGGCAAGGTGATGTCTCTGCTTTTTAAGATGCTGTCTCGGTTTGTCATCGCTTTCCTCCCAAGAAGCAGGCGTCTTTTAATTTCGTTGCTGCTGTCACCCTCTGCAGTGATCATGGAGCCCAAGAAAGTAAACTCTGTCACTGCCTCCATATCTTCCCTTTCTATTTGCCAGGAGGTGATGGGACCGGTGGCCATGATCTTAGTTTTTTTGATGTTGAGCTTCAGACCATTTTTTGCGCTCTCCTCTTTCACCCTCATTAAGAGGTTCTTTAATTCCTCCTCACTCTCTGCCATCAGAGTGGTTTAGCAATCTGCTGGCTTAGCAATGTAAATAATAATCTTAGAACGGCAGAGCTGGAAGGGACCTTATGGATCATCCAGTCCAGCCTCTGTCAAGGAGGCCCGTGGGGGAATCGAACTCCTGACCTCCGGCTCCGCAGCCAGATGCCGAAACCACTGAGCTCTCCAGCAGTTTCCCGCCAGCACCTCCTGCCAATATTCACTTTCCTTTTTTTGAAAGCCCTAAATTTATCTTCCTTCTGGGGGGAGACAACACGTTCTCTTTTTCATGGGGGTCTCACAACCTTGCCTCGTGGCAGCATGGGTGGGAGATGTTTCCCTCGGGATTAAGACTCAGAAGACCCGGGTTCGAATCCTTGCTTGGCTGTGAAAAATCATGGGTAGTGGCGGCAATGGTAGACCACTCCTTGGACATCTCACATAACCTCAAAAATTGTATTAGGGTCACCATATGTCAAAAGAGACTTGATGGCCCATAAAACAATAGCAGGGACATTTGGGTGGTTGACTGCCAAGGTTGATTCCCGAAAGGAACTGGAATATTTTAGGAATCAAAACCTCATCATACCTGGTTGGTGCCATTTTTAACTATCACACCTCCTGCAGCATTATGGAATTTGTAGTTTCATAGAGGGGACTTAAAATTCTTTGCTAGACAGCTCTAGTGCTCTCCCCAACAAAATTATGAGACTCCCTTATCCATGGGATCAGTATCCACTGATTCACTTATCCACAGTTTGAAAAATACTAAAATTCTAAAAGAAAATCCTAGAAAACTCCTGTTTTTAAAGATGAAATGGCCAGAATTGGCCACTAGAAGGAGCCAGAGACTATGCCATGTGTAGCATTCACTGGATAAATATATTTCCACCATGTCATTACTGGAACTGGACACTAGAGGGAGGCAGAGACCATGCTACGTTTAGCATTGGCTAGAGAAATATTTCCACCATGTCATTACTGGAACTGGACACTAGAGGGAGGCACAGACCATACTATGTTTAGCACTGGCTAGAGAAATATTTCAACCATGTCATTACCGGAACTGGACACTAGAGGGAGCCAGAGACCATGCTATGTTTAGCATTGTCTAGAGAAATATTTCCACCATGTCATTACCGGAACTGGACACTAGAGGGAGCCAGAGACCATGCTGTGTAAAGCATTCACTAGAGGAATATATTTCCACAATGTCGTTACCAGAACTGGACACTAGAGGGAGCCAGAGATTATGCTATGTATAGTGTTCACTCTAATCTGTATTTTCCAGTATCCACTGGGAGGGGGCTTGGAACTGATCCCCCACAGATCTGGGACTCCTACTGTACAGTAATACCTGGCATAGTGCTGCCCTATTTAGTGCTCATTCACTACAGCACACATGCTCAGGCAGCCATTTTGTGGTGCTTGACGGGCGTGGTCTACCTGCTCTGTGACAGTGCTCCCATAAGGCATCATAAAATAAACCCGTTTAGTTCTGATTCAGTTAGCGCTCCATTTTCTTGGAACGTATTCTGAGCATTCATGACTATATACCTCAACAAACTACAAATCCCAGTATTCCTTAGGATAGAGCCATGTCAGCTGAAATCGTATCAAACTGATCAGATAGTCTAGCACGGATACAATATTTCACGTAAACGCCCATCCATATAGACCAGGAGTGAGCAACCCGAGGTTCTCCAGATGTTGGTAAACTGGAATTCCTATAATCCTTCATTGTTGGTAAGCTGCCTAGAACCAATGGGCTTTGTGGTTTAAAGCAATCTGGAGGAACTTGGTTGCTTACCCCCCGCTTCAGTGCTTTGCAAAGACCTTGCTTTGTGGATCTCCTCCTTTAGAGTTGTGTGGAAATTGAGTCCTCTCGGCAGAAGCACTCAGGCTGTGGAACTCCCTCCCACAAGATGTGGATGCATACCAGATGTGGTGGCCATACCAGTCTTTGGGTGTTCTGTCAACATTATACAGCTAGATGGGTGGTATATAAATTTAATGAATTAGTTCATTAATAAAATACGTATTTTTTTGTCAAATTCGTTGCGTGCTGTCTGTTGTTTGTCATGAGTGTTTGTCGTATTTTTATACTAGACAGAGTAATAGGGCTGTGAGCACAGGGGCAGCTTGTGAGCTGGGACAGGCGGACACCGCTGGTGCCTCGGTGAATCTGGATCATCCAGTTCCCTGTTACAATTAATTCCCTATGGGATGCAAAACCACAGAATATATTTGTCTGGGATTTCTCCTCTACCTGAAAACTGATCGATGTTGGCCTTCCCTTGTAGATGCAGCCGGTGGACCTCCTGGGCATCACAATTAAATCCTTGGCAGAAATTGAAAAAGAGGTAAGTTTTGCTCCAGTTCCCGGGTGTTTTCAGCTAGGCCTCTACAGGGTTCTTTTCAGAAGCTAGTTTGGGGCTTTTGAATGGTTCCCCGATTCATTCCGGAGCGATTTATGCCCTGGGTATAAAACCTCCTGTAGACTTCCATGGGAAAACCAAAATAACAGTGACATTTTTTTTGCCTTTGCACGAATGTACTTGCAATTTGGGGGTCATAACTCTGTCAAATTTCAGACCGCTAAATCCAGACATTCGTATATTAAACAGGAGGAAAGGGTTGGATTGCTTTTTTTTTAAAGTCCAGAGCAATTTAATCCCTGTCCAATTTGATTTTTGCCCCGGGTCTAAATATATAAACTCACTTTGTTTTGCCCAGAACCGAAACCGGCTCGTCTGCTTTGACCAGGAGCTGATGCAGATCAGTCTGATAAAGTTATCAAGACCATCTTTGTCCAAATCCAGTCCACAGCCCTTGTTTACTGCTGGATAAGGAACCTCCTTCTGTCTCTCTGGGCGGTGTAGGTTCCATATTTATTTAGTTGAAATTCCGCACCACCATCACCCAAATTCCGCAACCAAAAAAAATGCAGCTACCAATGAACATGTTCATTTTCTTACTTTATATAATTTATTTCTTAATTTAAAAAAAAAACGGTGAGAGGGAAGAAATTAGGTGCTTCCGTGAAGTGCTAAAGATCTCAGCAGCTGCTCCGCCTTCCACAGTCCGATCAGGTATTTCCCGCATGGTGTTTGACATTTATTATCTATCCAGAGCCTATTTTATGCTTCACCTCAGCTCAGAAAGGTTCCTGGAGCAGCTGTCTGCAGGCTATGAAAACAAGCCAGGTTTTGTCCACAGATGGGTGTCTATAAAGACACGACAACAAAGGAAAAGCAGATGGGGAGGGAAGAAGGAAAGGCAAGCACTTGACGGCAGGATCTGACTCTCCATCTCTTTTCTCTCTGGGGAGAGAAATCTTGAGCAGAGGATCGGATGGCCCGGGTAGATCGCTGGGCTGCATTGATGAGGAATGATGTAGGAGCCTCGGCTGTTGGTTGGAGTGCTGGGATATCGATTGTTGTTTTCGTTTGCCTATCATTACACCATCGCTGTAGGCAAAAGATGTGGAAATGGAGGCTGTTCTACTTTGGACACATGAGGAGAAGGCATCATGGGGTCTTGGAAAAGACCACAAGGCTGGGAAAGGTGGAAGGCAGCAGGAAAGGAGGAGGACTGAATACGAGACGGACTCACCCACTCAAAGAAGCCACAAGAGCTGAGTAGGGTGGTTTGAGGACAGGGCATTTTGGAGAGCGCTCCTTCATCGGGTCACCAGAAGTCAGAGGCGACTTGACAGCACATCACCACCCCCATCGCCGGTGAAATTCCCAGTTTGGTTTCTCCTGCTGGTGCAATTCTGTATTCAAATTACATCCCTTTAGAGTGGCCGTGCTCTGGGAACAAGGCTTCCCGTGCACAGCGCCCCCCTGCTAATGCGTGTGTTGATCTCTTAAAATCAGCTAACCAAACATTTCAGAGCAGATGCTTGTGGGCTGGCATCTTGGCAGAGCCTCAGATGAAGGAACGATCACTGGGAGGAAAACCTTCCAGCATTTTAGATCCTCTCTGTCAGGTTCTTTCCCACACTTCACGGCTTTTTCCTCTCCTCCCTTGCTTCTTTTTAGCAGCCATGCCTCCAGAGTGCACTCACATGTCGTGGTCTTTAAACGAACAGATCTGCTAATTGGGGAAAAAAATTCCATCTCTCTCTCTCTCTCTCCTTTAAAATGTTGGTTCCAGAAACTCAGCATGGAGTTTCGGTTGTACCCCTCTTCTCCAAGAATCCCAAATGGCTGGCGAAATCCATCTTGATTATAATTGCTCTTACCCACGCATATCTAATTTGTGTCTTTTTAAGTGTTAATTAGTAAACAGTTTGAGCTGACATCTTTATGCGTTTGCGTGTTTGAAAAATCACGCTTGCCGCGGCGGTAGCTGCAGGCCGTTGGTGCTCCCCGCAACAACGCGACGTTGATACGCAATTAATGAAGACAGGGGTACCAATCCTTTCTTTCCTTTAAATATATATATATATATATATATTTAAAGCTTTCTAGAAAAGACACCTCCTTGAGCAAACTCTCCCTCGTGCTGTTTAATTGTATTTATTTATTTATTTAGTGGCTTGAAAAAAAAGAAATACAGGTCCACGTATCACTCCCGTGGCCCCATCTCTGCTAGGCAGGAGTTCGGAGGTGTGCCGAATATTTCACAAAGCAAACAATACTTGAGTATTTTGCGTTCATGCGGCGCCATCTAGTGGCCGTATCGTGGATTGCATTGGGAGGGTGGGAGAAGAAGTGGATTTTTCCTGCTCAGCAGTTTGATCTAAGAGCAGACCCTGGCCCTCTCCCCAAAATTGGGGGGGGGGGGGGGGGACACAGAGAAAACAAAACCTTTCAATTTCATTTGGAAGACTAAATATTTATGGTGTGGAGGCCTGCAGCTTATAAGGAGAGTCACTGCTCCTGGAGGTTTCTAGATATAGTAATTCTGTTTTTCTGCACCTGTTAATTTTTTGCTGATGAGCCAGAGACTCTTTAAATGGCTTGAGGTCACAAAAACAGTCTTGGGGGCTTCCTTAAGCCTGTCAGCTTCGCGATCCCCATCCCTGAACCTAGTAGGAAGAAGTAAATTTTGGGGTGTACAGGCCAGCATAACCTTGGTTTCACCACTACCAGTTTGCACGCTTCTTGAGGGCTGCCATTTTGGTCTCCAGAACCATAGTGAAGGATGCTGAATATCAGGGGGGAAAAAACTTCTTAACAGTTAGAGCAGTACAACAACAGAAGCCATGACCTCGGGAGGTGATGAGCGCTCCAACACTGGAGGCCTTCAAGAGAAAATTGGACCACCGACTGTCCAATCTGCTTTGACTTGGATTCCTGCCTTGAGGTTGGACTCGATGGCCTTACAGGCCCCTTCCAACTCCATTATTTTATGATTCTATGGAGTATTGTAAACTCCGCTAGCTGGGTTTTGCTAGTTCTAATGTTCTTCCATGAACAATAGCCAAGAATTCCAACGTTGTGCCTCATCAGACTCTGAATTCCAGGATTCCATATCATTGACCCCGAAGAATTAAAGAGGAATCGAACTGCGATAACTACATAATGTAGATACCCTGTGAGCGTTAACTTCTCTTGCAAAATAGACTTAACATTTCCTGCAACCGGATGCCAAACCTGCTTTGGCGTGGATTCCTGCCTTGAGCAGGGGGTCAGACTCAATGGCTTTAGAGGCCCCTTCGAACGCCATGAATCTAGGATTCTTTGCTCTGTTTTCGTGTGATATTGGAGACTTGGTTATGAATCTCTGGTTGACTATGGAAACTCCATGGTAGTAAAGCCCTCCTTAAATCTTTCATTTACTTTGAAAATGCTATTAGGGTCACTATAAGTCCATTCTGACTTAATACAAAGAAGTGATGGTAGTCCTTTTCAGTTCCACCACCTTCCGAAGCTCTTTGGTCCAGATGAGCTGCATCAGATCCCCTTCTCTTAAAATCTAGGCTCTTTGGATCTCAAAAGAAAGGCAGACGCTGGGTTTCCAAAATGCTGTGAAGTAGCTCCATATACGGAGAATGCCAGGGTGGTGTCATTGGAAGCAAAAGAAGCCAGGACCACTGTGAAATTAAGAGGACGGTTTAGGTGGCCTTGAACCCTGAGCCGCATAAAAAGGTAGAAAGCCCTTTGTACGTCATCCAGAAATACACAAGACCAGAATCCACTGGTTTCCTTCCATTGGGTTCTGGTTCTGTCCCTTATGTCCTGGGCATCTTAAGGATTGGGAACATTGGTGGTGGTGCAGGACAGAAGAAGGAAAACCATCTCAGATGTATAGATCTTGGATGAAGAATTGTACCGCTGGCTCTTGGCCCCAGGGAGGCAAAAAAAGAGGCCCAGGCATGTGCAAAGCCAACCAGGAGAGCTGAGGGTGCCTCCCTTCATCTAACCCATAGCTGCCTTGGCTTGTAGAGCTGGGGCAGAGCAGTCGCCAGGGGGAGACGTTCTGGGGCGTGGTGATTTTGGAGAGGTCATTCATTGCAGGAGATTCGGAAAAGATCAAACCGCTAGCAATGGGCTCTTCGGATCTTTCTGGACTACAAATACCATAATTCCCCATCCTAGGAGTTTTGCCTAACTTATAGACACCGTACAAGCACTCGAATGCGATTCATCTCAGAGAAAATGCCTAAATGAGAAGGCTTTGGAGCCTAGCTAGGCCTAGCTCCCCCCCAACTTCCTGTTCCTGCCCCGGTGCTAGCTGGGAGCTTGGGCGGAGCTAGGCCTAGCTAGGCCTCCGTGTTTTACAGTTCAGGCCTTTGTCACATTCAGGTGTTTGTTAAGGGGTCTATGAGAGAGGCAGAACCCCCAGAGTTTGAAAATGATGTTATTTGTAGAAAAATCCCATCAAGTTCATCAGTCAGGAGGTTGCATGAGTGTAGCGTTCCTATTGGTTCCTGGCCCGTTTTTTGTCCTTGTGTATTTGTAGGATTGGTCATAAAAGTCATCAAGAGGATGCACACAGCCAGGGGCTTCGTTCTTACAGAAAGAAGGGCTGCCAAGATGATTGCCTGAAATTGTGATGGGTTTATTTTTAAGTACTTTGGCTTTGCCACAAGGTGGCAGGAGAACCCCATCCCTAGGCTCGAACTCGTTGGCTTAAGTTTGAATTAACTTCACAAGCCGTTCTGCGAAGCCACTTCTTTCATTTAATCCCAGCTACCAGGAGTCCTTTGAAGGGTGCATTGGGGGTGGTGGAAATGACCCCAGAGTTGGAATTCTGTGTCCTGCCCCCCAACCTTAGGAGGGGAAAAAAAATCCAACGTCCATCAAAACAGATCTTTCCACTACGAAGAAGAGGCAATGTTGAGAAGAAGCAAGGGGTAGTTTGAGTGAGTGGACACGCGGTGACCTGGGTCAGTTCTAGAAATCACTGGGGTAAGAAAAAAAATGTTAGAAACTGCAGTTGGAACTGAGGCTGTCCTGCTTTGGGTGCCTCATGAGAAGGCAGGATTCTCAAGAAAAAGACAGTAAAGCTGGAAGACAGCAGGAAAAGAGGATGACCAAACACGAGATGGACTGACTCCCTAAAGGAAGCCACAGGATTGAGTCTGCAAGAGCTGAGCAGGGCTGTTGAGGACAGGACGTTTTGGCGATCGCTCCTTCATAGGGTCGGCATGAGTCAGAGGCAACTTGACAGCGCATCACAAGAACAACGGTTCCCATCAGTTCTGGCCAGTTTGGACAGTGCTGAAGGATGATGGGGGTTGTAATTCAGAGCATCAGGCACCCAGTTAGAATTCTTACATTGCATCCGCTAGGATGAGCCACAAGCTCCCTTCCGACTCTGAAATCCTAACTGGGCTTACTTTTGAGTAGACATGGATCCACACTCCCACCACTGATGTGGCTTGTCTGTATTGATCAGTCTGTGGTGGAGATTGAGCGATCTAGTCTCTCTTACCCAAAAATAATATCTGTTAGGAAAAAGAACGGGCTAATAACAGCCACAGTTCTCTACTGAAATTGTTTTTCCTTCTCAACGATGGCACGGTTTGGTCCTTTCCTGTGTTTCCCATTGAAATGTGATTTTCTTTTTTGCTTCCTGCAGTATGATTACAGCTTCAGGACAGAACAGAGCGCCGCGGCCAGGCTGCCCCCAAGTCCCAGTCGATGCCAGCAGCTCCCACCATCCTGAGAGCCCTTCAGCGCCTTGGAGATGAAGCACATATACTACTGAGAGGGGAACCGATTCTCCTCCTTCTCCTTGACATGTAACCTTCTCCCCCGACATCTCTGACTCTCTCCTCCCCAAAAGCAGTATTACTGGAAACTTGGATAGCAAAGAGATCTGTTTGTTTCTCTTTGGCTGATGATTTTCATCACTCTTTTTACAATATAACTGGAGATCTCATTCTCTTTTTTTAAAAAAATGTACCTGTTGTTCTTTTGAAGACATTGATCAGACCGTGTTTACCCCCTTTTCAGCAAGTTCTCAGACTCACCGATCTCTCTACGTTGTAATTATTTTACTGCCCACCTCATAACTGAATCAACATAGAGCTAAGCATATGGACTGTCCAGTCCCCTCTCTTTCATTGTTTCCCCTGTTCACCGGTGCTGCCGAGAAGTCTTGAAAATCAAAAGGGGACCTCTTCTTCAAGACCTCCGGCACTATCACGGAGGTAGGTGATACCAGGTCCTTGACTTCAATGGCAGCTCCCATCCTGTCAGCAGTGACTTGTTTGAGGAACAAGATGAACACCTTCCTGTGTCCAGTTTTCCACTCCTGTGGATAAAATTGGTTTCCAAAACAGCAAACGTTACCTTTTGTCGTAAACTTATATCTGTATTTCTAAACAATTTGGCGTTCATGTTGAACAAAGACAGTAAAGCTCGTGTATTCAAATTAGCCAGGGGTCTCATGGGCCATAACCTGTGGTGGTTTCACTCCGCAGTGGCTCTTGGAGGAAAAGTAAGAAAAGAAATCAATCCATGTTTTTTGCCTTCTCCACCATCAAAATCCTTGCCGCTGGAATATGGTCACCTTTTGTGGCCTGGATTTTCCTTTGGCTCACGAAGAAGCCTAGAATTGCACTCGCTCTGCTCCATTCACCCGTCTCTACTCGCCAAGCAATTTTACCCACCATTGGTAACTCAGTTTCTGATATTTGGACATTTCCTTCCCTAAAGCACCTGTTTTTTTTTACAGAGGAATATCGGTTGAGAGATTTCCCTAGAAGGCCAAGATGCATTGGGTGGTGCTCTCTGAGAACTGCACGGGGAACCTAGAACAGTATACCTAGGTTTCTCCCCTGCCCGATAATACTTGAACAAACAAAAAAAAGCCAACAAAAGAATGTGCCAGTTCATGCGCCCGTCTCTTTGAGTCTTTGTCCTGAGCAACCCACCCTGTGTGCCTCCAGAAAAGCCTTCTCAGAAGGCATCAAAAACTTCAGTTCTCTTCACGGCCGGCCCAGGTTTGCTGGTCCAAGAACAACTTTATGTTTAACTCTCCGGCATGCTCATGATGGGTGTTTTCCATCCATTCACTTCAGAGCCCCCAAATGCATGCTGTGGTGAAATCTGTTCCTTAAAACTTTTTAAGTTATTTCAAAAAAGCCTGTGTGATCTTTTGTGCTGTTTACGGGCAGTTACCTCCTGGCGAACCCGTGACAATACAGACCTAATTTTCTCCTCCGCTGTCTTTGAAAAACCATGTAGAAAGGTTCAAACATGGGACCTGTTAATATGGATTGTTTCGTACTGTATTAAAATGCAATCCCTGTGGTGATGAAAGGGTAGCTGCTGTTGTGGGTTGGGGTGTGGGTTTGTTTGGCTACCATCTTTGTTTATCCTTCAGCCTCCAGGAATTAACACATAACAAGGAAAGAGTTCTAAGTTTTCTATGGCTCTACTCTTCAGAATTACATTCGGCAGAATGAGAATCTTAAGAGGGTGTTGACAATGCGGATATAATGTTGTTTCCTTGGGCAATATATGTACACGATGGTTGGATGTTTGTTTATGGCTCACGTTGTGATCCTTGATGTGTTGATGGAAAGTTTACTCCTGGATTCTTGCTGGTTTGTAAGAGGTCAAGTTGGGAATGACCTAGAACAAAAGACATATCTGCTATTCCCATAAGTTCTGTTGGATCAAGAAGGGACTGTTGGCCAGTGGTAGAAGGCCTCACATCTCCAGTTAGAACATACACATAGGGATTGATGGGCACTGGGAGAACCTGACAGAAGAGATATTCGCATGCTAAATAAGCTAAATAGTACAGCTTAGTCTGAAGGGGCTTCAGATGTTCATCACAGTTATCCATAGCTCACTGGAAGAGTTCATGCTTTATATGTAAACTGTTCTGGGTTTGATCTTCACCCTTTCCAGAGAGATTCAGGTAGGAAGCAGTGATGACTGATGACTCTGATGTTGCAGGAACATTGAAGCCACTCTTGGTTTTCATAAAACCTGGAAGGAGCTGTCCAAAGTTCTGAATTTGTTGCAAAAAATGGGGTTCAGCATGTTGGCAAGCTTCCGGAAACTTCAGACTGAACCCCGGAACGGATTCCCCGGGCTGCCCATGACATAGGAGTCACCAGTCTCAGTTGGCAGCAGGCGGCGGGAAAGAACCCCCCCTGTACCTGATGACCCGGAAATCTGTGCTAGATGATACGGGATTAGATGAACAAATTGACCGATCCAATCAATGGGAGCGGAACAAGTCACAAGAGCAAGCAGAGAAAATTGCTAATATGGTTGGGAAATTCTTGGTTGTTCCCTGACCCTAGCATATTGGTCTGCGTTGCTATCTTTTTCACTCTTTCTCTTGTTGGGGGGCATTAAATGGTCCCCAGGAACTGATGGTTGACAAATTTCAGTGGCATTTGTACAGTATTGGAAGTGAGTAAGGTGGGGGAGTCATGAGTCGTAGGCTCATCCCCCATCTGCCAGGGTCTTGTCCGTGTGTGTTTGAAGAAGGAAATAGGTGCATCATCTGAATATTCAAGTTCCTTCTGTGCTAGATGCCCAAACGTAGCTACGCTACTTGGTCATAACACATCGATTTCACTTGATCCCGCAGGGTCTAGAGATTGTAATTTAGTGGCATACTTAGACTTCTGTGCTGGGGAATAATGGTATTTTCTGCGAACTATCACAGGGAAGTCTAAGCGCTTCACCAGGTGAGAAATGCTAGGATTCCCTAGGAGGGAGCCATGACACTTGGGGCAGAATCAAACTGCTGTAATTGTGTAGTGTAGACGCACTCCCCCGACTTCTGCTTTGGTGCTGCCACCAGCCACACACATACATGTCTGTGCCAAGCAAAAAGAACCAACTTCACCGTCCATGCTGGTCCTTCTCACCAAGGGACTAGAAAGGAGAGCCCCAGAGGGATCCAAGGTGGGTTTTGGTCTGAACTTCACAGAAGCTTTCCAAGGGTGCTGCGCCTACTTGCAGGATAGGATGGAGTGCCCATGGACAAGACCCCCAAAGTCCGGACTAACCGATTAACAGACAAGGGTCAACCTGAGTGTTTTGTAGCTGCCACAAAATGGAAGCCACACCATTGCCTACCGTCTACGAGCAAGAAAGAGAGATGGTTTGGGACTGGAGCCCTCATTTCTCTGCAAACTGGGATAATTTTTTTAAATTATTCTTACAGGGAAGGATGGGCATAGAGTGAATATAATGGGTATATATTTGGGTTTGGGTTTTGATCCATACTAATGGTGGCTAGGAAACACCAAAGTTGACCCTTGTCTCCCTCTAGTGGAGATGTATGGCACAAAAGTTAATAAATGTTTTGAAGCTGGTAGGCTTTCTCAAACAAAATATACATCTTAAGTAATACTCTGTCTAGACAAGGAAAGCATAGAAATTGTGTGCCACCTCTTATCAGTTGAATGTGTGTGTGTTTTGCTGTATGTACAGTACAGTACTTGGTTTTCTGTGTTATTCCAGCTTTCACCATCAGAGGGAGACAAAGGGTTTGGATCTGTGGTCAAATTTCATTGATGCTCCATCCGCTGCCATTCATATTTGGTCTTTTCCCCTAGAAAACACAGGCAAACACTAAGGGTCTTAACTAGATAAAAGAGTCTGGGGCCTTGCAGAGGACGACAGCATATGGAACGGCCTACAGGCCCTGGTGAGAAAAGGATCTCATTGGCCTCCGGCTTTGGTTCGTGGTTAAGGAAATGCTGACACCTCATGGCCAAATGCAGTACTGCAGGCGACTGAGAATGTCAATAAATGGAAATGAATGCATTCATTTTAAAACAAAATAACCCTGAAGTGTACACCCCTTAGGATCCATGGCACATGTCTGGAGTCTGGATCTCAACACTGTGAAGCTGAATGGGACATGAAGGCACAAATACTTGGACATTTTGTTACAGAATCTAGGGTAGCGCACACGGCTCTCTTCCTTGCTTGGTGTTCACAACAACAAGCCTATGAGGTAGACCAGGGAAAGTAACTAACTCAAAGTCATCCCATGGGCGTTGTGGCCACATGGGGGACTAGAACCTTGATCTTTCAAATCCAGCTGTATAACCACTACCCCGTATACTGGGGAGACTAACCACTGCAGCTTCCCGCCGAAGGGTGCAGAAAAAGAGGTGGCTTTGTAGAGTGAACTGGTCACTTTTCAAGTAGTACTTACACGTGTTTAACAAAGTGTACCGTTTGACAGAAGTGAAAGTTGCAGTCATTGGAGGCAAAAAAACAACTGTCTTGGGAGTGATAAAATGTGGGACACGTTGCAGGGTGAACCGTTTTGAGCCGTCAGATCGTACAGGCGAAACCCAGAGCTTTTTAGAAAGCATCCGGGGAATCTTCTGTGGTGTTGTGTTTGTGCGTGCGTGCGTGTATCTTTTTGTTGAGAAAAGATCCTATGCATTTTGTTTGTGATGTGACAGTGGATTAATGGTTCATTAATTCTATTACTATTACCCTTTTGTATTTATTTTAGACGGCCTTCCTTGCATTTTACAAAGAAAAGTTTGTGTCTGAGAATTTAGTCTGTATTCTTAATATAATTTGTTAAATAATAATAATAAAGTCTTAACCTGTTTCTTTAGGGGTTTTTTTTTCCATACGTCAGCTCCCTGCATTTGGAAAGCCAGCACCTATGGAAGAATGCTTTACTACCCTCATCTTGGGGTTAATATACCACATGCCCATTCTAAGGATAGAACTTTTACTTGTGCTCTTGACTTTGTGGAATCAAAGGAAAACATCCAGAGGGTACTAAAAATACTTGTAAAATGGGCACCTTGAGGAGAAGGTTAGATGACAGTCCTTCTCCCTGAGGTGCTAGGTTTCTACATGCAGGGAATGTTCTATTAACAGGAGCATCTGGACATGCCATGCCACTTCCTGAAGGTTCTACCTCACTCCACCCCGATGTGTGGTTCATAGTGAAGCAGAAATTCTCCTGATTTCCAGGATTTTATGGGCATGGTAGGATGAATGTGCCTTTTAGTGCAGACTGGATTTCTTGAAATGCTTGGCTTTTGAAGGCCGGGTGTTGGTTTTTGGGTAGTTTTTCATACATCTCAAGTTACTGGTCCTCATGGCTTTGAAGATTTAAGCTGGTGTGTGAGAAAACCAAAAGGATGCCCATGGATAAGGTTACCTCTGCCTCCTGAATCCCTGATGCTGAGGCAGTGGTTCCCAACTTTGGGTCCCCAGATGTTCTTGGACTAAAACTCCCAGAAGCTTTCACCCCCAGCTGGGCTGGCCAGGATTTCTGGGAAGTGTAGTCCAGGAACATTCAAAGACCCAAGGCTGGGAACCCCTGATTTAGGGGGGAAGGCTGAATGAGCCTGTGAAGGAGGTCTCCCCATTCTGGCTATAGCCTTGCTTTGATGCCGGGGCCTGCTTTTCTTCATTTTGCAGCCCTCCAAGCCTTTCAATGCATCTCTTAGAATAACAATTGCTTAAACACAGAAGTGGGAAAATGTCTTTCTGTGCCAACTTCTTGCGGATGCTGTGGTCTTCCTCACGTCACCGTCTCCCTGCCCCAAGGTGGTTTCTCCCCTAAGCCACCCGCCAGAAGGGCAGCAAACGAAAAGTTTTCATCACCAGCTCGGCCACCCAGGTATTCTAGCATTTCTTTCTCCTTGAGACCGGACAGGCAGGGCAGGGTGACCAAAAGGAAAGAACAATGTTGTCATCCACACGAGGGTCCAAAAATATTAGTAATTCCAAGCCAGTTGGGGTTTGTAAACAGTTTCATAAAGGGTTCGTGGAATCTGAATGGTCTTTAATATGGTGCCGGACTCAGTGGTGGTTTTGAAGCATCGCTGAAAGCAAAATGTGAAGACCGTAGTCGATTTCCCCCCTATATTTCTGAAGGCTTGAAGTTCTGCCCAGAACTCTTCTAGGATTCTCTCCTTACTTGGTTTGAATCATAGAACAACTGAGTTGGAAGGGGTCTCTTAACGCCATCGAGTCCAACCGCCTGCTCAAGGCAGGAATCCAAATCAAAGCAGATCGAACAGAGGGTGGTCCATTTTTCTCTTGAATGCCTCCAGCGTTGGAGCGCTCACCACCTCCTTAGGTCATGGATTCCATTGTCGTACTCCTCTAACAGTTGAGAAGTTTTTCCTGATAATCAACCTGGTTTCCGATCTTGGGTCCTCAGATGTTCTTGGACTACAACTCCCAGAAATCCTGGCCAGCAGAGCTAGTGGTGGAGGCTTCCGGGAGTTTTAGTCCACGAACATCTGGGGACCCAAGGTTGGGAACCACGGCTTTAGTGAGACCAAGGTTTTTAGCATAAATCTTGAATAAAGAAGGTTGGAGAAATCCACCTAGAATGTAAGACTCAACAAATGATCTCATCTTTCGGTTTGGTTTCTTCTTTCTGAACGTCGTCTCCCATCCACCCTCAAAGACACCCTCTATGTCTCCTCCTGCTTCTGGTTTTGCTGGTCCTCGGATTAAATAAAACAAATCCCTGCATTTTTGACATTTCGTGTTTTTATAACCTTCTCATCCCAGCGAATACCAGTCATCCCCAAGGAGTACTGTGTCTGCCTGTGTTTGTATCCATGTGATGTTGATGTGGGGGAGAATCGGGGTTTTTGAAATGCTTTGGGACTGATCACCAGCACCTGATTGAATATCAAGGATTTCTCCGGAGTGGGATAGAGAAGGGCTGTGGGAACGTTAAACAGGATTAAGCTGTCTTCTTGTCTGGCACTAGATTCCCCGTTTCCTTCTCAGCTGGATGCAGTTACATGAAGAGGCTTAGAGTTTTTTTCACCAGGCATGCTAAAAAGGGGGGAATTACACATTTAAGAGAGAAACGGGACTGCCCCTCTCCTGAAAGAGCAACTCTGTCAAAATTCCTCCAAGCATATGGCCAAAGTGTCATCTAAACAGGAATGTGAAAAATCTCTACAGAGCTTGGAAGTAACCAGTTACTGTAATTTAGTTACCTGTAGCTAGTTCCTTTTGGGATAATGAAAGTAACTAGTTACTGTAATTTAGTTACCTGTAGCTAGTTCCTTTTTGGATAATCAGTCATTAGAGAGGAGTTGTGCTGGTAGCGCTCGGTGGGGCTGTGTATCACTCAAGGACTGAGCATCTAACTCCCTGTTAAGTCTTCTAGGAGAGGATCCAACTGAGATAATTTGGAGCATATGTGGCTGATGGGATTATGTGGTCGTCCACCTTCATGGCATCGCGCAAGCTACGTCGTGATCCTAGAGTGCCACCAGAAAACGAAATCGGTAAGTCGTTTCTGAGGACTTTATCGCTAGAAAATCTGACATTAGAAGGATCATTCCACATATTTTCCCCAGTCAAAAGCATTTTATCTGTCTTTCTCCCTGTGCCTTCAGACTTTCTCACAAGGTTTGGCATCTTAACTAAGCTTGTTTGCTGACTTTAGACAAAGCACCAACCCAGAGGGGTGGGGATAATAATGATGATGACAATATTTACAACCAGAGATACCCACAAGCCGTCTAGATCTCAGGAACAGCGAGAGAGCTTCCAGTGGGATCATGTTCCTGCTAGATCTTGCTGTTCTAAAGAACAATTTCAGATGTTTTCATTTTTTTTGGTTAGCTTTGTTGAAAGATGTGAAAACTCACCGCGGCCACATTTTTGCAACTGCGTGTTTAGTGGATGGAGGGTCGTTGTTTTTTAAAATGCCTTTGATAACCCTTTTGAGGTATTCCCCCCCCATAGGATTTTACGAATTAACCTATGAAAATATTCGTTAAGGTTCCTCCATCCAACCCCTGTCTGGAAAAACAACAACAACCCATCTATTATCCGATAAAAACATCAGATAATTGGCTGTCTTTTGTCAACACAACGGAACTTTTCTCCATCACAATACATTCATCTCGTTCTAACATTTATAGAGAGTTTTCCAAAGGCCATTAATTCTCCTAGCAGTGGATAAAACCAGCTGGTTGTGCTTTTCCATATGATGTGTTTTGAGATTTGCTTTTTTTTTTAATGTCCTTTTCTTTTTTCACCTCGAAAGGCAAGGATTTTTTGGGTGAAATAGTCATCCTTGAGTGACTTATAAAGAGGGAGAAAACCTGGACTCAATCGGGCCTGTATTGTTTGCAAAATAATTTCCCGCCTTACACCGGGGAAAAGCGATCCGTGCCAACTTTGACACGCTAAGTGACAAAACTCCCACCGGTTGCTATGATGCCATTCCTGACACATTACAAACGAAAACAGTGTGTGTTGAAGTTTCTGTCCCTTTGGGGGAACGACAGGCTGATGTCAGTTCTCTAGAAATGGCAGTTGACTTAATCCATGGTGATAACTTGAAGGATAGAGAACGGCTTCTCTTTTTCCCCCCCACATGCTGACAGACTCCGTCAGAGGAGCTAAAGCTTCTTTTGATGGCAACCTTGTGGTTAATAAAACCCCCATGTGTCCAAGGAGGGAAAATAATCAAATCATATCGTAATAAAAAGAAGCCCGGGCTCAGACATTTTCTCCGCCACATGGATGTTTCCAACAGAAATCAAGGAGAAACATCTCACGATCCGTGCTGGGGTTCGACCGTGAAATAAGATCCGTGGAAGTTTGGCTGGGTTCATCCGGCACTTCATGGTAAATATCCCAAGTTGGGTTGCTTAGCTGCTCTCCCCCAAACAGTTTGGGTTGAAATGTTATCCGTCACTGGGGTTGCGGCTGTGTTTCCTTTCATGTTTTAAAGACTTGCGTTATGGAAAAATCTGGTCTTCGGTTTTTTCTTCTTCTTTTCCTTCTTTCTCTCTCCGAAGAAGGTCACCACACAAACAGGAATCTGACAACAAGCTGACATATTCCGGAGAGGTGCAGCGAGCAAGTTGTGTCATGGATATATTAACCATGGAACAGATCAGTGATTCATTCCCTCCCTCCCTATCTGTTTTTTAATGGTCGTGTGTTGTGATGATTCTAAGAAATCTTGCTTCTGGGGATCTTGGCAAGTCTTTGGGTCCAAGTCCCAAGTCTGAATCTTTGGTATCAAGTCCCAAGTCTGAGTCCCTATTAAAAACTAGCTTTTTTTCTCCAGAGAAAAGAGAGGGTGGGTGGGTTCTGTGTGGAGTGTGTGAAGAGTGGTCTGAGGTTTGTGAAACACCCACTTTTGGTCCTGTCTGTCCTTTGTGGCCGCTGACCTTCCTCTCCTGTGTCTTCTGTTGAGCATCCCAAAGCTTCTTCTGGGTTTACAGTGTCATGAAAAAAACAGGGACTTGAAAATGTGACTTGGAAAAATGAGTTGTGAGTCGCGAGTCGAGTCTTGAGTCATTAAAAACAAAATCCAATTGAGTCCGAGTCAAGTTGATAGTGCAACTTAAGTCCGACTTGACAGCGAGTTACACGGCTCAAGTCCCCATCTCTGCTTGCTTCCATCACCTCTTTCTTGGGCCCTTAACTTCCTCTCTTCCTAAACAAGGCCAGGCATGGGAGCTCCATTTTGAGGCCATTGGGGGGCTTTGATTTGCATCTCGATCCAGTCCAGAATGGTTTATTCCCCCATCCATTCCTATTCATGAGCCCGTTCAAACCACTTCGTAAACTGGAATGGCCAGCCTTCCGCTGGCTAGCAGTGGAAAACCAAAATGGCTATAAATTTTTTTTGTCAGTTTTGGTTTTTAATGGATACCCAAAAGGAGGCACAACGGGCACTAAAACTGAGGGGCAAACCAGTGAGATCTTAGACTGCTAGCTTGATGGGTTTGTGTGCTAAGTATCTTTAAGGCTGACTTTTTAAAGAACAAGCAAATAGTTTAATACCTGTGGACTACAAATCCCATAAATCCTTGTCAGCATGGGTATTACTTATTATTTTCATTTATATGCCATTCTTCTCTCTGAAGGCGCTCAGGATGGTGCACAACACATTTCAGTTACATATATGACAAACACAACAATCCGATGATAACATGCTACACATAATGGTTAAAAAATGCAAATAAAAACTAGTAGCATCCTAAAGCTGGCCAGACCGTTTTATCATGTATGTGTTCCCATATCATGGATGCTTGTCACAAAGGCGGTGGAATAAGAGGGGTAGAAGGATGTGGATAATGGGAGTTGTAATCCAGAGAACCTGGAGGCTGCCAGCTAGCCTACCTCCGGTGTAGTGAGATTAAAAAGAGAAATATCAAAAGATGCAATGTTAATATGTTCCAAAGCAGAAGTGGCGTTGTGTGGTCCATAAAAGAAACACCAACCCAATCGAAAGGGGAGATTTGGGACCTAAGACAGGTAGGATTGCTCTTGCTCAGTTTCTTGCTGGCCATTGGCTGAGCTTCTGTGATGTCACAGAAGCCTGACGAAAAAGGAGCCGGAGAAGCAGAAGGACCGGAGTGCCAGGTTGGAATGAATGAGACACCGGGGGAAATAACGTGGATTGTTGGAGATAATAGCTCAGGAAATCAGTAGCAGCCATGGAGTGGGGCAGCCCTTTTCTTCCCGCCTCAGACGGCAGCAGGGCTTGAGCGGCTCCCTGCTGGACACACAAAGCAGCCATTGCTCTTTGTGTGCCGATCGCATCCTTGTGTCCTGAAAACACACACACACACATACGCAAAGCCAGTCAAAGTTCAAGCGCCATGCGCCACCTGACGTTTGGCCTCCATGAACTCTCCGTTTTATGTCCGGAGCCAAGGAGTAAACCTAAGGTTGGTGTGTAGAAACGGCATTATTAATCAGAGGTGAATTGAGGTCAGCCTTCTCACTTTGGGGGATGCAGGCTGAGAAGGGAGGGCAAAACGGTGGGAGTCGGCGGAGGTTTGGTAAAATATCGGACGGTTCCCAGTTGCTATTTCTCTGTCAAGACAGGAAGGGGAAATCCCCGGAGCCCAGTTTGTCAGGAAATGGCTGTTCTTAAAACACACACTTCGGGGTCGTGCCGTCCCCGGGAATGACCTCTGTCAGACCATGTGCACTGTCTGGAAGTGAGGCGATACGGAGGGGGGGAGGCATATTTCCAGCGGGGAGATCCTCCCATGCTGAAACACCCTTCCAACTTTTGGAATGTAAACTCCAAAGGAAGGACTGCCTCCATGATTCTCGCCTGCCTATCCAAGAATTTCAAGCAAGAATGGCTCCACCACCCATGGCTCGTTATTACAAGCCCTGACATTCCTTGGGGTTTTGTTTTTTCCTCCTCCCTCCTCGTCTGTTCTTCCTCTTGTGTCGTGTCTAAACCTCTCGGTCACCTAGTCCATTTCATGGTGGAGTGACCCAGGTCAGCTAGTCATTTTTATGGCTCAGCTGAGAGCTGGAACCTGGATTTTCTAAATCCCAGCCCACCTCTCTAACCACTACACCACACTGTTTGGAGGCCGAAGCTCTTGATGGAGCTAGTTCCTCTTAATCCCCCCCAAAAAAACAAATAGTAATTTCACAGGGAAGCCCAGAAAAGCCCACAGGGCCTGATTCAGCTTCCAGGGGTGCCCGATTTGACCTCACCATTTAAATTCAGATTCTGCATCAGTGATTCCCCAATTCTGGCTTGATAGAACTCCTCATTTGTAGGTTTTTACACAGAGTTTTGGAACAAACCAGAAACCGAAGTGGAAATGACCCCCCCCCCAAAAAAAAAGGACACAGAGAGGGTAGATGGGACTGAAATGTTTGGAAATGGGGTGAAAAACTGGGAGGGGCTAGAACCCTGCCCATCAGCCCTTCACGCTACAACATTTTGTTGCAGCTTCTGCTGGCTTTGTAAATACTAATTTATTTATTTATTTATTAGATTTATATACCGCCCATCTAGAACGGTATATACGAAAAGTTACGGAGCTTTTTCATGCCAAGAAGTGGTTTCTAGTTGAAACAAATAAGGAAAGGGGGTGGGGGGGGGAGCCAGGATTCTTCCTGAATCTTCAGGGATTAGCTTGATGTCCATGTGCGTAACAGTGTCTGTGCGTGCGCGCACACAGATGCACATGAATTATATTTCGAGCCGGCTCCGGGGCCCGTGGCTGAGGTTTCGATTTGGCCGTCCAGCATTTCACCGACACTCCCAGCCTAGCCCTGGGATTACTTCTCTGTATAATCCCCAGGCTGATTTATTTGAGCACAGACATATTTACAACAACCCGATAAGTAGTGGTTGCTATAAATATGTCTCGGCTATGCACTGGGTTTTTGCTCCTGCGCCAGCGAGGAAGGGAAAGCCCCGGGTGAAATTGACCCTGAAATAAATGGAATGTATCTAATGTTCAAGATTTAACGGATAGGGGTCTCCCGGTACTTGTAATAAGGTTGTTTTCTTATGTCACTATAAAATTGCGGTCTTCCAAAAGCAAAAGAGGGAGGGTGATGCTCCATATGAAGTGGAGAGCACATGGCATTTTGGCTCACTCACCCAATTTCCTGCATTTTTTACGCCACCTTTGCTGCTGATCTCTAAACAAAAGTCTTTCGGCAATCCGTGTGCACCCTCTACGACTGTCACCAAGACAGAAAGTGGCTTTATTCTGAGACAACCCGGTGGTCCATTTATCTTAGTACTGGCAACACAGATTGGCCAATTGTCCTGGGTTCAAATTGGGGGGGGGGGTCGTCTTCCCCCGTCCCAACTCAGAGAAGCTGAAGATGGAAACTTCTGCATGACTGCATTGTTGTGTCACTGAGTTACGGTGAAAAAAATTAACTTAAGTTTCTAGTCCTCATGGTTAGAGCTGAACTATAGAGAAACCGTTGACATGCAATGGTGTGTAGTATCTGTCAGCTGATAGACGTGGTGGTAAAGGCTACCTGACAGATGGTGTGGCTGCTTCAGTAAATCTGCATCAGGTCTCCTCACCAAACGATGAGGCCTTCTGGATTTTTTGGTTGATAGCTCCCATAATTATGGACTACCGCCTTGTTGGTCGGGGCTGATGGGATTGTAGTCCAGGGCGTTTTGAGGTCACTTCAGCAACTTTACAGAGGACTTAGTTAAGATGTTTTTGAAGACTTACCTGCGCGTGCTATGTATTGAATATGTGGGGGTTCTCCATGGAAAGGAGGTGAACTCTTTTTTAAGTCATGATCCCTCACTGGTTAGCTGCTAACATTGTGGTGATGAGGAGCCAGTCAAGGAATTAAATGGATAGCTTAGTGGTTTAGGTAGAGGTTGGGAGTTCGAATCCTCGTGGGTGCCTCCTGTGAATAGAGCCAGCCTGGGTGGCCTTGGGCAAGCTGCACAGTCCCAGGGTGCCCCTAGTGGAAGTTAAAGGTAAAGCACTTCTGAGTGTTTTCTACCTGGAAAAACCCTGAAAAGGGTCGCCATGTCAGAACTGATTTGATGGCACATGGTTATTATTTATCTTCTGGAAATATATATTATTGACGGTTTCATTTTTGGTAGGTGACTGCTGGAATTCTAGAAAATTTGATATTTGATGTTTCACTGTACAGTGTGGATTTCTGGACTTTGAAATTAATATTCAAAATTGGCATAGCCTCCACGTCCAGAAGCCATCCCTCAGAACATGGTGATGTTAAAAACCAACCAATGGACAAACAGCAAAGAGATAGAAAGATTGATGGCATTTTCATAGGGCGATATTTTGGAGAAGGGTGAGATGCCAAAGAGGAAGCGAAGACAATTTTGGGCAAATTAGAAGCAGGTTATAATTTCAGCCGACGGTACTCGGGTAATAATCTATTCAAAGTGCTGGGAGTGGGGGAAGCTTGAGCAAAGCATCTGATGGGTGCAATATATATGTCACAGAACAAGCCATAAAACTTCCTGCGGGAGTGATTTCAAAGTCATATTGTCCAAACCTGGCAAATTGCAGATTTAATTATTTTGTCAGCCCTTCTTTTCCCCTCTAATCTTTTGTTCCAATACCTGGAGACACATGCAACCGGTTAAGATAATGAGGCTACTATAGAAGGAGGTGTGACCTGATTTTTTTTCCCCCCCCCAAGAGAAGGATCGTCCCCTGGTCTGATTTTCCTTTTCATGACTCCAGCCACGCCTTCCGAAACCTTAAAGGGTAGGATAATGCTTTCTTGTCTATAAAGATCAAAGGTCTCTGGGCTCTTTCAAGATGTGTGCAGAATTTGTTTCCTAATTATCTCTCCTGGTCATATGTGTGCATTGGACAAATGCGGTTCACTCTTTGATAATCAGGATGGGGCAGCCTTCAAAACGATGGAGAGGCCATCAGTAATCCCCTCCTTCTGTCCAGTGGCTTTTCGATATTATCCAAATTCCCCTCGTTCTTTGTAATTTAATGCTAATAGCCGGAGGAACCTGATCTTTGTTGTTTCATGCGCTCCGATGTTCACAATGCATTGAATGTGCTCTGTGCTGTATTTTGTTGTGGGAGAAAATATATATATGCATACCAGGACAGAAACGGGCATGAAGATCTAATGATTCCGCTTCTTACTTGATTTTGTAAGTAGTGGTTCCAAAATTGGGAGGATGGCATGATAATCACAGAATCATAGAATCATTGAGTTGGAAGGGGCCTCGAAGGCCATCACGTCCAACCCCCTGCTCAAGGCAGGAATCCAAGTCTAAGCAGATCTGACAGAGGGTGGTCCAATTTTCTCTTGAAGGCCTAATCAAATAATCTCAGAACTGCAGAGCTGGAAGGGACCCAATGGATCATTGAGTTCAACCCCTATCAGAAAGACACAGCGGGGAATCGAACTCCCAACCTCTGGCTCCACAGCAAGAGAACTGAAGCTATATCATGTACCAAGGATGATGTCCTTGGTGGTGATAATCTCCAGCCACCAGAAAGAGGAGGAGGACAAGATGATGAAGTGAGAAGCTTGGATGAGAATTTCATTTCAGGTTGTTTTGGATAAAACTTTACCAAATTTGGCACCCTTCTTAGTGTTTAGGAAGAGATCTTTCAGAAAAAAAACAACAATCCATTTGGTTGAGGTCCTACCTTTTTTCTCCTCTCCCCCCCCCCCCCAAGAAAGTTCCAACAGCAAAAGGATTGCTTATCCATCTATAGATCTAGGGTTTTTTGAGTCCAAATTCACCCATGTTTGGGGTTTGGTCCTTGTTCATTCAGCCAGTTTGGGTTGCCGTCTTCCCACTCCACCCCCAGTAGGCTTCTTGTCTTGAACCGCAGCATGGCTAGCAAAATACAACACGGTCCTCTCAATTTTGAGAATCGCCATCATTAATGAACCGGATCCACACATACAGGGAAGAATTTTGTTTCGGTTTCCTGTTTTGGAGACTTTGCTCAAATTCACGCACTTTCTAGTTGGAACGGGAAGAACTTCAGATTTTTTTAAAAAAAAGGTTTGTGCAGGAAACAAAAAAAGGAGGGAAACTCCACCTCTAGTATTTGATGGTGCTTGTTTTCCTCTTCACTTCCAGATCCATCCAGCTCCCATTCATTTGTCTTATCAATTCTGCAACAAGTCATTATCTTGACAGTGTTTTACTGTCAAGTATCTCTTAAAAGGTGGGCAGGAATGTCATAAATCAATAGATTGAGGGGCGAAAAAGAGTGATCCGACACCACAGCAAATCAGCTGTGTGTCAGACTGAGCTCCAGAATAAACTGAGCACCTGAGGGCGGCTTGTAGTTGTGCTGGTCACAGGTATGTGGAATTTCGCACCGAAACGAACAAAAAGAGATGCAAAAATTTGCATAACCATCTTGTACAATGTTTACTGTTTTCTTTCTGAGAGAAACTGTGGATGGATGTCAATCAATCCCATTCTAATTAATCAGTTCGTAGGATTTTCCCCGAGGCTTATCTGGGGACTGATGGTGAAAATAGGCGACTGAGGGTTTTTGTAGTGGTCTAGATCTCCTTGTGAGTCCCTACCAAAGTCATGAAGTGCTGAAGTGACGAGGCAATGCTGATGAATCGCTCCCATTGATTCAACCCCACTGATTCAAGGAGCCGAGCCTCGTTGGGATCGCCAGTTGGATGCAGACCTCGCTTGGACCCAATTTGGGCTGAAATAACATTCGCCTGGATTTTCACCCAGCAGGAAGAGAAAACGGCCAAAGATGGCTGGTCTTACCAGTAATTTGAAATTAATGGGAAAGAGTCGATGGGGATGTTTGGGGGTCAGTAAGATCTTACTGGTTGGAGGGGCGCAGGGTCTTGCTGGCTGACGTGTGGGTGATAAATCCTTCCACATCACTTCATTCCTTCCCCCTCCTATTTCCTGGCAAGCCCCTAAATATTCATTAATACCGTTTACAAGTTAAAGATGCTCTCTCTCTGCCTAGATTTTAGCTGGAATGGCCTGGGGTGTGGATCACGCACTATTCCATTGCGTTTCAGGCGTGCCACGGGGGCGATGCTTGAGTTTAACTTCAAAAGAACCGTTCTGAAGGAATGAAAAGCTTGTATGGCCCAGCTATTTTTTTCCCCAAGCTATTTTCCCCTTCCCACCTAGGAAGTTATGACAGCGAGAAGATGACTCTTAAAAAAAATAACGTTAAAAAACAACAACAACAACCCAGACCATAAACTTTACCACCACTCAAAGGCGTGTGATTTTGCCTTGCCTAAAATATCTCTTTTAAAAACCTTGAGCTTCTGGGACAGGAATGAGGGGAAGATGGAGGAGAGAGACCCCCGTGCAAAACAATGTGTGGTTTTTAACTTCTTAAAAAAATCTTCTTTAAAAAAATGCTTTGATCTGAACCCACCCATGGGTCGCCTAATTACATTTGAGTTGGTGATACAAGACAGAGATTGTGTGTGTGTGTGTGTGTGTGTATATATATATATATATATCCCCTATATAGAAATGTATGGGATTGCCATCAAGTCCCCAGCCCCCACCCCTGCTCAAAGACTTATCTGGAAAACAAGTCCCTATACATTTCCAGAATACGACACTCTAGTAAAACAATGGAAAGCGTACGAAGCTGAAACTCAACTCATGCTTAAATGCATTTAAGACCAGCTTCTTGATGAGGACTAGAAGATTTCTCTGACCATTGAATTACCATGTCCCGCCGACAGCTTATGTGGGGAGAGGTGTTCACATGGCTTGGAGTAATTTTCATAGGAAACAGGCGCTTAGACACTCTTGAATAGATCTCAGCAGGAAGTTTGATGGATCTGGCCCCTCTGTCCTGGGACTTTTTGTAACTACTTCTGTTCTTTTTGTTCCAAAGCGTAAATCCATTTTTCCACCTTTATGCCCTGAGTCGCCTATTATAGATGAAGTGTGACACCCTGGTAGAAAATGTATTGCCTTAGAATTAACATTACGGTATTAAGTCTGTTTACTTTACTGCAAGTCTCATTATTTTTAGTGAGATTTATTCCCCAAAGGGGTGGCCATAGGATTTCCACTGAGCAGACAGGCTGCTGTGCACTTTTTTACTTGTGGAAAAAATGGGATTGCGTTCTACAGAAATGATGTCTTAGTCTTTGCCTGGGTCTTTCAAAAAATTTTTTAAAAAATCAGGTGTTTAATTTGCTTTGTTTATTTTATTTCATTTTATTTTAAAGCACATGGCTGTTCTAAGCCCCAAACGAAAACCGTTAAAATCATTTTGAGGGCTTGAAGGGGCGAAAAAAGGATTTTTACGGCCTTCTTGAAAATATGTTTGAAGCTTCTTGATGCACAGCTGGTAGAAAAATGGGGCAAATCTTGGGAAATGTTTGCAGCTCATCTAAGTAAATTAATATCTCTTGTTTTCATATGTGCTCCTGGGTTGGAATTTATTCTGCGCTCATCCTCTCACATTGACTGAAACCTTTTGGTGTGGATCAAAACGTTCAATTTTTAACATTTTTGGTTTCCAGTTTGTAATATTTGGTGCCTTCTGGATTTGCCTTCTGTCTTCTTGCTAGAAATCTGTGAAGGGAGTTAAAAAGCCTATATAGCAACTTCTCTTGATAATATCCACAGCAAAATGGACTAAAACTAGCTTCTGTAGAATGTAGGGAGTGAGATAAATCCTATATTCTTACAGACATTAAATTGGATTTGTTTTTCCTGTTTCGTTTCAGCTGACGGTCTTAAAGGAAAATGGGTCAGATTATGAGAAGCAGAGGGCATTTCTAGAAGAGGTGGATTGTAGCCTGAAATATAAAAACTAATTAGCACAAAAATATTGTCATTGGTGAGATTTTTTTAACCTCATGAACTGAAAGCAACCCAACTTGGATACTCAGAACTAACATAAGCTTTGTAAGTGGTACCGGGGTGAATTGATATCGCGAGAAATTCGTAAATTCCAAAATGATGTATGTATTTTTCAGTCGGCTTTTTCAAATTGTTTTTTTTGGGGGGGGGGCTAGTGTGAAGTTTGTGTGGTTGTGTGGAGGCACCACACGTGATAAATTACATAAGAGAACCAAAGCTTAGTGGGAAAGCTTTGGAGTTCTCTTTCCTTCTGTAAAAAGAGGATAAATACTCAGCACCAATTGCACATTGGAAATGTGTAGTAGGACATTTCAGCTATGAGGGGGCAGAAATGTTGACGGCAGAGGCAAGAAATTCAGTTGTACTCCTCACAACTCTTGGTTCCTGCTCGACAAGATTTTACTTTTCCCAGAATGCCCTGGCACTCTTTGGAGGCACACAAAATGGCGGCAAGGCACCAAAGATGTATTGTTTGAGGGTTTTTTGGTATCCCTGACTTCAAAAGCTGCCCTCCTTATGTGAAAGGGAAGAGCTATCCATTCTTGGGGAGCCAACTCTGAATTCAGGCTACACGGTTGTCCTGTTGGAAAGTGGGACCCACTCTTACTGAGGTTCCTGCTCCAAGGGTACATCCAAAGAATGAGGAGACCCTCAACTCACCTGGTGCTTCTTTAAAGCCTCCTTCTGTACAGGTGGACACGTCCACACTGGGTGCCACTGGGTCATCCAAGCAATCCTGGATCTGTCGGTTTTAGAGAAAGACATTTGGATCTCTACTAGACTCATTGGGCAAAAGGAGTCCTGGGGCTATTTGTTCAGATTATTGGATCAGGTCCAGCAGGATCAGAGTTCAAATCCACTTGCAGAAAGCTCACTGGGTGGACCTTCAAAAAAATCTTGTTTAAAAAAAAAGGCACAAGTTCCACTTTGTGAAAGTAAAGTGGAATCGTGGCAAAAGGAAATGAAAACAAAAGAATGAAGAGGTTAAATAAACTAATAATAGCTTTTTAAAAAAGTGTAGGGTTTTTAATACATTCTCATAATTTAAGCTTAGGTAGAAAAGAGGTGATTCATGCATTCTCAAATGCTTACAGAATCTATCTGTCTGTCTGTCTGTCTGTCTGTCTACTAAAATGGCATAAGAAGCAAGGATTCTTGAAGCTGCTTGTTGGCAAAATATGAAAAACGACAGTGAAATATTGAAATCATCATCATTAGAAATAAAATAGGCCCCCTATGAAGGACCAACCAAGTCAAATTCCTTTTCGATTCTAAAGTACAATTTAAAAGGTTTCTTTTTAGATTATATTCTCGGTTTCTCTGCAGTGAAGGACGGATTCAGCCAAAATGGCTTCCATCCTCACCCTCAATTACTTGCGAGTAGGCCCCTTTTAATTTCATGGGATTTACTCCTACATTGATGTGTCTACTTTTAGTGTATTCCAAGTCCCACCGGGATAGTTTTGAGAAAACTCTTTAATTAATGTGCTGAAATCGGAGACGGGTGAGCGTTTAATAGGGTTCATGTCTTTAAAAAACTGAAAATCTTAAACTGGATGGGAGAAATGTTTTGTGTTTTTTTTTAAAAAAATGGAATATGAGAGAGGACAAAAATGAGAATCTGTTCAGAGGGGTTCAATCTTAAAACGACTGGCTTTGAATCTCTGTGGATGCAGTTATGCTTCAAAACAAAAAGATTATCGGAGAGAGCAACATTTGTTATTGGAGAAGCAAAAATAGGGTCACTGGTGCTTTCTTCCCCTCCTGAACAGATTTCACATGTTTAACAAATAGAGCCGGCAAATACAACAGCTTAAATCCAATCTCAAACAGAGCAGATTGAATGCATCCGTTGCTCAATAAACCCTACCATTTCAATAGTTCTACTCTAGTTGGGACCAGCCATGGGGTTTAACCCCACATCATCCTCTCCATGCTAGAAATAGCTGCGGCTGTTAGATTGGTCTGGTGCAAAATGGGTTGATTTTCCTCCAAAAATGTATCACATTAAGAGGTCTGTACAACCAACATGGAAAGAACTTGAAATTTGAACAACAGCAACCAAAATAAATCTGGGAGGAAAGTAAACTGACAGTTTTGACCCTTGTTACAATCCACAGTACTATGTGTATATCCCACTCATTAGTTTGTAACTAACGTGTAATGTTAATAATAACAGCAACTCAGAATTTTTGGACTAAATCCTTTGAATCCTCCCCATTCACCAGCAATACTGAGAGACAAGAAGTAAAATGTAATCATAAAGGCGATGATGATAAATTAAGAATTGGCTTTGGGGAAATGTATTACACAATGCTATGTATTCTCTGTTCTATTGTACCCTACGGAATTAGAGACTTAAGTGTAAGAAACTACAGGAGCATTTGAAATGTGTATCACCGGATGCCAATAATTTTTTGGATCAAGAAAAAAGACCAAGTCATCATAAAACACATAAAATGCAGCGAACTAGAATACTTTGGTCGTTTAATGACCAATGCCCGGGTTGTTACAGCTGATCATTCAAGGTGAAGACGTAGAGATAAGAGAACAATATATTGATTGGAGGAACCAGGAATCTGATCGGCAACACAGCCTCGCTGTTTGCAAAATCTGAATGGACCTGATGAGGTTTCTCCTCAGGTAAGAAAGACACAAGAAGATGAAAATTTGATTTGCACTCAGAATGCAGCTCTGCTGTTCAGATATTCAAGATAGGTCATGCTTTGAGACCTCTTGTATTTAAAAAGGTAGAAGAAGAAAACTCGATCCCCCGTTATGATGAAGAAACTTACTAAGTTCAATTCTGCCTGGTTTTACAAACTAACACTTGTCATTCTTTGAAATGGAACAACTAGCTAAGTCATAGAGAAATGAGTATGTTTCTTTGCATACAAATTTCTGTTCAAATATATGTTTCATTTTCCTTTCCTTGTTGGCTTATCAAAAGAAGCTGTTGATAAATATGAAACCATGTGAAATTCAATACCATACGGAATAAGAAATACAAAGAGGTAATTGTAATGAGTTCTAATATAATACTATATGACTCAGCTACCCACCTTCTAAAATATAGATTCTTTGATGCAGGAAAGACATCACTGGGGTCTTTACCAGCAGTTATTCTTCTTTCTAGGTTATGGGGGTGTGGTGTTTGGCTGTGTATGTTAAACAACAGCTATAAAAATTAGAATAGTTTAACTGTTCTCATAAAAGAAAATTATTAAAATCTTTGCATTTCCTCCCTAACTTAGACTCACCATTGCTAACGTTAAATACTGTCTTTTAATGATACAAGCTGACTTGGGTTCTTTTTAGGGAGAAAGGCGCAGCAAAGCTATTTTAAATAAATAATGAATAAATAAATAACTTATCACTAGGTGCTTCGGAGTCATACCTAAAGCTCCACCTAAACAGTCACATTTATTTTTAATTAATAATAGTAATAATAGATACAAGCAAGGAGCTAAAGGTCCTTGTTAGTCCCAACTAGATCTTCTGAAGCAGTGGGATTTACACATTCTGCTGTGGGTTTTGTGGCTCCACTTAAATGCAATTGGATTTAGTTCTTAGCTTTTAATTTTAGAAAGATCATCCTGGTAAGTAAGGGGTATAAGCTTCCATTTTTAAAAAATTCTCCCATATATACATTGTGTGTGAGAGTGTGTGTGTGTGTGTGTGTGTGTTAATGGTTAAAATTGTTTTAAATAAATACATGCAGTATATATATATTCATTTTGCATGTATTTATTTAAAACAATTTTAATCACCTTTTCCCATCCATCCAGGCGTTTCATGGTGATGAACAAATAATCATTCATTTAAATTTTTAAAAATCAAGTTACACACACACATGCCTACAGAGGTTATATAGACACAGACAGAAAAGGGGTGTTGGAAGGTTTTAAACCGTTCAGCAGCTCTCTAGACATGTTTGTTCTGGATACCGAAAGGAAGCCGTTAATAACCTTCACCCTATATTTATTAGAAGATCTGACACCACAGAAAATGTTCAGGCGTTAATGCGAAAAGCGAAATGTTTCGGCTTAGCCATCCCCATCTAGATGCATGTGGTTAACCAGTTATTCTGAAAGAAAATATCAATCAGCGGAACTCGGAGACAGAGCGAAATTGCCTCCCCCCAAAAAAATCCAGTAATAATATAGACAATGGTGGTGTAGATTTAGGTCTTGATCTCGTTAGGAAACCAAGGATCAATGAGATCCAAGAAAACCTCTGGTCATTACCCCTCCCAAATAGGGTGGCCACTTGCACCCCAGCCAGAAAAGTACAGATCGCTCATCAAAACAAAACAAAACCGAAATGCACGGGCCAAAAATGTCTTTATGAGGACCTATCCAAGTTTTTGCAAAAGTGTGCCAGCTTTCGGGTTCTCTAGTATGAGGAGGAGTCCTGCTGAACTCAGAAGCTTGCACGCTTATGGGGAATTTTAGCTTGTCCTAGCAGGTGCTTTACTTGCATGGCAAAGCACATACCTGTGGAAATTTGGGATCTGCACCCCTCATTTCCAATATTGGGGCTCCCAATATCCCTTTCCATTCCTATTGACTTCAGCACCAGGGGTTTCCAGAAGTTTCTTACAGGCTCGCTCCTCGAAATCAATGAGACATCGAGGTGTTTAGCGTGGGCTTGGAGCGTGCCCTTTGAATCAATATTTTCCTCAGTGGATCCCACCCACCTGCTTGCCATTTGTGCCATGCCCCGGTCAAAGCGGATGTCTTCAGCTTTTAAAAAGAGTTTTAATGACAAACTAAGGTGTTCAAAGCTGGCACTTCATGTAGTCGCTGGATAATCCAGGCGGAGGGAAATGTGTTTTAATGCGACACTTTCAAGTTGAATCTGAAAAGCAAAAATTGAAAAGCTTCCATGGTTCTTAAAACAGACCTTAGGATTGGCTGCACTCCCAGACTTTAAAGCTGCATACAGTTTTATTTTGAATTAGTGTTTTTCGATGATACTCAGAAACAGAGGTGGAGGAGAAACTGGGGCGTTGTTTTATACCCAAAAAGTATCAACAAATAGTATGGTGGCAATTCCTAGTATTTTTTTCTTAACATTTTTTTTTTGAGCTGAGGATAAGGCAGAATATAAAGAGCATGTGAAGCATGAAGCTAAGGGGTTGCTTACCTTTTGGAAGTTATGTTTCTAGTCCTACTGGCCGTAAAACCAACAATTAAAGAAACTTTCTAAAATATTTTAAAAAAGATTTTAAAATAAAACTTTATATACACACGGTTGTTGGCTTTTAAATATTGCCTTTTAATCATCGTAAGCTGCCTCGGGTCCTTTGAAGGAGGGGTAACAATATTTCGAATTATTAAAGTAATAAATACATTTATTTTATTTTCTAAAAAATTATTTGTTTCATGATTTTGAAGACCGGAACGTAAAAGAAATTGCATCTGGCTATTTTGTTTTATTTTACTGTTCAGCTAGATTTGTTGCTGTATTTGAATTCAAGGATGTCTAACCAGTGTCATCCTAAGATTTCCTAAGAATCTTTTTGCCATTTTGTTCCCCTCCCAAAGGCACAGAACGTGAGTTTGAACCCACAAATAAATCTTGGAGAACAAATGAGAAATACAGTGTTGATCATTTTTGATACACCAGTTTAGATCGGTGTAGTCACATGCAAGCTTTGGAGACCAACAGAGCTCTGTGCCAGGTAGAGTAAGCAGAGGCTTAAACAGAGCAGCTACGCTCAAAGACCCACAAAAATATTATATAGCTACTAATGATATTTACTAAGCTTTGGAAATATGCATTTTCAGACCAGTGTATCAGTTTCTGTATTCTATAGAAAGCATAGCTGGATTCAAATTTGCTTGTGCTGATTTATACATCCAGATGCTTTCCAGATAGAATTAGTACTTTGCACAGAAAAGGTTCCCCTCCCTCTTTGTTTTACTACAAATCCCAGTATCCCCCATGCAGCATTTTTCTAGGCTCTGAATGGTTCAGAGAACATCTCACGATAGATGATGATCAAGACAGGTGTGTGTCTGCCATGTGTGCCATCTTGGCGAACAATTATTATTAATAAACTAATTTGGATAGGATATACTCTCAAAAAGAGGACAGTTCTTTATAAAGTCAGCCTGGGGCCACCTTACTTCTGATTCAACCCCAAATCTCACTCCAACATCACTTGGTGGCCTGATTTCTGTGATGCTTCTCTTTCCTTCTGCCTCAGTCCTTTTATCTGTAAAACGGGGCACAAATACACAGATTTCCATTGCAGCAAGGGTGGGAAGTATATGGCCTACTGGAGGTTGTTGGACTACACCTCCCATCAACCTTAGCCAGCAAAATTGAAGGATAATATATCTTGTGGTCTGAGAGCCAACCATTACCCTCCCAGAATCACAGGGTAAATGATATCCTATTATGTCCTTCCGAGGTTTAGATTGATAATGTTGCAAAAGATGGAAGGCAGCAGGAAAAGAGGAAGACCAAATACGAGACGGATTGACCCTAAAAGAAGCCACAGGCTTGAGTCTACAAGAGCTGAGCAGGGCAGTTGAGGACAGGACATTTTGGAGAGCAGTCATTCATAGGATTGCCATGAGTCGGAGGCGACGTGATGGCACAAAATAACAAGAAGAAGGTTCAGCTCTGACTTTCTCATTACCCCTTGGAGTAAGCCCTAAGAAACAGAGGGAGACTTGATTCTGAATAAACCTGCACATGGAACGCCTTCCTAGAAGTCCACATTTCCCCTCCATCAACCTGCTGAGCAACCACTGACGGTGTCAAAATCTCTTTTCAAGTCGATTCCAAGAAAATCAGGGGCTAAACCCAAGGTGAGTCGATCCATTGAATTAATAGGATTTAGAAGTCCATGGCTCTACTCAAAGGGAGACTCAGAACTGGACTTTTAACCCTTATATTCTGCAAAGGTTGGTTTTGCATGGACACGAGCGGAAGGGAAACAAACCAGTGCGGCTTACCTTATGGCGATCGGGGAAAAGGTGTGAGTGGAAGAGCCCACGGGAACCCAGTGAGGGTCGCTCTTGTGTCCCCATACACAGGTGCACAAACATTGGCCCTCATCTAAGGTGCTTACCTGCTTTTTACGGGGGGACTTTTATGACCAAGCCCAACACAGTGTTGCACACCCACTCATTCACTCGCACACACACCCTCCAACAACACCCCCCCCCACCAAACAAACCACCTGCATGCAATTAAAAAGCAAGAACCAACAAACAGCAACAAACACAAAATGCAGGAGGGCCCCCGGGGGAGGCGTATTTTCTTAAGATGTTTACTACAGACAGAGCCATCCCGGGGCACAACATTAACAAGTTGTAAACTGATAAAAGCAGTAAGATTGTGGGTTGTTGTTTTTTTGTTTTGTTTTTTTTTTGAAAGGGGCAACAGTGACACAGAAAGGAAGAGTCCCCTCGCACATCTGGATGAACCTCCCGAAGTAATGAATTTGCTTTAACCATTTATTAAGTGGCTCAGGAGTCCCAGGTTGACGTTCCTTGGCGTCCTTGACCCCTCTTTCAAATTATTTGTGTGTGGGGAGCCCCCGTCTCCCCATTTAATGAACATGTGGTGTTGGAGCAACCATCAAGAAAGACTGCCTCTCCTCACTGAGAAGAATAAAGGACACCTGGCACAATTAAAACATCCCCCCCCTTCCCCCCCCGCCTCCGAACAGGGCAGCCACGGCCGTCGGAAATTTTTAAAAATAAAAATTCGTGGAGGGGGAATTTCCCCCCTTCTGCGCTGCCATTGCATCTGGCGTCAAATGATTCGTGAAGATTTCCATTATTTGGAATTCAAGCAGAAGGTTCGTTCGACGGCTTTCATTTCGGCCATTTTTCAGAGGCCGAGTCGAGTGGCAAGCGTTCGGTGGCCCCATTTTTTTTTCCACCCCGCGCCATCTTAGCTGTTGTCGTCTGCGCTTCATTATGGGAGATGAAAGCCTCAGAGCCCGGCGTTGGGGCCAAGAATGTTGCCTTCTAATTGAATTATATGAAGCCAGTTAAAGGCCTACTTCAGAAAACTCATATTCGCTTTCAAGATGAGTGGCCTTCAAGACTTAATAGGCTAGTTAAAATGGCTGAGTCGGAGAGCTAGGCACAGGTGGCCATGTTAATAACTTGGCTTAAGCCACTTCCATCCTCCCTCTTCCCACCTCTGAGGAGCAGAAGTCATCCATTAATTCATTCATTACGGTTAATGGCGAAGTTCTGCTTTTCTCTTAAAGACACTGTCCAGACTTCGAAATGCGCCCAGCTAATTTGGTCCAGCTGCCGTCGTGGTAACAGGTTTCTTATTTTCCCCGCTTTTTTTTTTCCAAGGGTGAACGTGTCATAATGATTAGTTTCGGAGAGTCAGGATGTATTTGCGTCCCTCCCTCTCCCGGCTCCCCATTTCAGGTTCAACGTTCTGCTGTGAACTTCCACGTGTAAGGAGATGAGTCCATCTGGCCCAGAAGATGACCACGGTTTCTTCTGAAAGGCCACCAAACGTCAAGAGACCCGTGGCGTGTTCCATCGCTGTGGAACGGACCAAAAACATTTGCAAGTTGCAAACACAGTGGATGTTCTTCTTCGCTCAGCTCCAACTCTTGACTCAAGAAGGTGAGCTAGACTGTCATTCATTTGGAAGATGGGATGGGATGAGCTTCCATCTCCGTCTTTCCCTCTCCCAGCTTCTTTGCCCGTGGCTGCGACAAACAAGCGAATGTGTGTCCATTTAGCGACCAATTCCCAAGACGCTCATGAAGACTGTGAGGGATCAAGAGGCAAGGAAAGAGGCCGGTGTGGCGCTGACGCTCCATGTCAACAGCTCCCGATGTTTTCCTGGTTTTATGAAGCTAGGTGAGATTCTCAGCTTAGGTTTTGTGGCAGGTGCGCGGCCCTTCGGACTGGCAGGTGTATTTTCCCAAGGATTTGCATTCAAGGCACTTTGGTGTGAACTTAAAAGATCTATGGAGCTATGGAGAGACTTATAAAAGAAACATCACTCCCAATTCACCTCTTGCGGTAGGAATGAGCCACCTTAACAGAAAGGAAAATCTAGAGCAATGCATTGCTGACCCTTTCTGACAAGTCCGGTTGCTAAATTGGATGTTTTCCTGGTCCATGAAGCCTTCTTCGGTCTTATAGAGTCAGGCCACTGAGACATCTGGCAGCCCAGTCAGAGACCCTGTCGACCGGTAGGTCCAATTAGAGATGAAATGTTTAGATTTCTTGGACTACAAATCCCGTAATTCCCCATTCTGGGAGCTCTACTTCACTTACACATAACTTACAGACACTCAGTGTAGCTCACCTGGGACAAAAGGCCCACAGTGTAAGGCTTTGACGCCTAGCTAGGCCTAGCTTCCTGTTCAGAAAGGAAGCTCCCAGAAAGCACCAGAGCAGGAACAGGAAGCTTGGACGGAACTAGGCCTAGCTAAACCTCAGAGCTTTCCAGCTGGGGATTCCCCCCCCCCCCCCCAGTTCAGCCACATTTAGGTGTCTGTAAAGTGTGTCTAAGCAGGATTCCCGGAATGGGGAATTATGGAATTTGTAGTCCAAGAAATCTTAAAATCCCATTCCTAATTATTATACAGTGGTGCCTCGCTAGACGATTGCCTCGCAGGACGAGGAAATCGCTAGACGATGCCTTTTTGCGAGCGCTACTGCGCTTCGCAAAACGATGTTTTCCTATGGCGATTTTCGCTAGACGATGAGGTTTCCCCATAGGAGTGCGCCGACTAGTGGTCAAAAGCTGTCAGTGCAGCTGTCAGTGCATTCCTATGGGGACCCTCACTCGCTAGACGAGGTTTCCCTATGGGAAATTTCGCAAGACGACTGCGTTTTCCCTTGGAACGCATTGAAGCGATTTCAATGCATTCCAATGGGAAAACGTGCTTCGCTAGACGATGTTTTCGCTAGACAGCGATCCTCGTGGAACGGATTAACATCGTCTAGCGAGGCACCACTGTAGTAATAAGTGTGTGCCGTCCAGCCAATTCCAATCAATGGTGACCCTTTTCAGAGATTCTAGGTAGAGAGTACTCAGAAGTGGGTTTTGCCATTCCCTTCCACTAGGGGCGCCCTGGGACTGTGCAGCTTGCCCAAGGCCACCCAGGCTGGTTCTTCTCCCAGGAGGGACAGTGAGGACTCGAACTCCCAACCTCTGGCTCTGCAGCTATCCAATCAGCTAATTATTATACTTACTTATTAGTAGTAAAGCAGTGCATCTGCTGTGGATACCAGTTTTGACATTTTAACGGAGCTATCCAAGTTTCTGAACCTATTTGGGGCATAGGATTCATTACTTTGCATAATTCCTGTAAAGTCTGGACCAAAACCAGGAACACATCCATTGCCCCACCAAGATGTGCACAACCACGTCTACTCGGTTCTAAACTGAGGTCTTCTGGTATCACAGTAAGAAATGCTCCTGCTTTAGTGATAGCAGAAGTAGAGGTGGACTCACTAGATAATCTTCCCAGTTCAAAGATTTTTATAGAATCATTGAGTTGGAAGGGGCTTCTAAGGCCATCAAGTCCAGCCCCCTGCTCAAGGCAGGAATCCAAGTCAAAGCAGATCGGACAGATGGTGGTTCAATTTTCTCTTGAAGGCCTCCAGCATTGGAGCTCTCTCCACCTCCCGAGGTCATGGGTTCTGTTGTCATACTGCTCTAACAATTAGGAAGTTTTTCCTGATTTTCAGCTGAAATCTGGCTTCCTGTAGTTTGAGCCCATTATTGCATGTCATACACTCTGGGATGATGGAGAACAGATCCTGCCCCTCCTCTGTAGGACTGCCTTTCAAGTCTTCTTCTGGAAATTAAATCTCTGAGCAATTTTATCTGATGCACATGTGGTGAATCCTACACTTAGATCATTTATTTACTCATTTATTTATTTGTTTATTACTTGTATCTATTTTATTTTTATGCTACCTTTCTCCTGACACTGGGACCCAACACACCTTACAAAGTAGTCTAAAAACAATATAACTAAAATACCTATCAGTTAGAAATATTAGAATCAAAGTCCTTCTGTTATTAAAATGGAATTAAAATTAATACCCATGTATCTGGCAAGCCCTATTCCTGGGTCCCTTTTCTGCCGCTCTCTCTGTTTGTGTATCATACAGTCTCTTTTTCTTTTGTATGGTGTCTACAAAACGAGATTTTCCTCGGCTGCCGCAGGCATCAGAAATAAGAAAGTAGATTGTGCTGAGGAGGGGGGGGGAGAGACTGATGTTAACGGAGGTGCACATGTGTGCATCAGATGGGTGGATTTGGGAAGGAAGATGTACATAACATCTTGTCAAAGGGAGTCCCATCTCAGATCTGGGATAAACACTAAACAGGGAGTCCTGCTGTCTGAAGTAGATTAATACCGTGCCTGACAGAAACACCCATTTACTGGGGTTAATCCTGGGCAATTTATGACGATCTTTTAAACAAATGCATGCCTTTAATGCATAAAAATATGGATGGATAAGACAAAAAAGGGATCGGAGTTCTGGATTTCTTGGACTACAGATCCCATAATTCTCCATTCTGGGAGTTCTACTTGACAGACAGACTCCTAAAGGTGGTTCACCTGGGAGAAAGGCCTCAACTGGAAGACTTTGAGGCATAGCTAGGCCTAGCTCCACTCAACTTTCCTGTTCCTGCCCCAGTGCCAGCTGGGAGTTTTCTTTCTGAACAGGAAGCTAGGTGCAGCTAGGCCTAGTTTGGCCTCAAAAGCCTTCCAAGTTGAGCCCCTTCTCCCAGGCGACCTACATTTAGCTGTCTGTAAAATGTCTGTTTGTCAGGTGGAACTCCCAGAATGGAGAATTATGGGATTTGTAGTCCAAGAATTTTTTTTTAAAAAAAAAAAACTTCCCTAGCAAGGATCTACCTAATCTAAAATTCCACATGATCATACCCAATTTTATCTTATTTGGGAACCCATGCAAGACGTGGCTTGGTAAACTGGAGATTACCAAGTAGAGATGGGATATCCGTATTCATATACAAATACAAATATCCTGGACCCAGGATCCCATTTCTAGCACCAAGGAATACCAGGAACTAGGAAAAATCCTGCCAAAACTCTGGCAAGCGGTTGCTGCCAGTCGGAGCGTGCGGTATTGGCCTATATGGAGCAAAGGTCTCATTCAGTATAACTTTCTAGCTTCCCAAAATGCTCAGCTTCAAACAGTGAGCAATCAGAGGCCTCTGGGAAGATTATGAACAAAGCAGAGGCTGCTGTTTTCCTCTGTTCTTCATCCCTCCGCTATACTGCTCCACAACATGGAGGTTCCATTTCACATCTATTGATGGGACTTAACATTGCCATTTCTGCTACTGGGTCATCATTTCCTCGAATAAATGATCTTCCGTCTTAGCTCTGGTTCCATTTGTCAAATACACCCTGTGAAAGGCTAGCAACTAGGGAACAGAAATCTATTTGATTCCCATTTTAAGATGAAGCTTTGCCTAATTGGCTCAGTGGTTAAACTGCAATACTGCAGCTAAGCCTCTGCTCATGACCTGAGTTCAATCCGAATGGGCGCAGGTAGCCAGCTTAAGGCTGACACAGCCTTCCCTCCTCCTGAGGCCCTTAAAAGGAGTACCCAGCTCACTAAGGGGTACAGTGTTCCTTGCTTAATTATGTTGTAGACTACCCAGAGAGTGCTGTAAGCATAATGAGGTGGTATATAAATCAAAAACAACAATGACAATAAATGTACCCGTTGGAACTAATACATGAACCAAAATTTAGCTCTACTTTGGAATTTGCTCTTCTCTGAACTTTGAGATGGAGTTTTTCTGTCAGACCATATGAACCTGTATAATGCACACACACACAACACCATATATTGGTGGACATGTTTAAAAATATATTTATTGGACAAACTGTTGGCAAAAATTTGTATCTGGATGAAATGTTTGCCCGTGGCAGTCACCCAGTCATCAGCTGCTTTGAACCGATCTTCTTTGACATCATGTGCAGATGATGCCTGTGAAAACAGGAAAAGGTGAGAAAAATTGCACCAGAAGCTGGAATCGTTTACGTTTTTCAGTTGTTGTAAAGAAAGATGAACAAAGTAAATCACTTTCGATGGTGCAAAAATCTGTGCATTCAGAGAAATGTGGACAAAAGGTGTATGGTTTGTCGTGCAGTTTCTTAAAAACACAACATTTGTGATAAAGTGAATCTAAGACTAGAAAGTGAACTTTAAAAATGGAAATTGATAGATGAGCCTAATCTAAATTTCCTTACTTCCTTCCTCAAATTGCTGACAATTTTCTTGCATAAGGATCTATACATAGCAGATAATCTATTAATATGCCTCAAATTTGTGGGTTTGTTCAAGGTCTTATCTGAAATCAAAACAAGCCGTGCATACTGAACTGATTTAAAATTGATTCCACCCCCACCCGCTATAACGAAATTTAACCAGCAAGGAAAAAGAGGTGAAAAGGAGCAAGAATGGTTGTTTATAAATCATGCCCTGAAATGTTAAGAAAATAAACGTCTTCTTCTTTTTCAGACTGAAGCAGGGGGAAAGGAGAGCAAGAAACAGCAAAGAGTAAAGCTGTGTATTTAGAAACGTAGTCGGTAAGGCTTGCAAAACCAGTAGATTTTAAAATTCACTTGATTATTTGTTGAGGGTTATTTTTATGGGATGGAAAGTGAAGCGTATTCTTATATTTCCAGCATCTGCGGCAAACGAGAGTATTTGGTTTCCTCCTTCGCATCACTTTGGCCCACGTTTTAAAACTTAATTAGCCGGTTTTAATTTGTAGCAAGGTTTGTCCAAATGAATCCTGGAAGATGAGGAGGAAGAATAAAGAAATGTCCTTTCTGAGCATGTGCAGAGGGGCCCCCCTTACACACACACACACACACACACACACACACACACACACACACACACACTGTAGAACGGTTGTGGCTTGTCCTGTGAATTGAGGATCAACCATCAGAACCATTTCACCTTAGAAATTAAAAAGGGAAAATATTCCTGGGCAGAGACTAGAAAATCTGTTTTTCTGGATCACAAGTCTCAGAATCTGCTGGAGTTTTATTTGCCACGTTGTATTCTAACTGTAGGTTGTGTGACTGGGAGGGACATTTCTGGGCTAAGGTGATTGTATATCTGTCCATCAATAACCAATCATTCCTTCCAGCCTTCAGGTTCAAAGAGAGCCCCAACTATCTGCTAAGTGTTCTCTTTCCTTCTCGTTCCTTGTTAGTGGCAGTTGTTTTGTTTGCTGTTGATCTGTTCGGTTGGTCGTACGTGTGTAGTAAAGGAAGCAGCATACACAAATCTGTAATTTCAGGCAATTGTAAGGAAATAATTTTTTTTATATTCTTCTACAAATGTCTCAGAGGGAGTTAATGAGACTTTAAATACCAGTTAATGAGAAAGGGGTGGACTCTGGGGAACTTTGTCATTATTCTCCTTGTACTTCTGCTGTGTAGCAAAAACGAATTTTATCAGAAATTCAAAATTCTGCAACAGAATCCTGGTCGTGCTAGCTGGGATTGTCATCCAAAATAAAGTAAAATAAAATAAAGTTTCCAGTCTCTGGGGCTCGTTTCTGACTTGTTGCTGCAATATTCCACTCAGAAACCTGCAAAACATGTAACTTTCCTAAGAAACAAGGTCCCTCTTGCATCTTGTTAGTCTTTGCAAATATGTATTTGCAGAAATGGTCAGATTACACCACCAGTGTTGATCTAACCACCCAGTCTCTCCACCCTCGTTTCCTGCTATCCGGATACTTGGCTAAGACCCAAAACCTTACAGCATCAAGGCTAAAAATACCCCTTGTCAAGTCAGCCTACCCTAAATCATGCAGAGACCAACCAATAGGTACCACTCTGCCTATCCCATGGCTTTAGAGATGGACAAATCCCCAGCCAACATAGCCACTCACCATGTCAGTCAGGGGATGCTGGGAATTGTAATACTAAAAAGTATCTTATTCTTCCTTTCCTGTCATTTCAGGAAGGTGAGCAGACTTTCTTCCCCGCAGCCTTCCGGGACTCTATGGTTTGGAGCCCCGCCACACCACCGAGAACTTAATGTCGACAGTAAACCATGCTTAGGAGCATCACTTTTTGAATCTCCCAGAATCCCCCTGCTAGCCTGCTATATGCTATGCTGGCTGAGGAATTCTGGGAATTATAGTCCAGAAAAATTATGGTTCCAGGCTCTGGTGGCAAGTATCGCAGTGGTGGTAGACTTAGGAGTATGACAAGTACTCAGAAACCTTCTCATTCTTAATGATTTTTAGAATCTCACCACACCAACCCTTCCTGCTGAGACTCTGCTCTGCTTAAGAAATAACCCCCAGCATATATATTATGAATGAATGAATGAATGAATGAATGAATGAATGAATGAATGAATGAATGAATGAACAGGCAATATATATTTGCTTGTTCTGTGCAGGGAACTCCAACTTCCCTGCAGCTTCTTGCTCTGCCCAACCCATCCTGTCTAAGACAGATGCCCTTCTTTGCAGGAATCATAATCCTGCACATGTTCAGGCAACTGTAAGTAAAGAAATGTTTTTTATTCTTCTACAAATGTCTCAGAGGGAGTTACTGAGACTTTAAATACCAGTTAATGAGAAAGGCCCTTGGAAAATTACCACAAAGTGTCTGAGAAATCCCATGAGATTTCCCATGCATCCTGTGCAGGAATCAATGCCATCCTGTGCAGGAATCAATGCCATCCTGTGCAGGAATCAAAATAGTGCTGCACAGCCTGGCGTTTGTCCCTCTCCAGATGAATCCTGTGCAGAAAAGATGCTAATTAATAATAATTGTGCAATTCTTGGACTTTCTTCCTTTGAAAAAAGGACCATGAAACCTCTAAGAAATCCCATGAGATGTTTTTTCTCACTTCTACAAGATCAAGACATTAGACTTCAGTGTGGTCTCTTTCTGGCACTGGAGCCTAATATGGGACCCTGTCTCTCGTGGGTTGTCTGCCCACAACAGAGATCTATGGGTCACAACAAGATCCCAGCATATACATCTTCGGGAAAACTCAGGGCTGAAACCAACCCACCTGAATGGGTCTGAGGATATCAACCGGTCATCACGGGTTCCCCTGCAGATCCGTTTGGCCTCCCTTGCGTTCCGATCACAAGCGGCCGCTCTGAGCTGGGCTGTTTTGTGATGTGTGAAAAGTTTCTTTTGTCTAAATGGGGAACACATGGCCAGGGCTGATCAAGGAAGACCGAGCGGCCGAAGAGGCCTCTTGTGAGAAAAAAAAAAAAATTAAAAAGAGGAAACAGCAAACAAGCTAGAAAGATAACATTTCAAAGCAACCTTTAAATGAGTACCAGATCCAGCTACTAGGAAGATCTATAGCGTTTTTGTCCTCGAGTGCTAAAAGGGGATCTGATTAGCATTAACATCATCATGATGAATTTATTTGCAAGAAAAACAGACCGGCTGTTTTTCCCCCGTCGCTCCCATTTCATCTTAGATATCCAACAGACAAACAAATGTACATCCTTTTCTTATTTATTTATTTCCATCGTTCATTTGTTTGATTTATAGCCCACTTTTCTTCCAAAACTGGAACTAAAAGTGGATATCCGGAAACTATTCAAAGTGCAGGTTCTAACCTATAAAGCCCTAAACAGCTTGGGCTCAAGCTTTCTCAAGGACCGTGTCTCCCTTTGAGTCGGCTTGGGTATTAAGATCATCAAGGTAAGCCTTTCTCCCAGTCCCGCCGTGTTCTCAGGTGTGTCTGGTGGGGACACAGGATAGGGCCTTCTCTGTGGCTGCTCCCAGACTGTGGAACTCCCTGCCACTGGAGGCCAGCCAGGCTCCATCTTGGCTGTCCTTCCGCAAACAAGCAAAGACCGTTCTCTTCAGGCAGGCTTTCCCTGAGTGACCGGCTGCCTGAGTGGGGTTCTTTAATGGATTGTCGTGCCTTGTTACTACGAACGTGTTTTTAGTGTTGATTTTGTTGCCTGTTTTTTAGTGTGTTTGTTTGATCCCTTTCAGTTGTGTATACTTACAGTTTTTAGCTATAAATATTGTTTTTTAGTGAGCCACCTCGGGTCTATTTTAAGGAGAAAGATGGGGTAAAAAAGCTAGGCCTAGTTCAACCTACGAATGGGAGCTTGGGAGGAGCTAGGCCTAACTAGGCCTCACAGCCTTTTAGTCTAGACCTTTTTCCCAGGCGAGCCACATTAAGCTGTCTACGAGGAGTGTGTCTGCTAAAGTTTCCAAAATAGAGAATTATGGGAAATGTAGTCCAAATAATAAAGCAGTTGCCTCTGGTCTCACAGCTATTCAGCATAAAATAAGTTATCAAGCTTTTTTCTTTCTTTTTTTCTTTGCTCCTCATATAGCACTTCTAGATCCTAGGTCAGCGGTCTTTTAATCTTTTGTTCATGTCCTTTTCCCCTCAGCTTTGGAAAACCCAGCTACGCAGAACCGCTGGATGAGGCCACTCTGATCCATGCCGTGTGGAAAGTGGTGCTCGGAAGTAAGTGTCATTGCTTAGGTAGCCAACACAGTACAGCCCCCATGCAAAAGGGAGGATCAGCAGTTAGGAAGAAATCTCAAGATTTGCAGGCATACAGAAGCATCTTTGAAGGGAAATAAACAAAGCAGAGAACAGTCCAGTTCGGAGACCAAGGAACACAATAAGTTAACGGATTTTGAGGGAGTAGGAAAACCCGGCTGAAGGAAGAACGGAATGGAATGTCCCAATGGTCATTCCTGGCTGTCTTATTAAGTAGGACACTACTGCAGGACTGCTTTATTTTGATAGCTCAGTGGCTTAAGTCTCTGGCTGCAGAGCCAGAGGTTGGGAGTTCGATTCCCCCACTGGGCCTCACGGGAGAAGAGCCAGCCTGGGTGGCCTTGGGCCAGCTGCACAGTCCCAGGGCACCCTAGAAGAAGGGAACAGGAAATCACTTCTGAGTATTCTCTACCTGGAAAACCCCTTAAAAAGTTTGCCATTGACTTGACGGCACAGGATGATGATTATTAATGGAAGGGAAAGAAATGTTTGCTTCGTTGAGCGAGAATAAGACCTATCCAAAATGGGCACATTCCCTTGCAGATGCTGAGTGTGTCCATTGGGTTAGCATGTGTCCAGTTTTTAGTGCAGAAAACTCAACCATCCCTCAGCCATCAATCTTTCTGGAAAGACTGGACAAAACTGTACGGAACAGAAAAAAAGCCGCAGCCGAGAAAGGAAGATTACTGGAGAAGGGTCAAGAGCCTTACCTGAACCTTGGTCTTTTTCCCAAGCAAAAGAAAATATTATCTCACCCTTTAAATAATAAGAGGGGAAAAGTCAAGACCAATGTTAATCCAGGCTGCTAAGGAAAACAAACAGCTGGTGGAAAGGGAATAGGAACGACTAAGCGGCTGAAAAGAATCCTAAAACCATCTTTCTTTGAGCCAGGTGAAAGGAACAGAGAAGCGGGGTTTCCTTGGGCTTGGTGGGGAAAGACGGATAGAGTTAAACCCACACCTTTAATGGGAAAAGTTTGCCTGTTTTTTGGTGGGGGGAAAGCATATACAACAGGGAATTCTTGTTTACTGTTTTTAAAACAGTGTAATAGATCAACTTCGGCTTAGATATCTTGAGGAGTTGGGTACATAGCTGTGGAGCTAGAGGTCAGGGGTTCGATTCCCTACCTCCTGGGAGAAGAGCCAGCCTGGGTAGCCTTGGGCCAGCTGCACGGTCCCAAGGTTGCCCCCTAGAGGAAGGGAAGGGTCAAGCACTTCTGAGTCCTCTCTAACTAAAAAACCCTGAAAAGAGTCACCATATGTGCTGTCACATGATTATTATCATAAAATATTTTATTTTGAACTGGCATCATCTCGACTGATTATGGGTTGTTTTAAACAATGAATCGTGTGTCTTCTAACCAATTAAAAAAAAACCATTACTTTGAGATAGAATTGCTCACGTCTCAGTATAAGGAGTTTGAAGGTAAGAGGTTGAGAGTTCAATGACTCACTGTACTTCCTTAACTCTAACAGTTAAGAAATTTTTCCTGATATTCAGTCTAAATCTGGCTTCGTGTGGTGTGAACCCATCATGACGTGTCCTACACTCTGGGATGATCGAGAACAGATCCTGTCTCTCCTCTGGAGGACTACCTTTCAAGGATTCGAAAAGTGCTATCCTGTTTCCCCTCTGTCTTCTTTTCTCAAGGCTAAACCTGCCCAGTTCCTTCAGTCTTTCCTCTTAGGGCTTGGTTACCAGTGCCTTGATCATCCTCGTTGCTCTCCTCTGAACTGGCTCCAGTTTGTTGGCAACCTTCTTAAAGTTTTGTGTCCAAAACTGGACACAGGACTCTTAGATGAGGCCTCACCTGTGCCGAACAGAGGGGGACTTGTACCTCACAGGACTCAATACAGAGCTAGACAGACTGAGGATCTGACTTGTTAGAAGGCAGTATCCTGTGTTCCTAAATTAGCTTTTTTATTCTTTTGTTTTGTTTTAATTTTTTTTAAAAAGTCCTTCATATAGTCAAGGCCCGGGAATACCTGTGAAGAGGTTCACCCGTGTTTAACATCACCAAAGCAAACATAGCAATGGTGGAGCCAGCGCCCGTATATTTTGAACAAGGTCAATTAAACCCATGATTAAGAATCACTTCCCCTGCTCCATCTTTGATAATTCCCACTCGCAGTAAACATAAGTCCCCACCCTAATGGGACAGAGATGTGCAAATATTAATAATTCAAAAAGAAACAGAGAATGAAGAGGGAAAGTGGGAAACCATTAAAGGCGAATATTTGAAAGTGAGTAAATCATCGGTAGTTCTCCAAGTCTTATTCCCAGAATAACTCCTAACGGCCGGGGGTGGGGGACCCTCTGGGAACAATAAACAATATAAGATCAGCTATTTCTAAATAAATAAACGCACATAGTTTTAAGTGGCAGTAGTTCTTTCTTGGCTCCACGGAGGAGCCTATGGCTGTTTACCGTGTCTTTTCCAGCAAAGCCTTGAGGAAAAGAAGACTGAGGGGAGATAGGATTGCACTTTTCAAATACTTGAAAGGCTGTCCTACAGAGGAAAGGCAGGATCTGTTCTCAAGCATCCCAGAGTGCAGGACACGCAACAATGGGCTCAAGCGACAGGGAGCCAGATTTCGGTAGAATATCAGGAAAAACTTCCTAACTGTTAGAGCAGTACGACAATGGAACTAGTCCCCTTGGGAGGTGGTGAGTGCTCCAACCCTGGAAGCATTCAAGAGAAATTTGGACAACCACCTGGCAGATATTCTTTGATTTGTATTCCTGCCTTGAGCAGAGGGTTGGACTGACTCTATGAGAGCCAAACGGATCTGGCTTTTAGTGGAGCCAGCTTAACCCCAGTTGGTAGAGGGGGCTTATATCCCACACGGGGAATGTAAAGACGTGATGAGGAAAGTTATTTTCAAATGATAACTTCCAGTCTGAAGGTGGGAACTCAGGGGAGGGGGGGTGAGAGACCAGCTAAATGCTCATGCGATGGAAACACACACCAGGGAGGATCAAAATTCATGCAGGTATGTCGCTCCAGTGTGAAGGGATGAGATGTAAGATTCAGAGGCCTTCAGAGGTCTACCTGGGGTGCAGCTGCAGGCTACCTGTTGAGCTCAGCCATCCTTCTCCACCCATTGCCATGGACTGTTAACAGTCCTTAACAGTGGCCTTTCTGGTGAGTGTGGTCCTGATCTTTCTGGGGAGGGATGAAAGGGGAGCTTGATCCATAGGAGACAGATGGTTTCTAAGGCCTCCACCCCAATTGAGTGAGGGATTTCCTATATGCACATGGATGACCTCCCTGATCCCTCTCTCAAACCAACAACCTTCTCAGTCCAAAATGAGTACATCTTAGTCATCCAATGAGTGTCCTTTGTCCTTCAATCGAAGGAACCTTGCTGATGGTGGTCCTGAGCCATTGCCCCTCCTGTGTTGGGCCATTCTCCTGTTGAGTGACTGTTTGGTTTCTCCAATGTAGAGCTCCGAACACTCCTCTTTGCATTGTACCGCATATATTCTGTTCCTCCTGTTGTGTTTGGGTCTTTCTGCTGTACCACATTGGCTCCCATGCTTGGTGTATACCGTATTTTTCCGTGTATAAGACGCCCCCATGTATAAGACCAAATTTTCTAACCCAAAATTAAGAAATCTAAGTGGGGCTTAGCAAGTGGAGGGGAAAGCAGGGATCAAAGCCCTGCAGGATCACTTTGATCCCTGCTTTCCCCTCCACTTGTTTTTGTTCTCTCCTCAGCTTACTTCCATGTATAAGACGACCCTCAATTTTTAGTCTAAAGATTTTAGACAAAAGTATAGTCTTATACACGGAAAAATACGGTATATGTTTCCCTACATTCAGATGTCTTCAGAAAGGCAGTTTTCCACTGTGATGGTGTAATGGTGATCTTGTTTTGCCTGAGACACCTATTACTTTGGGATTAAAATCAGGAAGGATTTGGCCTTTGGTTGAATCAGCAGTGGGATAAAGCAGACTTCTCACCCCACCCTCCTACACCACACTAAAACACATAAACAACTTCTAACCGGTTGACTTCTCTAGGTCTTGGCTGGCTTAAGAAGGTGGTTCGAGAGGTGAAGTCCTTGTAATTAATCCCGCATGCCAATCAGACTTCATCAGCAAAGCTCCCTTCATTAAGATGTGTTTTTTTAAAAAAATGTTAAGCCACATGATAAACATTTTTGAACAGTTCACATCTGTCTTTCATAGAAGAATTGTAATTCATATTTAAGATTTGGGTGGGTTTTTTTTAACCTCATCTTCCTGAGATAGTTATGCTTCGGAAAGATGCTTTCCATCCAGGAGATGGACCAGCTTTTATTTTTCCATGGGGGTCTGCCGCAGATGATACTTACCAAACAGTAAGCTACAAATAGAGAGGGTTTCCCCTCAAAACCCTGCCAGAAAGGGAGGGTGTGGGATTTCCCAAGTGTCATTATATTCAGAGTGGGTTGGCTTTAGTCTTTTCAGACAATAGGGTCTGCTATTAAAATAATAATCTTAGAACTGCAGGGCTGGAAGGGACACCCTATGGATCATCGGGTCCAGCCCCTGTAAAGGGGAATCAAACTCCCAGAGATCAAAACCATTGAGCTATCCAGTAGCTCATTAAGGATCATCATCCTCATCTGCAGAGCTGGAAGGGACCCTCTCAGTCATCAAGTCCAGCCCCTGTCAATGTGGCACAATGGAGAATCGAACTCCCAACCTCTGGCTCTGCAGCCAGAGATCTAAACTACTGAGCTATCTAGTAGTTCATTAAGGATCATCATCATCTTGGAATTGCAGGGCTTGGAAGGGACCCTATGGATCATTGAATCCAACTGTATAAAGGAGACCCAGAGGGGAATCGAACTCCTGACCTCTGATTCTTTAGCCAGAGACCTAAGCCACCGAGCTGTCCAGTAGTTCATTAAGGATCATCATCATCACCATCATCTTGGAACTGCAGGGCTGGAAGGGACTCTGTCTATCATCAAATCCAGTCCCTGCAAAGAGGCCCAGTGGGGAATCGAACTCCCATCCTCTGACTCCGCAGGCAGAGACCTAAACCACTGAGCTATCCAGCAGTTAGAACAGAACTGGAGAAATCCAGGTTCAAGTCCCTGCCACCATGGAGCTAGTTCGATAACCTTGTTTTCATCTCTAGTTTTCAACTTAACCTACCTTGCAGGGTCGCTGAGAAGATAAAATGGGAAAAAGTGAGTGAGCCCAAGGAAAGGCAGGATAAAAATCTGACCAACAGATAAATCAATCAGTCTTTATTGTACGGTTACAGACAGACCCAATAAATAAATGACTATAACTTCAAGATCTAACAATCAAAACTGGGTGTAAAGGCATGCAAGAATGTGTTACCTCTGAGCATGTACAGAGTCCAAGAATTTGTTTTCAGTCAAGTGTGCTATCAAGAAGATTCTGACTTGTGGAGACCCATTCCAGGGTTTTCTAGGTAGGGGATACTCAGAAGTGGTTGAGCCTTCCCTTCCTCTAGGGGGCAACCTTGGGACTGTGCAGCTTACCCAAGGCCACCCAGGCTGGCTCCTCTCTCAGGAGGCACAGTGGGGGAATCGAACTCCCAACCTCCGGCTCTGAAGCCAGAGATCTAAACCACTGAAATATCAAGCCAGCTAATTATGACTTATGGCAACCCTTTTCAGGGTTTTTCAGGTAGAATATATGAAGTGGCTTCCCCTTTCCTTCTTCTGGGGATGCCCTGGGACTGTGCAGCTTGCCCAAGGCCACCCAGGCTGGCTCTTCTCCCAGGAGGCCCAGTGGGGGAATCGAACTCCCAACCTCTGGCTCCACAACCAGATCCAGCCACTCTCAGTAAATCCATATTCCTCGTCCAAGTCTTTAAAAGTGTAGGAAGTTAGAGATGGGGGAAATTGCTTTATCCAAAAAGAGTAAGTTCTCTCATCTCTGGGTAGAGTACAGCAGTGGTAGGGGGACCCTGCCACTTCAGAGGGTGTGCCATTTAAAAAAAAAATGCTTCCCTGATTCTTAAATACGCTCCTGTAAAAAAAAAAAAAACACAAAGCTTTAACATCAAGGAGAAAGCTTCTGAACCAGGCTCTTGTGCTGTTTTTAAAAATTCAGGGAGATCTATGGATACTTTCTCATTTGGAGAATGTGATCCACCCCCACCACCCGTGATCTGAAATGGTACCCTCCATTCCATCTCTGAATTTCCCCATGTATAAACAAGGCTTGGAAGAGAGGCAAGGGGATCAAGCAAGCAAGGGAATGGGGGAGAGAGAGAGAGATGGAAACATATATTGTAAAATATTGTAATTATTGAGCATAAAACTCACGGGGTGGCCTTGGGTCAGTCTTTCGCTTCTTCAGCAAGACCCACCTTACTGTGGCAAAGTTTTCTTTAGCTGTGCACCAGAAGTGCAGGGATTTAAAGAGCAGAATTAGTTTCACGTTTCCCCATGTTGGTCCATCTGTTTTTTCCCCCCTCATCAACTGTCACTTACAGTCTCAATTACTCCCTCTGAGACATGAGATGGAGAACAAAATAAGGTTTCGTCTACTTAGAGATCACACAGATCAAACAGCAAACTAAGAACAAACATGACTGCTTGCAGCAACAGGCCTCAAGAGCTTAACTGCTTCCAAAAGACTGGAGGTGGGGAGAGAGAGAGAGTAGAGAGGTGGGGCTTTCTTTGAATCAGAGGCAGGGAAGAAACTATTGGTTAGTACTGTTAGTGATTGACAGCCACCCCAGCCCAGAAAGGTCCCTCCCTGCCACACCTACTAGAGCCAGCATGTGAGGTTGCAAACCCCCCAACACTTACAGGGGTGCTATGTGATGAAAAACAGGAAGAAGATAACTGGGTACCTGTTTTTAGCTCATGGGGAGAAAGGCAGAGGATAAAAATACAACCTACGTACATCCAGAAATATTCAATTTATTAATTGGTAGATAAGCAAGTGGACTAATGCCAACTGATGAGTAGGAATAAAGTCTAGATCTTCATTCAAGTTAGGGCCTTCCATCCAAGTCCACCCAGAGGGAAATGAAGGTGTTAAAATCATTAAGGACAGCGTCAAGCTGACAAGAGCAGAGATCCTGTGGAGTTACTTCCCATCCATCAGTGTCAAGAGAAGGTCAAAGGGGAAACCGTTTATCCTTCCTGATAACCTTTCTCTGCTTAGGAGATGAGAAGCTGAAAGAGATCTGGTTTTGAAGGGCTGGCTTTCACCTTTCCTCCCTCCCTCCCTCCCTTCCCACAAGCCCACCCCCTACTCATCCATTTAAACCTGCCTGAAGGTGGCAAGGTGCCTTATGCTTGGGATGTGATGGATAGATGGTGGGTCCCTTTAAAAATAATAATAATAACAGACGTCGGTCAGTTGATAGGGTGTCGCTCTTAGCGAAAGGCTCTTGAGGAGGAAGAAGGGTGTATCTCGGATCAAACTGGGTCAATTTCAAACCCCAACTCCAGAAGAAAGAGATGTTCAAGATCAAAGACTTGTGAATGTTTTCTAGCAACACAGATGTGGTTCCCTCCAGGTTCCTACTCTTGAATTATATACACAGACACCATGAGCAGAGAGTAAATGGTGATGCTCTCCCTCCCTCCCTCCCTCCCTCCCTTCCATTCCTTCCATTTGTCCCTATTCCTGACATAACAACATAATAATTACGTGCCATCAAGTCAATTCTGAGTTCTTGCAACCCTTTTCAGTGTTTTGCAGGTAGAGAATACTCAGAAGTGCTTTCCCATTCCCTTCCACTAGGGGCGCCCTGGGACTGTGCAGCTTGCCCAAGGCTACCCAGGCTGGCTCTTCTCTCAGGAGGCACCGTGTGGGAATCGAACTCCCAACCTTCACCTAAACCACGGAGTTATCCAGCCAGCTCATTCTGACTTATGACAACCTTTTCAGGGTTTTTCTAGGTAGAGAATCCTCAGAAGCGTTTGCCTTCTTCTGGGGTGCCCTGGGACTGTGCGGCTTGCCCAAGGCTACCCAGGCTGGCTCTACATGCAGGAAGCGCCGTGGGGGCATCGAACTCCCAGCCTCTCTGGCTCCTCAGCCAGGGACCTACTCACAACCCCCAAAAGGCTGCGCACAGAAGCTTCTCGGAAGTGAATTGTGCCAACCCATGGAGAGACTTGTGATGTACTGGCGCAGGACGCACTAACTTCCTAGTGCGCGGCTTTATCTTCTCACCCACCCCTGGGAAAAGAAGAAAAACGCCGTGGGATGTTCTTGAGCGTCGTGCGCTCTCTCCCTGCCCGCTCCCCGTGGCTTTCTCACGGCGACGCTCCTGCCTAGAAGCGCTTCCCAAACCGCCTTTTCGCTCCTCTTCGGCTGGCGTTGGAGAGCTCAAGCTGGCGGGGAAGGCGACCGTCTTTGCCAAGTAGCAAAGTCTCTCTCTCTCTCTCTCTCTCTCTCTCTCTCTCACCCCCCCCCCCATCACGCCTCGCTAGATTTGGGGAGCCTCCCCCGAAGGCTTTGGAGAGCGAGCCAAGAGCGCGCGCGAGAGAGCCGGGCGAGAAAGCCGGCAGGAACGCGTGAGAACCGCCCGTGCGGATCTTCCTCTGCCCCGTGGGCCACGGAGGCGCCCCTCTCTCCGACCAGCGGTGTCAGAGCCCTGGGGAGAGGAGAAGCGAGCAGAACAAGAGAGAGAAGAAAAGAGAACAGCCCCGCGATTCGATTTCACGCCAATTTGGAAGCGCGCCCGCAGCGGTGGCTTCCGGGAATCGAAGCTGCATATCTCGGGGGGGGGGGGGTTGGAGGGGACGAGGGGAGAAGCACGAGGTCCCAACTTCAAAGGCGGAAAACTGATCGCGATCCGGGATCAGTCCAGACATTCCAGAAGGAGCTGATCGCTGGAGATAAGAGAAAAATAAGTATTGATGCCGGCGGTGATGCTAGACATGATACAAGTAATAACAGGGGGACTAGCGAGCATGGTAATAATAGCAACAGTAATAACAAGAGTTTGCGAGGATGTCAGGAAAGATAAGGAAGACATCGCTTTAATGATATAGTTAATAAAGGATGTGTTGACATAATTAAAAGACAGGAACAAAACTAATAAACAAGAAGTGCACAATATTTTATCCTTCACCAAGAATTTACATGTCTTTCCTCCTCGTTATTCCCAATTACAGGAAAGATCGAGCGCCGATCTGTGCGTGTCTGTGGGAGATCCGCGTAAACGTCCGTAATTTGGAAAACGACCATTACCTTCCGTTTAATTTTTAGTGAAAAATTAAAAAAAAAAAAAGAACAGTAGTGTCTGGCTGGAATTGAGACTTGTTGAGTTTATATTGAGCCTTCTTTTTTACCTTGCTTTTCTTCCCCTTCCTTTCGAACTCTGCAGATTCGCCGAAGCCCTAGCTGATGTGGACCCAATCCAGCCAAACTTTCCCCCTCTGTTTGATTTCAATGGGAGAGATTCCAGGTAGAGACGCATTTCATTATCTCATTGAAATCCACCAGGTTTCAAACTCCCGGAGATTCCGAATTAGGGCAGAGTTAAACTATATCGGACTTTTACTTATAGTTGTTGTCATCTGGAAGTAACTAACCTACTCTCTACATGTCTACTCACAAGTAGGGTCCCTTTAGAGAAGAGAGGAGCTCCGAGTAAAGGTGCGGAATCGAACCCAGCAGGTTTAGCCGCGCTCCTTGGTGGACCATTTTACCCACATTTAACTCACAAGTAAGTCGTAAAGCAGGGTTTGCCCAGATAATGTATTTTACGCCTGCGATCTCACAGCGCAGTTCTATACCTGTGTACAGGTCTTTAGGCTAACGTTGCTTAGGTTGGAAAGAAAGAAAGAAAGAAAAAGAAAAGGAGGGAGGGAGAAAGAGAGAAAGAGAAAGATTAATGTATATTTAATACCATCATTTAATGTAGACAGCCGATCAGTTTGGAAATGAAACACTTTGAGTACATCAATAAAACGAATGCTAATAAATAATTATAATAAATGCCTGGATATGTTATGTCAGAATCAAACCATGTCAAGTAGGATAATTACACTCAATCAAATATTCTAGCTAATTTTATTTCATTTATTTCTTACTAGATCGCTTTCTAACCTTCCTGTGCGTGAAATGTATTCTTAGCGGTTTGCTGTGTTCTATCTCATTATTAATGTTCGTATTATTAATATTCGGATTTTGAGAGGTGGGCTGTAGTCTGGAGTGGTGGAAAGGTTTCTTTCCTCCTCGTTCCAGCTTTGCAAGGAGTAAACCATTTTTAAAGCTTAAATTAGGCTGTTTATATTTTAGAATTTATTTCCCAAGTTTTTAAAAAAGATTTTGTTATCCCCTCGGAGGGTCCAAGCCCCATCTCACGGTTGTGCTAGGTCAAAATTATCACAGAAGCTAATTACATCCAATCAAACATTCAAGTTAATTAATTGTACCTTTTTCCTTATTAGTGCAGGTTTATTAAGAATCAAAAGCGGTTTTGATTCTTTCCGATCTCGCTCAATCAAACGGCTTTTCCTGTGTAGTCCGAAAAGCATTTTAACATATTTTTATTTCCCTGTTAGAAAACAACAAGAACATTTAAAAAATAAAAAACCCTTCGCTTCCTAAATAGGTTGATTCCAAATTTAGTTGTACTTAGAGTAGACCCACCTAAGGCACATCGGGAGACAGCTTAAGAACAAGACATGTCCCTTCTTTTTTAAAAGCAATCCTTCATCCCATAAAATAATTTTTTTAAAAAAAATTCCCAAGCATAAATCCAACATAAAGCACAGTTTTGCCTTAATATTGGAAAATTGGTCTCGATTCAGTGTGCCTTGATGGTCTCACTTTCCTTAATTCGAAAGGAAGGGAATGTCTCGTTGGGTATCTCTATTATTATTATTATTATTATTATTATTATTATTATTATTATTATTATTATTATTATTATTATTATTATTATTATTAAACACAGAGGTTGTGATGTCGTGGTTCAAATCTGTTGCCTTCAGTGGGAAATCAGAAGCACATCTCATTTGAGGGGAGGCTGAGAAGGAAAAGATTCTCCGTGGTGGAGTAAAATCTGTTTTATCCATGATGCCAATGGATAGGCAATGATTTTTTTTTAAATTTAAAAAACTGGGGATTCTGTGTGTGTTTAGGATCCGTGGATCCACCAAATGCTGAATAAAGCCATCAGGAGAAAAACTAGCGAGAAAGGACCGAGGGAGAGTCATTCCTGTTCTTAACTACATCTATAGCACAGATTTACCTGGAAGGTAAATCCGGTTTCAATTCAGGAACGGGAGGCTTCCACTCCGAATTGAAATCGGATTAAAATGCCAAAACTAACCTTCCCGGACCTGCATGGGACGGTTTGTAACTGTAGTACCCATCGGCCCCAATCATGCTGCCTGGGGCTAATGGGAACTGTAGTTTCTTAAACCCCTTTTGCACGATCCAGTGCCCCCCCCTTTCTGATCTGGAGTGAAACAGGTTTACATAGATTCCTAGGTAAACCGGTTTCAAGAGGACCTCGGCCTTAAAAAAAACCGCTGGAAAGAACCGCTGCTTTCTTTTTATTCGTTTACTTTTTGTGATAATAGCCATTATTATTATGCACAATTCGTAACCGCTTTGGAGGATGATGCAACTAAGCTTCGGAGTCACGTCTGTTTCAGAGATTCGGCAGGCAAATGCGATTTTCTGGCGCTGAGACAAACGTTTAACAAAATAACCCATAACGCAATTTGTCCTTCTCTCGCGTGCGCAAAAATCAAAGCCTGCGTAACTGTTTGTGGTGCATTTAATACTCCTCTTCCGCCTCCCCAAAAATCCATTTTTTTTTTTTTTTTTGCTGGATCTACATTCCGATGAGGAATTTCTGTCTTATGATTTCAACGCTTCTTGTCGCGGGAATCAAACTTGGTGAGCTCAGCTCGTTTCCCGGAAAACCTGTTAAATCAACCTTATTTAGGGGCGAACGGATCAGAATGGAAACGGCCTCTCTCCTCGCGCCGTCCTTTCAGTGGGATTAATTCGAGAGGCGGGATCTATCCCTCTTTCCTCCGAAGTAAACACTGGGGGACGTCCTGCCTTCTTGGGAAACCCAATGGGTAGAACTGTAGGGCCTTTAAATCGGTCCTGTTGAAAAAATCCAGGTTTAGAAGCCCTGAAGTATGGAGACTGTAAACAGAGCGGGGCAGAGAGCTGGCACTAGGGCTTTTGCCCCCTGCGGTCTACACTGATTTAGCAGATACACTGTTGGGAGGGTTAGGAACCCTTTTTCCCCTAAGAGAAAACGTGCAGGGCTTTAAATGTATCAGGACACGGTTCCCTTGCCTGTCCGTTTGGCCTCAGGATGTTGGAATTAAATTTAGGGAGGCGGACTTGAAAAGAGAAAGAGAAAGTGTTATATTTATCCATTTATCTGTTTGTGTATATTATTTATATGCCATCGTTCTCCCCATAGGCGACCCAAGGCGGCCACAACCATTAAAAACTATGCAATATTTTTTTAAAATACCATTTCAAACTGTATTTTAAAAAGGAACGCGACAATGATCATAGCCTTCCACTTGTTATCTCTAGAGGAAGTCTTAGGGCCATGCCAAAGCTCGGAGGGGTTCTATTTTGGACTACAAGTCCCAGAATCCCCTGCCAGGGAGCGGCAGGATGGTGAAAGTTGTTAGTCTCCCCCCCCCCCCCAAAAAAAGGAATCTTTTTAAAATCTGGGGAATTCCTTCCGAAAGTCCAACGAATAACTTGAGCGGACTGTGAAGGCCAGAAGTTGAAAACGTATTTTGGGGGGAGGGGAGGAGGGGACAAGAGTTGTGGAGGATTTTGGGATCTGTAGTCCAAAAAGAGAAAGGTAGGTTTCCAAGCTCTGCGGGTGACGGTAGCCCGCAGCTCGCTACCCAAACTCGGGCAAGTGAAGCTGCGTAAAAACGCGCCGCAGCATTGCGCGGCTGCGCAGGAAACCCAGGCCCCTTTCCAACGCCCGTGGTGTGGGGATCGGGGCCGCCTGGGCTTTACTCTTTGGAGGGAGGGCAGAGGAAAGTCCTGCCCCTTCCTGGGAAGGGTCCCAGTAAGCGTTATTGGCTTTTTCACCGCTTTTTCCAGAAGTTGGAAAGCTCTAGAGAAGGCGAGGGGCGCGAAAACGCAAAGCACCTGCTCTAAGGCAGGTTGGCGGGTCCACCTTACTTCTCTCTCCCCCCTCCTCCATTTTTTCCCCCGTGGAGTGACCGCCGAGAGGAGAGGAGAGTGGCTTTTATTCTGGGTAATTTATACTCCAGCCAAAAGCCAGGGCCGGATTTTACGGGCCTTGCCTTCAAGGTTGGACTATAAATTAGCCGGTGCGCGAAGCGGCTCGAATCAGGCGGAAGGGGGGAGGGAGAGAAAAAACGCTCAGAAAGAGCCCTTTGAACACCAGGAAAGCAAATTAAAAAGTCCAAAGAAAGAGGAGAAGAGCCCGTGGCAAGGCGAGGAGGAGGAGGAAGAAAGGGGCAAAGAGGGGAGCGCACGAACCCCTGGCCCAGCCTCGCCCTTTCCAAAACGCGCTCCAGGTCCTGGAACTTTGAAAAAGTCCGACGAACTCAGTGCTGTTATTTCTTTTCGTCCCTTTCCAGAAAAACCAAAGGGGTTTGGGAAGGGGGCCCTTTTAAGATCGACGACAGCCCACCTCACCCCACCCGCACCCCCATAATGGAGACGGCTTGATTTCCGTGGGGCTTCCTCCCTCCCGAACCGCATGGGTCGAGTTAGCTGGGGAAAGTTAGCTTCGGTTTCTGTCCCAGAAAACGGGTTGCCTTAAGGGTACCACAAGACTCCGGGTCGGTTGGGCGGCAGGCTGTAGGTTTGGGCGGCGCAAGGCAGTGGAAAAGGCCAGGTTTCGGCCATTTTAGCCTGGATATCAAGGCAGGATTAGAGGGTTACCCAGATCATGGCCTCTAAGGTTATCCACCTTCCCAAATGCTCCTGAATCCTGTCTAAAAGCAGCCCGGGGGCACTCTGGTGGGTTTCGCCTCCTAGAGGTGTGGGCGTTTTGGGGGGGGGGGGAAGGCCGACGATCTAATCTCATGGAACATGCTCAAAATAGACATATTCTCACTTGCGCACGAACAAGCCATATGCGCCGGGAAAGACTGGCGACCAGCGTTTAGCTTATCCTTCTGTGAACATTTCCCACTCTGGCTTTTTTCCAGCCCTCCCACCCGCTTCGCATCTGCCGGGTCTTCCTTCTTATGAGGTGGAAAACTGGATCGAGTTCCCACACACGGACCACTTCATTTCCTTCTATTGCCGGCTCTTCTGAAGGCCGGGAGCGGGGCGGGCGTGAGCCTACAGGACAAGTTGTGATGATGAGGATAATGGTGACAGTGCAGGGAATCCTGGCAACAACACTGAGCCCAAGATGGATTGATTTACTTATTTACTCACTGATTGATTGATTGATTGATATTTTTTTTAAAAAAATTATTTTTTGGCAAGGCCTATGAAGAATTCTGCAGACCTCGAAAATTTCCAAATTTTGGATCAGAATTGTTAAAGAAATTTCACGCTGTGCATTTTGCCCTTGTCCTAGACGAACAAAGATTATTGTTGTTATTATTATTATGCAAAAAATGTAACTTGCCAGTCTCAAAAACCCATGGTAGATCATCACCTAGAGAAGGTGCCAGAAACGGATGAAATTTATATACCTTGAACATAACACACCAGACACAGTAGTAATAGAATGAAGAAACGTCTGGATCGTTGACGTTGCAATTCCGAGGGATGCCAGAGCTTAAAATAAAGAATTGGAAAAACTAACAAAGTACTGTACAGAGACCTGGCCATCGAAATATCTCGCATGTGGATGAAACACACTTCAGGGGTCCCCGTAGTTATCGAGGCTTTGGGAACAATATCAAGAAATTTCACACAGTATTATAAGCGGTTGCAGATCTCAGAAATCACACCATCAGAGCTACAAAAAAACGGCAATATTAGGAACAGTATACATACTGCACCGATATTTAACAGATACTTAGGTTTTTGGTTAAAACTTGTATCTGCTATATAATACCAGTCAATATTTTTATAATTTTAATTGGCTGTGCTTGGTATTGTTGTTGTTGTTATTTATTATTTATTATTATTTGGATAGTTCAGTGGTTTAGGTATCTGCTTCAGAGCTAGAGGTTGGGAGTTCGATTCCCCACTGGGGCTCCTGTGAGTATAGCCAGCCTGTGTGGCCTTGGGCAAACTGCACAATCCCAGGGTGCCCCCAGAAGAAGGGAATGGGAAACCAAGTCTGAGTCTTCTCTACCTGCAAAACACTGAAAAGGTTCGCCATAAATCAGAATTTACTTGCTGTCACATGATTATTATCGTAAAATGTTTCTTCTGGGCACTTTTGAGTATTCTCTACACGAAAAACCCTGAAAACTACCTTCATAAGTCAAAATTGACTTGAAGGCATTATTATTATTATTATTATTATTATTATTATTAAACATTGTTGTTTTCATCCAGTTGAAGAGATCCATGGATCAGGTTGCTGAGCCCCCTCCAATAATTCCCAGCTTTGATTCTTACCCGGAATAAGCTGAAGTGAGTGATTTTCATCTTACTTTGCAGGGAAAAGTGTTATTTTAATCATTTTGAAACGAGTCTTCGGATTAGCTCCATTCTGCAGTTCCCGCTTCGGGCTCCAAGCTACTTAGAAGCAGAGCCGCCCAAAAAAATTATTTGCCGGACTTCCAAAGCAAACAATGCTAGATTAAGACAGATGGCTCCGACGAGCCGATTTCGGCTGCAGAGAGCCGGTCGAAATTTAGATTCCTCTTTAATACAAAGGTGGTTTTGAACCATTTTCGAAAAACCGAAGTGGTTTCCCGGTAAGGCTGAACTGCAGTGCGCCCTTACCTAACATTCCAGAAACCGTCAAATAGGTTCCAAATATTTATTTTTATATTTTTCCGTGGGAACGAACTTTCCGCACTGCAACGCACTGATTAATTTACGGATCCTGCTTGAGAACCGCTTCCTATAATAAAACGTGTAAGCAACACACAAAGCTCTCTCAACTGTACTTCTTACATGCGCACATCCTAACGATTTTGGAAATACTCCAATACATTGGTACACCACCTTCCCAACAGCAAGCAAGCAAGCGAACAAACACGACCCTCTCAGGACAGCTAAGAAATACCACTCATACCAACTCGTATGATGAAACGAGTACGATTGTCCCCAAAATCCGTATCGGTCCAAACTCGGTTTAAAGAGAGGCATCTTATCCACGGCTTCTCTAAACGCGGTGTGAAAGCGAACTGATCGTACCGGCGGAGCGTGTTCCGCGTTGTGGAGGCGAGTAGGAAATATATATATATACATGACAGAACCGTACAGATTAATTTTAAAATGATCCTTTATTTACGAACCAGGAAATGAATAACCACCACGTTAGCAAGGGACCCTCTGGATCATCAGACCCAGCTCTTGTCAAGGAGACACCGTGGGGAATGGAACTCCCAACCGCTGACGCTGCAGACAGAGGCCTCAGCCACGGAGCTATGAATGTATGAAAACTGGAGGTTCCCCCTCATCGGGGAGAAAACCCAGTCCGGAATGAAGACGGAGACCAATTTTTCCGCACCTCGGAAAAGGGCAGAACGCTTTTCGGTAGAAAAACACAAAAATAAATGGTTTTTAATGTTTCTCGGAAGCCATTGCTGGCGTTTCCAGAATGGAGAGGCTTTTGGAAAAGCATAAAAAAAAGGAAAGCGAAAGAACAACGTCTCTTTACGCCACCAGACGGCGGGATATGAGAAGGAAAAATGTTAATCCCGGGTGCTAATGATGAGGATTCTCCGGGTAGGCGGAGAGGAAATCCGAGTTGGTTTTGACAGATCCGAGAGAAGGACACGAAACTGGGCGGCCCAGGCGGGAGGGGGTCGTGAATGCCAGCCAGCCTGGCCTGAGAAAGATGTCAAAGCAGGCCAATGGAAGCTCAGAAGCGGCCTGGAAAGGTGGTTCTGTTGGCAAAGGGCGCGCGGCGCCAAAAGCGGACGGGGGCCCCGCGAAAGAGAAAAGGAAATAGCAAGGAAATAGCATTGGATTTGAAGCGAGTTTCAAAAGCTGGAGGGAAAAAGGTGGGAACCTGAGATTTCTCCAGACTGGGACAGGATCTCCTCCTTTTTTTGTGGATTCTCGGAGGAGGAAACCGTGGCTGAGAACAGGTAGGGTTGAAAGAAGAAGAAAAGGAAGAGGCGGTGCGCCCTGGGCGCACGGCTCTCCAAAAGCGCACGGCTCTCGCCAAAGGCGCACGGCGTGAACGAGGTGCGGGGGCGCACCCAAGCGCCTTCCTTGCCATCACACATGGAGGGCCGCGATACTCCCTAAGCGAATTAATCTCCTACTCCCTTCTCCCCCCCCTCCCCAGTTCTGCTACCCTTCTGAGATTCCAGACGCCCCTCCTGACACCCTGACCCTCCCCTTCCTTCCCTCTCACCCGCCTCCCGCTCGGGCCTGGCGGCCTTCCATGTCAGAGTTCACGGATCTGCCGAGCCGCCTTGAACCTCCAGCTGTAAAAAGACGGATATTAAATCCCTTCTAATGGATCCCGCGCGAAGAAGGGGTTGTGTTTCCATGTTTCCAAAGGAGAGCAAGGGTGTTTGGGCTGGGGAGAGGGGAAAACAGCGAACATTAAAAGTTTGGGGGGGTGAGGGGGTGGAGAGGCATCAAAGCTGACTAGGAAATGCCCCCCCTTTCCTTTGTACCCGCACATCCTAATATGTGCTGCACCTGGCTTTTTAGTGGGGGGGGGGAGAGGTGGTCGAAGATGGGGTTATTGCCTCTTAGAGAAGTTTTATTTTATTTTCAATTTTCAATTTTTAATTAATTTTTTTCAATTTTTAATTTTTTTAAAAATTGTTTCTTGATTTTGGAGGGGAATATTTTCTTGGCCAGAAAATATTTTCTTGGCCCACTGGGACGTAGGATTTGTATGCCTAACTGCCGGCCACAGACAAAAGAAGGCCCCTTTGATTTCCCGTGGATTTGAACATGTTAAACGTGTATAAATAGCATTTGCAGCTCTCCTGAAGCCTTACAGAACTAACAGCTTCCCTCTGGCCACCAGTAGCTCATCCTGGGGAAGGTAAACTGCCCCTGAAAATAGAGGTTCCATTTCACTCTGCTGTACATTAAAGCTCTGGAAAGATTTTTTTTCTCTCTCTCCCTGGAAGAGTTTAACAATCTTTTGTCTGGAACTGATAAGAGTTTTGCCTCTGTTCTTGTGCTGTTACATTTGTCCCAAACGTCAGCTCATGTCCCAACCAGGCCATGCGACAAAACAACTGTTTTCTCTGAGAATCTTATGGGTCGCAGGCAAGCGTTTTAATTCTCCCCTAATTTGCAGATCCCCCCCCAAAAGGGACCCTTTGCTACCCAATCGGGTTGAGGTTCAATTTTATCTGATTTGAGTTACTGGGACTGCTCCCCCCCAGAAGATATGAACCTGTTGCTATCACTGTTTCTGAGTTAATACAGAAATAGGAATCAGCTCATTCCCAATAGGAGACTGGTTTTACCTTCCTGAGCAAATCTGCCCATTTGCATCTAAAGCCAGGATCCAGCATTTGGGAAAGGCATTTGATTGATTCTTTAAAATTTCCAATTAAATAAGCATTCCACAAACAGGGGTTCGTGGTAGCGATCAGGGCTGCCTAAGCCCTGAACCAGGATGAATTTGGAGGTTGCCAAAATTTTCTTTGGAAAGTTGGGGGCTCGGGAGAAGCGTGTAGCACACCTCCAGCACCTGTTCATGAAAGGTTTTGTCAGTCCCCAGTAGCTGTTACCGTACTGTGGCAGGGAGTTCCACAAGACAATTATGCATCCTGCAGAGAAGTGCTTCCACACCAGTCCTAAAACTATGGTTAGTCAGTGTCCATCCATAAATCTGAACCCTAGTGAAATCTAATTTTGGCATCTTGAAAGGGAGTCCTACAGAGGAGGGGCAGGATCTGTTCTTGAGTGCAGGACACGCTATAATGGGCTCAAGCGACAGGAAGCCAGATTTCGGCTGAATATCAGGAAAAACTTCCTAGCTATTAGAGCAGTATGACAATGGAACCCATGACCTCAGGAGGTGGTGGCTGCTCCAACATCGGAGGCCTTCAAGAGAAAACTGGACCACCCTCTGTCAGATCTGTTTTGATTTGAATTCCTGCCTTGAGGAGGGGGTTGAACTCAATGGCCTTAGAGGCCCCCTCCAACGCATTTATTCTGTAATTCTATGATGTTCTTTTTCCTTTCTTCTCTGCCTCCCTTTTTCTGATGGACCTGCAGTCACCCAAGGGCAATCAGCAGCGCAAATTCAGGCATGCCTCTTCTTATTAAACGTGCGTCTATTCCTATCAAACCCATTGCGTTCGAATTCCACCACGCACCCAAAAAAAGAGGAAATTTCTGAGATTCTCCATCTGAAGTGGGGAATGAAGGATTAAAAAAAAATGAAAAAGCTCCTTGCATGGTGAAAATCTCAGCCACCTGTCCCCCCCAGGAAACCTCTCTACTTTGACTATTCTCCATAATCAATCAGACTTCCTCCCTGCCGTTTCACTTCTGGCTTGTCTTTAAGATGTCATTTTTTAATCGGTGGGCATTTTTATGCTGTTTTGAGGATCTTGTAGACTTTTTGAGTGGGGGTGGCAGGGATCTTGTCTCCATTTTTTAATGGCTTTATTTATTTATTTATTTCCTGTAAAGCAACCTGGAGGATGTGACAGAACGATGGTAGAAAGAGACACTTCGATAAATCTATGCACATTCGGAGTGTGTGTGTGTGTGTGTGTGGTGAAAGCACCACTCCTCGTGTGGGCAAGATTTGGAACTGACCATGAACTAGGCGGGGAAACAGATGTATGCTAGAGCTTGTCCAGGCCTCTTTTATGTGTTAAATATTCATCCCCGAAGGATCATAGGGTGCTCCAGCTTGGGTAGAATAAGAACAGAATCATAGAATAATGAAGTTGGAAGGGACCTATAAGGCCATTGAGTCCAATTCCTGCTAAAGACAGGCATCCACATCAAAATGGATCTGACAGATGGTGGTCCAATTTTGTCTTGAATGATTCCAGTATTGGAGCGCTCACCATCTCCGTCGTCATGGGTTCTATTGTCGTACTGCTCTAACAGGTAAGAAGTTTTTCCTGATATTCAGCCAAAACCCACTTCCTCAGCAAAGCCAAGTGTATAAAGCTTATAGGCTGCCCCATAGTGCTTAATACACTCTCTGGGTGATTTACAACTTAATTATTCAGGTTACACATTGCCCCCCCCCACCTGCCCCAGCAAGCCAGGTTCTCAATTTACCAACTTCAGAAGGAAGGTTTGAGTCAGACGGGAGCCAGCTACCTGAGCCCAGGATTGAACTCAGCTCATGAGCAGAGTCTTTGCTGCAGTACTGCAGTTTAATCCCTGTACCACAAGGCTCATAAGAGTGGGACTTTTATTTATACATTTAGCACAAACTTGCAGCTACACTGGACAGTTATGGCAGTCGAATCCCATCTTCACTGCCGCAGATACATTTTACCAAAGGTTCTGTTGTTTGGTAAGGCACTCTGCTGTTGCTTAGAAAAGCGGATTAGTGCTCTCTAGCTAAGAAATTCCAGAGGGTCGCAAGATGGAGGCATGGCAATTAAATGGACATCAAACTGCTACGATGCCTTGGGAAGGATGAGGGTGGAAATGCTACCCGTCCCTATGTACAGAGGGTGAGAGATCTAAGACCATTAACGTTAGAGTCCAGAAGGCAGAGGAGTCAAAGACCTCTCTGCTGAGAGATCAACTCTACCAGTGGCATTTTCATGGCAGGAGCTGAGGGCTAATGGACCCAGGGTCTTGTTAGCCTCAATCTCCAGGCTACCGTCCCCAGACAGAGCAGGCCTTGCTCTCACATTTCGGAGGAAGTCAAACCACGTACATTAGCCCAAATCCTAATTATTATAGCCAACAGTGTAACACAGTTGACTAAATCTCACAGTGACCTTAAGAGGTTGGTATAGGCATGTGCTGAAGCACACAGAGCAGGCCCCAGTAACTCAGCATGCAAAAGCCAACCGCCTACGCCAGCTTCTTAATTCGCCACCTAGTTTTACGCCAATTCCTGTAAGCTGGTTTAAGACCTCAAGAAGATTTGGGCTGCTGTGCTCTCAGGAGATGGGATCCCAGAAGACTCTTAGGTTCAAAGCACAGATGGGAAAAGTGACATTTCTCCAAATATGAAAGAACTGAGCATGTTTAGTCTTGAGAAAAGGAGATTGAGGGGAGATGTGATAGCACTTTTCAAAGACTTGAAAGGCTGTCCTACACAGGAGGGGCAGGATCTGTTCTCGATCATCCCAGAATGCAGGACACGCAACAATGGACTCAAGTTAAAGGAAGCCAGATTTTGGTTGAATATTAGGAAAAACGTCCTGACTGTTAGAGCAGTACAACAATGGAAACAATGACCTCAGGAGGTGGTGAGTGCTCCAATAATGGAGGCATTCAAGAGGAAATTGGACCACCCTCTGTCAGATAGGCTTTGATTTGGATTCTTGCCTTGAGCAGGGGGTTGGTGGCCCTATAAGCCCCTTCCAACTCCATTATTCTATGATTCTATAGTTCCCAAAGCATGAACGTTGACTGTACTTAGTGAGGAACGTTGGAAGGGTACGATCCAGAAAAGGAACTTTTCCCATCTCTGGTTCAGATTTGAAAATGACCAGAACCAAAGAGTTGATGATCAAGGGGAGACAGGAGTGATTGTTTTCTTAATTAGAACATTCATGTCAGCCTTCTTACACAGTCTATGGGTCACTGGAATCTCTTACTAGGAAAAAAAAACTATTCCACAACTGACCCATAGAGGCAGGAAAACCAAGGGAAGAATTATGAAGATGTAGATGTAAAGTTCAGAACACCACTTAACTTTGCATGGATTCAGCTTGTATATTCAACTGCTAGTCCAGCACACATTCACCCACCAGAGACAATTTTATATCTCTGCCCTAGATATGAAGAAAACAGTGATCTTAGTAAATTCTCCGCTCTCTGTACAAGAGTTTTGGGAAACCTCACCAACCTACGCTAGCTGAATTCAGCAGATACGGGATAGTTAGAATAAGGAGAGGCTCGTGTTGTATCTTCCTGCCCCATAGCTTTTGAGGATGATGAGTGTGACACAAAACAGAAGGCACAAAACCCCTGGCTCAGCACCAAAACTAAGGTTGAAATCAGCACCAGAAATTTTAAAAACAAAGCGCTCCAGACAAGCTGATGCATCTTTGAGTTTTCTATCTTTCATCTTCAGTTCACAAAAATCTCTAGTTCTTTCCACTGTATTTGTGCATGAAATTACATGGTTTGGAACATTATTTTTTTAAAAAAATTAAAAGAGGAATTGAACAAAGTTTTCACCCATCTCCAGCCAGCATTTTCCGTTATCTTAACGATGACTTGGCTAATAAGTCCCCATGCCTTAAAAGAGTGGTATCTCAATTAAAGTAGACCTATTGAATGAGGGGGGAAATTGACATGTCAACACCGATCTAAGTTCAGTTGATCTTGGTTCAATGGATCTAAGTGGGAATAACCATTGGATGGAGGCCCATGTTTTCTTGACTCACCGCCCATGCGCTAACACACCAGCAGGCGCATTGACATAAGGAAAGGAGTCAGCCAAAGTTGGAGTCCCTTCAGCAACTCTAAGAAACCGAATCCACAAGCTGGTCCCCGGAGAAGCTGCCTAGGCGGTCAACTGGTAGCTTTTTCCATCATTTAATTAAGCAATATGGTCTTCGTTAGTGGTCTTCTCTTCATCTTGTGCACATTGCTGGCATAAGCCCCTTAGCCCCGCTGATGCTGCATCCCCAGTGATTCATGGTATAGAAGTGATATTTAGTATGTTTTCCATAAGTGGAGGCTAATGTTTAATAATTATAGCATCTTTGTTTCCTCCACCCACCCAAGGCCTAGCATGTGCTTCTTCTTATAGAAGCCATGTGAAGTTACGGGGTGGGAATCTCCCATGGGAAGCTCAAAACACTTGCAACCTTTTTCCTAACACATGTTGGTTTGTTTTTAGCAGATCTAGAGAAGTCACCCTCTTTTTTATGTTCTCCTTTTCATCTCGTTCCCATCAGTAGCTCTAAGGCAGCCAAGGCCGGTCCTATCAAGAGGCACCCTGGGGAAGCCACCTCAGATGGCAGAATTTGAAGATCACAAAAGAACAACCGATTGCTAGCACTTGGCTGTGTTGTTTGCTTGTATGGATGTGTGTCATCGAATGTGGAAGACTTTACTTTCTCAGCTCCCAGCAAACCGGGAGGCTACCTCAGAGGAAACTAGATGCTGTTCATCCCTTTTATGACAGAGTTCAACACACGGATGCTAAAATGGTCACTTTCACATCCAACCGGAGGAAACCATCCAGTCTTTTGCGAATAATAATATGAAATTAATGTTAAAGCAGCTCCGTCATACCAGGAAGGCTCAGCTCCTGCACATCATCAGAGTCACAAGGTCACCCTCACTCAGAAGGATGCTAGCTGATAGGGACTGGAATTGTAGCTGTGTGATCTGTCAGTAGAAGGATCTGCCAGCTCAACTGCTAAGATCTGCTGGCGGAAGAGTAAAAAAAAAAAAAAAGGGTGGTGGAGAAAGTGTGGAAAGAAGGAGGAGCCAAATTATACCACCTCCAAAGATGGCAAGCAGGTAGTTTTTGCTCTGATATGAGAGTATAAAAATCCTCCAGTGTCTGAAAGATTAACGCTTTAAGAGTGCAATGCTAAACACATTTACCAGGGAATAAGTTAAGTCCCATTGAATGCAGTGGAACATATTTCCAAACAACTGGAATCCACTGTAAAGCTGCTATCGTATATCCACAGAGCCAGAGACTTCATTCTGGGTTCAATATGTACAAGGTCACATCAGCCTTTTTATCGGTTCCTTCCTCCATCATTGAAAATGTGGTGTAATTCAGCTCATCTTTTAAGGTGCCTTGAGACTGCTATGGTATAAGCCTTTGACTTACACTGAACTCTTAGTCTCAATAGAAGATATTTATTTCCTGGTAATGGGGTGATGATGATTTCTAGAACATGGTGCTGTGCAACTTGTACAATTTTATACGTCAGATAACTGCATGATTATGGTAACTCCCTGACCACCAAGAAACTACCTTTGGAAGAGAAGATTTAAGCTTGCTTGCTATGTTTAACCTCGTGGAGAAATGTGCAAGGTTTTGAATCACACAGAAATCTTCATTGGTAGATTGTTTCTAGGAAAACATTCTCAAGAAAGGGAAACCGGGCATTCAGAAGAGGTTGATAAATGAATGAATAGAGATACTTATATATTTTCAGAGTTGAAAGTCTGGCCAGAGATTTCCTGGGGAGAGTTTGAGGTGATGACTATTGGTTTCTATGGAGAGAGTGTGTTAATAGCATCTTATGTATCATTTAGACATTTAGACCTGGTTCATCAGAGGCTCTTTCCATTTTTAACAGAGACCTGTGGCCTAAACCCTTAAGGAGAGCCTATGGCTGTTCAATCTCAGACTTATTCCCAAGTCCCCCCTGTGTGTGCAACATCAGGCTAAAACAGCAGCCTAGGGCTTCCTTATTTCCAACCCAACTTCCCATTTAGCCAACGGGTCTGAATAGCGAGGTTAGCGGAAAGCCTTCCCACCACATCGCAGGTTGTGTTTTTCCAGCTCTGATCTCCTTTCTTTCCTTAACTAATTGGAAAAGAAATTTAATTTCCTTTCAGATCTACAGACGGAGCTCCCAGCCCTAGCTGCTCAGAAGTAAAGGGGATTTTTTTGAATGGGACTTCTCTGGAAAATAAGGCAGTTTTCCAAGTGAACATCTACAAAAGCAGGATGAAAAGTCTGGAAAGCCGTTATTGATTATTGATCGGCTGTGGAGCTTTCTTCAATAGATTTTAAAATATGACATTGTTCCAGATCTCTACTAGTAGTTCATAGGCCAAAACCATATTGTCCTCATGATGTTCTTATTGTTGTAATTCGGAAATTTTCACAGCAAATTTGGCAGCAGAGATAAACCCAAATATTCAACTCATTTCTTCATTTTTAAAAGTTGCTTTAGAAAAGATGCAGGATTTATGCAGGGAAGTGGAAAAATTCACTTTGGGTGCTGTTAAGATGATTTGGGAAATCTTGTTTTTAAGTAAATTGTTTTTCATCGATGAGGATACACTCAATTTAAAACAAAACTACAATATTAGGATGGCATGGTATTTTATATTATTGCCTTTTAATGAGGTAAGCCACCTTGGGTCCTTTTTAAGCAGAAAAGTGGGGTAAAACATTTTTAAAATGAATGAACAGATAGATAGATAGATAGATAGATAGATAGATAGATAGATAGATAGATAGATAGATAGATAGATAGATACTATTTAAAAAGTTTTTTTAAAATTTCCACCAAAGAGGAAATGCAATATTGCCTTGATGCTTTTAAAATGAATCTCCAGAAAAGGGGAAGAAAAAGTGGATTCAGGTGGAATCAACTTTTCCAAATAAACAGAGGAAATAACTTGAAAACAAAGAGAGCCAAACGTAATTTAAAATTCTAATTTACTGAGGCTGGGTGTTTGGTAGATATTTATTTTCCCCTGAAATAAGAGACACTTCAAATAAATGTATTTGTTCCATCAAGGTGCAACTTTCACCTTGTTTGTGTCATTAGATCTCAAGTCTGAACAGAGGGCCACAAGAATATATAATTGAAAAACAAATAAGTAACCAACTAGCCAAAAGAACTAAGTTTTATTAAAGAGATCTGGGTCTGTTTGATCCTTAAATAGCTCTGAGATTTTACAGTCTGTAACTGAAGGACCCGATCCAGTCAAAGTGAAACATGTTTTACTTTGTTTGTTTCACGGAAGGGGGAGGGGGAAAAAAGGCTGTTTTAATAAACCTGTTTTTATAACTTGTTTAATTTTGCCCGGAATCCCATGTTTTCCCCCCTGTAAATCCGTCTGCAGTAACTTTAAAAAGTGGAGTCAGAAGGAATTATTTTTCCCTACCTTTTTCTTTTCTAAAATAGAATCAGTCCATCGGACCAAATTTAAACCCTAAATTAAATAAAAAAAAGTGTTTGTGGAGCAGAAGTTACCCCTGATGCTCCCAAAATACGAACATTTTGGAGCAAAAAAGTGCAGCCTCCATTTCAACTGGGGGTTAATCCTGACTTTTCTAGAAATATTAACTGTTTTTTTAAAAACTGCCTAATATTCGTGATTCTACCAAGGTCTATTGGAACGACAAGTCCATTGAGTTTAATGGGACTTACTCTCAAGAAACCTTGAATTCTCGATAGATTTTTCAATCTGCCCCCTTTTCACTTGCTTCCTTTTCCGCCAAACCCAGCCAAAAATGAAAAGAAAAGAAAAAAGAATAATGATGTCTCCAAGCCGGGAGATTCCGGAAAAGGAAACCATCATCCTAACACTTCGGAAAAAACGACCCTTAAAAAATGTTAATACTAGGATGAGTTTCGGATCAGACCTGTTCTCTTTTGGAATTACTCGCCCTCTCGAGTAACGAGTAACGGCAAAAGATCAGAATGAAACGTTTCCTCGTTGGGAAAAACGTTTCCCGTTTGGATAGCAGACGACGCTAGAAGCAAGGAGCCGCTTCTTAGACCGGTTCGATTCCTGCCACCTCCAGGTAGAGTTGCAATAAACTTAGTCTAGGCTTCCTCAATTTCCTTGCTCCCACGCCCGCCCACCCCATGGGTCACACTACAATGGCCATCATCCCCTGCCTGCATGGCCGTTGGGGACGAGGGTAACGGCGTTCCAGTGGCCGAAGGCGGCAAGTTTAAACAATGCTTAGAAGGACCGCCCTAATTGTTATATGCCGCCTTGAGTACCTTAATTGGAATAAAAGGCGGGGTAGAAATAAAATAAAATAAAGACAGAGCCTTTTCTGTATTCCCAAGGTTTGGGAGAGGAACAGCCATCAGACTGAATTAAAACTGATACATTTTTTTTTCTGTTGATAAGAATATACGAAATCTGACTATAGGTGGATGCAGAATAAACACTGCATTAAAACGGCCCAAAGTTGGACCTGGGTGAGAGAGCAAAAGCGATCCACGGCGCACCTTTATAGGTGCCTCCTCAAAAGCAAGTCTCCGCGGGGCTTACCCCTAGGAAACCAGGATTTTCAACGCTGCTATTTCGTTTCCCAGCTGTCTGTATCCTGCCTGAGATATTTGGATAGGACGGGATGTTTTAAATTTTTATATATATATATATATATATATATATATATATATATATATATATATATATATATATATATATATATATATATATATATATATATATATATATATTATATATATATATATATATATATATATATATATATATATATATATATATATATATATATATATATATATATATATATATATATATATATATATATATAAATTTATCATATATATCATATATATGATATCATATATTATCATATATCATATATTTATCATATATGATATATGATCATATATGATATTTATCATATACGTTTATCATATATATAAATATATATATATATATATATATGATAAACGTACACGCATCCTTTCTCCTCCTTCGGTTTGGTCAGATTTACGCCTGTTCTGGTGCTTGTGGGCAAGAAAAGGTGGATTAAAATGTTTCAGTCAGTGGAAGGTCTCCGTCAAGTCAATCCGTGAGGACCGTGAGGTAGGGATTGACGACTGGTTTGCTGATGGTTTCTCTTCTCCAAATGCTCTGTTCTCGGGTGTGTATCGTTTTATTCCCTCTGTGCCGCTTTAGGAGTTCTTTCCCCGTGGGGAGATTTCCCACGGGTGCCTCTGCCCTCACTTTTCACCGACGGTTCGAAGCCCCTGGGCGATCTCCTGCGCTAGAGGAGACCCACTGAATCCATGGAATTGATGATTCAGTCGGGGGGCTACTCTGGCCGTGCAACCTAGTGGTCCCGGTTGAGTAGCTCAAGTTTGACGCTCAGATTTAAGTCTCTCCTGGAACCCCTTCCAAAAAAAAAATCTTGGGTTTTTTTCCCCTCTTTTTCTTCTGCTGTATCTCTCTTGTAACCCATAATTTTCCAAAAAGATTTTGGTCTATTTTGTTCGGGTTGCGTTGACTCACAATAGGTGTGTGAACTACATTTCTCCCGCCCCCCCCCCCCCCCAGAAGTGACATCCTCTGACCATGTTATATAGTCTAAAAGCCATTAAACTCGTTGGGCTTCTGTATAGGGTTGACCGGCTAGATTAGGTCTCTTTTACAGGGCGACTTTCTTCTGTTCTAGTCCAGAATCAGCTTCCTTCCCTGCACCTTATCCAGAATATAAGGGACTTTGGGCAAAATAACCAGACAGAGGCTTGGCGTTAAAGGTCTTTGGTGAGTTTTCCTCTAAGTAACTTTTCTTTTAAGAGTCCTTGACCGGACTTGTCAAAAGCCCTCGAATAAAGAACTCGGAAAGAAGTCACTTTTAATCAAGGGGAGTTGAGAGTAATTTGGAAATTTTTAGTTAAAATAATAAACGATAATAGACCAAAACATTTTCTTAAAGAGAGGGCAGAGAGAAAGGCTGGCCATCATAAACCCTCTTTAAGCCCCGTCTTCAATGCAGTTACAATAACACTGTTCTACCTTGTCCGGTTGTTGTAAAGATGGTAAAATATTTTTCCCCCTAAAAAAAAAAAAAAAAAAAAAAAAAGAAGAAGTCTGCTAACATGACATTATTAAATTCAAAACCCGGCTCCCAACTAGTAAAAGCACTTTGCCCGGTCTCTCCCTGTGGCTGCTGTTGATCCTGAAATCAGCGTTCTGTGTAACTCCAAAACTTTCTCCCAACATCAGAAGCAGGAATCAAATCTATGAGATCAAGCTATTGATTGCATTGATCTTCCTCACACCTCCAACCTTAAACCACCACCCTCATAAGCTTGTGGGTTACTGCAACTGTTAAAAAGCGTGAAGGAAACTCCCGCTTGCTGGTTTACGATTTGGTGAGCTTTTATGCAAGCCGCTAGTCCTCAAGCTCCCGTTTGTCACATGGGGCATACAATAAAGCTTGCAGAGATAATTTATATGCATGCTTCGAATGCAATCGTTATTATTTTATGGATTTCCCTTTAAGACGGGGGAGTCTTGGTTTAATGTTTACCTGCTACTAATTATCCAATTGTATTTTAATTCGTGTATAGTTTAATTGTTTTTTAATGCTTAGTTTATTATGTTTTACCTTCTGTTTTTTTAATATTGTGAGCCGCCTTGGGTCCCCCTTATCGGGAGAAAGGCAGCCTATAAATAAAACAAATAATAATACAAGGTAAACTGGTGGCATCACACGAATTTGAGTCCGGTGTTAAGTAATTAATTTATTATATTATTTTATCCAGCCCTCCTCCAAAAGCTCAAGGCAGATCCTCTATTTTTGCCTTGCTTTTTATTTCGTAACAGCTCTGTAAATAGCTGGTACAGGCTGCCCCAAGCACCCGCTACAAAGACGGGTATTTTGAATGAGCTTCTCTCCCACCCAAACTCGAAAGCAGACCACTAGGCCACACAGCCCCGACGCCCACGGCCTGGTCTTATCGGCTTGCTTATTTAAAAAAATAATAATCTTCGAAAAATGAGCTCCTTCCTTCCTAAAAATAAGATTTTGCGCGAATGGATGTAGTGACTCTGGCCGGCCAGGAGAGGGCAGAGCTGCTGCTTGGACGAGCCACCTCCCGGATTTGTAAAGAATATTTTATTTTATTTATTTATTTTATTTATTTATTATATTTATATCCCGCCCATCTGATCAATTGACCACTCTGGGCGGCTTATATAACCAGGAGTTCCCGATTTGGGGATAAATTAAGAAAGCTATATCCAAAACCTCGCGGCGTTCTGTCTTTCCTGTAGGCCTTCAAAGTTTTAATCTGGACATCCTTACGATCACCATTCACGCACCCCCTTATCCACCACCCCCTAAACCTACGTATTAAAATAGGTTTTAAAGAAGTTGTATACTGGAAACAGAAATCAGAGGAGGCGGGGGTACAGCTGTGATCCCAACCACCCGGAAAGCTAGCAAGTCACCGGGTAAGACTGCACAGTGTGGTCCAAACCAGGAAGAGTTTTGGCGCACCGGCGCTTTTAATTAAACAAGTTTTCTTTGGGAGCAGGCTTAGGAAGAAAGGGATCCCACGTCACCAGATCCCTGGGATCAGGGCGAAGGTGGGGGACAGCCCTCCAAAGCCGGCGCCAAAAAGAACGTGTTCGGCTTTAGAGTGCCACAAGCTTCTGCGTCGCTACTGATTAATAAAAGAAAAGAAAGAAGTCCAGTTTTCTGAAACATAAATTGAGAAGGAAGGAAAGAAAGAGCCCTCCGGATTAAAGACAGATCCACATCCACTTCCGATTTTAATCTAAATTTCAAACCTCCAATACCCATAGAAAGTCAGAAGGGAATCCAATCGGAACGCAAGTTTTAAAATCGTGTGTGTGTGTAAAATGCTGAGAAATGGGAATAACTCTGGGGGCGGGGGTAGTGGAAAAGCGGTTAAGCGTAGTGATGATGGTCCCGTTGTGGAGTTAAACCCCAAGTCCATTTCAGTGGTGGCGGGGGTTCTGGTACAAACCTAACGCTTAATTCGGCATTTTCGTTTTATTTTGAAAGTTTCGTGAAAAGCCATGGAACACAACAGTGCCCGCCCACCTTTGAAATGATGGTGATCAGCCTGAAGGGGTATTCTAGGTGAATAATTGGTCAAATTCGGTTAAAACCCTAAATTTAATCACGGGAAAATGGACCTGGAGATTAAATTAAATTCGTATTTAATAGTGCATTGCCCTAATGGGGTGGTGTAAAAATAAAATAAAATAAATATTTTTTCCTTTTCCTTTTCAGGCACATTCTGGTTCGCAAACTGCTGCAAGCGGCTTTGTTTTATTTCTCTTTTTAAAATGAAGAAGGCATTTTGTCCCGAAATTCTAATAGGTCCACATTTTTTTAGCTGGAATACATTGAGGAGCCCAGATGAGATTACCCGCCAGTTCCCTGGAGCAGAAGCCCCAAACTTCCCTAGCCTGGCGCCTTCAGAATGTTTTGGACTACAAAGCCCATCACCCCGCGTTCCGGCCCTCTTGGCTAGGGTCGACGAGAACTGGAACCCAGGACCCTGGAGAAGGAGAACGGGGTGTGTGGGAACCGCCACCCTTCTTGGGAGCATCACGAAAGTTCCTGAAGTTCTTTCCAAACTATAAATCTATAGGTCTACTCAGAAGTGTAGTTTCCATTTGTTTTCCGTGGGGCATGCTCCCAAGTGAGTGTGTTCAGGATGGCAGCCCTAAAGCTGAGATCCTATGCACTTTTGCTAAAGAAGCATAATTCCCTCCAACCGAAACGCTTCTGATTCCATACCGTTGTCTTTCTTTCAAGTTACAATCAACGGAACCTCAGCGAAATTCCATTGGTTTCAATGGGAACTAAGCGGACTTTGGGGAAACTGAATATGTGAAAGCTACCAGGTGGTTTAAGGGAGGGACAGGTCAACAGCAACCAAGATCATGGTTCATGGTGAAAAATTGCAGAATGTTCTCCTTGGAGAAACATGTAAGAAACCCGAAAGTGTACGCCAAGAAACGAAAGACTGGTGAAAAAAAAAAGTTTAGAGGACTAGCAGGGCAATATGGCGGCACTTCCTGCCCAGTTCAGCGGACTTCCGGCGTCTCCACCAATCAACTTCCATTGTGGATGTGAAACTAGTTTTTAAGGTCTCTGAAGGGTAGGGTAACAATCCCATCAAAGACGCCGAGGAAATAAGCTTCACTATGTGGAAGCCGTATAATTTCATTCGGATCACTAATGAAATCATTCGGGGAGGAAAGACACGTTTTTTGGGATTGCTTTGGGATTCCCTACGCCCCGAACCGGGAGCACTGCAGAGTTTAAATCAGAAGTCAATCCCCAAAATAAATTCTAATAAAATAAAGAGAGCTTCTTTCCAAGCAAGAAGGAAAGAAGAAAAAAGCAAATACGAAAGATTCATTCGGGTGCGGATGAAACAAGACTAGGAACGGGTTATAGTCAGCCTAGAAAGCATCCCACGTTCCAGGGCGACACGTGTCTTTAGTTGCCCGTGAAGCTCTGCCTACACCATCCCAATTGTCATGTCCACCCAAGAATCCCCCATAAGTTAAGCGCACAGGGGGGGGATGGAAAACTCTCCAAACGTTATTCAGCGTTGTTCTAAAATTCCTGTGGAACGGAAGAACGGGCCGGAATTCAGAAAGAGCTCCGAATCGGGTCCTCTTGCATGCCATCGCTAGTGTCCATTCCATTCTAAATGAAAAAGCGAATCCTATAGCTTTCCATGGGTCTTCCTTCAGGTGAGATTGTTATGGGGCACCTGCTCTATTTACCTGGAAATGCCAACTTTCTGCGCAAACCGATTTATGGGGAGAATGAGTGTAACGTCCCAGACAAAGCCTATCCCTATTGAATCTCAGGGTTCCTGAGAGCCAGCGGGCTTTCTTCCGTGCAAACACCTCCCCTGCGTTGCCTGCAAACATATTTTGGGATGTCCCTGCCTGGCAAAAATTGGGAAGGAAAAAAAGACACTCAAAAATATGAGGTTGCCCAAACGTTTCCGGCCCTCTGGACCAACCCAGTATTTGGGGTGATTGAAACGCGAGGGATCCTAAGAGGAGCGATCCATTCGCCCGGTCCTCAGTGGATCGCCCTTGCGCCTGCTGGCAATGGGCGCAAGGTTTAGGCGTATCCTCAGGTTTCTTTTAAAGGGATTTCAGAAGGGGGGGGGGTTCAGATCTTGAAAAGGAAACTCCTTTTTGGAAACGCCCTGTGTGTGTGTTTGTGTGTGTGTGTGTGCGTGCGTGCAATGGACCTGATCAGGCCTCTGCCCCACCCTAAATACACACCTTCCCTCCCTCCCCCCCCCCCGTTTAATTAAGAACACCCCTTTGGAAAAGGCCAAAAAAAGAGAGAAAACTTATTTTTAAATCGCCTTGATGATTAATGTGTGCTTCCAAGAACGGAGATGGGGGGCTTGTTTTCCCCATAGACTCTGGGGAATTTGGACTGGGGGGGGGGGGCTAAAGTGAGGAGACGGCGTATTTCTCCAAATAGCCGCTCCACCGGTTTCTCCGGCCCCTTCTGACACAATCGGCCTCCTTGTCCAGCCACGCACCTCGCCGGATTCCCTGTAATTTCGGAGTTTTTCTTCGCAATTTCACGAGATAATTGTGCCTAAACCTGGAATTGTTTGTACTGCGGAGAAGGAGGAGGAAGGCGGACGGAGGAGGCCCGAAGACTGTATTTCCAGGGAAAACATCCATTTTAATTAAAGCGAGGAAGGATAGGCTGTTAGAATTTTTTTTTTTCTTCCCCCTTTCCCTTTTTGGTGGAGGAATCGCTTTCTGGAATCTAAGGCGCTTCTGATGGCTGTTATTATTTTAGCTTGAGCTCAAAATTAAATAATCACATTATTTATTTATTTTCCCACCGCGCAGTGCAAAAAGAGGCGGCGGTTTTCACGGCGGAGAAGGAACATCAACCGCTATCTCTAAATCTAGAGATAAAAAGAAAGGACCAAAAAAATAAAATAAAATAAATTAAAAGAAAGAAAGAAAAAAGAAAAGCTTTCCGAAACACTGTTGTCGATTTCCTTTGGTGATGATGTTTAAAGAGAAATGGCAAAGAGTCGGAGGTGGAAAAAGGGAGACAAGGCTATTTTTAAAGCCAACTTTAAATGCATCCTTTTCCCCCTTTTGTTCGGATTTTTTGAGAAATATTTGGGAAAGTCTGCAACCAGGTCTTCCTTTATTTAAGGCAATGGGGGATAATAATTGTGCCTTTGAAGAAATTTCGGGGGGGGGGGCATTTTCCATAGAGCAGTTAAAATTTAATTTTTAAATGTAATTTTTTTTTAAAAAAAGCCATTAAAAAACAAAAAGAACTCCATGATTTGAACCATCAAATCATGTTGTAACGGGGGATTACTAGGACGAATTAGGAAAAAAAATCAAGAGGCTAAGAAAGAATGAGAAAAGATAATGCAGTGACCAATAATTCTAAAACGCCTGCTTGTTCTTTTTCGCGGGTCCAAAGTATAAGTAACTTTTCCTAAGACACAAGACAGACAAATACTGTTGGAATAAATGCTTTGCTGCTGCATCATCATCATGATTCCAGTGGTTTAGATCCATCAGAATCGATGGGGGAAGTGAGTCTTGATGAATGCCCAAGAAAGGGGGGAAACACACAGTTACAATTTCCGCAGGCCACCCCAATAATCAATCCGTTTATTTACATTGCATTCCTATTACAGCTATAAAATCAGGGGAAAAAAATATAATTTCCCCTTAGCTGTTGAAACGCAAAATTCTGTATATCCAGGTTTTCTGGCCGGTGGCAAGAAGTGTGTTTTTTGAGACAGAAAGAATCGGTCAGCCCAGATTAGCGTATATAGAGGCACCGATCCCACTGGCTTGTTGATCTGGGGGGGGGGGGGGGGACAGTTCTCGCCATCCAGCATTTAGGACGCACCGCCTTTTAATGAATTGCTTTTCTCCTAACTGGGACCCTCCAAGAAGTGATCTTTGGCAAAAGGATCCCCGGCCGGGGAAAAAAATACAAAACCCAACCCTTGATTCCCAGTGCGTAACGGCCCGCGCATTCTGGACAATGGCACCACCCCGAGTTTGCGCTTTCGTGCGCCCTGGGCGCAAAACGCAACCCAAAGGAACCGCCGGAGCGCGAAGCTTACAAGCTAGCTTGGAACGGGTTGATTTCCCCCACTTCCCCCCTTTTTCCCCCCAAGCAAGGTTCAAGCACTTCAGCCGCCCCCCTCCGGGATTTTAGAGCCCCGCTCCTTTCCCCCTAAATATATCTTTTGGAACCGGAGAGATTTTTTTTTAAGAAAAATAATCCAGGGGGCTGAGAAGCTGGCAGCCAAGCGGTGCGCCTAGGTTGACAGGCCGCGGGAGGCGATGGGGGGGGGGGGGAGAGAAGAGAAGCAGTTTGAGGCCTAAGGAGCGGAGGAGGGAGATGGTGAGGGACACTCCTGGGCAGGAAAGTGGGGTGAACTCGGCAGGCACGTTCACAGAGGGTGTGTGTGAAGGCTTTAACTTGGGGGCGCCCCGGCTCAGATCTGGTGGCGGAAAGACGCCTGAGAGCGGGAGTGTGGGAGAGGGACAGACTGGGCCAGCCAGAGTAGCAATTGCTAGTTAGTCAGCTTTCTTGCAAACCCCATTGATGTCAATGGGTCTCCTCCAGTGCAACTCGCCCCTGCGTTTTGGCCTGAGCGCTATTTAATAGGGGTGCTTTACGGAGTCCCTCTTACGCCTGTCCAAACGCAACCCAGTCCCTCAGGCCAGCCCGTGCCCCTGCCTCGGCTCTCCTCCTGGCTCCGAAGAACGATCCGCTTCGCTTTAAAGGGCGCAGGGCAGATAAAACCAGGCGCGCGTGTGAATGGAGATGGGCGTGAGCGCTTCCACGCATCAGCTCTTTAGCTAGCCTCTTCGCGCCTTGCCAGGGACCAACCGGGCTGGTTTGTGCCCCAGACAAGGGCGGAAGAAATTGGGTGGGAGTCAAGAGACCACCTTTTTGGGGTGGGGGAAGGAGAGGAGAGGGGGGCGGGCGGCGCCCTCCCCACGCCGGCCCCATGCCAGGTGGAGGCAAGCCGAGTGGCACCACCTCTTCTCCCCAGAGTGCGCCCCGGAGAGGGGGGGTGACACCTCCCTTAGCACCCTGCCGAGCAAGTGCTCCTGATACGCCCTCTAGAGACCCACACCCGGCACCTCCCCGCCCCACATACCTTCAGAACATCCCGGTGTAGGGCCGACGACTTGGGGAAACCGGAGTGAGGGGGGAAGGGGAAGGGCCCCTTGCCCAGAAGGACGCGTCCACCTACCGCAGAACGTGGAGCCGGCCTTCTGCAGCTTTGTGGTTTGGGGTGAGGCGGGTTCTTGGGGGTGCAGAAGTCCTTGTCAACCTGGGTTGGACACCTTTGGCCAAGGGGAGATGTCACCAAGCCGACACCTCCTTTTTCCCCCCCTGTCTCCTTCTTTCCACTTCCTGAACTCAGCCGGTCTTTCCCTTTCCCCCCGTTTTACAATTGCGAGCCCTCGCTGGCCCCAAACGCCAGCCCTCTCTCCCCCCCCCCCCGTCTTTTCCTGTCTCCTTCTTCCACTTCCCCAAGTCTGTCTGTCTGTCTTTCCCTCTCCCCCCCCTTTCCAATGACTAGCCCTCAGTGTCCCTCTCCTTCCACCGCCCCCCCGTGCGCCCCCTTTCCCTCCGGTGCCCTGCCCCGCTACCCCTCCCCACCCCTCCCCACCGTCCACCTCCCCACCTCTACCTGGCCCCGGGGATACCTTTGTCAGGATGGGTGAACGGATTGGGGGGGGGGGTCTCCACCGACCCAGTGACTCCCCCCCCCTCCTCCTGGTCCTCCCTTTCTCTCTCTCCTTTCCTTCTGCTCTCCCCTCTTTTTCTTTCTAGCTCTCCATCCTTCCCCCCCCCCCCTTCCCTTTTTTTTTTTTTAAAGTCAAGGCACTATTTGCCATCGAGGAAAACCGCCTCACCGCGGCGCAAGGATCCCGGGCGCACCAATGAGGAGTTCAAATGTCAGAGAGTTTGTTTTCTTTCTTTCTTTTTTTTGGGGGGGGGGAGAAAGGAGGGGGAAGAAGAGGAGGAGGAGGAGGAGGTAGTGGCGGTGGTGAGGCGGCTGCCGGGGAGGGTGTGTTCCTCCGCCGGAGTTTCTTTCCGCCGCTTCTAAACGGCGCGACTCCTGCCTCGGGACTCTTGGCTGTCACTCCGGCGTGGGAGCGCTCCGGGGGAGAGCGGTGGCGGCGGCTGGTGACCGGGTGCATGCCGGCCTGGGTCTCTCCTGCTTCTGGGGAGGGCCCGGCCGCCCCCCTCCGGCCCGAGAGGGCCCCGGGAGGCGCCCTTGAGCCAGCAGGTGACCCCCTCGGACGCCTGGGTTCCCCTCGGGGCTCCTGGTTCGAATCCCCAGCTCTGCCGATGGAAGCGCGGCTCCTGTCTCCTCTCGGCGGCCGAGCCTGCGCCCGGGTCTCCTCCTCCGTTGCCGCCGCTTCGTCGCCCCCCTCCTCCTCTCCCTCCTGCCCAAGGCTCAGAGGCCCCGATCCCAGCGCCAGCGGGCACTAACCGCCGCCTCCTCCCTCTTCCTTCTGCCTCCTCCTCCTCCTCCTCCCCAGACCTTTCCCCTCCCCCCCCCACCCCATCCCGCAGCCCCTGGGCGCCCCATGGACGTAGCCACGGGCCCCGAATCGCTGGAAAGCTGCTTCAGCCGGAGCTCCGCCGACTGTCCCAAGATGCTGGATGGGATTAAAATGGAAGATCACCCGCTGAGGTCGGGGCCCGCGACTCTCGGAGTTTTGCTGGGTAAGTCGGTTCGCCTTTTCTGCCTGGCTCCTTCCTTCCTTCCTTCCTTCCTTCCTTCCTTCCTTCCTTCCTTCCTTCCTTCCTTCCTTCCTTCCTTCCTTCCTTCCTTCCTTCCTTCCTTCCCTGTTCGTCTCTTGCCCAAGATTTAAAACTTCCCAAAAACTTTGCACAGCAAAATTGGGGGGGGGGGGCGCGCGACCAGAGGGAATTCCAGCGGTCCCGATCCCTGAACACTCCCGAGCCCATGTCCAAGTTTCTAGGACTGGAGGAAAGACGCGGTGCGTGCAAGAAACTCAGGCCGGAGAGAATTCGAATCAATGGAAACTTGTGTCAATGCACGGCGGGGTCCCGAAATGTCTGGAGGGTCTTTTCCCTCTCAATTTTCTTCTTTTCTTTTCTGGCTACGAAAGTGCCTCTTGATTTTTGAAGAAGGAGGTGCTGAGGTTGCTTAGTGTTGGGGAGAAGGACGGGATAATCCGGAGTCATAACCCTTTTTCATGAAAAAGGCCGACAGACGACGATCCGTTTTCTTTGACAACCGGGGATTGAATTCCTCCCTTCGGCCAACTTTTCTTTTTTCTCGCCCTTGTCCCCCAGCCTCTCCTTGCGTTTTTTTTCTGGGCCTGATCCGTGTTTTCAAAGGCTCCAGCCTCGTGGAAGAGAAATGGACAGGTTAGAAAAACTTTGAACCCGTCTCTTAGGAGCGGGAGCCCTCAAAGAATGGGGTGCCGGGACGGGAGGAAACCGAGGCTTCTGGGCCCAAACTGACACGTGAATTAAAAGAAACCCTGCCTGCTGCTTTTGAATAGGAACGTCGGAACGGGCGTCCCCCTAATAAATCCGTGTTTGGACACCCCTTGAAAACACACGTCTACAGGCAGGTTAATTTAAATCCACTCAAATCTGGTTGATTCCCCAAATAAGAAAAACCAAATTTCCATCTCTCGCCTTGGGCCCGAAAGATTCGGTTTCATTACAGATCGCTTTCGAAAAAAGTTGACGATCTCTTTAATTTTTTAAAATTTTGTTTCACCTCTCCTCTGAAATGTCACGTCCCCTTTGGCTTTCCCGGTGCACTTCTTGAGTCGCTTCCTTGTGACGCGCAAGCGAAGCGAATTACATACTTCGGGTGAAAGTAAAGAGAGTGACTCCGAATCTGGAACCGGGTGTCCTTAAATTTCAGGCGATGTTGTGGACGTCTGTGTGTCAGCCAGCTGCGCAATGAAAGTTTCTACCCTCCCGTCAAGTTACTTATTTTTCTTTCCACGAGAACTGAAAGTAACGACTTCCTCCTGCTTTGCCTTCCTTTCCTCCCTCCAGTAACAAATTCTTCGTAACTTTTCAAAGCCAACTGTCGGTTTCCACGGGATGTGTTTGGTACCTGGGTCGCCTTTTTTTGCTCGCCGTTTTAATTTAAAAAAAAACAAACAAAATGGGATTTGATTCTTCCCGGCGCCCTGAATAATAATTGAAGATAATAATAAGTATGGGGCAACTGAATTCGTCAGAGTGAAGCCAATCGGGGAATATGGGCCACTTGACCCCGTGGGAATTCGCCGAAAGACGGAACACACGTGTTTACACCTTTGCGGACGTCGGAATGAAAGAGCGAGCAAGTGGCGAGTGCGATTTTAAAAAAGTGAACGCGGCAATTTAGGAATGAGTCAGTTCCACTGGGGTGGTGGGGGTTAATTTATTGGGGAACAATCCACGGGTGGTGCAAAGCAGCCCGACGTGAAAAATACAGATTCTGGAAGGCTGTATAGCTGGTAAAATCCGGACGCAGGAACTTTTAAAGAGTCGCTGGCCGTGTTTAAACTGGATTGTAAACCCAGCTAGCGAGGCTTGCTTCGGAGTAAGCCTCAGCTGCGCCTACTCCTGAGTAAACGTGGCTTGGCCTGCTTTCTCCCGATCCCCGTGGACCTCCTCGCAAGGGTCAAAATACTTAAACAGCAGAAGGAGCGGGTATCGTTGAAGCGGATTATAAGGATAGCTAAATCGTTCAGGAGGGGTTTAATACTGAATTTAGCCTAGTAGAAGCAGCAGCAGGCATATTGAGTCAATGAAAATAAATAGTAATAATTCAAGAGTAACAATTAATTTGGCAGTTACCCTTGTTCTCCGAGACTACTAGCAGTCATCATTCAGCAGGTCTACTCTTTTGGGACTAACACGTCCATACAGCCTAGTACAGATCAGGAGTAATTCAATGGATCTACCCCTATTTGGGACCCGCTCTTACAATGCTACTGGTTGGAAGAATCCTGTGGGTGTGCCTCATTTGGGGCTAATACTTGATGACATCCTTCTAATATTAGCAATTATTTAGTGGATCATGTCTAGTTTGAGCTAATAATTGCAAAGGGCTTAGTGATATTAGTAATCATTCAATGTGTCTGCTCTGGTTTGGGATTAATACTTGCATACTACTTAGTACTAGCTGTAGTCCTACAAGAGTAACAAGAGTAACAACAATAGCAATAGGAATAACAATAACAATATAGTGAACAATGAGAGAAGGGCAGTCTGTCTGTCTGTCTGTCTCTGTCTGTCTTTCTTTCTTTTCCTTCCTTCCTTCTTTCTTTCTTTCTTTCTTTCTTTCTTTCTTTCTTTCTTTCTTCTTCTTTCTGGGGGGGGTGGGAAACGTTGGCCCCCTTCCCTCTTCTCCAGGAGCCATGGATTGGTCTTGCACGTATGAATGCAAACGGAATCATGGGAAATGGGATCGGAATGGTTCTGCTGTGGCCGGACTTGAGACACGGGTGTTTGGGTTCTCCCTCTCTCCTTCTCATTTTCCTCACTTTTCCTTTCCCTTGTTTCCTCCTCTCCCTTCCTTGCTTCCTTAGGGTCCGACTGTCAACACCAGGCCGTCTGCGAAGGCTGCCAGCGGCCCATCTCCGACCGCTTCCTGATGCGCGTCAACGAGTCCTCGTGGCACGAAGAATGCCTGCAGTGTGCCGCGTGTCAACAGGCCCTCACCACCAGCTGCTACTTCCGGGACCGCAAACTCTACTGCAAGCAAGACTACCAACAGTAAGGCACAAAAAACCCGCACCCGCCTCCCCTTTTCCCTCCCGTTTTCCCTCGAGCAGACCTTGTGGCTGTGACTCGGCCTCGATGGGGGGTGGTGGTGGTGTTCACACGACTGAGCGCGACACGGGAAACGGAGTCAATGTTACTCAGCAACCTTTAATCAATATCAGAGAGAGAGAGGAATGGAGAATAAGAGCTAAGACCTTTCCTTGTGGTGGTTTAAATGGAAGGGGGGGGGGGAATGTGGAAAAGAATGTCAAGCCTCCAAGATCAAAGGGTTTCTTCCCCTCCCCCTTTTCCATCGGAGTCTTTCGATCCCATTGTTGCGTCATCGAGTGAAGTCCTATTGTTGCGTCACAAGAGGGTGAAGCCTTAGGACAGGTCTGTCTAGGATCCTCAGCGGCGCCCGTGTGTCCTGCTCGCTGGGGAGAGCTGTCCTTCAGACAGATGTTGCTCCATCAGAAACCCGTGTGTATGTGTGTATGTGTGAATCCAGCCACACTTTGTTCCTGGAGAAACCCTTAGAATTTGAACACGCTTCTCCCTTGGTTTCCTCTTCCGAGTAAATAGCTCGACGTAGCTTTATATATATTTTTAAACGTTTCCTTTAGTTTTTAATTTTTTAAAAAAAAATTCCGTTTAACAGAGCCGTGGATCGGGCTGAATCCCCCTCCCCCCCTTTTTTTTTTTACAAGACTATTGAATGGGCTTGCTCCCATCTTTTCCGCGTTTTTCGGCCTTCTGTTCGCTTCCTCGGGAGTAAGCCCCTCTGACTTCCACGCGCCCAGTAAGGCGGTCTGCGGTTATTTCTCTGCGGGGAGTGGGTGAGGGAGAAAGAAATTTCCCGAGGAAATGCCTCGTAATCATTCAACCGACTCCCCCCCCCCCTGTATTTTAATATTCCTACGTCCTCCTTTTTAAGAGGAGGGGATGTATGAATGTCTACTTGTTTGTCTTGAAGAACGAAATAATATTTATTTTCCGCTTTCCGCTTTTATGAAAAATGTACACAGCACTTGCTTAGGGGGAGAAAAAAAAAGATCAGTCCACCACCATTAGGAGATTTTTATACCAGCAAATAAAAACTAGAAAGTGTTACTAAGTTCCGTCCTTAAATAATATTGCTAATTCGATCGGATTTTAACATGTTTGGTGCCAGTGGCTGGATTTGTCCTAGTTAAAATAATTTGGTGAGAACAGTACAAAGAAATCGTGTTAAACGTAGGGAGGGGGGAATTTTTCCTCCCACATCCCAGAGAAATCCTGATTAATTTCACTGGAAAGCCATTTACAGCGCCAGGAAGGACTCATTCTATTGTCTGGAGGTGTCAACGGGCGTTACATGTAATTCGTTGCCATGAAATCGCAGGATAGAAAGAAACAGGAGTGCCAGACTCCCGCTCCCTTCTGCCGCCCGAACCAAACTCGAAACAACCCAAGCAAATGGCTATTTAAATCTGAATTTTCCTGCACGCTTCGAATAAGACAGGGCCGGAGAACGGCGGGCGACTCGTGATGAGAGCGAATGAAAAAAGTAACTCGGGGTTGTAAGGTGGATTCTCCCGTTTTTGAGATGCAGAGTTTGGGTGTCCCTCAAAAGAGGGAGGAATACACTCTTCTGAATGAAATCAATTGCAATTAAAGTGTTACATTATTTTTTTTTAAAAAAATCCATATTTTGTTTTTACTTGAGGAAATAAATCCGGTATATTCATAAGACTGTAGGCACTCTCTTTTATTCCTTTCTGCCCCTATAAACAGCCTTGTCCAAGCTGCTACTCAGAAGGGAGCCGGCTCTAGCTACCCTTATCTGGGCTTTGTCCACTGAAAGCACCCGGGGCTTCTTAGGAAGCTCGGATCTGGCGCGGTGGGAACCCGAAGTCTCCTAAACCAGATTGAAAATCGGAAGCGGGTGGCGGTAGCGACCTTGAGATCACCCCCGGCGTGCTCTGTAGATTAGAAAGGGCGCCGTCATTTCTTCTAACAAGGGGTAATTCAGGCGTTGAATCCAGTTCAGCTTCGCATTGGTTTCCATGGGGTTGATCCGATTTAAACTGGATAAAGAGGGCGTCGGGGGGTGGTGGTGGTGGAGGAGATCCTTGAACCCCGAGCCTTTCGACTGAAGTGGACCAAAACGCTGTTGACTTAAGTGTTCTTTTGTTTTGTTTTGTTTTAAAGCGCAACCCAGTAGAAACAAAAGAACGCCGTTTATACAGGAAGGGCGCTTGATCCGAATCGACGCGACTGTTGTTTCTGGAGGCGCTGGGGGTCGACGGGTTCTCTAGGGACCGGCTCCGTTGAGGGGCTTCTCCGGGGAAGCCAAGCCTTTGCAGGCGCCGCCGGAAAAGTCAGCCCCGGCGTCCAGCCTGCTTTTCGGCGACGCAGGCCTGGTTTACACGGCAGCCGCACCCGTGCCCGGCTTGCCAGCGGCCCCGGGGTGCTCGGTCCCTCTTGCTTATGGCTCAGGTCCGACAGAAGTGCTACAACCAGGGGGAAAAAGCAGGAGGCCAGTTGGATTTCAGCGGCTGCTGTCCTGTTTTTCGCCCTTATTTTCCTTCTCCCCCCCCCTTTCTTCTTTTCCCTTCCTTCTAATTAGTTTCCCTTTCTTTCTTTCTTTCTTTCTTTCTTTCTTTCTTTCTTTCTTTCTTTCTTTCTTTCTTTCTTTCTTTCTTTCTTTCTTTCTTTCTTTCCTTCCTTCCCTCGTTTCCACGTCTCCTCTTTCTATATCTTTCCCCCTTTCCTTCCAAATTTTGGAAAATTCCTCCTTTTTCCCCTCTGTCCTCCTCTTGCCCTCTTTTGGGGAAAGAAAAAAAAAAACCTGTCCCCCACAACACACACCTACACACACACACACAAACACAATGCCTTCCCATTTCACAAGCCCTCGCACCCACCCAGGCGAAGTCAGGCGCTGCGCTCCACAGCCTGGCACTGCGGCTTACAACCCAGGGCGTAAAGTAGTCGAGGCGCCCTCATCCCCAATGCAAGCCGTCTCCCAGGGCTATGGCCTCAGATCCCTCCGGATTTGGCCCTAAAAACCCGAAAGCTAATGGATGAAACATCTCTTCTCCCCACCCCTCGTTTTTTGCTTCTTTTCCAGGCTTACTGGAGAAGGGCGCATCTCTTCTCTCTCTTGTCCCCCCCCCCCCAAAAAAATGACACTCTGTCTTTGGGTGCAAAACGTGCGAACGGAACCCAAACGGCTTCCACAAGGAGGAATCCCCTTTGCGCGTCATGGGCTCTACCCGAGGTAGCGCGCAAAAAAGTCTTTCCGGAGCCAACCGGCCGCCGAAGACTCCGCGTCAAGGAAGCGCAAGCTGGCCGGGGCCATGAATTGGTGACTTAACCCCAGATTTCGGTTAAGTTATTAAAAATATTGGGAAGAGAAGCTGCCTTCCCCCCCCCCCCCCAGTTCTCTCTTGTGGGGAGACGAGGCGCGCTCTCCCCTCTACCTTCCCGTGCGCTCTTTGGAGAGGCGTGGGCGAACAGGGGACCCCAGCTTGGGGCTGGTTTAGTTCCTCACCTCGATCTGCTCTAAAGAAGACCCCCCCTTTTTTTGAAAGCAGTACCCTCGACCCTCAAGGGAGACCTGCCAGTTTGTGGGGCTGGGTCTGAATTTCCAACAAACAAGCCCCCCGCTTCGCGCTTCCGTTTGGACTTTCCACCCAGGCTTGGAAAGGGGCGGCTTTGCGGGGGGGGGGGGGCTTTGGCCCTGCGGTTCCAGGAGGCAGCCGGGTGAGGGAAAGAAAGGCTTAGCTTGGCGATGGAAGGAGGACCCTTCAGAGAAGCAGGGGAGAAGGAGATGGGAGCAAAAGACGTCGGGGGGCGCTGGGGGAGAAAAGCATAAGAGGGACAAACAGATCGCCCCCAAAACTCAGAGGGTCTCAAAAGGCTTTGCTGTCCAGGAGTCTTAAAGGAACTTTGGGGGTACAGGGAGAGACAGACTGTTTCTACATGGGTGGAGATGTAAAATTTCCAAAAATTTCCATTATTTTTTTTTCGAGAAAAGGGGGGAAATGGAAATGTTAGGGAATTTTACATCTCTATCCACGGGACAGTCCTTGGCCCTTATGATGGGCTAAGGCTGCTTCCTTGGGACCTCTTTGGCTCTCTCCTAGAGAGCCCCCTTCCTCAGAAGAACAGGGTCCAGAGAACCATTCCGGCTCTCTTTGCATGGGGAGAAAGCCAGAGGCAAGAGAGTTGCATTCAGTTGGATCGAAAAGAGAGGGAAAAAAACATGGCACAGCACTGCACTAGTATTAGTCGCAGAAAGGCAAGGGTGCAAGCTTTTGAAATCACTGGTCTCTTGGTCAGGCCTTAGGCCATGACAACAGGCAAGGGAGAAGCCTGATCTTGTACAGGGTGTCACTTTAGTGTGGGTTTTGGCATGTGTTTGGTGCCCAAATGGGTATCTCTGCTACTGTGGTGGTTAAAGAGTCACACTCCATTCTGGAACTGCTGGATTGCAATCTGAATTGAGCCCCATTCGAATGCCTGCTTTCGGCTTCAGATTCTAGCTCTAGATGTACAGTTGAGTCATGCTGAGATCTATGAACTGAGCAAGAGTTTCCACGTGGGAGACCCATTGGTTTCAGTGGGTCTAGGACAGCTGGAACTAAAATGGAATCTAGTCTGAAATCTAGACTAGACTCTTCTCCCCTTCCTAAACCCGCTAGCCCAATGTAACCCTTTTTAAAAAATCTTGTGCATTTGGGAATTGACTGTTTATTTGGACTAAGCTAATGCTACATTTTATATTTGCATTTTAACACAAATATATATATTGGCATTTTTCTTACAATATGTGCCTACTGCTTTGTTTTTTGGGTGTTTTTTTTAAAAAATATGGACCCTTAAACCTATTTCAAAGATGAACTTGCTTTGTTATCTACAGAGAAGGAGCATTTAGCCTCCAAAGCAAAGTTCTGTTGAGACCTGAAGTGTAAGCTGCTAGTCCTCATGGTAGAAAATCGTTTGCAATATGTCTTTTTGGACAGTTGGTGTTTAAACTCAGAGGCTTGTTTCCATCTAGCGCATGGCAAAAATGTATCCTGTTGTCAGCTCCTCGTTTTTACACATGGAAGAACAGAGAGGAGCCAAGCAGGGATTAAATTAAATTTATATCTGATCAAGCCACTTGGCTGGAAGTTTATGATCTGGGACTGATATCCAGAGATTGGGTGTATATAAGATTCAGTTCCTTGTCTCTCTCCTCGGCTATAGGGTTGGCTTAAGCTGACACACAGTACCAATGTATTTGGAAAGAAGACCCATACATTTAGCAGGCCTTACTCTCCTGAGTAGGAAGGTATAGGCTCAGTTTGTTGAGGGATGACAGACCTTCAAAGGAGACTGATACATGCCCATATCATTGTATCAAGTACATTTCCAAGTGAGAAAACTCTGTATTTTCAGCACAGGCAGCCAGAAGTTTTTGCTGTAGCTGCAGCATCAACCAAGCCCAAATGCCTGTTGATAGCAAAAAAAAATCACAACTGGACCATTATGCCTTTAAAATAATAATAATAATTTAAAAAAGTGTGTGGGTGATTCTTTGCTTTAAAAAAAAAAGCTCTCATAAAATCTCATTGATATGATCAGCACATGGAAAAACCCCATAGGGAATAAAAAGTCATTTATGCTCTTGACTTTGATAGTCCCGAGCTGACTTAATTATTTTGTAATAACCATCGCCGCTCGGGGTGTAAACCAAGTCAACTGGACAGAAATCTGGATGGGGCGGAGAATAAATTGTCTGTAGTCCATAGTGTGTCTGGAGCAATGTTGTGTATTTTTTCCTCACATTGACGGCACAGTTGATAGCTGCCTTTGGTGCCTTTAAGGTCTCAGATTCATGTATAGACTAAAGGAGTTGAGTGTTCAGACTCCACATATACAGTATAGCTCAGTGGTTTAGGTCTTTGGCTGCAGAACCAGAGGTTGGGAGTTCAAATCCCCCACTGGGCCTCTTTGACAGGGGTTGGGCATGATGATCCATAGGGTCCTTTCCAGCTCTGCAGTTCTGAGAGGATGATGATGATGATTTGTATGTATAGCTAGGAGTTGATAGATTATGAGGATTTTTTCCCCCATGGTGAGGCTAGAGTTATAGAGACTTACTAAGGTGTACATCACTGTAATAACCCTTAGCCGAATTCCCCCCCCCCCCGTGTGCTACTTATTCACCCATCATCTTTAGCTCGTCTTCCTCTTTACAGGAGGGAAAACCACTTCCGAGTCTTCGCTACCTGGAAAACCCAAAGTATGAATGGCCTCAACAGCATATTATTGTTTTTAAAACTATTACTTTAAAGAGTCAAGGCCACTTTAAAAGCTTGGCATTTCATTGTGCAAGTTAACACAAAGGGTTTGAGAAGCAAACTGCTGTGCATTGAGAGGGCTCCATAAACCTTACCTGATGCCTATTGAGTCTTGTGACTCCCGGTGCAACAGATCAGGCCGACAGAGAGTTCTTAACTTACGGCACTTCCCCCCTAAAAGTTACACCATCTGCATAACTGCACAACAGGATTTCAGCCATACAATACAAATTCAAAGCTCTTTGCCGTGCAACTGTTATTATTTACAGGGGGGGGGGGGGAAGAATTTTAAAAATCAGCTTATGTAAACTCCTTGGGGCAGAGATCTTTCTTATTCTGTGTGGTGTAGTGGAGTTGGAAAGATGTGACAGCATCACCCAGGTTTCCATTGCTCCCATGCGCATTCTCTGTAGGTGCACGGTCTTATTTGCCTTATTTTCTTCGCTTGGGGCTGCTTCCCGTCTCTCTGTCTTTCTCTCTCTCAATCCCCTTCTCCTCCCACCCGCCCCCCCCATTTTTCCTCCCCTTCTCCTCCACTTCATGCTTGTCACTAAAATTTAAGGCCCCTCTTTGTGTGCGGAGTGGGGTAGAACATGGTCACTTCAATCGAGGAAACATAATATGTCTTCAGAAGTAGTCTGGCTCGGAAGAGAAAGCCACATCTCTTGTGGCGCATCAGCCTTTTTGTCTCACATTCAGGAGGTTTCCCAAAAGATCGTGAGTGAAGGCTGGCCTGTGGGGCGGGAGGAGAGGGGGAGTGGAGCTCGGCGCATTTCATAGCGACAGCTTCGAAATCCCTTACCATGGAAACCGGGGAGTAATGAGTAACAAGACATGCGCGTAGAAATATTGCCAAGGTTATAACTCCTGGCTTTGAATGGGTGGGGATTAATGTCCCTTTTTTCACCGTGACACCCCAAACATGTTACTTCGGACGGAGGCTGTTTTGCCTCCAGCCTGTACATTGACCCAGGTTTACACAGTGTTGAATTTCAGTCTGGAAAAAAAAAAACAAATAAAAAACACACTGGCCCCTGTGCATTGAGTCTCATCGAAACAAGGGTCTCCAGACATTTTCAGACCAGTGAGCAAACCTTCCTGTCTCCCTGAAGGAAAGGACCCTGAGAATTTCCTCAACCCAATGCCGCCATGATCAGCAAATTCTCACACGCCTAATATGAATCCTGTAGGTTTGGGGGTCAGTGAAGAATACACTTTGTATTGCATGCATTTCCATGATCTGCTGGTTTAGTAGCCAAGGAAGGCCCAGCTGATAGCTTTTCTTCAACTATTTGGCTACGTCTCTAGAGTTGCGCATAGCCGTCTTGATCCATGCATGTGTTGCTCTTTAGCTATTTGGCTACGTCTCTAGAGTTGCGCATAGCCGTCTTGATCCATGCATGTGTTGCTCTTTGTGACAGAACCCAGCTGTAAATCGTGTTATTCCAAGCGACTGTGGTTCGTAAGCTACAGCTGTGGCCTTACGAAGCAGTGCTGGTTATTTTAATTCAATCCTCCTCTTCTCCAGCCTTTTAAAAATACATGAAACGCATCTTCTTAGACGGCAGGCCTATGGCCATATTCCTTTGAGAAAGCCCTGTTGAAGCCCGTGAACTTTACTTCTGAGGAGAAAGATAAAGGATTGTGCAGCCAGTGGGTGTCGGTATATCTTTCTCCCTCTTCGTTCTGTCCGCATCAAATGTTTTCTGATCTATTTTGTCAGCTCTGTGTTGGGATTTGATTTATTTTCTTGGTTCTGTTTTTGGGATTTGAATGCCAGCAGATTGTTAAAAATCACGAGCTTTGAGCATTCTTTCTTTCTTCTTCTTTCTTTCTTTCTTTTCTTTCTTTCTTTCTTTCTTTCTTTCTTTCTTTCTTTCTTTCTTTCTTTCTTTCTTCTTCTTCTTTCGAGATCTTCCATTTTCTCACATTCTGCTTTTTGTCTCACACAGAAAAGGTCCTCAATGTAGAGAAAAGCTAGGCTTTGACACTCTCTTCCAAAATCAGTCCCAAAGAGCCATTTAAAAAATTGCTCTAAAAGCTAAGAGGGTTTTTGAAATCATTTTCAAGAGCTTCACAGTTCTGCAGTGAGACATCTCTGTAATGGAAGCAATACATTTTGATTTACCAAATAATCAAGTAATGAGTTAAGAAACCCTGACTTGTATTTAGTGATTTTCTATGGGTGTCCATTATGTGTATATATTTTCTCTCCACGGTTTCCCTCTGTATTCTTGTTCTGTAATCAAGGCTAGCTTTTGTGTGAATATCCACTTGTGGGTGTGCTGTGAATCTCAGTTAGTGAGGCTTTTGTTAAAGGTGTAGCTGTGTGTTGCTTTGCTTTTTAAAAACAGCTATTTTGGTTCTGCTGTGTTACTGTAAAAGGGCAGAAGGGAGACCAAATCACAGCAGATTTATCATTGCAGAAAAATGTAGTAATTTTGTTTTGCAAGTTGGCTCAGACTTTTTACATTTTCCCCAAAAGGACATGCTATGTTTAAGTCCTCATAACATGTGAGTTTATTTATGTATTGTTTTGTTCAGTTTTATTTCCATATTAGCCATATGCTATTACAAAAATGCAGGACACAATGCATAACATTGTTAAATAATCAAGTCCACATCTTACAGAAAGGAGACTAAAATTTAAATGATGAAGGATTGGTTTTAAAGGCTAGTGGTGAGTCAACAGAAAAGGTTTTGATTGACAGGCTTACCTAACAGAAGTGTGTGCATGTGGTGAATACTGGCATTCACCCTTTTCAGATGTTTGGTATAATTATTTATATAAATTCAGTGAACGTCTGATATTGGAAATGTCAACAGTCCTTGTGATCAAAATATTGCCTGTTAAGTGTGTTTACATGGAAAGCAGTCTGTCTGTGTTTTATGGGGCTTATTCCTTTATACATCTGTTTTAAGGTAGCATCCTAAAGCTTTGAACATCTGGAGTCCACTGGTGAATCTTGAGATTTGCCTGTCCACTGGCGAATCTTGAGAATCACCTATGGGCTCACCAGAGTACATCTAAAAAAGCAGGAGTCCATTTCACTAAGTTGATCAGGACATGTTGAACAGTCGTACGTGACTGTGGAAATTTCATATGTGATTATTAGTACTGAACATACTTTGATATATATGATAGAAAAATGTCCAAAATTGGCTGTGTACTGTCTGTAAATAAAATAATATGTACAATGATAATTTATATTCTCTCAAATTCATTTGCTAGTTCCAGCTAGAGTAGACCTATTGAAACAATGGGCCTAGTTAAGTCCCATTCATTCAGCAACCTGGATTTAACTGGGAGTCCCAGCTTGGGAGTCCCATTGAATCAGCGATTTTTTTTACACAAATGCTACATCATCTTTCAGTGGCAGAAATATGTACTATAGCATTTGTACTATATACAAACCCCACTGTTAAACCCAAGTTGAATAGATCTGTAGATCTAACTCTGATTGCTAAAGTCCAATGAGAGGAGATGCGTTGCATCGATCAATGTCTGAAATCCAGGAAGTCCCAACGGGAGTAGCCCCGTTGAATTAATGAAACTTATACAGAGGAGTCAATTCACAAAATGTTCACTGATTCAATGGGCCTACTCCAGTTGTGTGGCGCAGTGGATAGAGTGACAGACTAGGACTCTGGAGAACAGGGTTCGAATCCCCACTCAACCATGGAAACTGACCGGGAGAGTGGAGCTGGTAAACTACTCCTTAAATATCTCACTTACCTGAAAACCCGGTTAGAGTCACTATAAGTCAGTTTTTGACTTGACGGCACTGAACACACACACACAGAGAGACACTCCAGTTGTGACTTGTTGGATTAATTGATGCATCAGGTCTTTTCTTGTTGGGCTTTAGCAATTAGAGTTAGGCCTATGGATGTACTCTACTTGGGTTTAACAGCTGGATTTCCCAAATATAGTACAAACGCTTCAGAGTCTGGACAGGATCGGCAATACGTTAAGGACTCTTAAGCTATTTATCTGAGCTTTCCTAATTGACTAAAGCAGTGATGGGAGAAAAGAGAGGCGTCGTCGAGTGGAATCTAAGCCCCAGGAAGAATAAAAAGATATCATCATGTTGGTCTTTTGTTAGATCACAGCACCTCGTTTGACACAACAAGGTGGCCAGCTGTGTCTGCTCTGTCGGTCAGATAGCAGAAAATGCCAGCAGGATGCAGGATGGGAGGGGTGAAGGGTTGGGGAGGCGGGAGAAGAAAAGACACAGTAAATCAATTTGTGCTCCAGCATTCTTCATTGGAAAAATGCAGCCATGTGCATTTAAAGGTTCATTTTCTTTAAAATGGCTTGCCACCCGTTTCCCATCGGCTCTGTCCTCACAGTTAGAATTTTAGTCATTCACAAGCATGTACAAAACACATCCGGCTTTAAAAAAGGTATGTCTACATTTCCCCCCACCCTCCCACCCCGTGTCCACCATGAAATCTTGACCATGTTTGGGGGGAAGCAAGTTAGTTGAAAACTGCCATTTGTGGTGAAATACGTTTATCCTTTCAATCCACTTGAGTGAAATGGAGATTTAGGCCCGCATGAGTCCTGAAGTGTGTGTATGTTTCTCTAGTCCATTTTGTATCTGATTTAAACAGCCTTGGTTTTCCGGTTTTGCCCCTGCTCACAACTATGTTTACTCAAAAGTAAGTTTGGGGAAGGTCTCATCTGGAATCCATGATGAAGCAGCCCCAAATAATGTGTCGGAATTGCGGCCAATTGAGGCAAATTACGGGCTTAACAAAATTTGCAGAATGGCTTTTCGTGTGATTTAAGATGATTCAGAGATTAGAGTGTTGTCTATTGGTTAAGCCTCCAGTCATAGCGTTGATGTGATAAATCAATTAATTCAAGTTGTAGTTGATGAATTGGTGAGGGTAGCCAGTCCTAAATGGGAAACACAAATTCCCACTAAGTCAAGGGTGGGATTTGTTTGTGAGATTGTTTAGTACCACATAGAATACACGTTTCAACAGAAGCTAAGCTCTCCTCAAACGAAGGAGGTTCATTTAATTTCAGGATCATGACCAATCCTTTGGATATTATTCAGTAGAACTCAAGGGGAAAAAGTAAGGTTTTGCGTCTCGGTCAGTTGTGTGATTTCATCTTTCAAGGTTGTACACAGGCTAAGAAACCCTTCAGTAGCACCATAGTTAACTCTGTTTCAATGGCAATTGTTGAGTCTAGTTTCTGTGTTAATATGCTGTAAAATCAGGTCTCAAAGTCATCTTCAGCCTTGCTGGGAAAATCTGAACATTAAAATTCGCAGAAAGAAAATCATTCTATTTCCAAGCGATGGTTCAGTGTCTCCCCTCCTGTGTTTTTAATATGATGAGAATAACAACCAGCATCTCATGTTTTTCTCTCGGCAATGAAACCAACCTTGTATGTCCCCAAACATCTGAGGAATAATCACAGACAGCCATTCTGTGTAGGTTTTCTTGAGAACAAGCAAAACAGCAGTTGAAAAGAAACACATCTAGGATCAAACTTCAGATAGATGGGGAAACAGCCAGGTTTTCCCGCCAGAAAAAAACATCAGCCAGCAAATCCTGGAATCCATAAAGTTTTCTGCTGGAATCGTAGTGTCCCAGCTGGATAATTTTAAGGAGGTGTGAGGGGAAAATATTATATAGATGGCTTTCTTTGAAGGAGGGAATAAATGAAATGGAGCTTGCTTGAATGAATTTCTTTGGAAAATAATAAAAGTTGGGAGCTGTTTGGAATGTTAAGGAATGAAACGCAGGTGGCAAGATCAAAGATGTACGGGAAACACAATTTATCACCTGAAATTCACTTCCATGTTTGTGAGAATTTCCAATAGTATCCAGACCAGATCCAGGGCTTCTGCACATGGTGCTCTGTGATCTGGTGGCCAGAAGTGAAACTGGCGTGCACTCTGGATGCACCATGGGATGTCATGTACTTAGCTGCACGCCAAGCTCTTATTTCTTGAGTTGTTGACGGCTGGTTCCACCGCACAGTAGATCAGAGCCTGTGACTTGAATCCAGTGGCTAGACTCAGAGTAGACCCAATGAATCAATGAATATCCATCAGTGTTGACCTACGTACCGACAAGTCACTGATCTAATTGCTCTACTCTAGTTGGGATGGATAATTGGATTCAAGCTACATATCTGTTCTGGGTTAAATCAAGAACTTGTGTGGTTGTGTCTGGTTCTTAACAAACTGCAAGCACACTAGGAAGAAAATTCATTATTTACTAACAGCAACAACCTCTCTCTAGGGATGGTTATTCTGGCTGAGGTGGTTGTTATGTCTTGTCAAGTTGCTTCCGACTTATGGTGACCCTTTGAATGAGTAATCTCCAAAATGTCCTGTCTTCAACAGCCCTGCTCAGGGCTGTTGCGAACTCAAGCCTGTGGCTTCCTTTAATGAGTCAGTCCATCTCATATTTGGTCTTCCTCTTTTCCTGCTGCCTTCCACCTTTCCCAGCGTTAAGTTTTTTTCCCCAGAGAACCCTGCCTTCTCGTGATGTGCCCAAAGTAGGACAGCCTCAGCTTCAATATTTTTTTGCCTCCAGAGATTGTTCAGGCTTGATTTGATCTAGGATCCACTTGTTCCTCTTTCTGGCAGTCCAGGCTACCTGCAAAGCTCTCCTCCAGCACTACATTTCAAATGAATGAGCTTTTCCCCCCTGTCCGCTTTCTTAACTGTCCAGCTTTCATGCCTATACATGGTGATCGGAAATGGAAGAGTGTGGATGATACTCCAGTAGCCATTGGTAATATATCCAAGTCTAACTATTTTGAAAAGTGTGAGGAAGCTTCCTGATGCTTCCAGAGGAATTCTGCAGAACCTGAACGCTTTCTTCCTTCTTTCTTAGACTGCGATTAGTCCCTCCCAGTACAAATGTTTAAGTCATTTTTATATTGTTACGTCAGTAGAACAAGATGCAAGTTTTGACGGTTTGCACAGGCATTATGAAACCCTAGCATTTTTTTAAAAAAGAATTTTTCCCCCTATTCAGACATAGGTAATTGTTATTTCAGAGGCGAGGGGTTAACAGCTTAGGGTTATTACAAAAAAAATATTATAGCTCAATCCAATGCATACTTATTTGACTTGTATTATATGTAGCATAAATGCACATAGATTCGTAGCCTCAATGGGTTGTCTTGTGTTGTCTCTTGTGTTCTTCAGTACAAACATTGAAATAAATGTGTATGTTAACAAAACATCTCTGTGGAGGGTTTTTTGTGTGTGTGTTTTTGCTTGTTTGTTTTGTTTTGAGAAACGAAGGCTGTGGTCATCGTGGCAATTTGAATTGATTTCTGTTCAGACTGTTAAAAAATAAGGTTTGAGTCATGTGGTATTTTAGCCGGTGGCTGTGGAGTTCCCAGGGCCTTGAATGAAGTTAAGGTATTCTATCATAACTTATTTGCTGGCGTATTAATGATGCGACTGTCGCAGAAACGAGAAAGAAAACAAGAGGTTGATCAAACAGAACGACGAAAAAGAACTAAGAGTTCCTTGTTACCTTGGAGACTTACAGATTTATTTTCACACGAGCTTTCCGGGACCCCGCAAGAGGTCATGCCAAAGAGATCTGTTGGCTTTGAAGGTCACATAAGGCTCCCTCTTTTTTGTTCTGCCGAAACCGATCGACACAGCTACCCAGGAGCTGCAAATATACTACAAAACGACCAGCTTCCCAAGCAGTTGATGTGTGCGTTGTCGTTCCATCTGTGACTAAATTTGTTCATTGTTCGGCTTTCCTTCTGCTCGGTACTGTAGATACTTGTTGGTTGGGCCTTTGTCTTGTTTTTCTTGGAGTGACTGAAATATTCCAGGTTATATAAACATTATAGCTTCCCCCCCTCCCTCCTTCTCTCTCTTTCTCTTTCTGTTTGGTAATTTTGACGACACTGTTTTGGAATTCTAGCTTGGAGAAGCTTTGAATCAAACGAATGCATTGTATTGTTTTCGCCCAACAAACAGGTTTACACTGTGGGAGAGGTGGAAGTTAAGGTAGTTTCAGAATTCATTTCACAAAGGTTTGCATTTTTTATTCTGTTTATGTACGTGCATCAGGTAATATATATGATTTGTAGCACAAATGGCCAGAATCCAAGCAAAGTTGTTGTTGTTTTTTTTGGGGGGGGAATGTCCTCTTTCTGGGATTTCTGATGTTAACATTTCTCTTGCAAAGACAGTGCATGTCCACAATGGGATCTGGTTTCGAAAGAGAGTTCAAAAATGCCAGTGAGAAGAAAAGAATAATACATGGAGGATAACTAAAGGAATAGCTGTTTATTGGCGTGTATTTCTGTGCTTTCTGCTGCTCTCTGCAGCCTTGCATGGAAGGGCCAAAAAGCTACATAAGGAAGTTAAAATGCCAAATATATATTCCTGTAAAGTTCGGATGAAAACCCAGAGTGTGTTCCACCATTTCCCAGAAATCTGAGTCGCCTGGCTTGGTGGAGTCTATGTAAAGATTAGTTGGGTGAGAACAAAAACTTGACTAGTCCAGAGACTGACATCTACACTGGGTGTTTTTGCACAATCACTGAGTTCATTATTTTGGACTTTATCCATGATGTTGCAGTTCTGTGGAGTGCGAGGGCTGGCCATCGGAGGCAGGTGGCTCGGGCGTTGAGTGAGGCTGTGGATCCACTCCAGGTTTTAGTGTAAACTTTACAGGATTTATCTGAGAAGCTGCTGAACTCTGTTCCCTTTCCTAGATTTGGCATCATGGATAGTTTGGACCAAAACCCAGAGCAGATACACTGCTCTGCTCTTCTAGGAGCCACTAGCCTCCCATTGGGGCCGGTCCTACTGTGAGGCAGAGCGAGCCAACTACTTCTGGTGGCAGAGTCTGGCATGGCAGCAGTGGTCTGTCTCCCTTGGTCCTCATCCTTAGCTGAAGGATAGAAGGATGTCCGTCACGTGACTTGCCATGGGTGCTCTGCTACTTCAGATGCAGTGAGAAACATTGCCCGCTATATCCTTGTGCCGCTTTAGATATCGAACAACTACCACTACCATTATCCTTCACTATTAATCCAGGTCAGTGGGGCTGATGGGATTTTGAGTCCAGTACCATCTGGACTGTTGCAAACCCTGCCATTGTGTTTTGCTTTGATTCATTCAAAGGACACTCAAGGTTTTTTAAAAAAGTTCTTTGGCCCAGAGCATTCTTTCAAACAATGAACATGTATTTTTTAAAAAAAGAAAAGAAAAATGTAAAATAGGATGAAATATTCCTAAGCAATAAAGGAACTCTCTCTCTCTTTTAAAGCACAGTGAGGGTGGTGGAGAGAGACTCTTTGACAAGCCATTCTGCCGTTTTTAATGAAAATTGACATTAAATTATGTTCGAGATGTCAAAAGCTTCCCTGTCGCAAGAGACGTCAGCAAACAGAGGCATGTTTAAGAGAAATAATGAAAAACAGCCAGAACGTCTAAAGCATGGGGGGGGGGGGGGGAATGTGAAGAAGGAACATTAGCAGCTCATACTTACACCAGAAAAGGGGGCGAGGGAGAAAGCGGTGATGCCAATGATGCCAATCAAAAATGAAAGCTACAGTGTGGTCTCTGCCCATAAGGAGGTGCCATTGAGTGCGTATGTGATGGTAGCCATGATGTGTGTCTACACTCTACAGCTATAGCAGTTGGACAGCACTGTAACCTTTGTGGCTCTCTCCTATCGAATTCTGGAACCTGTCGTTGCTAGAGCGCTCTCATGAACTTCCATCAACGATGACATCGAATCGTGGGGCCATCAACAAACGACAGCTCCCAGGGTTCAACAGGATGGAGCCACCGTCAAACGGATAGTGCAGTGTAGATACACATCACTTCGATTCTTGTAGAACCTGGTGAGCTCTAGTGTGGGTCCAGAAGGATTCCTCAGGGTGGTAGACAGCAATTCTGGACATTCACAAATTAAGTCCTAGAGATGGGTTGTTGTTTTTTTTTAAATTTCCTGGACTACAAACACCCTAATTCTCAATTCTGGGAGTTCTGCCTTCCTTGCAGGTGGCTTTGCAAACTCCACAGTCTGGCCCACCTGGGAGAGAAGGCTTAAGCTCCAAGGCTTTGAGGCTTAGCTAGGTAGCTGCTGACTGGAGATGAGGGTCCTTGTAGTTGCGCCCAACTGGAAAGGCTATCATTTCTCTACCATTGGCCAAGGGATGTGCATTTTTTAAATTTTACGGTAAGCCTACCAAGTTCTCCTGAGATATTTTACAACTCCGTGGCGCCTTTGATAAACCTTCCTTAAGCCTGTGTCACTTTTTTTTTTTTAAAAAAGGATGGACTACAATGACTATCATCCTGAAGCTACCTTTGGGTAGGAGGGAAATGAGGGGAGGAAAGCTGGATTCAGATATTCCTTATTGTTGATTTATTTTCTTTTTCTTTCACTTCATTGTTGTTCCGTTGGTATAGGAAGCGTGCTACCAAGAACAAGCAAAATGTCTTTCTAATAAAAAGGCCAACTAGGATTGATCGAGTCTAGCTGCTTTGTGCAGGACCCTAAGACGCTTTGGGACAGGAGATAAAGTTCATCTCAACTTGTTTCAAATCTAAGCCTCAAGGATTTTGTGAGTGCCAATTCCCTACGACAAATCTTTGTTTGGAATTAAAAGCCCCATGGATTCCACTCCACGATTCACCCTGGAGAAGCTGGCATAGCAATTCTTTTTTTTATGGGAACAAACGTTTCAAAGTTGTGTTCTCTCCCCCCCCACACACACACACACATATTCTGAAGTGGTACAGTCTAGGAAAAGTGAATGTGACCACCATGGGATGCTGGTGGTCAGATAGTTCAGCAAACAATGACCCCCAATGAACTGGAAATCAGTTGCGTGCAAGGCTGAATCATAGAATCATGAAGTTGGAAGGGGCCTATAAGGCCATCAAGTCCAACCCCCTGCTTAAGGCAGGAATACAAATCAAAGAATATCTACCAGGTGGTTGTCTAAATTTCTCTTTTATGCCTCCAGTGTTGGAGCGCTCACCACCTCTCGAGGACATGGGTTCCATTGTTGTACTGCTCCTACAGTTAAGAAGTTTTTCCTGATGGTTTCTCATTTCAAGTCTCTGAGGGACAGCTCTACCCAACTGTTGGATAGTTCAGCTATGATTGGGAGTTCGATTCCCCACTGTGCCTCTTTGACAGGGGCTGGACTTGATGACCTCTAGGGTCCCTTTCAGCTCGGCAGTTCTAAATCTACTAATCCAGATTTGTTTTGCTGTGGCCTGAGTCCCTCTGTGGACATCATTCTCGTCGTTTATGGTGGGTGCCATTTGATATAAACAACAATATTATTTTGCTTCCCAAAGGGGTATACGATTCCACTCCTCCTTTGCTTTAAATGTGTATTTGTTAACAAGGCAGCTTAAAAAAAAAACCTAGACTTGACCTTAAGCTTCTTAAAAAATTCCATCTTCTCTCTTCGCCATCCCAGTAAAAACAAAAAAAGAGAGACGTCTATGAAAGTTTGTGTAAATTTTCGAGTAAGGTGTAATTGATGGGGCAATGAAGGCTGGGTTATTTAGTTTGAACTCTTGCTGCCGGGTGGATTTTGCTGTTTATAAGGACTGTGTGTCTTTTCAGCCTCGGCTTCCTTAGATTTCGAGCCAGGATTGACAGCACTTCCGAACGGCGTCTGTGGCTTTGCTTAGGTTTCCTCAATCAAAATAAATTTTTGGCCTTCGGTTTTTCTCTCGTTTCAGTCACTCAGCTGAAAGTGGCCCACGTTCCCCCCCCCCCCAGAAAAATTATTATTATTAGTGTGCTAAAAATACAACTTCAGAGCATAAGGCAAGCCGTAATCTTATATGTGTTTATGTGGGAGTAATCCCTCTTGAAATAAAATCATTTATCTGTGGGGAAATGTCTACGATTACAACATCACTCTAAGAATAGTGTGATCGCACAGGGTAACAGATCACAGTTTGGCCTGCTTGTGGAGAGATCCACTGTAATCTGTTTTCTGGTCATCACACGACGTACAGGGAACTGACCCCAATCTGTTCCCAAGCTGGACCTTTTTGGTCCAGCTGTAGGGCTACTACTTTTGGGGTCTGGGTGGGAGATCACACCCCACAAAATGACTTTTTCTGGTGTGGCCGGCCATGCATGCTTTCCCATAAACTATGCAAAATATCTGCAATCTTGTTACACAGCTTTGTATGCCATTGGTGATGGTGTCACCGTTGATTGCAAATCACTGCTGATTCAAAGGCTTCCTTGGCTGTTTTTGGAGTGCACATGGCATTGTTGCATTGTGTACAAGCCGTGTATTTGCCACTGAGGATGATATGATCCCCGTTGTAGATGCAGAGTTGTGCAACAGGATTTCGTTTCTGTATCTGTAGCTATAGCTATAAACACCCACACCCAAAAACACACATGTACATTCTTGAATGTGAGTGTGTATACACTCTCTCTCTCTGTGTGTGTGTGTAATGTAGTAGTTTTAATGGTTCTTCCTCTAGCTAATGGGCTCAAGTTACAAGAATCTGGATTTAGGCTGAATATCAGAAAAAACTTCTTAACTGTTTGAGCAGTACGACAATGGAACCCATGACCTCAAGAGGTGGTGAGCACTTTTCTCAAGAGAAAACTGGACCACCCTCTGTCCGATCTGCTTTGACTTGGATTCTTGCCTTGAGCAGGGGGTTTGACTCAATGGCCTTAGGGGCCCCTTCTGACTCCCATGATTCTATGATTCAAGTAAATATTAGTTGAATGATGTGTGACTTCTACCAAGCTTCAAAGTGAGACTTTACATGCAGAATTAGTCTAGGATGCCGACAGTCTGTATTCTGAGCAGTAGTTGTGTAGCTGTGTGCCAGCAAAATCGTAAGGAATTATGGGACACCTGAGATTTATTATAGCCAGAACTTTTAGGGACGCTCAGTCGACTTCCTCAGATGCACCAAAGGCAACCGGAATTGTGCCAGTACTGGGTAGCCATAACAGTTGGGTACTGTTGGCTCAAAGATCTTACACTCTAACCATCTCAGTAGGGGAAGCAAGAAAGGATCAGCTTTCTTGCTCAAGTCCTGATTGACATCCCTTCCCTTTGAGTCTTCCTTCCCTTACTCAGATTTAATTTTTGGAGAATCTGGGGTGGAGGAGGGCTTGAGCAACAAGGCGACCTACTCCACAGCACTTGTGCAGACGTTCGCCCTTTTGCGAAAGTACCTCCGGGCTCTTCGGCATGGGAGCCGCTGAAATAAGGAGAGCTGAAGGGAGAGGCCCATTCCCTGTAACACTGCACAAAGCCAGTGATGTTCCTTGTCCACCCAACGATGAGGGGGTGGAAGTGATACCGTCGTTGCGGGCCTTCTAAGCGGGCCTCCTATTCTGTGTCTGACATGAATAAGGGGATTAAAACGGGCAAATTTCCGTTAGCTCACTCTACTGGACAAAAGAGTCCAAGGTTTTAGTGTCACACTGCCTGATAAAAGTACAGGGGCTTGTCACTCAAAGCCCTCCGAGCCACTTGTGTCGGTGGCATAATCTCATTAGGAGATAAACCGGCAAAATCCCTTTCATGAGAAAAAGTTACATTTAATTACTGTTGCCGTGGCCTCCCGTCTTTGTCTTCACGACTCTATGTGTGTGCGTGTGTTAGTGTTAAACGGACTCAGTTTAAGAGCAGCCTTCGGCCAGATGGGTGGTATATAAATTAAATAAATAAATGCATAAATAAGTCTGCAGCCCATCAAGGTCACAAGCTATGTTTTTCCATGACGCTTCCGGCCATTTCAGAAGCGCTACCCGCTCGGCCCTTCTGACCGCAGGGGCTACACGGCCAAACATTGGCCCAGCTGCCTGGGGCTGATGGACGTTGTAGTCGAAAGACCAGAAAAGTAAGCTCAGCTCTGAGCCTGGTCTTCTTCCCCTCAACGTTACAAATAACCAGGAGGGAAAGACGGCAACCACGTCGTCTCTTCGGTCTGGAAAGATCAACGGCTTTTGCGACGTCTCAAATTAAAGTTTCCTAGGCATGGTGCATTTTTCTCACTATCCGGAGATTCTTTTTCCTGGCCATCACTGTGGCAACTGGGTGTTTCATCTGGTACCTCTCCTGCTTCATTCTCTCACACCCCCCCCCTTGCTTTCTTCATACAACCTACTGTTTGGAAGTATGTTAAGCTAAAGAGCGAACTCGGCTGATCTGATTACTTTAACCAAGCCTGCAAATTCTTTCTGCTCTCTTTTCATTGTCTTCTCTTCAGCTAGAACTAATGTAAGTACAGCAGGGGACCGGCTAACATCTCCTCCGCCCCTCTTTTGCGTTCCTCTCCCTCTTCCCCTTTCTTCTTGGTAACCTTCCCTGACTTGTAAATATGAGTGGAGGTAGAAGTCGGTAGCCACGGTCCCGTACAAAATACTTGTTGCAGAGTTTTGCGTTTCTGATCAAATTCCTTTTGTTGTGCAGTAGAAGTGCAGAGACTTGCAGGGGAGAACAGCGACAAGTTCCCGGGACAGTCCACCCCTTTCTCATTAACTGGCACTTAAAGCCTCAATGACTCTCCGAGACATTTGTAGGAGGAAGAATAAAAATGTTTCATTACTGGCAGTTGAGAACAGATTATTTTGAACTGTTTTAACTGTTTTAGTTTATAATGTTTAATGGAACCCGCCCTGAGTAGACTTTGTCTAAAAGGGCGGGATAGAAATCGAATAAATAAATAAAATAAAATAAAAAATTAACAGGTAACAAAACAGACTGCTTCCAATAGACTAAAGAAAGGGAAAGAGACGACTCAGCAGAGAGGCGGGGCTCTCACTAAATTCAGAGGTAGAAAGGAATGATTGGTTAGTGCTGGATTGCTTGGTAGTCACCCCAGCCCAGAAAGGCCCCTCCCAGCCAAACAAGCTATACACAGCATGCAAGGTTGTAAAAACTCCAACAATATTAATGTATTAAAGCCTTCGAGAATACAATATTGATGCTATTCTTAGGGTGGTGGAAGTCTGCTTTTAAAAGTTGTTTATAAGTCTGTTCGTTTCAAGTCTGTTCTTTCTTCTTAATTTTTCGCTGTTATCTGTGCGCAACTGTAAGAAAATGAAACGTTTTTATTCTTTCTACTACTCATGTCACAGAGTGAGTTATTAAGACTGTAAGTGCCAGTTAATGAGGAAGGGGTGGACTATCTGGGGAATCTGAAACTATTCACCTCTGTGGATCTCGATACTGTACTTCTGCTGTGTCTAAATTTTAAACCAAAAATTCAAAATTCTGCAACATATTATGGCCAGTGCCTCCTGGGCTCTGGGCTCCGTCATAACTACCTGCCCAAGAAGCTCTGGTTAGCGGGGGGATTCTCAATCTTTTATCTTTTGGATGTTTTGAGCCTCATCTTCCAGAAAGATGGCCCATGATCTCAACATCTGTGAATCAGTGTCTGAAACATCTGGAAGGCAAGTAAGTTAAGATCCATTGCTGTAGAGATCCAATATGGCAGGAGTGGCCAATGGGTGGCCTCCCAGGTGCTGTTGGACTACAACTCCCATCAGCCCCAGCCACTGTAGCCAAAGGTGAGGAATCTGGGAGATGCAGTCAAATGACATCTCAAAGGGCTTCAGAGAGGGGCATGGGCACAGGCTAATAATAATAATAATAATAATAATTATTATTATTATTATTATTATTATTATTATTATTATTATTATTATTATTATTATTATTAGCAGTAGCAGTAGCAGTAGCAGTAGCAGTAGCAGTAGCAGTAGTAAAATGCTGGGCACAGTCAATAAAAATTATAAAAACATTGACTGATTTTACATAACAGATACAAGTTTTAACCCAAAACTGTTGTTGTTGTTGTTGTTGTTGTTGTTGTTGTTGTTGTTGTTGTTGTTGTTGTTGTTGTTGTGTGCTTTAAACATGTCCAGATAGTTTGTATACATTTTTGTATACATTTTTCTCCTCCACAAGGTCATATTGCAAGTTTCAAAACTCAATAGTCTTATGTAGAGTTGCTTCGCTTGGCTGCTAGTCTCGAGAGGGGCAAAATTTTTATTTTCACAGGGAAACGTGAACCCAATAATAATTTCCCCCTGATTTTATCCCTGGCTGTGCCACCTCCGAGGAGAACTCTGAAAGCTACTTCGTCGTTTGTTGTTCTTACTCCCCGAAAAAAGATGATCTTCCCCACCCTTGGACAGGAAGAAATGAGCCGGAGGAATACTTGGGAGATTAAGTTTCAAGGCTTCAGAGCCTCCGCCCCGCCCCCACCCCACCAAAAGCTAAGATGATTTGTGTTCAGGGGTCTGTGACCCACAGAGGCATCAAACAGGCCAGCCGGGGAAGCTCTCAGAGTTCACAGGGACGGTTGGGTGGAGATGACCCATGTGAATGACAATGCAGATGGTTCCAATCAGAAGCTTGGGAGGGGGACCGAAGACGGACCTCTGATGGCCTTCGTTGCTTTAGATGTCCAGCTAGGTATAACCTTTCAACCAGGACCTCTTCAGGAGACGTAATAGCTTTGGAAGATCATAGACGCTCCTCGTAGCTGTGGTTAAGACCATTGCTTTCCCCTTTTCATGGGAAACCAGCCCACCTTTTATCTGCTTAAGACAGTGGTGCCCAACCTTGGTTCCCCAGATGTTCTTGGTTTACGACTCCCAGAAGCCTTCACCACCAGATGTGCTGGCCAGGGTTTCTGGGAGTTGTAGTCCAAGAACATCTGGGAAACCAAGGTTGGGAACCCCCGGTTGAAGAGGTCATATGAAGACGGTGCACACTTAGATGCCCTGCGTTAAGTTCATGCATGTATGTCTTACTCGCAGTTGGACTGCATGCTGGGTTTATGAGTCTTAGGACGTAGGTGTGCTTCACTTAGTTCGAAGAATGGGTAGACATTTCATTCAGAAAATAATTGTCCAAAATGTGCTAATTTCTTCACGAAGCTATTGTAAAGGATCTTGAGATTTTCTAAAAAGAAGAAAAAGAGATGAACAGGAATCGATAGATATAGAGGTTTGCTCCTTCGTTCTTAGGTCCTTAAGGTGGAATCTCATATTCCACCATCTTGGTGATACTAAATTACGATTGCCAGATCTATTTTATTTTTTACCAGCTTTTCATCTCTAGCACATCTACATGACAGCTACCTGTCGGGCATGTTAAAGCTGTCTACCTCTCCCCCTATCAGAAATAGCTGCACCTGTTGAATTGGAGCCGGGCAGATAGGTGATGCAGTGTTGATGGTTTGATAAACACTTTCCAAAATTCATGTGTTTGTTCATCAGTTGGGAAGAAAGCTTTGTTTTTTTGTAAAGAACTGAAGGTGGGAGGAAATGAAATGCATCTGTCCTTCCTTAGCTCACATTGACCTCAGTTTTTCAGGTTGTTAATCTTTATGCTGCTAAAATGTTATAGAAGCTGGACATCTTCAGTTATGTCCAGGGGGAAGCCTAGAGGCGCCTGGTGGCTGATAAATCCAGTCTGGCTTTCATTCCAACTTTTACAGGAGCTAGCTATCCAAGCCAGTGAACTCCATCTCTCAAATAAATCCAGCAGCTTGGATAGTTTGGACTAAAATCCAGAGCGTATTCAAAACCCCTTGACGTCAGAACCACCATAATATAAGGCACTGCCCCTCACTGTGTAGTGTCTATTATGGACACTACCTTGGAAAGGGTATGGCCAGCTGCCTGGAACTGTGAATAAGAGGACTGAACACTGCAACATTTTGTTGCAGCTCTCACTGGTGCAGATTCGTAGGACCATATCCCACATACATAAGCAACCAGCCATTTCGCTTTCTACCTTGAATGCGTTCCCTGATTTAATTTAAGTCCTGAAAGAACTTCCCTAATTGGGCACGTTTTTGATATGAAGGATTATAACTCCCATCATCCCCCTGTGGCCAAGTGATGGGAGTTGTGTTCCCCAACCTCTGGCGAGCGCTCAATTCAGGAAAGCTAATAGTCTTTGATTAACCCAAAGAATTCTGAAATTCTAGGTTGGATCAAAAATGGATGTATCGTGAATATTACAGTAGGGTTTGGTCTCTGAGTCCCAGAAGTGTTGTTTGGCTTGGAAAAAAAGCATGTGCATCTTATTTTCCAGTGAAACTCGCTTTTCTCCCCTCCCTCAGCCTTCAGATTCCAGGGACTGAGAGACATGAGCGTGCTTAGCTTCTTCTTTTTTAAAAAATGTCTGGTCAGATCGGCTTTGTTTTCCTTTGCCTCGCCCACCCCATCGCCACACATCCACACAAATGCCATTTCTGATGATCAACTGATTTTGCTGGTTCATCTCAAAAGGAGACTCACATCTGTCTCCCATATGTCTCCTGTTGCTCTGCTTACAGGCACATTTTGGGGGAATGTGTTGCCTATATCATATTTATTGACCAATCTGGAGGCGGACAAAGTGAAAAATGCTTGCAGGTTGATAGATCTGGTGTTGTGTTTGATCAAGAGGCTCCGCAGGATAAACTGGCTACAAGTCCCTCTGCTTCCTCTGTCAATTTATATCATACATGATATGGGGGCTCCCCATGGACAAGTCTTGTATGATTTCCCCCCTTTACTCAGAGAGAGAGAGAAAGGTATCCCAGATCGAACCCTCCTAGGGATGCAAGTTGATTTATCCTTCCATGAGAAATGAGAATTGAAAAATATATATATCTGCAACCTATGCAGACAATGGTGGGCTTGGAGGGGAGTTGATCCTGGAGAGAATGTGGGCATTTTACAAGTAGTCTTTGTACATTCCAGTAAAAGGTGGAGTATGAAGGTTTGAATAAGAATTGGCTTGCAGTAAAAGTAGTAGCACTGGATGGGTTGTTTGTGTCTTCTCCTCTGTATGTAGGCTGGTTGTGAAAGCAGGTGCAGTGGATGGGTTGTTTGTGTCTTCTCTGTATGTAGGCTGGTTGTGAAAGCAGGTGCAGTGGATGGGTTGTTTGTGTCTTCTCCTCTGTATGTAGGCTGGTTGTGAAAGCAGGTGCAGTGGATGGGTTGTTTGTGTCTTCTCCTCTGTATGTAGGCTGGTTGTGAAAGCAGGTGCAGTGGATGGGTTGTTTGTGTCTTCCTCTTCCTCTTTGCTCTGTTTGTGTATGCACACCTGCTCAGGGAGGGGGAAACAGTCATTTTGTTCAGAAAAGGATGATTATGCACGGTACATTTTGCACACATTTCAGAAACCATACAGGTGTGTGGAGCAGCCTCATGGCGCAGTGGTTGAACTGCAGTACTGCAGCCAAGACTCTGCTCATGACCTGAGTTCGATCCCAATGGGCTTTGGGTAGCCGACTCAAGGTTGACTCAGCATTCCATCCTTCTGAGGTCAGTAAATTGAGTACCCAGCTTGCTGGGGGTGGGTGGGGGATGTGTAGCCTGCATATTTAAATTGTAAAATGCCCAGAGAGTGCTTTAAGCACTATGGGGCGGTATAAAAGCAGCACACTTTGCTTTTGCTTTGTTTTGAGAAAAACGCTCCGGCATCTTGTTTTTTTTTTTGCAGACAAGCAAGATCTTTTGAGAGGGCTGGAGAGTCCTTGAGGCGCTGCCTTTCTCCAACAACAGGGTCACTCCTGATTAAAATCTTAGCAATGGTGTGGTTTGTTCATATTGCCAGATCCTCCTGTGCAGAATTTCCATAATGTGTACAGTACATGATGATATCTGTTTAGTGAAGGTGGAAGATGTATCTCTTCTATGCTGTTCTTTGTCGGCTTGGTTAACCTTTGAATCAGGCTATTCGCTCCTAAGATTTCACGTGGATTTTGGCCCATTGCAAGCAAACAACAACCAAAAACAGCTGACAATCTGTGGCATATTTCGAGCTGTTCTTTCAAGGCCCCCTTTTGGACTCTTGGTTTGGAATGGGTATGTCTGATCAGGCAGGGAGATCATGATGGAAAAGGACTGTGACCGCTATGTTATATGGAACTAATGTGTTCCCTGATAGGCTGACCTTGTTCCCTACCTACTAATGTGTTCCCTGATAGGCTGACCTTGTTCCCTACCTACTAATGTGTTCCCTGATAGGCTGACCTTGTTCCCTACCTACTAATGTGTTCCCTGATAGGCTCACCTTGTTCCCTACCTACTAATGTGTTCCCTGATAGGCTGACCTTGTTCCCTACCTACTAATGTGTTCCCTGATAGGCTGACCTTGTTCCCTACCTACTAATGTGTTCCCTGATAGGCTCACCTTGTTCCCTGCAATGACACCTGGCATAAACTGGTTTTCCAGTGAAGACGCTTAGGTCTGGGGATGGAGCCCTTTTGGAGCAGGACCCAGTTGTGGCAATCCACACACCCAAGATGGCTGCAACTTCTCCATTGGAGAAGTTACCTTACCCCTGCATACTACTACTAGGAGTAGTATGGAGGGGTAAGGTATTTCTAAGGCAAATACAAAACATTTGAGGGTAGTTTGGTCTTGAATGGGCCATTAAGGGCCATTAGCTTTACAAAAGACCGCCTCCGCAATGTTGATGTGAATTAATCCAGCTTGCTGCATTTTTGGACCATCATTACATGGCTGGGGGCTGGCTACAGAGGTTCTCGTGATGAGCCCCTCCATTTCCAAACTTGCCTGTATATGGAGGCTCCATCTTAACCCATTTAGTGTATTCCCAAGTTCATCAGAGCAGCTGCATACATGGAGGCTGCATCGTACCTGGGATATGAAATATCACTCAGCAAACTTAATCTTGCTTTCGAGCCATTTTAGCTAGAGGATCCCACCCCTTAAGTTCCTGTATTCGTGATTTCCACAAGTAAAGTTTTCTACTTTTTTTTGAGAAATATTTCTGTGTGCAAAAGTGGGGTTTTTTTCCTCCAATTTTTCTTGAACCCAGTTATCGATCCATTTCCTTCAGCTCACCCTGAGTTCTGGTCTCAAAGTTGGAAGGTTTTTAAAAAACGCCTTTTTCTGTGCTATTGATATTTTATCGGCCTCTGTCGTGTCCCCCATCCAGTCCTCCTGTCACCACTCCCTCCAAACCAAGAAGGATCTAACTGAGATTAAAAAAAAAAAAAAATTAATTATGGCTCCTTGACTGATTGTAGAGCCGCAGAAGTATGGTTCTAATCCTGATTACCGTTCTCCAAAGTCATGCATGAAATACGACTTTTGCACCACACTTTGGACCATGTGTTTCCTCTTTCCGGGCGTATTTTTCAAGCTATCTTCAACTCGCTCTGTGTTGGTTGTTTGAGGACCGATTCAAAAGAACCTCCAAACAGAACTTGTGCAGGGGTCTTTTGTGGAGCGAAGGATGAAGAGGAAGAAGCGGGGGGTGGTGGGGGGGGGGCGAATCCTAGACATATCGTTCTAGCTTATGAACACAAATTGCATCTGATTATGTAGCTTTGAATAGTTTCCCCATGCTGTTTTTATTTAACGAAAGAAAGAGCCGGTATTTACTCTTGATAGTGTCTTCAATTAAATTGAAAAGGGTCTCCAATAGAAGTATTTGGTGGTGTGTGCTTTTGTGTGTGTGTGTTTTGAAAAAGAAATAGCTGTTACAACCACAAAATTACCGTAAAAACCTGTTTCCAGTCAAGTTGTGCTTCGCCACAGCACGAAGTTTGGCTGTTGTTTTTTTCCTTGCATGCATTCCAGCTCTCTTGATAAACAAGAGTTGGGTGTCTTCTTCACAAAACGAAGATGCACACTCTCTTCTTAAGAAGACCGCCCGCCCATCTCCTTTAAACTCCGCAGAACGAACATGTCACCTAAGTTGTGCATGCTCTTATGTGCCATCAAGTTGCCTCCGACTTTTGGCGACCCTATGAATGAGCAATCTCCAAAAGGTCTTGTCCTCAACCACCCTGCTTGGCTCTTGTGAACGCAAGCACGTGGCTTCCTTTAGGAGTCAGTCCATCTCGTATTTGATCTTCCTCTTTTCCTGCTGCCTACCATCTTTCCCGGCATGATGGTCTTTTCCAGAGAATTTTGCCTTCTCGTGAAGGCTCAGCTTCAACAGTTTTGCCTCCAGAGATAGTTCAGGCTTGATTTGATCTAGGATCCACTTGTTTGTCTTACTTGCTGTCCAGCGTTTCCACAAAGCTCTCCTCCAGCACTACATTTTCTACAAATCCATGTTTTTCTCTGTCAACTGTCTTCATTGTCCAGCTTTCACACCCATACACGGTGATTGGAAACACAAGAGTGTGGATGATCTTGGTCTTGGTCTCCAGTGACAGTGGACAAAATTCTATTCATCCAACAATGAATCATGAGTCAACATGTATGTAACTCCCCTTGGGTCAGTACGCTAGCAGGGGCCATATGTTAGGATTCTGGAGTTGTAATCTGTTACCCTACAGTGGCAGAAGTCCCTGGCAAGCAATGAGTGAGATCAAGCTGTCCTCCTCTGAACTGGGGGAGCGGAGAGAAGAGGATGGTTCAAAATCAGTATGGGCCACATGGAGCCTGGAGGCTGCACATGGCTCACCACCGCCCTCTGTTTCTCCCTCAAATGTGTTGCTGTGCTGCAGACTTCTCAGTGGTGTGACAGGACAACCCAGAAACGTATCTCTAAAACAAGGTGGCCCAGGGCCATGCACCTGGTTTTCCATCTGAATTGTGCTCCCAGACAAGCATGGCTCAACTGGAAAACAAGACACGTGTTCCCTGTGAACCTTGTTTTAAAGGTCAGTTGCAAAGATACCGTTCAGAAGAGCCACCGGGCACACTCCCTAGCGGCCTGCAAAATGGGAGGGAAACAAGTGGGCTCCCTGTGCACCTTGTTTTAAAGGTAAATTGCAAAGGTCCATTTCAGAGGAGCAATCGGCAGCACTCCCAAGCTGCCTGTTAAATGGTAGGGAAGAAAGTGCAAAGTTTGAGAGAGAGAGAGAGAGAAAGAGAGAGAGAGAGCAGCGGGTGGCTTAAGCAGTATCAGTCAGTCCATCAATTACATTTCTGTCCTTTTGACCCATAAGTTCAAGGTGGCATGGATGGCATTTCTTCCTCCTTTCCATTTCCCAGCTCAGTGGAGATTTGAACTCAGATCTTCCATGTCCTAGGCCAAAGCTCGAAACTCGACACCCTACGGTCTCCCTGGTTATACTTTCAGATTCAGTTTTCAGAGCCGTCTTTCTTCCAAGGAGCCGAGAGGCAGACCAGACGGAGAAATAGCGACCAAGAGACAACGGGAACCTGGCTTTCTCCACACCTAGTCTGTTACTCTAGCTGTTACGCCACGCTGCTTTTACCACCAGAAATTACGGCACGCCACTGTTAGTTAACCACATGCATAAACAGTTATCAGCCCAGAAAGCCATAACCACTGGGTGGTGGGCTTCAAATGATCGCGACCTCTTTAAATTTGTAGGGGGTTGAGGCAAGTCTGAGAAGTTTTCATTTCTTCTTGTTTTTACAGAGGGGGGGGGGGGCTGCACCAAAATTACCGTTATAAGCTTAAGAATTCCCATTTGAAGAACTCGAAACAAAGTCTTTTTAAACCTTAGGAGTCCAAATTCTTGAGATATTTCTCTCTATCTCTCCGTCTTTCCCTGTTCACTGCCCCCCACCCCGCTTTCTTGCTACTTCTGTGAGGTTCCATCAATCTTGCTGGTGGGTCTCGGGAGTTCCTTCATCTCTACAGCAAGAACTCGTTCCATACAAATGCGAACAAAGGAATCTTCTTGTTCCTCGCTCACAAGGCCCCCAGATTCTCTGTTTCACTGATTTCACGCCAACATTGATTCAGCGAAACAAAACACAGAATGGAGGAGACGACGGATGGGTCTTCTCTAGAAGGAGAAGCCATGTATGTGTAAATTATGGAATCACAGAGTTCAGAGGGAAGGTCGGGAAACAATCTAGTTCCCAACCTGGGGTCCCCAGATGTTTTTGGACTACAACTCCCAGAAATCCTGGCCAGCACAGCTAGAGGCAAAGGCTTCTGGAAGTTAAGGTCCAAAAACATCTGGGGACCCAAAGCTGGGAACCACTGCTGTACACCATGAGACGTCATCCTTGGGTTGGTTCAGATGACCCTCCAAACCATGGTCTGGAAGATCAGCTGAACAAAACAAACCATGATCTAGAGCAGTTGGTTCCCAGCCTTGGATCTCCAGAGATTCTTGGACTACAACTCCCAGAAACCTTGGCCAGCACAGTGAATGGTGAAGGCTTCTGGGAGTTTTAGGAACATCTGGGGACCCAAGGTTGGGAACCACTGATCTTGTTCCATCTTCTCCATCTAGGTGGCTTTTAGATGTAATGGGCTACGACAAGTCCTATCATTGCCAGCCAGCACAGCTGGATGCTCTTCAGGGTGATGATGATAGAAGCCATGATTTCAGACCAGTGGAGGGCATTTCCCCTCCACCCGGAATATTTTTTTGCTAGTATTCCAACATGCACAAGTTATATCTCCTGTCGCTTTGCAGGAGGAATCAGTGGCACAATTTTCTCTGGCTGTGGATTTATCTCCCACAATTTTACAGATAATTTGCAAACAGAAAATATGGATTAAGTAAGCCTGCCATCGTAAACCCACTTACTTGGCAGGGCGTGCCCTTGAATTCAGAAGCTTGATGGTTCCTCCGTAGACATGCATAAGCTTGCTCTTGGTTCTCCGGTTTTGCATAATTAGCTCAGTTAGTTAGAGAAAAGGGCAAGCAAATTTAAGAGCCTGTACCCTGAAAATTACACTCAACCTTGAGTTACCTGATCTGTGCATTTTGGTGGCGGTGTTCTTCTCCTGAGGTCTAGAAACTTGTCTGTGCACTTTCAAGGCTGTGTTCTCATCATGAGGACTAGAAACGTTTTTTGTTTTCTGTTTTTGTAAAAGCCGAAAGGAAGTGGGAATTCTCAAGACTTTGGTTGTGTTGTCCTTTGGCACAATTAGGAAGAAATCTCCAGTGCCAGCGGGAAGTCAAGTTTCAATAGGCAAACAAAAATATTGTGCTTTATCTTATTATCCCTTCGGTAAAGCCATCAAAAACCCCAGCAGCGAACCTGTACAGCCTCTGGTTTTTAGCAGGGAAGCCGCTGAAAAAAAAAAAAGTGAACCGTGAGTGCTTTTTCAAAAAAACCTCCTAATAAATGTGGTGTTATTAGGGATAAGTACAGAGCATTTTAAAGAGGTATAATTAAGGCGTGGGGTTGTTTTTAAAGACTTATGAACTGGCAGTCTGTTCCCTTCAGAGGGTGTATGAGAGAGTGAGGAAGAGAGACAGAAATCTCAGCTTTTGGCCTCTGTGTTTTACTATTTATTTGTTTTAAAACTGGAATGCAAATACGCCAAGATCAAATATAGACCTAGATGAAGCATGGAACGCGGCCCCATTAAACAGGCTTTTGGCTTACAAACAGATTAACTTCATATTTTTATCGATGATGTTCATGTCCATCTACAGCATGATCTCAATGAGATCAGTGCTTGAAAAAGTTACATTTGGAGGCTGTAACCCTTAACCAACATGACAGCTGTTTGAAGCCCAAAGAGTAACTTTTTACTGGGTTATGAATGTGACACGTGTAAGAAGTTACTCTGTGTCCGGACTAAGTTGCACGTCTATAATTTCGCACAAGGGCAGAATCATGTGAGTTCGCTGACTTCTCTGAAGGAAAGATGGCGAAGCCACGAGAGCAATAAGGAAAAATCAAACTTCAGATCGCAAAGTGGAATGGCAACGCGGTTTATACTTTTAAAAGAAGGATGTAAATCTTCTCCTATTTCTTTTCTTTTCTTTTCCTTTCCTTTCCTTTTTTTGTGGAAAAGTACAAAAGAAGCTTAATGTTTTTGCTTTATTGGGCAAAATTAGAAGACTTTTGTGGATGTATAACATCTCTGGTCTTTTGTGGGGGAGGAGAAATGACAGAAATGGTTTTTGCGCAAACCATTAGATTTTGCACATATCTTCATATTTTGCACAAAACTTTTCATTTTGTGCAAAAATTTGTCTTTTGTGCAAAATGCAAGTGTGTTTTTATATATATAAAAATGCCAATTGCACCTTTTTGCAAATGCTATTGTTGACGGGAAGGAAGGAAGGAAGGAAGGAAGGAAGGAAGGAAGGAAGGAAGGAAGGAAGGAAGGAAGAAAGAAAGAAAGAAAGAAAAAGAAAGAAAGAAAGAACGAAAGAAAGAAAGAAAGAAAGAGCTTTCGCTCTTCTGTGGTAAAATCTCAGAGGAGATCATCCTGCAAACTGATAATAAAAGATCAAGAAAAGGTGTTGTGACCCATCAATGCCCTGTTTAGCCTCAGGGAGTTTGGGGAGAATTCTCTGGAAGCAGAAAACTAGCACAGCAGGGTGTGGGCTATCCAGAAACATTCCTGAAGTGCTACCTTTCTATTTGCAGAATGTTTAAGGTATCATGGGTTTTTAAAGGTGGGGAGCATTCAACATGCACGTTTCCCTGCATGAAGTGGGCCCGATCCATTTTATACTGCCTTGTTTCTGCTGCACATAAAACACAGACTCACACTTTTTAGACTTGAGGGGCATTTACATGGGCCGGAGTGCCCTCAAATAGTAATGAATGACATTTTCCTTCCATCGTTGAGGTGCTGATCGAAAAGCAGCCTTTTGCATCGTTGTCGGCCTGGCCGCTCAAGTTTGCTGACATCTCTTTACCGGAGAGGGGGTGGAGACGGCCTTTTCAGACGAAGGCTGCCTTGCCATGTTGCCGTCTAAAATGAATTCAAAGTGACTGGGGCGGGCAGCGAGCAGTCCCTGAAGACCCCCATCGCGGTAGGAGAAAACACTTAAAAGTTTCTTGAGTGCGCTCGGGTTCAAAAGTCAGAGCTGGCTTCAATTAGCTCAAGAGAGCCTCCGTGATCAGCCATTCCCGTGGTCTCGCAGCGAAGGGTCTGTGCAACTTCGTCAGAAAGAAAACTGTTATGCTCCGTTTTGGAAAGATCTCTCTCTCTCTCTCTCAATCCTTTCCACAAATGGGTCTGACTGTCAGTGCCTTGCTAACAAAACCTTCCAAAAAAGCTGGAGAATTAGAGAAAGAAAATTGCCAGCTTCCTCTTTCTGAGAGCGCTTTAGTGCATCAGTGGTTGCTTCGTATATCTATGCCCGGGAAGGGCAGTCCTCTTCTGCAGAGCTGGTGACCTCTCTGGGTGAGGTATCCTAGGAGCTGAGATGTTGTCTGTGTGCACAGGCCTTTGCTGTGTGTGAGCTGGAGCTGAAGCCTCACAGCACTCAAATATCTGTTGTTGTTGTGTGCCATCAAGTCACCTCTGACTTATGGTGACCCTATGAATGAGTGATCTCCAATATGTCCTGTCCTCAACAGCCTGGCTCATCTCTTGCAAACTCAACCTTGTGGTTTCCTTTAGGGAGTTGATCCACCTCGTGTTTGGTCTTCCTCTTTTCCTGCTGCCTTCCACCTTTCCCAGCATTAGTCTTTTCCAGAGAATCCTGTCTTCTTAGGATGCGCTCAAAGCCTCAGTTTCCACATTTTTGCCTCCAGAGAGAGAGAGTTGAGGCTTGATTTGAGCTAGGACATCTTGGTTTGTCTTTCTGGCAGTCCAGGGTATCAGGAAAGTTCTCCTCCAGCACCACAGTTCAAAGAATTAATTTTTTTCCTGACAGCTTTTTTAACTGTCCAGCTTTCACACCCATACATGGTGATCGGGAATACAAGAGTGTGGATGATCTTCGTCTTGGGTTTCCAGTGACATGTACTTACACTTGATGATCTTTTCTGGTTCCTTCCTTACTGCCCTTCTGAGTCTTAGTCATCTTCTGATTTCTTAATCTTATATTTGCCTTTACATGGCATGCATAGCTCTCTTCCTCTCCACTTTGTCTTCACATCAACCCTGTGAGGTAGGTTTAGGCTGGGAGACAGGGATAGCTCCACAGCCATACAGTGAGATTCATGGATGAGCGGGGAATAGAACCTGAGTCTTCCAGTGGTCTAAGCACTGCTTGCTCTACACTGGCTGTCTATTGTTTGATCTCCTGGGTTGGTCTCAAGGCTCAGATCCTAAGAGAGGCAGAGCCACAGGGGAGGGTCACAGGGAAGGAACTTGTGTGTAGGGGTGAAGAGTTTGTGGGTCAAAAAAGGAGAAAAGTCCCAGAAGAACCAAGAAAACACATGGGCAAGCAGTGATTCCCAACCTTGGGTTTCCAGATGTTCTTAGACTAAAACCCCCAGAAGCCTTCACCACTAGATGTGCTGGCCAGGGTTTCTGGGAGTTGTAGTCCAAGAACACCTGGAGACCCAAGGTTGGGAACCACTGGAGGGGAAACTGTGTATAGAAGAGAGACATACGAGTCTAAAAAGAAGGGAATATAGATGAGTAAGTGAGGTGGAGATGTTGAACTAAAAATGGGAGATGCTGACTTCCTAGATGTTTCCCAGAAGCTCCAATGGTCATTATCTGTGGAGATGCATTGTGGGAACTGTAGTTCAAAATATGTGCACGATCAAAGCTGCCCTATCTCTGTGTTAGGGGACTTGATGAGAAGTGAAGACCACCTTGTCAAGTGGTGGATCTTTGGAAATGTGAGTTGTCGACCCCAATGTCTTTGTCAGAACCTTTGTTTGGGAAAAAATTCTTAACTGTTAGAGCAGTACGACAATGGATCCAGTGACCGTGGAAGGTGGTGAGCACTCCAACGCTGGAGGCCTTTAAGAGAAAATTGGACCACCGTCTGTCCGATCTGCTTTGATTTGGATTCCTGCCTTGAGCAGGGGGTTGGACTTGATGACCTTAGAGGCCCCTTCCAACTCCGTTAATCAGTGATTCTTCGATGGCGCAGCTTTAATTTTTATTCTATTTTATGTATGTACCTATTTTGGCAATGGCATGCTTTGCCGAAGCAGCGTAAGGTCACAAAGAAGCTGTTGAAATCTCTTATCCCCTGGTTATCTCTTTGCGTGCTTATCTCCTGTGAAAGATTTATGCTTAGACACTGGAGGGAAAGTTGGAGGCTATGTGTACAATGACTGCCGAGCAGCCAGATGCTCTCAGTACAGCAGCTTTCTCTTATTTATCGCCAAAATTACCAGGTCCGATAAACAGCTTTTTTTTTTTCCTGGCTCACTGAGGAAGTGTGAACTTTTCTCCCTGATGTGTTCAGCATGACGGGGCCTGTCCATGGAAGAAATAAATCTTAGGGGAAAAAAGTTAAGGGAACCCACAACTGCGGCAAAAGAGTTGAATGAGAAACGCTCCTAAATCTTCCTTGATCCTTCCTGAGGAACACCAAAGAAGTTGTTTTGTACCTTAAGTCGGTCTGATAGAAGACATTTTGATGGGGCACTGTATCAACCCATGGTTTGTGTTTTGATCTCCAGCATCTTCTGTGGTGGGATTAGCATAGGTTGTGTTTGGGGCCCTTTTTATAACTAGACACTTCTCGTGAGTAGACTCATTCTCCAGCTACCACGGATGATGGCCTGCAACTGTGGCCGAAGCATGAAGGAACAGAGCAATAAGGCCTGGAATGAAATTCCTTAATGAAAAGGAATGGGGTTTGTTTTGGTTTCTTGGACTACAAATCCCAAAATTCCCCATTCTGGAAATTCAACCTGATTTATAGATGCCTACATGTGGCTCAGCTGGGAGGAAAAGCCCAAAATGGAAGACTTTGAGGCTAAGCTAGGCCTAGGTCTACCCAAACGTCCTGTTCCTGCCCCAATGTTATCTGGGAGCTGTGTTTCCGAACAGGAAGCTAGGCCTAGCTAAGCCTCAAAGCCTTCCGGTTAAGGCCTTTTCTCCAAGGCGAGCCACATTTAGATGTCTGTATGGTATGTGTATGGAATTTTAGAATAAGTGAGTTGGAAGTGGGGGCTATAAGACCATCGAGTCCAACCCCCTGCTCAAGGAAGGAATGAGTAAATCAAGTGGAACTCCCGGAATGGGAATATATAGGATTTGTTATCCAAGAGATCTGAAAATCCCATCTCTGTTAATGAATGCAGCATCAAAGTGTTTGTAAAAGCTTCTATGGTGTGATACTCCTCACTGCCTAGTTGTCTCCTGGACCTCCCTTTTTTTCACCTGGAGCTGGAGCTGTGTTCAGGTCTTGGTTCTTATTTGGATCCTCTAATCTGTAGGCTCTGAGTTCAGCTTACTGCCGTGTCCGTTTTTTAAATATATATATATATTGTTGTGACATTCCCATCTGAGCCTCCTGGAGTTGCAAGATGCTCAGAGGTGGCTGTCATCACCGGCCACCCTCACATGCATCTCTGGTGAGGACATGACAGGTTAAAACAAGCCCAGCAATGTTGGATTCAAACTAAAGCAGTGGTTCCCGACTTTGGGTCCCCAGATGTTCTCGGACTACAACGCCCAGAAATCTTGACCAGCACAGCTCGTGTGGAAGGCTTCTTGGGGTTTTGATCCAAGAACATCTGAGGAACCAAGGTTGGAAACCACGGATTAAGATGTGAGGCACGAAAGCGAGAAGGGATCATCCAGTCCAACCCTTGTCCGGGAGGCCCAGTGGGGGAATCGAACTCCCAACCTCTGGCTCTGCAGCCAGAGAGCTAAACCACCCGACTATCCAGCAGTTCTGACACCGCCCTTTGGATGCCAGCCTCCCGGAACGGATCAGACTGAAGAGGCCCTTGTTTTTTGTCATTGCCAACCCATCTGCAACCCTTGGCACTCATGCCAGCTGGCATCTCTGCCCTGGTGGGTTTTGCTTGTCCCCTCTGGGCCGCAGCTGTGCGCTTCGTTCTTTCGGAAGGCTGTGCTCCTTGCCATTCTGTGCTTGGTTTGCACAGGCAGCGTCCAGGAAGAGCCCTAGGCTGCGGAGCGGATGGAGGGGGTTCTTGCAAGCCAAGCTGCTGGCTAAGGATCAGTGGATGTCAGGAAATCCTCAAAGGGAAGAACAGTTCCCCTTTTCTTTCTTTCTTGTCTTTTTTTTTTTTTTTGCAAAGAATATTTTGCAAAAAAACAAAAAAAACAAAACAACTTGAAACGAAAATATGGGCAGGACCAGGGTTATGTTTTGATTCCTCGACAACCCAGAGCGTTCGCCAAAGAGGGCACTAGCTACAGACGCCGGGTCCCTAAAGAATGCCAACTTTGCAGTTGCAGTGGGAGGACAAAAATATATATATAAATAAATAAAAATTCTAGTCCTCAAGATTTTGAAAGACGCTTGAACGGCACAGTGACTGGTAACATTCCGGAAGCTGGACACCCACCTGCCTCATGTCGCTAGGAGTTAGGATTTTCACTTCTTCAACTGTTTTCTCCATCTTTCACAAAGGTCCCCTCCTTTTGAGGATTTTTGCACTGGTCATGGATAAATTAATGCAAAGTCAGAGGGTTGGTTGGGCATGGCTCCCGACCTCTGCATGCGCACTTAGGTGTCCACTCTTTGAATATAGTCTAAGATCTTCTACAATAACAATCTTAGAACTGCAGAGCTGGAAGGGACCCTATAAGATCATCAAGTCCAGCCCCTGTCAGGGAGGTCCAGTGGGGGAATTGAACTCCCAACCTCTGACTCCACAGCCAGACGCCTAAACTATGAACCTCTGCAGCTGTTATTTGACTATGTCCGAGCTTGCTTCTGAGTTATAGAATCATAGAATAATGGAGCTGGAAGGGCCCTCTAAGGCCATCGAGTCCAACCCCCTGCTCAAGGCAGGCATCCAAAGCAAAGCAGATCTGAAAGACGGTGGTCCAATTTTCTCTTGAAGGCCTCCAGCCCTGGAGCGCTCACCACCTCCGGTGGCAATGGGTTCCATTGTCGTACTGCTCTAACAGTTAAGAAGTTTCTTCCAGTCATATAAGGCTGTCCTCCCCCAATTTTTTTTAAAAAATGGTTTAATTGTTTGGTAGCTGCTTATGAGGAATAACAGAAGATGGGTCCCTTCACCGTAAATGATACAGTGGCACAGCTGGCCCTCCCATGAAGCGGGGCAAGGCAAAGCAGGAGGGGTGGAAGATCGGCCCTCCTCGGCACATGGTGCTACCCTTGTGTGTTCATAATGGTGGAGCGTCTTGGGAGGAGGGTAAGACCTCTGCTGAAAGGCTAGAACCTAAAACTGGATCTGTAACGTTATGGGATGGCAAAGCTGGAAGTGTCTGGGAGACCCTCCAAATCTCACCTGGGTAGCCAACTGGAAAATTCAATCAGTACACAGCCGGATCTGTACTTCCTGACCAAGCCAGATGTGATGTAGAACGTTGTCCTCTTGTTCCTGGAGAAAAAGACAACCACCAGTCTAGTTTGAAGGGGAGGGAATCCCATGTTTTACCCCACCTCAGGTAGTGAGATTCCTCAGGTCATAAGCTGGAAACTCTGGTTCATGAGCACATGAATGGGCACATGAATGCTCAATGTGCTTTGTTGTTGTTCTGTGCTGTCAAGTTGGAACTGACATATACCAATCCTAACAGGGCTTTCAAGCCAAGTGAGATATTTAAGGAGTGGCTTCCCCCAGTTCCACACCGCCGGTGAGTTTCCATGACTGGGCAGGGATTTGAACCCAGGCCTCGTCAATCCTAGTCCCTCGCTCTATCCACTACACCACACTGGGTATCCCCTCGATGTGTTCAGCAGATGGGGAAGACAAAGAGCCTTCGTGTCCTGTCCTTGGAATGGCGTACCTACTGCCAGGACTACGCAACTTGTCACCGTGTGATTTTCCGCTTCCATAATGCGCAAGCTTTCACTTGATTACAGCGCATCGCTTCGCTTGCCCAGTTCATTTCACGCCCGCCTCGGGAGCGACCTCTGGAAAACTACACTTTGATTATTTCCTTCTCCACCTCCCCCCCAACACAATGCCCGTTAAATAAAAATAGGCCATACATAATTAAAGGCGCCAATGCTTTAATGTAGCAGAAAGACAGTCGGTATAATTTCCTACTTAGTGCTTAAAGGCCTTCTTTTATTAACTGTTATGAAGATAACTTTTGCTTACTAGGCTCATTTCATACACAGCGAGAAGAAAATGGCTTTTGTTTGGCTATTTCTGTAGTAGCAGGAAGAAGGGATTTGGGCTTTAGAGACGGCCTCGGCAACTAGCGGCCGACGGGCGAAGGCTGGCCCTCAAGCCCCCTGCTTCCTTCCCCAATTACCACTCTCTCCAACATTTTACATATTTGAAAAATATGTAAGACAAACCTGTTCTTGCATGTTGTTGTGGAAGAGGTAGCCGTGTTCGTCTGTGCAAGCATGATAGGGAAAAACAAAATAAAGGTATTAAATTTAAAAAAGAACAAGTAAAAAAGAGCTTTGGTCCATGGAAGCTTGCATAAAAAAATAATAACAGTCTTTAAGGTGCTACCACGTGTTTGTCTTTTTTTTATTGGTTCTTTTTCATTTGTTCTTTGATTTTATACTTTTACTTTGTTTTTTACCTATAATGCTTTTCTTACGTAGGATGATTCTGTGAGCTTCCTCACCACCTTCCAGACTGGTCCAAATTTTTGCCATTTTAGGTCCTGGGCTCGTTTGAAGAAATGTGGTTGGATGTGGGCTTCCCTGTATTTTGGGGAGGTGGAGTGGAATCGTGTTCTTGAAACAACCCTGTAAGGCACGACTAACACTCAATATTATGAGGAAAAATCTGAAGCCTGGAAGATGCTTGAAGAAGAAATAGCCAAGCAAGGTGTTGAAGGACCAAGCAGGTCATGGTTGACCTTACTGGGTTCAAACATGGGAGAATTTATTCGGCAGAGAAAAACAATTTAATTTAACCCAGTAAACACAAGTGCAAAACCCTGTTCTTCTGAGCACCAAATGAGGATATGTCTTATCTATGGGATCAGAGCCGGTCCTGTCATTAGGCGCATGAGGTAACCTAAGGAGCAGATGACTGACAGCTCCCAATAATTTGTTCAGAGTCTGGATATTCAAGGACAGATCTTTGAGTGTGGGACAAACTGTCTTTCAGCCTAGAGCACTGAGGGTAAGATTGAAAAGCCAGCCCATTTCTTTCCGTAAAGGGAGGTATTTATTTATTTATTTATTTATTGCATTTTGGGGACCCCTTTTCTCCCGGTGAGAGGACTCAAAGCTGCACCCAACACTGTGAAAACAAACAGGAATACTGTCCGGTTGTTGTTGTTGTTTTTGCTTCCAGCAGCCAAATACCTTGGGTGGGCTGTGTATTTCATGCACAACCCTATAGTGTAAATACACAGCTTTGAAAATTACTTTTTTGGGGGGGACCACAGCTCCTAGAATCATAGAAAAATTGAATTGGAAGGGGCCACCGAGTCCAACCCTCTGCTCAAGGCAGGAATCCACATCAAAGCAGACCTGACAGATGGTTGTCCCATTTTCTCTTGAAGGCCTCCAGCGTTGGAGCGCTCACCACCTCCCGAAGTCATGGGTTCCGTTGTCGTACTGCTCTAACAGTTAAGACATTTTTTCCTGATATTCAGCCTAAATCTGGTCTCCTGTCACTTGAACCCATTGTTGTGTGCCCTGCACTCTGGGATGATTGAGAACAGATCCTGTCCTGCTTGGATCTGCCTTTCAAGTGTTTGAAAAGTGCTCTCCTATCTCCCCTCAGTCTTCTTTTCTCAAGGCTAAACAAGCCCAGTTCTTTCAGCCGGAATCCCTCAGCCAGTCAGAGACAGACCCATACACACCTTTTCCGTAATCTGCATTTATAATGGGAAATACTGTTAAGAGGCAGCCCAACCGAAGTTGAAAAGGATGGGAGAAGTAACGTCGATTCTCTTGAGCCATCCCACTTCTCAGGCCAGACTCAAGCTTCTCCTCATAACAGCAGTTTCTCCATGCCCTGAGAACATCCCCTCCTCTCCATATGACATTATGGGCTGCAGGCTGTCATCACTACCTCATCAGCAGCACATCTTTAATGCATTCATGTGGTAGACACCTGCGGTTTCATTTCAGCGTGCTGGTTAGAAGTACGTCAGAGATGAACAATCCTCCCTAGAATACTTGCCTAGGTACGTTGTGGGTCTGTTCCTCAGCTGGGATGGTTGTTTTAAAGACAAATTTTCCAGAACTTTCCTCATCAACAAGCACATCACAGTTATCACCATGCAGGAAATAGCAGTGCCTCTTGGATTTGGCTGGTGCAAACGAGGAAGAGTTTCATTTGGTCTGTTTCAGGATTAGCTTCCCAAATCCCCATATTTCCTTATAAAAGTTGGCATTTATAACCTCTAAACCAGTGGTTCCCAACTTCAGGTCCCCAGATGTTCTTGGACTACAGCTCCCAGAAATCCTGGCCAGCACAGCGAGTGGTGAAGCCTTCTGGCAGTTTTAGTCCATGAACATCTGGGTTACCCAAGCTTGTGTAAGCCATGCACGGCTGTATTTTTTAGAAGAGGAGGCAGTACATTTTTAATAACATTTTTAAAAAGGGTCTCAAATTTGCATTTAACTTCTTAAACTAATTGTGTTCTTAACATTCTCCTGGTTTAACCCTATTGTCTTAATCTGTTGTGACTGTATATATTTATTTTTAAATTATCATAGAGTAATCAAGTTGGAAGGGGTCTTTAAGGCCATCCCCGATCAATGCAGGAATCCGAATGAAAGCGGATCGGACAAATCATTGTCCAATTTCCGTTTGAATGCCTCCAGCGTTGGAGGGCTCACCGCCTCTCAAGGTCATGGGTTCCATTGTTGTACTGCTCCAACAGTTAAGAAGTTTTCCCTGATATTCAGCCAAAATCTGGCTTCCTGTAACTTGAGCCCATTGTTGCGTGCCTTACACTCTGAAATGATGGGAAACAAATTCTGCCCCTCCTCTGTATTACACCTTTCAGATATTTGAAAAGTGCTATCCTATCTTCCCTCAGTCTTATTTTATACTTTTCTAGTTTTTTTTATACTACCTTATGTTCCTTTATTGGGAGAAAGGCTATAAATTAAGTCAATAAAAGTGCTGAGAAGGAGTGATGATATAAGCAAAATAAACATGGGAGAAGGTGGCTGGATAGCTCAGTGGTTTAGGCATCTGGCTGCAGAGCCAGAGGTTGGGAGTTCGATTCCCGCACTGGGTCTCCCAGGAGAAGAGCCAGCCGGGGTAGCCTTGGGCAAGCTGCACTGTCCCAAGGGCGCCCCTAGTGGAAGGGAATGGTAAAGAACTTCTGAATATTCTCTACCTGAGAAAACCTGAAAAAGGTCACCAAAAGTCAAGATTGACTTGACGGGACATGATTTTTATTAATTAGGGGGGGAAATCCAAACTGACTGTTCAGCTCAGCTCTCCTCAGCCCCTTGGGACTTCTCCCACAAGTACTTTTGGTTACCTCAGGAGCAGAAAAACCAGTCTTCCTCTCCTGAGGGCAGAGTTGTACACGAACCCATACTTCACGGGGCACGTTGTCACAAACGTCCATTTGCATAAACCGTGGGAAATGAGTTCCCACTTTGCTACTTCGCCTCTGAGAAAGACTTTTCTTATTTAGCACATTTCAACTGTGCACCTAGTCAGAAATCTGGAGAAGTAAGAGAATGAGAAGGGTACCCCGTGTGGTGTAGTGGGTAGAGTGACGGACTAGGGCTCTGGAGACCCGAGTTCGAATCCTCAGCTCTGCCATGGAAACCCACTAGGGTGTGCGGAACTGGTAAAACCACTCCTTAAATACCTCACTTACTTTGAAAGCCCTATTAGGGTTGCTGTAAGTCAGTTCAGCATGAAAGAGCAGCAAATAGAATCTGAATATTCTCAAATATGCTCCAGTTGGTCCTGTTATGGTAGAGCATAACAGAGCTAGAGAATAACTAGCTATTTCTAGTATTGGACAACATGTAAAACAATGGGGAAGTAACAGTGCATTCCTTATATGCTCTGACTGATCCTAATGTCATCAGGATCTTTCTTTCCTTAAAATTATCTCTCTCTGAAAAAAACACCATCCTTAATTTTGATAGCCACAGTCCATTTCCCCCCTTTACCACACACCCGTTGTGCGGGCACTTATCTGGGTGTTCACTATGCTCTATTTTTCATGCAAAAGTCGATTCGGACTAGAGATGGGCACCCAATGAACCACGAACCAACCCCCCCCCCCCCGACGAACTGGGCTGGTTCGTGGTTCGTTTCATGACCCAGTTTGTGGATCCTGTTTTGCCAAAGCAAAACGAAACACTGAACATTTTTCCCTTTGGTGTTTCATTGGCTTTGGCAAAAGGGGATGCCCACCGACCCCGTTCTCCCCTCCCTGGTCACCTCCATCTACCTCCTCCTGCTGCCACCTCCGCCACCACCATTCCGGGTGCCCTCCTCAGAGGCAGCGGACCTGGCGTCTCTGCCAGGAGCCTGCTGATGCCTATGAGCATGCGCTCACAGTGACGGTGGCGAAAAGAGGAGGCAGGGGCCACCCCAGGCATGAACCATAAAAATGAACCAAGAACCAGTTCGTTTTTCTGGGGATTTGTGGTGGTTCACAGTTCACCACGAATCACAAACCATCGATTTTCCAGTTCGTGCCGATCTCTAATTTTGAATAATGGTGATTCTTTCCAGGATTTTCTGGTCAGAGAATACACAGAAGTGGTTTCCCATTCTCATTTTCTGGGGGCATCCTGGGACTGTACAGCTTGCCCAAGGCCACCCAGGCTGGCTCTTCTCCTGGGATGCACCATGAAGAATTGAACTCCCAACCGCTGGCTCTGCAGCCAGATACTTAAACTACTGAGCTATCCAGCCAGCAGTGGTCCTATAGCTGGGCCCAAACAGTCCAGTTTGGGCACTGATCAGGGTCCAGTTGGAATGCACTTTCCTGTGTGCCATGTGATCGCCAGGAAATAGATCACATCAAACTGCCCCACAAGCAGTCCTTCATTGTGATCTATGTCCACATGCGATCACATCCTTAAGATTCTTGTGTAGTCAAGGTTATGTGTTCTTCATGTTTTGAGTCAAGGAAGGTGATGCCATGTTAAAAGTGGAATCAGCACGACGAGCCTTCTTTTTTTGGTATAAAATAGAACATCTCCTGGCTGTTCTTATCAACAACTTTGTGGGCATTTAAGTGCATTATATAAAAAAAAACCCCACACACTTCCAATTACATCTTGTTTTTCATGAGACCTAGAAACTTGGAGAGAAAGAATGAGAGAAAGAAAGGGCAGATCCAGAGAGAAGAAAAGAGAAATTAAAGCAACTGGTATTCTTTTTTCTCATTCGACAGTAAGTTTTCCTTTATCTTTCTTTGGAAAGCTTTTATGTCGTTATGGTTGTATTTAATGCCAGAGATCAGAATAAACAACCCAAGATTTCCGAGTGCAGTTTGAAAATAATGGGATAAAGTGACTCCATATGAAATACCTGGTTTGTTTCAAACATTCTTAATGTCTTTTATTTTTTTAAAAAAGCAAAGGAAAAACAAAGCCCAGGAATACTCTAAATGAAACAATTAGTGTTTTCCGCAACACACCACTCCACTCCCCCTTTCCTTTTTTGCTCTTGCTAAATCACAAATTTTGAACTTGTTTCCCTGAAAGCTAAGTACCCGATTATTGCCCAGGTTAACTTTTAGCAAAGACCCGGACCGTCAAAAAGGTTATGGCTGTTGTAAATTGTGGGGAATAGCTTAGGGGGTTACTGGATGTGTTCTCGTGAGTCAGACAACCCGAGACCACTGTAAAACCTAGGAGGCACCTGGATTCAGGGTGGCAAAAACAATGGACAGTCTCCTCTCTTTATGAAGCATGGGAAGGTTTTTTTTTTAATTAAATAATAATTTGTCTGGCCACGCTTCTCTTGAGAGTGTGTAGGGGAGGGCCGTAGCTGGACTGGATCCCTGCTCAGCTGGCGAGGAGAAGGGATACGTCTTTCCAAGGGACGTTGCCAACATGTGATCCTTTTCGACCGTCGGCTGTGCAACAGCAGGCCAGTATTCTGTCAAAGTGGAGAGGTGTCCGTCTCCAAGACATGCAGCAGCTGTCAGGATTTGACAGGATCCGGGAGGAAGCGTGCCAGACGCTTTGCGTCTCGGAGTCTGCGTCTGTTTCCTTCCTGTGTCGATGCGTTCATATAACTGGGATGGTAAACACGGAGTCTGAAAACCAAAGGATGAGGTGAAACTGAAGGCAGATATAAATAAGAAAAGAGGATTTTATTTAAAAGTGATCGTGTATAGACTTCCTTCCTTCCTTCCTTCCTTCCTTCCTTCCTTCCTTCCTTCCTTCCTTCCTTCCTTCCTTCCTTCCTTCCTTCCTATTCCCTTTCCTTCCTTCCTTCCTTCCCATTCCCCTTCCTTCCTTCCTTCCTTCCTTCCTTCCTTCCTTCCTTCCTTCCTTCCTTCCTTCCTTCCTTCCTTCCTTCCTTCCTTCCTTCCTCCTCTCTCTCTTTTCTTTCTTTTTCCTCCCTCCCTCCCTCCCTCCTTGAGTGTCCCGCTTTATTGCTCTGTTTGAAGCTCAACATTATATCTGCACCATTCTGTTGCAGACCCCAGTTTGGCTAGAGAGTCATTGCTCAGTGATAGTGCAGGCATAAAAGCTGAACAACTTTTTTTAAAAAAAGGAAAGGGAATCTGAAATTTTCGGAATTGGTTGGTGAAGAATTTTTAAAAGGGGGTTGTGTGAAAGTAACCTGGTTGTGTTTAGGGAACAAGTAGGGTAAATAGTACAAAATGTTGCCGATCAGCTAGTAAAAACAGTGCTGCCTAGTTTGCTTAAAAAAAAATTGAATGAAGAAAGGAGAGCGAAGGTGTACATCACCTTCTCCTCCTCCAGAGCAGTGTGACTTCGATCGTGTGCACTCTGAGAGCTTGTGACCGCTACAGTCAACCAGGGGCTTCTCATCATAGGGAGTCTTCTGCCACAATTAGCTGGTTTGACTCTCAGGACATGTGGGTGCTACGGTCAGTCGGAAGCTTCTCATTAGAGATGGGCACGAACCAAACCGCGAACCAAAAAAAACCCCACGAACGTGGCTGGTTCGTGGTTCGGTTCGTGGTTCGCTCCGTGCATTCCGTTTCGCTGAAACGAAATGAAGGGCCCCACTCGTTTCTGTCTGATTCTTCCGTCTGACAAAACGGATGCCTCCGCCCCCTTTCCCGCTGTCCCCGTCGCCTCCCCACTGGTCCCGCCTCCTCCTCTGCCACGACCATCTTCAGAGAGAGCAGCCTGGCTTCCCTTCCGGGAGCCAGGTCTGTTGACTCCTCACAGGCACCGGCCGAAAAGCGAACTGGTTCATTTTCCTGGGGTTCATGCCATGCCATGGTGTGACTCCTTTTTTTGGTCATAGTACAATGACTGTTGTGTGTTGTTGAGTCAGAACTGAATTATAGTAACCCTAATAGGGCTTTTAAGGTAAGCGAGGTATTTCCTTTGTGGTTGTACCAGTTCTGAGTTTCTGTGGCAGAGCCAGGGAATCGAACCCAGATCTCCTGAGTCCTAGTCCATTACTCTACCCACTACACCGCACTGTCTAGTAATGTAGTGGTGGGTATTGGTTTGAGTTCTAGTCCACATTGGACCACGAAATTCACTGGGAGACCTTGGACCAGTCTCAAAGGTTTGTGAGGTGGTGATGAAGACAAAGTAGAGAGGAACATCCATAAATGTTGTTGTTATTGTGTGCCATCAAGTCACCTCCAACTTATGGCAACTCTGGAATGTCCTGTCCTCAAGAGTCCTGCTCAGCTGTTGTATCCCCAGGCCCATGGTTTCCTTTAGTGAGTTGATCCATCTTGTATTTGGTCTTCCTCTTTTCCTGCTGCCATGGCTGCTGCCTTGAGATTATTACAGAAAAGGTAGGATTATGAAGAGAACAAATAAAGATATGAACAAGCTGGCATCTTTTCTGTAAAAATGGAAACCCTCTTAAAGTTTCCCACAAAACAGATGGTGTCTCAGCCACAGCCTCGAAAGCAAGAAAAGAAGAATTAGACAGCTCAGTGGTTTAGGTCTCTGGCTGTGGAGCCAGAGGTCGGGGGTTCGATTCCCCACTGGGCCTCCTTGACAGGGGCTGGACTAGATTATCCGCAGGGTCCCTTCTAGCTCTGCAGTTCTACGATTTTTATTAGCATTATTAAAACGATTCTCTAGTTCTGCAATTTTGTACTGTTTGTTCAAGTTCCGGGGCAGTGGACTCAAATTTCAGGTCCAGCATCCCCACATCCGGGCCAGCCTGTCTTCCATCCCATCATCTCCTGAAAATGGGGGGAGGGAGGGGGGTGCAGCTCACGGTGTCGACTGCGATTTATCTTGTCTTTTGGCTGACAGTCAAGGCAAATGATTGCCAAGGCAATCTGGCAGTTTTTAATCATTTTATCTCTCTTCCTCTACTCTCCGGGGAGACAGGCAGCGTTTAGCAGTCTGCTCACAAAGGCCTTGGGGGCAGATTTCAGCAGCGGTGGCTCTGAGGCTGCGATTATTAGCTCTGCTCTTAGGAGCACGCTCCGATCTTTCCCGAGGGAGCCGGTGTGAAAAATTAACACCAGCTCTGTGGCGGGATCGGCGGTGGCAGGAACAGCAGCGTAGGAGCGATATAACTGTAATTACTCCATTGATATTCCTTCCACAATAACACTGTCATTGGTCATTTACATAAACTTGGCTGCTTCTCCCCCCCCCCCCCCCCCCCCCCCGTCCTCTCCTACACACAGAAAAAGAGGAGAAAGGCGGACAGATAGAGCTGGCCATGGGCCCGGAGGTTTTCTCTACTCGGATGTAGGCTGCCATTTTCATTTGTTCCCCCCGTTTGAGGGGCCACATGAGAACAAGGTACAGTGGGCGGATAGCTGGATAGAATAAAAGATTTCTGCTGACTTGGCATCATCCTGGTAGGATGTTAGGGGAGATGCTGAGGACCCCACTTAGATGAATGAGCAGGAAGGAACCCAAAACGCAGAAGTGGATTGGGTTCACCCCTGCCCTTTGGAAGAAGAGAAGTTCTTAGACCAGTGGTTCCCAACCTTGGGTCCCCAGATGTTCTTGAGGTACAACTCCCAGAAATCCTGACCAGCACAGCTGGTGGTGAAGGCTTCTGGGAGTTCTAGTCCTAGAACATCTGGGGACCACTGGCTTAGACTATTACGTCCAGAATGTAAAATCACCTAAATACAAGGCCAGCTGTCTATTCTTCTCCTGTGGAAGAGACAATGTGATCTCACAGTGGTGCTGTCCAGAAAACGTCCCATATACCCTACAGTTCTGTGCCGTACAGCTTGTGTTGATTCTATGATTCTGTCTTTGGAGGTGTGAGATCTCCAGACCAGTTGACACGAACATCTGGGAACGAGAAGCCTGTGATTGACTCTTATAGCTCTGCTGGCTGCTTGGAGCTATCTATGGAGAGGCTCCTTCCAGCTACCTTTCAGCAGAAATGCCATCACACACACAGTCCCTGACAATAGTTGACCTCTGATGGCGACAGCAAGAGGGGTAATGTGCAACCTTCTAGGCATGCCTTTTAGCCTTCAGAGGCCGTGGCTGCTACAGTCAACCGGAGGTTTCCCATCATATAGAGTCTTGTTTGTGGGCACCTATGTGAACTGAAAGGACAGATCCTGAAGCTGAGGCTCCAATACTTTGGCCATCTCATGAGAAGAGAAGACTCCCTGGAAAAGACCCTGATGTTGGGAACGTGTGAAGGCAAGAGGAGAAAGGGACGAGAGGACGAGATGGTTGGACAGTGTCATCGAAGCGACCAACATGAATTTGACCCAACTCCGGGAGGCAGTGGAAGACAGGAGGGCCTGGCGTGCTCTGGTCCATGGGGTCACGAAGAGTCGGACACGACTAAACGACTAAACAACAGCAACAACATGTGAACTGTAAGCTGGCTGGATAGCTCAGTGTCTGGTTGTGGGTCCAGAGGTTGGGAGTTCGATTCCCCCACTGGGCCTCTTGAAAGAAGAGCCAGCCTGGGTAGCCTTGGGCAAGGTGCACAGTCCCAGGGCACCCCTAGTGGAAGGGAAGGGTAAAGCACTTCTGTGTATTCTCTACCTGGGAGACCCTGAAAAGGATCGTCATAAGTCAGAATCAACTTGACAGCATCCAATGATGATTATGAGATGATGCAAACGGGGACTATTTCAGTAGTTTTTCACCTACAATGGCTGTTTCGTGCATGGATGTAGACAGCTAATATTCTGACGAGCACATGTAAATTCTCCCAAAAGCTCTCCGATCATCATAAATACAGCCAATTGGCACACCTGCATACCTACCTGAAGGATATTAATTAGGATGTTAGCTGACCTTTATTTCCTGCCAGTAATGGCCTTTTTCAAAATTGCTGTGTAGTTGTTCCCCCATCGTTTAAATCCTTGCTAACCATTCCCGCCCCCAACTCCGGTCCAATTGTATTTTGTCAAGGAAAGAACACTAATGGGTTAAGAAAACCACTGTGGTTCTGCTGATTTTCTAACTGCGATCACAGGATGTTTGCGTGCAGAAGGAAAAAGGCGGGTGGTTGAACATGGAGAGTTTAATGACTCAATTAAAGACTTCTGGAGTGCTGGATCATAGGATCATAGAATGGCTGAGTTGGAAGGGGCCTCTAAGGCCATCCAGTCCAACCCCCTGCTCAAGGCAGGAATCCTAATCAAAGCAGATCTGACAGACGGTGGTCCAATTTTCTCTTGAAAGCCTCCAGCATTGGAATGCACTCTCACCACCTCTCGAGGCCATGGGTTCCATTGTTGTACTCCTCTAACAGTTAAGAAGTTTTTTTTCCTGGTATTCTGCTTAAATCTAACTTCCCGTCACTTGAGCCCATTCTGACGTGTCTTGCACTCTGGGATGATCGAGAACAGATCCTGCCCCTCCTCTGTAGGACTTCCTTTCAAGTATTTGAAAAGGGCTCTCCTGTCTCCTCTCAGTCTTCTCTTCCTTGAACAGTGGTTATCACCACCATCCCAGTGTGTAAAATGTTAATCATCTGTTACCGAGCCCCCAAAGTGGATTATCTAGGGTGTGGGTACATCTGTTTCATGCATGTGGCCCATCTCCCCTCATCACCACCATCGTTCTGCATCACAAACAGGGCTTTGGGGCAAACTATTATTACTGCTGTCGCTCCCGAACCCCTGAGCGCTTCCAGGAGGGGGGACACACGGGGAGTTATATTCAAAAGGAGAGGCCTTGATGGAAGGTACACCCCCTCAAAATTTAGCCTGCTGAATATTTAATGGAGCCCAACTCCCTGTTTATTTGCTTACCTTGTCGATTTTTATTGTTCCATCAATAGCTTCTCATCTAGGACGCCAGGATGATCTTTACCGGCTGCTCTCTCGGGAGACCCAGGCGTTAAATGCAATTATGGATTTTAGAGACCCCCGCCATGCGTTTGATATTTTCTCACTGATCTAATTTGCAGGCTGGTAGTTTATTGTTTGGCATTTTAATGGTGTCAGGATGCCATTGGAAAATTTGATTTCTCTTGATAATTCCAGCCCCCCCCCCCCCCCCGGTGACATTAAGGCTGATCATGGAGTAGCATAGACTTTTTTTTAAAAAAAAAAAAGCCATATATGAGAAAATCTTTTCTTTTTTTTAAAAAAAAATTAAGGCAAAGTCACTGAGGGAAAGATCCCTGGATTTTAAGTAAACAAGCAATGAGATCCTTTTGATCTTCAAAAGCAGCCTGTCACGATTCTGTTTTCCCTTTCGTCAGCCATTGAGAATGTCAGAGAGGAAGCGCACCGAACATAGGAACATCCTTAAGGAAAACCTTACAGCATGTTTCTTCCCGTTCAGGGTTTAAAACTGGGGTTTTGGGGACAAACGCCCCTTTTCTCTAGTTCCACTAAGGATGTCAACAAATATTCATAATTTTCCTGATCCTTTTTGGAAAAAACGATGGCCACTCATCAAGGTACACCCAATGAAAAAATAATTTATGGTTGTAGTATTCAATCTTCCTCTTTTCCTGCTGCCTTCCACTTTTCCCAGCGTGAGGGTCTTTTCCAGAGAATCCTGTCTTTTCATGATGTGCCCAAAGGAGGACAGCTTCAGTTTCCACATTTCTGCCTCCAGAGAGAGTTCAGGCTGGATCTGCTTTAGGATCCTCTGGTTTGTCTTTCTGGCGGTCCATCGCATCCGCAAAGCTCTCCTCCAGCACCACATTTCAAATGAATCCATTTTTCCCCCTGTCGGCTTTCTTAACTGTCTAGCTTGCACACCCACACATGATGACTGGAAATGCAAGAGTGTGGATCGACCCATCTTTACTCTTGGTGATTTTTTCTAGTTCCTTCATTGCTGCCACCCACAAATGGATGATCTCGCTCCTTGAGTTTTCACCGGTGCTCTGTTAAAATGCTGGTGTCACGGGGAAAGTCCACCGTTGTGGCCGTAACCGAGGTGACAACCGCAAAACCACTGCCTTTCCTGTCTTCCCTCCCAAACTCCAAAAGCGCTTCCATTTCCCAAACCTCGTTCTTCGGGGGGGGGGGGGAGGAACCTAGAAAGACCTCTTGGTTGTCAAAGCCTCTGTAAAGGTCACAAGCCTCCACGTACTCCCTGACGGCGGTTGGTCAAAAATGCGGAGAGATTGTCTTACACCTGACGCTATTCTCTCTGGGATAAACTGTGATTCTGTGGACAAAGCCCCCTTCTTGTTTCTCCCCCAGGTTTCCTTCCTGATGGAGAGGGGAGGTGTGTTCACGGTGAAAAGTGGGGGCAGCCCCAAAGGGAGAGAGAAACCTTATTCCCCTTGTAAGGCCCGTCAGAGTCAAAACTCCTTCATGAAGTGCCACTACCAGCCTCTTGCTTTCCTCCTCCTTTTTTCTTGACTCACGGGAGGAATGTTTTGTTTCTGTCGTTCAACGCAGAGCGGGATGGCCAGAACGGCGAACGGAACGGATCTCATCAAAGGACCAAACTGGGCCACTTCTCGCCCTTTGCGAATCCGCAGGCCTTCCGTCTGCGTAGTAGTGACCCCAGCACCCCCTGGTTTCATTTTATCAGATTAAGAAAACCAATAACTAATTACGCTTCTATCAAGAGCAGCCACTCATTTTTATTACATTTTCTTCCTTTTGGCAGAGAGAACAATCCTCTTTCGAAGGCAGCCTCTGGAGTCAAAGCATCCTTGAGTCACGAGTTAAAGAGAACAGTCCAGGGCGGCGCTTCCCAACCTGGGGTCCCCCAATGTTCTTGGACTGTAACCCCAGAAATCTTGGCCAGCGCAGCTCGTGGTGGAGGCTTCTGGGAGTTGTAGTCCAAGGACAGCTGGGGACCCATGGTTGGGAACCACTGATCTAGAAGAAGAGAGATCAGGGACATGAAGCTGGCCGTACACAGTAAGCAGGACATAGTCAAAAGGTACATCTCTCACCTGGCGACTGTCTCCCTCAGTGAAATGAGATGCTTTTTCATGGTGTTTAAAATGAAGAAATCTATTGTAATGTTGCAGCTATAGGGGTGTAGGTGTGTCAGGTGCCATCAAATTACCATCTGAGATAGGGTGATCACCTTAAAGTTTTTGAGGTCTATGAAATGATGAAGGAGTGTTTTCCCCATCGCCACCACCAGTGAATTTCTATGGCCAAGCACACATTTGAACTCTGGTCCTTTCACACCTAATCCAGCGCTATATTCACTCCACCACACTGGCCCTTGTATGTAGAAGTGATGTGTCACAATGTGCCATCATGTCAGACTGACCTATAACAACCCTTATAGGGCTGTCAAGGTAAGTGAGTTATTTAAGGAGTGGTTTTACCAGTTCCACTCCCCCAGTGAGCTTCCCTGGCTGAGCAGGGATTCAAACACAGGTCTCCTGAGAGAGACCCTATAAATAAATACCTTATAAGTACCCTATAAATTAGATACAAACATATAAACTATACATATCTAAATAGTTAGTCCCAAGGGCTCTGGACTTTGCCCTTTCCTATGTTGTACATAAATCGGAATATATGAGTATATTCTTAGCTGTCTGGATAGCTCAATGGTTTAGGTACCTGGCTGCGGAGCCAGAGGTTGGGAGTTCAATTCCCCCACTGTGCCTCCTGGGAGAAGAGCCAGCCTGGGTGGCCTTGGGCAAGCTGTGCAGTTCCAGGGCACCCTTGAAAGAAGGGAATAGTGAACCACATCTGAGTCTTCACCTGGAAAACCCTAAAAAGGGTTGCCGTAAGTCAGAATTGACTTGACGGCACATGGTTGTGATTATTGCATGGGGGGGTGGGTAGGGGAGAGAGTGATGGTAAAACGGTGAAGCTACCCACCGCCTCAAAATCAAGTATTTTTTTGGCAGCAGCTTATGCCATTTGAGAAGGACTATGGTTGAATTCCCCCGCCGCTAAACTCTGAGGCATATTCTTATAAAAAAGGTTGCAGTTTAGGTTGGCCTGACTTGATGCCAACCTCTCAGTGAAAACCTTGCTTCTGCATAACCTAGTTTACACCCAAGTTAGGAACGCGACCAAGTTCTGACGGGAAAGTTGGCTTAATGACACCGAAAGCCGCCACCTCCAGGTGATCTGTTAGCAGATGATGGATGAGTGTTGTTCCTCACTCAGCAAGTGCCACCAGGCCTTGCAACGGCTGGCGTGGAAGATCTATCAAGATGTTAAGTGGACGGGCCGCCGTCAGGCGGGTGAAATGAAACCTGTGTAATCTGATGTTCCACTTAAGGAAAGAAAACACAAATTCTTAGCACCTCGGGAGGAGGCTGCGGCTGTCAGCCGTGAGTTAGCACTTTCTGAGGGCTTCCGAGGGAGACGTTGTCGCTCCCACCCCAAATGTTATAGGGCTGGTTTGGGTTGAATGAGAACTCTGCTCAATAGAAGCAAGCAAGATTGTAATTCGCAACGTTGGCTTTCAGGGCTTTGCTCTCCTCTTGGTTAAGCTTGAGTCATGTGAAACTGGCGTAAGCAAGGAGAGGATGGAAGAATGAGGATGAACGCATGAGGCGGAGCGTCTGACAGCCGTGTTTCTTCCATGTTGAGTCTCCTGCCCGGGAAGAAGCAGGAGCAGTTGAGATGGGCACGAACCTTGGTTCGGAGGTTCGTGCTGGTTCGTACGCATGGCACCACAGGTGCCTCATGTTCCCTTTCCCTGCCTCCCCAGCTGGATCCCGCCACTCACCAGCCAGTGTGCGCGCCTCTCCTCCTGCTCTTTGGCCGTTCGACCAGTCCCCAGCAGGCACATGGGCTTCCCTGCCCCGCCTCCTTGGCTGATCGTCCACTCAGATGAGGAGGCGGGGCACTCAGTGTAGTGAATAGACTGATGGACTAGGATTGAGGAGTACTGGTTCAAATTCCAGTCAGCCATGGAAACTCACTGGCAGTGTGGAACTGGCAAAACCACTCCTTAAATATCTCACATACCTCAAAAGCCCTATTAGGGTTACTATAGGTTGTATGTGACTGAATGGTCCATAACAGCAAATTGGCCCTATAACTGGGCTTCATATATAAGCAAAATGATTAGTAACAAATAATGGCTTTATCCTCTTCAAAATAACAATCTCCCTTGGAGACGAGCCTTAAAAGTAAATCTGAATGTTCATAGAATCATACAATAATGAAGTTGGAAGGGGCTTGTAAGGCCACTGACTCCAACCCCCTGGTCAAGGCAAGAATTCAAGTCAAAGTAGATCTGACAGATGGTTGTCCAATTTTCTCTTGAAGGCCTCCAGCCTTGGAGCGCTCATCACCTCCTGAGGTCATTAGTTCCATTGTTGTACTGTTCTAACAGTTACGAAGTTTTTCCTAACTGTTAAAGCAGTATGGAAATGGAACTAATGACCTGGAGAAGTGGGGAGAGGTGGTGCCGTAGTTTTCCAGTCACTCACTCTTCTTCTGGATGAGTCTCATTGTGGGTTGTGGACAGAAGCCTCTCTCCCTGACCTTTGTCCAAGAAATGACAGACCTCTCCTTAAATTCTAGTTTATATGATCCATAGGTATATTCGTTCCCAAGCAGAACATCTGTGTCATCTGCTTGGAGGTTTTATCTGAGTTGAAAGTTCAGTTGCAACCATAAGCCAGAAGGTTTCACTGCCCTCCTGAGGTCATCTATCTCTTCCTCATGGAAGGTCCAGGACTTGCCCCCCCATCTCTCTTCAAGCCTGGCAGGATCAAGGGAGCAGCTGGTACATCTCAGATAGGGAGTGTATTCTGCCCAGGGATTGCCAGCTTTTGGACCATTATCGAGAGTTGCTTGTGCACGCTTTATTTCCTCTCCGTTTCATTCTCCTACGAAGTGGGAACTTGGTGCATGTAGGGGAAGAAGAGAAACAGAATGTGTGTCATGTTTAGTTTGATCTATGCAATTTAATTTCATGACCAAGGAGAAGGATCCCGGTGACAAAATATAATATTCATGAACGCATCATTCCCATTCTTTAGCAAACGTGACTTGTCCTCCTTCCAAACTTCTGGCTCCCTCCGCAACTCTGCCTTCTCCTTCCTCTCTCCCCCGCCTCTTGCTATCTTTGAAAAACAAAATATTCTGGCTTTTCCCTCCACTCTTCTCAGCGTGAGCCCACGGACCGATTTCTGGATGCTAATTATAAATACGGAGGAGAGGTTTGCCAGAGAGAATGAGGAGCGGGAGGGGAGAGCATGTGTTCAGATCTCTGCACCGAGTACTACTCCACAGCATTCCGGAGTCAGGGGATGTCGTTTGTACTAAAACAGCAAGAAATTAATAACATCGCTGCGCGTACCAAAGAGAAAAACGGTAAACCTAGGGCCTGGCGCTGGAGAGGAGAGCCCTTGCTTGAAACCGAATCCACGGACCTTGTTTTGCTCTGGCAGACTCCCATTTGCGTGTTGTTTTCTCTGGAATCCCAAAAGATGTGTTTTGGGGTTGCGGCCTCCTTGATCCAGATGAAATTTGAACGCAGGCCATCCTGGGTCACAGGCCTTAAAACACGGCGTTACGTTGCACTGGCTTTGCTAGATGGAAAGCTTGAGTGAAGGTTGAAATAGCCATGTAGCTGCTCCTGGGTGGAAGACAGTCTTCTGTTTAAAGAGAAGACCTTAAAGAGATGACCTTCAGGTGACCCATCCATGGTTCGGGGCACCTGGACAGCATGGGGGCAAAATTCGTTCCACAAATACGTGTATTTCTCTTTCAAAATGGCTTGTAAATAATTACACAAAAACAAAATTCTTCAGCAAGTTCAGAATAATCAAAATTTAAAGAGGAAAAAGTGGAAATGAAGGAGACATGAAAAATAAATAAGCGTCTTGTTTTTTTCCATCTCATGTAAGAGTGAAAACTCTTGTCATTAATTGACCTTTTTTCCCCTCCAGTGTGATGTTTTGAGGTCTCATGACACCCCTTTTTCATCAGTAACGACAATGAGCAAAACTTCAGGGGCTGAAATCCTGTTGCACAGTTACGCAAATGGGGTAACTTTTGGGAGCCAATCGCTGGTGAAGTTAAGAAATCTCCATGCTAAAGATGGAATATTAATATATGCATACGAATATCCAAGATCCAGGTGGCCGGGATCCCCAGTTCTGCCTCCCCAAACCGACCCATCCACTTATGGGTCACCAGGCAGCGTGCACGGCTGGCGTTCTGCTTGTCGTGCGAATGTCAGACGTAGCCCGGCTGGTGCTTCTCCGTCTTTCTCCTCTTCTGGCCCCTCAGGAGCTGAGCAGGGAGACTCATCATCCCACCCCCTGGCTGGGGTGGCCAGAAGAGCAGGAAGGCGGAGCAGTGCTAGCTGGGCTGGCTGTGTGCACTGGACGACGACCCGTAAGTGGATGGGACAGTTTGGGGAGGTGGTACTGGAGATCCTGGCCATCTCGGTTCAGAATATTCGTATTCATATATGAATATCCCATCTCTACTCTATGCACGTCATCTGTTCCACGCCGGGTCCTACGATTAGGTGTGCAACAGAAAAACCCTGTGGAATTTTCGTAACTTCATAGCACTTTGTGTCTAAAAGCTATACTGTTTGTGTAACTTGGCCACAGGATTTTAGCCAGGGTGTTTGTGGAAGTAGGACAAACAGTAGAATGGGGACTCAAGTTCCAGGACTCACTATCAAGTCAAACTTAGGTTGCACCAGGGACTTGACTCTAACTTACCTCTGTTTTTTCCCCCCAACGATTCAGTCTCAACTTGCAACTCGGAACCCACCCACCTTTTCCTCTTTTTTTATGGAGAAAAAAGCTTGTTTATAAAGGAACTTGGACTTGGTACCAAGGGCTCGGGACTTGAACTCGCAACTCGGTACCAAAAACGTGAACTCGGACCCAAAAACGTGCCGACATCCCCGACAAACAGTATGTGTGAATCAGAGTTAATATAGTAGAAAAAGGAGTGTGCCCAACCCAAACGAATATATGGAAGAGATATGTTTCAAGATGCTATACACAGACGTTTATTTGTTTTAAAAGATTTTCAATCCAGTAGGCCAGAACCCAACTAAAAAAATAACGACGTCCAAGCCAGGATGGTCATAGAAGTGGTTTTGTGTTTTCCATCCTTCCGGTCATGTGCGTAGTGATATGACTGATTGCGCAACTGTAGGAAAACCAGTACATGATGGAGAGGCCCCAAAGCAGGTAACATGGCGTACAGGACCTCTCAAGGCAGTAGTAGTTTAGCCGTAAACGTTAGAATAAAGCAATTTGAGACACATCTCTTCCACAGGTGTGAAAGAGCATTAACCAGTGGAACTCACTGCTACACGGTGCGGCGGTGACTGCTGAGGTCTGGAGATAGAGATGAGACAAATTCTTGAAGGCGATTGGTGGTTGCTATAAGTCATGATATGCCTAGACTGGACCTCGGGTATTGAATACCGTGGGCGAAGAAGTAAAGGCAGGAGAGGTGTGGTTGTTCATGTCTTCTTCGTTGGACTTCAGAAGACTTTTGGTTAGCGAATGAGGGGACCAAGACACTGGAGTAGACAGGTCTTTGGTTTGAACCCTCAGGACTGTTCCAGTGTTTTTATGAGCAGTTATTCTAGATTTTCCCGCCTGTGTCCAACCAGGCCAGGCCAAGCAGCATTTCATAAGGGGGAGGAGGGATGAGTAGAAGAATCCAAGGGCAGACAATCAGAGCAAAAAAACACACAGACAGACTCCTCCTTCCAGTTGGAGTGCATCACGGTCGCCAAACTCAAAACAGATGTGGGCCGCACCGCAACAGTGGTGGTCGCTGCCAGCAGCTCACAGTTTGCTTTTGTGTAACTTGGAATGAAACGAGGATCTCTCGGATGGTGCTGGGGACCCAGCTGGTGGGACGTGAGGGTGAAAGTCCACCTCTGAAACAGCGCTCTGGAGTCTGCAAGGACCAAGTCTGAGCAGGAGTTGTTGAGCTTTACGGAGAGATTAGGGTCGGTGGTCTCCGGTTTAGGGTCTCCAACTTGGGTTGTCGGAGACAAACGTTGGACCTGGGATGTGAACTTCAGCTGGAACCAAGCTCTAGTTAGAGGGAAACCTGGCGGCAATGCCTTAAATCTAGCAAACAGATGTTGCTGCTGGATTGGGTAGCTTTGTGCTATTATTGCTGTAGGGTTTAGCCAACGCCAGAGTAGAGAAGTCAAGAAATCACACTCAGTTACTCATTCTCACCACCCTCCCAGGCATGTTTGCTGGCGAACCGAGAGAGGGCCTTCTCGGTGGGGGCTCCCAGGCTGTGGAAGCCCCTTTCGAGAGAGAGGAGGCTGGTCTCCTTTTGCTCCATCGTTCCACCAGCAGGCAAAGATGTTTTGACTTGAGACGTCCTCCAGCCTCTGATCAGGAAGAGTCGTTCAACAGTGGGAGTTGAGTGTCATTCGGCTCAGATTGCCAGGTTTGCCAAAGATTTTAAATGGTGATTGCCTAGTGTCTCTGTTAGTGTGATCATTGATCTACCAATATCCTCTTGCACAGCTCTGCTAGCGCAGCAGGAACCACATCACTGGCAGCAGATTGCCACTAATTAAAGAGTTCCTTTTTCGATTTTGGGGTGTGCACAATTTCATCTTAGTATGCACGAATCACAGAGACTCTGAAATAATTAAAAAAGGGACTCTTCCATTGGTGGCATTCTGTAGCAATGGGTAATGTCACTTTTGCTACACCTCCAAAGAAAGAAGGCATACGGACTTATGTTTGAATACTGTGTTTTTTACAGGGTTTTGAAGTGGTTTGAAAATTCATGTTGCCAGCCCCCTCAGCTAAGAGAAATGCAAGATATATGTGTAAAATAATAAATGAATATAACTCTACATGGCTACAGGTCTCCCCTCCGTGTCCTATTTACAGAGGATCTCCTGATGAGATACGGTCTTAGCTAAACAGAGAATGCAGTCTTTCCTGGAAATTTGATCTTGAGATCATGGCTGTTTATTTTTATTAATGCCCTCTTTTCACTCATGTGACAGCCTACCTCTTTTCCGCCCACTGGTTGAAAATACTCCTCTCTTTTCCCCCCACCCTCCGTCTTAACAGGCGGCATAAATACAATGTAGCATGAAACTGCCTTAATGCAGTAGAAAATTGTTAATGTAATAAAACAGAGCCCCTTGGGAAATTATTTGAAACGGTTCAGCAGAACCGGTTCCCAGAGGGCGCGATCCTTGCACGGGTGGGTGGGTAGAGGGAGAAAGAGTAACTTGGAACAGTATGTTTTAAATCATTCGAAAAGAAATAGCAATTCGCGCCAACATGGATGGTGATGTTGACGGATCTGCGAATTTGTAACTGGGAAGTCAGTTGCCCTTTAAAAATTCTTCTTGAAAATATTTGCTGTTGTTTATAAGTTCCACGTATATCCTGCCTTTCTGTTGTCGAAGTGTATGTGAATTTTCTGTTTCATCCTCATAGCAGCCTTGCCAGGTAGGTCAGGTTGAGGAAGGGGCCAGCTAAGGACGATTTGTGGCCCAGTGTCTACCGGCAGCCATTTTGGCTGGGGGATTCTGGGATCTTTAGTTAAACAACAACAACAACCACCTGATTCGGAGATCTGTACACTTTTCCAAGCTATAGTCAGGAGGCGAAGCCGGGAAAGACTTCTCCCCCACCAAATGGAGCCAACCCGAACATTAGACAGAGAAATGAAGTGGCCTCAGGTGGCAGATGCAGGGAGGTGGCATTTTTAAAGGCCGAGCATTGTGGCTTGCGATCTGATCTATACCTCCTGAGCTAACCTGCTGGTTTTTGACCCAATAAAGTACAACATCACATTCCCAGTATTCAACAAGGAGTCTTGTTGGCTTTTGTACTAAGTGTGGAAAGAAAGAGCTGGGTTGTTCTTCACCTCAGGCAGCAAAATTTATGAATACGGCCTGGTCCCTGAGGTCTTGGACATCCGTATCCTGTAGCTTTAGGAAAAAGACAAAACAGAGCGGGCCTGTCTATGGAGTGATTCAGTAGAAGGAAGACGGAGGTCTCATATGACATACAGAGATTGCCTTGCACAGGGAAAGACCTTTGACTGAAACTCTGGTCTAATCCTTCCTAACCTTGGGTCCCCAGATGTTCTTGGACCACAACTCCCAGAAATCCTGGCCAGCACAGCTAGTGGTGAAGGCTTCTGGGAGTTTTAGTCCAAGAACATCTGGAGACCCAAGGTTGGGAACCACTGCTCTAGAATCATTGCCAATGGTTGTAGTCAACGTTCTGGCCCTCCAGATGTTGGGCTGAAAGTCCCATCACTCCTCTTCATCAGGTACCCTGATGGATTTTTGCCAGGGCTGTCAACTAGCTATTTCTGGCCTCTTGGGCAAGCTGCGCCATCTCCCATCCAGAGGTGTGGGCCCAACCCTCAAAGAAAGAAAGAGAAGTTCGGATCCCTCTGAAAAAAGAGAGAGAAGTCTTGTGTTTTCAAAAAAGGAAGGAAGGAAGGAAGGAAGGAAGGAAGGAAGGAAGGAAGGAAGGAAGGAAGGAAGGAAGGAAGGAAGGAAGGAAGGAAGGAAGGAAGGAAGGAAGAAAGAAAGAATAGTGCTGAGAAGTTCTGGTGTTTATTTTCCTGTTGTGACCAGCAGATTCACCTCTAACTTATGGCACCCTCTAAGTTTCTGTGCCATGGGGCAAAGGTCCAGTTACTCCACTGTCGTTAAAGCCCTGGGTTTTGCCAACCATCAACCTCGTGAGGAACCTTAACTGAGCAACTCCTATTATAGAGTCTTCTGAACGATGCTCTACTTTGATTTCAGTTGCCCCGTGCCTGGCCTTCACATAACTCGCCCCGAGAAGACCCTGGCTTTCTCCCAGAGCTACAACTGTTGAATGAAACTCCCTGTAGTGTACTTAACAGAATATGCAATAATGTGAAACTCAATACAATAAACGTATTAGTTGTGTCTGATATGATTCGAGAACCTGGATCACCACCACCTGCGTAGGAGAAGGATTCAGGATTCCAGATCTTTTTCTAGGAGTTCCTGAGATTATCTTTGAACGCTGGACAGACTCTTGATAAAGGCCACGAAACGAGCTAGGTGGTGTACGAGAAATAAGAAGCTCGTAGCTCATTGAGACTGCTGTTAGTTCAAGCTTGATCAGGAATTAAACATGGACATTTAATATAGGAAAACACTATGTATGATTTATTCTTAACCTTGGGTTCCTAATGTGTGATATGTTGTAGTAGATATGTACACAACACTTTACAGTTCTGTACTATTTGTTATATATTACTTGATGGCGGAGTTATAAACAATTACATTCTTTATATTAGACACAACTAATACATTCATTGTATTGAGTTTCACATTATTGTGTGTTCTGTTCAGTACACCGTACGGAGTTTCTTTCAACAGTCGTAGTTGTATTCCGTAGTGTCTAATTGTGGCTTTCTTCCAGACCTGCCTGAAGAAAATACTGAGGGACTAGTGTCTTGTTTCCTTGTCACTTGGGAAGACAACTTTAAGACGCCTCTTGGCTCGGTGGCAGGATCAAAGCCCCTCTGAACAAAAATGCTGTAAACTTGATATGGCTCTTTAAGGCCCGATAGTCACAGAGAATATACATTTTTGTAACCAACTCCCCCTTTTCTTTCCTCCTAGGGCTTTCTCCCCCTCTCTACGCCTCCTCGGTGGTGTAACTCAATCCCCTTGTCTGCTAAGTCCCACCTTGTCCCTCCGTCGGCCCTCCTGACCCGGCTACCCTGAAGGAACCGGACAGTAGGAAAACATGTCAACCTGAGAAGTGGCCGACCGAGGTCAAACCTAACCTCTCCGGCTCCCATTGAGGGATCTTCTCAGTCAAGTTGGCGGAGTGAGCGAGAAAAGGGAAGCAAGCGGGTGGGACATCTCTCAGCAGGAGGAGGAGGAGGCCTCTTGCTCTTTGAGAAACTTGGGTGTTTTGTTTTAATCACGGGGAGAAGGGCCCTCCGTGCGGTGCAAGCCGGGCTCAGCAATCCGGCGTGCGGAGGGCTTTCTCAAAACAGCTAGAAAAACAAAACTCAGCAAAAGACCAAGAACTAGGACAGCAACTTCTCAGGCATTTGGGAACAGGAAACGTGGAGGATCTTGCATGGAGAAAATTAATTTGGCTGGGAGTGGAGGGACCTTTAGCCACCTGACATGTGCTTGCCTTGAAAGTGTTGTGTGTGCAAAGTTTGCACCTTGACGTGAGAACTTGGACGTTCCAGCTGGTTAGGTTTTCCCCACTTGTTTCTATCAGATCAGACCCCGGTTGAGCTTATTTTTGCTTTCCAGGAATGTTCCCTTTAAATTTTGTTGGTTAGAGTGAGTTGTGAGTTTTGGTAACCTTGGATTTTTCCTCTGTCCTGGGTCTACTCCGTGCTGTGGCCAATACCATCAGATTTATATCTCTTTTTCTTGGACATTTTTGCCTACAACAGGGGTTCCCAACCACCTTGGGTCTCCAGATGTTCTTGGACTGCAACTCCCAGAAATCCGGGCCAACACAGCTAGTGGTGATGGCTCCTGGGAGTCACAGGCCAAGAACATCTGGGGGCCCAAGGTTGGGAACCCCGATCTACAAAAGAGCCTTTATTTCAGCCACCATTGTCTTATTTGTATCCTTTCTTAGTTACATTGCTATCTCCATTTTTCTCCAAGTATTAAAATAATAATCTTAGAACTGCAGAGCTGGAAGGGACCCTATGGATCATCGACTCCCCTGTCAAGGAGGCCCAGTGGGGGAATCAAACTCCCGACCTCTGGCTCCACAGCCAGATGCCTAAACCACTGGGCTATCCAGCAGTTAAAGAGGCACACCTTTTGGCAACATCCCACTGTAGTTCCAACTTTTCTTGGACAACCATACTGCTTGTTGGAGGTTGAGTCTGCCTAAGACATTTTGCTGCCTAAGGCTACATGGCAGATGGTGGCTTTCCCCCTTCACAATAAATAGGCACTTTCCCTTTATAGAATAACTCTCATTTTAAAGCCCTTTATACAATATTCCCCATTATCTTTCTTTCTTTCTTTGTACCAGAGCGTTGCACCATTTAAAATTATGGATGCCTATGAAATATAGGTAATTTTTTTAAAAAAAAAAGACAAAAAAATTTAAAACGTTAGAGATTATTGTCATTGGCGGTCCTAAAAGGACCGTTGGGTCATTTTGCTCATCAGCAAAGCTTGCGTTGCAGCGCTTCTGGGAGCGAAGGATTGGCCGGCTGTGTGCCTTTGCCCAATATGTGCAATACTTTCCAGTCTTCGGGGAGGCTCCTTCTATGTCCCCCATTATGAAATGACGCCATTTTAGCTCTTAAGGGAGAAAAGACTTGCAAACGGTCCTCTTCAACTCTGTGGCAACCACCACCACCACAATACAGCAATCACAAAGGAAAAACTCCCCCAGTTCTGCGACCTGAGGGCAGCTGCCACCTTCTGCCTCATGGCAGGGCCGGCCACAATCAGAAGGTCTATATCTCATGGTCTCCTTCCTAAGGACTTGGTTTCTGATGTCGCCAAGCCGTGTAGAGAAAAGTCCCTGAGGTAATTTTTTGCTTAGTATTCCTAAGCATGGTACAGACATTGTTTAAATGCCTTTGGGATACAACACAGAGAGAGAGAGAATCTATCTTTCAAATCAAGATGGTCCACCATCATATCAGCCATCTTGTGTGAGCCCTCCACTAATCTCTTAGCTGCTCCTAATGCATCACTTTTACATTCCCCCCCCCCCTTTCTGGGGTTCTATGTGGCAGAAACAACCAACGATACCTATTCTAAACACAAGTGCGATGGTTTATAGCCCATAGAGGGATAATTACAAAGTACAGAATCACAGATTTTTATAGCGGGCGTTTTCCCTGGGGCGCAGTTAGGGAAACCGTATGTGTCATGTAGCCAATTTAGATAATGATTCTGATAAAGATAAACGGAATTGTTTGTTATAAGTAATTGGGTCAGCCATGTACCCTAGATACAGATCAAAGACTCGGAAAAGCAGGAAGTCATATTGCGCCCCCCCAGCCCCATCCATTTCTGAAAAGCAAAAACAGCCAAGATTTTCTCAAATCAAACTTCCTAAAAGAGACCAAGATGTCCTCTTAGCAAAAGCTGAGCTTCTGCTCATTTTATGTTGGGTTTCGGCTAGGTTTTAAAGGCTATCCATGCCTCTTCTCAACGTCCGGTCATCCCTTTTGGCGATGGCTCTGATCTTAGTGGGAAAGTGAATCCACTCCAAATTTTAGTACGAACATTCAAGGACCAGTCCGGTGGAGGCTGTAGACTCTGATCTCAGCAGGGTTGTGGACCTGCTGCCAGTTAAGCTCAGCAGAGGATGGCATCACTGGAGTAATGAATCCATTCTAGGCTACAGCCTGAACATGCTGGTAGCTATCCATGGTGCTGAACTTGTTTTATGGCTTGGCTTCCACACAATGGATAGCTCCTACAATGTTCGGACTGAAATCCAGAATGGACATGCCACCCCACTGATAGCTTCCTCTCGGAAGCTTAACTCTCCTCTCCTTGCTTTCTTGCATTCACAGCTGGCATTTTGTCACCCGAAATGTGAACAGATAGCATCTGGGAAGACAGAGTTATACACAGTAAGTCAACACTTATGTAAAGTCCCCTGGGTCAATGCAATGACTCTAGTTTGGACTAAGAGTTGGATTTAGGCTAATGTACAATATAGGATATGCCACAGGAAAGCAGCAAAAGAGGAAGACCAGATATGAGGTGGATTGACTCCCAAAAGGAAGCTACAGCAGGGTTGTTAATGACAGGATTTTTGGAGGTAACTACTTCATAAGGTCACCATAAAGTTTCCAGAACTCGGCAGTTTTGCAATAAAATAAAGTACAGCCCCTAAAACGCTTCCCCCAAAACCAATAGAAATGAATCAGGAAGGGGGCTCCTACAATGTTTGGACTGAAATCCAGAATGGATATGCCACCCCACTGATAGCACTTTGTTTCAATTTTTAAAATGCTTTTTCCTGATGTCGGCATCCCCCCCCGTTGGATATTGGGGGTGGAAAGTTGTCGTCCCCGTCCCCCCCGATCCTTTGATGCTTGTCTGCCCCTCAGCTCTCTCTGTAAGTTGCGGAAACGTTGGGATGGGTTTTGTCATCGCCGGCCATAAACAGTCCCAGTTCTGCAAAGTGTGAAGGTGTTCCATCCTCTTTCAATTTTTTTTAAAAAATAATTTGATCTTTGGGATTTTAGAGAGGTAATGGAATCATTCCATCTTCCATCATAACAGCTTCCTGAACAACAAATATAATAACCAGAGGAGAGGGACAGTCCACTTTTTCCTTCTTACCAGGATTTTTCAGTTCTTTTATGTAAGTCAGGGGGGACCCGAGGGCATGTATGCTTTGCTAAGTCCCTTATCTCTCTTGAGATAAGATGCAATCCTTCACTCTTCAGCGGATCACCTTCTCCTCAGCTATTAGCATACAACCAGGTACGCTTTTTCAGCCCTTCATCCATCACCAGCATGATAGCTTTCATTATCCCATAATTGCCACTGGTAGCCTTCATTGAAAATCAAGCCTGAACTGTCCCTGGAGGCAAAAATAGTGAAACAGAAACGTCTCCTCTTTTGGGCACATCAGGAGAAGGCAGGATTTCCTGGAAGAGAGGATCATGCTGGGAAAAGGCAGCAGGGAAAGAGGAAGACCCAATACGAGATGGATTAACTCCCTCAAGGAAGCCATAGGGTGGGGTTTACAAGAGCTGAGCAGGACGGTTGAGGACAGGACAATTTTGGAAAGCGCTCATTCATAGGTTCACCACAGGTCAGAGGTGACTTGATGGCACACAAGATGAACAGCGTTCATTGAGACATTTTTTTTCCAGGATTCCTCGGTTGCAGAGGGAAAGTGTGCACACTCACTAGGGATGAATGTGTACCGTTTCCCCACACAACTGAGTTACTGGCAATTTTCAGAGAGAGGTACTGCATTAGACCACTTGAGCACCCGAAAACGAGGGTCCGCTAGGATCAGGGTAGCATTAACCATTTTGGGAAGAATTTCCGTGGATTGTTGTGCGTGTTTTCACTATGTTTTGTGAAATTTGTGGATTGTTGTGCGTGTTTTATGAAATTTGTGGATTGTTGTGCGTGTTTTATGAAATTTGTGGATTGTTGTGCGTGTTTTCACTGTGTTTTTGCTATGGGCTTTCTCCATGAAAGCCCATAGCAAATTCAATCTGCAAATCTTAAAAACGGCCACGAGCCCTCATCTTTCCTCCTTTTTTTTTTTTTTAAAAATTAAAACCAAGGGCAAGAATCCTTCTCCAGGGAAACGGACCTGCAGCTCCCTTTAGAACAAGGAAACAGATAACACAACCACACACTCCCCTTTTGGGCTTCCTTGGGGAACGTTGTGCGTCTTCCTTGCGGAAAACCTGTGAAGAATGCAAAAAATAAAATAAAAAAAATTCCACGCACGGCTGGGTTGGGATTTTATGCTTCTTCTTTTCGCCCTCTGTGCAGATTTGCTTTAGAAATTATGTGAGCTAATCGAAAAAAGCTTGTGCCTTCTAAGCCAACGCAAATACAGTAAAATAGAAGCAGCTTACAAAAACTCATTTTTGGTTTCCCGTCAAGGGCTCATGTGTATGAGTGGGTTTTCTCGCTCTGTTTCTGCTGTCCTAGGGCGTTTTCGCACCAATTAAAGCTGAGGCTTTGGAGGAGGCGAAAGGAGTCATTTTGCAAAATAGAAAAGAATTAGGGGAGGAGGGGACAATATCCTTGTTTGTTTACATCAAATTGCAGAGCGCTTGAATGCCAAATGTATGTTTTAAGTTAATTGCTATAGCCGAGCCTCTGTTTTTCATGAGGAAGATGCTTTCCAACTGTTGGGTGCCAGACATTCATCTCTGCAATGTTTTTCCTGCGCTTGCACACTCTGAAATACCAAAAAGGAAGCAAAAAAAAAAAAAAAAGGGAGGGAATACTGAGATAATTATGGGCCATTAGTACCCCCGCTGGAGATTGTTTTATTAATGGACCTGGATATTGTGACGATCACCAGTTTAAAAATGTATGGCTAACTCTAGACAGACCACTCTGGCATTTCCCTTCGCCCCTCGCTTTTCCATCAAAAGAAAAAAAGAATTAAAAGAGACACAGATAAATATGAATGATTTAGCTTGGGGGCAAGGGGGGAACTGGATCTCGAAAGTTGTTGCGCAGGGGTGGGGGGAGGGAGGAGACCAGATGCAATGCGAGAGGACTGGGTAGCATTTGGTGTCAGCGAAATCGACAAAGCCAGAAATGAAGGCTTTCCAACGGACAGGCGGAAATTCGGTTTGCGTGCCGAAATTTGCAAATTTTTGGTGGTGGAACAGATTTGAGTTCAGAGCATGGAATGAACCGTTCACGGAGGTAGACAGGTTTGATGCTGAAGCCTTCAAGGTTGCCCGTGGATTTTTGAGTATTCAACCGTGCGTCTCAATTCTTGCACTGAAATTTGCTCTTTTTTTTCACAGAATCTATCCCCATCCACTTGTGGGCCTATTTCACATCCATAGGGACTAGAGCCTTAGATAGTTTGAAAATCAAAATGGTGTTTTGGAGGAAAACCCATTCTGCTCTGTTGGTGATGGTTCCTGGGATGCGTGTGGGGCTGAAATCTGTTTCAGTAACCATGGAAATTAAAACCGAGATAGAGAGAGACACAGAGAAAGAGAGAGTTCCTGGATTTACCATTCCATATTTTCATAACCCACCAAATAATGTAAGCTTATGTCGTGACAGCTTCTTATACAGACATCTCTAGTCTCAGGCTTCTGTGACATCAGAGCAGCCTAGCCAATGGTAATGACTGAGAAGGCTAAGGCTACCAAAGGTAGCATAGAGTGAGTAAAGTGCTGGATTAGGACATGGAAGACATGGGTTCAAATCTCAGGCTGCAGAAACTCACTGGGGGTAGAGTGTAAAACACTTCTTGACCATCTCCTGTACCTCAAAAACCCTATTAAGGGCATGATAACTCAGGAGCAACAAGACGGTAATAACAGCAACGATGAATATTAGGATTTACCTTTTATTTCTGGATTTCTGTAGCTTTTCTTCATTGACAAATGCAAGCTGCTCCCAATGGTTAGTTCTCCATTTGTTTGGTGGATTCTCCCAAAATGGACAGGCTATTTTTAGTTCGTCAGCTTTGGCTTAAAACCTGAGCTTCATGGATAGAATATGGATATCTTTGGTTTATTTCATTTTCACACTGTATGGGTGTGAAAGCTGGACAGTAAAGAAAGCTGACTGGGGAAAAAAACTGATTCATTTGAAAGGTGGTGCTGGACGAGAGCTTTGCAGATACGATGGCCTGCCAGAAATACGAAGCAGTGGGTCCTGGATCAAATCAAACCTGAACTCTCTCTGGAGGCAAAAATGTGGAAACTGGCTGTCCAACTTTGGGCAAATCATGAGAAGGCAGGAGTCTCTGGAAAAGATCATTATTCTGGGAAGGGTGGAAGGCAGCAGGGAAAGAGGAAGACTCAATACGAGATGGACTGACTCTCTAAAGGAAGCCACAGGTTTGAGTTTGCAAGAGCTGAGCAGAGCAGTTGAGGACAGGAGATTCTGGAGGCTGCTCATTCACAGGGTTGGCATGATCAGAGATGATGTGACAGCACATAACAACAACTGTTTTGTTTTATTTTATTTTGGAGTCACATCAACTGCCCCATTGGTCAAACTAAACCCACCCATCGGCTGCTAGGATGGATGTGTTTCGGGCTCTTGACATTGATGAGGTCAGGACTAATGTGGCGGTGATCAAACGGACAGAAAAGGTGTGATTTAAAAACAGCGGATCATCCCTCCTCAATTTTGGGAAAATTTTAAGGCCAGCTGGTCTGGTGAGTCTAAAAAGCCCGGGGCTACTTGGATCTAAAGGGCCCCAGCTCTGATCAGCTCTAGTGACTTGTAAGAAATGGGAGTCTATGATGGATGAGCTGCCGTGATGTTAGATCGAGAGGATAAGGGCTGATGAAAGGGGTCTTTTCTGTGGGCCGTGAGGCTTACTCTTTGTAGGAAACCACGGTGGGGGGAGAGAGAGAGAGAGCCCCCGAGCCCAGTGGGAGGAACCACCCAGAAACAAAAAAAGGTTTATACCATGTAGCACAGCTTAGTTAGAACTTGGCCCCAAGCCCTTTTGTGATTTAGGTCTGGTTTTTGGTAAAGGTGGTCTTTTCCGAGATGGGTTTGCTGCCATTTTTGCATATGGCGATGGCAGGGTTGCAAACCTGGAACAAATCACTAGAATTCAAAGAAGAAGGTGGCCACGTAAGCGAGATCGTTTCTGAATATTCTCCACCATGTTTGCGGTCGCTACCGTCTCTTCCTCGCCTGCACACACACACAAACACACACACTACCTATTGGTTAAGGTTGGGTCACATGACGTTGGAAGACTGGGGAAGAACGTCTGCAAAGCCGTGGGTTCCATTGTTGCACTGCTCTAACAGTTAGGAAGTTTTTCCTAACTGTTAGAGCAGTATGACAATAGAACACATGACTTTGGGAGGTGGGGAACGGTGGCGCTCTAGTTTTCTAGTCACCCACCTTTCTTCTGGATGTGTATAATTGCGGGATGCGGACAGAAGCCAGTATGCCCCAGTATTCTGCTTCCCCTGTATGATGGAAACCTCCTAGTTTTCATGTCAGAAACTTTTCGTAATTCGGTGAAGCGACCAATTTCATATCTCATTGATTTGGAGGCCTGCGGAACTAGTGGCAGGACAGTTTGAGGGCTTGCTGATGGCCTGACTTGGTTCCAATGACAGCATAATAACAGCCTATATTTTTTACGAGAAAAATAATAAATAGAGCATAATGGTGAGCTGAGGGTTTACATTCCCAGTGGAAAGGATACCATCTGTTGAGATGAGTTTCATTAAAACCTTAACTGAAACAGACGGGCGTTTTCCCAAATTGATTCCATCTTCATTCTTGTTGGGGGCTGTTCTGGAGACGGACGGTATGAAGTTTTGGGGGTTTTTTTTTGGGATTTTTTTGTTTAAGATAAACAAAAAGAAAAAGGAATTTAAAAAAAAATAGAGGGTAGACAAGCATTCTCCAAAAGAAGCCGTCCTCTCTGTGGGTCACCGTTTCCACCTCTCAATTAGATTTGGGACCGACTAATTAGATATAATTCATTAGCTGTGAAAATGACATCGGGAAATCAAGAGCTGCCCTTCACAACAGGGCAGAAGCCTTTCTTCTCATCCATCATTGTTTTAAGTAACCAATTTAAAAGCAGACAAATGCATAACCGGCTTTATTACCTTGTCATAACTAGTTAGGGAGAAGGACCTAGAAAGAACTGGCGTTATAAATCGTTTTTATCACATTACTCTGCAGTTATCTGTCAGCCCCTTTGCTTAAGATGAATGTGGGCCAGATAATCAGATTATCAAGCTAAGATGCAGAGAACGTGGGGTGTGTCTTGTGTTAATTGCAGTGCGGTTGGGCAGAGGTGGCTCGGGTGTAATTTTCTAGTTTTGGTACACTACAGGCCTTGAACTTGCTGATTAAAGGCATCCCCATGTCCTGAAAGCTAGTTTGGGTATCAAGATTTTGTCCTCCTGTGAGCAACGATTATTGGCTTTTCCCCCAGGTTTAAGCTGTTCGTTTCAAGACACGCACGAAGCTGCACCACAAAGCAGGAACCTAGAATAAGGTTAAGGCAGAATCTTGCAAAGTATTAAAATCTCTCCCAAGGAAAATGAGAATACTAGGAACATCTCCAGTAGCAGACCAGAGCTGACAATCTACTTTAGCACTTGTTCTTTTAGGATGGCAGTTGGCTGGATAGCTCCATGATTCAGGTATCCGGATGGGGAGCCAGAAGTTGGGAGTTTGATTCCCCCACAGTGCCTCCTGGGAATACAGCCAGCTTGGGAAGCTGCACAGCCCCAGGGTACCTGCAGAAGAAGGTAAACTAAGGATTTTCCTCCTTAAAATCTGTTAGACAACAAGCCCCATCATCTTGTCCAGTAGGGTCAAAGAGCCACACAGGCACGTGGGAATTGTAGTTTAGTCCATCCGCACTACATCCGATTGGGCAAAGCGGTAATGCTGTGCTTTGTGGGTCCAGGGTTCTGTTTTTATTCCACCTGGTCACAAAAATTCCGTTCTTGCTCATTCCTCCATTTTCCTTTCCTGGGGACCTACTCTTCCGTTTTTCTTTTCCAAACCATTCGCTTTTCATCGTCATGTGATCATCAGGTGGGAACTGGTCCTCCGATGATCCATGTGCCCGGTAGCCCTTCTCAAACGAACTGACACTGAAACATATGATGGGCATTCCCCCCCCCCCCCGAAAGGAAGGGAACACAGAAGATACTGCTGGTGATTCCATCCTGCCTCCTCTCCCTTCAATCATCTTTAAAGCCTCTTCTTTGAAATAAACCACCCTCTGTTTCCTCCACCCTTCTTTCTTCACCTTCTGCTTCTTCTTCCCACCCCTGGTGTGCAATTTTGACAAACGGGTAGCATCCATCTCACGGACCCAATGACCAAACCTCACATGGCACTTGTCTACTTGACTGGGACGTCTTGAATGCACGTTAATTGTAGCGTTGCTTATGTCATGGAAATGTTGCTCTCAAAGGAGAAATAATGTCCCAGGAATTGAGGCAGGGGAAACAACCGGTTCGGGGGGGCAAGCAAGGTCTCGCCGTCCTAAATTACAATTTAACAATTATTTCCTCCATGGCATGGGGTGGAAACAAGCCATGCAGACACTTCTGGGAGATACGCCCGAACAACAGATCTAGCCCCGAGCATAGTTGATGGGGCTGTTTGTGCGTGTTTTTTTTCCTTGGGTTTTTGTCTTCTTCATCTTTTATTTTTTGTGCGTGGGGGGAGATGCCGGTGGCAGGAGGCAGAGGGCAAAGCACCTGGGGATTAAAGTGGAGTGGGTGGAAAAGACGGAGCCCTCGAGGCTGATCAGGGAAATCAAAGGTGACAAGGAGCCTCAGGCCTGGTGGCGGACCCCAGTCTCATGCTGGGGCCGCTGGTTCCATTGTTGGCATTCGCCGGGAAACCTGCCATCTTAGCCAATTTGGCACCTGGGGGATTCTCTCTCCCAAGGGGAGGTGGCAGACCTTCTGGCCTCTCATTTGGATCGGGTGCCGGAGGCGGTGGTGGGACCGGAGTGCCTTCTCCTCCTTTTGCCTGCCAATGGCAACCTCAAAACACTGGCGAGTGTCTCCATTATTCACCCAGGCCGCACTCAGAAACAGCTGGTCTTCAAGGGAAATTACCTAATGAATCAACAATAAAGCTATTGTGTGGGCCTGGCGTTTCTGATCATAAATTAAACCTTCCAAGGGGCTAACCACACTTGTCTGGTTTTGGTGCATTACCAGCTTCAGCTGCTTCTCTACATAACTGAGGAGACAAATGTGCCTGTTTGGTGTGCTCCCCTCCCCGATGATAAACAACACCCCAATTTTTCCCGAGGTCCTCTTTCTCTCTGCTCCTGGTTCCGTCCTGAGCAATCCTTCGGCAGCCTTTTGCTGAGAAGGGAAAAGATGGGTTCGGACGTGTAGCTTGTTAGAATTGGCTTTGTGTTTTCGTTGGGTCAGATTGATCTTTGAATCAAATGTGGAATTCAAATATTTTTCCAAAGGGGAATGGAAACACGTGGCGGCGTGCGAGCGTTTGGCGGTCTGCTTTCCCCCCCCCTTCTGTTATGGGGGGGGATGGAGGAGATGTGGTTTCATTTGGAGACTGGTGGATGGTAGGGGGGTAATCCCATGTTGCATCCGCCAGCATTTGGGGGCTTGTCTTCCCTCCCTCCCGAAATATTTCCAGCAGTGTGGAAGGATAACATGAAGCTAATCCATTCCGCACTTTATCTGGATATGTTTTATATATTTAAAAATGCTTTGGCTTATGCAAAGCATGCTTCGTGGATTACGATTCGCAAACATGCTTCTCACTTGCATTTCTTAAATAATTTTTTTTTTGCCGCAGCGTTGGCTATTTTGAAAGGGGGTGCATTATATAATGAGCTAACGATGAAACAAACAAAAGTAAGGTGAGAGAGAAATACAGATGATGCCTTTGCTTCGCCTGAATCAGATGCAAAGGGAAGAATGAAATATAACCATTGTTTCTGTAGATGGCTTCTCTGTTCTTGGTGTCTGTTGGACTCCTTTCTTAGGGATGGAAACTATATGTCGTTTCATAACATGTAAAAAGTGTTCTGGACGACATGCCTGACAAATTCCCTTTCCAGATTTCTCGGAGGCAAAATGCATGCTTTGCACCTCAAAATAAAACAATTTTAGAGACCAGAAGAGAAGAAGTAAGAAGTTTGTACGCTTAACACCAAGTAGAAACAACGAGATCTATAGCAGAACAAGCTGATTTTACACGTATTTCCGATTTAATTCACTGGGACTAAGGTTTTTTTAAGCCCGTTCTTTCTTCATCATCGTGGCTCCCATTTCCAAATCTTAATAAATCATGGCTCTTGCTTTCTTGCATGTCATCTTTTTGCAATATCAAAAAAGGCTGAGCATGACTAATTTAAATCCTATTTATTCAAACATGTGCATTCCAAGCATGACTAAATCTGGATTTCAACAGTGTTCGTATCTTTATCGCTCTGTGGGTATTTAATCCACCACCAATGTTTATCGTGATGAAAATGTTTGTCATTGTTCTGATGCCTTCTAGGAATGGGTGATGATTCCATTTGGTTTGTTTTTAGACAACAACATGTATAAAAATCACAGGTCTATTCCTACAGAACATTTTTTAAAAACTCGTTGTTGTTGTTTTTAAAAAAATTGTGTGAAAAAGCAGAGCTGGCAGATTTTCCTACCCAGACAGACTTAGGTGTGCTCCTCTCTGAAAAATGTGGATTTAAATGCCTCTGCAGTCAGATGTCGTTTCAATGCTCACTTAAAGTTGCCACCTTTATTTTTTTAGTGAGGCTCCTCTGCTTTAACAGCTGTGTGGCATGCCAGTATGAGATGGTTCTCTAAATCTTGGGAATAGCCTTTGTCTCATGCATGCAGGTGAGAACTTCATCTGATCGTGGGTTTAAAAAAACTGGAATTTCTAGGTTGCTTCATTGTTTACCCAGGCACAGCAGTAAGCGGTCTGTCCTGTCACTTCTGTCCCAACATTAGGTTGCACGATAACCCTGGACATTCGTGTTATTTCTGGAACTGGAAAATCTCACAAATGCCTCTCCTACTTTCTGCACTAAACCAAGGAAGGCAGTCAAAAATGTGCAGCTTTTTCCGTGATGTCCTTATTTTGCCCAATGGTAGGGACGGCCCCTGCCAACAGCACTGAGGTAGATGGTGATTCTTGGTATGAAGCAGCTTCCTATGTTTCTGCGGCATTACGAGGCAGTTCATAAAGAAGAGTTTAATTTTACTTAAAATATTTGGCCAGAATCAAAAAGGTCATTGCGCAAGCTTTGCCCCAGTGTCTTTCTGGCGTTTTCCTTTGCTTGACTGGTTGCAGACGGGTTGTGAACCAGTTGCATGGCCAACAGGAATGGGGTTTTAGGACTCTGTGGACCACGAATACCATCATTCTCTACTCTGGGAGTTCTACTGGCCTTGCAGGCACCTCACAAACACCTCAATATAATGCATTCTGGAGTAAGGCCTAAACAGGAAGATTTTGAGGCTTAGCTCCGCCAAGCTCCTTCCCAAGAAATAAAATTCCCAGGTAGCACTGGGGCAGGAACAGGAAATCTGGGTAAAGCTAGGCCTAGCTAGGCTTCAAAGCCTTCTTACTTAGGCCTTTCTCCCAGGTGAGCCACAGAGTCTGTAAAATAGGTAGAACTCCCAAAATGGAGAAATACAGTATTTGCAGTCCAGAAAATTCAAATATCCCATACCAGTGGTCAACAGGAGCGGGGAAGAAATTCCACATGGTTTCGTTTTTGTATCTATTGTTTTTATTAGAAGGATTTAGCCTAATACATTTTTCTTTAGCCTACCTGGCTACTTACGATGGCCGTCAAACAGCCTGCCAATTCAGTTTCCAAGAATATTAGACAGCCGGTGATAAGCAGCATTAAAACCAGTGAAACAGACAGAATTGAAAGGAGATCGACAGGAACAGTCATGAGAAACATGAGGTGGTGGAATGGGTTTGGCCTGGCATCTGAATGAAAGTAATGGTAGCGTTTAAATCAATTAAGTTGCTTGGTTGGATTGCTGATATTATCACAATCTTTGTGGCTGTGACAGTGGTGAGGATAATAATAACTCTTGTAGTTTTACAGTGGTGAGTCATTGTAGTTTTGTGTTGTTGTTATACACCGCCAAGTCAGAACTGACTTATACTGACCTTAATAGGGCTTTCAAGGTAGGTGAGATATTTCAGGAGCAGCTTTACCGATTCCACACCCCCAATGAGTTTCCGTGGCTGAATAGGGATTCAAACTCAGGTCTCTTGAGTCCTAGACCATCACTCTATCCACTGGTTATCTGTGTAGAGCCATTACGTTTTTTAAAAATTGGCCTTTCTTATTTACACTGAGGTTTAGCATCAATTGCCTGAGTAGAGCCATTGATCCAACGGGATTTGCATAGTGTTGATTTCTTCTTCAGAAGTTGGATCTGCTCTACCGTATGCCAAACTATTTTTATTAAAATCATAGAATAATGGAGTTGGAAGGGCCCTCTAAGGCCATTGAGTCCAACCCCCTGCTCAAGGCAGGAATCCAAATCAAAGCAGATCGGACAGAGGGTGGTCCATTTTTCTCTTGAAGGTCTCCAGCACAGGAGTGCTCACCACGTCCCAAGGTCATTGGTTCCATTATCGTACTGCTCTAACAGTTAAGATGTTTTTCCTGATATTCAACCTAAATCTGGCTTCCTGTAGCTTGAGCCCATTATTACATATTTTGCAGATCCTGCCCTTGCTCTGTAGGACTACATTTCAAGTATTTGAAAAGTGCTGTCCTATCTCCCCTCATTCTTTTTTTTCTTCAAGGCTAAACATGCCCAGTTTTTTTCAGTCTTTCCTCCTAGGACTTAGTCTCCAGTCTCCGATCATCCTTGTTGCCCTCCTCTGAACTTGCTCCAGTTTGTCAGCATCCTTCTTAAAGTGCGGTGTCCAGAACTGGACATGGTACTCTGGATGAGGCCTAACCAGTTCTGAATTGGGGGGGGGGGGGGGACCTAGTAACTCATGAGATTTGGAGACTAGAGTTAAGATAGTTTTTAATGTTTACTTGCTTTCAATTATTCAATTTATTTTAATTAGCGTATAGCATACTTGTTTTTTAATCTTTAACTTATTCAGTTTTGAATTTGAATTCGTTCCCGGTTGGGGGTGGGAGACTGAATTCCAATCCCACAGATCTGGGACCAGCTCCGGTCACATCCTGATCTGATTCCGTTTTCATCATGTTTATGTGTTGTATCCTAATTGCTGCTAATGACACAACGAACACCATCCTGATGAATGGGGAGGAAGCCAGGGCAAAAGATGCAATCAGAACAAGCCTGGCTGATGGGTGAGGTTTAGAAGCCACGGGGCTGTGGTCAGCATTGGGAAGGTTTGGGTAATGAACGAAGTCTGGAATGGAAATAGTGTCAGGATCTGGCCTGTACCGCCCTGGCAGCTGCAGGATTGGGGCCAGCCTGACCCAGGACTGGCTGGGTGTTTGCAGGCTCAGGCCCTGGCCTGGGGTGCAGCTGCTGGGCCACTCATGAGGCTCACCTGGAAACCTGGAGGGAAGGCTTATTTAAGGAGTGGTTCTCCATCCCAGAACTGGCTTCAGCAACAAACGTCTTTGTGCTGTGCTTACTGCTCCTGAGCTCCAGAGTCCCCTGTGTTCCAGTATTCCTACATTTCTGCATCTGGACTCCAGGGTTCCTGCAGCTGCTTCTGTTCCTGTTCTTGCGTTGGCCCCTGCTCTTGCCTTGTGCATCTCGGAGCCTTGTTCCGGCTCTGTTCTCCCAGCCCTGTGCCCCTGGCTTCCGCTTGGTCATGACCAATGGTGTAGTGAGTGCCTTTTGACTTCATAACCTGTGTGGTGGATTGGGTCCTTGTGCCCTTGCCCTTGGTGAGAGGCCACCTGGGATATCTTGGACTGTGACAAATAGATTAAATCTCCCTTGGAAAGCAGAGCAACCATCAGGACCTTGTGATGTCACAGAGGGTGGAGCCTTGTGATGTCACAAGAGAAGGCTCCTTGTGATGTCACAGGGAGACAACCCATTAGCAACCACAGAAGCTCCTTGTGGAGGCCCCATTATGACTTTCAAAGGCCAACCTATGAATGCCACCCGCAACAGTTCTCAAGCATACAGGATCGTGAACAAGAGAGGGCTGCTTCTGAGCATGTCCAAATTACGTGTCCTGCAGCTGCAAGGAACCCCCTAAATCTATGGCTGATGGACTGACAGCCCCCCCCCCCATTCCCTGAATATTCAGGTCCAAAACCACAGACATGGCGATGTGAGTCCTATGGCCAAAACTGGAGAAGTCCTTGCTATCTGAGATCCTTAAAATAAAACAAAAATGGGTGGTTTCAAGATTTCTGAGCACAGGTGACTTGGCGCAAAGTTACCTGAAACGTATGTCTCATCCCGTTTACTCGTCGTCCAAACTGGATATAAAAATATAAATATAAAAACAAATCACGATATTCATTGTATATTGCTGATTCGTCAGATATTCATCCTTTCGTATTCGTCACTTCCAGAGACCCCCGACGAATACAAAGGAACGAATATAACAGTTTTATATTTGTCCATTCGTAGGGGATTCCCTCTCTGCCTTTGGCCCCGCGGATCAGCTGTTGCTCGGGGGCATAAACAGAGAGGGAAAGCTAGGCTGCTGGAAGGGAAACCAGGCTGCTGTTTGCAAATATGGTGAGGGGGCTTCCCTTCGGATAGCCAGGCTTGCCCTGTCTGTCTGTGCACCTGCCGAACAGCTGATCAGGCTGGGGGTGTGTGTGTCAGCTTTTTTATTACAAAAACAGCCACAAGTTGTCTAAAAAAAAGAGAGACCCAACAAACTGACGAACCGATTTGTGGTTTGCCGGTTCACTGCGGGGGGAAATTCGTGGTTTGTGTTTCGTCAACTGTGACGAACCAAGATGAACGGCCATTTTGGCGGTTCGTTCCCATCTCTAATCCAAGCCCATTCTCCAGGTCTCCCACTGAACAAAGCATGGACGTGGTTATAAGAAACCTGTCAGTTTTTCCCCAAATAAGCTCACCGAAGCATTTTAAGAATTGTTTTCAGTGCATTTAAAATCTTGCCACTCTTTTATCTCGTTCCCGATTTTACTCTGGTTTCCTTTGTGGTCATGGTCTCCTACTTTGCCTCTGGGTTTTTATCTTGGTTTTGCTATGGGCTTTCATTAATGGTTGTTTTATGCTGTGGTCTTTAGTTGCTAACACAATGCACCCTGCCCCAAGAATGCTGCTCATCAGGAGATCTGAAAGTGCAGCAAATAAAATATGCACGGCCTGTGAAATACTGTGAATGTGTTGTGAAATAGAGCTATTTTTCTGTATGCGGAGTCCCAAGTTTGATCTAGTACATCACAGTGCTTTGATCTTGGATTTATCCTTTTAAACTTCCCCGTACATGTAAGACAGAGTATGAAAGATGGGCTGAATTGCCAGCTCTTTTGGCATGTTCCGTTCACAGTACAAATTCCACCCAGAAACAAGAGTTTTGAATCAGAGGCAGTATTCTTATCACTTCATCATTTTCTCTGATGTGGTGAGTGAATTGCTCCCCTGGGTCATGTCTTCTCCTCAGTAATCCTCCAGGCCCACCTGGCCAGGTGGACTTGGCATGTGAATACGCATAAGTATTTAGCTGTGAAATCTCTCACACAAGCAGTGTTCTTGGCTTTGGTGACGGTTTTTCTGGATATAGTTGTGTTTGTTTGGTTCCATCTTCTGATACCTGTCAAGGTAGAATGGCTACAGGTCTTCTTTTAGGCCGGACCGCTCTTCATTTGGAGATGGCAGTCCTCTTTTTGAAGGTTTCCTGCCTTAGTAGAGCTGCCCAGTCCAAATTTGATTTAAAAATTAAAAAAAAAAAAAAAACATAAGGAAGTAGATCTGGAATATTAGATTTGGCTATCCAGTTAACAGCTGGACAGCAGAATCGGCAGATACAGAAATGCTGTTTTCCCTACACACAAATGAGATGCAATTAGATATGGGCACGAACCTCAGTTCGGATGTTTGTGCTGGCTTGTCAGCATGGCACCAGAGGTGCTGTGTGTTCCCTTCCCCCATCCCCTGGCCGGTTCCCCCACTCATCAGCCAGTGTGCATTGCCCGTCTCCTCCTCTTCACACAACCATCCAGTCGCAAAAGGAGCACGTGCCTCCCTCCCCCGCCTCCTCCCGCAGCCGCCCACTCAGATGAGGAAGCAGGGCAGGGATTCCCACAGTGCTGCCTTTGAGTGGGTGGCTGCCGGAGGAGGCGCAGGAAGGAACAACAGTCCTGCTGTGATTGGATGATTGTACAAAGAGGAGGAGATAAGCAGCGTGCACTGGCTGGTGAGTGGGGGAGCCAGCCAGGAGGGAAGAGAATGCACGGCACCTGTGGTGCCGCCCTGACAAACTGGCACGAACCTCTGAACCGCGGTTCGTGCCCATCTCTAGATGCAATACAATTCTGTTTCTGAGGAAGTGGACTTCTCCCAGAGAGCTCACGTTAAAATATAGCAGTTAGTCTTTAAGGTGCCTTAGCATTTTTCGGTGTGCTTATTTTTTACTTTTGTTTTTGCCTGAAATTCTGTTTCAGTTTTAGAAGTCGTTAGAGATGGGCTATTTGGATTTTCTGGACATCTGGTATCACAACTCTCCATTCTGGATGTTCTGCCAACCTTACAGACGCCTTACAAACACCTAAATGGGATGCATTTGGGAGATAGGCCAAAACTGACCTCAAAATCATGACTAATGTTGCAGCCATATAAATAAATTAGTATAGGTCAATTATGCAGATTTTTAACCTTTTTGTTTTGTTCTTTCCATAGAAGCCACCCTTTAGATGCAGAATTTCTGTATTTTAAGAATCTTTCCTTGCTTTCATGCCAGGTTAAGAGCTCCCATGATTCACTGCTTCTCCCTACTATCTTTCCGATCCACCCTGATCCTGTTGACTTGGGTTTATGGCATCCATGTCTAGCTCTCATATAGCCCTTGTACTTTGCTTGAGTTTGCTGACGGCATTTAAAACATATTGGCATTCTTTGGGCATCGGGGTGGCCCGTGAGGTAGAATCTCAGCTGTCAAGATGGTTTAAATGTTTGCGATCCAGTCCCTACGGCCTCCTTCCTCTTTAGAGGTCATTCAGATGAACCCAACTATGCCCTTGCTTTCGGGAGTCACCGGGGGCCAGGATCTGTTTAGAGACGGGAGGGCAGGGTCTGAAACGGCCACCGTAGAGCCTTACTGATGGCTGCCAACCTTGAGGGCTGGAAGTGCGAGGCTTAGCAAGTTGCCATAGCGACGGTGGCAAATTCCTCCCCTGTTCTTCAAAGTGAAAAAGGCCCTATTTGTTTTGCTAGGAGAACTTTGGGCTACAAAAGCCGGCTCTGTTGGCCGGTTTCTCTCTTTCTCTCTCTCTTTTCTTGAGGGAAGGCGGGGGTTTCCGAACACCTGCCAATCTGTACTTTGTCCCTTTTGAGCCCTCCTGCTGATCAGAAATTCAAATATTTTTTTTTCCTCCCTCTGCTAATCTCCGTTGTAATCTGCAGAACATTGGGACTTTCATGCGCCCAGGTTAAACAGTTTTTTCCCTTTAAATACACCACAGAAAGTGGGGAGAGAGAGATTCAGTAACCCCCTCTTCCTGCCCCTCTGGTTTCCTGCCACAAGATCATCATCCGTCAGTTCTTCCTTTAAAAGGAAAAGGGAGAAGTCAAAAGCACCAGGTTAAAAAAAGAATCACAGAATTTGTTCATGGTTTGTTTGAATAGGTTTGTTTCCTCTCTGTAGCAGGGTACGTAAGCCCGATGCGATTATGTTTTTTTCCATGGAGATCTGGGTTCAAATCCTCACTCATCTGCAAAGCTCACAGGGTAAACCTGGGGATAATGTGAACACACACACAAATTTCCATTCTTGGTGGCTTACAGAGTCTCACCTTGCTATAACTCTCAAGCAAAGGCTTTCCCCTGCGTCTCAGTGAGTTCTCCTGTTCAAGCTTCCTCTTCTGTGCAGGAAACTTCCATGTTCTGCCCCGCTTAATGCTCTTTAGAAGGAATCCTGTGCAGGAAAGAGGCCATCCTGCACAGGAATCGTAGCAATCCTGCACAGCTTGGCATTTCGTCTGCCTTTTGCCAGGCGAATAATCCGTTTGATCTCTAGTTTGTGAGCTGTCTGGAGAACACTGGCTCTTGGACAGAACAGAAGCACCCTTTATAATTGACAAGATAGGATCTTTTTCTGCTCTTTTTGAAATAATTTCACATAGTTTGTATGTTTAATTAAAGTTGAATGGAAAGGAATTGAGCCTGTAGCGCAGTGGTTAAACTGCAGTACTGCAGTGAAGACTCTGCTCACAACCTGAGATCAATCTTGGGCTCAAGTATTTGGCTCAAAGTTGACTCAAACTTCCATCCTTCCAAGGATTTTTTTTGGGGGGGGGAACACAATTTTTTGCTTTGAGTTTTCTGCCTTGTTAATGCTGATTTCAAGTTGCTATCTCTTTTGGGGCATATTTGGGAATGTTCATGTTTCTCATCCGTAGGGTGGGCAGGCAGAACAAACATGGTCCATTAGATATCGTAAATACTTATTTGGGGGACAAGTTTGTGTGGGTTCGCTTTTTAAGGATCTACCAAAATGAGCAGCTTCTTTGGTATCAGAAGGAGAAAGATCTTGAAGGGTGGATGTGATTTAATGAATGAAAGAGGAAGTGAAGCTGACAGATTTCCCCATCTTTTGGTTTAGCAAAGAAAGTGGAATTGACACTTGGTAGTTCCTTGTAGTTACCTCTCAAGAAATAAAATTTAAAAATAAATAAATAGGAGGCCTAGGAGCCTCGTGGTGCAGTAGTTAAACTGCAGTACCGCAGTCAAGCCTCTGCTCACTTTAAGCAGCACACTTTGCTCTTATTTCTTTTTTTTCTTTTTGGCTTTAAAATAAAATAAAATAAAAGTACCTCCTTCAGTGGACAAGATTTTACTCCTCTAACAGCCCAACCATGTTTTCCCCCATGTACTACTTACACCAGAGTAATACCATTGCAACTGACCATTATTTCTTGCTGCTCTTAGAAGACAGCAACGTGCTAGCCAGTGTACATAACATAGGCTTTGACCAAGGTGAGCTAACCCTTTTAAAGTTGGCTTCCAGTGATTTTTTTTCCCTTGCTTATTCAGATTATTCTTTCCCCCTCCTTACTCCACCCTATTCATTCCACGTCTACTAAGAAGAGATGTCACTGCCCCCCCACCCCGGGCCTCGGCCCCACATCCACATGGTTCCCATCAGATTTGGAGGTTGCTCATAAGATCAGGCTCCCCAGTGCCCATTATCTCATAAAAACTCGGCAAATCCCTCCTTGATTTTCTTATTTGGATGCGTTTCGAATACTCTTCTCGTCTCAGACGGGGAGATTTGCTGTGTAAATAATCCCAGCAATAATCCGAGCCCCCCCCCCCCCGATTTCAGCTAATTAAATCTTGTGCAAATATCCCGCTCTCTAGGCCAATATCGGCCAACGCAACGAAAACACCCAAAGAAAAGGGTGCCACGGGGGGGCCCGCAGGGGCCTCTCAGACGGATCCCAAACCTCAGCCCCTTAATCCTGTATCTTTTGAGGGGGGGGGGGGAAGCATCTTTAAAAATGTGGGGGTCAGACACCCCCCCGGTGCCCTCAAGACTGAGAATTGGAATTTTTGGTTAATGAGCAGCTGGGTCATCAAGACCCACAAAAGCAGCCCTAATATCCTGTAGGCTTACAAGGGGGAACCTAACCAAGGAGGAAGGGAAGGGGGGAGGATAAGAGAGAGAGAGAGAGAAAATCCTTCAGAAAATCATGATGTATGTGGAGAAAGGGCGGTCATTTTCGATTCAGGAAGCCACTTGAAATCCAGCCTTGACACCATCTTTTCTCCGCCTTTTCGGAGGTGGGATTATCCCCTCGGTCTATTTAATTACACATCAGAAAGGGGGATGAGGGGGGGGGAGAAGGCCTTTGATGGCCTCTTTAGAGTCAGAGTTAAGTCAAAGAAGGTAGCCAGGAGGTTGAACTTTTCATTGAGGCATATTCTCGGCTCGGAGGCATTCGCAAACAAGACCTCGCCAGCACGAATCTTCGCCTCTTCAGTTAATATCCCCGGCTGGTTGTTGCAAGGGGAGTTTAAGCCACCGAACCCCAGTCTCCTCTGGGCCGGTGGATCATGGTGCAGCCTTTCCGAGGAATAAATTCTGAATTTATCTATGAAAGCAGGAAGGGGAGGGGGGAACCCAGCACGAAGTAAAAAGGGAAGCTCGTTTTTAACGATTATTTGCTCTTTAATTCTGATTCGTCCCATTTTAATTTTGGGTTTTCTGTTTTTTTCGCGAAGGCAAGAGAAAAAAAATAGAACAATTCTTTCGGTTGAGAGCTTGGGCTCCTTTTTATTTGGATTTGAAACTGGCTTCCTGGAAATGGAACCAATACCCCCCCCCCAAAAAAATAACCCTTCCCAAAATGTAGCAAAGATAACCATGAAAGATTCCTGATTTAAAGCAGTATGGTATCTTGTTGGATGTTGTCGCTGTCAACTTTGAGACACATCTGACAGTGATTAAACAAAGCAAGCTATTAGATTTTTCTTAGGGAAACAACAGTTAAATAGCGCTCCACAAGTATGAAACATTTTATGATATGGTCTCTGGGCTACATCATTTTAAATTGACTTGGAAGGAAGAGACATCTTCCATGTTTAACCAGTAGATTATTACCTGGTGCCCATGTATTTACAACCAGTTAAATGTGGGAGGTATCTTTTGAATCTACCTCCCCCATCTTTCCTTCTCTAGCCTCGGCCAGTCTTTCATTCATTCTTAGGGCATAATAAACCATAAAGATGTCATTTTTGTAGCTGGGGTATGTTAAGAATGGCTTTGTGTGTTTTTTTTCTATACCATTTGAAAACAGACTTGATCCAGTGGGAGGTGTTGCTCGTTCATAGGTCTGCCAATCACAAATCCAGGTATTAGAAGAAATAAATTTTAAATTAAGGGAAGCGTAGCATAATTAAAGTGCAGCATGAGCACAGCATCCCTACATTCACATAGCATTCATAATGTATTTATCATCATTCTAACCTATAGAATAGAGATAGGCGTAAACCGCCAGTTTGGTGGTTCGTGCCAGTTCGTTTATTGGCTGAACAGGTGTTCGGCGCTTTGAAGACCCACCTCCTTCAATAGGTACCACTTGGAGGCAGTGACCTGGCTTCTCTGCCACGCCTCCTCTGGGAGCTGCTTCTGAGTGGGTGCCTGCCAGAGGAGGCAGGGCTTTGAAGCACCAAACACCTGTTTGGCTGATGAACGAACTGGCACAAACTGTCAAACCAGTGGTTCATGCCCATCTCTACACCCTTCTAATTGTGCATTTTAAAAAAAATGTCTCCAGAATGTGATCACTGTTGCCTTCTGGCATGCTCCCTGTGACACGAGCAACCCATCCAGGGCAGTAGCCCTGGATGGGTTGCTTGTATCTTTGTGGCCAACCCACCTTCCTTTTTAAGCTTTCACTGTATGTCTCTGCTTAGCTTCACAAAGCGAAGTGGCACTTTTTTTGCACCGGAACGTTTTGTATAAAATGTGTCTTCCCATGAGTTGAGGAAGGGGGGTGGTGTCTCATCTTTCAGTGGAGATATTTCTTGGAAGCTGGAGAGTCGTTGACAGGCCATGCTGCAATACTGAGATGGTCTGTGTTAACCCAAATAGCAGCAATGGTGAGATTATATATAATGTAGTCAGTTTATATAAAGTTTGTACAGCCAATACAACTCGCCAGCACCAATCTCCTGAGGCATTTGCTCACTTTGCCTAATAGTAGGGCCAGCCCTAGACAGAGATGAGTATGTATCTTGAGGTCCCTCGTGTGCACACGCTGCTAACGTAGCCTGTTTCTCTTTAGTTATTATTTGACTTATCCCATCACCAGCGTTGAAGTAAGATTAACTCAAATCCCACTAGCATCTCTATATGGAATGGGAGGTTGAAGCTGCCATATTGGTCTCAGGTAGCAAAATGTCTTGGGCCAAGCCGAGTAACCTTGCCGTCTAAAGCAGTGGTTCCCAACCTTTGATCTCCAGATGTTCTTGGACTAAAACTCTCAGGAGCTTTCACCACTATCTGGACCGGCCTGAATTCTAGGAATTGTAGTCCGAGAACTTCTCGATTACCCAAGATTGGGAACCAACTGCTCTAAAGGTTGAGAGCCACTGATCTGTAGCTATGAATTGTGTAAGGATGTGGAGCTTCCATATTGAAAGGCAGTGAAGGCTGTGAGCTTCAAGCATCTTGTCCAAAGCATCGGCCAGCCCTTTATGGGAAGCAGAATACTGGCCTTGGATCAATCTCTCCCAAACTGTCATCTTCAAGTTGCATCAAACTATAGACCCCACCATACCCAGACAACTTTTTTTTAGACTCAAAGGTTTGAGTTTTGATAGCACTTTTCAAATGCTTGAAACGCAGTTCTACAGAGGAGGGACTGGATCTTTTCTTAATCATTCCAGATTGCAGGACACGTAATAATGGGCTCAAGGAACAGGAAGCCAGGTTTAGGCTGAATATCAGGAAAAACTTCGTAACTGTTAGAGCAGTATGACAATGGAACCCATGACCTTGGAAGGTGGTAAGTGCTCCAACACTGGAGGCCTTCAAGAGAAAATTGGACAAACATCTGTCAGATCTGCTTCGATTTGGATTCCTGCCTTAAGCAGGGGGTTGGACTGGGTGGCCTTACAGGCCCCTTCCAACTCCGTTACTCTATGATTCACTGGAGCTTTTCACCAAGCTGAGGTGGTAAGCAAAACCAAACAAGCGGGAGGCTTCAGGTCAAGACAGAGCGAGAAAGAGATTGTCTGCAGTATGTTGGGAGCACAACATTTTGTGAGGAAATGAAAATCTTCCAAATATAGATAGAGAGAGATTTCTATGAGATGACGAGCAGACAATGAAAGAAGAAAAGGAATCTGTTATTTCACTGCAGTCAACCCACTTAAAGATGTTAGTCAATATGTTTTAGATTAAATATATCGTACTTTTAATACTGGTGCTTAGCCAAAGAAAACATGAGGATTCACCCAGCTTGAATGTCGACAGTAGATGCATCCATAAGCAGGATGCTCCAGTTGAACATTCAAATATGGTTGAATTGTATTTTATGGTTCTTTCTTTCTTTCTTTCTTTCTTTCTTTCTTTCTTTCTTTCTTTCTTTCTTTCTTTCTTTCTTTCTTTCTACCTCCCTCCCTTCCATCTCTTTCTTTCTTTCTTTCTTTCTTTCTTTCTTTCTTTCTTTCTACCTCCCTCCCTTCCATCTCTTTCTTTCTTTCTTTCTTTCTTTCTTTCTTTCTTTCTTTCTTTCTTTCTTTCTACCTCCCTCCCTTCCATCTCTTTCTTTCTTTCTTTCTTTCTTTCTTTCTTTCTTTCTTTCTTTCTTTCTTTCTTTCTTTCTACCTCCCTTCCATCTCTTTCTTTCTTTCTTTCTTTTCTTTCTTTCTTTCTTTCTTTCTTTCTTTCTTTCTTTCTTTCTTTCTTTCTTTCTTTCTTTCTTTCTTTCTTTCTTTCCACCAGCCCAAGAATGAATCTGACATGTTTGAACAGTTGTGGCACACAATTCTACCTTGAATTTCCAGACCCCCGTCCCCTTCCGTAAACATCTGAAGCAGGCAGAGGGGGAACCACAAAAATGGTGTCTGCCTCTCAGCCCATCAGTATGATTTTAATTATCATGGCTCCTGTTGTTTGAGAGAGAGGAAAATGAGAGTTAGATAGAGTTCGGGGAGAATTTTTTTTCCCCATTCGCGTTTAGATAAGGATTTACTAGACTTTCGCTTCCCGAATCCGTATGCAAACAGAAATGCAATTATCCTTGGTGCGAGAGTAGAGTATTTTAGGCCGTTATTTGGTGTAAATGCAGGATGTTTCTCAAATGTTGTGATTCAGTGATTCGAACAAACGAATCGGTGTAGGGAGGGCTACCTAAAAAGCATTCTTGAAAAGAAAGGCAAAGAACATTTCCAATTTGAAAATTTTGAAATTTGAAAAATTTGTAGTGAATCTGGGACTATATTCTACAGAACAGGAGCCCAAGCAAAATGGATTGGGCCAGAGATAATTCTTAAGCATTAAGACATTTTCCCACCAAGTTGGTTGGATAGCTCAGTGGTTTAGGTCTTTGGCTGCGGAGCCAGAGGTTGGGAGTTCGATTCCCCTACTGTGTGCCTCCCAGGAGACGAGCCAGCCTGGGTAGCCTTGGGCAAGTTGCACAGTCCCAGGGCGCCCCCAGAGGAAGGGAAGGGTAAAGCACTTCTGAGTATTCTCTACCTAGAAAACCCTGGAAAAAGTCACCATAAGTCAGAATGGACTTGATGGTACATCATTATCATCATCATCATCATTATACAAAAACCCAGCCATGTCTACCAGGACGAAACTCCTGTGAAATACCTATCTACATGGAAAGCAGAAACTTATGCCTGCCTGCTCAGAAGCTGGTCCAGGTTTTAAATGGCTTCTTATCTCTGATCACTGATCGGAGAGACCAACAGAAGGAGCTAGTGGGACAGGTGGAAATCCCTTGCAAGCCAGTGATGGCCCGTAGGGCCACAGTTTGCCATTTCTTGAATAAAGAGAGAGACTGCTTGAGAGGGGAAATGTGTTATTATGTACAATTTGTGTATTGGTAGAAATGTACCCAAAATGCATAGAAACGGATGCATGAATAGGATTCGGAAAAGTAAAGAAAATCATAGACTCATAGCAAAGTGAAGTTGGAAGGGGCCTACAAGGTCATCAAGTCCAACCCCCTGCTCAATGCAGGAATACAATCAAAGCAGATTTGCCAGGTGATTATCTAAGTTTCTCTTGAATGCCTCCAGTGTCGGAGCACTCACCAACTCCCAAGGTAACTGGTTCCACTGTCGTACTGCTCTAACAGTCAGGAAGTTTTTCCTGATATTAAACCGAAATCTGGCTTCCTTTAACTTGAGCCCATTGTTGCATGTCCTGCACTCTGGGATGATCGAGAACAGATCCTGCCCCTTCTCTGCATGACAGCCTTTCAAATATTTGAAAAGTGCTATCATATCACCCCTCAGTCTTCTTTTCTCAAGGGTAAACATGCCCAATTCTTTCAGCCTTTCCTCATAAGGGAAGATGATGCTTTCCCATCTTTAATGCTGAGAAGAACACCTTCAATGGTTTCTGAAACACAGCAGGACGCTGTATTCAAATAGTCTATACCATCAGCAAAATACATATGTCAGTAATATGTAAAGGATTGGATTGGGAACATGGCTATAACCTATGTTTTGGGAGCACGTTTGGCCAGCATCTTTCCGGTGTAAGCCACTGGTTCTTGACTAATAAATTGATCAGAATCGGATCCGATTGTGCCCTTCTCAGCACATTGCAGTGAACTTCACAGCTCAGAAATAGCAAAGGGAATTGCAAATATATTAGGAGCACACCTTCCCAAAATGTGCATGTTAGCCAAAGTTGTATGTCAGCAAAGCGCTATCAGAAAATGTCAGGATTAGTAGAGGTTGCATGTCAAAATGTACACATGGCGGAATGTTGCATGATAAGTCCCAATCCGATGCACTAATTTTGTTCATGACTTGAAGTCCCCATATAATTTGGGGCAACATTACCCATAATCCTCGACCCGCCTGGACAGTGCTTGAGGATTCTGGGAGGTGTTGTCTACCCATCTTCCACCCCATGGGCTCTGATCTGGGCATCCAGACAAAATGGCAGCCGCCACCTGGTTGGAACGGGTTCCCAAGGGTTAATGCAGCGACTGCGATGTGGACAACTAAATAAACAAATAAATAAATGCCAGCATGGCTCTCTGTTTCTTGAAACATCTCTTCTTCCCAGCTCAGCCAGCTCTGGGGGTTGATCCTGGTGAACAGGCGGCCCTCTGTGGCTGCAGCCAACGGGCCCAGATTAATTGGACATCTCTTGCAGAAAGATGACTCTTAGACCTTCGCTGACATGCAAGGCGGGTGTTTTTTATTGTGTCGCTGAGAATAATGGTGTGAAAGATGCCAGGGTATCCATCTTCGGTAGGGCCAAATTAGATATTCAGTGCCCAGGGAGAAGCTAAAGCAGCAGACACGCTACAAGGAGATTCAGGAACGCCAAGAATTACACTGTTGTATTTTCGTATTAATGGGATCCCAGAAACCAAGCAGAGGAAAACTAGGATATTTTTCTCTAATATTGATGCAACCCATAGCAATTCTAAAAGTACAATGTCATTTCTTCCCTGTGTTAAGTGTTACCTGCAACAAAATGTTGCAGTGTGGAATGCCCTTGATTACTCATGGCCTTTTTCTTGCAAACACCCTTCCTTTCTCTTCTTCCGTAGTCTTTTCCATTGCTCCTCCCACCATCCTCCAGTATTCTCTGCTCACTGGAGGGGGGGTCATGGAGGGGTGTGTATTAAACAGAGAGGTGAATCATACTGATATTACCAATAGTCATGTTATAATAACAGAATGGAATTCAACAGGGAGAAGTGCAAAATCTTGCACCTATGACAAAGAAACCAAACACAAAGTTACAAGATGGGGGATACCTGGCTCAGCAATACTGTGAGCGAGAAGTATCTTGGAATCGTGGTGGATCACAAGCTGAATGTGAGCCAACAGTGTGATGTGGCTACAAAAAAGGCCAATACTATTTTAGGATGCATTAAAAGAAATGTAGTTTTCAAATCCCGCGAGGTACTCATTCCCCTCTATTCAGCACTGGTTAGGCCTCATCCTGAGCACTGTGTCCAGTTCTGGACACTGCACTTCCGGAAGGATGCTGACAAATTGGAACATGTTCAGAGGGGGGCAAAAAGGATGATGAGGGGATTGGATACCAAGCCCTAGGAGGAAAGACTGTGAGAACTGGCCATCTTTAGCCTTGAGAAAAGAAGACTGAGGGGATGATAGGAGATCACTTTTCAAATCATTGGAAGGCGATCCTACAGAGAGGCAGGATCTGTTCTCAATCATCCCAGAGTGCAGGACACATAATAATGAGACCAAGCTACAGGAAGCCAGATCTTGGCTGAATATCAGGAAAAATTCCTTAACTGTTGGAGCAGTACGACAATGGAACCAGTGGTGAGTGCACCAACACTGGAGGCATTCAAGAGAAATTTAGGCAACTACCTGGCAGGTATCCTTTGATTTGTATTCCTGCATTGACCGGGGGTTGGACTTGATGGCCTTATAGGCCCCTACCAACTTCATTATCCTATGATTCTATGAATATTAATATTACCAAACAGAGTATGGTGCTGACAGTGCAGACTGCCATCCTCCATTTACCCCTCTTTCTTTGTCTTGGATACGCTTTTCTGAATACTAGTTGGCAGCAATTTTCCCACCTTTGAATCTTCCTTAGATACAATTTGTATTTGCTCAGATCATCATTGAGACTTATTTTTCCTTTGCTTTTGTTCCCATGCGCACCGTTTTAGTTTCACTTGACAATCACATGCATATTATCACCGCTCCTGCAGGTGTGTTATTTTTTTTAATTGCCGTAATCTAAGAGAACTTTAGCATTAGCAAACAAAATTCATAATCTTCGTACACAGAAGCTGTGTATGGAGAAGACAGCCTCATCCAGAAATGTATACAGTTTTCCCTGCCTACCTTAGGGGGGAAAAAACCCCAGGAATGGATGCAGAAATAGCATGTTTTTTGAGAGAGGATGAGAAAATGGAAAATACGGCTTTCCTTGTCCCTTCTCCTAAGTGTATTCATCTGACTCATTTAAGCAGTCCTTTGCGAAATTTAACAAATTTCTGTAGGAAGAAGAACAAACGGCAGGGGAGATTCCTCTGTCCTTCTGTAGGCCCGGCAGTAGAAGTTGTTTGCATCGGATGCAAGAAGGAAGGGAGACAAGCAGGTGGAAGCAGTCTTTTGCCAGTCCGATGACAGTTGAGGTTTGCCGGGGAACAATGCTTTTTCCGTTGCTCCCGGGAATGGGGAGGGGAGAGGACAAGCCACGTAACGCCATAGATGGCGATGAAATCGGGAAGAATCCTCATTGTGTATTCTGTTAGGTCCGAGTAAACACAGAGGCCTTCTCCTGACTCAGGTACACAGATGCTGTTTAGACAGCTGCGCTGTCCATTTTGAAGGATGGCGTCCCTCGGCAGTCAATGGTCCCCGGTTAGATACAGCAAAGAGTCGCACGTCTCCATAGAGACCGTGAATGAGCCCACAACACGCAAACCACCAGGCTGGGTTGACACGATTCAAGATAATCGAGAAGGCTTGAACAGAGAACCAAAACATCAAGCCTTGACTACAGAATGGGGTCGTTCGGCAGCAGGATGCGGGCCCCCTCCCCTTCGGCTCAAAACTGCTGAGATAAATCCTTGACATGGCAAGAGAATGGGAGGTTAAATCTTGGCTTATTTTGTTCTCACAAGTGGGAAGGCACAGTTTCAAAAAATCTCTTCCCCCTGGGTTGAGTTTTCCACCTTTTTTTAAAAAAATAATAATTCGGGGGCTGTTTTCGTTCTTGTTGCAACATCTTTGCAGAAATTTGTACATATGGTCAAAAAACCGCACCTCAAGCCCCTTCATTGAGTTTAGTTTATTATTATTACAGTCCATGACCGGCAAAAGACATTAAACATTTTACAGGTTAGCGTTATAATGCCGTAGCAATGCTAATACAGAAGGGAAAAAAAAGAGATACGGAACAATTATAGCTTAAAACCATTATCCGTCAAATCTTTGCATATCTTGCATGCAGCTGCAAAGAATTTTGCACAAGTAAGTGTAATCTGAGGATTAAGGATCTAAAAGTAGTTTGTGCAAAATCTCTGTTTCAGGACTGACCGAATACTGGGTAAGGAGAAGGAGAAGGAGCTTAATACGTGGCTCATGGTAGAACTGACAGTGTAACATAACTTGTATGGTTGATTCTACCACGCTGTTACTGAGAAAATGGCAGCATAAAAATGAAATAAATCAATATTTTTTTAAAAAGTGCCAAAATATTTATGTCCCACAAAAGAAATACCATTGTGTATTACATAAGAACCATTGTATTTTCCACAAAATACAAATTTGAAGGCCGAATTCGCTTTTTAGAGCAAAATATATATTTAAACAATGCATGCCCAGGTAGCCCCTTGTTCACAAATGGTGGTGCTGAAGAGAAAAGGCACAGGCCTTTTTGGTCTGAGGCAGGGGAGAAAAATCTGACACCAGTCGCCCATGTTTCTCAGCATGGTATCTTGAAGTGTAATCCCACCAAAACTGCATTCAGGGAATGTTCTAGGGATATTTTCCCCAGGTCCCTTTCCATTTGCAAACTCCTGAGAGTTATTTGGGATTCCAGCTAAAATTGCCTCTCACAATTTTAGCCGAGAACATGACACATCTAATTCTCTCTTGTGATCATAACACAGGAGATGAACACCCAAGCAGTTGTGGTCTACTTGATGCCGCCTTCTGATGAGCCTGCTCTGTGGTCTGTCTGGTTCACCACTGTCTATACCAGGCATTGGCACCTTCAGATATCACCATCATCATTCTCCTCTCTTGGTTTTGCTGGCTAGGTCTAATGGACGCTAGATTTAGGCTGAATATTAGGAAAAAATTCTTAACTGTAGGAGCAGTACAACAATGGAACCAATGTCCTCAAAGTTGGTGAGCGCTCCAACGCTGGAGACCTTCAAGAGAAATTTAGATAACCACCTGTCAGAGCTGCTTTGATTTGGACTCCTGCACTGAGCAAGGGGTTGGACTTGATGGCCTTATAGGCCCCTTCCAACTCCATTATTCTGTGATTCTAAGTTGTAATCCAACAGCACCCAGATGTTCCACCACAGAACTTTCATCTTTCCTCCCAAGACTTTCTTTCCTTCCACAGAGATCTATTGGCTACATTTCACAGAGGAAACCCTGTTAGTCCACCGAAGAACCCCCACAATTCTCCAGGACATGCTTTGGAAAACATGGATGTCCTAGTTGACTGCTTTTGATCCAACTTTCACCATCCCAGACCCAATGATGTTTGGAGAATTGGTTTCAAAACAGTTTGACATTTTCCATCTTCCATTCTTTTTCAATAGTTTACAGCTTTGGGGTCCCCAAAGGTTCTTGGGCTAAAACTCCCAGAAGCCTTCACCATGAGCTGTAGTGGCCAGGATTTCTGGGAGTTGTAATCCAAGCACATCTGGGGATCCAGATGTTCTTGGGCATCCAAGAGAAAATTGGGCCACCATCTGTCAAATCTGTTTTGTTTTGGATGCCTGCCTTGAGCAGGGGATTGGACTCAGTGGCCTTATAGGCCCTTTCCAACTTGATGATTCAACGATTCTATGAATGCTATCGTATATCCTCCTGTTTTGCTTTTCTCGGGACTCAAGGTGGGGAAGCACTGATTAGAGAAATTGTGGCCACGACAACCAATGATGTTTTAATTCTCCCACCCTCTTCTGTCACCAACCTCTACCCGCCTCCTCTCTGTTTTGACAACCGTTCCCTAGAACACTTTGCCACATTTTGTACAGTCTTGGCTGGCCGGGCCCGGAGGGTGAATGCCAAGAGTTAGCAAGCGTCATTGATGGTGTCTTGGCCTGTGACACTTCATTTGAAGGGTCTCTTTAACTGCCTCTAGAGAGGCAGGAGGATTCCCAAACATGCTTTCCGCTTAGCAACCTCCAGCTGACCTCCCCCCCAAAAAACAAAGATAAACCTCAAGAGGAACCAGACGGTGTAGGGAAAAGTTGCTTTGCAAACCAGTGGCTTGTTTCCCAACACGTTACCTGTTACTGTAGCTAATTACTGAAATTAATTACTTTTTTAAAAGAAGGAACTTTCCAGGCTCAGGCTAACTTGGCTGAGATGCTTTAATAATGGCTTTTCAAAAGCCTTTGAACGTTGGGAAGGAGAGGTCCAGGCACAGCTCCACCGGGAGCTGGTTCAAGTGTTGGGGCCACCGTGAAGAAGGCCCTATTTCTTGTAGATTCCTTGGCCTCTCGAGTGGTCACCCGGAGGAGCATCGCCTGGGGTGGCCTGGTGGAGCAGGTAGATGACCATGAGCAAAGCTGCTCCGATAGGTAGCAACAGGTTCCAAAACGTGGAATCCCTCTGTCAATTACATCCACTGAACAGATCAGGTTGGAAGGGGGAGGTCTGTAAACAGAATCTGGGGAACTTCTTCCTTTGTTAGCAGGTCCTATGGAGCCAGAAACGGCAACCAACAGCAACAGTAGAATGGAGTGCCAGCTGCCATTTTAATTTCCCACAATCCCCCCCAGAGCCATGTTCAACATCTGTAGGCTGGGAGGGGTTGAGATTCAGCAAAGCACCACTGATGTTTACAAAGCGATCTAAGATCCAGCCCAGATTTTTAATCTGACTGCCGTGTGGTCTTCTCTCCTCTTTCCCCCTGCAGTCTTCTCCCTAGCCAGCATGCTAACCATCTACTGGCAAATCTACAAACTCTTCCATTTGCTAATCAGGATCTCACGTGGTGCCAACATAGCCACAGTGCTGGAACCAACTGGCAAACGCTCTTTGGCCAGGAGTGTCAAAGCAAGGGGTAGGGATGATCCCAATCCTGGAAGAGCCAGCGGGCGGAACATCTGGGATCGTCCGCATGTTGCCGACCATTGGCAGTTGCCAGCCATATGAGCAAAAATGACGAGCATGGCTAATGATGGGGGAGCTTCTTCTCCAAAGGGTTAATATGGGGGGATCTTTTTAATTGTCGAAAGAGCTCCGGGCTATTAGAGTTGGCATATTCTTCAATAATCTGTTTTATTTTTACCTGCTGGGAGCTTAATTAAAAAACAAAGAGGCTCAATTTAAAGCCCATTACTATGCTAATTTTGCAGGAACTGGGCTACGATTAAGAAGCTTTAAAAAGGAGAGTTTAGTTTGCCCTGGGGGAATTGGTTCCAGGCCGTTTTGATTTCGTTTCATTAGCTAGCTACAATTATTTATAAACTAAATGGAAATCGTGATATTAAAGAGTAATAAAAAAAACCCTAGTATCTATGTATTATTGAGCAGCGGAAGGAGGCTTTCCCCCCTTCTTTTCCTCCAATCACTTCCCTCCCTTCTTTTTAATTTAGCATCAAAACGTGCCGGGTCTTTATTACTGTGACTTGCAGTTAACACAGCTAAATGCAGTTGTTAAATATAAGACGCCTTTTATATGGGCCCATAAATTGGAAGCTGTCTGCTCTGCTTTCCCCATAGATCACGTGAATAAGTTTATAAAGACATCAATGTGACAATAAAGACCAACGGCGGGTGGTTTGGGCAAAGAGTTTTATGAGAGTGTAAGCAAGGTAGTCTCTTAACTGGGAATAAATTATCTAAGCTAGATTGATAAAACTGTGTATTTTTGGATGGGTGCAGAAGAGATAAGTCTGCAACCTCAGCAAGACATCTTTGGGCTGAAGAGCCCAGTAATCTCAGACAGCATCCTCACAACCAGAGATGAAGTTAAATAGGGACTGCTAACATGGTTAGTGCCAGGCCTGGATGAGGAAAACTACGGATGGACTTTTCACATTTCTTGGACTACAAATCTCACGGTTCTCCATTCTGAGATTTCTACCTGATGAACAGACACCTTAGAGGCATCTGAATGTGCTCGCCTGGTAGAAAGGCCTTAGCTTGAAGATTTTGAGGCCTAGCTAGGCCTAGCTCCACCCAAGTTTCCTGTTCCTGCCCCAGTGCTAGCTGGGAACCGTCCTTTTGAAGAAGAAGCTAGGCCTAGCTAAGCCTCAAAGACTTCCATTTAGGTCTTTCTCCCAGATGAACCAAATTTAAAGTGAAGAATTATGAGATTTGTAGTCCACAAAATCTGAAAAGTCTCATCTCTAAGGAAGTCCCCAGTTCAAATCCTTACGCCATGGATGAAGCTTGCTGTCTGACGTTCAGCGAAAGACTCTAATTCAACTTCCTTAACAAAGCTTTTGGGAGGATTACGTGAGCCACGAGTGGAGGAGAACCCAGTTGTGTTGCTTCAGATTTCTTGGGCAAAGGGCAGGACAAAATGTTGTGGGATACCTCACAGGGATTTGATGATGCAACGGGGATAGAAATTAGCGTTATCTGCACATTAGGGGCACTTCAGTCCAAACCTCTGGATTTCTTCTAATAAACAATAAACATGTGCCATCAAGTCAATTCTGGTTTATGGTCGCCCTTTTTCACGGTTTTCCAGGTAGAGAGTAGTCAGAAGTGGTTAACCATTCCCTTCTTCTGGGGTGCCCTGGGACTGTGCAGCTTGCCCAAGGCTACCCAGGCTGGCTCTTCTTATAGGGGGCACTTTGGGTCCTCTTTGGCAGAAAGGCGGGGTATGAGTACTAAAATGTAATGAAGATGTTTGGAAAATGTATTTGGAAGGTGTGTAAGGCTAAGATGAGGAACATACAGCTTTCCAGATGTTCTTGGACTTCATCTCCCATAATTCTTCACTACTGGCTATGTTTGCTCAGACTGATGGGAGGTAGAGCTCAATATAATTTGTGGCATCCCAGATTTTTGATGGTTGGTATAGGGATAGATACCCTGTATAGGTGTGAAAGCTGGACCGTGAAGAAAGCTGACAGGAAAAAAAGAACTGATTTGTTTGAAACATGGTGCTGGAAGAGAGCTTTGTGGATACTCTGGATTGGCAGAAAGACGAACAAGTGGATCCTAGATCAAATCGAGCCTGAACTATCTTTGGAGGCAAAGATGATGAAACTGAGGCTGTCCTACTTTGGGCACATCATTGGAAGGCAGGATTCTATGGAGAAGACAATAATGCTAGGAAAAGTTGAAGACAGCAGGAAAAGAAGAAGACCAAATATGAGATGGACTGACTCCCTAAAGGAAGCCAATTTTGTGAGGCAGCTGACAATGAAGAAAAAAGAAGGCACACTGGGCTTAGAAAAAGCGGTATGTAAAAATTCCCACATCAAGGAGAACAACCTGTGTTGCAGGAGGTTGCAGAAAACGGCCTATGTTAGGAAAACAAGGCGCAGAACATTTACAGGAGAGGAAACCGCAGATCAATGCAACTCTTTGTACTCCTTTTTTTAAAAAAAAGAAAATTCAAGATGGCTGTAGAAAGGAGATATCACAGACATCTCATACGAAACAGATACGAATGGGAAATAAGACTCATATTCCTAGTGGGTTGGGGTGGACAGTTCTGAAATGCTAACCAGTAACCCTGAGGTCCTTCAGATGGTCCCATTATCTGCCTCCTCCCACGGAGAGGCCTCATCCTGACCCTACATACACCTTACATTCTTCCTTTCATGACGGACACAGTGGGTATGTGCCTCCAGGCAGCCTGAAACGTTCGCTCTGGCTCCGTCTTCAAAGCGACTGTTTACAGATGGTTTGTGTTGGATGCCCCATAAACAGTATTCTTTTTGTCTCCGAAATAAAAAGCAGCTTAAGCCTTTAATGATAAGGATTTGAGGGGAGGGAGGCCTTTTGTCAAACCAAAGAGGACTTGGGCTTAGCGAGCCGGAATGCGCTGCTGAAGACTCCGGAAGGAACCATTCGGTGGACACCCTCCTTCGTCCTCTCTGCGGATTCCGATCCTTGTGGCCAACGAAGCGAAGAGAGGAATGACTTGAGCGAGGAATCCCTGGGCAACATGTGGCGAAAAGCTGAAGATGTTCGTCACACTTTAATAGGGCCCCGATCGGTTCAAAGATGGTCGGGGATGTCTGGCCTACAACCAGCTGCGTGGGTTCCGGCTGCATGGAGTTCTGGTCTCCTGTTCCTAAATAAAGGGTTGGGAAAAAATATATATAACCCAAGCGATCACGGAGTTGAAGGGGGTTAGGGATGGAGGGAAAGGCCATTCAGATCATCGGTGGATCAGAACTTTCCAAAATTCAGAAATTCCTTTGCCGGTGGGTTGGAAAGAAGAGGCAATCGTCAAATGTCAAATGCAAAAGAGACGGAAACCCCAAGTACACCCAACGAAGCCAGAAGTTTTGAGCACTTATATTTTAATATAGCATAATGGCATAAATCCACTTGCTAGCTCCAACTAGAGCAGACCTATTGAATCAATGGGAATTTACAAAGTAACGTTTATGTTGGGACACCCTAGTTAGAACTCATGATTGAATTTAAGCCAATGTAATGGCAGCCTGTAGTATTATGGTGGGTTGGAACAGGCTTTGTGAGATCTAGGTTTGAATCCCCATTGAGCCATGGATCACTTTGGGTGATTTACAGAGTTGTTGTTGTGAGGATGACCGAGAGCCACATAGGAAGGGCAGGATCTGTTTCTCCATCATCCCAGAGTGCAAGGCATGTCAGAATGGGCTCAAAGTACAGGAAGCGAGATTTCGGCTGAATATCAGGAAAATTTTCTTAAGTGTTAGAGCAGTACGACAATGGAACCAATGACTTCAGGAGGTGGTGAACACTCCAACACTGGAGGCATTCGTGAGAAAACTGGACCAGTATCTGTCAAGCCTACTTTGATTTGGATTTCTGCCTTGAGCAGGGGGTTGGACCCTTCTAACTCCTTTATTCTATGATTCTATATGGTGCTTTGATCTGGAAGAAAGGTGAGAAAAAATATAACTTGCTAAATAATCTTAGAACTAAAGAGCTGTAAGGGAGCCTATGGATCATCAAGTCCAACCCCTGTCAAGGAGGCACAGTAGGGAATCAAACTCCCAACCTCTGGCTTGCCTAAACTACGCAGCTATCCAGCAGTGGTGTTGAATTAGAATTACCATCTTGATTTTCCCAGCAGTCTCCTCATGTTTAACAGCTACTTGATGGACATTCATGATATAATCCTCTCCGTTCTTGGGAAGAGCAGTTCCAACTGCACCTGGCCCATACAGATTCTGGGAATTTCAGTCAAATTCTCCAAAACAGTCTCCATTTCTGATTGGCAGGCCAGATGTTCCCCGAACCCTGCCTTCAGCTTGCCAAACCATTAGCAAAAGAACAGTTTCAAGCTATTTAGATTATTCAAAGAGAAGCTCATCAGAAATTTATAAAATTATGTCCGATACAAAGAAAAAGGTGGGGAGGGGGAAAATATGTTTTCTCACTGTTTCCTAATGTCTGAACTCAAGGATTATTCAAACTGAGTGTTAAAATTTGAATTTATCTGTCCAAAGCCATGGGTTCAAAGTTCAAACCTTACCTATGTCATTTTTGAAGACAAATACCATTTTTGACCAAACTCCGGGAGGCAGTGGAAGACAGGAGCGCCTGGTGTGCTCTGGTCCATGGGGTCACGACTAAACAACTACAGCCATTTTTGTCATCTCGTTTTATCTAAAATTGGGTGGCCATTGAACTTTCTATGCTACATCGGATTAAAATGTGATGTAAGGATGGTTATGATGTAGAGACTACTTCTGGGCATGTGTAGATGGTCTTCTAGGTATTGAGACAACCACAGCTGGGATGCAGAGTTTTTCGATCCAGATGGTGGGACTTTCCTGTACCTTCAAGGATCTGCATGGTTTGTCTCCTGCCAAAGAGATAAGCCTTTTGTTTAAACTTACAAGTGGCTTGCTCTTCTTCAAGCAGTTGGCCATTTGACCCCAGAATGAGGATTAATAGGACAACAATTCTAAGCCATAAGCATCTTAGTATATTAATATCAAGAAATGGGTCTTTCATACCTAAAAATGGGTTATTCTGAGTCTTCTTTGAACAACTGACCACCTGCCCCAAAATTATATGTTTTTAGAAGGCTGTGATCTCCTCTCTTTGCATTTAAAGGCAATTACAACAGGACAAGAAGAAAGCCAGTTTTAGTGGATGGTGGAATTCTTGTCTTCAGGCTTTTCCTAATTTTTTTTCTCTTGGTGTGCCCTCAACCGACCGGGAGGGAGGGAGAGTCTCAAGCCAATATTGATGGCTTTGGCGAAAGGTTTCCTGGCTGGCTTTACGGTTCTCGACTTATCAGTAAATCTGTAAATACAGGTGTGGAGTGTTCAATTTGCTAAATCTCTAGAGCAAACACAGATGCTGAGATGGGGCAAAGGACCGGAGTGGTTTCTGGTCTCGTGGTCTTGATAATTGCGGGTATTAAGGTTGGCACATCATGTGCTGCTAAAGCCTGAAGGACTATCCCCATGTTTCCTGGTGTCTGATTCTTTAAAGAAAAAATGTTATGGACATCTTATTAAACTATTATTCGTGAGCCTTGCTGATGTTCAGGGTTCGGGCAGTTCTTTCCCTTGGGTTGGTGAGTGGCTTCCAACGCCACACACATATAAATAGATTTTTAAAATTATCATTATTCTTAGTTCACAGCTAATAATACTTCACCGCTGCCTGGTACTGGGATCTGTGTTTCCAGTTAAAACAATAGCAGGCGAAAGACTGTTGCAACAGTAAATAGTGAAGGTGGATGTGCATTCATGCGTTCCCTCTCCATATGGTGGAGCAGACTGGGGAAAACGTATGATCATCCATTCAATCTCAGCGTTGAGTGTGGTGCTAAACTTCCTGGAAAATAAACTAGTCTGCCTGTATCTTATGCCTCTCTAGCTACACTATTGAAGAACCTACCACAATGGAATATAAAAAAAAACACCCACTTATTTCAAGAAAAACATGCATATTTACAGGCAGTCTGTTATATTTATCTTTTGCAATATGTTGGAAGGTAGGGTGTGAGGAGCACCCTTATTGTCCATCATTACTACTAGAAGGGTCGCAGGTGAATCATCTGTGGCCAACAGTCAACAGAAGATGGTTCTTCTCTGGACATGGGAACCAAATGAGACTGACTTCTTAGTCAAATGAAAACCCTGCATTCCACCTAGACTACGTCTCTCTCACACCAGTGGCATGTCCACCATTGGTTGTCAACCGCTGATTGGTTGCTCACCAGCCCCATCCACACCTGCACAATACAGAACCTGCAACATGAAATACAGCTACAGCCTTCTGAACAAATGGCCGTTCGGTCTCTATTTAAATGCTATGGGGCCCACTTTTTCCTGTTCCTCGGTCAAACCTTTCTCCCTAATGTTCAGCCCTCTGCAGCTGCCACCTGTTGGGTATCGCTCGGCCTCCTCGAATGGCAGAAGCCATCTTTCCTTCATCTTTTTCATAATAACCCTTTGAACAGTTGAAGGGGTGTCATCTTCTCATCGCTAGGCTAACCATATCCGGGCTTCCGAGAGTTCCTTATAAGACATGGTTTCCAGACTGGAGCATCCAAGTTGTTCCCCTTTAATTGCAAAAAAAAAAACACCAAACAACTGCTGAGCAACCATTTTAATTAGGGCTGAAGCCTTCAGTCTGCTTCCTCGGCAAATGAACTGTATAATGACGCCTATACAAGGGACGGGCAGATAAAATCACACACGTTGTGGGAAAGCAGATAAGGAGAGATCAATTTTCCATCCAGTGCTTCATTTTGCCGAAACGGTTGGCCCTGCCCCCTTCCCGCTGGCCCCATTAGCTCCTGGCCTGATCCTGCCAGCTTCTGGGAGCCAGGCCTGCTGCTTCTGAGCATGCACACACACCTATCAGCACGGCACAAGTAGAGAAGGTGAGCGCGCGCACCCCGGGCACAAACCGAAAACCGAACGGGTCCGTGGTTCGGTTTTCTGGTTGGATTGTGTCGATTTGTGGCTCGTGGTTGGCCACGAACCACGACGAACCAGTGTTTTTCCGCTTCGTGACCATCTCCAGTTACAGGCGATCATTCAAAGTAAAATAAATGGGGAGGGAAGTGAAGGAAAGGGAAGGGAAGTGACTTTTTGGTGGAAAGGAACTTCCCAACTTAGATGCAACACCATGACCGTCTTATAGCCGGGTGCTTCCAGACTCAAGAAAGGCAGACGGAATGCGACAGAAGAGGTGGGACATGTCCAGATGGACAGGCGTGGGTTAAATTGCTCCTTTTCCGAAACCTCAACTTGGAAAAGACATTAAAGTGGAATTAAACCTTTTCACAGTACTGCTCCTCGGGTCACGCAGGACTCCTTTTTTCCAGTATTATGGTTCTCCGCTGTGTTTAATTGTACATAACAGCGGGATTCTGAGTGACGGGGGCTCTAAAGAAACAAGGAGGCAGGGTTAAATCCGTCACCCCCTGCCCCACGTTAATCCCCCTTGTGCCTCGAAGGGAGATCTGCTTTTGCAACCAGCTTGTGAACCAGCTTTTTCCCCTCCTCTCCTGCTCCCCACCCCACACCACCAAAAGAGATTTGTTTGGGCTGTTCATCTCTCTTGGGGCAGGGAGGTTGCTATAGCAGAGAGTCACCCCACAGTTACAAATCCGACAGGGAATGAGAGAGTCGGTGGGGGGAAAGGAAAAGCAAAGAAGTGGGGAAAGATTGAGCGAGAGAAGAGAGCAAAGAGGATTCAAACTGAGGGATTAGAGGGGGGGAAAAAACAATGGCCGACCGGAAGATCGGAGGGGAACCAATATAGAGCCCCCCCTTCCCAAATCAAGCCAAGGGACAAAAAAGAGGAAACTGTGGGTCCAAAGAGGAGGCAGGAAAAACAGGGGGCAGGGGGGCGAAAGAGCGAACTTGCCACAAAAGAGCAATTAATTTGCCCAAAGATTACACGGGAGGTTGAGTGGAGGAGAGAACATAACAGGGCTGTTTTGGAAACAAAACATGGACTTTTCAATAGGAATTTGCTTCTTCTTGGTCCTTGAAAGGCATCTCCGGAAGGAATCCAGACCACTCTTCTTTTCCCGGGAAATGATCAGGGGTCTGGAAACCAAGCCCTGTGAGGAAAGACTGAACTGGGCATGTTTAGCCTTGAGAAAAGGAGAGTGAGGGGCGATAGGAGAGCACTCTTCAAATACTTGATAGGTAGTCCTACAGAGGAGGGTCAGGATTTGTTCTTGATCAACCCAGAGTTCAGGACACACAACAATGAGCTCAAGTTACAGGAAGCCAGATTTAGGCTGAATATCTGAAAAAACTTCCTAACTGTTAGAGCAGTACGACAATAGAACCCATGAACTCAGGAGATGGTGAGTGTTCCAACACCGGAGGCCTTCAAGAGAAAATTGGACAACCCTCTGTCAGATCTGCTTTGATTTGGATTCCTGTCTTGAACAGCAGGGTGGAATTGATGGCCTTTTAGGTCCCTTCCAACTCATTGATTCTATGATTCTATAAAAAGGGAGTTTGTGTTTTTCCACAAAGCTTGAAGAGTCAAGAAATGGCTTCCCAGGTCCTGTTCAGGTTGAGGGTTGGTTGGAGAATGGCATCCGTTTTCTGCAAATAAATAAGTCAACCAGCAAACTAGCTACCTTTCCCTGCCATTAGCTGCCATCTTCAGAGCATGGAAGTAACTACTGTACTTACATATAGGCTGTAGTTTTTAATTACTTCCAACGTCAATAGATCAGATAAGGACTGTAATGTAACAAACATAACTGCACTCTTTTGGTGGTGTCGTAGTTTTTTTTTTAAATAGGGTTTTCAAGGTATGTGAGATGTTCAAGGAATGGTCTAACATTATCACCTGAGGCTGAGTTCCTGTGTCCAAGCAGGGACTTGAACCCGGGTCTCCTGAGTTCTAGTCCAGCACTCTAACCACTAGCTTTCACTCAAATTAAAGGCTACTATTTCCTGTTAATGCCTGACTTTAAAGGATTCTCTTGGAGTCCATGCAGACGGAAAAGACGTCCAGAGTAAGGTTGGGATTTTTAAAAACAAAATTTATTGGACTGCAAATCCCATTATTCTCCATTCTCCCTAACAGGCAGACACCTTACAACCTAAATATGACTTATCTAGGAGAAAGGCCTAAACTGGAAGGGTTTGAGGCTGAGCTTCACCCAAGTTTCCTGCACTTGCAACCAGCACTAACAAGGAGCTTTCTTTCTGAACAGGAAACTAGGCCTAGCTAAGCCTCCGAATCTTCCAGGTGAGGCCTTTCTCCCAGGCGAGCCACAGTTAGGTAGAACTCTCAGAATGGAGAATTAGAGGACTTGTAACCCAAGAAAGTAGGGATGTGGTGGCACTGTGGGTTGAACCGCAGAAGCCTCTGTGCTGCAAGTCGGAAGACCAGCCGTCGTAAGATCGAATCCACGCAACGGACCCATCGCTTGTCCCAGCTCCTGCCAACCTAGCAGTTCGAAAGCATGTAAAAATGCGAGTAGATAAATAGGTACCACCACGGTGGGAAGGTAACGGCGTTCCGTGTCTAGTCGCGCTGGCCACGTGAGCACAGAAACGGTCTACGGACAAACGCTGGCTCTACGGCCTGGAAACGGGGATGATTACTGGCCCCTAGAGTTGGACACGACTGGACTAAATGTCAAGGGGAACCTTTACCTTTTACCTAACCCAAGAAATCTGAAAATCCCATCTGCAGTCCAGAGGTATCCACAGAAATCTCTATATAGATGATTTCCCTGGACATCCCTCCCATTTGCCTTAACTCTTCAAAGAGTCCTCGAACCCACACATCATGACACAATGCAAAGCAAAATGAAATTAGCAGACTCTATTGTGAGCTGCTCTGTCTACCATTTCTGGAGATTGTGGCAAGAGTTCATTGCAATTGTCAAAACAAACACACCGTCCTGCATGGGTGGCACTGTGTTATTGATCTCTTTCCCAATGTGTATAAATAAACAGCCTCGTGTTATTTATCCATTTCTCAATACATATAAACTAACATTGCCAAACAGCAAAACAATAACAAAACATGCAATATTGAACAAAATGTAAGATCAAGATGTGATGCCTACGACACCCATAAAACACAGCAGGGACTGTAATACGATGGCTTTCAATAAAGTAAGGCTTTCAACAAACACTTACAAATATGAATGGCCAATAGTCCCTCTGCAGTTCTAAGATTATGATGATAACCCACCATGAGGATGTTTAAGGACTCATAAGATGCCTACACCTAAGAGTGAGATAGAGATCTCTCACCATCCCAATGTCTCTGTAATTTGTGTAAAATGTCTCTTGTGTCCTTTCCCTTTGAGAAGGAAAGTGCACACACACAATAGGCATGAAAGAACAGGGTGCATGTTAAGAAAGATGCAAAATACCCATCCAGTGCTTCAAATTTTTAAAATAGCAGTCAACCGAGTTTTGGGCAAGGTGTCTCTAATGTCGTTTCCCTTTGAGAAGCAAAGTGCATGTACACATAGCCGGCATGAAACAAGTAGCTGCTTGTTAGGAAAGACATGAACAACCCATTCAGTGCTACAAATGTTTAAATTAGCAGCCAACCTAGTTTGGGGCAAGGTGAACAATTTGCAGAATTGTGCAAACTGTACAAATCTACCGCATTTGTGCAACTAAGGACACTTTGTTCTGCAAAGTACTGTTTTCTAAAACTTTGTCATGGGCACCAGAAATTCCTGGGGTTCCTTGTTCTTTCCACAAAGATGAGACTTGCCAAGATCGATAGCCCTAATTCTGAAAGTGCTAGTCTTGTGAACATGGGCCTTTTTGAGAGAGCCAGAAACTCTATTTTCCTTGGTATAAATTTTGTTTTTTTCCATAGAGGAAGGCATGAGAAAGGCTGGGAGAACCCACAATTGTCTTAAAAACCATAGGATTGATGGTCGTTTCCCCCCGATTTGTAACTTCTGAAACCATGTTATGGGTTTATTTTTTTCCCTGGCAGAGAGTCAAAGTTCTCATGTTAGATAAATTTACTTTGCCACGGCCTGTCTTTAACGCTGGCTTCTGCAGCGTGTCTGTGTGAGACGGAGGAGAAAGTTGTTTACTAAAGACTTCCCTTTTTTATGAACTTCATGTTGAATTAGAAAGCTTTAATTGCACAATAGATGTGGTTGTTCTTATAGAAGAGCCATGGTACAAATGGTTTCAGATGTGTTTCTTCTCTGGATAGGAGGGAACTGGGATGACCAACAGGGCCATGTAATTAGTTTTCCCATGTCTCAAGACAGTGGCTGATCTCTTAAAGGATTACAGTTTTGCTGGATCTCCAGGACAAGAGACAAATCTTAGTGCATGCGGTGCTGTGTGTTGTGTGTACATGATGTTGGTGCACTAAAGAACCAAAGTGAGGGCAGAGGGCCAGGGAGAATGCTGTTGGGCTCATTCATTTGGGCCTGCCAGGTACATTGGAAAGGGGTAGAGATGGAGCACCAGCGTTACAACTCACCAAACTTCTTGCTACACGAGCCCTGGTATCAGCTATGCAGGGCTTGAAGAAAGACTCCTTGTGGGCTGGCTGGGAGTATTTCATATGCCCCAATGATAAGGATGTGTGTTTTAGATTTTTTTGGACTCTTACTCCCATGTTTCACCTTTCTGGGAGTCCTATCTGTAGAACTCAGACCTTACAGATGCCTAAATTGTGCTCACCTGGAGAGAAGGCCCACCCAGAAGGCTCCGGGCCTTAGATATACCTAACTTCCTGTTTTGAAAAGGAAGCTGCCCTGACTGTTGCTGGGAAGGTTCTTTTTCAAACAGGAAGTTAGGCCTATCCAAAGCATGAAACCTGCTAGCTAGGCTTTCTCTCCAGAGGAGCTTAACTGAGGTGTATGTAGTGAATGAGTCCTGCAGGTGGGACTCCCAGAAGGAGATTGATTGGTTGGTTGGTTGATTGATTGATTGATTGATTTTCAAAAAATTATCCTGCCTTCCTCCTTAAAAAGAACGCAAGGCAGCTACAAGGTGGATTACAAATTATGAGATTTGTAATCCAAAAAATCTGAGAAGCACATCCCTGCCCATTGGCAGCCAAGAGGTTGGAAAAAAATTCCCGTGTGTAGGCAAGGCAGCCCAGAATACAAGGCTTTGTGGGAAGGGTGGCAAAATGTGGCTACCAGGTTTGGTTTGGTTTTGTCTTTCCCTTAGTTTGGGTTTGCCATATTCCCTGTTTAGCCAGGATTTATCCAGATATTTGGGCCCATTTCTCTTAATACTCCTCTCTTGTGCCCTTTTCCACAGCCGGTTGGCCTGGAAACTGTTCTGTACCTCTCCTTCCGACTCTTGCCTGCCCGGCTTCTGTGACATCACAAGGACCCACCCAATGGTCTTTTTCACCCAGAATCTTGAGGAACGAAGTTGCTTCTGATCTGGCTACCCTAAGTTCCATGGTCATTTTCGATAACCAAAGTACCCAGACTGGAGCTGGTCGTGTGAGTGGAAAGGAGGAGGGTTCTAGTTGTTACACCAAGGTTGACCATACGTGGCCTCAAGCCACACGGGTCCACGCCCAGTTTGTCTGGTGCCTTCAAACACAAGCAGATCCTTGCCCACACACGGAAATACACAAGGCTTGTTTGCAACCAAGAATCAAAGTGCAATTGAGGAGAACACATCATCCTTCCATAGGCAGCAGTGAACCCTGACCCACATTCGTCCCCCTGAAAAACTTGTACCTCCCTCTTGTGAATAAAAGCCAAGGATGGACTTGAGTCACACAAGGTGACTCAATTCAGATTCAACTTGGCAGGGGGGAAGGGATTCAATGACTCAAATCTGACTTGAGACTCAGACCCATTTTTCCAAGTCACATATTCGAGTCCTTATTCTTTTAATGAAGGACACCAAAAAGCCGGAAGAAGCTTTGAGATGCTGACCAGAAGATGCAGGAGAGACAGGCAAACAACAGTGGAGGAGGTAGCAACGAGGAGGGACTTGGTACCAAAGACTCAGACTTGGGACTTGGTTCCGAGACTCGAGACTTGGTACCAAAGACGGGACTCGGACTTGGGACTCAGACCCAAAGGCTTGGCGGCATCCCTGATAACAGCTTGGCCAAATCTAGACCGGAAGCTTGTCGCTACAGCCCTCGAGAGAGACAGGAAAAAGGGGAGGCGGAGAAATGATCCTTAACCCGCAACAAATCAAAGGGGGAAATGTTTCTCGCCAAATGCCATTTCCCCCCTGAATAGCAAATCTTTGCCAACACTCGCTTCCTGCACCCCACTGTTTTATACAAAGGGAAGGCGGGGAGATGTTAACACATGAAACATTTTGTTTATAATATGTCGGGGAGCGTTTGTTTTATTTCCCCGTGTTCCTCGCACCCCCCCAGCCTGCACCCCTGCGATCCGGATAACGGATGATACCGTCGAGCTTTCCCCGTGCCTTCCACAATAACGACGCCCCTGAAAGCCTTTTGCGGGGTTATTAATAAAAGATTGTGTTGACGAGTTTGGAATTTGGTAATAGACCCCCCACTGCAAAGACATTAACACTGCGGGACCGAGGAGTCTCTCCCTTGCAAATCAGTAACTAAATGGCTTTTTTGATGGGCTTCGGGCATGAGAAACTCTTCTACTCTCTCCGGCAAACCCACATAGAAAGATATTTTGTGTTATATAGGGCCCAACTCTTCCCTGCCACCTCCACCCCTCATCTTAATGTTCCGATTCCAGAAGAAAAAGCCAGTGTAAATTCTTTCTTCCGGACCTTCTTGACAGCCAACCTCCACATCCTTGTTCATCAAGACAAAGCATAAACAAGAATTGATTAATTCCTGCAGAATCACACAGAGGCTACTTTGCTGTTGTTTGAAATCCGTCGTTGTGTGGCTTTTCCATAGAGTTGGGTTTATTCCAGACTCCGACTGAATGTTCACTAGAAGGTGTCCTCTTTTAATAGTCATCATGGCTTTTGCCCTCTGGAATCTTGGGAGTTATAGTTTGGGATAAATTCTTGGTTGTAGTTCAAGACTTGAGCAGCAGTACAAACTCCAGGACTCCCTGAGGGTGAAAAGGGGATCAAATTGATATAACTGGCGACTATTGGTGGGCATATGTAGAGAAAGGATTTTCTGATTTCTTGCACTACAACTCCCATAATTCTCTATTCCGGGAGTTGTAGCTGATGGACACCTCAATGTGGCTCAACTGGGAGAAAGGCCTCAATTGGAAGGCGTTGTGGCCTAGCTAGGCCTAGCAGTGCCCAAGCTTCATGCCCTCTCCCCAGTGATAGCTGACAGCTTCCTTTCTGAACAGGAAGCTAGGCCTAGCTCCGCCTGGAAGCCTTCCAGCTGAGGCCTGTCTCCCATCTAAGTCACATTTAGGTGTCTATCTATCAGGACCAACTCCCAGAATACAGAGTTATGGGAGTTTTAGCCCAAGAAATCAGAAAACTCTGTCCCTAGTTATACATCTAACAGACTAGGAATGGGTCTATTCAAAGTACAGCTAAATGTGGAGATCCTCACCAAGGATTGGTGACATATCTGATGTTTCATATAGAAAACAACATCCAACCCACATGTAGATATAATCTTAGAACGGCAGAGCTGGAAGGGGGACGCTGTGGATCATCGAGTCCACCCCATGTCAAGGAGGCCCAAGTGGGGAATCGAACTCCCAACCTCTGGCTTCGCAGCCAGATAACCTAACTCACTGAGCAATCCAGCAGTTCTTGTTATGTGCACTGGCTTGGATCTTAACTGTTTGGGCATTATTCAAGCCACTGGTTTTAAGATAGAGGGGAATGCCTAGCTCAATCCATCACCACGTTCTTGGTGATGGTGATGATGGGCCTGAAGAGGAAAACAGATGGAATAAATCTGTATACACAAGCAAAAAGCCTGGAAAATCTGGGTTCTTTGTCACATGTAGACCTTACAAACAAACATAACAACTCCCACATTTTAACCATGGCAAACTCAGTTATGGAAGGAGTTAGAGCAAGGTGCTTCACTCTAAGCATGTCCACAGCCCTGGGTTGAATAATGCCCGAACAGGGCTTGCGTTAGTTGGAGATCTGTCCCCATTGCAATCACATTTGGGAACCCAATGCAGAAATGAGGGGGAAGTTGTTTCTTAACTGTGACACCCCAGCTGCGGCACACCCTGCCTTCTGGCAATTACACTGGCTTTCTTTTGGCATTAAGCTGGAAACTGGCTGTTCACCCGGTTTGCATTCTTTTTCCTACATCACCATGAGGACTAGCTGCTTGCGTTATTTAACCTTCTTTTAAAAAGCCCGGTGGCTGAAATTCTGTCAGAGTTTTGCAGCTGGTTCCGAAGACTTGACTAGCCCTAAACTGTTGTCGAAGTTCGTGTGAGCAACAAAATTGGATGGAATCACACACGTTCCCCCCCCCCCCCCCCGCCATTCCAGCATAACTTCGAGGCCTAATTTGACAGGAGAGGTGGAATCAATCTTGCTTAGGTGGGGTGGGAAAATATCAAGCCCGTAATTCTGTTTGATGCTCTTACGGCCGTTGTGACACGCTTTCTGAAGCAACAGAGACAAAACCCGCTTGAAGTTCTCTGCCATGTTTTTGGCCCCCACAATCCACTCCTAAAGTTTTGCCTGCAACTACCGCCCTCCCCCACAACCCCAAAAAAATAATTGCAGTTCATTAATCCATTAGGCTTTTTAATTGCTACCACTTTTTTTTTTTTTTATGAATTCAGCCAGTGCCCTTAACTTTGCTTTGCTTTTTTATATCTTTCTCCCTCTCTGTGTATAATAGTTTCTCGGCTCCAGAGCAGATTAGGAGAAAATTGCAGCCATAATCTGTAGCACGCAATCATGGCGCTTGTAAAGAGCCACGGGTGACGCAGGAGGGAGGGAGGGAGGGAAAAGAATGGGCACATTTAAATCCCAAAGGTGGAGCGCGCTGTTGCAAACATGGGGGCTTCATAAATGAAGGATCGTTTTAATTCTATTCTTGCGGCCATCATTTGATTCCTCATAAATTCTGCCATCAAAGCGCCGGGAGGGGACACGGCTGTCGGTTCGATGCGGGTGACAGTGATGGAATGAGCCACTGTCGATGAGAGGAAGCGCATAATGCCGTGGGTGCATCCGTTCCCTCTCTCTTTGCTTTGCCACAAGGAACTCTGAACCCTTTGGCAAGGAACTGTGGCCTGATTTTTCTTTCTTTCCTGTAGGCGCCATACTGGATGGTCCATAAAGGCAGATGGGGTACTGCCCCACCTCAGGGTGTTTCTTGTTGTTATGCGCTGTCAAGTCGCCCTTGACTTATGACGACCCTCTGAATAAGCAATAAGCAAACAAGTGAGTCCTAGAGCAAATCAAGCCTGAACTCTCTCAGGAGGCAAAATGGTTGAGATGGAGGTTGTCCTGCTTTGGGATGCGCTGGAAAAGACCATCATGCTGCGAAAGGTTGAAATCAGCAGGAAAAGAGGAAGACCAAATATGAGATGGACTGACTCACTAAAGGAAGCCACAGGTTTGAGTTTGCAAGAGCTGAGCAGGACACCGGAGGACAGCACATTTTGGAGATGGCTCATTCACAGGGTCGCCATAAGCCGGAGGCAACTTGATGGCACATAATGAGAAGTTGGCGTAGGTATTTGCACAGCAGGAAACACCTGTTCTAATTTCTTAGCTTGGTGGACATAACTTACAAGATTTTGGCCAGTATCTGGGTGTACATCACTGTTCATGGTGTGTGTGTGTGTTTTGCATTTCCTTGCAAAGCTTGTATCTACTTGCTTCTTTCTTGGATTAAGAAGTGGTCCAGATAGCTCAGCGGTTTAGGTCTCTGGTTGTGGAGCCAGAGGTTGGGAGTTCGAATCCCCACTTGGGCCTCCTTGACAGGGGATTGATCCATTGGCTCCCTTCCAACTCTGCTGTTCTAAGATGATGATGATTTGAAGCGATTTAAAATTCCAGGGTGCATGGCTGAGACCAGGGCAAATGGCAGCCGAGTTGCTCCTATCCATAGTGATATTTTGCCCTGGAAAAATAAGAGCAGAAGGAGCCCCCAACGAGCTGAATCTGGCTCTCCTTTACAGCTCTGGTCCTGTTTAGACAGCCTCTCGAACCGCACTTAATGTGAACAGCAAACTCCACATCGCTCGGGCCGCTCTCTCCCCCCCTGCCCATAAACGGGTTATAATAAAACCATTACAATCTATTTGCCCCACAAACAAGAGGAAATTAAAGACCCGGACGAGGCGATTGAACAGGTAAAGGTTAGTTTGTTCGGACCTTATTATAAGAGCAAACAATGCCGCATGGTGATTGGAGGGAAGCAGATCGAGGTGGCGTCTGAAAGCAAGATAAGGCAACCCAGGAGGTAATAAATCAGCCACCCCATAACACCAGATGGCGTGCACCCTGGCACAGGAAAAACTCCACAGCCGTCTTGCCACTGTGGTTTTGTCGTCCAACATTGTGCTTCTAAGGACCACCCCAAAGCATGATCAGATGTATTTTCCACCATCACCGACTGAGCTATGGAAGGCCGTTTTCAAAAGCCATAGCCTACATGGTCTTTAAATTAATTTTTTTAAATTATTATTCTGCAAAAAGGAAAAGGGGGGGGGGGGGGAAGAAGCATACAGAACACAGCCCTGGAGGAAAAGCTAAAAGATATTCCACCGTTTTAAAAGGGGAGGCAGGAATGGAAGAACGGTAAAAGTGTTGTTGCAAAGGTGCTATGGTACACATAAGCGTGCACACCCAAAGAATTTAGTCGTGAGCTTCAATGCAAGGCAGGGGTGTAACTGTGACTGGGCAGCTCCATTTAGAAGGCATCAAAATCTAGAAGTGACTCTATTGAGGATTATTGTTGTTGCTGCTGTTGTTGTTATGCGCTATCAAATTGACTCCAACTCATGGCGACGCTATGAATGAGCAATCTCCCACATGTCCTGTCCTCAACAGCCTTGATCAACTCTTGCAAACCCAAGCCTATGGCTTCCGTTAGGGAGTCAGTCCATCTCGTATTTGGTCTTCCTCTTTTCCTGCTGCCTTCCACATCTTTCCCAGCATGATGGTCTTTTTTTCCCAGCGAATCTTGCCTTCTCATGATGTGCCCAAAGCAGGACAGCCTCAGGTTCAACATTTTTACCTCCCTGATGTGATCTAGGACCCACGCAGATAACATACCACCCTGAAATTCTTATTTTGGAAGCTAAGCAAGGTCAGGCTTGGTTAATACTTTAACGGGAGACCACCAGGGGATGTTAGAGATGTTTATGGAGGGGTAGGAAAGGAAATCCTAGTATCAACAGTATAAGATCATTGGACTGCTGGATAGCTCAATGGTTGAAATATCTGGCTGCAGAGCCCTAAAGGTTGGGAGCTCGATTCCCCACTGCGCCTCCTTGACAGAAGCTGGATTTGATGATCCATTGGGTCCCTTCCAGCTCTGCAGTTCTAAGATGATGATGATGATTACCCTTAATGAACTACAGGATAGCTCAGTGGTTTAGATCTTTGGCTGCGGAGCCAGAGGTTGGGAGTTCGAATCCCCAGTGGGCCTCCTTGACGGGGGCTGGACTCAGTGATCTTATAGGGTCCCTTCCAGCTCTGCAGTTCTAAGATTATGTACCCAACTAATGTTGGTAATCTGTTTCCCATCTTCTCTTCTCTTTGCTAGTCAAAAATGGCTGGATGGTGAACATACCGTTCCTTTTTCACATCCAAATTTCTCAAAAAATTCCCTGGCTGAGGAGAGCTAGTAGGCCAGTGGAAAAGCTTGGCATTCTCCCTGATTTGCTAGCTTTCTACATCAAGAGAGTTTACAGGTGCAAAAGAGAAAGAGAAAGGAACTGAGAACAGCACAAGATGTGAATCTTTCTTTCTTTCTTTTTTCCACCACCTCTACCTTCCAGAAATGGTCCCATCTTTAGAAGTTCTGTCCAGTTCATATAGGCTTGAATCCAACGGAGAGCCTCAAGTTGAGCAGAGCCATGGAATCAATGGTGTTTACTTTCATGTTGGCTTACAGTTCACAATGAGTCTACTCTAGGAAGACAAGCGATTGAGTTACGGTCTTGTCTTTTTTTTTTTTTAACTTGTGGTACTGTACAAGTTGCGGTACTTGTGAATTTGTACCACAAATTTGTACAAATCTGTACCACAAATCCTGCAATTATGATGGGCTGGAAACTCTGCTTCTGCAAGGGGGGAAAATACCCTCCCACCTCTGATCAGACTATTTTCCTCTCTCTGCCCAGATTTATGGCCTCAATTGAAACACCACCACCACCCATACAAGGGTGATCTGCAAAGCATCCGTTTCGAGACCTCAACAGGTTTACTGCCCGCCATTTATATGCTAACCCATCTAACGAGCTGTGGTTTTGATCAAGGGATATCAAAGTCGGGTCATTTCTCAGATGCAGTTTTCTGTTGTGTGTTTTGTTGTCAATTAAAAAAAAAGAGTCAGAGGGAAAGAAATAAGTTCATGTCTGCTTGATTAAATGTGACGGTCTCGTTCACCCCCATGAAGATACCAAATTTGACTGGGGGGGGGGAGGAATCCTCCTATGATTTTCTCCGTTTTCGATACCCGTAAGAAGTGTAAAACTCTGTGAAATTTTGTGGTTGTGAACTCAACTCTGTTCACTAGTTTGCATGAAAATATACTTGCTCCTTCCAACTCTCTGTGCATCTTCATCTCTGTTCTTTAGTGGCCAGGTACTCTCAGGGATAATGAAACTGAAAGTCAAACCACACATTAAGAGGAATGGATATTCCTTCTCGTTAACCCATTTTCCTGTCATAATAGTAATTCCTGAGAGATGGGGCTTTTTGGAGTTCTTGGATACCAATCTCATAATTCTCCATTCTGTGAGTTCTACCTGACAGAACCTAAATGTGGCTCATCTGGAAGAAAGGTTTTAGCTAGAAGGTTCTGAGGTGAAGCTCGGCCTAGCTCGGCCTAACTTCCTGTTGAGAAAGGAAGCCCTCAGCTAGCACTGGAGCAAGAACAGGAAGCTTTGGCCGAACTAGGCCTAGCTAAATCTCAAAGCCTTCCAGTGGAAGCCTTTCTCCCAGATGAGCCACATTTAGTTGTCTGTAAAGTGTCTCTCTGTCAGAAAAACCTACCAGGAAGGAGACATATGAGATTTGTAGTCCAAGAAATCAACACATCTAGTGCCTTGGCAATCCAACTGGCAAATTAGGCCTGTGTTTTCCTTCCAGTTAACCAAGAAACAAGACAGAGCTTGCTCAATGCAGAATAGGAAGGCAAGGAAACTCACTTGCTTTGACAAACAAATTCTTTTTATCCCTTGAAGGAGCACCTCTTTCATATACATTTAAATGTATTGTTGAGTTTGACTGTCAGTTGCATTGCATTTTGGCTGGATCATATCCTCAGGTCAGGAGATGCTCCCTCCTCCAAATGAGTACACTAAGAAAGATGCACACATAAAAGTACACATGTTCTCCCTTGTTGAAAAAATCCCAAGGTTATGCAAGGATAGGATGGAACAGGTTGGATCTTAAACCTCATCGGTATTGGTCAGACAATCCTCGAGGAAAAACAAATAAAGAATGTGTGTATTGGCAGAAGTTATTCAAATGAATGTAAAATTGAGTATACTTTATAAAATAATTGCAGAGAGATGCTGAAATTGCAAAGAACATGTGAGTAAACATTTGCAAAACAGGACCTGGAGGAAGCTGATTCTAGAATCATAAATGGGATTTTCCAAGGACACTTCGTTCTGCGGTCTAATGCTTTTCCCCATCTTTTGCTTCCTTTTCTTGTCTCACCCCGCCAGATTGTTTGCTGCAAAATGCAGTGGTTGTATGGAGAAGATTGCGCCAACAGAATTTGTGATGCGGGCGCTGGAGTGCGTTTATCACCTGAGCTGCTTTTGCTGTTGTGTCTGCGAGCGGCAACTGAGGAAGGGGGATGAGTTCGTGCTGAAAGAGGGCCAACTACTCTGCAAAAGTGACTACGAGAAAGAGAAAGATCTGCTCAGCTCTGTCAGCCCCGACGACTCCGATTCCGGTAAGTGCTCCAGAACATCACAAGACGGGACTTCATAGAGCATCCCAAACGCACAAGAAGGTCTGGGACTCCAGTTCCGTGGAGGCGGTGATTCTATTCCAGGTTTTCATCCAATCTGGACCCACGCTATCCAAGGTGCTGAAGTCTCTCCCCAGTATCTTGACTCCCTCCTCTCCTTTTGGGCAAAAGCCCAAAGGGGAGACACTGCCCTGTGAAATCGGGATCACCACCCCTCCACTGCCATATGCTAAAAGGGGGCCCTACAGTTCCTCTCCCTTTTTCAGTGGGAGAGCTGGGAATCATAAGGCAATCCCACAATAATTAATAGGGCTTGTGTAGATGAAATTAGAGCAATCACCTCAAGCAATCGGCTGATACAAACACGTTGACTTTTTCCATTGACCCACAGTCAAAAGCGACGATGATGACGGGGACGTGAAACCCACCAAAGGACAAGCAAATCCAGGGAAAGGCGGGGTGACGATGGAAAAGACCCACGGAGACCGAAACGGCCACGGACGATACTCACGACCCAACAGAGGAGAGCCTTCAAAGCCTCATTCGAAGTCTCTTCTAAGCCTTGTAGAAAGGTATGCTTTTAAGTGGAAAGTCTTCTTCATGGCCCAGACTGCCAGGAATTATTAAATTTTCCACAGCAAGCACTGGGAAAGCAAAGTGGTCTGAGCCAGGTGTAACTGTGGCCATTTTCTTACCAGCCACGCAAAGCACAGCTCACGCACCTCTCCTGAAAAGCAAACTCCAATGCAAGCAGCTTCGGGCCTGCAAAGCACAGTTTGGTTGCTGATTTGTACGCAGAGTACTGGAAGTTTCAATATCTTTAAAAAATTCCCTTTATTTCTAATCACTGGTTGGTGTTAACAGCAGAAGTAGCTAAGGAACCTGAGGGAATCCCTTGAGGACTAAGCCAAATGAATCTCAGGAGGGGAAAGAGCGATTTTTGGATGATAATCCCATAATTCTTCATTCTGGGAGTTCTACCTGGCAGACATCTCAAACATGGCTACCTGAAATAAAAGCCTCAGCTGGAAAGTTCTGAAGCCTAGCTCCTGCAAGCTTCCTGTTTCTGCCCCAGTGCTAGCTGGGAAATTTCTTACCGAACAGGAAGTTAGCCTGAGCTAGGCCTAGCTCAGCCTCAAAGTGTTCCAGATGAGGCCTTTTCTCCCAGGTGAGCCAAATTTTAGGTGTCTGTCTGTCTGTTAGGCAGAACACCCAGAATGGAGAATTGTGGGATTGGTAGGCTCTAAAAATTCAAAAATCACATGAGTAGAAAGGAGCAGCTCAGACTGCTAGGGGACACGTACAAAGCTTTCTGGATCTAAAGGTTTAAGTAGACACACTGGGTACGTCACTTGATTATTTTGGAAATACGGCCCCTAAACTTTGCCAGAATTACCCTAAAAGTTTCAGCGGTTTTTAGCAACTGGAAGTACAGTAGAATTTAAGCACACAGAGTTGATGCCCCAGGAAGGTTCAGTGGGCAGGGAAAACTGTGTCTTCAAGGGTTTTGCACGAAGCCTCCCTGTTTCCTTGGCATTTATTTACAATCCTTTCAGTACTTACAGGGCACGATGAGTATCTCTGAACAATATTTTGTTGTGAGCTATGACGCAAACTGTGTGAGAGGCAGCTTGATCCCAAACCGGTGATTAAGATCCATTAGCTTCGCAAAAGACCTGCTCCTGAGACGGATCCAGAGAGAACTGCTTTCTTGATGTTAATCGAGACCACTGCTTTCAGTTTTTGAACCCTTTTTGAAGACGTTGGCTGTGAAGATAGTCATGCCACTTCACTGTTTACCACTACAAGCACTGCCTAGATCTCAGCTCCATAACCAATTTCAACGGTTTCTCTTTCCTACAGGTGAGAGAAACACTAGCAGCTGAAACAGGTCTCAGTGTTCGCGTTGTCCAGGTGTGGTTTCAGAACCAAAGAGCAAAGGTAAGCTCTGGGCCCAAACAGATAAGCTTCCCATAGGGGTTTCCCTGGGCTTTAAGATCTTAAGACCCTTCTCTTAGCCTCTGCTACTCTCACAAACATCCCCAGTGAGGACACAATAGAGATGGACTTCCTGGTGGCTGCTCCCAGGCTGAGGAAGCCTTCTTCTCTAGGAGTCTAGCTAGACCCCCCTCTCTGCTGTCCTTCTGCCGGCAGACAGCATCCCCTCGGTAGGTGTATGACTGCTAAACAGGTTACAGAGAAAGCCATTTTTAACCAGGGATGCTACATGGACGTCAAGAGTTCGGGGTTATGGGGTTTTATCTTTGCTAAGTCATCATCCATACCTCTGCTGAGGTCCCTCTGATAAATCAGCCTCCCAGGACGTTCCGACAGAAAGGACGGATGACATCTAGAGATGGGCACGAATTGTGGTTCGGAGGTTCGTGCCAGTTCGTGCCGCACCACAAGTGGGTGGGTTCCCTTCTCCCGGTTGGATCCCCCACTCACCAGCCGGCACATGCTCCTCTCCTCCTCCTCCTCCTCTTCGGCTGTTCCACCCATCCCTGGTAGGAGCACGGCTTTGCCTGTCCCGCCTCCTCGTCTGAGTGGGCGATCAGCCAAGGAGGCGGGGCAGGGAAGCCTGAGCTCCTGCCGGAGACTGGCTGAACAGCCGAAGAGGAGGAGGAAGAGAGGAACATGCGCCGGTTGGTGAGTGGGGGATCCAGCCGGTGGCGGGGGAAGGAAGCACGCGGCACCTGTGGTACCATGTGTATGAGCCGAGGTTCATGCCCATCTCTGATGACATTCGTTAAGTGCCGTGGGATTACATGCTATGCAAATCAAGGTGCATCCGCTGATTCCTCATTTCTGTTCCTTCCTCAGATGAAGAAACTGGCTCGGCGGCATCAACAGCAGCAGGAGCAGCAGAATTCACAACGGCTCGGTCAAGGTGGGGAACGGTGGGGTTGATGGGGTTAGATCCAGGTTTCCTGTCTTTCCCCAGGTCCATTATGCCATTTCTGAGTGGTTGGCCGGTAGGGACGGGACTTCCGGGTTAACCCGAATGGGGGAGAAAACACGAAAGAGACACTTTTCCTTACTTTTGAGTTTTGGAGCCTTTTGTGGCTTTACAATAGAGAGCCTCTGAAATATGATAAAGTCAAGATTCTGAGTCATATTTCATTCATACTTCCTCATTCAGAAGGTCATCAATCTTGCGGATGGTGATGATGAGATGTGATGAATCTGATGACGCTTCTCTTTCTTGTCTGTACCGTTTCCTGATGGTGATGCTGACTTAGGATGTGATGAGAAGTGCCTGCTGTGTAGGTCTAATGGTGATTTTCATTTCTCATGCAGTGTGGTTGTGTTGCCTGCTTTTGGAGTAGATGATGGTCTGTATAGCCTTGAGCCTCATGGCTTGGAGTAGTTTTCAAGGTTCTGTAAGGCTGAGCAAAATCCAGCATCAGAGATCCAAAGGTGGGAAATGAAAACAAAAAGCACACAAAACAATCATGTCCTTTCGGGTTTAAAAAAGACCAGGAACCCGAAAGCGTGCAAACATGAAAGAGGAGCCCCCGAATGAACCCGAAATGAAGGCAAACCAAATGTTTTCCCTTTACACATCCCTAGAGACCAGCCCACTGCAGAATATTCAACGCACGGACCTGGGATATGTTTATTTACCAAAGAGAAAGCAAAGCTTTGCAACATAAATTTGAGAATTGCCTCTACATCCAGCTAAAGATTGCCCAGTCTCCTTAAGAGAAAGCACAGGGAGAAACACTATTTTGGAGGATGATCTCACTCTATCCTATAGTCAGGTGGTCCACCGTGTTTTCTTTGGTTCCTTAGACTCCTAGAATAATTGAGTTGGAAGGGGTTTGTGAGGTCATCGAGTCCAACCCCCTGCTCGGCAGGAATCCGAAACAAAGTGGCTACAGAGATATTACACCAGAAAAATGTTCTCATCTAGACTGAGACTTAGAAGACCAGGATTTATAAGACTTCTCTCTCAGACGCCCTTTCTGGTTACTTTGGGCCTTGTGTAACGTGCACATGATGTCCCAAAGGGTGCCATGGCTTCCTCGACCTCAAGAGCATGCTGCTTTGGGCATCCTTTGAGGGAAATGACAGGGAAAGCATGCGTAGCCGTTCCATGTGTGGCTCACAGCTTCTATGGACCTCTGGGTCCAGTCAAGAAAGAGGCTACCAGGCATCGTGAGAAGGGCAGGAGTTCATAGAATTGTAGAATCATTGAATTGGAAGGGGGGCTAAGAGGTCATAGAGTCTGACCCCTGACCCCCTGCTCAAGGCAGGAATCCAAGTCAAAGAAGATCTGACAGAGGGTTGTCCACGTTTCTCTTGAAGGCCTCCAGCATAGGAGTGTTCGCCATCTCCTGAGTTCATGGGTTCTGTTGTCATACAGCTCTTATAGTCAAAAAGTTTTTCCTGATATTCAGCCTAAATCTGGCTTCCTGTCGCTTGAGCCCATTGTTACATGTCCTACACTCCGGGATGATCAAGAACAGATCCTGCCCCTCCTCTATAAGGATGCCTTTCAAGTATTTGAAAGGTGCTGTCATATGTCCGCTCAGTCTTCTTTTCTCAAGGCTGAACAGGCCCAGTTCTTTCCTCCTAGGGCTTGGTTTCCAATCCCCTGATCCTCCTTGTTGCCCTCCTCTCAACTTGCTCCCGTTTGTTGGCATCCTTCTTAAACTTTGGTATCCAGAACTGGACACAGGACTCTAGATGAGACCTAAGCAGTGTTGAATAGAGGGGAATTAGTACCTCCTGGGATTTGGAGATTATTCTTCCGTTAATGCATCCTAAAATAGCATTGGCCTTTTTTGCAGCCACATCACACCATTGGCTCATATTCAGCTTTTGATCTACGGCAATTCCAAGATCCTTCTCACTCTTAGTATTACTGAACCAAGTATCCTCTTCCTTCCATATCTCTGTGGCTGTAACACTCATCAGCCCCCACTTGCACCACCCACGATTGGGGCTGCTGGGTGTTGTAGTTCAACGACCCTGGGTAGCACCACATTGGATAAGGCTGTTCTAGAGATGAAAAACAGAGCTAGGGAAGTGGAACAGAATTAGTAAGCCTAAGGAAAAAAAAATCTTAACTAGAGTTCTAAAGGGTGGAAGTGTTCCAGCCGGTTCGATCTCTCATCACTGCGGCTCTGTTCCCATTGCAACAGCTTCTCGGTTCTTCTTATCTGTTTTGGCTACCTTGGCACCTCTTGGCGCCAGTTGGGGTTGGCCCCGCTCTCGTGGCAGGGAGTGGACACGCACAGGCCTCCGCCCCAAAACAGCTTGCGACACTGCTCATCCGAGCGAGGACGCAACCCAAACCACTGCATATGGATGAGTGAGACAGCTGTCCTCAGACAGGCGTTGCTTCCCCGTGGAGTCAGCAGCTTGGCTCGTAGGAGTGGATTTCAAGGAAACAATTAGCAGCTTCTCCTTCTTGGGCAGAAAAAGAGGGTTTGGAAATCTCCCTTCCCAAGAAGGCTCTGATGAGAGTGAAGGGCCCTGGGCTCAGGGTGAAGGTGGAGTCGGAAGAAGGCTTCTGCCAGTTAGAATCTCATCGAGGTTCGAAAACGGACTTGTCTTAATAGAAACCAGAGGCAGTTTGTAGGGGCGAAGACTTCATAGCTCTGTAGCTAGTGACAGATGAGCCGAACTCGTCTACATAACTAACTGGTTGCACCATCCCTGCTTAGAAACCATTCAGATCAAGCTGTCTGGGAGGCACAACTCACAACAACCGGCTCAAGCTTTCGGGCACAGCTGGTTTCATGCCAGTTCAGTTCCCAGGCATCTCAACTTCCACCTCCTGAAATGGAAAATTATAGGGTCATAGCCAATCAGCGATCTTTTTTTTTTTCTCCCTTTCTGGGATTTTAGCCAATCAGGGCATCCTCCTTTTGTAAGCTGAGGTGGAATCACACAGTTAGTGTGATGGCATCGTAATGTTCCTTATCCAATCAGATTTCGAATCCTGTTCAGATCATGGCAGGCAATGTTCTCTGAACAGTTTGAGTAGCAGGTCCTAGCCAGTCAGGGATCACATTGTGGATGTGATGCTAACAATAGCACTTCCTGACATTGTGAACACATTAACAGCATTTGCCTGCAGCCAGTGCATTGATTGAATTGTGGGCATGCCATTTAACATGAATGAAAGCGTGTGTGCAAATTCCCCTGCCCTTTTCAGCTCAAGAATCATGGAAACTGGGAATGGAATTTTCAGATTTTTCCATTCTGGGAGATCTACCCAACAGACAGGAACCTAAATGTGGCTCAACTGGAAGAAAGGCCTTAACTGAACTTTGAGGCTGAGCTAGGCCTAGCTTCCTCCAAGCTTCCTGTTCCACCCCAGTGCTAGCTGGGAGCTCTCTTTCTGAACAGGAAGCTGAGCTGAGCTAGGCCTAGCTCACTCTCAAAGCCTTCCAGTTGAGACTTTTCATATTATTTCCCAGAATTATGGGATTTGTAGTCCATGAAAGCAGGGAAGAAGAAGAAAAAACATTGCTAGTGGCAAACATTTGATGACATTGGCTGTCTTTCCTTGCAGAAGTGATGTCCAACCGGATGGAAGGGATGATGACATCGTACACACCACTAGCAGCCCCACAGCAGCAGATCGTAGCGATGGATCAGAACAGCTATGCCACTGACCCCTTCCAGCAAGGCCTTACCCCGCCACAAATGCCAGGTGACCACATGAACCCCTATGGTAAGACTCCTTGGGAACCAGCTGTTGTTGGCATGCCAAGTTAGATCATCAAGGGTTCAGTCTAGGAGTGCCGAGCCCAAATGCCGAAAAGTCCCCTGTCATTTTTCAGGAGGATGGGTCATGGGAGCAGCTTAATTCAGAATAGGTAACAATTTGTTGTAATGTGATCTCAGGTCACTTCCATCTTATTGACGACCCCATGAATCAATGGCCTTCAAAAGTCCTTTCATTAACAGCCCTGGGCATGTCTTGCAAATCAAAGAAGGCCATGGCTTCCTTTATTGACTCAATCTATCTCACATTTGAACTTCCTCTTTTCCTACTGCCACCCACTTTTTCTAGCATTATGATCTTTTTAGTACATCTTCTCATGAGATGGTCAAAGCATAATTACTCCCATGTGTATCTGAACTCTGTATTTGATATTTTTGTGGAGTGGGGTAGTAAATCTTATGGAAGGGAGCAGAGCTTCCTCCACTTAGCAATGGAGAGATATTTCTCTGTCAGATCCCTGTCACGTTTATGTTCTTTGTTCTATCTCCACCTTGATCTATGATCTTTAAAACAAAAACATCTGTAGTATTACACTAAACACTGGTGTAGATCTACAGTAGGAGTGTAGCCCAAATGTAAAGATATCCTGTATTAGCCCTTGTGTAGCTGCCATCAAAATCCTACAGCGCCTGTCCCATTGCATCCAGATATGGCAAACATTTGAAGGTTATTAGCTGGGTTTTAATCTTCCTTGGGCATTACAACACCCCATTTAAGAGGTAGTGTTGTCAACCTAACCTGTTAGTATGCTTCAGGAAGGTTGGGGGCTTATTGGCACACTTAAATATAACAAGGTTTTGAAGATGCTTTCCTTTTCTGTCCAAGGGAAGGGAGATTTGAGAACTCTGGAAAAGCGAGGGGCTTTGGGAACTTTAGTTCTGGAAAAATGAGGGGCCTTGGGAACTCCAACTCTGAAAAAGTGAGGGGCCTTGGGAAGTTTAGTTTTGGAAAAGTGAGGGGCCTTGGGAACGTTAGTTCTGGAAAAGCGAGAGGCCTTGGGAACATTAGTTCAGGAAAAGTGAGGGGCCTTGGGAACTTTAGTTTTGGAAAAATGAGGGGCCTTGGGAACTCCAACTCTGGAAAAGCGAGGGGCCTTGGGAACGTTAGTTCTGGAAAAGTGAGGGGCCTTGGGAACTCTAGTTCAGGAAAAATGCTTTGGGAACTTTAGTTTTGGAAAAGTGAGGGGCCTTGGGAACTTTAGTTCAGGAAAAGCGAGGGGCCTTGGGAACTCTAGTTCAGGAAAAGCGAGGGGCCTTGGGAACTCTAGTTTTGGAAAAGTGAGGGGCCTTGGGAACTCCAACTCTGGAAAAGCGAGAGGCCTTGGGAAATTCAACAGAAGTAGAATTCTTTCTACTTTTACTAAGCTCCAGTCTGCAGGATTTGTGGGGGCAGGATTACATTTAGCGCTATGAAGTGTCGAACAAAAAAAGGACTGTACATACACAACACAGATCAATTTATGCTTCGCTCTTTTTTGGGTCGACACCGGGGGAAGGGAGGCATCCAGCAGCTTCCTGTAACCTGTCTCCCCACTACCACATCAGGCAGCATCAGATGTAGTTTGGCAACAGGCAGTTCTTATCCTACTTAGCATGGAAATTGGCAACAGCCCTTCTCTCTTCACAACCATGTGGCGGAGTGTGGCATTAAGATGCCCAGTCATGGAATGAAGGATTTGTGGCTGAGAGGGATTGTAACAGCTATGCATCAGCCTAGGAGGTAGAACAAATATCTTCCTTATGTATTACCCACAAGCTTGGAAAGATCACAATCTGTGCTTTTCTGGATCAGTCCAAATGCCGAGTTCTCTCACCACTGGCTTTTGCAACCCATTTGCTCCCTGGCATTGGAGAGGTACACTGCTATGGAATATGGAGGATCTATAACCCGTTCTGACTAATCCCCAGTGGCCTTCTCTTCTAAACCCATCTATGGAAGCAGCCGCCCTCCCTCCCTCCCACCCCAGACATAACAACAACATTTAGGGATCTCCAAAGTCCATGGCTCAGCACGTATTTCAGTAATTTTTCCTGTAAGAGAGATCAGAATAACTGTCCCTCTGTTCGAAGCAAGAATCCTGAAAGAAAGCAAGAAAACTAATTAAACACAATAAATTCCCAGTGTTCCCTTTTAATGAGTCCTTTTCTTACTCCGTTCTACAGAAACACAGTCTGCATCGCCTCATCAGCAACGCTTAAATATTTGACCACGTTAAGATAGAGATCAGATTTTTAGGACATTCAGGTGCTGGGGAACTACCGCTCCCAAAATCTCCAACCAGCATGGAGTTTTGTTTCGTTTCATTTCATTTCATGGTGGGTTTTTTTTTTTGTGACATAAGGATTAAGACTTCTTAACTGTTAGAGCAGTATGACAATGGAACCCATGACCTCGGGAGGCGGTGTGCGCTCCAACGCTGGAGGCCTTCAAGAGGAAATTGGACCACCCTCTGTCAGATCTTTGACTTGGATGCCTGCCTTGAGCAGGGGGTTGGACTTGATGGCCTTAGAGGCCCCTTCCAACTCCATGATTCTGTGATTTGGTTTGGACATTGGTCCACAATGTCCACTTTTAGAGAAGACGTCCCTGTCTGAGGGCAAGCCCCTTTTTTGATGGCCTGGTTGAAAGATGAAGAACCACAATGAGTGAGATCAGGGACCCCAAAGATGTACCCCGCCGCCCCATAGCTAGCTGGACCACATGGACACAGGTCACCTGCTCACGTCTTTCCTCACTAAAGGGAGATATCCCAGAATTCTAGAATTCTAGAACTATAAAGCTGGCCGTCCAGTCCAACCTTCGGGCACAGCTGGAAATGCACAGCTGAAGAATGAGTTGCAACTCTTCAAACCATTTCTAAGTTTGCCACTATACATTTGCATATGCAGTTTTATGCAAATCGACACCCTCTTTCGTTTTCCTTTTGGTGGTCTGTGGCCTTTTCTTTCGGAGGTGGTTGGTAAAAGGGCACCCTAGTAAAGCATGCACATAGAAGACAGTATTGGTTGGTTGATGTCAAGCCAGGCTGATGTCATCGGAAAACCACTCACCAGAAAGCAGCCTGGGCACCTCCTGATGTTGTTGTTGTTGTTGTTTAGTTGTTAAGTCGTGTCCGACTCTTCATGACCCCATGGACCAGAGCACGCCAGGCCCTCCTGTCTTCCACGGCCTCCCGGAGTTTGGTCAAATACATGTTGGTAGCTTCGATGACCCTGTCCAACCATCTCGTCCTCTGTCATCCCCTTCTCCTCTTGCCTTCACACTTTCCCAACATCAGGGTCTTTTCCTGGGAGTCTTCTCTTCTCATGAGAGTACATCTCCTCATGAACCTGTTGAATTTTCCAAACACCTCTCAAAGACAGTCCCTGATCGGCTGCTGTTGCAGTAATCTAATCTCTCGTTATCTAGTAATCTCATTCTCATGGCTGGCAGACGTTGATCAATACATGTGCCAGGAACCCATTTATTCCTTAATCAGAATGAAAAAAACAATCTTCCTGGCTGAATCAGACTCCAGATCCATGCAGAAGGAGGGCGTCGAGCTCATTGTCCTACAGCACTGTTCAACTTTGAGATCTGGGATTTAAGAAGACTTCACAAAGGCTCCATTTAGAGATTCTTTTTTATGGCCTAATTTGTTTATTCAGAGCACTTCTCTGACTCCCACCCTTTTTTTTTTAACAACGCACTTGAGCCCAAAGGGCTTACTAACATGAGTTGTCCCGCCTTCAGGTTTAACATCTAGCATAACACACAAGGAAAGAAGGATGGGGAGGGAAGAAGAAAAAAAGGAAAACACAAGCACCCATTACTCTTCTTGCCCTGCTCATTTGGGACCGAAACCATGTAGGGAGCCTGACAGAAGGTCTACCCCAGGTAACCTCTGAAGGAAAGCCCAAGCGATTTCAGATTTGGCCCTAACTAAGTCCCTTACTTGTGGTGGCGCTGCGGGTTAAACCGCAGAAGCCTCTGTGCTGCAAGGTCAGAAGACCAGCCGTCGTAAGATCGAATCCACGCGACGGAGTGAGCTCCCGTCGCTTGTCCCAGCTCCTGCCAACCTAGCCATTCGAAAGCACGTAAAAATGCGAGTCGATAAATAGGTACCACCTCGGTGGGAAGGTCACGGCGTTCCGTGTCTAGTCGCTCTGGCCACGTGACCACGGAAACTGTCTACGGACAAACGCTGGCTCTACGGCTTGGGGACAGGGATGAGCACCGCGCCCTAGAGTCGGACACGACTGGACTAAATGTCAAGGGGAACCTTTACCTTTACCTTTAAGTCCCTTACTGCTGCTGACTTGGGAGCAGTCGCTGAACCTCACCTGAATATATTGTTCCTGGAAAAGATCATCTTATTTATTTTAAATATGTTTACCTCGCTTTTCTCCTTGAAAGGACCCAAGGGGGGGGGGCATCTTCTTTCTTCACTCTAGCACTGGTTGAAGCCCAGAGGAATCATGGATGACCAAGGCAGGGTGGCCCGTGATTGTATTCTTCGTGCTCACTGGAAAATCCTGATGGTTCAGCCTGATGAGCTTCAGCATCCAGGGAAAACCTGGGCGTAGCTCCAGAGAGAGAGAGAGACCACCCCATGTGGTGGTTCTCAGGGATGTTGGCAAGACTTGGAACCCAAGTCCAAGTGTGAGTCTTGGGGCCTAAGTCTCAAGTCCAAGTCTTTGGTAACAAGTCCCAAGTCTTCAGACGCTTGCCCTCCTCCCCCTCCTCCCAAGGCTTGGGACTCAGTCAGGATCTTCAGAGTCGGACCACTTTCTCTGAAGATGGCGGTGGTGGCAGTGGATGAGTTGGGCACCTCGAGCCCAAGCCAAGTCACCCGTGCGATTTAAGTCAAACTTGATAGGGAATGGCGAGTCGCGAGTCTCCATCCTTGGTGGTTCTTTCTATGTTGGGTTCGTCTCTACAAAAATGCAGAGTGCCATCCTCAAAGCACTTCTCTTCCTGATCATCAAGACACACTTTGGGGGGGCTCAGGAACATTGCGTTTAAGTGGGATGGCCAGTGAAAGAAGCATTGGAGGGACTTTGCATTCAAGTGGGGGGGGGAGAGGCATTATGGGATGCTTGTGATAAGGAAGGCTTTTTTATTGTTATTTTAGATTCTACTCTTCTTTGACTTGGATTCGTACGTTGAGTAGGGGGTTGGACTTGATGGCCTTATCGGCCCCTTCCAACTCAACTTATTCTGTGATTCTATGAAATGGGACCCAGAGTCCCATCACAGGAAACGGTGGTGCTGAGGAATTTCAGAAACTAGTTCCAACCGGGGCAATATGGGTTTCTTGCTGGTGTAACAAACCCATATTGCCACTGACGGAACCGGTTTCTGAAATTCCTCAGCACCACCGTTTCCTGTGCTGGGACTCTGGGTGTCTTCTCTTCAGCCAAACTGCTTCCCACAGATGGTTTGCTCATGTCTGTTCGAACAAGACTCTCCCTCTCTCTCTCTTTCTGTCTGTCTTTTACTTTAAAGCAAAACCAAACCCAAGTTGTCTTAAAAGCTGTTGTTGGCCCCACCTCTCCCCATGATATTATCTCAGCAGGTAGGGCTCTTAGAAGCCTCCAGAAAGAAATTTTTGGAACCGGGTATCTCTTATCTCCTTTTCTTTAATGAAATGACTTTTTGCATAGAAATCCATTAAAAACTCATTTTGATTCTGGGACAGGTCGAGGGATACAGAGAATGCTCTCACAAAATTTCTCGTTCTCAGCGATTTTCTGAGTCTCGCCAGGCCAAGATTTCTCGCTGCACTGGTGAGATTTCCCAGACTATTTACACACACATACACCTTTCCTTAGTTTTTCACTTTATTTGTTTTTAACCAAAGACTGAGGAATGCCACAGTGCTCCCTGTCTTTTCCGGAGAATTTTGTACGGAAAATACACTTGTCTGGTCCAGGAATTGTAATACTTCTGCACAGCAGTAACTCTTCTGCATCTTCTGGGGTCAACTTTGACTGAGAAATCTCTTGAGGGAAACAAAAGTTCATACAGCGAAATCTCAGCGCAAAAAGAATAAAGGTATTTTCCCCCCTCAGTTTTTCACCGAAAGAGGTTGCAAGAGTCAAATCTCTAGAAGGTGTCTTCTCAGTTCCTCCTCAGTGGGCCATCGTGGGAGGATATTCAGACATAAGAGTCCCCCATCTTGAGACTGAAATAGTACAGGCTGATAAAATCCATTTTGCCATGTTCTGCTTCACATCTGGAGCAGCTTTCATGGCAGACATTTGTCAGAAAACCCCAACTTCCATTCTCCAGCTGGCCCTGGCCTAATTGAGTAATGTCTCTCTGTTTCGTTTGTTTCTCACTCTGCAGGAAACGACTCGATTTTTCACGACATTGACAGCGACACCTCGTTAACTAGCTTGAGTGACTGTTTCCTGGCCTCCTCAGAAGTAAGCTCCATGCAGGCTAGGGTGGGAAACCCCATTGACAGGCTATACTCTATGCAGAGTTCCTACTTCGCTTCATGAAATTCAAAGCGAAGCAAACAAATCAACAGCGACCACCCGCCACCGCTTCATGATAAGAACGCCAGTTGTTGTGAGCAGAAATGCTCCCCTTGAAACTTGTTCTTCAACTGGGACTCTTACAGCCATGTCCTCTTCCGCTCTTCCTTCGCACTGATTTCAGCCACTGTGATAACCGGCTCATCCGAGTGAGGGAGACTTGAAGAAAAAAGAAGGGTTCAAAATCTGCACCCATTACCACGAAAAACAACATTGGCCCAAGGAGTGAAATGGAACAACTTTCTCCCACACCTTCAAACAACCTTCCGACCTGTTTCTTCCTGGCCACCGTCGCCATGAAAAAAGAGAAATCGCAGCAAACTTGACCTGTAGAATGGAGTTTTCTGTGGTGGCCATTTTGAGGTTGGCCGATGTGATCGGAGAAACCCGCTTCTTTCTTACTGCATGTTTCACCTTCTGTTGTGGAGCCACAGTTCTCAAACATCTGCAAGATATTTTAATGTAACTGAGATCGGCGAGAGACCATTTCTCATTTGGGTACTTTTCTTTATTTTATTTTATTTTTTTGCTTCGCCTTTTCACCCTCCCTGAACTTCCCGGGTGTCGTCCGTTTGTTCGGATCTCTTGAACTGGTGGGGAGGGAGGGCAGATCGGTGAACGAGAAGACTTGGCGCGAAGAGGGAAAGAACCAGACGTGTCACAGTAATTATTATGATATTTAATTAAAAGGGAAAAGAGAAAAAAAAAGAATGGAAGTCCCAAGAAGGTGCATGAGAAAAAGGGGGTTGATTTTAGATTAGTTGTAACCTTAGAAGCAATTGAATGGAGCAGAAAGTAGCTCGGAGGCACATGGTTGCATTTAAACTCATTTGCCAACACAAAACATTATTTTAAAAAATGTGATACATTCATCCCTAGCTTTCATGTCTTTCCTCCCCTTACTTGCTCTTGATTGGCAGGTCCTCAGTTTATCATCCCCGTTTGTTCATAATTGTCAGTTTAAAAATATACTACCGTTGGTTATCCCAGTATGGACAAACTAGGAATTTCTTTCATTCCAATTTATTTCCATCAGCCTCTGCCCCTTGAAGCTTTTCTGAAATGTCAGTCAAGTAGTGAGGGGGAAAAGCAAAGTGTTACGGGATGAGATGGGTCTCCCCAAACTCTGCTCATCGTCGTCAAAGGTCTTGAAGGAATCCCATCCCAGTTTGGTTCAATTTCAACGTTAACCATCCAAACCGATTCAGGATTCCTAGGAAGTACGTTCCATTGAGTTCAATGGCGGTTCCTCCCATGGAAAGCTACCTAGGAGGATCGGCCCAATTATTTGAGTGGTTGATAGAATCATGGTTTCTGAGCCTGGGCCTCTCCAGATGTTTTGATGAGTTATAACTCCCATGAGCCTCCAGACAGCAGGACCATTGGTCAAAGATGATGGGAGTCGTCACTCCTCAGAGCTTCCACAAGATACAGTATTGTCCACCAACTTGGTTGGCTTTGGAAGGGGGTTCAACCATTCATGGAGAATAAGGCTATCAATGGCTCGTTGACTGCATTATGGTAGGTTCATATTATACTCTTCTTTTCAGAGGCAGTGTGTCTCTCAATAATGACTATGGTGGGACACAAGTGTGAGGCTTCTTGTGGAGTATCCATATTGCTTGTGGAGTACCCATACTCAGGTGGGATGAGAATGCTGGACTAGATAGCATCATAAGTCTAATGCAGTGGTTCCCACTTGGGTCCTCAGATGTTCTTGGACTATAACTCCCAGAAGCCTTCGCCACCAGCTGTGCTGGTCAGGGTTTCTGGGAGTCGCAGTCCAAGACCATCTGGATTGGAAAGCACTGGTGAAATGCGGCAGGACCCTTCCTTTGTTCTTAGAACATCCGTGTCACACAGGTTGGTGTCCATTACTTTATTCAGATGGAGTAGAATTTAAAAAAAAATAGTGCCCGCACTGAATCAGGTAGCAAATTCTTAATTAGTTCAATCATTTTTCATGCAAATAGGTGCAAAACCCACAAATAGTAGGTACCGTCTGAGAAGAAGTATCATCTGGTGTGCACCACAGAAGTCGGAATGCCTCTTCTCTTGACTGTGTTGATTGCTTAAGAAGAATGCTCTTTTCTATGTGTATGTTTTTTCTCAAATTGAAATCCATGCTGGCCCATGAGATCAGTGGATCCATTGTTCAACTGACACAATTCATCACATAAGATTTGTTTAACCCGGTGATGATGCTAATGGAAACCAATCCATTTAATACAGATGACAAAGAATTGAAAGCAGAAGGCCCTGCCGAAAGATGGCAGAGAAGAGAGATCCCAAATAGGACACCGGAACAGGCTGTCATTCCTCCTCCACTGTGTCATGGATGCTGGCAGTCAATAGGACAGTGAATCCTGCCCAAATTTTAGGTGAAACATGACAGGGACTATCCCAGCTGCTGAAAAAATTCACAAAATTCATTCAGCCCCTTTCAAGTTCAAACTAAAAACACAGAGCATATTCAGTGCCCCTGTGATGTCAGCATCACCAGCATCATCCAGCAGTTACTACCAATCACAAAAAATATATAAAAATATATAGGGTGGGGGTGGATATAATTTTTCTAGTTATCAAATCATTGCATTTTTGTCCTGAGTTGCACGTCAACCCTACGGAAATAGACTTGTGCAACGTCTCATGGTGCTTCCGTGTTCTTCCACATGCAACAGACATCGTATATAGAAGAGGTGTTTTGTGTACATGCCTCTTTTACAAGATCCACCGGAACATGGACAACAGGTGCAGAAATAAATCCCTAAAAAAAACCAAAATCCCCTTCCACGGCTAACCAAGGAATCTGGGAGGGCTGACAAAGGTGGAACTAGAGGTTACTTTCTGTGTATTTCAAAAGACAGCCATTGCTTAGAGCCAGAGTTAATCATTTGCATATGTTTTGCATATGCCACATCCCATCTCTGTCTTTAGCAGTTAAAGAGATCACATAGCAAAACCGCTGAACAAAACCCTAGAGAAGAAAATGCCAAAGTAAAATGGGCCGATGCTCTGATTTAGTAGAAGACATCTTCTAGGTACCTAAAAACTAATATTCTTAAAACATATTACTGAAATCCTGTCGGGGAGGGTTTAGGTTGTGCATCAGGAATGATGTCATCATCTGTAGCAGATTGCCTCAGATTAAAGACCTTTTTCTATTTGAAGGGGCATGCAGCTTTGTCTCATTGCATGAGAGCAGTGAGCACCCTGGAATCGAAAAGGGAAGTCTTTAATCAATCACAAACTGCAGTCATTTGGCCTTTATTATAGGACAAGGAAAGGAAATCTGTGACCCTCTAGGTGTTACTGAACTGTGACTCCTATCATCCTTCTTTATCCACCATGCTCAACAACTGTCCTTCCTCACTGGCCATCCTTCCCATGAGTCTTCATTATTAACCATGCTCACTTGAGTCTGAGGGGTAATGGAATCTAATCTAATTCCCTGCTACAGGAATTTGCAATAGAAATATTCCATTAAGGAGATTCTGCAGGCAATATCTTCACTAGCCAGCAAATTTGCCTGATGCAAAAGGCAAAATCAAATTCAACCATATCTCCTTTGGCAAAATGAGCTACCGAAGGAAAGGAGAGAGATTGCCCTATGAGGAAAGACTGAAGGAACTGGAAAGTTTAACATGGAGAAAAGAAGACTGAGGGGAGAGAGGAGAGCACTTCTCAAATCCTTGAAAGGTAGTCCTACAGAGGAGGGGCAGGATCTGTTCTCCATCATCTCAGAGTGCAGGACACGTGATAATGGGCTCAAGTGATAGGAAGCCAGATTTAGGCTGAAAATCAGGAAAAACCTCTTAACTGTTAGAGCAGTATGACAATGGAACCAATGACCTCAGGAGATGGTGACACCCCAATGCTGGAGGCCTTCAAGAGAAAATTGGACAACCATCTGTCAGATCTGCTTTGATTTGGGTTCCTGCCTTGAGCAGGGGGTTGGACTCAGTAGACGTTAGGCCCCTTCCAACACAAATATTCTATGATTCTATGATTTTCAGTATGAAGAATGGAATTTCATGGAGGATTCCATTCATCTTTCTGGAGCTGATTCTCCTGCTAAACTGAACTTGCAATCAGAAAGGGTCTCAAAGTGGTGCTCAAATCACAAAGGGGAAATAGGGCCTGCCCCCTCAACAATCATGCATTTCAGATTTTAATTTAGGTGTCCTAAAAAACATACCCACTGAGGCTCGCCATATTAGCAATGGAGGAGAATCGCAGGATTTATAGATTTATACAAGTGTATACAATTGATAAATCTCTGGAATCAATGCAGTTTGCAGCTGGAAATCTGTAACATTTACAAATGCGATGTGGTCCATACACATGTCCCTCAAAGGCAGTTGAGCAATGCATACATCTGAAAAGTGCCGATGGCCATGCAGGAAAAATGTATGCATTAAAAACGGACACATTGAGAGAGATGTGTATGGAAATACATGCAAATATCCATGTGAGAGGTCAAAAACCATAATCCAGGATTGATCCAGGTTGCAGAGAGCTTCAAGTAGGAAATCAAAGAACGCCAACAAGCTCTACTTTGGATGGTTCATGCATTGTAGTAATCCAGATGTTCTCAAATCATAGCTCCCAGGGTCTTTTGCCACTGGCCAGGCTGACTCAAACAGATGGGAATTGAAATCCAACAACTTAGACAACCACAGGTTCTTCATCCCTAGACAGGTTGACTTTCTTGAGGTTCACAGTTCTGTTGTGGAAGTCGAGGTAAGCTAGCTTGCCCTTTACCTGATGCCTTTACTGCCTTGTCAAAGATAGATGAATTTTTTATTTGTGGTATGGATCATCCCCCAGGGGTGTAATCATCCCGTAGTTTTAACCTGGGACGTTCCAGGTCAAAAGTTCTAAAGTAGACCCTTGACCTTCTTGTAGATTTGAGGGTTTATCCCCATATTGTCAGGCGAGAAGCTTACGGACAAGGAACAGCAACAGAAGTGAGCAGGTAGCAAGTTCCATCTGAAAACATCTCGGATTGATTTTTAAAAAGGAAAGAAAAAGCTTTCTTATCTGGAATTCTCAATGGAAACCAGAGATAATGAAGGTTGTTCAGGTGGGACCCTGAAGGTCATGTAGCAGTTTGCTACGGTATGGTTTTTTGTTGTTGTTGTCGTTTGGTAACTACAATTCACACCCACAAATCATCCTTCCATTGGCTGAAGTAAGGCAGGCTAGCATCTCGTAAGCTTTCAATCATGCTCTGGCAGATAAGGAAACAGGCCATAACCTGAGAATGGAAGTTAAACACATGTAATCAGGACAAAATATGATTTATTAGGGTTCAATCTCTGCTCTGTTAGGATGCTGAGAGAAAAAGAGAGAGTTCCAGGATATGGCATTAGAATGAATCATAAAACATAAAAAGATAAAAAAAAACTTGTTGATCGTGGGAATTTGCCTATTAAAAGTCATACTATGTCAGCCTCCCACCATTATGCGCACAGGTCTGTTGGAGGGACATTAGCACCTTTAAATTTCAGGGTGAATGCCAGAACGTCTACTGTACCTACACCACAAAGACAGCCAGGTGAATTAGTCCCTAAACTCCTAGGGAAATTTTAGTGGAAACCACAGGCGGTAATGTCTATTCACCTGGGATGCTAAAGATCATGACCGCTGTTCATTAGACCCACTGTCACAACCACCATTCACAAACATTCTCTTATTACACAAGCTGTCCAAGACTTCTCCCCAGTCACAGTGTTGTTGAAGCTCCAGACAAGTATACATGGTTAGTATGCAAATGAAACATTTTGAAAATAGGGAAGGCCAACAAATAGGGCACAGTTTCCTTTTATATTTTTCTGTAACAGGAGAACTGGGTCCTTGTTGGTGTGAAAAAGCAAGGGGGCGCCATTTTGTTTGCGAGAATTGCCATCATTATCTCATAACAGGGAGCCATTATGACAAGGCCAGCCCTACCTTTAGGTAGAATGAAGCGACTAGCTTGCTGACCACAGTTGTGGCAAAGGATTCTCCATTTTCTCCACCAGCTGCCAGTCTGGTCATTCTGTCCACAGTGTTATTTCGTCCTTTTCCTTGGTCTGCGGAACGTCTTAGTTCAGCCCTGGATGAGGAACCTAGAACCAAGGACCTATTCTTGCAACCCCCATCCAAAAACAGAAGCATTCACCTAGACTTGTGAATGGGGGAATTCACATATTAATGTCATATTATGTCAATGTTCCTGTCAAAGAGTTAAGACAAGGGTGGCCTCTGAGACAAGAAGCATCCCCCAAACATCTCAAAAACTTTCTGGAGCCCTGTCGTGTTACCTTCTCCCTTCTCTTTGCTTCACCTTCAGCACTTCTCTTCAGTTCTAATGAGAAAAGATATTGCAGTGATTTGGGTTACCACCATGGTAAACCCTATTGATCAAATGGGTCTACTCCAGTTGGAACTCAAAATTTAATCTGCCGCGGCACATACCTTCTAGGCATACCTACCCAGCGGTCTTGGGTCTCTATGGATTTGTTCAATGACCAAAATGAACAATGTGCCTCTGAACCAATTGGGAAGTTTAAGAATTCAAAATTTTGACTCAGAGTGCATGGAATGTGCTGCCTTTTTCAATTTATTTCCCTTTCCCTCTTCCTCGTGTTATCAGCCCAAAGCATGTATGGATGAAACATTGGTGTAAATACAACTTCTAATGTGCAGGGCAAATGTGTCATGACTCCAAGCACATCAAGAATTCAGCTCCCCTTTCACATTGATGAAACACTACGGGGGGGAAACATCTTCCTGCAGCCATATTTGAAGCCCACGTGGAGTATTCTGGTAATTTTAGGAGGATTTAAATACCAGGAGGATTTTAAAAATAGGTGATCTCATGTATTACTTAAATTCCTTTAAAATATAGCTAAGCCAGACTACCTGGAATTGGGGGTCTTCTTGATCATTGAGTGTCATGGACATCTGACCCAAAGTCTTATCCTTGGTGATCCCACCATGTGGGTTTTCTGCAGTCACTCAGTCATCGTGACCGTGGGTGGTTCAGAAAGCAGCAGCAGGTATGAAACATTTGAATGTTTGCTGCACAGAACACAAAAATGGTCCGTCTGTGACAACTCAGAAGCAACAACCCCAAGGATGGCAGTGCATCAAAACAAAAGAAGTCCATTCATTGTTATTGTTCTTACATCCCATCAAGTCACTTCTAACGTATGACGACATTATGAATTAGTGACCTCCCAAGGTTATTGATTAGGAAGGAAGATGAGGATCTGGGTGGAATGGACATGAATTTCAGAAGCATCCATTTCCAGAAACAGCCGAAGGCATTTCTTCCGTAGAAAGCAAGTTAGGTGGCCGCACTTTGAGCAATGGGTTTTGAATGCCATTCTGGGATGTTAGACAACTGAAAAATGGGAACCACTTTTCAAGTTCACCTAGGACACTGGCTTCCAACCTGGGGTCCCCAGATGTTCTTGGACTACCACTGCCAGAAATCCTGGCCAGAACAGCTAGTGGTGAAGGCTTCTGGGAGTTTTAGCCCAAGAACATCTGGGGACCCAAGGTGGGGAACCGCTGACCTAGGAGAACTCCAGTGAGATAAATGAACGTGGTCTCACACAGCCCTCGTTCATTTCCAAGGATTTCACCAGAGTTCCCGAGAAACGTAAGAAAATGCTGAAGTCTTTTTAAGCCAGTCTTGTGCCAAACTGTGAGGGAATATCAGCCTGTTTCCCTCACAGCCCTCACGAATAGTGGGCGAGCCTCTCCGGTTGGGTCTCTGCTTCATGTATTCCATTTGAACAGCCAACTCTGACAAGGCTTCCACTACCTTTAGTTTATAATCTCCATTGCTTAAAATAGAGAAAGAATAAAATTCTTTTCTCTCCTTCCCCCACCCAGTTTTCTTTAGCTTCATATGGCTGTATCCCTTGTATATTTATATATTCTGTATTTATGTTACCAAAATGTAGTATTTTGTAGCTGTTCTGGTTTGTTTAACTTGTAAAATAATTAATAATATTAATAATAATAATTCTTAATATGATCTCCACCCACCCCCAGGTCATTTCACCTTTCAAACATAGCTCCTCACCCTTCCCCTTTCTTCCCTACACTTCCCAGCTTTCAAGATGTGTTGGTCCCCTTGCACCCATTACTGAGGACGGTTGACTGAACTCCTCCCCCCCTCCTTTTTATTTAATGACTCGCCCTTTCTTAAATTATTTATTAGCGTCGTCGTTGGGTTTCGTTCTTTCGTTTTCCCACGTTCAGGTCCTTTGGTTTGGATTCCTTTACTTTCGGATTTGTTTGCTTTTGCCTCGCCTCTGTCAGACGGGCAATTTAAACCTCGTGCTTCGCAGACTTATGTGTGTCGTTGGGCTTGTTTGGGTTTTTTTCTTATGAAAGAGAGAGAGAGAGAGAGAGAAAGAAAGAAAAAACACTTCCGTATATTTGTAAATAAAAGCTACCTGTAAATGAAATGGACTGTTTCTTTTGAAATATATATATATATGTATTTGTATTTATAAACTGTTTTCCACAGCTTGTGTATGTTCTACTAGATCAGTAATTCCCAACTTTGGTTCCCCAGATGTTCTAGGACCACAACTCCCAGAAATCCTGGCTAGCACAGTTGGTTGGTAGAGGCTTCTGGGAGTTGCAGTCCAAGAATATCTGGGGGCCCAAGGTTGGCAACCACTGCATTAGATCTTCTAGAAACCATGTTCATGCCAGTTTGAAAAAAAACCCTGAATTCCCCCCCAAAATCCAATGGCACAAAAATCAGGACAGCTCAGTTGCCAGGTCTGTTGACTTTATGGCTAGCCTTTGTTGCTGTGCATTTAACTGCACCTTCAAGTCCTGGTCACCACATTTTTGAAAAGTTTCTAACAGTGACAGGTGATCCTATATATTTTCCCCGCATGTCATCAGATGCTTTGCCAATTTAAAGTTGTCACCTGAGTAGCCTGGTTTGCCTAGCCTTCTGGTACCCGTGCAAAGTTATGACTGTATCTGCATTAGACAGCAAAGGGAAAAGATGGCATAAAAATTCAATGAACAAATAAAACAGTCACAGCCATTTGATACTGCTTTAACTGTCATGATGCTTTCCCCATCTAAGGTAGCTCATTAAGGTGCTGTGAAATCTCTGCTATAGCGCTCTAGTGGGCTCCTCTGAATTTGAGATACTAGAGTTCACCAAACTACAATTCCCACAAACCTGCAGGATGGAGCCATGACAGTCAGTGGTTATCAAATAGCAGTAAAAAGAGACTTGAGATGTGAGGAATACTTGTCGAATATCAATTTTTGATTATTTTTGCTGTGCCAGACATTAGAAATTATTCCCAACATCCAGCATAAACAAAGGCCCGGCCTCTTTTCTTTCCTACGCCATTTTTTGGCCGTTGGACCATGCCAAATTAACGCTCCGTTTACTGCCCTTTCCAGTAGATCCTGCGCAGGAGAGATGCCAGGAAAGATTCCATCCTGCACAGGAGTGGTTCCTTCCATTTTTTAAAAAAAATGACCAAACTTTTTCCAAGAAAGAAATCTTGTGAGATTTACCAGATCTCAAATCTTGTGAGACCTTTGCAGAGAAATCTAGCTAGGAGAAGAAAAGATGCTGCTGCTTCTTTTTTCACAGCCCCCCCCCCCCCCCCGAGTAAAGAAAGGCTGCAAAATTCACATACCCACGAGGTATATTCTCGGAGAATGAAACATTTCGCCCTCTACAAGAAATAATCCTAAACAGTGATTAATCGGAGACATTTTACCAAGCTGGGAATGAAGACTGATTTACACCCTACAGCTGTATTGAGCAAAAGGAGATTCAAAGCAAAACACGGGAGGGGGGGGAAGCATCTGGATGCTGAGAGAACATTCTCCTGCAAAATGTGTGTCAATGCACCTGGGTGTGTAGGTTCTCAATTTTCCCTCCCTTTGCTTTGAGCACCTCAGAAAATCAGATTATCCTCACAGAAGATTTGTCTTGTTGACTATGCTCCTTCATCTTAATTCTTAGGGGTACAGGAATTTCTCTTCCTGTTGGGTGTTTTGAATGTGTCTGTGATTCAGGTTGATCCCCAGAGCCAGGATTCCATTGTATACCTCCACCGGGTCCGGCTGCCTCCACCAGAATTGGTCATTTCTCCCCTTTAGCAGCTTTGCCTTTGTACTCGGGAAAACTTGTTTAGGAGGGCCCAGAAATCCTCCGGGAGCAGGTTTTGACGGTGCACGGGGACTCTGGCAGGAGGGGGACGGGAGGAGACAAGCGCCCATTGCACAGGCGATGGGGTGCCAAGCTCCTGGTTGGAATTTCGCCACCTCGACTCTCTGAACACGTCTTTCCACCCTGGGCGGCCATGCCGGTGCACCACTCCAGCCAAGCAAAGGTGGGGTGCCTGAATCTTGGAACACCCTTGTTCCCACACGCTCACCCTGACACACAAGACCAACACACCTGATCGGAGCTGTGTTCCCCTGTAGGGGAGGGAACACACCTGGGCCCCTCCATCGTCCAAGATGCTCTACCTTTCCATAGGGCAAGTTTCCCAGTAACCCTGCCTGGATAATTACTCCCGAGAACATGACGTTTGCATGAAATGCTTTGTTCCTTTCATATTGACGCGCCTCCCCCGTATTCCTCCGGGACATGTGCCTCGGCAAGTCAAGTAATGGTTATTAATCCTCCGTGCACCTCCAGTGGCCCGACGCCGGGCGTTCTTTCACCACCCGGTTGACAGCCACAAGGTTCACCCAAGGGGGATCCAGTGGTCCCCCTGCCGCAAGCCCAAGCCGTCCACCTCTTGGAGAGGATGAGTTACAGCTTCTCTGATGGCTTTGTGATATACCGTACATGGTACGCGACACCTTCCTTCGCACCTGCCTTGTCAGATCCCTATCATAAGAAGAAGAGATAAAGACCTCGCAGCATGTATTTCATCCCTCTCTCTCCCTTCCTCCCTCCCTCACTGTCACACCCCCCCCATTCCCTTCATCTCACATCTGGCCTTCAGCTACTTCCAAGGCTGTTGAACAGACTGGGTGGACCTCAGAGAAAACAGATGATGAGGGATGCAGAAAGCAGATGCAACGGCCTTTGCTCAGCCTCAGTGCCTCTACACTACTGAGTTATATAAATTTAATCCTGATTTGATGAGCACAGTTGCATCCTATGCAATCATGAGCTTCGTAGTTTAGCTCTCTGGTTGTTCATGGACCTGGACTATGCAGAAGTCTAGAATAATAATAATCATATGCCGTCAAGTCAATTCTGACTTATGACAACCTTTTTTCAGGATTTTCCAGGTAGAGAAGACTCAGAAGTGGTTGACCTTTCCCTTCTTCTGTGCAGCTTGCCCAAGGCCACCCAGGCTGGCTCTTCTCCCGGGAGGCCCAGTGGGGGAATCAAACTCCCAACGTCTGGCTCCACAGCCAGATATTTAAGCCACTGAGCTATCCAGCCAGCAGTCTAGAAAGGAACGCTAAATATATCACCAACAGACAGATAAAAAATCATTGGTATTCATAGATACATCACTTCTCGGACAACACATCCCAAAATCATCAACCCAACATAGCCAGCCAGAGCTGTGGGAATGCTGGGAGCAAAATCGTGATGAGGGACCTGCTGGGCCTTCAAAATGATGAGAAGCATTGCTCTGAAATTCTTCAATTTCTCTAATCATCAAGGGGGGAACCCATAATTTTCAGGAATCATTCAAGATCCTTGAAGGACAGCTTGGATTGGGGGATGGGGTGGCATCAGAGGCTTTTGAAATCAAATCCTGCCCATTGCCAAGGCAATGGTGCACTGTTGACCTTACATCCTCCAGGGTTTTCTGTGTACTCTTTCTATTCCTCGACTCCCGGCACCACGTAGGAAATGAATTCCGCAACAATATTTTCATTAGATTATGCCCGGCGTTCTCCATCTTAGGCACATTTGTAAGCGGGTTGTACATTCCAGTTGCTTAGGAAGAATAAGTCTGTGTGCCGGGTGGCTTGTTCAACGTATAAAGTGAATACAGAAATAAATGGGTTCCCCATATCGCACACACCTGTCAACAGCGGAGAGGGCCATGTTTTCAAAGGGGGGAGGGAAGTAAAGCCTAGAGAGATGTCGAAAGAGGGTTCACAATAGAGAAGAACTCAATCATTGCATTGGCATTGTGGAAGGAGTGATATATAATGGTGTTTATCTTGTTTTCTCCGTGCTTCTTGGACCAGGTCTGTAGGATTCACAGCCAAGCATTTGAAGAAAAGATTTGAGGAGAACACACCCAATGTTGTCTGTTTCTGGAAGCTAAACAGGGTCAGGGTGGGTTAAGACTTGAATGGGAGACCACCAGGAAACACGAAGGAACTCCAGACAGACCTAAAGGGGGAAAAAAGTTCTTGCTTCAAATCCTGACAAGCCACTGCTGGTCCAAATTGAGAATATTAGGCTAGAACACTGGTTCCCAACCTTGGGGCCCCAGATGTTTCTGAACTAAAACTCCCATTAGCCTTCACCACTGACTGTGCTGGCCAAGATTTCTGGGAGTTGTAGTCCAAGAACATCTGGATACCCAAGATTAGGAATCACTGGGCTAGACAGATGGCTCAGTATACTTTCTCCTTCATTCCGTCTCTTATTTCCATCTTGCAGGTCAATCCATTGACCGAGACAATTGCCCAGATTTCTAGACGTCTTGCTTCTTCCCATCACCAATCTCAATTTTATATTCTCTGGATCAGAAAAAGAGTGCCAAGGAGCCTCGTGATGCAGTGGTTAAACTGCAGTACTGCAGCCAAAACTCTGCTTACAACCCAGGTTCAATCCCAGTTAGCTGGCTTGAGGTTCACTCAGCCTTCTATCCTTCCGAGGTCGGTAAAATGAGTACCCAGCTTGCTGGGGAGGCCGTGTGTAGCCTGCATAATTAAATTGTAAACTGCCCAGAGAGTGCTTTAAGTGCTATGGAGTGGTATATTGGCAGCATGCTTTGCTTTCTTTTGCTTTGCATTGCATTGCAAACTCAAATGCTCACCACATTTGTGACTTTTTAGTGGTCCAAGAAAGATATTGCTGAACCCTGCATTTTATATCTACTCACGGGTCTTTTTTTTTTTTTTTTTTTTTGCCTTTTCTATTTTCCCAGCCTCCTCATCAGCTATGTAGTAGAAATGGGGACCAAATGGCGTTCTCCACCTGGCTCATGATTAACTATGTTAGCTAAGACCTGTGTTCAAGTCCTACAATATCCGGATGGTGACATGGGCACCACCTTTGCTATAAAGGCAGGTTCTCGGTGTCCTGGGATTTAATTAGACACTGCCTCATCGTATATAACTCCCCGCAATATATCTATCCTATCTTAAGGTCCTATTCTGAGTGTCTTGACTATGCAAGTTAAGAGTATCAACTCAAGGAGCACAGCTTGTAAAGCGGAGGCTTTAGGGAGCTCCAGGAAAAAAAATATATTATAGAACAACCTCTCTAACTAAGTTGACTCAGAAAAAAATGAGCGAGATGCTCTGGAGTTGTAGCCCAATCTCCCAGAGATGCTCCAGGCCTGTAGAACAACGTCTCGAGGAAGTTCAGAGGTAAGTGATCTCTCTGAGGAGCACCAGAGTTGGTAAAGACTAGGGGTATATATACTCTTTTTTGTTTCATTCATGGGTTTTAAGCACAAGAAAATGCAAAGATGTTTCTCCTTGCTTGCAACACTGCAAAAGTTTTATTGTCAATCTCACTGAGATGTTTTGACTGGTGAAAATGATTGGTTGTTTCGGAGCAAGTAGCGCAATAGCGCTAAACAGCGATAGCTTTTGCGACCAACAGCCTATCCAAGAGCGGAGAGCTGGACCTCAGAAATCCACCTCACAGCCCTGCACGATAGGACCGTGTAATCGTTTGATACCAGCACTTCATGTCCTCACTGTGTGCCACAGAAGGGGTGTGTACACACATGTAGCCGTTTGATTGGCAGAGGAAGGGAGGGGGAAAGATTTCAGCAAAGGATCAGATGGTTAAATGTGTCGGCTGCCATTGCTCTAGGGAAAGTATTCTTGTCAAGCTGCCAAATGAAACCCTGGGTGATCCTGCTTGCTCTGGCAGCACTTGGCAAAGCTGCTCTCGGCAACTTTCGCTCTCCACGCCCAGTTCTTGTGAGACTCTGGAAATTTTCATCCTCTGGGAATCCTTCCTGGCCCTCTTTTTCTCCCCCCACAAAGTTTCCTTGCACCCACATCGTGGCACACTCTGGTCTGCGATGCTTCCTTAACTCCTCATTTCACCAAGCTTCGGAGCCTCAAGATAAGCCTTTCTCTTGAAGAAACAAATCAGAAGTAAACTGAGCACGTTTGACTGGGACCTCGGCATCGGAGGTTGGAAGTGAGTGCGCACATGTGCGTGTGTGTGTGTGTGAGGGAGAGAGTTCCATTCTAGACATGCAAGAAATATTTTAACAAGCATATTTGGGATTCTTCCAGACTGGGATTAGCATACATATTTTAGCAAGCTAGATGCTGGAACAGAGAAGAATCATCTACTCCACACACTCAGCTTGGTTTCATAAGACATCCTCCCTCCCCAGGGAATCTTGGGAGTTGTAGTTCGGGGTAGGAAGGATCGGCTAGGCACCCCTAACATCATATAATGAGCTCCCCTGTTCAACCCAAATCCCTGCAATTTAAGGAGGGGGAACGTAAAAATGGGATAAAACCTGTAAGAATCTGTTGTGCTGTAACAGAGTAAGGCTAAAATTCCCTCACCAAAAAGTGCAGCAGAAGAGAAATTGTATAAGCTCTCCCCACCCCTGTCTGGAAAGCTCCCTGTTGTGCAGCAGTTAATAATCTTAGAACTGCAGAGCTGGAAGGGACCCTATAGATCATCAAGTCCAGCCCCTGTCAGGGAGACCCATTGGGGAATTGAACTCCCAGCCTTTAGTTCCGCAGTCAGAGACCTCAACCACTGAACTATACAGCAGTTCTTAATAATCTTAGAGTTGTAGAGCTGGAAGGGACCCTATGGATCACTGAGTCCAGCCCTTTTCAAGGAGGTACAGTTGGGAATTGAACTCCCACCGTCTCGCTCCGTAGCCAGAGACCTAAACCGCTGAGCTATCCCACCCTAGTTGCAAGATCACACAATAGAGAAACCACTGGAATGAAGGTGAAATTTCTGTGATTCTCCTTCCATGTTTAGACCACAACATATCAGCTTAGGGTTGGTGGGTTGGTTGGTTGGTTGGTTGGTTGGTTGGTTGGTTGGTTGGTTGGTTATTTTATTAGAAATAATGGTAAGAAATCAGCCTTCTTGGAGGTGATGATCCTAAAAAAAAGTTTCAGAAGGAGTCCACAAAATATATATATATATATTATATTATATACATATATATAAAAAGATAATTATGGCTGCCAACAAGAGATTTTGAAAACATAGTCCATTATGGGGTGCAAACATTCTTCTTGGTTCAGAAAAAAGGCAACCAGCATATGGTTCCTGGGTCCTCAAATATCGCAATCCAAAACCCGACAAAACCAAGATCTGAATGTCGGATAATGCAAAACTAGCAGATGTGCCCATTATTCATAGAGAGGGGGGGGGGGGGTTCTTTTGAGGCCAAAACTTCGTTCTTCCATCTTTCTCAGTTTCTTTGGTTTTTCCTCCCTTCATGGTTTCTTCAGAAACATAAGAGAACTGGGATGTAAATATCTCCCACTCCCCATGGAAATTACAGCCCGTACCCAGAGCAAAGCTCCAGCCTGGGTAGTAAAATCAAAGATGTTGACACCTCTGGATTTCTTAGCCTAGACTGTCAAATGTTGAATGCTTGTTTATTGACCTGAGTCCGTATCCAGTCTTTGTTTGACATTGTTGTCTTGGAAAAGCTTTCTGGCTGCTCAACCCGGTTTTCTAGCTACCAACCTCCTTGGAGTTCTTTTTAAGCCAAATCTGAGAAATTAAACAACAGGGCTTCCCCAGTCCACACTTTCTTGAAGTTCGCCTCAGAACCATGAATATATTTTCTCAGGCAGATGGTTGGAATGAATATATTTCAAGAGCTACAGTGCCTGAAAAAAGAATGATGGTCTTTTAATGATGTAAGCCACTTTTATATACTCATTGTTTTTAGCTTCAAATAGTGTCTTTTAATGGAATAAGCTGCCTTAGGTGCTTTTTAAGGAGAGAGGGAGGGTAAAATATTATAAACAAACAAACAAGCAAGCTTCTATCTGAGGGGCGAATATCAAGCTAGATGAATCAGTGGTTCAGTTTGTTAGAACATAGCTTTCTATTCTCTAAAAATAAAAGTGAAACACAATATTCTTAGTTGTAGAAGGAGTCGTCGTGTTGGTCTGCACAAGCATTAGAGGTAAAAGCAAAACAGAAATAAAAAGTAAAAATATTCTTACATCAGAGGTAGGGTCTGTGGGTGATAAGGGTGGGGAAAACCACAGTATTATTATTTTTGCCTGCGTCTGATGTTTTTAAAAGCTGGGATTCTTCCCATCCCGAGTAAGAAAGTAAATCCCTGCTTATTTCGTTTGGGAAGATATGAATAAAAAGTGTGAAACAGATTAGTGGGGGTCTAGGCAATGAAGGGGGGTTGTCCCCATATTTTGCATTTGGCCCAAAGTATTTTTATACAAAACAAAAGGGTTTTTTCCCCCCCCAGACACTAAACATATGTTTTTGCTTATGCTGCCTGTGTTTGCTTATGGTGGTCTTTTTACTCTCTCAAAGCCTGGACAAATTTTTCAAAGCTTGGCAGAATTTTCAGTGTGCCTCTTGATCATAGAATCATGGAATAATGATGTTGGAAGGGGCCTGTGAGGCCATCCAGTCCAACCCCCCTGCTCAAGGTGGCTGCGTCAAGAACCATTTTTTCCACATGCATGACAATGTTTGCAAGCCTCCCTCCTTAAACCTGAATATAAATTTTGATGGATTCCTCAGAAATGGATGGAAACGAAAATCTTCCCTAGCAGCACTAGTGAAAAACAATGGATTTGTTCTCTGGAAGTTGAGTCATGGCAACTGGAAAGAGGTCCAGTTGCCATGACTCAACTTCCACATAACCTCATCTGGATGATTGAGAATCTTCACAGACAACAGATTTGTTGGTTTTCAGCAAGAAGAAACTCCTGTTCTACCTGTCTACTCAGTGCTAAAGGTAAAGATCCTCTTAGAAAATAGAAATAAGTAGAGAACATGTTTTCCAAATGTACACAGTTGGCATTAGAGATGGGCATGAATCAGAAAAAGGGTGATTCATTTTGATTCATGATTCGTCAAGGTCTACGAATCAGGAAGAACGAATTTACGATTTTCTTCTGACAAATTGATTCTTCAATTTGTTTTTTACTTTAAAATCCTATAAAATGGCATCTAGAGACACCAAATTCACAGGGAAGCTTCCCCTGACTCTCCTCTACGATCCCTCTAAGTTTGGTGAAGATTGGGTTTCCCCAAGTCAGGTGCTAAAAGGCACTTTCCTGGTGGGGGGCCCACTTTATGAGTATATAACTCAGACATCTGAAACCCAGTCTTCACCAAACTTGGAAGGGTTGTAGAGGAGTGTCAGGGGAAGCTTCTTTGTTATTGTAGTGTCTCTAAGTGCCTGGGGGGGTGTTTTATAGCCCAATGAATTGACAAATCAGAAATCGCTAAAAATTCATGGATTAGTATTTGTTGAGGGCATCGATACAGATGACGACAAATCGGTGAATTAGCAATTTTTGATGAATTTTGCAATTCATTTTTAAATTTGTGCCCATCTCTAGTGGGGATACAAGATATAACACACAGTCCTTATTTCACCATCTAATATTTAGCCCCTGGAGTCTTTGAAAGAAGACACTTTAACCCCCTCCAGCAGGTCCAAAAACATCCTCTTAAATCTCTCCAACACTGGATCACCCTGATCATTCAGCACAGTTCTAGATTATTTTTTACATTAACTAGGTTGAGGATCTCTTTCTGTCGCTGAGTCTCTCAAAGCCTTGAGCTCTGCCTGTAGGACTCTTGAGCAAGGAAACAAAAACCTGAGAAACCTCTCTGCTATGACCCCTCTGATCATTTCTTGATTAAGCCTGAGCCGTGGTTCGACTGCAGTACTGCAGCCGAGACTCTGCTCATGACCCGGGTTCAATCCCAGGTAGCCGGCTCAATGACTCAGCCTTCCATCCTTCCGTGATCGGTAAATTAAGTTCCCAACTTTCTTGGGGGCACAATGTGTAGCATTTGTAATTAAATTGTAAACCACCCAAAGAGTGTGTTAAATGCTGGAGGGTGGTATATAAGCAGCACACTTTGCTTTTGCTTTGCTTTGACCGGTCTAGCAAAGAATTCATACTGACGCTGACCCCACCAGACTTCAGGGGGCAAAGGTTTTTCCCAAGGATTAAGTGTTCTTTTAACAATTTATTCAATGCGCCCAGCACAAATATTCTTTTCTTTCCATTTCAGACCTCGCCAGGCTGCTCTCCTGGCTTTCGGCTCCCTTGTATAAACACCACGGCTGAGGAAAAGAGGCAAACCTTTTGCTCTCTGGTTATTTTAAGCTTCCTCCACCTGATCTCAGTTGGTTTCCAAGGGGGCTGATGGAGCACAGGTCTGCCATAGCAAAACCTTAAGGACTGGAGGAGCAGCTTCAGACAATGCCCTACCAGATGGTGAGAGATCTTCTTCTTCATCATCGTCGTTGTCGTCGTCGTCTTAGAACTGCAGAGCAGGCATTGGACCCTATGGATCATCGAATCCAGACCTTCTCGAGGAGGCCCAGTGGGGAATTGAACTCCCAACCTCTGGTTCCACAGCTAGAGACCTAAACTACTGAGCTATCCAGCAGTTCCCATGTTGGTGAGGATGCTTTTTGCTCAACGTACACAACAGCATAGTCGTGGGGTTTGCACAAAATGAGGACAGCCGCTGCTTTGCTTTCACAAGCTTTGGGGGATCAGAAGCACTGGATGGGTTGCCTGTATCTTTCTGGGGGAAAAAAACTCAGCCATTGCCCTCTGCGTGGCTGTATTCTTCATCTCAAAGGGGAAAGGATGCTAGTTTTGAGCAGAGATGAAATAACTTTACCTATCTTGCATGCAAGCAGCTGCCTTTCCTACTCACTTCTCTTTTGAGGCTTTCCACTCACCACCCTCTGTCCTAGGACATTGTGGTGCTGTGACTGGTAGACTAGGAATGTTTGCAAACATTTTCTATCAACTTGTTAGATGAAGGAGGTCTCACTTCAGCACACCAAAGTCAAATCTCCTACCCCCGGGAGCTTCAGAGATGTCAAAGACTACAGACTACATGCACCCCCTTTTCTTTGCTTGAGCTCATCTGACAGTTGAGCTGAACAAGCAAAGTCACTATACTCCTGCAAATGTTTGTGCTCTAATTTTAATTTCTTTCCATTTTGGCACTTAAATGTGTTAGGAAAATAGGTATCCAGTGCTGGCTTAGAGTTAGACTACGCCTCCGAACATGGTATGTCACACCTTTTTGGCACCACATGTCATAAATCAACAAATGTGTGCTCCAGACGTGAAAGGAGTCAGGATTAGAACTCAGATCCGGGAGCATTTCCTGCCTGTGAGCTACCACTTCCTTTTGAGCCGAGCTGCATCAGAACAGATGCCTTCCCAAATTAGCTCAGTCCAGTCCCTTCGCCTTCAACACCTGGCATCCTGCAGAGCTCAACACCTGGGTACAGCAAAGGCAGTTTTTAAAAAAACAACCCTGTAATTGTCAATTATGAGATAATGATAATAAATACACCCACAGGGAAAGTTTCTTCCTAATCCTCATCACTCAACAGCTTGTTTACGTGTATGGGAAGGTGGATTTGCATTGTATATATTGAAGAAGGAGGGGGCAGAGAGAGACCACAATAGATACAGTTTTGAATGTTTAATAAAAGATACGGATTATAAATTCTTTAAATACGAGAGAGAGAGAGAGAGATTCCGCTCATGGTTTTAAAGAGAATACTTTCAGATGTCTTGCAGCATTTCGAAATTCCTGACATTTATTTGGGGTCAAATGAGATGACAAAACGTCATTAGGAACAAGACTCGCTTAGCACCTTTTTTAAAAAAAGAGTCTGTTTATCATATCATGCGCTTCTCTTCAGCTCCGTATCTTGCATGCCGAGGAGCTTTGTTTGGTGATTCGTCCATGGAAGGTAAACAAGGGTCGTGTTGCAAGTCTGATTTGCCCAGCCTGGTAATTGCTTCAGAAATTGTGTTGGGGAAGTAAGGGGAAAAACCCTTGCTACTTATAGGTAATATACTTGTTTTGTTGTTGTTATGTGCCGTCAAGTTGTCTCCGACTCATGACAACCCTATGGAGGAGTAATCTCCAAAAGGTTCTGTCTTCAACCACTCTCCTCAGCTCTTGTAAACTCAAGCCTGTGGCTTCCTTTAGGGAGTCAGTCCATCTCATATTTGGTCTTCCTCTTTTCCTGCTGCCTTCCCCCTTGCCCAGCATCAGGGTCTTTTCCAGAGAACATGTTTGCCTCCAGAGAGAGTTCAGGCTTGATTTGCTCTAGGACCCACTGGTTCGTCTTTTTGGCAGTCCATCGTATCCGCAAAGCTCTCCTCCAGCACCACATTTCAAATGAATCTTTATTTAAAAAAAAAAATTGGTGATCTAGAAATCCAATTAGATCACCAAAAATATGTCTCACTGTTTTATAATGCAACATACACCTCAAGGAAAGCTTTCACCAATTTTACCCTCTTTGCCGAATGCAAAACAAAAAACAAAAAAATCTAGAACTTCTAGAGGGCATGAAGATGATGGTCCTTCCAGTGGGGCAGAGGGTTGTAAAGTGCTCCTTACTTCCACCTTACACCTAATTTTCTGTTTGTTTACTCACTTACTTACTCAGATTATCTTCATTAGCATCCCATCTCTCTCCACAAACTGGGACTTAATCCAGTTTACCCTACAGTTTTAAAAGAAATACAAATTAAAACACAGTGGGCAGAATCTTTTCCCCCTTATGGGATCCCAGAAAGGTGTTTATGGTGGCAAATGCGCAGGCTTCCCCCCCCCCCCCCCCATTCCAGCAGGGTGTCCTTCACATGAATGGTTGGAAGGACCAGAATGGCCCTAGCAGCTAGATGGGTAGTATAGAAGTCGAATGAATGAATGAATGAATGAATGAATGAATGAATGAATGGAATGAATGAATGAAGTGAAGTGAAGTGAAGTGATGGCTGGAGGTAGTCTAGGTTCTTGGATCTCCAGCAGTCCAATGCAAACAGGCAGACCCCTACCTGTCTCGCAGCAAAAATTTGCACCCTCTGCATTTCAGCGTCTTGGGTCAACATCACGTCTTAGTTAAAGCTGTGGCTATAGCCGCACAAGCTATGGGATTTGGGAAAATGTACTCCAAAAAAAACTTCTAATCTCTGGATGAATTCTTCAGGAAAAGACCTTTCCTAAAAGATTTAGAAAGGTCCCCTAGAACCATCACCCACCTGTTTCATTTCAGGGCAGGTTTTGCCAGGGATGGGGACACAAGTTGTAGGACTCCTTGTCAAGTCAGACTTAAGTCGTACTGGCAACTTGACTCATCCTCGACTTGGTTTTTCTTTTTTCCTTTCCCAGTGACTTAGACACGACTCGTGACTCAGAAGCCACCAAATCCTCCTTTCCCCCCCCCCCCTTTGTTTTTAATAGGGACTCGGACTTGGGATTTGGTACCAAAGGATCATAGACTAGTGACATCGGAAGGGGCCTATAAGGCCATCACGTCCAGCCCCCTGCTTGATGCAGGAATACAAATCAAAGGATATCTGCCAGGTGGTTGCCTAAGTTTCTCTTGAAGGCCTCCAGTGTTGGAGCACTCACCCACCTCTCGAAGTCATGGGTTCCATTGGCGTACTGCTCTAACAGTTACAAAGTTTTTTCCTGATATTCAAACGAAATCTGGCTTCCTGTCACTTGAGCCCATGGTTGCATGTCCTGCACTCTGGCATGATCGAGAACAGATCCTGCCCCTCCTCTGTAAGTCTTTGAAAAGTGTGATCCTATCTTATAAAGACTCAGACTTGGGACTCAGACCCAAAGACTTGCCAACATCCCTAGTCTTTGCTGATGGTGCTCTGCCACCTTGCTGAGCATGCTTTTCCACTACCCTAAGCAGTGTGACCTCACTCCTTTCTGCCTTCCATATCACTACATCTTGTGAGTTTTTTGACTCTGTTCTTAATAACTCCAGTTCTCCCTGGCCCTTAATTCCCAAACCTATCTGAAGTATCCTCCGTTTCAAAGGATGCTTGCAGAACCACCCTTCATCAGCAAATGGGAATATTAGACTCCACACCCAAAAAGACGGTTTTGAACCTTGGGGTTCTGTAATTAAGGAAACACAGTCACCACCAAGAACGAGAGAAGCTACTGATCCTGTCTCTTTTTTCTTTTTCACTGCCTTGAAAGAACCTCAGGGTGCTCGGCGGCCCTCTAACTTGCCCACAACATTTGACGCATCGGGTTGTGGTGCCTTATAAAAACCGGTATGTCACAAAATGCTTTGGGGTTGTCATAGAGGCCAAAAGGAAGTGGCAGAAATGAAAGGCTAATTGAATTTAAGGATCAAAGAGTGCAATCTCTGAGCTTGTTCTCCTTCAAGTAAGGTGTGTTCGTGTGCTAATGTGTACAGAAACACACACCCACACTTCACCCAAAGTTGGAAACTTTCTATTGCAGATGTATACTGAAAAAGAAGGGTCTTGTAGCATTTTTCAGAATGTGGCTCTAGCTTTTCCACAGGTCTCTATCTTCCTTGCCGTTCCTTAATTCTAAAAACCTTCCTGGTTCAACAAGATCCAGCAACACCATGTAGATTATTCATCATGGCCAAATCCTCTTGCGTAGCTACTCAAACGGAGTAACCTTTGGAGGCACAATGCCTTGAGTTAAGAAATCGACATAGACATTATCAGTTGCATGCTGATTCATACAACTCAATAAGCAGCTGATAATGTCTACGGTGATTTCTTAACTTGGAACAATTGGCCCCCAAAATTTACACTGTTTATGCTATGACGGCATCTTTGGGTTACATCTCTGGACAAATGAAGGCGCTGTAGTGTGTGCTCAATAGTCAACAAAGGAAGAGACAGGAGATAAAGCAAGAAACTGGAGAGGGCAATATCATATGCCAGTTGGGTATATAGAGATGGATCAAATGTTTTAACATCCCAATGACGCGCAACTTATCCCAACATAACATCCATGAAATTCCATGTGGTCCTCCGTGATACAAAAATCACTTGGGTTGTTTTGCCCCATTTCCAAAACATTTAGCTATGAGTCACAGAAAGTTGCAGGGTGGCAGTGGGTGTGTTTTAGTTTGGGACCAATTAAAGGAGTGGAAGACGTATCCTCTCATTCAATGGTGATCAGGTTTCCATGTCGACATTTCTATGTGTTTCCAGTGCCCGTGGTAGCTTAAAGAGAAGGAACAGGGCTCCTCTGCTCAGACCACTAGCCTCCCCTGTGTCTTGTCCAAAAAGAGGGGTCAAGCGAAAACTTAATAAGAAGTTCCATTTACTCTACAACAGCGGTTTCCAGCCTTGGGTCCCCAGAGGTTCTTGGACTAAAACTCCCAGAAGCCTTCTGCACTCGCTGTGCTGGCCAGGATTTCAGGGAGTTGTAGTCCAAGAACTTCTGGGGACCCAAGATTGGGAACCACTGATTTAGATGTACTTTACACCCACGTTTTGTCAAAAAAAAAAAATTTGAAAGTGGTGTTTGTGGTGTAATTTTTCCTCCCTCCCTCCTTCTCTCCCTCCCTTCCTCTCTTTCTTTCTTCCTTCCTTCCTTCCTTCCTTCCTTCCTTCCTTCCTTCCTTCCTTCCTTCCTTCCTTCCTTCCTTCCTTCCTTCCTTCCTTCCTTCCTTCCTTCCTTCTGTCCAGCATCACCTCCTTCCTTCCTTCCTTCCTTCCTTCTGTCCAGCATCACCCCTTCTTCCTTCCTTCCTTCCTTCCTTCCTTCCTTCCTTCCTTCCTTCCTTCCTTCCTTCCTTCCTTCCTTCCTTCCTTCCTTCCTTCCTTCCTTCGATATAGAAACCACAGGGCCAAGCTGAGTGTCTTTTTCCTACAACCTCTCCATTTAACCAGTTGCACATCTTCAAGTAGCCAAAGGGTGCATACAGACCATAGCTTTTACCCCTGGATGGAGGTGAGGCCCAGGCATCATCGATGCCCTTCGCTCAGCACTGCAGGCCAGGCCGGAGGCGGGGGGCGGGGGGAGAACAGGGGACACAAAAGCCAGATCAGATGTATCCCTCTCTCCCATTGCAAAGCAAGAGGTGACATCCCGAGCGAGGGGGTCAACCGAATCGCGCCCGATTGTCACAAAACCGTGTTCCTCTATTGTTCCAGATACGCGCACCAGCTGAGCTGAATGGGACTGGGCTGGGGTGTAAAGAGGCGTGGAAACGGTGGGGGGGGGGCTGGAGCGATCAGCCCTCAGGCTTGATCCCAGCTGTATCCTCTCCGACGGCTCTTTGTTGCGGCCGACAAAAGGCCAAAGAAAGGGTTTTTGTCCTCCCAAGCGGCTGGAGCAGGCGCCCTGTCTTCTGCTGATGGGCACAAGCACAATTAACCGGATGGCATTCGTTCAGCTTCTCCTTGCCACTGGGCGGTATCAGACTCAGCACTTGCCCTCTTCGTCCCAGCCCTGCCCTGGAGCAGGAGCAGTCTCTCTGAGAGCAGGATGAGAAATGGATGGTGGTGGGGTTCAGGGATGACTCGGAGGCTTCACAACACAAAGAAGGGCCCGGTGGGTGATTTGCCACCACAAGAACTTCTGAAGAGCTTTCTCAGTCAGCAAATACGGGATTCGGGGCTAGCTCTTGGATGTGTTTCATATCACAGAAGCTGCCATTGCGCATCAGGGGGCGTGAGATTTTTGACTGTTTTCTACTACATAATTCTCCCTTCTAGTTTTTTAACTACACATCCCATCATTCTCTGCTGTCATAGACAGACACCTACAGAGACCTAGATGTCGCTTATCGAGGAGAAAAGCTTTGAGGCCGACCTAGGCCTAGCTGCACCGACCTTCCTGTGAAGAAAGGAAGTTGTCCCACAGCTAGCTGGGAACTTCCTTTCTGAACAGGAAGCTAGGCAGGCCTAGGCCTAGCAGGAGAACATTCAGGCTTAGGCCTTTCTCCCAGGTGAGCCACGCAGGTGTCTATATATCTGGTGAAACTCTTATCATGGAAAAAGCTCCCTTTTATGATGCAATGCATGCCCGTGGGCTAGCCCTGAACCCTGCATCTGATGATTTAGACCTCTCTCCCTGCGGTAGGCTCTGGCCGTTGCCTTCCAAACTAACACATCTTCAGATCCATACTGTTTCCCTCAATCTTCTTTTCTCTGTGAGAGCTCAGCATCCCACAGCACCGTCTTGTTCTCCTGAGTGCCCGTCTGCCCAGAGGTTCAACTGCGCCCGCTTCAAAACACGGTTGCGAAAACATCCTTTCGATCTGGGCTCCCGGCAGGGTGTGCGTCTGTGCCGTTCTGAAGAATGCCTCCCATTCAGTAGCTGAGTCCACACTACGGTACTGCCCCTTCCTGATGTTAATCCTATTTTTCTGCTAAGGATTAACTCTGCATCTACATGCATGGGTGTTACATTCAAGTGTTTTTCTCCCCCTCCTATGGCAAAGAAAAATAGATCGCAGATCACAATGCACCCATTGCCGACATATGTTGATCTTAGCCACAGCTTGGCATTTTCCATATCACATATACCACCCACGCCTACTGTTCTATATTTCATGTATCCCCATCATCAACTGCAGAGCCCCATCGCGCACTGAGACAGGACTCCCACAATGGCTTGAGTCTTCTCTTACAGGCAACCCATAATACCCTTACTCTGAGAGATGAAAGCACACCTTAATTAGATTTACAGCTAGCAGGCATGAGGGGTGGGTTGTTAGCAGTGCTTTTGCCATAGCCGTTTACTAAGCGTAAAGAGGTTTCACGCCTTTACTCACCAGGGACAATTTTGATTCGTGCAAGACGTAAGACAGATTTGCAAAAATTAAATCTGTCTTCTCTATCTTCTAAGCAGGGGCATGAATCATAGTAGAGATTGTTCGCCTCTATATAGCCATCCTCTTTCAGTATCTTTCACATCTTGCTTTCGTCCAGTTGTCCTCTCGTCCATCACAACTTTTTAGCACAAGGTTGCTAGTCATGCAAGTCCATCTGAGAAGAAAACGAAGCTTGGTTCCACAGACAAGGATGTCAGAAAGGTAGGAAGAGCAGTTCGTTAAACCCATACAGGAGCGATTAGCCCAACGGTTCCCAAGCTTGAGTCCTCAGATGTTCTTGGACTACAACTCCCAGAAGACTTCCCCACTAGTGAGGATTTCTGGGAGTTGTAGTCCAAGAACATCTGGGGAGCCAAAATTGGGAACCCTTAGATTAGCCCAACCCAAAGAGGCACTCAAAAGGGTGCAAGCTTTCGAAATTTCTAGCCCCTTTGCTAGGGAAGACGTTCCAAAAATACGCACCAGGAGGAAAAAGAAGGGAAGGTCTGCTATTAAGTCCATGTGATCCACATTGTACCTTTGAGATATAACAGAGGGGGAAAGCTAGGGAAATAAACCCATGGTCCTTTTCTGATGAACCTATGGTGCTAGATTTTCATCTAGAGTAGACCAGGAACATTCTGCAAGATGGAACTTTGGATAGCTTCACTTTCATCATTTTTGTCTCCAGAGAGAGTTCAGGCTTGATTTGCTCTAGGACCCACTTGTTTGTCTTTCTGACAGTCTATCGCATCCACAAAGCTCTCCTCCAGCACCACATTTCAAATGAATTGTTTTATTTCCCTATCAGTTTTCTTTTTCTTTCACACCCCTATATGGTGATTGGGAATACAAGCGTGTGGATGATCTTGGTCTCAGTCTCCAGTGAGACATCCCTACACCCGATGATCTTTTCGAATTCCTTCGTTGCTGCAAGACTAAAGTAAATATGTTGAATCACTTGTGAAATGGTATATCGGCCATTATGTAAATCCCATTGATCTGCTTCTCAAAGAAAGGCAATATATAAATGCAATCAATCAATCAATCAGTCAGTCAGTCAGTCAATCAATTGTACAAATTTGCAATTGGATTTAGGTCTTTATTTTTAATTCCATTTGGTAACCACTTACATCTGATTTAGCTGCACACCTACTGTTATCATCTATAAACTGAGTGATTTGCAATGCAACCAGTCGACAATTGCAGTGTATGATTTTGAGAAAGATAATCCAGACAAAGGAGAACATGGTTACCTAGAATGATAAAACTAGCAGATTAATTACACAGTCATTTACATAGTCTGAAAAGTGTCGTCATTCTTTGGGGAAGGTAATTTATCCTGAAGAGCGGTGAGGATAAATAGTTAGCGCAACAAGAAGAGAGACTGGAAGAAGGAAATGGTGGTTGTTTTATGCCCAGCAATCGCCAAAGAGAGCTTTCTTTTCCAACAGCAAACTAGGCCGAAGCTTGGTCTGTCCTAGGCCATGAGGCCTTCCAGTCCAGGTGAGCACAACACAGGTGTCTGGCTCACAGGGGGAACTCCAAAATGGAGAATTATTGGATTTAAAGTCCAAGCAGTAATGAATGCACATGCCTAGTGTGGACCTGTAGACCTGTTGCTTGAGAAATTCCGGGCGTTATAGCTCCAAAACCCAAATCGACACACCTCTACCTTTTTCTGTCTTAAACAGGCTCCCAAACTGGAACTTTTCCACTTAGGAGAATGACTCCTGTCTCTTGATCAGTGGAACAAACCATCTTCGAAGGAGGTGAGCTTTCTTTCTTTCTTTCTTTCCAGTTTTTTTCAACAGATTTTGGCTGACCACGTGTCCGAATTAGATTTGCTGTGTTTTTTTCCGAATTGCCAAGGGAGGAACGAAACGAAGCTTCGCGCGCCTTCGTGTCCTCCTATCCTATGATCCCGTGGATCCTTTTGGTTGCCCTTTTCTCCACCTTCCACAACCTTAATGTCTCATCAACATGCCTTTAATAGGAACCGTCTCGCCCAGCTTGGCACCGAGAAACAGACCCACGATGGCTGCAGCCGTTGGGGAGGAAAAGGCAGCCAAGAATGAAAGAGGCCAACGTTGAATCTCCCGTCGAGGTTTGAACACTCCTCTCTGAGTTAACTTGCAAGACGAGTCTCCTCCGGGGCATGTTCTCAGGTAAAAGAGGGAAAACAAGGCTCTCAAGTCAAAACGGCAGGCTGGCATTAGGGTGCTTCTCTCCCAAAAGCAGTTCATGACTCACTGGGACACCTCTAGGCCGGTTTAGAGCTTCCTGCTTGTTTTGCATGGGGCAGATAAGATCGGGGGCTCATGGGGAGCACCTGAAGCCTTCCTTCAGCCTCCCACAAAAGTTTTTTCCAGAGTGGAGGAGTTCCACAAGGTTCCCTCTGATTTTCCCAGGTTTTGAAGTTATCCAGTGCAGCTTTAGCTGCTTTCTCATCAAGTCAGATCACTTAACAGGGTTTGGAAATCCTCACTTGGCTTGGCCTCGCCTGGAAGGATGAGATGCGGTGACCTTACTTTCATCACCCCGATGATTTTTTGTTTGTTTGCAACGTTGTGCACAAAATGCACACAATGTAAATTATACAAAATGGTGGCGGCTTTGGCTTTATGGCCTCGAATTCCATGGCATGGACTTCCTTGGTTGTTTGTGCCCTTTTAAAGCAACCGGCGGAGGATTCAGGCCTTGCTACGTGGGGTGCTTTGTTTCCCCAAAAGGAAAGGATCACAGTTTTGTAAGAAATGGTCTGCACCAGTCACAGAGAACTTGTGAGATTAAAACAAAAGCAACAGCTTCTGGTCTTGGATTTGCCTGGAGTTGTGGAACCTTGTGGGGGACTTGAAGACTCCTTGTAGAGTGTCTTGTCTAGTCAAGACAGTCTCGGCTGATGACAATGAAGGTTTTAGGAAGTCTTCGTTACAAACAATAAGCATTGACTCTCAAAAGGAAACCACGGCCTTGAATTTACAAGACCTGAGCAGAGCTCCATGCTGAAGGAAGCCAGGAAAACATCATCATTTAGAAGCTAGGCCTCCTCAGTGGTGGCACCAAGACTTTGGCACCGGTTCCCCGCCGAGCTGCATCAGGGCCGCCTTCAAGAGGTTGCTGAAGACATTGCTCTTCAGAGAGGCTTTGGGTTGCACCCGGATATGAATCTCTCTCCTTTTTTTGCCTCTTGCCCTGACATTTTATTACGAAATGTTGTGCGACCTCAGGTTTGAAACGTGACCTGTCCCGACTTCTATATTTATGATTTGCACTGTGGTTTTTGTTACTGTTTGTTGTCGTTGGTTGACTGCCCAGAATCGCACTAATGAAACGGCATAAGAAAGAAAGAAAGAAAGAAAGAAAGAAAGAAAGAAAGAAAGAAAGAAAGAAAGAAAGAAAGAAAGAAAGAAAGACAGACATTTTGATGGTCATTCATTCTTAGGGTCACCAGAAGATGGAGGTGATTTGATGGCGCATAATAACAAAACAAAACATTACCTCTTAATCACGAAACAACTAGCTAATTTCTCCTTCCTTTCTCTACAACTTTTCCTTTTCTTCTTCTCCTCCTTCTCCTTCTTCTTCTTCTTTGGTCTAATTGGCCAGAAACATGCTTTGAGTCTTTCTTAGCACTTCTGATTAGCAGATTATCACAACATGAGCGTTCACACACAGTTTCACTATTACAAGTCATCAGTCTCACTGCATTGGGAAATCTGCGCATCACCTCTGCCACCCTCTGTGAGTAACTCCAAAAAGGAAGGGCCTAATCCCAGTGTACACAGCCTTCCTAATTTATGGCCCATTTCAATTAGGGATCTAAGGGGAAGTAGACAAGAAGAGAGATGAGGAGCGCAGGTTCAACCCACTAGAATTAGAGGCTAAGGCTTGGTGTTCCTTGGCTTGAGTTGTGCGAGGTGCAAACCGAGCAACCACAAAATTCTTCAGGGTTAAATCTTGGCCCTCAGACCCCTCTCCAGGCCATACAAATCCAGAAACGTTCCATTTTCTTCCATTAAAAAAAAAAGAAAACAGGAAACAGCCATGTTGTAAAAATTGACAGTTCGAAGCTCTTGCTAGGCCAGTTTCCAATTACCTACAATTACTACAGCCAGATCAGTGCTTCTGGTTTCTTAAGTCCTCCAGAAGTAGAAATGGGGGGTTAACCCCCAAAATGTTTTATAGGGAGATCTCAAGAAGCTTGGGGAAACTCTCAAATGCCCTGGTGGGCCACCCTCTGGACTACATGTTGCCCATTTTATGTCTTTTATTTTCAATTTCATGGCCAGATCCATGAAATCTTCTGTATGGTATTCAATATGTAGTCTGGTTGTGGACTTCCAGTTCAGTTATGCTTTTTACCCTTCAAGTGTCCTTAAAATACACACCCTATGTCCATTTTTAAACTTCCTAACTGTTAGAGCAGTACGACAATGGACGCCATGACCTCAGCAGGTGGTGAGTGTTCCAACGCTGGAGGCCTTCAAGAGAAAAATGGACCACCATCTGTCCGATCTGCTTTGATTTGGATTTCTGCCTTGAACAAGGGGTCGGACTTGATGGCCTTATATGCCCCTTCCAATTATTCTATGATTCTATGAGTTTTGATATTTATTTCATTGGCTGGTACTGTAATGGTAGCTTAATAAGGGGTGCAAAAAGACAACGACGCTGAGATTGTGCAGCTCCAAATAAATTCTTTCCTGTTCTCAGCCAACAGCCTTTCTTAGAACCCTGGGCACTAATCCATATTTTCCCTCTCTTCAAAAAGGGCTTTAGCAGCCTTGGTAACCTACCGCTTGTTTATGCAATTTTTTTTCTCACCCTGCTGTTGCTTGCATGATGGGATCTGTAGCCGTGCCAAAACAGACTCATCAAAATGGGTAAGTGGAATGGTGTTTCCATTGTTAATTACGTGTAAACTCACCGCCTCTTGGCTCCACGGTGCCGGTGGAGGGAGGTGGTTTTGCTGACGAGGAGAAAACAAGGATTTCTCCATGCGTGCATGGATGCAAATCCGGTTAGAGAAGTGGTCGCCTGTTTTTGAATCAGAGAGTGAGGGGAGAGTGTCTAGACATGTGTTTCAATTTCGCCCGATTACATGGTGCTTCACCAAGGTAGGGATGAGAGCGCCCACCTGTGTTCAAAACGTTGGCCCTGTCACGGAGGCCGAAGCCTGCCAAGAGTTGGAGAAGTTCTAATCCTCGTCCTGCCCGTGACAACTCTGGAAAATCCATCTGCTCTCCGGTCCTTTATTTATCCATCAGCATGGTGCAAATAAACCTGTCCGACTTCCTCAAAGAGCCCAGTGACAGCTAACAGTACCTCGTCACTCCACGGAGATGGGATAAGATTAGTCATGGCTTTCGAGAGCCTTTTAATTGGGATTTACACTAATGCGGATTACAGACTGCGTGGCGGAGGGTTTATTTTGGAGCAATGTAATTTCCCCCTTTTTGTCGGAGAGAAAGAGAGAGAGAATTTCAGGGGCCATGAATTAAGATCATCACCAGGGGAAGAGACTATGGCTGGATTCCCACACACACATATTACACACACCACCATGGTTTTCACATTTTGATGCTAAAAATCCCATTTCTGGTGTCTTCCTCCCCGGAAGAGCTAAACCGTGGAGTTTTACGAAAAATGAATTTTTATTTGCCCAAGGATGCTTCTACCGTTGACTTCATCTGATGCTCTCGACAGATTGCTGAGTTGTTCGTTTATTCATCCATCTTCCAATTAACGACCTTTCTGTGCCACCTGACTCTCTAGAAACATTGTAAAATCATCATCTTAGAGCTGTAGAGCTGGCAAGGCCCCTGTGGATCCAATCCAGCCTCTGTCAAGGAGGCACAGTGGGGAATCGAACTCCCAGTCTCTGGCTTCCACTGAGCCGTCCATGGGAAAACTGCAAAAGGTATCTTCTTAGTCTTAAAGGTCAACACATTTTCTTTGACACAAGCTTTTGAGGATGGCAACTCATTTTATCCATTGGATTCGCTTTGTCAAGCTAACGCAGCTGCCCAGCCTCCCAAAAAGTTAATCCAGTTACCTAGCCTAATTTTCAACATGGAATCAATGTGTTAGAGATTCTATAATTCTACCGCATTATTGCCATGCCTTCTTAATGCCTTCTTTTCTGGTTTTGTCAGATTTTCCACTGTCTTCATACATCCAGAACACATTCAGTGGAGTTCTCCATTGTTCAGCATGGTTCGTTCCATTTCACAACGTAGCTGATCATCCTTTTCTTCGGTGTCTTTCCGGTCCCACTGGCATAGCCCATGTGGCTGAGTGCTTTGATCAAACACGGCAGAAAAGATGATCTCGGTGGTTTGAATGGACGGTTGTATCCAAGATCTTCTTGACAGCAGTTTTGACTGCGGTGGTCTGTTACTAAATGAACAGATGGGTAAGGCCACAAGATGCAACAGCAAAAATAGATTGCAACCCAATCCGGTGTACTAAACGTTTCGCTGTCCCCATATGCGGCATCTTGAAGACATATTGTAGCATAAGTGAGGGGAGGAGAAACGTTGGCTTCCAGGGCTTCTGGACAACAACTCCCATTATCCCTTGCAGTCATTAGCCCAGAACAATAGGGCCCAGGGAAAAGTCCTCCATCATTACAGCTCAGAAGGACCAAAGCTTCCTTTGTGAGTGCCTACAGCGTTGTCCTGCTCGACTGCCTTCCATCCTGGATCATGTGATAGGTCTCAGGTCCTATGACTGCTCTACCAGCCACCATAACTGGATGGCTCCGAGGACAGGGCTCCTCCCCTCAAAACAAGGCCCCACCCCTTGCTTGCAGAGCCATCGTCGCCATGAGTCAGTGCTCTGGCCTTGCCAAAGAGTGGGTGTGAGAAGCCTCAAGGGCCCCAATCCTATCAGCAGAAGTCATCTCAGTTGCCTACAAAGAGATCATTAATGCTTTTCTTCTTTTCTTTTTCTATTTTTTCCTCAGGAGTCTCTCCTCTTTATTTTTCCCAGTCATCTGTGTGGGATCTGGAGCCACGCAAATCAGCATATCAAGCCTACAGAATCTCTGCTTTGAATGTTCGGGCCTTGTATTCCCCTGATAACCATCAGATGTTTGCAGTGACAACAAAACCTACCTTTGATATCACCTGCCTTCCCTGACTTCTCCCACACTAATTTGGGGCCCTTAAGTCTTTCGAACGACAGGGAAGCGAATTACAAAATTCTGCAACCACGGGTGCTAACGATGTGCTGAGCAGCCTCTGAGGGAAAAGAATGTGCACAGTTTTAAAACTTGTTCCCTGGATCTGAATTGTTTCGCAGGTGTGGCACGGTTACCCTATGTGCCACGGTTTTCATGTGTACGTTCGGATTTTGTGAATTTTCATAAAAGAACAAACTAAAACAAAATTCGCACCCATCCCGAATCTCAATAAGGCTGTCCTTCTCTTAGACTTCAGAACTGGGGGGGCAGGCAAAGGAAAATGAAAGGGGGAAGCAGAAGGTGTTTTCAAAGGGGAATTTGACCAGGGCTGTCTAAGAATATTATTAGGCACAATTTTTTAGGTGAGCTGTGCCAGCTTTCACTTTTGGTCCAATATGCAGGTTTCTTTCCATATTTACTCTGAATCTTATGATAAGGTACATAGCCTAAAATATATACCGTATTTTTCCGTTTATAAGACGCCCCTGTTTATAAGACACCCACCCACCCCATTTTTCTAACTCAAAAATTAAGAAAACTTAGCTTTGAGTATTCAGCCTCTGGGCCCAGAATGCTCAGACATTACGAGTCCCTGTTGCATCTGAGCCCACAGGCTCCACCTCCAACGAAGTGTGTTCCAGTTGGTTTGTTCAGCGTCAGCTGACATCAGTTCCATAAGGCTCGTGATTGGAGAAAGCTAAGTCTCCTGACTGTAGGAAGCCTGTTTACACAGGCAAGGTACGGGCCATTTTGTTCTCTCCTCAGCTTACTTCCGTGTATAAGACACCCCTCAATTTTTAGTGTAATGATTTTAGGAAAAAGTAGTGTCTTATACACAGAAAAATACAGTATGCTAAATAAAATTACGTGTGATTGAAGGAATTATTGCTGTTCCAAGCTAATAAAAATTGAGAAAAGCAATAGAACTGATTAAGTAAAAAAGAAATATATATATATTTCATGGTAAAGCCATGGGGGAAAAATTGTATTGGTGAAGATGTTTATATATAATATACTATATTATATACATATATATGGGCCAATATATCCTGCTCCATTTACCACACTCAGAACACCCATCACAAAAAGGTTGGTTTGGGGTTTGGTTTACATTTGGGGGAACATCTGTTGTTCACTTGGTCGCACAATGGTTACACAACTGATCGCACAACCGCACCCCAGAAAATATGGAGGAACCCTCTTGCACAATGACCATGCCACACATGGTAAATTGAACAGGATACTGCCCGATGTAAATATGCAGACATTTTAAAACTAAATTGTGGGAATATGTAGCAACAGGTTGGAGAAGACTTAGCAATGAGTCCTTGTGAATCTGACTTGGGCCAGAAAAAGTCCCAGGGTTGATCCAGTTGAGGTTGGGAAGACAGCTCTGATCATTGTTGGAAGTCATGCCTGAAAACACAACCTTAGGATCAGATGTAGAATTCTTCTGAATATTGATTATTGTAGTTATTGCAAATGGAGGAGAGCTATCATCTTCATAGGTTTTTGGTCTTCCATTGTGGGAAATGGAATCTTTGTCTAAATCATTGCTTCCCAGCCTTGGGTCCCCCAGGTGTTCTTGGGTTACAACTCCCAGAAATCCAGGCCAACAAAGCAAGTGGTGAAGGCTTCTGGGAGTTTTAGTCCAAGAACACCACTGCATTACGCTGTAGTAGCTCTTTTTCTACAAATAGACAGGTTAGTAAGTAAATATTGGTGGCATATCTCTCAGATCATCTAATCCAGTGGTCCCCAAACTTGGGCCTCCAGATGTTCTTGGACCACAACTCCCAGAAGCTTTCACCACCACCTCTGCTGGCCAGGATTTCTGGGAGTTGAAGTCCAAGAACCTCTGGAGGCCCAAGGTTGGGGACCACTGAGCTATCATGCCCTACTCAATTTAGTGGTTTTCTTCATGTGAAGACTATGGTCTTTCCTAACCTGCCACCAAATACTTTTCTGAAACTAGAGATTAAACATGAACCAAAAACCTTCGTCATTCACGCATGTGCACCCAGTTCTGGCCACACCAGGGCGGGTTGTTGAAAGTTTGACTGCTTCATCATGCCTTAACAGTCTGCTTGGCAAATAACTGGCCGTTCCTCCCTCTTCTTGGTAGCTCCATCCAACGTCTTCCAATCCATGCCTGTTTGGAATGCACATACCAAAAAGATGAGTTGAAAGGAGAGAGGGGGCGGAGGAGGAGGGGGAACGAGATGCGCCATGCAAAATCGTTTCCTGCCGCACCTGAGAATCTTGGAGAAGAAAAAAATACTCCGTTCTGCTTGGAAAACATCCCATTCAATTGCAAAGTTGTGCAATTTACCCCAAGGAAGAAAACATCAGTATGGGGTGGGGAAGAGCGGGAGAGGGAGAAAGAGAGAGAATGGAAGAACTTTTTTGGGTTGTTACAAAATGCCTCCGAGATTTGCTACCCTTTTTGTAGACGATGAATTGAGGGCCATTCAGGGGGAAGAAATTACGGAAGAGAGTGAGATGTTCTGTATTGTCAATGATTGGGTTAACACCCATTTTGATGGCTGTCTGGCTTGGCCTCCATTTTCCTTGATGGAATCATAGCATAATGGAGTTGGAAGGAGCCTCGAAGGCCATCAAATCCCTCCCCGTGCTCCATGCAGGAATCCAATTCAAAGCAGATCTGGTAGATGGTTGTCCAATTTTCTCTTGAAGGCCCTCCAGCATTGGAGTGCTCACCATCTCCAGACGTCACGGGTTCTATTGTCATACTGCTCTAACAGTTAGGAAGTTTTCCTGATATTCAGCCTAAATCTGGCTTCCTGAAGCTTGAGCTCATTATTATGGGTCCTGCATTCTGGGATGATCAAGAACAGATCCTGCCCCTCCTCTGTATGACAATCTTGAAAGTATTTGAAGAGTGCTATTCTATCTCTCCTCAGTCTTCTTTTCTCAAGGATAAACATGCCCACAATGCCTCAGATGTTGTGTGGTCTCAAAGCATTGTGGGGGCAGGGAGGTCCCCCTCACAGAGAGAAAACACACATTATTTTTTTTAAAGAAGAATGAAACCATTGCTTGTATTACAGCTAACACGATGTGTGGGAAATGCAGGCACCTCTGTTGAAAAGCAGAATGAGTTGAAAATTTCATGCAACACCAACATTTAAATCAAAAAAATAGTGTTTGGGGATACATCCCTACAAAAACAAAACAAAACAGGAGAGCGAATTTCACCCAGCTTCTCAAGTTAATCCTGTCGCTCTGCTTGGATGCATCGCCACCAAAATGGACAAAAGGTGGGAGCAAATTCCACCAGTCTCCAGAATTTAATTTCTTTTGAATGCCTTCCCACCCCCAAAAAAAAATCAGGAGGAGGGAGAAATTTCACTTCCCCCCCCCCCCAAAATCCACCAATGAGATCTACACCAGATAACCCAGTGGTCTTCAATATTAAGATTTTGGCTGATACAAGATTGTATCGGATTTCAAATTCCACGTCAAACTCCAGCTGGTTGAGTAGAAGGGTGTCAAATCCGGTTAATAAATGAGTGAAACAATCACATGGAGGAGTTAAAAGATTGTCAGGTGTAAACGCAGTTGAATAACACGTACTCCTCCTTCAGGCTTTAGAGATTCATAAAAGAATCCTCCATGTGACCTGTCAGTTGTCAACCATAAAATGTGCAATGAGATACTTATCTCAGTATTGTTAGTGTGTTGATCATGACTGTTTATGAGGTTAAAGGGGCAACCAGCTGCAAGAACATGGGTGTCCCCCATAAATGTTCTATGTGCAAAGTCTAGTAGTGACACACTGTGACATGTGTAATGTATTTATTGGTTTGGGGAGGGTGCAAGGCAGAGAGAACTGAACATTTCTCTTGCCTGAAGTCAACACCACCATTGCTTGTAAAGTGAGGTGGAATCAAAGATGCATTTCAGTCATTCAAACTCATCAGCTCTGTCACAGATCCTTTCTGGGCTGCCTTTATCCACCAGGGCTGAAAGAAATATCCCCCTGAAATTATTTTACCTCACTCCGATGGATCATTGTGGAGCAGGGAGATAGTATGAGTGGCACCAGGGGAATACCAGTTGCACCAGGTTACTAAGGAGTCTAAATTCTTGCCTATGTGGATGAGGAACCATTAAATTATTCTCTGCTCCACGAGAGGATGAAGTGTTTTGTGTAACACTCCCAAGAATGGAGGGGGAAAAGAATGAGAACTTCTTTATTCTTTTTTTTTCTTTGCAAACAACAATGGCTGCTGTTTTGTTGCATGAGCTTTTAATGATTAGAAATCAGTGTCTAGAAAACTACATTTTTAAAATAGCTCTGCATCACTCATTACTTAGGAAAATACCCTCTGGTTCCCCTTAGTGGCCAAATTTGATACTGCACCTTGGGGGGAAAATATACAGTAAGGCTCACCTATCCAAGGGGACTCTGTTCCATGATCTACCGCCAATGGCTGAAACTGTGGATAGTAGTGTACCTTATTAAAACATACAAGGAATACAAAGCCACAAGTGGGCAGGACAAAGGTTACGCCCCCTTGTATGTTTTATATAAGGCTGCGGTAAACTGTGAGCAACTGAAAGTGTGGATACCGATCCCGCAGATACGGGGATCCTACCGTAAAAGACAAAATTAAAAAAATATTTCCTTTACCACTTGGTATTGCTAGGAGAATGATGTAAGACCTGAAAAATTCCTTCCAGATACCTCTAAAAAGGCTTCAGAATGCCCTTATAAACTAACACTAGGAAGTTACCTTACTCATTACGCTTAAATAACTCAGGTGATATTTTCTTGTTGCACTGAAAAGTAAATGTATACCTAGTCATTACTTTGCTGACTACCCAAAAGTAAATAGTTACTTCCAAGCCTGTGAATAATCGACAGGTGCACATGGTACCAGAAACCTCATCTTCTGCATGTCGGTCCTGCCCGTTTTAAAAGAGAGAGAGAGAGAGAGAGAAGGCCTACCATTTCAAAGGGAGAAGATTATGCCGAATAACTCAGCGGTTTAGGTATCTGACTAAGGAGCCAGAGGTTGGGAGTTCGATTCCCCCACCGTCCAGCCCTCACCAGGGAGTCCAGTCCTTGTGCTTCCTTAACAGAGGCTGGACTCAATAATTCATCGAGTCCCTTCAAGCTCTGCAGTTCTAAGATGATGATGATGATGATAATGGTGATGATATAAACAAGGATTCTTGTGCTACTTGTTTTCCACATCACCCTATACAGAGAAGAAGAATACTGTATTAAACTGTTAATGCTCAGGAGACTTGCTATGCTGTTTTAATGTCTACGGGTTTTTTTGTTTGTTTATCTGTGCGTGGTTCCTAACACACACAAACACAAACAATGGAGGGACGACAATCTACGAGGAACCATTTGCAGTTTTCTACTCCACAGCTTTGGAAAAGAGCAGCCAACGATCTCTGTGGGTTTTTTTTTTAACCCACACAACCACACACACCCTCCTTCCTATCAGCCTCTGCTTTTATTGTCCTTATTAAAAAGAATAATTTTCATCTTCAGGGTTATATCCTTACATAGAAATCTCTTTTTAAAAAATAAAACAACCAGTTCAGACCACTTTCCATACAAAACGAGAATTTTACCACGACTCCTGTTTCATTACTTCCTCTCTCCTTTCCCCTAAGAAATAAGAAAAAGTGTAGTAAATTTTAGGTCTTCTGACTCAGCGGTTCCAAAATAAAACTTGTGTTAGCAAGCAGGGTGTGTGTTTGTTTTTTCCAAAACAAAAATTGCTACAGTTCCCAGAATCCTTGGCCATACTGGCTAGAGGGGTGAGGACATGGGAATTGTCTCCACAGTTATTCTAGCCCCCCCCCTTTTTAACTTTTTGCCTCCAGACATCATGTTTGGATCCATCCAACTTTCCAACCTACAGCCGAGCATTGCAAAGTTTTTTAAGATTCGTTGCTGAATTATTTGAACCCTTGACGACGACGCCATTAGAAATGTCGGAATCAGTTACCTGGGGAAATTAGTCATTATCTGTTCCTTGTTACGTTTGCACCCCACTTTTTCTCCCATGAACCCACAGGAGTGAACGTCGGCTTCCTTCCACGTCTTCACCTACCAAGAAACTTGCAAGTCGGCCAAAAAAAAGAGCCAACTCATGAGTTTCACAGCTCAAACCTTGGTTCTCAAACGCTTGAACCTTACTGGTTTCCTCCGAAATGGGAAATGCAAGTCTGTGTTGTGGGTCTCAACCCTTCTGCATAGGGAGCGAGGTCCATTTGCTCATGAATGTGACTGTGTCTCTGAGTGCGCATGTTTTCCTCCCATTCTGGTCCTGTTCTTAACAGAAGTCCTCCTTCGTCATCTTTTTAATCTCATCCTTTGTGTTTCGGGCACTGCGCAGGAAGGTTAGGGAGCAGGGTCAACCGTATGGCGCTGAAACGCCTCTGGCCTTACAATACCTCTCTTGACTTCAAACGGGTCCCTGACATTCCTGAGTCATGTCCCAATAAGCACTAATAACACTGAAAAATGAAAACCAAAACAGATGGCTTCAATCGCATTGATCCATATTAGCCCTCCACGGCTCTCCTCCTTACACCTCTAGGCGTAGCGTGAGGACAAAAGCCTTCTCATCTCGCACACCAAAGGTGCGTTCGTATCCGACTAATGACTTTGGAATGTTCCCCTCGGATTCCTCATCCTCTGCGTTCGGATCCCACCCACTCCTGCTTGCCATTCTTGTTTCATTCCTGACAGTCTGTCTCCAGTGTAATCTCGAGAGAAAAGCTGTTGAAAATGTCATTTAAAAATGCACCCAAATAGCTTCGAAGAAAAGAAGAGGTGAGAATCTCTTTCTTAATGAGGCCAGCTGCTGATGAGCACCGGCTGAAAAATAAAAAAATGTGCTTTGAACTAACTTTTCTGGTCTGACGATGGCTGCTTCTTTCAGCTTCACAAATGCATCCCTTGAGTAGGTTCAGACCTAATGCCAAATCAGTTTGATAGTACAAGATTCAGCTTGAACAGATACTTTGGTCCATGGGTTCCTTCCTTATTTTCCTTTGCTGTGTAGCTAGCCTACAAGGGCAGACCCACATATACAACATTGTGGCAATCTGGCCCCAACTTGAGAATCTGGTTCAGAGTAGAGGATCTCAAGGTTACCTGATTTGTAGCAGGACACGCTGATCATCTATCGTTCCTAAACTCAATCCTCTTTAAAAACCACACATTATAGGAAATGGACCTATATGAGTGAGCTCCCGTCGCTTGTCCCAGCTCCCGCCAACCTAGCCGTTCAAAAGCATGTAAAAATGCGAGTCGATAAATAGGTACCACCACGGTGGGAAGGTAACGGCGTTCTGTGTCTAGTCGCGCTGGCCACGTGACCACGGAAACTGTCTTCGGACAAACGCTGGCTCTACGGCTTGGAGACGGGGATGAGCACTGCGCCCTAGAGTCGGACACGACTGGACTAAATGTCAAGGGGAACCTTTACCTTACCTTACCTTTTATAGGAAATGAGGCAGCTATGAACCCACTGCAGGAAGACATAATTTCCAACATTACAATGAACTGCCACACCCAGAGGTGACATTACCTATGAAGGTTCACTTTGCCCCTCCCCCCCAATGAAATACGCTTATTGCTTGACGTCCTGCAGCACCAGAGAACAACTGTACACTATGTGCTTTGGCAATATGAAGGGTGAGCTTCAATGCCATACAGATATCCGGGGGCACCTTCTCCCTGCCGCAGAGGAAACTGGCTTGGCATTTATTGTCTCCTTTTTGCATGATTTGGCGTTGAAAGGAAAGGCACCAGAGAAGAAATCTGTGTTACTGTCACTGTGAGGACCCCCCCCCCCCCCGTTGAACAGCATCAACTTCCCCATGAGAAATTCAGTGGAATGGTCTCCCCAGTTTTCAGCAAAATCTTCTAGCCCATCTTCCTACCCATAGATATAGGGTGTGGTTTTACAGAAGCCAATGGCCACATTTCAGATCTCCATGTTTTGTCATATCTCCTGTAGGCCGTAGCCAACAGAGTCAACAGTGAAGAACACTGAAAAATAAACATGCTTCTATTATTGCCTCAACACACACACATGCTACTTGCAAGAATACCATCGTTCAGAAATAACATGTTACATGTTCACACCAAAAGCACCACTTTTGTGTTAACTAGGAGGAAGGCCACACTACTAAGAAAATCCCATTTTGAAAGATGTTAACTTTTAAAATATGACTCTTTGGTGGCCTGATTTGGCTTTTCCTCTGTTTAATGCAAAAATACAGACTTTGATGTCAACGCGTTAAATTAAGGTGTTCTTTCCAAGACCTGGATTCAAATGCACCTCACATTGTAGTTTGCTTTAGCTCTCATGTCAGAGGAAAATATCTCTAATTGTTCCCCTTTCTTTTCTGAATGGGGGTTCTCGCCCACAACCTCAGGATTGAAGTGGTTGTGTTTCAAGATCAAATCGTCCAGGATTTAAGCTTCGCTGTGCATGATGCATTTCCGAATACTGGCCCTTCCTGAACGTGGCACACAGAGAGCTGTCGTATCCAGATATATCCTTAACTCAGCAGTAAAGGGCCGGGGTTTAATTGGCAGTCCCCTTAAGCATGTGTTTAATTCTGTCCTGTGGGAAACAGAGGCGCTCGCCTTAAATAATTGAGTGGCCACAAGATTGGTTAGTTCTGTTTTCATGGCCCATATTGATTTAAGAGTAGTTAATCCTTTCAAGAATCCATGTCACCTAACCGTCTGATGGCTCTCTTTAGAGCCATAACACTTTTCCTGCTAGATTATTTCACATCAAGCATTATAATGTCACAATAAATCCATCGCCTGGGCCCCCCTGCCTCTCAAAGGGAAGTACCAGATGGGGAACGCCTCTCCGTCCATTAAACGCCTCATTTTACCGAGGAGAAGATGAGCGGGCGCCTACGTTTCATTAATTCCTTTCTTTCCCTCCCTCCTTTCTTCCCAGCCTTTTTGTTCAACCATCCGGAGATGAACTCGCTGGTGGTCACACTTAAATAATTGCACACCCAATTAAACTGACACATTAGAAATGAAAACAAAACTGAGAAGGAGGGGTTCCCCTTTTGCTCTTTAAATATGGTGCCGAACATTTGCATAGAAAGCCATGAGGCACAATTAATCGCTCTCTTTCCGGTCCTTCGCCACTTCCACCTGTGTTCTATCCTGACTCCATTTTTAATCTCATTTCTCCACCGTTCTGCGTCTTAAATCCCAGAGAAACTTGGGCATTTGCTTTGTTTCTTATATTTGGTAAAATTAGAACTCAAGGCTGTTCCCAAGAAGACTGGCGACAAGAACAGGTGAAAAAGCACAAGAAGCCATACTTTTGAACAAATCTGAGATACGATAGCACTTTTCAAATCCTTGAAAGGTAGTCCTACAGAGGAGGGGCAGGATCTGTTCTCGATCATTCCAGAGTGCAGAAATAAATGGCTCAAGCTACAGGAAGCCAAATTCAGGCAGAATATCAGGAAAAAATTCTTAACTGTTAGAGTAGTATGACAATGGAACTGATGACCACTCCAATGCTGGAGGCATCCAAGGAAAAATTGGATCTGCTTTTGATCTGGATTCCTGCCTTGAGCAGGGGGGTTGGACTCGATGGCCTTTTAAAGCCCCTTCCAACTCTATTATTCAATGATTCTATGAAATTATCTTAATCCCTAAACTCTTACTTTAAAAGAAAGATGACCTTCAAGAGATTTTTGAAAAAGATGAAGAACCCGAAACATAGGGATTTTCAAAGGTTGGCCACACGTTTTGTTATTTATTAGTTTTTCGCAGCCAGGTTTCCGTAGCAATTGCTGTTGTTCCCATCATACCCAGGAACTTCCTGCATGGTGTGCCGTACAGCCTGTTGTGTTGTCCCTTCCCAGCAGATAGAATAATACAGGGGAGCGGGTTTTTTTTTTCCTTTCCCTCTAGTGGGCAATTCTGATGTTGCAGGTTGGGGAAAAAATATTTTTAAGGACAAAACAAATGTATTTATTTATTATTTATTTATTTATTTATTTTGTAGAGCACCCACTAGTGCAAAGCACTATTCTGGGTGGTCTGCAGTGTGATAAAATAAAACACACACACACACACACGACACACAGTAAGATTACACATAAACGATTTTTTATAATAAAAAAAACACCCACAAAACAAGTAACAAGAAGAGCTGTATTAGCCTGGTAACAGGTAGGACACAAGACATGGGATCAGGCAAGGTCACTATGGAAGGGCCTCTCTAGAAAGCAAGGTTTTGAGATGCCTTCTTGAGATGCCTTCTAAACCTTGGGAGAGAGTGAGCAGCCACACTGTGAGTTGGGCCACAGCGAAGAAGGCCCAACCTCTTGTAGATGACTTCCTGGTCTCCTTTGGAGTGGCCGCCTTGGAGGATCATTCCTGGAAGTATAATTTGGAGTGGGTCGATGACCCTGGGGAAAGACACTTTGACAAGTACCGTGGTCCCAAACCGTGGTGTAGTAATCATTAGCTGGAGTGTTGGTTGCCACACCTAAAAAGTAAATATGTTACAGTTACAGTTCTAGTAACTAGTTATTAGAGATGGGCACGAACCAGGGTTTGGAGGTTCATGCTGGTTCGTATGTGTGGCACCCTAGGTGCTGCGCATTACTTTCCCCCACCTACCCAGCCAAAGACCCACTCACCAGCCGGCACACACTCCTCTCCTCCTCCTCTTCAGCTGTTCGACCAGTCCATGGCAGGAGCACGGTTTGGCCTGTCCCCCTCCTTGTCTGAGTGGGTGATCGGTCAAGGAGGTTGAGGACTGGTCAAACCGCCAAAGAGGAGGAGAAGAGGAGTGCTCTCCAGCTGGTAAGTCATTGGCCAGGGAAGGGAACATGCAGCAATTGTGGTGCCGTGCCTATGAACCGGCACGAACCTCCGAAACAAGGTTCGTGCCCATCTCTACTAGTTACAGATGAAATACCCGCCAATGCCTATTTCCAGGCTCATGTGCCTAGCACAGAGAAGGTTTCTCTTTTTTTCACCCAAGGAGAAACAGCTCCACAGAAGATTTAAAAAAGGACATCTTGAAGACACAGAAGAGGTGGAGGGTGCCCGCCAACCAGAGCAAGAAATGTCAGCAAACTCTCCATGAGAAGCATGTGGCGCACCAAACCTAAATTGGAAAATGTTAAAAAGCAAGAAAGAAGGAGGCGAATTTCCCTTCGAAACGTACACCAAATTCGGAGCCTAATTTTGATTGCTTCTGATGTTTGGCCCCCCCGTCTTCGAACCGCTCCTCCTGAGCATGCTCCTTCATCAATCATAAATTCCCATCCAAACAACGGGTTGTTTGACTGGCTGTCAAACGCAGACAAGTGTTGTGTTCGGGACACCTCTGCCGACAGCGATAATTAAGCGACCTGCCGCAGCACGCTCCAGGCCCCCCCCCCCCCCATTCCGTGGATCGGTCGGCAACTCCAACGGGAGCCAAACCTTGAAGACGCAATGTTTTCCAAACAATCTGCCTCCGGAAAAGTTGCACCGTGTTTCCTTCTCTTTAGCGTGATAAGCCCTCCTTCTCTGTCTTTTCTTCTGGCACAGAGAGTAGGGGGAGGACAGTGAAACAGGCTAGGATTTCTGTATGACTCTTAATTATTTTCATGACACGGCCCACCAGGAGAGCTAACAAGCTTGAGAAATGCAGGTGTTGCGATTTGACTCTCAACCAAGTTGCCACATGAACAATCTCTCTCCCGCCGCCCTCTCCCTTAAATGTCAGAATAACTCACTCCCCTATGGAGAATCTGGCTTTCGAGAGAACACCATACAACTTGTAGCTTTCGGCAGGGGTGGGCCACAGGCGGCCTTCCCACACCATCCGGCCAGGAGGGGTCCAAAGGAGTACACCAGCACCCACACCCCAACATTTAGATGTACGTTAAAAGAATTTTTAAAAAAAAAAAAAAAGTCATCTCATTGTAATATAACCAGGCATCCCTGTATTTATTGTATTTTGTGTCTGTGGTTTTTTTTTAAAAAAAACTGCTAGACATTTATTTATTTATTTATTTATTTATTTATTTATTTATTTCTTCCTTCGTTCGTTCGTTCGTTCATTTGACTTTTCTACCACCCACCTGGCTGCCACGGCCACTCTGGGCAGTTTACAGCACAATCTTGGGCTCCATGATCACTGCAGATGGTGACAGCAGCCACGAAATTAAAAGACGCCTGCTTCTTGGGAGGAAAGCGATGACAAACCTCAACAGCATCTTAAAAAGCAGAGACATCACCTTGCCGACAAAAGTCCGCATAGTCAAAGCTATGTTTTTTCCTGTAGTGATGTATGGAAGTGAGAGCTGGACCATAAAGAAAGCTGACCGCCGAAGAATTTATGCTTTTGAATTGTGGTGCTGGAGGAGGCTCTTGAGAGTCCCCTGGACTGCAAGGAGAACAAACCTATCCATTCTAAAGGAAATCAACCCTGAGTGCTCACTGGAAGGACAGATCCTGAAGCTGAGGCTCCAATACTTTGGCCATTTCATGAGAAGACTCCCTGGAAAAGACCCTGATGTTGGGAAAGTGTGAAGGCAAGAGGAAACGGGGACGACAGAGGACGAGATGGTTGGACAGTGTCATCGAAGCTACCAACATGAATTTGACCCAACTCCGGGAGGCAGTGGAAGACAGGAGGGCCTGGCATGCTCTGGTCCATGGGGTCACGAAGAGTCGGACACGACTAAAGGACTAAACAACAACAACAAACATAATAGGTAGAAGAGCCAGCCTGGGTAGCCTTGGGCAAGCTGCACAGTCCCAGGGCACCCCAGAAGCTAAATATTTATGAGCTTTTGATTTTTGGAGGTATTATTATGTTTTGTGGCACTTGCAATTTTATTTTATTTTATGTTTGGGGTGTGGAGTAGTGCCTTAAGGGACAATGCAAAACCAGTCAGCCCTGGAAATCTCCGTGAGCAGACATAAGGTTTCTTCTAACCCCCACTGCAAAAAACAACAACATTTTAACTTTTTTTGATGGATCGTGTTGGGTGGCCTTAAAGGCAATAAAATGCCCCTGACAATTCACACACCATTTGTGTGATAGCTACCACTCTTGGTACAATGGTTAAACTACAGCGCTGCAGTCAAGCCTCTGCTCACAACCTGCGTTCAATTTCAACAGGCTCAGGTAGCCGGTTTGAGGTTGACTCAGCCTCTCATCCTTCCGAGGTCAGTAAATGGAGTCCCCCGCTCACCATGGGGCCAATGTATAGCCTGCATAATTATGAGCGACCTAGAGAATACTTTAAGCACTATGGGGTGGTATATAAGCAGCGCACTTTGCTTTGCTTTTGGGAGGTGTTAAAAGATCAGCGTGGGCGGAATTTTAAAAAAAATTGGAAAACCTAGTTGAGTAACTCTACAACATCATTGAACTTGCAGGGATTCAAGGAAAGAATTTAAAGGAGTCACTCTTTGGAGTCTCTGTTCTAGGATGGATGAATCCCCAATCGTGTTGCTTCCTCACACGTTCAGGTTTTGTAAAACCTCCATGTTCTTTTCATCTTGAGTATGACAAACTTTGCAGTGTCGGTAGGAGGGGGGGGGTTGTATTTTTTAAAAAAACCGGCTGAAACAAAATTCTCACTCATTTTTAGTCTGTAATGGGTGTCCTTTGGTGTTTCTTGAGCTGGAGATAAGTACCACAACACCTCAGGGCTTCCAGCATCTGCTGTGCACTCAGACAACACACACACACACACACACACACTTACTTTCCCTCAAAGCTGCCACCTCCCATGACACCTCAAGATGTTTGCAAGTTCTACTTGTAATTAGCTCCGGTGCTGAGAGGAGACAAGAGGAGCGCGTGTAAATTGGATTAAAAGGCTCTCTTCCCGACACCCTTTGAGCAACAGGAGCCATGTGTCAGCCCTGTCATCATCGTTACCATCATGGCCCGTCAAAGCTCAAGGAAAAGAGCAGCGACACCACCACCACCACCGCCATCTGAAGCTCCCCAGAACAGCAAAAGGCGAGCAGAGACTTGCCTGCTGCCAGATCCCATCAGGGCAACCCCGGAGGATCATGTTCGAGGCGGTGAGCGTAATGATGAGAACGGAAAGACGGGGGGCTTTCGGCGGGTGGAATCGCCAAACCGAAGCTTGCCTCCTGGAAGGCAGAGGTGGGCCACATGGGGCCTGCACGTTCCCCCCCCCCCCCAGGGTGGCCCCATGGACACTTTTTTTAGAACGGCAGCACTGGACGGGACCCTATGGGTCATCAAGTCCAACCTCTGCCAAGGAGTCACAGCGGGCGGAATCGAACTCCCAACCTCTGGCTCCGCAGCCAGAGGCCTAAACCACTGAGCGATCCACGTTTCGTCTGTTTTAATGTTGAAAGACACCTTGAAATGTGCTTTTGTTTCCCCCAAGAAAAAGTGGTCTAACAAACTCGTTTTTGGTCCTTGAAGTAGCCATCCAAGGTTAGCTGAATCCAAGCGTCGGATCGCCTGATCTCCATTTTCCCAACAAGATAAGATGGATTGTCTTTCCATTTCAAGTATACCATTTTCCAAGTGTTGGTTTTATATATATATATTGACCCATAGGGATATTGACCCATAGGGAAATTTATATAAATAAATTTGCATAGGCACTATTTTTTTTTTCAAAACCTGTGCCTTCTTTGTGCACCTTTTCAAAACAAGTGACAACATCAATCTCCATGGGAACAGCATATGGCGTGCAGGATGTGGCCCTCCAGATGTTCTTCGGCTGCCACTCCACGGTTCCTTACTGTTGGGCCATGTCTTCCCTTTGCAATAAGGACTATATTTTGTCCATCTCTGGCCTAAGAACCCGAAGGTCTAGGTGGTGCTTTAAGAAACGTTGCTGTCTTCAAACTCAACCTTCTGGCTGCTCATCACCTCAAACCCATCTTCATCCATTCTGCTCCTGGCCCACCTTCCTATCTCTTAACTGGATCCCATTCTACTCTATCTTCAAGACTAGTCTAAGAGCCATCCGTTGGGTTTGCTTAGCAACCATCTTGTATTTTCTGGTCCAGCCAGGAAAACTGTGTCCCATCAGAAGAATAACTTGGGGAGTCCACCAAGGCAATGCCATTCAAATGCTGCTGAGCCATTGACTTCCAGTTTGGCCATGCTGTGTGAGATCCAATGGGATTCCATACAGCGAGAGGTGCTGCTTCTACGAGCTGGATGGGGTGGAGTCACTCTCTCACCTGATTCTGTATTTTTTCGTCCCCGCAGAAAATATTTAAACCCATTTTTGTTAAAGAAGAGGAGTTATTTGGACTGTGATCCATTGAGGTATATTCCGTCAACAGGAGAGTAAGCCATAGTGGAGAATATGGCAGCCTTTGTGAGCCAGATAATGAGCCACAGAATAACAAATTTGTAGATTCAGTTAATTAATACTTTGTTGTTATCCTGTAGATGTGATTTTTAGTGTATGCCAATAAAGGTTCTGACTGACTGACTTCTAGTTTGTACTGCTGGTGGTGGGGCTGGCTCCATCAATAGAGAAAGTGAGGCAGATTTGAGGTGTCATGAATGGGCAGACACTCATTTGCTGTTTAATCTCTTTTCATTGCACTCTTATCAGAAGGGATAAAGAGAGACATTGATGGGATTTTCATGTATCCAACTTAAGTTAACTGACCTTGGCTTGTGTGATGGGTTACCTTGGCAGGTGGTGAGCGCTCCAACGCTGGAGGACTTCAAGTGAACATTGGGCAATCATCTGTCTGATCTGCTTTGACTTGGATTCCTGTATTGAGCATGGAGTTGGACTTGATGGCCTTATAGGGCCCCCTCAACTCAGTTATTCTATGGTTCTATGGTTGTCCTCAGGTATATTTGAACCTTCCAATGCTCGAAAAGGTGGGGGGGGTAAGCATAAGCTTTGAACTGCAGAGCTGGAAGGAACGCTATGCATCATGGAGTCCAGTCCCTCTCAAGGAGGCACAGTTGGGAATTGAACTCTCAACCTCTGGCCGGAGACCTAAGCCACTGAGCTAGCCAGCAGTTAATGGTCGGCCTTTGACTTCCAAAAACTTCTGACCAGTGGCCAGCAATACCAGCGAGGGCTCCCTGTGGCCATAGCAGGCCAAACAAATCCAGGAACCCCTGTGCTTAACTTTTCTCATCCTTGGGAGACCAAAAAGCTACACGTGAAGGTTGTGAAACCAAATGCTTCTATGTTCTCGCCCTTCTGCCTAGCCAAGATCCACGAAGAATATACAACAAGAAGAGGCTTCTCTTGAGCTTGTTCTGGCATCCATTTCTTTTCCTTCTTGTTCTCTTTCACCCGTCATGCCCCACAAAAGGAGCCTACCAAATCCTGTACAGTTTAGGACAGCCCAGGAGTGAAGGGAAAAGCAAAATCAGCTGTGTCGGCAATAAAATGGGTTGTCCGGGGAAAAGAGGAAAGAATGTGAGGTGGCGACAGGGACCTGGGGTGCTACAGCTCATAATCCAGTCTGTAGGAAAAGCAGCCTGTCAAGAAACAATCAAAGGATTCCCACTGAGAACAATATTTGGAGAATACAACCACCTTCTCTCTTGCTATGTTTTTCCCCCCCGATGACCTTGTGAACTTTGGTCGTTCCTGGGAATCTCCTGCCCTGACTGACATCAGCACAACGGAGTCATCGGGTCTTGGATTAAATTCTTCCTTACTCCCTCTCTGTCAACTTCTTTCCTTCCAAAAAATGCCATCTGAGAAAATCCATCAAAAGCTGCATAAACGTCCGGAACACATGGCATCAAGGCATGGAATGGAAGATTCCACAGAACCTGAGTCATGTTGCTAACTCTTACCATGCTTCCCTTCCTCCTTGGCCAACTGGATAGGGTCCCTTCCAGCGCTGTAGTTGTAAGATGATGATGATATACACAAACTAATATTATGCCCGGCTTCCGAGGTTTGATTGCAAGCTCTTGAAAAGTTCTATGGGTTCAAAACTGAGTTGCTTAAAAAATTGACCGCCAACGTCTTCAAGATACTCACATGTACAAGAGAATGCTATTCTTTGGTGATACAATCCTAGGTTTAGAGAACAGACATGGCTTTGCATACACCAGGAGTGGGGGATGCATGGTCCTCCAGGTGTTAGGGAACTACAACTCCCATTATTCCTCATTAGGGGTCACACTGGCTACAGCTGTTGGGAGTTGCAGTCCAAGAATATCTGAAGGACCACGCATTCTCCACCCTGACATTTGAAAGCTAAGCTTCAGGGATGACCCCCACGTAGTCATTTAGGAAGGTAGTCCAAATAAAAATAATTGTGTGCTGTCCAGTCAACTCTGACTTATGGCGACCTTTCTTCAGGGTTTCTAGGTAGAGAGTACTCAGAAGTGGCTTACCATTGCCTTCTTCTATGACTGTGCAGCTTGCCCAAGGCTACACAGGCTGGCTCTTCTCCTGGGAGGCGCAGGGAGGAATCGAACTCCTAACCTCTAGCTCCACAGCCATGTACCTAACTCACTGAGCTATCCAGCCAGCTAAAAGTCAGTAGGTGGGACTGAAATGGTTCCAGACCTTTGATCCCCAGATGTTCTTGGACTACAGCTCCCAGAAATCCTGGCCAGCACATCTAGGTGGTGAGGACACTTGGGAGTTTTAGTCCAAGAACATTTGGGGATGCAAGGTTGAGAACCACTGGTTCAAACATGAGCATCCTTACCCCAAAATGGATCTCTCTGGACACAATGAATCTTATGGCAGTCACATAGGATAAACTGGAAGTTCCATCATGGAGGTGTGTGATCATTCTGGCTAGCTATCGCACACTCAGACATTCCCAGATCATACACTCAGTGGTACATCTGGACACAAAACAGATATCCAGAAAATTGCAAAGATTTCTGTATGTTCAGCATTTTGCAATTGGATTTTTGACCATCGCCTGACTGGCTTCTGAGAAAACACATGCAGGATTAGGCCACGGGGGTCCTGGATGGAACTGGTTACTTATCTACCTCCCCTCCACCCTCCCCCTCTTCCCAAAATTGGGCTGCCATGGGCAACATTTTGGTGTAGCGCTCTCTCTCACGTGCTCTCTCTCTCTCCCCAGTAGAAGTCATAAGGCAGCATGTCAAAATCTTGAGTCAGCTTTTTTTGCTAACGACCAGCTGACGGGCAGTTTAATAAAAGATGACAAGAAAGAAGGGATTTATCTTCCCCTAGCTGTGTGCGCCCAACTGCCCTCGGCTTCCGTGTAATCTCGGTGGAGAATGCAAAAATGACTTTTAAGAAAAGAAAGAGAGAAAGAACGTGGGGGGGGGGGGGGGGCAGAAAAGAAGCCAAACAGGTTATGATCAGAAGGGCACCATCCCCAATCTCCACAATGTTTTCCAAGAACCAGATCTTAGTGATCCAAATAGGGTTTGCATCCATAAACCCAATTTCAGTGGAGTCCACGGTAAGGAATGATCATAGAATCACAGAATAATGGAGTCAGAAGGGGCCTCTAAGGCCACTGAGTCTAACCCCTGCTCAAGGCAGGAATCCGAGTCTAAGAAGAACCGACAGATGGTCGTCCATGTTTCTCTTGAAAGCCTCCAACATTGGAGCACTCACCACCTCCTGAGGTCATTGTTTCCATTGTTGTACTGCTCTAACACTTACGTTTTTCATGATATTCAGCCTTTATCTGATTTGAGCCCATTATTATATGTCCAGCACTCTGAGATAATCAAGAACAGATTATGGCATCTGCCATCTACCTGGCTAGCTGATTTTGAGCTCACCTCTGGTACAAACACAGCTCAGAAAGTAAGTCCCTTATCACTACCCAAGTCTTATGAATAAATGGGCAAAAACCGCGGGGTGTAGCTATGCCACCGTAATTCAACCTTAGGTACAAAAGCGTCAAGGGGGAAGAAATATCCATCTAGCACCACTGATGCATTGCAGAAAGGTCGTTAAGAGAATCGTGTGACCTGTTTTACAATCGACTTGACTTGCGCAATGTACTGTTGCTGGGGATAAAGCTCAACCCCTTTACATGGGCATAACTTCATGCTACATTTTGCCAAAAACATACAGACCATACGTGGAATTTGTCATCAAACACTGGAGTTCTGCTTAGAAAACAGGGCTTCTTTGCACTAGCTGGCCTGCAGTCCCAAATACCTCAGATGGAGTTGTTTTTAACACAGAGGACCAGGGCGGAAATCATAGAACATAGAATAATTGAGTTGGGAAGGGCCTATAAGACTTTCCTGTCCAACCCCCCTGCTCAATGCAATCCAATTCAAACCCAATGTGACAGATGGCTGTCCAATTTCCTCTGGAATGTCCCCAGCATTGGAGCGCTCACCACCTCTTGAGGTCATTGGTTTCCATTGTTGTACTGCTCTAACAGTTAAAAAGTTTTTTTTCTCCTGATATTCAACCGAAATCTGGCTTTGCGTCACTTGAGCCAATTCCTGCACTCTAGGATGATCCAGAATCCTGCCACTCCTCTCTAGGACTACTTTTCAAGTATTTGAAAAGTGCTATCCTATCTCTCTCAACCCTGAGTGTTCACTGGAAGGACAGATCCTGAAGCTGAGGCTCCAATACTTTGGCCATCTCATGAGAAGAGAAGACTCCCTGGAAAAGACCCTGATGTTGGGAAAGTGTGAAGGCAAGAGGAGAAGGGGACGACAGAGGACGAGATGGTTGGACAGTGTCATCGAAGTGACCAACATGAATTTGACCCAACTCCGGGGAGGCCGTGGAAGACAGGAGGGCCTGGCGTGCTCTGGTCCATGGGGTCACGAAGAGTCAGACACGACTTAATGACTAAACAACAACAACAAAATCCTATCTCTCCTCTGTCTTCTTTTCTCAAGGCTAAACCTGCCCAGTTCTTTCAGTCTTTCCTCCTAGGGCTTGGTTTCCAGTCCCCTGATCAACTTTGTTGCCCTCCTCTGAACTTGCTCCCATTTGTTGGCATCCTTCTTCAACTGCGGTATCCAGAACTGGACACAGGACTCTAGATGAGGACTGACCAGTGCCGGATAGAGGGGGAACTAGTACCTCACAGGATTTGGAGATGTTGCTCTGTACTGCACACATTAAGAAAGCACAAATCATGCTGCAAAAATGTGAAAAGCCGCAATTTTTCTTTCCAGCATGCTCCTTTGTACATATATTTTGTGCGAGGCATGCCACCCATTCTCTGACACATTATACATTCATGTGTGCACTGCGCACACAGCACCACTGCCCCATGGGAGATAAATTGCACCAACTTGCATTATAGATTTTCCAGGTTCTTAGAGGATAAGCAGCACGGCCACCTCAAAAGCTTATTCCTGGTGTGTGTGTGTGTGGTTTTAAATTTATTTCTTAAATCCATGGGGTCATCTGTAATATTGGACTTTTCTCCCCCTCCAATACATGTTCCTACTCTAATAAAAGAATGGTACTCAAGCCATGTTTCTTCCTCTGGTTGCTACAGCAACCGGCAGGGGAGTAGAAGGATGGAGGTGACCTGCCTCGCTGTAGATTTCACCCAGAAGGATGTCTCTTAAGGCCGCGTGAGGGCAAAGTCCGGCCAAAGACATGCGCTTGTACGAGCTAAATTAGAAGATGATGACGAATGGGCCTTGAGGGGTGAGAAAAGGGACCCATCCACACCTTAAAGGATAGCTTGAACCTGAAGCCACCATGAAGGCATTGGTAACAGAGAGGTAAAAATCAGGTCGATCTTCCATAGACAGTTGAAGTATAGCTGGCAGTGTGTCCAGTGCTCACCGGGAGGCATTTGACTAGAGTCACTCCTCCAAGCGAAATATTAGATGAGTTGGACCCTTTGGGATGTTCTTATATTTCCACTGCCCAAAAAGATATTTTAAGGTTTGATTTACAAAGGCTAGCCCCTCTTTTAAAAAATAAAATAAGAAAGAAAAAGAAGAAGTCAAGTTTTCTCCTTTGAAAACTGTCATAAGAAAATAGCTCTATAATTGAATATTCTTTCTCAGGGACTAAGTAAAACTTCCGTGCAAATATCAGCCAACTTTCGGGGCCAACATTACCTTTAGAAAACGTTTCCCTCACCCATTTTATTGCTTCCTTAACATATTCTTGGTCCCGGTGCTGAAGAAATGAGTGCCTGTGATCATTCAGGATCGCTTGTCAGAATGTCGGGACCCGGCTATGTATATTTATCCAGCCCAGTAATGAAAATTCTCCTCCAGGAGGGTATCAAATATGAACTTAAAGGAAGCCTTTGGGGGTTTCTCCCTGCCTGCTGCTATTCTTAAGTTCATTTGTGTCTTTCTGAAGACTGGCATAAGATTTAACCAACCAGAAGGCTTGGTTCAGCTGACCAGCTCCAATTTCGCAGGAACATTCAATCTGCTCTGGTTTGCCTCTGAACTTTACTGGAGCTCTCCAAGGTGATGAACCCATTCAGGTGACAGGGTCTAGCATCTTGGCTAACAGTTGCTAAAACCCAGAGTGGGTTCATTGCTCCACACACAAAGTCAGTGTCGCCGACCACCAGTATCTCTTGAGGTTCTTAGACGGGAGCTCCCATCATCCTTCTCCAGCAGCTGGGGTACTTTAAGAACAGCAGCCGGTGGAGGATGGATGGCTAGATAGATATAGTGAATAGAATATTCCGGATGGATGGATGGATGGATGGATGGATGGATGGATGGATGGATGGATGGATGGATGGATGGATGGATGGATGGATGGATGGATGGATGGATGGATAGATAGATAGATAGATAGATAGATAGATAGATAGATAGATAGATAGATAGATAGATAGATAGATAGATAGATAGATAGATAGATAGATAGATAGATAGATAGATAGAATGTTCCTGTTCTACGGAACATTAGATTGTAATGTTACATTACATTATGTTATGTTATATCATATTATGGATCATTAATGCAGATATTGGACTGAGATCGAAATCCCATCTTGGCCACGAAAACTGCTAGATTGTAGGAATGGAAATTCCATATACATTTTTTTTTCAAAATTTACAAATTTCTTCACATTCAGACTGAAAAGAATGGTAACCATCAGATGTGGAAAAACGACTAAAATTGTGTAAGGGCGCATCATCCCTCCTGCTATATGGGAGAGGGTGTTGCTGCCCTACGCTTCTAATGGAACCTGCTGAGGACAATGCAGTGTATCTGACATTGCTATTGCTAATAACAGATCTGGGCATGACTCTTTATGTTAAGTTGGATACAGGGATCATAGCGGTATCCGTTTGACACTTGTGTTGCCTTTTGGGCTGAGAAAAAAGGTTTTGGTGGCTCCTGCCCCGTGATTCTCTTTTTTCACCAACAGTTGAAAGATTGTTTATGTGATGCCTTGATGTTCCATTACATCCAAACGCCGCGCGTCATAGCGCTGCCGCATTGCGGGTACTGTGTTCTTATCTCACTGGCCGCTCCGTGATTTCATTTCCTGCCACTCAGAGACACTGGGTTACATATCGCCAAGAAAACATCAATAAATTTCCTACACGGAATCAGAACGGCGGCCTCAACCCATATGGTGTTATTTACAGAATGGCAGCTACCAGGCAAAGAAGGGCTAGGCAGGAATGAGAAGGAAAATCACACATTTTTGATAAGGCAGCTGAAGGCAGAAGCACTTTAAAGGAGGTTGAGAGGAGCTCCCAATAATACCTGCATGTCAACTGTTCTCCTTCCCATTTTTTAAGAGAAAGCACACCCATGCACACATGTGTATAAGTTATGGTGGCATTATAGAACGTTGTTCTTCCCCTGCAGTGAAAAAGTGTCACAGAGGTGTGGAAATATGTGCTCTGATGGTGTTGCAGTTCCCATTCTCCTGCTTTCAAGAGGAGCATGGAGACAGAACTCTTAAAGGGGCTCTTTAAAATTGATTGTTGTGTTGGTTTGAGTTAATTTATCATTCAACTGGTTTTTAAGTGTGTTTACTAGCAGTTTTGAGTGCTATGATGAATGGACACCACACTTTAAGAAGGAGGCCAAGAAACTGGAGCAAATTCAGAGGAGGGCAACAAGGAGAATCAGGGGACTGGAAACCAAGCCCTGTGAGGAAGACTGAAAGAACTGGGCAGCAACAGGAAGCCAGATTTAGGCTGAATATCAGGAAAAACTTCTTAACTGTTAGAACAGTACGACGATGGAAGTTATGACCTCGGGAGGTGGAGGTGTTCAAAAGAAAATTGGACAGCCATCTGTCAGACCTGCTTTGACTTAGATTCTGGTATTGATCGGGGGTTGGATTTGATGGCCTTATAGACTCCTTCCAACTCAATAATTCTATGATGCTTTGAAAAGGAGCACGAGAATGTATTAAATTTGATGATGATGATGATTTCACCTATTATTATTATTATATATATATTTATTTATTTATTTCATGCAGTTATATACCTCTGACTTAGTGCGAAGCACTACTCTAAGCAGTTTACAGCAACACAATATAACAGCAATCCAACCATCCAACAGTAAACAGCTCAAATGAAACAGCCCATAGGTACAAACCCAAAATGATGGTGACACTGGGAACACTTATAGAATAGCTGGAGAGCTATCCGTGAAGAATCCTGTGTTTGCACCCTATTCAGTAGATCCTCCCTGAAGTCTAGAGGATAGTCTCTGGGTATCCGTCCCTTATGCCTGTTAGGTAGGTAATGGGATGAACCCAACAGCCTGTGAACAGGATCAGTGCCTCCAGAGCAGATGATGTGCACATGTTAGAAATGTTCCAGAAGACCAAAATGGATCTAAGACCATGGTTCCCAACCTTGGGTCCCCAGATGTTCTTGGACTACGACGCTCAGAAATCCTAGCCAGAACAGCTGTTGGTGAAGGCTTCTGGGAGATTTTGTCTGCGAACATCTGGGGGTCCAAGCTTGGGAGCCACCGGTCTAAGATCTCTTTAGCAACCCTCCCTGGTAGGGACACATGCAGAATTCAAGAAGGCTTGCTTTCCACTGGACACTGCTAAAAATGACAAGGCTAAATGGAAACCCATTATTTAAGAACGAAGGTCTATTTAGTCATGTAGCTCCTGTGTAATTACACTGGGAATGCATTATAAATCCACAATAATTACATGTTCCTGGAGAATGCCTTGTAATTATATTTGATGTCACCAAATAACACGAGGATTAATTGCCCACAAGAATGACAGTAGCTTTTCTAGTCTCACCCACCCACTCTCCTTCATGGTATGATAACACTTGATAAGGCGGAAATTACACCTTTTTCAATTAGGAGCCGTGGGGAACTGATTTCAGCCCAGCCGGTTAACAGATGTTCCTGATTTCTGTCAACCAAGTACTAAACTATCTGGGTAAACCTCTGAAGAAATACTGCATATAATGGTCTACCTATTTCCCCCCCACACCTTTAAGAAATAAGGCAAGCCAAAATCTCACATTTGTTTGTTACAATTCCATTTTTGGCTAGTTTCATAAGCCTGTAAGAAAACCCTTCTCCATCAATTTGCCCGTGTCCTTTCGCCCTTCATGTTGGCTGGACAGCTCAGGGGTTGAGGTCTCTGGCTGCAGAGCCAGAGGTTGGGAGTTCAGTTCCCCCACTGGGCCTCCTGGGAGAAGAGCCAGCCTGTGTAGCCTTGGGCAAGCTGCACAGTTTCAGGATGTCCCTAGAAGAAGGGAAATGGCCAACCACTTCTGAGCACACTCTACCTGGAAAACCCTAAAAAGGGTCACCATAAATCAGAATTGACTTGACGGCACATTATTATTATATTATTTTGCCCTCCATGGACTTCACTTGGCATCTGTGATGCCCACGTAGCCACTTCTGATTAGTTTCACACCATCAAACTTTGATTGTTGTTCACTTAGGTAACCCTGGTTAGGTGAAACACATTGAATTAACCTAGAACACCTTTAGCCTTACCATCACATGGTTCCATCTGGTTGGTTACATGCCATCGTTTTGTCAGACTATTCGTGATATGATCCCTGTTACATGCGGAAGACTACCATTGGTTATTTTAAGACATAACAACCACCAAACAACACAACAGCAGCATGTAGGATGAAAACATCATCACCATCATTATCATCTTAGAACTATAGAGCTGGAAGGGACCCTATGGATCACTGACTCCAGCCCCTGTAAGCGAGGCCCAGTAGGGAATCCAACTTCTGGCTCCGGAGACCTCAACCATGGAGCTATCCAGAATCAAAGAATAAAATCCAAATGCAAAAATAGGCAATACCTTTATAGACCACTAAAAAAAAATCATCACACAATAAACCGAGCTTTTGTGGATTAAACACTACTTCATTGGGACTGTACCAGTGTGAAAAACTTAAAGTCCAAAACTTAAAGTCCAAAAGTCCATGGCTAGACGGTCTTTTCAGCAGGAAAACTGCTCTTACAGTAGATGTCAAGTAAGACATTGCCGTTCTTTGCCCTTTGTTGGGCTTTCCTCTTTTAGATGGAAGTGAAGAGCCTGGTTGCTATTTTAGGGTTACAACGTGGGCAGCCAGTTCTACAAGTAAAGAAGCACAGGCCTGTGTGTACATCCATCTCCCCAGTTGGCCTTTGTCTGAAACAGATATGTTTCTGTTTGTCCGGGGGTGGGTGGAAGTGACACAGAAAACCTGAGTCCTCCATCTGAGAATTTGGGTGATAATTTAGTAAACTCACTAGGGTTTAGCCAATTGAGATCAGATAAAAGCCAAAATGGTATTATCTAGTGGTTGCAGTCATCCTCTGCTGATGTTGATAGTCCAAGCGTCTTCTTAGAATCATAGAATCACAGAAAAGTGAAGTTGGAAGGGGCCTACAAGGCCATCAAATTCGACCCCCTGCTCAATGCAGGAATACAATCAAAGCATATCTGCCAGGTGATTATCTAAGCTTTTCTTGAATGCCTCCAGTGTTGGAGCATTCACCAACTCCCGAGGTAACTGGTTCCACTGTCGTACTGCTCTAACAGTTAGGAAGTTTTTCCTGATATTCAACCAAAATCTGGCTTCCTTTAACTTGAGCCCGTTGTTGCGTGTCCTGCACTCTGGGATGATCGAGAACAGTTCTCGATCTGTTCTTCTTGGTACAGGCTGATTCTTGGTGTCCTCATAGTTCCATTGAAGTAAAGGGCAGCCATGTGGTCTTTACAAAATAATATCCAAAACGCAACTATGAAAAAACATTTTGCATTTGGATTTTATTCTGTTATGAACACACGGCTGCCCTTGAGTTCAACAGAATCAGAGAAGGAGCAGCTCGTGAATTAAGATGGAAGGGCATCTCCCCCCAAAATTTCACGGAGATGCCCTCTGTACGAAACATCTATGATCAAAGTGATCTTCAGAAAAATAGTATAGTATAAAGTCAGCTTTCAAAAAAAAAAGTCTAGAAATCAAAACAGATTGTTTATTGAGTCTCCTTGAATATGTTGGCCTGTTTCGACTTAAAGGCTTGAATTATTTAAAAGTATTCTGTTATTTTAGAATAGCTCCTTTGGGAACTTTCGGGAGCAATATTGAGTCGAAGGGAGGGAGTGCAAGATGTTTGTTAGGAGTCTTATAATACGAAACGTATTCCTAATCCACATTTCTTCCACTATGTGTATGATGGCGTATGTGGTCCTTTTTTTCCTCTCCACTTTATCTGAACAACATGTCTGTGAGGTAGGTCAGGTTAAGAATGATCGGCTAGCCCAAGCTCACCCCCAGAGGTGGATGTCTCAAAGAAGAACTAGAACATGGATCTCCCAAAATCCTGGTCCAACTCCGTCACACTTGCTAGGTCAGCTTCATAACCTGTTGCCTACAGGATAGAGTTAGGACTGTCCACTACAGGCAGGTATACCCCGCCCTGCTGCAGTCGTGACATCAATATCAGTATTGCAGGTGGCCAAAGTGCTGACCACGGACCACATACAATCCCCCACGGTCATTTCTGTGGTGCCCACAGCCACCCTAAAGCCCCTGCCCCATTTTAAGATGTTATAATAACCCCAATTCCATTGGTGTCCATTTTGAGACCACATAGTTTGCTATGGCTAATTGCAGCTAATGGATAATGTGCTGGGTGAGTGTCAGTCATGTGACTGGTCATGCACCTAGCATATATGAACACCATCAATAAGCCACAGCTAGCCATGATCCCTCTGCAAACATCTGTAAGGTTTGGGCTTCTATAATTATGATCAACGGAATTTTCAGGACTAGAAATACCGCAGTGTTTCATTCTGTTAATTCTACCTACCTTAAGAACACCTAACAGACACTTACGTGTGGCTTACCTGGTGAGAAAGGCAAAAATTAGAAGGCTCTGAAGCTTAGCTAGGCCACGCTCCACAGAAGCTTCCTGCCAAGAAAGAAAGCTCCCAGCTAGCACTAGGGCATCCTGAAAAATTATCACCATGTCCCTCAAATGTTCCTCCTGAAGTAAAAGCTGCACGCAGAAGATATAGTTCAATATTTCTCTCCTTAAGATTGCTTGGGAGTCATTCTCCCAGTCAACACCACACTATACTCCACCTCACATACACATAATTCCTTTCTCTTCCTTTTCTCGGGCCTATGGAATCTATGGAAGAAGAAGACAGGAACATGAGATTAAGGCAATGGGAAATTAAGGGCACGACAGGTCAGCTCATATATTATGCCTACCAGTCTAAATTTCAAGGGACTCGGAGGGTATGATACACTTGATGAAAGTCAACCGGAACGCCCGCATACCGCATCACGGGCCGATCCCCACATCAAGGGATGCTCTTTATATTAACCTCTTCATGCCAAGAAAATTTAATAACTTTCCCCGCAACTCAGGGGAGTTGACATTAAGAACTTGCCGTTTCTCACTCGTCGTTCCATTAGGGTTGGGTTGGCATGTCAAACAAGGAGGGTGGTTGTCTGCTCGGGTGTCTCGGGTGGGTTGGACTCCTGGATTTATTTACTGATCCTAATTAAAGTTACAAGAGGCAGAAGAAGTAGAGGTAGAGAAGGAGGACAGGCTCAAGACAACAGCAGTTTTGTTAGGACCAGGTAGAGACGGGGACCCAACTCCGGGAGGCAGTGGAAGACAGGAGGGCCTGGCGTGCTCTGGTCCATGGGGTCACGAAGAGTCGGACACGACTTAACGACTAAACAACAAAAAGAGACGGGGAGATTCTCTTCTCCTTCTTCAGATTATGGCTCCCGAAATTCCATAGCCAACATGGCTGAAGGCAGTACTACCTTTCCAGAAACTGACGTTCACCTTCTGGTACCGCAGGTGGTATATGACTAGTATGGCCATTATGTCTAGTAGCTCTGACTGAGTTGAACTGATTATTGAATTTTGGCCCGAATCCTGTTGCGTACTTACACTACTGGAATGGCAATGGCGTAACTTGTCACGGCAAATTGCCACTTCTTCACAAGTCACCGCTTGGATTCCTGGTCATGTACCAAGCCACACGACCAGCACACAATGGGAAGCCCAAGCAGCTACTCATTCATTCACAGTCATTTGATGCCTCAGTATCAGTATAACCTTATATCAGCATCACTCTGCAAGAGGATTTTGGCCTTTACTTCATTTCTAGCTCACCTTGTTTGCTTTCAGGACCATGATTTGCATAGAGCTGTTATGGGTAGCAAGAAGTCATTAAGGGTTAGAGTACCCAGCTCTGGAGTCAAAAGATGAAAGTTGGCATCCTCATCATTACCATCATGAACTATGGATGTCCCCTCCTTTTGCTGATGGGCTCCTTGGCTTTATAGGTCCAGAAAGGTACCATGTGGTCAGTCCTCTGATTGCTGTGTGAAGCTGTGGCTATTAGGTTTGGCCCAGCCAACACAAATCAGTGAGAATTTCAGTGGATTCCGCTTGGATATCCAAACTTTTCAACTTGTCCATTTCTTCATAAATTTGACCAAAATGCATTGAGAATTGTCAAAACTGAATGTGAGAGAAAGTGACATTTCTCGATACACCCATCAGAACGATGAGAAACGGGACTGGTTTGATTAATAGGGAATTCTCTACTACAGAAGAAGAAGGTTTTAAAATGGGATTCTTGGGACTAGATTTGATATCTTGGCTACAGAGAATATGGGCGCTACCATTAAGAAGAGGACATCAACCTCTAGGGGGTAGGATTTTCTGGACTACAAATACCTCAGTTCTCCAGCCTGGGAGTTCTGCCTACCTTACAGACACCATTCCACCATCAAAATGTGGCTCACCTGGAAGAAAGGCCTAAATTGGAAGGCTTTAAGGCTTAGCTAGGCCTAGCTCTGACCAAGCTTCCTGTTCCTGCGCTGGAACTAGCTAGGAACTGTTTTTCTGAGCAGGAAGCTTGGGCACAGCTAGGCCTAGCTTAGGCCTCGAAGCCTTCCTGTCTAGGCCTTTCTTCCAGGTGAGCCGCATATTGGTGCTTGTAAGGTGTCTGTAAAGTGGACAAAATACCAGGATGGAGAACTGATCTATTTGTAGCCCAGAAAATCAAAATAGCCCATCCTTATCACCTCCTTTGAGTGGCGAATACCAAAGGACAAGAGTTACAGCTCCCCAACTGTTCTTTCCGTGTCCACTCTTTTGAGTGTTCTCTTTGGCTGGGAGATAAAACTATGTGAGTTTCACAGCCTGCTCTGCACGCCCTCACCTATGCTGCCCTCAGATATATGGGGGAGATGCTGTGAGGGAAAATTCAATAGGCTTGTCTGCAGGGATGTCGGCAAGTCTTCGGGACTGAGTTCGAGTCTTTGGGACCTACTTTGAGTCTTCTGGCCCGAGTCCCAAGCCTCAAGTCCGAGTCTACTAGTCTTTGCCCCCTCCCCCAAGACTTGGGACTCAGACGGCACACCCACCACCCAGCAGATAGGCTGGTGCGTGCACAAGAGACAGCAGGCCTCCGCACATGTGCTGGCATGTCCACTGGTTGGCGCATGGGTGGGTGCAGGCAGCAGCTGCTGCCTCTGAAAATGGTGGCAGTGGCAGGTAGGCCCATAGGGCCTTGACAACGCGACTCAGACAAGTGGGTCCGAGTCACGGGTCAAGTCCCGAGTAGCCCCGGAAACTCCAGAGTTGAGTCCGAGTCAAGTCACCAGTGCGAATTGCGTTGGACTCAAGAGTGAGTTGGGACTCACAAGTGTCCAGCCTCGCTAGTCCGGCGGCTTCCATACATGGAAGGGGCAGGAGAGGACCTTTGCTACAGGCTGCGAGATGTCTCGGGTTTGGAGAAGTTCCCTCAATGGCCGGAGTGTCATCCTTCTGCCCAATGACCGACTCTTCTGCCTCCGGAGAGTTGGTTGGTTGACCTGACCTGGATTTGATGTCACCTATGAGCTGAGCATCGGAGGCAATCGTGTTGGAAGGCGCAAGATGAAACATTCTGACAGACATCGAGGAGTCTGTTCTAATGAGAAGCCTTGCAAAACCAGGGCAGATAACTAGGGCATAGCCTCCAGCTACAGCAGAGCGCTCAGGGAATCAGCAGACAAGTTCCTCCAGAAGTGGCTGCCAAGCATGCAGGCTCTTGTGGATTAAAAGAGAAAAAGAGGGGGGGGGGAAATGCTCACAAGCAGTAGCTCTCTCCAAGAAAGGGGTTTTTGGCGCACGGCCACGCAGCCATTAGCATTTCCATGGCTTCTGCAACGGAGCCAGGAAATGCCGGATTGCGGATTGCAACACATTTTCCCAAAGTCCCAAGATTCTAACTGGGAACGGCAACAAAATGTTGCAGCGTGGAATACTCTGTATACAGGATTTCAGGTGCTCCATTTCATTCATCCTTGTTTTCTTTCCTGTCCATCCAGCAATCAATCTGCATCCTGTAGCTGCTGACCTCAGTGGGCTTTGGTAGAGGGGAGAGGGATCCCATATTTTATTTTTCCTTCTACTTCATTTTATAAAAATTGTGCGCGCACATACACATTCATAAATGGCGTTGTTTTGGGTCATGGGGCAGCAGGGAAACCACAAAACACTGCAAAAATTGTTCAGCAGGGAGGTGTGTTCGTGACCTCACAGGTACTGGCCAATCAACAACACTCACAACTGGGTTTTGCTGAAAGTTTGCAGAATTGGGTCTTGTTTTTTCCCCCAGAGTGTGACCTTGGAAAGACAAATGTATGTAAGTATGGATCCTGGCTCAGGACTTTCCAAATCATACTCTATCACTCTTTATACTGTTTTCAAATCCTATGGTACATGTTATTGGTTTCAGACAGAATTAATAACCATGCAAATCAGATTTAGGACAGCAACACAGGGAACTGCGTTTGGTCCGTCTAACAGTGTTGACAGTGGCTAGAAGCCACGGGTGCGTGTTTCAAAATGGGTTTTTTCCTACCACTGCCCAGAATTGGTATACGCAAGGGATTTGATCCACCACTGAGGTGCAGATGGCTGGTGCCTACCTTCCCATCAGTAAAATGGAGAGATTTCGTGGCCAAACTCAGAATTGCTCTGATGGCAAAGGGGGAAAGAGTTGGAAAAGACATCAAAAGTCCCAAGAAAGTGATATGATGACAAGCTTCGACTTAGGCTTTGACTTACCCGGTAGCACAGAGAAAGGTTTCACGGCTTTAAAACAATATCTGTACAGGAGATTTAGCGATTGTGGCTTTTCATTAAAGCAGGCTGGTTTGGCAAAGCCAACGGCAATGAAGCAAGCCTTTATCTGGCGATTTCTGTCAGCTTATTTGTCGAAGGGTGGATGTGTGCGTTGGGGGGTGGGTGGGTGCAGACAGCACGGGTATAAATTCTGCGGTGGGTAGTGCCATTGGGTGGCTTCGGCTGTTTTTATGTCTCGCCGATAGTTTTAAACAATAACGTTCATATCACAGAACGGCGCAGATAATATCAGCTATAAAACCGGGTCTTTTATGTTCAAATTCAGACAAAGCCATGAGAGTGACTTGATATATGACTCCCTCCCTCCTTCTCTCTCTCTCTCTCTTTCTCTCTCTGCAATGTTATGAAGCAGCTCCCTCTAGCTCATAGCATTGACCTCTGTGTAGGCGATTATTTTTCTCTCTTTTTCTCACCTCAGCTTTGCTGTATCTCCCTTTCCAGAAGAGAAAGAAAGGGTTTTTTTTTTAGATTGTTGAATGTCTCAGTCTGTCTGCCTGTCTGTCCATCTCTCTGTCTGTCTGTCTGTCTCTCTGTGTCCATCCATCCATCCATCCATCCATCCATCCATCCATCTATCTATCTATCTATCTATCTATCTATCTATCTATCTATCTATCTATCTATCTATCTATCTATCTATCTATCTATCTATCTATCTATCTATCTATCTATCTATCTATCTATCTATCTATCTATCTATCTATCTATCTATGTCCTTCATCCTCTTCCTTCATTTTTATAGAATGTATTGCTTTCCCAGTGATCTGTATCGGGGACCAGCAAATTCCACACAGTCATTTGTATATATTTGGGGAGAGACTCGAATGCATAAAACAAATGCTTGCAGATACACACACACATACACACAATGAAAGGGGGAAAGACACCAGAGAGGGAGAGAGAGAGAGGGCGAACATGGTGAGGCAGAGGAGCCGTATTCATCTCTACTGGGTCTTGGGTCTTCCCTTAAGACCAAGGAGAAGATTTAAATGACTAATTTGATCCAGAAGGGTGAAACCAGCTTGGCTGGATGGAAAGAAAATAAGGAAAACGAAGGAACAACCGTTTCACAGTAGATATCATTGGGGAGAGGGGGGGAAAACACACCAACCCACTCTCCACCAGAAAAGGTTTCAATAAAACGTCTTTTCTCTTGAGAAACGAAGCTATCTAATTAGACTTTGAACATCCAGACGGCAGCATAGGGGCTGGTTCATCCTGTTCTTAAGCTTGTGTGTGTTTCCTTCTGCAACGGCCGCCCTTCTAGACGATGGACTTGTTGCCTTGCCGCAGAAGCGACACATAGACAATGCCGACTTCCCCCCCGGTTTTGCTTTTATTGTTTTTAATATGAAACTAATGAGGTTGGGCAGGTGGCTTCCTTGTTCTTCAACCTACCCCCTCAGTTGTAAATAAGAGCTGGGCTTTGGGTGGTGGTGTTTGTTAAATCGAGACTGAAAAACGAACATGGCTTTGTAGTATGTCACAGAGATACAGCACATTGGCTGAAAGGTTAATTTTTTTAAAAAAAATCATATGATTGCAGAGAAAGGAGACTTATTCCTGGAGAATAATATCCCCAGATCTATTTAAATAAGCTGAGACATGATAAGCGATCAGACAGCTCCAGGAGAAGAGTTAATTAAAAATCTCCAGGGTAACTTATATTCCTTTGTTCACAAAATACAAATGGCAGTAAACTGACCACTCCACCATTGCTTTCTTTTACACAGAGAATAAAAATGCACTCATAACGCGGTGGCTCTCAGTGTTCAGACTTCTAACTGCAAGGATAAATTCCTCTCTCAAATTCATCTATTTCATCAACACCAGCCTCTGCAGTTTCACTCTACTTCTTACCGTCTTCCAGAATCCTTCGTTCCCCACCCCGTTAATACAATTAAAAGGAAGTTTATTTATACAAATATTTAAAATTAACAACCTCAGCTACCTCGCTTCAGAGGGGAGGGAGGAGAAAAGAAAGAGAGGAAGGGGGGGCATATAATTTCCACAAGGAACGTGGAAGAGAAAAATTAACTATTTATGAAACCTGGACTGATAAATTTATAAACCTGTGGCAAACGGCACCGTTAAAAAAATCTTTAGGGATGAAATATGTGTCTTGTGCCATTTCATTAATGAACTGTTTCCGAGGGGATCTCAAGGTGGGGGAAAACCATAAAGGCTGCCTTGTTTGCTTGTTGGGTTTTTTTAAGGTGTTGTTAGACCTTTTTCAAGGGTTAGGCATGGAATATTTAAGATTCAGAAAAGGGTTTGAAGGGGAACAAAGAACTCTCTCCCCACATCAAAAAAAAAAAAAAAACCCACCAGCTAAATTACGCAATACAGAATGACTTTGCTGTAGCAATTATTGAGGGTATTAATTGCTATCCATTTGTTTGTCACATTTTATTTGACCTGAAATTGCTTCTTTAAAAAAAAAATTGCATGGGAATGTTTGTATCTCACTCTGTATTTTGTGTGTGTGTGTGTGTGTGTGTATTACACACAGAGACACACATGCACACAAAATTGCAATATCCTTTATCTACATCTGTATTATATATTATATGGAGTATCTATATTCTATTACATAGAGTATAAACAGCTTTATATTGTATAGACAGCAATTCTGTTATAGAATATACATACTTCATACAGTGTGGAATAATACAGATGTAGATAAAGGATATTACAATTTTGTGTGTATGTATAATACACACTCACATGTAATATAATGTAATATAGAATGAGGTACAATATTATATAGAATATAAACAGCTATATAGTATATAGACAGCTGTTCTATTATACAATACAGACAGTTATATTATTCTCTAATAAATGGAGGATCTGTATTCTGTTATATGGAATATCAACAGTTATATTTTGTATTATATGATCTATATTCTGTTATATAGAGTATCTAAAGTTATATTATTCTCTACTGCACGAAGCATCAACATTCTATTATATAGAGCCTTTTCAACTCTGTTATTCTATATTATATGGAACATAGATGAGCCACAGCTATTTTATTCTGGATTATATGGATCTAATATTGTACAGGATATCTACAGCAGCAGAATTCTATATCATATGGAATATCTACATTATATTATATAAAACATATGTAGCTCTCTTATTCTATGGAGTACCTAAACTGGAGGAAATACAGTAGTAAGGTGCAAACAGAGTAGGCCCACTGAATCAGTGAGGATCTGGTGAGTCAACTCTACCATATGTTCCACTGACTCATTGACCTACTCTAATTGCAGCTTACTGCTGGATGTCAGCCATTATGTTGTATGAAACATCTATTTCTATATTATTCTATACACTACGCGATAGTAGACAGGTATGTATCTCTGTCTACCTCAGTAGTAATATATTTAACATTATCGATAACAGATAATAACCTGGGCATGTTTGCTTTCTCAAATACCAGCGGACAAATCCAGTCCACTTCCTGCTTTTGTACTGTTCCAGAAAAATTAAAACCTAGGGCCCGTGTTTCGGATATGCCCAGCATTATTGTACAGCAATTGTACGGAAGGACATTCCTGATTTCAGTGGTGCAACATTCACAAGAAACGTGCCACCCATCAATGTATCACCAGTTAAAGAAGAGACTTTAGTGGTGGACTTCAGATGGTTGCAGCCACCATGTTGGTTCCACCATCATCTTGTTCAGGAAGGTTTTTTTGTTGTTGTTGTTCACAACATGAGAACAGACATCCTGTCACCTTCTGGCCTGTTCGATTTATTACCTGAAGTCCATTTTTGTTGTCTTTTTTTTTTTTAAGGGTGTCTCTTGAATAATCCATTTTCACTGTTCACACAGAAGGCGGTTCTATCAAATGTTTCCAAAGCGGCAGTTTTTGTTTTGTTTTGTTTTTACAAACCAGAATGTGAAAATAAGAGACATGGAGAAAAGAAAGAGAGATGGAAGACTGGATATATTTAATTTGTCATATTCTGATCTATGAACCCTCCCAAAGATAGACTAATAGGTGAAAATTGCTAGCTAATTAACCATTGTTCCGTATATGCATCTTTTCAAATATGTATATGCCTATACATTTGTGGGGGGATGTGTGTGTATAATACACATAAATGCATCTACACACCGCTGATGAAAATCAGCCTGTTATAACTACAGAGGGGCATGGAGAGGAATCATCACATACAGAAACAAGCTTTAAAATTTATTCCTGATGCATCCAGTGAATTTCGGAGGACTTCCAGAGCCCATTTTTTAATAAAATGTGGTAATAGCCGTGCGCTTGTTTGTTAATGTTTTTAAACAAAATTAAATTATTGTTATGGATTTACTCGGCAGTCATTTCAATTCATGTAGCACTAGCCTCTCGTTTGGCAGTTATCTTAATTATACTTGGTTGTGGGGTCCCCCCCCCCAGCTCATCTAGGATTTAAAGTAAGAAAAATAACCTTATTTCAAGCAATAATGATTTTCTACTTACATAAATAATTCAGTCCCACACTTCCAGTATTTGCGGGGTGGGGGAAAACCTCAATGCTAAGCCTAAGGAATACATGATAATCTAGTCTCTAACCATTATATAAACCATACAGTATCGGGCGGATGTGTCCTAAGTACATTGCGCAATATATATTTGAAGGATATAAAATTATCCCTGGAACAGAATGCAGCTTTATTATTTTAAGAATGAATTTCTACTGCATAGAAAGTTCTCCTCTATTTTTAGCTTAAGCTTACAGGAAGATAAAACTGCTCAAATAGATGTAAATAAACATGATAAAGAGGGATTTTTTTTCCCTTTCCAAAAAAAAAGAAGAAGAATGTTTTAAATTCAAATTCCTTGTGTTGTGCTTGAATTAAATAACACCAAGAAGAAGAGTTTGATTTTAGAGGGGTTTTTTTCCCTTTCGTTATTTTCTGAGGAATGGATAAATCAGCTGATTTTAGCTTGTGTCAGTTTTGGTTTTTTACTCACTCACAGGCCTGTTGGCCAGAATTATTATTATTTACACCCACTCACGTTAAGTCCGGTAGTTTAAATTTCAGCTGGCAAATTACCGCGTGGACCGCGGCAAATTAAGAAGTCTTCTTAACAAGTCACCTACAGCAAATTCCAATGCTGGTCTCTTTAACTTGGGTCTGAATTAACAGATGAAATTGACAGATAAATAAACAGACAAAACATTGAATTAACAGATGAAACACTGGCTTACACATTTGCACATTTTCGGCTGGGCACTAGCCATTATGCCTTACGTCTGTGAGTATTTAAATTGTTTAAACCACATAGGAATCCACATTTTTATGCCATTTTACCATCCATTGCTTGTTTTTGTACGTATTTTGATAAAATGCCACATTCTGTACACACCAGAAACGTATCACAAACTTAGAAGGTGTGCAAGAACTGAAAAATACAAGGCCGAGAAGGGCCCACCAGATGGGTTTATCAATACGAAGAGATCAAAATGTGGGCTTCACTGTGTTCAGTTAAAACGTATGTTCTCGTTCAAACACTCTTCGTTCAGGGAACAAGTCAACTTTCTTTGGGAATTTGCACAATCAGAAAAAGACCAGACGCTCCTGCGAAAGCCAGCCTCCTTTCATCAAAATCAATGACATTATTATTGCTTCCGAAACAGTCTTCTTGACAAGTTAGTTCTCTTTTAATATACCATCAGGAAAAGACGCTGATCTTCGGGTTCGTGAGGCAGGTGAGTTTTGTCACGGCAACCTTGCTGACTGTGCAGCTGAAAAGACTACAGAGAAATGCAAATTGCAATTTATTTAGCTCTGTCCGATGCTCAGCTTCTCCAAAAGGGACTGTAGGGATAACCTGACAGTGAATGAAGGCAGGAGAATGGAGGAAGGATAAACGAAAATTGATTTTTTAAAAATTGAGTTACCTCACAATGGGTTGGATTGAGATGTAATATTATAGTTCAGTGGTTTCCCACCTTGAGATGTTCTTGGACTAGAACTCCCAGAAATGCTGGCCAATACAGCTTGTGGTGAAGGCTTCTGGGAGTTGCAGTCCAAGAACATCTGGGGACCCAAGGTGGGGAACCACTGTACTTCCACTTCATTGTTTAGAGTGAAGGCACACCCAAAATCTGAGTCAGTCATAGAGGAATGGATCATTTCCCCATACAATCCTTCCACTTTTCCTCTCTTTCCTTCATCTACACACACATGCATAGCCATTCATGATGATCAGGGCTTCCTCAATCTCTTATCCTCAAACTATATGATATCTGTTGAGCACATCCTCAGAAGCAGAACTGCCTTGAAGGATTAGAGACATCTGTTTATCTTAGCATGAGCTTTCCTCAGCACTCCACATGTTGCAAATTAGTTTGTATGGCGCTTGGTCAGCAGAAACGAAACACGGGTTTCATTTGCATGTCTAACTGCTCAGCCATGGTGCTTTGAACCAATTGTGGCCCTGGAAAGATAATATGGAATCAGCTTCTGGTGGAACACCAACTTTACCATCTTTAAGAGGACAAAAGAAATTCAGCTTTACTTCTTTAAGAAAGGAACAGCTAAATAATTTTTGAAGGACTGAGGCTACAGGATGAGAGGGTGACCGATTCAGGTAGGTAGGTTGGTTTAAGAGTTGAGCATAGTTATGGTAAGTAGATGGACAGAATCCCAGTGGAGCTGCCATAATTAGAAATAGTGTACCTCTGATTTCTGGAAACAAACACACATTTCTATTTCATGATGACCTATTGAAGCCCATGGAATTCAGTTCATGGCTAACTGACCTCTAACCGATTGCAATGAACCAACTGTAAGAATCACTAAATCTGGATCCAACTGATTATCTGGAGAAGACTGCTCTGGAGAAAAGGTCTACAATGACAGGAGTAGATTCCAGGGATGGGGACTCAAATCATGGGACTCAACTTGGACTCGACTTTTTTTCAATGACTCAGACTTGTCTTGCAACTTGGAACCCACCCAACTCCCTTTTTTCTGAGGGTAAAAAGCTTATTTTTAATAGGGACTCGGATTTGGGACTTGGGACCAAAGGTTCAGAATCAGACTTGGGACTTGGACGCAAAGATTTGCCAACATCCCTGGTAGATGCATATGAAGATCCAGCAGGTTCAAGGAAGGAAGAAGCTGGTCGTGAGGATTTAAACTTCTCTGAAAGTGTCTACATTACACACATAGAGCACTTTGGTATCTCTTCATCTACCCTGTCTTTATTCTAAGAAATCCTGTTGTTTCAGAAGGTCATGATAATTCTTTCTATATTAGTCTCATAGGAAGTCCTGCAGTTCTCCAGCAAAGAATTCTAAGAATTTCCACAAGATTCCACAACCACCTTCTTGAGAAAATAGAACTAAGGAGGCATCAACAAATTCTCTAGCACCGGGTGGATGCCTGTCGTCTCGTACGGATGTCTGGAAGTGGCCTCCATTCAAAGACCCCATTTTTGGTTGAGGAACAGCCATGCGGCTGCCCTGCTCACCATCTTCCCCACTTCGGTGAGATGTTTATAAATTCTGCCCAAATGATCAGAATAATAACAAATTGTGCACTGGTGCAAATAAATTCGTGTATGCCATTTTCTGCAAATCAGAAGATTCTCTCTTGCCTTCCTGGTTGGAGATGTTCAGATGGCCCCCCGCTCAACTCATAGGACTTGCCAAACAAGAAACAAGAAGAGAACTGAGACCTGTCTTTCGTTGCTAGCAAAACCCTACTCCCTAAAAGGGAATAAAGCGTAGACGTTAAAGTACATAACAAATCTCCGGTTTTATGAGACTAATTCTTTGCCAGAAGACATTAGATCAGTGTTACTGTTGGCTCTCGATGGAGCGTCTTGCAATCCATACAACAATGCAAGGTTAAAAAAGAAGAGAGGGGCTGCTGCAATCGGGGGAAATCCAAATACCTGTTTTGTTTTGCATTAAACTAAGCCAAGCTTCTCAGCAGCTTTGCTGGGGAATGTACACGCTGTTAGAGAAATTAAACAGCACGTCAAGTTCTGGAGGTTAGCACAACACACACCGATGCACACTTAGTCCGTTATTTTGACTGTGTTCCTCCTCTTTTCAAAGAAGGAAAAGCTCTTATTTGGATGTTTGCAGTGGCTTGAATGAGTGCCTGCGTTCCAGCTGTCATGCTGGACCAGTGATAGTAAACTGTCCTGCCATCATGGTGGTCTCATGGGAGAATCCTTCCTGAATCTCGGACTGTGCTCTGAAGACACACCAGCATACTGTGCTACCTTACTACAGTGGTAATGTCTGACTCTGGATGCAACACTGTGGCCTGGAGCCTGTTGCCAATTTACACTTGTGTAAGGGAGACTGCATAGGACTTAAGAGCAAATTGCCTTTCATTAATGGCATGATGGTTGCGTTCCTGGTTGTGCGCCTGGTCATGCAATGGGTCACAAGGCCAGGAACGCAACCTGCACCTCGCTGATGTGCAGCACCAAGACATACGTTAAATGGATTGTTGTGCTCTGTTGTTTTAAATGTGTTTTATTATTGATTTTAGAATCATAGAACAGTGAAGTTGGAAGGGGCCTATAAGGCCATCAAGTCCAACCCCTTCTCAAGGCAGGAATACAAATCAAAGCATGTCGGACAGATGGTGGTCCAATTTTATCTTGAAGGTCTCCATTATTATTTACTATTTTAATATAATACTTGTTTAATTCTTTTTTTAACATTTGTATACTTTCTGTTTTTAGCTTTCAAATACTGTTTTTTATTATGTAAGCCACCTTGGTTCTTTTAAGAAAAGCAGGATAACAATATTTTAAACAAATAAAAATAATACATAAATAAATAAAATAATGCATGCTTTCCTTTATGCGTGAATAAAATAGAAACACGATGGTACCACGCATGCATGCTGAATCTAAATCAGCCACCATATAATTTTCACTGCAAAAGACAAACGGAGTATAAATATTTATTTGCCTATTTTTCACCACCTGCCTTCCTCAAAGCACCATGAGGCAGTATATACAACCCCATTTTTAACATTTCTTTTGCTTCTCAACAGCCCTGCAAGGTAAGTATGTATGAGAGACAACCAAAGGGAGAAAAACATACAATTTATATGTAAATCTGGAAGTAAATTCTCAGGCCATGAGACAGAACAGACCTGTAATTAAGACATGGGAAAGTTGCAACAACTGGAAACTGGATCCCTCTTTATTATTATTAAATAATAATAATAATTCTCTCAAAAAGACCATAGCTTCTGCATGTCTGGAAATAAGTGTGCAAACTTGTTGATCTCTTTGCTTGCTAGTTTGTTTTCAAGTGGCATTGGTTGAGTGGCATTAGAGTAGGAACTTCAGAGCTGAATTTGAACCCAGCTCTATCAAAATCCAGCCTGCTTTCTTCTCCCAGAAGGGTCTCAAAGCTGGGAGAGGATTTGGAGACTCACTTTTAAAAACATGCTCTTTCAGATTCCCAGGAGTGGGGGAAACTATCTGTTTTTTTTAATTATTATTATTTATTTCATGGCACAAGAGAGACGCTCAGGGGTTGAGCTGCAGTTTCTCCAGCCCAAACAGAAAGAAATGGAACTTTTTCTATTCCCCTAAGAAACAAGATTATTAAGACGTTGCATAAACAAGTTTCTGTTCTCATCCGTGAGATGAAGTGTCTGATTGGAGCGATCTCATTTCCGGCCCTTCTTCCTTGGGCAATTCCTCTGAATCGATGCAAAGGCAGGCCAGGGGGCAGCTCATCTTCCTTTCATTTTTCTCTCAAACATCCTTTAAAAAAAAAAAGTTCACACCTTTACTTCCAGACATGCTGAGGCTGTGATCCCTTGGAGGGAAGGACACACGGATCTCATTCAATCCCTGATCAGTTTCACGTGTCTTCAATTATAGGTCTGTTCACTCCTGTTTTGTGTTTTTTTACTTTGTTTAAAATTCATTGAGTGCATTTCTCCCACTGATTATATGAATCAACAGTACTTATGAACTTTTATAAACAATTTATCCTTCAGAGACAGACGGACGGATGAAAGGACAGACAGACAGACAGACAGACAGACAGACAGACAGACAGACAGATAGATAGATAGATAGATAGATAGATAGATAGATAGATAGATAGATAGATAGATAGATAGATAATTTGAGAGAGAGATTCATGTGGTGTCAAGTAAATTCTGACTTATGGTGACCTTTTCAGGGTTTTCTAGGTACAGAGTACCTAGTAAGGAGCTGGCTGGATAGCTCAGTAGTTTAGATCTCTGCTCTGGTTGGGATTTCAATTCCCTACTGTGTCTCCTGCAAGTATAACCAGCCTGGGTGGCCTTGGGCAAGCTGCACACTCCTAGGATGATCCCCCAGAAGAAGGGAATGGTAAACCACTTCTCAGTATTCTCTACCTGGAAAATCCCAAAAAGGGTAACCGTAAGGCAGAATCAGCTCGACGGCACATAATATATATATCTTCTGAAGGCGTCCTGGGACTGTGCAGCTTGCCCAAGGCTGCACAGGTTGGCTATTCTCCCTGGAAGCAGTGTGGAATTGAACTCAAAATTCAGAGATGTGTGGTTTCAAACACACCGTTCTCACTTTGACCTCGCAGCTTTGTGTTCTTGGAGAGAAATCCTCATAGCACCAGTAGAACGTTGTCTTCTGAAACTCCGGGCCATACGGAGGGAACAATTATCGGTTGAAACATGACTGGGGAATGAAGTTAGAAGCTTCTTTGTATCCATGCGGCAGTCAACGTAAGATTCCCCAAACTCCCACATGCACTGCAATTTATTATCCCAAACACATATGGAGATACAGAGCAATACACCACATGAAAAAGTGTAATTGTAACTTCTCTCTGCTATACCACTTTGAAATGTTCAAAGTACAAGCATTATTTTGCTGAAGTTCTTTCAACAATCATATTCCTACGAGACAGAACATTGTTATTGTTGTTATTGCCGCACTCAATTTGAAGATGGAAGAGCTCAGCCTGAATTTTAAAAATGGGGAATCCTTTTTCTATCGGTAGTGGGTGGATAGTGTCATTCCATGACTTGGTCACTAGGTGTCGTTCGCTCTAATAATATATAGAGGAAGCCTGGAATCTCCCACTCTTCTTTAAGAGCAAGGGTGAAGTTCTCATCTACCTTCCTGGTCAGTGTGGGTCTTTTAAGCTTGGATTACACCTCTGGAGGTTTGAAAATGAAACCCAACATTCCTTCCAAGCTAGACATCTCAGTCTTTTTGATGTCTTTCTCTGAAACGCCTAAAATTACACAAAAGCAAGTTTAAGAGTATAGTCCACCACGAAGATTTTCTGGCCACAACCAGCCAAAATACAACAGAAGTTCTAAACCTCCCATGCAGTTCTGCTCCCTTTTCATGTTGTTGTTGTTTTTTTCCAGAGATGCATAAATCATTGTTTCCGTTTCTTTTTTATCATTTCGGCATCATTGTACGGTAGATTAGAATGAGATGGGAGATATTGACCCAAATCCTTCCAGTACATTTCACAAGCAAGGAGGGATTTGAGTGGGTGGGTACAGATGGTAGAAGCTCTCCTTTCTCACAGCTGGAAGCCAACAAGTTCAGGTTCTTGCAAGGTATTGTCACCAACGCTGGAAGATCAAGGCTGTCTCCAATACGCAAGCTGGAAAACCTTCAACCGGCTCACCAAATCCTAGACTAATTTTGGTCTATGTTCAGAGTCCACGAAGTGAAACGCCAAACTGTGGAACTTCAGGAAGGACCATCCTTGGTCGTCCACCCCACTTTTCTTCTACGTGGGCCCTTTAAGTAACCTTCTTTCTGTTGAGGGCATCTCGTCGGGAAAAGAAGCAAAGACAAAGCTTAGCGAGAGGCGAGCAATGAGAATGAGCTCGGGATGGCTGATTTAAAGGACTCATAAAAAGCTGATTGTGGGCTTTAGAATCCGTGGAAAGCAATAAAGAAGCAGGCTGCAAAAAATGAGAAGAGAAGGGGTCATAAGCCCTATAGATTGTCCTTATTTGGAATTCCTCAGCTTACTGTGTTTCCTACTCATGCACTCGGCATTCCAACAAGACTCTCTTGGCTGATACATCTTTTATTTACACACACACACACACACACACACACACACACACACACACACACACACACACATTGAGTGATGAGTGTCTCGCTCCTAAGAAAGCTCATCTCCACCAGAATCTAGACAACCTCTGTGAGTCTCCCATGACTTTCTCATGCCAGGGGTAATTTTAAAATTGTTTGGGGGCAAGCCGCGCTTCTGAGACACAGGGAGCCACTCGCTAGTTTTACCTCCGTGACCTCTGCCGGAGCATCAAACAGACAATACCGGCTCCTTCAGTTCAGCTGAGGGTCAGGAATCACAACCCCCCTTGACCCTTCCTTGTAGATTGAAAATTGTTTTGAGAAAGAATAGAATCATCATCATCTCTTAAAAAAAAAAACAAGGGGGAAAAGGAGCAAAGAAGAAAGAGATCAACACAAGGTAGACAATATGAAAAGGTGGAGCAAAAACACAGTGCATTTTCACTCCACCTTTTCATATAGTCTACATGAGTAGGACCAAACTCTTGAGACAGATACGCCAATGGATGAAGGGCTGAAAAGAGAAAATTAGGGTCTGACTACCTCTCTCTGATTCATTTTTGCTTCTTTATTTGATGGAAAGCATGGCGCATTTGGCATGATCCAAAGAGGGGGGGGGGGAAATAAAGAGTAATGCTTAGGGGAAAAAATGCTTTGTGTGAAAGCTAGAATGAATTTTTTAAAAAGTTTTTTTAAAAAAATAAGTAAAATCTTTTTTTAAAAAAGATTTCTGGGAGACGCTGAAGATTAAAATGTTGTGTATTAAAGATTAACAAGGTTTTTGGGACATAAAGGTAATACAGCTCACTTCAACAGAGGCACCAGATCATCATCATGTTAGAACTGCAGAGCTGGAAGGGACCCTAGAGATCATCCAGTCCAGCCCCTGTCAAGGAGGCACAACAGGGAATCGAACTCCCAACCTCTGTACCTAAACCACTGAGCTATATGTATTGATGGAATCAAAAGCTTGTTTTACACTACAAGTATCTAATATGGTTGCCATCTTAGATGTTTGATTGACAGCAGAAGCTCATGATATTTTTTTCAGAAAACATAGCAGAAGAATGACCAGGAAGGAGCAAACCGAACTGTGTTTCATGGACCTCCACGGGCAGCGGGAACAAGCAAAGGATCACCCAGATCCATTTGCATTGCAGAATGCAGTCTTTCAAACAGCCCAGTCTCACGATGCCTTTTGTGCAATCCTATATAGGTACGATTAAAGTGAGGAAAAGTTAGCGTCAGCAGGAAAAGAGGAAGATCAAAGTTGAGATGGGTAGACTCCCTAAAGGAAGCCATGGTACTGAGCTCACAGGAGCTGAGGAGGGCTGTTGATGACAGGACATTTTGGAGGTTACTTATTCATTGGGTCACTGTGAGTAGGAGGTCCCTTGAAGGCAGATAACAACATCAAACAGGAAAGCCTATATCTCCAGTTTAAAATTTTAGGGGGATAGTTGTTGGTGGTTTGGGTGTTTGAGGAAAGCAAATAGCATTTGGATCACCAAATTCTGGATTACTATATTTGGCATCCCCAAATCCTGATATCACGTGACCAAATTCACGTTCGCCAAATCAACTCAAACAAGCCTGCCATTTTCCTTCAATGTTCACATTTCCCACTATGGGTTGCAGCCCTTCCAACCCAAATCAACAACAAAACACCATGCATCCTCCAGGAGAAAGTATGCTCAACTGGATATATAAATTGATACAGAAATGGGATGCAACGAATTGAAAAATCTTAAATGGACTGACTTACTCTCTCCCAAGCCAAAGCCCACACTTGGTCATTTATAATCATTGCTCACATATATTTCAAAGGGTCTTCTTGTGTACGGAGAACACACAATAACAGCCAATAAACGAAAATGTATTAGCTCTTTATTTGAGGTTTCGGGGGGCACACACAGAGGCTGAGTGATGACTTACATGCTTACTGAACTTTAAGTTTATAATGTTTGCACAACTTAGTTTTCCACTTGCCCTCCCTCTGAAGTATGATTAACCTCCCCGTGAAGTGTGATTTCTATGCTCCCAAAGCAGCCGGGAAGGCCATTTAATCAGTTTATGGAACAACCACTTGGGATTCCGGAAAGTTCTTCCAGCTTGAATTTTTTTATTTGAGAAGCTGAGGCGGAGGAGCTGAAGAACACCGAAAGTCCAGATAGAGAAGGCTTCTGACAGCCTTCCCTAACCTGGAGCCCTCCAAGTCCTTTGGACTACAAATCCCATCATTCAAAGGCTAGCATGATGGGATTCCAAAGCATCCGGAAAATACCTGAATGGGGAAGATTGGCATCACCAAAGGTCAGGAAGCAAACTTTGACCCCCATCTTTTTGTTTTACTTTATTATTTACATGTCTGTTTCACCAGCTTCTCTAATGGGTTCAAAGCAGTTCTCTTCTTGTGCTGAATTTGGTCTTCACAACAACCCTGTGAACTGTTGGATGGCTCCGTGGTTTAGATCTAGACAGAGACAGAGGTTGGGAGTTCGATTCTGGGTTGTTGTTGTTTTCTGAGAGGATGGCCAGATGTTCGGGCATTCGGTTATTGTATTTATTGACGGTGAGTTGGTGGGAAAGGGATGTAAGAAGAAACAAAAGGATTATCAGTAGCATGCTAAATGTTCACAGGCGGGTAATCCATGAAAGGAAGGAGAGAATGTTGGCTTGAGTGTCAGCGAGGCAGAGAACATGTTGATTGTTTGTGCATTATTGTTTTATATTTTGTAATTGTAAACCGCCCAGAGTGGGCTGAGTAGCCAGATGGGCGGTATAAAAATTGAAGAAAGAAAGAAAGAAAGAAAGAAAGAAAGAAAGAAAGAAAGAAAGAAAGAAAGAAAGAAAGAAAGAAAGAAAGAAAGAAAGAAAGAAAGAAAGAAAGACATGGGCCAAATTCAGATAGCCATCCCATTGGGAAGAGTTCATAGAATCACAAAATAATTCAGTTGGAAGGGGCGTATAAGGCCATCAAGTCCAATCCACTGGTCAATGCAGGAATCCAAATCAAAGCAGATCTAACAGATGGCTGTCCAATATGTTCTTGAATGCCTCCAGCATTGGAGCGCTCACCACTTCCCGAGGTCATGGGTTCCATTGTTGTACTGCTCCAACAGTTAAGGAGTTTTTCCTGATATTCCACCTCAATCTGGCTTCCTGTAGCATGAGCCCATTATTATGTGTCCTGCACTCTGGGATGATCGAGAACAGATTCTGTCCTTCCTCTGTAGAACTACCTCCCAAGGATTTGAAAAGTGCTCTCCTATTTCCCTTCAGTTTTCTTTTCTCTAGGCTAAACATGCCCAGTTTTTTCAGTCTTTCCTGATCATCCGTGTTGCTCTCCTCTGAACTTGTTCCAGTTTGTTCAGCACCATGGACACCTCCTGTAAAGTTTGGACTAATATCTTGAGCAGATCCACCTCTGTTGCCACCACCATTCCACTGACACTGGAGCCCCCAGCCTCCCTTGGTGGTCGGTAAGGTAGGATTGCAAAAGACACAGACCGCAGTTGCCGGAGGACATGGAGATTGAAAGAGAGTGAATTCATGTGATTGTTAGGAATGAACCCCTTAAAATTACATCTGATGGCTTCTGTTTTCCACTGATTGTATGTACATCCCTGGAGGGAACTAATGGGATGAAGGACCACCTCTTGTTTGAGACATGAGTCCAGAGTTGGAAATCGGGTAGGACAATCGGAGCTCTGCCAAAATTTAGAGCGTGTCCAAACTAGAGGTGAACCTACTGGTGGAGCCTTAGGAAAATCAATGGCAACACCTCCTAGACTTATTTGCTTTATATTTCCTATCTTCTTGGAGGAGGTACAAACCCATTACTGGAGGTGGAGTAGGTGCAAGACACGACCACTTGCCCCAGGTGTCAAATTGGCTCATCTCTGCAGGAGACTTCTAGACATTGACACTAGACATTGCCTCCAGGCGGGTCTGCATCCTTTTACCTTCTTCCCCCATCCCTCCGGTTTTGTAGCTAGAAGAAATGGACCCAAAAACCCAACAACATGCAAGCTCACCGTGGTTGTGACATTTCACCGGTCCAGCAGGGATCTGATTTAGCCTGGAATTTGATTCCTGAAAAGCAGTATAACATTTCAGTTTTCCTTTCCTTTCTGATCCAAAAAGAAAGCCAACCATTCATTCTGCCATGTTTAAAGTGTAGCATAGGGGTTTCAGGAGGCATCATCATCATCATGTGCTGTCAAGTCAACTCCAACTTCATGGTGACCCTTTCCAAGGTTTTCCAGGTAAAGAATACTCAGAAGAGGTTGACCCTTCGCTTCTTCTGAGGGTGCCCTGAGCACTGTGACCTCAGGTAGATAAAATTGCCATTGGGGCCACATCCAGCGTAAGGCTGGCCATTCATCCATCTCTGCATTAGGTGATCTCAGACCTTCAAAGCATCTGATACTTTGGTATCCCTTTGTAGTCCATCAGCAGCCATTTGAAACAATGGTCTTATTTTTATTCCGAAACTATCTTTGGGAACGGCCATCGGTGGCTTCCTCTTTGATGTCCGAAGCTGTGCTCACCAGGGTGTGCAAACGCCAGTAAACTGATCCAGGCCCGGCCGTCTCTCAAACAAAAAAAGGCTTTGGTTCTCACAAAATGCCTCGAAGCCACAAATTATTAAAGGCTACCTGAAATGACTGTTATCCAAGCAGCCAATTATGAGGAAGAAAAAGAGAGAAACAGAGCACAGCACAGAGCTGAACTTCCCGTCGCGTCTTGATTAAGAGTTGAGTTCATTCCCTGAAGATGAGATGCCATTCTTAAATGAGGCTGGGTAGGAGGAAAAATAGAATTATAGAGATTAAAGTAATCACTGAGTCATAACCAAGAAGCCCGGCTGAATGGAGTAGAGCAGGTTGAAGAGAGAGGATTGTTATGTCGAAGGATTGCTCTTTCATAAAAATTATGCAAAGATGTTTCCAAAAACCACAAAATGGAATGGACCAGGTTTCATTGATCCCAAACCAACTTTTAATGGAAATGATTAACTTAATTTTAGGTCTAAGGTGGGTGGGGAAATGTAGGTTCGGGGTTTTCGTGTACCCCTCTGGTGTGCCAATCTGGCCCTCAATTGACTCTCAGATATGGCCACACCGTCTTTCCAATGTGTATACTATTTATTTATTTATTTTATTTATTCAAAATATTTTCACCCCACCTTTCTCCTAAAAGAAAAGGAGCCAAATGCAGCTTATATCAGTAAAAACACAATATGAAGAGCTAAAAGATATTAAAATATTTCTTTGAAAAAGAATTAAATAAACATTATATTTAAAATGTTACATAAAAGCATTACTAAAGCAGATTTAAAGCAACAAAAATACAAATCATGCCATTTAAAAAGAAAGAAAGAAACCTCTCAGACAATCACGAAGGAAAAGTCTGCCTGAAGAGAAAAGTATTTGTCTGCTTGCAGAAGGACAGCCAAGATGGGGGCCGGTCTGGCCTCCAGTGGGAGGGAGTTCCAGAGACTGAGGTCACTGACTAGAGATGGGCAGAGATGGTTTGGCGTGGATCATTTCCTGGCTGAACAATTGATCTGTGGTTTGGTGTCCCACCCCTTCCAGCAGGCAACCAATCAGCAGCAACACAACACCCTGCCTCCTCTAGGTGCTGCTTCTGAGTGGGCACCCACTGGAGGGAGGTGGGACACCGAACTGCAAATCAGCTGTTTGGGTAGGAAACGAACCACACCGAACTAGCGGTTCGTGCCCATCTCTATCAGCCACAGAGACGGCCTTCTCCTGGGTCCCCACCAAATGCACCTGTGAAGGTGGTAGGATCAAGAGAAAGCTTCTCCCCCGATGATCTCTCCCTTCCCATCTTTTGTATGGATTTTTCCACCCCTGAAATGATTCACTGACCACTTAGTGATGGGCAGTAAAACCTGCAGAAAATCTGGCTGTAACTGATTTATTAAGCCACTACCCTTCTAGGAGGATTTCCATGCACGCAAGCCAACGTTGTATGGCTCCGTTCCATTCCACCTCATCCTCTCTTTTTTTCCTCCTCCTTCACGGCAGCTTCTCTTTCTATAAGTGACTTGATCCATGTCATGTTCTCACAAAAGCCTGATGTGAATTACCGCTCCGTATGTGCCACGACCAAAGGCAACAATAACTACAAATTATAACAAACCACATCAAGAAGGCGGAGCAAGCAATGATCATCCCTTGGCATCTTGGATCATCAAACAAAATCTACTTGGGAGGTCTCCCCCCCCCCCCAAAAAAATCTATTTATGCCGTAAACTCGCAGGTGGCTGTTGGTTGTTGATCCATCTAACCTCACAGGCCCTATAAAACTTTATGAGCTATTTTTATTAGTGTTAGGATTATTATTATCATCATCATTGTTATTACAGGCAGGTGTGTGCGTGGCTCACATTCCTTGACAGGCAGATGACCTGAATTTTCCAAACTGAGATGCATATGTTTTTCCCGAGGCTGTGAAAAGCTACTTTGGGGGCCTATAATTCTCCGGAGGATTCTCAAGGTGGCGGGGCTTCCCAAACATTGCTTTCTAGATGATGATTCATGGACAATCCGTCCTTGGTCGCATTGTCAACTTGTCTTTCCAACCAGTTAGTTTAACTTTTGAACTGAAGAACTAATTGTTCAGAAACTCACTGTGAATTGGGTTCCAATGCAAAACATCCAACAAATCGGTTTATCATCATCATCATCACCCGCTTAGCACTGCAGAGCTGGAAAGGACATCAAGCTCAGCCCGTCAAGGAAGCACAGTAGGGAATTGAACCCCTAACCCTTTGAACTCCGCAGCCAGAGCTAATGACCTACCCAGCAATTCTCAACTTACAAGAAACGAGAGTCTGATTAGAGATGGACATAAAAATGAACCATGAACCCCCAAAAAACCAACAAACCAGGCTGGGTCGTGGTTCATTTCCAGACCCAGTTCAGGGATCTATAACACTAAACATTTTTCCCCTTAAGATGATTCAACTGCAGTCCTGCTTTCACACTTTCTTCTTTCACGTCCCTTAACAAGTCATTTCAAGTCATTCCTGCTTTCTGCCAGTAGGGTGGCATCATCTGCATATCTGAAATTATTGATGTTTCTTTCATCAAGTTTCACTCCTCCGCCTTCTGAATCCCATACAATGTGTTCTGCGAACAGATTGAACAGATAAGGGGATAAAATGCACCCTCATAATAACGACCCCAGAAATCCATACTTAAATAATAACATGAAATAGTTACTTAGAACTTGGGGAAGGAATTTCACTTGATTTTTAGCAATAGATCAACTTGGACTTAGAATCATAGAATAGTGAAGTTGGAAGGGGCCTATAAGGCCATCAAGTCTAACCCCCTGCTCAATGCAGGAATACAAATCAAAGGATATCTGCCAGGTGGTTGTCTAAGTTTCTCTTGAATGCCTCTGGTGTTGGAGTACTCACCACCCCTCAAGGTAATTGGTTCTGTCGTTGTACTGCTCTAACACTTAGGAAGTTTTTCCTGATATTCAACCAAAATCTGGCTTCCTTTAACTTGAGCCCGTTGTTGCGTGTCCTGCACTCAGGGATGAACGAGAACAGATCCTGCCCCTCCTCTGTAGGACTTCCTTTCAAGTATTTGAAAAGTGTTATCTTATCACCCCTCTGTCTTCTTTTCTCAAGGCTAAATATGCCCAATTCTTTCCGTCTTTTCTCATAAGGTTTACAGCCCTCTGATCATTCTTGATCAAGCAATGGGTTGGCCATTATATAAATCACGGGAGGGGGGGGAGAGATAGAGATGTGCTACAAGGCCAAGAATTCTTCAACCATCCTGGCCAAGGTGGTGAGGGGAATCTGGGATCCGTAGTCCATTCCGCACACACACCCCAAAAAAGTCAGCTTGCCATATTAAAAGATTGCTATAGCTAATAATTACTTTCCTTTTAAATGTCAATATACAGTAAGAAGACATCAATAATTCAATGTTTGAGGAACCAGCCTGAGTCCTCCTGGGCAACCGAGACCAAAGGAAAGAAGAAGAAAAAATCATTGCTTAAAGTTAACGGTGGATTGATTGATTTTTGAGTCCTGGTTTCTTTTCTCTCCCTTTCTTTTTCCTTTCTTTCTTTCTTTTTAACTTCCCATGAGTGATTGGAAGGACGTGGAAGCACGCAGAGGAAGGACAGGGGTTTCTATGGTAACATGGTCTTCTCCAAAGCAGAATCACCCACAGCAGGAATGATGTGGCAGCGAGAATTATACCACCACGGACAAAGTAGCAATGCCACATTTAAGTATTCCTAATTATCAACACCCGAGGAAGACAGGAAAATACGCGGTCTGCGCCATCCATATTTATTTATTTATTTATTTATTTATTTATTTATTTATTTATTTATTTATTTTCCAGGGTGGCCAAGGAAGAGCAGTAAGGAGAAAACCAGGGAGCTTTAGAGATATCCTTCCCTTCCCCCCGTGACTTAAGGCCAGGCTCTCTTTCATTGCCTGGCCTACCTCACCGAACCGTTGTAAGGAAGGAACAGGGAAGGGAAGGCCTTGAGCTCATTGGAGCAAAGGGTGGGGTGCAAATGTAATTGTCACGAATGCAATGAAGTCATTGATGGATGGTCTTTGTAAGTCATTGCGATTGATTGACAGCTGTGGGACGAAACAGAGGGATGTGGTCGCCAAAAAAAAAAGGCCAGTGTGGTTGTAGGATACATCAACAGAAGTATAGTTTCCAAATCCTGTGAAGGATTCGTCCCCCCTCTCTGTTCAGCACTGGTTAGGCCTCATCCAGAGTCCTGTGTCCAGTTCTGGACACCACACTTTAAGAAGGATGCCAACCAACTGGAGCAAGTACAGAGGGAGGCAAAAAGGATGATCAGGGGACTGGAAACCCAGCCCCTTTGAACATGGTATTTATATAGCATTTTTAAATTCGTTGTTTTATCTGTTTTGAGCTGCCTTGGGTCTCCCGTGGGGAGAAACGTGGCATAGAAATAATTTAAATGCATAAAATAAAGTGGAAGAAATGTTATTTAGTTATCACTTCCTGCCTTTCTTCCATCGATAGCGTGCCATTCCTTGCTAAGATGTGGGCGGGCGAACAATCGCCGTTAAAAAATCGCAATGTAGTATTTGAAAACACAGGCGGCCAACGTCTATGACCACAGGCAAGGAACGTCTACGGAAAGCAAACAGAAGTAGCACGGAAAAACAAAGGTTTGTTTTGAGGGGGGAAAAGAAAACCCTGATAATTGTTCTTTAGTCCCAAAGATATAATTTAAACATTCCCCCAAACAGTTGCGAAAGAGCAAGGCAATCTCCCGGGTTGTTTTGGCAGTGCACACGCTTACCTTGAGCTACCTCTCGTGCTCCCGTGCAAATCCTGTAATCCAGGTGTGGCCACAAGCCATGTGAAGATTCTGTCTTGAGATTTCGGGAGAGCCAGCTCGCCAAACCTGAAAAGTGAGTGGATGGGCCACTTTGACAGCGCACGCCGCTGTTCCCTTTTGAGCGGCTTTCCCATCCCTCGCGCCACGATACGCCCGTCGGGGCCTGGAGCGCCAGGCGCCAGGGCGAGCGCTGAGCAACACGTTTGAGCTTTTGCTTTTTCTTTTAATCAGCCATCTTCAGCGTCTGCATCGGCAAAAGTACAAAAAGCTTCCCGGCAAACCCAACAGCCAGAGACGAGAACACCCAAGTGGAAACCACTGATGCCATTGAGATGTCACCGATCCGCATATCTAGAGATGATCGGAGCAGTTTAGTGGTTGGCAGGAGTGGAACTTGAGAAAACCACCTTCTCATCCTCACAGAGCAGTGAAACTTATTTGGGTGATTTCGGGTCAGCCACACAGCCCAACCTACCATACCACGCAAGATTGGGGTGAGAAGAAAGCAGGAAGAAAAAGCAGCCACGCACACCCCCTTGGTCTTATCAGAGGAACAGTAAGAGAGACATGAAACCCAACTCATAACTATGGGCTCTTCTCTGTAAAGGGTTTCTTCCCACTAATTCAACTGGAATTTCCCCCAACATCCAAACGACGTTGCTTTCATCTGTACTGTTTTAGTCCCACGTTCCCGTGCCTTTTCCCCCCTCCCCATAACCTTACAGAAGGAACTGAAATATGACATTTAGCACTGTCCTGCAGTTGCCAGAAAAACAGTCCACAACCATGGCAGATGTAAAGACTTCTCCAAAAACTTATTTTTATCCGTGATTTCCCAACTCTCACCATGCCACAGTGTCTTGCTGAGATGGTGCCTCGCACCGACAAGATTCCCATAAAAATGGTCTGTGTTTTTTCCCCCCGTTTATTTTGTTTGTGTGTTTGTTTCAAGAGAAATGCCAGATTCAGCACAGAGTAGCGCCCTTCATGGGGAATCACACGTGGGAAAAGATGCTATTTCACACAAGATGTTCCACAAATGTTTTTGGACTAACCCTCCCAGAAGCTTTTACCGCTAGCTATGTTGGCCAGGATTTCTGGGAGTTGTGGTCGAAAAACATATGGCGATGGGTCTATTTCATGCTTCTCTTGCATATGAATATTTCAGATTTCAGATTCTTTTGGTTCTGAATGGGTGCTAGCAAATTTCGGCAAATTTCTTGGTTCTGAATTGGTGCTAGCAAATTTTGGCAAATTCGTCACAAATGACAAATTGTTCGCCCATCCCACACTGGCCACGTTTAGTGGCTGCAGCTATGGCCTGCATGGAGGGGACTGTGCTGTACCTTACTGACCTTCCATAAGGGTGTTAAAAATGAGGTGACGACTAATTCAACGCTAGCAATACTGAGTGCACAAGGATTGAATCCCACACATGTTAGAGCTCACTAGGTCAAGCCTTCAGCCTCTCAGAAGCCCGCTGTCAGTTTAATTTTCTCCAGTATATAATTTTTAAAAAAACTCTTCTTTTTATTTATTTTATTTATTATTAAAATCTTTTTACGCCCTCTTTCTCCTTAAAAGGACCCAAGGCGGTTTACATCATTATAAGACAATATTAAAGCTAACAGCAGTGAGTATACAAATATGAAAAAAGGATCAAACAAATACCATACCTAGAAAACATAAGCAACGTCAAAACACATTCAGCTGCCACCCACGCTGCTCAGGAAAGCTTGCCTGAAGAAAAAGGTCTTTGCCTGCTTGTGGAAGGACAGCAAAGATGGGGCCAGGTTGATGTCTTGTGGGAGGGAATTCCACAGTCTGGGAGCAGCCACAGAGAAGGCCCTCTCCCGTGTCCCCACCAAATATGCCTTTGAGGATGATGGGACTGAGAGAAAGGCCTCCTCAGATTATCTTAATGCCTCATAGAGGGAGACACAGTCTTAGAAATATCTTAGACCCAAACCATTTAGGGCTTTATAGGTTAGAACCATAAAAAAGGCTGACCGCCGAAGAATTGATGCTTTTGAATTGTGGTGCTGGAGGAGACTCTTGAGAGTCCCCTGGACTGCAAGGAGAACAAACCTATCCGTTCTGAAGGAAATCAACCCTGAGTGCTCACTGGAAGGACAGATCCTGAAGTACTTTGGCCATCTCATGAGAAGAGAAGACTCCCTGGAGAAGACCGTGATGTTGGGAAAGTGTGAGGGCAAGAGGAGAAAGGGGACGACAGAGGACGAGATGGTTGGACAGTGTCATCGAAGCAACCAACAGGAATTTGACCCAACTCCGGGAGGCAGTGGAAGACAGGAGGGCCTGGCGTGCTCTGGTCCATGGGGTCACGAAGAGTCGGACACGACTTAATGACGAAACAACAACAACAAAGGTTAGAACCAACACTTAGAATTGTGCCCAGAAACGGATCAGCAGCCAGTGGAGCTGCCGTAACAGGGGAGTTATGTGATCCCTGTGACCAGCCCCGTTTTGGACCCTCGGAAGTTTCCTGACACTTTCCATAGGCAGCCTCACATGAAAAAAACAATGAATTTGGGGGAATTCGTATAAAAAACCAAAGTGAAAGGAAATTCTCTACTGTTCGTACTGGCAGAAAAAAAAGGGATGGTCTGTGGCTCATCACGGCCCACCTGGACTCCTTAAGGACTACCGAATTCCATATTTAACCAAACAAGAGAGAGAGAGAGAGAAATTACGGGTAGCTCTAATTACTTGGAAAGCAGAAAGAGGTTTTTATTCATCCAAAATGTTCTTTTCATATTTCCCAAGCTGAGACAAGCGTCGAGCAGAACAAAGAACAAAAAATATCTCACCCTGGCAATCGCAGACATTCAACAGTGAGAGTGTGGAATAGAACAAGAAAAAAGGCTGAAATACGAATTGGACAGATTAAGTCACCGTGTAAGCACATTTGTAAGATGGTATCTCAGCCTGTAAATAGAAACCAGCGCTTAATCGCTAGGGTGGATTCCTGATTTTGGCACAGCGCTATAGCACATGTCTTTTTTGGGGGTTTTTTTTTTTCCTTCTTGCATTCACAAGTGATGTTGGGTTATTGTAAGGAGGTTGGGCTCGCTGTGTAGATAAGTACGTACCTTTCTGTGCGGCATGATCGAAAATAGGGAGAGATCATTTCCCACAACCATCACTCACTGATTTCCAACTACTTCCAACCTACTTGTGGTAAAACAGTGCAGGTGAACAGTGCAGACAATCTGTTAGCCATACCTTACCCACCCTGGCATACATATGATAGATAGATAAAAGTATATATAAATAAAGGAGCACCCTTAAATTGTGTTGCTTACAGACTCATAGAATCATTGAGTTGGAAGGGGCCAATAAGGCCATCACTTAATGATGGGCTTGAGCCCATCATTAAGTGTCCTGCACTCTCCTCTGTATGATGTTCTGTGTTGTTGTTGTTGTTGTTATGTGACATAACAACAAGTTACTTCCCACTTATGGTGACCTAGTAGAGTTTCTAAGATATATGAGATGTTCAAGGGGTCATTTACCCACCCTTAGTGAGTTTCCATGGCTGAGTGAAGATTCAAACTGTTATTGTTATGTGTCATCAAGTCCCTTTGCATGAGTTTCTGGCTTTCAGATACCATAATTCTCCATTCTGGTAGCTCTACCTACTGTCCAGACCCTATACAATGAGAGAAAGACCTACAGTGGGAGGCTATGAGGCTTAGCTAGGCCTAGCACCAACTAAGCTTCCCGCTCAGAAACAAAGCTCCCAGCTAGCACTGGGGCAGGAACAGGAAGCTTGGGCCAAACTAGGCCTAGCTAAACCTCAAAACCTTTCAACTTAGGCCTTTTATCCAAGTGCATCACATTTTTGTAGGTATGTATAAGGAGGAAAACTCCCAGGATGGAGAATTATGGTATTTGTAGTCCAGAAAATCTGGAAATCCCATCTCTAGCAGTGATCAAGAAATCATCAAACTATGCAGCGTCTATTTATTACACTTCGGCTTCAAAGCAATGTTGTGTTATCTTTGTAATCAGCCCTGCATGGTAGACTGGCGTTATTACCCCCAAGCCCTGAAAAGATGTTCTGGTTAGTGATGTCTCTGTAATCCAGTGACTTCTGTGATTATTTATCAGGCTTTAGTTTACATTCTTTGCCACAACTTTGGTGATGCAAGCCCTCAATGCAGCTTCTTATTGCACTCCTGCGACACAGCGGTTCAAGGCCAAGGAAGGGACACCAGCATGAAAGAAAAAGGTCAGACTCAGCTATCGCTATGCCTTGCCTATGGCTCTACGTTCCTATTCTTTTAAAAACTGCCTCTTGGATAACTGCAGAAATGCAAACCAAAAAAAAAACAACCACCAGGAAGCTTTTGTAACCCCTCAAACGTTTCGGCATTCGGTCCGAACCTCGTCCACGTTTTGTCGCTTCGGAGAGCCGACCCACGCCAACGAAGGCGCTGGTGCCGTTATCCTAAGGATGTGGCCCTCGTCGACGTTTTTCCTCCAAGGAAACTGAGTTTAGAGTCGGGACAGAGAGCCGAGAGGGGAAAAATCGGTGTATACTGTCAGCCTGACTTATGGAGTCTGAGCCCATCCCAGATTGAATTACTGACAGAATTGCAGCTGACACAAAGAACTGCTTGAGATGACTTGAGACGGTGGGGGGTCACAGAGGCAGACAATGGCCTGTATTATTTAGCAGGATAAAGGTGACATTTGAGGGAATGTGGAGGACTCCAGAGTCAGAGACTACTTGTCTACCCCCTTGGAATCCAACATCAGTGGCTTTTATACCCGTAGCCAGCAGGGATGCAGGAGGGAAAGACAAGCTGCAACGTAATCAGTTTAAGCCTCCAGACAAGGCGGCCCCCGGGTTGTGTTTATGTGCGTTTCCACCTCACGGGAGACCTCTTGATTTATCCAGGACACAGCACCTTTTTCTCGTCCGAGACATGCCGTTCTCCTAAGAAACATCCCCGATAAGATTAAGAAATGGCCCACGTTTCCATGAATCATGACTTCTTTAACTGAGCGTGAGAGGTGGTTCTCGAAACACACGCTCCGCTCTACCGCGGTTTTCTCAAAGTAAGATCCGCCATCGTCTAGGACAAGGGCAGGTTGATGGTAGCTCTCCGGAGATCGTTGGACTGGAAAACCAGTAAGACCTAATCAACACAGCCGAGGGTGAGGAGTATGGGAACTGGAGTTCAATAATGTCTGATAGGTCCTAGATCTCCCATGTCTTAGCTTGAAGGCCAGTCCCTGTGACGATACAGAAAGCAAATGGAATATGAAGTACTATGTTAAGCAAAAGGTGGCCAGATTCACAACTCCAAAAGAAGCAGATGGGTGCTCTATAATGAAGATTTAAAAGGATCCCAATTTTCAGGAACCCATCTTATACATGTATTTTTTTTTTAATTTAAAATATTTTTACCCCACTGTTCTCCTTGAATGGACCCAGGGCAGCTTACATCATTAAAAGGACAATATTTAACAGCTAAAAACAGTAAATGTACAAATATTTAAAAAGAAGTAAACAAGTATCATATTTAAAATGGTAAATAACATCAATACCTTGCAGGTATTATACTCTGGACTGCTAGAAAGACGAACAAGTGGATCCTTGGTCAAATCAAGCTTGAACTCTCTCTGGAGGCAGAAACTATGCTTTGGGCCCGTCCTGAGAAGGCATAATTATCTGGAAAAGACCATCGTGCTGGGAAAGGCGGAAGGCAGCAGGAAAAGAGGAAGACCAAATATGAGATGGACTGACTCCCTAAAGGAAGCCATAAGTTTGGGTTTGCAGGAGCTGAGCAGGGCTGTTGCAGGGGCTGGACTGGATGATCTCTAGGGTCCCTTCCAGCTCTGCAGGTGTAAGATTATTATATTATTATTAGCTCCTCCCACCACATGCGTGGAACAGGAGGAGGAGGAGCTGATGGTGTGAGTGAGTCTTTCCACTAAACTCCCAGAGGGTTGTATCCTGCAATCTCCTCTCCATAATCTGACAAAGGATTTCTTTTCAAAGGATTTATTTCCTATTCCACTCTGCCTTTTGATTCCGATTCTTCTTTTTTTCCTTTCTCTCTCTCTCTCTCTTTCTCCCTCCCTTTCTCTCAAAACAAGCCTGTTCGTCAAGCTGTAATTGATTTTCATGGGAGCTAGCCTCACTTTTTTTTGTTGTTTACTGTCAGCACCTAATTATCAACCCTTAATTGACCCCCACTTTGCAATAAAAGCTAATGGCAAGCTCTCCTTGCACCTTCTGGCTCTTTTTTTTTTTCCCTTCTGTTGCTTCCCCCTACCTTTTTTGAAACTCGCTTGTCCATTTCTCCAGCCCCCCCCCCCATGTCTTCCCATAAACACAACCCAGAAAGAGAGACAAAGCGTCGTGTCCTCAAATGACTGAGTAGAAGCAACCCTATTCCAAACCGTGTCCTCTTTCCCCCCTAGCCAAGATATCCCATCTCACTAGAAAACATATGTATAGGCCCTTGTGATGTTGAACGGTTGAATAGCATCGCTACAGCGAGGGAGTGCAGTGAATTATTTCATCAGAACTTCATTGGTGTTTTGGAGCTTTGAGGTTGGATCTGGACGGCTTAGGGGCAAACTGACCCCAAACAGTGAAGGAACCTCACTGTATGGGGAGGCAGGGTTAGGGTCTGGCCCAGTTCGGGGGCCCGCAGGCCCGACCCCTGCCCCAGGTACGCGAGAATCACGGAGCGGCGTAGATTCGTGTGGTTTCCAGAACATGGCTACTTCTGGTGGAACCATCCGTGGTTACTGAAGTGAACGGTGGTGGGCATCGGGTGGGAATCGGGCTTCTCAATGCACCGATCCAAACCCCTATGCTGGCCAGCGACTGCTGCTGTAACCGACAGAACTGCTGGACAGCTCAGTGGTTTAGGTGGAGCCAGCGGTTGGGAGTTCGAATCCCCACTGGGTCTCCTTGACCGGGGCTGGACTCGATGGTTCACAGGGTCCCTTCGAGCTCTGCAGTTCTAAGATTATTTAAAAAGTTGTGGCCTTTGTGCGTACTGTATTCCTTTTGCAGTTTATAGAGCCCTTCGGCGATAGGCCAGCAAGAGAAGCACAATAAAATGATGAGTTGAATCCGTAGTTACCTTGGTGGTATGCCGTTTACTCTGCATGTAACCACATACATGCTCCAGAACTGTAAAGATCAATCCATTCTTAAATGGTCAGAAGATCTTACTGCTTTCCTGATGCACCAGCTACTTTGCCTTCACCCTTTTTTCCCTTTCTTTCTCTCCCAACCCATTCCCATGAATTTATAATTTAAAAGTCCAGTGTTTTGTTATTAAGCCATCAGAGCTAGTCTTTGAAGGGTTTGGGAATGGTTCGTGGGAATTGCCCTGTGATTTCTCTTTCATGTTCCTCACGTGTGGGACCGAGGATTGTTTCCCCCTGCACGCATGCCACACATATTTTGCTCCACCACCGTCGCTGCTTTAAAAAATAGAGAGGCTTTTCTGGTGCTGATGGGAAGGGTTAGGGTATGTTTGGAAGGAAGGAAGGAAGGAAGGAAGGAAGGAAGGAAGGAAGGAAGGAAGGAAGGAAGGAAGGAAGGAAGGAAGGAAGGAAGGAAGGAAGGAAGGAAGGAAGGAAGGAAGGAAGAGGTGATGCTAGACAGAAGGAAGGAAGGAAGGAAGGAAGGAAGGAAGGAAGGAAGGAAGGAAGGAAGGAAGGAAGGAAGGAAGGAAGGAAGGAAGGAAGGAAGGAAGGAAGGAAGGAAGAGGTGATGCTAGACAGAAGGAAGGAAGGAAGGAAGGAAGGAAGGAAGGAAGGAAGAGGTGATGCTAGACAGAAGGAAGGAAGGAAGGAAGGAAGGAAGGAAGGAAGGAAGGAAGGAAGGAAGGAAGGAAGGAAGGAAGGAAGGAAGGAAGGAAGGAAGGAAGGAAGGAAGGAAGGAAGGAAGGAAGGAAGGAAGGAAGAGGTGATGCTAGACAGAAGGAAGGAAGGAAGGAAGGAAGGAAGGAAGGAAGGAAGGAAGGAAGGAAGGAAGGAAGGAAGAGGTGATGCTAGACAGAAGGAAGGAAGGAAGGAAGGAAGGAAGGAAGGAAGGATATTTCTTACCATGGACCTCTTGTGCACCAAAATCATCCACATGCCACCTTCTTCTTCTTCAGAGAAACCACAATTAAAAACGGCAAGCTGAACGAGAGGCTCCATCTAAGTACCCATCTAAGTCAATATGAAATTTATCACCGGAGACCCTCGAAATGGCTTCGTTCCAGGGATGAGGTGAATTAGCTCTGCTTGGGAGAGCAGCAGTTTTCCTGAAAGATATATCAGGTGCAGGTAGTAAAACGTTGTTTTAGCCATGTCCAATGTGTCTCCTGCTTGTAATTAGCTATTAAAACATTACCCCTCTTGTGCTGTGTTAGCGGGTGAAGTTTATTGCATTGTGAATAGGGACTCGAGCGAAACGTTTCCCTCCACGCCCTTCCTGGAAATGGCTGTCAACAAGGATAATACCACACTGGGCCATTTTCAAGAGGGGGAGGGGGTGGTACCCTCCTCATAAAACTGAGATCAGCTGGGTAACTTCGGACCCTTCTCTTAATGGGAAACTGAGGCTATTTCCCCCAAAAAAATCATGTATCACACAGGGATGTATCATCCTTCAGTTCAGTTCTTCCCACCCTTGGGGCTCCAGCTATCATCCGGCACATTGTGACAAACAAACTTTTTTTCCCCACCACTCTAGGGAGCACCTCTTCTGTCTACCCACTAAGCGTCTCAGCTCATTCAATGTCTCAATGCAAGGGTTGCACCGGCACAAGAACCCCTGCATCTTTTGGCACTCAAGAGGCTGCACGAGAGCCCTGAAACATCATTCAGACCCACGCCGATCCCAGAACAAAAATATAAGAGGAGCCGAATGGCCAAGATATTCTGTAGATCTCTACAAGGAGACTCAAGTTGGTCTGGAGGAAAAGAAGGACTCTATTTGGTGCATTCCGTAACACCGGGCTTTGGGGTTTGCTTTTTAATCCTCCATGCTAGTCTCCGTTCTGTGCCAGCCTCTGCAAACCTCCCTCCTTTTCCTTTAATTTCTGAATATTTTCTTCGTCCTGTTCTTCTCCTCCACCCGCCCACGTCCTCCTGAATCACAGAGCACTCCATTCAGGGGCATGTTCTGTACATGAAGCCAGCAGGGAAGGAATCCCCCGCCACGGTTTGCAAACCCTAGGAGAGCTTTCTTCAAGGATTCTGTTCTCTGGTATTTTGACATTGCTAAGTTCAAACAAGCTCTCTTGATGCTCAGCCTGGGCCCGAAACATTCTCCTTTGATCCAGAGGTCACCGCCGCCGTTCCGCTCAGCCCCCACCCCTGCCGAGCAGCCTTGCGGTTTTGTTTTCAAATTATCCAGCAAGAGTCGAGGGATTCCAGTCAAACCTTTGCCCGGGCAAAGAATGAAGGAAAAAGGAGGCGAGGGGAATCCAAGATCTACAAAGAGCAGAATTAGTTCCCACCGGTAAGGATTCCGGTGTGGGAAAGAGCCCTGAAACTAATGAGGTAGGCGTATGTTGTTGGCGTGCAGAAGGTATTTATCATGACAGCAAGCTTGCCTGCGTCCCAGGGGACGATTCCAACATGCAAGGCGCTATCTGGATCCATGTCAACCAATCAGTTCTGGCAGACTTCTCCTCCATCGAAGGGCAGGTCTTTTGTAAAGCTAATGGACCCCGACTGCCTGTTCAAAAACAAGCTGCCCCAAGTGGATAGCTCAGTAGTTTAGGTCTCTAGCTATGGCGCCAGAGGTTGGGAGTTCGATTCCCCCCACTGTGGATCAAATCATGGTGTCTGGAAAAGTGGGATATGGTTTACAAAAGCTCGCCCTGAACTAAAGGCGTCCATCTTTCAAGGGCTACAATACGTTGCCTCTTTTTCTCTCCTTCCCCTGATTCATTTTTCAGACCAAACATTAGCAAGAAGGCCAGATAGAAAATATTTTACATAAATGAACCAGACAGGCAATGCTCAGCTTGTTTCATTCCTACAGCTTGCCATAAATCTGGTTCTTCCCCCAGACGAATTTGGGTTGCCCAGGTTCCAAAAAGAGATAACATTGTTCAAGACAGAATCGAGCTGGCCTCGCCTCGAAACCAGGAGATGGGAGTTGTTGTCATGTGCCATCAATTTGCCCCCGACTTATGGTGACCCTATGAATGAGCGATCTTTAATTTGTCCTTTCCTCAACAGCCCTGCTCATCTCTTGCAAACCCAAGCCTATGGCTTCCTTTAGGGAGTCAGTCCATCTCGTATTTGGCCTTCCTCTTTTCCTGCTGCCTTTCTTTCTTTCTTTCTTTCTTTCTTTCTTTCTTTCTTTCTTTCTTTCTTTCTTTCTTTCTTTCTTCTCTCAATTTATATACCACACCCATTAGTGCCGGAGCACTACTCTGAGCAGTTCACATAGATACCTGGTCATCATAAATAATATATTAAAACCATCCAACAAACATAAAAACTAAAGGGGCCAGAGCTAAGATAATCCTAAATGAAATCATTCATAAAATAAGGATAACAGTAACTGGACAGAGGTGTAAAATCAGCCTCGGCTCAACCAGGGTCGGAGTGGAAAGCCTCCTGATGAGCCTCAGAGCTTCAGTTGCCTCTTGAATGCCAGCAGGGAGGGGGCCAAGCGCATCTCCCCTGGGAGCTGATTTCACAAAGATGGAGCCACCGTGAAGAAGGCCCTGCCTCTCATAGAGGATTTATGGGCTTCCCCCTGGGTCAGGGTGGCTACCTTACGGCATTCTCCTGATGTGCCCAAACAAACCTCAGCTTCAACCTTTTTGCCTCCAGGAAGAGTTCAGACTTTGATTTGCTCTACGACCCACGTTGTTCATCTTTCTGGCAGGAGATGGGGGAGCCCGTACAGAAAACCCGAGCAGCGTACAAATGTGCCGAGTCTTTAGTAACCTCCTTTCTCTCACTTAGGCTGTGGGGTTGCTCTTTGGTAAAAGGAGACAGGTTTTCCCCTCCCTCGTGTTTATTTACCTAGAATTATTTAACTAGGTCACCCTACTGAGATCAAGCCGTCATTGACAGGGGCAAGTTATTCGGCTGACACCTTCGGTCTCCCTTTGAGTCGTCGGACAGGGCGAGCTCTGTGCCGCTTTTGTGAAGCCTTCGGCCGCCCCCCACCCCACCCCCACCCTCGGGCCACTCCATCAGCCCCGGGGCCTTCCCAAATTCGGCACACATGTTGGGACTGGGGGACCATCTGATCCAGATTAGCTCACGGCCCACGCTGGGGAATCCTCCAGCCGGCTCTGGATTCTAGCTGCGGTCGGCCAATAATGCATTTACACAGGTTTCCTAATGAGAAGGCATCTCGCATTTTGATATATTATTATGTCTGAATTTCTTTCTCTCTTTTTTTTCCGTTGAAAGGAGCCGGCGCAGGAGGGGAAGAGGCTTCGCGAACGCTGGGGCGCTTCTCATTCCGCCGAACAAGATTTCAAATAGCCACTTTTTTTCCCCTGCAAAATACACTCCGAAACAGGGCGATCCCGCCCCATCCCCTTCCTCGTCTGCCTCCAAATTAAAGAGGAAGGCTTAATTTGAACTGGGATTCATCCTTGGGCATGGTTCCCACAATCAAACGCCTGGGTCTCATTTTACACATGATCTTGTTTAGCTCAAGAAGGGTCTACTTCATGGGGTTTGCAGGTCAAATTTTGACCTTATTCACCAGACCTGGAAATGTTCAGCCATTTTATTTTTAAAATGAAAAAAGAGGAAGTGCCAGGATGAGCACTTCCTGTTTGGGACGTTTTGGGGAGCCTCAGGAGATGCCTTCCGAAGTCCCTAATGCAAAAGAAGCTACTCCTAAAAGTCTCCAGAAGCAGAAATATGTCTATTTGGATTCCCTGAGGATTTCTTCTTTTTTTTTTTTAAATGGAGACTGTCAAGTGGCCTTGAGGGCTGAAAAACGGACTCTGGTGGGTTGCATCCTTCCCGTGGCCGCCAGCTGCCGACCACTGGTTCAGCTAGATGCTTCTATCGACTTATGCTAAGAGTTTGGCTGCTAGTACTGTGTTGTGCTTTTTAAGAATCCCCGAAACACAGAACAGAATGCAGTGCGCAGCAATACATGCTGCCCCACTCGGAGCATAGCTGAGTCCCAATGAAGGCGACTGGCATTCTCGCAGAGACCCAAAGTTGGCAAAACTTACCGGCTTATCAATGCGCCGAAGAGGTGATGCCGTGTGCTTCGTAGAAAGCTCTCTCATTTCCAAGAGAGGGAACAGCAAACGGTGATGTTTGAGACAGGATTTGTTCATCGGTGCCGTAGAATTCGCGCTGGAGGCCACATGCCAGGATGCGCCATTTTGCTGAAAGAAATAAAGGAATTAAAAGTTTTCCTGGACAAGGGAAACCGGTTGAATGCAAAGGGATTTATTCCCAGAGAAGTGGGAGTCGCTTCCTCGACCCTTGACGTACTCCAAAAGTAGTGGTTCTCTTCCAGAAACAGCGGGTTTTGCAACGAAATGGGTTGCTATGCGCCCCACCCCGCCCCATGCCAGCCAAACCAAGTACGATGAACCAAAAGCAAGCTTTTTGGTGTGGATCCAAAACTCCGCAGCTGGTTTGGGTTGCAAGCGACGGCGAGGTGTGAAAAAGCAGCTCGTGCGCTGCCTAAGGTTGGCACAGATGTCTCTGAAATCTTTGTGAGCTAACTCGGTGTGTATAGATAATACATTTAAGAATAATGACCAACATTTCAAGAGGAAGAAAGCTCCAGCTGCCTACTCCGATGCTTTCAGCCATTTAGGAATTATCTCTTCCAGTCATGAGCTCTCTATAATGTCTCTTTCTGACCCTAGACGTTGGGGGCAGCTCTTGTCTGCATGTATATACAGTTCGTCCTTTCGTTTCCGGAGAAGACCACTCTTGTTATTTACCATTCAGAAAATTCGATACGTGGAAAGTAGCCGCCTGCACAGAGCTCCTTTCTCTCGCTGTTGCTGATTCACCGTAGGTGGATTCCAGCACAACCAGGCTGAAATCCCTCTCTTTTTTTTTTCATATACCAACATTTTAAAAGCCTCCCGAGATGAAAGGAGGCAAAGGGATGGGTTCACGGTTGCTCTAAGCAGGTGGCTGCCCTGCAGCTTCAGGTGGAGTTAGATAAGACAGGCTTCTTGTACCCCCAAAGGTTTTCCTGGGCCTGCTTCCAAGTCTTACAATGTGGCTCTTTGCTCACCCTGCAAGGAAAAGAAAAAAAAAATTAAAGGACTAGAACTTCAAAACATGCATAAAATGTCATGCAATCTATTTAGGGAGGAAGGATAAAAAAGAAAGCCTCTAGCTAGCGCATCCCTTATGTGCCAAGAAAACTTCTGGACGCTGTTAGCTTTGTTTTCCTGCAGCAATGTGACTAAGACCGGGGCGGGCAAAGTTTGGCTCCCCAGATCTTGCTCACTTGCGATCCCCATCTGCCCTACCCAGCAAAGTCAATAGTGAGGCATGCTGGGAGTTGTAGTTCAAGAGCCCCTGGAGTTGACAAAGGGCTCCATCTAATTGTGCATCCCATCTAGACTACATTGACAGCATCATCAATATATAGGAAGTGACCTAATCCTGAGTCAAAGCTTTGGTCCATCTAACCTAGTATTGCTAGCTCTGACTGGCAGCCGTTGCTCTCTGGATTTTTTCAGGCAGGATTCTTTCCTATCCTAGCCTTATCTGGAGATTGCCCACATTCCCAGGTGGTCTCTTAATAGGAAAGATTGTTCAATTATTTCTTCAGTCAACCAACTACCAATGAATCAATCAGCTCAGCTCTTTCCAATCCCAGTCAAGTTCCTACACCATCTTGACTCTCAAAGTGTTGTCACATGATTCTGTGAAATGTTTGACGAAGTTATTAAAGCCCCTGCTTCGGTAGTCTTAACCCTTGCATGTTCGGGATGTTCCAGAACACGGCCAAACAACCCGGAAAACCTACAACAACCATCGGATCCCGGCCATGAAAGCCTTCGAGTATACATGTTCAGGATTCTTTCTTAGCCCTCCCTGGAGAGTCCCGGTGTTCCTAGTCTTCCAATTTGGAGGAAAGATGGAACATAATAAATCCATCGTCCACCCTACCATTTGCCGGCTCATCTATCGATCAACCCAGATTTTTTTTTCCCAGTTCCATCACCATACCACCCAATTTGGTCCAACAATTCTATGAATCATGCACTTAGAGATGGGATTTTTTTAAATTCCTTTTGCTACAGATTCCATAATTCCCTTTTCTGAGAATTCCACCTGATTTACACCCACTTTACAGACACCTAAATGTGACTCCCTGGGAAATAAAGGCCTAACCTGAAAAGTTCTGAGGCTTAGCTAGGCCTAGTTCCACCTAGCTTCCTGTTCAGACAGGATGCTTCCAGTGAGAACGAGGCCCGGAGCAGGAAGCTCGGAAGGAGCTAAGCTTCAAAGACTTCCGGTTAAGGCCTTTTCACTCAGAGGAGTCACATTCAGGTGTCTGTAAGGAGTGTGTAGCTCAAGCAGACTTCCCAGAATAGAGAATTATGGGATTAATAGTCCAAGAAATTTGAAAATCCCATATCTACATATGGTGGGATAATTAATGTTCAGGTTGGAGAGCCAGAATTCGAAGCAGGAGATAGCATAATGATTACATTATACCAGTACATGTCCATGGCATGTTTAAGGAGAGATACCCACTAGACATGGGAGTTTCATATTCATATCATAGAATCAGAATCGTGAAGTTGGAAGGGGCCTATAAGGTCATCAAGTCCAACCCCCAGCTTGATGCAGGAATACAATCCCCCCAGGAATACGAATACAAAGCTCGGCACCACAGGTACCAGTCCATTCCAGCCCCCCAGAACCAGATCGGTCCATTCGCCGGGCTGTTGCAGGACGCGTGTCCATCAGTGGCGACCTCACGCATGTAGTCATGCCAATGGTTCCCCATCTCTCCCCTCATCTGCCTGCTCCAGTGAGTACTGGACCACCTTGACACCTATAGCGCCGAGCTTTGTATTCGAATCCCCCGGGACACGAATACGAAACTCCCCTGTCTAATACCCAACCCTTCACAATATGATGTGTTTACTGGAGGGAGTACACACAGAACCCCAGCTGGCGTGTGAAAGGGAAATAACTCAGCGAAGCTTAGTCAACCTCGCCTGGCCCATAGCTCCAACCATGACATATCGGTAGCCTTATCTCAAGAGATAAGACATGCCTCTTTCTCAGCAGTTTCTTTGGTGTGAGACTTTTGGGGGTGTGGAGGCGGGAAGCGCCCCTGTGCTAAAGCCGAAGGTGCCCCATTGGGCAGAAATTATCTGAGCTTTCTTCTTTAATCTTTTTTTTTTTTCCCTTTCGCTGCTGTGGTTTTTACAGAGTTCACGGAGGGAGAAGCGAACTGTCTGAACAGCTGCTAGTGGAGTACAGAAACGCCTGGAAGGTTTTGACGGGGTGCCAGCAGAAGACTGGAGGAGCAGGAGAACCCATAAACGTTTAATATCTCTTTTTCTATAGAAAGAAAAGAGAAGTAAATTGGAGGAGTAATTATTTCCAAAAGCATCCCCAGCTGAGGAGTGTTCTGGATTTGTCATTTTCTTCCTCCGAAATCAGCAAACGCTCTTTTCCCCCCCCCCTCCCCGCCTCTCCTGTTTAGAAGTATTCGTTGCTCTTTTTCATAATTATCATCCTAAAGTCTGCTGCTGTTATTATTTTTACGACCGTGATTAAAAATGGCAATGTCAGCGTTGGCAAATAAGGGTTGCGAAGCCTTCCTGTCAGGCTGGGGATGGGAGACAAGCCGAGCCGTGTTTCGGGAAGACCTGTTGAAATCATATGTTCGCCATCCGTCCTACGGAATGTAGAAAAGATTCCTCAAAGTCTAGAAGAAATGAAAATATAGCTGGGGACCCTTTTCTCTGCAGTAATAATTTCTTTTATGCTGAGTATCTCACTATTTATTCATTTAGCCCAGAGGTTCGCAAACTTTGGGTAAACCAGGTGGTCTTGGACTGCAGTTTCCAGAAGCTTCCACACCACTAGCCGGGCTGGCCCGGGTTTCGGGGCCTTCCAGTCCAAGACCACCTGAGTTACCCAAGTTTGGGAACCAACCACGGCCACGTGGCCCCTTGGTGGGCCGTGGCACATTTGAAGGGGGCCACAGACTGGAAACAATTCCACCTTATAAGCTCCATTATGCCACTTATACAATCCTGATTTGGCCTATATTGCCTTCACATCGTGTTAATGGTCGTGGCCAAAAAAAAAAGTTGAGAGTGACTGAATTTAGGCTAACAGCTCAGTAGTTTAAGTCTCCGGCTGCGGAGCCAGAGGTTGGGAGTTCGATTCCCCCCACTGGGCCTCCTTGACAGGGTCTGGACTCCATGATCCATAGGGTCCCTTCCAGCTCTACAATTCTAAGATGATGATGATCCTTAATGAACTACTGGATAGCTTAATGCTTTAGGCATCTGGCTGTGGAGCCAGAGGTTGGGAGTTTGATTCCCCCACTGGGCCTCCTTGACTCCATGATCCATAGGGTTCCTTCCAGCTTTGCAGTTCTAAGATGATGATGATGATTCAAAGATTTGCAGTAAAACAACGTGAAGCGCTTGAGGAAGATTCAGCAGAGGCTGTTTGGGGAAGCGGGGTTAGGAGGAGAAAACGCTCAGACATTTTCTCGGGGGGGGGGAACTGTCCCCTGATAAATTTGGGCTCGAGTCTAAAACGAGAATAACAACAACAGTGAAGTTCCTTTATCCAAAAGGTATATTGAGAATTGTAGGTCCTCAATCAACCGCCCAAAGGGTCCCCAAAGACAAAACGTTGTATAGGAACGGGCTTTCTCCCCCAGAGTTGAGCATGTTTGAGATGGCCGGTTAGCGCTCAAATGAAATTAAGGTAACCTCCAGCTGAACGTTTTTCAGGCTGATGGATGTTGGGAAAGAAACCTCAGGACAATTTGCTGGTTTGCAACTGGAAGGAGATGACGCTTTTGTTTCCGCCTTCGTTTCCTTTTCCTGTGGCTACCATGAGCGAGGCTACCCCGAAGCAAACACCAGCCTGCTTGCTCCTGAGCTTCACCCGCGGACCAGACCATGGCCCGGGAGCGCATGGTCCGAAATTTGAACCATGAAGCTCCGGTTTGGAGATGCAGGCGAAGGGGGGGGGGGGGGAGCGGCGGTCTATTCTCCAAGTCTCCAGCTTTTGATTCAATATCTCAAAGGACAGATCAGGGATAGCCGGGGATGCTGGCAAATCTTTGGATCCGAGTCCCAAGTCCGAATAAATAAACAAAAATTTCAGGGGTTGTGACCTATTCAAGAATCGGTTTGCCAGTCCCGAGTGAGTTTCCTTGGCTGAGCAGGGGATTTGAACCCTGGTCTCCTAAGTTCTAGTCCATCACTCTACCCATTCCACCACACCAGCCCTTGCTGAGTTTTTCAGTTTTTCATTACCCACCGTCTTATACAAGGAATAAATACTGACAACTCAAATCTTTACTGCGCCTTGAAAGCAACACACCGGTCAATTGTCATCTTCCGTTGTCGATGTTTCATGCTGTCAAGTTGGAACTGACTTATAGCAACCCAAACAGGGCTTTCAAGGTAAGTGAGATGTTTAAGGAGTCGTTTTACCACCTCCCCCCCTTGAGTTTCCATAGCCGAGCGAGGATTCGAACCCTGGTCTCCAGAGTCCACTACACCACACTGGCTATCGCCATCTTCTGCAGCTTGGCCTTAAACATAGACAGATCTTCTCACATCGCCGGTCAGCCCTTTCAGTTTTCTTGTAGGTAGGCTCAGCGAGGTCGTTACTGCCCCCCATCGCCCCCATCTTCCAAATTTCCGCCCCCGAGTTCAACAGACTAACAGACGAGCCTCTGATCCAGCCGGAGAGACAACGAGAACAAAAGAAACAGCAAAGGAGTCTTCCCAGAGGAAACTTATTGTCTGGTGGATTATCTGCTGGCGTGGATAGCATACCTTCACTTAGCCACGGAAGCCATCTTAAGTTCAAGTCTAGGTTCTGTAAACATGGCCGGAGACGGAGGGAACCAGACAGAGAAACAAAGTATATGTTCCCTAAGGACCGTGATTAAAGTTTATGATTTTTTTAAAAATAAGAACAGGGAGGGGGTTTCCATGGGTTTGCAAGACCTTCTCGGCCAATTCAAAAGTAAGTCCCTGCGCAGACCAGAGGTCTTAGAAACAAGTATAACAGTTTTCCTATGTGTCTCTCTCACCAGAGGTTTCAGAAAACTGTTTCTCCACCTTCTCGGACGCTCTGCTTGGCTTGGATCATTTGCAGATTCGAGCCGCCTCCATTTGCGTTCTTGCTCCCGAGCACAATCTTTGGGTTTGGGACCAGAGGGGGTGCTTCCTATATCCTGCCACTGGGATGAGGGACCCTCATAATTTTTTAGTTTACATATCCTAGAATCCACCCAGAGTTTCCACAGGGAGTCCACAGAGCAGCCTACATGATTTGCACATGGGCCCATCTTCACCATAAATAGCCTGTCAAGAAGAAGGAATCTGTCTTGGTGATGCCTGGGAATGCCAAGGCTCCATGTGAGCTACAAGGTCTTATGGGACAGGTAGCCTTGCTGCCCATTAGACTTTCTAGGGGGAAACTACCCAACCCAGGAACCCTTGAGACGGCTATGAGCATCAGTTCCTCTGGAGTCAACCAACATGGCCACTGATAACGGATTGTGGGAGGTGCCGTGTAAAACATCTGGCGGAGGGGGCACCAAGTGGATCCCAGCATGTTTTCCTGGCTGTTTTAGCGAACTGAAAGAAGCCAGTTTCCTAGCTGAGCCAAAGTGCCCCTAGCTTCCCATCCAAGTCTTGCATTCCAGTTGTTCTAGTCTCTTGACCTCTCCCAATGTTCTGCTTAGTCCTCTTTGATTCTGCCCAACTGCAAAAACAGACCAAGCTGTTGTTACGTCACAAGAAAAACCAGAGCGTACGCCATGCTGGCTAAGGATTCTGGGAGTTCCGAGAAGTCACCATGTTTAAGCTCCGGCAAGCACTTGGAGAACAGTAGCAAACAGCCCTAGCTATGGTTGTGCTGCAGAGGCCGAAGACCAAGGCAGGAAGAGGTCAAGAGGTGATCATCTTTCAGGTCCTGAATAATTGAAAGGGCAATTTGGTGATCAGCCAAAGCCAGGGTTCAATAATTCCATAAATCATGGCTCCAAATGATCCTTAAATTGCATTAGGCCATGGATTTCACACCTCCCTCTTCTGTTGTTCTGGTTGACGGAGGGAGGTGTTTGTACATGTTTTTCTGTTATGTATTGATTGCCCACCCCCCACCCCCAAAGACATTGATTGCCGTTGGATGGTTGTTCTGGGCGGGATGAGCTCGGGGTGGAGAATAATGTCTCTCCAGCAAAGCGTGGCAATGAAATGGAGCAATTATCAAGGCAGCCCCATGCCAAGATTAATCGACAGCCTGTTGGAGTCTGCCCAGAAGATCACTAAAATAAATCTTGGCTATTCAAATACGGGTTGGAGGCCACCTATAACTATGACAAGCTACCATTTTCATGCCCCGCTCGGGGGGCTTCTGGGTTGGCTGCTAGGTGAACAGAAAGCTTAGATGAGGTGGGTTTCTGGTCTGAGGATTTTGCATGGCTTTGCTCACCATCTCATGGTATCCATGGAAGTCCCATGGAATTGCTAGGCTTCTCCAGTCTTCCAGCCAGGAAGACGAAGCTCAGGCACAGCAGCACTGAAGGCCAAGAGAGCTTAAGGAGGTATTTCAAAGCTTAGACACCCATCTCCAACCATTCACAGTTGGGGACAAGGTTTGCTGGCTCCACGTGAAGGTGCGTGTGGTCTTATATATGGCACAATGGTCCCCACAGCATGCACCCACCCACTCACCAATCGTCCTGGGCCCATCACATCCTTTGGAGCAGAGCAGGGAGCAGAGAACCGGCTTTGTGACTCACGGAACTTCTTGTTCCCCAACTTCTTCCAGTGGCAGCACAAAGCCTGGAAAAATCTCCCAGCCACCCTTGCCTGCCCCACCTCGGTGACATCACAAGAGGCTGTCTCTGTGATAGTTTGCCTGCCTCTTGGCCTCAGAAGTAAGTTTCAGGAAATACGGTGCTGCTGACCTCACCATGCTCCTTTGCGTATGTTCCTCTACAACCCCACACGGGGCCATTTATAAGAGATATGACTTAACACCTAGGGAAGCGAAATCCAAAAAAATCTGGAAATGTCTGAAAAAAACAAATTAAAAAGAGAACCTAGAGCTTAGAAACGTCCATTTCTTAGACTAGAATTCCAATTACATGATGTGCAATTAACACCCTGTGTTGTTGTTACTGGCGGGCTTGAAAACTATGGGAAAATGCTCTCTGAGATGCATCCAGATCTGCACATGGGTTGTTCTGAAGCCATGAATGACCCATCCTCCCCCCCCCCCTCCACAAGGATGAGGATATAATGGATTGAGATGTTGACTTTGTTATGCTCAGAGCAGATTGGTTGAAATCAATGAGAACTTGGCTGGATAGGTCAGTGGTTCAGGTATTTGGCTACAGAGCCGGGGGTTGGGAGTTCGATTCCCCACTGGGCATCCCAGAACAGCCAGCCTGGGTGGCCTTGGGCAAGCTGCACAGTCCCAGGACTCCCCCAGAAGAAGGGAAGGGTCAACCACTTCTGAATCTTCTTCTACCTGGAAAACCCCAAAAAGCGTCACCATAAGTCAGAATCGGCTTGATGGCACATAATACACATCTTTTTTGAAGGAATCCTGGGATTGTGTGCAGCTTGCCCAAGGCTGCACGGGCTGGTTGTTCTCCCTCGGAAACACAGTGGGGAATTGACCTCAAAATCCAGAGATGTTTGATGGTGCAATATCTTTTGGAAGTTATCAATCAAACCCATCATTGGGGGAGCAAGCAAATGCCTTCCATCTCAAGGCCTGGATGGGTTTATATGACTCTTTTGCAACCAGTTTCAGAATTCAGACGGACAGAAGTGGGAAACATCCCCTCCTCAAAATATGTGGGGGACCAGACTGAACCGAACACCACCTCTCCCCAAACCAACAGAGCATGACCGTCAGGTTGCCAGGCGGAGAATTCCTTCTCTGTCTTCCGAGCCTCTAGGGCTATCTAAACAGACAAAAGGAAGACGAGCGAGCTTGGATGCAACCTGAGGCACATGGTTCATATTTCGGCTAAGCTCCTTGAGCCGTCTTGCCGACCGTAGAGCTTGGGGAGAGCTTTCAGACAGAAAAACGACGCACGGAAGTCCAGATTTAGATACAACTCCAGATACATCCACTGCTATTCCGCGCTCCGGCGCAAGCTGTATTGAATCGGGCTTGATTATATTAAAGTATTAAGTCCGTGTTGCCTTTAAAAATTTTCAAAGACATCTTTGGGAAGCTGTTATGTGGAAAATTTAAGTAATAGGTTTAGATTGAAAGGACAGGGGGCCATCTGTACAAACATAGACGCTTCTAAGCCTACGGCCGAACAGACTTGTAACTACCATACCAATATTGTTGGGCTTTGTTCGCTGTGAAGACGCCACAAATGGAAAACATTTTTTGAAGTTTCTTCTTTATTAAAACAAGCTTTTTTAAAAAGCACCCTGGCATTTCCCGCTTTCTGTTTCCCCCTCCGCCCCTCCCTGTCTTCCTCTACTCCCCCCCAAAAAAGGGATGAAATAAAAACTTGGTTGATAGATCACAATCTCGGCTGGAATAGAGATGGTGCAGTTGACGGTGAACCTTGGAGATGACCAGAGGCTTTGGCAGATCACAACCAGACTACCTGTTGCCATTCACGATGGTTCAATCTGCCAGTGATTTGGGGTCAAAACCATCAAACCCAGTGATCAATCAGAAATGAATTACACAAAAACATCTAATCATTAAAAGGTTAGAACTGCATCTGACCAGACACTGGAATTCTTAATTGATCAACAAATATTTTGAAGAATGAAATGAGTCTTTTCTACCTGCTCCCAGGTATGGCATGGTCTCCTCTGGGAGGTCAGGTTGCCCCCCTCGCTTTTGTCATTCAACCAACAGCTGAAGAACTTCCTATACGGGCAGACTTTTCACAGTCAGTCCCTGAATGCCATTTCTTGCTAAGATGGTTTTTAATGTTTAACATGCTTTTCATCATTGATAGAATCATTGAATTATGGAGTTGGAAGGGGCCTCTAAGGCCACCGAGTCCAAAACAGGAATCCCAATCAAAGCAGATCAGACAGATGGTGGTCCATTTTTCTCTTGAAGGCCTCCAGCGTTGGAGCGCTCACCGGCACTCAAGGTAATGGGTTCCGTTGTCATACTGCTCCGACAGTTACAAAGTTTTTCCTGATATTCAGCCTAAATCTGGCTTTCTGTAGCTTGAGCCCATTATTCCGTGTCCTGCAGTCTGGGATGATCGAGAACAGATTCTGCCCCTCCTTTGGATGACTACCTTTCAAGTATTTGAAGAATGCTATCCTATTTCCCCTCAGTCTTCTTTTCTCCAGGCTAAACCTGTCCCGTTCTTTCACTCTTTCCTCCCAGGGCTTGAATTTCCAGTCCCCCGAATCATCCTTGTTGCCCTCCTCCAAACTTGCTCCAGTTTGTTGGCATCCTTCTCTAAATGAGGACTGACCAGTGCTGAATAGAGAGGGACTAGTACCTCATGGGAGTTAGAGACTATACTTCTCTTAGTGCATCCTGAAATCGCATTTGCCTTTTTTGCAGCCACATCGCCCTGTTGGCTCATATTCAGGTTTTGATCTAAAACAATTCTGAGTTCTTTCTCACTTGTGGTATTCAATGTATTTTAATGGGTTTTAGTAGCGAGGTATGGATGTGAGAGCTGGACCATAAAGAAGGCTGATCGCCGAAGAATTGATGCTTTTGAACTGTGGTGCTGGAGGAGGCTCTTGAGAGTCCCCTGGACTGCAAGGAGAACAAACCTATCCGTTGTGAAGGAAATCAACCCCGAGTGCTCACTGGAAGGACAGATCCTGAAGCTGAGGCTCCAATACTTTGGCCATCTCATGAGAACAGAAATCTCCCTGGAAAAGACCCTGATGCTGGGAAAGTGTGAAGGCAAGAAGAGAAGGGGACGACAGAGGACGAGATGGTTGGACAGTGTCATTGAAGCTACCAACATGAATTTGACCAAACTCCGGGAGGCAGTGGAAGACAGGAGGGCCTGGCATGCTCTGGTCCATGGGGTCACGAAGAGTCTATTGGTTAGTGCTGTTAGTGACTGACAGTTATCCCAGCCCAGAAAGGTCCCTCCCAGCCACATCTACTAGAGTCAGCATGCATGGTTGCAAAAACTCCAGTGGGGAGAGTGAAATAATAATAATAATATGGAATGGAATGGCAAAAAGTAGAATGCCATGGCCTGTCCAGGAACAAGGCAGTGCTAGCCAGTTCGCTAGAAAACTAGTAATGGTAGGAGAGAAGAGAGTATCTGGAAAGGTCTCTGGCTAGTTGGTTGGATCACTGAATTTTACTCCAAAACATTTAGCTGCATGCCTCATTTGTGCTCAGTATATTGCTGCTGCTTCTACGACTGCTATTCAATTCTAATCTTTGTTTGCAACATTTACCAATGGATCTCCGACCCATCAGATTTCCCCCAAAACCTGTATGCAATCAAAATCCCCATATGGAGACATAGATGGTTCGCAATTACCCATGGAGGTTTTGCATTACGAACGGAGATGCGATGGTTCAGAAGAAGGACATTTTGAATGGCAGAGATGCAACTGAAATATAAGGTTGGCCCTTTCTAGCCCGGGATTGTGCTGATGTGTGGTAAATACTATACAGCTGTCTAATCTGAAGGCTAACAAAGGATCAAGGAGAAGCCAAGGCAGATGTAAGACAGGTACAATCCTGCCCCCATGTGGCCTGTTAGAAAGAAAGCTTTGGTTAGGAAAGCTTCTCTTGAATGCAGAGGGTGTGGGTTTTGAATCGTAGGGTTCCTCAGAAGGCGACTGGGGTGTCTGAAACAGAAAAGCAGCGGGGGGGGGGACAGGTTTTGCTCACCTTGAATGACACACTTGGCCCCTGCCATGCACAGGTGTGGAAAAGATTCCTGCCTGGAACAGGGGATTGGACTTGGTGGCTTTATAGACTCCTTCCTACGTAATTATTCTATGATTCTACGAAAGATCTGAGTTCACGACACACAGAGAGAGCTGGGTAGCTCAACAGTGTGGATCTCTGGCTGCAGAGCCAGACGTTGGGAGTTCGATTCCCCCACGGTGCCTCTTTGACTCCCCACTGGACTCAATGAACCAGAGGGACCCTTCCGGCTCTGCAGTTATGATGATGTCAGTGCCTGGCCATCATGGCTGGGGGCGTTTTGAGAGCTGTAGAACCCCCCCCCTCCAAAAAAAGGAACTTTTCCAAGTCTTGGAAATAATATATTAAAAAATCCTATGAATTTCCATGGAACGTTTGTTCGTTTTTCCGTCCGAAGGAGGGAGAACCACAGCAGAAAAGAGATGGTGCTCAATGGTGAATGAACACCCGTCGCATTGATACAGGCTGAAAACAGAAAAGTCCCCCTTTTCCTGCTCCAGAGGCCAAGATTTTAGCTTGCAAAAAAGCTCCCCCGTTGACCGTCTGGGCCTTTCTTTGAAATTAATGACCAGCTGGGAGAATCGGTCTGGCACATTAACCCCAACTGGTCATTAATTTCCCAAGAAGGGCCCCGAGCTGAGGTCATGACTGCTGTTCTAACCTTGAGTCGGAGAGAGCTTCTTGCTTCTGAGTCTGCCGGGGACCACCAGCTGCTGGGTCTGAGATGCTCGGAGGCCAGGCTAAGGGCTGGGGACGATGGGAGCTGTTGGAGAAGCACGGGCTCCTCACCACTGGGTTAGAGCTCTGGATTAAAACGAGAAGAGGCCTTGATTCTCTACTCAGTCATGAAGCTATCTGTGTAAACTGGGACCAGTTACCACCAGGGATGGGGACTCAAGTCATGAGGCTCACTGTCAAGTCGGACTTAAGTCGCACCCGGGACTCGACTCGGGTTTTTTTTTCCCCCCAGTGACTCAGACTTGGCTAGCAAATCAGAACCCACCCACTCCTCCCTTTTTTCTGAAGAAAATCAGGATTCGGACTTGGGGCTTGGGGTTTGGGACTTGGTACCAAAGATGCAGACTCGAACTCAGGACTCGGACCCAAAGATTTGCCAGTATCCCTGATTATGGCAGCCTTGAGGATACTTTCACTTGTAGATGTCCTGCTTTGGTTATGGGTCAGACTAGATAAGCTACCGAGATCCCATCCAACTCTTCATGATTCTTTGAATTATTTTACCATTATTTTCACGCCATTTGCATGTACCTAAAGCTCCTACTGTAATTAATTTGTTAGTCTTTAAGGCATACAGTATTCTTTGTTGATTTTGCTGTGACAGACTAACACAGCTTTTCATTGAAAAATGTGGCCAGCATCAACTAGGACCATCATCATCATCATCATCTTAGAATGGCAGAGCTAGGAGGGATCACAACAACTGAAGCAAACAATCCTATGTATCAAAACATGTTTTCAACAAGTCAATGCATTTATTATTATTATTATTATTATTATTATTATTATTATTATTATTATTATTATTATTATTATTATTATTATTATTATTATTCCGCTTTTCTCCCAATAAGGGGACCCAAATTTATCAAGTGTCTTTCAATAACTTCAGTGCAAGCACTTTGATAAGCATCTAAGATCCATTAAAAAAATACACCAGCATTTAAGCAATACAAGAAAAACATCAAAATAACATTTCATTTTTAAAAAATGAATATGGTATCTAATTTCCCCCGTGCTCTGCACTTTACTCATAGAAACAAACAAAGAAGCAAATAAGAAACAGGAGCCTGTGACCACCCTGATTTTATTAGACTACAATTCCCATCCTCCTCGCTGGCTGGAGCTACTAGGAGTGATCTCCCAAATAACTTGAGGATTCTAGAATGGGAAAAGCCGGTGTATAATGAGAGCCTCTATGAATCATATTAGACAATATGCTCAGCATGTATTTATAAGTGGTGCTCCCTCAAGTGACAAAAGTGGTGTTTTTGGCCAGTGCTTCTCCTCATATAGACATTCTGCCTTTGGTGCATGTCGCTTTACTCTCTGATTAGCCACAGAGCTTACTTTGTCATTTCTGCTCGCTCTGGCTCATGTCTTCAAAGAGACCCTGTTGTAGGAGGGGAAACTTGGTAATAGAGAACGTGCAGTCCCGTTAATGTCTAGTTTGACCCTGATTCGGTGATTGACAGGTCTGATGACACCCTTTGATTGGCCCGGCCTGGCCTAAACACAGAGGACCAAGGCTGTTGTTCTGTCCACCCTACTTCAGGTTCCCGTTCCATCCCCAGCTGCCGCTTGAGAACTTAGCCTTGTCCGCCATCTTGTTTGAGGCTAAGATGTCTTATCAGCCATGGCCCACCTTCTTGGCCGAGGCCAATGCAAATTCCCTCAAAAGGAGCTTAGAAAAGCAATCTTCGGCACCCACCGACATCCATTTCAGGACGGTCCACGTATGGGAAGGAAGTCTCAAATATTGTCTTTCTCTCTCTTTCCTGCCGTTGCAACGGCTCCCCTCAACAGGCTGGACTCCTGGGCACGGCATTCGACATTCGTTCTGGATGACGAATTATTTGGTCTCAAAACAGGGCTTTTATTTCTCCAAGTCTATAAAGGCACCAGAAACACACTCTGTACTTTTGACCCCCAAGAAAGAAAAGCTACAGATAATAGAATTAAACCCTCATTTCACTTGGGATAATATTTGCTTAAGCTCCCTTAGCAAAAACTTTATGTCCAGAGCCAAATCTACAGGTTATCGCTTCTACGGGATGAGGGTTTGGAGCACGGACGAAACGACAGAGAGGTCCATGTGAGGAAGTGGCTCAAAAAAGTTAGAAGGGTTGAAACGGTAGAGCATGTTCCTTTGCCCTGTTGAGTCTGACGTTTCCATCAGGATCTGAACTCAGGCAAGAAACAAGGAGTAGTCCCTGAAAGGTCCTGCACTCAGCGGCTCAGCTCTTGCAAACTCAAGTGTGTGGCTTCCTTTCTGAGTCAGCCCATCTCGTATTTGGCCTTCCTCTTTTCCTGCTGCCTTCCACCTTTCCCAGCTTTAGGGTCTTTCCCAGAGAATCCTGCCTTCCCCTGATGTGTCCAAAGTAGGACAGCCTCAGATTCAACATTTTTGCCTCCAGAGATTAGGAATCTAGTGATTCTGGTTCATACTCATGGGTTGTCCCTTCAGAGGCAGGGAAACTATGATGATGTCACTGTGCATGGTGTCAGAGTAGGATGATGTCACTGCGGGACAAAACCATGAGCCTGGCTGGAAGGGGAAGATGCCTCATGAGAAGAGGCCCCCTGAAGAGTAAGAATTCCTTGAGGGAAAAGGAGGCCAATGGGTCAAATCCTGCAACTGAGTGCCATTTAGGGAATGCCTGCAGCTGAACTCCAGGTGGGGTTTCAGAAGCTCAGCTATATAAACCTCAGCTTAAGAGTGGGAGTTATTGGGAATAAGGTTGGTTGGTTGGTTGGTTGGTTGGTTGGTTGGTTGGTTGGTTGGTTGGTTGGTTGGTTGGTTGGTTGGTTGGTTGGTTGGTTGGTTGGTTGGTTGGTTGGTTGGTTGGTTGGTTGGTTGGTTGGTTGGTTGGTTGTAAGCTTCAGGCTGGGTCTGCACTTTGGTTTCACTATTGTAATGTATAACTCTTGGACTAGCTTGGTAATGCTTCTCGATGTCCCCCTATTTATTTCCTGTTACCAGGGGACTGGCTTGACTTTGGCTTACTCTTGAATTTGGAGATCCTTCACCTGCTTTACTTGATTCTCTGGTAGGACTCTGTTTGCTAGACCTCTGCTTTGCCTTTTGACCATGATTGGGGGCTCCCCTGGTTGGGTCTGTTGACCGCCACATTTTTGTACACCTGGCAAGCCCTTGTCTTTGGGACCAGCCTCCCTTGAAGGCAAGTATTAGCAAGGGTCAGAATTTTCTCCCAGAGCATCAGGACACCCCGTCCACTGAGAAGGAGGCCTTTTGTCGTTTTGTGGCAAGCATGAGCAACATGTGTTTTAGTGTTGCTTTTGTTTACCATTTTTTGTGTGCGGTATTTCTTAAATCCTTTTTAGTATCGTATACTTGCTGTTTAGCTGTTCCAATAAGAGCTGGCCCATTGAATCAAGGGGCTTCATGGAAGCGTTGACTCTACCTCCAGCAGTTGATTCAAGGGTTCTACTCTGATGGAGATTAGCCCCTGGATCTAAGACATCATCTGATTTTATTTCTCCAACCCTTCTTGCCGAGTGAATGACCACTGAAGAGAGTGTCCCACCAGGAAAAGATTAGCTGGACCATCTGGAAGTCACTTAATAGACTTCAAAGCAAAGCTGGAAGATCAAAGAACACTGGAATACAGGACAAGTTTTCTGTGACTGTGGAGAACTTCAATCAAGGCAGCACTTACGTCCATGCAATTTATGCCCCACCACGTGTACAAAAGAAGATCTAGCAAAGTACCATGATAATGCTATTGAAGTAGCACATTTTGGGTGAAAAATAGTCTAATTACCTTACCGTTTTCATTTGGTTTTTAATTTTATTTATATTTCACATACATCCCTAATTTTAAATTGTGAACACTCTGAGACAAATAAGGAAAGAAAGAAAACTGATTTTAAATGGTGGCATTTTTGTTGTTCTGTATTTAGTAGATATTTTTTGAAATGGTTGCATTTCGCTGCCCTCATTTCCTTTTTTTGCAGAGAAAGGTTGATTTAAAAAAATGCATTTTTAAAATGATATTTGAAAATCTGGATGTCGCCGCCGTTTAAAAAAAAAAAAGTATCTGTATTGTCACATCTTGTTAAAAAATACAACCACTTCCTGCACGGCTACGAGGTTGTGCGAGGGAACCAGAAGCCGACAAGAAAGAGCATTACTAATGTAATTTGTTCTCCTCTTGCTTTCAAGATAAGATGGGGGAATGTGAAGTTGATTTGCTCAGCATAAGTGACACCTCAGCACATGAGGAACCCATCTCTGTCTGGCTGCTCTTGGAGGGTGTGCCTCCACCCAAAATCTTCCCTCGGCCCCTTTGCTCCTGGGATGTGTGAACTGATTAAATGAAACCAGATTGTGTGACCTCTTTTTCCAAGAGGGGTTGAGGAGAAGGTGGGGGCCAAACCCGGGGGTTTCCGAGATGGGGGGAGACCAAAGCAAAGAGCACCTTTCAACCGGGCGGCAGAAGTGCATGAATGTGTGATCCAAATGTTTTGTCACACACACACCATGTGCTCATTGGAGGACATCCATTTTGGATGACGCAGAAATGAGACGGCACCACAAGCTTTCTCCTGTTGTGAACTCTCTCTGGAGGCAGAAACGTTGAAATGGACACTGTCCTCCTTTAGGCCCATCCTGAGCAGGCAGGATTCTCTGGAAAAGACCAGCGTGCTGGGAAAGGTGGAAGGCAGCAGGAAAAGAGGAAGAGCCAATATGAGATGGACTGACTCCCTAAAGGAAGCCATGGGCTTGGGCTTAAAAGAGCTGAGCAGGGCTGTTGAGGACAGGACATTTTGGAGAGCCCTCATTCATGGGGTCACCATAAGTTGGAGGCGACTTGACAGCGCATAAGAACAACAAGCCTGTTGCACACACACACACACACACACACAAAACATAAATGTGCATCATAGGGCTCGATCTTTCCATGCTTCAGCTCCTTCCAACGGTTTCACCAGTTTAGAACTGATCATGTTGGAACAAAACCAAAAACAATTAAGAAAGTTCACTATTAAGAAGATATGGGGGGGGGGGGGAAACTGACCCCTAAGAAGGTGTAAAACTTCAGCGAATCATCTTTTTTTTCCCCTTGACTCCTCTAGGCAAGTTCCACCCCCCTCTCCAAAAAACATTTCTCTAACCTTTTCTACAACACACCTCATTTCTCCCTTAGAGGGATCAGCCCGAGCGATTTTGCAGCCTGAGACAGAGCAGCACATTCTGTCGCCCGTGAACCTCTCTAAAGTAACTTTGGTTTCTGTCTGTCCTTCACATCCTGACGAATAGGGTGGAGCATTTCAAGGAGGCTTTTGCGCACCGTGATTGTCAATGGCAAACCTTGGGTAGCATGTTTCGTAAATATAATTGGTTTCCATCCATGGTCAAATGGTTCCTCCAGGAAACTGTTAGCAATTAAAAACAGAGCGGAGGGGAGGGGGGCGTTTCCCTTCATCCTTGATCTTCAAAGGGATCAAAGGAGAAGGTTTGTCCAGGATTAACTTTAAATCAAGCGGGGCATGCGGCTAAATGGTTCTGATTAGGGCTCCTCTCGTCCCAACCTTCACCTTAAAGAGGAGAAGCAGGGAGCCTGCCCTGGGAATGTCACCTTTTGGGGAATCTCACATAGGGCACGGTGAACCAGGAGGATGAAGGACATCCACAACCCAATTTGTAGGTGTAGGACGCGTTGGGGGAAAAACTCAGTGGCATTATTTTGGTGAACCGGTAAGCCCTGCCCGTAGAAACGGTGGTCTCCTGCAAAGCAGTGCCAGGTGGCATCGCTGAAAACGGGGAAAATTGAAAGCAGCCAACATGGGAGAGGCATAACAAAACTCTTGTCTCCACTGGGAGTGGGGAGCAGAAGTTCCCAGGTTCATTTCCCAGCATATCTGGGTCCACGTTTAGAAAGAACTTGTATCCACAAGGTAAGGAGAAGGAGGACGTCCCATCCACCATCTCTAAGATGTCTCAGCCTAGGTCCGTTGGTTCCCAACCTTGGGTCTCCAGATATTCTTAGACTACGACTCCCAGAAGTCCTGGCCAGCACAGCTAGGGGTGAAGGCTTTTGGGAGTTGCAGCCCAAGAACGTCTGGGGAGCCAAGGTTGGGAACCACTGATCTGGGTTAAAGGACGTTTAGCCGAGGTGAGACCAGGTAAAAGACCGAAGACGTATCTCCTCACCTCTCCAGAAAATGCATCTGTTTTCATTGCAGTGGAGGCCGGTGACTCCGATGTCCGTAGAGGGGTGGATCTGTGCCAGGTTTTACTCTGAACTTTAAATTAGCTGTCCAGGGTCCTGATCCTGTTTCAGGCAGAAAGGCAGGTTTCGATCTTGTAAACTGTAAAGTAGGGTCATCATCCCACTGGCATCAAAACCACCAGCTTCCACTGCTCCTTTGTGCTACCTGTCATTTCCAACAGGTCATCCAAGACTCTGTCCAGGAGAAACAAAGACCTTGCCGTCTCCTTTTCTAGACCTCCAGGAAACTTTCATTCAGTCTGTTGTTGTCCTCACGTATCGTCAAGTTGCCTCCAACTTATGGTGACCCTGTGTAGGCTTGACCTCCAAAATGTCCTGTCCTTAACAACCCTGCTCAGCTCTTGCAGACTCAAGATTGTGCCTTCCTTTAGGGAGTCGATCCATCTCAACTTTGGTCTTCCCCTTCTCCTGCTGCCTTCGGCTTTTCCTACCATTATGGTCTTGCCTTTTCATGATGTGCCCAAAGTACAATGGCCTCAGTTCGTCACTTGTTTTAGCCGGTCTCTTTTCCTTCCCCTTCCAGCAGCCTTCTTCGCCTTGTTCAGAAATGTGTGCCCCTCCGGACGTTTCTTGACTACTGCAACTCCCATTATCCCCAATCATTCCCTATGTGGACTGAGCAGGTGGAGGCTGGGCTAACAACATCTGGAATGCTATAGGTTCTCCAGCACTAATCTGAACGGTGTATGTCCCAGTTCCTTCTGAAATGCCTTCTTCTGGAAAACGACAAGCTTTTCCTTGGCTTCGGCCATTTCGGCCTGCTCTGCTTTCTATTTTAACGTCCGGCCAGATACATTTAAGGCTGGCCTTGAATTCAAGGAACCCAAACTCAAATCCATTGCTTAATGTTCTAGGGCTGTAACCCCACCTTCGCTTCTGTGCAGGTGCTTTTAGTTTTAAAAGGCCAGATCCGCTGCGGACCTTAGAACACGTAGCGTCATTCGGCCCTTAATGTACATTTTACTTTAATGTACCTTTTCCAGAATCCTCCCCCCTTTCTTTCTTTCTTTCTTTCTTTCTTTCTTTCTTTCTTTCTTTCTTTCTTTCTTTTTTTCTTTTCTTTTCTTTTCTTTTTGTCTTTTGGCTTTGAAATGCGCTTGCCCGTTTGATCCACCTCAAAACTGACAGGAACTCGGCTGTTTGCACGGCAGCGCTGATGGAGAACTCAAGAGGTGTACAAAGTGAACAACGGCCTGCGGGCAACTTCACCTGCTCCCAGAATAAGCAGAGGCTGAGGCACGGAACGCACAAGATGCTTAGGATAGCTGGAGCCGCACCCGTAGGGCCTCAGGGCCTGAACGCCGGAGGGGATAAGAAGATGGAAAAGGCAGATCCCAGCACCAAGGTGTGGACTTGATTTATGCAGAAGTTGGGCGGTGTTGGTTCATGTTGCAGAGTTTTGAATTCCTGGTAGAATTCTTTTTGCCATTCAGCAGAAGAACAGAAACTCAAAGAGCAGAATAGCTACCAGTTCCCCAAGTCTATCCCTTTCTCATTAACTGGCACTTACAGTCTCACTCCGACATTTGTCGCAGAAAAAGTAAAAAAACACATTTCTTTACTTACAGCAGCTTGAAATTACAGACTTGTGTAGGCTGCACTCATCCTGGGCAACCAACTGAACAGACCAACAGACAACGGCTACCAACAGACTAAAGAGAGGGGGAAAGCGCCTAGCAGAGAGGCAGGGCACTCTTTGACATCAAAAGCTAGAAGGAATGATCCGTTAGTGCTGGACAGACCAGGAAAAGAATTCCATGAGCCTTTAGAGGGTGCCTTGAGACCTGACAACCATATGTTCTACCAGTGAGAAAAAGAAATGGTCTAGGTGGGACAATGGATTTTCATAATTACTAAAAATTACTAATTCATCTTAGTTCTCAAGTCTTCTTCCTACATGCATAATGTCCGAGTGAGCAGACTATCCATTTCTGTCCCTTTAGTTTGGTACTGATACTTCTAGACACTCAGGGATAAATCCAGTTACTAGGATCCACTAGAGTAGACCCCACTGAATCAAAAATTCAGCATGTCAATATTACACTCCAAGGGCAGTGAATGTGATCTGGGTTTTAGGCTGAACTTTAAAGCAGCTCTCCAAGCCGCTGAACCTATTTTGGGGGGCACGGCTTCAGCACCTTGGAGAGCTTCTTTAAAGTTTGGATTAAAACCCAGAGCAGACTCACCACCCCTACAGTGATGGAGTCTCCAGCTTCCATCTTGCCAAGGATCCCAGCAAAGCACTTGAGTTCCACCATATGAAAGGGTGGGGCACCTTTTCTATGAAGGACTTTGATACATTTACAGGCTTAAGGCTGTTTCAATATCTAGTTTATGGTGAGTTGTTGGGTAGAGAGAACAAGAGCACCGGAGACCTCGATCTAAGCACAATCATATGCTGTTGGATCAAGACGGAGTCATAGTCACTGACCAATAGGACCTGCATTTGTCCCAATTGAGGTCACATTGATTTCAGCTGAGTCGACTCACCAACCCTATAGCGGACACTAACCCACACAGCAGGCAGCCGTTCAGGAGAAAAAGTGAAGTTGGTGCCTTCCACCTGGTTTTCGGGGAAAGATGGGGCCATTTTGAAAGCCAACCTACTGGTTTTGCTGGACCACCCCTGGGTTCTTGGGCTACCTTTCCAGCTTGCGTGAAGAACCTGCTTTCACTCAGACCCTACATGGTTGACTCCATGGTGCGCATGTTGTGCCGGCTGTTTGTTTTCAAAAAGAAACATTTCCTGCAGCAATTCTGAAATGTGAAGCGCCCCGACGAGACGTTTCCCCGAGCCTATGGCTCAGATGGGGATTGTTTATGGGTCCAGTCGCCACCTTGACGAACAAGCTTCCCAACTGTTTTGAGTCTTATATTTCCCACCCACCCACCCTTCTCCTCGTCTTGAGTTTGAATTTTATGGCACTACCGATGAAGGGGTGGGGGTGGGTGGGAAGGGATCAAGAAGAAAGAAAGAAAGAAAGAAAAAACCCACACAAGTTTGTATTGATCCTTTAAGGTTAAGATCTCGGCGCACTTACATTATTCTAATGCAGAGAATTTGAAATTTATGGTCCCTCCTGAACCTCACCAGCTTCCTCAAGAGAACTCTGTAGCCAGCCGAACGCCAAGCGCCGTAAAATTTAAGGAGGTGAGAGAGAAACTTCCCAGAAAAAATAAACATCTCATGGAAATGAAATAAGTCTTGCACTGGAGGAAACCGCCTCCACAAGTTCGAGATTCAATGGGAATGTATTGGAAGGACTACACTGAGATAGGGTGTTGTGAATTGTCAGATAATTTGTTTATGGGTGTGCAGGACCGGGCCTTGTCTTGTGAGGCTCAAGTCCCGGAGCAGGGTCTCACAACTCTCTCACACACACAACCCACAAGGCCTGAGGTTGGCGACAAGGCTGAGTTATTTTAGAACGGTTGTGCTTCATGGTTTTGCTGACTCACAAACAGGGAGTTTGGAAAGGCAGGTGATTAACCGGACAGGCCCCAGAACCAACCCCCAGTGAGAAAAACCCCAAAACCCAGGAAGCGAGATGAATCCATCACTGCAATTGAGGAGCAGGTCTTTTGTAAAGGCAACGGCTCTTAATTGCCCTCTCTATACCAAACCGTTCTTGAGTGCATTGCATTACAGCTGGCACAGTCTAAACCACTCAGCTAAACTCCTTCGGGTGGCAGATGATCTCACAGACCCCATCACTCAAAAAACAAACAAACCCAGGGCTTCAACCCTGAGTGCCCCAGACGCACCACACTGGTGTGTAAAACTTAGTCCTCTTCCTCATGCAACCAGGTCCCCTACGTCTCCACCGCCTTTGTGAACAGCCCATGACGGCAAAGATAAATCCACCTTTGAAACTCAAGGTGAAAAAATAACAAGGGTTGTGGGATCGGGAGGAAGGAACACACTCCACATCTCCTTTCAAAATGACGTTCATTTCGTTACTTAAAAAAAAAAATCCACGGCTTGTCAGGAGGAGATCTGGTGTGAAATGAGTCATTTGGCTCTCAAACCCTACTCTCCTATAGACCCACGTTCTCGGGGGGTGGGGGGGGGTGGGCTATGTTTTCCGGAGGGTGCTTAGGAAAGTAAATCCAAGCAAAGGAGGAAGAGCTAAAATTCCAGAAGAGATCCGTTCCCGTCGTCTGGGAACCCTGCCAGATCATCCAGAGCCTTGTGGTCGTCGGATCTGGGAAGTGTGGAGAGCAACTGTCAGTGGAGAAACACCATTTCTCATAACCTCGCTCTCCAGCGCCAGCCTCTTCTGTGACTCCCCCGTCTCCTTTTTTTACGTTCTCAAGTTCGAGCCTACCCAGATGAGCCGACCAAACTAGCCCTAAGCATGGTGTTCCCTAATTGGGGGGGAAGGGACACAGTGTGCTCCCCCGCCCCAAGTGGCCAACCCGCTGGAGAACTCACAGGCATCCTTTCTTGTTGTCCTGTGCGGTCAAGTGGCTTCGGACTTATGATGACCCTATGAACGAGCAGTCTCGAAATATGTCCTGTCCTCAGCCACCCTCTCCAGCTCTTATAAACACAAGCCTATGGCTTCCTTTAGGGAGTCAGTCCATCTCGTATTTGGTCTTCCTCTTCTCCTGCTGCCTTCCACTTTTCCTAGCATTATTGTCTTTTCCAGAAGATCCTGCCTTCCCATGATGTGGCCTCTTACCTCCACTGTAGACTTGGCTCTACCTGCTGTTGACTCCGACTCCACCCCCTGTTGGCTCTAGCTCCACCTACTGTTGACTCTGGCTCCACCTCGCATTGCCTCTAGCTCCACCTACTGTTGACTCTGGCTCCACCTCGCGTTGACTCTGGCTCCACTTACTGTTGACTCTGGCTCCACCTCCCGTTGGCTCCAGCTCCACCTCCCGTTGGCTCCGGCTCCACCTCCCGTTGGCTCTAGCTCCACCTCCCGTTGGCTCCAGCTCCTCCCCCTGTTGGCTCTAGCTCCACCTACTGTTGACTCCGACTCCACCTCCCGTTGGCTCTTAGCGCCACCTACCTTTTTAGTGCATCAATGGCCAAGCTGCACCACAGCTTAAAACATCAATAGACGTTCTGCCCAGCGCCGGTCCCTAAGCTAATGTTGTATATTAGCATTTCTGGAGGCCTTTTGTTTTATCAACCAAAGATGTCCAGAAGCACAAAAACATCTCCGGAGGAAAAAAAGATGTGGACGATGGAGCTGAGATTTTCTGCCAGATTACAATATATCTCCTGGGGGCAAAGCCAGGCGGAGGAACTGATGGTGGTTTAGCACTCCAACTTCAGGAGCAAACCGACTTAACTTGTTTGGGGGGTTGTGTATATTGTTTGGGGTTTCCACCCATCCTCCCTTCCTCTCCCCCCCTTTTTTTTTTTTTTTTTTTTTTTTTTTTTGGACATCTCGCGCACACACAGGAGAAGGGATGGTTTTTCAGGGCACATAAATCATGGCCCTTCTCAGCTTTTTGGGGAGTGGGGAGAAGAAAAAGAGAAGTTTGTAAGAATATAATTATAGCCTCTGACGCAGATAAAACAAGACATGACAGTCGGAGCAAGGAGGGCTTTGCTAAGCAGAGGCTATAAAACTGCAGTAAGTGACTCGCACCTGGCAAGAAGTTCAAAGATACTCTGAAAATACTCAAAATAGCACATTTTAGAACTTTTCTTCTAGGCTGAACTTTTCACGATCTCTGTGCACGGAAAACAGGACCGGTGGGTCTTGAACTCCACCCGGTTCTCTTGTCACGGCTAATTTCAAGACCTCAAAAGCATATTTTTAAAGGAGGAACAAAAAAAAAAAAAATATGCTGGCCCAGAATGGTTTGCAGACTTTTTCCTCCAACGGTTTTTAAAAGGGGGTTGCTTTGCCAAGCTTTGTACTGTCTTTTTAAAAAATCAATAATACGATTCCTACTTAGCATCTGTGGGATGCATTTTCCCCCCCAAAGCTTTGATCTTTCTTATCTTTTCAGGCATCTGGAGGTGCTTTCCTCCTAAAATGGAGCTTGTTCTGTTACTCCTTGCTTTGAGCACCTCTTTTGTAAAGCTAATGGATCTCCATTACCTATTTAAGGTAATGCCATGCCAAAACACTTAGTGTTCCAAAAGGAAAGGCTCAGAACATGATTTTATGGCCAGGGAAATCCACCCTGACTCCTGCTACTGAGAGGATGAGAGCCGTATCCAGAAATTTCTGGAGCTATTGCAGTCTTCAGGGTTTTTCACAGAAAATTCACAATTCTTGAGGTATCACAAAGTACAGCAAGCTTCACCTGGCATGCATAAGCTGAAATGGGGTGCAAGGCATGGAAGCTTATGTTTTAAAAAAAGCCAAAAGCTTGACATTAGCATATTATAAGTAACTGAACTAGTTATAAGTAATAGTAAATTGTAACTAGTTAATTTTGAGTAACCAGCAATGTAACTAGTAGTTACAATATTGCTTTCCAGGTAACAAGGAGGACGTGTGTTACTTAGGTGTAATAAATGACCTCTAGTTACTTTCAAAAGATATTTCTACAAAGCATTTTAAGAGATTTCCAGAAGAAATTTTAGCAGGATTTTTTACAGATTTCATGCCATTCTCCTATCAGTCCGGACAGCAAGTGAAGTATTAATTGTCTTTTAAAAAACAATAAAAATTCCAGGGTGCAATATCAGAATTTGCTACTAGAGTGAACCGGAGAGCATTTCCCTTGTGCTTCTGTGGTGTACAAGTTACACACAAAGCAAAGCATTAAGAAAGCTTAACACAACCAGTTACTTGTGTAATTAAAGCAATGATAACAGTGATCCAGCAGCTGCAAAGTAACAAGTAACAAGTTCCTTTTAGAATGTAATCCTTGTTCGTTTGTAAGGTGCCTGAAGGTTCTTTCTTGATTTTCCCATAGCCTAAGAGGTCAGAACAGTTCAGTTCTGAAAAGGAAGCTGGAAAAAGTGAAGCAAAGTTGTGGCCTAGCCAGCTGTGGTCAGTGCCAATTGGCCAGTTCTTGTGACGTCAACCTTCTGTTTTACTCTTCCAGTCTCAAGGGTATGTTTGCTTTCTGGGTTTGGGGTGGTGTTTTTTTTCCACTGTTCTCCTTGCTTCCCCCCCCCCCCACTTTGCACTACTGCTCAGTCTTCACCTCCCGAGTAATCATGAAATTGCAGGAGGTTTTTTCTTTCTCTGTTTTTCCCCCTAGCCTGCTGAAGCAGTATTGAGTTTCAGCCAGTCATTCCCTGTGCTGAGAGTAATAAAAGTTTTGCAAATTGCCCATTTTTCAACCCTATTGAATAAGAATCTCTGGTAACCTAATCCACTCCTGGACCAAATAACACGTTTTTCCCCCCTTGGCATTAAGAGCTCCTTCTTCCTCTTACAAAAGGAAAGGATGGAGGAAGAGAAAATGAAGAAGAGGTTTGGAAAGACCCCTTTATAGCATGAATCATGTTTGTCTGTTCTTCTCCAGTATGAAGTTTTATTTATCCATCCCAGAATAACTGATTGTTTTACACAGGGACTATTTCATCATAATACAGAGCTAATGCAGACCCATGGTCAGACTTGAGACAGCCACCTAATTTTTCTGAGCATCTTGGATGTTCATTTGTACCTATTTGTTTGAGGGTCTGTTAAAACCTTAAGGTCATTGTGAATTTTCTCTTGTTTTTGTAATGTTGTCCCTCCAGGCATGCAAATCTTTCAGTGCTACATACCCCAGATGGGCAAGCAAAGCTGTGCTTTTTCCCAGCTTTAAAAAAATAACAGAAGCAAAGCAAGCTAATTTGCCAAAGGCAGACTCAGGCCAACTTGTGTCAGAATAAACAGTCTTTTCCTCTGAAGGGATCATGGCTTCTAATGACATGTTAACTTTACTGTTAACTTGGTCCTGTGAAACATCTTGACTGCCTATCACTAATGTATCCGGACATTTACTTATTCTATTGATTAGTTTTATTTATATGCCGCATTTCTCTCAACAAGGGACCCAAAGCGGCTCACAACATTCAAATTCATACAATTTAAAAACACAATAAGTTAAATATTAAAAGGTAAATTAAACAATGTATGTTTTAAAATACAATTAAAAGATTAAAACATGAAAACATAAAAATAATTAAACATTTCTGCTGAAATGGGGTTCAGGAATTCAGTTGTAATTGTTAAAAGACATGGCTCTATTTGGTGCTAAAAATAAAGATACGGGGGGGGGGGGGGAAGTCCTACCAGAATCAGAGTGAAGCAGCTGCCTTAGGAAGCAGATACAGGATGTCACAAAAATGTGGCATATGTTAGTTATTTAACATATTATTTTATTTTTATTGTAAGAGGTTGCTTTCTGGATTTTTCTCTCTTCTCTTCCAGTACCAGAATAGCTTGGTTGATCTTGGGTATCACAAATTGGAACCCATAAAAGCTGGTGACTCTACCATTGCAGGAGCAGCGTGTCCGCTCTGCGTTTTAGTCCAAACTTTAAAGGCGAGCTAGGTTTCAGCACCTGGGATAGCTCCCCAAGGTGGATTCACACACGCATCCGTTGCAAGTATCCACCAATACCTGCAGTGTGTCATTTGCTGCCCAGCACAGGGCATCGAGTTGTGTTGATGTAATAAATGGAATAATATACACAAAAAGCCCTAAATAGAATAACACACACACACCCAAAAAGCTCCAAAACAATATTAAAACCAGCATCACACAGAGTTCCTGAAAGATGTAAAATGCTTGGCCATTTTATTAAGCAACGTTGACAATGAAACAGCATTGATACCCAATGCTTGGCTATGTGACTTTTAGGGAACCACAAACCCCATTATCCCCTAGACAAGAGGCCATGCTACTGAACGCACCAGTTCCTCGGACATGGGGGTAAGCTGTTCTTCAAAACCCCCAGCATGGAATCTGATTGGAAAACCCTGCCAGCCTCATTTCCCCCATTGCAAGACAGAAGCTTTCAGTGTTTCTAAGAGTCCTTTCTTGCAAATCTTTCTCTCACGCTTATACTTTTTCTTTAAGTAAAGGTCTTGCTGTTTTCAAAGATCTCCGGGGACTCATTAACAGCCTCTTTTTAATGGAAAAGAAGCCGGGTTAAACGAGCACAAATGACTGTCAAAAGCAAGTAATAAGACCTCAGCAAGGATACACACGTTTTGTTTTGTTTTAATTTCCAAGACAGCAAAAGCTCAGGGCTTTAACTGCATGTTTTATGCCTTATGCTTCTAATGCACAAATATGTAATGCAGAACTGTGAACAGCTTCTACATCATGGAATAGTGGTATAAAGTCCTCTTTACCCCAATGGGTGGTGGTTATTTCATATATTCTTTTGATTCAGACCAACCCCCCAAAAATTACATAACGTAGTATCCGTTCCCAAGACATAAGATTATTCTGAAGTACACCCAGACGTTTGTAAAGTGAAAAGACTTCTGGACAATTCCACTGAGGAGTTATGAAGGACATGAGGGGTATATATGGCCCACCAAAGGTGAAACCCTCCTTAACCCTTCAAAACATATTCCAGCACAGCACTTCTGCATCAAACTAGATGTTCCGCTTGGCACATTTTTAGAAGGGGTGCTCCCTCCAAATGGCAAAAGTCATCTCTGTGTCACAGCACATGATCTCACTATTTGGTGTGCTTTTTTTTAGTGACTAGAAAAGGGAAAGGGGCTTAATTTGCCGGTCAAATTGCTGAGGCATGTATCTCTGAGGAAATCTGTGGAAGGGAAAATGGAATAATCAGAAGAAATATTTATTTGCCTTAACAACTAGCTCAACTCTCTGCCTTTTTGATTGGGCTCTAGAGGTTATCCACATACGAATGATTTTTTTTCCTTCTGCTCATTTTTAATCAGAATTTATCAAAATTTACAGTGTCTTCATATCAAGGGAAGAAATACTTGATTTTTAAACATTTACATACACGAGAAAGCAAAGCTGATGGATTCATCCATCCAGAGCCTATTCCATCTTCAAATCGCTATATAATTCAGCCATGTTAGCACTGAATTAAGGTTGCCAACTCTTTGGTTTTTTTATGGTTCCTCATCTTTAACACCCCAGTTCTGACTACCAGGTATAATGCCATCCTTTCCATGTCAGAAATATGCCTATCTATTGAAACTGGCCAGTACAAATAGGGAGAATTTGCAAATTTAAGACATCGGACCTTGTATTCCTTGTATCGCATCAGTCATCTGACTTGGTGAGCATTAGAAACATAGAAGTATACAATAAGGGCATTAGAAGGGGGCTATAAGGCCATCAAGTCCAACCCCCTGATCAAGGCAGGATTCCACATCAAAGCAGGTCTGACAGAGGGTTGCCCAATGGCCTCTTGAAGGCCTCCAGTGTTGGAATGCTCACCATCTCCCTCTGAGGTCATGGGTTCCGTTGTCGTACTGCTCTAACAGTTAAGAAGTTTTTCCTGATCGTCAGCTGAAATCTGGCTTCCTGTGGCTTGAGCCCATTGTTACGTGTCCTGCGCTATGGGATGATCGAGAATAGAAAGTGTTATCCTATCTTCCATCAGCCTTCTTTTCTCAAGGTTAAATGCGCCTAGTTCTTTCAGTCTTTCCTCCTAAGGCTTGGTTCCCAGTCCCCTGATCATCCCGGTTGCCCTCCTTGGATCCCGCTCAAAGACTGAAAGTCTTGATTCCTTAACTAGCAGCATTTTCACCACTGTACTTTCTGCCATTTGACTTTGACCCATGTCCATAAGGAATACGGTGGCAGGGGCTTCGAACCGAACCTGGGATGATTGAATTTTGGAAACGAACTCTCCCGCCTCCAGTCAAACATTGGCTCTTGGAATTCCAAGGTGGCTGTCCGAGATTTTAGGCCCTAAGCTAAGCACAAGCCTATGAAGTCTAGAACGAAGGGAGAGCCATTAAAATGCAATCAACATTGCTGCTCTGCGGGATGGGGGGGGGGGGGAAGAGAGCTCGTAATGCTGCAATTGAGGCCTTGTGTTTCTCGTCCGGAGACCTGTTTTGTTCCTAGATTGCCACCAGGCCTGCTCGGGGAGCTGCCGAGAGGGCACCTGTCAACAAAACCTCAGCCGCGTACACCTGGCGAGCAATAGCGATAATAGCAATAATGACAAGGAAAGGGCCAGTGGTGACAGCCATAATGAGAGTAATTAAGCAGATTATCCCATTTTGTGGGCGCATGCGCCAGGTAACACGCCAGAAGGATGGCTGAGAGGCACAGAAACGTGTAGAGAGAAGGGGGTGGGGGGAGAGAGGGGGAGACCCAGGCAGGAACAAAGCAGACTAGTTTGCTACCTGAGGCAGCAGAGAAGATGGTTCCCTCTGCCGTTTCATCTAGAGAAGCTAACTGGCGCTGCTTCTTCAATGAGAACTGCCACCACCCAGGCACATGCCTGGCACATGCCAGGAAAAAACTGCCTCGCTCTGCCTAATGGTAGGGCCAGCCCTGTCCTGTTTTGTCATCCATGGCATCAGAAAACGAGGCCTCCTGCTCCTTTTGCTGAACGGTGCCATTTATTCCAATTAATCATAGAATTGTTGAGTTGGAAGGAGTCTATAAGGCCATCAGATCCAACCCCCTGCTCAATATAGGAATCCACACCAAAGCAGATCGTACAGAGGGTTGTCCCATTTTCTCTTGAAGGCCTCCAGTGTTGGAGCGCTCACCACCTCCCAAGGTCATGGGTTCCATTGTTGTACTCCTCTAACAGTTTGGAAGTTTTTTCTGATATTCAGCCGAAATCTGGCTTCCTGTCGCTTGAGCCCATTATTCCGTGTCCTGCACTCTGAGGTGATCGAGAACAGATCCTGCCCCTCCTCTGTAGGTCTACCTTTCAAGTCTTTGAAAAGTGCTCTTCTGTCTCCCCTCCGTCTTCTTTTCTCAAGGCTAAACCTGCCCAGTTCTTTCAGTCTTTCCTCCGAAGGCTTGGTTTCCAGTCCCCTGATCCTCCTGGTTGCCCTCCTCTGAACTTGCTCCAGTTAGCCAAGTTGATTTGAAGAAATATTTCCACAAACACCCCTTTTAGGGTTACTGAATCAATAACACCCCGTTCCCTGAGATTTTGGAGCCAGCACCCAAGATCAGAAGGCAAATCCTTGTGATATTCCTGCAGGTGAGATAGCCAAGTATTGGAAAGGAGTAGTTTTCCCTCCATGCTTTTCAACGAGGCTGCTAGGGCTTGTGGACTAAGGAAGCTCGGGAGTCACAAGGCTGGTGCTCCACACCCTGCTTTGCTCCAAACGGCACAGCAGGACCTCGTGAAAGGCTTGAACGCGTCTCCTTCTCACTGCCACTCCCTGAACTTTTCCATGCATGGCACAATCGCTGAATAATGGACTTGCAACCTGCAGAGCGCTCAACCACCGAGCTTGTTTCGTTCGTGGAGAGTCCCAGAAGGAGGTTCTGGAGAAGGCACAGCACCAAGGACAGCTCCCGGGGACCATGTGGCTCCATTCACAGCTGGAGCTGCCCTGAACCCTCTTCTACTACTGGTTCGGTGCAACCACCTCCAGGTTTTACCTCCCTTATCCCTACACGCCATCAAGTCGCTTTTGATTTCTGGCAACCCTAACAGGGTTTATTCAGCTCTGTGAGATCTTCAAGGAGCAGTTTTTCCACTGCTGCCTTCCAGTGGCTTTCCATGGCCGAGCAGGGATTCGAACTCAGGTCTCCTGAGCCCTAGGCTCTCTACTACCCTGCAGTTCGTCCCTCCAAGGAAGAAGTCTTAAAGGGACCATTCTTTGGTCTGCCACTCATCTTGCCCGCTTCAGCTGTAGTGCTCCAGGAAGGAAACATCCGACCCTGGTGCAACAATGGGGTATCACCATTATTGCACAGCTTCAGGATGCCAAGATGAGATGGCTCTAATATCTCCCACACTGGATCTTACCCTTTTCCGTCCTGCCAACTACTGAATGCCTGGAATATGACAACGCTGCTTACTTTTGGCGAACATTATCATGGTGAAAAAGCAATAATCCCGAAGTTGGGGGGAAGTATCTCTAGTACTTCCAACAGCAAGAAAACTCCTGGCAAGTAGAAAACTAGCAGATCAGCAAGCTAGGTCACCCCGTCTTTTCATTCAACCAGGGCGCCATTCTAGCCGGTGTCCTGGGACTGATTCCAGTGGACAAGGCAGAAAGGGGGAAAATCAGTCAAGCATCAGAACCAGAGAATGATGGTAGAAATGTAGAATCATGGAATCATAGGATAACTGAGTTGGAAGGGGCCTGTAAGGCCATGGGCTCCAACCCCCTGCTCAAGGCAGGAATCCAAATCAAAGATCTGACAGATGGTTGTCCTGTTTTCTCTTGAAGGCTTACAGCACTGGCGTGCTCAACAGCTCCCGAGGTCATGGGTTCCATTGTTGTACTCCTCTAACAGTTAGAAAGTTTTTCCTGACATTCAGCCAAAATCTGGCTTCCTGTAACCTGAGCCCATGATTACATGTCCTACACTCTGGGACGATCAAGAACGGATCCTGCCCTTCCTCTGTAGGACTACCTTTCATATCTTTGAAAAGTGCTCTCTCATCTTTCCTCTCAGTCTTCTTTTCTCAAGGCTAAACATGCCCAGTTCTTTCCATCGTTCCTCCTAGGGCTTGGTTTCCAGTCCCCTGGTCCTCCTGGTTGCCTTTCTCTTGAGGTCATCTAGTCCAGCCTCTGCTCAATGCATGACACAAATGTCCAAGCCCTGAGAGAGGGTCCGAACTTCCAGCGAATGAGAACTGGCTGCTGGCTGGGGAGTTTCTCTGTTCTCCTGTCCAATACAGCCCTACCTGAGACAGGAAAGTTTCTCATCACAGTTCAGATCTTCTGGCCTGCACATGTACCTCCCTGTAAGTGCTTCGAGCCCTGCCTTCAGAGATGTTTAAGAGAGCCAGAGAAATGGCTAGGCTTGGGAGTCATGGGCCAGCAAGCCAAAATAAACCAATCCTCCAACTTTCTTCAAGTCTCGTTGGAGTTCCCCCTCTCGGAAAAAAAAACAACACCCTTTCAGCATTACATGTCTTGCTTGCTCATGCAGGATGTGGTAACAAATCCCCTTAATCTCCTTCTTGACACCAGGACGATAAGTAATACACCGATGGCCGCATCGTGTTTCCCACATCGGCCAGGGAGGGGCTGGGAAAGCGATTAAACCCCAGTTCCTCTCCAATCGCGATGGGCCACTGATTTATTCCCGCTTCCAAAGTGGCTCCCCTTAAGTGGGGTTCCTTGCACCGTCGGCATTCCTGCAGGGCATGGTTGAGAGACCGATGGCGTGATATTTTCCAGCCTTTAGCCCTGTCTCATGTCCCTCTCACTTGAGCGTCACAGGCCCAGAGGAAAACAAGCAAGCTCCCGAGCAAGGCTAGGCTCACAGCTGGAGGATGGAACTGCCAAAGGCTTAAGGAAAGTTGTGTGGTGGTTTGAAATGCCATCTGCTTGGCCGGAAACCCTGAGATCATCATCGGGTGGGCTGGAGCGCTGCCTGGGTGTTTCTGGAAGCCGAGAAATATATACGTCACAAGTATCACCCTTCCTTCGCCAAAGAATCATAGAATAACGGAGTTGGAAGGGCCCTCTAAGGCCATCAAGTCCAACCCCCTGCTCAAGGCAGGCATCCAAACCAAAGATCTCACAGAGGGTGGTCCCATTTTCTCTTGAAGACCTCCAGCGCTGGAGCGCTCACCACCTCCGAAGGAAATGGGTTCCATTGTCATACTGCTCTAACAGTTAAGGAGTTTTTCCTGATATTCCACCAAAATCTGGCTTCCTGGAGTTTATGCCCATTATTATGAGTCCTGCACTCTGGGAGGACTGAAAACCAATCCTGACCTTCCTTATGGGACTACCTATTTAACGAGTGCTCTCCTATCTCCCCTCAATCTTCTTTTTCTCAAAGCTAAACATGCCCAGTTCTTTCCGTCTTTCCTCCTAGGGCTTGGTTTCAACCATGTGAATGTCCTTTTTAAGCTGGGAATCAGAAACTGTTTTAAGAAAACAAGACACAAAAAGACATCACAGGTTATTGGGGAAACAAAGGAATCAGATTTCTCCAGGGTCTTGCCATCTTGCATGGTCTCTAGCATTGCAGCACGATTCTTCTTCCAACCCGTTACCTCTGGAGAGACCCAGGTTGGTGCAAAATGGTTTGTGTCTGTCAGATCAGATGATATAACAAGCTCGTCATTAAAAGCAGATCTCCTTTTCAGCTTTTATTTATGCTAATACAAAGTTTCCCAGCATTGCAAGTTGCAGAGATAAGCACAGGCTCCGTTTACAAGTGGGTGACGCTAACGCAACAGCTTTGAGGGACTGCTTCTTTGGAGGCAAGAGGTTTTGTCACCTTCTAACTGCAAAGCTCATACTGTATAACTCTAGAGTGATGCAGCAGACAGTGTCTGAGATTAGGACTCTGAAACTGCTGTAGCTTTACAGATCCAGTTGCAGAATTCAGCAGGGGCAGGGGCAGAGAGCTTGGCTGGCACTGAGTTCCAGCAGCAGAAACTGCCTCAAGGTGCTAACAAGTGCTAATTGGCATTTCCCCACACGTGCCCCTTTGCATCACATCAGGTGATCACATTGATAGAACTTGGACAAAAGCAATGTCAAACCAATCAGAACAAACTTAAACTACCTGTTGGCTGAACAAAATGATTCTCTGCTCAAAAAAAATATAAAAAAATAAAAATGATTCCACTCCTGCTTTCCCGCATTGAGCTTTATGTTGTGTAGTCAGTGGGCTTTAATCTGAATTCACCAGTGCCCAATCCAACATAAACTGTGGAGTAACTGGCCAATGTAGCCACCCCCTTAGTTTGCATTTTCGCCCATCTGAGACTGGTCAACACAGACTTAGCAGCTCTGGATAAACAATGTTTTATCACTTTCTAATTCCAAAGCTGCCATCTTGCATCACTTGACCCGAGGAATCCACATCTGACTCCACGATGTGGGACAAGATTTCTGCAGAGGGAACTGAGCATATCACACGTCAGGCGCTGCTTATGATGGCAGTTGTGCTTTTGATTCGACCTCATGAGAAATAGAAATCGATACACAATCGCCTGTCTCCATCACACAAACCAACTTCTATGCGTGATCTTTGGGGTTTTGTTTTGCATTGTTGTGTGTGTGTGTGTGTGTGTCTGAGACAATGACACCCTTGATCCCAACGATGACAGGTTCTTCCGGAATCCAGTTTCGTTATAAACCCCGGCACGCAACTTGATCGCTACCTTGTGGGGACCTCCAGAGGGTCTTTCATTTTTCAAGAGGCATTAAGAGACATTGTGGTTCCAAACAGGCATCCCTCTAGCGTTTCCTGTTATCTGAGCATCTGGCTTTTGCGCATTTTTTTTTGTAGAAAGCCGGGGGATTAAAAAAAAAAAACACATCCTGACTTGCAACAGGATGGGGGGAGATCAAGGCCTACGCTGACAGCTTGATCTGACAAATGAACAACACATTAGTTATGTTCAGCAACTAGAGAATGCATCTCATTAGGCTTCTGGAAACTTAGCTGGAGAAGGAATACACAGGTTATGCAAAGAGACATAGCGGTAGAGTTTCTCTGCATCCTTGGCATGCAGATACATGCATCTCCTCCCAACATTTTGCAAATGCTGGTAAGAACACTAGATGTGTCTTTCCAGCACCCTCGTTTCGCACACCCAAATAAACTGCTCTTTGCCATCCCCCTTCGGAGGCCACGCCTGCCTTGCCCAATAAAAATCCAAGAGGAAAGTATCAAGCACGTGACCCAACGAGGGTGCCGATTGGCATAAATGTTGCGCAACGATAATGAGTCAACCATAAGGGCATGGCCACCTTCCCGGTGTTTTCTAGCTATAAATTGCTGGAAAGTGTTTACCAGTCCCCGTTGGTGGTGGCAGTCCAGGACTTCGCTTGCCCAAGGCTGCATAGTGGCAGGACACTTAACCCCTTGTTTCCTGGAGGGTCTTGGCTGGCCCTTCTCGCAAAAGACATAGCCGGGATTTGAACTCCCAACCCCTGATTCAGCATTCTAATCCATAGCGCTATGTCAAGTCCTCACGTCTTTCAGTAGCTGGTCATTTCTTACAGTCTGACTAGGCAGCTTTCACAGACACTGGTCACCGCTTATGCTGGCTATAGCTTTTAGACCGTGGAGCATGAGACACCTGGTAGGTCAATCCTTCTCCACCTCCTATGGGTGAAGGTTGACCACCATGATGGTCTCTTGATCTTGAGAAAGAGGGAGAAAGGGGGGGGACAGGGAGGGAGAGAAAGCAAGAGGAAATGAGAGAGAAGCGAGAAAGCAGGAGATCAGAGGAGAGAGAGAGAGAAAGAGGCAATAGCTGAAATTCTGTTGCGCACCTACGCAAATATGCAACAAATAATGTCTATGGAGATTCCTTAACTTATAGCAGTTCGCTTTGAAAAGTTACATCACTTGCATAGCTGTGCAACAGGATTTCAGTCAGTAAGAAGAGAAAAGGGGAAGGGATGAGGAAGAAAAATAGAAAGAAAGACAGAGAACTTTTACATTCATTCGTTCAATAATTCTGTTCAGTACAGGAGACAATGTGTGAATCTGGGTTGTCCACTTCTCTGTATGATAGGTTTAAGGACTGTAAATAAAGAATTGATTGATTGATTGATATAGGAGACAATAAAAACACAACAAAATAAGACTTGTTTACAGGAGCAAATTGTTTTCATGGAATTTCTCAGTGTGTCAAGATAACCTGTTTCAATGAGGACAAGAAAATCTGCTTGTATTTCTTACATTCTTACAGCATGTTGTGAGAGGGCTAGGTCAAAATATTGTGACATTCAAGAGCCGTTAGCTTTACAAAAGACCCGCTCCAGGAAAGCCTGTCCAACAAGTTTGCTGATCTGAATCGACTCCATTCCAGGCATTTTTGGATTCTTCTTGGAGACATGGCGGTAATGAGCTGCTGTGCTTCAAAATTTAGCACTCTATCCATGACTCAACTGTGCTCCATCTCAATTCTCTGTGCTCTAATTCAATCAGGAGTGCCAAACGCGCCCACCGTCAAGGCATCCTTAAATCCTTCTCAATGCCACATCGTGGGCATCAGCTCTCCTGTCATTCACGACAATGTGAGGCATTATGCTAACAGCCAAAATCCATTTTTTAAAAAAATATCCCTTGAAAAGAAATGATGGACACGTAGGAGACAGCCGGACAAGTTGAAGGAAATTCATAACTCCAAGAGGTCCGATCATTGACGACAAGGCAATTTAAGGGATTAGGTGACTGTGAGGTCGTGCGGGGTGGGTGTGGACCTGGTTTCTTTTCTTTTTTTTTTGAAGAACAAGTTTGTGTAACACAGGACTTGAACATGCCGCAAGAGAGCCTGGTCGAAGTGACAGAAACTCACAAGCAGCGATTGGAAAGAGCAACGTTATCATCTGGCGCACGTCACAAGGTGGCTTGCTGAGTCAGTGGATGGAACACACTCCGAGATCACATGGACGGACTATCGCATTTCCAAACATGTCATTCTGACGTCTCATCCTGCACAAATCGCCTGTAAATGACTCCTAAAAGGCAGCTGGGTTTGAATGTTTGGCTTCCACCGGCTACCCTTCTCCGACCTGGGCTGAGGTGCAAGGGATCCCATTTTCCGGCAGCCCCAAGAGAACACTTTTTCCAAAAGGTGGCTTAGCTGAGACGGCAAAAAGTTCACACTTTTGAAAGTCCCAAAGGGCTGCACCAGGTGCCTCCGAGAGACAAGGCTGCAGCGGAAGGGGTCTTGGGGCGAAAAAACTTTCCACTGAAATCTGGAAGCTTCCAGAAGATGGTGAGGAGTTTGGCGTGTGTGGAAGAAAGGCCACTGTGGTTGGTCTTAAGCCCCAGACAGCTTCCTGTGAGCACAAGATATGGTTCCAGTAGCCTCTTCTCAATCTGTTTGAAGGCTTCAAAGTGATCCCTTTAATACAGTGGTTCCCCACCTTGGGTCCCCAGATGTTCTACAATGACAACTCCCAGAAGCCTTCACCACCACAGGATTTCTGGGAGTTGTTGTCCAAGAACATCTGGGGACCACTGCTCTGATATTAAGAACAACGAGAGAGTTTTCAAGAGCCAAACCCCCAGGTGAGGGACATGAGCCAATAGTTGCTTTATTCACTAATTTAAATATAGGTAACTGCTGGATAGCTAAATGGTTTAAGCCTATGCCTGCAGAGCCAGAGGTTGGGAGTTCGATCCCCCACTGCGCCTTCTTGACCGGGGCTGGACTTGATGATCCTTAGGGTCCCCCTTCCAGCTCTGCAGTTCTAAGATGATTATTCTAAGCTGTGTCTCCGACCCTCTATCCAGAGATCTCAGAACAGGTCAAGTGGTGGAGACAATGACAACCTACTTGCCGAGGGTGGGGGGGTGGGGGGGAATCAGCAAAATCAGACAGTGTCTAGAAGGCCATTACTCAGCAAGTGACTAGGAACCCAAAGTTTGGGTGAAAAGTCAAATTTGGAGATGGAGCTGAGAGGAGGCCAGCTTCAGTGCCAACTGGACCTCTGAGGAGAGGGTGCTCCACACCTGAAGGGTAATAGCTCAAAGACCCTTCTTTTGTGTTTCCATGAGGTTCTGGACCAGTTAGAGATGGATGAGGACTTCCTTGGGCTTTTGAAGAACATCACTCTTCCCTTGGCTCATCCTCTCAGTCAAAGATGAGGGCTTGCATGAGTTTTCTCCTCAACTGAAAGACCATCAACATCTTCCATTTTGTCTCAACTGTGCAGCTTTTAATTTTGCCTCTGTCTGTGCTGATCCGTTAGCCTCTGGCCTTTTATGCCAACCAGCCGTCCTCATGGGTCTTCCCCCATCGCCATCCTCCATTTTGGGAGATGCGCCAGTGGCCCACCTTGGTCGCGATGGCAGCTTTGTTCCTGACAAAAGAGGGTAAGGAATGTCTCCCTCGAAACTGGAAATATTACCTGGATTATCTTGTACGTCAAACTCGCTCTCCACTCACTTAACGGTCGCTCAAAGAAATGATATAAAATATCACTTTTTTACATAGCCGGAATAATAGTGTATTTGTCAGTCAATTCGTGGATGACTAAGCCCCTTTAACTCCCTGAAACTGGATGCTCGTCTTTCTCTCCCTCAACCTCTCGAGAAAATGTTGACCAAACAGGCAATTTTCTGTAATTTCTCCGCAACCTTCTGTCATCACAAGGAGGGGCCCGTGGCCCGTTCATTTTCAGATAACGCCGGCAGGTAACCTTTGACATTTCTCTCCTCGCCGGCTTTCGAAGGTTCCCGTAAGTGTAACAGTTGTCTCTTTCAGGTCCTGGAATACCCGGACGGCAATTTGGGGTCTCGGCGGATTGAAGGCAGCCTTTGTTCCCTCAGCTGGCTAAGAACTTCGTCGAAAAGGGATAAGAAATGCATTTAATAGCTCAAGAGCGAGCCTAATCAGCAAGCACCATTACCCCTGCAATATTAGGGAAGATGACAAGAGTTATCAATAACCAAGCCCCCAGGTGAGGGACGTGAGCCGATAAGATGAACTCTGACATGCTCACTTAAAAAGAGGCACCACTGTCTACTTCCCCTTTTGCTTAGCGCATGCCAGCATAGGTACGTGTGTGTGTGTGTCTATGTGTCTCAGTTTGCATGTGTCTGTTGGTGTACATACATAATAATGCAGGACAGCTCAGTGGTTGAAGCAGGGGTTGGGAGTTCAATTCCTCCCTGTGCCTTCCTGACAGAAGTTGGACTCGATGATCCGTAGGGTCCCTTCCAGCTCTGCAGTTTTAAAATTATTCAAAAAACACCAGACACAGTCAATCAACATTATAAAAACATTGACTGGTATTATATAACCTAAAATCTAAGTATCTGTTAAATATAGGCACAGTATGTATGCTGTTCCTAATATTGTCATTATTATTATTTTTGTAGCTCTGATGTTATTTCTGAGATGTGCAACTGCTTATAACACTGTGAGAAATTTCTTGATATTGTTCTTAAAGCCCCGATGACGACGGGGACCACTGAAGTATGTTTCATCCACAAGCGAGATGTTTCGATTACCAGATCTCTGTATATTGTCAGTTTTTCCAATTCTTTATTTTCAACTCTGGCACCTCCTGGAATTGCAATGTAAATGATCCAGACATTTATTTGTTCCATCACCACTATGTCTGGTGTGTTATGTTCAAGGTGTCTGTCCGTTTGGATCTGGAAATCTCACAAGATCTTGACTTCCTCCTTTTCTGACACCTTCTCTACCTGATGTTCCCACGGATTTTTGGAGGCTGGCAAGTTACAGTATATTTTTTTGCACAATGACCAGTGCACTAACTTTGCCACTCGATCATGTCTAACTTTGTAATCTGTTTGTGCCATCTTTGGACATTCACAGATGAGGTGTGATACAGTTTCATCTTTTTCTTGACAGAGTCGACATTTCCTGTTAGCACCGTATAGACATTTGTCAATTCCAAATTTCTTTTGGATACCTTCACTAAATATTCACACTGTGTTTAGCAGTGATTCAATCTCCGTGGAACTTTTTGCATAGAGTTTTAGGTCATCCAGGTATAACAGACGATTGATTTTTTCCTGCTTATTCTGAAATACGGTGGTCCTATTCAGTTTTATTTAAAATGATTGACATGGGGATGAGTGAGATGTTAAACAGCAGTAGTGCCAAAGAATCCCCTTGAAATATTCCTCTTATGATGCTAAATTACTGCTGCTGCTGCTACTAGTAGTAGCAGCAGCAGCAGACATACTAGTAGTAGTACTAGTGGTGGTGGTGGTGGTAGTAGTAGCAGCAGCAGTAGTAGTTTAATTTCATGTCTATGCCACTATTCTCTCCAAACACAGGAGCCCAAGTTCACTTACAACTTAGCAGGGAGCTGGAACAAGAGATTAGACCCGTGGTTCCCAACCTTGGGTCCCCAGATGTTCTCGGGCAAAAACTCCCAGAAGCTTTCATTACGAGCTCTGCTGGCCATATACATTTCGTAAATTAGTTCGTTAAACTTGAAAAATTGACATAAGCAAGCATGATCCGAAGATGGGCTTTCACGCTCAGGTTATATGTCATTTGGGTTTGGTGTTTTTCCCCCCCCCCTTTCCTCTTTTCTTTTAAAGGAGGCTTGGAAAATTAGATTTCTGTCTAATCCCGTCTTTTGAAATCAGGGGATCTTTCTTAGAGCCTGAGGGGATGTTGTTTTAATACATACCCCCATCTTGTAAGAGTGCCTTGTTTTCATCAGGTAGTTTGGCTGGAGTTTTGTTACTAAAGCCAATATAATACTTTCCTGAAATATTACTCAGAACTCCTTAGGCTAATATTACCAAAAGCCAGAATACTTTAAGGAGCTACGGATACGATCTCTGATGGCTGGCAGCCACATACCACAAAGTCTGAGGAGAATGTTCTTCCAGGCAACTTAATTTTAAAACTAGAAATATCTGTTCTTGCTTTTATCTGTATGGTGGACATGTCGCCGGCTTTCGAGTTAAGAGGAAGACGAGCCAGCCAATGCATCTAACGCACGACATTTTAGCAGTGTGACGGCACGTTCGACTATTTTATTCTGAAAAGATCTGGGGCCTTCCCACCGTTCAATACAACGGTCACAATTTCAGGCGCGACATGTTAAATCGAACACGTCGTTTCCAAACCCGTTCGCGAATGCATAAGCATTTGAAGGCAAGATGACCACTCACCCTTACCGCCCGCAATCCAGGTTGTTCAGAGCCCCACAAAAGTGATCATTGCAGAACATATGAACTTTTTCTGGGCTTTTTCCGTCTCTTATTTATTACCGGCCAACATGTGCACATAAGAATGCTTCATAAAAAAAAAAAAAATTATGAACAGTCACAACCCTTTTTTTTTTATCCTTCTGGGTGTCCTGTGTTTGCCCTTTGCACGGAAACTCTTCCCTCCAACCTGAGCTGTGCAGCTATTCCGCACTTCTTGTCCCCAGGCTGACACCCCAGTCTGTCTTCAAATTATCCCTTTTATTGAAATCAATAAAGAAAAGAAGAAGAAGGGGAAAACACAATACTGTACTAAGCTATACGATGGCAGCTAAACTCATTAATGGGGAAACGGCCGGCTAGATAGACCTTTCCCCAGCCAGACTTTGATTCTAATGCAGGCAGAAGATAAAATGGGATCGTCGGCGGTCCGTCGCTACAGCCGGAGGTTGAATAGGGTTATCTCTGGTTGACGTTGCGCTAGAACACCCCCTTCTAGCTGCTTGTCATGTAAGACCCAAATTATTTTCACTCAGGTTTTTATTTTAAAAAAAAAAATACGGAAAAGGTCAATGAATTTAGTTATTTCATAGAAACTAGAGGTGTGCAAGATCCAACATGATGTAGTCGGTGGAGTGTCAGATTAGAATTTATGAGACCTGGGTTCTAATCCCTGCTCCACCATGGAAACGAACTGAGAGAGGGCATTATTAGTAAACCCACTCCTTAAATATCTCATTTACCTTGCAAACTCTGTTGGGAGTCACCATAAGTGAAAAAAACAACTTAATCGCACATACCACAGAGGTGTGCACATTTGTGTTTCTGGATTACAGTTGCCAGAGGCCCCCAAATGAAACCAGAGAACTGTTGGAGGTTTTACAACCTTGCATGCTACCAGGAGAAGATATGGCTGGGAAGGACTATCAATCTACCTAGTACTAATCAATCATTCCTTCCCTGCCTTTGAATTCAAAGAGAGCCCCACTTCTCTACTCTGTGCTTCTTTCCCCCTCTCAAGTCAGCTGGAAGCAGTCAGTGAGTCTGTTGGAGTCTCTTGCTTGAAGCAATCATGTTTTTCAGTTTGCTGTTTGATCTGTTCAATTGTAAGTAATGCAGCCTTCTACTCTTTCTACTATTACTGTCACAGAGAGAGTGACTGAGGCTGTAGGTGTGCCAGTTAATGAGAAAAAGGGGTGGACTAATCTGAGGAGCTATTCTGCTCTGTGGGTTCCCTGCACTTCTGCTGCACAGCTAGAGGAATTTAACCAAAATTCAAAACTCTGCAACCAAAACCACACACCTTTGATAGAAACCCATATTCTGTTGGTATGGTCAACTGAACGGGAATTTTAATCTTGGGTTTCTTAACTCCAGACTGCAAGCTCGTGCCTGTCTTGTGTGTCGATGGGTTGCATAAGGCACATTTCCCCACCCCTTAACCCCATCAGCAGCACAGAAAAGGGATTTCGAAAACACAGAGATACACACACACACTTCAAATGGGTGGAAGAAAGAAGAGTCTTATATTAGTGATCTCTGAATGACCTCCTTTGATACCGGCTCCTAAACAGGTGCTGGGAGAAGATTGTCAAACGTCTGAAACTTGCCATTGTTGGAACAAGACTGAGGCCGCCGTTCCACACAGGTGCGTCTGACAGCCGTATCGGCCCTACCTTTACCAGGTTCCCCCACTCCACGCCTCGATACTTTGGGTCATGACTCAGCTCGGCCACAAGGCAAGGCTGAAACATTTGAGACATTTAGTGGAACAATACTCTTCTCAGAAATATCCACCCCACTTATGTTCCCGGAACGGAATTCCAGGGAAGAGCTTCGGTTTGAAGAAGGTGAGGTGGATGAAGCTGTAACCTGATTCAGCCGGTTGAGCTACTTCTGGCCTCTGTGATGTTCTTGTATTGCAGTTCCCCTTCGGGGTGGGTTTTTCAGATTTGGGGGGCAAAAGATCCCATAATTCTCCATCCCGGGAGTTCTACCTGATGGGCTGACGGACACTTAAATGTGGCTCGCCTGAGAGAAAAGCCTGAACTGGATGGCTTTGAGACTGAGCTAGGCCTAGCTTCTGGTTCCTGCCCCAGTGCTAGCCGGGAACTTCCTTTCTGAACAGGAAGTTTAGGCAGAGCTAGGCCTAGCTCAGCCTCAAAGCTAAGGCCTTTTCCCCAGGTGAGCCACATCTAGGTGTCCATAAGGTGTCTAACAGCTAGAACTCTTAGAATGTGGAATTATGGGATTTGTAGTAAAAAAAATCCCATCCTTTGCTCCCATCTGCACCACCTAGCATTGCCATTGGTGAAAGGTAATGGATTGTGTAGTTCAACATCTGGAGGGCAACACATGATGTGTAAGTCCAACTTACTATGTTTCCATTCATCACCATCCATCAAGGTAAGTGGTTCCCAACCTTGGGTCCCCAGATGTTCTTGGGCTAAAACTCCCAGAAGCCTTCACCACGAGCTGTGCTGGCCAGGATTTCTGGGAGTGGTAGTCCAAGAACATCTGGGGACCCAAGGTGAGGAACCACTGATTGAGGTGGATGGATGAATGGGCTGGTCTCTTGCCAGGTTATGTAACTATTGCATATATCACTGTACTTAGTGGTGTTCGTGTAAATTTTGTGTACCTTGATGTGGCTAATTACAGCTAATTGATGATATGCTAGGGCACAGCTGGGTCTTCTGCCTGATTATGCACTCATAAGTCAGATCTATAATATTTCCTCAAAATCTGTGATTCTTTTAAAACGCTGCATGAGGATTTGCATTTAAATAGGTATGGTTCTTGTTTTGTTTTGTTTTTTCTCCAGTATGCATCTCATGGTTTGGTTTGATTTGGTTTGATTGTCAAAAGTCACAAATGGCTTCACAAGATTTAGAGAAGTGAAAAAATCTGATGGGTGCCTATGTTCTAGCTCACATATTTATTTGGGAGCTAGAAAATTGTACACTCCTAGGTCTCTCCTTTCATGAAGAAAAGATGCATCAATGAGTGGAACCTCCATGTACAAAGTATGTATGCAATTCAAGGTGTTGGTTCTAACCTATAAAGCCCTAAATGGCTTGGGTCTAAGCTATCTCAAGAACTGATTCTCCCTTTATAAGCCTGTCTGGGTGTTAAGATCATCAGCCTTTCTCTCAGTCCCACTACCTTCACAGGCATGTTTGGTGGGGACACAGGATAAGGCCTTCTCTGTGGCTGCTCCCAGACTGTGGAACTCCCTCCCACTGGAGGCCAGCCTGGCCCCTTCTTGGCTGCCCTTCCACAAGCAAGCAAAGACCTTTCTCTTCAGGTAAGCTTTCCCTCAATGACAGACTCCCTGACTGGGGTTTTTTAATGGATTTTGGGGCCTTACAGCTTTTAATACGTTTGTAGCGTTGCTTTTGTTTACCGTTTTTTAGTGCGGTATTTATCTAATCTTTTTCAGCGTTTGTATACTTACTGCTTTTAGCTTTAAATGTTGTCTTTTAATGATGTAAGCGGACTTGCGTCGTTCTTAAGCAGAAAGGCGGGGTAAAAATATTTTAAATTTTTTAAAATGCTAATGTCTCCCTGGGATCTGCTTAGTCGTTCCTAGAACTCTAAGCTGGATGGATTCTTGGTTGGATCCTGCAAAGCTGTGCTTCGGTTCTTATGGGGGGCCCTGATGCCACGCCATTCGGGTGGGTGACCCACGACCCAACTTAAATTATGTACTTAAATAATCATCCGCAGACAGCCAACGATGGGAGGAAATGCAAGCGAATCTCTTACCTGAACTTCGCAGTGTGCTAAAACAGACTTTGTTTTAACAAGAATGGAAATGCTAATTCAGCAGCTTGTAAAATAACAGAACGCTTGTACTGACTGGTTGAATAGCATCTCTTGTTTTATTTTAAGGGTTATCTGAAGCCAGTGCCTACACTTTCTCCCTTTATCTGATCAAAGCACCAACAACCTGACTCAGGAGCAGCATCTTTGATGCTGCTCCCTCAGCGCCTCGAATTGCATGTTCGTGTTTTGTGTTACCACCATTTGGCTTTCCAAAGGTTCTCCACAACGGTTATCAAGTGCTCTCTCTCAGCCAGATAAGCTCTTTTATCAAAGATACTTTTCAGTCGCCACACTACACACACACACACACTGCTTAAAGTTCAACCTTTAATGAGCTTTTTATGAAACAAAATTTGGATGCGACGGGATCAGTCAAGATTTCCCACCATCCCACATCTCAGCCCTTTTACAGGTCATGCTCAGGTCTCTGCCGAGCCGAAGGGCCTCGTTCGTTGGCAGGAAATGCTACCATCTTTTCTCGGCTTGCCTCTTCCAACCTTCTTGGTACGTCCAGGAAAGACGCCGGGGTTTAATTATGTTTAGGTCGGACAGAAGCAAGCTCTGCACATCTAGCGCCAGTTTCCGTCCATCCGTCTGACGCTGTCACAGAAACACACCGAGCCCGTCCAGGCTGCACATGTGTTCAAACTTTCCTCGCGCTTGTACTGCTTCTCGGTGGCTGCATGAAATAGGGCGGATGTGAGTATCAACAGAGTCAAAGTGGGATTTTTAAAATGCCCCTTGCTTTCCGGTTCATATGTTCAGTTTTAACCCACTCTTGAGTGGAGGCATATTTTTGTTCTCCTTGGTTCAAGTTCTGCTTGTGTGGATCTTCATAACGTGCCGTTCCAGGCGGAACGGCATAATTTGGAGGGGTGTTGTTTGGTGACGTTTCCTTATAGGTGTTTTTCGGTCAGCTTTTCGGCTTTTCAGCAGTCAGTCTCCACCCCTCCACACCCTATGGAGGATGAAAGAAAGAAGAGAAGGGAAGTAAATAAGGAGAGAGAGGAGGCGATGCCCCAAATCAAGGGGCTAGCTGTGTTGGGAGTTAGATCTTGGTGAGCAATTCTGGGTGTGTGCGGACGGCTGTACGCAGTATATACACACCAACAAGGGCTTTTCCAGTGTGTGCATCCCAGTACATCCAGAGACAAATATTCTTCCCATGGGTGGGTGCAAATGCCAAGGCGATCTAGTCAAAATCTGGAATGAAAAATATCAGAATAACCCAGAACAACCAGAGACGGGACCACTGCGTAGACAAGACCAGCTATAACCTCAGCATTCTCTTTATCTTTTATAATCTTGGCCTTTTGAACTATAACCAAAATCACTCCAAAGAAGCTCAGTGTTAGAATAGCATGTTCCCAACCCCATGCCACTGATAACAACTAATTTCCACTTTTGTGTATGATTCCACCCAACCTCACCCGCCGCCTTCAATCGATCCTATATCAGGGAAATTAGATTTAGTGTCTTGGTTTTCTCACAAAATTATACGGAAAGTGCTGTTTTTATTCCTCTCCAGAACAGTAAAAAGCAATAAAATTCTTGCAGATTTTGACAGCCGGCAATTCAATAAAAAGCGATGCATATTTTATAAGGAACAATAAAAGTGGGGACTATGGCTGGATTGTAAAGGGGTTGCAGAAAAAGTTGCAATATTTTTTTTGTTATGTTACGTTTGGTTTGGTTTTCCACATGGCCGTTCCTTACCTGGACCACTGTTTGCTTGATGAGTTTGGCTTGCGTTCCAGAAAACCTGTTTGTTGACCACCCCAGTTCATCAGAACAACTCTGGCTAAGGTAGAAACATGGCGACTAGAAGGCCTCATTCTGTTGACTAACAAAGAGAATCGGAGTGCCCCAGGCTAATCCAGAGACATCATACTGACCATCAGTGGAGGTTGACATATCTGATGTCAGTTACAGGGGAGAGCAGTGATTCCGCTTTAGGTTTTGGTACGAACTCAGACCAGTCCATAGTGTGAAACCTGAACAGGTTTTGTACAGTTTTGGTTAAGTCCATTATGCTGGGATGACCACAGTACGGGGGAAAAAGCATGCAGTCCTCTGGCGTTAAGGTGAAGTCTTAGGGTCTTCCAAGAGGAGCCCGCATCTAGAAGGAGTGCTCCTTCAAGACTGGAGCTTTATAGGAAACTTATAAATCCTCCGTAGGTCTCAGTTCCACTGACTACAAATCCATCTCCCTTTTATCCTTCCGCCAATTAGCTGAAGACCCACCTCTTCAGGCAGGCTTTTGACAACCATAACTGAGTTCCTGAATACCATGTTTAGTTGAGTTTTTAAAAGTTTTAAATGTTTTCAACCACTCAGTGTATTTTAATAACTATTCTAGTTTAATTGTTTTTAATGTATAATTGATTGTGCTTTTTAACTCTGTTTTTTTAACACTGTGAACCACCTTGAGTGGCCTATAAGTTAGATAGATAGATAGATAGATAGATAGATAGATAGATAGATAGATAGATAGATAGATAGATAGATAGATAGATAGATAGATAGATAGATAGATAGATAGATAGATGCCCAATTCAGAGTAATGGCATGTAAAAACTATGCACAGTTTAGGCTCAGCGGTAGAAGGCATAGCCATGTCAGTCTGTGCAAGCATTACAGTTGAAAACAATTTTTTTAAAAAAAGACAAATATGTGGTGGCACCTTAAAGACTAACTGTTATATTTTTTTAATGTGAGCTTTAATGGACAAGTCCACTTCATCAGAAATGAGCTTAGCCTCAGGCTGTTTTTAAAGGACTGAATTTCCCGCCTGTGCCTTCCCCAGTTGAAAGATCTCGCATAACCCTCTGAGTCACACATACCAAAGAGGGCAAGATTGGCAAGGCAAAAATGATCATAAAAGCATTTCCCCAAAAAAAGAAAAGAAAAGAAAAGTATTTTAATCCGTACTTAGAGCTTAGCAAAATACCTAGTTTAACTTCCGGAAGAGAATCCAATATCCACCTGTACAGTCTTAAATAAAAGTTTCACCCAAGTGATGCGGTGTAATATTGTCCCACCTTTAAATTTTAAAAAGGGTTTGTGGTATAAAAATGTCCGTATGAGGGTGTGAGTGAATGGATAGATTTTCCCTACACAGTAAAGGGATTCTGACCTTACAATTGTGGCTGTTTCCTTCTTTTATGAGGCAACACATAAATATTTGAGTGGTTGAGGTCTCTGGCAGCGGAGCCAGAGGTTGGGAGTTCGAATCCCCCATTGAGCCTCCTTGACAGGGGCTGGACTGGATGATCCACAGGGTCCCTTCCAACTCTGCCATTCTAAGATGATGATGATATAATTATTTGGCTGTGCGGACTTGTTTAGCTCAGAGGCATTTTTGTTATGTCTGTTGTTAGTGTTAGCATTATTTTTAGTATTATTAGTATTATATTGATATGATTTGATATTATGTCTATTATTATTATATTTATTATTATAGTTAAGATAATTTATTATTATGTTAATGCATTGCTGTTGCTGCTGAAAAAAGGAAAATAAAATAGACTAGCCCCCACGTTAGCCAAAAAAAGATGAATGACATACTATGAGCTATTATAAATATATAATTAGAGCGGAAGGATCTGGCATGTTACCACATCTTTGACTGACAAGTAAGAATTCTCACAAATAATCCAGAGGGCAAACTGTAGAGGACAACTGGGGGGGGGGGGGGGATTACATTCTCTGCTGACTTTAAGAGAGGTCTAAGAATGGAGACACCTTTCATTTTTATTCCATTTCACTGCCTCTTTTCAAAAAGGTTTTAAAAAATCTACATGAAAGTTGTTGTTTTTCCTTGGATTTCATCCGCAGACCACCCTTACAAGGCATATTTAATGCCATCAGTTCTCCAACATATAATGCACTTTTACCAGTTATTCTTTGTACGCTATTATAATTATGTGAGATTTTTATGAAAGTGTACCCCAACCAAACTACCAGCGATCTCTAATGCCTGGGAAAAGAGGTGAGGAATGGAAAAGGAAGGATAACAGGATAAGACCCAAACAAGCTCTCTGGAGAAGGCATTCCTGATACAGGATAACGCAACCCAGTTGCCACTCTTCAGAAATGAGGCTGTAACACAAACTCGGTTCTTGTGCCCCTGAAGGGTTTGGTTTTGGTTTTTCCTGAAACCTCTTCCAGTTCTCCCATTACAACAGCATACTGCTGCAAGCTCGTCCTGTTATCATACAAAGCATTTGAGGACTTGAATGGGCAATGAAGAGCCATTAACCTTACAAAAAGCCTATCCACATTGATCAGTATGGAAAGAGGCAGCTGCCTGTCTTTTTTAGACTCTTCCTATGCAGGGCCATGGGGATGCTCCTGATGGACATATGTGTTTCCAACGGGACAGGATGAGGCGATAGGGCTCTCCCTCTCGGGGAGAAGAAACCTCTCACTGGAGAGCACTCGGCCTTCGCTGTTCACCTTCTAAGCCTTCCCTACATACATGCATCCAGAGGCCATCCGACCGTCTCAGAAAAAACCGCAGACCTAGCAATAAAGCAAGGGCCTTCAAGCATCTGGATTTCATGGACTCTCCTCCCCTCTGGGTACCACATTCTTGACCTGCTTTGTCTCTAGGGGGCTGGGGTGTTTACGTATCTCATGGTCAGACGCGGTGACCAGAAGTGCCTCCAGTCAACCAGCATCCTGCTTTGCTTTCCATCATCTGAGCTCATGGAAATTCGCTCCCGCCTGCCCAAATGCTGAACGCCAGCAGGAAACAGTGTCTGTTTCTTATTGGTGGAACGCTCTTTGTCTGTCTGTCTGTCTGTCTCCCTTTTTAATGCCTCCTTTCATATCTTCTTTAAAGTCTGTTCCTTTTGTGTTCGTGGGTGGCTGTTATGAGGTGTTAACATGCATCAAGCAGAGTCATCCTTTCTGGCGGAAGCTTGCCACACCAGCGGCATGGATTCAGCCCGGCCCTTTCGTTTCCGGTTATAGATCTTAATTGTGTCAGCTCGTCTTTTGAGTTTCATGGGGCTCTTTTTTGCTCTGGTTTTTATTTCCCTTCTAGCTTGCCTGACTCATCTCTCTGACCCCGGTTTCATCCGGGCTTCCTTCTCGGAGTGGGAAGATTTCCGAGAGGCTTTGATGTCAGAGTGATGGCTGGGCTCCACTGGTGTTGCGCTGTTCGTTGTTAAATCGAGAGAGCAAAAGGGCACAGGACACCAAATTTTATGTGAGCTGCTGGACTCTTACAGAATCATAGAATAATGGAGTTGGAAGGAGCCTCTAAGGCCATGGAATCCAACCCCCTGCCCAAGGCAGGAATCCAAATCAAAGCAGATCGGACAGTTGGTTGTCTAAATTTCTTTTGAATGCTTCCAGAGTTGGAGCGCTCACCACCTCCCAAGATCATGGGTTCCATTGTTGTACTGCTCTAACAGTTAAGGAGTTTTTCCTGATATTCAGCCTAAATCTGACTTCCTGTAGCTAGAGCCCATTAAATTGTTAAAATGTTATGGTAAACTATTTTTTATCAGAAGCGGACTACTTCAACGACATTATCTCAGCCCTTTCCCATATCTTTTGTACACATGGTGGTGTAGAAATTTCATACACATAAGTGCTGCATTGATTGAATTCCTCCACAGTCACAGAAGATTTGTCCTGTGTCCAAGGAGACCCATTTTACTTGATTGTTCTTGGGTCTTCCTACTTTGCTTCGAAGTCTATTAAGTGAATTCCAGAAGGTCCGGCTAGAGTCCCAAGACCACATTGGAACAGACTACATGAGACAGGATCTGCACAGCGTGTTTTTTCCCCTCTCATGAGAACAGCAAAGAAAGGGACTCTAGAGTTGTCTTATGCACCCATAAGCACAAATTAATGAAATGGAAGCCTTAAAAACATCACCAGATTCTCCTTGGAGTTAAGTATAAAGAACATCAGAGAACTGAAATTTATTCTGTTGGTGTAGTGTTATTGGAATTCTTGATCAGTTTGTGTTTATTTTACGACACGCGTATCCCTTCCTTCTCTTAAAGAGATCAGTCTCCTGTATATATTTCTTTTTATGTTCCTTTTCTCCTCCATTTTGTTAATTTGTGGGAGATCAGGGTGGGGGAGAAGATAGTGACAATGAATGGCCCAAGGGTCACCCAAACAATTGCATGCAATGAAGACCGAAAGCTCCAATTTCAGAGGACTGCTGAGTCCACTCCATGTTTTAGTCTAGACTTTACAGGAGCTATCCAACGTGCTAAACTGTATCTCCCCCTAGAAAGAGTTCAAATGTCTTGTCTAGCTCCTTTTAAAGTTCATCTTAAAATCTGGAACAGGTTCACCACACAAGAGGCATCAAAACCGTCAGCCTCTCCTGGTTGCCTGGTGAATTAGGGATTTGAACCCCAAACCCCTCAGTCTTTATGTGATCCTTTACCTTCCAATATACCATACCGGTTCTCAGCTGTATGGATAAGTTAAGAAACACCCCATGGAGTCATCATTTGAACCTTGAGAATCCCTCACCGTTTTCTCAATCAATTTTAGCTCGGGAAGACGCCTGCTTTGCGTTTCATCTTTTCATTTCTCCTTCGGAAGCCCTTGAACCATCATCCTAACCGCTTTCCAAATTGTGTTTGTTGGCTGGTTGGTTTAAATGAGAAAACCAACCATAAGGAATATGGAAGGGTGGATTCGGGCTGGACACATCCTAAAGAATGTGGAAAGAGAGAACCCCTCCTTTACCGAGCGCTTAATGAGTAGCGAGGTTTAGAGACCACTGAGGGACTAATTCTGACTCCAACGTGCCTTTATTTCAGCGGTCGCCCCTGGATACCAGGAGAGGGTTATTTCGCAGCCTGACACAGGAAATTGCATCTTCGGAAGAAATGGAAAGAAATGCTCCATTTTGTGGGTACATTAAAAACAACAACATCGGAATTCTTATCTTTGCCGCTACCCCGGCGTTCACCCCTTTTGCAAGAAACGCTTCTGACGTTGGCCAAGGGAAGAAGAGACACTTATGAAGAAGTGTTATGTTCTGCGCAGTTAGATGTGTTTTCCCCCCACTTCTTTTAAGCAAAACAGAATTATTTTGCCAGTGGTGCCTTCATCTTTTCCAGCTACATGGCCCGCGATTCGAAGCAAGAAAGAACATCATTTGCTTCTCAATATTTCTGTAAGAATCATGGGTCTTGGTGACTCACCGTCTCTCTTGAGCACCTCTGGGGTGCCTGATTCAAAAGGAGTCTTTGCTTTATTTGTTGATTTAGGAACATTTCCACCCTGCCTTTTCATACACCCCGCCTTTTCAGTCTAGCTGCCTGGATAGCTCAGTGGTTTCATAATTTGGGAGTTCGATTCCCCCACGGTGCCTCCCGGGAGAAGAGCCAGCCTGGGTAGCCTTGGGCAAGCTGCACCATCCCAAGGTTGCCCCCTAGAGGAAGGGAAGGGTCAAGCACTTCTGAGTCTTCTCTACCTGGAAAACCCTGAAAAGGGTCACCATAAGTCAGAACTGACCTGATGGCACATGATTTATTATTATTTTTCATACTATTTCTAATCTAATCCCAACCCTCCACCAACACCCCAAGAGGAACAAGCCAAGAGATGCAGCGGCAACTAACACACTGCCTCAAGAAAAGATGGCTCGGTTGGTCCTGAGACGTGGTGCGCAATAGTATGTGCCTTGTTGACGTCTTAACTTGTGGCAATTCATTGCTGAGACACCACCACTTGCATTGCATTGGCGTAAGAACGCACTCCGATTCCAGCCGCTTGCCGCTAAGCTAAGGGTCTCGGAACTACAGAGGTAGCTAATTTGTTTGCAAGAGTAGCTTTTCGAACCGTGTGCGCTAAGGCCAAACCTAGAGTCCTTTGGGGATTCCACTACCGCCATGACGCCATCTGTTGGATCCCGTCCAATTCCACCCGAGTGGAAAGACCCCTCACGTGAGGACTCACACTTTTGCGAAAGCGTTGGGAGCACATCTTCCTGCAGAATGCACAGGCTGTTGGCCACGTCCATTTATTTTTATTTTGAAGGGGTCCCCCCCCCCTCCCCAAGTACGGTCTCCTTGCCAAGCTCTCCCGCAGAAACAACTCTGGCTTGACGCCAGAGGTCCAGATCAATCCAGATGCACCGAACAGCTTTGCTTTTAACAAGAAATGCACACCAAGCGAGTGGTCTAACAGAGTTTCGACTCAAAATTTCCCTGCTGGGCCAGTTAAGTACTATTTTATTTCTCCGACTTCCTAGGTTCTTTTTTTTTTTTAACCCCCTTTCCATTAGCTGTAAAAGGACACATCTTGACAGCTTAGCATTGAAGCGATCGGACAGGGCAATGAGTGTGCCTGAATGAGAACATTTCCTGGAAGGTCTTGGTGGTGGGCTGCCATGTTCCACCACAAGAATCCAGCCACCTTTGGGGTGGCAGAAATCTTTGACCTCGTAACATACTCCAGAACCAGTTCCTCGAGAGCAGAAATGGTTCTTTTTCTCCAGGACTATTTTTAAAAACAACTATGTTTTACACACCTTGTCCATTTGTTGTTAGGTGTCGTCAGGTTGCCTCCGACTGACACCAAACCTAGGAACGAGTGGTCTCTAAAATACCCTGTCCTCAACCACCCTGCTCAGCTCTTGGAAATGCAATCTTGTGGCTTCCTTTAGCGAGTCAATGCATCTCGTGTTGAGTCTTCCTCTTTTCCTGCTGCCTTCCACCTTTCTCTGCATTATCATCTTTCCCAGAGAATCCTGTCTTCTCGTGATGTGCCCAAAGCGGGGGAAGGTGGAAAGCAGCAGGGAAAGAGAAAGACCAAATATGAGATGGATTGACTCCCTAAAGGAAGCCACATGCTTGGGTTTACAAGAGCTGAGCAGGGCTGTTGGGGACAGGACATTTTGGAGATCGCTCATTCATAGGGTCGCTATAGGAGCGCCTTGATGACACATAACAACAACAAAGGTCTCATAAGATTCTGCACAACGAAGCTAAACCTTTAATATAGCTGCATTATAAAATGTGTGTGTTTGTCTCCTAAGTAGCTATTATTTCTCTCTGGGCCTTTAGGCTTGGGGTGATAGAATGACTGGATACTTCATGGACTTTTTGAATAAATCCCTTGTGGGATTTATACATCTCACTGCTGTGTTTTAACGCAAAACCTTGGGATACTGTTTTGAAGGGATGAGGACTCAAGACGTGGTACTTGCTGCCAAGTCGGACTTAAGTCGCACCAGGGACTTGACTCGAACTCGACTCTGGGTGGTTGTTGCTGTTTCAATGATTCGGACTCAACCCACCCACCCCTCCCTTTTTTCTGGGGAGAAAAGCTTGTTTTTAATAAAGACCCAGGCTTGGGGCTTTGGATTCGGAACTTGGTACCAAAGACTTGGAACTCAGACCCAAAAACGTTTCCGACATTCCTGCTTTTTTGCCTTACATCCTGGGGGAGGCGGGCGTTGTCTTTGGGATAAACTTCGGTTCCCAAAGCCACACAAGCTGTTTTTCATCATGCTTTTACCTAACATTTTAAAGAGCGTGTTGTCGAGTCTTCTTCCCCATTTGAACAATTGCTCTTTTTTCGCTTTTAAGATGGTGTTTTGAACGATGGACGCCGTCTTGGGTCCCTTTATTTATTTGTTTGTTTGTTTGTTTTCGGGGAAAGGCTGAGTGAAAATATTTTGAATGAAATGAAATAAAATAAAATAAACCATCCTAGCATGCATATATTTTTTTGGGGGGGGGAGCTGTGCGAGAGAGGAAGCTTTGTCTTTTGCTCATTCTCCCTTAGGAGGAAAAAAAAAATTTAAAAATCAAAGAGGCCAGGAAAAAAAAGGCTCCTTCCATTTAAAAAAGGGGAGGAAACAGCGGTTCAATAGAAAAACCAGCTGGCTTCCCTCCTACACTTATCTCCAATCTTCCTTCTTTGTAAGCATAACATATCTGACCCAACGTTGAGGGCTTTGAGGAGACTCTGAGGCCCTCTTCTATGAAGAAGGCCGGCAGGTGGCTCGGGGAAGCTTATCTCTCTTCGGGGCATGAAGGATGAACTTAATTTGAAAATAAAGGACAAAAAAAAAAAAAAACCAGGAGTTTCAAGGTGCTGACAGTTTCTCCTTGGTTGCGGGAGACTCCGGTCTGCGATTTGCAACAGACCCCCCCCCCCCCCCGATGACTTCGCTGGCAATATGTTTGGAAACAGAGCTGAATGGTTAATTCATAGATCTATCGGCTTATCGAAGCGCCTGTTCTTTTCTTTTGTGAGGCGTTATCGCTTCGATTGAAACGGCTCGTTGGAAAATTGGAGGAAATGTAGGTTTGCCACATGGAAAGGAACGGGCAAGTTTTTGTCGAAGGGGCCGAGTGCCTTTGTTTCTGCCCGAGTCTTTTTCCCCCCTGGTATCTCTTTTGTTTGTTCTGCCTATGGATGAGGAGAAGGAATAGCGTAACCAGTTGCATCTCACGGGAGAAGGAATTGATTCCCTTGTGAGGAACAATCAGGGAGACTGGGGTGGAGTGGGAAATAGAGCAGGGTTCCAAAATACAAGCAACTAGACATTGGCCAACGAGGAACAGGTCTTTTGCAAAGTCAATGGCTCTGAACTGCCCATTTGAGAGCCAACTGCTCTGAAAGACTTTGTGCTGTGACAGAGATAGCTAGCAACAATACCCGGTTCCAGGAGAAAATTCCATTTTTTCTTTCAGCGACTGAGAAGATTGTAGCTCAGCTCAGAGCAAATTTGGAAGCGAAGAAGGGATGATGGGTGGTGTCATATAGTCCTTATTAATCAGAAAGCTGTGGACCTTTGGCTCTGATAGGAAATCAGTAGATGGATGGACTGGACTTGTTAAGGAGGGATTAACTTTGTGTACAGATGTGCACGATAGCACAAATCATCTGCTCATCTTCTGGAATTTTTTTACCACTCAGTAATTCTATATGAAGGAAATTTCTGATTGAATGTGTGTGTAGTATACGATATGTATATTTAAACTCCCGTTTTAAAAAGCCAGGGAATTCTATTCTTTAAAAACAACCTCCGGGTCATGAATGTGGGATGTTGTGCTTTTGGATTCAAACGGCCAGGAAATGGCCCGATATTACTGCACAATATTGTGCCCGCATTGCCAGCGGGAAAAAGGACGCCAATAGCAAAGGGCAGCCTGAATGTTGACAGCACCCAGGGCAGCCGTCAAGATGGTTTACAGGATCCCCTCTTGTGCTCACTTCCATTCACACTTGTTCAAAAACAGCCCTGCCGATGGCTTTGTGTTTGGGTGAGAACTGGTGAACGGATGAAATTCTACTGCACATTCAGAAGGCCTTGCATCCCGTTTTCGCATTTCTGATTAAAACGATCAGGTTAGGGTTGCCAGGTCCCTATCATCCCTTTCCTGGTCTCAAGCTGAGACTTGTGTTGCTTAAAGAAAAGATCCGTACAAAGAGAGGGCATAGCCAAGATTTTCAGTGCTAGGCATTGTGTGTTGTAACAATTCCTTTAAGGAAAATTAATCTCCTTCTGGAAACGGATATACATTTAATCGGCTTCGACAATAATCGCTTGCAGGCTGTGCTCGGGAAACAAGCTCTAGGATCTGGCTGGCTGAAGGAGAAGGCTTTGGATGATTCCTAGGCACGCCAGTGGTTATACCACGTTCTCTGGTTTCTAAAGCTGGCAAATTACGTAGGGTGGCTACATTCCAAACACAGCTTGCTCTTGAATCCGTCAGCCAACGGGATCACTTATCCACCATTCCAGCCAATGGGGTATTGCTTTCTCTGTTCACAACATTCCACACGAAAATTATCGTGGCCCCATTTCTCTTGGGGTAATCCCCACTATAGAGGAACACACCCAGTGTGGGTTGAAAACTGACTCTCCACCCAGCAGGTTGCTATTTCATCTCCTGCGTACATACAGATCAACCTTTCATTGCAGAATAATTCATCTTCCATGTGTGTGTGTGTGTGTCTTTTGAATATCTCCCAACTCTAAAACCCTCCCAAATCATTTTATGCAGTTCAAATGCCATTTTAGTGCTGTGTGTTTGGACTCTTGAAGTCTTGATGCTCCAAATATGCCCTGAAAAATCCATATTTGTTGTTGTTGTTCAAAAGCACCAGGCGCAGTCAATCAAAGTTATAAAAACATTGACTGGTATTCTATAACAGATACAAGTTTTAACCAAACTTCTTCTTCTTGATATTTAACAGATACGTAGGGTTTTGATTAAAACTGTATCAGTTATAGAATACCAGTCAATGTTTTTATAATTTTGATTGACTGTGCCTGGCATTTTTGAATAATAATAATAATAAAAAGCACTTGCAGATTTCAGAAATCACACCATCAGAGCTACAAAAAACGGCAATATTAGGAACAGCATACATACTGTGTCGATACTTCACAGAGACTTAGGTTTTTGGTTAATACTTGTATCTGTTATATAATACCAGTCAATGTTTTTATACTTTTGATGGACTGTGCCTGGTGTTTCTGAATAATAATTTCCAAAAACCGCTCCACTGGTTTGTCAACAAAGAGCTTGAACCCGTCTCTTTTGGTATCTGGTGGTGGGAGTTTTGTCATCCGTTTCCCCAAAGCAAAACCTGTGGTACTTCTGACCATACCGGGACAATCAATCCCATGAATTTATTTAGAAGAGAGCTGGTTTTTCCCTCTCTCAGGCCAGCAGCCCCTCAGCAAGTTAGAAAGGCCACCTCCAAACAGGGGCCAGGGAGCGAGTAAAATTATCGGTGATGACAAATGAGCCTTTGATTGGAAAGCCGTTTGAAATACTTATCAATACCTCCCATCGCCTGTGAAAGGTCAGGCAGGCGACTTGATTGGGCTTTATTCATTTATTTATTTATTTATTCACTTTCCACCCCTTGTGCTGCCTCCTTGAAGCCAACTCCCAAAGGGAGCTGTTTTTAAGCGAATCAGGGCTGGCGATCGGCAATGCATCAAGGTGGAATTCCACCTGCTTGTTTGGCCGGACTGCCCACCTGTCTTTTAAGGTGAGTGCCAATATTCCATAAGGCTTTGCCAGCTTGTCAGCTGCCGGCCGGGAAATCTTCCAGCGTGTGATGTGACAAGTTAATTAAAAAACCCGATGGGAGGGGGCGAGGAAAAGGCAAGGGCAGAAGAAAATCAGGAACAGAAGACTGCAAACTAGAAGAGGCTTCCGAAGGTCACAAGGCAACAGATTTAATAATAATCTTAGAACTGCAGAGCAAGAAGGGAGCCCGTAGATCATCAAGTCCAGCCCCTGTCACTGGGGGATCGAAATCCAGTGCTTCTGAGTTGTTTCTATGCAATTTTCCCCCCTTGCTTTTCACATTTTTTAAAAAATAGATTAAAGGCTGCCTCTTTCATCAGCGCCACATAATGGGTGGTGGATCAGCACGGATTTCAAGTTTTCGGTTTGCGTGAAAACCAAAAGCTGAACGTGACAATAAATCCTTCTTTATAAGAAGGGATTCCGCCAGTGCTGGAAGTGTGTGATCGCCATCGGAAGGGCTTCTGTCAACACCCGTAGTTTATAAATCAGCTTGTGTCATTTGGGGAAATTTCTCTGGCAAGAACATCTGCCTAAATCACGTCTCTGGGACACTAACTGAAGAATCCTGATGCAGCAGACCCAACCGTTGGGTTGCAAACAAATTGTGGTTTGTTAAACAGCCACAGACTACAGTTAGACAGCTACAAACCATGCCGTTTTCTGAGCTTTGGAAATGTGGCTTGTATATTTTGGAACAGAGCACCAAGGCATGTACCAACTGATCTGAGCTAATAAGCAGACAGATAATCCAGGCATACCTCTCAATTGTTCTTTTCTAACTTTATATCTTATGTCACTTCTTACTTCCATTTTCTTCTTGCATGATCACCTTTGGATTGTTCGTTGCCTTGTCAGAGATGGGCAGCACCATATGGGTTTTCCATAATGGCTAGAGTTTCGCGTGAAACTCTGGGGTCTCTGCAAGTCAAGATATCTTATCCCCCTGCTCTATCTCTACATAGATTTCCTGTGATAATAAACAATAAGTTTTCTTTCGCTGCATATTTTTTAGAGTGATTCTACTGCTCATTAGCCATAAGCTCTGCACTAGGCTGGAACCCTCTACCTGGATAAATTCTAAATAATCTAATGGTTTAAACTCAATCGCTGAGTCATTGAATCTGAACCCAGGACTGTGGCTGGCTCCCGCCTTGCTTCTCTAGCTGTCTGTCCTTAAACAGGACCTGGCAAAGGGGGCAGGAAGAAGAAAGATGTGTGGGGGAAGAAGAAGCTGGTTTTTGTGTGGTCATCTGCCAGACAACGGGTAGTTAAAGCAAGCAATCATGGTTAAACAAACCATGGTTTAGGAGAGTATGCCATTGGGTGAACCACAGTTGCCAAAATTCAGTACAGTAGTTCATTCCTAGGCTACATGTAGCTCCTACCTTTCTGTTTTGGATAACAAGAGAATTTTTCCTAGTAGGGAAAGGTGGATAGGTAGAGAGAAGTAAATACAGAGCCAGTCAAAGGGTGATGATGATTGATTGATTGATTGATTGATTGATTGATTGATTGATTGATTGATTGATTGATTGATTGATACCACCCATTTGGCCAAGGCCACTCTGGGTGGTTTACAACCAATCAAATACAATTTAACACAACAACAAAAAATACAAATTATCAAATACGAATAAGCAGTAACTCAAAACATAAAAATACATCAAAATAAAAAAATTGAAAATATTCAAAATGTTTAAATATTTTATTATTATTTATTTTGTTTTTATAACGAAACAGGATCACTCAAACGCTAAAAGTTAGGGACATAAGATGGCACAAAAGATTTTAGAGAACAGCCACAACGGCTTAATGACAAATGATGTTTGATGTGGTGACTTCAGAGCCGTACGATGTGTGTAGTTACATATATTTTAAGCTGCCTTGGGATAGTCCTAGGTTGAAGAAAGGGACAGAAACCCAAACTAGAAACCAACAAGCACAGAGAAACATGGCCCAGCCATTCATTCCTATTGAGGACGAGGCACATATGACCAGGGATGTTGGCAATTCTTTGGGTCCAAGTCCCGAGTCCGAGTTGGAGTCTTTGGTTCTGAGTTCGAGTCTCTGGGACCAAATCCCAAGCCCCAAATCTGAGTCCCTACTAAAAACAACCTTTTTCCCCCAGAAAAAAGGGAGGGGTAGGTGGGTCCTGAATCGCAAGTTGAGTCCGAATCACTGGGGGTGGGGGGGGAAGGGGGTCGAGTCCAAGTCATGTCCCCAACCAGACAGCGACTCGAGTCCCCATTCCTGCCTATGACCAATCTAAGCACCCGAAAGTCTCTTTCCGAAGGAATCCGACATCCGCTCGTCCTTCGCACCCACAAAAACTGCTCTACAAACTCCGTGCGCACTAATTTTTACAGTCATTTGCGGCCCAGCAACAAGCCAGCGGTGGTATTCCGGGGCACGCTTTGGACTTAATTTGCAGGAAATGAAACAATATCACTCCCGGGAGCCGCGTCTCAACAGCACCCTGTGCAAGGTAACCAAATTCCCGTGAATTGTGTTCTTGTATTGTCGCTGATGATCCCATAGGGTAATAGGAAAATCAAACACAGCCAGTCGCCAAAATGACACTGTGAAGATTAATGTCAACTTTTATCTGTCAGTTTGATGAGCTCTCCCGCACGGGCATGAAATTTTAAAGGTGCGGTGTCAAAACAAAATGAAAAAGCCGTAATGTTCTCAATCTACTGTTCTCCGAGGGATAGGCGGGAGAGAGGAGAGAATACAGAGAAATCAATTTAACGATCAAGAGCACAGATACTTGGCTTTCTCAACTGCCTTGCTAGCTCGCTTGATTTTTATTATTATTATTATTATTATTATCTCTTTTTGTCCTGCTGCACAGCCTGGAAATGGTTGTATGTCTTATTTCTTGAAGCTAAATCATGGAATGATCCAGGAAGGAAGGAAGGAAGGAAGGAAGGAAGGAAGGAAGGAAGGAAGGAATGGGAATGGGAATGGGAAGGAAGGAAGGAAGGAAGGAAGGAAGGAAGGAAGGAAGGAAGGAAGGAAGGAAGGAAGGAAGGAAGGAAGGAAAGGGAATGGGAAGGAAGGAAGGCTTTGACGCATTTTGTCCCCTCTCTTTTCCTTGTCTCCTCTGACCTGAACTGAAAGCAATGTGAACTTTTAAAATACATTCTCTTGCAGAGTGCAAGTCATTTTAAAGTAACTTCCCAAGCTCTGGTTATATTAATCATGGCGATAATAGCTATATTACTGACATGTAGGGAGGGACTCCATGCCTCCGGGGATCGAGCACATATGTATTTCACACACAATGTTGTTATGTGCCATCAAGTTACTTCTAGTTTATTGTGACCCTATGAATAAACAACCTCCAAAAGGACCTGTCAGGTCCTGAAAACTGAAGGCTGTGGTTTCCTTTGTTGAGTCAATCCATCTCACATCCAGTCTTCCTCTTTTCCCACTGCCTTCCACTTCTGCTGGCATAATTGTCTTTCCTAGTGAGTCTTGATATGCCCAAAGTCTGATCACTTCTGTCCTGCCATTTTTAGATCTAGTGAGAATTCAGCCTTGATTTAGACCTCCTCGGTATCTCCTGCTGACAGAAATGGGTGAAAACACCCTCAATGCGGAGAAGGAAGTTACTTTGTACGCTGAAATTGGATTTAACTTCCCCAGCATATGAATGGATCTCAGCAAGAGGGCTCTGAGGGACTCTTTGCTGAGAATCCTTATGGGCTTAGGTGGGCCGGAGAGGACAAAACTGGTCTCAAACAGACCAGTAGCACAACCCAGGGCAGCTGAAACAGCACTCAGAAAAACCTCCACCAACGCTCACTTCCTATGACTGGAACCAGCCTGTGTAGCCTTGGGCAAGCTGCACCGTCCCAGACGAAGAGAATGGTAAATCACTTCTGAGTGCTCTCTACCTGGAAAACCCTGAAAAGGGTCACCATAAGTCAGAATGGACTCGATGGCACATGATGATTATTAACAAACAATTCAGCACTGCTGTGGCATCTGTAAGCGATAATCCAAGCTCTTTCTTCTCGGCTCATCTCAAGCTTCTAACCTCTGCAGGACAAACCAGACAGGTATCACCCAATACTGGAGTTCAGATTGACCTTGGAGATCATCTCATCCAGCTGCTTCCAAAGCCTACGAATCTTGGAACTGCTGAATGTTTGACAATGACCCTCTAAACACTGGTTTAATAGGTCTTTGTGAAGAGGATTCCACCTCCGCCTGAAATCCACTGTTCCACCATCTCTTACAGTGGATAAAATTCTCTTAAAGGTTTATTTTGAGCATTCCAATCGCCTCATTTGGTGGCTAAGAATAATCACCTTCTTCCCTGGCATTACAAAAGGAAGCGTACTGGGTTGTTATTTTTGTTCAAACCGCCGTTGAACTGGCAGAAACAGATCCTCCAAAACAAGCAGGATTTTGGCGGATTTCCCCCCACTACAACTGCAACTCTTTTATCCAACGATTATTTACTCATACACAACCTTCGGCTGCCCTGCGCTTTCTAAGAATATTGGTCATCTTGGGTGATAAGAAGGTTCCAGCTATGACTTGGGCTGCATTAGGCTTCAGCGCCATCTACTGTATCGATTCTGTGTTTGGGGAGAAAACCCAAAGCAAGAGTGGAAGCTAGCTGGATGGCTCCATGAGTTGGAGTACATGAATCGGGAGCTGAATTCCCCCGGAAGGGCTAAGCCTGTGTACCCTTGGGTAAGCTGCACACTCCTGGTGTAGCACTAGAAGAAGGGATGGCTAAGCAACTTCTGAGTACTTTATGCCAAGGAAACCCTGACAAAGGTTGCAATAAATTGGAATCAACTTGACAACGATGACGACAACAACAACGACGATGATGATGATGCAAGAATGATAACAGCTGGAATGTGATGTCTATGACCATAGACATCAGCAAACTCTGTTTTCTTGCTCTCCTGGTTTTGTGGCATTCTTAATCTTCAAACCAGGAAATGGACAACCTTCAGGCACCAGAAACTTTAAGCTTGAGGACTCTTCTCTCTTTTAAGAAGAGAAGTGGTTCCCAACCTTGGGTCCCCAGATGTTCTTGGACTGCAACTCTCAGAAATCCTATCTAGCATAGCTAGTGGTGAAGGTGTCTGGGAGTTGTAGCCCAAGAACATCTGGGGACCCCTGAAATGGAGGATTGTCCTCTGTAAAACAGAAGTACGGCCACCCAATCTGCAGGCCAAGATCACAAACTCCTCGGAGGTTTCTAAGCTAGAAACAATACGTTGAACCAGACAGATGTGTGGTCTTAGCTTCAAAGCAACCATTTTTTTGCAGTTATGATTAATCAAACTTAGGAAAAAGATTAATGGGTCGACAGGCAGGATTTACAGCCTGTATTTTGCATGCTGTGTCATGAATTAACCACATGGGAGACCCCAGTTGCTTGGGGGGGGGGGGTGAAGATCAAGTGTTGTATCTGGATGGTGTTCTCCTCACGCACATGATCAAGAAACCTCCCGGGTGAGACTGTGGATTTGGCCTCGCAGCAAACGAGCCGACAAGCGAACTTCCAAAGATGCGCAGGATCCCACCGCCGCTGGAAAGAGATCAAGGCCTGGCTTTCAACTGACAGAAAACAAGCCTGTGGCATTCCTTGAACACTTCTGTGTGCCAGGATCTTTGAGCACATTCCTCAAGTCGGTGATGAATCAAGTTGGACTTTGGCTGAGCCCAGAAGACTGGTGGTCCTTACAGGCAGCTACCATGCCACAGCTCTGAGGCAGGAGATTGTCAATTTATTTATTTGATTTATTTGATTTATATACTGCCCATCTGGCAGCCAAGCCCAAGGACATGTATTTTGCATGCATGCACCATGCTCATGGGTTTGGCTAGCTTGTCCTCAGAATGGGGTGGGGGACTTCCAGCCTAGGGACGAAATTTAGGACAATCTGGGCTTCCAGGTGACTCTGCTCATGACCTGAGTTTGATCCCAGGCTCAGGTAGCCAACTCAAGGTTGACTCAGCCTTCCATCCTTCCGAGGTTGGTGAATTGAGTACACAGCTCGCTGGGTGGCGGGGAGGGCAATGTGCATAATTGAATTGTAAACCACCCAGCGGGTGCTTTAAGCACTATGGAGCAGTATATAAACAGCACACTTTGGTGGTATATTTTCTTCAGCTTTTTTGCCCAAGATCTGCCCCACACAAATTCTCGTTTATGCGTCTGCTTGAGGTGAGAGAACTGGGCCGAAGCACTAGAAGTTGGGAGTTCGATTCCCACTGTGCCTCCCGGGAGAAGCACTAACCGCGACAGTTGTGGGCAAGTTGCACAGCCCACAAACACCCGCGGGCAAAGGCGGTGGTGAACCACTTCTGAGTACTCTGTACCTAGGAAACCCCAGAAAGAGTCACTCTACGTCCGGTAGCTATCGGATAGCACATATGGTTATCATCATCACACACAGGCATACGCATTTGGTGGTTGCGTATTGAATACGTGTGGTGTTTGTTTTATTACATTTTGATCTCTTTTATATTTGTCTCACTCTGGACATAAATCGTCCTGAGTTATGTTTATCACTAATTGGTGCGGTATACAAGTTAGACAAACAAACAAACAAATAAATAAATGCTATGTTACTTCCGTAAAAGCAACTGAAGAAGTCAGAAACCGAAATGTTTTGCTTAAATGCGTCTGTATTTATTGTTTTAAGGTTTAAATACTTTATTTTAACGTTGTAAGCCGCCTTGGGTCCTTTTTAAAGAGGAAGGCAGGGTAAGATAAACAAACAAATAAATGAAGATTAAATTGTTACTTTTTTCAACGAAACTGCTTAAAGACGTCTGCATTTATTGATTTTAGCTTTAAATACTGTCTTTTAATTATGGATCATTTTAAAGGGAAAAGGCGGGATTAAAAAATAATTTTAAATAAATCAACAAAGCTAGAACCAATGCTAAAACCAATGCTAGGGGAATATGCCTTTTTTTTTTTCCAGTTGACTACAACTCCCAGAATCCCCACCCTGCAGGGGCCATTGATCGTGCTGGCTTTTGGATTATGGGAGTTGTAATACCCTCCCCCGCCTCCCAACCACGCTCAAAAAAAAAAACAAAAAAAAAAACCCAGGGGACTCTCTGCGCGCCCGCCTGCCTTCCGCTCTATGGTTTTCCCTCAAAACCCGCCTCCGCGTCACGCGACCCGGAAGCCGGCGCCCGCTCGCGCGGGAGCCGACGGGAAGAAGGAAGCGACTCGCACTTCCGGGTTTGGCGAGCTGCCTGCCTGCTTGTTGGAGGCGAGAAGTGCCCGAGGAGGGCGAGGGACACCCGGGAGGCCGCCCACCATGTGAGGCGGGTGGAAAGGGCCGCCCGCCCCCGTCCCCCCCCCGCGTTGAGGCTTCCCTCCCTCTCCGGACAGGTAAGGGGGCACCCCCTCTTGGTCTGCCGGGGGCCGAGAGAGCTGGGGCTGGGTCGAAGGCGGTGGGTCGGGTAGATTGGGGGGTGCTTTGGGGTCTGGGGAGCCATGGTCTGGAAGGGGCCCCCAACTTGGGACCTGGTGAGGGAATGGGGAGAGGAGGAGGGAAAGAAGTGATATTTGCTCCGTAGTGTTTCAATAGAGCTTCCCTGGACAGGAGTAGTCTACCCCCGAGTCCTGTTTTTAGGGTGGCGAGCGTGGTGGGGCATCCCTGGGCGGCAAGAGGTGGGGTGTCTTCTCTCTTCCTTGAGGCCGCTAGCAGCAGGCACCGAAAAAATTATAATCTGGGAAAGAAGGGGGTGAGAGGGAATTCTCCCCCACCCCACCCCAAAAAATCCAGGAGAAAAAAAAGGGGGCCAAAAAAAAAAAAAAAGATCCACAGGCACAGATAGGGAGCATAATCAAGATGGAGGGCACCACAGAGCTCAGCAGCAAGGAAGGACGGAAGCAAAAGTCCATTCTGTGCTGGGTTCCACAATCTGTATCTATCTATCTATCTATCTCTCTATTTATTTATTTACAATATTTTTACCCCGCCTTTCTCCTTGGAAAGGACTCAAGGCGGCTTACAACAATGAAAGACAATACAGTATTTAAAGTTGAAAACAATGCGTATACAACAGTGGTTAACATCACTGAATGGCAATATTTAAAACTACAAACCAAAGGGCATCAAATAACTTTTTAAAAAGTTTTCTTAAAGAAACTGTATGATTAGTGATGGGGTGAAGAAAGGTGGTTTCGCATTCAGTTTTCCTCCCCTAGCAAAGTAGCATGGGTCGGCTGAGGAAGAACGCGTGTTGAGTTTGAAGTGACAGAGGGATGGTTTGCTGTTCTAGGTGGCAGAAGTGCATAATCAAAAGTGGGCTTGTGTTATGGGGTTCTGGGTTATAGTTCTCCCCATTCCTTCTCTTTGGCCATGCTGGGTGGAACTGAAGAATGGTGAGCCAGATATCTGAAGGTCCAAAGGTTCTCACCCCTGTTTGGCCAGCCAGAATTTACCAGAAGGAGAGAGGAAGCATTTGGATGGCAGTAATCAAGCGAAAATGAGATAGAATTCCTGTGTTTGGAAACGGTCTATCACCAAGGTTAGAAGGCTGCAGGGTTGGGTGAGTGCACATGGGATGAGCAATAAGGAAGAGTCCACCCCCCTTTGTGTCATCCGTATGAATTTCTATGAACGGTGTGAGTGTAATGTGATGAGCTGGTTTTGAAAATGGAAGGGAGGAGCCACTCGCCCTCAGAGATGAATGGAGCCTTCATGATCAGGGATGGTCTATCTGTGAATACTCTAGTTCAATAGTCAAAAGAGCATGCTTTGAGTGCAGAAGGTCACCAGTTGCCGTCTTGGGCATCTCCAGATAAAAGAATCGGATAGCAGGATGATGGGAGAGATGCCCCTTTGCCTGATTCCCTTGAGGGTAGGTTGCTGTCAGAGTAGACACTGTTGACCTCAGTGGATGAATACAAAGCCAGTCTTACATCACATCCTTAGATTAATGGAAAGGAAGTGTGTTGTTTGTTTGTTGTGGATTTTATAATTTGGCCAGATGTAATTTAGAAGAGAAAAGAGCCCAAGGAGTTAAACACAGGAGCCTTGTGGTACAGTAGTTAAACTGCAGTACTGCAGTCAAGACTCTGCTTATGCCCTGAGTTTGGTCTCAATCGCCTCCAGTAGCCAGCTCAGGGTTGATTCAGCTTTCCTTCCTTCTGAGGTTGGTAAAACCTAGCCTGCTGGAGGTGGCGGGGGGGGGGGGGGGCAATGTATAGCCTGCATACTTATATTGTAAACTGCACAGAGAGTGGTTTTAGTGCCACGGGGCGGTAAATAAGCAGCATGCTTTGCTTTTAAGTCTTCCTCTTCTACGCCAGCGTACTATAGGAGGATAGGAGATGATCAAGAGGGTCTTTTCCGTGGAGTCCTGATTCTTGGGGGTGTCTTGCTAGACATAACTGAGAGAAGAGTTTTTAGATCTGGTGATTATAGGCGCTTGAGAAGCCACAGGGAAGAACTGGCTGCATCTTTCCCTAGTTCGCAGTTTCCTAGCTAGATTTTTTTTCCCCCTGCTGGGACTGAGAAGCGAGGGAATGAGAAAATATTGGCCCTGATAGTTAAAGAAGAAACAGAAGAAGTCTTATCCAAGATGGTAAAGTTTGTCCCAAGGGGAGTGGGGAGAGACAAACGCTCCACTGCATTCACCATAATGACTAAGTTCTGGATTTCCAAGGGGGAAGGTTTGTCTGGCAGTAAGGGAGGGCAGGTAGACAGAATTGCTGGCCCCTAATGGTTAAGCAGAGCTTCTGTGTTCTGAAGTAGTCTATCAGACAGCTAGGATGCAAGCTACAGGGAAGGTCCATCTGATTATATACACTCCTGCCTTGCCAGTTAGTTCTTATTTGTGGCTATCAATCATCCCCTCTCTTTTGTCCTCTGGCAACCCGTGAAAAGGTTGGAGAGAGAGGCAGAGTGTTCTTTCATCGGTCTAGTGTTAACACGGAAGGTGAAAAAATGTAAGAGCCTCTCTTACTGTTTACGTATATGGGGCTGCTGTTCCTTCTTCCTCGGCTCCTTGAAAACGGCAGTGGAAGTCAGACCTTTGACGTTGGAGCCAGGGGTCCTTTTCACCAGCCAAATTGGCAACACTTTGGCAATCATGAGCAGACTTGTGGTTGCCAGTTCCTCCATGACTTCTTGGGGTCATCGGGTCTTAAAAAGTTGCAAATGGAAAAAAAAGGATAGTGTCAGCGTTGTGAAAGCATGAATTGGTTGGAACCTGAAGGCCTGTCTAGTCAAGAAACTCTTCCTCGAGGCTGTGAAACCACAACTTAAATTTTGTCACATGCCGTGTGATAAAGCAACTTTTATTTGGTAATAGGTTTTATCACATAGTGTGCGAGGCTGCTTCGGCTGTGCCTCTGAAGGAGCTGGTTTCATTGCCTCTGAAGACACCCTGAGCCTTAACAAACTGATGCCTCTGCACTTTTGAGGTTTCATCCTTGGTTTCTTGCCCTGGCCCCTTACCTTCCTATTCTGTTGGACTCGCTTCTTGATCAAATAAATCTTTGGTGTGATCCATCAGGGCTTCTCCTTCATGTGAAGGTGGACTGTTTAAGAATGACCCGTTTTCTTTTCCTGTGACCCTCTTGGAGATATACAGCTGACTAAAAATGTAAAAAACATAACCCAATATGAAGTGTCTGGAAGTTTTATTGCCAGTTTTGAAAACATGTTTTCTTGTTAATTGAGAGGGGCATTGAAATGCAACCTACTTAAAAGTGGAATTCTGGGAGCTTCCAAGGAATTGCAGTTCACCTGCTTCGTAATCTTCAGGTTTGTGCAGTTGATGAACATTCAGCTGTAAATTTAAGAGGAACCAAATGACTTGTCTTCTCCATTCCCAGCATGCCACTGTGACCCACAAGATGCCTCTGGGCATCGCTCCAACAAGACATAAAATCAACAACTGCCATTCTTTCTGAGTTCCATGTCTGGTGCAGACACGGAATGTGAGATTCTGTAGACCGTTATGACTAATAGCGTAATAGTACACTTCTCCATTTGCATTTGGCTTAATCTCTAAGAAAAGCCATCAGAATCGCAAACTACATCTTGTGGCTGGCTGGGATTTGGATGAATTCAGTTTTTAGCTGTGTTTTTAAAACGACTCTTTGGAAATTGCCGGGTAGCTCAGTAGTTTAGGCATCTGGCTGCGGAGCCAGAGGTTGGGAGTTCGATTCCCCCACTGTGCCTCCTTGACAGGGGCTAGACTGGATGATCTCGAAGGTCCCCCTTTCCGGCACTGCAGTTCTATAACAGCAACAATCCCTCCATGGACACAGGCCTTGTTGAGGCAGAGGGGCTTGTGCGCTTCAGTGCGGTTGAGAGCTATGCTGAAGGGTCTCCCAAGCCAAAGAGGTCTCAGCTGAGAAGCCAGACCCACTGTGTCCACCAGCCATCAGTTATGATGAGAGGGAATAAACAGAGATCCATACTGGATCGGTCGTCGCCCGGGTCAACAAGGGCCGCATCAGATGCTATAGCCCTTGGACATCTAGTGACACAGGGGCTACAGGGCTCAGCAGACTGCTGAGGGACCAGGACAGGCTGCGGCAAAGCTACTGGAACAACGTGAACGCAAAACTTGGACTCTTGCCGAAAATCGTGAAATAATGAAATGCTTTTACGAGGCAAACCCAACAGCCGGTGCTTTTCCAAAAAGAAGAAAAATGACGGTAACAGAAATAACACCACCAGAGCTACAAAAAGCAGCAATATATTAGGAACAACATACATACTGTGCCAATATTTAGCAGATACTTACTTAGGTTTTTGGTTACGATTTGTATCTGTTATACAATACCAGTCAATGATTTTAGAATTTTGAATTGACTCTGTCTGGCATGTTTGAATAATAATAATAATTATTATAATATAATAATAATATTTCTCCCTTCATGAAAAATAAAGATTCTTTCTTTCTTTCTATTTAGTCTTCTCTCTCTCTTTCTTTCTATTTAGTCTTCTATTTTTCTCTCTCTCTCTTTTTCTTTCTTTCTCTCTCTCTGGGCTTTTCAAAATGTTTTGGGACTCTTTCCCCGTGAGAGAAGACTTTTCCAAGCCTTCCCTCCAGATGCAGCCAAGTTGCCATTGCCGTAGTAACGGCAGCTTCTTCAACAGAGGCTGAGTTCCTTCCTCCCAGAGAGATGCTCTGGCAGGTTCCAAACCAGCCTGGCCTTCAGCTGCCCTGGAATGCCTCAGTAAGATACGACTTTTTTTGCTCCCGTTATTCAAAGTTTATATTTCCTCGTGGGCATCTCCACCTGTCTGCAAGGCCTAGCTGCAGACACCCTAATCCAAAACCTCCACGTTTTACTGGAATGCCCTACCTGTCATTCACATTTTGCTGGCTAAAGCTGATGAGCCCTGTAGTCCAACAACGTTTTAATGAGCCATCTAGTCCCCATCTGTAATGTAAATAAATACTGCTTGGGGTTCAGGGTAGGATCGGCTTGGCAACCCATTATTTGCCCTCAAGGTTGGTTGCTTTGTTCCTTGAAACGTTTGGTGGCTGACACTCTGGAAGCTTGCCTTAGAATTGTTTGGGCTTTATAAACCTAAATTTAAAATTGAAAGCACTGAATAAAACAAAGGTTAAAAGTGTCTTTTTTAAAAGAGCCTCATGGTGCAGTGGTTAAACTGCAGTTGAGACTCTGCTCATGATCCTGAGTTTGTTCGCTGGCTCAGGTAGACAGCTCAAGGTTGACTCTACCTTCCATCCTTTCGAGGTCAGTAAATTGAGTACCCAGGTCGCAGGAGGGTGGGGGGAAATGTGTAACCTCAATACTTAAGTTGTAAACTGCCCAGAAAGAACTCTAAACACTATGGGGCAGTATGTAAGTAGTGCACTTTACTATTTGCTTTGCTTTTTTAAAAAGTGCCTTATAAAAGGGGACGTTCGATATAACTGTATGTTGCTGTGTTGTGGCTTCTTGCCACCAGCATCTGTGCTCTCAGCAGCTTATTACAAAGATGAAGAATATATACCCCTCCAGGTGCTGTTGACTGCAAGTCCCATCATCCTTCCCCACTGGCTGGGCCAGCTAGGAGTTGGAGTTCAACAATGCGTATGGAAACCCACTTATTTCCCACCAGGTTTATTATATCCTGGAAGAGCCGTCTGATCAGCTGGCACCCCAAACACAGGCAGATGTGAGGGACACACGTGGTAGCTCTTCTGCATTCTGTTTGTTTCCTCTGTTCATTGCCAGCAACGTGCTGAATATAGTTATTGTGAAACTGTGTATTCTTATCCTTGTGGCTTTTGGTTTTTGCTCTTCAGCTCCTTTGTCCATAGACAGTTTGGCTCTTGAGTTCAGTTGCTGGTATGATCACCAAGCCAAAGATTTAAAAGCTAAACCAGGAGGCTAGTGACTACCAGTAGCCGGCTGTATGACCCCCGCTGTGATGGGTGGATAGGCTAGGAAAAGCGTTTGCCCGCCAGAGGATGTCTTAGAGCGCTTGATTTGTTTGCAAACCCAACGGCCACGCTATTTTTGTTTTGAAACCAGTATCGTCTTCTCTTGCAGTCGGCTGATGAAATGGAGCCTGGGACCAGTTCCTTCAGAGTGGAGTTCCCCGACTTCTCCAGCACTATCCTGCAGAAGTTGAACCAGCAGCGCCAGCAAGGGCAGCTGTGTGACGTATCCATCATCGTCCAGGGCCACCTCTTCCGAGCCCATAAAGCCGTTTTGGCGGCCAGCTCCCCTTACTTCTGCGACCAGGTGCTCTTGAAGAACAGCCGTCGGATCGTCCTGCCCGACGTCATGAACCCTCGGGTGTTTGAGAACATCCTTCTGTCCACCTACACGGGGCGGCTGGTGATGCCCGCGCCGGAGATTGTCAGCTATCTCACGGCGGCAAGTTTCCTTCAGATGTGGCATGTGGTGGACAAATGCACCGAAGTGCTGGAGGGGAACCCTTCCGTTCTTTGTCAAAAGCTGAACCGTGCGAATGACCATCAGTCCCCCAGCAGCAGTAACTATAATGGCCTGGTGGAGAGCTTTGAACTCGGGTCTGCCGGGCAGACGGACTTCCACAAAGTGCAGGAGCTGAGGGATGGGGAGAACGAAGAAGAAAGCTCGAAAGATGAGCTCTTGTCTCAGCTGACGGAACAGGAGTATCTTCCCAGCAACTCCTCAACGGAGCATGACCGATTGAGCACGGGGATGACCAGCCAGGATGGAGAAGAAGGTGCTAGTGACAGTGCGGAGTATCAGTACGCTCGGCCCCTTTACAGCAAGCCCAGCATCATGTCCCACAAGCGCTGGATCCATGTGAAAACGGAGAGGTTCGTGCAAGACTGTGAAGGGCTGGAGGTGCACGGTCCTTACGATGAACATCACGTCTCCGAGTCCATCAACGTTGTCCAGGGAGACCGTACTGTCCAGACTTCCATTCCAGAAGATCTTCGTGTCACCGAGAAAAAGCTGGTGAGGGAGTTTGGCGAGCAAGGCCAAGAAAGCACCTATGACGAGCAAGTAGACTTTTATGGCTCTTCCATGGAAGAGTTTTCTGGCGATCGGTCGGACGGAGCCCTAAGCCTGCCGAGGCAGGAGACGGCAAGCTATGGGGAAAGCATGGAGCTAACTTCAGGAATCAAAGAAGAAAATGCCCTTTCTGGGTTTTCGACCGCCGACAAGCTTTACCCGTGCCAGTGTGGCAAAAGCTTCACCCACAAGAGCCAACGGGACCGCCACATGGGTATGCACCTTGGTCTCCGGCCGTACGGTTGCGGGGTGTGTGGCAAAAAGTTCAAAATGAAACACCACCTGGTGGGCCACATGAAAATCCACACAGGCATCAAACCTTACGAGTGTAACATCTGCGGGAAGAGGTTTATGTGGCGGGACAGTTTTCACCGGCACGTCACCTCGTGTTCCAAGTCGTATCAGGCCTGTAAGGTGGAGCAAAACGCGGCTGAGATGAACTGAAAAAAAAAAAGGGAAGTGTGTGGGGAAGGAGAAAGATCACGTTACTGGTTTAGCCAAGGGAACAGAATGACTCTGCACAGTGTGTGCTGCGTACTAGTTCTGAGGTTCTGAAGATTTAAAATAAATTTTGTAGAACAGGTAGGAGTCCCTGTTGGTTTAAGAAGATGGTTGATCACCAAGATCTTACTGTGCTGCCAAGCTTGCAAAATGAGGAAGGTAGCTGGAGTGGTGGCTTTTTTTTTTTGTATGAATCGAATTGCTTTTATTTATTTATATATATTTTGGGGTGTTTTGATAGCACTTGGGAATCTTGTCAGAGCGATACGGAGGGACGTTCTCATTTTCTGTTCATCTCAGTTGCTTCCCCCTCCATTCAACTACTTCATTTTCGGTGAGCGATGCCCCCACACAAATGCTTACATTTCCTCCGTTAGGCTGGCTGTGTTCTTTCACTGCATCGCTCAATTTGGCAGTTCTTGGAATTAAAATGGTCAAACAGATGGACGAGCGGTTCCTTCTCCAGAACCAAAGGGCGTCTAGATTTCTAAACGCGAGTGGTTAGACAACTTCCAGGGTGCCGACAGCTTTAACAGGCGGCTGCTTTTCGAACCCTCGGACTTTGAGTCCCGCAGGCTGCCTCTGTTTGGTTTGGCCGAAAACTTCAGCTTCACGGTTGTTTTTAACTTTTTGTAAAAGCACTTGGCTGTATTGGGGCAGACGCTTTAGAGACAAGAGTATAACCTCAACCCCAGTTCCAATACCGAAAGCAAGACAAGACGTCACTTTGGGCTGATGCAGTAGAGAGAACCACATTTGTTCCCCAGTAGAATATAGAGCGCTCTTGGCCGGCCCTTGTGGCTTGGAGTGGACATTTGTCCCGTTTTCGACCTTGCACTTGAGAAACACAATGCGATCTACTGATTTTTTTGTTTTGTTTTGTTTTAAATCCACATTAGGGTTCACAAAGTAAGCTTATGGTACTGACCTCCTTTGTTAACTCAGATTGGGAGCGGCACCCAGTGGCCGAGGTTGCAGAAGCCCTTGAGGACCTTGCTAGGCTTCCCTCCTTAAAGAAGCCGCTCAGCAAGGAAGCAAAATCAGAACAGCTTTTGCTGGAGGCTTCTCGGCAGCGCTGCGCGGATGTCTCCAAACTTGAAGCACCTCTGGATTCCTGTTAGGATTTTTGATCTCTGCAGAGGGTGACTGTTGAAACACTGGATTCTTTTCTGTAACCGGAAGTGGTTACACTTTTTTTTTTTTAAAGGTGATTTTAAGAACTACTTTTGTTCCCCTCCCCACCCACCCACCCAACCCTCCTTTCCTCACCCCGGCTGTAGGGTGAATGCACAAGACGGAGGCACGTTGGAACGATGGAAGCGTCGGTGCTGCTATTTAGTTAGATGGGAGGGAAAACGTGGTCTCAGTTGCCGTGGATGGTGCTGTAGATCTGCCATGTGGACCTCCTGGCAGAGTGGGCCAGGGCGATGGGATTGTGCCAAGGGTTTTTTTCTAGGGCTCCCCCCCCCCCCTCATTTCCACACAGCAGCTTGTAAACGGAAAAGACAACGCAAGGCGGAAAGGGGTGGAGAAGAGTTAATGGACCTTGTATTTCCAACCATTGTATGCACAGCAAGGAGAATGACTCTTCCTGAAGGCATCCCTTCATGACTTAGCTTAAGCAGCCTTTTCAGAAGACTGTGTGAAATCAGAACGCCTGGTGCAGAATCTGGATTGGGTTGTCGAGGAAGGTAGCATTGCGAATTCCTCTTAGACGTTTGGAAAGGAGGAAGAAAAATTAAAGTATTGACAGCTTGTCCCAACTGGTCCAATGTCTCACCCTTTCCAGACTCTCTCCCACCCTACTGCTTGGGTAGTCTTTCAGATTTGGGGCTGTAATTATGGGTCCCGCACATCTCCTGCCGGCCACAGGTACATCATCATGCATTCGGGTGGTGACAAATGTCTGCTGTTCCCTTTACGCCATTCAATTTAGCAGGGCCCTCGCCTGGCGGCAACTGTGACCAAGCTGGACCCCCTAGTACAGAAGGTAGCTCAGCAGGGACCTCTTTGCTAACACTGTAGCCTGCTAAATGTATAGAAGCACTTTGTATTTAAACAGAAAAACAAACAAAAATTGCCCTTTATAAAATGCATTTTTTTAAAAAAAATAGAACTAAAGAAAAAGATATATATTCCTGCTGGTTTGTTTCTTATTTGTGTTGTTTGCCTAGTTTGTCTTGCTTGTTTATTTTTTAACCTTCAGATTTCTATAATGGCAAGAAGCTTGGTTTGGGGAGATTTTTATGTTTACAGAAAACAGGAGTACTGGGGTCTGTGTAGCAAAAACTATGATCCTAAGGGTCTGCTTTTCGTTTTGTGTCTTTGAAATAAACCAATTTCTAAAAAACTCCTTACTGCCTTAGAATTACCCATAAAGCCATTTTTAAAAAAAAAATTGTTTGCAAACTTCTGTGGACTGAGTTTAGAAAAGGAAAATAGGTCTCGATCATAGCAACAGCGGGAAAAGATCCAGAGTCGTCGTCGTGGTGAGAAAAATCGAAGGCACAGAGACAAAAGTGAAGTCATAAGATAATCTTTATCTAAGTCTATTAGGAAAAGGGGAAAACCGGACATTTCTAGTAAAACAACAGACTGCTAAAACTACATATTTATTCTAAGAAGTTGACGAGCAAAACATTCCAAAGGACAGTAAGAAGGGTGGCAGAAGCTCTGGCGATGGCAAAAGCAAAATGGCAAAAAGGTGGTAAAAGCAATTAACCCGTTTTGTAGAGCTTACCGGGAAGAGAAACAGAACTTATTGGCCAACTGAAATAGTGCTAAGTTAAAACCACCAATCAGTTTGTCAAATACACAGGATTGGCTCTAAGCTAGGCCATACTTCCAGGTGAAGTCGACTTCATTTAAAATAAATATATATTAACCCCTTAAGGATTGGAATTTAGATGTTGCCATATCCCAACAATCATGACTGCCATTTCTTTCCTACTATACAAATGCAGGAAGAGGTGATACTTTCTTTTTTGGCTAAGGGAGGAAAGAATGCCCAGGAGCATGGCCTGCCTCTAACAGAGTTGGGATTGGGGAATTTAGTTAAACCACCAGGAACAGTCAGTTTAAGCCACATTAAAACCAAATAAATAGTTTTACCTGGTATATGCTTTCTTTAGCATGCAGTGCTGTTCGTTTGGTGTCCAGAGGTCATGATGTTCGAAAACTCACGTTGGTCTTCAGTTGATGCCCTGATCGGCCATTCTATGGTATCTTACAGTTCAGGAAACAACTGTAAGATACTATAGAATTTCTACTAGTCCAGCTTTCATGTCATTGATCACTTTCTGGTGTGTAGGAGCTGAGCAAATGTAGTTTTCCCTACAAACTGGGAAAAAGCTGTTTTCCCCACAGACTGGGGTTGGGGTGGAATCCATTTGTCATGCAACTGAAACAGGCAGAAAAGCAACTTTCAACATCCAGTCTGGGTTTCTTCTATGCCTGCTAGGAAAAGACTTTCGTCGTCTTCATCCATTAGGACCTCCTCCTATACAAGCACCATGAAAAGGAGCAGAAAACTCATTGGGGCCTGTCCAGGAAGACATCTGGCTGGATCATGCCCTTCCCTTCCCCTACCAGCTTGATCCCTCCATTAAGACATGTCAAGATCAGCGAAATTGGTGAAACGGTTGTTGCACATATATGTCATAGCATCTATGAAAGTGAGCTTTAAAGCATAGCTGAGACAAGAAGCAGCTTGGTAGGGCAGAAAAAAATGTTCAAAGTATATTTTCTTACATTTGGTAATGGAACATCTGATCCCTAGGGGAAGACTTCTTGCTGTTAAGTGGGGCAGTGCAGGGCCTAGCAGGAAGTCATCTCCACACACAGACATCATAATCATCATGTGCCATCCAGTCAATTCTGACTTATCGCAACCTTTTTCAGGGTTTCCCAGGTAGGGAATACTCAAGAGGTGGTTGACCATTCCCAACTTCTGGGGTGCCCTGGGGCTATGCAATTTGGAGGCACAGTGGGAATCAAACACCCAACCTCCGGCTCTGCAGCCAAAGACTTAAATCGTCCAGCATACATCCTTATTTTTCTGGTTCTACGTAGACTTACTTGGGTAGGGTTGGTAGCCTCAAACAATCCTGCTCAGTCCATTGGCTTTTATGAATTTCTGCTACTTGGAAAGCCTATGCACCTGATGCTGAAGTAGAATATGTTGGCGTCAATGACAACCTTTTTATCCAAATACTGATATATATTTTTCTATTCTAGAATGGAAGAAACAACCTTGGGTGTGCCTGGCATAAGCCTTTCAATCTTGGCCGTTTCCCCCAGAAACGTATGCCACTGTGGCGATGCAGAGTTCCCCTCCCCTCCATTATAGCTTGCTCTTGATAATAATATACATTCAAATGAATTTGTGGAGACACAGATTTTGGGGGGGGGGGGGGTCTTATCCCTGATCCTTAAAGGATTTTAGAGGTATCAACCACAAACCTTTGAGAGCTTCGAAGGATCCTTGCTGATGCTTTGCTACCGACATGCTTCACAAGTCACAAAGCGTATGTTTATTCTCAAGTCTCTTCCTGGCATCTTGGTTTTTCAGAATGGCAAATCTTGTGTGTTATTGAATGTTTCAGGGGAGATGCTATTTCTCAATTTGAGTGTCTCTATTTTTAAAGAATGTTAATTTTATGTAGGCTAGTGGAGTGCTAAAGCATTCTGTAAACGTCCACACATTCTTTTTTAAAGCAGATCGTTTTAATTAATTAAGGTACTTAGAATGATCAGGCTTAGATGTCGGAGCCTTGAGAGGAGGAAAAAGGGGGAGGTCTTTGTACGTTAACATTTTTGATGTGATGGCTTCACCATTCTTGTACTTTGCTTGAAGCTTGCATTCTTGGTGAGATGCTGCTACTTTCCCTTATCCTGTACTCAAACCCATCCTTTTAGAGTGAAACACTTCTGGATTCCATCATATTTTCCTAATAAACATAACTGTTCATGTGAGTGAAGTGAATTCTTATTCCACTACAAAACGTTACCCTTATATGCATTGTCACTTCTAATATTAAAATTCCTATCCTGTTGCTCTCCGGCGAGTTCTACCTATAATTTGACATCTCTATAAGACTGCTGTCCTAACAATGTACAGCATGACTTTATGTGATATTATTGTTTTGTCGTTTTCTTCTTATAGAAGAGTACATTGCTCTTTTGTATAACATGTTTTAATAAATGTTGCCTGTCTTTTTTCTGAACGTATTTCTTTTTATTTCTTTTTTGAGGCCCTGGTGGGCAGAAAAGTGGTTAAGAAATACTTTTAATAAGCCAATGAAAGATTTCTTCCTTGCCCCGTCCAAAAGGCGGTGCATTTCATGAGACACACACACACACATGCAATGTACATCACACAGTACAGGATAGGATTCTGCCAAAGCTTGTATCATAATAACGGTTGAGAATACTGTTCTGAAATAAGGCATGAGTGATGTGGCTTTTGAAAGTCATTGGTTGCCATTCACACATCTGTTGCATGCAACATGTGTCCTCTAGCCGTGCAATGAGCCATGAGACCAGTTGTACTTGGTTGTGCAACCAGTTGCATGCCTGATTGCACAACAAGAGAAGTGTTGGGCATGCGACAGACAGACAGCAAACCATCTCTTGCTTACATGAGTGGCCTTACACACTGTTGTAATGCAGGAGGATTCTGGCCATTGTTTCCCCTTCAGGTTTCCATGGCAGCTCTGAACCAGCGACACAGGTACCACCGGTTGGACACAGATGCAATCTAAGCCGGGTTTTCATCCCATCTACCAACCCTTTGCTGTTGTTCTGCGCTGTCAAGTTGGAGCTGACTTATAGTGACCCTATTAAGGTTTTCAAGGTAAGAGGTTTAAGGAACAGTTTGCCAGTTCTACATCCCAACGAGCTTCCATAGCTCAGCAGAGATTCAAACCCAAGCCGCTTGGGTTCTAGTCCCAACGTGCTATCCACTCTACCACACTGGGCAACTTCTACCAACTCTGCTTGGCATAAAGTACTATCCACCTCTGACCTTCTGGTATGCTGGTAGTAACTCTGGATGCTCAGTCTTTTTCCTTATTTCCTCTTCCCCTCTACCACAAATATGCCATATAACAACAATCCCTGGATGTGCATTATTGTCCAATCGCCATTTTGTTTTACCAGGTGGTGAATTCGTTAGAGGGATAGGTGTGCGGTAAAAGACGAAAGGTTGAGAACCACTGCTGTAGGTCACACTTGTGTGTGTGTTTGTGTGTCTGTCTGTGTGCATGCTGTAACACACCAAAGTTTCGTTGACACATTATGGGCTTTGTGGATTTGATGACAAGTGGATTGTGAGTTGGGAATCCTCAAATGTCTCGCTCAAAAGCCCAATGTCAGCCATTCGTGGTTTTTCTTAAGCTTCATTGTCCTACCGTTTTGCCTCTGAGCCCAGTTCACAGGAACTGGTACTAATATCTAGGGGTGCAGCCACCCAAAACATTGCCTGTGGGTCTGATGACCTGACCCAGGATTGAAATCACAGGTAGGGACCTTTTTTGACATGTACCTCCTCTTCCATCTGAGGTGACACAGTAACCTACAGTTGATTTGGGAGCCTTTATTTTTTGGGAGGGGGTCCCCTGGTTATGGCACGTGTCCCCCAAGAAGGTGCCAGCATTTCTGTTCTCTCAGTGCTAGGCAGTAAAGGAAAATCCTATATTTACCCAGGCATTTAAACAGATTTCAATTTAAAAAATATATTATTTGACTTTCTCAAGGAGATACCTGCTGCTTTTTAATTTTTTAGTGCTCTATTGTATGGTTTATATGTGTCGATTGCCCTAAACCCTTAGATGAGGGTGGCATACAAGTGTTTTAAACAAATGAACAGTAGGGGCTAGAGGAAAAGCACTGGAATTTAGAAGTTCTGGGTGTCGGCAGTGAAGAATCACATCACTGCGCAACAAAAAGTGGAGAGAAGTTTCACAGATAATCAAGGCGGGCGACTCTGAAACAATTAAAATGCATATTTCTTTAGTCATTGAGCAAGATAATGGGGGAAACCAGTTCCATGCTCAAATTAATACAAGGAAAACACAATACTATCCCGAATCCAGTCTCCTATTAGAGTGTGAACGACATGTAACTTAACCCTATAATCACACCAGATGGAATTTAATCTCTCCTTCTACCAGAGCATCCACATTCAGACATTTATTTTCAAAACATTTAAAAAAATTATCCATTCTCAACATCTTTGGCCTCCATGCAGCTGTCACAACTGACATTCCTTGCTATGGACCTGAGAATGTTTGCTTTCCAAACACACATTGACTTAAAGCCGGTCATTTTGCTAAATCCCCAGAAAATTCAATATTATGCATACAAACCTCCTCACCCTGCTAGGCCATTTACAAATACTTGAACCCGTTGATCCATTTGCTTTTCTGTGTGATTTTTTTTTCCAAAGAAAGGAAGCAGCAGCAAATTATCTACTATTTTTAGTTAATAGCTACGAAGTCTAACGTACTTTGATCAAGCCTGTGGGAAAAACCTAACATTGAACTGATGTGTAATAAATGTGAAAGTTTAATACCTTGAGCGTGTCATACTTCATTGCATTGCATTGCTATGTTGGTATAAACAAATCCAGAAGCAAAATTGCAGATTTAGTAACTAGGCAAACCAAAACGGGAAGCATCCAGCTGGCTGGATAACTCAGCAGTTTAAGTATCTGATTGCGGAGCCAGGGGTTGGGAGTTTGATTCCCCTTCTGTGCCTCCTGGGAGTAGAGCCAGCCTGGGTGGCCTTGGGCAAGCTGCACAGTCCCAGGGCACCCCAGAAGAAGGGAATGTTAAATCACTTTGGAGTACTCCCTACCTGGAAAATTCTGAAAAGTGTCGCCGTAAGTCAGAATTGACTTGACGACACACAATTATTATTAAATCCACACATATATTACAAGGTAGCTCAGATCTCTGAGTGCTGGTCCTTATGTTACCAAAATGGAACCGTTCATGCCAGTCCATTTCTGGGCCCAATTTAAAGGGCTGATTATGACCTATGACGTTTGGGTCCAGGCTTCCTGAAAGATTGTATTCTCCCATACTGGTCTGAATAAGCCACACAAATCAAGTTTTGAGTCTTGCAAATGGTGACCTTCTCTCCGTCCCACTATCTTCAGAGTCTTGTTTGATGGGGATACGAGAGAGGACCTTCTCTGTGGCCAAATCAAGGCTTTGGAACTCCCTACCAATGGAAGCTAGGTTTCCATCTCCTTGTTATCCTCCCTTTGAAAGCAAAGGCTTTATTTAAGATCACCTTTGAAAACTTGACAGCCCATCAAGGACAGAGTTTTAGATGGACATGCCAGTTTTATTTCTCTTTATTCTTAAGGTTAAAGTCTTACTAGAACAGATGCCTCAAAGTTGCTTTGATTTTAATTGCATTGTAATACTACAATGCTTTTATTTACTTTCTGATGTTGTTCTGTACTATCGAGTTGGAATCGACTTAAGAGTGACCTTAATCGGGCTTTCAAGGTAAGTGAGATAATTAAGGTTATGGTTTTTACCAGTTCCATCCTCCAGTGAATTTCCATGGCCAAGTGGGGATTCAAACCCTGTTGTCCAGAGTCCTAAGCTGTCACTCTGTCCACTACACCACACTGAGTATTGATGGTTTCTTGTGTTTTGATGTTAACTATATTTAAGACTATTCTAAAGCTGCCTTGAATTCCAGTCCTGGGAAATTGGCAGCATATAAATAAATTGTAAAAATTAATAAAGAAAGAGGTATCAAAGTGTGCAGGAAATCCCAACATTTACAGGATGAGTATATAGCTGGTTGGGTGGCTGGCCAGACAGAATACTGAAGCAATGTAATGTGGATTATAAAAGGCTGGTGTTTGCTTTCTATATTTTTAGAAATGCAGTGATGTAAATGGAAAGACTTTTGAGTGTTTCGTAAACACTCAGAAAGGAAATACAAACATAGCTGTAGAGAATATTTAAACTGTAGAAACTTTCCAGTCATATTACAACTGTAAGAACCTCATCTCCTTGAAGTTCATGGATCTGATACATCAGAAATGTTAGGGTTTTAAAAAAAATCTACCTATATGAGTAATCCTGAGCAGTGTGAAATCCTTGCTTTACTCTCCATAATAAGGTATGGTCTAGTGGTATATATAGGGATATTTTATTTCACATTCTCTAACATAGGATTGTTGTGGCAGTATTTATGTAAAGTCTACAGCTGCTAAACAGAAGGATTTCTGAGCCCATGCTCGTTTTAATGGGGATGCAGAATATATGATTGCCCTCTTCCAAAAGATAACAAAGAATTGACACAGCACAGACCTGCAATGTAAACAGCTACAGGACGATTCATTTTTAAGTCGTGATCTTACTAACCTCCATCTCCCTTGAGAAACGATGAGTTTGTGATTATAAGAATCCGACGCTCGGCTGAAACAGGTCGTAAACTTTGGACCTCAAAAGTGGAAGCCATTTCAATTAGCGTCCTTTTCACACAGGATAAGAGGGTTATAGATTAGATGTCTTAAATTTGCAACACATGCCGAACCGAGCTGTACGCCGGATAAGCATTCAGGTTATGAGAGAAAGGAAAAGAGGTTTGCCTTGTATGTATTGGAAATATGCATGAAATAAGCTAAGCTACTCATTGTGGCCATTATTCTGATTACGGGAAATGTAGGTAGACCAATGGAAAGGGAGGCATTGTCAAGTTGATTTAAATTTACTGTAGGATATCTGAATGTTCATTATTGACGGGTTCTCTCTCCTGCTCATGGGGAAACCCTGGGTTTCCTTTGGACTATTATTTCCCCCTAGAGCAGCCATTTTCTCCCTCACTGTTGAGCAGGTTTGGGGAGCTTGGATGTGCCACCTTTCCATCCCACCATGCTTGAGTGATAGGAGTGGTTCTATTCATTCCTTGCTAGTACTAGCAGGCAGAAAGCAAGGAGCACAAGGGAGAGAGGTCACAGAAAGCATTGGTGAGTATATGAATTCAGGCCAATCAAATTCTCCAGGAGTACCTATAACCGAACCAGCATTGGCCTGAAAAAAATTTCTCTATGACTTATGTCCCATTCAGTAAGGCTGTGCAGGATGTGACCCATAGCCCAAATCATGACAGCTGTTGGGCATATTTTCCCACTTGCACATCTGCTGAAAAATGTTTCTCCTCCAGCTGTAAGTTGCCATACAACCAGCTCAATAACCTTAGAACCGCAGAGCTGGAAGGGACCCTATGGATCGTCAAGTCTAGCCCTGCCAAGGCGGCACCGTGGGGAATCGAACTCCCAACCTAAGCCATGGAGCTATCCAGTAGTTCGTTGAGCATTATCTGGATTATGGCTCCCTATATCCACCTCCTTTGCTTTCCAGTGTTCATCATCAGTGGGGCTAAATTCTTGCCTGCCCTGCCTCTGTGACATCACAAGGGCCTCCCCCCCCCCCCGGCGCCTCAGCCAATGGGAAGCCGCTGCCAACGCAAGAGACAGGAGGAAGGAGGGACTCCGGAACAAATTACAACCGCGTGGCTTCAACCTGGAAAAGATGGGAGCAGGAAAAGAAAGATTGCTAAGGGGGAAATCACAAAAAGGGGATTGTTTGGATATACTGTATTCAGAGATGGAGGTGTGTTATGCAAGCCAGAAAGTAGACTTTGAGTCTTTGAATTTGGAGATACAAATGAAATAAAATAAGGCATAAACTGAAAGCAGGGAGCTTTTCCGGGAGAAATAAATCTTGTTTAATCATGCAAAATGCTAGCAATACAAAATATACTAACCCACCCCAAGCAAGGGGCTGTGGTGGCTTAACCTTATGCTGGTGCCAGTATTGTTACTGTGTTGTTAACACACACACATACACAAAATATGTACACACACAAAATATAGACGCACATACATGTATATAAAATTTTATTTATTTATTTATTTATATAAGCGACCCTCGCATTTCCCGCCCTCAGAGGACGAAGGGCCAAAAACACCGTTAACGGTTATTTCCACGCCGAGGGGCGTGAGAGGCAGAGCTGCGCCTGCGCGAAAGCGTCCGCGAGCGAGACAGAAACAGAGCAGAGAACGCGAGCCCGGAGGCAAAGGTGGGCGGAGCGTGAGAGCAGAAGGGGCGTGGCCCGCCGGGGACGGGGCGCGACTTCGCGCTTTCTGCCTCGCCCTCTTCTCTTCGGCCTTTTTGTCCCCGCCCACCGCCCGTGGCGCCCCGGTAGCGGAAGTGCCCCTCTTGAGGGGGAAGGAAGGAGGGAGGGAGGGAAGGAAGGAGGGAGTCAGTCGCTTCCGGGTGGTGCTGGCGGCGGGGGGCAGAGCGGCGACGCGGCGTCGGCCGGGGGGAAGGGTGGCCCTCGGGCCCGCACCGAGCTCCCCCTCCGGCGGACCCGCCATGTGAGGAGACCCCCGACGCCCCCTCAGGTGCGAGCAGGGGTGGGGAGGGGGTCTTCCCTTAGCTTCTCCCGAGGGGGGCTGGGCGGGAGTCTTTAACCCTGCCCGGCTGAGGGGGGGGGGTTTCCTTAATATGGGGCCTGGGAAGAGTGGGGCGAAGGAGGGTCTGTAAGGGTTGCCCTATATAGGGCTCTCCCTTCAGCGAGCACAGGGGGAGGGGGTGGGTGTTTATGGGGACCCCTCCCGTGTGTCTGGATAGGGATTTTGACTCAAACCTACAAGGTAGGTCAGCTTTTACGGCTGCGGGATTTCTCTCAGGAGTGGGGCTGGAGAGGGCCGAGTGAAGGAGGGTCTGAGGTTGCCCTAAATAGGGACCTCCCTTTTGGAGACACTGGGGGGGGGGATGTGGAGGGTGTGTGGATGGAGATCACTCTCCTTTTCCTTGGGAAGGTGTTTGTTTTTTGGCCAACCCTGTAAGGTGGGTCGGTTTTGGGGAGGTTGGGGTGAGTGAGGGTTTTTGTGGTGCCTTTTGCAAGGATCGTCCAGAGAGGGTGGGAAACCTAATACGTACAAATTTCCTGTCACACATTTGCTGTTGAAGAAGGACTTGGTGTTCCTGGTTTGAAGCCCTGCAACTCACGGGTTGACTCTTGAGTTAGCCACTTCCTGTTATAGATTAACCTGTTCTTTTGTGAGGGAAAAGAGTCGGGGAGACAGCTGCCTTGAGCTCACAGAGGAAAGGTAGATTTAAAATATAAGTATGGGTTTATATATATGTACCTGCAAGAGAGTCACTGTGGTGAAGGGAATAGAGTGTCAGACTAGGAGACCTGGGTTCAAATCCTCCCATGGCCATGGAACCTTGTGGGTGGAGCAACAATAAAGTATTCCTTGAACATTTCCTGTATCTTAAAAGCCTTGTTAGAGTCACCGTTAAGTCAGAAATAATTTGTGTGTACATGGTAATGCGTGCTCATGCATGCAAGAGAAACCTATGAAATATGTAAGGCTGTGGGAGAATGACGTCTGAGGGGAAAAGAAGAAATGGAGCTGGCACTAATTTTTGTTTTTATTTTTGAAAAATCACTGCTTCTAGTGACATCATCAGCCTTATTCTGCAAAAATTATTCAACAACAGGACTCCAGTCACTGGGTGGTATATGAGCTCTGGATTGGTCATGCTTGGTGCCTCAGGATACAAAGGAAACCATTGTTAGATAGAGAGCTACAGTATGGATGGTATGTGGCCTCTGTGTTAGGCTAGATTCTCTCTTTTCAAGTATTAGTGGTTGTCATAGAACACAAACATGCTTGGCGTGTTCAATCCGTAACATTTCTATCCAGTTTAAGAGTCTTGGTTATTATCACCATGGAAGATGCTCTGGACCACTTTTGCCGGTGGGATATTATGCTATCCAGATCAGTGGGCTGCTTTGATATGAGGCAGCATCCTTGATTTATACAGTATAAGTTTTGCAACCTATTGGGAAGAAACAAAGTTCTGCGGACATCATGCTCTCTAGTTGCTGGGCAACACCTAAAATATGGACTGAGCCGGGGTAGGAAGGGGTGTTACAGACATGTGGTGGTGCAAGCACGTGGTAGGTGTAAATCCCAGGGCAGGGTCTGCCAAAGGAATGAGCAAATGGGTTTGAGAAGCAGCTGGCAACAGTGCAATTAATTTTGCTCCCACTGCAACTGACCTCACATGTGTCCTCCTGCAATGTGTCTTGTGCTAAATCCCCACTTGCGCCTTGTTCTGCTCTCCTGCCGAAACATTGAGCCTATAATTTCATTTTGTGTACTTAGTATAATTTTAGGCTCTCAAGTGGGAAGGATGTTGTTTTGAAAAACAACACCCCATTTATAAATAGCACGTCTTTGAGTGGGAGTCTGTCCGTTATTTTCATGACGTGCCCCAAGATGAGATTCCTCACTTTTATAGCAACCCAAAGTTTACAGTGCTTGCTTTTTTGGTATATGGTATTTGGTATTAGCAACATGCTTATGGCTCAGTTTCCTCAGACCATAATGTTTCATGGCATATCCTTCAGTGGCCAGAATCAATAGGTCACACCAGGAAGCAGGTAAAACTGCAGTCAGTCAGTTTTGTGTGGTGTTTTTTTTTCAGCTGCTGAAGAGACACACACGTAATCCATGCCATGAGGTGACCAGTCTGTCTTTTATTATGCATATCTCCTTTTAATTTATAGCAGGTTTTATGCATTCCAGTAAATCTGGGGGGAAAGTTCATTACCTGCCTTGACTTCATGTATCTATGGTAATAATTTGTTCCATATTGATAGCCTGAAAACAAGAAAAGGAGGGGGGGGGGACTGGTTGCACATCACTCTGCTTGGGTGTCTGGAAGGGATTCTTTCTCCCAGGGATGGTGAAGCAAATGAATATTTAAATGTGTTTTGGTTTATGGGATGTGTGAGGAATAGCCCTTCAGATATTGTTGGACTACAACTCTCATCAGTCTTAGACACCAAAAACAACAATGAGGAGTGATCCCCTAGTTCAGTGGTTCCCAACCTTGGGTCCCCAAATGTTCTTGGACTACAGTTTCCATAAATCATGGGGAGCACAGCTAGTGGCGAAGTCTTCCGGGAGTTTTAGTCCAAGAACATCTGGGGACCCAGATGGGGGAATCACTGCCCTAGTTTATAGCCTCACTTTTGTGTGGAGGTGTTGGGACCCAATAGATTATCTGGTTGCTAGATCAGAGCTGGGTCAAAGGTAAAATAAAACCTACTGGTAGATGATATGCAGTGGAGTGTGGAGGGTTGCTGACTTCTGACAAATGTTTAACAGGGCAAAACTAAAAATACTCTTCCCTTGAGCCACTATTTTACAGCTGAGTCCAGTTGGTGGGCTTTAGGGTTCTGGTATATACAGCTTAGACAATATCTTAGAACTGCAGAGCTGGAAGGGACCCTGTGAATCATCAAGTCCACCCCCTGTCAAGGAGGCCCAGGGGGGGAATCAAACTCCCAACCTCTGCCTCCATAGCCAGAGATCTAAACCACTGAGCTATACAGCAGTTCAGTATCAAAACCGAGTTAGCTTTTGCAAGGCAGAAGTCTTGTGCACCCTTGTGTTGTTTTTTTTTGCAAGTGATGTTTGCTCATTGGTAAAAGGTGAGCTGTTAAATAAAATAAGGGTGCATCTGTTCAAGGCTGCCTTATCTACTGTGTGTAGTTATTTGTTGATACTCTCTCTGCAAGACCAAAAGAGGGTTCTGTTGAATGCAGCAAGGTGCCTTAAATAATGTTTTGCCCCTGTTGGTAGTTTGTTCACTGGGGAGCAGTGCTATGGTCAGGATTGTGGGCGTTGAATCTAAGACTTTTGAGGGGAGCAAAGACTCACTCTCCCGTGCCTTAAGGCTTGGAGGATAATTCTGTTCAAGTGTAAAACTTGGATTCACAGAATCAGTTTTCAAGCAGTGACTTCATCACCTCTCATCTTTCCTTCCCCAAAGGAAGAAGGACTTGTGAGGGTCATTTACATGGATTTAAATGGTTCACTGCAGCTATGTGATAAACATAGCAAGTGAACTTACAGTGAGCAATCTGGAGCAAGCATTGACAGATGACCACATTGCACTTGTGTGTTGTAACTCTCCTTGGACAGTGCTTGGTGTGGTAAGAGAGCTTGGGTGGTGGTATCGCTGGCAGGACACAGAACTGGATGGAGTCTAGATGGAGGGATACCATGTGGGTCAGCCTGTCAAATTCCCATCTCCTTTTTCAAACCACATGTTAAAGCATAGTTGGGTTTGACAAAGAATGTTTGCGCCCCAAAACCTGCACAGGATTTGGGGCAGCCGGATTCCAGATGGGGGGATGGACATGCACACACACACATGCATAAATCTTCAGGGGGGAAAACAGCTGGGGGATGGTGGAGGTGGGGTGCAGCGGGGCTGAGCACCTTCCGCAGCCACAGAATGCTGATTGACAAATGGTGGAAGTGGGATGGAAGGGGAAAGGGGGTGGAGTGTTCAGAGCATTGTACACTGCAACATTGTGTTGCAGTTCCTATTCTTCTGGTTTAATGGCTTTCACAACATGTCAGACAAAAGAGTGTTAGCTTTTTAAATGGGCAAATTTTCATTTCTTTCTTTCTTTAAGGAGAGTAGACTTGGGAAATATTTGCCTCTTCCTGTCACTCTTCAAACAAACTACAAAGTGAAATGAGCTAATTATTTTATTTCTAATTATCTGGCTTGGAAAGCTGAGAGCTCCTAAGCCCCATGGCCCTCAAGGGAGACTTCCACCCATACTTGACTCATTCTTGGTTTTAAAATTGACAGGCCCGTTCTCCTACTCTGTTGAAGGTTTCATAATACTGCAGAACACTGCAAACCGTATAAATCCTTAATCCTTCCTGGCTTTAACTAAGCTAGGAAATTATCTTTTCTTTTTTTATTTGGTCATAGTAATATCTAAAAATAAATTGACTTTCAGTCTACCTCCTAAAATCTTTTCCTAAATGGTGGTGTTGATTTCTTGATGAAGTCAGTGTACAGTGTAGATTGTACAAGGGCTTGGAGGGCCATGTTTTTGCCCCTGGGTGCTGTCCGCTGATTGTACCAGGCTGTAAGTGGCCAAAACAGAGGAGAGGGAAATTAAACCATCCACTTCTGGTTTTATTATGGCAAGCTTTTGGGGAGTCCTGTGCCCTCACCCATACAAGAAATATTGCTCTGGGATGTTTTCAGGAACTTTCAGGGAGGGGGTGGGTGGGTGTTTTTTAGGGGGGGGGGGAAGAAATCTGGCTGGGTACATGTAGGGAAGGTTTGCACACAGGTCTGGGGTGCCTTAGGAGCCCATTGATGGCTCACGGGCCACATTTTATCTGTCGTACTATATGGAAGCTGCTGTCATGAGGCTCTCCCGCCATCACAATCGCCCTACATTTCTGTTCCTACTCCTGTCGCATTGCATATTACAAAAAGAGAACAAATCCACCAAAAAAAAAGCTTCCATATTGATCATATTCTGACAAAAGGAGAAAATGTGCATAACTTAACTCTTACTGCACAGTTTGCATTTCTGAGGCTTAAGTATGGAATGTGGATTTTTAAGAAAAGCGGCTATTTGAGTGTAATAATTCAGCCTTTTTGCTATTACAGCTAGTATGAATAACTCTGGTCTTTGTGCATCGACTGTGAAACTGTTGTATACCTTTGGGGATCATGTACATTTGCCTCTAATTCCTGGGCCGCCAGATGGTTCTGACACCACATGGCCTTCAATGGGGACAGTAGCTAACTCTGCAAGATGGTGTCTATGCATTCATCATGTAAATCTATTTGACTTGCATTCTGGATTTCTCACCCTCTTCCCCCTCCTCCTTTCTCTGTGTGTATGAGGCCAATCCGTTTCTATGTGCCATATGGACTAACCATATAAGATATTTAAAAACCACTCTAATAAATGTATTCTTGAAGGCACTCTAATAAACATCAGAAGAAAAGCGATAAGACTTATGCTCGCCCTGTTGCCTGGCGGGGCCAAAACGAAAGAAAATGTACTGAGCAACGAGGGACCACGCCGCTTTGTTCTTTCCCGAGGAGGCCCAACTTGGACATGATCGATTTAATTTTTCCATTAGTAAGAAAAAGCTGTGTATTAGCAGTAAAATAGGCTTTATAACACCAGCTCTACGCTTTCTCGAGTACAGACCTGCTGAGGAATAGATTTCTGACAGCTTAGTTAATCAGTTTGACAAGATGGCTGTGTTTTCACTGATATCCATAATCTTCTCTTTGCCATTTGTAGTGATTTTTGAGCTCTTGCGCAGCAGAACTCGACGAAAAGCTGCTCGGGTCATCTAGCAGCCGAGAACAGGTGAAGAGAGAGGACATCATGTAGGTGTTTTCTGTTCTGGCTGAAAAGAAAGCATTGTTGCTTATAAATGTGTATTTCTGTTCTGTTTGTTTTGTAGTCAGACCCTTCATGCAACAATGTATGTGAAATATCTGCTTTTCCTGACACTGTTTCTCCCCCCTTCAAGTCTTTTTGTTTACCTCGTTTTTAAGTTTCTGCCCCTTTATGTGTGGCCATGATTTCCAGATGTTAGACTCCGGTTCTCATAATCAGTGTTGTAGTTCTAACAGCGGCTGGAAACCAGGATCTGTGGGCAAAAAACTGGGTTTCCTAGTGCTATTGGCCTGTCTTAGCCTGTTTGATTATACTGCATCTCCTCTGGTGCTGTCTCTGGCCTAGTTCTAACACTGTGCGCCTGTATCGTTATAGACCAGGGCTTCCCAACCTTGGGTCCCCAGATGTTCTTGGACTATAACTCCCAGAAATCATAGCCAGCACAGCTGGCGGTAAAGGCTTCTGGAACTTTAGTCCCAGAACATCTTGGGACCCAAGGTGGGGAACCATTGTTATAGACCAACCAAGCCGACAAGCTACATATGGTGACTACAAGAGCCTTCAGAAACAGATGATATGTGTGATACCTCCCAGGTCAGGATCTGTCCTTTATTAAGGCAGTCAGTCAGAAGGAGTCGAAGAAGGAAGGGAAATGAAGGAAGAAATCGATCCACTTGAATCACTGACCGTTTATAATAGCCTTACACCAGTTAGATTCCGCATCGATTTCAAGGTTCTAATGATTACATATAAAGCCCTAAACGGTTTAGGACCTCGATACCTGTCAGAGCTCCTTCTTCCACCTAGTTCTACCCGTGTCACTCGTTCTAGCCAGACTGGGCAGCTGAGGGGCTTAACTCCGAGAGAGGCCTGGAACGAAAAAACTAGAAACCAGGCCTTCTCGGTGGTGGCTCCTCACCTTTGGAACATCCTCCCTTCTGAGATCCGCCTGGCTCCCTCGCTGGGAGTTTTAAAGAGTAAACTGAAGACCTGGCTCTTTAGGCAGGCCTTCCCTCCTGCCACTACTTAATTTTTCCTCTGGTTTTTGGCTTGGTTTAGTCTTTTTATTGATGATTTTAATTTTATTGCCTTTTTGGACTGTAAACCGCCCAGAGTAGATTCATCTAGATGGGCGGTATAAAAACCAAATAAATAAATAGCTTTTCCTCAATTGGTGAGCCTTCCAGAGGTTTTGGACTACAAATCCCAGTGTTCCTGAGCACTAGCTTGCTGACTGGGACTTATAGGTGTTGGTGTCGAGAACACCTGGAGGCCAACAGCAGGGAAGGCCATTTTCTAATATCCCAGAAAAGCAAACAGGATATTGGGGGAATAATGGAAGGTTAACAAAAATTATCCCTGTGGGGTTGTAGGAGGAGATGTATTCAGCATTCGAGTGGAGAAATTCAGAGCTAACGGCCAAATTCTGAAACCATTAGCACTGCGTAGGAGAGAAGAGAAGTTTTATTCCTCTGGGGTTCTGAATCAGCAGCACAAGGCTGCCTGTGCATACATACTGAAGTGTAAGGGTATACAACCATTTATGTCAGATATAATTCTTTCCGACAAGAAATAGTTAAAATTACACCATCTAGCAAGTAACTTTTATAGCTCTTTCTCTACAATTGATATTTGATGTGCAAAATAGCGTACACTGAGTTACATCTAGCAAGGTTCACTAAGGAACAGTTGACAAATCCTATCTCGGTGCCACAAAAGGAAGGAACCTCGGTGTGTTGCAAGACCTGTCCGTAATCTTCTGCCTGCTAATGTTGCATGACATGCTGGTTTACATCAGCATTACTTGGGATCAGCAGTCTTGCTTAAGATATACTTTCAAATTCTGTTTACTTGCAGGTTCAGCTCTGTGCGCTTATGTTTCTCCTGTGGTTTTCAGTGGCTTAATTCCAAAGTTATTTGGATGAGAAGCTTAACTTAGCTGATAAGTTCAAGTGCTAGTATTTCTAGATCTGAAACAACTAACTCTTAATATTTTTCACACGGCATCCTTGCTATCTAATTCTAGATACTCACAAAGCAACCTGTTGTAGGTCAAGTCAAGTCAACCTGATATCTGTCTTTGCACATGGAAGAGAACCAATGTGGTGTTGTGCTTAGAGTGTTGGGACTAAGATTTTTGCAAATTCAGTTTCTATTCCTTGTTGAGCCTAGGGAGACTCTGTGGCTCTCAAGCTCACTTACTTCACAAGGTTGTTAGAAGCATAAATTGGAGAGGACAGATAGCCATTCTCCCCATCCTGAGCTCATTGTGGCCAAAGTGGACTATAAATGAAACAGAGAAAGATATTAATAATGCCACCTTTCCCTATTACTACAAGGTGGTTTACACTTTCAGATGTTTTCAAAAGCTGTTTTGCTGCCTGTAAAATAATCGTTCTCTATCCCGTACGTTTTCGTTCTCATCAACTTGCAGATCATATGCAGTTCAAATGTCAAAGCTGCATTCATGCCGAGGCGCCGCTTGCTATTTTCGAAGCTGTGTCCTGCATTTTAAGTTCTGATGTATTTAAAAAAACAAAACAAAACACCTCCCACTTTTTCTGCCCTGTTGCAGGTTAAGCTTTATGGCAGAAGTCATGGACAGCAGCAATTTCATCCAGTTTGATGTTCCCGAGTACAGCAACACCGTCCTGAGCCAGCTGAACGAGCTTCGCCTGCAGGGGAAGCTTTGTGACATCATCGTGCATATTCAGGGTCAGCCGTTCAGAGCTCACAAAGCCGTTCTAGCTGCCAGTTCTCCATATTTCCGTGACCATTCAGCGTTGAGTACCATGAGCGGCCTGTCGATATCGGTCATCAAAAACCCCAGCGTCTTTGAGCAGCTGCTTTCTTTTTGTTACACTGGAAAGATGTCCTTGCAGCTAAAGGATGTGGTCAGTTTCTTAACGGCCGCTAGCTTCTTGCAGATGCAATGCATCATTGACAAGTGCACCCAGATACTGGAAAGCATCCACTCGAAGATCAGCGTCGGCGAGGTCGACTCCGTTACTGTCGGTGCCGACGACGCTCCCGAACACCACAACGGAGTGAAAGACGACAGTTATTTTGCCAACCCGGTCGAGATCTCCCCTCCTTACTGCTCTCAGGGGCGGCAGCCCGCTTCAGCCGGCGATCTGAGAATGGAGACGACGCCAACCAAGGCTCTGCGCAGCCGTCTGCAGGAGGAAGGCCACTCGGACCGGGGAAGTAGCGGGAGCGTTTCGGAATACGAGGTTCAGATCGAAAGCGAGCACGACCAAGGGGACTTGGTAGTCAGAGAGAGCCCGGCTGCAGAGGTAAAAGTGAAAATGGAAAAGTCCGACCGGCCCAGCTGCTCCGATAGCTCTTCGCTCGGTGATGATGGCTACCACACGGAAATGGTGGACGGCGAACAAGTCGTGGCCGTGAATGTGGGCTCCTACAGCTCGGTGTTGCAGAATGCTTACTCGTATTCTCACGGCGCGTCCCAGGCGGCTGGCCTCTCCGAAACCTTTGAGAGCCTGAGGAACTCAAGTGGTTCGCGATCGATACTGGGTTCGTTCAGAGGCCGTGGGCGTCAGAAACGGGTCTCCGCCAGCCACCTGCATAGCGATCTTTCAGGCCTGGTGCAAGGAGCCGACGCCGAAGCCGTTGGAGGTCACGCGGGGTACGAAAGCAGCCCGCGGGAGAGGAATTCAAGAGGCCACTGGTACGCGTACAGTGAAAGGCTAATCTGTATATACTGCGGGAAGTCTTTCAACCAGAAAGGGAGCCTGGACCGGCACATGAGGTTACATATGGGGATCACCCCCTTTGTGTGCAAGTACTGTGGGAAAAAATACACCCGCAAGGACCAGCTGGAATACCACATCCGTGGCCACACAGACGACAAGCCTTTCCGCTGTGAGGTCTGTGGGAAGTGTTTTCCTTTTCAGGGCACCTTAAACCAGCACCTGAGAAAGAATCATCCCGGGGTGGCAGAAATACGAAGCCGGGTGGAGTCTCCAGAAAGAACAGAAGCCTATATGGAGCAGAGAGAAGATGATGCCTCAGCCCCGGAAACGCTGGATTACAGCATGGACGTGCACACGTCCGATTAAAAAGCTTCTCAGTGCAACCCAAACAAAGCACACCGATCAATGCATTTCCTCCGTGTCCCTTTCTATCATTTTTATTTTTATTTTGCAAGCGTTTGTAATAGCGTTGTGATTTTTCCAGGGAGGGCGGGAAGCGTTCATTATCATTTTTGCAGATCTTGTGGGTGTTGTTTCTGGACAGAAGGCTGCTGCTTTGTTTTGAAGGAAGTAGGGTTAGTGTTGCTCTTGAAAGATTTTTATATCAAGGGCAGAGTATTCTAGAAATGATGCACTTCGTGGTGGGGGTGGCTCTGATGGTGAAAAAGGTGCTAAAATAAGACAGGTATTATTGGCGGATACACCAGGACAGAGTATTTCTCTCACACTGTCCTTTATGCATCGCAATCCTATTACACGTTTACTTTGGGAGTTAAGTCCCACTGAGTTCAGTAGGATTTAAGGCCGAGACAGCGTGCTAGGATTGCAGCCGTAACCAAACAGAAGTCGTGTTAGAAGGTTATACATGCTTCCCAGTGGGCCCCCCCTTCGTGTGTCATGCTAAGTGGTGGGTTTGGGTGGGGCTTTGTTTTCTTTTGTTTTTGAAGTAACTATTTTGATATCCTTGAATTTTATATAATATATATATTATATATAAACCTATATTAAATGCTCACTTTTTCTCTTCTGGTTGAGGGTGAATGTAGAAATACCTTAAGTGGAAAGAGGAAGGAAGAAGACCTTTCTACAAGGCCTTCATCTCGTAACCCTCTTTTTAGGTTGGTGGGGGTGTTTCACGAAGTTTTGCTGCTTTTCTTCCATGTTCAGATCTTGTGTCTCAAAGGGAACAGAGCTTATTTCAAAATAATTTCTGCTCCGTAACATACATAAACCAAATGCCATAAACATATTAAGTTACAGTTGGGGAATCTCTTACGGATTATTATTATTATTATTATAATTTTCCATTTTGTCTTTAGGACAAACTGGACAACGTGTGGTGCTGACCCCCCCCTTTTATTTTTTAATGAAAAACATATTGTCATACGCGCCATCCCAAAAGTAGCATTGTGCTTTTAAATGTTTTTACTTGTCCTCAGAATCTCTACCTTCATATCGTACTGTAGAAACATACCAGGTAAATCTTACTTTAATCACTCTGAATATAGCAAAATCTACAATATTTCAGGACAGTGTTCCGGTGGATCTCGTCCAGAGAGCTCCTTTTCAGGTGCACCGTAACTTCCTAGTTACCATTTTCCAGTGAAGCTGAAGCACTTGTGTTTTTACTTTTTGTAATGATACTATATGGGAATTATGAGCAATATCTCCTATCATATTAGAGAAGCTTTTTGTTTTGTATTTTTGGCTTCTCCATCATTTAGTGGTTTTTCAGTATTTGGTTGTTGTTAAAATGCCAACAAACATCTTCAAGTGGAACCATGTTTACTCTCCTCCAGATATTTGGTATTTTTCTAATGTGGTGCTAACTTTTTTTCTCTTCGGTCAGTATAGCACAGAAAATGTGAAACCTTAGCAGTAGGGGGAAAAAAATCCCGTATCTTTCCAGTTAAGCTTTTATTTGCCAGGACCCAGACCTCAGAAAGCGTGAACTGGCAAACGTTACTGTATAAAAACTCTACTTCCTGTCTTCTCCCACCCCCCACCCCCGTTGTGTTCAAGCATATACTTAGATGATATATTTAGGCTTGTTGAATGTGATCGCTGGGATAGGAACTGTGGAGTGGGGCAAGCATTTGCTCGGTGAGAAAGATGCTCTGATCTGTTCTGGCTGTATTGCCGCTGTCCAGTTTCAGCTCCTAGCGTGGATGACCTGAGTCTGGCACTCTTGTAGCGGCGACAGGATTTCTTGGCTGGGTTGAACAGACACAGCAGTGCAGAAGTTTGGCATCAAAATGACAGTGATGCAGGAAAGGGGATTCGGATTCTCTTTGCTTGGCTTTATTAGGTTGGAGGTGGAACCTTGGGGAGTTCCAGGTTGTCTTTGGTCAGACATTTGGGCTAATTACTCCCTCCAAGTCCCACACTGTTCCTACTCAAGCAGACTTTATTTTTCCCTCGCAGAAAGCAGGGCCGAGTGAAACAGAGCCCGGGAATCCATTTAAACCTCTGCCCGATGAGGATCGTGCGAATGTGTGGGTGTTTTGCTGACCTCTCGCCCATTTATTTATATATGTTTAAACGACGACACTTTGAATCTGAGCCTTGGCTTTTAATTCTCGTATGATTCCCTGAGATTCTCACGACTGTGAATTTTAACCTGGAAGCACATCGCTTTTCCTCTGTGGGATGTCCTAAGCTTTTCGTCAAAATCCTCATTCTCTTTTGTGGGTTTTCCGGGTTTTTGAACACTGAAAACACAGCTGTGGTTCTACTGCAGATGGGTGATTAACCTATGCTAACAAGAGCTTGTGAACATCCATATAAAGTATTCTGGGATGCAGTCAACTTGTACAATGAATGACCCACCCATCCCCTAGTTTTCCTTTTCCAAACCGTTGGTAAAGATGAACGCTTGTGGGGGGTTTTTGAAGGCTTACGGCTTTGTTTGACACATTGATGATTCTAGTCATCCTGAAAAATAGATGTTTGCCGTATATATAGACTGAGCTTTTCGTTACTGTGACAAAACTCCATCATGTTGCTCCATTTACAGTAAAACAGGTTTTCTTGATAGGGGTTTAGCTAAACTTGGGTGTGTAATCAGCCTTTTCATCCTAAGACTGCCTAAGATTCTTTCTGCCTCCTCCAAGAGTCTCTGATACTTGTCGTTTCCGCTGCTAGAAGCTCAGAGACCGGGATCCCAAGGGCCATCCATGCACAGTGCTGTACGCGTGCAGGAAGCCTTTTCCGGCTGCTTGTCTCCTCTGCAGCTGTTCGTTTCCTCTTCCGATCCAATCCTGGAGGCTCGGAGACCTCGCCAGGGTGGTGTGCAATGTAGCGTACAAGCGGCACAGATGGACCAGGCAGGGCAGAATTAGTGATACTCTTCCATCATGCACTGGAGGAGATTTTTTGGGGCCCTTGCCCATCAGTGTGCACCAAGGGGGGAAAGTTGCATCTCTTGTTGATTTTACTTTCTTTAACACGCGTTAAGAGAGACGTGAGTTTTATTGAACTTTTGCTTAAGTAGTGAAACACTTTTGCTTGCATTTTGGAGACCGCCCCCCCCCCTCCCCAGAGTGCAGAGTTAAATTGGACCCTTTCTGGTGGAGGTGTGCTGCAGTGCCTTTTCAGCCCCTTGGTTTTCTCCATAGCGGTATGAAGTCACGACAGAAGGGAGGGTCAATAAGCGTTGTGTTCCTTGGCTTCTTGCCCCTGTGTCAGTCTTAAACATGATTTTCAATATGGCTCTTCTTAATCTGTAAACTTGTTTGAGCTGGTTTGAGTTTACCAAAGAGTGACTTATCCAAATTCCTACATCATTTTGATTGTACAGGTTTCAGGTTCAGGCTTCAGGTTCAAAACATTGCAACAGGACTGTTAAAACAGCCTAGGAGTTAATCACTCTGAGGACATCGGCCTCAAGAGGTGTTGTTTTTTGTTTTTTTGTTTTTTAAATTCTATGTATGCTTACTTGTGTCAGTATTTTATTTATCCTTCCCTACTGCCTACTGGAGTTAAAAATTATCAAGCCATAATATAGTACTGTAAAGATCAGAGAGCTTCATAGGAATGTGCAGGCAGCTCAGGGGTCTACTCGGGAGAAACGTCAACATGCTTATCTTCGGTTTTTGTGAGATTGAAGCATACCTAAAGGCCAGTTCACACAAGGCACAGTTCTCCTCAGGCACCATTTGGTGGCTGGACAGGATGTACATTTAAGAACTAAATTACATCGCCACCCAACCTTGGCTGTATGCTTGTATCTCATCCAGGTAGCCTCAGAGGATAGAGAATGATGGACATGGGGAGTTTACTCCCATTTTCTGTCACAGCCCCATGTCACATTCTCTGTTTCCCCCCCAGATAGCCTTGAGCTGCTGCTTCATCACAAGCATTCCCGGACGAAAGAGCAGGCTTTGATGCTGCATCCAGAGTGCACCCCACTCCGCAGAGTTAGCAACAGCAGAAGAAACCTCTTTTGCAATGATTAAACTGCAGTATTGCAGTGAAGACTCTGCTCACAACCTGAGTTCAATGCCTGCATAATTAAATTGGAAACCAGCCAGAGAGTGCTTTACACGCTATGGGGCGGTATATAAGCAGCCAGCTTTTCTTTGCTTTATCGGAGGAACTGCTTGTGAGGTTGCTGACAGAACTGCTTTGCCTTTGCATGTGAACGCACCCAAGTTTGGGTGAGGAACGGCTTGCCTAGGGGAGAGACTGTCTTGTGTGAAGTCAGCCTTACTCGTCTTCCTTGCCCTAGAGAGCTTCCACGGGCGCGTTGCGCCAGAGACTGGCAAGACGATACGTTTCAAATTTGGATGCCACAGCATCTAAAGCGTGCCTTCTCTCATCATGGTTCCATGGTAATCTTATCCATTTGAAGTTCATATCTAAGGTCTAACCAGGTCCAAAGCATGTGGCGAACCATTTTAAAAGAGTTATTCGGACGTGGACAGGGACTGTGCCGGTGGTTGTACAGGTTTGGGTTAAATACATTTCACTTAACAATAAATGCAGACATTGGGGAAATTCAGTGAGATATATGACACATTGAGTTAAAATATGTGAAATTATACAGGTTGGTTCATAATTGAGTCTCTTGATCTACCTTTTTAGCTACAGAGACAATGTGAAAAAAAAAAACCAGTTAGTCTCCTTTTTCCCCCCTTTAGATGTTTTAACCTATATACAAACTGTGAAGACAAAATTTTCTACTTTTTGCTAATGTTTGTGGTTTTAAGCAGCTGTTGGATTCCCCCCCCCTAACCAATTTATCTTCCCTACAAGTTTCTATTGAAGTTGTAAATAAACTCAGAAAATAGCTTTGTATATAAAGTGGGTTTTCTAACTAGCTAAGCGATAGAGCGCCTCACGATTGGTTCTGCATTGGAGCGTGAATGCTTTTAGTGGCAAAAAGGATACTGTTTTCTTTCACTGTTTGGCAAATTTTACTGTAAGCTGAAATCAGAGTTGCTCATCTTAAGATGAAACGTGGAATTTCCTTAGTTCCACCCTAGCCCTTCATCCATGTGCTTTCCGGCATGAGACATTGCTCGACTGGTTGTGTCTTGGTTATTTAGAACTGTTGTTGGGCGTAATGGATCTGCTTGTGGTCACATCCATACACCATAATAAGCCATGGTTTGTGTTAACTTTGGTTTGTTGTTTCAGCTACCAGCTGCACAGCCGATGAAGAGAGACCATGGTTTATGCCTCCTCCTCCATTTCTGGTTTATTTATCTTCCTCCCCTTTTGTCCACCCTGTTTGTTAAGGTAGCATGTGGAGAAGGAAGGGACAGATGTGATCGGCTGTGGTTTAAACAAGCTAGTGTTCAGAAGCCAAACACTGGTTCAGATTGTGGGTTGTGGCTGGTTACCAGTGTTGGGTTTATTTTGTCACAAAACAGATTTCAAGAAGCCGCACTTTGAGTTGTCATGATGTCTGCAAATCATTGTTCTGAAATGAGGAGGTGCAGACCTGTACCTTCCTTGGTGCAAATCCTTATGTGTGGATAAGACTGATGATATTGACTGATATGACCACATTTTAGGCTACTTATTAGGCATGGGATTTGGGGGATTTGAGAACCACCACCACCCAGAGGTCTGCAGGAATTCCCTCAATCAGACTTAAATCAAGAAACCACTTAATGAATTCAGCCTCCATCAGCCTTTTTTTTTTTTTTTGTCCTGCAGAAAAGAGAGGAGGAAATGGGTGGATGGGGCTAAACTCCATGGGAGTTGCAAGGGATTACGGGCGTGGTGATCTTTGTGCATTAGGTTCAGCACAGCAAAGGTATTAAAAAAAACCTACCAAACCCATAATCCCTTGTAGCTCCCACCCACCCATTTCCCCTATCTTCTCTGCTGGAGTCTGAATTCATTAGCTATAAATGTAAAGCATCTGCCAGAACGTTGATTTCTTGATTAAAGCCCCCAGAAGTCTCGCTGGAGGGATGAATTCCTGTAGACCTCTGGGTAGTGGAATCCACCAGTTCTGGAAATCCCTTGGCCGCTTCATCTGTGTCCCTCTCCCTTAACAGTCATTCTCAAATCAGTTTGAAAATTCAGGATTTAGAGTCACAGCTAAGCAGATGAGCTTCGCCATGGGTTAAAGTGGAAAGGGAAGACGGAACAGAACAATTGAAGTCTAAGCTTTATTTTCACACCACCTAGTGTTGTGGGTAGAGGCCAGGGAGCCACATGAAGGGCTAACATGAAGGCCATCAACCGTCTCTGAATTTGAGTATTCTCGGCCTGAACTGAATTTTCTGGACGTCTCCTAAGGTTCCCAGGCTGGATAATAGGAACACATGCAAAAGGCTTTCCTGTATTTCTGCATAGGACTAAGTTGTTCTCTGAACTAACTCTTATAGGCAAATGTACAGGAAAAATAGCAGACTTTTTTTTTTAATGCTAGGGCTGGGGAAAAGATGGTGGAACTTAGCTTTACCTTTACAGAAATGTGTATTATTTGAAATAATGTGTGTTTAGTTTACTGTGACGACTTCTTCTTCTTTTTTTCCTTTTTCTTTTTTTTTTCCTTTTTGTCATCATCTGAAGGGGGTTTCACATTGAAGCCACTGCAAAGGGACTCAAATATGCAACGCCTAATGTATTTTGTAAGGGACTTTTACCCTTGAATGGTGCTTTTAGACTGGTCAGGGTTATTTATTAAATTTTTATATATTTTAAAGTATTTGGGAATTGTGTAAAATCCTTTATATAAATATAAATATATATATATGAATCTATTTAGTTCATGAATTGTAAGCAACAGAAATACTCAGCAGCTGGACCGAAAAGTTCAGTGAAGTCATTCAGAATGTTCAGAGTTCAGCCGCCGTGCATCGCTTTCCGCAAATGTTCTTGCAGGCGTTCTGAGGCACCCCTGTTACGCTCAGACACGGATGCAGTTTTAGGCCCGTTGGCAGAACAGTGCTAAATTCGGCATCAGGGCTGAGAATGTTCTTTTCTGCCCTTTCTTGGAGGTACACTGTGCAGAATCAGGGAGAGCGTTTTCGTTTATGACCCATTTTAAAGACGCGGAGCGTGACTGTCTTACTTACCGGCGTGCCGTAGTGGTTTTCAAAACTCTGTCCTCGAGGTAGTTCTTGGATTCCTTGGAAGCTTGTGCCAAAGTCTGTGACCCCAAAGCGTTTGCCATTTCCAGTGTGCCAACCTGAAACAAGAAAGGGGGCGGGGGTTACTGCCTGGCTCTCGAGGTTCATACGCGCTCCGTATAGGTCCAAGCCAGCACCTGGCTGAACTTCGAAGGGTGTTCTAGAACAGAAGTGGGTGGCTCTCAGGCTTAGGGTTCTAGTTCTTTTAACTTAAAAAAACCAACAACTTTAAGTCTGAGATGCCCCAAGAAGAGGCAGGAACCTACGGCCATGGGGACGAGGGGGGCAACTGCCTTAGACACGTGGTGCAGGAGGGCGGTGGTGGAAGCCCCTTGGCCGCCCCTCCTGAGCCTCTCCCCATTCCCTTCCCTTGAAGGACAGAACTGTGTTTCTGCTCCACAGCCTCTCTACCTTCTAGGTTGGTCTGCCACTCTTGGGTCTGAGCGAGGGGCCTTCTCTCGTTGCATGGGTTGACGTTTGCTTGCCAGTCCAGGGGCTGCTTCCGTGCATGGAATGGAAGGAGATGCCATCTTGTCCACCCTGTCACCAGCAAACCTTCCTGGTCCAGCCCCGTGGGCACACATGGTACCTGGGAGCATGTGCAAGGCCCAGGAATTTGGGTTTGGTGCCAGAATTGAGCTGTGGTCCTTTGGCCAAGCTCCTCTCTCAACCCCCTGCTTTGTTTCAAGCAGCCCGGTGCTTTTTTTGTTTGGGAGAGGGCATAGCCTTTTCAGAATTTTCAGGATTGCTATTCTTCTCTGGCTGGCTGGATAGCTCAGTGGTGTAGGTCTCTGGCTGCGTAGCCAGAGCTTGGGGGTTTGATTCCCCCACTGGACCTCCCGGGAGAAGAGCCAGCCTGGGTGGCCTTGGGCAAGCTGCGTAGTCCCAGGGCACCCCCAGAAGGAAGAAATGGGAAACCACTTCTGAGTCTTGTCTACCTAGAAAACCCTGAAAAGGGTCGCCATAAGTCAGAATTAACTTGATGCCACATTATTATTTTCATTATTATTATTATTAATATCTAACGGAGTTGGGAGCATTTGTTGATCTACTGGAAATCACCATGTATCTCCCAGCAGAACTTGATCTGGCCTTCTTTTTTTTCTGACAAGCTTCAGAATCCAAGTCTGATGTGGGAAAACAAGCTTCAGGGGTTAGACAGATTGAAAACCACTGGCATGCTGAGAAATCGGTCTTTGGACTTTGCTGAAGGCTTGTTTACACATTGTTTGAGTGGAAGAGAAACTCATGACTGGTGTGCATGACATAGCTGCATTTGCTTTACCAGAAAATTGTATTTTTAAGTCAACTTTCTATCGTTTCTGAATAGCCTTTGTTTTCCTCATAAATATTTGAACACTTTGAATGACTTACCTCAATGTCACTACCTTGCAATATTAAACCGGTAACCTCACAAACTCCACACTTCATCATCATATGAAGTAAATGAAGCTAGCTAAAGCGGATGCTGTTAAAAGCAACTAACTTGCCATTAAGGATTATTTTATAGCATGAAATATTTTAGAATATTTATTCAAATGATATTTTACTCTTGTACTCAGATTTTTTTTTGTTTCTAGATTTTGTGACATGGATATTTCAGTGCTGCTTTATTTTATTCTGATGAATTTCTCGTTTCTTGCTTGTAAATTGCCTTTTTTATGGTATAAATAAAGTCAATGGGATTTGCTGTTTATAAATTAAAATGCTTCTAAAGCACACTGTTTGTCTCTGCCTTCTGAGTTTGTTTGTTTGTTGACGGGACCAATATCAGTGGTTTGGCATCGCTGCTCCTGACATGGATTAAAGTTAAACCATATAGATTGTAAAATTTGGGGTTCTTCAGAAGTTGAGTCCTAGCTTCCTGGAGGGGCACAGGTTCCTTATATTGAGGTCTTTGACCAGCTACATAGCAGTCCTGCGTAGATATCCCAGGGAGCAAAACTCACTAAGGCTGGTTGGACTTACTTCTGAATAAACATGCACAGGATTGCAGTGTAAATGAAGGTCAACAGAGGGGAAATCCTGGCTGCTCAACACCTCTTTCCAATATTAAAAAAACTATCTGTTGGTAGACTTACCAAATCTGAGAATTTGCCCTGGTTTTATGAAAACCTAATATTACAAGTAATATTACTAGCTTTTGCACACCTAGACCGAAGTTACTGATACCATTGTTACTCAAAATATATAAGTGTTTTCTTAACTGCAGCCTTTGGAACAGAGGAAAATTCAGTTTACTTTCTGTGATGCCAGTGTTTTCATGGACCACAGTTTTCACCACTGTCCGTAAAGTAATTCGCCACCAGTGTTGCCACAAGGATGAGCCTTGTTAATTCGAACTGGAAATTCCACCAAGCGGTTCAACCCCTCTGGAACGCTGGTTGGTGGCCTCATTAAGCCATGTTTTTGTCTAGCACTGTCTCCAACCCTTTGGACCCGAGCGAATGAAGGATGATAGCCTTCAAGCTTCGGATAAGGTCCTTTTTCCCCACCAATCCCACCGATGGTAGTGTGTGAAGATGGGGAAATGATGCATATTTATCTACCCGCAACCATCCCTTGGACTCTGCTGCCTTAACTGATAACTTTGTGGTAAGCCCAGCCTCGGTTGCTGTATGAAGTTTATTTCCGGATATGCTGTTTACAGTTCATGGGATTACTCAACATCCATGAGTTTGCAGACATTGGTGAATAATAAAAAGGCAGCAACAACACTTGCCATTGTGTGTGTTTTGTCTTTGAGCCACACGTGTTTCCTTGTTTTCCTTCCTCTGCCCAGGATTATTTTTTTATTTATTTATTTATTAGATTTCTATCCCGCCCTCCTAGACAATGTCTACTCAGGGCGGCGTACAATAAAAACATGTCGCAGGACTGCTTGCCAACTCTGTGGTTCACTTTTGCCACTGTCGTGACGACTAGCCACTGACAGACCTAAGCTAGCATGGATTTCTCCTTTTAAAAAATTATTTGTTTGTTTGTTTGTTTGTTTTATTGATAGGCCGCCTTTCTCCCGATAAGGGGGACCCAAGGCGGCTCACAATATTAAGACTGGAATTAAAAACACAGTAAGTTAAAAATTGAAAAACCGCCATTAAACTGTACGTTAATTAAAATGCGATTGAATAATTAAGAGCAAGTAAACTTTAACAACTATCTTAACTTGGAAAAGGCATCCAGGGACTTAAAAACCATCTAATGCACCAGCTGCTACCACCATGGGTGCCAGGGAATTCCATGAAATGTGACTTGTGTTATTTGAAGAAATGGCTCTTCTCTCAGCCCCATATTTTCTCTAAATCACGGTTGGGGAATCGGTGGTTTCCCAGATGTGGGACTTCGATTCCTATCAGCCACAGCTGCGGATAAGATTGGTGGGGTTTAGCAGTCCAACAGCGTCTGATGTCTGCCCCACAGGAGGCCAGGCTGGCCCCATCTTTGTTGTCCTTCCATAAGCAGACCAAAACCTTTCTCTTCAGGAAGGATTTCCCTCGGTGACCGGCTGTCCGAGTGGGGTTTCAAAATGGAGAGCTATGCCTCTGTTGCTTTAAATGTGTTTTTCAGTGTTGATTTTTACCATTTTGAGTATGGTATTTGCTTGATTTTTTAAAATGTTCGTATTTTTAAAAATATTTTGGGCTTTTTTAAAATATTTGTATGCTTACTGGTTTGTTTGTTTTTTACTGTTTTAAATGTGGTCTTTTCATGAGGGAAGCTGCCTTGGGTCGTTTTTTAAGGGGAAAGAAGGGAGGGTAAAAATATTTTAAATCAATCAATTTTCAGTTGCCCACACTTGCTCTAAACTAAATTCCCAAAAAGGTGTTTTTTTCCTCAGCCTTCTCCAAGAGCTGGCTGCTTTTTGAGGGTATTGTAGTCTAATGCGTCTGGAGTATAGCTGGTTGGGGAAGGCTGTTTTATTTAGCTGTTCCTCAAAGGAAAAGTGTTCCACATTACAGATGAGGACGAATAAAAAAAATGGCGATTCGTTTTGATCTGTTATTTGTCAAGGTTAACGGATCAACGAATACATGTAAGCACTTACTACCACTTTCAGAAAAACCTGTGAAATGTGATGCTAGCAGTCCGCACGAACTCATCCCCCCCACCACCACGAAGATGCTCAGATTTCAACTGAGATGTTGTTGATTTTACTTAGTTGAACGCACCCTCTGATGTGGTCCTGTACCCCCGGCTGACTCCAGAAGTCCTTCAAATCCTTCCAGATTTGCTTTGTTCAGCAGGAGCATCCCACCTTAAGGACAGCTAACTCCTGGAGTAAAACAGCAATAGGAAAATGGTTCCTGCAAAACCATGCATTCATTCTCAAAGGAGTTTAAAACAAAATACAGTACAGCAGCAAACTAAGCGTGCAGCTGCCGTTTTGTACCACCCTCTGTTGAATGCCAACTACATGCCAAGTTAATAGCCTGCAGCTGGTGGAATATCAGTCCAGAGGCTGTAAGTTTTCTGGTTTTGCAACACCAGATTTACCGCGTAGAAAAATTTGGATGCCGTGACCCTTTACAAGTTGTACAGTTGCACCAACTTGCATAAATTGGCTCCTTATTCCCAAGGCACCCTGCAGAAGGCGGGGAGGGGAGACCCCTTCTGAGTCTTCTCTACCTGGAAAACCCTGAAAAGGGTCGCCGTAAGTCAGAATCGACTTGACGGCACAGGATGATGATTTAAAAATTGCCAAGGAAACATTGTACGACACTGGTACGATGGTAACCTTGTGCCGTCCAGCGGTCTGGACTGGATCTGGACTTCAAACTGGGTTCAGAAATATGCCATAGGTCAGGATGAAGAAAAAAAAATGCTGCCGGCTGATTTCAGACATCTGCCAACAGAAGAGTTAAGAGCAGCTTTACCTGTTGTCTTTCCATGATGGAAACCACCATTGTATCATTGTTTTCTGCTTTAAATGTTGTCTTTCATCATCGAGAGCCGCCTTGGGTCCTTTTTTAAGGAGAAAGGCGGGGTAAAAAAAATATTTAAAATAAATAGAAATAAATAAAAACGGAGAGAGAAAGGATAGGGTAAGGGGGGAGTCAAGTTACATCGGGTTGATACCTCTTCCAGTCCTGGAAAATCGCTGCAATGCGGCCAGGGGGTCATTTCCAACACCCCTGGTTGGACGGGGTTTGGACTCGGCACAGCTACGGCTAGCCCAGTGTTGGCTTTGGTAGCCCTTGACCAGTTAGCGTTGCACGCTTAAAAGCCACCGATTTCAACAGGTCTGTATCTGATTTCAGAATTCTGGAGCTAACTCAGATTTTTATGGGAGAGGGTGGCTAAATATTTGCCTTTAAACACTACCTGGCTCCAGGGTCTGTTCCCACCCCACCTTTGTCCTACAAGTGGCCTCTAAACACACCCAGTTCTAATTCTACCCCTTCGGGATTTATTTTTTTCCTTTAAAAAACCTTCAAATCTGCATTCTTGCATACCCTGGGGTTTTTCCCAAAACCACCTAAGAGATCACTGTTGCACAGGAATGATGGGGGTTTTGGGGGACGAAGGGTTGGCCATATAAGAATTGGTACTCACTTATCAACTTTAGAAGCTATGATAGACGCAATTTCCTTTAAAACTCTTGTAAGGCGACAGTCATGTCTTCGTTTGCTGTCTTATCACTGAAAATTTTAGGGTATTTTTTTTTTTCTGAGCATGGAACTCAGCTTAAATCCTTCCCCGTTGCCTTGGAATCCTTTAAATTCTCTTCCCCCATCTTAGTATCTTTGGGGAAGGCTACTGGATGTTTTAGTCCAAGAACATCTGGGGACCCAAGGTTGGGAACCTATGGGAACCAGTTTTATTTCTTGCCACCAGAGGGTGCAGGAACATAAAGAATTAGATTTTTGTAGTTGTTTAGTCGTTAAGTCGTGTCCGACTCTTCGTGACCCCATGGACCAGAGCAGGCCAGGCCCTCCTGTGTTCCACTGCCTCCCGGAGCTGGGTCAAATTCCCTATTAATAATCATCGTCAAGTCAATTCTAATGTATATGACCCCTTTCAGGGTTTTCCAGGTAGAGGATACTCAGAAGTGGTTTCCCATTCCCTTCTTCTGGGGGTGCCCTGGGACTGCAGCTTGCCCAAGGCCACACAGGCTGGCTCTTCGGAATCGAACTCCCAACCTCTGGCTCTGAAGGCAGATACCTGAACCACTGAACTATCCAGCCACCTCTGACTTACCGTGATGCTTTCTAGGGTTTTTCAGGTTGATATATAATCCTTCTTCTGGGACTGTGTAGCTTGCCCAAGGCCGCCCAAGCTGGCTCTTCTCCCAGGAGGCCGGGGGGTGGGGGGGGAATCGAACTCCCAACCTCTGGCTCTGCAGCCAGATGCCTAAACCACTGAGCTTTAAGGCAAATTGAAATTTTGAAAATGGGAATACATCATGGGGGGGGGGGGAGTTGAACCCACCTTGGCCCTTTTTTGGAGAAAGGCTAGGTATAACCATTTTAAATAAATAAATAAAAAAGGGACCAGGGCAAGCTTAAATTTATTTAACCAATATTTGTTTTGCTGCAGCCTTCCAAATGGATGTTCTTAGCAGTTTTAATTATTATAAATATATTAATTAATTTCTTTTTATATCTATTATTATATATATATAAAAAGAAACCATTTGAAAACACTATACGTATATTGTGTGTGTGTGTACACACACACACACACACACACACACACACACACACACACACTCTATATATATAGTGTTTTTAAAAAGAAGCCATTTAAAAACACTATATATATAGTGTTTTTAAATGGTTTCTTTTTAAATAATTCATCAACCTAGGGTTCCATAACTGGGAGAGAGGTGGCACAGAAATAAAATTTAAAAAAAAAACAAGACAAAACACTCCTTTTCCGTGAAGCTGTCCATCTTGTAGCATTTAAGGTGTACTTATAAGGCCTCCTTATCTGAACAGAAATATATATCCGACTGCATATATATTGCTGTCTTTGTTCATTCTGTGACAAGGATCCTCTTGAGGATTTACACCAGCGTATGCTGGGGGGGCCAAGAACGGCAGCTTCCCAGACGGACTTTGTGAGTTATCTGCTAGCTGTTTTCTGTTGGGGGACAGACGCCTCACTGGAACTCCCCTTCCCCCCCCCCCCCCCCGTGATCCAATCACGGAGGATATTATTTTATCCACCGGTAGGGAAGCCAGCCCATCCAGCTTCTTTAAGGTCTCCGGCTGCAGAGCCAGAGGTTGGGAGTTCGATTCCCCCACGGTGCCTCCTTGACTGGGACTGGACTCCATGATCCAGAGGGTCCCTCTTCCAGCTCTGCAGTTTTGATATGTTTTATTGTTTTAATAATCTTGCCTGCCATCCTTGGTCAGAAGATCAGCCTATTAAAGCAAACAAATAAACCAGTGGATAAATGCATTTAAAATGCTGCTAATACATTTTATGCTCTGATTGGATTGCAAAGCCTCTGATGGAGAAAAGAGACCAACCCAAGACCCATCAAAGCCAGAACAATGGGTTATGTAACTAAAAATTGGTTTTATGATGTTGGATAGTAAATACATGGCATGGCAATTCTGCAGTTTATATGGCTCTGTCTTATATCCTATGAACCACTGTTATTCCTGTTCTCTCGCTTGCGAAATAAGGTGCACATAACTCCAGCACAGGTTCAAGCTCAGAGATGTGTTTTTTTTTAAACTGTTCTGATGTACACTGCTTATCATGCTTCCTGTTTGTTTTATGATTAAAAAGATCGATGCTGACCTTCAACACAGGGAGTGGGAAGGCACATAACTCAACAGCTTCCAAATGCATTCTAGATGAGGCCACCCATTCTCCCATTTGTGTGTGTGTGTATTTCTGTTTCAAATTGTGTCATTTTAAATGCAAGGAAAAAGCCATTTTTCTCGGTCTTTATTGTACTGGAATCTTTAATTCAGTTACAAGATTCTATTTAGAGGTCCTGGCCGGGAATTCTTATGGACCTCAAGAGATCCTCTTTCAGTCTATTTATACCCAGCAGTTACATACTAACGACTAACGCAATAGCTTGTGATGTGCTCCTACAAAACCGTTCAATGCAGGTAACTAAACAACATGCCAACACATAAAATCCACTATTTTTCAAAGGAGCTGGTTCCTTGACTGTTTATTAGATCAAGTCATGGCCCAGTTTTTATTGCAGTGAAATAGACACAGTTCTGTTTCTGTTTAAAAGTCTTGTTGAAATTTCTTTTAAATTATTTTACACGGGTCTTTAGGAAGACGTTTTCCTCTAGTATTTCTCCCCCTTGGGCCTCTTGTTTTTGTTATTTCCAGTTTTATTCACTTTAGATTACTTCAACAGGGAGGTTTGCCTTAAACGACCTATGCTTGCAACAGCTTTGAACTTTTCTCTGTGTTCCTCTTTTTCAATTCTTCTGTTGGCACGATGACATGCCATGATGCTGTTTCTTCTGTGGACTCAATAAACCATTTCCCACAAATTCTTGACTGCACAGAGAGCACGGCCCTTGAGCAAGCCTGCAGGTCATGTTCTAGGTGCCTAAGAGATAACACTGAACTACGCTTTGCTTCCCAATGTGGACAGTCCAAAGGTTTTTTTCGGAAGTTTAATAAATTGGATAATGAATGACTGGATGCCTTTGAATGGAACTAGGAGTTTTAATTCTGTCCTACAATAGCCAGCTGTGTGAGCATTGCGCTAGTTCAACATTGTCTAACAGCAGCTTGACAACTTATGATTTTAAGGCTGCTGCTACTTGTTCTGCCATACATGAGTACAGGTTTGCGTGTTATCTGTGCGCCCGGTGTTTGTATTTCAGATGTGGTGCTCACTGCGTGTATTATAAGGAACATGTGCCACAGTGTTTAATCTCTGAAGGAGGTCTCGGCTACAAACTTCACATCCTGCAATTTTTCTGCATATATTTATTTACTGAAAACATTTCTGTGCTGACCTTCGGTTTTAAAAAAACGGGCCAAGGTGGCTTTTCAAAACAGTAGAATGAAACAGTATGTGGAGTGCAATAAAAGTATAAATTACAAAGGAAAGATAAAATTGCAGACAAGCATTCTTTGGATAAAAGGCAGGGAGATCCGAATTTTACAGAACAGAGCATGTCCTGAAACAAATCTCTTAGGATACAGCAGCGAAGGACAGTAGTTCCCAACCTTGGGTCAGCTGTGCTAGCCAGGGTTTCTGGGAGTTGTAGTCCAAGAACGTATGGGTTAATCAAGGTTGGGAATCACTGGCTGAGGAAGTATTTTCTGGTGTGTTCCAATGTTCACCGAATGAGGCTGAGAGGTCCCAGAAAGTAGAAGGACTTTTACTTTTAGCCGCCCAGAGTGGTAGAATATACCAGATGGGCGGGATATAAATCAAATAAATAAATAAATAAATAAATATTCTTGAGATTTCTTGGTTCCCAGTTTTTGCAGGGTTATGTAGGCTTATCATCAGGCCTTTTAACATGACCTTGGAAAAGGTACCTGCAGCCAATAATGCTAAGTCCTAACTATTTATTTATTTACTTATTTATTTATTTGACTTTTATACTGCCCATCAGGCTGCCAAAGGCCACTCTGGGCGGTTTACAATGAAAAAACAGAAAAACAATAATATGAAACAATGAATACAATAACAATCAAAATCAAAATTAAGCATCAAAGACTAGCAGCGTAGGTAAAAACTAAAAATAATTAGGATAATTTTAAGGCAAGATAGGGGAACAGATAGTATAAAACGCTGAAACGAGCACTGCGTTAGGATGTTAAATACTCCAGGAAAGTCTGCCTGAAAAGCCATGTTTTCAGTGATCCTTTAAAGCTTCCCAGTCAAGAGGCTAGGAGAATTTCAGGCAGGAGAGTTCCAAAGACAGGGGACAAGCCAATTAATAGCATAGAAGGAAACGGATTAGGCTCCCACATTGGGAACAGGTCCGACTCACCACCTTCCAATTCTGATGCCATCCAGAGGTCCACTACAACTCCCATCGCTCTCAGCCAGCAAGGCTTCCCGCCCCCGCCCCCCATGCTGGCTGGTGATGATCAAAACTGTAATTTAGTGCATGCCAGAGAGGGGGGCACCCAGCAGAAAAGGCTGGCCTGTTTTCTTTTGTAGGTTGAACCTTCAGTGTATATGGAGAAAGTGTGTCTAGAAACGGGGGAGATGCATACTAATTTAAAGAAGCAGCACCAGATGTCTTGCATTTACTCGAGGTCCATCAAGATCTGTTACTGCCAGAGACAAAGGACATCCTTTGTCCAGTTTGTCATCCTTTAGATATTGACTGGACTGGCCAATGAATCTTATTTGACAGTGGTAGATAATGGAAGACCACTGTTACCCGGGTACTTTAGCCTACTTTAGGCAATCCAGGTCAGATCTCAGATTCTTCTCAGACTCGTTCAGCCCTCTGTATATTTTAGGGGGTTTTCTAGCATGCAGTTGGACACACACGTGTGTCTCTGGAAACTGTGTTACATGATACCTTAATGAACAGATGCATATAACCTGTCTAATTTTGTTCTGTTTTTCCAGCGGCACATCTTCCCATTTCTAATTCGAGCTGCACATTTTGCTTCCAAGTGCATGCTAAAAACAAAGCCTGAGATATTGGAAGAATAAGTTAGACAGTTTCAGCCCTTTGCAAGATATGTTAGTCTGTTTCAGCCCTGAGGATAAAAGACATGTTCGTTAGTTTCATCCCTGTGTATATTTTCAAAGAGGAGTCGATCTGTTTCAAAACACTAGAAAAGGAAGAAGCTTGTGGCAATTTAGCATCAACAGCTTTGTTTCTCCAGGAGCTTTCATGGATAATAATCCAGTTCCACAGGCCAGGGATGGACTAGGACTCTGGAGAGCAGGGTTCGAATTCTGGCTCAGCCATGGAAACTCACTGGGGGAGCAGAACTGGTCACACCACTGCTTAAATATCTTGAAAGTTTTATTAGGGTCACTATAAGTCGGTTCCGATTTGACAACAAAGAACACACACAGAGATGCTTCTAAAGCAGTGGGTTGCAATCCCCCCCAAATTCATGCTAAAATAAACCTGTTACTCTTAAGAGGAGTTACAAGATTTGGCCCCCTTGTGTACACACTTAAACTACATGCACACAATTACATTAGGCCTCATTAAGCTCTCCCTGCTAATAGTCAAGAAGACAACTTAAAATGCTGCTATTCAGGGCAGCTTTCCACACCAACCCTATTCAATTTCCACCTTTCACTCCCTGTTCTGCCATCATTTGGTTAATTGTTCTCAGTGCCCTTTGTTTTTATTTCACAAATGCCTGAATTTTTTGCTAAATTATCATTTACTACAGCATGTTTTATTGATTTTTGTAAACTGCTCAGAGTAGGGCTTTGCACTAATGGGGCGGTATAGAAATCAAATCAAAATATAAATAATGCAATAGTCAACACACGCCGGTGAAGAGATCTGAAGGCTACAAAGCCTCATTTTTGTGCTTTTTTCAGACTGAATTCCTCTTCTTTATTAATTTTGTTTATTTAAAATACTTTTATCCAGCCTTTCTTCTTAAAAGAGGACCCCAGGTGACTTACATTCTTGAAAGGCAATATTTAAAGCTGAAAACAATGAGTATACAAGGGTGGTTTACATCACGAAAAAACAATATTTAAAGCTAAGAACAATGAGAGTGTGCGTGTGTGTATAAATAAATAAAAAGAGGCAGCTTACATCCTGAAAAGACAATATTAAAGCTAAATCAATCAGCATGCAAGTACTAAAAAAGAGCAAACAAATAGGAATAAATCTATTCTTGCACACTTGAGCTGGCCCACAATTTCAAAGCTTTTTTAAAATGTTTTTGTGGGTCCAAAATAAAAATAACACCCCAACGTCGATTCGCCCATTACGCCCTGCGCTGTGCTCTTCTACGACCCCCCCCCCCACACACACACACCTCCCTCCCTGCGTCTGCCCCATTCGACGCCAAGAGGAGGTCGGCAACTAGCCTCCCCACAAGGCCTGGCCCGGCCGTTTGGCCCCTTTTCGATAGACATCGCCCACCTGTCAACGGCCGCCGGCGCGCGCGCGCGCGCCGGCCCTGCCTCCTTTGCGCCTGCGCGCGCGCGCGCCCCTCCCTCCCGTCTCGTTCGTTCTCTTTTCTCAAGGTCTGCGAGTTAGAAGCAGCAGCGCCGCCGCCGCCTTCTGCGCATCCGAGCCTTATTTGCCTATCCCCGCCCCCGGGCCCTCCCGCGGTTGGCGGCCGGCGGGCCACCGCGGGCGCCCATTGGCGTCCGGGCTTGTCCCTTCCTTCTCCCCGCCCCTTTTTTTATTCCTCCTCGCTCACGCGCGCCCCCTCCGGCGCTCCTTCGGCTCCCTCAGAGCCGCCGGCTCCCCCTCCCCCGCCAACCGCCAACCCGCCGCCGCCGACGCCGCAACTCCCTCCCTCCTTCCTCGCTCCGCTTCGGCGGCCGGGCTCGGCCTTGTCGGCGGAGGTGGCGGCAGCGGCACCACCACCACCACCACCGTCGAGGGAGGGGCTGGCCTGGAGGAGGCACCACGGGCGGCCGGCCGGCGGCGGCGGCAGGTGGGGGGCCGCCCCGCCCCCCTGCTCCCTCAGCAGGTGAGGAAAAACAAACCGTTGGCGCCCCCCCTTTTTTTTTTGGTGAGCTCTCCCCCCTCTCTCACACACACACATATCCCCCCCCTCACACACGTATTCCCCCCCTCAGAGGCAGCCCCGGACCCCCAGAAGGCGGGCGTGTGAATGGCACCGCTTTTATTGCACTGCCCCCCCCCCCCGCCCGCCGTCTGGGCGCCCGCCTTCACTCACAGGCCTTGGGCTTTTCCCTCACAGAGAGGGCGAGGGGGTCTCCCCTGCGACCCCCACCGGCCACCCTCCCCCACCCCTGTGGTGGGGTGGGGGAGGGTCTCCCGTGGGGGGGGGCACCTGCTGGCCCTGGAGGGATCCAAGAGAGGAGCGGAGGGGGAGGAGGCGGCGGCGGGGCAGAAGCAGCCCCGGGGCTTGTGGACGTCTCTCTCTCTCTCTCTCTCTCTCTCCCCGGGGATAATCACGCCCAGGGAGACCCAGGCACGCGCGCGCACACACACGTACGTGTATGCTGGTGTTGTGGATAGGTGTGCACGCACACCTGTATGCAGAGGGCACGTGGGGGGTGCATAAACGCGCGCCTGTTTTCAGAGGGACCTCTGTGAACCAAACGTAGGTTTGCCTATTGGAGCTCTAGGTGGGCTTTTGTATCCGTGTGAGAGACGCATCCTCCAATGTGTGTGTGTGTGAGTGAGCACATTATTATTATTATTATCATTATTATTATTATTATTATTATTATTATTTGCATATTTGTGTGTGTGTGTATACACACACATACTTTTGGAAGAGTAAGTGAAGAAAGCAGAAGCCAGAACGTTTTGCTGAAATATTTCTCTTTGGAAATCACTCTTATAAGTATAAAAAATGTATATACATGTATACACATCTCTCTCTATCTTCATATATATGCATATATGTATATAAATACATGTATAAGTGTATCTCTGAATGTGTACATGTGTTTATGTATGTGTACATATATACATACATATATACATATACATATATACACATACATACACATACATATATGTGTTATATGTGTGTATACATATGTTATATGTATATATATGTATATATATATATATGTATATGTATATGTATATATAGAGAGATGCATATACGTCTATATACACACAAGTACATAACAGATCTGTAGTAGGCTTGGATCGTGCATGCATGCCCACATATTGATGTAGGTATTCATGTGTAGAACTGTAGGTTTGTAGGTATATGTGCATGCATATTTAAGTACATAAATATTTTTAGACAGATGCAGGTGTTTCCAAATGTACATGTAGAGATGTATACACAAATATATGTGTATACACAGATAGATGCTGGTAGGTCTATACATTGGTATTTCCATATGTGTGGAAAAGAAAGCACACACGTGTGAAAGAAATTACACTCTTCTTATCAGGTGTCTGAGGAGATGTAGAATGTAAACGCTATATACATGTGAATAAATCTATGCATATTAGGAACATTTAAATGCAAATTAAGCACATGTTATATGTCTCTGTATGTATATGCATTTATATAAAGGCATATTTTTATTATATTTGTTTATTCACGAGACATGTGAAAGCTAGTTATAGAGATATATATAATTGTATATGCACTTCTGTATGGAATATATATAAAACTGTCAAGGTGGTTAAGAAAGCTGTACTTGCAGAGATGTACATGTCTGCATATACGGACACAGAACTACTGATTTTATTTTGAAGGTGCATATAAAATTAATAACTTCCCATGAGTTAGTTGCATTAGTCTTTAGTAGCGAAAAGAACAAAAAAATCTTTAAAACCTTTAAGATTAACATGTTTTATTTATTTATTTAATACCCTCCTTTAGATGCACAAAGAACCATATTCAAGCCATAGTTTTATATGCATGCCAGTTCTGGTTATGGTAGGTGGGACAGAAGGAAATGAAGTGCAGAAAAATGACAATTGTGTTATTCATATTGTTTACAAACTTTCAAACAGCTGGTGAACATAAACATCCTGACTATACAGTAGTATGGTCAGTTTCACAAGTCAGTTATATCTGAGGTATTTAAAGACACGGTTTCTGTTTTTAGGAGAGTGTCTGTTTTTGCTGTGATCAGAAGTTATCTCTTTTGTCTCATTGTTCTGTTGGAGAAATCATTTAAGCAATATGCAGTAGGGTAGGCTAATCTGCGTGGATGAGCTGATCAATATATGTAATGAAATTAAAAGCCCTTGTCAAGCCAACAGGTAAGAGTTGAATCTCTTGATGTATTCTTGCTCAGCTGTTTTCCTTTGGAAGCTGTCCTTGGAGTTTTTCTGTTCAAGGATAGCCAGCCTGAGGTCAGAGGCAATTTTATATGGGCACACCTACCATACAGGTTTAATATGTGTTTATACACATGTGGTTTGTTTACCGTTAGAGAAGTGATATATAAGAGCTGTTATTGTTGACTTGTGTTTGTTCTCAGGAGAATAATAAGAACATACAAGCAGCCTTGTTGGATCAGACCAAAAAGCTGTCTAGCCTAAACATTTGCCTCCCAAAGTGTGATGCCAGATGCATTTGGAAAGTCTATAGTCAGGGTGTTAAGACAACATGGATTGCCCTTTGGCTCCTTCCCTCCTGCCATTGTCTGTGAATATCTTTCTTCATGAATTTATCTAATTCCCCTTTCACACTATGAAGATAATTACCATATGCCTAACATTTGGGTGGCACCTCAAAGTGTTTTAAATTTTTTTAGCTAAGTTTTCTCAGAATACATGAAGGGACAAAGGAATGCACATACAGTCTTTCAACCCTTTCTGTACAGGTGAATCATCATTTTTACAAGGAGGGTGTTCCCTATCCCATTAGTCACAGCCAATCTGTATCAGCTGCTGTCTGCTCCAAGTTGTGACACACGAGGAGAGACCACAGTTTGCATTTACAAAAAGTGTCCCACTCTGTGGTAACTCAGCCATTAGAGCTTTGTTTCTCGGACCCAACCATTCACGTATACAGGCGGTTATTTCTGTGTCAAGAGATTGCTTTCCAACTTTTTACTCCCCAGCAGAAGAGATTATTTGTTTTCCAAACTGGTCAATGTCAGAGTGAAAATAGTAGACCCCCTGCCCCATCCATTAGACACCTACTTGATCCTTTCTTGGCTATTGCATAATGCAGAGCAACTGGTGAGATATGGATTCGTGGCTCCCAAACAACTACGATTCTGTCATCAGTATTTCTTTAAAAGGCAGAGTTGAGGCATTGTACTATCATTTCTATTCGGCTGTGTGTTAGCTCCATTTTGAGATATTTTTAATATCTTCCTGATATTGTCCTGCTTATAGTAAGTAGAGATTTAGTAAGAACTAGTAAGTCCTAATTTTTAAAAAAATCATCTTCACTTTCATATCTTTTTAAAGCTTTTTCATGATACCTAAAGAACTTTTTATAATAAGTAACTAACAGTTTGCTTCCTGCCAAAGTACCTAAATGTCTGTTGCCTGAGGTGACTGGCTCATAGCAAGGCTATTATTGTAACCTTTGTATCTCAGTCCTCTTTTCAGCCAAGAGATCAGCTCTTTTTAATTTGCTTTCCATATTTCAATTTTGCAGTAACAGCAGCAAAGCAGACTTTATCTCTTATGTAGAGCCCCAATGCTATTCATCCGCTTGGATCAACTGAGTCAGACCAGGGAAATGTAGCCTTCCTGATTTTGTTAGCTTCCACTTCCACGAGCTGTGGCTAGTCTGACTAATGGTGAGGGAAGGTGGTATAGTAGTTCTAGATTGAGGTTCTTCTCTTACTAATAATTTATTGATTTAAAATATTTTAACCCACCTTTCTGGTTAGAAAGAACCAAGGCAACTTATATCATTAAAAGACAATATTTAAAAGCTAAAAGCAGTATTTATACAAATATTTTAAAAGAATCTAACAAATACCACACTAAAATGGTAAATAAAACCCACATCAAAAAATAGATTCAAAGAAACAAGGCACAACTATCCATTTAAAAACCTCTACTTAAATGAATTGAAAAGAAACACTACAGAACAATCCTTCAAAGGGACACATCTGAGATAAAATATATACAGATGCTGGGCACTCATCTGAAAGAGTTAAATATCAGTGAAGGGTTCTTAAGTCATTACCAAGTGTGCAATGCTGCAGTGATTGTGTCAGCTCTGGTGTTCTTATCCATAGTCTGATGTTCTTTTACCAACAAACCATTATCACTTTGTACAGAGCAACACTTCAAAGAGAAAAACCCCACCTGGAAGCACTTAATATCAATCAGAGGTCTTAAGTCATTACCAAGTGTGAAATGCCACATGGACTCAAACAATTTGCAACTTATGTCTACTATACTAACCAACCATTGTCACTCTGCCCTTCTGTATCCCCACCTGCTCATGGGGCCATGTGTAAATGATCATCATACAGTCTCATTCTTATGTCTGAGGAAGTCAACTTTATCCATGAAAGCTCACATTAAAATTTAGCAGTTAGTCTTTAAAGGTGCCACAATGCTTTTTGTCTCTCTCTCTTTTTCCCCTCATCTGATACGCTTGCATAGACTAACAGAGCTACCACTTTGAAAAATTAAATGAATTGAGATTATTTTGGTTTCTGAAATATTGCCTCAGGGTTCCAGCGCAGGCCTTTTAGACAGCAAACTGGTCCAATAATTACTTGTTAAACCAAGAGGTACCAGGGCCACAGCCTGCCCGATTAGCTGTACCCTCTGATTGAGATCCCTGTGCCATGTAGTTACTTTAGCATGAGAGTTAGAAGAAATCGCCACATCATTCATCATCTTAGAACTGCAGAGCTGGAAGGGATCCTATGGACCATCAAGTCCAGCCCCTGTCAAGGAGGCACAGAGCAGAAATCAACCTTTGGCTCTGCAGCTAGAGAACATGCAGTGAATGGGTTGTTTTTTTGTCAGTTCTGGAGAACATAATATATCGACTTAAAAGCTAACCAAGGTTGAACACTGGCGGAGGTTTTCTGTGTGAGAGAATAGTGAGTGCTATATCTGATGCATCTTCGATATGCAAGGGGGGAAAAGTATGAAAAATACGTTCTAACACAACAATTTGCAGGCCTGGCTGATTTTCTAAAGTGGTGCTGTATTGTGTGAATGAGGATCCATTGCAGCCTTGATATTTAAAAAAATCTGGAGAAGAACAGATGTGCAGAATCAATATTGGCTTGTGGGAGCATACTATGTATCTGTGAGCAAACTGTCTGAATTATCTATTAGTGTGATGTGAAAATCTTTCTGGAGTCACATTTGTGTCTTAGTAGCTTGATTTGGAAAAGAGTTGATTTTAATGGAATTAACTTCTAAGAGTGTTGCAGCCCACAGGTCATTATGCGACTGCCAGAAATGTTAGATTTTCCCCCTTAAATGTGCAGAATTATGCTTGGTAACCAATGATATCACCTACTGTAATGCAAGACCCATTGCACAAGTGGTTGCAGATTTTCAGTTGCTACAAAGGTGGCATCCAGTATAGGTTTTATGGTGCAAGAGCACAAGCACAGTAATGGAGATTTTCATTGTGTTCCGTTGGTTTTAGATGTGTATGAAATTGAACTAGTACTCTAATCTTAGGCATTAATTCTTAAGATATTTTGATAGAACTGGTGGGACTTGTTTCAAAGAAGTATGTTTAAAACTACAGTGCTTAAAAATGTTTCCTATCTGTTTCCTCCCAAGGTAATTTTAATTTCATTTAGTATTTGTAAACAGTGTTGGGAAACTGGTTGGCATTTTAAAAAAACCCAGTAAGATAGTATTTATAAACAGTGTTGTAAAAGAGGCTGAAAATATGTGCACAATTTCTGGAGAGTAAATTTAATAGAATTCATTAGGCCTGATATCTAAATTAACATGTTAAAACATGTTTGCGCTCTTTAGGTTTGGCAGCCTTACTTAACTGAAATTAAAGTGGGTTGGAGCACCTGGGCTTTAAGACAGGGGCTGAGAGTTTAAATGCCTCACTGACTGTGTATGTGTGTGACTGATGGGGTTACATGCTATACTTTCTAGGTGGCCATGGGCAAGTTTTGAATACTTTATATCTAGCAAAATGTGGTGGTGGCAGTGTGTGAAACTCAGAATTTACTCGATGGGATTTAATTAATATAGAGATTGCAATTTACACTTCAGTGCATTTCATACCTTGATTTTCATATTAACTTGTATACAGTATTGTATTTTCTGGCAAAAAAATTAACTCACCTGTAGCTAGTGATGTCATTTGTTGAATAATCTCTTTTAATAATAATAATAAAATGGTGGCTGCTTTGTGCTGGCAAGAACAAGTATTTTGAACCTGCACTATGGCCATTTGAAGTTAGAGAAAGATGACGGTAATGGGTGAAGTCCACTAGTAAGCCACACTTAGAGTAGGCCTATTGAATCAGTGGAACTAATGGTGGAATTGACACATCAAATGCTCTAAGATTCAATGGGCCATTGAAGCATTGTCTCTAAAGTAATGTTCTAGTTATTATGGATAATATTAGTTAATATTAGTTAATATTAAGACTCCTGGACATATTAACAATCTCAACTATATTGTTTTCGCAATAAATCCTACTGTTACATTAAATTTTGTAGTTGGGTCAAAAAGGATTTAGTCAAGTTCTGTAAAATAGGGTCTAGAATTTTAAAATTACTGTGTTAGAATAGCAAAATAATAGCTTAATCCTCAACAGGTTTGATGCTACTTCTAATTAGCTAACTGTTTTAAAAGTTGGCCAAAATCCTGTTTTGTTTTGTTTTTTACATTGATATAACTCCGTTGGCAGAAACATTGGTGACAAATGGCTGCAAGTTAAGAAATTAGGATAGGCTGACTTGCCACCAAGATGTAGGCTAATTTGGGTGCCCCAGAGGATGAAACTGACAAGATTTCTGCCAGAGACATTCATGCTCAACAATCATTAAGAGTTTGTTGGCATTTTATTCTGGGGCAGCTGAAACTGTCAGCTGCAGTGGCAAATTGCAACTGATTAATAAAGGCCCTGCTTGCGTGGCTTGCATGCAGCCATTGTCTGTGACCTGCACCTTGTCAACTAGTTGGATTTGCAACTGAAATTTATGTGATTTCACTTACTGTGGAGTAAAATTCCATTAGGGTTCTGGCCCATATATATTTAAACAACTTCCATCCTGGATTTCAATGTGGGAAATCATCGTATTCAAATCCAAATGCTTTTCCACTGCCAAATCCCACTAATGTTTTTGGAAGATGACTGTCTTCAGGGTTTACCAAACCCTCATTGTATGTCTTCTTACTTTCTGCTCTGTTTATGTGTGGTTAGGGAGGTGTTCTGTGAACGGCAAAGCTGGTTCCTGGATGTGTCTGTTTTTTTGTATACCAATGTTAGTAGCCACAGAGCAAAAAGGTGTGTGTTGTGTCATGCTAGGCACTTCCTTCTTCCTACACTGAAGGGCTCAGATTCTCTTTCCTGTTTTCTGTGTTGGGTCCCCTGTGAACTCTTTCTTGTGGTTTTCCTCTTTTATGTGCATGCGGCCCTGTCCTTTGCAAAAACCCCCCCCCCCCCGTTATCCACCCACAGATAACTGGGGAATTGTGTTGCTTGAAATTGGGCTGCAGAAGTCTCATCCCTCCCAACAAACCCTTACTTTTCTAAGGAACACCAAGGATTCTCCATAAAGATTACTCTGCCACTCTAGAAGACTGTAGGAGTTCCCTACGAATTCCCTTTAGTATATTTCACTATAGAAGCACTGGGGTTTCCTAGTCCACTTGACCTGGACTCTTGTATTCTTTGTTTAATCACTTTTCATCTCAGTCTACTTTTCTGCAGAGCCTTATGTTCTGGAAGCAGTTTTCCTAGAAAAAAAAAGGTCACCAGAAAAGGACAAACATTTTCCAATGGAAGCATCCACAAGGTGTAGAAATGCACCTTAGATTTAAATATTTGAGTATTGTCTATACAGGAATTATTTAATTTCATAAAATGTCTTGCATACAGATTTAAGAGTCGTGACTACATTGCTGCTAAAAATGATCCTTCTTGGCATCTTGCAGATTGTTTGGTGTTAATACATGTTAATTCCCAATTTTGATGCCTTTCAACAAACACCCATCCCAATAAATCTAGCATTTACTTTTAAAAATTAGATTTGTTTATTGATTGATTTCAGACTAAAGTAAATCTGGTCCTTGGCCATGCAATAATTGTTACTGCTTATGGATTTTCTAAAATTGCCGTGATATTTTAGAGTACCATATAGCTTTTGAGGAGGAGGCAGGTGAGTGGTTGATGGACAGAGTTTATGGCTTTGGGGTACCATTTGGTCCCATCTAATGGAAATATTTTAAAGCAAAGTATTTTTGGTGCCAACATCACAGTCATATCTATTTGCACTGAAAACAGAGTTATACTAGCAGCAAGCCGTGCATTGAGCATGATTGTGCAAACCATATAGGTTTAGTATTCGTCATAATTAATTTATCAGTCTTGGAAAATATATAATGCAGACATGGCTGTAGGCATGTTTATCATGACTGCTCTAAGGAGCTATCAAGCAGCTTGCCTTAGTCTGCTTTCCCATTACAAAACCTTGCAGAAATGTGAGTATTTATTTATTTATTTTTCCAGCTTTTACCCCACCCATCTAGATTCAACGAATCTAGAGTACATTTTCCTTCTTACCCAAATTATCATTTGGTAGACTCTTTCCCAGATCCTGTTTCAGTTTCTTGACTGGCCTTTTTTTCTGTATAAGAAACCACAACTGGTACCGTTCTTCAGCAGTTATCAGTTAGCCTTATTTTTACTGCATCTTCCCCAAATTTTCAGTGTACCACTTGTCTGACTTACAAGAATGAAGACACCGCTTTTGCCCTTCTTCCATGGTCAGAATCCATTCTTACAATGAAAGTAGACTAGATGCAGTTCATGTAGCTGTCAGTGATATAAATGGTACGAGGTCTGATCCAGGTGGCTCCTGCTACAGTCCAGACCAGTCTCCTTGTGTTTGTTGTTTGCACTGGGAAAGACTTCCTGTTCATTCTAAGCTGTGCTTTCCCCTAATACAAACAAGGGAATGAAAAGGTGTAGGGATTAGGATTAAAGCATGAGGAGTAAATTAAAACTCCTTGCCTCCCACAACATGTCCGAATCTAATCCTCCTGCATATGCAACTTCAAAAAAAGGCACCTATGCAGTTTTTCATTGGACTTTTTAGCTTGGTCCTTCACCTCAGCTTTCTTCTCCAGCCAACCTTGTTCTGCCTTTATCCTTCCTCCCACTGCACGCTTTCTTGTGTTGCACTTTTCCCCTGCAATTATGCATTTTGTTTCATGCTCCCAACTTGGCAGGTTGCCTGGCCTTGACCTGCTAACATTGTGCACCGAGGGAAGACGTGGTAAGAGGAAATGCAGTTCAGGCTAATATATCAGGCCATGCCAAGGCAAAGGTTGAATGCACAGAGAGAGGTGTGATTTAGAATTTTTGAAGCGTTTTATGTATACTGTTATGGAATCGACTGTGCAAAACATAAGGTTATTCTCTCCTATCGTTACAAGGAGAACTTGAAGCTATTATGGGATATGTGCATTACATATATGTGCATCCATTTTACCAGGCTTTTGCATCATACATCTATCAGCTGCTATTGAAAATAGTGACTGTGTGTCTCATTCTCCCTCAGGATATAGGGGCTATATGGCACATCATAGGGCATGGTATTTTTTACCACACTAACCCTAGTAAAAGTTAACCATAGGTAGAGTTAACTTGTATTTAATCTGAATCATAAATCAAAGGCATGCTGGTTGTGGAGTAATTGGGAGCCTTTATTATGGCCTTGATTAGAAATATTTCAATATTCTTTGGCATATAATTACTACGGGGATTACTAATTGCTCCATCTATGCACTATCACAAATTATGGAATAAAACAGTAAAACCAGAATCAGGCTTGGGTACCAGTTTTCAATAAAAATAGAGCCTGCAGTGCTGTAGAAATGTCAAATTCACACATGTACTGAGTGAAGCAAATACACTTAAACTTGTAACAGTAAATTAGAACCCATGTGAGGGATCAGGTGCAGGGGGCAGGATACTGGAAAAGACTGCATTTCTTCAACATAATTTCATTTGTCCCATTATGGGTACTGCACCATTCAGTATAGATGCTTCATTTGAGAACATTAAATGTTCTTCAGGTCTTTCCAGTAAAACCTTTGATTAATCCAGTTTATCATCAAAGCATAAATATAAAGCAAATCCAGATGGACTTGTGATATGCTTCCTATGACAAGATGAATTGCAAGACTATCTTAGTAATTTCTGCCTCCACCGCTAATTAATACTGGTACTTCAGAAAACAACAGCTTGTTTTATGTCTGTAGAAATATTGCAAAAATTAGTCTTAAACATAATTGTTTTCTTTTTACACATTCTGTTGATAATGGCACGGTATTTTCCTTAATATTTTTTGTTACTAAGTGATGTTTTCTTATGTATACTAACTGAATTTGTTTCTTATAACATACATGACTGAAATCTGCAGTATAATATCCAAAAGTTATGGGTATGATCCCAAGGTATAAAAATGAGTCAGGATTTATTGGACGTTTCTTGTATAGAAGATTTTCTTGCCAAGTTCTCAAGCAGGGTTTTTAAAGCTTTTAAATGGAGGGGAATGGAGGAACTGCTGAAGATAACGTACACACTGTGTAGGTTCTCTAAAAACAGTCTTAAAGAACTAGATCATCACAGCTTTTGTATTTTTAGTTTAGAATATATATTTGGAGAACTGAAGAAAAAAAAAGACAAGCCCTGTTTTGCTTTATTGCTAGTAGCATGTCATCAATGATTATGCTAGAAAACTGGTATTAATTAATTAATTAATACATTACATACAATGTAATTGTAATATATTTACATACAATGTAATTGTATACATTTACATTCAGCCAGATCAGTTGTCAATCTTGATTGTTTAGGCTTTAGAAATATGTGTAGGCAGCTTGTGTGAAGTATATTTTATCAAAAATTGATATTTCACTTTACAGTATAGTGGATTGTGAGGGAGTTTGTAGGATAGAAATATTAACTGGTTAATCTTGTTAGGTTATCTCAATAGCACTCTTATTGTGCTGTAGCATGAAAGGTTTGAGTAACAGGTTAGTTACAAGATTTTGGAATTAGTCATAGAATTGGTCAGGCATGACAGGTGGAAAACAATACTTTTATAAGTTCTTTGGTTGGCATCAAACAATGCATGGATTGTCAGATAAATCAAACTGGTGTACAGTGTATCTTTGTTGCTGCACATAGAAGATTCATTGTATGTATGTTGATTTGCCTTTAAAAAGCTGATTGAATTTATTAAGAGTGAGTGGGCAACAGCTCTTGAAGACAGAGTCATAAAGCAGAATGGTTTTTAAAAAAATCATAGCCAAGCATAATTGATACCCACTTTTATTGATCAAGTAATTCAGAAATGTTTCCTCTTCCCATTAAAGAAAAAAATCCTCTTTCTGTACTGCAGTGACAAAGTAACCCCCACAACTCTTTGTATTGAAGATATATTTGTTTCCTAAGTTAAGTGACAACCAAAATAGGCTGACTTGATTTCTCTTTGCACCTCTTTTCAGTTCAGGAATAAGAGGGGGAATGTTGACGTGACTATAAAGATTGCACTTCAAAATCAGGAGGGATGAATTTTGAGAAATACAAACATATAAGCAGAAAGAAGAGGAAATTTGCCCCCTTGCCTTGATCTCCAAACAGTTAGGCAAAAAACATCAACTCCAACACTCTCTCTCCCTTGAATTTTAATAATTATCATATTGAATGTATGTAAAATGTTTACATTGAATTATAAGAAACTGAGTTTTAAGCTGTTTACTTATGGCTACTCAGATCCCAGTTTGCCACAGGCAGATGCATTCTGTAGGCAGCATGATTTTCTCCACTGTTGAATGAGAAGATTAAGGTTGTTTGGTTGAAGGATTTATATAATTGAATGAACATGCAGCCACCTGTGTACTTTTGAAAGGAAGAAGACATCTAAAGCGTTTCATTTTAGAGGGGCTGTCTTCAACAATGTCTCTCTCCCCGGCAGCTGTTCACTATGCTATTCATAGATCACCGCTGACACTAGCTGTACTGCTACCATTGCCATAAATCTGCATTTTTCAAGCCATGTAAGGGTCTGTAAAGGTATTGGGTTTAATGAAGTGCTCTTGCAGTTGTATCTTTAGATATTCCCTCCCAAAGCTCTATGAAAACTGAAGAGGTGTGCGGTCATATTGTCTGTTTTTGATGTACTCCATGGTGAGTCCTTGTTCATTTTGAACAAGTCCCAGGTAATTTGCTAACTTTTCAATTTCTTCAAAACCTTTGCATATATTTGAAATATCTATATCTAACAGTATGGTCGCAGTCTCCTCCAAAGAGCTTTCATCCCTTTGAATGATAATTGTATACCGGTTGGCCAGCTTATATTTTGCCTGATGAACAATATGGTTGCTTGCATAATGTTGGATGCCAGCCTTCTGCAGAAAGTCTTCCATGGTCACACTTCCTTTCTTGGTTTTTAAATCTATGTGTAAAAAATCTGCCAGATAGGTGATTATCTCTCTCTCTTCTACCAGCTCAGTATATGTGGAACTAGATATTGCAGATGCATTTGCTGTGTCTTCTTCGTTCAAATCCTGCTGATGATTATTTTGGTCATTAACGAATAACATTTCTGGGGGTTTCCTTTCTTGTGAGCTTCTGTAGATGGCGGTATTTTCTGTTCTGCTCTGGTACAGAGGTTCCCGTATTTCAGGAGCGGAACTGGCAGGATTTTCTTCAGCTGGTTGCTTCTGAGATTCTAGTATAAGACACCACTGTTGATTTCTTTTACTCAGCCACAGCTGAGCTGTTGCTAATTCATCTGAATCCGTGTCATAATAATGCTCCCTCTCAGTGACTATATCCAAGCATTTGGCACCAACAGTCAGCAATTTGACTTTACTGTCTTCTGTTACCCAGTACTTCTGATGAAGTTGAACTTGGGCGATTCGGGGGAGTTCTTGTGCTACTTCCATATTCCTGCTGAGAAAAAGTATATATAAAGAGAAATATTTGTCTGTCTAGAGCCAATGGATAGAGTGTTAGATTAGTATTAAGGAGACCTGGGTTCAAATCTGTGTTTGGCTAAGGTAACTCTCATTGGAGTTGCAGTGGTAAACTACTCCTTGAATGTTTTGTATTTTTTTAAAAAAAAACCCCACACACAACCTACCCTGTTTCCCCGAAAATAAGACCTAACCTGAAAATAAGCCCTAGTATGATTTTTCAGGATGCTTGTCATATAAGCCCTACCCCAAAAATAAGCCCCAGTTAAGTGAAACCCCGCCCTCCACCATTGTGCAGCATTGTGCAGCATTGTGCATCAACTAGAAGATGGCATAACTGTAAAATAAAACATCCCCTGAAAATAAGCCCTAATGCATTTTTTGGAGCAAAAATTAATATAAGACCCTGTCTTATTTTCGTGGAAACACTGTGTTAGGGTTTGTTTTATGTGGGAAGTGATGGAACAGCATATAATAATAAATTTTACTGATTGTGCTTATCATACAAAGAATTACTTAAAAACAATAACAACAATCTTAGAACTGCTGGATAGCTCAGTGGTTTAGGTATCTGGCAGTTGGGAGTTCGATTCCTCACTGTGCCTCCTTGACAGTGGCTGGACTTCCATATTTCATTTTTTTTGTTACTTGAATATGCTGTTGTATTTTGCTCATCACTTACATGACCAGGAAAACTTCTTTGAGCCCTACCTTTCTCATATTTTTCTTCTTAATGTTACAAAACAACAGTCAAGGGCAGAGTGAATCAGTGTTTCACATTCCTAGGTGCCTGATTTATTTGATTTATATCCTGCCGTTGTGCTACTGTGGGTCTCAAGACATGTTGCAAGATTGAAACAAGAGATAGAATGATACAGAAGTTTATTCATGTTCAGTCAAAGCAACTGTTTACCTACAATTGAACAAACTAGAGTATTAAAACATTGATGATGTTTTAAATATCAAATTAAAAACAAATGAAATGACATTCATTACAAAAAATTTGCACAACATGTTTAGTAAAAGCTTTTCTTTCAACAGCCAATCAACTGATAAAATGAATGAACTGGCTTTGCAAGTCAGTGGAAGGACAGTAGAGTGGCCAGCTTAGCCTCCCTTTGGAGAGGTTGCAGTGATAGGGAGCAACCACTGAGGAGGCCCTCTTATCTTCTCACCAAACATGCCTGTCAGAGTAGTGGGACTGGAAAAAGGGCGCTATGCAAAGAGCTCAGATCCCAAAAGTATAAAAGCACCATATGTTTGTATAAAGGCACTATGAGATTGGCAATTATGTTTCCAGTTCCTTTTTTTTTTTTAAAGACTTCCAACACAGAGTTTGCATTTTTCATTGCTGACATATTCATCAAGCAATCCACCATCACTTGATGGCACAGAATTACATTTACCATTGTGATCCTCACTTCCACAGTGTGAAGAGATCCTTCTGGAATTCTGTATTGTCACTAGAGATGGGGTATTCATATTTGTATCCCTGGTGATATGAATATGAATATTGGCACCACAGGTGCCGGAGAAACCGGACTCTTCCCCCCCCCCCCCCCCAGAACTGGCCAGTCCACTCATCATGCACAGTCATCATTGTTCACGTTGCACCAATTGCAGAAGTAGCCTGGCCAGCACTTCCCACCTTCCTGAACTGCCAACCGCTCGGCAGCTGAGTGGGGAGACATGTCATCCTGCCTCCTCGCCGGAGTGGTGGGCAGTGCGGGGAGTCAGGGAAGTGCCAGCCGAGCTACTTCTGCGATTGTGCAACATGAATGATGACAGCTGTGCACACCTGTGCAGCGAGCGATAAGTGGACCGGCTGGTTCTGGGGAGAGGATCTGGTTTCCCCAGGGACTTGTGGTGCCAATATCTGTATTTGTATCCCCAGGGATACAAATACAAATATCTCACCTCTAATTGTCACTTAACTAAATAAGTTGGTGCTAGCAACATATTTGGCCACCACATTCAACCATAACTCCAGATTGTTTTAAGGAAAATATGCCAATCCCATTACAGATCCTTCTGAGATCCCACACTTATCCCCTCCATTAAAAGAATGAGAATAACAAAAATATTTTCATCTTTAAAGCTGATGGCATATATTTTTAGTTTACTGTCCATCAAAGCTAAAAGCAGTATAAATCAGTTTCCTCCTTGTTTTTATGCTGTTCCAACTGATTAATTCATGATCATTGTATAGTTCTGTTCATTCTGTCTTGCATTTAGCAAATTGTGTTATCAATATTAACTTCCATTTAAATATATTTTAGTAGCCTACCTTATCATCTGTCCACTTTGCAGTTAAAGGGTGCACCAGATATTTAGGAAATCCTTTTATTGATTTCTTGCAGGTATAAGCCTAACTTTTCTTGCCAGAAGTCTCCTTGCTTCAAAGAAGCATACATAGATGCCTTATCCTGTTTATTTTTAGTTATCACTTGGGACTGCCATGGCAACAGTGAATGTGGCAACAGCTTGTACTTACTGTTTATAGATACCTGATACTTGACGTTGAGGTGCAGTATACAACATTTTCCCAAATACTGTACTTACTCTAGATTTCTTCGGAAACAATCTAAGGAAAAGTATTTCAATCTCTTCAGTATCACACAGGCACACTGAGAGAGAAAGAGAGGGGGGCACACAGTTATTAATAATCACTGATCTTGCTAATTTAGAACTTCCCTGGACTAAGCTTTTATTATTTTTATGGTTGTATTTTTAGAGCTCTAATAATTAGCAATTCAAACTCAATCATTATTTGACAATCATTCGGCCTTTCAAACTTTCAGCCTTTGTCCTTGTGAACCAAGGTAGAGGTTTTGCCCTATACAGTTACTGATTGGCACCTTAGCTTGGAAGTAGCCTTGACAGTCAGTATCCTATCATTAGATCTGTTTGAATAGACCCATTGATTCATTGGGGTTTATATAATGTTAGCTTACTATTCAGCAGTTAATCCAATGGAGATGCTCTAGCTGGAGCTAGTAATCAGATACTAACCTTAGAAACATATGTGGCAGTGGCTATAAATATATGCTGTTTTGCTTTCTCTCCCCACTTCCATTTAATATGTACTCCAACTTACCTCTGTCCCAGCACATACTATCATAGGTGCCGGGTAGGAGCAGGACAGTATATAACATTATGAATGCAAAACATGGTTGAGTTGCAGAACATCAAAGAGTTGTCACATTCACACCCCAAGCCAGCAATTACTAAAGTGCCTCTGCTTGTGATATGGGTAAGTTGCACCAGACATCAAGGGAGAGATGCATGGAAATAAACATACATCTGATAGAGTAGTTTTTGGTCTTTGTTTACTGCAGGTTAAACTCACAACTTCATGAATGCATTTATCCCACTCTGTATACTGATTGGATTAAAATATGCAGATTATGCTAGAAGTGTTGTTTTATCTAATTAATTGAATATACTTGGTTGATACATTGGAAAGAAGATTTCTATCTCCTGCCATATACAGTGTTAACTTCTGTGCACTTTGCTAGAGGAGTATGAAGGCTGGAACCTTATGGAAATTAATCGTTTATGATGTATCTGCGGCCAGGCTCCATTGCCAACATTCTGTGAATGTATCCACCTTGATAGAGGGAATATGGGTGTGACTTTTTCAGGTGGCTGTTTGAGCAGTTGTTCCTAAAAGCGAACCCCCATGTTTGGTAGTTTTACTTCTAGCTGTTGCTTCTAGGGATGGAGCTAGCTGTTAGCCTTGATCATTGCAAGCTTAAATGCATTTAGTTGTAAGTGGCCTTGTATCTCTCAGTTTTGGAAGTTTGCTTCTCAGTAGGACCAATGAAGGAAGCAATTGTAGTATAAAGTAGATTTTTCTCTGATAGTATAGGTGCATCAATGTAGCGAGTTGCTAGTGCTTCATCTCAAAAGGCTTGGAGCAGTTATTTAATCTTTCCCTCCTTAATGTAATTTTTTTAGTAAAAAAAATACAAGATGTCCTAAGAAAGATACATTAAGGTTGTAAATAGAAGACATAGATAGCTTGGATCCCTTGTACAATTCCATCTTTGATTCAGGGTGATTCTATAATAAAAGTCTTATTTAGAAGCAGCCTGTGTGTTGAATGAAACAGACTAGAAGTCCAGTTTGCTATGAAATTGGCGGTTGAAAATATCTGTTCTGACTCAAGCAGGATAATCATTTAAAGGATAAGTGAAATCCCCTTGTTTTCCTGCTAGGGATATGCATGTCGCTGATGATCCTTTTTAGTGAATCAGGTCTGTTTCCAAAAAAGTTATTGACAATGATCAGCATCTAAACAGGATAGAGAACTGCATCTGGTATGGTTGCCTGAGGCTAGGACAATTAAACAAACACATGTGGAGTTGCTACCTCCTTTTCAAGCAGCAGGACACCATAAGGGTTCATAAACATTGACCCCAGAGAAAACATGTTGTGAAATCTTCTCTTCTTACTTTGGCCAAAGTAGTTTGCCTCCTAGCAGAATTTTGAATGCTGGCTTGGAGACAGTAGTTAGTTCAGTTTGGATGTTACAGGGAGGTGCTTTCAAACAGTTCATTTACATTAAGGTCTGAAGAGAACCTTGTTTCATTCTAACTTCTCATTTTAGAGGCAAAATGTCTTATTATCATAGACGGGTACTGTTGGAAAGTTGAAATATGTGTGTGGAGGGAAATTGATTTCCCTGATGGAATAGATGGTGCTAAATGATAATACATCCGTTCATTGCCTGGAGGAGAAATGGGGATTTTCAGTTTCTAGGCATTCACAGGCATTGACATAACATTTCTAGGAGCTTGAATAGTCAAGTGTTGGGGCTTTTTTGTGTCTGCATTTAAAAAGAAATAAAAATGTTTCCAGACTAAAGGAGAGTAGGTGCATACACTTTTGGTAAACCAAGGAAGCCTACTGTTAATCTTAGTGTCTCCATATGTGACATCTTATATTTATAGCTTGCAGTATTGTTGTAATTAGTACTGCTGAGAAGCAGTATCCTGAGAACATTATAAGCCCAAACATACCCTCTATATTTGAGTTCTTGAAAGCTGATTCAGAAAGCCTTCACCCATGACTTTCTCCTTTAATTGCAAGCTGAAAAGCTTTGCCCCTTGGATGATGACATATTATTACCCAGTTCACACTGAGTTTGTAAAGGCTCCTGTAGCAGCCATGAACTATTCACATGGTCATTTGTCCCTGTAAATTAATTTTCCAAGAAAAGTCTAACTGGAAGAGAGTTTATTCTGATTAATGAGTAACCATATTTAGTTTTACCATTATGTATGATAAGCTAGGGGACGTGGTGGCGCTGCGGGTTAAACCGCAGAAGCCTCTGTGCTGCAAGGTCAGAAGACCAGCAGTCGTAAGATCGAATCCACGCGACGGAGTGAGCTCCCGTCGCTTGTCCCAGCTCCTGCCAACCTAGCCGTTCGAAAGCATGTAAAAATGCGAGTAGATAAATAGGTACCACCACGGTGGGAAGGTAACGGCGTTCCGTGTCTAGTCGCGCTGGCCACATGACCACGGAAACTGTCTTCGGACAAACGCTGGCTCTATGGCTTGGAAACAGGGATGAGCACCGCGCCCTAGAGTCGGACATGACTGGACTAAATGTCAAGGGGAACCTTTACCTTTACCTATGATAAGCTAAGAGAAGATATCTCTCTGTGCTGTTGTTAGTTAACCCAATTAAGCAGTATTAGATGAAAAGGTTTTAAGTCAAGGAGTTTGGTTTAACACCTATTTCTGGCTATAATTCATCATTTATCTTCTTGGAATGTCTTTTGGAGAAGAAATTGAATGACACATTATTCAAAGCTGCATTTTTATAAACCATGAATCTATCTCTATCTCTACCTCTAAACTTTTGTAATGTTTAAAATAACAGTTTTAAATAACAAAAATAACACTTTTTGTAACTATAACAGTTATGAAACTGATGATTGGAGCATTTGTTTGGGTAGTATAGTAGTTCACTGATGAACCACCCCATACAACGAGACTTATTTATTTCTATAGTAGTCTTATTTATAGGCTGCCTTTCTCCCAACAAGAGGACACAAGGCAGTTCACAGTACTTAAATTAAAAACATAAGATATATGTTGAAAACAATTAACTATAAAACTGATTAAAATGTAGTTGAATAATTTAAAACAGGTAAAACATTAAAAGCTATCTTAACTTTAAAAATAGCATCCAGGGACTCAGTTATGATTGTTGAAAGGCTTGCCTGAAAAGGTGGGTCTTCAGCTGTCGGTGGAAGGATAAAAGGACTTAAGGAGGGACTTACAGAGCAAACCTGTGCTTGTTTATTGGGAAGTAAATCCCACTGTGGTCAATAACACTTAGTCCTAGGAAAGTATGTGTAAGATCATTGCCTCAAATAGCCTAATTACTTTCACTAATACCAAAGTCAGGTAGTGAATTCTGATGGGATTGAAGCCAAAATGGTCCAATAAGAAGAATAAAGAAGACACCAGCACACGAGTACTTGCATCTTCAAATGGACTGCCGGAACATCTAGACAAGATAATCTTCCAGACAGGGAATTCATTCACCTACAAGACCCCTCCTGTCTTGCCAAGAATCAGTTTAGGATTATTAGTCTTCACCCAAGCCCCCTCTGCATCCAGGCACTAATCCACAATCTGCATAATTCCACTTGCTTCAGATGTGACGCAAAAACAAGTTAGATGCCATCCGTGTGCTGATGATACTTTGCATTGTATCTCTCGATGACCACTCTAGTGGCTTCATGTAGATATTAAACTATGGGGATAGGATGGTGTCCTGAGGCATCTGGTAGCACAAATGCCACCTTCTGAAACCTACTCTTCAATGAGAGCAGAATCACTGGTGTGTAATGTTCCCAGCACCCAACCTACTGAACCAGTCTAAGGAGGATTTCAAGGTCAGAGGTCTCAAGAGCCATTGAGAAATCAGGCAAGAGCTAAAGGATTGATGCAGAGGATAAGTAAGGCTGATTGAGTCCCAGATGTAGGCCTCAAGCCTGGATTGAAGTGTGCCTGGGATCACCAGTACCATCCGAAAGTGTCTGCAGTTGTATCATCAAAATTCTCTTAAGGATCTTTTCCCAGAAGATCGTGTATGCAATCAGACAGCAGTTATCAACAACCCTGGGATCTGGAGGGGAGTTATTTAGGAATGGTTGCACCATAGCCTCCTCCAGGGCAGCAGGCAGCACTCCTACACATCAAGAAGCATGCACCACAGGCTGGACTCACCAAGACAAACCTCTTGGGCATGGTTTCATCCCCGCAAGAGGCAAGGATAAAGTGAGCCCATGGCAGGTCCATTGTTGCAAGGACTGTGTCTTCAGTCTCCATGGAACCAGTTTCAAACAGTGGGGCTAGATGTGATCTTGAACCATTTAGTTTGCCCTGCCACAAAAACTGTGCCAAGGTCACAGCCGCAATTAGATGCCTTGGGCTCTGAAAGTTCCCAACCCCCATTTACCAGTAGGTGTTAATAAATAATGCTTGACCATTCAGAAGAGCTCTTCTGGATGGCTGCATGAAGATGCAATCGACGCAGCAAAACAAGCCTCCTCTTGCTGTCCTCACTGCCACATAATAGGCACAATTACATGCTGTAACATGTGTTTGGTCAGCTTCACAGTGAGCCTCGTGCCACTCCCACTCCAGTCACCTTCCAACTTGTTTCGCTGCCTTTGTCTGGCACCGTATACATCTCAGGTCCTCTTGGCAGTTGTACAGAGCAGGAGCTTTAGCTCTGTGACAATACAGGCCAACCAACTGCATCTGCCTTGTGGACTACGTAAATATTGCACACTACTGTGTGCATTGTGTCACTTGTGGTGTTTATTTGTTTTATGCTTATTTTAATAAATGCTTTTCTTATTGTTATAACCAGTTCGAAATATTTTATTCTAAGCATACTTACTTAAATAAGTAACAGAACAAAGCTGTATATATACATACAGTGGCAAGGAAAATAGTTTTACTGGTGGGGGAGTCCAGCATTAGAGCACTTCATGATGATCCTGTATTAAGAATGGTTGATTCTTATGCCTTGGAAGTTGGGGATATAAAAAGTGGATAAGAACACTTATATGTTGCATCTTAATTTTTTTTCCAGAAACATCCATTTTAAGAAATGTGCTACAATGCCTCACTTGTCTTTGTCTGTCTTTAAAACTGGAAAAGAAATGCATTATGGGTAAGTTAATCTGCTTCCATTTTATTACAGAAAGGGAAACAAAAGATTTTTAGAAGATTGACAGCATGGCAATGAGGGATGTATAGTATGTCACCGAACTAAATTCTTTGAGACCCAAAATTTGATTAGAATGTAAAAATCTGAATAAGATGTAACATACTAATATATTCTTCCTTGAAGAATGTTGGTTTTTATGTTCATTAGTCAAATCTGACAAGGTTTATAGGCTCATTGCATTGGAACAACCCTTGAGATAGAGAACTAGCTGAATGTTTTGCATTTCAACTGCTGTGTAGCTGTGTAAGTCTGGAACAACCTTTGGAGGACCACACTTAGGAAAACAACTGAAATTAAGCCTGACAGCTTTGAAGATGGGCAGCAATGTAGGGCAGCATGAGGGGGGGGCACCCCTGGTTTGTGCTTTAGTATGAATGGATGCTTTTAATACTGGCCCTAGGCAATTGTTAAGTGTTCATTCATTCATTCATTCAATCTTTATTACGGTCACAGACCAGCATAAATTGTTAAGTGTAATGTCATTAAGGTAACAGTTGTTTGCCATAATTTGAGTTCCAGCATTTCTGTAGTTTGATCACTAGGCGGCACTGCTTAACAAGATATGATGTTAGCAAACTGAGTTTTGTACCTTGTGGCAATGGAAATTCTCATTTTGGGAAGTCAAATGGAAATCTGCAGAGGCACTTTATGTGAGCAGGCTTTTAAATGTAAAATAGCTTTTTTTTCCATTGATATATAAATATTTATTTTTTTTCAAGGAGATGCTAAATTTTGAACAGCATTGGAAGAGGTTAGTGAAATGGCTCATGTTCTTTTGAAAAATCTTATTGGCGTCGGGCATTGCATCAGAAATATTTCCAGTTGTCCAAGAAGATTGAGTCTTAGATATTGCATATTTTCGTCATGCTGCTTTGTTGAACCAGAAAGCAATGTCTGACCTATGCAAGATCATCTGTTTTTCAGTTCTCCTTGAAGTCGCTGCCCCATAATTTTAAAAAAAGTACTTAGGGTGACCTACTGGGGTTCATGTCAGGTTTGCATAACTTACCATGATCAATTGTAGCTAATTGTCAGGGTGCTAGGATATGTCTTGATAACATGTCTGGTCAACACACCTAATTGTGCAACCAAGATGTGGCACAGTACTTCATTATTTAGCTGTGTCAAATAATTCAAACCTTGTTGTTGTTGTTTAGTCGTTAAGTTGTGTCCGACTCTTCGTGACCCCATGGACCAGAGCACGTCAGGCCCTCCTGTCTTCCACTGCCTCCCGGAGTTGGGTCAAATTCATGTTGGTCGCTTCGATGACACTGTCCAACCATCTCGTCCTCTGTCGTCCCCTTCTCCTCTTGCCTTCACACTTTCCCAACATCAGGGTCTTTTCCAGGGAGTCTTCTCTTCTCATGAGATGGCCAAAGTATTGGAGCCTCAGCTTCAGGATCTGTCCTTCCAGTGAGCACTCAGGGTTGATTTCCTTTAGAATGGATAGGTTTGTTCTCCTTGCAGTCCAGGGGACTCTCAAGAGTCACCTCCAGCACCACAATTCAAAAGCATCAATTCTTCAGCGGTCAGCCTTCTTTATGATCCAGCTCTCACTTCCATACATCACTACGGGAAAAAACATAGCTTTGACTATGCGGACCTTTGTCGGCAAGGTGATGTCTTTGCTTTTTAAGATGCTGTCTAGGTTTGTCATCGCTTTCCTCCCAAGAAGCAGGCGTCTTTTAATTTCGTGGCTGCTGTCACCATCTGCAGTGATCATGGAGCCCAAGAAAGTACAATCTGTCATTGCCTCCATATCTTCCCCTTCTATTTGCCAGGAGGTGATGGGACCAGTGGCCATGATCTTAGTTTTTTTTTATGCTGAGCTTCAGACCATTTTTTGCACTCTCCTCTTTCACCCTCATTACGAGGTTCTTTAATTCCTCCTCACTCTCTGCCATCAGAATGGTATCATCTGCATATCTGAGGTTGTTGATATTTCTTCCAGCAATCTTAATTCCGGTTTGGGATTCCTCCAGTCCAGCCTTTCGCATGATGTATTCTGCATATAAGTTAAATAAGCAGGGAGACAATATACAGCCTTGTTGTACTCCTTTCCCAATTTTGAACCAATCAGTTGTTCCATATCCAGTTCTAACTGTTGCTTCCTGTCCCACATATAGATTTCTCAGGAGATAGATAAGGTGGTCAGGCATTCCCATTTCTTTAAGGACTTGCCATAGTTTGTTGTGGTCCACACAGTCAAAGGCTTTTGCGTAGTCAATGAAGCAGAAGTAGATGTTTTTCTGGAACTCTCTGGCTTTCTCCATAATCCAGCGCATGTTGGCAATTTGGTCTCTAGTTCCTCTGCCCCTTCGAAATCCAGCTTGTACTTCTGGGAGTTCTCGGTCCACATACTGCTGAAGCCTACCTTGTAGGATTTTGAGCATAACCTTGCTATGTGAAATGAGTGCAATTCCAACCTTACATGAACACCAATAGGATTCTGGCATTTATTTTTAGAACAGAAAAGGAAAATGAGTTATTCAAGCAGGGCTGGTAGCTGCTGAGAAATGGTAGTTTACAATCATGATCTATTTCTTTATATTATGTGTTCAGTCATAATTTTTCTTTGTGCCCATCTACTTTGCTGTTCCATAATGATGATGTGCCGTCAAGTCATTTCTGACTAATGGTGACCCTTGTCAGGGTTTTCCAGGTAGAGAATACTCAGAATTGGATGACCATTCCCTTCTTCTGGGGGCGCCCAGAATTATAAAATTAATTTAAACAAATCCATTTTTATACCTGTTTCTGTAGCGTTATAAAGGCCTCCAGTGGATGTGTTGACACAGGGAAGCAAAAATAGCTGGGGGAGCAGGATATAGTATAGCTTACAGGGAATTTGGAGCTTTGAAAGGGAAAACTGTTTATTTTATTTTAATAGACTCACCAGTATCATCTGTACACGTTGCTGAGGTTGCTACACATTGCCAGTTTGTTTCTACTTGAGGTCCATTTACTCACTCATTAGGATTTGTATGATTTGTCTACTTTTGAGTTTGAAAAAAGGAGAATGTATCTACATGGAGAAAAAATGTGCAGAGAAAAGCCACTTGAGTCTTTCCTCTCTGGACGTTTTCTGGTAAGAACCAGGTCCATAAGCTGCATTTTCATGTTGTAGAGAAGGGAAACATAGTTCCCACATGCTAACCTTCCTTTGCTGAAAAACTATGGGGAGGTGATCCTGAGCTGATGATTACTGGTTATGAAAGAGTTAAGCAGTCTCTTCCTACCTGCCATTTTTCTGTTGTTGCTCCTGTCTAGTTAAGGCTGGAAACAGAAATTTATGTATTTATTATTTATTTATTCAGTTTTTATACGGTAAAGGTAAAGGTTCCCCTTGACAAATTGTCCAGTCGTGTCCGACTCTAGGGGGCGGTGCTCATCCCTGTTTCCAAGCCGTAGAGCCAGCATTTGTCCATAGACAGTTTCTGTGGTCACGTGGCCAGTGCAACTAGACACGGAACGCCGTTACCTTCCCACTGTGGTGGTACCTATTTATCTACTCGCATTTTTACATGCTTTCGAACGGCTAGGTTGGCAGAAGCTGGGACAAGCGACGGGAGCTCACTCCGTCGCGTGGATTCGAACTGCTGATCTTACAACCTTGCAGCCCAGAGGCTTTGTGGTTTAACCCGGAGCGCCACCACGTCCCATCTAACCCAGTGGTTACTCTGGGCAGTTAACAATGAATGAACAATAACAGAAAACAAGAACATAACGTAATCAGTGCCAGCATAAAGTAAATAACAAATTAAATTAATTCATAAAACAAATTAACACATTTAAAACATGTAAACCATTATTAAAAGATTAGAGAGGTGGCAACTAAATGAAAGGCTAGTGCACTCAGATCTTAATTTGGCACATTTTGAAAGGCTTGACGAAACAAGAATGTTATAAAGAGTTTTTTTAAAAGATTTCAGGGAGGGAGCAAGGTGGTTTTCAGATGGTTAGTCATTCCAAAGGCAGGGTGCCACTGCAGAAAAGTCCTCTTTCCAGGCCTCCCTTGGGATCAGCACCCTCAGCCAACCAGCCTGCGTAGTGTGTGTAGGACGGGCAGTCCCAGTTGGGAGTAGGCTCTCTGCCATGTACTGAGGGTCCAAATTGTTTAGGGCTTTACAGCTCAGTACCATCACCTCAAAGGTGATGCAGAAACACAAATCTACAGTGGTAGTGGAAATAACTTCCCACTAATTGTGCTATGGATTTTTTTAATCATAGTCTCCAATTAACTCCTGCTTTTGGAAGTCGCCCAGAACTCATGTTCATAAAACTCAGTTACCTGAATCTTTCTTTAAAGTACATTAGAAACGAATCAGGCTCATTAATATCTTTAAGACTTGTAGAATAGCTTGTCCTTATGGAATGCTCCTCTGCAGCCAGCTACCTATAACTCCCTACCAGACTGTCTTTAAGGAGGTCTTAGAGAGCTCGATGTTTCTGTTCGCTTTTAGTTGATCCCTGTCTATATTCCATATTTTTCATTTTATGGTTTTAGTTGTGACTGAAATTTTAATTTGTATTGCAATAGCATTCAATACTGCAAAAAAATTCTAGTGGGGCGGCCATATTATTCTGTATTCCACTCCATACAGCTAGATGTGGTGCCATACACAGCAGAAATGTCTAAGTTGGTAGCCATGTCTTAAAGAATGAACCATTTTTATACAATGTTCTGGAATCGACTTCATTAAGTGTATGTCTTTGGTGTTACAAAGCTGATGTCTTTCCCTGCCTTCTTCTTTCTTTCCCTGTTTTATCCACCCATTGTTCTTCTACCTTCACATTTTCACCACAGGGCTTTCTAATTTACTTTTCTTTTTTTTTTAATTTTAGTTCTCACTTTTGCACTATTTTGTTTTATGGTGCAAAATTGTTATGGAAATTGTTTTTGTAATAATTTTGTGATTTTATCTGTTGTTTTATGTTGTTTGGAAGCCGCCTAGAGTGGTCGCAAGACCAGATAGGCGGGGTATAAATGAAATAAATAATAATAATAATATGGCCACTTCTCTGTTAACTGAAACACAGTTCTCAATTTACACTACAGAGAACTATAGCAGGTTGCTGAAAATGTTTGGCTAGATTTTTAAGAATACAGTAGAATACTTTTAATATTCTTCACCTCAAAGAATTCTCTTCTGTAAGGGACTATTTCAGCATCATTCAGAATCCCACTAATTGCACCATTTAAGAAGCACCCTTTAAAAGTGTATATTTTAACCATTCATGGCATATGCAGTATTACCATTTGTTTGGAGAGAATATCCAACCTATTTCATGTGAGGGTTCTGGAGCTGAAATCTTCTCTTGAAACAATCTGCTGAGTATGAGGGAAAATTATATTGGTTCTTTTTCAACTGGTGTACTCGTTAAGGCTTTAGTGATGCTTCCTTATATCATTTCCTTGGCTTACTTTTATCACTAAAAAGCCAGAACTGGAGCTGGATTAGGTACAAGGTCACATATGGAATTTTCTTTTACTTTCATGAGAGCATTATTTGCATCCTCACACACCAAAAATGCAGTCAGGAGGCGGACAGAGGAGAGTCAAGGGAGCACTTAGGGGGCCTGATATGAAAGCCATATTTTTAAGTTCTCCCAATTCACTAGCTCACTTGCAAGAGCTGTCTCATATATAGAGATAAATGTAATAAAAGTCCTCAATATACTTGTTTTCATCTCTTCAGTTCTTACATTCCATTATATCTCTGCTGATGCCTTCAACTCCTTCAACCTGGTCACACCAAGTCATCTGAAGATCTCCTGCTTCCTCGGTCTACTCTGCTGTTTCTCCCTTGCTGCCCTTTATGCCTGAAACAGCCTGCTAAAATGTATGCATGAGGTCATATCTTTCCTTAGCATCCACATTTTCCATGAATTCTTTGGCATAGCTTTCTAACTCCATGTTCTTCTGTAAGGACTGTGCCTAACTTTCCATTTGTCCAAATACCACTTCCCTTCTCATTCTCTGTTACCTCTCCTGTGCTGAATTTTAGTTCTCTATTTCAAAATTTGTATACTAACTTTCAGCATTAGTTTTCAGGGCAGTATAAAAAGTGCAAATACGTATTAAATGGGGGGGGGGGGAGAGAAGTAGGTTATAAATTCCCCAGGAAAGGAGGTTGTCATTTTATATTTTCTACTGCTAGTGGCATAAAAATGGAGTAGAAATCCAGGTCAGAAGTACATCAGTGATGTATGTGTTAATTGTGTCAATCTAAATAAAAATAGGGTGAGGAAATAGTATGAAAAAGAAGTTTTGCCAAGGCACAGATACTTGAGTTTTTTTAAATGGTTTTTATTCACATGGCAAAACAAATATTTACATGCTGGGTAAATTTTGAAAGTTCAGAAATGGTATGGTCTCATCGTCATGCATTTGATATCCAAATGACACGTGTTCGGATTTTTAGCCCAGAGTCATTGTATACCATAGCATTATTTGGGAGATTCACACTGGGGAAAAGCTATAGACAGCTCACAATTAAAGCAACTGAATAGATACAGTAGTTAGTGAGTGTCCAATAGAAAAGATAATTCCATGCACAGTATTCCAATAGTACCACCTTCATAAATGTTGGAGGGAGAACAAAAGGTGGATGGAAAGGATGGAACGTGATGGAGCAGCGTGCAGGCATTTGAAAGGGTGGGATGGAACAGGACAGGAAATACGTTGATGCATAGCAAAGATGCTAGAGGAGATCCGCATTAACTGTAGCAATGGATCAAAAAGGCACCTTGGCATCTAATTGAAGTTAGAGACTGAGGGCCAGAGGTAAGTCACTTCCCCCCACCCCCCGGCCCGGGATGTGGATAGCTATTCTATTTAGAGAGGCAAGAGAAAGTACAGGGATGGATGGGTTGTGGAAAATAGAACATTGCAAACTTAGAAATGTTGTTTCTTTGCCTGTCTTTATGCAAAAATATACAGAAGGTATAAAGGGAAATGAAGATGGAATTAAAAATGCCACACTAACCTGTAGCACAGAGAATGATTGAAAACTATGATTCTCATGACATTTGTGTTTCTGCATGATAATCAGTATACTGTTATTTTAGGTGACCAGGTACATATGAAAAGGAACAGTCTTGTTATTAACTTTTATGGTACGACACAACTAGTTTGGCAGGACTAAGATGATTTCTGTTTTTTTGTAGGGAAGCTAGGTTACTTCATCCTTTTTTCATGATAAAGGTTCTATAAACAAGTGTCTTCCATCTTAACAATAGATCTCTAGGAAAGAGAAGTACTTGATCTCTCTCTGCCCTTCTGCTTCAAGGAAACAAAGATGTCCACGTTAACTGTAGCCAGTTCAATATGAAAGACATTTGTAAGCCATTAGAAAAGATATTTTGTCCTCTTGGTTGCCTTTTTATTTATGGACTTCTGGCATATTAGGCATGAGTTGTTATTCATTAATTAATTGACTGTTGTCAGTGGCTAGAGTCTAAATGGATTTATGAACAGATGCTATTGGCTTCCCAACTGCAACAGCTGTGGCAAATGTGAGACATCTCTGGCATTTCACAGAACTGAGACTGTTGTTGCAACATGGCCATTAATGGTGAGCATCTTAATCTGCACAGCCAAAAAACAGTGAGATGCTATATCATTATGCGGAGTGTTGTTCAAGAGTTTGGATTGAGATAGGCTTCCAGTTGGTTGAAACAGCTGTCCCAAGAAAATCTATACATACTTGATGTGTTAAAATTATCTCTTGTCCAACTGTGAGTGCTCATTGCTGAAGATAATTTGTGGTGTGAAACAAAATTTAGGCTTGGAGAGGAATAAAAGCTTGCTAAAGGATGACCCAGATAAATTTGGTCCCTGTCTTCTGGAAATCTAGTGATTAGTAAAGGATGTTAACAATCTGAGTGGTCAGCTAGCAGGGGCTTTCTTGAAAAGAGTGTCTTTCATGGAATGTATAACTTCTACAAGATGAAGAAGCTTCAAAGAGCCAACATTACATGGTTACTTGTGCACACTAGGTTTGTAGTAAGTGGAATATGTTGTAGTTTGTGAGCAGTTTGTGCTAAATATCATTCTTCCAATGGTTTTTTTCGTATCATCATCCCCAAATGCAGACAATGTTCTGAAATCAGTAAACACTGAAAATGCAAAGTAATTTAAATATCACAGTACCTGCTTAAAATGAGCCATCATACAAAAACACAATATATTGTTTGCAGAAAATGACTGAGCATTCTGTAACAACAAAGGAGAATCCACAATGATGGAAAAGGCCTCCGTCCATGAACAGATGAAGGTAAAAGAATTTGCTCAGCCAAATCTGAGGAATACAATGAGAAGCTGGTGGCCTCTAAATTAAGCGGTGTATCATTTTATTGGTCAAAATAGCTTTAAGTCCAGCGTGCATTGGCAATAAAGCATGGCTTTTTGGCAAACTTTGCAAATTATTTTCTTCATCTCTCCTCAGTAATGATTTTTGTGTTCCCTATTGGTAGCCTCTCTTCAATCATTCAGAGTCTTCCTTGAACCCGTTTCTCATAAACTCTTTTTGCCTTGCAGCGGTTCTCTATTCATCCTATTGCGTCACCAGTGGTGGCTGAGCTGAATTTTCCTGCATCCTAAAGAGAGTATGTATAAAAGGAATGGCCTCATGGCCAACGTGACAGTGACCTCCGCCACTCCAGAGGTACCCTTTCTCTCTTTGGCTTTGCTTTTATTGCTCCAACAGCAAACAGAAATTTTGGCATTGCTGTTGTGATTGTCTTTTCATCCACATTCTCTATTTAATAAGTAGGATAATCCTTACAGTTCCCACCTTTCTGGAAAATAGACTCTGGATGTCCACAACTCTTTCAAAAATACTTTAGAGGCAAGACAGACAGACCCAAATGTTCATATACAGTACCTTCAAAGATGTATACATGTAGCTGCACCTCGGGCTTCATTTGGTGGAGCCAAATTATGCCAGTGACCACTTCCAGGGCACTGTCTGCCGAACTCGATGGGATAAATACAATGGCTAGAAACTTACTGAGTTGCTACTGAGCAGAAGGTCTTGCCTGCATTGTATGATGGGATCATGCTGCTTGCATAAAGAATGGTTTCTGTGAAGAAAGCCTGCCCTTTGCTTGCCAGTGGAAAAGCTTGCAGAGGTAGGCATGATCCTGCATTCTACACTAGGGGGATTTTCTGGTCCGCAGCAGCTCCGTAAAGTACTACCGTATGTAAAAAGTGAATATTATATGAGCTCTATTCCTAAATGGATTCCTCTAGAAAAGAAGTGTTCTTCTTATCTGTTTCTATCAAAAAAGAGAGGCCTCCTAAAGCTCTCTCACACTCCTCCATGGAAGGCATTGCTAGTGAAATCTCAACCATGCTGCTGAGCTTATGAGGAAGTTCCAGAATAGCTTATATGTTCAACATATATTAAAGACCTTGCACAATGACGCAGTAGGAACCTGTAGACATCAAAGATTAGTCTTTAGGTCATTGTTGGTTAGTGATGAGACTGATTTCACATCTAGAAGCAATGTGCATAAGCCTGCCTCTAACCTTGTTAGACAAAACAGGTGCTTTATTTATTTTTATTTTTTCGTAACTTGGGAGACAACATTGTTTTGTTTGCAAGTCTTAGGTCTCAGGCACACAGCACTGAAATATTCCTTTCCCTTGAGCTGTAACATTCTAAGAGGCTTTTGCCTTAACATGTGATCTACTAGGAGCACACTTCAATGAGTTATTAAAAAGAGGCTTCCCCTCAAAAATTTGAAGATTGGATGGAAATGATGTTCTTAGTTACATAATACTAAAAGAACTAAAAACAAAACAAAACCTGGAGACAGAATTGTAGTGTTCCTCTAGGAAACAGACTCAGTGGAACAGTAAATCTGGTGTAATTTGAATCCCTGTTCTTTTTGTGCATGGTCACAAGGGCCACTGCCCATGCTGCTTTGAAACTGAGTGGGATGCAAATTTCAAAAGCAAAAAAATTAATAAATAAATGCTGTTGATTAGTCTGTTTATCAGCCTATATTTTTTGTTATTCTGGCATAAAATGTGGGAGTGTTTTGATTTTTTTTTAAAAAGAACATGGTTTTTGGTGTATGGCAATGTTCTTTGTGTTCTATATAATTTTAGGAAGTCTTGTTATAGATTCAGGTGTCATGTTGTCTTAACCTCTTATTCTCTTCTGTAAAGAAAATACTATGCAGGGGCCCCATGATCACATGGTGTCAAGTCCTGCAGGCCAGAACGTAATTTAGGAAAATCTACTGCTACTTTTACATACTGGTTTACAGCACTTAGTATTTTGCAGGTGGAAATAATTTACTTTTCATATTTTCTCAGGCTAACAGAGTAATCATATTCATGTTTACTCAGAAGTAAGTTCTACTATATTTAATAGTGCTTACGTACAACCAAGTGTGCATCCAATTACAGCTTTAAGTAATTTTCTGCCTATTCAGCAGGAATACAACTATACAGGTGAAATTTGGATAGTGAGTTTGGTTTAGCAGTCCAGCCCCATTCATATGGGTGTTGAAAAATAAAGTCACTCTACTGGAAACGTTAGAAATAGGTATGAAATCAAGACTGGCAGCCTTGTGGTTGGGATTTCAACCATGACTCAAAATTGCAAGAAACTCCTCACCTGCTTTCTTTGGCATTTTACATAATCACTGTATTGAGAAGTTACAGTAAATCTGTAATGCCCGGCTTGCAGAAACTAGCATGCTAACTTTTGAAAAAAGTTGCCTTCATGACTAAGTCTCTAAGTTCAGATTCAGCAGATCTAAGGTACAATTTTTATTTTTGCCTTAATCCCCACCTCCACCCTGGTGTGGTTTGAATGGCTCACCGTAAATAATAAGCATACCAGGAATCTGAAGGAAAAGCTCAAACTGTGAAGGCTTTTCTCTTTAGCATGACAGAGAATGAGCTGTGTCATTTCCAGTATTTATTTGATTTTCTAAACTTGGTTCTCACAAGTTTCAGTTATTTACAGAATAGTCATAAGCATATTAATTTGATGTGCTTCTTACTTAGTAAGATTTCAGCCTTAGCTTTCTGAACTGAGTCCAGTGGTTAAAGGGTTTTGATACCTTCTTCTAGCCTAACATCCCTTCTACTGCCTTTGCCAATAATCAGTCACTATTGCCCATCTGGTTATGTTTCCCCTCTCCTGTCATTATAATGATTAAGCAGGTTTCTCTCCCATCCCTTTCAGACCCTCTAGCTCTAAAACAAATATAGTGCCATGGAAATGCTATTGTTTAGGAAAAATAATAGAGGAGGGGCTACAGTGTTATCACTCCTGTGTTTCTTAACTTAAAGGATAAGAATGGGCAGGTTGGATAGTGTCCTCATATGCCTTTGTTACAACTGGAGAAAAGTGTGGCAACAATTAGCAGTGGAAGTGGGTAGGATCTTTTACTCTTCTGCTCATCTAATCAGAAGACAGGAACCATTCAAAGAAGAAGATGAACTGTTAACGAGCTTCTACTATAACAGCTTATATGGGTGGTATAGCCTAAACTTTAAAGTGGAAAAATATCCATATATTTTTTCTTGTATTTGCCAATATCAGCACTGTGTTCCACATAAGAAGAATCAGCTTGAAAATCCTCTGTCTTTGTTGTTGTCGTTGTTTTTGAACAGCAGAATCAGTAAAAATTAAGATAATTTTTAGGCTTACCTTTGCCTTTTAAAATTTATAAATGTCACCTTTAGCTGATGTATGATAACTTTTTGTTTCCAAACAAATTCATTTCCCTCTCTTTCCATAGGGCAGTAGCAGTTCTGACTCTCTGGAAGGACGGAGTTCAGATTATGCCCATAAAAGCTATGATGCAGTTGTCTTTGATGTGTTGAAAGTGACACCAGAGGAATTTGCAGTAAGTAGCATTGCTGGTTTTAACTTTGTGTTGGATAATAATAGTATGATTACAAATATAGTTCTCAGTCATATTCCTGTAATAAATTGGCTTTCAACAAGTTTTATGAGGGCTTTTTGTGATTGTACATCAATAAATTAATTCCCAGTGTACAGTTGCTGGGCAACTGCTGTCTGGTTCAGTGGAGCTTGCTCCTCTATCCTGTGTTCCAGCTACAGCACCATATTCCAGGCATGCGAATTAAAATGCAGTTATAGAAACCCATAGGAATTTGGTAGAGGGGTACCTCACCCTTTTACTGAAGAAATGTCAGCAGTGTGCCATCCTTGGCTGCCCTTTCCTTTTTTAGCCATTAAAGCAATTTTTATAAAGCCATAAAGGCAGGTTAGAAAGCTCTTGAAGGTCATGTTCTTACCACCTGGAGCGTGGGTAACATTTCAGTTTTTTGCCTCAACTGTAAATACCTTGGACAAGCTCAAGTGTCTGTAAATTTACAACTGTTTTTCTTTAACTTTTGTTACAGAGTCAGATTACATTGATGGACGTTCCAGTATTTAAAGCTATACAGCCAGAGGTATGTGCCATTAACTGTTGTTGCCTGTCATATATGTTGGGGGGAAAGAATGGCCAGTTGGGGAGCCATGGGTATTTCAAGAGAAAGGTGCTGTTATTACTGTACGCCACACACTGTGGCTCGCATTGCGGTGTCGGGATGCCTGCATCAAAAATGGTAGTTTTCACAGAAGCAGCTGTGCTAGTCTATGCAAGTATATCCAGACAAAATAAAAACAAAACACAAAACATGAAAAACAAAAACATTGAGGCACCTGAAAGACTAAGTGACTGTTACGTTTAAATGTGAACTTTCATGGATACATTGACTCCTTCAGAACATTTCAAAGCTCACATTGAAATATAACAGAGTATAAAGTGCCATACCGTTTTTGCTTTTATTTTTATATGGATATGTGTCACAGTGGTCATTTTACCACCTGAGGAAAATGTGTTTCCTATTATTGTTGTGGATGGCGACATTTGCTGTCTCTGACTGTTTTTGTAGCTACAACTGCAACAACTGATTTATCCATTCTCATTGATGCAAGATTCCATCAAAACAGATGGTCTTCCCCATCTATGATATTTGTTCTCATTTTCTTCGTAATGTCTAAAATAAATTGGAGTGCAACCAGCACAGCCCTCAGGCCTCTTCCTAGCTACCCCATATGTTGAGAGGTCAAGGTACCTGTGAATGTTTAAACCAAACAGATCACTTGCAGCTGCACATCTTTTCATAAGGCAAAGATGGGAAATGCAAGAGAAACTTGGTCCCCAAAAGAGAAGGAGAAAAGAGCCTCAGCTTCCTTTATTTTTATCACTTCCTGGAAGGAAAAAAGATGGCAGGAAGGGGAAGATGAAGGGTAGAGCTGCAAACGCAAGCAGTACATTTTATTTCTGGCATGTTGTCAAACATGGACAAAGGGAGTGTGCGGAGCGGAACCCATAACAGAATTACAGGTACTCTTCATGCCTCTCCTTTGTTTATTTTGGTATCACTAGGGTGTACTCTTACTTAAAACACCAAGGTTTTTGGCTTAAAGCTCTGTGTTTTTCAGCAAATGGCTCCAGGGGCAAAACTCCACTTCTTTCAGGATGAGGATAGAGTGTAACTTTCCGTGGTAAAATGGTGCTGGGTGGAAGTCACCCTTTCCTGCCATCCCACAGTTTCATTCAGAGGAAAGGGGAATCCAAACTACAGAGGGAAAAGCTCTCCTGGTAGAGGCCTGCAGAGCCCCAGAACTCCTCTACTTGATTCCGTCCGACCACTCAAAGCATTGCAGTTCCCAGCAAGCAAGTTGTCCTTTTTTAGGAGTTAAAATAATGAAAGCACAAGCCTTCTGTAGGAAGCCATGTAGATCCTGAGTTAAAGGTTGGCAGACAGCAAGGAAAACATGAAGGTCTTGGAATGTTGTAATCTATAGCTGTCCTGCTCCCTGATGTATATGTGGAGTGACTAATTTTGTCAGATGTCTACTGAATGCCGTCAGAGCTCCGATATATAATTGCTTACATCTGTACACAGAGCAAGTGTGAGGTGGGCCAGTGAGACTGCAGCTGACGACATTGCTAACACCATTCCCCCCCCCCCCCACTGCCTCTTTTAATGTGCTGAAGTTGAATGAAGTTCCATTGGTGCACAAGGAGGATATTAGGAACTCGGCTAGCTTCCTTATGCAAAATCAGACCATTGATTCTTCTAGATTAGTATTGTTCTCATTGACAGACAGCAGCTACCGTTTCAGACGACAGTTTGTTACTTCCCTCCAGCCACTATTTGATTGATTTTTTTTCCATCTTGATCTATTGATTATTGATGTTGTATATTGTTGATATATTAAATTGTTTTGTTTTAAGTGCTGTTAGCCGCCCAGAGTGGTCAACTGACCAGATGGGCGGGATATAAATAAATAAATAAATAAATAAATAAATAAATAAATAAATAAATAAATAAATAAATAAGGATGCCTGCAATTGAAGGAGGGACTTTCGGCATTTTTTTTAACACGTGAACAATCCTCACTGCTGTTTCCCCTCTCCTCCCCTTTTTACTTGTAGATGTATAACTAATAAATACACTTGCTTGTTAAAATATGGGGAAAGAGGAAAAAAGCATATATGTCATACATGACGCTTCCAAGTTGTAGTTAAAATTCAGACTAGTATTGCCGTCCCTGCCTTAATTCCTTTTCCTCATCAATTGCTCTCAGTGAGGCAGGTTCAATCAGGGACTTTGTGAATCAACGCTCTCTGGACATGTCGTGGCAGAAAGTAAAATCCCAACCTCTTGGCACCCAAGCCTGTTTATTCAGGCCCTGAGATGAAAACATCATCACTCTGATCTTAGCTTTCTCTTTTTCAAATTATCACGGCTAATGAAACGTACAACATACAAGCGCAGGAGGGCATGAACTTGGATTCTGAGAAATTGGAGCCACAATCCATCCATGACTTTCCCACCCAAAAACCTGTTAGCAAATGGCAAACGGAACCTATCGTTTGGCTCGAGGGAAAGGAATAGTAATGTTGTCATTTATTGGTTCAAGGCCATCTTGCTGCTTTTCCACACGGCATTTGTGCCATGAAGTTTAAGGATAACTCAATATGAGCAGCCCTCCGCGCCGTGCTTGACCTTTTCTGATGTCAGTTTTATCCAGTGCTGAATGTACAGGCATTCCAGAGGACAAAGCAAAGTGTTGGATGTTTTACAAACAATAATGAGTGCCGTATGTTTGTAGATATCAAGGCATTTTCTTTTAAAATAGGAAAATGAACTGCAGCAGGCCAGTCAAATTTGTGGTCTCTTGGGCCACGCAGAGCACACTGACTGCATTAACAGCCCACTAGCTGCTTAATATACTCCCTGGTTTTTGCAACCGAAATATTAGCAGATTGTGTTATTGTACATCACTGCTTCACAGTTCATTCTGAAGAGCCTGGGTAAAATATAGTCAAGGCTGTAGCATATTATGCTACTCTAACCAGTTGGCAGCTGGCTGGGTAGCTCATTGAATCGGGTGCAGAACCGGAGACTGGTTCCCCACTGCCTCCCAGAAGAAGCAGCAGCCTGTGTGGCCTTGGGCTAGTCACACGGTCTCAGGATTCCCCAGAAGAAGGGAGAGGTAAACCACTGCTAGGCACGCTCAACCTAGAAGGTCCTGGGAAGGGTCCCCATAAGTCAGAACTGACTTGACAACAACTACTTCCTCTAACCAGTCTGCACTCCCCCTTCCTGGGTTCTTCCCTTTTTCCTGCTTCCCACAAACTTCAAAGAGCAAGAGAAGGCGTCTATGTTAGTACCTATGGTAGTGGCACAAAAGAAAGAATGTGTAAAGAGAGAGATGAATGCAGTTTGCCACAGTGGTTATGGTGAAGTCCAGTAGCAGGTTTGGGGAATAATTTACTTTGATGGGCCCAGAAAAAAAACACATGACAATTTCTTGAGTGAACTGTGTCTTGATTCCTTGTGCAATTGTTTAGCATAATTTATAGATTTAGCGGAGCCTTTTAAGACAAATTTGTTTGAAATCCCAGATGTCTGGAGTGATGTTGGATGGAATATTTTACAGGAGAATTTTGAACTCCTTGCAAATTAGGTTATGTAATGGGACAGCTGGTTTTCACATACGCTATAGTGGTGCTGGCTGACACTTCTCTCCTTTTTTAAAAAAAGAAGTATATAACTCAGTCAGAAATGTGTTGGTACATTTACATAACGCCTTGAACGGTTTTTCCTTCTAAATAGAAAAGGGGTAGCATAGATGGATTTAACTTTTAAAAATACATGGCACGACATTGCAAAAACAAACCTTTCTGTAAATTCAGCTTCTTAATTTAACTTTTCACTAACCTTCTAAGGGAAACGTACCAGGTTTAGTTCCTGTGTTGACTTTAAAACATGTGTGATTTACACTCCATAAAAGAAATATTAACCAACAAATCAAGTTAGCTAGAACCAATTGAAAAATCAATGTATATGCAGCTGGACTCATTGGAAACTGTATGTGCAATGCAATTCTCCACATGTTTATTCAGAGGTGAGCCCCACTGAGTTCGGATGTGTTAAGGATTTAGTCTTTCTTAGTCACTGTGAGGCCTTAAGTTCAGTCATTCACAAAAATAATATGCCATTGTGGAATAGAAATGGCCTTGGAAATAAAACTTCTTCTTATCTTCATTTTTTAAGCCTGTTCAGTGGGGCATCTGGTTGACTTGTATCTTGGTTAAGATTGGTGTCCATATATGGCAGCAAAGGCAGGACCAAGGGAATTCACTCAGTGGAGTTTCAAAGCGCTAGCAAATCACTCTGCATGGCTGTATCCTTTGGTACCCTTTTTCACAGAGGGAAGATCATCTCAGCAGTTTTGGCCCTCCTCTCGCAGACAGATAAATCCACCTCTTGAGGAAGGGGGTTGCCCATGGAAGTCAGATGGTAGCATCGCTGTAGCTTCCATGCCATTGGTGCTGTGCTCATGAGGCCAAGAAGGGAGTGATTCCTAGTGGGCCTCACATCTGTAGAATCTTAGCCCCTCACATCCATGCCCTCTGGACATGCCTAAATCGACCATCACCAGATTGTTCCTCTTGTTCTTTTTTCAACTGAACATTCAGTTCTGTTATGTCTACATTGCCCAATGCAAGCATTCCATTATATTGCCAGCCAAAGCAGAGGTGAGAAACGTGAATTCATTCAAAAAAGGAAGTGAACCCACAGATGCCCGATCCTACTCTTAAGTATATAACCAGGCACAGTGTTATGTGAGCTCTTCTTACAGTAATTAATAATAATAACCTTTGAAGTGCAGAGCTGGAAGGGACCCTATGGATCATCGAGTCCAGCCCCTCTCAAAGAGCCATAGTGGGGAACTGGAACTCCCAACCCCTGGCTCTGCAGCCAGAGACTTAAGCCAGCTAGTGTTGAGAATTTTGATTATAACGTGTATTCTCATAACATCAGCAGAGTAAGGAGATATTGGTTAGCAGAAATACTTATGACACTATGACACTGAGAGAGTAAAACCAACAACTTAGTCTATTTACATATATACATAGAGAATAGACATTCCTCTGGCAGCATAACATGACATGAAGCAACACACAGCATAGGAAAAAGTGATCTGACTTAGCAGATAAAGATGTTCATTTTACACATGACTTATGTACAGTTCTGTGACCAATCAGAAAATGCATTACTTCATTTTCTGTTACACCAAGTTTCATCATGTACACAGCTGTACAACATTAAGTCTTAATCCTTGATACCCACACCTGAATACAATCAGTACAGTGACTCAGGTAAAATCAGCCATTTTACATTTAACTATACAACATTAATATTTAATATATTTTCATATCAAAATCTCAACAGCTATCTGGTTCCCTCTTAACATTGTCCTACCCTTCATGCTCTTGGCATTATGTTGATAATTAAAAGAAATCACTATGTTTGAGAGGAACATTATCACATTAGGTTTTTTTCCTAGATTTTTCATGCTTTCCAGTAGCTGTTCCCGTTGCTAATAACTCTCTGTTGCCATTCAAATAAGGAAGAGATCATGACAGTAGAACAAATGGGAACCGGAATATTAATGAATACCTGGAATTTATCTGAAACACAGCACTGCTTGAGGAAATTCAGATATTAAAACTGCCAAAGAAAATTAAAAATATATATATATATATAAAGCAGAAGGCTGTTGAGAGAAGAATAAAGAAAGTGTATAGAAAAGCCCAACATCTATTAATTTAAAGCATTTGTTATTGTATTGCTGTATTTTATTTCCCCATATTAGAGTGCATCTTCAGGACAGAGTGAAATAAAAGTCAAACTGGGGTTGGTATTGGGTTGTGTTCCTTTGGTACATCCTGAGATAACTAAATTAATAAGGTTAGTGTTGGGGTGGCATTGTGTGTGTGTATGTACACACACAATAATTTGTTTTCCTGATACTCTAGGTCTAAGTCAGGATTTTCGCCAGGTGTTTTCAGTTTTGCTCATGTGTAAATAAGAATTTTTTGTTGTCCCCTCCCACACCTTTCTGTCCTCTCTGGTAATGACCATGTGGATATATATGTATATTGTATTCTGTCACAATCAGCTGAGAAAGTTTTCTGCTGACAAGCACAAAACATATTGGAAGGTTAATGAGAATACCACATAATTCGGAAGTTCCCTTTTTCAGCACAAGGCACATTGCCAGATAGTAGTGGGAAAATGTGTTTGTCACAGAAGAGCTGTTCTGTTAAAATCTGCCACTACATAATCAAGCATAAACTTCAAATGGATTTGCCAGGCACAGATACACTTATTTTCCTGGCTTGTACTTACTGGAATATTAATTGTTCCTGTTGATATTTACAGGCGTATTTTTACAGTTTTTAAAACCTCTCTCCCTCCTCTCCCCTGTAGTCTGATTTCAGTTGTAATGGCACATGCTGGGGTGGTGTCACACAAGGTCCTGAATGCCATATGCCACATGAGCCAATGTTTTCCAGGCCCACCTTAGTCAACCAGATATGTGCTTATCGCATGGGGGAGGCAGGAGACTTGACGGGAGAACTGGTGCCATTAGTAACAGTAAATATATGTTGGACACTTGAATCTAGAAGTGTGGGTGGAGACTGGAAACGCTTTCTCATGTTCCCAACATGTGGTCCTTTGGATCCCTGCAGGACATTCTGTTTATCGCATGTGCACCCAGTTCTTTGGAGTGGATATCTACCTTTCTGGCTGGTTTCCTGCCTTGGGCTACTCAGTGTCTGCAGTGCTTATGTTGGGATAACATCCCTGAGAGACTGTCTTGAAGTTCCGTGGTTATAAAAAGAACAGAAAAGAGTTATTTAGAGTGTGTGCTCTGGTTAACTCATTTCCTGAATGCTCTCTATACATAGTTGGTTAAGTCTGACTATAAATGCTATATAGTTTTGTGGTAACCTGAGCTAGTAATTGTAGAGTTGAGCTGTAGAATGTATTTGGAGTAGCAAGAAAAATAACAATGTGAAATTAGCCATCATTTTCCCCTCGGCAATAATAAAGTAACTGTTCCTGTTTTGAATTATGCCATTTTAAATGCATGGTTCTAGGTGTACTTCTACATCCAGTTTAAAACAAAGTCAATCAAAATAAGGTTTCTGAAACCATGCTTGATTTATTACCTGAGAGGTGAAGTGGGTCTCTTCAGGCAGTAGCACTTTGCAAATCTCTTCTCACTTCCCTTTATTTGCATCAGAAATGCCACAGTACAATTAAGAAATGCATTAGCTATGTCAAGAAAGGATTTTCTGGAAGAAAGTGATAGATAAGGGGTGGATGAATTGTGGCTAGCGATCCTCCTATGGTTTTGTCAAAGTTTAAATTAATAAATACCAAACTAGTAGTGAACTCAGTAGAACTGTGTCCTCTTTACTGGTCCCTATCCATTGGCGTCTGAGGAACCAGAGAGTGCTTGCCTACAGCTAAAAAATGAGTCTGTAGTACATTTAGGATATGACAAAGGTATTTTGTGCGTTGTAATACATGTTGGGACATCATGTTGCTGTTAATAACCTTGCCAACTGTACTGTAAAGTTGATGTTGTGTTGTGATGATGCCTTCCTAGAAACATTATTTCTTATATTTCTCAGGCAAGCCTTGTCAGTAGATTTCCATTTTGGAAGAATCTGGCAGCATCATAGAGAGCTATTGATGGGTAGTGATGGGTAATAGCCTTTCCATGCTACTGAGGCTGAATACAGACATTCATTGCACTGCCATTACTGTAATACCACCGCCCGAAGTCAAATAAAACTTCTTTCCGAGGATTTCCTTCTCATCACCTGCGAAGCTTTAGATAGGCATTAAGACAGTGTTTGCTGATACTCCCTAGTTATACAGAAAATAATCTTCATTAAAAGATCTCTGTTGAAGAAAGAACTGGTGAAAATTCCATCCAGAGAAAATGAATGATACTGAGCTTTACATCTACTTTCTTTTTTCAGTTGGGGCATCTTATCCTATCCAAATCCTAGCAAATCTATTCTCATCAGACTCGCTGAATGAATTCCGTGAATTGTGCAGCAGGTCCTCTGCAGCAGAGTATTTATCAAGCATGGTCTTCTCACAAGGGCTCTGATGACACACAGGACAACTATAGGAGAGTCATGCCAGCTTTAGAGTAGCCTCATATAGAAAAGAAAGCACGGAATAATCACCGTAGAATTGAGGACCATTCAATATATCACCATAAGGAATTTCAGTTCAGATTGTACATTGTCTTTTCACAGAAGGAGAATGTTGTTCAGCAGCAAATAAATCCTCACCTGATCATGAGACAATTTCTTCAGATTAACAAAATTTGTCCTGTTATGTGCCATCAGGTCGCCTCTGACTCATAACGACTCTATGAATGAGCTTTCCCCAAAGTGTCTTCAACTGTCCTGTTCAGCTCTTGTAAATTCAAATCTGTGGCATCCTTTACAGAGCCAGTTTTCCTCTTTTCCTGCTGCAAAATTGGGTTTTCATAATTTCTTACTAGAAGAATTGAAACATCTATTTCTTTCTTCTCACAGAACAGGATTCTGCTTATATAAAACATGGGAAACACCTTTGTTTTACTTTTAAAATTAATGGAAAAATAAATCAACACATTTTCTACTGTTTGGCTTTGATCCTAAGAAAGAAACCACGGTTGTGATCTCTGGCTGGAGGCATGGGACAAGACTATCATCAGTATGTGATTGGTTTGAAGAGCGGCATGTGGTTTAGAATCCTTTTTTTTTTTTTCTGTTCCCCTCTACCTCTGTTTTCTATTCTCTGTGTCATAGGTTTGGCCTGTCATGAAATGTGTGTTGAAAACAGCAGGTTTCTTTGCTAACATGTTTTCTTTATGGGCAGCTTTACTCTTTTGCTTTTTAAAAAATCATGTAAGAGAAATAATATAATTTTTCAAATGGTACCCTGTTGTGTTTTCTAGGAATTAGCAAGCTGTGGATGGAATAAGAAAGAAAAACACATCCTTGCCCCTAATATTGTTGCCTTTACGAGAAGGTTTAATCAGGTAAAAATTCTAATTAAAGCTGATGAACAAACAGGAATCTGTTGAGGACTGAATTTGTAACTGCAGCATACAACGGATTACTGCCAGAGCGGTATCTGATGGACTAACAAATGATCAAGGAGTTGTGATATATTTCGTTTCCTACAGCAGTGATGGGCAGATATCTGTCTCGCAAGGGTTTGAGACCTCTTTGGTCTTTTTGAATTCTAAGATGTACCAATCAGAGCTTAGCGCCTAAGTCATTTACTTAGAATGAAAGATTTCCTAGCCAGGGATTAGTTTAGAGTGCCAGAAATAAATGGAGCTTACAGCTGTTCCCCATAAAACTCTGTTCCCAGCTTCTCCAAACTTTCTTCGTTTTGACATTGTAATTAAGGGCGGGCTGGGTAATTCTGTTGTCTTATCGCTGTCACTATTGTTAGACAACTGGAAGTCAGAAATCCTTAGTGTTGCAGCAAGTCATCTAGAGACATGCCAGTAGATCCAGATCAAGCTTCTGTCCACCCCACTTCCCCAGCCGATAGCGTGTTTCAATTTGGAGAAGAAACAGTTTCTCAGTTGTATTTGGCAGTTCTGTAGCAGTCAGCTACAAACCGGTGGAAGTAATTTTTCTGAAGCTGTGTTCCTATAATTAGTTAGTAATCTAGAAAATCAGTATCACCCTGTGTGATCAGTTTTGAAGCTGTAGCCCTGTTAGTGTGTTCAAGCGTGTCCACAAGAAACTCAAAACAAAAGCAAAAAATGACATTATGGCTCCTTAACATGAACTGCTATGTTTTAGTGTAAGTTTTGTAGAACATGTCCAGTTCATCAGGCAGAGCAGTTACTATTTATAAGGTGCCACAACATCTTTTTTTTGCTTTTGTTTTGTGTGTTTCTTGTTGAAGTATGTGATTACTTTATTCTTTTACTTTTTTTATTTCTGTCTGCCAGATTTTTTTTTTTTTTGAAAGCTAACTAGTCGATGCCAGGAGCTTTTAAAAACACCAAACTAATATCAATATTTGAGGTCTTACTATAGTTAAAAGTACCTAAGTTACTACACTATATAAAATGCAAAGAAAATTTATAAAATCTTCGTAAAATATATAGACATCTGGATAGTATGAACAATAATGCACCTGGCTTATTGTACCTTCACAATGGGGTACTCAGCTTGTACACATAAAACCACTTGTTAAACATCTCACATTCCTCTGAACACCTATTAAGATTGCCATTAGTTGGATGTGACTTGATGGCACTTAACACATTTTAATGAATTGTAGTCCACTTTATTTTCTTTGATGGATAAGAGTGAGCCATGTTTCATCCATGAAACTAAAGCTTATATATGTATTATTTACAGGTCAGTTTCTGGGTTGTAAGAGAAATTTTAACAGCGCAGACCCTAAAAATAAGAGCAGAAATATTGAGCCATTTTGTGAAAATAGCAAAGGTAAGTTTTCTTACTTTTAAATACTACTTTCTCAGCTTATTCCTTCTTTTTTACGTCTGTTCTCCACATGTCTTGTACTATTCAAAAGGAAGCTATCCTCTGTACAAACCAGATCAGCACAGGTAGCTGAAAAAATATGCTTGGATTTATAACCTATCCAGATTGTTCAGATAAACAATACTGCACTTGCTATGTCAAAATGTATGATGTAAATCAATTAATAAGAGATATGTATATTTGTGTCTTTGGATTATAACTCCCAGAATTTTCTCATAGAAATTCTGAGAATTGTCCAAAAAAGAAAAAAAAATATGCTTACCTCTATAAGTAGCTGTTCTAATCTATCAGTGGCATCTTATTACAGTTTTTTAAAAGTATAATTAAAGAAAATGTAATTTTTTAAAGCCCAGGCTCTTGTGAAAATGCTGTATCATTTAATATGTGAAACAGGGCTTTCAGAACATAGGAATATAGGACACTGATTCTGTCTTTGCCCCCACTTTCCAGTTTACTCTTCCCTAAACTCCCATTCTCAAAAAGCAATAAATCTGCAAGCATATTAAAGTTTCAAGGGATCTGGTAGCAGCACCAAACACAGCATTTCAGAATCACATTCATGGTGAAAGAGCCTTCAAAAGCAGCTTCTTGGCCCAAAAAGTAGTTCAGAAACATGTGATGGGGATCATCTGAAGTGAGTCCTCCCTACAGCTGTTCAATTTTGAACTGCAATTTATGTTTACAGTAAAACATTTTATTAAATTAAGGAGGCACTTTGGGGAACTGGCAAGAAATTGAATTAATAACATGAATAAACAGAAGTTTGGATGAGTTACATAGCAAGCATAATAAATTGCAGTATACCAATGAAAGTTATTAAAATCCCCTCCTGTCTGCTTTCCTTAGTCTCCCCCCTCTCCCAGTTTTCTTTTCTATACACTCTCCTTCCATTGCAGTCATCCTTATTTCTTCTCACTTTCAGTCTTGTGTTTGCGGGTGTATCTCAGGTCCACTAGTTGCCTACTCATCTGAATTTATTTCCTGCTTTCTCAAGCTTAGAATCATTCTTACATCCTTGCCACTGAAGGTTATTACCAAATCAAGCAAAAGCAGACACCTGTCTGCCCTTTATGCTTCCCTTTGGCTAAATTGAGTTTGGAGAGGTGGAGGCAGAGAGAAAGCAGTGGGATGCGCAGAGAAGGGGAGTGGGCAGTCTCCCACCGCCACCCCTGATCTTGCCAGTAGAGACAAAAGAAAGGACCCTCCTCCTTTTGTACCTTGTATTGTCCACACGGGGGGGGGGGTGTTTGCTTGGAGGGCCCAAAGCAAATTAAAAAGAAAAGGTGGTGTGTGCACCCAAACTAGAGGCCTCCCCTACAGGATCTCTGTGTCTGTGTAAAAACAAAAGAGACTCTTGATATGAACTTTACTGGAGTGTACCAACCCACACCAAAAAAGTGGAAGCCCCTGACAGGGGCTCAAAAAGATGTGGTTTGGGGTACCCTGGGAGAAATTTGGGGCAAATTGGTCCACTTGTGTGGAGGCCGGAAAAAAGAGCAGACCAGTCCGCCCCAGCAATGCAGCAAACAGGAGGGCAAATGCTTGTCTGGGCATGTCCTCAGGTACAAAAATACAAATATTCAAAAATTGCAAAGAAATAAAAAGATACAAAAACGGTTTTGAATTTAGCAAGCAAGACAGTAACTCCTATATACTGTAAATTTCTTCATTTGCCAAACAACAAAATCTGGTTGGTCTGCCTGTTTACTTTTTCTCTTTGTTAAGTAACTTGAGATATTTTAGGAAGTAACCATGTTAAATATTGTTCCTTCTACTGAGGGTGGCTGGCCCAAAGTCACCTGATGGATTTTGTATCACCATGGGGCACAATTAATTCAGCAATCTGACTGTTTTTGTTTGTCCATCCACCCATTCTTTGCATTCATTCCCAATGTTTCTCCCAAAGAGGTCAAGTACTTGGCTCTGTTCCTCCCCACTTTATACTCACAAAAACAAAATTTTTATTTTGTTATATTTATGGGTCTCTCTATAACAAAATGTCAGACCAACAAGCAATAAACAAAAAAATTAAAACATGCAGGTAGAAATCAAGTTAAATAGCAGAATCAGCCACATCTAGACTGTGTATTTAGCAAGAAGGATAGAAAACAGTCTAGGAATTTAGGAGCAGCAGGAGAGAAGTTCCACATTAGAGGATATATCATAATCCAGTCCAGGAGTAACTTCTGTATAGTAAACAATGTTAGAACACACAATCCTTCATTGTTGAAATGAGTTTTTACTTTTCTGTCCACCCTGCCTCCAGAATTAAGGGGTCTCTCTCGTATGTTAGCAGGATGAAGCTCTTCATAAAAGAGACTCTACTATTTGTAAGACAAGAAAAAAAGCATGAGATATATCACACAAAGAGTAAATACTTCACTGTGGTATTTATCAAACCTTGCCCATTGCTGCTCATCACACTGTGCTCTGCCTGCTATTTTTGTAGCATTAGTGTGAGGTAATGAAGGCTGGAGATAATTCATTTTCGAGTGCTTATTGACCACACCGGGCAGCAGGCAAGCCTCCAGAATCCAGATACATTCCCAAATGTTATTGCTTCATATTTAGCTAGCAGTGTTTCTACTGCTACAAAGAGGCATAATTATTTGAACTATGAAAGCTTAATTTTATGATTTGGTTATCTGTTGCTAATACCATTAGCATTTAAAATGTACAATGAGCCACAATATAACCTATCTCCTTGGTTCTGGTCTTTACATCTTGTAGTTTCACATCACAGTGAGGCATTCAATTATTTTGAATGTTCTGTAATTTGCAGTATAAAGAGCAAGCCTCTGGAACATCTATTATTCTGTTGAATGAGCAAAGACATTCCAACCTCATATGGAAAACTCATGGTTGTGTTTTTGGTCTTCCTTTCCCCCCAGAAACTTCTAGAACTGAACAACCTTCATTCCCTCATGTCTGTGGTATCAGCTCTGCAAAGCGCACCTATTTTCAGGCTGACAAAAACCTGGGCTGTAAGTCAATGTGGACTGTATGTTCCCTTTTCCTTCTATCTTTGAGATGCTCTACCTGGTTTGTAGGTGCTTTCCATAAATAACTTATTTTACATTTCCTTACATGGGAACAGGGCCAGTATTCTGCCATACTCCCCTGGTCTGTGATAACCTTCCACTGAGTTTTGGCAAAGAGGAAAGAAAGCCCCTTTGCTAGGTTTTCTATGCTTTTTGCTCATTCGTGGAAATTAATTTTCAAATCCTGTTCTCTGATGTAAGTAGCATCCAAGAGAACATGCATTATGACTTAATTACATTTTATTTCTACTCTACACCAGTTAGGCACAAAGCTGGCTACAACTGAGTTTCTTACAAATTCTCCACAGATATAAAGCCTCCCAGAGAATGCACAATCCATGGATTCAAGCTTTTTATCAAGAGAAAAGAATGAGAGATTCGTGAGCAGTAATATTACAGAGAATCATGTGTGTACTCCATTAGCTGATCTGAAAGGCATACTTGCACTATTAAGTGGGCTCGCCTTGCCACGAGTCACACTGTGGCATTTGTGGGTCGTGGTGGATTGTAGGCAACAGTGAAATGAGTAAACGCCCTTCCTGGGGTTTTGTGCCCAAAGCACTGTATAGTGGCCATATCAGAACTGCTTTAATTTCCCTATAGCTGTTGTGGCCCCAGTTTCCATTATTGCTAGCTGATTTCAACTGCGTTTGAAACCACTTTGAATGCGGTTGCATTTCTCAAAAAATGGTTAATCATAACCACCTTCCTTTAATGCACCTTTAATATGCGATATTGATTCATGGAGCATGGGAATGAGGGGAAGGCAAGCTTTGATAGTCATAATGACTTTGGCAGCCGTCACTCACTGGTGGACAAATTTTGGTGAGCGGGACCTAGAAAAAAGAAAAAAATTGTTTTATAGGCCTAGAATTTGAAAGCACCACTAGATATAATGGCAATGAATTTGTGTGTGAAAATCAGTCTCGCGCTGATTTAGAGTGCACTATGGAGGCACATGAAGGGTGTGCTGAATTCTCCAACTTGGGGGAACTTTTTAAAAGAATAAATTCAAGTAGGAAGTTGTGAGGAAGAAGAAGGTTCGGCTGTTTATTCCCACCCAACAGTCAGTTGCACTTTGGGTCCCCTACCCTGTTTTACAGAGAATTAATGGGACATGGGCTGAGTTCTGCTGTCTCGAAACTGGTTGTGACCGATTCTTGCATTGAAATGTGGCAACATTTTATTGGAAACTGTACAAATTTGAGAAAAGAACCAAATAGCTGCAAATGTAGAGAAGGATGCCTTCTTTTCCCCCACCACTTGTCCATTGTTCTCAGTATTTGGTTGCAAGCAATAAACAATATCAACTGGAGCAATCTTATTTATTTTATTTATTTAGTGAGTGTCATTTTGTAGGCTGCCAAGGCTGAGGACTTGGTAATTCTGAGGTTGCTTGGGGAGTCATTTGAATAAATGGTTTATTCGTAGTAGTTGCTGCTTACATTTTAGAATAGGATAGGTCATATTTTAATTGGTTAAGCCAATTTTTTTTTTCTGCGTACCCATTTATTGAAAGTACATTTGCATTTTAAGAAACCAGAATAATTCTCTTCTTTTAGTGGAGTTCTTGTGGAAGTTTTGGCTTTGTTTGAAGGAATGTGTGCTCACTTTCCATGACATTTTCCACAAACATTATTCATGGGCTCTTAGTCCTGAAAAAAAAAAATCAAGTGGGACTGTATCTTGTTACAAATTCTTTCTGCAGCTTTGCTATACCGTGCTCCGTAGATGGTGTGGAATGTGTCTTAAGCTGGTTCTATATTCTTTAGTAACATAAGCTATTCACCATCATTTTCTTCCTCAGTATCAAAGCATGGCATTATAAAAATACCTTTTGTAAGTGCTTTGCATTTAAAGGGCCCATTGGCCCTCCTCTCTGGATGAGCCCATTGCAAGGCATTCAGGTTCAGAAACTGAAACAAAATAACTTCAGCAAAAATCCACAATTTTTTTTAATAAGGTTGAGCAGCTCAAACATTGTTTTCCCAGTCAGAAGACGGAGCAAGGATGCCCCTTAGGTCTATGTCTGTCACTTTCGGAAATCTATTCAGAAATTCTTTCTCCGCAGAAATTCCTTAGTCAGGTATCACGAACACGTCCCATGTGTGCGCATGTTGTGCATGCACAAGGTAGAGATCTTTCTGCCATAATATATAATAAGTGGATTATAAACTTCTTTGAGAGGTCATTCTCTTTGAACACCTGGCCTGCCCAACCAGTTTTCTAAAAATAGTTTTTGTAGTAGGGTATGGAAAAAAGAGCTGAAAAAAGAAGTTTCAAGTCCCCATGGGCACCCTGAGTTAAACTCTTTTTTTAAAGAAAAATTATTAAAGGACAATAACAAATAACAAAACTAACTTAAAATACATATTCAGTAAAAACTATACACAATACAAATTAAACCTTCCCCACCTGTGCTCCCCTCACCCTCGGGACTAGGTAACCAATAATATCATTTTACAATTTTTCACCCCATTCCACTCCAAAAATACATTGATTCTTCTGCTGGCCTATAACCTTTCCCCTTCGAAAAGACATATTCCAAGTATAAATGCCATACATCTTTGAAATCATTAGCCTTTACCATTCCTCTTCTTATTTTCATTTCGCATGTTAACTTATCGTTAATTGCTAAACTCCAAATTTCTTTATACCAATCTTCAAGATTAATTTTGTTTGTCACTTTTCCAATTCTTTGCAAATATTAATCTTGCTACGGTAACCATTATAACTACTAACTCTTTCTGTTCTTTTTTCAAATGGTAATTCTTAATTATATTCAGGAGGGCAGTACTTGACAATATCTGAATATTGCATACAATAATTTTTCTAATTTCCTTAAAAAACAGTGCCCATTCTTTCTTTCTTGTTTCACACGTCCACCACATATGCATATAGGTTGCCTTTTCATTTTTGCATCTCCAGCATTGAGATGGAATATTTTTATTTATTATATTCAAACTTGCTGGAGTTAAATACCATCTCCATTCTATCTTATAACAATTTTATTCTATCCTTATAGACATATTCTTCATTATTCTTTGTGACCATATCTTATTCCAGTCCTCTCCTTTAATCTCTTCTTTATAAAATCCTCCTGCCACTGATTTTTTAAAGAGCCAGTTGGAAAATGAAGCAAGTCAATGTGCAAGTTGAATGAAGCGTTACTTGTGTACAATCAGATGCTTTCAGCATTTGAGGAATTAGAGCCTCTAATGACATATTACTTGTAATATCTTTTTCTGCCCTGATTGTTACATCAAGGCCTCACTGTGTAACATAAAGATGCTGATGAAACAAAAAGGGATAGAAGCAAACTGTTGAAGATTCATAAATTATGTTTTGCTGTTTTAAATTAATACGCAGAAAAGGCATGTAATTATTTTTATTATAAGGAGGCAATGCAGATCAAATCATTATTCTGAAGCAAATCAGAAGGATTTCTTTTTGGGGGAGTAAATTTGCAGTACAAATCTTGGTTCTTCTTAATAGCTCTCTCACTTCAAAAAGTAATTTTTACACAGTATTACAAAACCTGGCAGGAATTCTATTACATACAATGGTGTAACTCCAGTAGTGTAATTATCAGCAGTGAATTGCTGCCAGCGAAGAACCTGGCGCTTGTTTTCCTCATCCTGTACCAAGTTACGTGATTGCTGCGTGACAATCAAAAGAAATGTTGACATTGTAACTGGTAGCAACACATTGCTAAAAGTTACATCACTGGCATTACACCAGCAAGCATACGTAATAGGATTCCAGCCACCGTTTTCTGTATTGATTGCCCAAGAATAAAGTTTCCTCCAAATATATTCCTCTCAAAAATCTCCTTTTGGGCACACGGAGATCTTTGTCACATGATGGATGTGACATCACATCAGTTCTGTTGGCCATCTCAGAGAGAATTTTCAGCCGTGTAAGTCTGTTTTACCTCAACAACAAAAGTTTGGTGGGATCCTAAAGACTGACAGATCTACTGTAGCATGAGTTTTCACAGATTACAATCCATTTCCTCTTCTGTTAGTGCTTCACAGATCATCACAGTAGAACGTACAGATAAATGTAAAATTGCTACAGGACTTGATTTATTATTATTTTTTCTTAATACATCCAAAAAATAATATGTACTTTTCTGTTCTTTGCTAATGCTTGCTTTAGTTTAATTCATGTTTTAATAGATTTTGGGGAGATAGGATATGTGTATTAAGGTCTACAAATTAGAAAATAATATTTTTTTTGCTATGTGTATATTTATAGAGTTTTGTTTTGTTTTATGTTTTTATTCCAAGTGATTTGTTCTGGATATTCCACTAAGCATGTTTGTGCTTGCCCAGTAGCTGCTCTTCTGTCAAATATGTTTAGATATTTTTTTGTATCCCCTTTCCGCATTAAAGAGAGAGAAAAATGGAGGTAGCTGCAGTAGTTCCAAGCGATCACGAAAACGAGGGAGAGCCAATTACCTCTTGGAAAAGAATATTGTTGGTTTTGGACTGAAGTGCAAAATTCAGAAGTCTAGAGAAGTTTAAAAAAAAATCCTTTTGAATGAATGTTTTAAAACGTGTAACCTGAAAGGAACAATTGTACTTTCAGAGAAAGCAAGTGTCCCCAAAAGGATTGTTCTTATGGAACAAAAACTGAATTATTGCTCTCTGCTTTGTGTGGAACAAATAATATATTATATTATGAATAATTCTAGAATCAAAACAACATTTTGTACAAATGGAACACTTGGGGGTTTCAATTTTGTTGTTTTGAAATTGAGCCATGGCTATAACTAAGGTGGCATAAGTGGGACTCCCGCCCCCACCCCCCGACATCAAAACTTAATGATCAGTGAAATCTAGAGGGTTTTTTTTTTTAAGTATAACATTTCCCTTTTTTCCTTCTTCTGCTCCTTTTGAAGCTAGCACCCACACACTTGCCACCCCCTGAATTGTGGTGGGGCGATTTGCTAGTGGAGAATGGGCTGAAACATAGGACTGACTTATTTTACACAACAAGATCTCAAATAGCATGCAAGAATCTTCTGTCAGAAGGATAGTGATCTTCTTGTAGACAAGGATACTTGTGCAGACTTTGGGGGTCCAGCAGTGGTTCGAAATACATAGTGATTTACAAAGCCTTGCTAAATTCATAGTTCCACAGTAGTCAATTGACAACGTGTTGGGTGAATCCAAGAGTTCTTAAGGCTCACAGGAAGTTTAAGTACATTCTTGTTCTGCTTTGCTACTAGCTAGAAAGGAGGTGTATTAAGAGAGAACCGGGAGCAATTCTATCTTTACTAATGTTTTATGCACATTTTATGTTTCTAAGTGTTTTCTCAGTGGAGGAAAAAATATACTAGAACAAAGCTGTAGTGTCTAGTTGTCAACGAGTTGAAATTGTGGCAGTGGGTTTTCTTGTTCTGAGAAAAGTAAAGTGAACATGCAAATCATGCCTTGAAGCTGATGCTATGGCAGTTCACACATGTGAAAATTGCATTTAACCTCATGCATGGGGCAGTGGGGAGAGAGTCCACAATTAAATTCCTGCCACCTTTTAATTAGGCTCTTACAATTTTGAGTTTTCACTAAAAGGAACGTCCCATCAGTGTAACTTTGGCTCCCTCTCTGTGTGCAAGCATTACCATTGTGTAAGCAAAATATATTTTTTTTATTGGAGACTGTTCTTGGGCAGCATAGCACTTATTCAGTAGATATGCTCCTTCACTACTGGATAGTGGGTCTTTCCACTCAGCGGAAGTTCAGGGGGATACTGCCCCTAAGTGCTTTAGTTGCTAAATAGTAAGGCTACCAAGTTCTAGTCTGTAGCCATGTTAAACAGTGGTATAGGAAGAATCTGCATATAATAACAATGTGGGGGGAAGCCCTGGTTCCACCAGAATTTTTTAAGTTTAAGAAGAGGAACTGCCTTGTCATTTCATTGCATGTCTATGGGTTAGAAGCAAAATGGTTCTCAAGAATGTGGTACCCATGTCTGCAACTGCTCAGGAAAGAGCAGAGCTGTCTGTAGCTGAGTCAACAAGGTTTTGGCATTGCAGTTAATTGGGTGGCTGGCCTTAAAAAAAAGGTTGTGAATCAGTCTTTGGATATAGATGGGCCCTTTGTAAGAGCTGTCACCTGATAGCTTCCCCTTGACTGATTCACTGAGATTTCCAGTTGAGTTCCATGAAGACACTGGAAAGGGAGAGTTGGAAATGTGGCCACTTTATAAGAGGAGAAGCTTCAGAATTCACAGTTGATGAAGTAACAGAAGATGTTCTGTGGAGTCAAGCACCAGTAGCCAGTACCACAGAACTTCATATTTAAATAAGTAAAATAAGGCTATAGCTTTGTTGATTGAAAAAGGAACACAAATAAGAATGGGCAATTTGTGTTGGTACATACTTTCTCACTGCCTATTTCATTTCTGTCCCATCCTTCCTTTGAAAAGCTGAGAGAAGCCTATAATAAGGTTCTGCTTTCCTTGGCTTAAATAAGTATGTATATCAGAAGTTAACCTCTATAGGCCTCTCCCACAGTCCCTTCTTACAGTGGGATTGGACAAGGCAACTGCATTTGTCAAACAGAAGGGGTTTGACCGACAAGGCAGTATTAGCAGAGCTCCCAACTTTCCCAGTAATAATAATAAATGTTTTATTACGGTCATTGACCAGCAAAAGTAAAGAACATTATTTAAATTAGGAGACATAAAATCAATCTAAAAACATCTATATACATATATATAAAACTACCAGTATATTGTAGCCCTGCCTGCCTGCCTGTCTCTGCTGGAGTTGCCAGCCCACTGCAGGGACTTTTCACTAGCTAGATGGCACACTCTTCCCTCAGAGGTTACCAGTGGGAGGTATAAAAATTCCCCTATGGAATTCCCCTGCAGTGATGGCACAGTAAAATCAACCACATACGTAATGTTTCATTACCGGTTCTGTCATGAACTACGTATTAAGCTCATTCTCCATCTGCTTACCTGGTTTTCAGGCAGTCCTAAAATAGAGATCTTACATAAACTGCTTTTAGGCCTTAATCCTCAGATTACACTTAGTTGCACAAAACGCCTTACAGTGCATGCAAGATATGCAAAAATTTGACAGGTAATGATTTTAAGCTATAATTTTCCTTTATCTCCCCCCCCCCCCCCGGGTATTAGAGTTGTGACTACCTTATCTGTCTGTGTCAGTCAGTCTGTCTGTCTGTCTATTTATCTATCCTGTTGTATGTTTAATGCCTTTTGCTGGTCATGGACTGTAATAATAATAAACTAAACTTTATAATAGGGTTATCTCATTATGTTCCTACAACAACTCAGAGAGCAACTGACCCAAGGTGACAAAGTTTATGTCATGGTTGACAGTGGATTTGAATACTGCAGCCACACTAAACAAAAGCATTTAATATGCATTCTGCAATTGAGTACGGTAGAGGGCTACCATCAATGCTTATGTGAGACAGAAGGCCTTCTCCAGTTTTTCTCTTCATCAGAAAGTCCTTGACATAAAAAGCAGATCACAGACCACAATGTCCCAACTCATGCTGTTAAATTTGGATTTACAAACCAGGCCCTATTTTAAATTCACTGCTCATAGTTAGTGTCTCAACCTCTTCTCCATCATTAGAATGGAAAAAATGAGGACTTCCTCGTAGGATAAATGCGGATGAACAAGATAGAAGCTGCAACACTTTTTCTTTGCTTTTGATAAAAAGCCAAATTTATAGAGAAAGGAGCTTGTCAGGTATTGGTATATGTTGGAAGCTGTTGAGTAAAATTGGCTATTTGAGCAAAAGTGTTGCTCAAGAGGCTGTTTTAATGAGGCAGTCCAAGTGAGAGTGAGTAATCCTCTGGCACAATTTCTTAATGCTGGAAAATGGAGAGGAATTGTGGGCGCTTCCATTTCATCCTTTTGGCAAGGACCTTTCGCATGGGACAGCTAGACCTTATAGTGACTGGACCTGCCATCGCTATCATCTCTTGGCTAGGACTCAAGATGCTTAGATGGCTAATTGTTGCTGCACTAATCAAATGCAAGTCATCTGTATTTTCAGGTTTGCTTGTCATCCTCATGTGGGATATCCTTGCAAGCGTGTGTGTTTCGTCCTGTCCTAGGTCAGAGATGATGCAGGCTTATGTTGGCCATCCACGAAGCAGGATAACTTGTGCAGATCATTATCAGTATTCCTGGCATGTGTGTCACCTTGCCACTCATCCAGTGTCTGTGATGGGTAGGATCTGGTGTAAGAGATCTGAGTCTGTGGGTGTATACGTTGCACCGAGAGGCTCCCTGGACAAGGAGATTCCTCCTGGTACTTCTCGCATGTCTGTGCATGTGAACTTTATAGAGAACTGGCTTAAGAACCAACATTTCTGAACTATCCAAGCCATGAATTTGACGAAATATTGGGAGGAAAAGCCAAACCAGTTTGATAACAGCTTTTGGACGGAGTTTACAGCACAGTGATGTCTTCCTTCAGCTAAATTTTGATCGTCGGAAACATTCCATTCTTGTGACATAGAATATTTTTAAGAGGATGTGTGCTTCCAAGTATAATAAGATGGAGTCTTTTCTTAACATCTGGAGTCCAGTTAATAATTGCCGTAATTATAAAGAAGAAAGAGTTAATAGCATATTCTGTACAACAGATGTGCTAACTTTTTACATCGAGTTTGTTTTAGAGTTTTGCTGTGAGATGTTCACATTTCTGGAAGTGAATAGAGGCATTTGTGTAGGTGAGCAGGAATGGTACAAGGTGGCATATGCTGTAGATTTAAACATTACATCATTAACGTTGCAGTCAGTTTGGCACTTGAAATCTGTGTGGGACTAAGTGCCTATACAGTGGTGCCTTGACTTACGAACGCCCCGACGTATGAACATTTCGACTTACGAACAGCTCCGTTCGCAAAATTTTGCTTTGACTTGCGAACGGAGCTTTGACTTACGAACAAAAAAAACGCGGGGAAAGCGGGAAATGGACTTTGGACTGCCTGGTACTGCCTAGTACTGTAATTTTAAAATGTAAAAATTGGTTTAAAAGGTGCTTGGTTTGGTTCAAAGCTGCTTGGTTTTAAAGGTGTTCTGTTTACAAGGTGTTCGTTCCCTCCCTCCCTCCTTTCCTGCCCTTCTTTTAAACCTAAGTCATCTTAGGTTAAAAAAAAAATTCTCCCCCTAGTGGTAGAGGACGGATTAACCGGTTTTGCATTAGTTCCTATGGGAACTAATGCTTTGACTTACAAACGGCGCCTCGACATAAGAACAAAAAGCAACCGGAACGGATTAATCGGTTTTCAATGCATTCCTATGGGAAATGCTGATTTGACTTACGAACGTTTTGACTTACGAACATCTTCTGGGATGGATTAAGTTCGTAATTCAAGGCTGTAACTTGAACCCTGTGCTTCTTCTATACCCGTTCCACATGCAGCCCCTTCTGTCCATATCTCCGAGACATACTTTCCTCTCAGGTTTCCAGGGCTGTTGCTGTATGCCTAAAACATTGATCTACTCACTTTAGCAAAATAAATTAATATAGCATGGATAAAAGCATCACCAGAAAGTGGCTTGTTCTGTCTTTGTGGCAACATGTGTCTGGTTGAAATCTCTTTTACAGTATATATTTTGATTGCATTAAAGACAAATAAATTATTAACTGTTTCTGATACCTTGGCTACCAGCAATCTTCCAACACAAGTTCTAAAACCTGTTTAATGACTTACAGAGGGTTAGCCATGTGATTCTGTATACTTGAGCAAAAGCAACACAATGTTTTGGTGCTTTAAAGACTAAAAGGTTTTATTTGGAGTATGCTTTTGTAGTTTTTAGCCCACTTCTTCATTAATTTAAGGTGTTCTTTTACACAAACATGGCACATTAATTTACTAACTAATTTAGCCACTAATTACTAATGTAAATAGTTTATGATATCAGTTGAGGTACAGAGGATTTGTTGGCAAGGTCAGTATTTATATATGTATCTAAAATATATAAATATGTGTAAGAACTCAACAACTCCTCTGTCAAGGTTTTTCCAAATCCCTGAGGATCAGGTTAATTACTAAAAACATATACTTATAAGAGTAACTAACAAACAGAAGTATTTAAGCAAAACATTTCTGCTTCTGCCTGCGTCAGTGGCTCTGATTTACTGATTGCTTGAGTTTAATGGCTCAGGACATTCTATATGCCTTGTGATAACTGGAGTCATGTTTCAGGCAGGAGACATAAAAATATCTTGTGTTTTGTGCTATTTCTGCAACATACAAATAATCTGTTTAGGGAAAAGCAATATTCTGGATTACAAGTCCCCTCCCATCTCAAGGAAGGTTACTGTCCCTACACCGAACCTAATCTTTGTGATTTATGGCTTCGTCATGCTTATAGAGGAAGAGCAACCGTGCCCTATTGGGTGCCCTCCAGATGTTCTGGACTGTAACTCCCATCAGCCTCAGGAGATGTGAGCAATGGTGAGGGATCAAAACATTTGGAGGGCATTGGGTCTCAGAGCAGCCTGTCGTATAGCTGTCCCATCTCAAACACACCATTTGATTTATTGATGCCTTCCAGAATTTAATAGGGGGTGTAGGCTAGACTTATGCGTTCCTGTAGAGTTCACAAGGATCAATAGTCAGTGAAGGAGATACAAGCCAGATCGTACGGGAAGAGTATTTTAGACATACTCCTGATTCTTCTTTTTTTTTCCTTTTCTGGTATAAGTTATTCCTTGATAAAGCCACCTTTGTGGTCTTTATTTGTGCTTGAGATGTTGCTCACAAATGCTCAGTGTTTTAAATGGTTGTAACACAGACTTAGCTGTTCCCAGTTTAGGCTGTTGCTGCTGCAGAGCTTGCTTGAAAAGTGGAGCCGCTAATGTTTACTTCCCCCCTGTTGTTTTCTTCCTGCTTGGAGTCGCTTGCATTTCCATTGGCCAACTCCACAGCATTCTTGCTTCCAAGAGAATTGCAATTGAAGCGTCTGTGCTATAAATGAGGAAAGGCACACCTTAAATTTTGCTTTTTTATAAATTTTAATAGTCCTCCAGCTCAGAACAATATTCTTTTTTAAAATTGCAATAAAGTATCCAGTTAAAAATCAAGCTAAGCTACATTTGCTTTTAAATGAATGTTAAAAGTATTCTTAAATTGTTATTATTTGTGCAATTTTTGTTTGGTGGATGGATATGTGCTTCCAGTTATTGTTAGCCACCCAGAGTAGTGGTTCACCGCTAGATGGGTGGGATATAAATGAAGCAAACAATCTTAGAACTGCAGAGCTGGAAGGGACCCTATGGATCATCAAGTCCAACTCTTGCCAAGGGGGCACAGTGGAAAATTGAACTCCCAACCTCTGGCACTGCAGCCAGAGACCTAAACCACTGAGCTATCCAGCAGTTCAAACAAGCAAGCAAGCAAGCTTGCTACCTAGCTCAGTTTGGTCAGACTGAAGTTCTAGGTAGTCTAACTCTGATTCCCAGAGTGACCAACTAGGTATCTGCAGATTGGCCACAAGCAGGAGATGAGGGCAATAATTTTATTCCTCTGGTGTCCGTCCACCCAGTTGACATAAAGAAGCATGTTGCCCCTGATTCTACGTGTACTATGTACCTATTGGTAACTTTACTCTTCCATGAACTTGTCTAAACAGCATTTCAAAGCCATGTAACGTCACGGGCATGGCCACATCTTGTTGAAACAAACATCCTGGATGAATAAGGGTTATGGAACATGACCCAAAGGAGGTCGTCATCCTGACCCTGCTTCACTTTCCATTTTTTTCTATTCCAATATTATCTTTGTAAGCATTCCAAGGCTGGGACTGGTTTGTAGTTCAAAGGAAGAGATCATCTTGACGATCCAAGAGATGGGGTGAGAGAGATTCCCCACCCCGCCAGGATTCTGTGTAGTATAAAATCAGTATAAGAAGGTTAGCTCAAGTAGCAGGGAAACAGGTAAGAAACAGAAAGCAGGGCAGAAGCCTAATTCTACTGGACTTCCTTCGGGGATTGCTTTGCTGCTGATGGTGGTTACTTCTTCCTTTTTTGGCTGAAGATGTAATATTTATTTTCCTTCGTCAAATTTTGTCTTATGTAATTCCACTCTTTCCTGAGATAATACGCCTGTATCTTCTGTTTAATAGCAACCAGTGGTAAGAGGCACGTGCGCATATACACTCCCTGATCACTACCACTTGTGAGCAGGACTGCCAAAACCATAGTCCTCCCTTCTTTTCTCACATGTGTTTGAAGATGCACAAAATAATCCAAAAACATGTCAGCCAGTGGTTTCTAGGAAGGCTTTCCTGTGCAGCCCCTCTATTATCCTCATTTTGGTACACAGACATTTTGTCTTGGAAGTATTTACTGCATAACATTATTTAACAGTACAGAACAGAACATTTGACTTCAGCTAAACGAGAAAATATGTTACTAGCCCACAGACGCTTATGCCATAATGTGTTTGTTAGACTTCAAGGTGTCACCAACAAGACCGTGAATAGCTTTGGCTATCTTTGCACTTTTCATATGTAAAATGTCTCCTAAGCAAACCTTAAACAGTAACAAAAAAAAAAAAAAAAAGGATTCTGTCTAATTTACTTACGGTAACAAATGACAAGAACAGCATATTTTCTGCCCTCAGAATCTTTGGGCAAATGGTCCACAGACTTCTACTTATATTTAAATGGGCAATTTTGATTTACTTATTTGCATTAAAACTTGCTCAACTTTGGGCAGTTTTATGGGAAATCCTGGTATAATTGCATAACAGTCTAGCACATCAAGGAGCTACAGCTGCCACGTGAATAATTGATGCTTTTGAATTGTGGTGCTGGAGGAGACTCTTGAGAGTCCCCTGAACTGCAAGGAGAACAAACCTATCCGTTGTGAAGGAAATCAACCCTGAGTGCTCACTGGAAGGACAGATCCTGAAGCTGAGGCTCCAATACTTTGGCCATCTCATGAGAAGAGAAGACTCCCTGGAAAAGACCCTGATGTTGGGAAAGTGTGAAGGCAAGAGGAGAAGGGGACGACAGAGGACGAGATGGTTGGACAGTGTCACCGAAGCTACCAACATGAATTTGACCCAACTCCGGGAGGCGGTGGAAGACAGGAGGGCCTGGCGTGCTCTGGTCCATGGGGTCACGAAGAGTCGGACACGACTTAACGACTAAACAACAACAACAAGCTTGTCTTCAACCACACAAGCGTATCTGCTGCTCTCTTTAAAGGTCATTTGACTGCTGTCTCAAAACCTGCTGTTCTGTGTTTCTCTGTGATGCAATGGCTCTGTTGTGGTTGAAGCCATGCAGATTGGAGAGGAAATTACCACAGGGCCCAGTGGTGGCAGCCATCTGGCTGTACCTGTGACACAGAGGAGGCGCCAGAAGGGTGTGGTGGCAAACATGCACTCAAAATGTACATTACTTTCAACTGTTACGGGTCCTCTCTGACAATCCTGGGAATTTTACTGACATATTGAAGATCCTTGAAGTACTGAGGACTGTGGTGCAGCTACAGTTGCAGGAGTTCTCTGAGAAGAGGGGAAGGCTGCTAAAGGATGGATTTACCCTTCAGTGTGTGGGAGCCTGGGAAGTGGGCTGTTACCTCTTCCACACATGTTGTTTTGAGAATTAGTAGCTTTTAGAAGAAAGATACTGCCATAGACACATTCGCTTTGGGTGGAAAATATGCTGTACTTCATCATTTTGAGAGAGAGAGAGTAGCTTACATAAGTTATTTTACATATTTGAAGCAATCTACTGCCTCATAGAACTGTGCAGTATTCTGAGTTTCCTCCGTATGAAGATAGGCAAAACTTTGCATGTCCTGAGAATATCAGTACTTTTGTTATTTTAAAGCCTCATTGTTTTCTAAATTAAATATTGTAATTCTAACCATTTTAAAATGTCAAGCAAGTTGTTTTGTATCAGCAACTTCAACTTGTTGCCAGTGGTGCCGGGAAGAAATATTAAACCACAAACATTGTTTTCTTCCTAGCTCTGTTACATCCAAACTCATTAATTTTTTTCACTTCATTTATGTGTATGCTGTTCCTTAACTAGGAACACATGGAATGTTTCACATGCTTTTAGCACATGTGTAACCAAGTTCGGGACTGAAAACAAAATAGCTTAAATAGTTTTGGAGACTCCAGTCATTATGAAAAGCTTAGTTCTTCTTCGTGGCCTCTGTGAATGCACACAATCGGGTTAGACAGCGCCTGCGCTGGTCTTCTCGGAATATTCTAGAGCTTTTTCATAAAAAGTAACAAGTTAGAATTGCCCCTATCGCGCATGCTCCACCCGCCTCAGCCTCAGTTCCATTTTACCGCCTTGGTGCTTGGAGCTTCTCGGTTAGAGCTGTTATTATTCGATCGTACTGTTTTGATTCTCGGTTTTTGACGCGGAATTCCTGACTATCTGATCTCTATTGCCCCTCGACTACGGACTGGACTTTCATTCTCCCCTGGATCACGATTCGGCTTTGGTATAAGTTTCGCGGGTTTCCCGCCATTTTCTCGTCGTGCCGCGTTCTTTGCGGCCTTGTCTTGGCTTCCGAAGTTTGGAAAAGAACCTTCGTGAGTAACGCTTTATGTCCTGCTCGGGGCCATTCAGTAGGTGCGTGTCGTGTTCGCGTAAATTGCCATTTTCGGATGGTCACGACCGCTGCCTCTTTTGCTTAGGGGAGGATCACCGGCCCAACTCCTGCAAACACTGTAAGGCGTTTACTAAAGTTGCCCTCAAGGCCAGGGAACAACGCCTGAAGCTTTATCTCTGGGAGAAAACGCTTTCAGCGTCAAAGCCATCGGTCATGGAAACGACCTCGACCCCCTCAGCGACCCCACGCTCCGAGGTCCGCATCGTTTCCCCACCCCCGTCGGCGTCTAAACCTGCCGAAAAGACTGCTAAGAAGTCGTCGACGTCGACGAAGAAAACAACCTCTTCGACGTCGAAATCTTCCTCGACGCCGAAGAAGACGTCCGCAAAGAGTAAGAAGGGCAAAACCAAGGACAGCCGCAAGCAAATTCCACCGGTTTCCGAATCGTTGCCCTCTCCGATCTTGGAAGATTCATCTCGGGATCGAGAATCCTTCTCGGAGGCGGTTGCCTCTTCGCCCGCACGTCGATCAGACGTTTCTCCGGTCGGGCCTGAAAGATCTCCGACACCTGGTCGACTGGCGGACATCTTCCTGTCCAGTACGACTTCTGCCCCTCATAGCCCTGTTTTTACCGGGCGGGCATCTCCGACGCCGTCATCACCCGTGCCCTCTTCGAGGCCCATCTCCCCTCGAAAGCGCACGGAGAAGACCAAGAATCGATCGCCGGATCGGCGTCGGACCGGTCGACGTGAGGTGGTTGTCCTTCCTCACCCCTCTCGACGTCGACACAGGTCGAAGCGACAGGACCCCCGTTTACATCGAGGTCGATCGCCGTAGTTCACATCGTCGACGCCGACACGACGATTCGGATTCGGAGTCGCTTTCGACCGATGAAGACTTTCACGGAAGAAGAGTACGGTATGTGTATGCCTCTCCATCTTCGTCCTCCTCTTCCTCGCCTCCACCTCGGCATCGACGCCGAAGACATCTCGACGTCGATAACTCTCAAGCCTCCGGATCTAGGCAGAAGGTTAACACTGCCTCAGATCGGGCTAAGGCTTCATCGACGTCGAAGGTGGTGCGGACGAAGACCTCGGCTGCAGCGGCTACAGAACATTCTGCGCCCCCTAAAAAGAAATCTAAAAGAGCTAGGTATTTACCTTCACTCTCTGATGAGGAGGACTCTCCGTCTATCTCGTCTCGCAGAGGTGAGGAAGTCATGTCAGATTCCTCTGGAGAAACTCCTGTGGACGACCAAACAGTCCAATCAGATGCTGGAGATCCTCACCCGTCATCACCCTCTGAGGACTTCACATCTTACGTTCAGATGGTTGCCAGAATGGCTAGTACGTTAAAATTACATACAGTACAGCCACCTCCTCCTACAGAGGACCTCATATTTGGAGACATTAACCAGGAGAGGTCTCCTCCTCTGAGCCTTGCATTTATTTCCACATTAATGGAGCTTATTAAAGAATCGTGGAATAAGCCATCTTCATCATCTCCCGTGTCTCGTAGAACGGAGAACCTATACCGTACAAATGGAGAAGACACAGACTTTCTTATTAAACATCCTACGCCTAATTCTCTCATAGTCCAATCCAGTGCCTCCAAATCATCAGGGAGAGCCCAGATGACCCCGACGAACAGGGAAGGTCGTAAATTGGACGTCCTGGGTAGGAAGATATATTCCTTCACCACACTTCTCCTCAGGATAGCTAACTATCAAACGGCTATGGGGGCGTACCAGCGACAACTTTGGTCCAGGGTCTTACCCGCTCTCCAAGCTGCCCCCGACGACACCAGACAGAACCTCCTCAATACCTACGAGGAGGCAGTCACGCTTTCCAAACACCAGCGATTGGCCTCTCGTCATTCGGCCGATGTGGCCTCAAAGACATTGACATCAGCCATCACCCTAAGGCGACATGCATGGCTTAGGTCCTCTGGCTTTGCGGATGACGTTAAGGCACGCATAGAAGATTTGCCCTTTGACGCCAAAGGCCTCTTTAACGAGCAAACTGATGACTCTCTGGAGAATCTACATAAGATTAAAAAGACTGCCAAGTCGTACACTTTCCAGCAACAGCCGAGGTACAACAGGTATCAGTGGCGCAAACCGACCCAACAATACCAGCAAACCACCTCTCAATCATACCGCCCTTTCAAAAGTCAGAATCAGAATAGGCCATACCAACCTTCTTCTTCTGCCTCCACCTTCCGGCCACAGAATACTTCACAGCGACGTCAACCTTACAGGCCACCTGCTAAGAAATCCAAACAATTCCTTTGACTTACCCGTAGAATCATTCGCACCCTACCATTCCGTTCGGTTAGCTCCGTTCCTCCACAATTGGACCAACATCACACAAGACTCTTGGGTCTTAAGTATTATACAATTCGGATACCGTCTGGAGTTTTTAGAATTTCCTCCTCTAGGACAGATCAAACACACTTCCTTCGACCCTATCCTAGAAGAAGAGATCCTCACTCTCCTACAAAAACAAGCCATTCAACACGTACCTCCTCGAGACATCCTAAACGGGTTCTATTCCCGTTACTTTGCAGTACCAAAGAAGGATGGAGGGATCAGGCCCATACTGGACCTCAGGGAACTGAACACTTACCTGCATCCAAAACGCTTTCGTATGATCACATTAGACACCATTCTCCATCTTCTAAAAGAAAACGACTGGTTCGTGGTTATAGATCTCAAGGACGCCTACTTCCACGTATCAATCCATCCCTCTCACAGGAGGTACCTCCGCTTCAGCTTTCGGAGCGACGCCTACGAATTCTGCGCCCTTCCCTTCGGGCTATCCACAGCCCCTCGCACTTTCACGAAGTGCATGGCTCCAGTCGCGGCATTTCTTCGTCTACACGATGTTCAAGTCTTCCCCTACATAGACGACTGGCTAGTGGTATCACCGACCAAAGAAAAGGCGTTACGAGACGCCGACTTCGTTCTACTGACTTTACGGGAACTGGGACTCGCAGTGAACGAAAAGAAATCCCATCTGATACCGTCCCAGGTCGTCGATTATATTGGAGCGCGACTAGACTCTGTCCGGGCTCGTATATTTCTTCCTCCAGAACGCATAAGGAAGATACGCAAAGCCGTTCACAAGTTTCGGCCGCGGGCACGGGTCTCAGCACATCATGCCCAACATCTCCTAGGTCTCATGGCCTCCACAACTTCGGCAATATCTCACGCGCGCCTAAAAATGCGATCTCTTCAGGCGTGGTTTTTGACAATGTTCGACCCTCTTCTAGACAGCCCAAGAAAAAGACTATCTGTCACACAGGAGCTGGCCACTCAATTAAGGTGGTGGACATACGTACCACATCTTCTTATCGGTCGACCGTTCCGTCCCCTACAGCTGTCATTACAAGTGACGACGGATGCCAGCCCCATAGGATGGGGAGCACATTGCGGGCCTCACAGGATACACGCCCTTTGGTCCCGTCGCGACCAGGAGCTACATATCAATCACCTCGAGATGCTGGCAGTGATAAAGGCCTTCCGGTCCTTCCTCCCTCTCATACAGGGTCGTGGTGTGCAGATAATCACCGACAACACCACGACCATGTATTACATCAACAAGCAGGGAGGGACACGGTCGATGTCACTTCTGTACCTGTCCATACAGCTATGGGAATGGTGCTACCAGCATCATGTCTTCCCAGTAGCTCTGCACATATCTACGACCGACAACGAGCTTGCGGACAGGTTGAGTCGTCTCACGGGTCAATCCCACGAATGGGAGCTGGACGAGGACATATTCCACATGCTCTGTGTCCGGTGGGGTCATCCCACGATAGACATGTTTGCAACTCAGAGCAACAAGAAATGCGAGGCGTATGCCTCCCGTGCCGGCAGAGGCGAGGATGCTCTTGGGGATGCTTTCATGATCCCATGGCAATCGGAGCTTTTGTACCTCTTCCCACCAATTCCACTCATACAGAGATCTTTAATCAGAGCTCGACAACAGAGGGCAGATGCAATTATCATTGCACCGTGGTGGCCTCGTCAACCTTGGTTTTCCACCCTGAAGGAAATGGCTGTGGACATGGTCAAGTTACCAATGGTTCCGCATCTCCTCACACAGGACTCAGGGAACATTCTCCATCCCGATCTGCAGTCATTACACCTGACAGCTTGGAGGTTCACCCATCCATACAGGAGGTGCTAGATAAAGCAAGAAAGCCCTCTACTAACCTCCTTTACAAGTACAAATGGGCTAACTTTCTCAAGTTTGCCCAGGAAAAACAGTTACAGACTTCTCCTGTTTCTCTCCAAACCTTGCTCACTTATTTACGTTACTTGTTTGATGCAGGCTTGGCGTTATCCACCCTGAAAGTTTATATTTCAGCAATTGTTTCTTTTCAGCCTCGTGACTCTGATTCGTCACGACTTTTCTCTCACCCTACTCTCAAAGCCTTTTTGAAGGGTTTGTCCAACATCCGACCTCCTGTTAAGCCTCCTGTGCCTCAATGGTCTTTACAACTCGTTTTACGCGCTCTTACGCGCCATCCTTTTGAGCCCATGGCATCCTGTGACATGCGTCTGCTGTCATTTAAGACTTTGTTTCTGGTTGCCATTACTTCGGCAAGAAGAGCAAGTGAGTTGGCAGCTCTTCGATCCGATGCTCCTTACCTACAGTTCTTTGAAGACAAGGTTGTTCTATACCCTGATGTGTCATTTTTGCCTAAGGTGGTGTCTGATTTCCACCTCAATCAATCACTAACGCTACCAACCTTGTTTCCTCATCCATCTTCGGACATCGAGCGCATGCTCCACTCTCTGGACGTTCGAAGAGCCTTGGCGTATTATGTATCACGGACTAAGGACATTCGTGCTGCCCCAAGGCTCTTCCTCTGCTTCCACGGATCACATAAAGGATCCCCTGTCTCCTCTTCAACGGTTTCTCGTTGGCTTGTCTCCACTATTGCTCTAGCTTATGAACTGCAAGGCAAGACCCCACCAGAGGGTCTGAAAGCACATTCCACCAGAGCTGTTGCAACATCTACGGCGTTGCTGCGTGGTGTGGATATTCCAGACATTTGCAGAGCAGCCACATGGTCTAATGTGTCCACCTTCGTGACGCACTATAGACTGGACCTCCGGGCCAAAAAGGAGACAAGTTTTGGAAGAGCAGTTTTGACATCTGTACTGCAGTGACGGCCCTCCTTCCGGTAAGTGAGCTTGCTAGTCACCCAATTGTGTGCATTCACAGAGGCCACGAAGAAGAAAGAAAGGTTACCTACCTGTAACCATGGTTCTTCGAGTGGACCTCTGTGAATTCACACATCCCGCCCGGCCTCCCCACTATCCGTCACTGACTATGTCTATGCTAAGCTCAGGCTATTGTGGCGGATAAATGGAACTGAGGCTGAGGCGGGTGGAGCATGCGCGATAGGGGCAATTCTAACTTGTTACTTTTTATGAAAAAGCTCTAGAATATTCCGAGAAGACCAGCGCAGGCGCTGTCTAACCCGATTGTGTGAATTCACAGAGGTCCACTCGAAGAACCATGGTTACAGGTAGGTAACCTTTCTATTGGCCATGTGTGTAATAGGCCAGGTCAGTTGCAGCTGCTTTCAAGGCATCTACATTCTTAATTTCTGAAATTAAAGCTATCTAACAAAGGAAGTACATGAATTTTGCACAGTTAAGGAGCCTCGTAGTGCAGTGGTTAAACTGCAGTTCTGCAGAGAAGACTCTGCTCATGACCTGAGTTTGATCGTGGACTCGGGTAGCTGAGGTTGATTCAACCTTCCATCCTTCCGAGGTCAGTAAATTGAGTACCCAGATCACTTGGTGGGGGGCAATGTGTAGCCTGCATAAATAACTTGTGAACTGCCCAGAGAGTGTTTTAAGCATTATGGGGCAGTATATAAGCAGCACACTTTCCTTTTGCTTTGATCCAAATAATTTCTGTCACTATAAAATCTCTGTAGTCACATAAACAATATCCATAACTTGCAAGATGCATAGGATCCCACACCAGTTCCCTCACTTCCTTGCCCTTTTGCCAGGCATTCTCATAACACATAAATGCGTATAATAACTTCCAGAGATGTAGATGCAATTTCTAGTCTCAAACCAGCCTGTGTATTGGGGGGGGGGGGGGGGGGAGCAAAAGCTTTGTTTTAAAACTAGATAGATAAATTTTCTCAAATCAATGCTGCTTTTATCTGTGCTGTGGTGTCTTAAGGACATACGTAATTGTTACATTACAAATGTAACATTGGCTTAAAACAAAATTTCTAGTCTACACTAAAGTCAGTAGTAGGGAAATGGTAGCATTCATCAAACTCAAATTTCCCTACTACTAAAGTCAACCCATTGATTCGATTGCTGAATGATGAGGTGACCCCTGTGTGTGTATCCCATTGAATCAATAAGTCTACCCTAGATGGGACTAACAATTGAATCCAGGCTATTATTTCTAATGTAAAAGCTGTGGTAGCTTTATTGAGGCTCTTGGCATTTGGTAACTTTCCTTTCCTTTACCTGTGATGGGAGGTTGTAACTTGTAAGGCAGCAAGTGAAGAGTTGACACTTTAGAAACTGGTGAAGAAGTACAGAATCTTGGGTGACACTGGAATAAATTCATATTTTTGGATCAGCATCTGTCTGGGATTAGGTAGTCTGAAGTGTTGACCAAGACAGAGCGGAGACTGAAGTGTGGGCAAGGCAGTGTAAAACAGGGTTATGGAAAAGGAAAAGTGATTCTGAATACAGGAGAATGCCAGCAGAAACACACTGTTTTGTGAGCTCAAGCCAAAGAATTCAGCTGGTATGTGCCATTATTGTAACATAGGTGTAGTACAAAACACACAACATTTAATTATGAATGAATAATGTGACTACATAAGATGTTCTTTATATTTAACACATTGTGAGAAGAGGAGATATCCCTACAGTTTTGCTCAAAATATTTAATGTAGTCACTATTACAGATGAGCACAAACCACACTATGACCCTGAAAAACCCACAGATCCTAACCCATTTTGACGAAACAGAAGAAAGCACTGAACTTTTTTTCGCCGACACTTGGTTTTGCTTCCGCCCCTCTCCCTCCTGCCCCCCATCACCTCACTGCCTGCTCCTTCTGCCTCCACTTCTTCTGCTGCTGCCATCTTCAGAGATAGCGGCCCTTCCGGGAGCCAGGCCTGCTGTCTCTGAAGATGGTGGCAGTGGAGGAGGAAGAGGAGGCAGCAGCAGGAGGAGCAGGTCGGGAGGCTGCTGGGAGTGATGCGATGGCGATGCTGCTGCCACCCTTTCCCAGCTTCTGAGGAGCACCCTGGTCCTGTCACTAAAGCAACGGGGATGGAATGCCCACCAGGTAGGGAGGCAATGGGGGCAGGATGAAGGAGGCAAGGGTGTTAGGTTCCCCTCCCCCCCAGACACAAACCTGAAAAAATGAATTGTGAACTGGTTCATTTTTCCCAGGGTTGTTCATCGTTCATGTGTAGCCACAAACCACGAACCATCCCGATTCGTCATTTTCTGGTTCATGCCCATCTGTAGTCACTATATGAAGTGTAGTTATAGAGTTAAAGGCTGATACTGTTGTGTTTTTGAATGTTCGTCCAATCCTTCCACCTCTTAAACAAAACTTTATTCTGCTGAAAAAGATTACTAGGCATGCGCTCTCATATTCTACCAGCTTCCTTTTTCCCAGGATTTTAATTCTTTTATTCATATTTTCTTATTTAGTTGTTGAATCGCAAAGACAAGACTAACTTTGAGAAGCTAGACTACTTAATGTCTAAGGAAGATAACTATAAGAGGATGCGAGACTACATCAGATGCTTAAAGATGGTCCCTTGTATCCCTTATTTAGGTAAGTGTGAACATTGTCTAGTTCTAGAACATCTCCTGAAAACAGTCTTCAACAAAATGTTTTGCTGTTCTGATTATCAAGTGAGCCCAGGGGCATCAAATCCAAACCACATGTTAAACCAGCATAGTTCAGTGAGCTAGTATTTTAAATCTTTCATCACATCTGGTTACGTGGCCATTGCCCTCCTGCCACATGACAAGAGAAGACCCACCATGTTCAGATCTGTGGGGAATGCAAAAAAACAAAAAAGACCCCACAGAATAGGCCTATTATCCTAACACAGAGGTTCTCTTGAGATATTGCTACTTCAGAGTTTTACAAACACATCCAAGAGTTAGCAGCTTTGACCTGATGGAAAATTCTTATTTGACATGCCTATGATAAATTCTGTTGATCAAACCCATCTTTCCATGGAAAAATGTTGTTGGGGTACAGTTTTGCCCCACCCAGGCCTGCTTCATTCTTGGCTTAACACTCCAGATGAATGGAAGAAGCTTCCAAAGGTCTTTGATGCAGGAAGATTGTTTTGGGGGGAAAGGAACAGCACATTACTTCCAATGCAAAGTGACTATAACCAACCAAAATATACTCGCCCTTTATAATACATTTCTGAGATGTTTTTAATTTACTGTGTTACATTTTTATAATAATGTAATGTTACAGTGTCGGACTATGATAGCTCTACAGGTTCCTCCCAGCCAATGCCATGTATTTAAATGACTGTGGCATATTGATTTTAGAATGCCTTAGCTAGGGAAGCTTACTTTTGATGAAGCTTAAGATCATTTTCACTAAGTGCCTTAAGAAGACACTATTCTAGGCATGGAAAACTGTTTAATCCTTTGGGTTTTGGTTTTCTGTTTTAGTTGTTGTTTCTTATATCTAAATTGCTCAGATAAAGAGGATTAATTATTGGGTTATAATGGTCTTTGCATACACATATAAATCAGCTGTGGTCAAACATTTGATTGATCTGTTAAAGTCAAATAAGACTCTAGGACAGTGGTTCCTAGATGGGACTAACAATAACCCAGGTGTTCTTGGACTGCAATTCCCAGAAAGCCTGGGCAGCACAGCTAGTGGTGAAGGCATCTGGGAGTTGCAGTCCAAGAACACCTGGGTTACCCAAGGTCGGGAGCCACTTCTCTAGGAGATTTGGATAACCCCAGAATTCTCACTTGGGTTACTTGTCTTTCCTAATCTGCTCTGGGGTCTACCCTGTCCTTTAAAAGGATAACCCTTTTCTTCCCCTGTTGATCTGTTGAATATTTTCTCACATTCCATTTTTAAACATCTGTAAGAGTAAATCTTCCTTGTCAATGGTTGACGCAGTAATTTGTTTGAAGGATTTATGTTTTGTTTTTGATCATTGTTATACTAAGTCTCATCTCAGTGAAGAAATTAGCCAAGAATAATGCAAGGCATTTCACATGTTTATAGATTTACTGTCAGCTTTTGATTCAATAGATAATAATAGTTTGTTGACGGAATTGTTTGTCCTTGAGTATGTCTGGGTTTGGAACATTATTTTTAAAAAGAAACAAAGCATTGTATGTGTTGTTTTGACAAATGTTACTGCTACTCTGCTTGGAAAATCATTTGTGTTATGCACTGTCGGGGCATTGTGTTGCTGTTACAACAGACTAGAAAAATGTAAGCAAATACTCTCATGTTCACTGTAGCAGTTAGTTCTGATATTGCCCCTCGGAAATATTTTAAAAATACAAAATATCATGTGGAACAATAAGCAGATGGTACAGTCTTATTATCTTTGACCAGTATGATTTTAGGAAGGCAGATGGACCTTCATCAGAAGGAACTGTTTAGTATTAAATATTTTAGACCTAAGGTAGTTCTACTTGGTAAACAATCTCCTATATTTAACTCTTCAATTTCTGATGCAGCTGGTTAAATTATCTTTCCTCCTGTAGTCTTTTCTTTCTGTACTTTTTAGCACAGCTTGTTGTTTTCTGATTTTAAAATACCCACAGAGCAGTGAGCTCATCAGTTCCAATACTTTCTCTTAATGGGTAATTGCTCCAGCATCAGTAAAGCTCAGGAATATAACCCTGTTTTGTTTCTCTGCTTCAGCAGACTCAATTGACTAGCAAGACCTCAGATCACACCAGTGTGGTAGGCAAGAAGCTAGCATATTTTATAATTTATTCCGAAGCTTGTTAACTGTGTGTGTTTTCAATGCAGTAGAGTTTGCTTTTTCTATCATCTTTTCCTCTGTGGATGCCATCCGTCTCATCCAAGATTTGCAAGCACGCAGCTAGCAAAGGACTGCCAAGAGAAGTAACAATGCCATCGGGTAGTTTGCTGGGCTGGAGTGGCATGCAATGGAAAAGAAACAGGGCTGGAATTAATGAAGCAGTATTCACATCAAAGGAATTGTGCATATTTCTGGGGTCTTCATTGCCTGTAATTTTTATTGCAGATGAAGAAAGGGAGGGAGGGAAGCACTAGATTCATATTCAAGATTATGAGGTTCAGTTTTAGTTGAACGCAGCACTATTTTTGTGGTTTGAGGAAGCAGCCGCCTTTGAGGGCTTCTTTAATGACTCCAGAATCTTTTCCAAGCCCCATTACTTTTCATTCCTTTGGCCATGCACCTAAATTATATCTTGCCTTTTAGTTTATCTGTTACTATTAAAATGCCTTTGTGGTAGACCTTATCACAGGTCATTTTTAGGTTATTGTGTACAATTAGACACTCTTAAGACAAATGCAGAGAGGACCCATGCTTATCCAGCATGTAAAAATCTTTACATTGGATCCCTTGCATGCAGTGGTACAAACTCTAGATCACAGGAGAATCATGTCAGTTAAAATTGCTTTAAATGTTTTCTTACCACTGTAGTTCTGGATGTATATGAAAACCTTTGCACATTATGCTTTCACAGCTGCTGTATCAGGCAGTGGGATTTTGTAAGTGTTGTCATTGCACGCTGATATGGATTTCAGGTGTACTACATTAAAACTGGAAAACTAACTTTAAAAACGATATGCATCTTTCTCTTGCACTCATGATCACGCACTCAGAACAGAGTGCAAACAAATCACCCTTTTCAGCTCAGCTAGCAAAAGCTCCCTGAATGAGCAGAAGATAAGGTGCTGGCAATGTTTTCCTACAGATTTATTCCCTCGCTTGGAAAAAGGGTTTTCTCCAAGGAGTTCACCCAGAATCTGATTTAAGTCTCTGCTTACATACACACGTCTCATGCCTTTTTCTATCTTTTGGTGAGAAGGAGCTCCTTCTGTTACTGTTCTTGCAGCCCTTTGGGATCTTTTGATTGCAAAACTGTGATAGACTGTTGTACACTCTTGTGTTTTTTGGCAGAGTCTTTTTGGCTCCCAGCCTTCCTAGGAAGCAGTAAGGCAAAAAGAAAAAAAGCTTAGTTCTTTATAACTCAGGATTTCCCTGGGGTGGAATTTTGGGAGTGGAATAGAGAGGGACAATGTTTGGAATTGCACTTTGATTTCTCAGAAGGCCTTCTACCACCTAGCATCCATGATTCCATCCCCTTTTTTTTCTGGAAAGAACACACACTCTTCCCCCTCACCCAGTATACCCATACTAGTTGTCCTTTGCTGTGGTATGCACTGCTTATTGTGGAGGGCAGGGGACGCAGGCAACCTTAACTTCTGCTGTTCCACCATGCATAATGAATAGACCCTGTCCTTGTCAACTGTGACCGAAATCGCCACCACACCTAGTTCCCAACTTATTCTCCATCCTAACCTTTGTTTAAAGACCATTCGTCAATAGCAAAGTAATGAAGCTGTGGTCCCATTCACCTTGAAGGGCACTCCTCCAATGCAGTCCTTCCATCTCTGAGATCATGCAGCCTTTATGTAGCATTTAATCATTAGCTTTCTCTTTCTTCGTGTAGTCTTTTTGTGCTTACTTTCAAATGCTGCCCTGCTGTTTCCCTCTGTCTCTGGCACTGCTTCTTTCTTTAACAATTTTTCTTAGGCAGCTAACTTGACATAGACTGAAATTCTTGTTAAACCTATTCTTATCACTCCATTACTTCTCAGTACAGCTCCGTGTTGTGAGACAGCCTTTCCACCTGACATCCAGTTCTCTTCTGCTTTTATTCTATTCCAGTGGTTCCCCAACCTTGAGTAACCCAAGTGTTCTTGGACTGCAATTCCCATAAGCCTTCACCAGCAGCTGTGCTGGATGGGGTTTCTGGGAGTTGCAGTTCAAAAGCACTGGAATTATCCAAAATTGGGGACCACTGTCTTATTTAAACATTTCCTGAAATCAGATTTTACCAATCTGATTTTTAAGTACTTTCTAAAACTGTTATAATGATGATAGAAGAACGATAAACACATCATAATAAGATTTGTTGCATTTATTACATTTTTGCATTATTATAAGAGTAATCTGATAATATATTAAAACCCCTACTTTTATTTATATACAAGACATGCTACATCAGACTCTAAAACGTTAATGCACATTGTACATTAGGAAAAAATACTGAGGTAATAAAAGTTTAAAAATTTATGGTTTTCACTGTTCTTATAATGTGCTAAAATAATCTATTCTGGAAATTTACCTCAGCAGAATACTAGAATTCAGGAATTCAAGTTTCTGCAGTGGGAGTTATTTATAAATATGATTGTATAATTCTCTTTTATAATGATATTTGGCAATAATAGTGAAATACAAGTATAGCTCTGGTTTTCAGATAGTCTCTCTCCCAAAGATCACAATCTAGTGGCTAAAGGTATTTTAAATAAGTTCTGTATCTGTATCCATCATTTGCCTGCAAAAGTTGGATAGCTCTTTTTGTTGTTGCAGTGACAGTGGAGAAGGTAATGCCAAAATAACTCTTAAGCTATCATTTATGTGAAGATGGGTATTTGTGTCAGTTACAGAATGTGCAGTGAACAAGTAAAACCCAAATCGGCTGGTGTGTTAACAGATGTAGACAGCAGTGGAGGTATCTATCAGGACTGTTGGTTTGTCTCATATAAAATGATATATCATTCTAATAATGCCTTGCTCCTCAAGGAAAATAGGGTTCTGCTTGTGGGCGCTTTCCGGCAGACACTAAGATCAATAGCAGACATTAGTGACAGCTTGTAATTAGAGCTGAAAGTATGTTAATGTTGCAGAGGTAACCAAGGCTGTCTTTCCATGTTTGTGAAATCGGAGCTCAGAGGAATCCTGTGCTTAAGGCCTGAAGACCAGTCACCAAATGAAACAAGTTAATTTGTGTAATGGCAATGGTGAGAGAAGCTTCTGCTGTGACACTCAGATGCTCACATTAGTAAAGAGTTCCCCTCTTCCAATCATGGAGTATCTCTAATGTCTGTTTCTGCCCTAAGTCTTTTCAATAGCTATCAGAGATTAAATTAAGCATGGGGGCTCTAAACATTATCTGTACTGACTACATACTTTCAAAGGATATACTTTCCTGTGTCAAATGAATTTATTATTATTAAAAAGTCTCACTGTACAGTTTTGAATATGTTCAGTATTTGAGAATATATATATATAACGTACAAAAATATTTATATGATGTGGCAGTATTCTTAGCATCTCAGTTTTCCACAGTCCATTTTACCTGGTAACTCCAAAAGAAAGCAAGGAAAGAAGGAAGGTCTTTTGGTGCAAAAAGTGGCATTCTGAAATGCTTCTTGTTCTTTCAGTTCTGGAACCATTTTTGAAAAATACAATGTACAAGTCCTCCAATTAAGAGCAATCAATGTACAGTATGATACATTCTTTGCTGCTGAGACAACTGTTCTGGATCACACATGCAGCTGTTGCTGCCTCTTTGTTCAATCTGATGAGACAACCATTGTCTTTCAGTGGAATGTGTTGGGGTTAGGTCTGATCATCATGACAACTTTCTTCAAGGAATATGAACCCCCCCGGAATTCAGCCCAATAGACACCGTCTTGATAACGACTTCGGTAGTGTCCTCCTCGGTACCAGACACCATTGAGGTTCGAGTGTGCACATGCATTGTACCACCATCCTCCTTTTTGATAGTGAGCACAGTTACCTGGAACAGAAATGAGGGTATCACTCTGTGAATAAATGAATGAGATAGGCTAATACTGCATGCATCAAAGGGTACATTTTTCCATGTGGAAGAATCTTGCTTGGGTCTCTCCTCATCCACAAGTCTTCAGGGGCAATAAAGGAACTTCAGGTTTAGTGGCAACTAGAAATAATGGCTGGCAACTCCAACCATAGCACCAGTTGTTTATTTCCCCAGTAACAGCATGATTGGCTCCTTACACTACTTAACAAACCTTCTGAGATGTTCTGACAAACCTTTGCATCAGAATTTTGAGTTTCTCAGGCAATAGAGCTATCTCAGTTGCTCTTGTCTAACAATATATTTTTCCCCATGGCTTCCTAAAATTCCTGGTTTGTCATCCTGTTTTGCTTAACCCACTTTCTGGTCTACATTCCTATTCCTGGAAAGGTGGAAGCAAAGTGTGAATGAGCTGTTAGCAGAATGCCTTCCAAAGTCTGTTGGGTCTGTTTATTAATTTGTTTTTGGTTGTACCTTGGCATATCGTCAACATCTTTAGTAATTTATCTTTTAGTTTATAACATTTTATGTTGTATCACCAAAATCACAAACGTTTTCTGTGTTCTCTCATAAAATTCATAAGTTGTTTTTTAACTGTACCTGTGTATGCATCATGATCTCTGTCCAGTGTAGTAAACTGCTTCCCATTATGCCATGTGAAAGAATCTCCAGCATTACCATTATATCGGCCCAGTCGCAGTTTATAGTACTCGCTTTCTGGCTCCATGCGGAAACTCGCGTATTCAGCGAACACTTTCCGGCCTGACCAATCTTCCATGGTTATCAGCAGTTTGTAGTTTCCTTGATTTGTCAGCCAATAAATGTTTTCTAAACCTAACCAGTACTCTCCATCAATGTTACCAAATCCTTGCTGTAGAGGGAGGGGGAAATGATGTTAATTCTCTGTGCTGATTTGACAGAACACTTAGATAATAAACATGGCTGTAGTGCGAAAGTGTTTTCATGTAAGTGCATTTCAGAGAACTTTCTGGGATACACAGTCTTCGTTGAAAATCTAATCATAAGCCACCTCATTGATTTGTTTGCCTTCTAACTCTGAGCTGTTGGCCAGAAAAGGGTTTTTCATTCTCCAAAAGATGTTGGGAAAGCTATTAAGTAACTGTCTGCTTTCTTGAAGTTCGATGTTTACCCCTTTGAGTTCATGCCCAGATCTCCTCCCACTTACAAATCTGTCAAGTAAAAAAAAGTGGTTCTCTCTTTTGCCCATGGAAATCTACCTTAATAGCACTGGAGTCTCTTTCCTCTGACCTGATCATGTTGGTATGGGAGCCGCATGTATGGAACCAAGGCCAGGGTTCTTTCCCTCTCAAACACTGCCCATACAGAAGAGCAGTTATGATATGAGAAGTAAGGGACCATGGTATTGGTGCCACACTAGAGCAAGCTCACACAGACACACTATCATTACTCTCATTCTCCTGGAGGGGAATGGAAATGAACTCATTGGAGAGGGTAATGAATTTTGAGTTTGAACCCTACTTCCAAGAATATCCAACAAGAACTTCCAGCTTTCAGGGGCTTTTCCAAATGAATTTTGTGTAAATCCACTGACAGTAAAACAGACCAGCTTCCCCAGATCTTTCACATGCTCTAACACAGAAAAACTAGAAAGGGAAGTTTCTCTTGCTTCTCTTCCAGATAAATCTGGCTGTCAGCAAGAACCCAGTGTCCATGCAAAATGTCTGCACCAACCCTTCTTGTCTTAATTACCTGCCTTCCTGTTGTGCTACCAGACTCCAGCTACAGGATCCACCCCTACTTTAATTTGTCCTGCTCTGTCCTTTTCTGTTCACTCCCCTTTTGGATCCAAATAGTGCCTAGACCTTGAATCGCTTGGTTATTTGTTTTGTCTAAATTCCAGCTTAAAAAAAAATACATAGTTCTGGTCTGTGGTCCCTGCTGTGCCAGGACTGAAGTCACTCTGAATTCCAGCCACCTAGGAGATTCCATCCTTAAAGTCCAAACCAAACTATGTAGTTAGGAGGCCTCTGGGCAAGGTGGATTGTGTTCTGCTACCTCTGATAACAATTACTGTTCCAACAAATCTGGTACTCCTGATTTGCTTAAGACCTACCGAGATATAACCTTTCAGTCTTCATGGATTTAGCCAAGTACTATAACAACAACTTCACACACATTCTGCAGATTGACTTCAAAACATGAATCCAAAGGCTGTTCCTCAGGATGCAAACACAAAATTCATTTGTCCTTTACCTTGTAAGTCTCCCAGTTCCTGAAAAAGTTGACAGATCCATCCAAACGTCTCTGGATGACTGTCCAGCCACCAGGATCATGTCGTTGATCACACCAGACTTGCATCAACCGGTTTGTATTTTCAGGTTTGACAAGGTAGATGGAGCTGGTGTCATGGCCATCTTCTAAAGCTTGCAGGCAGTCTCTCCAAGGACCTGGTGGAAGCAAAGACATCATCCCTGTCATTGATACGAATTGTACAGATTTCTGCTTCAACTCTGTTATTAAAGAAATCTGTTTTCTTGGAGCAGTGCCATGCTCAAAGGGAAAGTAACCTTTGTTTTTCTTAGTACTTTTCCCCCCTAAAAATTTGTTTTGAGGTAGGGAAGGGAAAGAAAATGCATCACCCACTTAATGAGTCAGATTAAAGCAACTGGTAGTTTTTACAGCACTTACCCATCAGCAGTCTGTAATTCTGTGCCTTTCAATATATTAGGCATGACTATCTGTGTAACTATGTTGTACAGAACAAGGCTTATGGTGGTACTGATTAAAACCATGCAAGTAACTTGGACTTTTAACCAGTCTTAGAGAGCAGTTACACCCATATTTGAATCTAGTTTAGCATGCTTTAAATCACTTCTCAAAAAAGTGACTACATGATGCACATGGAAGTGTGGATTTTATTTGTTTGTTTGTTTGTTTGTTTATTTGCCTTGGAAGTATGGGGTTTTGTTTGGCCTGGGAAGTATGTTTTTTGGTTGGAAAATGAGGTATTTTACTCTTCCATCAGAGGGTTGTTTATTTTAACATGGGATGTCAAATCAATTTATTTTTAATTATTTTGGCATGCATAATGCCTCTGTTGGTGTAAATTTTGTCTGTGGGGTTTGCCACTCATTGGTGCCTTCCGTGCTCCTTCTCTCCACCACCCCCATGTGTGTCTTCTTACTTGGAAGCCTTGGAAGTGCCCATGTAGCCAAAATGTCTGGTCAGTTTCAGCCGGGGCTCCGTGTCTCCTTCCTTTGTAAGCCTGGTCAATTTCAGACCTTTTTCAATGTATTTTATATCTGCCATTCTGTTTTAGTGTTATTTCAGATTTTAACAAACAAACAAAATAACACCACAGCAGCAGTGGCTAGTGGCTGTGAGAGGCAGCAAGCATGAGGGTGGGCAGGCACAGGGCAAAGCCTCAAATGCAATTATTCTAAAAGCTCATGTAAGTCCCTTAACTGATCTACAACACAGTTTAAAAATGGCCTACAAGTTTTTCCCAAGAGGATTCGCACACCAACCCCCAAAAAATGTGACTACCAAGTGACTTTAAACCAAATTTGAAAACCCTGATCCCTCACCTGATTTATTTCAATAGTATAACTGTGCTCTTCGTGTGTTCATATTATTAAAGTTAATATTAAAATATTATAGTCAGCAATTGATTGTGGAATTGGATAGACTATCTTACTGGGTAAATACATGTGGGCCATTTGGAATTTAGGCACAGAAAACTGCAGTGGCAGCAGTGACCGTATGTATCATCAGTACAGATATCCTTCCTACCCGCACCATGTTTAGGCCCCAAGGATTTTCAGATAACAAGAAGATTGCAATTATAAGAGGCAAAATCAAAAGGCAAAGTTGGTATCAATTATCTGCTGGCTCTTTTTTTAAGGTCAATTTAAAGGTATTAGAATGCAATAATGACCATTGCTTTTGATGAGGAGCTTTAGGGTCAGATTCACAGTGTATATATACTCTCCAATCCCACCCCCTCCCAGGCGAGAAATCACCCAAAGGCTGTCAAGAGTTGTCTTTGGCATCCTGTACTACAAGGAGGTTTCACAGTTCCACTGCTTGCCAAGAACAACATTGGCATGGGGATTAATCATGGAGGCAGCTGTATTGCAAGACAGCCACAAACATGTTCACTTTGTTTTCAGAAAAAGAACTAGAGTTAACCTTGACCATCCTATCCAGCATCTGGTTGCTTTTTCAGCAGTTTGAGGAAACTTAACAGGTTTTGTAGTCCTCAGTGAGAGCTGACTGTCAAAACCTGGGGTCTAAAGAACAACTGGTCCCTTCTTCCATCTCTGTCTGAGTCCAACAGGAATGTAATGGATCAGTGCTACAAAAATTAATTTAAGAGAGGTAACAGTATTGGGTTTTTTTCCTGTGATGAGCATAATATAAACAGATGCATGCTATCTTAAAGCATGCAAAGAGTGCTCCTTATATACAGCCCCATAGTGCTTAAAGCACTTTCTGAGCAGTTTACAAGTTAATTATGCAGGCTACAGATCCCCCCCTCCCATGAGCTGGATACTCATTTTACTGACCTCAGAAGGATGGAAAGCAGAGTGAAACTTAAGCCAGCTACCTGGGATGGAACCCCAGGCGGGTCACGAGCACAGTTATGGCTGCAGTACAGCAGTCCTGTGCCATGAAGCTCTGCGATTTTCAGGTTTATTCCACAGCACCAGACAAGTCATAATCAAATTCAGTAATGTGGCAGCTTTGTGTTTTAGTTAGCTTCAATCTACTTGCAAATGACTGCATATTTCTATTGAACATCTGTGCTACACCACATTTGAACTACTGGTGGCATGTAATGACATGTGAGCAGCCCTCTACTTCAGGGTGCAGTGCATAAGCATAGTCAGAGGATCCTTACTGCTAAGTCCATTCACAATGTACTTATGTTCAAATGGTGCTATAAATCTGGTGTATTCGTTGTATCGCTCTCTGAACCTAGAGGTGTTTTTATTTCCATGTGCAGAACAGCTGTATTCTGTGGAATAATGAGCAGGTCTGTCATTTCAAAGAAAATTTCCATGCAGTGGTAACTGCTAAAAAAAAGGTGAATTGATTCATCAGTTATAAGTAAATGCAAAATAGAAGTAAATAGTTTAAAAAGGCAAAAATGTGGTGACACCTTAAACACAAACTTTTATATTTTTTTAATGTGAGCTTTTGTGGATTCATCAAGCTTTCACCCTGGAGAATATAAAGACTATTTAGTCATCTTTCTCCATGCATGGCATAGATATTAAAATGAAGTCTGCCTTGGCTGTAAAAACAGATGCCGTTTTCCACTACGGTTAGTAAAAGCCATGAAAAAGTATTTCAGTGTTCACAGCAATTTGTATTTAGTTTCTTGTTGTTCTAAACCCATTTTTTATTTGAGATGGGACTGGTAGCGAAGGTGTAAAGTACTGCTTCAGTGTCGTCCCCACCGCCCAGCTACATTCATGAAATGTTCCACGAACATTAGTCAGTTCGTGTTGGAGCCACAATAGTGGCCCTTGTTTTCATTTCTTTTCTCAAATGCAATTCCTGTTCAAGGGTTTGGGGTGGGAGAGATTTATCGACTTGCACAGTGACTTGATGAATGGGGATAATGAATGAAGCTGCTCTTTGCAACTGATTTCTTGGAAGCTGTTCAGAAGCTGAATGTACAGAGGGTGCTAAAAATACCACATTCTGGCAAAGTCTCCACTTGTCATGTCTTAAAGATTAGCATTGCTTTTTATTGGTGCACTGCAAGTTATATATACAAGGCAAAGTGTTTTGGTATTATGCCTTTGATAGTACTTGTATGAAATGTAAAAAAAGGGGGGTGTTATCATATCAACTACAGTTCTAAAATACAGTGCAAAGGATACTGTGAAAACAGAACATTTAAATTCTAGTTACAGGTGATGGTGGGACGTGTATAAAAAGCACAAGGGGCTTTTGTTTGTTTGTGTGAAGAAGAGAAAAATAGATAGACCGAGGAGTCGGGCAGTATTATTCTCAAACAGAATCCCTGCACTGTTGTCCCCCTCCAGTCCTGATGCATGTGTGAGGGGTTTTTGTTTTACCAACTAATTGTAAAATCTTGTGCTGATTATCTAAATTAAACACTCAGGAGTAGTGATGCTCTTATGTTAGTTACATGACTTCAGAGAAGTAGCCGAGGGGCTTTCTAGTGTCTGATACATTTCCAGCACAGCCCTGAGAGCCAAGGAAGTTTTCCATTACTGAATAAAGGAAAATACAGCATTGTATATATTCAGATCCAAGTCATCAAGAGTGGGAGGTAGGCTTCCCTAAGGAGGTGCAGGGAAGTTGGAGGAGCAACAGTTTATTCTTGGTTCTTAGCAGATGCATCTGTACTCATAAAGGGGAGACTTGTTTGTCTAGCTGCAAGCATGCAGCTTGCAGGAGAGATGTACAAATTGCCCAGGAGTATGGCTCCTCTCCAGCCACTTCCAAACCAAAAGCAGGAGCACAGTTCTTACATTGAAGAAGGCTTCAGAAGTTTTCCTAACACCGTGGAAATGTTGTTGTGCTGAAGTCTTGAAGCCTTGCCTTAAAGAAAGGGTGGTAAACCCTTTTCCTGTCATGGGCCATTGATCAATGGGAGGGACCATCCTGGGGCTACCAACCTGCCCAATGATGGCTGCTTTTGACCGTATGGAAAGGCTAGCTGGCAGCAACTCCTCTCTGAGCCTTCCAAAGTGCAATTACGGAATGGGTCAGCTGTCAGCCAGCCTGATCCACATCTTTAGATCAGGCGGGAAGCTGCTCAGCACCAGACAGAATCTCTCCAGAGGAAGGAGGCTTTTAAAAGCAGGGAAGCAGGTCATCTGTCAGCTGGCCTGATCTGCACTGTCAGAGTTCTCTTAGCATCTCAACCGAGGGTCCTGTGAGTTCAGCATCCCCCTGGGGCTGGGTGAAATTAAGCAAGAAGCCAGAACCTTAGATTTCCCAGACCTTTTATGTTCAAAGGCAAAAAAGAGTGAGAGAAGCAAATACAATTTGTAGCAAGAATTCACTATCTAGTTCCCTCTTCTGAAAAATGTAATTAACATGTAAGCACTTGGGCGATAAATAACAAGATGAACAGTATGGCTTTTGAAATAATTCTCTTTTTCATATAGTTTTGAAGGAGGTAGCCTCCTGTAAATGCACTCTTAAAAGAGATGTATCTCACAATTTAGCATATTGTTGCAGCCATCGGTTTGCGTCCAAAAAAACCATTAATAGCAGAAGAAAATATATTAATGCTGATCCACTAACTTGCTCTTATGCAAGCTCTACTGAAGAACATCTGGCAGTATAGTCATAATGTTCTTGGGAAGTGCAGTTAGGTTACAGTAAAGAATTAAGGAAACGTGGTGAATAAGAGTCAAGGATCTGATGGCACTCTAAAGACCAACAGGTATTACTTGGCATAAGCTTTCATGGACTGCAGCTGACACATATGGTGAATAAGGAAGATACAGGCAGTAGCATATAGACTCACTCTAGGAGGGCAGAAAAGATTACCATGAAGATCTCGTGTGCCATCCAGTTGTATGTTCCATTGAAAGCTGCCGCTTTGATTAATGAAGCTTACAAACAGGTTGATTTGTCAAAGTTCCTTTGGTTCAGTGGCAAGCTACACAAACCTTATGCACACACTCATAATATTTTGCTCCTGATGATTTGCTCATATTCATGCACAGGACTCTCAGTCCTGCACATCAGATTTGTCCTAATGGACCTTTTAAAAAGACCTACCCAGCAGCTTATTTTCTCTGTGTTCCTATGTTCCATGACAGAATAAGACCTTTTAGCCAAAACACAAGGTTTTAATCCTATTGTCAGAAAATAATTTTACAGGCCAAGAATCATGTCTCTTGACTTACGACACTACAGAGACAGCCCATATAGTCTTGCAATGTGGTTTGTGAGCATATTTTTCTCCAACAGTGCTGTCTGCCGTCTGGGACGCCTGACCACTTGGCTTCCAGCTTCCCTTTCATTTTGGTTGCAAGACATTGTTCCCGTGGGCTTTGAAAAAAATTATATCGATTGTGTTTTAGTTTCTTTCCGTATTTGTAAAGAAGTTGAAACTGACCGTGACATAGTCTGTGAAATTTTGCCTGAACTGTAAAGGTTTCTGTTACATTTTTATGATATATTACACAAGCCATAAAAGAACAGAATCTGGGTATCATTAAAATCCAACACGTTCTGTATATAAACAATTTAGCCCAGTTTTACATTATTGCAGTGCTGTGTTTGCAGCTTGGCATAGTAGCAGATACAGTGTTAGCCGTGGAAGGGTTTTAAAAACTATTCAAATGTGCTTTGCAGTTGGGGATTTTTTTAAAAAGCGAAACACAGTATATTTTATTATGTATATTTTGCCTTTCTTCCATGATGTAACTGAAGGGAGTTCACATATTAGTTCCTATCCAGCCACTCACTAGACTGGGAACTGTTTAAATTGTGCTCTGGGACTTTTTATCTCAATTTCTCGTATGCTGCTGCCTTGGCCCCAGGGTAAGTTGCAATCTAAAAATGCACATAAATGATATACTCTGAGGGCCTGTTTTCCCAAACACTGCATGGCTGCACATTTAGTAGTACAATAGGAATGAGCTTAGAGATCTCTTAGGCTTTCATGCTCCCTCCTCCCCTCTCATTCTCCAGTGTGGTTGTCCATTTTCAGTTTCAGTTTTGCTTTCCTATTTTCAAATTTACCCAATCTGGGAAATACAGTTAGGTTTGTTCAGGGAAACTAGCCAGGATAATTATAGTTTAAAATTGGCTTATTTTCCTAAACCATAGTTAACTAGATGTGGACGTAATGGCCTATACTGCGTTTTAGAGCTTCACCAGCATGATGGAAATGGTATCACTGACACTGGCAGACTGCCGCTAATTAAAGAGTCTCTTCTTTGGTTTTGGGGTGCACACTTCTTATGTGCAATGAGGTGAGGTCACATGCACCCCAGCTCTTTAATTAGTGACAGTTCTGCCACAGCTGATGATATTAGTCCTGTTGCATAGGCAAAGATATGCAGCAGAATACTGTCCACAGAGCAATTTGAGTTAGTGGAACATGGAAACAAAAACTTCCGGTCTCCTCATGAGTATAACAGAGGTAGGGGAGCACACAGACCCAAAATCCTAGTTTAGCCTTATGTACAGAACCAGGACAGTGCTGAAAAAAAGCTCCAGTCTTACTGAGTTCAAGCAGGCTTGATGTGTAATGCTACTGCCATGTTTGAATTCACTCTTCATTGGTTGTCAGTCATTTGTCTTTCTGGTGGCCTGCCAGCAACTTGTCTCCCTATGTGGCTGGGATTCAGAAAACCCAGAGCTTTCCTCAGTGTGCCCTTTATGACATGGATCTTTTCACAACATTGACTGTGACCAGCCTTCCTCAGTGGCTCCAGATGTAATCCAGCATTTCTCCCTTCGCCCCTTAGCCATCATGGCCATGTGGTCAGGAAAGCTGAGAGCTGTAGTACAGAACATGTGAAGAGGTACCAGATTGGAGGACAACTTAGGCCTGTTTGTTAGGTCCTAAAACCCTAACATAGAGCGTAGCTGTGGCTAGTGCTGCAAGCAACCTCGGATCCGATGGGACCACACCATGGTTTCTGTGCTTGCAAATGCACGGGCCTCCTGCCCTTTTCCAGATTGATTGCAGGAAGCTGAGTAACTCCAGCTGCTCGTGTGTCACTTCTTCCATGCGGCTGTGGCTATGGAATTGCTCTCTGTGGGAGACATCACCACGAAGGAACCAGGCCTTTTGAAACCTCAGACTCTTATGTGTTTTATTGTGCTCAATTTTGACTTTATGGGAGACTGAGCTTCATACCAAGAGGCTTACCAAGACAAGAAGACAAATGTCTGTATTACGTCTGATAGCCAGATATGGCAAGCAGGGAGCCATTAAGACCAATAAATTTTGCATCAGGAAATTTAATGACACATTGCCACAGACTATGCTTGGTTTCATGGATTAAAACTCCTCTTTTTATCTGCCATGAAAAAAAAAATCACTTATTAAATCTTGCTGCCAATCTCCATTCTACCTCAGGCTTTCAATCAGCCCAGAGGTTCATAAACCCTTCTTTGTAGCTTCCTATTATGGGCCATGACAAAGCCTAACAAGCAATGGGGATAAAAAGGGACAGCCGTTGTCCTTGGCTTCATCGTGATTTCAGTACCATACTGTACATATGTAACAAACAGTTATGGTAGGAGATTTTGCACTGTTAAATGTTCAGTGAATGATTCTAAGTAACACAATGCCCAGAGGTGAAAAAATGCAGAATCATGTGCTGGTATAGTCTAATGCTCTTTTTTTTTTAATACTGTTCTTGCTTTTATTACTTTAGCATGAATTTTATTCCGTGTTTTAGCCTGAAGTGGGCATCTGGCCATGGTGTAATCTGTTTGAATCAAGGCATTCATAATTGGGGGAGGGGGCTGAAAACAATGATAAAATTGCTGTTTGGAAGAAGGTTACCTTTTTACCACTAACCATTTCTTTAGTAGTAACAACACGGGCAGAAAACGGAACCTCATGGATGTGGACATACAGCCTGCCCTTTTACTTCTTTCAGTGAGATTCACAGCAGACTCCAAGTGACTAATGTACCAAGAACAGTAAACAGTTATGACTGTTTTCGTGCAATTTACTTATTTCAGTCCATCTGCAGACTTACTGGCTACATCCCTCAGCCAGGTTTTGGAACTTCTTGTTTCTCCCTGTCCCTTAAAGTTTTCAACCATCTGGCCTGACAAAGAGTTTAGGAGAACTCAGGAGGCCACACACTTTTATGGCATTTCTGCCCATGCCAGTGAATAAATATGTCATGGCCCCATAATATTAAGTATTATCCAGTTCTAACTGATGCTGTGGAAGTGATAGATAAGGTAGACCAGGACTGCCAAATACACAGGGAAATATCCCTTTATAAATTTAGAAAAAGAAAAGAGAGGCTCCCACATACCTTGATGAGGACCATTTTGTGTAGTAGGCGTTGAAAGTATAGGAAGAACAGAATAGAAGGAAAGGAAGCCATCCAGCACCTACCACTCATTAATCCAGTGATGATCAGCAACTGGTTTTCTGGAGGAGGAAGGATTAAGAGCCACAATCCTGTAAGCTTTTAACAATTCTGGCCCCTTTCAAAACAGGAGAGCAAGAATTTCCTCTCGTAGCCCCAGATCTCAGCCGTCTCACACTATTAAAACTGTGTCAGATTGCCAAACAGTTTATCCTCCCTGCTGAGCACACATATACTTTCTTACAGGCTCTCTCACCCTTTTTGGTTAAGCATTTACCTCTTTCTGAAGTCTTGAAACTGTGCCAGAACTTGTTTTCTGTAGAATAAGATTCACAATTTCTTGTAGCTTACCCCAGATATTAAGATCGGTCAAGAAATCTGCTTACCTGATGGTTTGTCCGTGGAAGTTGGAATACTGGTAAGCGGTGGCATAGTTGGGAGAGTGGGTGGTAGAACCTTTAAATTCTGGTCACTCTGAATCTCGTTGGTAGATATTTGGTTAATGATACGATTGTACGTGGGAGGTTGGTAGACCCGGTTTGGTGGCTGGGGCGGTTGGAGGACAGGTTTGGTGGACGGTGTTCTTTGGCAGTGCTCCTCCAGCTGAGCAATGATGATAGACTGATTATTTGCAATGGATACCAAATGTTGATACTTGTGTTCTAGGTCTTTGTATTTGTTTGCAAGCTGCAACATGTCAGCCGTTTGATTCAGTATCTTATTTTCCAGTTGGGAAAGTTCTAAAGCATTGTCCCGTTTTCGGATGATTTCATGCAGCAGCTGCATGTACAGTTGCGTGACCCGCGAGTTCATGTTGCGGCTCTCTTTTCGTAAGAGCTTCACCTCGTTCACAATTCCTCCGTCAACCTCCACCAGCTGCTGAAGAGTTTCTATTTGCCTCTTTTGCTTTAAGAGTTCATTATTCAGCAGTTCTAGTTCCTGTTTATTTACCCTGTTTTCAAGTACAACCTCAGGTTCTTTTGAATTAACACAAATGGCACCTGTCACTTTCTGCTGAGGTACAATGAAGGTATAGGTGCACTTATCTTGCGTGTCGGTGGAGCGTTTATACCTGTTTGTATAAATGAATTCTTGCTCCTCTCCCTCGTCACCGGTTTCTACATCTTGTGTCTTGCTGGCACGCAGTCCCACAACAGCCATTAGCAACAAGCCAAGAGCTGCCTTCATGGTCCTTTTATTCTTGAAGGGTTTTGTATGAATGAACTTGTTGATCTGTTTTAACACATAGAATGTATACAAAATAGTAAATAGTCAGTAGTAAGTCAAAGCAAGTGAAGAACAACCGTGATTTTCTGTATAGTAAATATGTTTGAAATGCAGGAACTAATTCCTATAAAATGTCCTCAAGTGTAAAATTGGTGTTTTTAGCAGCTTGGAGTACCTGCCCAGAAAATAGATTCTAGATAATTAAGTTTTCTAAGTTGAAAGTACGGAATCACCCAAGAATCACAGAACAAATTGTTCCATTAAGAAAGAAAGAAAGAAAAACCCAGAAACAATTGATTCATGGCTATTTGCACAAATGTTCTTGGATATCAGATCTGCTTTTTTGTTGCTGTTGACCTATGCTTGCTTTTGATTTCTTGAGTTTTGCTTTCAGCTTAGTCTACAACATAGTCTGGAAACTTAGTGCCCATTTGGCTTCATCCCTATCATTGCAATTGCTTAGACTCTCATTAGTGGTGTGCAGTTGAGTAGATTATTGGCTATGAAATGAAACACAGTATGTGTTAATGTTTGCAGTGGCAATCTAGAGGAAGGAGGAGTGGGGGGAGAGCTTTAGCTGCTATAGGCTCAGATCCAGAAAGACAAGTTTGACATAAGCCTGTTTCTTCCCTTTCACAGGAAAAATAAACCTATATTTGCTGTCACCATGTGATTCTAGCTACTTTAGAAAATGGGTTGCCATTCCTGTTTTAGAAGTTAGTAATTATCATACCCACATCTGTGCTGTGATGACCGTGTACATCAGTGGTTCCCAACTTTGGGTCCCCCAACGTTCTTGGACTGCACAGTTAATGGTGAAGGCTTCTGGGAGTTGCAGTCCAAGAACCAAAGTGAGGAACCTTGGGAACTTTCTCATTTTCATAGCTAATGGCTCTTTCAGTTCAGGAACAAGGAAGGAGAGTGTCGCCACCTCACCCCTGCAAGTGTTGGTAGGAGGCAGGGGCTCAGATGAACAGAGAAAGGGGAGGATGAGAACTCCTTATTTCATCAGTTGCAGGACAGAATAGAACAGCCCCATATAATCTCTCTCACCTAGTTAATTCTCGTGTAATCAATGGAAGGGAGGAGGCAAGAACAATCAAGGCAAAACTCAAAGCACTCTCTGCCCCAAACGTCAGCCTTGTCAGAAATTACTCTCACTCTCATTTAACAGATGAAACACTGGACAGGCATTTGGGACAGGGTCCATGTCATTTTTTAAAAAAATACCTGCTGCTACTCTTTAATGCTACTCTTTAAATCATGCTTCAATGCTACACAGTGTGTTTGAAATTCTTTTCTTTTTTAAATACGAAATGTGTTGCTAACCATCTGCTTTGTGTTGGACAAAACTATAGTAAAGAGGTGGGTATGCAAGTGTAAAATATGGTAACATTATATTTAAAGGGAGGGAGGGAGGTGTCATGCTGGTTTATATTGTTTGCTTTGCTATTCTGTGGCGCGTTGTGGCAGTTTTTTATTCAATATTATGGAGTGAAGGGATGTTTTAAAATATTTCTAATCACACTATACTACTAGAGTTCTTCCAGTTATTTCCTTACTGAGCAGAGCTGTTTTTTAAATATCTTTAAAAGTATAGAACTAATTGTGATTTCTATTCTGTAAATTGAATTCAGTTATTGAAAACACATTTGATTTTCTTTAAGATACATATTTCAGTGTTTGGGGGTTTTTTCTCTTGACATGCCTGTCCTTGTGGAATTTGCACTACGGCATGTTTGTGGATATCCAAGGACACTGCAAAAGGATTAATTTGTTTTAGTTCTGCCCGTTTCCCATAACTTGAGCAAGGACATGACTATTCTTAAAGTGAAGGAAAGTGCGATACAGTGGAACACTCCTGTTTTCTAGTGTTCATGATGCTCAGCTCCCAAAGATGAGAACCAGTCCAAGTGGGAAGGGTTTACAGCAGTTCAGGAAGGTACAGTACTTGGGCTCAGACTTTGGCAGGCCTTTTGGGTAACGTGAATGCAACACATCCTTTTTTGTGCTGAGGCTACAGTCTGATAAGACTCTTTTGCCAAAGGAAGGGGGAACTGCCTGCTCCAAACAACCTTTGGTAGCCTTTAAAAGCAGCGTCATTCCAAACCTTGAAATTGGAAACATAAATTTAAACTCCCTTAGACAGCTTTAACTTGCACTGCCAGCCTTTGCGCAGCAGGTCACACTTGGTGACCCTGGCAGACCTCCAGACCTCCTGCTTTACACAGTTGAACTATTCTTGAAAATGCCTGCAACGTTATAGTTGTTAAAAAGATGGGGGCTCTGCTCGCTTCAATATCTAGCTTTCAGGTCTTTTCCCTCCCTGCACAAGCCCGTATTTACCATGAATGGAATCTCAGTTTTTCTGTAGAAATTCCTCTTTGTCTCACCATTTCAAGAGTAGGAGGATGAAGTATCAGCTGGAGGCTGAAGTAGCAACAAATACCCATGCTGTAACAAAACTTTCTCCACCAAGAAGAGGAAAAAAGTATACGGATAGATAAAAAAAGAAGAAGGCAGAATATGAGTACCTGCAGCAGATCTACTGTAGGGTCAAACTAGAGGATGCGTGCAACTGGGGTATCTTAACTGGTGAAAGATGTCCTAGCTTGTGCTTTGCCTCACCTCTGCTTCTTGCATTCCAGCATGCTTCGTTTTGTGATTAATCACTGGAAGATAAACAAGGTTTGATTTGCAAGTCTAACTGGGGAGGTCCCTGGCTAATCCCGGGCAATACGTATCTCATCCAGCTCTTGCATAGATTTCACTTAGCAGGGAGTTCATAGGTAGAGCCATAGGTTTGCTAGGAGATTATTTATGTGTATCTCCCAGAGTAGGACTCTCTTACACACGTATGTATTTTTGAATCCAAAAGAAGGAAGCCAAGGGTTGCAGGGGAAGTATATTTGATCACTGAGTTTTATCTACCAGTTTGGACGAATTCTTTTGCTCGTTTCAGGAAAGAATCCTGAGCATACTAAAATCAGGATGCAGAGCTCCCACTGAGACTGTGGGGATTGGGATGTCATTTTGAGTGCCTATTTTTGGCTGTTTAGATGGTTGGCCAAAGGGAAAGAGGTGGTAACAGATTTTATTGTATTTGCCCTTTCAACATTTAGTTGATTAATATTGCCTCGGTGGGGGGGGGGGCACTTGTAAATGTTCCTATCTTCTAATAAAGAAAAGGAAACAAACTTCCAAAGAAAAGACAATACAGTTTTCCCTTCTTCTTTTTTCTGTTCCTGAAATTGAAAAACAAAACTAAATATTTTTCTTGGCATCGCAAGTTACAAGTGAAGACAAAAAGTTTCACTATAGGGATTATCCTGTTGCACTACAATGCTTTTTATGTTCACTAAGAATGTTCTACTCTGAATTAAATTAGAGCATGTTCAGGGTTTTTGTAATATTACAAATTAAATTTTCACAAGTGGCCATCATATCATAAGCAAGAGCTACTCTTGTTCTGTTTGGCCTCCCTATATAGTGCTAATCTGAAGACCTCATGGACTATATATCTGTAGAATAATGAAAGCTGGAATGCATCAGTGTGATAAAATACAGAAAGAGTTGAGATAGAGCCATTGCAAAAGTTTTCCCATTCCAAGAAGCTGGATCGTACAACTTAGGGTAACATCCCAGAATCCTTTTTGTTCATGCTGGAGCACACATTATATATTGTATAGGGAACAAGGGTGCTTCTGGAGAAGAGGGCAACAGTTTATGAAAATTTTACTTAAGATACCACAAAACTCTTTGGGCTTGTCTGTGCTGGCATTTGTCCACTTTAAGGACAGGATCCTACACAAATGGTGTTTTCTCCAAAGTCTACACAATGGTCTCACTTATTTCCTCTGTGTATAGACTTGTTGATCAGAGATGGTAAGATTTGGTGGAGCCAAATCAGACTTGCCTCGTGGTGCTGACACATAACCAGACAAATTTGGCTGAGGGGAAACAAGGCCAATGAGAATAAGTTTGTTCTCACTCTAGATTTGGTTTCTGGAGTGTTGTTGCTGGTCCCAAATTTCAGGATCAGAGATCCAGAGGGTTCAGCTTGGGCTACAGCCCTGTTAAGATGAGGGAGGGCAAAATGAGGCTGAACTGTGAGCCATGCTTGAGGATATTTATGGAAACTCATTTTCCTCTGTGTATAAACCTGTTGGTCAAATCTGGTAAGATTTGCTGAAGCTAAGTCAGAAGACGGGTTAGAGCACAACAGGCAGCATTCTGAATATAGAGTATCTTCTCTGGAACAGAAAGACAATGCCTATGCATTGAACTTGGAGAGTTCAAGAACTTGGAGTTGAAGAGACAGGGAGATTTGTATTTCCTTTTGTGATATGGTGTCACAAGAACTACCAGTTCCAGAGTTCCATGTGCATAGTCTAGTGGAAGGGACAAAGCACTTGCAGTTATAAGCGACATTGATCCCAGAGACAGTGAGTGCTGCTGCTTCTTGGATTTACAGGTCCCGAATATGTGACTAAATGTTTATTTCCCAGCCACAAGCCATTATGCCATGTGACTAAAAATACAGCATTGTACTATAGGGCAAGAACCAGTAAGCCACAAAGCTGCTTTGTTGAATGTGAATTTGAGGGTGGGATTTCATGTCCCCCAGTTTGAAACCCCACCTGGAGTTAGGCAATACGAGGCAGGATGTTCAGGAACGTAACAGAATGGTCTCAGTTGAGGGACCACAGCATATATAGAAAATGTGGCTCAGTCCTAAAAACATTCATTTGGGGAGATATATATATTCTAAAGATATATATAAAAATTCTTTTTAAGGAGACTTGGAAGAATTTCTAGTTGTGCACACTGTGAGGTGACATGCAGATTTCAAGACTGTCTTTATTCATATCAGAGCATTTCACGATTCAGAATCAAAGATTTCAAGTGAGAGAAGAATTATACTTCACTTGCATATAGTGGCTGAAATCAGTCGTAAATCGCAGCTAGTTGGTGTATTGAATCAATGAAACTTACAGAGCAGTTGACTCACCAAGTCTACCCTGATTCAGTGGGCCTAGTCTAGTTATGGATTTCAGCCATTGGCTGTGAGTGCATGTCTCTTCAGCTCATTATTGAATGGTCCTCTAAGGACATATCTGGTGACACACACCCTATGGGACTGTTTTCAGATGAGCTTCTAAGGAACAAGAATAATAGCTTTTTTTTTTGCCACAGCCTGGCTAAAGCCAGACAATTACACTTGTAAAGTTTCTGAGTAAGACATATGCATCAAAAGGTTTCCACACATCCCGAAACAACTAGTAATGTGATAAAATATGCTTCAGTTGGAGATTTTTGGAAATGCAGCTTTGGTGAATTGCCAACTCGTGTCACCCAATCCACAGGACAAGATTTTACAAATTTCTGCCTCTATTTCCTTTCCCCTCCCCTTAGGGTCACTGAGGAAGAAAGAGTATCTCATGTTCCAGCCCACTCCAAGGGGGGCACATATCTTTTCTCTCCCCCCCTTTTTTTTTCCTAGGACATCATCCCATTAGGGTTAATTTTTCTTCCCAAACAAAAATAAAACCAATGAGCTTGCCACAGTAATCTTCCATGAACGTTGCCATGGAAGACGATTGTGCAAAGATCTTATGCTGGATCATAGCCACGTTGGCACAGAAGTTACTTCATAGTAAGGGATTGTTGCTTTGTGCATGCACAGAAGTCTCTTCTAATATTTTTTCATGTATCTGGACTTCACAGTGGCTTCTGAGATAGAGCTCTAGTAATCAAGCCCTCTAGCTTTAACTTTGTTAAATTTAATGTGATGCTATTGTACAACTTGCTCGTTCAAGGGTTTGAACTTCTGTATCAAATGATGGTTGTTAGGTGTTATTTACAATCCTACCAGGAATATTTTTTTTTAAAGAATAAAACAGACCATCCATTGAGGGGAATTTTTATAATCATCCATATTGTAAGAAGTTCAACAGGTGTTCCTTCTCTGCATTCCCATGTGTTTGCAAACCGTGTTATGAGGGGCTGAGAGCTGGACAAGAGACAGTTCCTCCGGGCCACGTTCAAGGTGGAAATTTCTGCAGAACGTGTGGGCATCATCCCCTTGAGACAGCACAGCAATAGTTGAACGAACCCATTTTGAGCTTTTGTAGAGAACAAATAGACAACCTCTCAGATTTTTTTTAAAAAATTAAATTGTGTTGCAAGCAAAGCCATATATTCTTCATCTGAGCTGCTGAAAACAAGGCCCTTCCACAGCCCCCTTTCACCCTTTTCTTTGTTGCTCAGTTCCTGTGAAGCAGATAGCAGTTCTGATATTCCCATGTGGTTTAAACTATGGGACAACCCAGCTCCCTTCATGTGGCTTGAAAAATCCTTCCATTTAATTTTCCAATTGCTTGGGATGGCTTGGGGGAGGAGAGCAAGATGCCCAATGGACAGGGATCCTTCATTAATTCTTTGAGAACTTTTGTTGTGGAAGGTCAACAAATGCCTGCAGAAGACTTCAAAGGATAGACTTCACCTATCCCAAACTTCCAGTCCTCCTTCAAGACTGTTAAAAATCCCTGTAATCCCTCTAAAACTTTTATTTCTGAATATAAATTTACCAGACAGCATCTTTTTGTTAAACATCTTCTTAGAAAGTTGAACCCAAAGGTAATTTGTTTCTACTCTCCTTGAACAGTGGCCTCACCTTTTTTTTTCTTTCCAGCCAACCCCTACTAAAAGATGTTTATCATTTTCTCTTTTTTTGTTCCATGTGTTAAAAGTTTTGCAAAATAAGAGCTATTCAATCATATCTTTCTTGCTTTGTATTTCACACTTGGCATCTACCACCAGAAAAAGAGAGCTTGCTACAAGGAATACTTCCCAAATATCCAGCTTTGTTTGGTTTAGTCTTCTTCTTTTTTTAAAAAGAAGCTTTCACTTAAACATGCAAACACTGTGATATTCTAGGAGCTGTTACTTAGAGGAGCTTTCCGTATCTTCTAATCTGATCAGTGTGTCAGAGGAAAGTAAAGGCCAGCTTCCTGGGTTGTAATACAATAGTCTTTTGAAAGAAGTGGCACAAAGTATAGAGGATTTTGCTGTGTAGTATTCAGAGGGAAATATTCTTTTGCACATTAATGTTCAATATTGTGATAGATGGATTAATTAAAAAAATAAAAATAATTACATCTTCAGCAGTTCAACCTTTCAGAAAGCTTGCAACCCTACTTTTGAAATTGAAAAATATCAAGAAATAAAACTACGTAGTCACATTCCAAAATTTGTATGCATTCATTTTGATTAGAATCCCAGGATTTACAACCTCTCATAAGAGTTGGGGATTTCAAGAACAACTTAACTCAAAGTTACTAGTCTCATCAAAAGGCTGACTTTGTTTTCTAAACATCTTTATTTAAAACTTGGCAGCTAAACAGTGAACATGCACAATTTAAATGTGAGGCTTTACATTTTCTTACCCTGCTTCTGTTGGACTTCTTTCTTCAACCTTCAGGCTTGATTTTTTTTTTTTAATAATAATAATAATAATAATCAAAGATACACTGACTGGCTCATCCACAGAATTTGTGACATCACTGATACCAGGATGGATATATTCATCTGCCTTGAGCGCTGCCTGGCTTCTGTAACATGGAAAAGTCCGTGCATTTGGCACTGGTCTTGCAAGGACAACCACATAAGGCTACTGCGGTCCTGTGATTTCCTTACTGTTTAAACTCCCGTCCCTTTAACTTGATTGCTGACTCTGAGCTGGCGGCCCTCATGCTATAGACCCGGCAGGACAATAGGCTGCAGCAGCGGCTTGATTTTCAGGAACTCCGAACTCCAGGGTCTTCTGTGTTTCAGTCCTAAAGCGTTCAATCCATCATTTCAATCGGAGTTGAAACAGCCCTATTTGAAGTTCAGCTCCTTTGTGGTGGATTTACATGCTGTAAGCAGGGAGGAGGGAGGTAATCAAGCATGCAGGAAGCAGACAAGTTCTGGTTGGATAGGTTGCACTTCCCCCTCCCACAAGAGGAAGGGATCCACCAGCAAGAGACACGTTTGGGGCCTCCCCTTCACCACCGAAGAGTAGAGGGCTGGCTGAGTCCAAACTTTTACCCAGTGATGTCAGCAGCTGAGCAGAGAAATCCAGTGTGCCGCAGCAGACTGCCTTCCTGGTCTTTGTCAGAGCGCTGAAAAACTCTGACTGGCTTAAGAGGGGAACGCTTTGTCCACTTCTTGTTGCTGCTGTTCAAAGCTGGGTGTAATTTTATGTCTGGGACTGAGGGACACATTTTAAGCTGCAACTCCCGGCTCAGAGTGGGTTCAGGGTTGTTTTGTTTTGTTTTGCTTTTGGTACAAATAATTGTTGAGTGTCCCTCTTCGTGAAAATGTGTAGCACTTGTAACAACTAAAGTTACTGGTTAATTAGTTGTCGTTTCTCAGCAAAGCAGTCCAAAATTGGACTGATCTGATTGTGTGTGTTCCCCATCACCATCTGTAGTACCCCTGAGCTCCCTCCCTCTACCTCCCCATACCTGCTTATTACCTTGCAGATTTGTGCACGGGTCTGAGTTAAAGTGGACTTCTCTTTCAAGGAAGACAACAGGAGAGCCACCCCAGCAATCCAGTAGATGAGCTTTAACTGTTTTCAGCCACCTGCACTTGTGCTTTTATCTAGGGAAGCTGACTTTCAGCACTTGCATGATGGTTAAATCATATTTTTATTTCAATCCTATCTTATTTCCAGGATTTAGCACAGGTTAAAAATTATTTGTTACCTGTCTGGGTAGCTCAGTGAGTTAGGTGTCTGACTGTGGAACCAGAGGTTGGGTAGTTTGATCTCCCACCGTACCTTAGGCAAGTTGCACTGGCCTAGGGCGCCCCCAGAAGAAGGGAACAGTAAACCACTTCTGAGTACTCTTCACCTTAAAAACCCTGAAAAAGGGTCACCACAAGTCAGAACTAACGTAACAGCACCCAATTATTTTATTAACAAATATTTACAATTCTGCATTTTAAAAAGAAGAAACATCCTAATACAACTAGGTCCCTATAAAAGTCTAACTGGATGTAATAGTGTAAATTAAACATACTGTTGTTCCAGAAAGATATAAACAGATGGTGAGGTTCTGGTGATCTTTAATTTAGTGGTGGGTGAGAAAAAGGTACCACACACCGAACCTGTCTATATTTTTCTCCATGAAACCCACTAATTTTTCTTCTTTTCTCCTGATTTGGAAAATCTTGGAGCCAACCACTGTTGGTTAGCTATTTTTCAAATACTCCTTGATCCCCAGGAATTCTTTATTCCTGGAGAGCCCCTTGCTTTTGAAGCCGTTCTTACTCTTGAGAAACCTTCTGTGTCAGAAGTAGGCAGCTGTTGATGGATGACTGCCATGAGCATTCCCTAGAGGTGGAGGTATTTTAGCTTCATCTTCTGACTCTGAAAGTGAGGCATCACAATCTAAACACCCATTCCAGATGTGCCTAGTGTAGCCTCTGTGGAGATGCCAGGATACTTGGAGCGCCACTGGAACTAGGGAGCCAATAAATTCTTGGCCCTCCAGGACAACAATTCTTCATAGTAGGATCCCTGTGTTGCAGTGGTTAAAGTGCAGTACTGCAGTCAGGCCTCTGCTCACAATCTGAATTTGATCCCAGTGGATTCAGGTAGCCAGCTCAAGGTTGACTCAGCTTTCACCCTTCTGAGGTCAGTAAAATTAATACCCAACTCACTGGGGAGGCAAAGTGTTCCTTGCATAATTATGTTGTAAACTTTCCAGAGAGTTCTCTAGCATTATGGGATGGCATATAAGTTGAAACGATGGCGACAACAACAACAGTCATTGTAGCTGAAGCCTTAATGTGCTTAACAATTACTTATATAAGCATGAAATATTTTTAAAATCTGTCTGCAGAGGTAGTGGCTGTGAGGTGCTTCTTGTCATTTGGTAAATGTTTCAGCAAGGAGGCCCTTTGGGATTAGCAACTGATGTTTAATATTATAATTTTCCTGTTAGATTCACTGCACTAAATCCAGGGCTAGTATACACCCATAGAATCAGTGGGACTTACCGAAGTCCTGTTGATTAAGTAAATATGCTTTATTTTGAACTAGTGGTTGGATTTAGAGGAGGAGCAGGAGGATTGGATATGCTTTTTGTGAAAAAGGACTAGTCACCTTACAGATAAAATATACACTACTTAGAAAAAAATGAAAAAATATAAAATAAAGCAAGCCTTCTTGTGTTGTTGCAGTTTAGAATTAGGATGGATGCACACGGCTTTGTTTTGTATCTTGTAATTAGGATTTTTAGTCTTCACTGACAACGAAGACTAAATCATCACAATGTTTTTGACTCTTCCTGAAATCCACTGGCTTTTATCATATGTCAGACTGCATGCCTGTGAGTGTTTTCTGTCTTGCAGATTCTGGGACAAATTTCAAACTTTTAAATAGTTTCCACACCTTGTGCACTGACATTAACCTTAGGCATGGAACTGTGTCGGCAATGGTACTAAACACACATTTGTCATCCAGGGGCAGAGTGGGGAGTATAGTTCTGGAAGAAACCGTTTTGATTTCCCTATCTTTGAAGAGCATTAAAGAAAAAAATAAGGCCGAGATTAGAGGTGTGTGCACTTGTGTTACTTAGAGTACAACTCCCAGTATGGTTACCTGGGGGGTAGGTGGGAGGGTTCAGTTGTTTCTTGAGGTAAACCACCTCCCTTTTCATCCTCCAGCCCGAGTAATGACATCGCATTCATAGGTTCCAAAACGTCAACGTTTATTTCGGTAAGGTCTTAAAAAACTATTAACAGTAACTGGAATTCCTAACTTCTCTTTTTCACCCAATGGGCTGAGGAAGGGGTTGAAATCTTGGTTCATAAAAGGATTGTCAACGTGAGTTTCAAACTGTCCAAACCTGGGATTCAGGTACGTGTCCTTTAGTGTCGGTACTGATGGAGTTGACAGCGCAAGAACATCGGGTCTCCAAGGGCGATCTCGTGTCTGGGGTTCTTGAGTTCCGACTCTGGTGAGTCCCACAGGTCGATGTCTCATTATATCCCATCATTCCCATCTCACCCTTTCTTGTCTCTTCCTAACTAGTTGGGCTCTTTCCACCCTTATCCTCCTACCCTGCTCTCGGACTTCCTTCTCACTCCAATAGGACGGCTTCTGGGGTATCACTTCTTTCCTTCTCCTCTCAGCCTCCTCATGGGGTATCATTAATCTTTCCCACTTCTGAGTTAAGGGGTTTTCCATCCAGATCCAACCAGATTCCCAACCTGGTGGGAGAACCTTCCCTTCCTTTCTTGCTTTGACTTCTCCTGCCTCCGCCTCCTTTCCGTTGGGTCTTTCCTCCTTATAACATTCACATATTGCAGTGGATCTACTTTAGCTAGGACAAAAATAGGTTTTAATTCATTAGTTGAAGAGGGTTCTTCATTTTCAGTGCATGAAAATAACCTGCTGTATTTTGCCCATCGACTATTGGACTTTGCTTTAACATCTCGGTCATGCACTTTTCGGCCTTCCTTACAAGGATTTTGGGAGCACGAGATCAGTTTGAAACAGGAAAAACTTTAAAAGGAAGGGAAGATATCCCCCCTCCCAATTTTGTAATCTTCTACCCAGCCTTACAAATTTTGTTTGGTGCTGGTCATGAGAAAGATTTTGTATGGGAATATTTTAAACATGTTCTTTCTATGGATTAAAAGGAGACTATACAACATGTACAATAAAGATATTAAAGACTTGGTTTAAAAAAGGATACAGCAGTGTAAATAATATTCTGTTTCATTGTAATGTATCATGGTTTAGTGGTGGTTTCGTGGTTTAGTCAGAAGCTGATATCTTAGGACCCATAAGTTGTTTGATAGCCTTTTTCAGACTGAGGACCAGTCCCTTAAGACCTCAATTTAGAATGGAAAAGACAATTTGCCTCTATTAACCAGAGCCAACTTTATGTCTTTCTCCAAGTCTGGAATGTGATTTAGATGCAGTAAGATGAGAAGTTTCTAGTGTCAGCTTATTAGCTATTATTAACTATATAGCTTTAATTGTAAACAAATACAGATCATAATCACCACCACTATCATCATCTAGATGTTACCTGGATTGTGATCAAAGGGATTTTCCTCCAGGTATAGGTTGAGACAGGATTGTGTTTACAGCGTCCTCAAAAACGTTCAGACACTCATACTTTCTTCCAGCTAGAACAAGAACCAAAGTTCCTAAATCACTAGCAAGGATCTGCAATCCTGCATACAAAACATACAATACAGAATGCACATTATCAGATTTTGCTTTGGTCTGTTTCTTTCAATTTCCTTCTTGTGCAAGCTGGTTTCCAAGGGAAAGAATAATAAGCTTGAAACCAACCAATGTTGCAATACAGTTCTATTTACTGCCCCTCCAAGGTAATAAATCTGGAATTACTACCAGCTGAGGTTAAAGGTTTTATATGTCCTTTAATGATGCTACTTGGCTAATGAAGTAGACTGGCTGCTTCTCATGGTCCAAGAGGACAGTCAGGTTTTCAGTTTGTGGCAGCTGACAAACAGAACTGGATTCTTCCATTTACAGGAAATAGATTATACTGTGGCCTCGTTCAGTTAGAACAATAGGATGGATAAGAGCCATTGTACTGGGTGGTACTTAAGATGACTTTTGTTAAGACAAATCCATTGCACTATAATTTGCTTTTATTTGGGATATATTTGAGAAAGAAAACTCCCCATGAATGCTTCATTGAGAATAAATCTCCTTAAAGAGAAATTCCCTTTTGCTATAATATTGAAACAGCACAGTGTGGAATATCTAATCTGCAGATATGGAGGGTTTCATCTGGCCTTTACATAACCTTCCCCAATTGGCCAACATAAAGTAGTCTTGCAGTTCCTTGGTTGGTTAATAATGGGAGACTGTTTTAAGTTTTAGGAGGCAATTCATCATTGCTCATTTATAGTAGTCCTTTTTCCCCCTTTAATACTTTTCATTGCAGTCATTTTAGGAAAGGCATCTGTCCATGCTGAGTTTAACACCATATGGACTGATTTTTTGAACCCACTGATGAGAGACAATGAACTGTGTTTGGTATTTGTTCTGGATTCATATCTGTGGTGTTTGTGTGAAAACTGTGGTATAAATTCTCTTTAAAGCGTGTAGAGAATTTTAAAGGTATCAAGGGCCTGAACCCATTTGATAGTTCCAACTAGAGAAGGCCCATTGAATCATTAGTATTTCCACCACTGTTGACTTACCATTCAGTAGCAATAGTCCTACTGTAGATAGAACTAGCAATTGGATTTGATCCAAAACACATATGCAATGATTAACAAGATTGTTCTGCTTCGGAATATTGAAGGAGGCAGAGTGTTCCTTGCAACAACCTTATAAGGTAGGTCATTGATTCCATTTTCAAGATTATTACTGATGGGCTTTGAGAGAAGTGGGAGGCTTGCCTCAAGGAGAGGATATGGCTGTTGGTAGCAACTTATCACAGTGGCTAAATATGACATCCTGTAGGCATCTTGTTGGTTTCTGCTGTGGGAACAAGAATGCTGGAGCAGGTAGGATCCAGATTCTTGAATTCTTAAGGAGATTTTTCCCATTTGTGCAGTGTTAGTTAGAATGCATGTAAGCCATTATTTTGCTCTACCTGTTCCAGTAAATTAATTCTAATTTTGTGAGGCTTAGACTAGGAGAAAGGTTAACCAACCAATCCCCTCTCCCCCACAGACAATACATTTTAATGTACTTCTTTGCTTTTAGAAATGACTAGGCTTTCTGGAGTTCATGCAGCTGTTCTAAAGCGAAATTTCAGCTAAACAGATGAAGTAACTTTCAGTTGTTGATGCACAGATTAAAATACACAAACTAATTTCAGTTCTCTGTTTATATGAAACATTCTTTTTACATAGCCTAATATCAAGCACATAGAGATTATGATAGTGACTGTGAAGCATAATCATTTCTACAACTTTTCTGATGCCAAAACACACACACACACCAGTGAATCAATGCATTATGTTTGCTTAACAGTAAGGCTGACAAGATCCTTTGAACACAGTAATTCCCAGAAAGGAGGAGAAGGAAATAGTATGTGTTTCTCACAAAATCTATCTAGAGGTAGGAATACAACACAATGGAGGTAGTAGACCTAGTACATGACGGCTGTCACACAACAATTCAGCCAATTTGCCCACTTGTTCTTAGGCTGTGTGTCGATTTTGTATGCTCAGATCCTTTTACTTTCAACAGCAATGAAAAGGGGCAATTGGCTTGTGTCAACAATGGGTTATGAAGTATAGGCAGGTAATGAAAATGCACTTTAAACACATCATTTGTTTCCTAATTTAACATTGAACATATCTAACATCTCCAAAAAGGACATTTCTGTCTTTACACTTTATCTTGCGCCTTCTTTTTTCCCCTCTAGAATAATTTCTTCTAAAATAATTTTCTCTAGTAAGTCATTTGATGAAGTCAATACCAATGAACGCTTCTACTCTCAAAGAGTTACCTGTGTGTTCAGTGGCACTTTTTTGGAAACCGTTTTACTTGTGATAGCAAACTACTTATCATTGGACCTATTTCTGAAAGTTCCATCAGGGATCCTGTCTTGTAAGAAAAATAAAAGACTGAGTAGAAAAACGTGGTTGATTATAGAAGCTTTTATGGCATTATAATAAAATGGACGACTGCCCCATATTTCCTTCTGTATTAATAAATCCATAGCCATAAAGTGTGAGAATCTAGATGTGAAGACACAGATGCAATTAGCCATGTTTTGAACTTCAAATGTCAAGTTAAGAATTCCTACTTAAATAACGTTTACTTTAAAGTGTTTTTAGAAGTAATTATACCTTCTCTTCAATTAGAGTAGCATCAGATGCTTTGATAGTACAGTTGATGCATGCTGTTAACACTGTTTAAATTGACTGAACAAATAATGTACGAAGGGATTTTCTCAAGACCAGAAAACCTCAAGAGCAAAAATTGCATTTTCTCCTTAGCCTGGCTTTTTCCAGTGGGCAACCACCTACTGCGCTTTCCTTCTCAAGTGGGAGGTTGGTTTGTTTAAATTGGACACTCCTGTCATGGATTATACTAATATGACTCTTTGAAAATGGAGTGACTACGCTTCGGTTTCCTGACTGGGCTTGATCTTAATTTAAAAATAATAATGTGTAACTGTCACTGCCACTACAGTTCCAGCTTTTTCCTAGTTTGTACCCTAAAGGCCTCTCCCTATCCTCCAGGGAGATCAAGCTTGGGAATTACATTCCCAGAACTGGTATGTGTGTGTGGGAAGGGTGTTGTATTCCCTCTAGCTTGTTCACCTAGCAATAAGATGGGAACAACAGCCACTGAGGAAGAAGGCGGGTGTAGTTCTTATGGCAGCCCTCCACCCTGATGCCTAGGCTAGTCATAGATCTCAGCCTCTACTGGCAGGACAGCATATTTTATGTCAAAAGGTATAGATCATTCAGAACAAAGTATCATCGCCTTTCAAGTATGCAGCTCTGTAATACAGAAAATATGCACCTTGGCCAGCTGAGATTCAGACCTCACATTTTGTTCTAGAATCCGTTGTTATTGGCATCCTAACCTGTTGTAAGATTGGTGGGAATTAGAGGACGCGGGGGTGGGGGGAGAGACACAAGTGTTCAACATGTGTTCTTTCTTTCCGCCTTCATGCTTGTAAGTTCTCTTTGAAAGAAGGAACTCTACTAGCCTTGGAGAAACCTAATCTGGACCCAGAAGATTAGGAAAAAAAAAAATTTTTTAAGTACAGACTGCCTTAGTTGGCAGTTGGGAAGTAGACAGGTAGGGCCATGACAGCTCTGCTATGGGTTTTTTCAGGTCTGTTCTATCTCTTCCATGAAATCTCCAGTGAGTGAGATTATCCAGGGTTGGTAGGTTGAGATGTCATCAATATTCAGATGACACCCAGCTTTATTGAATGCAGGTGAGGCATTATTTGGCGTTCTGTAATACATTCACATTTCAAATGCTGAAGAAGAGTTGATTGCTCAGCAGTCTCCTGTGTAACTAGCTGTGCTTCCTCAAAAGTCTCTTTGGTTTTGGCACTGGAAAGGCCCATCAGAAATTTGTGGCTACCTAAAACCAAGCTCACACATTAGTGCATGTGAGCAAATGCTTGGAACTCGCAGCGCCAAGCTGCACATAAAATATTGTGGAAAGAATGTGCCGTGACCAGAAAACACTTTTTAACAAACAGTCCATTTTAGCTTGCTGTTTGGAGTTTGCTTTATACCCGGAGTTCTCTTGCCTCTCATTTCACTGAAAGTTTGTGTGCCGTTGGGTCTAAACCATTGCTTGAAATACAAATTTTATTATATATGAATATTTACAAAATCCTTGTATGCACTTGTATTTAAATTCAAAAGCTGAATATAACAACAGTGAGGACACAATGGATTTGAAGGTGTTGCATACTCACAGCTACCTCTGGAGTGCATTATTGAACAAAGAAGAAATTACATTCCTGCCATGTCTGTAAAAGGCTCAGTTCTCTCATTCTATGACAATGTCCTATTTGTTGTCCTTTTTTAAAAAAAAAAATACATTCCTTATCAAGCATTGAATTCTGAGTCGAAAAGTGTCTTTGAAGAGTCAAAATCACCACAGCCCTGAAACTTTCCTCCTTCAAACACCTTTGGATTCACCCATGGTTGTTTCCCCACACAATGGCCTGGGTGGGGAAATACTTTATCTTCTGTATCTTCTTTAGTTCAAGTGTGCCTCTGCCGGTAGAGATGTATACGTCTCAGGATCTAAGCCCAGAGTATCTCATGGATGAGCTGGCTTTTTCTCTTTTCTAGTTTCCCTTTCCCCAGTTTTGAACAAAAGTACAAAGCAAGAGATTTTTACGTGTAACATTTTTGGTTTTTACTGGGAGGAACAAGAAAGTGGATGTTGTCCTTTCTTCAGAGGGTGAAAATGAGAAATGGAAGCACATAGTTTCCCCCTTAAATTTGGAAACTGCCGTTTGGGAGAAAATGTTTTCAATTTTCTTGCAATCTTATGTTTCATCTAAGAATTTGCCAGGATTTTATATAGTTCCACTTACAATATCAAAATCTTTATATATACAGCACAATACTGCGTTTTGCTTCTGTAAAACAAATAACACCATAGTCTTCAACAAGCACTGTGCTACACCATTTTAAACCCATACCAAAATAAAACAGATGGTTTGTCCTCAAAGTTAAGTTGATAATATATTCAGAAGCCCGTTTGTGTTTAGCTAACCTTTTGTCATCAAACATCTCTCCTTCTTTCCAATTCCAAAAAATCAGAACCAGACAAAATGTGTTAAGAGATTCTTTTTACAAGGTTCTTTGCCAACTTCTTCAGGGTATGCTTTGCCAGAGCGAGTGTTTCTGAGATCTTGGCACTGAGATGAGAACCTTTGTACAGTATCTAACCTGTCATTTTGGCACAGAAGGAAGAAACTCTTTTACAGTTATCTAACCCGAGGACTTGTTTAACATCTCTCAGTACCTGGTGATTATTCTGGGCAGTAGTCTAGGAGAAGTACCGTGTGGTTTGTGAAATGCAAAAAGTTAGTCCAAACTACACATTACACTGCAAACAAGTGTGATGTAACCCCAGTGCTTCTTACAGGTTCTCAAGTAAGGCAAATGCATGTTTTGGAACCTGCAGAGAGAAGAGCAGAGAACAGGAAGGAAAATGTGAATTGCTCCATTATCAGTTTTTGCTGTTCCAAACAGTTCCCTCCAGAAACGTGGTTTTGTGATTAAAGCAGCTGTGATTAAAGCAGAGGGTGAAAAGAGAAGATACATATATATCATAATCTGTGATGTGTTTCATAAACTGCTGCTGACCCAAGTGAGTGTATGCCGGTGAAGTTCTGTCAGCAAGAGGATGAACAGAATTGCATAAAAAAAGGATTGCTGGATCAAACCAAAGGCGCATCTTATCCACTGTCCTGTTCTCCTCAGTTCCTGACTTAATATCAATGGGAAGCCGGCTATGAGGGTGTTTGTACCGTCCTATTTTTCCCACTTGCAGGTGGTATTCAGTTATCAGTTATATATCTGTTATGGTTAATAATCATAGTCATGTTGAGTTCACATTGGTTCCCATCACTGCTTCTTAGGGGAATTTTAACTGTATACTGTTTAAAGAAGTCCTTTTGCCTGATATGAATTCCCCCCACTGTTCAGATTGCTAGGATAATAGGATAAGACAGAAACTCCCTCTACTTTCTCCATACACAATTCTATCTATTCTACCATGTCATTCCACCCCTTCACTTTTTCTTTTTGTCCCTAATGTTTCGCCTTCTTTGTAGTGAAAAGGCTAAAACTTCTTGATAATTTTGATTGCATTTCCTTTTGCTGGTTTCAAATACATTAAATTTTCCAGCCACGTGGTGCTTCAATGGTCACGGTACGGTGTTTTATATATATGGAACAGTATAAGAAGTCCACTGGGCAAAATGAAATCATGGCAGGCTCCTTTAACAGAGCCATACTTGTTGCACAGGGCTGTCAGCACCATGGTGGCAAACATTTTGTCTGGCAAAGAGAAGTAATCTGAATTTACCCCAGTTTTGTGAAGCTTAATAAAGAGTCTGGTTTAAGCAGTTTGCTATACAAGACTTCGGCGGTGTACACAGCAACCCTATCACTTACCTGAGATGAGTTGATAACCTGTTATGTGCATTGATCACAAAGTCACCTGTGTATCAACTTGCAGCTTTCAGGAAACCTTTTATCTCTTGGACAACCTTTCTGCCTTGAAATCCTGGTGTTTGTAGTGGGGAGGAGAAGAGTTCTGACTACATTTCTCTTTCTCAGCTGGAAAGAGCTGCCTCAATACATCAAAATCCCTAAGCCCCATGAGAGTTCTCACCCGCAGCGTGAGAAGGGCATGACAATGTGTTATCTTATTTATTTTTTGAACTTTTATACTGCCCAGTTAGTGCAAATCACTGCTTTGGGCAGCTAACAGTCAACCAATGCAAATAGTACATTATCACAGTAACAAAGGAAATTTAATAAAGTAATCAAATCAGTAAACAACATAGTACTAAAAAAAAATCAATCAGCATAAACAATAAATGGAGAGGAAACACAATTCAGAATCATTTATGAGAGGATGAAAAACTTCAATAAAGAGCATCATCTTCAGCAACCTCTTAAAGGTTGGGAGGGCCAGGCACAACTCGACTGGAAGCCCATTCAAGAGGAGTGGTGCCACAACCAAGAAGTCCTGATTTCTGGGGGAAGTCTTTCTAGCCTCCCTCACGGTAGTAGTCCGTAGGTGCATAGCCTGCAGCGATCTGGTGGCACAGGTCAGTGTTCTTGGGGAAAGGCAGTCTGACAGGTAATGAGGTCCCAAACCGTGGAGGGCTTTATAAGTTAAAACCCAAGCCTTGAACCTGACCCGGAACATCGCAGGTAACTAGTACAGGCGAGTCAGAACTGGGGAGCTGTGGTCAAATTTACTCACACTCAATACCAATCTTTTGCCATTATTTCCTGGTGGTTTGGATCCCCCCCCCCCCCCCCACCAATCAGCAAGCACGAAAAGGCTGGCTGGCTGGCTGATGAAAAAGATGTTTTAAAAACCCACCTTTGGGAGAAAATCAATTTTGCAAACACAACAGTTCTTGTTCAGAGTGATTGGATTGTTCACTCTCTTGCACGCAAGGAGAAATTGTTTTTGCTTCTCACACACGAGTGAGGTAAACAAGGATCTACATCTTGAGCTGTATAACAATTCAGTATTTGCAGAAATCCTACCTATTGGGACTCTCTGTTGTTCTTTATGAACTGTGTTTTTCAGGCATGCCAGCAAGCTGTGAGCTGTCCTACTTTCTTATTCGCAGAAATTTGGTGTTTGTGTGTGTGTATTCAAATGACACTGTTTGCTATGTGAAGCCTTCTGGTTTTTTTCCCCCCATTCCTTTTTCTCTTCTTCATCAGAATAAAAATCCATGAAAGAAGGAAGATAAAAATGAAAAATGAAAATATCTGTGCAGTGCTTTAGAAACCCTTGGTCTGGAAGCACCCAAGATGGTGTCCCAAATCCTGTAAGCACAATGTAGAGGCAGCATAGTAGTTAACTGCTGTACTGGTGACTGTGTAGCAGCCCATTTGCTTTGGTTTCATGCAGTGTTACAGCCAAGCTACACATCAGGAATGTCATGTTAGCAGAACGTACCTCTTCAGGTTGCCAATAGGGATCTACCATTTTTAGGTTGTTGTCATCTGAAAAAAGCAAAGCAAAACTTTCCTACGTGTGGAAGACTAGCATTCAAAACTTCGTCCCTGGCAGGAAAAAAAGCTATTTCTGTTTTTGTTTATTTTCAATCTAGGCATTTTGAGGGATTGCAGATTCAAACTGTTGGCATGTGATGACTGTTCCTAATTTGATACTGTCCTCTTTGTAGCAAGCTGTAAGAAAGTTTTGCCATGGGCAGAACCAGCTGTCTTTGGGTGAGCCTGCTGTGTCATGCTAATAGTCATATTGTAGGAATAGTGGAATCAACAAAATTTGCATCCTTTTACAAAGGATAACAGTGTGCAGCCCTGTTGTGACTGATATTTTTCATAGCCACCAAGTGGACATTTGGCAACATCAGCTGCAAAGGGTGTTTCAACTGGGAATCCCTCTTGTGTGCTAATGTTACTTAAGAATATTTTGTTGATGTTTCCCTGAAGTACAGCTACCTGAAATCTGAATTTTGAAGTTCACTTCATAGTTGTTAATTTGAGGTGGGTGTGTTAAAACTCTTCTATCAGATAGTTGATTTTCACAGCATTTGGAGGGGGAAATCTCTATGTTTTTACATGTTGAACATGAGTCATTAATTATTATGAAATGGAACACTTGCTTCAGGGAACTGTACCTTAGAATGTAACATACTTTTGTTCCTTTTGTGTGCTTCAAGATTGCCATATGAGCTTTGCTTTCAAACAGAATGACAACTGTTGGAAATGGCACTTAATTTTAATATTGTGGAAATTTTCCAGCCTTCATATTAATGTGTGAATTCACTGCTTTTAGCTATTGAAAGTATCATATGAATTCTTTTTTTCTCTTCTAACACTTCATTACCATGATCTACATCAGATGCTAGCTGTCTTTTAACTCATTTTGTTGATCATATTACCCACTCCATTAAAGAAATTCTGATTAACCGTACAAATTTGAATCCTTTGCTAGAATTAAAATTCCATTCCTAGGGCATCTCAGTTGACAGTGTTCTGGCCTTTGCTGACACTGGTTTGGATCAGGGAGACACATGGTGAAGGGCTCCAGTGGAAGATCTTAAGATTTGGTCAGGCTTGTATAGAAGTTGGCATTCCTTTCAATTTAACTTCACAAAGAATTCTAAACATTGCTGTACAAGCTTCTGATATTTTATGCTTTTCTTTGATTTTAAAGCAATATGGTATCCTTTCTAATTGTAAATTGTACTTTACAAATTTCCATTTGCTGATGTAGTTTTTCTAATACACACAACATCTGTCCTATTAATGGCCTTTCTTCCCTGAAATGTGTCTGTTGGCCCAGAGCAACAAGGCAAGAGAAAGATTGTCAAATTTTAATGCAGCTTTTCTTCACATGGGTGTATTCTTAACTCCAAATTCATTATCTGCAAGTGCTTAAGTAAGAAAGCACTTTATTTTAAACTCAACACATGGAGTTTCAAAGGAAGTTGCAAAGTTAGATTTCTAAAAATAGAGAATTCTCTTATCTCTCCCTTATATGGCTCCTCTAATTACTACTTGCTGCTCTCCCCCAAAAGGTTCTTCTGATCTCATATCCAAAAGATCTCAGCAGCTGAAGTAATTCTATGTATTTATTGGAAATCATGAGCTTAAATGTAAAGACCTCATCTCATAAAATGTTTACTTTTAGCCCTGTAATTTTCCATACTCATATTGCATTTCTAATTCAGTAGTGGCCAGAGGCTGCAGCAGAGCAAGCCACATTCAGAAAGAACTGAACGAAAAAGAAAATAAAAATTTAGCTTGGTATTACTTTAATTGTGATGGTTCTGCTAGTAAGGCTCTGAACATTTACACTGGCAATTCTATCAGAAGAAATTGTAGCCTCTGATTTCCTATGGGGATGCCATGATAGGTGAACCAAGTTTAAATTCATAGTGTAAGTCTGCTATGTACCAATTTTAGAGCTTGATGGATTTTGTGATATCAGAAAGTTGAGCTGAAATGTCTTTACATGGGACACATCTTTGCAAAGGTACTTTCATAAGCCATGGGACTTGAGACATTATTACATTGCCCTCAGTCTTCTTGTCAAGATTTTCATGGAAGTATCATGGCTTTTTCATAATACACATTCAACTCCATTAAACTCATATTAATAGAGCCATCTATTCCTGAAGGCCAGTGTGGTGTCGTGGATTGGGTGATGAACTAGAATTCAGGAAACCTGGATTCAAGTTCCCACTTTGACAAATAAACTGTCTGGTGGCACTGGTAAAACCACTCTTTAAATATGTCACATACCTTGAAAACCCTGTCAAGGTCACTGTAAGTCAGATGTGACTTGATGACATAGAACACAAACATCTCTGATCAAAACAATCTAAGAACCATGCTCAATGGATTTGCTTTTGTTGACCACTCCAGATTTGAGGTTGGTACATCTCCCCAAGGTATGTCTTTCAAACATTCCTCTAGAGCAGCCATTCTCAATCTTGGGTAACCCAGGTAATCTTGGACTGCAACTCCCAGAAGTCTTCACCACTAGCTTTGCTGGCTGGGGTTTCTTGGAATTGCAGTCCAAGAACACCTGGGTTACCCAAGGTTGGGAACCACTGCTCTAGATCATATAATTATATAAGGAATCTATAACGGTTGTGTTGAGAACACCCTCTGAAATGATCATGAAACCATTTCAAGTCACAGACAGGAAAGTAACAGAAATATCTGATTTCCTGTAGGTATATTTCAGGTACATGTAGATGCCTTGGAAATTGGTCAGTAAAGCTTTTGGGAGTCAGTGTCTCATAACTGTTCTCGGGTTTCAAAGATGTATATCTCTACCTGAACTGTGCCTTTAGAACAGAGATCAGAAAAAAAAACAGTATGTGGTGGCCCTTGGATAAAGTGTGTTTAGCATTTCTGCTTTTTAAACAGGTATCCTTTTGACTAAAATGCATAGGTGAAATTATTCACAAGGGAACAACTCTTTAGATTCCAATAAGTATTCTGAAAATTACTAAAGCAATATATTATTTTGAAATATAGGAATATTATCTTCCTTTTTTATTTAATATTTACATATGTAGTTCTTCCCTTTACCAATACTGGCTTCTAGTTGGATGGCATCAGATTAAAGCATGAAATCTGGTCGTAATTTCTTTTGCACGTTCCTCTGACTGATTCCATTCATTTGACCACTGGGGTGGCATTATATATTACATGTCACACATTCTTGGTGGCTTGGCAATAATCCATCCTCAGTTTGCCATTAAAATACCCCAAGGCCTACCAAGACTAACCAGTCTGTTGATTCATCTCAGCAGAAAAGTTTTCCCGCCCCTTCATTCATGGAAAACTTAATCCAAATTTCTGCAAACCAGCAAAACCACAGACTTTTTGGCTTCTTTTTCTGACTCTGAGCTAACCTTTTGAAAATGGTGCCTCTGGTTTTGCAGTCTGCTGAGGCAGGCTTTTTTTGGGTTTGACCAGTCAACGATAAATTGATAAGTTGCTCCTTCTTGGTGTCCTGTGTTTGATTTAGTACATTGCAACATTGTCAGTTGATGTGGAAAAGGTTTTAATGTATAAAATCTATTAGAGCCAAAACATATTTTTGTCTTCTCTGGTTTTCCTATCAAAGCACTATAATTACTTCTCTCTTAGAGAAAAATAAAGGATGGTAGTAGTGGAATTGGGAGGTTATTATCCTTCTATGTTGTCGTGCTGGAATATGCTGATTATCATGGCTGTGCAAGGATCATGAGAGTCCCTTACAGTTTGTTAGTAGAAGATAGTGGGTGCTTCCAGGCAGTAATGAGGGTGGGTTTTGTTGTTGTTTTTCTTGGGAGCAGTATTGTAGATTTTGTCAAATTTGTGCCAATTGCATGTAATCGAGTCCTCGCATATTAACAAAAAAGTTAGTTAAGACAAGCTGGAATATTCTGGATAAGGCTAGCAAGCTGATTCAGGAAGGAAGTAATGGAGTGTGGAGGAAGAGAACAAAGGTAATGAAGATGAGCTCGAAGCAGAAAAGAGGCACTCAGCAGTGTCCTGTAACTGGAAGATAGAGAGGATCCAGTGATCAATCCCACCAGCTGGCCACCTTTCCTGGCCTGCAGTTCTTCCTGTTGCTTCAACAGGTCCGTCCCCCACCCCCACCCCACCCGTATGTTTGGCTGCAGCTCCTTGGTCTTCATTTGCTAAATCAGGATGGGGAATCTTTGGTCCTCTAGATGTTTTGGACTTGAACTCCAGGAGCCTCAGCCAAGATGGTCAAGAATAAAGGACCATGTGCCATTCCCACCAGGAAGGCTTTCTCACCTCCCATAGTTTGCTTTGTTTGGGGACTGGTCTGCAGCCCATAAACACATTCTTCCTTTATAGGCCTGGTTCCTCAGACATGAAGGACTTCCTCAGTCATCTTTCTTCAATGCTAAGATGGTTTCAGCTCTAAAGATAGATTATTTCTAAAGTATAGCTTGGTCTGAAGTTGAACATTTGAACCAAAGATTATTGAAGCAAAAAGTGGTTTTCTCATTACTCTGCTATGCACAATGCAATGCAAGAATATTAGAACATCTAACAGAGTTTTATACTTCTAGACATCGTTTAATCTGATTTTGAACAGAATGCTGTGCTATGAAATCTGGGTGTCCCAGATTTCCTTACTTGCACCAGGAGGAGGAAATATTTCAGAGACTGCTCAGGACCATACCCACCTTTGCACACATCACATATGTTTAAAAGAAATAACACATGACTCTGGTTTCTCTCATAAAATAAGATCTGATAGTACAGGAATAATTGTGTGAGGCTATGTGGTTAAATGTGAGATCATACTCGAGCCGCAATTTGAGCCATGCCTGTGCTTTTTTAACCACTACTTTTGCTGTCTTTTCTTTAATGTTTGTCTTTTATATATGGTTGTTATGGTAATAATATGAATTCTTGCATAACTAATACCTCAAGGGACCAGTTAGTTTCTTGTGAATGTTTGGCCCATAGTATTAAATAATTACTATGGGGAGCTAGAGTGGTGGCCCAGCTGAGTTTGTGACTGGCAGAGGACACTGTCACCAGGGAGAATAACTATTTATTTACACCAAGGGGCAGGCTTTGAACCTACCACATCACGTTATAATTATCAGGCATTTATGTTGGCAACGTCCTGAGGGTGCTTAATTCTTGGTGGAAAATGTATGATCAGCTTTCCTGAATACTGTTGCCTAATGAGCTAGAAGTCTCACAGAATGTGTCTAAAGTTTCTGGACTGATGGTGGAAAACAGGAAATGTAGAGGTGTCTGATAGGTTGAGCTCTTTCTATTGTAGCATTGAGAAAAAGGCAATACTACTTCATACAGAAGAGTCCACACTTACATTCTTATGGGTTCGCAGATGGTAGTTGTAAAATGAGTCATCAAAGTCAAACTTAGAGTGGCTCAATGTTCAACAGGGGTTTGATTCCTGGAGAATTTCCATGCCTTATAAATGAATGCTCTGCTGTCTTCTTTCTCATACCCCCTCTGGCTTGCTGGGTGTTTCTCTCTGGCCTCCTCTTGTCTTCTCACTTCTGCCTCACTCCTCCTTTCCCTTCCTTGCTGGGCACACGTTCTGTTGGCTTCTCCACCCCTTTTCTGCTCTCTAACTTGGTTGCTGGGAACTTTTCTGCTGTCGTCTCTCTCCTCCCCCCCCCCCCCCCCCGCCGCACCTTGGCTGTTTTGCTGTCGTGATTAGTGATGCAAACACACCAGTTTACAGTGCTGGTCACAATGGTCACAAAAGTGAGTTTTGGATGCTAGGAGGGGAGGCATTAGCTAATATTGGACTGGCTGCAACAGTGGGGAGTTGTAAAGTGATCAAAGGGTATCCTATACCCTTTCTATTCAAGAAAAGTGCTGTGGAGTGACTTGGGGTGTGTGTGTGTGTGTGTGGATCTGTATAACCAGGATTGCACTCCTTTCTCTAATAGAGAGCAGCTCCCCTCTCTGCAGCTGCTGCTAGAGTTTTCTCAAGCCAGCTGAACTACTTCTGATCTCTGTTTATCAGCAGGAATGTTTCCAGCAAAAGGGTTTGCGGCATCTGAAGTATACTTTTCTCAATCTATAGCCTAAAGATCACTGACTCTTCTCTGGCAAAAGACGAAGGGCATTGCCTGAGTCACCAAATTTCTTTCCTTTCTCAGGCACATCAGACTTATTAGGGAGGGAGAGAAAACAGCAAATTGTGTCCTGGTGTACCCTTCCTGTTGAGAGTTGCATTTCCCAGAAATTCTCCTGTTGTTCAGTTTAGCAGCCACAGACTCCCTTCTACCAAGTTCTTCCTCCTCATCTGCACTCTTTATTACTCCCTGCTGGTTAATTGAATGGCAGGGTGTTGGGAGCACAAGCGCTTCCTTCCCCCAGGTGTTGATTTGCCTAGGTTTGGAATACACTAATGAATGCTGCTTAGCTGCCCACGTATCCCCAGCTAGGAGTCTGGATGAAATAACAAAGGAGAAGTGTTTGTGTGGATGGAAAATATTTCTGCCTATGGAAGCAGCTGCCCATGAGCTCACTTTCTGGACAGCATCCGGATGGCTTCTCATCTTAGGGAGCTTCTCGTCCTACCACACACACCTCTCTTCTTTGCACAGTAGCATGATGGAAGAGCCAGGGGTTTGGGAAACTAACCCTCAGCATGCTTTCTTTGGCACCCCGTTGGCCTTGGTTTTGCCTGTTGCAAAAGACACATATCAAGCAATCCTGCCCTTTCTAAGGATTGTTAGGAAATGTGCTCTATTTCAGAACATTCTCTTTTGACAAAGTATGAACCGTTAGCTCTATAAATCCACAAGGCGCAGGGATTCTAGCTGGAAAAACTAGAATAAAGACGGTCGTCTTGCATAAAGATGATGACTTTTTCTTAAAGTTTTTATTTGTCTCATTTTAAGAGAGATCCTAGAATAACTTCCTTACTGTAAGCCCACCCCCTCTACATAAGCAGAGATTTGAACCCAGGTTTCCTCTGTCAAAGCCACTGCACATCAATGACTGATGCCAGAATCCCCACATTTTACTTCTAGCTAACTGCTTGAAAGAAATGAGGTCTTGATGGGCCTAAAGTTCATGATAAATGGGTTTTGGGACTATACCTCTTAAGATACACACAGCTGATTGGTGGCCACCATCTGTATCCTGTCAGGTCTTTGACAGCCATGTTCTTCCTGGCTTTGCAGCCAGCAAAACCTAGAAGAAGATCTTCTGATACAGAAATGCTCAGTTTATAGGATTAACATGGTTTATTGTTTTGACACAGGACGGCAGAAACAAAAATGGTTTAATACAAGTTTTTTAAGTTTAAGTTTTTAAATTAATTAATTAAGTTTTTAAATATATATATTTAATATAATATCCTTTACATATAAGGATATCGTTGGAAAAGAAACTTAAAATCCTTGACTCCACCAGGCAGGTACTCCCAGCTCTGCGTTCCAGAGGGAAAGGCTGCTAACAGACAGTGTTGCCACAGCAACATTTCTCACTGGCTGTGCTTTGGTTCAGCATCAGAGTGTAGATGTGGGAGCTGTAAGCACAGACGTCACCACCGTGGGGCCCTCCTGAGCGAAAGGAAAGGAATTCCCTTTGCTGTCCAGATCTGCCTGATTAAACCACCATCCCTTGTTTTCTCCCTCTTCCACTGCTAGGCTACTCCTCATCTTTAGTGTCCTGCCTTTCTAGAACAGAAACAGTGGCTCTTTTCTAAAGACTCACGTCAACAGCTTATTTCTCCCAGAAGAGCTACAGCTCATTTTTTCTGCTTTGTCTGCTGCCATTGACATGTTTATAGTTCTCCCTTCCCCACCAGCAGGTCATGGCCACAGGGCAAACATCCTTCGCTCTATGTTCATATTGTATTTTCTAGGGGCTGTTTTTACATGTTACCCAAAGTAGGGTGGGTGTTCCTGCTTCTGTGCAGCTCCGAAGTGGTGGTGGTGGTGGTGGTGGTGGTGGTGGTGGTGGTGGTGGTAGTAGTAGTAGTAGTAGTAGTAGTAGTAGTAGTAGTAGTAACAATCATCATCCTGGGGGCATCTTGGGACTGTGCAGTTTGCCCAAGGCTACCCAGGCTTGGCTCCCTTCCTGGGAGGCACAGAGTGGAATCGAACTCCCAACCTCAGGCTCCACAGACAGATACTTAAACAGTTACCCACTCTAGGAAAACAAAGTTACGATATTCACACACTTGTTTGGTTCAGTCATACTAAATGTTCAGAAACTTGTATGCACTCTGTAGATTTTTTCTCTCTTTTAGTTCATTTCCCTATGCTTTTTGACCAACCTTTTCTGAAGACATTTTTTCCCCAAGGAGCCATGAATAGTGTAGTTTCTCGTTCAGTTATGGTAGTGACAGTTTCTCAAGTAATTAGAACCATGTACAGTTATTTATCAAGCAAAAATGAATTTCTGTCCTGAAGGATCAATATAATCAATGTTTACCATAGAATGAGTTTCACTGTCCATATACAGTATTGTACTTGTTAGTGAACAGCTAACTTGAAGTGAACAGCTGTTAACGTGTGAAGCTATATAGTTTTAGTAAACTGATGTTGATATCAAATGTAAAATCACTGTATATTGTTCAAGTAAGTTCTGAACTCGAGGTGGCACCATGAAAGCAGTTGGTGAGGTGTCTTGCTTTGTGAAGACATAAACAGGCAAGGGTTCCTGCAGTGGCATGTATATAAAAGGTATTTTGAAACTGGGGAAGATTGTTAAGCAGGCTGTAAAGTGTCATACAGCAACAAGAACAGGCATTTTGCAACCACAACATCCTTTATTATCTGCATGGGAAACTTTGGAAAGGTGAGAAGCAGCTTTGGTCCGTTTGGCTCCAGCATCTCTTGCTAAGCAATGCCACTCTTTGCAGGAACTGTTGTTTCGTCCCATTTTCTTTCCCCCCAAGTTAATCTGGAAGTTCCCCCAAATGGTACAAGTGGCAGCATCACTTGTCACTTATCTGAATGGACTGTATTTTTCAAGTTGGGATCCTGAGTTATGGAGAATTTCCCATTGTTGGACTCTCCAGCATTTTCTAAGGTGTCTTCTGAAGAACTGATATTGAAAACATTTTGACAGAAGAGATAGCTCTACAACTGTTAAACCAGTGAGATAAAAGTGCAAGAAATTTTCCAAAATATTCAGCTTTCAAGAAGGCATGCCATTCTTATTTATGACTTGGTGTTGGGTATAATGGAGTGATATTGTCACCATTATTTCCATTCCTAAACTTGGGAAAGTTATTAGTTACAGTCTTCCTGAGCTCCATCTTGCGTGATTCGGAGAGCAAATTGCTTAAAATGTTGCAGCACAAAATAAAAGCCAATGTCATTGTTAAATTAATAAACAGATCAACGATGCAGGTACTGAACTGAGTTAAGAAAAGAAATGCTTGTATTTGTTTTTTTCATTTGAAAGCAGGACAGTTAAGGCAAGGTTTACTTTCAAAGTATCTAACCACGAAGGCTAGATAGAGTTCAGTCCAATTCCTGTTTCCACAGGTGTGTAGCAAGATGAGATAAAACAAAATGGAAACAAATTGAGAAAAAAACTTTCTTGGTCAAAAACATTGCTTCTCTAAATATCTTCTCAGATAGTAGTGAAGTAAGTGCCATAAGGTATCTTGTTGCACTTGCCCTCCACTCTTGAAGCCTGGATTTTGGAACAGATACTGTAGGTATAGATTTTCGTTGGGAAGGGGGGGAAAATCAGTGCATTCAGAATGTAGTCTTGGATACCATGGACTGCTAGGAAGACAAATAAATGGATTCTGGATCAAATCAAGTCTGAGCTCTCAGTGGAAATTAAAATGACGAAACTGAGACTTTGGACATACCATGGGAAGACAAAACTCAGCCAGAAGAGAGAATTATGCTAGGAAAAGTCGAAGATAGTAGGGGGGAAAGACTTAACGTGAGATTTGTTTGCACGTCTCAGGCAGGTCTGTTCATGACAGCACCTTTGTTGGAGCTTATTATTATTCACAGGGTCATCATTGAGTCAGAGGCAACATGATGGAACTTTAAAAAACAACCTATAGGTTTTGTGTTTTTAAAAATTATTTTATTCTGGTTGTGCTTTCTTGCTCCAACAGTTTTTGGCTGGTTGTTCCCTTACTGTAACCTTTGTATTACCCTCATGCAACATTCGCCTACTGACAGGATGCAAGCATTAGCTCTTATAGTGTAAGGTACCCAATGAGCTTTGAAAACATCTGTTCCTTCCATCATCCTGCACGATTGAGGAGAATGAACAACTCCAGGTTTGTGGGAGGACAACAAAGATACAAAGAAGAAGCCAAGGGGGAAAAAAGCTGAGGGGAGAGGAACCAAGCAAGAGGACTTTCCTGGGGTGTGTGTGTGTGGAGTGTTTCTAACTGATAGGAAAAGTTCTTCTCCACATGGGTTTTTTAAATTATCAAAGACATGTGCAGAGCACACACAGAAACAAGCCTATTTGAATCTTTCTGTAAACTTGATCTAATGCTGCAGCTCTAAGCACGTTTGTGGGGAGGATGTTGAATGTGATTCAACTATACGAAGGGAACAGACTTCCAAGAACTTTTGAGTATATGGCATTTTGCACGGTTTTCCAGAGTCTTCAGTATCTCTGGTGAACCGCCTGGCTTTCCTTCAGTTCCCTTTGCTACTTGCTAAATTACATCACTGTAGGCTGAAGAAGACAATCCAAAAATCTGAATGCTGAAGAATGCAGGAGGACATTTTGTCTGCAGTAATTTCTCTTCTCACTTTTCCAGATGGAATGATTACAATTAAAAAAACAACAATCTGAAATCCAAAATATTGGGTTCTGCTTAGTTTGCATTCAAGCAGATTATAGTGCAATACTCACTCCAGAAAAATCTGAAGTCTTATTTTTCATGTGCATTCTGGCATTACGTTACAATAATATGTTAATTTCCAGTGCTGAATGCAAACCTTAACCATATTATCTGGGTGGATTTTTGCTCCAGATGTGCCCTATTCAATATTTTCTGATGGCCTGCCTCTTCTCTAAGGGAGACAGAAATCTACATTTGACTCTCACAGCTGTTGTTCCTGTTATTTTAGTCTTTGGAATTTATCAAGAAGGTTTGATGTGATAAAACCACACGAGTGCAGCTTTAGAAGCCAGCGCTCTTCATTTCTGAAATCTTAAGAGTGTTCTTTCCAAGGCAGGGCAAGAAAACATGGAAAAAATGTCATTTTAATCATAAATGCATTCTCTCTCCAACAAGAAAAAGACAGAAAGAAAATGGAAAGTTTAATGTGGAAATGTGGCAGTTTTGTCTAATAGGCTACAGGTTATTTCCTGTATGCTGGAGTTTTCTCTTCATATGCTGTGCAGTGGGCAAATCCAGAGTAAAAAAGTACACTAAATGAGAAAAGGTCTGCATAAAATGTGCATTTGCTGGTGCATATATAGGTTACATTTGGAAATAATTACTGTAATATAGGTACAATACCATAGTGTGGAAGACTGTGAACAGGTGGCTTCTACAGGTGATCCTGGGTCCTTTTTCAAGGAGAAAGGCAGGATAGAAATATTTTAAATAAAATAAATAATAATAAATAAACTTCCTAGAGTTCCCTTCTTGGGACTCTTTCTCTTAAAACTGGACTTGAGTTGGTCAACCCTTCAGGTAGAGCAGTGGTTCTCAACCTGCTGGTCCTTCAGATGTTGCAGATGTTAACTCCCAGAAATCCCAACAACTGGCCACGCTGACTGGAGCTTTGAGGAATGGAAATCAAAAGCATAGGAAGGCAAAAGTGGAGGTCCATGGAAATAGAGGTCTTAACCCCCAAATCTACAAAGTGTCTTGCTTGCAGATATCCTTGCAACAACTCACACTTCCTCCTCCCCAGCACTCTTTACCCTTAGCTGGCAGCATCCTGGCCAGGATGCATCATGTGAGCAGCCAGATTTGTATGTCAGATATACTTCATAAAATTGAATGGGATAGCGGAGTGGTTTGCTTACATCACGCTGGAGTCCTTAGTGCAGTAACCATACCTTCCGAACTGCCTGTGCCATTTAAATATGTCTGCTTATGCATTGTACCTTCTGCATACTTCCTTTGGCAAACTCAGAATCTCCTACTCCATGTACTACTGCCTCTGTCTACTAACACATCCTAGAATAAGGGTATCTCCTTGAGAGATCATATGAACCATGTATTGTCTAACGTGAATGTGGCAAATCAGTGTTTGTTTATGAGGGAACAGAGAATTATCCTTTATTTGTCACTTCTGCGTAGGGAAAGTACGGTTTTATCAGACAATTGTGAATAGAGAAATGGGATATTATTTTATTTTTAATTATTCCTGACATAATTAACAAAAAACAGACAAAATCATGCCATGTGGCATTTTATAAAATCAAATTTAACCACTCAACTGGGATGAAAGCATTGCATTTACAGAACATTGTTACATCAGATTATCTCAGGTATAGCTAGACATTCACTCCCTGGGGTCAGGGGCTTATAGCTGGTCACTGGGAGAAGAAATGTTTTACATGTAGAAAATTCCAGTTCTACCCCCCAACATCCTAAGGGAAATGATCTTGGATCATCCAGGTGTAAAGGGCCCCAACCTGAGGTACTGGAGAGTCATTGTTAGCAAGAACAAGATAATGTTGGGTGGAACAGATGAGCCATGCAGTGAAAAAAAGGGGGCAGTTTAAGTTAACTGGGTATTTTGATCCAAACTGTTACTAAGAGAGGACTTTTTCCTTATTTCTTTTTGTGTAGTGGCACAATTTATTATTGTTCATTGTTGTCCATTTCTATATCTTGTCCTTTAAATCGGGGCACAACATTGCACAATACAGTGACCAGCCCGTTTTTATAAAGTTAAGAAGAGACTCACAGGAAATGTTCTTGAGCAACTGCATTGTTGGAAATTGACTCAGCATCCCATGAAATCTGCATGATTGTAGCTTTCATCCTGGTAGCTATTCCCACTCCCCACAGGCAAATGGAAAACAAACAAAATACATAATGCCACTTATCAACGAGGGCCATCGTTCATGATGGATCACAAGAAATCAGTGTTAAAGATAAGTTGGGAATATTAGAAATGGGTAAATGAAGGTGAACATGTAACCACTGATTATGTAGCATTCAATACTTAATTAGGCCGCACAACAGTCTGCCTCTCCTGTGCCACACCACTTCTGGAAGGACCATGGGGCGGGGACTTTGTGTCACTCACCTCAGGCAGCAAATTGTGTTGGGCTGGCCTAAATGTTAGGACACAAAAGGTCTAGAGAGTGGCATGTGTTTTTGGCAGTCTTGCCATACATTGTGACTATTGCTGTGTTAGTTATAAAGAAACGGAAATGTTAAAAAGGACACCCACAACACCTGTTCTGTTTGTAGTCAGCCTTTAGCAAGCTTAGCTTGTGTGGCTTCTGCTCTTGCTTGTGGCAAATCTCTAGCTAATGATGAAAAGATGGTAGTCACGATCATTCACATGTGGCAGAATATGTTAAGGTATTAATTATTTAAAATTATTCAAGCATACCCTGCTTGATCAGCCAGAAGCTCACAGTATATACTGAGAGCAATCAAAAGTTTAATTATGATGCAATTAAAGTTAAAAGCATGCAATAATATAGTCGTATTGGTGAGGGAAGAAAGCCCGAGGTTCTCTGAAAAGGAAAGTTGTTAGAATCTTTGCAAAAGTCAACAGAGAGTCAGCCAGGCCAGATTTCCATGGAGAGGGGTGTGAAAACACCTTCACATCTAAAAATGAGGAGTTACCATCCTCCTTATAACAAGATTTTGCAATTCTGCCTGTGTTGTTAAGCTTCTTCCCGGCAGGAATGTGATAGACTTGGAGCATTCAGCAGCTGCCCTGGCATTTCATCCCTTGAGAGTTTAGGTTTTCTGAACATGGCCTTTGACAACAGCTGCCTCTGAGCATTTGCTGACCCTCCAGTTGCAAAGGCTGTTCATACAGATATGCCGTTGCCAATGTATTATGTTCCATAAGAACTGACTTCGCTAGAAAAAGCAAGCAAGTGAAATGGGCTTTATATGTAATAGTCAGCACCTTGAAATCGATGCGGAAGCGAATAGGTAACCAGTGTAAGGTGGCTAGGATGGGGGAAATATGATGGAATCTTTTCACCCCTGTTAATAGCCTGGCCGCCATGTTCTGAATCATTTGAAGCTTCCGCATCATTATTAGTTATATTTTATATATATATTAGTTATATCACCAGAAATAGTTATGAAACCTATAAATGACAGCATTTTACAACATTGTTTTACAGTACATTTGTCAGCATCTATAAGACTGAATAAAGAATACCGCACTCCAAAAATCCAAAGCAGATGTAAGTTGTGTGGTTCTTAATAAAATAAATAATGATGTAGAGGAATTATTTAACAAAGCTTGAAAAAAAATCCTGAAATATGGGCTTCAGTTTTAGATTATATAATAGGATTTCCTGCACAAACTTTACACCCTATAATCATTTTCCTTTGGGCAAATCCGCAGTGCTGGTGTGGGCAAAGAGTGGAAACTACATGGAGTATTTTCCTGGACAGTTCAGGAAAGGGCTAGATTTGGTTGTGCTGTGATGAATCAGAGGCTCTTGACAGTCATTGTAACCTTAGCTGCCTGTGTTTCTGCAGAGAGCACTTTTTAGCATCGCATGAGCTGGCTACAATCATGGAAAATGAGCAAAATGAGTCAGGAGTCAGACCAGGTTGGGACTTCCAGTGGGCAACCCAAACTTCTTTTCTTTCCATTACATTCTTTCCAAATACCACCCCCCCCCGCCACCTTCTCATTAATAGTTAGATGGTAGACTCTTGTTTTCTTTTCAAAGGCACCCCATTGTTATCAACATTCATTAGTTTAACTCGTCTTTCTTCCCTAGAATTATTCTTTTATGGGAACAGTATGATTTTGAATGAAAAAATATATCCAACCACAAGGATTAGAGATACTGGGCTTCAAATGTCAATTCCAGATTTCCATTTGAATGGCCAGAGAGCCTGACTCCAAAACAATGTGGGAGTCTGGATGGGATTTTCCTACACTGGGATGCCTACAAACCTTTGAAAACATGTCTAGTCCATGTGACAGAAAAAGAAAACGCAACAAAAAACCTGAGTTCTTACTCCTTTCCAAGCATGTAGCTCCCATTTCCTCAAATTATACCCTGGAGCAGCCTTCTCCAATGTGGCTGAATTATTATTATTATTATTATTATTATTATTATTATTATTATTATTATTATTATTATTATTATTATTATTATTATTATTATTATTATTATTATTATTATTATTATTATTTTGATCCAGTACATCTGGAGGGCACTAGGTGGAGGAAAGCAGCTGTAGAAGCCATGCCTGAAATTTAAGAAGTTTGTGGAGGGTTACAATGTTATGAGTTAGAATCAGAACTGCAGAACTGGAAAGGACCCTATGGAATTGAACTCCCAACTTCTGGCTCCTCAGCCAGAGACCTAAACCACTGAGATATCCAGCGGTTCTATGGAAATGGGATTCCCCCCCCCCCCATTTATTCCTTCTTTTTTTCTCCTAAATAGAAAACCCCTTTCTTCAATATCATATCAAGAACTGCTTTGGGAATGCTCCAGAAGTTCAAAAGTTGATTGGATAGGGTTCAAGAAAGGGAAGTCCAAAGGCCCTTTATAGCACACAAAATTAAGGTGAAATCATATGTTATGGAAAATATGTAGTCCTGGTAGTTAACCCCCTTTTTCCCTCCTGCAACAGGATTTCCACAGAGATACATGCAATGCAACTAGCAAATTAAACCTATGTTTACCTTCCAGGGACTAATGACAAAACAAAACATACTAAATGCAAGATACTCTGCTGAGAAAAATCATCACTTGAGGAATCATCTCTTCTGAAAGCATGCCAAATATATCATCTAGTCTGACCCTTGGTGGCTGGTTCTTTGAAAACTGTTTTCAGTACACCTGAGGCCAGCAAGCTAATTTAAAAAAATCTGTTTTTGTTTTGTTTTGTTTTTATGTTTCTGGTCCCTGAGAACATTCTGGCTTCACCAGAGCTGGATGTGAATGTTGGCAACGGATGCACTGGGGGACTGATATGTTGGTGGGGTGGGGTGGAAACACCCCTCTTGCAGGCAGTATTTTCATTGCCTTCTAATTATGGCTTCAGATATTATGCCTTTTTGATCACCAGTCCTTTCTTCCCTCTGTGGTACTGGCCTCTAGGAATATAAACCAAGGTCAGTTTTTCCTGACATAGGTTGTGGGCTTGGCTTGTGCACAGCAGCTACAGTTTCAGCAAACGTAATAAGTTTCTTGGTAGACTGTGTGTTCCTTCACATGAAGCTGTTGAGGAGGAGATTGAGGGAAATGGTTTTGACTGTTTGTAGAAGCAAACAATATCCTATATTTCCATATTATATGATGGCTTCAGCCACAGAACAGTTATGGCTGCTGAGAGGCTTACAATGGGTATCTCCCACAAAGGAATTAATGGTGGAGACTGTGCTTTTGCGGGGTGGAGGGACAGCCTTTTTACTACAACAATTATTTACCGATGTTGCAGTTGTACTTTCAGTCTAGACATCTTCTAAAAGCTTGAAGCCTCTAAGTGTGCCTTTTATCCCTTTGGGTCTGATGCTTAACTTTTGTTTTAAACTTTTGTTTTAAATGTTTCCCATTTGAGAATTGTAATTACGATTCAGCCTTGTTACTGTAAATCAAAATAGCATGCAATTGAACAAGTTCTTTCTATTCCAGTGTTTTTTAGTAAACAAATGTTGCAAAGAAGCATTCATCTAGTCTAACCAGAATCCCTTACAATCGAAACACATGTAATTGTTGAATGAGCAATTTCCCCAAATTGCAGCAAAACTTCTACAGTCCTCCTGTACATCTCCCTGCCACCCATCCAACATATTCGGTTACTTCCCATCAGGTAAAAGTAATCACCATTTACCCATCCGGCTATCACCTGGCTCTAAATTGGTTCCAACTTCTTCCACCCCTACGCTTTTTAATCATATTTCCTGATTTTTGGCCAGACACCTGGGAGAAATTCTTCCTCCAGGCTTCCTTGTAGTGTGGCTGTCAAATAAAATCAAAGTGCTGTCAATCAATAACACTGTAACTCCTTACACTCTTTGCCCCCCAGAGCCAGGAATTTGCATAAAACGAAGTCATCCCCAGGGATATTCATTATGAAAGAATGAATAGTATCATAACAACCAGAAACAAAAGACAAACACTCAGAAAAAGCAACGGTAGTGGCTAGAAAGCACAGATGTAGCTCAAAGTGCTGTTTATCTATAATGCAACCAACCTCACTGCAATTATTCCCTATACTTTTATGTCTTGCTTTGTCAAATGTGTCCTACCTCTGAATCATATGTGTGCGGTTGTGGCTGGGATGACAACACTGAAATGCTCTAAATACCCTCTTGCTCGAGTGTTTTCCTTCTCTGTTTCCCTGCCCCATGCTAATCTGTCATATGTGAGAGTAAAACTTGACCTATCCACCCATTCACCTTTCTGAACTAAAAAAAGTTTGTTGGTTGTTGTAGGTTTTTCGGGCTGTTTGGCCGTGTTCTGGAGGTTTTTCTTCCTAACGTTTTGCCAGTCTCCGTGGCCGGCATCTTCAGAGAACAGGAGTTAGAACTCTTGTCTAAAAAAAAAGGTCCATCAGGTGCAGAGGCACTTTGACAGATGATGCCATCACTCCCACTCTGAAATAATTTTACAGCACCACTCCTTTGCACTCCTCCTCCTCTACACCTCTGCCAGGGATGTCTATTGACTTCTCACTGAACTTCCAAAGATGACACGAACACAGAAGAGCTGATTTCCTTTTGTCACCTTGTGTGACTTCTGAGGGTGGGGACCCTTGGGTGTGGGCAGCAGAATGAGTGGGTTGGTGTCTGAAGAAGAAGGCAGCCCTCAGACTGCTGTTTTTCCCCATCCAGAGTCAGACAGCTTTCCCACTTACTTACATGGTGACCTGTATTCAGTCAGTGATCCTTCGGCATCTGCTCCACAGAATTTGGTCCTCCTGGCCATTTGATACAACACTACTACCACTGGATTTTTGCACCATTTCAGACTCAGGATAAGTCAAATGAAGTTGCTTCAGTTGCAACTAAATACACAAGAGCAGAATTTTCTTATACTTACAACACTGTTCTGGTGGTGACGCTAACAAAGTACCAATAATCCTGACCTCTGAGCCATTCCCAACTATTTCGTTATGTTTACCAAACCCTCTAGTGTGAGTTGAACATCTTTTCCACCCACGCTTCCCACCTATTTTTCTGGTTCACTACATAATTAGTATGTTGCCATGCCATGTGCATAACCATGGTACAGTACTTGTAAAAGAAAACTTTTAAAAACCACACTCATGTGACAAATACTCTCCTCTTTATTTCTTCTACTGAGCAATCTGCATTTGCCCAGAATTGTCCAAACAAGATTAAATCTTGACTTTTATTTCTATATTTAGCTTCCAGGTAGGTTCCTTGTGAATAAACATAACCACAAGTCAGTCATCTGCTATATCATATGTTTTTCCTTGGAAACTTTCACTAGTAGACCTTATGAGACACAGGTAGTCTTGTCGCTTCCAGCAATCTGTATGTATTGGTTCTGACTTTTGTTATGCCTTACAATAAACACAATATTATGTTTGTCAATCATTTCTGAGCAAGAGTGCACAAATGACTAATACATTCCCCAGCAATGTGCGGCTTCTATTGAGTCATGAACTTAATAAATGTCTTGACTAGTACAGGAAAGCGAAAAATGAAACCTCAGCATGATTGTTAACTTACTGCATTTTGCACCAAGTGAGATCTGCAAACAATCACAATGCCCTGAATTACTTGGTGGTTTTTATGAGATGATGCCAAGGATCAGATTGTGATGATAAACATAAAGAACATTCTGGTTGTGAAAAGAGAAGCCAAATTCATTTGGAATTTGTTTTAGGGTGGTAATAGGACACAGGGGAAAGTGTACAACCCCCCCTAATTCACTTCCAAAATGAGGTGGTTTGAAATTGAATTAAATGGAGAAGATGCATTACAAGGGGAGCTCCTGGGTGAACCCATTATTTGTTTTGCTTCAGTTTCCTCCGGGCCACCCAAGACATAACATGGCTGATCTCTTGACCAGGGTGAGCATTTAATGTCAGCAGAGCTTGCAGTCCCCACTCCTTTTTCCCCTTCAGTCTCAACGCTTGGCTCTAAAGTGTGCATAAGAAAATACACTGGCCCAAAGAAAAAGGCACTTCCTGATTATGGCCAGTTTTCAGCATCCAGAGGAGAGGAAAGTGTGCTCAGTGTCAGTGAGCACAATGAGAATCCTGCAGACATTCTTTTTTTTTTTTAACTTCTCAGCCCTCATTTTGCTTTGGAGTGAACTGATTTGAGTGGATTGTGGCTAGTTCTTGTTGCGGTGAAGTTTGCCTGTGTTTTTATGAAGCTCCTGATTTTGTCTCTCCCTTTCATTTCAGGGATTTACCTGCTGGATTTAATCTACATTGATTCAGCATATCCTGCTTCAGGCAGCATTATGGAGAACGAACAAAGATCCAATCAGATGAACAATATCCTCCGAATCATTGCTGATTTGCAAGTCTCCTGTAGCTATGGTGGGCAATTTTCCCTTTCACCAGCATCACATTAATATAGTAAATCAGTAGCAGATGTCTCTCTCACATGAAGGGTGGCCTTCAGGGATAATGTAGATCAGGAAGGTCTGTGGTACTAAACCACTTACCCTCTGCTTTTTGCATAATTTCAACTTTAATGCCAAATTAAGCAATTATGCTATTATGAGTTTCCTCTGCTGGCCCAATTTAGGCTTGTACACATCCCTAAATACATGTTGTTTGTGGGTATGTTCCTTCCATTTGTGCTCATTAAGTAGTGAAATTCCATTTCAGATGTTCAGTTTGTGTTGCATTCTGTTTTTCAGAAATGTGATTCCTTTTGTGCCATGTTATCTGCTCCACGAGATCAATCTTTATACTTAAAAGAGCTATAAAAAGAATTAGAATAACGGGTGGTGGTGCTATATAATACTAAAAAAATAAACTGGAGTTGTAAGCCTATCCTGGGGATGTCCCTCCCTCCAACCTTCTCAGAGGTCTTCTTCTGCTGACTGTGTTCCTGTCTGTCACAGTTATTTGCCTTTTTCTTTTTTAAATGTGATCAAAAGAAATTGCATTAAAAACAACAACAACTTGTCCATACCCAGTATGGTCAAAGAGAACACTTAGGTTTTGACTGTTGGCATGTGTTATGAAATCAGAATCTTAGTCCGACTCTTTCATTGGGTGAGGAATCTTTAATTTCCTTTTGGAATAGATAGTGGGAGGGAAGAAATATGGAAGCATGTGGCTGGAACAAAGGAAGAACTGCTTTTTTTCCTTGACAGTTTGGGATTTATATGTGCTGTTGTTTTTTGTTGGGTTTTTTTAATACAGATCACCTTATAACGTTACCCCCATGTGCAAAAATACTTAAAGTCTGTCCGATACATTGAAGAGCTCCAGAAGTTTGTGGAAGATGACAACTACAAGTAAGTGCAATCTCTCCCTTTGTCCTAGCTGATTTCATGGAAAATACAGTCTTGCTGTAGATTTGAATAAAAGTTGTGTGTGTTTTTTAAAGTACTCTTGGCAGGAATATAAGTAGATCCAAAAAAATATTTAAGCAGTGATGATATTGTCAGGGGTCTGAGTGAAACCCCAGATGGATCTTTCCTGTAAGACCTAACCTCATTTCTTTAAAAAGAGAAAAAAAGAGGCTCTTTTATAAAGAATTAAAAACCAGATAAGCCTGCTTGGCTGTTTTATGGCATGGCAGCTTGATGCAATTAAATTGAGGAATACCTTTTCTATGAGGCACACAAACTAAATTCAGAAGACCATTCCCCCCCCCCCCCACTATGTTTTGTTTCGAGACTTATGTCTCATTAGTGATTTAAGAAGCTATTGAGTTTTAAATGGTTCATCATCTGGTGCCCGATATGAGCTAGTATTCAACTGAGCAAAAGTTAAAAAAAAAAAGGATTGTCCTCTGATTGTTGCCTTCTAGTTGAACACATGTATAGTGGGGTTTTTTTCCAAAAGAAGGGCCATATTCCCTTAGTTCAGAAAGAAGCATGTGCACTTGAGCAGAAGAAGATGAGGAAATCTGTCATCCCGGGAGTACTGCCATGGCCCAAGTAAGGAATTAATGTAGATCTGATATGGAGATTATTTAATGTGGAAACCGTGATCATAGACATTACTCCAGTGACTGTAGAATTCACCAGAGAAATACGGTAGCTGGTTAGCTCAGTGGTTTAGGTCTCTGGCTGTGGGGCCAGAGGTTGGGAGCTTGATTCTCCACTGTGCCTCCCAAGAGAAGAGCCAGCCTGGATATCCTCGGGCAACCTGCACAGTCCCAGGACACCCCCAGAGAAAGGGAATGGTAAACCACTTCTGAGTATTCTCTACCAGAAAAACCCTTTTGGCAACTACAGTGTTTCATGTTTTTGTCTGGGGAAGTATAAATGAGATTTAAAAGAAGAACAGCACACATCACCAGATGACTGCAAATGAGTGACTAATTCAAGAGAATTCACACCTGGTGCTGGAAAAATGAGATCTTTCTAGTTCTTAGGTTTTCTGCAAGTTGAATCCTTAAAATATCAAGACAACTATACTTAGTCCTTATTTAAATGTCACATTAAGCTAGGAAATCATGGCATAACAAATCAAAATGTAAAGCGGAAGCCCACTTCCAGTTTGCTTGAATGGATAAATAAATAAATAAATAAATAAATAAATAAATAAATAAATAAATAAATAGGAAGGGATCACTGTTACATTTGAACCCAAGATATTGGGCTCAGTACACTTCAGCAATCCAAGATTGGAAGCCAGCTTTAAGCCTAGTTTAAAGGTGGCCTGTGAATTATAGCTTTCACAGACACATTTAACTGTAATCTTGAATTTGAAAGTAAAGCAAAACAATCTTCCTGGTTTGCCTGTCCACTTACACAAAAGGAAGAGAAAATGAGAGATTGGGCTACAGGCATAAGTGTGCCAGCCATTCCCAGTGTGTCTTTTCAAGTCAGGGCTCCTTCTTTTACATGATGTCCAAAGGCAAGTGCAATGAGTCTTCACTAGTGTTCTGAGCCTGACCTCTCAGCTGTTCTGAGTGACAGGCACCTGACCAGGCTGAACCCTCCATCAAGCCCCTTATTCTTACGTCCCCTCATATCCCTCAAGACCGTGGTCATCTTTGTTTTGCTGAAGCACTACATGTAACTTTTTGGAAAAATAAAGGGATATACTTGCTTTTAGAAAGTACAGAGGGGAGAGAGAGAGAAAGAGGTGTGCTCATGTTATCACTGTTCTCAACCCAATGAAGTTCATTCCACAGCCAGCATTCTCCTGTCAAGCTGTGAACTAGTAAAAACGTGCAGAGCAAGAGTTGCCGGAGTTTGATCCGGATAACCCAAATGTGTATTAGCAAACTCTGCAACAGAGCTAATAAGCTACTCTGCAATTCTTAAGTCTTACTTCCATTCCTCTTCTAGAATTTGAACCAACATTGCCTCAAATCCGCCAGAGCAAATTTCTGCTGAGGGAAACATCCTCCACCAACTGCCCCTGTTTCATAGTTTTGGTCAGCAGCTAGAATAAGCAAAATCACGGCTGGTCTTTTTGCTGCTGAAAATCCTCTTTGTTTATCTTAATTGATGTGTTTATTTTTTTGGATCAGATTGAAAGCAGACCTAGGAACAATGATGTTTTCATACCAGAATCCTGCTTAATGTGTCACACTGTCTTCCAGATTGGGGGGAAAAGAAAGAAAAAACCTTGTCTGCAAAAAATTTTCAATGCAGCTTATCACTTTAAAAAAAATGAGCTTGGGGGTTTTATCACCCTACTCGTGGCAGGATGTGTGTGTATAAATGTGTATATAAGGTCTTATTGCCTTTTTTCCCATCTGCTATATAGATTACCTAAACAAAAGAGTATGTGGTTTTGTGCTGCAAATGCTTAAATGTTGGAATGAGTTTGGATTTGACATTCACATCCATGTCCAAATGACACATTGTGTTAAGAAAGAGAAGACTTTGGAATCTTTGCTGGGCTGAGGAACTTCCCACAAGACATTATAAAAACAGCAATTCGTTGATACAAGATTACTCTTTCAGAGCAGAAGAATATACTCCATCACTGTCCTGTACATGCATGCATGCATGTGTATATGTGCACAGCACCCTCCCACCTCTCTTTTCCTAGAGGATAATAAGATACATATAGTTCACCCACCTTTATAAGCTTTCCCTAAGGAGGTACAGTTTCCCTCCAGTGTGGATCTAACACCTAGTTCATTGTGGGCTTGTATGGTTTGTTTTTCCTGGTTTTAAAATATTTGCAGTTTAAAATATTAAGTAACTTGCTTAATCTTCAATTTAATGGTCCTATTATTCCCGTTAGTAAGGTTTAGCTGACAAGATATTTTTGATGAAATCTGTATTTTGCTGCTACTGCTCTTGTTGAGAACTTTTTTGTTTCCAAAGGTGTTTCTTGGAAACATGGGAAACCTTCTCTGTAACAACACTGAGAAATGAATAGCTTTGAGTACGTCTCTCTGTCTGTTTGTGTCTGTGTGTGTGTGTGTGAGGAGTGATAGTTCCTAGGCTGGATGCCAGAGACTTAACCACATTGCCTAATTTAATTCTTGGACAGGGTTTCACATTCATGCAATGATGTTAAGATTATATATACAGTAGTTTTTCATTAGCTTGAATATTCTGTGCGGAACGGAACAAAACAAAGGGTTTCTCTAAATATTTAAAGCCATGACGTAATACTTGGATGTGCTACAGATGAGTAATTTCATCTTTTTTCCCCCTTCTGAAAACAGTTTGTAATCTCCACAGAGGCATTGCTAGCAACAGTGAGCTGTATTTACATACATTTTGACAGAGGTCATCTAGTGTTCTTCCTTCCGATCTGAATGTCCATTTCTTGACTAAATGCTCTCATTTGTCCGGCAACTATATTAAACTTCAAGCACCCAGTAAGAAGGTAACAGGAATCCAAAAGGATGAACCAAAGGGTAAGGGAAACAGAGCAGAGTTTAACAGCAACATGAAACTGAACTTTTGAGGTATTTCATTGGAAGAAAAATTCAGCCCCCTACACAGTGATGTGTGCTGGCTGAGCAAGGCAGGTTTTTCTCTGCAGGTGGTCAGGGAATGGCATCCAGACCGTGTCCTGTGCTGGGTTTCTTTCCTGTCTCTGTCCTGAGTCCGAAGGTATGAGTTTCTTTTCGGCATTCGACAAAAACTCTTCCCCCTGAATAACTCAGTCTGCAGACTATTTGGTTTTCTCCTCATTGCTGGTGCTGTGCCAGAAAGATGCATTAGCCCTGTAGAGGTAGCAAGCAGACACAGGCCTTATAGGGGGAAAAAAGCCTCCCGTCGCTCTGTCTTTCCATTCTTCTTTTAATTGAAACATAAGCATTAGGTAGATTCAAGAGGAGCTCCTTCTTATCCTTGGCAGAATGTTAAGATTCCACTCTGTAGAACAAAAATCCATGGCAGGAAATACACTGGAAACCTCCTCCAGTTTTTGTCTCTTTGAACTGAAAAGCCTTCGTATACCCACGTCCATGTCCCTGAGATAAGAATATTTCCCCAGTCCATTTTGTGAGCCTTTCTGCCTTTTCCTCCTTTTTCACAGACCAAAACAATATTTATGATTAAAAAGTTATAGTTATTAATTAGTAAAAATAGTATTGATTAATGAAGTGTATACCCACTTACATACAGATGTGTGCGTGTGCGTGTGCACACACACACACACACAGCACACACACACACACAGTCCAACCTTTGAAAATGGTTTCAGCTACAGACAAAAAGGTTCTGAAGCGTGAGATGGGTGCCATGAGGCTTGCAGTCCCATCCTTCTGGATGGTTGGCAACCATTCATATTATTCAGAGGTCCATTTTGCTGCCGGCAGGCCTTATGTAATGTGGGATGAGGGCAAGACTTGGCAGGCTGCACATTTGTGCAGACGGGGCCTCGTTTTCACCAAGTCATGTATATTTCGCAGGGCAGCTTTAAGTACAGTTCTGAAATGTTGCTGGAGCCTGTGGTTTATCCTTGTTTTTAGGGTGTGCTTTCTTACTGGTTTTCTCTCCTAATACACAGCACCCTACTCAGATTCTAAATGTAGCTCATCCGCCCTGCCCGGAAAGCTTCTGTTTCTGTGTTTCCACCTTAACTGTCCCCTGAACAGCTGCAAAACGAATTATCCGCTACTGCCTATGTAAGCAATACAAGTCCTGAAATCGTGCTGACCTTGGAACATTCATTTCTTTCCATTTCTTCAGTTTTCAAGTTCCCGACTGGATTCCTCTTTTCCCCAGGTTTCAAATACAGACAAGCCTCCGTGCCTGTAATTGACAACTTCAAATTGGCAAAGCCCAGGGAACTGTCTCCTTCCTGACTGCTTTCCCAGCAGTGTGGATCTACTACAGCTTTCCCACAAAGTTACTTTGAGGTTGTCTTAGTTACAGAAACAAGCATGCTATAGAGGTCAGGGGATGCAGCATCCACCGTCTTTAGTCCTGTGTCGGAAAAAGAGCACGCTTCAGTCATGAAGGAACCAACAGGGGAACAGCCAAAGTGACATACCTGACCCCTGGGGAGACTAAGCAGCAGCCAGCCTCCTCTCCCAGGTTTACTGTGTGGCTATGAAGAGTGTGCAGCCCCCATCTCTTTTTAGCTATAATGCATTCAGGACCTGCATTTCTTTGGCGCTTGGGTATTAACCTATAAGCATGAAAAGAAATCCCTCCACCCTCAAACAAGAAGTAAGTGAGCCGTGCTGTCAGGCATGTTTAGCCTTGAGAAAAGAAGACTCAGGGGAGACAGGAGAGCACTTCTCAAATCCTTGAAAAGCTGTTCTACAGAGGAGGGGCAGGATCTGTTCTCGATCATCCCAGTGTGCAGAATGCACAACAATGGGCTCAAGCTACAGGAAGCCAGATTTTGACTGAATGTCAGAAAAAACCTCCTAACTGTTAGAGCAGTATGACAATGGGACCAGTGATCTTGAGAGGTGGTGAGAACTCTGACGCTGGAGGCCTTCAAGAGAAAATTGGACCACCCTCTGTCAGATCTGCCTTGACTGGGATTCCTGCACTGCGCAGGGGGTTGCACTCAATGGCCTTAGAGGCCCCTTCCAACTACATTACTGTATTTTTCCGTGTGTAAGACGGTACTTTTGTCTAAAATCTTTATACTAAAAATTGAGGGTCGTCTTATACACGGAAGTAAGCTGAGGAGAGAACAAGTGGAGGGGGAAAGGGATCAAAGCAATCGTGCAGCCGCGGGATTGCTTTGATCTCTTTCCCTCTCCTTTTGCTATGCCCCGCGGGGCTTAGCAAGTGGAGGGGAAAGCAGTGATCAAAACAATCCTGCAGCGCTTTGATCCCTTTCCCCCTCCACTTGCTAAGCCCCGCTTAGATTTCTTAATTTTGGGTTAGAAAAGTGGGGCAGCGTCTTATACATGGGGGCGTCTTATACACGGAATAATACGGTATCCTATGATTCTATGAGTGCATGTACCACCCCCAGCATTTCCTACCATTGCCGCATCCCTCTTTCAGATGGGTACACCATCTCTTTTGGACTGAAACCATGTCTTTATCTTCCTCTTAAAAATCATTGCTAAATTTAGAGTTAGGAATTGTGATGGAATGAGGAAACCCAGATTTGTTTTTGTTTTTTTAAAGGAATGGAAAGTGTCAAGGAAGTAGGTATGAGTTGGGAAGAAAAGCCCTTAGAAACCTGACTAGCTGTCCACCCTTTCTACTTATTGATGTTTCATAAAGAGCAAGCTGTGCCCACAGAGGAGTTGTCTCCTCCCCCTCTGAGTAGCTAATTTATGCTTAGTTATATTTAGACTTCCATTAGTCACACTAGTCCCAGAAAGCTCTTTCGGCACTTCCAGTCAGAAGCCATGTGAAATCATTGCCCTTTGGGTGATTTAATTGGTTGCAGATGCAGAATGGCTAAAACCTAGCCACTGTATATGACAAGGAGAGTAATTAGAAGCCTCCAGTCTCCCAGCTTCTCATCAGATTATTTCTCCCACAGCACGTTGTGCTTTCTGAGATGGTAGCATAGCCATGGAGCAAATAGCTTCATTAGTTCATTGACGGGCCTGATCTTTTTCTTCTCACGGCTTCCTTACAGAAGCAGGATAGCTACACCAGCATCTGCTCATCAGCCTCTTACAGATCGCAGGGGAGGCAGAGCAGGAATACGACAATGAGAAGCTTTAAGACTAAAGTAGGGGGAGCGCTGGTTAGAAGTTCTGTTCTGCATGCACATGATGATAGAACTGTGCCCTGATACTCCTTCTCGAGTCTCAAGGCCTCTGTTTTTCCCTTATTAAACCTCCACTCTAGGACTCATCTGCACACAGCAAGAGAAGATCATAAATCCTTCCTTATGTAGCCTTGCCCTTCTTTCTTTTTCCCCAAACCAGTTGCTTTTGGGTTGCGTGGGTCTTCTTTTAGCACATCAAGGGACTAGAAAAGGAAATAAATCCCTGAAAATAAAGACAGCTAACAGTGAGAACCACAAACATGAATTGGCATCAAATAGGTCTCAAGTTGACCATGTCCCTTCTTTACATGCTGTAAAACTGGAATTTATAAGCAATTTAGAAAGTTTCAGTGAAACTCTACATGCATGGTGTGCTGTGGTTCGGGTGGACAGAATTCCTGCAGATGTTGTCGGAATCACTGGAATAACTGTCTGTTCCTCTTGCATCAGGTCATAGAGCCTCTGACACAACATTGTTAAGCAAGAGAAACAACTGCATGGCAGTTCTACACCGCACACCATATCAAATTGTCATACTAATCCAGAATGGCTTCCTGATTCCAAACTCATCGTAATTAATGTTGATTAAAATCCTCACTTGCTAACCCATAGATCATGGCATAGTCTGTGGCACAGACAAAGATAAATCCTGCCATGATTGGCAACATGAAGGGTGATTGTAGAGTACTGAGTGCCATTTATATTAGAGCTATTCAGGAAGCTCAGAAATGTTGAGAGAAATTACATCCTGGGGAAATTGTTTCTGTGTGTGTGATGTACCACCACGTTGATTCTGGCTTAGTGACCTTAGTAAGATTTCAGAGGTATGTGAGATATTCAAGGGGTGCCAGTCCCCAATATAGTTTCCATGGCGAAACAGAAATTTGAACCCAGGTCTTCTGGGTCCTAATCCAACGCTCTATCCACTCCACTCCACTGACTTTCAGTGTTTGTTGTGGTTGTTGTTGCGGCAGGAGTGATAATCATAATGGTCACATTCCTTGTATTATTGTGCTACAAGTATTTTAGTCAATTACAGTCTGAAAAATTAAAATGCTGAGAGAAAGCAGGTGCCCTCACTCCATTCTGTGGCATGGTTTTATGGTGGTTTTGGTTTAAACAGAACTTTTCATGGCAGGTGGATGATGCTGTGCAAGAAGCTATCGGTTTTTTTTTCCAAATTGGTTTTGAATTGCCAGTGATGCACAGTACATTTTCTTTTCTATTCAGTAACTGAAAAATTAAGCAAGAGCTTTTTTTCTATTCAGTAACCGAAAAGTAAAGCAAGAGACTTTAGGAGAAACTTGGGAACTCCATCTTGATTATACATTCAAATATTCACAACAGCACACACATCCCGTCTCTTTAATCTGCTTCGCTGGAATGATCAAGGATATGTCCCAGCCAAAGATTAGCACGTTTTAATGTGTTGAACTTTAAGCACACAAATGATAGGCAGACGGATCGTGTGCCAGAGGGTAGCGTGCCATGCTTCCTCACCAGGGCAGCCGTCTGGAAACTGAATGCTACTTCCTCGGCTCTGAAAGTTCAAGTGAGAGTAATGCCAACTCAAACATCAGATGGTTTCTCTATACGTTTCCCTAGGTTTATAGATATATATTAAGCATATCTACTTGCAGAAGTCCTGTCTGGACTTTACTCCGAAGCATTCAGATTCCTAGGAGTTTGTACAGAAATGAACTTGCAAGAGGAATTGCTAAGATTCAGAGGCAGCTGTTGGAGATCCATCCGATTTGGGCTCGACTCTTTGCAAGACCATGCAGCTAAATTATAATGTAGCAGTCACTCAGCTGTTCAACGGATCAACCTGGCCTCCCACCTCACCCACCTTGTGGTCCAACTTTGAACAAAGGCATCGTCTCTGCCAAATGTTTCACTGATGAGCAAAGAGAATGACTGGTAATTTGTATTTGGTTACAAATAGTCAGGGTTACAGAACAAAACAAAATGGAACCCCCTTGCAAGATTCCCGAGAAGGTAAGACGGAGCTGGAGAGCTGATTGGCACAGAAACAGGCAGAGGAAAGAACTTGTTGATGGCAGCCGTTCCTGACTCACGTGGGTGGTTTCATTCCTCAGCTGCTTTTCCCTCATGCCTTTGTAATCAGATGAGCCAGCGAGGACAGACAGTGTGAGACGCTAAGATCAAACCAGCAGGCCTGTCTTCAGACTTGGATTCTTAACTGTTCTGTGGAGGAAACAGCAAATACAAAGGCAGGTAGCCTCTGTTCAGCTTAGGGAAACAGAGAGACAGCTGGTGGTAGTATAGCATCTTGAAGGGACTATACATGTTTCCTGATGGTTAGAGAGCTGTGTAACATGGCATGTAGCTTCATATTGGCTACACTGACTGGCAGCATGCGTGCCTCCAGGAATGCAGGAGAAGGGTCTTTGTAGTCCAGTCAGGAACAAGTGGCTTTCAACAGCCCGTTTCCTTCCTCACTTCAACCGTTGCTTTGATTGTCTGGGATTTCAGGGAGGAACCAAAGGAAGGACCCTTTTTCATGAGAGCTCTTTGAACACATACGTATGCTTTCCCTTCTCCCCACACAGATCTTTGCAGAAATATATGCTTGTTAGGGAAGCTGTGTCACCTTTCAGCAGACTTCACTTGCCTTCCATCACTTCACCACAAAGCCAAGACTGGTTGGTGGTTTAATGCAACCGTCCTATCCCAATTGGCTAAGACTGCTGTACGAAAGAGGAAGAAAACGTACCAGGATGGAAACGGAATTAAAGCGCTAGCTGTGGATTCCCTTTTGGAAAAAGTGAACACTATTAATTCCAAGTGGGTTTTTTCCCCTTTAATAAAATGCATGGATGTACACATAGAAAAGCAGTACTTTTGACCCCCAAATGGTGCAGCTCCAAGCTACGCTATTGCCATGAGTTCCCTCAGGCCAGTACATGAGCTATTACATGAAGTGGATCTGGAGCAAAGGAAAAAATGCATCATGTATAATAAGCTCCGTAAATCTTCGATAACACCCTGAAACAGTACAATTGTCCAAGATCAGCCAGGAGTCTGTTCCAACAGAAGGCCTGAAAATAAACCCATAAAACCATTCCATAAAGCAAACAGCTATCCCTTCTGGATAAATAAACATCTGGAATAGTATGGAAAACGCCAGCCTCTGGAGCCAAAGGAGGTTAAAAGAGGACCTGCATGGCAATGAATTGACAATCACTGGAACGCTTGTGCAGGCAGTGAAGGAAGGTCCTTTTACAGGGACAGGATGCAGAGAACACTGTTGGATTTATCTATGGACATTTGGCAGAATATCCCAAGGATGATCATTTAATTACAGCAAGTTTTTAAATGTGCATTGGGAACAAGGGTCCTCTCCAAAAGCAATTGTAACCACATCAGAGGCGGCATGCCGTGGGCTGTGTCTTTTGTAACCTCCACAACATTGCTTGCTTTTCACAAGAAGCATGTTATCTTATTTCTGGATGCTGAAATCTGACCACAGGGAATTTACAGCTACATCTCTCCATGAAAAGGAGTGCTTCATTTACAGTAGCCATTTCAGAGCAAAAGTCTGTAAGCGTGAGAGGGTTCAATGTAAAACTGTGGCATTTGCACTTTTCATCAGAATGTCTTACTTCTTTCTTTACGGAAAGGAACCCATCTCAGACGGGGATTTATGTAGAGATTCAGGGTACAATCGTCCAGGAAGTACTTCTGTACAAAAACACACTGGATCACATCTACTGTACTCTCACGCATCTTTTGAGACTTGGGTGCTAGAACTTGCTTGAAAACAGCATTCTTCCTTTTATGCATTGACTTTTCATCCAGTGGTAGGTTGCCATGGCTCCTTAAGTTAATGGTTAAGGATCTAATGCTTTGTACACTGTCATTAGAAGAAGTTCTATTAGACACGTTGGGCTCCTTTGTAACTAAATAAATATACACATACTTGTGCCAGAACACCATGTGTTGATCCCCCCTCGAACTCTTGTGCAAGAGAGACATTGTGGGGTTATTTTTCCAATTGGAATATTTTAATCTGCTGTTTTATAGTGTGTATATAGGGAATTTAGTGTGTAATTATTGTGTCATATTTTTATTTTGTGCATTGCCTTGAGACAATTTTGTTTTTAGCTTGGAAGTATTAAAATATCTCAAATAAATAAATACATAAATAATATCTAGCCACATCTTATTTCTCTATGAATTCTGTATGAAGAACACGGCGACTGAGACGTATTAGAATACTCTCGAGGGCCTGGTGAGAGTTCCTGGTTACGGCTAGGTTTCAAGACATTAAAGTTATTTACTGCTGATCGTGAGGAAAAATGCATTTTCGCAGATTCCACCTCAGTAGAGATGCAGGTATAGGTTGTGCTTTTGGGGCCAGGCGATGGTTTGCGACTGGAATCTGAACTGCCAGGTTACAATGCATGCTTTGTTCTTCTGGGTTCCCCTTCTCATCTTTCGCTGCCTGCACAGGACCCCACCTCTTGCATCCCCCTGGTTAAAATAACTTACTTCTGAGAGTGCAGATTTACAGCCCACTTCTGGAGAGCTATAAACCCGGCATCTTAATCCAGTGGAGTAGAGGAGAACTTGCGTCAAGAATGCACCATCCAGAGACTCTCTGGCTGCCCACCTCAGCCCTCTTGTTGGTTTGGCAAAACCACACACAGCCCTCATTCTGTTCAGGGCAAGACCCGTTTCCGCTCCTATGCATCCATTACCAAGACACAACAAGCCTCCTGGAGGCACACTGGTGTTCTGTAGGCATTTCAGTAAACGGCCCCACTTGACCTCCACGTCTTGGGTAGCAGAGGAAAAGAAAGACAAAAGAGGGGGCTCTTTCCCCACAAACAGCAGGAACAAGAAAAAGCCAGTCCACCGCTGCACTTTTCTGTGGTCAGGAAGCCTTGGGAGAGTCTGTTCCCATCGGTCAAGCCCAGTCAGAAGGCCACCTGAGACAGGAGTGGAAAAAAGTGGGCCCTGATCCCACCCCCATCCGTTGCCTGCTGCCAAATCCTGCCACTGCAGCTCTCCCCTCCATTCTCCTTTTGCCTCTGGTGGCAATTCTGGGCCTCTCGCCCTTCAGATGCACCAGCTGATGGTCCCTTACCCTGTAGCCAAGGCTTCATGGCAAACAGAAAGGGCTGCTGTTGTTTTTTCCCATTCGCGCCTTGACGTGGAATAATGGCCATGGAAAGGTATGCATCCTCTGGCAGGGGGAAACCTCTGTTGGGCTTCTCACACCAAGGGTGTAATCCTTCCAGGACAACCGTTGTATCCAAAGAGTCTAAGAAAACGTCCCAGTTAAGCTTAGGTTTCCTGCTTTCAACTGATACAGTGCAAAATAACAAGCTTATCCTTTGTGCTTTCAGTTGAGCTGTTTAATTCCTGACATGTCACAATTTCTGTTTTCCAGATTATCCTTAAGAATCGAACCAGGAAACAGTTCTCCACGACTGGTATCTTCAAAGGAAGATCTTGCAGGTACAAAACAAAGTTTATTGCCGATGCTAAAGCTTTACAACATGGCATTACTTAATCCTGAAATTCCACAGACTTTCTGCTCATTTTCCAACCTGGAGACCACCCCGGTGGTTCTTTTTTGCAAAGACACCCTGATGTCTGCATGTGGTCACGACCCACACCTAGGCCTGTTTGTTTTGTTTCTGACAGCTCATCTCGGAGACTGAGAAACTATTTTAGATTTGTAGCTAAGGGTCAGATTCCACAGGGTCCATTGGGACTTAGTGAAACTGCTGGGCCAGTTCAATAGCATTCATTGCTATTGTGCTGGCCTCACGGCCTTTCACCAGCCCTTGCTACATTTTGAGGATGAAACGGACAGAGAGGCAACCCAAATCCCATGCCGAGAATCCCCTCCTTCCCTCCATCTCTCTTGTTCTCTGTTCACCATGTTCAGAACTGGAGTTTATATATCTGGACATGGTGAGTATAGAGCAAGAGAGATGGAGATATATATTTACCATGGTGAGCTAGCCGCACAGCATGTAGCCCACCTCAATCCCTTGAAAATTCAATCTGGAGATGCTAGAAGTCAACATTTTGTTTTGTTCTGGAGCTGGGGGAACATGTATAAAAATCCTCCATGGATAAATAGGCAAGAATTCTGGACAGTATGTTAGCAGTTTGTACAGACAATTTCATCTGTTTGGTTTTGGTGGAGGAAAAGAATAGCATCTCTTCATTTATAACAACTGTAGCAGCACCAGCAGTTGAGTTACAGGTATGTTCGAAAACAATAACATGTTTATAATGTAGTCTGATTTCATACCAAATAGTCAGTCCATAAACAGGTTGCTTTAAAAACCATACTGCAGAATTCATTCTTCCGTGAGATGGGTGGCAAATTTTATCTCAAGATGATAAAAACATCGGGTCAGGTTTAGAGCTATTTATAACATTTGTGTATGTGTTGCTGGCATAAGAGAAATCAGAGATAGCCTTTCTGTTTTCTTGCTCCAGGAAAAGTGTTTACCTGCCTCATCTTTTTTTTTTTTTTTAAAGTTAACTTGGGGGAAAATATTAAACAAACAGCCGTTTTTATTTCAAATTGAATCCCTTGTTTGCAGAAACTCGGGAGATGACAAGGAGTACATGCATGACAGGCTGCTTAAGAGAAGCATATTTACCTAACAGAGATTGAAATTAGTGAATCGACATTTCAGGGACTTGACAAAAGAATATTTTGTCTTAAAGGCGTTTGCACAAAGCGAAGTAGGCTCGAAGCACACTCGTTCCAAAGATGCAAATACACACCCAGCAGTTCAACAGGGCAGTTTGCAGAGTTCTTGTCTGTTGTTCTGTGTTCATCTCCAGCAACGCAATGAGACTGTTGTGTTATCCTACCCTTATACCTTTTCTTATTTTTAGCGACTCCATAAAAAAGATTGACCTGCTGCACCTGCATCTCTAAATGATTGGCATCTTTGTTTATATATTTATTTATGTTATATTGTTTATTTTATATGAAAGATGTGTTTCTAGCTTTAACCTTGGTGCTGTTGCAGGCCATAGCCTGGTTGCTGTAAAATACACAAAACCTGAACATAATGTTGCTTGAAAAAAGTGAAGCAAACTTCTGAGCCCTTTATACAAGTTCAGCTTCATCTTGGCGCCTGAGCCTTGTAAAGATCCTCTTGTGCAATCTGATAAGTTTAAACTAGGCTTTCAATCCAGTCTTTGTCTCTCTCTCTCTCTCTCTCTCCCTCTTGCTCTCTCGCACCCATATAAGCACACTTATGCACACCACAGGCACCCTTCCTCAAATCTCCATGTGTTTGTAAGCCTGTGGGCTTGGCCAGAGCCATCTGGCACAAAGGCCAGGCCATCTGGCCAGGCCCACCTCCTCCCTAGCCCCAGCCACCACACTGGAAATTGCCAGAGACCACCAGTCCTCCTGGGTGGCGTGGTGTTGCTTCAGAGCCTCTTTCACTGTATGTCCCACTGTAGACTGGACTCTACAAGGTGTTCAAAACCCCCACAAAACCGCCAGTGTATAAAGGAGCACAACCATGGGAGAGAAGCTGAATGCTCTCTGTGAACTAGTCAGCTCAGTGCACTTAGATTTTGATGTAGCCTTCCGTTTTTTTATCAGCACCCCCAAGAAATCAGAAAGAAAAGATGTCTCCCTTGATACGCTTCTGTCACTCCTGTAGATAAATTCTTCATACCTTCGAGGGTCTGTCTAGACAGGCCTTGCATGAAAAATTAACGATGTTCTCATTGATTTACTCTGAAGTGTAAATGTAGCCATCCCAGTGTGGAAGTATTCACACCACTGTAGCTTAATTAAGCAAACTTTAGTAGTACTGATTGATATGTGCTTAGCAAATGTTCATTCATGCTACGGGGCACTTTTTAAACCCAGTGCATGAGGGCATGCCAGCAGTTTCCACTTCTGAAGTATTCTGTTACAGCAGTCAGGCTGATGGCATCCCATTCCTTTAGAACTTCCATAACTTGGTGCGTTTACACAATATAGTATGTTATCTGAGTTGTGCAGAAACACGAGTGTCCATCTTGTGTTCCATACTTAAAAATACAACAGGCAGAAAGAGTAAAAAAAAAACATAACTCCTATTTTACTTTGAATATGTGGGCATAGGCTACGTAGTGGAAGATACCTTTCGGTTGTGAAATTGTGCATTATTATAGAGAAAATGGACATGCAGGAAAAAAGTATCTTAGAATAGGTCGCTGTAGATGACATATCTGGAGAATTGTAATCTGGTTTTAATTGGTGGTGATGTTTCCTGAGAATATTCCTTGTTGCTCATGACTGGACGTCTTGCATTATTTCCAAGAAGCACTAGCATCAAAGTGAGTGTGAGAATCATCTGGTTTTTGGTTGCTTCACCTGCACAGATTTAAGCAAGCTGCCATTTCTCAGTCTCAGCACACATGTTTTGTCTGCAGTATGGAGATAAACCAACCAGCCTTATTAGGTTGTGGTTGGAGATGGGCACTTTGTATTTGTATCTGAAGGATATGAATACGAACCACAGCACCACGCATGCTGTGGGCCCCCCGATTCCCTCCCCCAGAACTGGCCGGCCCGTTTATCGGGCTCCGCACAGCACCGCAATCCTCCTTCGGCAGAGGACCAATCGTGGCAGAAGCCCAGTCGTCCCTTTCCCACCATTCCTTGCACAGCCGACCACTCATTGGCTGAGTGAGGAAACTCCCTGTCCTGCCCCTGTGCCGAAGAGGTTGGCTGTGCGGGGGGGGGGGGGGGGGCAGGGAAGGGCCGGCCGGGCTCCATTCCTGCTGGCTTCATTGTGAGTATTTGCTCCATCTTTTTGAGCAGCGTACGCTGGAGGGTCCCGATGACACGGCACTCGCTCCTGTTCCTGTGATACGCGTGACAAAAAAGAATGCAGTGTGCACAAAGTCTCTAATTTCCTAATTCAGAAATTTGGTTTGGAATATGAGAGGTAGTATAAATATGGCTTCTGCACCAGACTAAACAAATCAGGACATGCAAACGGATATTGTAGCCATTATCCTGAAGGCAGTCTCTGTTCCAAATTCTCCCTGATGTGCCAGTTATGTGTTTGGCCAGGCTGACAGGACCAAGCCGTTAAAAGTGCCAATGTGAGATATGGATGAGGATTTCACTTGACACTTGAGAGATTTTTGTATCATTTTTGTCTAGTAGCTTAATGGAAACCATCTGAGCACATTTCTTTGCAAGGAGAGGTAACTGATTTGAGAAAATGTCTCCATAAATACAATTAAAATTGTGATGCATTGGAGACTAACATGCACTGTGGATACACACATGGATAGAAGTAAGAAAAAATTACAAACACTCCATCAAAGACCTTGAGTACAAAGGCTTATGGTAGATTTGTGGCACTGGTGCATAAATGTTTGTAAATGGTCCACTCTGTCTTCTTGCAAGACGGCAGAGTGAGCCATTTACAAACGTTGCCACTGATGATGTTCACTTATGTAATTGAACACTTGTGAATTAGGTAAGATCTGCTTTGATTTGGATTCCTGATGGCCTTAGAGGTCCCTTCCAACTCCATGATTCTATGATTCCATGTAGCAAATTCACTGTTCAAGTTCTAAACGAGTGCAAATTGAATAGAAACTCATTTCCTGGTGAGGGGTAGCCTTAGTCTGCTTCATCATATGTAACGAAAACAAGAGAAAAGTGAAAGTCCTCTACGAGTCCTCTCGTAGTACCTTTCAGACTAACAGATTTCAGTGCCAACTGCCATGGATCATGAAAGGAAATGGACTCTTAATTTACCAAAACACACAATTAAATTCCACCCAATGTTGGTTTTCTTTTTATCCGAGTTTGTCATATTTTCTGATCAGTTTTAGTCTAGCTGTTTCATCCTGAAGCCTTGTGCCTCCTTTGGCTGATGCAAGGGCTCTTTCAAGTCAGCCGCAGAGCGTTTTTTGCAAGACAGAAGCATTCTCCCATCAATTGCAACAGGGCGATTCAAAAAAAAAATTATGCTGGTCCATACTCCTGTATACAGACAGGTTTGTTTGTCCTAGGCAGAGATGTGGAAGGCCCTCTGATCAGGTGGTAAATCATACCATGTCGGAGCTTCTGCTAACGATTAGCCCATGATATGGCTGCTAATTTGTAACCATGAATAGATATGAGGGCAGAGATGGCACCTCTTTGTTGCTGAGTCTAATCCTTGAGTTTAACGCTAGGTGGCTTTGTTATTGCTTCCGAGTAGCTGTTTTAGATTAGGGGACTGTTTCTTGTTGAAACTCAAAACCTCCTGAGATTTCCAGTGCCAGAAGGAAAAAGGAGTGGGGGGGGGGGGGATACACATTCCTGGTTAACGTGCAAAGTAGTTTAACCTCACACTGCTGTTACTCTGAATTTTGTCAAATACTCTGCAACTTATGTCACCCCGTCACTCGCGGTGGAGCGTTTAGCTGTATCTTAGGGCAAGTGCTGGTATTAGGGTAGTTTTCCACCAAGAAAGCTTCTGCCCGAAATCCTTTGGTTTTTCTTGTTTGAAGACTGCAAGCATCCTCCTGTGTGGCTGGGAACAACTCCCAGGAGAAGATAATCAGTGGGCTGCAGGAAGGAGTGGCTCTCTCTTCTCTTGTGCTTGGGACAGGAATCCTGATCAGCTGCCCCTCACCCCCAGCGGCTGCTTTTACAAAAAAAGATTGAGAGAGAGAGAGTGATAGGTCTTCAACAAGGAGCTTGAGCTTTGGCTTGTAGATCTAGTTTTATATGGCCAGTTCCCACATGCATTATAGAAAGGGTTTTAAAAAAAAGCTTTAAATGAAACGCGTAAGCAACAGGGAGAAATACTTCAATTCTTTAACATCACCATCTCTAGAATCACTAGCCTTTGGGAAAAAGTAAAGTTCTTCTTCGTGGTCTCTGTGAATGCACACTAATGGGTTTAATCTGCGCCTGCGCAGAGGTCTCCGGAATATTCTAGAGCTCAAACATGCGTTCGCCGGGACCCGCCCCCTTAACACACGTGGTCCGCCCGTCCTGGTGATTACCTCAGTTCCTTTTTGCTGCCGCTGAGGTCTCATCTTCGGTTGAGCTCTCCGTTCGCGCAATCTGGTTCTTTTCCTGAGGAAACATAATTATAATTGTATCGTTGTTATTTAGAATAGACTCGCTTTGTTCTTCTTTTGTGAGATTTCAATTTTTTTTCCCCTTCTACCATTCCCCCGCCCCTCCCTTTCCCTTCCCGCCATTTATGGCCCCCACAGGGCCGTTTAAGAGGTGCACGTCGTGCACAAATAAGTTGCCTGTGTCTGGCGGCCACGGTTCTTGCCTATTTTGTCTGCGAGAATGGCATCAACCGGCCTCCTGCTCCCATTGTAAAAATTTCACTAAACAAGCCATCAAACTCCTCCAACAACGCCTCAAATCTTTTTTGTGGGAGCAATCTCTTCGTCCCCCATCCAAGATGGATGAGGCACAGGGTTCACAACCACCATCGGTCTCGTCTGCTGCCAACTCTCCGTTGCCAACACCTAAATCTAAGCCCAAAATGCCTAAGCCTAAGTCCTTTAAAGTGTTATTTCTAGTTGCTATCACATTGGCCCGTAGGGCGTCCGAACTTGCAGCCCTACGAGTAGACCCTTCGTTCCTGCAATTTCATCCAGATAAGGTCACAATGTATCCAGACATCTCCTTCCTCCCTAAGGTTGTTTCCGAATTTCATGTCCGTCAGCCTATTGTCCTCCCTACCTTCTTCCCGTCACCAGCAACGGATCTCGAGCCATCTCTCCACCTTCTAGATGTGAGAAGAGCTCTGGCATTCTATGTCAAAAGAACTGCCCCCTTTCGGAAGTCTAAGAGACTGTTTGTTTCTATACATTTGCCACATAGAGGAACACGTGTATCTCCTCAAACCATCTCACGATGGATTGTTCAAACCATACGCCTCACATACCAGCTTGCTCAAAAGCCTCTGCCTACACAGATTAAGGCTCATTCCAGCAGAGCAATAGCCACTTCCACGGCTTTTCTGCGAGGTGTACCTATTCCAGATATTTGCAAGGCTGCTACTTGGTCCACTCGTCGACGTTTGCATCCCATTATCGTTTGGATGTAAGGGCCAAGGCGGATGCGGCTTTTGGTCGTGCAGTCTTGTCCTCAGTCTTGCCGTGACATCCCTCCACCTGTGAGGTAAGCTTGTTAATCACCCATTAGTGTGCATTCACAGAGACCACGAAGAAGGAAGAGAGGTTACTTACCTGTAACTCTGGTTCTTCGAGTGGTCATCTGTGAATTCACACTTCCTGCCCGTCCTCCCCTCTGTCCGTCACATCTGTCTTAATGTGCAGCGGCGGGCTGTTGGGAACTGAGGTAATCGCCAGGACGGGCGGACCACGTGTGTTAAGGGGGCAAGTCCTGGCGAACGCATGTTTGAGCTCTAGAATATTCCGGAGACCTCTGCACAGGCGCAGATTAAACCCATTAGTGTGAATTCACAGATGACCACTCGAAGAACCAGAGTTACAGGTAAGTAACCTCTCCATTCCTCTGCACATATAGGTTCAGACAGTCGTGTGTGGCAGAATTAAGTCCAACTGAGTTGCTCCCAAAGAAAGGCTTCTACTCACACATCTTGAGTTTAGTAATTTCGTCTTCACAGTCTTTCGGTAGCACCTGTTCGGGTCTGGCTTGGGGCTCTCCTCTTCTGTTTCTCCTTTTACATAATAGCTCTATTTAGTTAGCGTGGCCTTTGAAAACGCCCCCGTAGCTCCCTTCTCGCATTAGATTTTCCATCTAAGGCTGGCTATAGCCCACAGTTTTGACAGACTCACAACGGACTGTTGGTCCCTGCCCAGCTGGAAAGCTCTCATCTGCTGCCAGTAAGACAATGAATGGCATCGGTTTTCTGTGTGTGCGCATGTGCACATTTCGTGCCCACTAAGTGACCAGCACTTCTGGTACTATAAAAATACTGTTAAAGTGAATTTAGGAGTGAACCTTTGTGAAGATTAAATGCATTCCTGAAGCAAGCTGGTGCTTTAAGCAGAATTGCTGGTGTGGTGCAATACTGAGGCCAACTAATTGCACTGAAAGGATTCAGCCAACAGTTGACCCAGGAACAAAACCCTTCAAATTGCTTATACATTTTATACTTGGAGCTGAAGCAGGCATTATTTATTAAGGGGTTCCATAATCCCTTTCCAAATTGATGCTGAAATCTTCTGTGCCATAGGTCTTATATCTGCTGACAGTTAGGGTGGGTGAAGGGAAATATTTGCTCCCCATCCAACCCCCAGATTCTTTATTGCCTCTATGCAATATAGATTATAGATTTGTAACATGGTGTCAACATATTCCCTTTACAGCAGTGATCTTGCTGTGCGTGTCTCTGGGATGTTCTGCCCAGGGCCAGCCAACGTAGTCTTCCAAATGACAGTACATATGAGTATTGAGGGTTCTTGGTAGCTCTTCCCATCCCTTCAGGGCCACTCCAGTGTGAGGATGATTTGCCAGAGTGGCAAATGGCAACAGTGAGGCACTAAGAGATAGAACTGTGGATACTGGATTGCCTGTGTCGTACCTCAAAAGCTACCCCACTGCTCTTCACCCGTGGTGGAACACCATCATCAGGGTTGAATTAAGCTGATTCTACTCAGCCTACTGGCTTGTTTGGTGTGATCATGTTTGCATTGACATGGGGAGGGACCGAAATGTTGGTTCTTTGGCTCTAAAAGAATGACGTGGTCGTATCTGGGCGCTCTAGCCTTTAGGACCAAGTGAAGATTCCAGCAAAGGGAGATAGACGGGGAGATGTCTGTGTAGCATTATAAGCTGCCACATTACATAAGGGCCTTTTCTTGAGCTGTGTCGATAAGCTCAGTAACCTTTGAGTGAAGGCCCATATGCTATTTGTCTGATGCTTGGAAAATTAAGAGCTTTGTTTTAATCCTAATTACGTACTTCAGCAAACCCAGCCTTCATGCTACCATATATAACTTCATGGAAACACAAGTTTTCTTTTGCAGAGTATCCTCTCTGCCTTCTTGAGCTTCAGGGAAACTGGCTTTATTTCCAACATTCCTGATTCTGAAAGGTTGGCGGGAACCAACAGCCAGACTTTTGGTCAGCAAACTTTCCATAAATCAGACCGAGGGATGGACAGGGAACAAAAGTACTTCTCACAGCAAAGTGTCATTATTTTTCTAAACCGGTGACTAGGCTTCCCGTTCCTGCTGCCACCTTCCCTTCGAAATCATGACCACGTCTTGCAGCATAAGAAAGCCGGCCTCTTCATGCCGAATAAGCAACGTCCAGAGTTTCCCTGATTAGTTAAGATTCCAGAAGTCACAGCACCCTTGAGAAAGAGGGGGGCATCCATAGCTCTGTCGCAGAAGTTGGCAGGCCGGGAGAGAATTTGTGGCTGGACATCGTTTAAAACATTTCAGCTGTTCACATTTTCCAATCAAGTGTCTGTAATGAAAAAAGCCATCTGTGTTCCTGTAACGTAGACTAAAAGATGTCCAATACAAAACGCCCCAGCCAGCAGACAGATTGTTTTGGAACATACACTTCCATAATTTTTTCCCAGCAAATGCTTTAATGTAATACAGAGCAGAAATTGTATACGTTCCCAGCATCTGATAGCCCTTAAATGAAAAGGAGTGTCAAAGAACCGTCCTAAGAGCTAGAAGCTTGGCCTTAGGTTTCCAGCACCTTTCTGTGTTCTGAGCACACAGAAAAAAAATATCTTTTATTATATTTAAATTGTTGTAAGCCGCCCAGAGACCTTTGGATAGTGTGGGCGGCATATAAGTTAAGTTAAATTAAATTAAAATAAAATAAATAAACAAACAAACAAATAAATACTGGACTTTGTCACGCTCCCTGGTGGCACATGATTATTATTTAAAAGTTGAGTGACAATACTTAGAGAGAAACCCCTTGCTTATTTGTTCCTCAGAAGTAATTAAAAAACGTTCCTTTTCATGACTTTATCTCACCATAAACACTAAAACCAGGGTGTCAGCATGCTCCCCTTCCCAAGCCTTAAATGTGCCCCCAGAGGTGTCCAGCCACTACTGACACTGCTTTTATTTGGATAACTTTTAAACAAGCAGTTGTAACAGGAGTTACAAATCAAGTGCAGGCGTAAAGAAGTCTCTGCCTTCCCTTTCCAGAGATTTTACCCATCAAGGAAAGCCTGATCCATATGAGGAGAGAATGGAGAACCTTGTCTTCCCATGTCTGAGGTGGTGGACAGAGACAGCAGTCTGCTCTCAAAAGAAAAGAGGATTGATGGGTTGTGCGTGTGTGTATGTGTGTTTACGCATATGTGATCCCGAACCCCAAAGACAGTATTACATCTGGCCCCAGGGCCAAAAATGCTGAGTGTGTATCCTTGATGTAAGGTTAATTTTAGGCTACTTTTAGAGATTTCATACAGCAACATATACAACTAAAAGAAAATATGCTAAGATGCATTATCAAAATATAATAAAGAAATTATGAGATAACAGCTTAGGGAGGTAGGCATCAACCAGAACATGAACATTTCCATGAGACACACTGGCTGCATTCACACATTAATGCTAAGCCAGTTTTGCATAATATGGTATGAGCAGAAAAAAAGGTGCCTCCGCACAGCCAGAAGGAGGAGTAAAGCAGCATTTAGTTTCACATTTCCTACTTCCTGGCTTGTTACATAGTGACAAAGATTAAAAACACATCCTAACCAATTGGTAAACATGCCAACAATAAACCCAGGATTGTTTTGATAGCTTGTTTAACAAACTGGAGTTTGTTTGAAACCACAATTCTCATTTGCATAGAAGTTCTGGATTAGGTAAAGGGAAGCTAAATGCTAGCTAGCCAAGACAGGAGGTATGCAAGCCGAGCGTTTTGTTCAGATTCGCAGACACTCAGGAACAGATAGCAAAATCTTGACTTCACATCCTGTGCAAATGTAGCAACGAGCACACAAAAAATGGTTAGGAAGCAGCAGGCAAGTTTGTAAGGCCCATTTGCAAAGTTTCATTTTTTATTTTTTTTGTCCGGCATGCCCAGAATTAGTCCTGTAAAGTAAACCACCGGAAGCATCTCTGGAGAAGATGGTTGGGGATTCTTAGTTTTCTCTTATTGTTACATTCAAAGTTTCTGGTCTTTTCAAGGCAACAAGCCGTGCTGCCCTCATAAGCCGATCCTTTTGTTGTTTGGATTTCTCCAGACTAAACTCTGTGAAACCACATCACTGTTGAGGCCCCATAATGCTTCCCGACAAGAGAATTCTTGCTTCCATTACCCCACTGTGAATGCAGAAGAGCAAGCCCCTCAAGTCAGAGGAATTGCATTACTGTAATGAGGTGGAAATTGGCCCAGTCATGCTCAATATGTCTGGCCTGGAAAGGAGCTTGCTATGTACACATTGTGTTAGATTGAGAAGATGAGTTAAATAAGAGTTAAGAAAAAAAGGGGGGGGGACTGCATTTGGAAACAGAGCGTCAGATACAAAGATGTTTGTGCATCTGTGCGCCTTCGGCCAGTCGGGGTACTGCATCGGTGACGTAATCGAGATGGAACTTCCTTCATTTTGGATTCAAAGGAGAGCCTCATTTTCCATGTAAACAATTAGTCTGACATTTAGTTATGCAGCTTGTTTTAGGTGTAGCCATGGTTACCAGTAAATAGCTTTGTTCTGAGTGTTTTAGTAACCAATCATTTACTGCAAGCCAGAAGCGCCTAATTCTTTCATGTCCTTCATTTTGTTCTCCCGGCTTGGATAGCTTCTTTTCTAGTCATCATCAAGGAACCGGCAGCAGAATGCCTGATGTGTCACCCCTTCTCCCCTCTCCCAGGAACTGACACTCATCTAAAACTTTGCCAGTTTCCATTTCAATATGACCTCCTAATCCTCCCCTTCCTCCTTGTCCCCTTCAATTGCTTTCATTGGTTAGTTGTCAAGTGCCATCAAGTTGCTCCCAACTTGTGATGACCCTAATCATGGTTTCCAAGTAAGTTGTTCAATGAGTAGTTCAATTCATTGCCACCGCCACCCCAGGGAGTTTCTGTGGCCGAGCAAGGGATTTGAGCCCAGGTGTCCTGAGTCGTGGTCCAACACTCCCTCCCCTCCACCACACGGATCGGGTTTATTTGTTTCAGAGTGTATTGTTTTTACCTGCCTACTGTTGCTCTTAGTCAAAAAGCAACAACAGGATGAAATGGCAGAGAGTCCGTCGCCCAAAACGAAATAGATACAAAATCCCCGCCTCACACAAACTATTCTCTGTAATGTATATATTCTTGAAACCTGGACCCCCAACTGGTTTTTGAATTGATGATAAATATGGGCTTCAGCATTTGAAGTGCCCAGATGACACACGACGTTTTCACAAGGTGGATGTAGCTGGGTATTTATGTCACAAGAATTGCATCTTGGAAATTATTGTCAAACACAGAAATTTAAATCAGGCATGCTTAAAGTTCTTGCAAGGAGCTTCTAGTGAAGACTTAACAAAGGACATCCTTTCAACTCTTAAGTTTGCAATGGACTTTAGGAGGAAAAGGGCAAGATAGTCTTATTGCAAGGGACTGATGCAAGACTGAAGCATAAGAGAATTTCATAACGTTTTGCTGTCTGTGTTGCCTGGTTTATACGGCTACACCATTACAGTCTGCTTCATTCTCTGAAGTGTCTATGGGAGAAAATTAACATCGCTCCTGAAAAACAATGGCACCTATCATCAGAGGTCTCCTGGGACAGAGCCTTATCAGAGATCAGAGAAGACTACAAGGCAGAGGCAGCTCACGTTGACACTGCCTGTCCCGTGCTTTCCTGGGAGAACAATCAGAGCACTGAATGTGCTAAACTAACTGTACAGGATAGTTTGCCAGCATGGAGTTATCTACACACAGAGGAGAGACAATACATGAAGTGTTGTTTACATCCCTGTGTGGACATATTTTTTTCCTCTTGTTCATTATTAAAGATGAAAAAAGTTGGCTTAGCTTTCACAGCTAAACAAAGACGTAAGGCCCCCTTCAACAGCTACTGCCCCTGTGTGTTGCATGAAGGCAGAAAGAGATCGCCTTCCCTTTCCCTTGCGTCACTTGCTGGGAATTGCAGTGTAACCATGGCATACTGTCTAGAGCAGGTATGGGGAACCTGAGGCCCTCCAAATATGGCTGAACTACAACTCCCATTATGCCTTCCCGTGGGCTTCAACTTGTGGAAGCTGACGTCTGCTAACACCTTGAGGGCCACAGGTCCCGCCACGCCTGGCCTAGAGCCTCCTTTGTGGTGGCACCCGCGGAGGGACAAGATCCTGCCTCTCACATTGCCCCAGGTGGTTTTGGTCAGTAGCAGTGCCTTGCCTTTCCCTCTTCCTTTGGGTCCCCTCTGTTGCTAGTGGGCCGAATGTCCAGGACAGAACATTCCCACCTCACCTCACCCATTCTGTCGTGCTGAAGCTCACTTTGACCAGAACAGAAAAGTGTCCTTTAAAGACAGGTGATGGTACAAATCTTTGAAACGTATGCGATAAACCCATAGATAACAACATATATTGTGGTATCGTCTAGTAGGCTGCCTAATAAATGCCTACTTTATATAATCAGCGAGGCACCTCCTAGTGCCTGCTAAAAGAAAATTAAAGAGAGGGCTTTGGTTTGACTTCTCTAGGATCCTACATGAAAAGTCATTAAAGGCACAAGAACAGGCTGTTTTCTTATTTCTGGTCAGTTATTCTCTGGGCGAAGTAAATTTTCCTATGGGAGCAAAACTAGGAAGGACGTTGACATTGGGAAGGAAATGCCTTCTGTAAACAAATGATGATTTATCTTGTTGGGATAATTACTAGGGAAATGGCCGGACTTTGTTGTGCTCCAGTCCACTTCTAAAAAGCTCAGAACTTTTGAGATCCAGGATTTGAGCAGAATCCCTTTTCAAACTAACACGATGGAAGAGCTGCAGAAGAAAGCCCTCTGCATCTTGCTTGCTGCCTTCTTGGAAGCCATTAGTTGGCTACTGTGGGAAACAGGAAGCTAGCAGTACAGACCCTTGGTCCGGATCCAGAGGTTTTGTAACGTTCCTGTGAAAGAGATGATGGGCAGAGAGAAGCCATAAGCAAAAAGGGCTTGGAAGCACAAGCCGTTCGGTCTGGCCCCGTGTAGGGGACCAGGAGTGTCTGTTCTTCCCTTGGCTTCACCTAAGCCGAAGGGAAACTGGCATACCTGATGCTGTGTCCAGATGTTCAAATCAAAAAGATAATATTAAAAGAGATTGTCAACACTCTCCCTTTTGCAGAAAAGCAGTAATGCCGGTCTGATTCAACTGGGTAAAGCATTACTCTTTCTGTAATTGCTATTAGAGTTAATACGTAATAGTAGAACTGTTACAAATTACTGCTGTTTGAGTTGTCGGTCAAGACAGGATTTAATAAGAAACAAGAGTGGCTGCTTGGCTAGATTACCATCATCCACTCTAAAGAAGTAGACATGTTGGAGAAAAGACATGTTTCTAACTAGTTTGTCATGTGGCTTTTCAGCCGGGTTGATGAGTTTCTGTGTGCCTTGTCTGTGGGCTGTGGCGTAAGATTCTTGAAGGCAGCTGAGGTCAGAGCAGTTATGAGTGTGAAAAATACCAAGAAGGAAAGAGTTTATTTTGAGTGCCCTGCAGCCATGGCCTCATCCAGCTTGGGATCTCCATGTCTGTGTTCCCTATCAAAAGAGATTCAACCAGTTTTTGAAGCATGTTAATTAAAAGCACCTATAAAGTACATTCGGCTCACAGGCTGGGATGGCTGCCTTTGGCAGCCTGAACAATATCATCTCAGCACTGCCTGCTGATTCCTTGGTCATTTATTTCCTTTCTCATTCACAGCCCTGCCCCATTAAAGAGGAAAATTGTGGTTGAACTTTATAAATGGCTAAATGCACTATTAATCTTTCCCTCTATTTGGTCTCTGCCAGGCAGCAGATGTAACTTGGAAATTTCCTCCATACTGAATATGTTAGCAGGCATTTAACAGAACACTGCAATAAGGAATATCATTAGTTTGCAGTAGCCAGAGCTAAAAGCTTAATTCTTCTTGTAACATGCTTACAGTTTTCTTCTGTTTGAAAGATCTCTTTAGTGTCTTTTTTAGATGATTCTCAGTCAGGGCCACAAACAGATTACCCAGCCCAACAATGAGTTATGCAGTTCCTCTTTCAGCTTTTTTCTCCCCCAGAATGAACTGTGTTAGCTTCTGTTTTGTTTTATTAGGACAAAACTGGTTTCATTCTCGAGGTGTAATGTTCTAATAAAGGATTGCATAAGTTGTGATTCCTTTATAACACTTGAATGATTATTCATGGAAAATTATGCAAAGGAAAAAAAGCAGTGAGATCCGTTGGGATATTAAAGCTAGTCAACTTTTCCAAATGTTTCTGCCACAGCTTTCTAAACAGCACTCGTCAGCTTCTGCGGCGCTTCTCTCAAACTTCCCAGTATAAGCAGCTTGTAATCATGTTTTAATACCTTTTATACATTATTTTTGTTCATGTGTCGGCGTTGTCTTGACAGTCACGAGGAGGAATAATGAAAACCAAGCTTGCTTCCCTTTACGCCAAGCGATTGGAAAATTATGTGAGGTGCCACTTGTTCCACTGGGGGGTTGTAAGGACGTTAACAGTAATGGTATGCACTAGAATGGACAGGGTGGAGGAGTATGAAACAGGAGGGGCATTTGGTAGCAGCTGACATTGCTTAGTGGGGATAAGGAGCCAACATGACTTGATCTCAAATGTATTTATTTATTTAAAGCATTTGTCTCCCCCACCCCACCCCCATTGCTTGGACAAAAAAAAGCTCCCAGAAGCTGCTTCCCTATGAAAATAAAAGCAAGGCAGTCCCTGCCCATCAACATAACAGTCTCAAACACATGATTCAAAAAAAAAAGGAAAAGGCATGCAAAGAGCAGAGGAAGAACAAGCAAACTCAAGCACCATTTTAGCTTAAAATGAAATGGTTCTTCTTATCATAATTACCTTGAATGGCAACAGTTTCAGGAACAGCCCATGGACGTTGGTCTTATAACACAGATCTGCTTCCTATTTCCTTTTACCACAGCCTGAGAGAACATATTTAGCAGATGAAACTTCGTAATCTAGTCTACTCCAAAGAGAAGCTACTTCTAGAGATGTGTGCCAATGCAGAGATTACACAATACACTCTTTAAGTTTTATTTCTCAGATGAGAAGCATCCTGCTGTGGTTGAGCAACAGATTTTGTAGTCCACAACAAGATAAATTTCTCAAAAGGACTGGGGGGGGGGGGGAAGGCGAAGGGAAACATTTTATTTACAAGACCAATGTAAATGTTTCAGTGTGATGACAAGCCCAGCAACACATACCGTCCAACCTCTCATATAACAGAAAGGAGCCGGCTATACTCTTAGGGTGCAGCTACATTGTTGAAATGCATCCGGAACAGTTCAGACTGCAGAATGCCCTGCCACCCAGAACCCATGATCCTGACATCCAATACTTGACAAACCCCACAGATACAATTTACTCCAACACAGACAAGCACCCTGCCAAAATGGTTTTAAAAAAATCACAATCAGAATTAATTCAAAATAAACAATCCCCTTGTGGGTGTTTTTAAAAACTCCGTTGAAAAGGGAGCCACGTGGTCAATACAAAATACAAATGCAAGAGTAGGTGATAACTTTATAGACCACTAAAAAAAAATATATCATCATACAATCTGAGCTTTCGTGGATCAGGACCATCCACTTTGTCAGGTGTGTACCAGAGTGAAGAATTTAGAGTCCAAAAGTTCATGGAAAGATGTTTATTTTCCAGGAAAGTTACTCTTAGATGTAAAGTCCAAAAATTCTTGGCAAGATGAATTTCACCGGGTACATCTTTGTTAGATGTATGTAATAGGAAAGATGCAGGCTGCATTAGGGCTGTTATTTAAAACTACAGCTGAGACTGTGGATTGGAAATCACATCCCAGTTCTTCAGACAAAGAGGCACAGGCTGTGTATACACACACACCCCTCCCCATTTGGCCTTTCTTTGAAATTGACACACTTATTTGTACGTCATGTAGGCGGATATTTTAAAATCAATTTCAAGTATGCTAAACCTGATGCAAAACCAGGAGTATTATGATGTGCAGCTTAGACCTAAATTTACTAAGAGTCATCACTGAGTTTCATTTGGATTAACCAGCATCTGATCTTTTCTGAAAACTTCAGGAAGTTGATTCAGGTGTCCGTGGAAGCTCCGCTTACACGCTGTGTTGATCTGAGCAGGAGCATCCCTGCCAAAACTAGTAATAATCCAATAAAGGAGCAGAAGCATGTAGACTTGCTCCTTGACCATCCCAGCGGTCATTGTGGGCTGAGCTTGTTGGGGGTGGTTTTTTCTTTCAGGCGCCTCCTCTGCCTCCTGTCATTAATTAGACGAAGATTTAGAAAGAGTTGTTTTCATTGCTGTATCACACATCTCTCCCCCCAAGGAAAAAAGAAAAGAGAGAAAACAAAGAGCCATAATCATTTTGCAGAAGTATCTCTAGTGCCTTCCAGTTGCCAAAGTCATCAGCGGTTGCAAGTGGAAGTTGAGGCTGTTCTCAGTGCCTCTGTGTATTAGAGGCAGAGGAGCTCCATGGCCTTTAAGGTAGAACTGTCTATAAATACTTACCACGGCTATAGTTGAGTTGTGTTTTCACTACAATGGGCATTTGTGACGTTTTCCTTTTGTATAGTCTAAACTGCATGCAAATAATCTTCATTACTTTGTAGAAAACTTGCATCTTAAATGTTCTGGAGTGTGCAGCACTTCATGCTGGACCAGACTCATAAAGTAGCTTTAGATCACAATAGTTTTTGGAAGTCTCCTGCAGTCTCTCGTTTCTGCATATGTACAGGGCATATTATAAAAAAAGACTTTGTCAGACATTTCTTGTTAGCCTTGGGGAAGAGCAAAACCAGAATAATGTTGTACTCCATCTCTGCATTCAGCAGAGGAAAAGCTTTCCTTTGTTCTTGGCGTATTATTCTGAGGAATAACAATAGAAACTAAGTTTTGTATTTACAAATAACCACATTCCCATCATTCATCGCTCATTTTTTTGATAAATTTTCCTTTCCTCAGGCCCCCCCCCCCCCCCAATAGTACAGCTTTGGTGTGAATTCACACTCACTTCACAGAATAGATGAGGGGAAATGTAGTGTCCCTAAAGCATCATCACTACATCTAAGACTGAAGCCATGATCAAACCTTCTTAGGAGGTTAAATGTCCCAGCTGACAAGTCAAAATTTAAACCGATTGTGGGTGATGATCATCATGGCAAGATTGAAATAGAGCCTCCAAGGGTTTCTACTGCAGAAGGATCTTGGTTTCCTCGTGGCTGACTCACTCTGTGCACGAGGCTAGGGGAAAACACAGGACCAACTGCACGTTGAGAGAAAGTTGTTAGTTTTCAAAATTCCACGAAGAAGAAAAAACTCTTAAGAAAGAGCTTCTCTTGTAGCAACCACCAATGTGTGGTTCTGGTTAAAGCCCTGAACAAGAAATGAGAAGAGCTGCATTTTTTGGAAATGTGCTTGACCTTTTAATATAAGGCTTTCAAAGTAACGACATAATGCCAACGTGACTCACCCTGTTAGAGTGTGAATTGTCAAACGCTATTGGTAGAGCAGGGCAGGAACACCAGGAGCCTCCTCCTTCAGTCACATGGATTTGTGTGTGAATGAAAGAGAACACACATCACTTTCTTACCAGTGAGAGTGCCATGTGAGACATCTCAGAGGTTATATCCCCTTTTACCTCTAGATCCAGAAGCCAGTTTCGCATCTTCCATTCCAAGCGCCTGCCCTTCTTCGGTTTCCATGTTAGTCAGGTCCTGCACATAAAGGGTTTGCCTTATTTTGCCTTCACTTGAGAACACAGATAGCAAAAGCTGAAGTTGTGATCCCTGGGGTCAAGAAAAGTAGCAATACAAATATGTTTCTGCTAGAAGTCTACACCTTTCTTTCTGTGTTGTTATAACTCCCTGGTGAAGACTGGGCATAGGATAAAGGCCCCACATCGGTTATAATGTAATCTTTCACGACTTGCCAGCCAACTCCATTTGGTAGATACTTAGATCTGGGCTGAAAGAGTTGCTGCTCCTTTTCTTACTAAAGCTGCGTTGAAATTAATAGTTATGAAACACCCTTGCACATCTCAGGGCAGCTGGAATGGTTTCATTGGCACTTTCCTGTCTGCTCTCTGTTTTCAGCCAATGTTCTGATGTTAATTTTAGACGGGGATGCCCACAGATGTGTTCTAACCATTTCCAAGGTAGAGACAGCTGTCTATGACATTAAGAAATTCAGACAGAGCAAATATTTAAATAATAAAGAAACAAACCCAAAATTTGTTATAGATTTGCTAATTACAGATGTGTTGATTCACTGTGTATACAGTTTCTGGGAAGGCTTAGCATGCATTCACTTAGCAGCACAGGTATAAGTGATCATGATATTTAATGAATTACCTTTGTTTAGGTTTCATCCTCCTCATCCAGCCACCCCTTTTTTATACGGAAGTGCTTTCTCTACTGGATACACAGAATGTTTCCCTTCAGAGTGACCAAGGAAACTTGGTTGTGCATTGGAGGTTAGGTAGCTTTTCATATCCTAAAACCCATTTAGCAAACAACCCTCTTGTATCGTTGTTGTTTTTTTTAGCATTAAGGCTCAAGTGCCAATGTGATATGGGAGCTCTTTCCATTCCTTGGACAGTACTGCCCATTTGTCAGGAGGAGCTATTGCCTCAACTGAGATAATCTTGCTTTCGTCTGGTAGAAACTCCCAAGCCACCAACAGCTAATCCTGTTTCAATTTCTGTGTGTCTGTGTCTCTGTCTCACTCTCTTACACACACGCACACATATACGGAACTGGTGTCATTCAGTCTAAGGAGAGCACTGAATAACTTGCTCATGCTATTCATTTTTTGTTGCCTAGCGTGTGTACTGGCTAAAAAATGTGTAGGCTGTTGGCACCAAGACCTTCTCAACACTCCAGAGTTGACATCTGTCTGGCTCCAATTTACACGAAACATTCTTATATTTGCCTTAGATACTCATGCTACGAGTCAATATGTACGAACTGTTTACAGGCAAAGAGAGCTGCAAATCAAACTCAAAGCATATGTCAGACATTGATGATTACACCCAACGTATTCTTCTGGCTCTCCACGACTGGCAAGTCACTGTCATTACACAGCCAGGATTCTTTTGTGTGTGTGCTCGTGAGGCTTTGTCATCCAGACAATGTTCAAGAATAGTTTTTGAAACCAACTGCTATTTTGATTTAATTGAATAGATTCATAATAGGAATGGATGGTGTAATTCCAGTAGGCAGGAAGTAGTGTTCAAGAAGGCACCTGCTGTTTATGATTATGGACACTCCTCCTGAAGCAGATGTTGCCTTATTCTTCTTCTGCGTAATGTCCATCTGTCTCTCTAGGGTTATGCAGCTCTTCCAGGAACAGAGCACCTGCCTCCTGGCAATGTCTTTCCTCAGCCTTAGTTTAGCATTAATTGGTGTCTATTTTATAGGTCCATCAGAAGTGTCAGCAGCTGTGAGGTTCAACAGGAGACCAACCTGTCCTGATGCCTCCGTGGCAGCCAGCCTGCCAACTCCTCCTGTACCTCGACACAGGAAGAGTCACAGCCTGGGAAACAAGTGGGTGTTCCAATCTGCATCAGACCTTACAATTTATTTAGGCATCATTAAGTTGTAATCTGGCAGTTGATAACTCGTTGAAATAGCAACATCCTTCTCAGTCCTACCGCCGCCCACTTTTCCGAGTCTCATAGCACTTCTTGTTTCTAGTAAAATGCCTATTTCAGAACCTCCTTGTCTGATCTTACAGGACTTACACTCCCTGCCTCTTGTCTCCATCCTCTGTGGGTGCTGGAGATTTGGGCATAAATCACCAGAGGAAAGCTCCGTTAGGTTAAGGGCCCACTTAACAGACCAAGTAATTTGTCGTTCTGCCTAATCTGTGCTTGCTGAAATATGTTGGACAGGAAGTTTTGTGAACTGCAACACAGACGTGGGCTTCTGCTTCTCAGATCAGAGTTCTTGTTCTAGTGTTAGAAATGTGGATGGACTAAGGCAGACAGAGCCCATACCGCTTGTCCCTTGCCATCTTACAGAATCAAGAGCTAGTTGTGGCGGTCAAACCAAGCAACACTGGTAGGAGCATAAGAGGAAGGATGTAAATCTCTAAAGTCCCGAATCCCAGCTTCATTATATGGGTGGCTAGAACCCAGTTCTTGTATAGCTCATCAGGTAATCTTGCTCTGAATGAAGGAGCATAAGAAAGGATCCCATTTAGCTACCTTCCACTTGAAGACATGCTGACGTTTACGATCATCATACAATGAGATGATGTCCATGTGGAAAGAAAAACAGGGAATGAATAGATGTTATCAGATTACATAAGAACCTTTTGCCTTTTTTTTTCTTTTCCAATTTTCCAGTATGATGTGTCAGTTCAGTGTAGTTGAAAGTAAAAGCGCAACGTTCCCAACAGAGAAACCGCGCCACCTGCTGGATGACAGTGTGCTAGAATCCCACAGTCCTGTCAGAAACCACACATTAAATTCTGTTTTCACCAATGGTATTTCCATAGGTAAGTATTCAATGGCTCGGATAAAAGGGTCTTGCTGGAGTGTCTGCTTGTCTGTCTCTTGCACTTTGAAGTTCAGAGAGGCACCCAGAAATTTGGAAAAGGCCGATTAATTAACTTGATCAAGTGAGTAGAAAGAAACATATTGTGAAAGTACCTCAGGTGCATTTTTTGCTTTCTTAGACACCTGCATGACACATAATCTCTGCGGCAAATTTACATCAAACGCACTTGCAGATTGTTAGCCTTTTATGAAGAAGTAACTCTAGAGTTTTCTTAGAATGTGGCAGCTGTCTGTATGGGGAGGATTCGGTCACTGTGTGGTTCCGTCAGCACTGGCACAAAATGAAGAGAAACTTGTTGAAAAGCCTCATGGTGTGAGGAGCATCACTTTAGAAAGCAGGTGAATGGAAACCCACTTGGAGAAACAAGTGAGGAGGTAGTCTGGAAAACAGCCAAAAACACAGCTTTGGCTGCAGATAACAGGTGTCACGGTAGGGGAAAAGGTTAGGAAGAACACAGATGTTTTGAGTAGAAAATAAGAATTCCGGGAGACCTGCAGCAGCCAAAAATACAAGATTTTATCATTTAGAGGTTGGTATACAATGGCGTGAACCTCCGTTTGCAAGAAATTGCTTTAATGGATGCATGATGCACTGTGGTTGTCAGTAACCTGAATGTGGGAAACTGTCCTTTATCAGCTACCCTAACTGGTCACACAAAGCTATTCCCTAGCAATGGAAACCAAGCTGAGAAGGGCTTAGCCTTCCAAGATGTAGGTATCATCCTAACTGTGATGGCTGTCACTTTAACTGCACGCCCAAACAAAAGAAAATCTGAACGAACAAGTTTGAGAAAGAAAATGCATTTAAACTGATGTGTTTACAATTTTAAATTCCATTTCAGTAAATTTAGCGAAAAAGGTTTGGTTTTTTTAAAGCCTTGATCTCATAACATATGAGTAGAGGCAAGGCATCAGGTTGGTTTCTCATAGCACTAAACGGTCGCTTGCTTAATATTTCTTGTTCTTTGTTCATGATTTAACGGAAAACCAGTCGTTCCTTTGCTGTCTGTCCTTTCACCTTTGGCTGTTGTGATTATATATCAGCTCAAAAGTGTGATTCTGGTCTGTTGACTGGAATGATACGTATACACAAAGTTGTATGTTAATGAGATGGTATTATAGAGAGACCACTTTTATGTTCTGTGCACCAATGAGAAAAACTGGAGCACACATTTGGTAATATTTCACACATAGAAAACCAGCGTTGGTGAGGACCCCACCTTCTTAGCAGGAACACAGGAGTCATTTCTAGCGTCACTTTTCACACTGGGCTCTTATATCTGGCTTCCATGGTGTGCTCTCTGCATGGACTCTCCTCGCCCGGTTTATCTGCTCTGTTGACATCACTGTGTCCTTTTCTCTTTTAGGAAGCAGTGAAAGCTCAGAATTTAGTGAGGAGCCTTCTTCAGGACTTGAAAGGTGAGTGCCCACTCTGCCAATGCACTGTGACCTTTAGTTGATTGTAACAAAGCCCATTGCTATATTTCAGTGCAGTTTACATGTAAAAACAGTCTTTAGGAGCCAAGTTTCAATTATGTACAGGATAATAATAATAAAAAAAAAACAGTTGCTGCTTTAAGTAATTAATTGGTCTGGTGATGCAGTGATATGAAGAAGAATATGGCCATACAATCAGCCTTTATGAGATACAGGAGTAAGACTGAGTGTAAACCCAGTGTGCCCTTATATACTGGGTGTGTGAGTTTGTGCCTGTGTTCCCTAGACTCTGTGCTTCTTACAGCTGTTCAGAAAGTTGTTTCTTGTCATCAGACGTGCCCAGCAACAAATGTAGATCTTTTAATACCATCGAGCTTTAGAACAAACACTCCTCAATCCATCTTAACCAGGTAGCATGACATCCAGTTCAGTTTTGTCTTTAAGCGAAAATCCACATGCTAACTTTGTTTGCCTACAACACCATCTTTAGAAAGGCACGAACAGATTGGGATTTCAGATGTATCATATTTGGTGCTCTCTGACTCTTCACTCATTTATTTATTCCATATTGCGGTATACTATCTGGGACCTTCCAGGTTCTCTTGACTAGTCTTGAACATCTCTCCAAGCTTTGCCTTGCCTTGTATACTGGAAATGTCATGTACAGAAAAGCATTCTCATTAAGCTGATAAAGTTCTGCTGTGTTGAACAGTTACATTCCTATGAGTATGTTTCTGCCTGTGCTTAATAGACAATATCTAGAGTAGAATGGTGTAATCCGTTGATCAATTCAGACTTTGCACATCTCAGTGCGTATCAGGTCTTGAACTTTGTCATGCAGCCCTCGGGAAAAAGTGTAGTTAAACGATTTACAAATTATTCTAGAAATTATTCAGGAAATAATACTCAGTTCTATTTTAAGAGGACACTTCTGCTGTCTCGTTCTGAACCTCTGAGGTCATGAAAAACCCTCAAGAGTTCACAGCAAAGTCTGTGGTTCTGGTGTCTTGCTAGGCCTTTACTTAATGGTGATTACTTGTATGTAAGTACAATGGCTTGTACTTACAAGGGCTTTCCTTGCCCATTGTTATCTGCTCCCTGCAGAGTTCAGTACAACTTGCAAGCCAGAGTGCTGAAAGTTGCTATCAAAAGGTTCCACCTCACAGACCCTGTAATTCTAGACACACCTTACGTCCATACTCAACAAGACAGCATTGTCAAAGACACCTTACCCTTCCCAACAGAATACTGCCACTTGGCCTTTTAAAAGAACAGGCAAGGCACTGCCGATAGAGGAACATGCCTCCTAACTACTTGAGTTCAGGGTTTTGCTGCAAGCTTTGTTCTGCCCTTGTTACCTTGGCACACATTATTTATGCCAAAACCAAAACCTTGTTGGCTCAGGATATTGCAGTCCAGGATGTATGGTTCTCATCCATGTAACGTTGCAGACTGTGGTGGTGAATACACATGGACTATCACAAATTCTGTGTTCTTCGCTATAAAGCATTTTTTCTTGTAACAATCTTAGAACAGAAAGTTTCCTGCCGACGCTCATAAATTCTAGATTTTTTAATTTTTTAAAAGAGACCACTGACCAAAACCACAGGTGCGTTTAGTGGGGACACAGAAGACGGGAGAAGGCCTCCTCTGACGTTGCGCCCAGGCTCTGGAACTCCCTCCAGGCTGGCCCCATCTTTGCTGTCCATCCACAAGCAGACAAAGATCTTTCTCTTCAGACAGGCATTCCCTTAGTGATTGGTTGTCTACGAGGGGGTTTAAATGGAGAGCGTGCCTTGTTGCTTTAAATGTGGTTTTGGTGTTGATTTTGTTTACCATTTTTAGTGTGGTATTTGTTTGATTCTTTTTAAATATTTGTATATGTACTGTTTTTAGCTTTTAAATATTGTCTTTCAATGATTGAAGCTGCCCTGGGTCCTTTTTAAGGAGAAAAGTGGGACAAAAATATTTTAAACAAACAAAGCAGGTTGCAGTTATGTTAATCCAGGTTAAATGCTACCAGATTCAAGCTGATTTTCTCCTTTCAGAAAGGATGTTATTTTTCATCCACACTGCTCCTTCTCATCTTTCTCCACTTGTCACCCAGGAAGGTGATGGTTTGTGACTGAGGCAGGCAGGCCCCTTAGCTACTCTACAAGGGGCAGCTTACTCTCTGGTTTCTTCTGCCGAGGAGTTCTTAACCTCACCCTGGAAAAAAACTAACAGCATCTTCAGTGTGCAACTGCTTGAAATCAGTTGTAGCCAATTAGTACAGCATGAGAGAATATTCCTCATGGTCAAACTTCAAAGCACTCTGTGTGCTTCCTGAACAGCTATGTATCTCATTCAGCTAATGTAATGTATTTGATTTTATTAAGTATGTTTGAACTAAGCAGTCCCGAGTTTTTATCACAAGTAAATTGGAGGCAGAATCATGTGGGGGATACTCAGGAACAGACTTTTACACTTCAAGCACCACTCTCTGCTGGGCAAAGTATTATGTTAAAGACAGTTCTATCCATTACCTCAATAGTAACATTTTCCCCCAAAAAAGAGAGGTGCCCCGGCTTAGACCTGCTTGTGAGCAACCATATCTGATCTGATCTGGAATTAATTATTTTGATGCCATCTGTGTTTATTCGGTGTTGATGAAAATAAGTCCTCTGTACATAGTTAGGTGCAGTCTCTTCGTCCTTGCTTCTCATGCTCCACAGCTGACCCCTTGACTGCAAATAGGTTCCAAGCATTTCAGTTTGTTCTTCGGCTGTTGCTTTATTTCTCGTGATTTTCCAGGAGGTGCCCGGCGATGCAAAATCCTGCACTGTGGCATTCCTAAAAGCTCTGAAGTTTCCACTGCCGTTCTTCAGAGCGTGTACGCACCTCAGCAATAAAAGGAAGAGAATTGTAGACACTGAGTCAGAAGCCGCTTCACATATTTCCTTTTGTCATTTCTTTTAACTGCCTGATGTGCACCATTTTCTTTTGCTCACTACTGCCTGCTTTGTCCATAGGTTTTAAGGACTAACTCACAAGCAATGAAACAATTCACTAAAGAACACCTGTCCCATCAGACTCAATGTGTAACCCACACCAGCTTGTATGTTTTGTTTTTGTTGAATGTTACCACAATTATATGCATGGTAAGAAAAGAACTCACTTGTAAATTTATAAACAGGGGTCGGTTATACGCCACACTGGGGCCCAACTGGCGGGTACCAATTCGGAATTCTCCCAGAAGTCGGAGCTGTGTCTACAGGTACAATTAGCTGCTGGTGGTGGGTCTCTTTCTCTCTGGACCATGATATGACTTCCTGTTTCCAACCTCTCGTCCTCTGGCTAATTAAGAAAGCTTGTTTCCAGCAGCACTGTAATTTCTTTTCTTCCATCTTCACACTTTCCTTTCATGCTAGTAAGAGCTGCCAACAGTAGGGAGGCTGTTTAGTTTTTCATTCATCTATGCTTCTGCATCACCAGAAGCATGATTTACCCATGTTTTTGTGCCACACTGCATATAAACATGTTTCATATTAGTACTGGCCATTGTTCTTCTTTGTTATGCTGAGAAATGCAGACTAATTGAGGGCACTCCATCCAGCCAGACTTAAAAATTGTAGAAAAAGTCTCACTGATTTCAGTGCGATGATTTTGGCATATGCTTAACTCAACGCCCCGTGGTTATTTATGGCTATTTTAAAGTAATGCACTTCTTTCCGTAAGGATAGGGCCTCGAATCTAATCAGCTCATTTAGCAAGGTATGTATACTTATTTTCTTATTTCCCTTTCTATACCCCGCCCCATTAGTGTTGTCATTCACTGGGCGGTTCACAAGATGTATACTTTCTTAAATAAGAAAGAATAGAAGAAAAACATACCTTTTCATGGCAGTGATGAAACAAATAGTAGCCTTGTTCCCATATTGGACTAAATGTCTATAAAACACAGATATTTATGAGACTTTGGTGGGGAGGTGTAAATAGAGGCAAAGCATCTTGTAGTTATTCTCACGAGTTGGTCTAAGATTACCCAGAAGAAGAGGTTAGTTCTTCACGGCACATCTTCTCATGGCTTCTTCTTCTTTGCCTCCTTATGACTAAACTCTTTTGCTAGGATTACTTTTTTTGGATGCCTTGGGAAAACCCTGAAAAAAATGAAGTGAATCCTCTGGATAAGAAAATACGCTTCATCTTCTCAATGATCTTGATCTCAAACACATATTCCATTTCAATCCTTATTTTGTTCGTATTTCATTCCATTTCTGTGCCCTTTTTAAAGTACACACCACTCAAAATCTTGTTATTTGCATTGGCTAGGATACTAATATTTTTGATAGAACAGAATCAGCGCATTGTTTATTTAATCAAAGTGTAGTTTCCTCCGTCCTGAAGCTGAGAACCATTTTCTGCAGTCTGACTGAGCACTAGGCCCACTTTCTAAAGAGCCCAATACACACTTGGTAGGTTTTGTTGCGCTCCCAACAGACACAAAAGCTGGGGTGCCTGGAGTCATGCAAGAGAGATGGGTGAACATACTTCCTTATACTTTGCTTTTTTCACTCACAGTGACTCCACCAATATCTTTAAGGGGAGATCTTGGAATATCTTCTGTCGTATGAAAAAATACACTTCAAGTCCCTTGTTGCCATTATTTGGGTTAACGTGTTCAAGTGTTCCTTGTAGCTGAAGATGAGGATTCTTGCGGTAATCATGCCATGACAGTTTTAGTAAAGATCTGTTGTCAGGCATTTTTATTTTTAATAATGATCACAGACTACAACACCTATTTAAATAAAAGGAAAAATTAACTCTTGAGGAGCCATGGTTAGAAAAATGTTGGAAGCACAAACCAAGGCCTGAAAAAAGCCAATGCTGATTTTGCACACTTCAATCGTGGGTGTATTTGTCTGTTCTCACCATAGCGTTGGCATTTGTTGTTTCAGCCCAACGGGCGCCTGCAGCTGCACTTCAGGGAGTTCCACTGGAGTTGTTACCATGGAAGGGCCTTTGAAAAGAAAGACATTACTGAAGGAAGGCAGGAAGCCTACAGTAAGTCAGTTTGCGACCATGCTCGTGCTTTTCCCTGCTGTCATCAAAATGTACAGAGATATCTATGGTGACGACACAGTAGTGCCACAGGAAGCAGTCAGCAAATTTTGAGCCAGTGGGAAGAACAATAGGCCATCTCTCCTGTTCACCTTTAATTCAAGGGACTCACAAGTATGTCCCATTCCTAATTACAGCAGTGCACCACTGAGATTGACCTTGCTTTCTTTTTTGACTCATTAATTAGGTGCTGGTTTTTAAAAGCAGGGTAGAGGCAAAGAGAAAAACAGACGCACGCCCAAGGAAAAGCACATCTGGACAATTTTTTTTAAAAGGTTGTGGCACCTTTAAGATTAACTGTTATATTTCAGTGTAAGCTTTTGTATGTCTGAAGAAGGGGATGCAAACCATGAAAGCTCACACTGAAATATAGCAATGTTTAAGGTGCCTTTTTTATTTCCATTTTTTTGTTCTGTTTTTGTCTGGATACACTTGCATGGATGATCATAGCTCAGTCTTCAAAAACACCAAGGATAAGATCCTTATTAATAACTGTATCATTTCACCATGTGTGTCTTTTCATCCTGGTGCAACACCCTGTGCCTACCAAGTTTTCTTTCATTTTCTTTTTTTATACTTTACACAAGGCACAGGATTCTCCCTCCAGTATTGGGTCATCCATGTCGGTAGAAGCAACACTTGATATAAGGAAACCTCAAGAGACCGTCTTCCACTGCAGACTGGGGGCTGGTCTCCACGCCCATTATGGAGCAGACTACGTAGGGCTGCTAGGAGGGTTTAATCTTTGGACTCTGTTGTATAAAATGCAAGCTGCAAAGGGAGGGGGGAAGGGGCTGTGCTATCCAAGAACTTAGGTTCCAGTAGATTTTGCATCTTTTGGCATATGGTCCATTTGTTTAAATTTCAGAGCCATGTTTTCTCCAGAAATCTCCTCCCTATGAATCTGGAAGAGATGTTCTTGATCTCACAGGAGTGGGGCAGTTTCAAGCCAAGGATTCTCGTGTAACAGCTGTTCACTGCTAACAACCCCTTCAAACTCTTCCTGAGGAAGGCAAATAAGACAAAAAGCACAGACACATACAAGAAATCCCTGGGGGAGTTAGAGGATCCTCAGCCATTCAGCTTTCTCTTACATACAAATGCATTTTCTTCTCTGCCTTTCAAATAAAAGGTCATCATGGACTTGCCCTAGAAGTTCAAATAATGGAGGCAGTACATTTGTGTTGACCAATTGAAGAAATTGGCAGGAGGCCTTGTTTTGGGAGTTGAAAGCAGAGCAACGGGTTGGATTTTGGCCAGAACGTGGCCTTGCATCTTACCAGCCTATCTTCAGAGAGTTGGCCATAAACCTCTCCTCTCTTGAGCTTTCCCCACAGTGTTGTGTTTCAGTGCATGTACAAACAGACTTCTATTTCTCTTTCCAGCTTTCCTCATGGACTAGATACTGGGTCACTCTTTCAGGATCTACTCTGATTTATTTTGGAGCAAAGTCATTAAGAGGCACTGAAAGAAAGCATGTAAGCAAATAACGTGATTTACTCTGTAGCTCAACCGCTGGTATGTCCAGTCTTGGGGGATGGCACATGTCAACAGCAGTAGTGCCCTTCCCTGCGTTTGCCCGGAGGAATTATTTTGCTGGGCCCTTTACAAATATATATAAAAAAGACCCCTAGAGTGGCAGCACAACCAAACTTATCATTAGACTTGTTTGTTCTTTTCTCTTCTAGTATAAATCTACTCCAGGGAAAAAAGTTTCCATTGTAGGCTGGATGGTAGCATTACCTGATGATCCTGAACACCCAGATATTTTTCAGCTAAATAACCCAGATAAAGGTAGGCATTTTAAAAATCCATTTCTTTCTGAACTCTGTGCTGGGAAATACTGCATTTGTCTTATTTTTGTTATAACAGAAAGTCTTACAGCATAAGCTTTGGGGGAATGGGGTCCATTCTGTCAGATGGAAGAAGTTGGTAGGTATATCTACACAAGGCAACAAGAACATGGGCTGTTTTTAATAATTTGCCTTCAAAAAAAGGTAAATTGGAAAATGACACCATGGTGCAAGCATCCATGAAGATCTACTGGACTCTGCTTCGCAAGAAGAGAGCGGGTCTTTTCCCCTTTCACTGAGTATATGTCAGATTTTTTACACAATATCCTCCTGAATGCTCTGCCACTATCTTGCTGCCTCTTCAACCCAGCGATATAGAACCGTCATGCTGAATGTTTCAGGTGCCTCTTAAGCACCAGCCCCATAAGGCTGAGCCAAGGAGAAGGCGGCTGGCTAAACTCTAAAGGTTAGATAGGTTTTTTCTTTCTTTGTTATTAGTGCCGCACTTCTTTTGAACGCTGTGCTCTGATGATGTCGGTCTAACAGTCTTCCAGCACTCATCTGTAATTCCCAAGGCTCATCCTATGGCCAAATAAAACTTTAGCTTCTTAAAATTGGCCTTTTTGTTCCTTGCTGTTATTTTATTATTCTGTTTTGCAGGCAATGTTTACAAGTTTCAGACTGGTTCAAGATTTCATGCAATACTGTGGCACAAACATTTGGATGACGCCTGCAGAAGCAACCGGCCTCAGGTAAGATCTTTGTATTCGGTTCCAATGGGAATGTAAAACCCTTTTACTAACTGCAGTAGATTCAGTGCAAACCTAGCTGGCAGAATTTGACTGGGTGTATGACTGAGTCTAGATTTTGAAAATTTCCTCAAGTTTGTGGTGTTTGCAAACTGCTGTGTATGTCAAATTGAGCATGTTGAATTAACTGCTGCTTGCATGTTGAATGAATAAAAAGACCTGGATTTTCAACCTTTCTGGCCTTTGCCAGACTAAGGAATCAGGTCAGTTTCTAAGTTAAACAAAGATAAGGAAAACAGTGAGCTTAATTTTTTTTGTTATGGCACATCCAATCTGTATCTGCTTAGCCACACTGCTAGTGCAACCACCCATGCTGCTAAAGTGCCTGGTCCTTCAGAATATAAGTCCCTTTCACACATACACACTGCAGACTGTGCAGCTCAAGCCCATATTGGGCTTGTGAGAGAAAGTGTGTGAAAACATAACAATGAAACACAGGAAGGAATGTGGCAAACAGTAGCTGCTCTCACATCAGCAAATGTGGGGCTTTATGTGATTTTTGCAGACCTAGCAAACGCAAGATTATATCTCTGGATTTCCTGGCAACTCAAGTAGAATCATTCATTATTGCTGATGTTTTTTTTTCCTTTTCTTTGCTAGGTACCTGCAAACCTTATGTCATTCGAGTAACATGCTCCAGTATGTGGTGTAACTTCAAGTGCCAAACTGCAGATGGGAAATGGATCCCACAGGAGAGTGGAGGAAGGAGACTCCAGAGTGAGCCAGCTGTCCATAACAGCAACTTCAGCACTTTTCTACATAACTTGAAAGTAATTATGACACAGCTTCTAAAAGCAGAACGTGAATGTTGTCCTTAGGACAGGATCTAACCCAGTGCACTGATGAGAAAGATGATTTAGACTGGTTGAAGAAACAACCTGCTTGCCGCAGGATCCTTGAGACCTTGACTTTAGCTTTGTGGTCACAGACTGCTGTGGATTTCTGTTCTGCCACAAACTGTGCATCACATCTTCTGCAGATTCTTTTTTCTTTCCCCCCGTTTTTTTTTTAAACTGCTCTTTTTATTGTTGAGCTGCTGTATGTGACTGAAGAACATTTAGCCCATGTTGGGTTTTCAATTATTTCTAATGCACAAAACGATTGACAGTGTTAACTTGCTGCAAAGGTGTCAATTAGAATAGGACATTGTGGAACAACATTTTTATAACCTGAAGTGCACTGAGTTGCTTGGCAATGTGGCTGCCTCAGATTTTATATCAAACCTAGGGACAAAACTGATGTTCGTACTTGAGCTATTTAGGAAATGTGTATTTTGGCACAAGATAAACCACTTGTTAATTTAGTGTTTGTTTCTTGTAATTGGCTGTGCTATTTTCTGTTTAATTATCTAGAAGTGCCCAGGCAAACGAAGGGTCTGTAGCTGCTGAAATTCACTTGGTGTTATAAGGCTCCTCCTGGGTTCCTTCATCCCACAAGAAATATCTGCCTTAAATTATTTTGTTTGTTGTTCTTTTAACTGTGGGTGCTGTTCATCAAAAGCATCTTGCTGTGTGCAAGTGTCCCTGGCCCTCCGAGCTGCTTTTGGGCCTTCCGGCTCACAGAGCATCCGCTTGAGCAGAAGAGGTTGAAGGAGAGCTTTCCTGCTGAGGGGAGAGGAAGTTGGCCACTTTCTTAAGCCCTTCCCAGGCTCTTTTACTTGAACAGGAATTCAGTAAGCAAGAAACAAACAACTGAATCACCTTCCTTTTTCATCATCTCCCTGTATCTGAACCTTGGCCCTTGAGCAAGCGAGCGTGCACCCACTGCCTGTAAGCCAGAGAGCAGCTGAACCATCCTTTCAATGCAGGCAGGAAGCTACCAATTACCAGTGATGGAAAAAGCCTCACATTTGAAGGGATGCTATGAGAAGCATATGCTGCCTACTGATCAGAATGGCTCTTAAGGATGGTCTTTGAAACATATTTATGTTTTCATTTTTTTCTTCTTCAATGTAAAATGTCTTGATGGCTGCTGATGATAATATATGGAGGTCGATCAACTGCCATGTTGTATGCCGGTGTCATAGTTCTGATGGTGAAACCAGCTTGTGGAGATGCCTGTGCTTGCATTCTGTCAGGCCAGTGTTTCCCCAATGGTCTTTCTGCTCTACCAGATTGGTCATACCTCAGCTGTGAACATCATAACAGTGAAGTGGCGAGAATGGAACAGGAAAAAAAGACTCCCCGATGGGTCGACGAAGCAGGTTTTCCGTTCAACCATCACTATCTGATAATGCGTTAGAGTGTGATTTCAAATAGCTCTCTTCTGCAGAGAGATGCTTGCAATTTACACATTAAGGTTTGTCCTTGAGTATGACTGTCATCTTTGGATTCACCATCAAAAGTCAGAGAGACTTTGTAAAGCACTCACAACATCCCAACCTTCCTTAGAAAACAGGAAAATAACCATATGTGGCCTCGCACTTACCAGTTGATGCTGAAAACCCAATACCGTCCCCTTTTGAACTAGGAAAGTAACATTGGGTCGCTATCTGTCCCCTGCTTTGGCATATCTTGGATTTTAAACAGAGCAATACAGAACATTATGTAGAACACTATGATTCCTTTTACCATTGTATTAAATCAAAGCCTCTCCTCTGTTGGCACCAGTTTATCCTGTTCAGGCTGTAAGGATGCCAGAAAGGCAAGGAGCGCCTGCCTACCTGAGAAATGGTTAAAAGAAAGAGAGAGAGAGAGAGAAGACTAGGCCTTCTTATGCTGCCAAAGACCTATTGCCACACAAAGGGAATTGTGATGTAATGACTGAGTGATTGTCAAAAACACAATGCGGTGGACGTTAACTGGTGTTCTGATGGTGGAAGAGAACAATCTGTAGAGTAATTTAAGCCCTTAGTTACTTAGAGATCATAACAAGCAGTGGCTAGAGCACAAAGTTCCAGGCCCTCTACCCAAAAGTATTTTGGATAAAATAAATGTAAACTACCTGCAGTGAGTTTTAAGACATGGGGATTCATCTTGTTACCTATGTTTTCATCATTAACAAGATCCATACTGGTATATTTTAGAAAGGCTCTGCATAAAGGGCGAACTGAAATTATTGCGGCAACAGTCATAGGCCTGGATGGTTGAAGCCAAAAGGATGGTTCGATCGTCGTTTAATGTCTGGGACTGCAGAAGCAGCTACCAACCGTAAACAGCAGAAATACCAATGAGGATGCAAGTCCTATAGAGTCCCACAGGACTTCCTCCTGAGTAACCTTAACTAATATTTCAGCTGTCACACACTTTCAGAACAAGTGCTTGTGAAAAAAAAGAAAATCCCTATTTTACATTTAATTTTGCTTCACAGAGAAACAAGGAAAGGATATCTAGAGCTTAAAAAGCAGTTACTGTGTCTCAAGAAAAACATGCCTCCCAAACTCACCAGCCCTCCATTGATTTACATCAGTCTCCTCGACCAAAAGAAAAAATTGGACTAGAAATCAGCAGGGGCCTTGATATGACATTATATGAATGAAAAGAATACTTGTCATGGTAACACCCAAGTGGAGAGGATTTCTCCTTGTGTAATGAATGGAATTTGCATGCATCTGCAGAGGGAAGGAAATGTCTCTTGAAATTAAGCTACTTGAACGTCCCTCTGCAAATCTGCATATGGAATGTTCTGGGTGCTGTTGATTTTTTTAAAGAACTGGTGAAGCAACTAGCTGACTGTGAATTTGTTGTACAGACAGTATTGCATCCAATGGACATGGAAGATTTGTATAATAATAGCTTGTGTGAAAATGAAATAACATGGTGCAGTACTTCAGCAATACAGGCAGCTTTGCTGCACAGTGTTTTTGAGAAGATGAAATAAATGATATAACAGTATATGAAAATTGTTACTAGCATAATCCACGGTTCAATGGTTCTTGTCCTATAAAGCATGAAGGTCTACTTAGCTACTGATTTCTTTAAGTGCACCTTTTACAATGAATTAAATAATAAAGCAATGCATATCGGTACTACGTAAAATATCATCTATGTCAGAGGGTACCCCAATTTGGCAACCTGATCCAGGGCTCCCACCCACGGAGCTGGTGTACTCACAAGCAGCTCGGGTGATTTTCTGGTAGCCACAGGCCCAAGACATTGGCCCCGTTTGCCAGCTTCCTCCTATGAAATTTATCGGGGCACAGGTATGAGAGGATCACCCTATAGTGCACACCTGCAATCTTGCACCAGGGAGAGATCCTTGGATCAGGGTGCTCGTCTGCTGTGAGAAGTGCACAAAGCTAGATTTTTTTGTTTCACATTTTATACAAAGGGTTCCTGTCAAGTTATTTTCAGGATCACCATTACCTGTAGCTACATTGAGGCAATATTATTTATTATTAATTTATTAGCGTGTGTGTAATTCAAAAGTAAACTTAGTGCCAAAATGCATGTTCTTCCAATTAGAACTCAGTCAAGGCATAGAGAATAGTATTCAATTATCGACCCATCTGTCACATTGTGATGTAAACCAGTTTCTATATTTCAATTTGTTTCTTGTGAGAACTGTTGCACTATTTTATTTTACTTTTACTTTTTAGCTGTATTCCAGCAGCCCACTGCATGCCATTTGTGTAAGGCCTCTTTCTAAAAATTCTTGTGAATTGTCTCACTCATTATAACCACTAAAATTTTGACCCTTGTGTGGGAGTCTTTTAGGTTTTTTGGCAAAGTATTTTGTTACCTCAGTCTTCTATCAGGTTGCTGTATTTTTCAGCTTGTTACATTGATAATAACTGTTTCACTAATTAAAAAAACCTTTAATGTAAAAATAGTATCAGTTTCTTTCTCTGATACGTTTTTGGAACGGGGGGGAACAACAGAATCATCTTCTAAACTTCTACCCAGTGCTGTGGAACCACCGTTCAGTCCTAGACCCGCTTGCTTTCAGAGGTTCAATCCAGCAAGTTCCTGGCCCAGCTATTCCTTATCTTTGCCGTTACTGCCCTCCTCTAAGCATAGAAACATTTGACAATGGAGCAAGCAGAACGAACAGTGTTATCTCCCCTGGAACTCTGCCCCCTCAGTCGCCCAAGCCCCTAGACAGAGGGAAAACAGATGGACGGCTGTGGTAGAGACAAAAGTGGACCTTGGACCCATTTGGCAAGTCCATCTTTTTTTCCCCCCAAGAATGCTCCACATTTGAAATCTGTTCAAAATTATTAAGAGTGCAAAGCTTCTGCATTCAAAAATAATCTAGTCCTTCTGAATGTGAATTGTATGTTTGAAATTGTATAGAAAGTACAGTACCGACAAAAGCCTGCCAAGTCCCAGGAATGGTGTTCTTTTTTCCGAGGGTCTGAGGAAGTGAAGGAATTCCTTAAAGATCTGACCAGGCTGGAAGGAGAAAACATTAAAGTGATCAAACAAAAGCTTCTGAGAACGCTAAAGCAGAGTGAGCAAACAAGCCACATGCTTACAGAATGTAAATACAGTAGGATCCCCTATCTGCGGGATCAGTATCCGCTGGTTCACTTTTCTGTGCATAAGACACTCCCATGTATAAGACACACACACCCTCACTTTTCTAACCCAAAATTAAGAAATCTTAACTTAGCTTTGAGTATTCAGCCTCTGGGCTCAGAACGCTCAGACATTATGAATCCCTGTTGCATCTGAGCACAGCCTACAGGCTCCTTCCAGTTGGTTTGTTCAGCATCAGCTGACATCAGTTACATAAGGCTCGTGATTGGAGGAAGCTAAGTCTCCTGACTGTAGGAAGCTAAGTTTCCTGATTGAAGGCAACCTGTTTGCAGAGGCAAGGTATAGGCCGTTTTGTTCTCTCCTCAGCTTACTTCCGTGTATAAGATGACTCTCAATTTTTAGTCTAAAGATTTTAGACAAAAGTATCATCTTATACACTGAATAATACGGTATCTGCTGCCTGAAAATACTAAATAAAAAACCCCAGAAATACATATTTATATGTATTTCCAGGGCGTATTTACCAGAACTGGCCACTAGAGAGAGCCACAGACCATGCAATGTACAGTGTGGCATACTTTCCCCTATCTGGGAAGCATCGGGGGGGGGGGGGGGGGCTTGGATCTGATCCCTGCAGATATCGTGGTTCTATTGTATATCAGAGGACAGAAGGTCACTGACATCTCCTCTAGTACTCTCTGGGATGGGAAGATTAGGGCAAATCATTCTAACAGATTCCTATCTCTGCAGTTTAGAAGAGGCTGAAGCACTAGGGAGATGATGTTGTACATGCATTCCATCTAACTGTGAAAGATAAGGACCACGTCTCTCAGGTCAGAAAGTCTGATGCCTGAGCACCTCCGTTAGAGTCCTATAGACCAGTGGTCCCTAACCTGTCCCAAACCGTGGACCGGTTGGGGGGGGACGGGTGTCTGTGTGTGGGTGGTGGGGCACCCCCGCGCTCATGGGTGGGCGGGGCGCACTTGTGGGTGGGCAGGGCACCCATGCTCGCATGAGCAGGTGGGCGGGGCACCCGTGCGTGCATGTGGGCGGGCCGTGGGGGGGGGAGTGCATGCAGGGGGGAGATCTGTCTCCATGGCCCGGTCCTGCCAAGGCCACGGCCTGGTACCAGGCCGCGGACCGGGAGTTGGGAACCCCTGCCATAGACCTTTAGGAAGAATCGGAAGCCTGGGTTATTACAGCTGGCATTTGTCCCCTTGAGGGTTAATAGAATGAAACCTGATAAGCATTTCCGGTCATAACCAAATTCATCTATGGAGGTAATCATTGCATCACTATTGCAATGATTCCAAGCAACATCAGCTTGTCTATTTCTCCATGCTTTATTCATTTACATTGCTTCTGTATTCCATGTGCACAAAATAAAATCCAAAAAGTAACCATTCAAAATGGATTGAAACCATTCTTACAGTCCAAACTCCAGGAGCATAAAAGGTGCAATAAAAGTATTAATAAAGAATGTTTTAATTACAATCTAATAATGCAGGAGCTTATGGCCTGAAAAGGCACAATCAAAAGCAGAGACTATATCTCTAAAATATCAAAGCTCTTAAAAGTAATACTACATGAAAACAATTACCTTTCTAAGCCTTTAAGCATATTATTACAAGGATGCACGCCAGCCATGTGCCAGTTTGCCCCGATGGAGGGAAACCCCTGATCTTTGTGTTGCCAGCTTCTGGAAATAATACCTGCTACTACTGCACTGCTATGTGCCTGCTGCCCTTTCATGTCGGGCACCCAGTATGTGTGGTGTTGGTGTCTGGTGTGTGTGTGGCATAATATGTTGTGTATATATGTCTCTTGTCTTCCTATATTTATATTTCTCTCAGTTGTTTACATTTCTCTTCAATAATAAACAACTGGTTTTTGTCCGTGTAGTAAATTGCTGGTCTCTATAAATGGTCAGAAAACTTTCAATTGACATTTTAATTGCTTTTTATTAAAGAGGCAAACCCATAAGGGAGCAAATCTCTGGTCTATAGTTTGTGTTGGTCCCTTGTACCTGCTGTAACGGCTAACCAATCCCACAGTAATTTACTTGGGTACTGTTTAATTCGGTCAAGTACCAGTTTGCTCTTTCCTCATTTAAGGAGGAACATATTTCTTTCTTATCATTTCTTTACACCCTCACTAAAGTATTGGGTAATTATGAAAGAGGTTCTTTGAAAGGCAAAGCTATTTTGCATTGGCCTTGTTTTCAGTCTTGGCTGGATTGTTTCAAGGTGAGATTTTAGTATACAGCTGTTCAAATCTCATTTTTAAAGCACAATGTATGTTCAGGATTGCACCTGTTACAATCCCCTTTATTATTTTAGTACTCTTTGCACACAAAGTCTTGACGTGTCAGGAAAAAAAACGTGGCAACCCTATTTCACTGCAAGAAATGAGCGAACCTAAATGCTTGGAAGTACATTATAAGTCCCACGTTATCTGTAGCCGTGTGTGTGTGTGATGTTACATCATTGAAACAATGCAATGAGTGAGAATGAGGTTATTTCATTGTTATAAAAAATAACATTTACTGGGTGAAATCCTGTTGCTTAATATAGCAAGTCGCAGCTAGCAACTTATTAATCTTAAAATAGTATTTTTATTTTAAAAAAATTATAATTAAAATGAGTAATACAGTAAGGTGCTTTTATAACACTGCAAGAACTTACAACAAAGAATTATTATTTTTTAAATGCTGTAATGAGTAATAGGAACAAACTATTTTTGACAATGGTAAGTATCTTTCCAAACACTAGGGAGTGCATAGGAATTCAAATCCAGGCTTTTAAGAATAAAAGCTCTAAGCCTTTATAGATCTATTAGATTGTGGGAACTCTGGGTTTTAAAAAAGGGCTAGAACAGGAAGTCTTCTAAATAATTAATGTGAGAAATTTATAATGCAGAACTCTTACTGCATAGCTTTCATGCTTCTCCACTGGTCTGCATGCAAGTCAGTTGATTTTCTCCCAATGTTTCTTGAACAATCTTTTGCGCGTCAACATTGGAGGAGAAGCTTTATTCTTTGCATCAGGTCTTAAGATCTTTTCCGATTCCAGTGCAAGAAAGAGAGGGAGAGAAGCCAAAAGATCATACGCAATAACAACAAGCAAGTAATGATAGCCACTCCTTTAAAGCTCACCGATAAAGCTGTAGCTTTCAGTCTAGTCTGTGTGTTTTTCACTTGTTTATCTTTAGCTGCTGGGACATACTGAGCTACCTTGTGGTCTACTTATTTTCTGCTTCCTCCACCAACGTCACTCGTTTCCTGCATGATACACAGGCAACTCGGACAATAGAGATGTTCACATTTCCCGACCGGTGCGAGCTTTGGCTGGTATTAGCTGGTTTTGTACCACCACAGAACTTCAGTGAAATTCTCTTTTCATCAGTCTCTCTGAGGAATAGAAGCACTTCTCATGTGAGTACATGGATGTTGCAATTATTTCAGTTGTAATTCTGAGTTTAATTCCAGTTTTAGTATTTTGAAAGACAGTCACTTGTTAGCTCTATGAACTCAAGAACAGAAACGATCTCTTGCAGTTCAAAATCAACTTTTGGAGTAACTTTGTCATTCTATACCCCAACTGAAACAACATATTTTTCTCTTCTGTTTCCTATCCTTTGTTGCACTCTCTCTCTCTCTCTTTAGATCATGAGTTCACCATGCCGGGACCTGCATTTTGCTTAAATGACTCTGCAAAATACCGATTAACTGTTTGTGCCACATAATAAACATAATTAAAAGCACAGCCCTTTAGACATATTTTAAACTGCCCAAAGCCATTACAAGAACACTTCTGCAGGCCTCTTAATATAGTTTGCCCCCCAAATACAGTCATCCTGAGCTATTTCACCGATTGTTTAAGGCCCTGCACATGTGAGCTGATTACAGTCAGGGGGCACTCATGTTAGAATTAACACTGCCTTTGCTTTGTAGCTGCAGAAATATTCTTCTAGCAGATAAGGATGTTAAAGTAACATGGCTGGCATTTCTAGAGAGCAAAGTATTCTCCAGCTCAGATTAAATTCTAATCAAAAGAAGCCATGGCAGAGGATGATGCAATGTAAACACGGCAATTTAACACCTGCTTTGCCTCTTTAGCGATATCCAGTAAAGCGAATGTGACAAAAACGGCTCACTAGTGAGTGTATCATTTAACAAAAAGAATAAGAATAAGAAATGCATCTCTTGCTTAAAAAGCCAAAAGAGGGCACAGCATTTGAGCGTGCTAATGTATACCTATATATAATGTATACATACGTATTGGAAATGAGTGCTGTCACAGAAAGAGAAACACACTGTTTCTCACCACAGTCATGATGCGTGTGACTGATTCACAGTCTGCTGTTTGCATGCTGAATGCAACATCAAACCTCTGCTCTCCTTTTTGATATTTCAGCTTGCCTAAGGGACGAGACTTTATACAGGTTTCAGGAGCAAAGCGCTCTGTGTTACAAGCTTGCATCACACCCAGAAAAGTAACACTTTGGCAAAGATCACCAAAATATTGTTGCACGTTGCACTCCCTCTTCAATCAAATATTTCCAATAAAGTCAAGCTTAGGACTTGCTTTTCTTATTTGATTAACACCCTTTGGGTATAATTCAGCTTTCCAGGCTACACTCCAGTCTCCCCCACCAACAGCCTTTACGCAAGCAGCTCCCAGTTAAAAACCTGGAAGGAAAGAAGAGCAAAAACCTATTGAGAGTCAAACCAGACCCTGCACAGACAACGGTTTTAGAAGAGGTGTTTTCTCAAGTGACAAAACACGGTTTTCCTCACCTAGCTGCTCTGCATTGAACATGGTTTACTTCTCCATTGGTCACAAGCAAAAAAAGAAGGGATTAATTTGCTATTGCAATTTCTGAGGCATATACCTGCAAAGAAATCCCATTCCGAGAGGGAAAATATGTTACTCAAAGGGAAAAAGTGTTCACCTTAATATCTAATTTGATCCTCAACTTCAGACTGTGTCTCGTCCTATCCCGCCCAGGATCCTTGTTCTTCAAACTGTTTGAGGGCAGACCGTTTTAGCACTCAGACAGAAACAGAATTATAATTTATAAGAAAAATTAATAATCTCATCTGCCAGAAGTGCTAATCCTTCACCGAAGCAAAAAGGGAAAATTCACACAGAAGGAGAAGATTTAAAAATCTGGGGAAGCGTAAGACCTTTCAGAAGTCCCTGTACGACAGAGCAAAAGCTAGCATCCCTGAATACTGACTACCAATGTGTGATCAAATGAGAAAGGTGGGGCAGGGGAGGGGATGAAATAAGGCATGTCTGGAATACTGAAGATTATACTGCAACATTTTGTTGCTGATTCCACTGGTGCAGAACCAGAATAGTCCCTACATGTTTGTGGCAGCTGGGTGTGTTCTACAGACCGATTTTACCAATTTTACCAAGTCTTCTACAAATAGTTCCTTTTTGCTAACACCTTTTTCTTTTTTAAAAAAAGCTAGGTGTAAATAATTCGTCCATCAAATTTCAATAATGTGTTGTTTTTATTTAAAACGGTTGGTTTTGTAACAACTGGTTATGTGAAATGGATTTTGTACAGCCTGCCTGGTAATTGGGGTGAAAACAGTGGCGTGACCCACAAGCCTGTGTTGGCACTCCACTGTACAGCTGCTTGGGTGAGGTTGTAAGGAAATGGTTTTTAAATTTGAAACTGAAAGGAGGAAAGGGTGGAGAGAAGAAGGGGGAGAGCATGACAAAAATAAATAAAATCTTCGTGAGGCTGCAAAGATACACTGTTTCAAGAACTGAAAGGGACTCATTGAGTTAATATTGTCTGCCTGCAGTTCTTTGCCCATTGCATAAATTTGTACACAAGATTAGTATTAAACGATTTAGGACATATTCCTTCAGTGCAGTTCATAGTTAATAAAATATAATCAAATAATGTAAAAAACCTAGAGATAATAACCAAATCAGCATATCAATCAACATACCAGAGGGGAAAAAATCATATAAATATAACAGCAGTGAGAAAAAGATGTATTAAAACAGCAATAACATATAAAACAATTACAACACCTGATGTCATTAAAAAGTTGTTACGGGAACACAAACTTCCTGAACCACTGAAGCAGACCTAATAAGGAAACTGTGAGCCCCTCTGTGATTATACGAATGATTGTAAATATATTAATGAATAGATAAAAGACCCTACATAGGACTATTTCAACATTTCCTGTTATTGCTGGAAATTAAGAGTGCTGTAATTTTTTTTAGGGATGCCCTTCTGTAAATAAAAATAAAAATACAGCATACAGTGCACACTACTCCTCTAAATACACCCAGCCCACTTGAACTATTTCCAGGTTTTTTCCCCTCAAAATTATTTTTATTGTTTCTACAGATAAATCTTTGAATACATGAAGCTACTGTCCGCTTTATTAGAAAGATCTGTTCAGCTGTACATACTGATGGCTTCCCACTGGGAACGCAAATTAAAGCTATTATACACTGGCTTCAGCCTTTCACCAGCTGAACTTCTCTGTTGTTGATTAATAAACAAGTTGTTTATGAATCAAGGTCTTTTGTTTATCCTAGATTTACACTAGCATTTTGCTCCACGCATTCTGTAACCCATAAATGTCTTCCAGTTATGTCAACTACTGGTATGTATTAGAAATACTTTGTTTTGCATTTCTCATACTAACATTGTATGTTAAGTGTGTTTATTAAACAATTTTTTTATTATGTACAGCTGCTTATGTTAGCCAGAGGAGATTATAAGTAAGCTTATTTCATCCCCTTATCATTATCTTTGTCATTTCAACCAAATAATTAAGAAAGAGTACTCTAATCCCAGGGGGAAACGGGTGATTAGAGCCTCAAAACCAGATTTAAAAGAATTTGGCACCCCAAATAGTTTTCAGTTTGTTACCAAGGTCACCTAGATTAAGATTCATGAGGGCTAGGGCAGATGCAAGGTAGGGAACTCCCACAAGACCTCACAGATTTGTGTACAAAACTTAGAGACTACTATCGGATTTCTCACACATACAACTCACGTTCAAGAAATCTGCCATATGCCTCCTCCTTGCCCTGAAAATAAGAAAGAGAGAGAGACTGGCAAAGGTTTTCTTAGAGACAAGTTAGCAGCAACTGGAGTATGTATTTATTAAACTACCAAATTAGTAATTAAAGAATAAGAGCACTTCCCTTGTTTAATGGGTGCAAAAGAATTCAATGTCTAAATAACATTCATAAATGCAAGTGGTAGTCATCAACTACATCATAACGTAATTGTTTTGCAAGTATATTCTCCACTGAGAACACAATCGTTCAGCCTACCTTGCCCAATCACTGATTCCAGGTAGTTTCTAACAATCTTAAATTTATTAACGTTTGTACTCAGTGTGCAACAAACAGATCAATGAGTCAATGAGCAACTTCAAACTAAACTTCAGACTTAAGACCTACTTAGAAAACTGCTACTCAGAAATAGTGAAAGGTGTCCATGTGTCATCACATGTGATTTTCTACCTCTCCGTATCTTGCATCTGACGTGCTTTGCTTTGTGATCAGTCACTGGAAAGTAAGTAAGGGCCTGAACTGCAAACTGCAGGAGGAAAAGTATGTTAACTGGAGGAAATGTGCCTTCCTCTTCATACCTAGCTTGTTCTTCGTTCCTCTGGCCACCACCCATCTAATCATGACAAGGGCTAACTGGCCTGGGCCAATAATTTATTTACCTACCTCTCATGCCATTTGAGGATAAAGAAATATTTTTTGTCAAGGTTTCTTACCAATGTAATAAATGGTCCCTCTTCCAGCCTCTCAAGGATAAATTTTAAAAATACTTTTGAATAAAGGAGTATTAAAATAACTCTGGTACAAACGTCTGACAGTAAGAATTATTGCTGCTGACTCACTGCTAGTGTGTTTTTGTATATATTTAAACCACATCTAGTCATCCCTCCAAACTAGCTTACAAAGCTATCCCTTGGGTATCAGGTGGGGTGGGAGTCAGGTGCCTAAGAATTCTCAATGAAACAGTAACTCATATTCTCAAACAAGTGATGATTTAATTCCATTGTTCTTTTCCTTTCCTCCCCCCCCCCCCCCGTTTGTTTTGCAGGCTAACTGAAATGGAGTAACAAAAGGACAGGTCAGCAAAAGTATTGTGTGCAGGTGGCAATGTTAATTCATTGGAAACCACTGGTTGCTGGAACATCCTTCTTTGTCATCTTTATCTTATCTTTTGCATCATATTATTGGAAGAGAAACACACCACGGTATAAAATATATGGAACATCCAAATCTTATGACCACTTCTGCAGAGGCCAGCTTGCCAGAGACACTATCACACGACTCAAAGACAAACACACCTTTATCATAGCTCCATATTTTGACAACCGGAAGGGGACTCTCATCCGCATTATTAGTATTATCCATCATGAAAAGGTTAAGGATCTTTATTGCTTGCTCTGCTGCCAAAACAGTGGGAACTTTACCATCGTGAAGGCTGAGATTGACATTCACAAAGACCGATTTGAATTCCCTTATGGCACAGCCGATCTCCTTTGTGGGGAACCACCAAACTGCACTCCACAGTACATGTCAATTCAGCCGTCTAGTGAATCGGACTTTGCCCTAATACCACTTTTTGAGATAAAAAACCGCAACACTGAAAGCTCTTCTCTAGAATTCACTGTCTGCATCTCCACCATGTTTGGAGACTATAACAACATCTTGCAGTTCATACAGAGTATTGAGATGTATAAAATACTTGGAGCACAGAAAGTTATTATTTATAAGACCAAGTGTAGCCAATTAATGGAAAAAGTCCTAAGATATTATGTCTCTGAAGGGACAATTGAAATTGTTCCCTGGCCCATTGATCTGTACCTTAAGCCTTCCTCTTACTGGCATTATTCCATGGATGCCAAAGACATTGGGTACTACGGACAAATCGCAGCCCTGAATGACTGCATCTACCACAATATGTACAGAAGCAAATACGTGTTGCTAATTGATGCTGATGAAATTATTCTTCCTGTTAAGGATGCAGATTGGAAATCTCTAATGCAACGGCTTCAAAAGAAAAATCCAGGGACTGGAGTGTTCTTGTTTCAAAACCATGTCTTCCGTAATAATGTGTTCGACTTGACTGGTCCATTCAACTTCTCATCTTGGAGCAGCGTGCCTGGCGTGAATGTATTTCAGCACATCTTCAAAGAACCTAACAGGAAAGGTGACTTCAATAACAAGAAGATGGTGGTTGACCCAAGAAAAGTGATTCAGACATCTGTCCATTCTGTTCTCAACATGTACGGAGATACTGTGGAAGTCTCCAGTGACATCGCCTTTCTCTTCCACTGCAGGATACCGGAACGTAAAGATCTGACTGATGAATCCTTGATTCGAGACCCAATCCTTTGGAAGTACAACACATCTTTGATTGCAAATATTAACCTTGTTCTACATAAATCCCATATTTTACAAGCTAATGCCAAATTGTGATGGATGCCAGTAGTAAAGGCCAAGAAAATATAATACATACAGGTTTGTACATGAGACGTACAGTTACAATGCCCTGTATGGTTGAAAATATCAAAACAGGTTGGAAATATTTGACTAAGGGAGGTGGAGGTCCCTCAAAGGAGATAATTTTTTTTTTTAAATATACTTCTGTAAATCATGTCTCACCTGTGGATTTCTCACTTTACTGAAATGATTCTGGCCCTAAGCAAGTGTCTTCATTTGATGATATGGATGAAGTTGAAAAGCCAGACGGGGACTATTCAGTCATTGCACCCTCAACTGTGGAAGTCACTCTCTCATGAAGCTTAATTGATCACCATATTCCAGTGAATAAAAACGGTTTCCATGTTTTCAAATCTTTGGTTTGAGCTTTCCCCACCACCACCACCTTTGGTAGTCCCCTAAGGTTATTTTGATTGGTTCTAGTTCTTAGCCCTCCTTTTATTATTGTTGCATTTTATATTTTAGAGTTACTGCTCTGTAATTAAAATAGGCACACCACAACCCAAGGGACATTTGCTACAAAGACTCATTAAACTCATTGGTAGATAGTCCTCTGTTTGAAGGTATCCTATAGATAAATACTCCAACTCTAATTTAAAAAAACAACAACCCCAAGAAGGGACAGTGGAGGCATTGATGCTGTGCATCAATAATTGGTACCTTGACAACAAGCCCGAAGAGGCATAGATCTCACCTAGTCACAATCTCCCCCAGTGAACTGGGCTGTCTAAATCATACTTATTTCCAAATATTCAACTATCCCTATTTTTTACAGACAAATGCTATTCAGGTTTGTAATCAGTATTTTGCCAGTACATAAGAGGCTGTCCAACACAAGCTGCACCGGAGGCCCATTTGGTTTGAAATATAAGATAAATATCCAGAAAAACAACTTAAATTTCATCACTATTAATCCAGGCTCCACTGAACAGGCTGGATTCAGCTTTCCGGTGGAAGTTAAAGATAAAATGCCCTTCTGGAGCCACCACCTGTCTAATGCAAACCGAAGCACACACTAAAAACTGGATTAGGTCCCCTTGGACTAATACAATTGCACTCCTTTTGAAAGCCATTTGAAATGCAATGTGGGAACCAAATTTTCTACAAGTAAGTAAAAAGGCAGGGCCAGGGGCAGCCCAGTGGCCTATGCAGGGTAAGTAGATAGTCCTACCCAGGTTTGATGATGACTGCCAACTCCTGTTTAAATTTAATTCAGGTTTCAAAGTCTGAAGTGAACCCAGAGCCACTCCCAGCCAAAGGAATAAGAGCTGGACAGATTAAAAGTCTTGATTCACTCGAAAGCAGGTTCAAAGAACACATCTATAAACAAGAAAGCAAGAACACAGGGAAGCTCTATGAATATGTACGGTAACTTTAAAAAAAAATCTGATTACTGTCGCTAATCTATTTTACGTACAACATTTCCCTGTTTTGAGTACAAAGGGCCAAATTGGATGATACAGCCAAGAAGCAAAGCTCCTTTAAAAGGTAGAAATTTCCCTATTTGTTCTAACATGAGCTTGCCCCGCTTTGCTAATTAGCTTGGTTTTACTTCAGTTTCTTCTGAATGTGTGACACAGGTGTCACTGAGAGCAGTTAGTTTCTCATCCCTAATAAGATTAGGGATGAGAAACTAACGAAACCCATCAGATGCCCTTGATCTGTCATTACCTCTCAGCCTGACCCACTTTGCAGGATTGTTGTGAAGAGGTGTGCAATAGTGACTAGTGCTGGAGTAGCATTGGGAAGATCTGAGTTCAAATCCTCACTTGGGCACTGGCTAGCCTTGGGCCAGGATCCTACTGCCACCAGCCCAACAAAGAGGAGACCCTTTCAATCAGTTGTTGCCAACGCTTATACAACTGTATAATTAGAGATGGGCATGAAGTGCCTTGCGAGGACACAGCATTGTATACTACAATTAGTTTCACTTATGTAACTGAATATTTACATAAATTTTAACTGCCAACACTGTCAATGATGTTGGGTCTGTGGTCTGCTCTTGTGGGAAACTAGGAATAGGCTACTGGCCCACCTTACAGGGTTGCTGTCAGGATTATAGAAGAAGAGGGAAGAACCACCTACACCACCTTAAGCTCACTGGAACAATGGCAGAATAGAAATGCAACAATTATTCTTTATAATTAATAAGTATCATACTAATGAGGCCACTGCCAGAGGCAGCAGATTTTGGGTGTCACCAAAGCACAGCCAATTACTGTTTAAATAGTAAAATCAATTATTCTTTCTAAATTATTCTTATAAACAATAATATTCTTTCTAAGAATAATTATTCTTTCTAAGAATAATTGGTATGGGTAGAACAGAACTGCAAGATCTGGAAGGGACCCTGTGGATCACTCTGGGTCCAGGCCCTGCCAAGGAGGCCCCGTGGGGGGAATCGAACTCCCAACCTCTCCAGCAGTTCACGTGGGGTGGCTTTAAAAAGAAATTAGAAAGAAATCTATGCTTTGATAGGAATCATTGAAACGTGTTACATTTATAATCAATAATTTACAAATTATGACTCAGTCGTAGTCATGCGGACGTAGGTAATAAACTCGCAATATTAGTAATATTATTACTAATGACTACAATTAGTAATAATAGTGTGTCCTCTTGATTCATTTGTCCATTATTATTATTATTATTATTATGGCTGTTGTTGACCTGTAATTGCCCATCTTCTACACTAGGGGAAGCCAATGGGGGTGCTTTTGTAGAGGCTGTCAAGACTCCAAGAGCCATTAGCCACAGCCAGCACAAAGGCAGGGGATGCTGGGACATGTAGTCCAACAAAAAACATCCCCAGGCCTTCCAAGTTATCCCCCACCCTCCCTCGAGTAAGCCCCCAAGGAACTCCCTGGGAGCAACTTCTGAGTCAACGCACCCAGGATCTTGGATTTAAAAAGTGAGGCAGGGCAGGTTTATTCCGAAATAAGGCCCAGGGGCCTGGGTGCGAATCTATTCCTAAATCAAGGCGGCCGGGATTGCAACCCAAAGCATTGCCGCGGCGCCCTCAGTCCACCTCGGGAAGCGACGTATTTTGCTTTCCCCGCCCGTTTTTTTTCCGCCTCACAACTTTCACACCATTTCGTCTTTCTTCTCAACGCGCCCCCGCCCCGTCACAAACACAACCCCTTTCAACCCACACCCACACCCACACCCGCCCCATGCACACCTTGTGTGGCGAGGAAGGGGGTGGCACAAAAAGCGCGGGATTTAAGCGCCCGGAAAAGAAGGGCGAACCGGCGCCTCCACACAAAAACCCGCTATCCCAAAAAAAAAAAAAAAAATCCCCTCAGGCGCCGCGCGGAGGCGACCGTTGGCCCTTTTTCCCGCCTTTTTTTGGGGGGGAGGGGCAGCAAGCGTTAGAAATTCAAGCGAGCCAGAGAGATACATATATATATCTACAGTATATATTTTTAAAAAGGCCATTATTTCTCCTGCCATCTTGTGGGGCGTGAGGTGGAGAACTTTTCTTCCTCATTTCGAGGTGAAGCCGCCAAAAATAAATAAATAAACCTTTAAAAAAAAAATGGTTGGAGGGACTTAGATTTAAAAAAAAATTCTTGATTAGACTGAAATATCCCCATATTCTTGGTGGTGGTGGTGTGTTTTTTTTTGGGGGGGGGGGAGAGAGGCTGAACCTATAGAGCCCGAAGGAGTGGAGGGACCTCCCATCTTAATTCAGGGAGAGACGGGTCGCCCCCATATTAATAAGGGGGAAGCTGTGTGTGTGAACCTACATACGTAGAAATATGGGGGGGCTATTTTAAAAGGGGAGATTTCCCCCCATATTTTATATTGGGACACCGAACTCTGGGAGTAACAGGAAGAACCCATAGATTATACCCCCTATTAATGAGGGGGATGAGGGGCACCCCTAATCATGGGAGGAAAGCCTATAAAACAACTGAGAATTGAGGAGCATGCTTTTTGGGGGGGGAGAAAGGAAATTTTCCCACATTTTGTATTTTTTTGAGGTGGGAGGCCAGGGAGAACTCACAGAGCCCAAGAGAAATTGGGGGGGGGGCACCCATTTAGAAAGGATACGAATCCTCCATGAAGAAGAGCTGGAAGGGTAGTTTAAAACAACCACAACCATATTTGTAGAAATTTGTACCTTAGGGCAGAAAGGGGGAACAAATCATACGAATAAGGGTGGGAAGGAATGGTGGTGGTATGGGGAGGGGGGCTTGCTTTCTATCCTTCCTTCACTTTTAATTTTATTTTATTTTACTTACATACTGCCCCCATTAGTGCAAGTTTACAGGTTAAAACTACAATCCCCACATTTAGAAAATGCATTTAATGTCGGGTCACCAGTAAAGGTTTTTCATATAAACCATATAAAAAGGAGGGGGGAAATAAAATAAACATTAAAATGAACAGTATTCAGAATAATTGGTTGTTGAAGGCAGCTTTGAATTATTCTGCGTTCTCCAGTTTCCTGAATGCGGAAGGAAACCTGGCATCTCTCTGCCAGCAACCTATTCCAGAGCCCGGGGGGCCACCACTGAAAAGGCCAGATTCCTTCTTGCCCTTTTTGCTCTCTTTTGGGGTGGCCACTTTTAGCCACCTGGACTGAGAAGAGTGGGCGAAACGGAGCGCTGATTTCCAAGATACTTGTCAGAACGTCTGTTGAGATCCTTAACTGTTAAGGCCTTGATAGATCATAACTGGCGCTTTGAGTTGAGTCTGGAAATGGGCCGGGGGAATCCATGAAGGGGCACCAAGACTGGGGATAAGGGATTGAATTTACGAGTCCCGCTCACCAGTCTGGCCACTGGATTTTGGACCGGCTGACCTAAGAGAGCCTTACAGCAGTCTATGCGTGAGATTACCCATGCATGAACCGCTGTTTCTAGGCATTTCTTATCCAGGTAGGGACACAACGGGAAACCAACCGGAATTGATCAAAGGCCGATCGATACTTGAGCGATACTTAGAGAGTCTTGGGTCTAGGAATACTTCCAAGTTGCAGACCCAATCCTTCAGGGAGAGTAGAACCCCTTCAAGGTTGGGTAAAGTTTCCTCTAACCGGCCCAATGATCCTCCTAAAAGTAGGATGTAACTGTATGTCTCATTTGGATTCAGTTTCAGTTTATTGGCCCTCATCCAGGCCATTGATGCTAGGCACAGCACTCAACGGCCCGTACAGCATCACCTGCAGATGAAGCAAAAGATAGAGCTGCATGTCTATCTGTCTATTATTATTATTTAAAAATACTAGGCACAGTCAATCAATTCTATTCAAACCTATTCTCTACCTTTTAAACTCTTGAAAAGGGCTGCTAAAGGTCAGAATTTACTTGACGGCATATTGTTATTCTTATTCAAAAATACCAGGCACAGTCTATCAAAATTATAAAAACATTGACTGGTATTATATAACAGATACAATTTTTAACCAAAAACCTAATTCTCTGTTAAATATTGATGCAGTGTGTATGCTGTTCCTAATATTGTCGTGTTTTGTAGCTCTAATGGTGTGATTTCTGAAAACCGCAACTGCTTATAATACTGTGTGAAATTCTTTTATTATTATTATTGTTATTTTTCTCAGCATTGCCAGTGCTTGGGGGTGATTTTAGGAATCAAGTTCTAAAAATCTGCAGGTGAGATGACACGTTTACAAAATCGCATATTTTAATTCTTATTACTACAGTTACTTTTGTTCTGGTTATCCCATTTACAAGACAGACAGTAATTTGATTATAGAGGTGAGAGAATTTGTCCTTTACAAGAAGGAAAAAGGAGTGCATCCTGCATCATGGGTGAGAACTGATGTAGAAATTAGAAACTTATTTATAGGGGTTGGAAAGCTTATCCCTACCCCTGCTTAACAAACGAGAGGGTATTAATAGGAGCAGTAAAAACTTCTGACGTGGAAATAGAAGTAATTTGTTTATCATGCATATCTAGAGAAAGAAGTTTCATATGTGGGGAAGGAAATTGATCACACATATACCCATATATGGTGGTCAGAAGGGACTTATGTCCCTTATGAATGAGGATGTGGTGCAAAATAGGGAACTAACATAATAAAAACTGAAAGAAGTGATTCTTTTCTATCTAAGATCCCAAAAACCCAAAGAATGGACAATCCAGAGTTAGATGAGACAAATGCTCTGTTGTGGTATATGTCTGAATGGGATGTCCATTTCATTAACAGAGTGGAAGGGCATACAGGTAGGAGAAGAACCAGTACCGCCTCTAGTTCTGAAATGAGTTGAAAGGGAACAATTAATTAGGAATTAGTTATTTTTTAACAAATAATTTTCCCAGTGAAAATAAATTAAGTATACAAGTCCACTGCCTAATTGCTCAAGATTTATTGGCCTTAAAATAAAGTAGTCTGTGATTTTTAGATAGCTTAGTAGTAAAATATACTTATTTTACCTTTTCTTTGCACTTTAGGAAACAACTATTTTGGTTGCAACAACAGAAGCAGAGCAATGCCTCGTTGTAGAAAAAGGAGTATTTTTGTAATAAGCCCTTTTCTTATCATTCTTTTTGTTCTCTGTTTCGAACTGCACTACTGGACCATGCAACCCTCTACCAAAGTGAAATGGCCAACTAACCCTTGCCCACATAAGGTTGTGAACGATACCATCACAGCTTTAAAATATAACAAAACTTTCATCATTTCGTCCTATCAGGATAACCGGGAGCAAAACTTAACTCGTGTGATTGCGATAGTGAACTATAAGAAGGTACAGGATCTTTACTGCTGGTTTTGCTGCAGCCACAACAGGCGTGTCTCCATAATAAGGGCTGCCGTAGACATTCACTCAGAGAGATTTGAACTCCCTTTTGGATCAGCAGACATAGTGTGCCTGGAACCTCAAAACTGCTCTCCCAAATATGTGTCAGTTCATTCCTCCTCAAAAGGAAACGTTGAGGAATTACCGCAATTTGAAATCAGGAACCGTGTGCACAGCATTTCCTTTTCTGCTGAATTTACGGTCTGTCTCTCTGTCATGTTTGGAAACCACAGCAATGTCTTACAGTTCCTACAAAGCATGGAAATGTATAAAATCCTTGGCGCACAGAAAGTGGTGATCTACATGAGTGGCTACAACCAATCAGTGGAAGAATTCCTGAAATTTTACATAGCAGAAGGCACCGTTGAGATTATACCTTGGCCAATTACTTCATATATTAAGTTTTCTTCGTTCTGGTATTCTTCCCCACACTGGCACAATGGAAAAACAGCGGTCTTAAATGACTGCATCTATCGCAATATGTATAGGAGCAGATACGTGGTTCTTAATGACATTGATGAAATTATCTTACCTATTAAACATCTGAATTGGAAAACAATGATGAACAGCCTCGAGGATCAAAACCCAGAAACAGGGATCTACTTTTTTGAAAGTCATTTTTTCCCCCAGAGTGTGCTTTCTTCTATTGACAGGTTCAATGTTCCATTATGGAAAACAGTCCCAGGAGTTAATATACTACAGCATATTTACAAAGTGCCTAATAGAATATGGCTCAATAACCCAAGAAAAATGATTGTTAATCCAAGGAAAGTAGTCCAAACCTCCATCCACTCCGTTCTCAAGGGTTATGGTAGAACAATGGAAGTCCCCAAAGATATTGCAATCCTTTACACCTGCAGAGCCCACAACAGAAAAGACATCACTGACCAATATCTCATTAGAGACCCAGCAATTTGGCGCTTCAATGCTTCTTTGATTAGCAATGTTAATGAAATGCTTACAAAAAAAATGTTTTACAAGAGTTTCAAATCCACTTGGAAGACATTCATCAAAACCATTGCAAGTATCTTAAAATAGAAAGTTCTACTCTTGCTGGATTAAACAACAACCAGTCATTTCAGGAGGTTGTAGACAAGTGGACACTTCAGATATTTTTTTAAGAGACAATTCGTTTTTCACATCATGAAATCAACAGATAACATATTCATGCCAGTTTTTACTGGTTGATGGATTACGACATTGAAACCGTACTTTTCCATCAGCAACTTCCAGCATAGCTCACGCATTTTTGCAACCTCATAGGCATCACAGATAAAAACAAGTTATCACAGTGTTAAGTGCCCTGGATGAATTGCATGACTTTTTGTAAAAGCATATTTGTTCAACATGCATTGTGTTGTAAGCGTAATTCTTATCTGTTTCTTATCTGTTTTGCTGCCTCTACAGAACAGTTTGCAGGATTTCCCCCATTCTTGGTTTTATTTTGGACACAACTCCAGATACATGATTATGCATGTATATATAAAATAAATATCAAACATCGATATTGTTCTAAACACCATTGAGTCAGTAGACTTATGTACATGTACTTCCTCACCACAGAACTGTTAATGTTGTCTGTTGTGAAAGTTCATTATGGATTAATTCCATTTCACTTTACAGCTTCCTCATTTTAACGCAAGGAGATACCATGTTTTATAGGAAGAGCATGTTTTTAGAAAGAAACACAAATGTTAAGAGTTTTATTAGAGCTTGGAGAATTTAATTCTACAATTACAAATGGTTAAGACTAAATCTTGGATGTTGAATAAAGCTGTTGTTCTTAGCAATATGTTTGCTGGAGCAAGTTTGTGTTCCTGTATTCAGTTTGTGTTGACTGTTAACCGGTATAGATTTGTGGTTTTGGACTACAATTCATGAAATTCCCAGGCAGTGTGGCTGTACATGGAATTCTGTGGCTAGTTAAAAAAAACACAGATCTCCCACACCTTTGTTGATTGGTATCACATGGCTGTTGAGGCATATACACATTACCAAAGCCCACATGTTCTTTCAGGCCATTAACAGTTCAGCCTGTGTTGCAGTTATTGTTTTTAGAACACATAAGCAACAGAGCAGAGGACCACAAACTCTTGTTGCTGGTACTGGGGGATGTAAGAGAGCAAAAACCATTTACAAGGGTGATTTCCAGCAACAAAATGGGTCCTGCACCCAAAAAAAAAGCCATCCTAACCCTATATTCTATGGAAAAATCCCTGACAGCCAGACCCAGCACAGAAACGAAATATGCCAACTTCAATATACTTCTCCAAAATGTCCATAACTTTCACAGGGTGGGAAAGTGGCAAATCTCAGTCCATCTGTTGTCCTTCATGTTACCAGGAGCACCAGTGAGCCAATGTCAGGTACTTGCACTCAACAGAGCCATCCAGGCACAAATGACTCCTGGAATATCCTTCTTTCAGAGCTAGGCATTGTAGGTGAGATATCCTGGGAAATGGTAAGAGGTGATAACTTCCCCAGGATACTTCTACAGTACCTTCCCAAAGGACCTACAGAACATTTGCGACCTGGCGGGAAAGCCACAAACCAACCACAGCAAAAAGGAAGTCGTTGGCGCTTTTTCAGAGCTAATCACCAAGAAAAAAACAGCTCAAGGAAGCCCAATTATTTACCACTCTTAACTTATTCAAGAATAATTCTTTCGTTGGGAATTGTTTAAAACTGCATGAAGGTATAAGAATATGTTTAATAAGGGCCTCAAAACCTTCTAGAGATATTCTATAGTTCATAAAAGACAACAAACCATTTTCTTATAATGCAGTCCATTACAGACATCTGTAATCCCCTTCACAAACATGTTGTGATGGCTTTTCAAATGTATTCTGTAAGTACGCATTGTCATTGCATTCATCCATTTCTTTAAAAACTAGGGACTCTAATTCAAATTTGCAAGCCTAGATGTTTTCAGAAAACCATCTAAAATCCACTCCCCAGGAATCTCTGCCAGCCTCAGGCTCAAACACTAAACCATTGAAACTCTTGACTACTTATTTCTGTGGGGAAATCAAGAAAAAACTTTAGCTGATTTTCTTACCTTAAATCTGCAGCAATATGTACTTCCTTTTTCTGAAACAAACTTGGGAGAAAAGGGGGAAAAACCTGTTCTCTTCCTACAAAAATTCAAGTGGCTACAGGTGTGGTAGGCTTTCTTAAAGGGGAAACCAATATTCTGCATTATTTATGCTATTTATTTTATTCTTGAGTCGTTCCTCAGACACTTATCCAAAATCTCCAGTTAATAGCGTATATTCAGGAACCCTGTTTGAGCCTTTTAGGAACAGGCAGTTCAAAATCTACAATATCACCCTTCTGCGGAAAAGCATCTTTTGCCATTTTTTCTCCCCCCTCCCTTTTTTTTTTTTCAGAGGAAGGCTTATAAAAACATCCTGCAACTTTTGGCTAAATAAAAAATATGGAAAAGGAGCCAAATGAGTCAAAGGGAGGGCAGGAAGAACTGGGTATATCTTTCAACTCTTTCCTCCAGTTATTCTCATAAAGAAGTTGGTCTGTTATGGGCCTTTTAAAGCTGTCACTATAGCACTGGGACCTGACAGAAGGATGGCCCCCTGCCTTCTTGTTTGTTGTTGTTGTTGTTTTGTCAAAAGGCTATCAGAGGCCAGTACTCAGCATCCTCTTCCCGAAGCAAACTCTCCAGAGAGGTACTCATATTGATCTTTTTTCAGAAAACCCAACAAGAATCACGTTGCACCAGAATGACCCAGCCCCAGTACATGTGGAGTGTTACCTGAATAGACAGATCCTCAGCGGGTGGCAAATAAAATGTCAAAACTACAGTATGATGCCGAGTCTAAATTCCACATATTTGATTTGCACTAACCAGCCAGTATTTAGGCAGCGAACCGCTTGTGAAAGTTAAGTCTATTTTATATGTCGAACAGCTATTGGTATGACCCAACAGAACATGTTCTGGATACCAAGGGAACATATATTTTAGTCTCCTACCGGAAGCTGATTGATCAATAACTTAGTTAACTAATTTACTTACTACATGCTATCCAGTTGATTCCAGGGTGCTCGAACATGGTTTACCATTCTGGTTCTGCTAAATTCTTTAAAACAGAAAATTAGATGGAAATAACCAACATTGAACATTCCCAGCACATAAAGCAACATACAAGTAAATGGGTTAAAAAGCCAGCAAGGGGCTTATCACATCCACATGCAACTCCCCGTTAAATTCTGATAATTTCAAATATGTAAATAAGGGCGTGCTTAAGTTACACCTCTGTGATTTGTCGGCCAATAGCCGCATACGATTTCCTTAAAGCAGTTCTCAGTTGCTATCTATTTGTTTCTTTACTACATTACTTTCCAGAGGGAAAAATTAGAGGCTGACAAATTAAACCAGACTATTTGGTTATAATACGTAAAGGGTAGTTTTAAATATAATAAAATATTTCAATTTGAATGGGTTATTTATTTCATACTTTATTGGTGAATATAAATTTAAGCCATATTTATCAGCAACAGTGTTAGCATATGTTAACCTTGGGATTGCATCCTAATCAAGTCAATGGGGTTTTCTTCTGATCACACATATATAGGATTGCTCCATTATTTCCTTATTCCCTCCTCCTTCCACTTGAATAAACTGTATAGCATGCTACAGCTTTTTAACATTTTGGCATCTTTTTGAAACACATGCTGGCTTATTTTGATATTTCACTGCGAAAAAAACAACAGATTGCAACAATCCATTCTGACATGTGGGTGAGGGTCTGGCATGCCAACTTTAGGGTCATCAAACAAGGTAACGGAGTATAGCTGAAGTATTTGTTCTCTAATATGTTCTCTGTGTTTGTGGTCTTCTAGGCAGCAGTAAATTATCCCACTGAAGACATCACCATGCAGCAGCCTGGGCGGCCATCTTCTTTCAAAATGTCATACCTGAAGGCTGCAATTTCCATCACCATTTTCACTTCTATAGTGACCTTTTCCTACCTCCAGAAAAAAACCACCAGTATTCCCCAGAAAATGTTCTGCAAAGGAACTTCTGCTACTGGTACTATCACACCCTTAGAAGATAACAAAACTTTCATCATTGCTGCATATGCAGACAAACGACAGAACGGGAGAAGCATTGTCCGGCTGATTGGAATAGTTCACCACAGAGATGTCCAACAACTTTACTGCTGGTTCTGCTGCCCATCTCTTAAGAAAATACGCATCGCCGAAGCTGAAATAGATGTCCATTCGGATCGATTCGATTTCCCGTATGGCGCCACAGACTTGTGTTGCTCAGAACCCAAAGACTGTGCACCAAACCATGTATCAGTGCACTGGAGCCGTCATGGAAAGATTGACCAAATGCCCCAGTTTGAAATAAAAAACCGTGACGCTGAGGGTTTGCTGATGGAATTCACTGTCTGTATCTCCACCATGTTTGGAGGGTTCAACAACGTCCTTCAGCTGGTGCAGAGCATAGAGATGTATAAAATTCTCGGGGCGAAGAAAGTGGTCATCTACAAGAACAGCTGCAGTCAACTGATGGAAAAGGTGTTGGAGTTTTATGTCACGGAAGGGACTGTGGAAATCATCCCTTGGCCAATTCACTCATACCTTAGCGTTTCTCCTTACTGGCATCATAAAAGGGCTGGCAAAGACATTGGGTACTATGGACAAATTACAGCCCTTAATGACTGCCTCTATCGCAACATGTACAAGAGCAAGTATGTCCTGCTGAATGACATCGACGAAATTATTCTGCCCGTGAAATATCCAGATTGGAGAACCATGATGCAGAACCTTCAGAGGGAAAACCCCCAAAGTGCGGTGTTTCTTTTCGAGAACCACATCTTCCCCAATTCCGTTTTCATGCCAAATGATCCTTTCAACACCTCATCTTGGAATGCAGTTCCTGGGACTAACATATTGCAGCATGTCCTGAGGGAACCTTGGAAACAGTCGGTCTTTCATCTACAGAAAATGATTGTGGATCCAAGGAAAGTGATCCAGACATCTGTCCATAGTGTCCTCAAGTCGTATGGGAACAACTTTTTTGTCGGGAGCGATGTTGCTTTGACGTACCATTGCAGAGCTCCCCACCAAGCAGAGCTGCCGAGAGAATCTTTGATTGAGGACACAACACTCTGGAGATACAACAAGTCATTGATCGGGAACGTCAACAGAGTTCTGCAGCATACAGTGTTATAAGCCAAAAAGAGGGAAGGTACCAAATATATACTGTTCAAAGACACTAAAGATCTGCTCAGCTCGTTAGCCAGAATCTGGTGGTGTGCTTCTGCTCAACATCACTGCTTCTGCCAGAATCGGCAAAGTTCTTGATGGACCTTGGCCATCATATACAACATGCAGAAAGATGTTTCCACATGAGGTGCTTGCTATACAAACTCTCTGCTTTGTATGTAGATGACTGTTCACTGCAATTATGGGGCAATTCCCACTCGGACTTTTTGTTTGTTTGTTTTCTTTTTGTTCCGCAATTCCTAAACTTTGGAGTGCTTGCAAAAGCCAGGGAGAAGACAGGACAACATACTGAAACGATTCCTTAATACAGTCTTCTGTTGTTCTATAACGATAACCAGCCTCCTTATTATGCAAGAATTACTTATGTTCTTTTGGGTCACGGCGCGGATGGAAGTAGCCAAAGAGTAGAACTCGGAGAGGAAACAAACTGAGTGAGTTAAGACAAAGACAATGGCCACTGCTTTTCATTGGAAATTCAACAAATTGGAACATCTGGATCTCAAGATAAAGAAGAGGAGACAACACGCTCATCTTACATCCAAGGAGTCCTTGGGGAGAACTTTATAGACAATTAATTAATATACAGACTCTCCCTAATACTGAAACTCTAATATCTTCTTGCTGTTCATTTCCTCCCAAAGATTAGATGCCATCACAGTTATTTTAACTTGGGATGCAACTGCTCGGAACAGTAATTACTCTTGTACATGTTCCAACAGTGGCAGTTACAGTATTTAAACCATTCAGAACTGTTATTGTATTGTTACTGATTAAATCTGCTATTGTACCGTATTAAAACTGTTCAAAACTGTTACTTAAAAGTTTTATTCAAACTGAGGAATGTGTGGATAGGAAATATCAAACCAAAATGTAATTCAGCAAAAGTTTTGTCTGCTGATTATTTTATGTCTCATTTTGGATTGAATCAATTTAGATCAATAAACCCATTTTTTTTTAAAAAAAAGAAATAATTAGAATACAAATCTATATGTTGATGCACATCTTATGTGAGAGCTGATGTGGCATAGAGGATAGAGTGACAGGTTGGGATAAAGGAGACCAGGGTTCAAATCCCCACTCCACCATAGGAAGTCATGAGTGGGTGGTGGTGGATGGCACTGATAAAATGACTCCTTAAATATCTCACATACCTTAAAAATCCTATTTGGTCCCCTTAAATAAGCTGTGAGTTGGCATCACCTAACAATAACCTCCTCCTGTATTTTCCCTCTATCAACTAATTTTGTTAGTGATAGATACGTATCAATAATTCATAACTTGTAAAGCAGAAACAACAGTAACAGTACATTTGAAAATGGGTGTATTTGTCCTTTCTCAGAAACGGAGACAAGCTATACATACTGTGTTTCCCCGAAAATAAGACAGGGTCTTATATTAATTTTTGCTCCAAAAAATGCATTAGGGCTGATTTTCAGGGGATGTTTTATTTTTTTCATGTACAACCATCTACATTGATTCAAATACAGTCCTGTCATCTTCTTCTGGTTGCTGCACAATGGCGGAGGGCGGGGTTTCACTTCACTGGGGCTTATTTTTGGGGTAGGGTTTATATTACGAGCATCCTGAAAAATCATACTAGGGCTTATTTTCAGGTTAGGTCTTATTTTCGGGAAAACAGGGTATAAAACTAACTGCCTTATACCGAATCGGGCCATTAATCCCTTTAGATTATCAGAGTATTATTAGAATAATATCTGCTCTGCTCTGACTGCGGAAAGTCTCTGGCTCCCCAGTTTTTTTAGCTGGCAATTGCAGAGATTAACTGCCTACAGTGCAGATGTTCTACCTTCCTCGTTCTGTCAATTGGAAGTGTTTTTCTGGAGTCCTTTTGTGAGTGTGGAGCTCACATCCTCAGAAAGGCAGGAGGCACCGTGATTTTTTTTTTTTGAGTCAGCACACCAAATGTGCCACTGAACAACAATGGATGGAATATCCAGCAACCGAATACCCTTTTACTGGAGCAAGTCCACTTGAACAAATCCGTCATTAAGAATTTGTCATAGGCATTGGGTCTCACACACTGGTTTCATGACATGGTGTAAAACCTCAGTTGCCTCCTTCAACTTTACGACCAACTATAGAGATTTACACCAATGGATGTACATGAACATTAATTCCTCAACTGGATTCTAGCAGGGTAAATGTGCAACAGAACATACTATTAAGACCCATTAGCTTTACAAAATACTACCCCCCTCGGGAGGGGGAATGAAAACCACCCAAACTGGTCAGGAATGGATCAATACAGCATTCTGTATTTTTAAAAATTCTCTTGGGATGTGTAGCTTTGGGGACTATGATAATATGCATTGCCATTTCAAAATCTGCCACCACACCCTGTTCTCTCCTCAGGCGTCCAGCCTAATTGTGTCTCTAGACATATGTTCTGACTACCTGTACCATCCCAATGTACAGATAAATAAAACAAACACCCAGAGATGCTACACAAAGTGTGTCATGAGTTCTATGCATGTGCCTAGCAGATAAGTGGGGATGAATGGTGCTTCTGTTAAAAACTGCAGCCACTTGGATCCCCTGGTGGCATGGTCATGATCCAAATGTCATCCTCTTTAGTCTTATGAACGTATAAAATTCCCTTGTACTGAGTCTGGCCCTTGGCCCATCTAGGCTACTATTGTCAACGCTGGCTAGCAGGGCTTTGGGCAGGATATTTTTCCTATCCTAGCCTTATCTGCAGATGCTAAGGATTGAACCTGGGACTTCCTGCAAAGTAGGTACTTGGTGACAGAATAAGGAACTGAATCGATCAAAGGTGAACAGAAAGCCAGAGTTGGCGACAAGCCACTTTCCTTAGCTGGAAAGGCCAAATCGCCATGATGTCTTGAAGGCTGGAGGATTAACAAATGGGCTACCTAGATTACCGTCAAGGTGAACTTTTATGATCCTCAAAGAAGCTGTGTTTTGCTTTGGGAAGGATGTTTTTATGGGCACAACTGACTCTCTACCTTCTGGGATGAAAAACACCATTTTAGAAAAAAGAGGATTTGCAAGGGGTAGGAAAGAAGCCAACACTGGAACTCGTTTGTGGTTGTAAGGTTCTTGTAACAAACAGCTGGAAAGCATGTGTTGTAAGGAGAGGAGTCGAAAAATCCTTGGCAAGTAAGTGATGCTGAAGTCTAACCCCCTGCATCATGCTTCTTTCTCTCTCTCTCTCTCTTGCTCTCTACAGGAGGAGAGTCCTGCAACAGCCTTAACCATGCAACGTTGTGCATGGCACTCTCAGAGTAAGGAATGCAAAACAACAAAACCTATCCCACCCACACTATCGTAGGTACAGGAAGCGTATTTTCAGACTCCAAAATTCGGAGTCCCTGATGTAAGCGGGTAGAACCACATTAAGAGTTGTTGTCTTTACTTTCTAATTAATTAATTAGGTGCCATTGGGATATTTCCACCTTAGAACGACCCCACCCTGGTCTGCCTGGGTTTAAAGTCCTTCGAAACAGTTTACCAGTCCTTCCGACTGTACAGTGTGCCAATGTGTACCGAGAGGGCATGGCATGAAGATCACTAACCACACACTCCCGATGATTTCACCCGGCCCTTTCCCAGGAGACACAGTGGGGGATTCAAACTCGCTGCTCTGAGCCAACAAGCCAGGCGTTGCAACCCACAGAGATACCCTAGTTTGAGGGTTGTTTTTTTTTTAACTTTAGTCCTCCATATTCTTAAGCCACAACATCCCAAACAGGCCCGGGAAGAGGGAGTTGAACACGGCTGCTTAACTCATGCCCTTCCACATCTTTCCTGAGGTTGTGAAAGGAATTCCATACTGAAACCCAGAACAAGTTAAGACTGGCTTGGCATTTGTGTTTGTAAACGCCAACGAGATTCCAATCTAGGTTTTGGTGAAGGAGTGACTATTAAACCTGCATCTGGAATTTGTTAATAGTTCCTGACTGCCATGGAGCTAAGTGGGGTGGAGCAGGGTGGATCTATGCATCAGTACAGGAGACACCCTTGGCATGCAACGCAGATGGATTTCCAGAGGAAGTGGAGTTTGGGTTCACACCAGTCAAGCCAAGATGCTCAAGACAAGACCAGATCAACAGTCCAGCAACTGTATTGTTTTCCTGAACTGACTAAAGTTTCTGTGTTAGCCTTCAAGGGCAGCCGCAAGTACAACACTGTGTAGCAATCTATCCTTGAAGTTGACACGGTACTTTTATTTCCACGATTTGATGCAATGCCATTAAGCAACAGTACCTTGTTTTGACCAAGCATCAATCTACTCATTCTCATCCTACTCATTACGAAACCTAAACGTTTAGTCGGGACATTCCAGGGCAACACATAGATGAAAAAGGAAGAAAACTGGGTTTCTACCACATATTGAGGGCAGCCAGTTCCATTTTGGGTTTGCAGAGCTTATTTATATCCTGGTGGGTTTATAACCCAGAAGCTCTGAGTCGCTTTTCTCACTTTTTTCTTTCCATCTCTCTCTCTCTGTGCCAGGTGAACACTCCCATCAGCTGCGGAAGTTCAGCCAGATCTCCCTTCAGAAATAATAGGCAGGCGGTCATGTGCTTTCATTTTGAACTGCCTGAACTTGTCTTTCCAGAAAGCTTGAAACTTAATTCCATGCAGGTGTTCCTGTTGGAAGAGAATGGATACTCCATGGTGCTTTAAAGACTTTTCAAATCTTCTCATTCAACTTTCTTTGCGTGTTCTGCTTTTCAAACTGATACCTAGCCATATTCATGGGTCAAATTCCAAACAGTAAACCATCCACTGGAAGAAGGGAGAGGTAACTTCAAACAAAATAACTCTTCAAGGAATATGTTGGAATAGTGACGTATCATCCACTGTGGTTTTCTTGGATTCTGTATTTTTCAAACAAGCTTGTTCTTGGGTTTTTGCTTCTTGTTCCCCACCCTAAAGTGGGGGAAGCGACGTGGGAAAAAAAACAAAAAAAAAAATCACAAGGGTCCCGAGTTACTGGATAGCAGGTATTGTGTTCTGTTCTTAGTTCAAGACAGTATGTAATCCTAAACAGACTATGAAAAAATCCAAGAGTTCATTTTGCTCAAATTTGCAACAATTTTAAGAACGTGTGTACGGGGCCAAAACACCAGGGTTTTAAAGAAGGTATTCAGTCTATTTAGGTGATGTGTTGGCCTGTTTTCGTGTTTTACTTTTGCTGACTGTTGTTGTTTTACTGAACTTTTATTGATTTATATACAATTATTTATCTGCTGCTACCTGCTCTGTGGATTTGTATGTTATTACTCCTTTACAGTATTTTTTAAAAAAAGTGGGTCATAATTGTGCATGTTTGATGCTCTAGGTCAGGGGTGGGCAAAATGTGGCCCTCCAGATGTTGCTGAACTGCAACTCCCAGCATTCCTAGCCCACACAGCCAATAGTGAGGAGTGTTGGGATTTGCAGTTCAGCAGCATCTGGAGGGCCGCACTTTGCCCAGGTCTGCTCTAGGTCCATTTAGAACGATAAAAGCAAAAAACAATTCTTTTAAATTAAAATAAATGTGACAGCATATTATACCTACTAAGATGCCCCACGTTGGTACCTGACATGAAAAGTGGAATTCCGTGCTCCTAGCAAATCCCCCCATCAGGGCCATCCCGAGATATCTTACTGCCTGAAGCAAAGGGTGAGACGGCACCCCTCTTCAATGTGCAAGAGATAATCCGACTGGTTAATTGAGTTTTATTTCGATGTATTCTCAAAGGCTTTCACGGCCGGGATCTAATGGTTGTTGTGGGTTTTTCGGGCTCTTTGGCCGTGTTCTGAAGGTTGTTCTTCCTAACGTTTCGCCAGTCTCTGTGGCCGGCATCTTCAGAGGACAGGAGTCAGAACTCTGTCTGTGCTCTGGTGCAGTTTGTTTGGATAGTTGAGTATTTATAGCTGTGGGATCAGCTTTTGTCCTTTTCAGGAGATGGGTGATTGTGGTGATCAGCGTGTTTTTTGTTGTGGATGTATTGTTGTGATAAGAGGGAGAGATTATCTGTCACTATGACTGATGGGTGTCGTTAGCTGGTCTTTTGTGTGCAGTGATCACTGGTCCTTGTAGCTGGGTAGATTATTTATTTCAATGATTCCTAGATTTATGTTTGAGGGCAGTCGTGTAGCTTCAGAGGTGCAGGGTAGAGTTCTGTTGCATCACCTCCCAGCACCTCCCACCTGAGCCCTCAGCTCCTTCTGCCTTACGGCAGGATCAGCCTCCTATAAGGGGACGATACAATCATGCCTTAAGGCTCATGTGATAGACGGACAAGATCCACACACCCCAGAGTGAGATCTCATTTTATACCAGTACAAAACACATCTACATACTGACCTTCCACGTCTTTTAAGTAACTACAGAAGTAACTTAAATTATTATTATTATTTATTTGATTTATATCCCGCCCATCTGGTATATTCTACCACTCTAAATGGGTATCGTTGTACCACAAAATGATTCTCACTATGTTCGAATCTTATTGTTTCTTAAGTTGTTGTAAAAAGGAATCCATCACAGGTGTTACTGATCACTTTAAATGTTTAGGTATTTTAGAACACATTTTATTTTAAACTCGGATCTTTTAGAATGTATTTTATACTGTTTGAAATGGCTATGTTATTATATTCTATTTTATAACTGAATTGTTTTTTTATGATTCTGTTTGCGTTACTTTTGTGTTATGAACTGTCCAGAGTGGCTGCAGGCCAGATGGGCGGTATATAAGTTGAATAAATAGAAATAAATAAATAAGGTGTGCTACTTGTAATTAGTTCATTTCAAGCCTTGGGTGATCTTTCTTCCTGCCCCCCCTGTAATGTTGTACAGCTTCTGTCCACCCCATAGGAATGAATGGTAGCCATCGACTCTTGCGAAAAAGATGACATTTTGTAAATGTTGGTGGGAATAAAGGTGGCCACTTGAGGCGGAAATAGACAATCACCCTTCAAATAGAGGATTCCTTTCTTTTCCGTAAGAAATCCCTCCCACTTTATGCCAAACATAGCTTCTGGAAAAGTATTCAAGTGGACAGGATGGTTAGTTATCTTTTGACCTCACCTTTCCTAAAGAGATATCTGGGGACACAGGACAGCAGCCTTAAAACACACAACAATACCAATTCTTTAGATCTTCCATTGGCAGGAAGGTTTGATTCTACGACCCTTCCAGACTTGATTTAATAACAATACTCATGTACCGTCAAGTCAATTCTGACTTACGGAGTTTTTTCACAGTTTTCCAGGTAGAGAATACACAAAAGTGGTTTAACATTCTGGGATTGCCCTGGGAGCTTGCCCAAGGCTACATGAGCTGGCTCTACTTACAGGAGGCCCAGTGGTGGAACTGAACTCCCAACCTCTGGCTCCGCAGCCAGATACCTAAACCACTGAGGTATCCAACCACTAGACTCGATTTAGCAGCTGGCAAATAATCTTAGAATGATAGTAATTTTAGAATGAGGAAATCACAGTGAACGACCCATTCAAAATAAATGGGTCCTACTTGGATGAAGTCATCCATGATAGAAAAATGCCACATCGTGGGTTAACAGATTGGGTCTCATCTGTAGAGTTGTCCTTGCTCTGTATCATGTGTTAGATACGGCTTGAAATCCTGTGGCACAACACCGCTTGTGCACTGGTGGCGATGTCAGCAGCAGAAGCAAATTCCTGCTGATCAAAGGCCACACTTCTGGCTATTTTGGAGTACACACAACTTTGTCACATTTGTACAAGTTGCATGCATCCCGAAATCACCTTTAACCAGCAACAATTTGCCGCCGATGATGTCACCAGTGCAGCGCATGCAGAGCTATGCAACAGGATTTCAGCCAATATGCATGACCAAATTTATCTATCATACAAAATGAATGACAGCTGTTATCTGTGCCCCGAGGCTGACCTGACTCCATTTCCTTGTGTCTGTTCACAGGTTCATTAATAGAACACACGCCAGGGTGAAGCCCAAGTTGGAACACGATGATCTGCTTCAAAAGGAAAACCTATTTGGCCACTGGAATGTGCCTGGTGGCTTTTGTTTCTGTGCTGAAGCTTTTTTACTCCCAAACAGAAAAAAACCCTCTCTTGCCCAAAACAGTGACCCTGAAAAGGGATGGCACCTGCAGTGGTGACATCACCAATAAATCCATCTCGAGTTTAGGAAACAACAGGATTCTGGTGATCGCCGCATATTTTGACAACAGAGTAGAGAAGTTGACTCGGGTTCTTGGAATCGTACATCACACGGAGATCAGGGAGCAGTATTGTTGGTTTTGCTGTGTGGACAGCGATGAAATATACATCTCCAAAGCAGTGATAGATGTCCATTCGGACCGATTTGGATTCCCATATGTGGCAACGGACTTTATCTGCCCAGAACCTGCCAACTGTGACCCTCGCTACGTAGCATTGCACCCATTTCCAAAAGGAGAAGCCGGCCGGTTGCAACGCTTTGAAATTAAAAACCGCAGACTTGAGAGATCCCCCGTGGAATTCACAGTGTGTATTTCTCCGATGTTCGGAGACTATAACAACGTGCTTCAGTTTGTACAAAGTATGGAAATGTACAAGATGCTTGGGATGCAGAAGGTTACGATCTACAAGCACAACTGCAGCCAGCAAATGGAAAAAGTCCTGGAGTATTATGTGGCCAAAGGGACAGTTGAGATCATTCCTTGGCCAATCACATCCTACCTCAACGTTTCCAGGGAATGGAATTTCCCAGGTGACGCGACGCAAATTGGATACTATGGACAACTTGCGGCCTTGAATGACTGTATCTATCGGAATATGTACAGGAGCAAGTACATATTGCTGAATGACGTGGATGAAATTATCCTGCCCATTGAATACACAGACTGGGAGACCATGATGGAGAGCCTTCAGGAACAAAATCCAGAAAGTGGCATTTTCCTCTTTGAGAACTACATCTTTCCTAACACCGTTTTTACCCCTTTGTCTGTCAACATCCCGTCTTGGGAGGCCGTTCCCGGAGTCAACATACTGCAGCATCTTCTCCGGGAACCAGATAGGAAAGAGGTCATCAATCCACGGAAAATGATCGTCAATCCCAGAAAAGTCATCCAGACATCTGTCCACTCAGTCCTCCAGGCATTTGGTGACAGTGTGGAAGTCCCAGTGGACACTGCTATGGTTTATCACTGCCGGACCCCTTTACAACCTCATTTGCCCAGGGAATCTTTAATTTGGGATACAACACTCTGGAGGTATAATTCAGCACTGATCAGCAGGGTTAGTCAGGTGCTACAGGAAATAATGCTGTGATTGCCAACACAATGAGCTCAAGAAAATAAGACTGTTTTCTCTCTTTGGATGCTAACTCAAGAAGATACTTGGGAATGTCAGAGACAGGATGGGAGTACCTGCACATATAGAGAAGAGGAGTAGCAAGCAAATCCAGCACACATTTTTGCTGTTTAAACTGGGAGGGAGTAAACCACAAACAAACACATCCTATTCTTTTTTCGCTCATCTGAGATATAAAATGGGAGTTAGAAGGACCACATATTTGCCTTGCTTTGGCAAAGGGTATGAGTACATGAACAAACTCATCAGCAACCCAGTGGCTCCTGTTTTAACATCTCATTTCTGACAGTAGCCAGGATGCTCAGGGGTCACAGACCACAAGCTGGTGTTGTGATCACACTGTATTTTGTGGCAAAATGGAAATGTAGGAGTTTCACCTATAGCCACAGCTACAGGAAGAGTCAAAAAGGAAGACTGCTTGGTTAAGCCATATCAACAAGCCAGTTCTCACAGCGTTCGTATCTACTAAGAAAAGGAAGGTCGTTAAAAAAGTGTAAGTCTTATCGGCTGATCTAATTTTTCTTCCATCTATGCCCTTCTCCCGGCTCGCCCTTGGCAAACTGAGGATACAGTGGGAGAAAAGGAGCATTTATTGAAAGAAACGGGGGATATAAATGTGACAAATAAATAAAATAAATTACTACTTGGAAAATTCTGCCACAATATAAATACAACTGGGAAAATCTGTAGGGGGAAGCCCTACAAATGCTTGAAATATGGGAAGTGTTTCAGTCGCAGCCAAAAGCTACCTTCACACCAGAGAACTCACCAAGGCGAGAAACCATATAAATGCCTGGAGTGTGACAAGAGCTTCAATCAGAAGACAAATCTCATCAGACACAGAAGAAGCCACATGGTTGAGAAACCATAAAGAAACAAGGAACTTGATGTGCTGGACACGTAATGACGGGCTCAAGCTACAGGAAGCTAGATTTTGGTGGGATATCAGGAAAAACATCTTAACTGTTAGAGCAGTACAACAAGGGAACCCATGACCTTTGGAGGTGGTGAGCGCTCCAACGCTGGAGGCCTTCAAGAGAAAATTGGACCACCCTCTGTCCGATCTGCTTCGATTTGGATTCCTGCCTTAAGCAGGGGGTTGGACTGGATGGCTTCACGGGCCCCTTCCAATTCAATTATTCTACGATTCTACGATAATCCTTTTCCCTAGCGCCTGTTAAAGATTGCAGCTAAAGCTTACGAAGGAATATGGAAACTGGGATGGGCGTGTGAGAGACTTATTTGGGCGATGGTTATAAAGATGTTATGAGATCAGGGTGCTGGGGCAAAGCCAGATCTAACAAAATATTCCAATCTAATGCGATATGAAGTTGGGAAAAGAGTGGGTTTAAAAGTGGGTTAGTCGGCAAAAGACTTCACACTAAACCTTACAACGGTCTGCCTCTACTGCCTTTGTCAAGAGTCCCAGGGACATCTAAAATCAAGATTCCTTTCATTCTCTCCAGATGCAAGGAGTTCCACAGTTCAAGACTGTTCTGCTTGGTGAAAAACACTTGCTTGTTTGCTGTTAAACTACACTGTCTTGAATACTACATTCCTTGAGTGATAACATCCAGGAGCACCCTTAGTCTTAGTTGTGTTTTTTCCCAATGTGTAAAACCGCAGAAGAGAGCTGTTTTAGAAATCTGATCCGGGGGGGGGGGGGAGCAATTTGATTTGGACATGTGACCTAAGAAGTCTGAAAATGGGATTTTAAAAAATTAACATATTAGCAAGAAAATTAACATGTCAGCTTTTCCAGATTCTGGCATTCCAAAGTCCTCACTTTCTTGAATACTACATTCCTTGAGTGATAACATCCAGGAGTACCCTTAGTCTTAGTTGTGTTTTTTCCCAATGTGTAAAAACTGCAGAAGAGAGCTGTTTTATTCCAAAGTCCTCACTTTCTATCTATTCCTTTCATTCCAAAGTCCTCACTTTCTATCCTATTATGGTAGCTTAGTCTCTGCATTTGAGGAGAACCAACTGGATAGGACCTCTCCAGAGTTTCAGAAAAGAAGTTCTCCCAGCCCTAACTGGAGAGGTTAGGATTCGACTGATAAGCTTTTGCTTGCAAAACAGGTGCTCTGTGTTTCCTTCCTAAGCAGAAGCTAGTGACAAGGTCGGTGATGAATTCACTCCAGGCTTTAATCTGAACTTTTCACGAGATGCTCAAGATGCAGAACTCTAGGTTCAGCACCTTGGAAAGCTTTTGTAAAGTTCGGACTCTTGTGAAATTCAGATTAAAACCCGGCCCGACAAAATCAGAGTAACAGATTCAGCTGGGATATCGGGCCAAATCCGGTCCATCACATCACCCAAACACACTAGTAGATATTCACTGTTGCAACAGAAGACTTAAGAATTATTTGATGTCAACAAAAGATCCTGGGGAGCTGAGCACTTAATGACAAATAGATTCCATGTAATTGCATCTTCAGCAATACAGCCGTGCTTAATTATTTACCAGCTTGATTTATTTTGTGCTTCTTTTTTTAAAAAAAAAGTACATCTAGTATCAAACAGAATGGGTAGAGTGTACAGGAAGCCAGGAAATCACCATCCAAGTCTGATATCATGTTGGAATAAATCCAATATTTATGCCTAAGTCTGAACGGCACTCCCTGAGCTTTTTCTCATTTGCCTCCAGAGAGTCCAACTGTACAGAAAAGAACAACAGGGGGAGGGCAGGATTCGCACCAGGTTATTTTGCTGATGGGCCCTTCAGAACGTTTTGATTGGCAGAAGCCAACCTAGGGAGACCTGTTTTGCCTGGTGGTAGCAAGACGCAGCCCGTGGGGAGCGTGTCACAAAGCAGCGATGGACAGACTCAGGTTCCAATGCCCCCTTGGCCACCGAACTCCATGGATGACCTCAAACCAGCCATATGTCCTCAGATTTGGTCTATCTCACTGGGTTGTTGGGAGGAGAAAAAGGAGCAGAGTGAAATCACATCTGCTCCCTTTAATACTTCAGAGGATGAACAGGATTTGGGGGGGGGGGGGCGGCGGCATGGAAAACTAATTAGTAAATTAGTCTGACCTGATCACAGGAACTTCCTGTTTCTTTGGTTTTTCCGGTGAATCACTTCATCAAGGATGGTCTCCGGAGGGTCTACTAAAAAGAAAACAGATAAACAACCATTAGTGTACAATGAAGGAGTTCAGCCCCCTCCCCCTTTATATCACCTGTGTTGGATTCTAAATTATCCACACTTACAGCTTGACTCATCACAGACGCATTCCTCCAGAACTTGGAGAATTTCTTTTTGAAAACTACAACTTTCAGAATCCCCCAGCCACCCTGGCCAATGGGAACTAGAGTCCACCAAGACTGGCATCTATTGATTGAGTCCACGCATAGCACAAGATTCTCACTCCTGCCGGACAGTCATGCCATTTTTAACTCCGCTTCAGCTGAAAACCACAACAGCTGAATTCTGGGCGTGCAAACACAGAAATACTCGGCAGTGTTGTTCCTAGAGGCTCAAGACACAACCCCCAAAGTGTTTGGTCAATCAACCGCACATTAAACCAGGTACGTAGATGGTTTGATTAATGTTGCGCAATCTTTGATAGCAAGTGTCGAAAGAAGAGCTGGCCACGTCGGCTTCAACTCCCCTCTCAAAAAACAGAACCTCGGGGGGCAGGAAAGCTCTCCATTTCACCGCTGTGTTGTTTCTGCGTTGAAACCTCAAACTCTTCCTGACAAATTTTGAAACAAGACGTTTTCCAGGGTGTATGGAAACAAGCTGTGAAGGAATACTTTGATACGTTTGATTTAGGGTGTCCTCTGCCTTGATTATTCGCTTTAATGACTGGGATAACAGCCTTAAAAACAAGCCCGCTGTGGAAAGAGACGCCTGTGTGCCTGTAGAGGCACAGCCTTACAGATGCCCAGGGCTAGAACACCTCCTTTCTGTCACTTCATTCTCACCACAAGCTACTGTCTCTTCCCGTGCATCATCCTTGTTATTGTTGCTGTTTTCATTAGAATCAGAAGTGATATCTTTGTGAAACAGGCTTAGAAAAAGCAGGGCCTGTCGAGTTTTTACACAAACCACGGGGTGAACAGAAGCCTCGATCTGCCTGTAGTTGCTGGAGAAGACCACATTACAAAGGCTATCGTTCTAACCTGGCCCAAGAGTTTGCTGTATATGTGGCAGAGCATCCTATGTTTTTTTTTTAAACTTCCCCTGCTGGCTTCCATGAGATCAAGGGTGGATTTCCCAGGCTTCTGCTCCCTGTCAAGCAGAACTAAATGCCTCTCCTGGAACTCTGTCAAATTCCGAATGCCATATCCACTCTATGATCCCGTCAATAAAACACTACACAAATATCTGTGTGATCTCTTGCATCAAGGGGAGACTTATGTGGGGAAGGGTGGGAGAAAAATATGTTTACAGAAAAGGTCCTCTCCCAAGTGTACGGAGCATAGAGGATGTGTGTGTGTGTGTGTGTGTATGTGAGAGAGAGAGAAAGAAAGAAAGAAATGGAATGAGGCAAGAGCAGAGAAGGAACACCAGCCCTAAAGAAACCAGCACAGTCCATTTTAATAGTGATCAAACTATTTCAAAACAGCTGTGAATAAGATGTTCTTTAAAAAAAAGAGAGAAAGAAAATAGATTAATAACCACCTCCTCCCGGTTCCCTTTTCAGCAAGACCTTTTAGCGGGAGGGAAAGAGAAGACGTTTGAGATCTCCTTTCTTCTGAACAGATTTCAGACTCTCCAAAAGAAAAATCCCAAACCACCCTGGAGCACTATGGTTGATAACATGTGTTTGAACACAAACAGAGATAGTGCTGGAGGCTTCTAGTGTGTCGGGGATGCATCCTGTTGAAAAGAAGACACCCAAACAGCTGCCCTGTCCCCCACCAATCTGCTGTCGTTCCCGCACCTCCCCTCTCTCACAAAAGGACCTAGAAAATGAAAACAATAAAATATTTGTGCACTGCATGATAAGATCCCTTAAGATGTGCAGCTTTGGTTCATGCAAAGTTCGTTTCCACCCGAGCCACTGTTGGCAGACGTGTGTCTTTTTCGGTTCTGTTGCTTTTGTTCTTTTCTTTTTAAAAAAAAAAAGCTACATCGCATCCTCCTTCCAGCTCTCATTCTCTGCATCAGTCGTGCTCCTTCCACAAAACCAGATGGATACTGTGGTCCGGCATGCTAGTGGCAAAAACCAAGCCCATGTCATTCTGACCGTCCAAGCCGTCGAGCCACGACATTTCTCCAGCCAGGAAGCTCGACCCCCTCTTGGACTTCCTGTACTCCGGGAGCGGCCAACGGCTGATCAGTTTCTCGGTCCTCAAGTCCATTATGTACAGGTAGTGGTTATCAAACAGAAGGGCAAAGATGTCACCGAAACCCAGCAAGGACAGGTTTGCAAATTCGGGGGGTTTGATAACCCTGCAGTGGTGAAAGAGAGACAGAGAAAGGGAAGAGATGAGAAGCAAAAATACGATCTGGAGAACAAGTTCATTTAAAAAAAAAAAAAAAACTTTTCAAATATGGTGCCTGGTCTTCCTAGAACTTGTGCCATCTGAAGTTATTTTGGATGTTAGATCTTCCCATCATGTCTGACAAGCAAGAACCTGATAAGCAAATGGGAACGACGTATGTTTGAAGGCACCAGGTTCATGGGGCAGGGGGTCAGCAGGAAGGGGGGGTGTTAGTGGACTACAACATCCCATCTGGTCAGCACAGCTAACAGCAAGGGGATGATGAGATCTGCAGCCCAACAATATCTGGAAGGCCACGCCCCCGCCTCCGAATTCCTGATCCAAACTGTGGAGACGTCTTTGGCTATGCCTCCTAAGTTTGTCAAAAGGCTTTCTAGCGGCCACCAGCCCATCTATTTCCTCTCCCCTCCTCTCTGAAGCTCATGAAAACCTCTTGAGCAGCAAAAAAAGCAAAAGACCTCAAGAACATGAGGTTCAATTTTCTTGGAGGACTGAACAGCAGCAACCAATTTAGCAACTTCTACAGAGAAATACGGGTTTTTATCTTCTAATGGTGTAGGGACAAGGTCCCCAGGGAAGGGTATTTCCGGCAAATCAAATCAAAGTTTAATAAAACAGTATCTAGCAGTTGCATATAAAGGGCAAGAACACAGGATATGTGGGAAAGTATCCAGGCTAGTGTTGTCGCACGGACAAACTCTCCTGGAGTCAAGCTGCCGTGACAATCTTCCTTGCATCTCCCTCAAACAGACAATATCCAGTCTTACATATAAAAAAGGCCATGCAGTCATGCGGAACTAGCTAGATGGATAAATTTTAACGAAACTGTCTCAGGAGGAGAGATACCAAAGAAGGAGGGAGAACATACTCATCAAGCTCTCATTTGGGTACTGGCCAGATCTATTTGATGAATCTGCTTCCTTATAATCTCAATTTTGACCGGTTTAATATCTGGGCGAGATCCTCTCTGTGTTGGGAGTCTACAGAAGGGGGAGGCAAACTGCAGGACCCTTTTTCTGGTCCTAAGGAGGAGGGTTACACCACCCCTGCAGCAGAAACACACACATATCTAGTTTTTTTAAAACAAAAAAGATTATCTGTTTAAAAAGAGGTAGCCTGACCTCATTTTAGAAGCAAAACATTCCTTCTAGAGATAGGATTTTGAATTTCCCTGCTTTTTTCCTCTAGTGGTGGTCTGGGACTCCCAAAACCAGCCTCTGGGAACCAAGACATGGCCCGAAGCCCACATGATTCCCATTCTCAGTGTAGGGAATGGGAAGATAAACAAAGGGGTCGAATGCAAAAAGAGGAACAGATGCTTAAGAAAAGGAATAGGTAGGCCAAGGAGAGGACGATCAAAACAGGGAAGATCCCGAACAGGATGAGAACAAGAGAAAAAATAGGAGAAACATTCAAGGGCTTGTCTGGAAGCAAACTAGACTCAGCTTTAGCTGAAGGTGACTAAGAAGTCACACCTTATGGCTTAACTAAAGATCTAAAGACCCAGACAAGAGAGGGTGGAGTGGGAAAATTAATCCTTTGCTGGTCTTGAAAGCAAAAAAGGAGAGATTTCCACCCTATTTTCTGACCTCTGGACCGTTAAGACGAGATGCATGGCAAGCAACCAACATTAAAAGAACTCTGGAGAATATGTGAGGTTTGTGGCTCAAAGCACAACACACCAAGACCTCAACTGCCCTGTCCGTTCGCTCATCTCCGCTCTCTGCCTTTTCAGGATTTGCTGGCTACACAACCTACGCAGCCCCAAAACCGAGCAAGTGGGCGTCGTGGCAAAGCTTGACGGGCACCCTTCAGCCTCACATTCGGAGCGTCACCTGAGGATATCGAAACTGGCGAAGTCCCACTGGTACAACCCGATGGCCGAACTGCACACGACGTACTTCCCGTCAAAATGGAGGCGGGGCTGCAGGGAGATGCTGTGATCCTCGGAGACCGTCAAGGTCTTTAAGCATTTGCAGTTGATTTCCCTTCCGATCGGCCAGATCTGGGAAGAAACAGAAAACGGAAGAAGAGATGAGGGACCCGGGAAGCCTTTAGCACAGGGGTTGCCAACCCTGGGTTCTCCAGAGGTTCTTGGACTGCAACTCCCAGAAATCTTGGCCAGCCCAGCGGGTGGTGAAGGCTTCTGGGAGTTTGAGTCCAAGAACCTCTGGGGACCCCAAGGTGGGGAACCACAGCTTCAACAACACTAAGATGAGAGGTACACATACTTTGCTAAAGTTTTCTCTACCTTCCAAAACTTTCATTGCTCCTTGACTGAAAGCATTTACAGAATCATAGAATCATTGAGATGGAAGGAACCTATAAGGCCATTGAGTCCAACCCCCCCTGTTCAAGGCGGGAACCCAAATCAAAGCAGATCTGGCTGATGATGGTCCAGTTTTCCCTTGAAGGCCTCCAGCGATGGAGCGCTCACCACCTCCCCTTGAGGTCACGGATTCCATGGTCGTACTGCTCTAACAGTTGAGAAGTTTTTCCTGATATTCAACTGAAATCTGGCTTCCTCTAGCTTGAGTCCATTATTACGTGGTCCAGCACTCTGGGATGATCGAGAACAGATCCTGCCCCTCCTCTGTAGGACTAACATGAGACTATGACCTCCTTGAGACATCATAGTCTCAAACCTTTTGAAAGTGTCAGGATACGGAGGGCTGGACTACGAGACCTCACAAATCTGATTCTGATCAGCACTGGCAGCTAGTCTTTCACCAAAGATCTCTTTCACTGCCCACGGCCAAGACACTGATTCGTTCTTTTCGTACAAGGGTGGTCAAGATCTGGGGACCGTTTTTTTCCAGTTGTGGGACCCCATTTCCTCTGAGAGAAACTGGAAGTGACATCTTCTTTTACACAAGAACCAACGCCTCTTGGAGAGTTTGTTGGTTTGCACATGTCAGGTGGGTGACACGAGAGAGGTGCACAGAATTATGCAGGTTGGGGGATAAAAATGGAAATACAGAGGTTTTTCTCCCCCTCCTGTGACACTAGAACTCAGAGACCATATAATAAAGCTGACTGGCAAGAGATTCAAGACAATCCAAAGGAAGGACCTAATTTTTGACTCAGTGGTTCCCAACCATGGGTCCCCAAATGTTCTTGGGCTAAAATTCCCAGAAGCTCTCACCACCAGCTGTGCTGGCCAGGATTTCTGGGAGTTGTAGTCCAAGAACATCCAGGGACTCAAGGTTTGAAAACACTGAGTAAAATAAAGCCTAGAACACAGACTCCTGGGCTTAGATGGCTGTAAAAGGGACTAGATTAATTAATGGTGGAGAAAGTCTAGAAGCAGCTATTAAGCTCCGGGGAACCTCCATGTTCAAAGGCAGTATATCCCTGAATACCAATTGCTAGGGAACCACAGTGGGAGAAGGCCATGACTTTCATCTTTTGCTCATTGAGTTTCCTGAAAGGCATTTGGCCAAACACTGCTTTAAAAAAAAAAAACCCAGGACACTGGGCTCGACAGACCTTTGGTCTGATCCAGCCTTGCTATTCTGGCATGCCAGCACTATTCAAGCCTTCAGTTCCCCTGGCTTCTGTAAGGAAAAGCCCATACATACCTTGATTTCGTACTTATCTGCGCTTAAAAGGATGTAATCCCCGGGACTGTGCATCAGGGATTTGACTTTGCATTTCTGCAAAACCACCTGCAATAGGATGGAAGGGTGGGTTAAGACGGGCCCATGAGACAAATCGCCCTGTGGGTTGCTCAGATGCATGGTACGTCATCATCGGATACATCCAAACAGCCTACTTGGCTATTCTACTCTGACACATGATTAAAATCAAACCAAGGAGAGCAGGAGAGGCATGCTTCATCTCCACCCTCAAACTCAAGCTCTTTCTTTCACCTTGGCATCACCCTCTCCATCCTTCTCCACAAAACGCCATGTGAATGTCTGCAGCATAAAGTTGGTCTCGCTCCTGTATGGCCGCCGTGCAGTTTAGAGACTCCTCCTCTTCTGGCGTTCTCAGGCAGGCAGGAAATCTACGCAAGAGATTCTGGAAGCTGTTGGCCCAGCCACCCTGAGCTGGTCTGACTCCGCTTCAAAGGTGTGTATTTCAGAATGGGATCTATCCAAGGCCCATCCTTTTTCCAATCGACTTCTCCTGCCTGCTTCTCATTCAACCCACATGTGCACATGTGAAGCAGCTGCCCATGGCTCTCTCATGTGCCCGTTCTGGTTTCTCTTCCTCATCCTCCTTCATTTGTTCTGTCTGTGTCAAATTTTGGACTGGAAGACCCCTGAGGCCGAGACCTGCCCTCTTGTAACATGCACAGTGCATGCACAAAAGACTAAATATTGATTTATTTATTTATATTGTTTATACACCGCCTTTCCCCACCTCGGGGGACCCACAGCAGCTCGCAACAGATAAAACTATAAAAGACAGTTTGGGTTATTCACCATAATACAGTTCATCTATTATGTCCCCCTAGCTCTTCTGCAACACATAGCAGTCCAAGCCGTTAGCAAGACAACACAAAGATTAATTTGCAACCAGCAGACCAGGGCAGGGGGAAAGGGAACTTGCCCGGCTTACCTTTGTGACCCATTCTGTGTGTCCGGTTAGCGTATTAAGACACACTCCCGTGGACAAGGCCCAGACTTTCACGGTGAAATCTGCTGAGCCGCTGACCAAGAGGTCCAGATCGTCATTGTAATCCACGCTAAAAACTGCAGAAAGAGACAGAAAAGGAGTTTTGGAAAAAAAAGACTGGTGGCGCATCTCTCCATTTCCTTTAATGGTAATATTGTAAGCTGCCTTGGGTGAAATATAGGGAAAATTAAAAATGAATGAAAATGTCAAGACCATTAGACTATTTTTGACCAGAAGCAGCCAGAGCTTGAAATGTGTGCAGAAACGTTTCCTTGATTTCAGCCATCGTCCAGGGAGTTGGTGTCCATGAAGTGGGTGGGCTTCCTGATGTTCTAGTGGGATGGATGAATGAATGAATGAATGAATGAATGAATGAATGAATGAAACTAGACTCAACAGCACTAGTAAACCTACAGTTCTTTAACATGTACATGGGGGGGGGGGTATGTATGCATGTATGTATACAAAAAGAGTGCTTCGGTCACCCCACAGTTGTCTCCCTGTGGCTTCTCTAAAATGTGAGCATTCCTTGTCCCATAACGGGCCAAATTCAGGGTTTGAAGCCAGAATAGGCAGCTTGTGGCCCGCCAGGTTCTGCCAGGCTGCAACAATGACCAGCTGTGGCCGCTGCAGGAGGAAGGGATGATGAGAAGAGCTGTCGGGCACCCGGAAGGCCACAAGTCACCTCATCATGGCATGAAAGGAGAAGCAGATGGCCATGGTTGAGGAAAGGTCAAAAAGTAGACCATCCCTCTCAATGGAAGCAGGAGGCGGCTGGGAGGGGCGGTTCACAGCCCCACAGCAGCTGTCGGAAAGCCTATTCCCAAATTGGCTGGGCTGGCTAAGACTGATGGGAACTGAAGTCCGACAACATCTGGAAGGACTAGAGGATCCTCAGGGATAAAGAGGTTTGCCATGGAAAACAGAGGAGGGTCTTGAGGAGAGGCTTGCAGGAAGGAAGAGAGACGGCAGCGCTACGGATCAGGGAAGACGTAATGCGACCTTCCAGACATTGCTCGGCTTCAACTTCCAGAAGCCTTAGCCTGCAACCGTCAAGGATGAAGGATGTGGGGGAGCTGTGGAACCGCACCTCCAGAGAACCACAAGTTGTCCATCTTGACATAAATGTTCTGGGATGTGGTTTCAGGCAAGAGGCCAAGAAGAAAGTAGGAACGTTGTGGGACTAAGGATGAGCCTCATCTGGGCATCGCTCGACGGAGCCCAAAAAGGTTTCCACCCTTTTCTTTAGAGTTCCCAACCCACCTGCTCCCGTGTGGCCTCGGAAGTGCTGGGTTTTGGCCCCCGAGCTCCACTCCCAGCAGGCGACGGTGTTGTCGAAAGAGCCCGTCACGAGTTTCTGCTCGTCAAACTTCACCGCTGCACAGGTGTGGGTCTGGATCCCGTAGATGCACTGCCCGGTGCTCACGTCCCACAGCTTGGCAGACAAGTCGTCCGAACCTGTGGCCGAGGAGGAAGAAAAGAGGGAGGGGTCAATGGGTGGGACGTGGGATGGCTGCAAGGCCAAACAAGATCCACAGACCAGCGGCATTCCAAGGCAGAGATGGGAGTTCACATCACATCTGGCCTAAAACTGCCTATCTAAGGGGCTCCTCTGCATTAAATCTCTGCATTAAATCACAGCCAAAACAATGCATTTTTACATGATGTAAACCTGTACCGTTCCCGGTATTCCACACAGGAGGGTGTCTGTGGTGGTTCTGTATGAGTTCACGGTTGCAGGCTTGTCTCCCTTCCTCTGATCAAGAGGACCGCCCAGATCAGGGGCTGATGCAGAGATGCAGCCGGCAACCCTCCCCTAAGGTTGGGCACTTGGTTCCCTTCTAACTAACGGCCGGCTGGACCATCCAACCTCACAGGGCAAACAAGGACCATGTTTCCCCCCCCCCCCCCCCCCGGCAGCCTGATGGATGGCAAGGAAGAAGAGGGTGGGGAGGAAGAATCAGAAAGAACAGAGAGACCATTTCCAGGAGTACTGGTGTTTTTCTGCTGCTGCAAAATAAGAGAGTTTTTATCAATGCGCTAGTTCTCAACCTCTGGCCTTTCAGATGTTTAATTCACAATTGTGTGGTGTTAAGTCAGTTCTGACATGGCAACCCTTTCCAGGGTTTTGCAGGTGGAGAGTACTCAAAAGTGGTTGATCCTTCTCTTCTTCTAGGGGCACCCAGGGACGATGCAGCTTGCCCAAGGCCACCCAGGCTGGCTTGTCTCTCAAGAGGCCCGGGGGGGGGGGGGGGGGAGAGAATCAAACTCCCAAACCTCTGGCTCCCCAGCCAGAGACCTCAACCACTAAGCTATCCCTCCAGCTTCAGGTGGGGATTCGATTTCTAGAAGACCCAACTACCATGGAACAGTCAGGGGTTCTGACAGCTAAGGTCCAGCGCAGCAGGTGGGCTAAAGGATGAGAATCACAAAGGCATGAAAAGCTGATTTTGGGGGAAAGTGGCAGAATTATGCTCCTGGTCTCATTTTCCCAACAGATGAGACCCAGGGGGAAAACAGCTTGCTAGACAGCAAAAATTGTGTTCCCCCAGTCCTTGGGAGACTCCGTGAACTCCTGGACCAGTAAATTTCCTGCAAAGGTTGATCGCAGGGTTGAACAGTTAAGGAAAAGCAAAGCAAACTGTGCTGCTTTCCTTACTGTGCTGCCGCGTAGTGCTTAAACGCTCTCTGCACGGTTTACAATTTCATTATGCCCCCCCGCCAGCAGCAAGCTGGGTACTCAATTTACCAACCTCAGAAGGATGGAAGGCTGAGTCAACCTTGAGCCAGCTACTTGAGGCCATGAGGATCAAACTCAGGTTGTGAGCAGAGGCTTGACTGCAGTACTGCAGATTAACCACTCCTCATAAACCTCCCCCTAACTTTCCTCCTGCTATGACATTTCTGGGGGCTCAGAATATCTGCCCTAACTTCCCATGTTGGACAGTATCCCACGGCCCTTTTCCTGCTCTGGACACAACAGTAATGGGAGGGGTTGAAATTCCGCCAGATCTTCCATACCCTGGCAACATAGATGTCCCGTATCTCAGTATCTCTCTGTATATCCAGCCTCAACGGCCATCACCTCGAACCACCACATCTCCATAGCGGCCAGTTAAAAGGGTCATAGACAGCAGAGTTGGAGAAGAAACCAAAGCTGCTTGAGAGCAGATTCCAAGCAGTGTAGACTATACAGAGGTAAGGCAGACCAATGGCCCACCAGAGGATTTTGAGATTTGCACATCCCTACGGACACGGCCTGCAGGAAACAACCTACCGATCTCCTCAATAGCACTCAAAAGTGGAGAGGGAAGTCAAAGAAGAAACATCCTGGCTCACATCTCTCATGTTTCAGCCACCACACACAGCCAGCTCCTCACTGTACTACCAGGCCGAAACGTGGGGTACTATAAGAACATCAGTATCTACAAGAAGCCCACAGGCAGGGTATGTCTGCCTGCCACACAGCCCAGCACTGACAATCAGAGGCCAAACTCTGATACTGGGAACCACCTTGTTTAGGAGTCACTCTAATCTCTGTGATGTCACTCAATCTCCTTTTAAAACTGTTCAAGCAGGCAGACACTCCTACCATCCTGAGGCAGTGAGTTCCACCGTTTAAGTATGTTCTGTGCAAGCCAGTTCCTCAAAGTAAACACACTCTATTCAGATTCAGTGGATGACCCCAGGTTCCAATAATGAGAGGACAAAGAAAAGCCAATACTTTCTCCGTCTTCACACCATGCTCTCCACACCACAAACCAATTCATACACGCCTATCTAATCTGCCCTTTATTTGTCTTTCTTCCTAAACCAAACAGCCCACAGAGTAACTTTTGACAGGAAGGCAGGAATCTGCCACATATGGAGACAGACTACAGGTTTCTATAGCTCAGTCTTGTTGGCTCTGACTGGCAATGACAGCTGGGAATGTGCCATTTGGATTCTTTAGACACCAACTCCCTGAATTCCTCAAGAATTTGCCAGGTAGAATTCTGGGAGTTCCAGCGCGCATCTCTGAACCTTCAGACGCCCATTTTCCTCTCGTTAGATTTCCCTCCCCCCTAATCCAGACCCTGATCTTCCAAGGTTGCATCTTGGACCTTCATTTCCTGCCACAAAGCTTCCTGGATGTTGTATGTCTCCCTGCACTTTCGGCTCTAAACAAGCGCCTCCTAAAGAACTATGACACCCAGGAAGCCTTGCGGCAGCTTCCTCCCAGGAAACCTTGTGCAGGAAACGAAGGCCGAGGACGCAGCCTTGGAGAATCAGGCCCTAGAACAACTGGAGAAATTATAGGTGACTGAAGGTGTGGGTGTGCATGCTACCACTCCCAGAACTCTTGGGGAATTCTGGGAGTCCAAAACATCGAGACAGCCCTCCGGGATCTGGGGCAGGATTCTTTCCTAGCCTTACCCAGAGATGCTACTGAGAACCAGATTACCTTCTGCATGCAACTCAAGAACTGTATCCCTGAACTCTTCCAACACAGCAGGCGGACTCCTTTCCAAGTCCTAACTCAGCACGGCCCTATTGAGCTTCTGGAATCAGAGGGGCCTCACTCTGTTCCCAGTGGTTGTCCCAGGGATGGATCTCCAGCCATTGGCTCCTACCTGTACAGAGAAGTCCATCTTTGTAGTAAAGTGCATACACCCTGGCGCTGTGTCCGATCAGGGAGGAGGTCTCAAAGGCTTCGTGGTCCTCCAGCTGCTTCATCCTTAAGATGGCCTTCAAGTAGACTTTCTTCCAGTGCAAAGCATCCTGGACCGAGTCGTCGATCTGCCAGCCCAGGTTCTTACACGCCGTCTGCCACACTTCCATGCAGGCACTGATGACCTTGTTCCATTGTTTCGAGACGAGGCAACACGTGAGTAAGGTCTGAGGGTCAAGCCATTTTAACAAATAGAAGCTGAGTTCCAGCGGGAGCAGTTTGAGGAAGTCCCGTTTGAGGAGCGTTTCCAGGTGACTGGAGAGATGCCTCAGCTGAGCAGCCCCACTCAAGCCGATCAGATGATCCAGCGTCTCATTTTTCTGCAAGTCCGTCAGAGAGAGAAACGTAACAGAAATACGATCAAGCCATGCTTCAAAGTCCTTTCTCTCCATAAGGTTATGGACACATTTACCTGCGGTGCATTAAAACACAGCATTAGTTCCAGTCAGAATCAAATATCAACAGCATTTATTTTATTTTATTTTTTTAAATCAATACAATTGCAGTTACCACTCTGTCCTGTGATGATAACGGGACCTGGTAGGGTAAATATTTAAAACCAGAAACAGACAACTTGAAAAGAAAGGGCTGCCTGGGAGGGAGTCTGAAAAACCTCTATAGTTCAGTACAAAATCCTGAGGTGTTTTTGGAAACCTAGGAATCTCTCTCCAGCTATGAAATAACACAAGTTGCTAGTCCTCATGTTTACTGAGATTTTCAGCTTTCCCATGCAAAGAAACTCTGTAGAATTCAGCAGCTAAAACACATGCCTGAACTGATTTTTCACAGTGTGCCACCTGCACAAAATGCTTATTGCTGTGGTACATACTAATGAGATTTATGGAGCTGGGGGCATTTAGAGTGATCTGTCCTCCTTATAAGTGGGTGAAAGACTTCATTTTGCAGCAGAGGAAATGGACAAAGTGGAACACTGGCTCTTTTCGACTTGATCCCTCCTGCCCATACAAACTGTTCTCCGGGTATCAGAATCAGGTGGGGAAAAAGAACACACTTACCTTAGGTAATGGTCTGTGTTCGAATGCTGCTCAGCAGGTAACTGCCAATGTCCGTCTTGCTCCTTAGAACCCAAGAGGGGTTGCAATTCCTCTGTGGCCATTTCTCCTGTAACAAGAACACAGGAGACAGACTGAAGGCACTTCAGATCACAGAATCATAGAAAAGTGAAGTTGGAAGGGGTCTACAAGGCCATCAAGTCCAACCCCCTGCTCAACACAGGTATACAATCAAAGCAGATCTGCTAGGTGATGATCCAAGTTTCTTTTGAATGCCTCCAGTGTTGGAGCACTCACCAACTCCCAAGGTAACTGGTTCCACTGTCGTACTGCTCTAACAGTTAAGAAGTTTTTCCTGGTATTCAACTGAAATCTGGCTTCCTTTAACTTGAGCCCATTGTTGCGTGTCCTGCACTCTGGGATGATCGAGAACAGATCTTGCCCCTCCTCTGTAGGACAGCCTTTCAAATATTTGAAAAGTGCTATCATATCACAGTTCTGCACTGTACTTTCTTATTGCTCCCAACTCACTCAACCATATGAGAGCTTTATTAATCATGTGCCGTCAATTCTGACTTTTGGTGACACTTTCCAGGGTTTTCCAGGTAGAGAAGACTCAGAAGTGGTTTCCCCTTCCCTTCTTCTGAGTCTGTGCAGCTTGCCCAAGGCCATCCAGGCTGGCTCTTCTCCCAGGAGGCCCACAGTGGGGAACTGACCTCCCAGTCTCTGGCTCCGATCCCCTTATACCCAATCACCTTCCTATTTCTACCCCTCAGCCTTTACTGCAAAAGCAATTTTGCCCTAACAAATAAGGTTAACGACCAGTTCAAGGGAACTTTCTTTACTGCCGCTAGGTCTTAAGCTACAATCCGATGCATGTTTACCTGGGAATAATTCCCATTAAAATAAATGTGGGCCTGTCTGTGCCTCTATGTGTCTGTTATGCGCCATTAAATGGCTTCCCACATTTAATGTACGGCTAATTCGGGCTTAGGACCAGGGTATGTTCAAAACCCACAACAAACAAAGCACAGCTATAATGTATGAGTGCTGAAGGGACTCAGAATGCAATTTGGATGTGTACCTTATAGAATCTTAGTCTTTCTTTTGCATTTATGTGTGTGGGTGTGTACACTGTTTATAACCACACAGACAAGGGTTGTGATCCAAACTGCTGGACAGCTCAGGGGTTTAGGCATCTGGCTGTGGAGCCTAACGTCGGGAGTTCGATTCCCCCACTGTGCCTCCTGGACAAGGGCTGGACTTGATGATCCAGAGGGTCCCTTCCAGCTCTGCAGTTCTAAGATTATTATTATTACTTCTTCCCATTCATTAAGGAGTAACATTAGAAGCGATAGGCTAGCGGCAGAGAAGAATGAAGGCAACAGAGCATAGGGTCACCCTTTTTCTCTCTCGTTTCACATTCTCCTGCCCCTTGGGCTCTCTGACCCACTCAACAGACTCCCAGCAAAGGCCAAACCGCTCCACCCTAATCTCCTGCATCCAGGGAGGTTCTTAAATGACTTCAAGGTCTAAATGCAAACGAGCAATCCCAAGGAAGACAGAAAAGTGGCTTTATTGAGGAACTGGCCACAATCCCAATACGGACTTGACAGTGCTTAGCTGGGCTTTCTTGACCTGCAGCCACTTGTATCAAAGCATCCTGTCAACCTATTCTGCTTTTACAGCACAGATCCTCGACTGCAGCAAATTTCTCTTGTTCCGGTCATATTCATTATCCTGTGCCTAATTTCAACGAAAACTTAGCAGAGGAATGCCTGTCATGCACGAGGGATGGTAGAAACAAGGGACCCCTCCGGGAAGCTATCTCTGCACCTCATGTGGGCTCACACAAATACTCAACATCTGGATTTTAGGAATACTAATCCGTCCTATCCAGTCATGTCTACTCTGTGTGCCAGTTGCTGTCCAGGGTTTCTGGCAGATGCTCATTGCCTCATTTTCCTTTTCCCCTCTTTCTTTTTCAATCTACTGGAGAGCTCCGTGGTTTAGGTCTATGGCTGCAGAGCCAGAGGTCGGGTGTTCGATTCCCCACTGACGGGCTGGTTTCGATTATCTCTATAGCGTCCTTTCCAGATCTGCAGTTCTCAGATTATTACAGCCATATTAAACTGGACACCAGTTAATGTGCTTGCAAAGTTTACGTCCATCAACCTCCCCCATGATGTCTGCGTAGGAGCCCCCTCCTCACCCCACAAAAAGGCAGAGCTCTTCCCTGACAAAACTCCGGTAACCCCTCCTGAGCCATGAAACTCACTAGGAGACGCTTGGCAAGTCCCTCTCCCTCAGCCTGATCTACCTCGCAGGGCTGTCGTGAAGAAAAAGTAGGCAGGAGAGAAGCCAGATGTATTTATGCCATCCAAACCAAGGGAGTAAAAACAAACAGGAAATCAGCAATGTCACACCCCCTCTTCTCCCCACAACTCACATTCCCAGGCTACCTCCACCCTCCTCGAACTCGACCTGTTTTACTTCTGCCTGAAGACCTCACTTCATTCCCAAACGCCTCCTCCATCAGACCCCCACCCTCCATGCCTCCAAGGCCCACCCCCTTCCTCTATGGGTCGTCTCCATGGCAACCCAAAGAGGTCCTGCCCCTCTCCCGGCTCTGCCCCCGCCGCCCCTCCCGGCAATGGTCGCCCCTTTGCTTCCCCTCTTTTGGGGGCCCTGCCGCCCCCTGTCCACGCTGGGGGGTCTCACCTGCTGCCTCCAGGTCCCAGCAAAAAGCTCTACCGCAGACACTTCCGGCGCCAGCACCTGATGTCACTTCCGGGCCCCTTCCTTCCGCTCTCTCGCTCTCATTCTCCCTTCCCCGCGACCACTTCCTCACCTTTCCGGAAACGCCCTCTTCCCCACCGTTTATAGAGATAGAAACAGTAGAGCATTATCATCATTGTAGGTTTGTTGTTGTTGTTGTTTAGTCGTTAAGTCATGTCTGACTCTTTGGACCAGAGCACGCCAGGCCCTCCTGTCTTCCACTGCCTCCCGGAGTTGGGTCAAATTCATGTTGGTCGCTTCGATGACCCTGTCCAGCCATCTCGTCCTCTGTCGCCCCCTTCTCCTCTTGCCTTCACACTTTCCCAACATCAGGGTCTTTTCCAGGGAGTCTTCTCTTCTCATGAGATGGCCAAAGTATTGGAGCCTCAGCTTCAGGATCTGTCCTTCCAGTGAGCACTCAGGGTTGATTTCCTTTAGAATGGATAGGTTTGTTCTCTTTGCAGTCCAGGGGACTCTCCAGAGTCTCCTCCAGCACCACAATTCAAAAGCATCAATTCTTCAGCGGTCAGCCTTCTTTATGGTCCAGCTCTCACTTCCATACATCGCTACTGGAAAAACCATAGCTTTGACTATGCGGACCTTTGTCGGCAAAGTGATGTCTCCGCTTTTGAAGATGCTGTCTAGGTTTGTCATCGCTTTCCTCCCAAGAAGCAGGCGTCTTTTAATTTCGTGGCTGCTGTCACCATCTGCAGTGATCATAGAGCCCAAGAAAGTAAAATCTGTCACCGCCTCCATATCTTCCCCTTCTATTTGCCAGGAGGTGATGGGACCAGTGGCCATGATCTTAGTTTTTTGGATGTTGAGCTTCAGACCATTTTTGGCGCTCTCCTCTTTCACCCTCATTAAGAGGTTCTTTTATTCCTCCTCACTTTCTGCCATCAGAGTGGTATCGTCTGCATATCTGAGGTTGTTGATATTTCTTCCGGCAATCTTGTTTCTGGCTTGGGATTCATCCAGTCCTGCCTTTCGCATGATGTATTCTGCATATAAGTTAAATAAGCAGGGAGACAATATACAGCCTGTCTGTCGTATGCCACTTCTGCACAAGTTCTATTTGATATTGGAAATGTACAGCTATTCCCACCCTCCAATTTAATCAGCCCTTTGAATGTTTATGAACAGTGTAAATAATTATTATTTCTTATTTTCTGGCTTATGGTAACCCTATAAATTAATAATTTCCAGAAGGTCCTGTCATTAACAGTCCAGGAAACTAGAGGCTGTGTGGCTTCTTTTATTGAGCCAATCCATTTCACGTTCTGCCTTCCTCTCTTCCTACGGCCTTCCACCTTTCCTTGCAGCGTTCATAATATAATTTGCCATTTCCTGAATCTTATTTCCACCCAGTTGTGCATATAAAGCGGTGGCTTGAATATAATCCTCCGTGCATTTGATGCAAGGAACTATCGCGTCCACACAGCAAACTCAAGCCAAATGAAAAGGGATCATCTTAAAGATGTGGCAAGATTCTTCGAAATGAAAGGGGAGCCGTGCGGTCAAAACAAAACAAAAGACAAATGCAACAGGCGAAGCTTTTATAGTCCACCTAAAAATCATCATAGAAGACGCGAGCTGTATTGTATGATGATTTTTAAGTAGCCTATAAAAGCCTCGCCTATTGCATTTGTACAAAATTCTTTGTGTTGCTCTAACAAAGGCAACTGCCTTGAAAACCTCCAATACAAAAAAATAGACAAATTCTATTTCTATAATTGGAAATAATTCTATTTCTATAGCCAGCCAATGGACTATCGAGTCCCCTCCCCCCCCAAAGCGGAACTAGATTCGTGGGGGTCCGTTTTAACCAACGCACCTTTGGGTCCGTTCTTGTTTTTCGGTCCGTGCGGGAACTGTAACTGTATTTTTAGTTCCCCATTGCAGCTGTTTCGGGAGGTTTCTTTGGGGCGGTGAAAAAGCAGAGATTAGAGTCTGGGATTTAAAAGAGGTTTAAAAGAGCGGAGAAAGGCGAATTCGTGGCGGTTGAGAAGTCCTCCGGTTTTTGCTCGTGTTATCTCGAGGTAGTCATTCATTTTCTCTCCTAACATTTGCTTATTTTGCATTTTTCCCTAGCTGTTTTCTAGGCGAGAGCTAGCTCAGTTTGGCTGCTAATCGTCTGAGTGGCAACAGCTGTTTGTGTGTGGTGGTGTGTGTGTTTCCTAGCCGTGTGAGGGCGAAAGCCAGGAATTCACCCCTACCACCTCAAAGTTAAATATCTCATTCGGGGTGGGAAGGGTTAGATTGAGATAGGATACCAAGGAAGATGATTATGGCCATTGTTTGGATTTTAAAACGTGAATTTTGGCCATATTATGACAAGACATGATTCAGTGGGGAAAGCAATAATGCTCGGAAAAGTTGATGGCAGTGGGAGGAGAGGAATGCTGACCGTGAGATGGATTGACTCAGTAAAGGAGTCACAGACTTTCGTTTGCAAGACTTGGACAGGGTGGTTCATGAATAAGACTTTTTGAAGGTTAGTGATTCATAAGGTTGCTGTAAGTTGGGAGCATCCTGACAGCACAATAAGCTGTTAAGAAATTTAGAAGCATTTGAAATATGGATTAATCGGTGAATTTTAAGGATTATTTGAACTGAAAGGGGAACCAGTGAGGAAATACTAAGGAGAATGAATGGAGATTATAAAAAAAAAATAACTCCAAAATATGAGAACTTGGAATCATTCAGCCACGTAATGCAGAATGGAAAATCTAGCTAGTTACAGCTCATAGTTCCGAGTGGAATAATTGAGCGAAAGCAAACAGGCAGGGGGAGGATTTTGTTTGAAAAAGGTTGGGAGGAATGGCTTGGATGTGATGCAACATCATGTGGGTCGAGAGCTGCCACATCTTACTTGGAAGGGGCATGATGTTATCTGCTGTTTGTGAGTCAAATTGCTGTTGACTCACCACTTATAGCAGTACTAGTGAGTAAACAGTGATCTCGCTGGAGATGGTGGCCAGATGGGTGTGTACTTTTTGTGTGTCCTCGTCCGTCCCAGAAAACATGGGGCCTTCCAAGCCAAAAAAAAAAAAGTGCACCCCTGGTCTAATAATTTGTCTGTGTTGCCACGTCAGTTCAGGCTCTGCAAGGTTTTCTAGGTAGCGAGTGCTCAGAAATGGGGTTTACCCTTCCCTTCTTCTGGGGTGCCCTGGGACTACTATCCAGCTTGCCCAAGGCTACCTAGACCGGCTCTTCTATGGGGAGGCCCAGTGGGGAATTGAACTCCCAACCTCTGGCTCCACAGACAGGTCCCTAAATCACTGAACAAGCCGGCCAGCCTTGGTCTAGAAGAACAGTAGTTCCCAACCCCAGATGTTCTTGGACTACAACTCCCAGAAATCCTGGCCAGCACAGCTAGTAGTAAAGGCTTCTGGGAGTTTTAGTCCCTGAACATCTGGGGACCCCAGATGGGGAACCACTAGTCCAGAATCTTGTTAAAAAGCTGATATCCCCCTAGCATCAGAGTGTACAGTATTTATACAATTTCTGCAATATGACTTAACTACCTAGTCAATGGTAGTGAAATTGGCACAGTGTTTTATGGCACCAGGAGATAAATCATCTTATTTGCACAAGCAATATAAAAGCTACTGCTGAATGAACTTTGTTAACATTTAAACAACCACGAGGCTGTCTCAACTCCTCAGAATTTCTGTGGGATTTAGAGGTGCAATGGAGGTACTCTTCAGACAATTCTTGATACTAAGAGCTGGATCAAATGGTTCTCTTTTTAGGGTACTTCCTCAGCCACAGCTGGGCATCCAAAGCGCCCATGGCATGCACAAAGGGGAAAGGAATCTTCCTAATAAGGTTTATTATAGATGATCTCGGGAATGATCAAGTGTGGCAGGGGCGGGTGCTAATTTTCTGCCCTAAGACTCTCTGAGGGGCACACACTTTGCTAAGAATGCACCCCCCAAAAAAATTCACAAATATGCCAGTGGCTAGAAAGCCATCTCCAGTTCCAAAAAAGGTGTAATTCAGAATGAATTGTTTGTGTGTGTGCATGCATGTGTGTGTTAAATGGGGCAGGGGACCTATGTAACATATTTAAAACATAAATCATCATTTGGGAGGGGGGAATCTAGGAGCAACAATTAAGTTTTCTTCCCCGCCTTGAAGCTACAGAAGAACTGAGAATCTACAAGCATTAGAGAAAGGCAAATAGCCTTAATATTTTACCTGTCCTGTTCTGGTCAATTTCATTGAGTGATCAATGACAGCAAAATTCTCCAGTCACCATGACCCCAGTAATCGTAATTCAGTTACTTTTCCAAGATCTGGGCCCTACATCCACATTCTTATCAAATTCCCTCCCTGTTCTCGTTGTCTTTGTGTGTTTTTTGCCACGCACGAAAGATCGCGAAACATACTAGCTTTACCCCAAAAGGAGGATTTCACCTAGGCTGTTCGAATTTCTCTTATCTGTATTGCTTTCAGCTTGACAATACTAATTAATTTTTTGATAAGATACTGCCGACGCCGCTCCATATATGGGCAAGCCATAGGACTGAATGAGGTCATGAGAACCTTGTTCCCTTTTCCCCTTCTGCTTTATGAGGGGCGTGCAGGCGCTTACCTGTGTGTCTCTTTCGTTTAAACACTAAAAGCGCATCAAACTCAACCCATCCTTACTTCTTGGGAACCTTTTCGCTGCCCCCCAAAAATCAAACAATTGGGATCTTTGTTTCTGGTTCCCCCCCCCTTTAATACTATTACGTCTTTTTGTTTATTATTGAATTCTCCAGCTGATTTTTCTTTAAATGTTTCCTTTTGAAAGTGAAGCCTGCCACTGGAGGCTGAAGCTGCTCCAGTGTCTGAGGTCACAAGACTTGGTTTTGCATCTTCCTGTTTTCTGATTTTCCTTTTTTTTTTTTTCTCCCCGTTCTTCTTAAAATTGTGCTCAGGTCTTAGAACTAAATCGACTCAGTGATAAGCACTGAGGCACGGTGGCGTTCCTTTCAGAGGAAGATGGCCTCTGAGGAGTCCAGGCCTCTTTTGAGCCCCGCTGGGGTGGAGGCAGAATTGTCTAGCAGTGAGAGACGCTCCCAACTGGAAAATTATCTCAGGTGTGTATATGTGTATGCATGTTTTTCTTCAAAGGGTTTTCTGGCGGCGGTGGGTGCTGAATTCTCTGTATGTGTAAAGAAGATCTGCATAATTTTGGATTACATTGGTTTGTTTGCTTCACCGACTTTTCAGCCAACAACCCTGCAGGGCAGCCTAGGCGGAGAGGAAGTGGGTGCCTCTAAGACTACCAGCTGGGAGTTTGAACCTGGAACTTATCCAGTCTTAATCTGGCACTCTAACTAGCCTTTCTCAGCCTCAGTTCCCTAGGTATTGCTCAACTACAAAGCCTAACACCCTCATTGACTCTGCTGCTGGGAGATGATGGGATATGTAGTCAGGTAGTATCTTGAGAACGCTTGTCAGCAAAGGCTGCTCTGAAGGATCCTGTCAGAAGCACAGACATGGCAGTGATGCAGAATCGGAGGCTGATTGGAGGAGGTCACAACCAGAGGGGCGACAGGCACCCTCCTTTGTGACTGAATATTTTAAGACTCCTGGGAAGGTCAGCTATGTATTCTCAGGGTACGTGGCCTATTTATCGTTGTCCTCTGCCAGGCGTAGAGAACCTTTAATGCTCCAAATGTTTTTGGAGGAGAGAGCTCCCGCCATTCTTTACCGTTGGCCATGTCAGAGGGTGTTGATGAATGTTGTCGATTTAAAACACCTTAAGGGCCCGTGATAAGATTGTTCCATGTCGTCACTAGAAACAGTGAGGGGTCTTCTTTGGTTAAAAAAATTATTATTTTGGTTAAATAGGAATCTGCATAGGCGGACCCTGGACCTTGGAAAGTCTCACACCCCCACCAGAGAGGGATGGCTGAGACCTAGCTTCTTATTCTTGCTCACCCGTAAACCCTGTTGTGGGCCGGTTGCTGACTCTTGACCGTGATCTACCTTGCAGGCTTGTTGTGAGGCTCTACCAGAAGGCCTAGCATTGGTGCCTAGAGCTTCTTGAATGAAGAGATGAATTGCACCAAAAATGTTTTTTTAAATCAATATGTAATAAATAAAGACTTTGACACCTACAGTCCCTTATTTGCACACAAGATCTGGAAAGCGTTAAGAGCCATAATTAAGGTTTCTTGACCTTCTCGGGAATTTAATGAACTGGGCCTTCTCTCCAGCTCCTCCCTTACCCATTTTGGTTTCTCAATAAACATTTCGAGAGGCCGATCTTGTTAGAGCTCCGACTGCATGCAGTCTCTTGAGCCAACTACCTCTGGACCAGGAAGGTTCAGTTTTTGCCTGATCCGGGATAAACAGAAAGAGAACGTGGCCTTTGTGTTATTTCTCAGAAGTCAAACAGCCCCTCTCCCAGCGCCTTTTGCCCTGCAGCTGCATCCAGCTGTTTGCAGAAGAAGAAGAAGGGCTTTGTCTTCACGGCGTTCCCCGTCGCAACCCTGAGAGCCCGGTTAAGAGTCTCCGAGGCCCTTGGAACTCAGTTGCTCTCCTCTGCAGATTATCTTGCCATTCTCCCCCCCCATCCTCAAATATATCATCTATTTTTGCTTGTTGTGTTTATAGCCGCCCTTGCCTCCAGTGAGCTCAAATCCAGCTCTCCCAAGTACCCACGATCATTCTCATTCTGAGACCCCCAGTGAGTTTCAAAACTTTGTGGGGTCTCGAAGACAGATCTCCTCCCACCTCAGTCCTGTCCTCTAACCCTTTCACCCCATGGCTCTTGCTTTATGCCTGTGCCTCCAGATGGCTTGTACTCTTGTACTCCTGGTTTCCCATGCTTGAGATCATGCGTCCTTGTATAAATAAGCGGTGTTTCGACCCAGAAGTGAGTCCTGGTTAATTATTGAATCAGCTTTACAAAGCAGGAACAATTTTAAGATAACAGCCCCAACAGATCAGCGTTCTCCTGGTCCCATTTTCCTTACCACACCCCCTCCAGCATCTTGTTGTTGTGAGTCCTTAAGTAGGTGTCCCTTTCTGCAGCTTGACCTTCTGGAGAGCTCAGTGGTTTAAGTCTCTGGCTGCAAAGCCAGAGGTTGGGAGTTCGATTCCTCCACTGGGCCTCCCGGACAGGGGCTGGACTCCGGGATCCATTGGGTCCCTCTTCCAGCTCTGCAGTTCTAAGATTTTATTATTTACCAACCTGGTACCCTCCCGATGTGGACAACAACACCCAGTGTCCCCAGCTAGCATGGCCAAGACCAGAACGTCCATGAGAACTGGAAGGCCCCATGTTAGGGATGTGTGTCTTAACAGCACAAGCAAGGAAAACCGATCCCTTACCTGCCTCGCCCATGGTTGCCTGCACTGGCCCAGGATTGTCTGATCCATCAGCGTTGAACGGATTATCACTTTTTAGCATCTGAGATAGAGGACATCCCTGTTGCTGTCTAGACAGGGGAAATGGTAAGTTATTTTTGGACTACAATGCTCAGAAGCCTGCCACCACCATCACCAGCCCAGCTACAGGATTATGGGAGCTGAAGTCTCCCCTCCCCCATAAAAGTTTCACGTTTTACCCCATTGTTAAAAAACTGGATGTCAACAATTGGGACTTTCCGGAAGCTGAACACAGGCAGAATATAAACCTCTAAATATTTAAAATATTTGAGTATTCAGTTTTTTCAGCCAAGTGACTTCAAAAGTACCTTAAGGGGAGAGAGAGCTGAGAGAGTGTTACAGGATACTGATCCCTCTGCTCCTGTGGTTATGCACATGATCTGAAACTAAAAGATGTTTATTTACTTGTTTGAATTATTTATTTTTAGGTTGCCTTTCCCCCCGATAAGGAAGTCCAGGTGGGGGTGTCTTGGTCTTTCCCTGCAGTGTTGTGTTGCCAACTATTTTTAAAAAAAAATTGATTTTGCTTCTTTCACAGAAAGGTTCAAAACCGGAACCTCTACCTGGCCACGTTTGCGGCCGTGCTGGGGCCCCTAAGCTTCGGGTTTGTCCTGGGCTACAGCTCGCCGGCTATTCCGAGCCTAAAGAAAAGCGGCAACCCGGAATTAAGGCTAGACGACAGCCAAGCCTCCTGGTTTGGGGTAAGCCACCGCTGGCATCGACAATAGGTAGGAAAGGGGAAGTGTGGTTGAGCAGATGGAACTGTCAAAAGAATCAGGTGCCTGAAAGTCTTCGGAATATGAGTGAGCTTTACCTGTAATAAAGCATTAAACTGAGGGTGGGGAAACTCTGGTGTTTTCCAAGAGTGCAGCACGCGCTTGTTCTTGGCATCATTGCTTGGTGCTTTTATAGATTTTTCTCCATTCTCAATGGTTGCAACGTCTCTCCTAATGTTTAGTTACTGGTAGTAAGTGCTTTAAGTTGACGTCATGTCAATCCTCGCAGCTCTGATCCTGAAATGTGGTGCCTCCCAAAAACGTATCTGAACTTTATTTTAGCCTTCCAACTGGGAGAGGTTGCCCACCCTTGCGTTACACCGTTCTATTGGCGTTTGCAAGCACAACCGACAGGTCTCTGCCCCAAGGAGTTTGCAGCTTCTACCAGTTTGCCAGTCCGCAGGGGTCCATGGGTGGTATTTTGAATCTCCGGTTTCCCCCAATCTCTCCCTCTTAGTAGCTGCTTTCTTGTGGACTGTTCATTCCTTGATTCCCTCTTTTCTTTTCACTTTGGGGCCCAGTCTATTGTAACTCTGGGGGCTGCAGCTGGCGGGATTCTGGGCGGATACGTCGTGGATAAAGTCGGCCGGAAGCTTAGCCTGATGATCTGTGCGGTCCCGTACGTTTTTGGATTCACGATCATCATTTCTGCTCAGAACGTCTGGATGCTTTACCTGGGCCGGCTGCTGAGCGGCTTGGCCAGTGGCGTCACGTCCTTAGTCGTTCCGGTAAGAGACCACCCACGCCCCCCCTCTCTTCCATGTGGTTCCCCTGAAAAAAGTGCTAAACTGCCTTTTGGCACTGCCGTGCATTGTTTGGTGACTTCCTGTCCTGGCTGGTAGTGAAATATCAGGGCAGAATGATGGGGCTTTCACTACCTGATCCTTTTGATTCAGGGCTAGGCCACTTACGGCCTTACAGATGTTTCTGGGCTTCAGTCTTACTAAGCACCGCCCTGTTCAGAGACTGTGGGGCACTGCAGTTTCTTCAGAGGTGGAGGGCCGTAAGTGGCGCACCTGTTTTTGAGTCACGCTGCTTGCTGGCCTTTGAAGCAAAAACCTCCAGAATGCAAAGCTAAGGTTCTGCAGCTGAGCTCTGAGCTCTCCCCACGTGGAAGCGGAGGCCTGAGCTTAAATCCCGCTGATCGTTCCAGGCCTAGGAAACCCCACGGAACAACACAGCTTCAAGGAAAAGTGTGTTTTTAAATGCCTTCTTATGTTAAATCTTGCCAATAAAAAAACCGAGAATGCACAGGGCACAAAGGTGTGCAGTGGGAGGGTTCGAATTCTGTGCTTGGGAGCTCCAGCACATGATCTTGAACCCCAGGAGAGAATTCTCAGCTCTTCTGCAAACTACAGTTCCCAGGATTCCACTGTGACCCTTAAAGTGGCATCGGACTGCTATGTCTCTCTCTCTCTATATATATATGTTTTGCCTCAATTGATGGTTCGAACTCTCTGTGCATCAGGTATACATTTCTGAAATAGCTCACTCCAAAGTTCGTGGGAGGCTGGGGTCCTGCGTCCAACTCATGGTGGTGACTGGCATCTTGGGAGCCTACATGGCAGGTATGTAGGATGCTTATGGTCTGTTTGGGACGCTCTGTTTCTCCTGAGCAGCAATTCTCAGCCTTTGGCCTTCCATATGTTGGGGGGGGTGGTGGTTTTCAACTCCCCAACCTCCTGCTGTGATGACCAGTGGTCAAGGATCTGGAGAGCTGAAGCTGAACCGATGGATGGGCTCAGGTGGTGCCCTCTTTCACTTGAAGACATCTGAGTGAAGGTTGGCTGCTTGTGAGGGATGCTGTTCTTCTTGAGAGGCTGGTTGGTGCCCACCCATCTATTTCAGGCTGCGACTCCCATAACTGGTGAATCGTGGCTCCTGGCCACCATTCTGGGATCTGAGAGTCATAATCTAGAACTCCTGGAGGTCCCAAACAGGCCCAACCTCCTTGATGATGGCGTTGAGTACCAGGTTGGACTTCAATGTCAAACGGTTGTTTGTTTTAATGTGTTCCTCCCTCAGGCATGGCGTTGGAGTGGCATTGGCTGGCGGTGTTCTGCTCCCTCCCGCCTTGCTTGATGCTGGGGCTCATGGCGTTCATGCCTGAGACGCCCCGTTACCTGCTGAGTCGCAACCAGCCGGGGGAAGCGATGGAGGCGCTCCAGTTCCTGCGGGGCCCCCTGGTGGACCATGGATGGGAATGCAGGGAGATCGAGGCCCATGCAGACGAACAGGTCAACAACGCATGTCTCTATTCATCACTGCCGTTGTTTATTTACGCTTGCATCCCCATTTCCGGCTGGGCGCGCAAGGCGATGTACGTGGTTTTCCCCACCCTGTCCAAATTGGGACGCAGCAATGACCAATGTAAATCCTTGCCCTTTCGTCTCCACATATCTCTTGCCAACCTTTCTAACTGGAAGTGAGCAGGGATCGGGGCTCTCCCAGTGAGGAAAGTTAGTGAAAAGAGGCCCCCTCCCTTGTTTCCCAAAGATAAGTTGGCTGGATGGCCAGTGGGGTCTTGCTTTGATACTGAGAAAGTCTGTGACTTCCTTTTTATTTGGATTAATGCCTTGAGCAGGAGGTTAGACTCAATGGCCTTAGAGCTCTCTTCCAACTTCCTTCTTTTATGGTTCAGTCCTGTTGAACTAGGGGCCTTCTCTTCCACCTGGGGCGGCAGAAGAGTGAAGGAAACAAGGACAGGATCTGTGGGCCGAGAGAGCTGATCAAGAGGGCTGGATATGGTCTGCAGGCTGCGTGTTGCCCACACAGGGCAAAAAGCTCAGTGATGGCACACTTCTTTAAAAAAAAAAAACCTCTTTCTGTTTTGCATTTATTGTCACACTGTTGAGAGTTGGATGCTCTTATCCATTTACTGCAAATCGCATAGAGGCCTACCGGTAGATCTTACTCTCCTTTCTGATATGGGCTAAGCATAAGTCTTTACTCATACTCAGAATGTCGGTAGGTGCCTTAGACTAGATCAAACCAATTACAGAGTCAAAAAGGACCATCCATCTGTGGGTGAGAGAGAGAGACTTGAGGAGCCCCAAGCTTTGCAGTACGTAGTTCAGCAACCACGGAATACGGATTCATTGTTAGAGAGAACAGAAATGTGGATGGGAAACGAAAGCAGCTGGCCAGGTGGAATCCAGGAAGCAGAGCTACCCTATGAAGGACTACTGCTCATTGTTAAAACGTTGGGGTTTCCCTCTGCAGGAGACGCTGAGCATTGCCGAATTCAAGAACCCGGCCATTTACAAGCCCTTTTTCATTGGCATCACCATGATGTTCTTCCAGCAAGTCTCTGGAATCAACGCCATAATGTTCTACGCGGAAACCATCTTTGAAGTGGCCAACTTCAAGGTACACCTGCTGGTGGCAGATTGTCTGTTCTGGTCCTCCTCTCTTAGAGGGGTCTGACTTACAGACCCCATCATCCCCGGGGGTGAAAGGCTTGGAGTTAAAGAGGTCTGGAGGGTCTTAATGCAGGGAAGGCTGGTCGGTTCTCTTGAACCCTCTGCTTTTCTCCTTCCTTGCTCTGATGCTTGAGCGTTCCACTATGCAGACCTGGCGGCAAGTAAATCTCACTGATTTAGTGGTGACCGGCTGTGTGTGTTTTGTGCTCAAAAAACTTTCACAACATCCTGCATTTTTTCATTCGGAGGAAACTGGCAAAAGTTAGCAAAAGGTCTGGAAACTGAATCCTTGAGGGAACATGATCATGTTAAGCCTAGAGAGGAGACAGTTTAGATGGAAGCGATGGGAAATCCTGTTTTCTCTCTTGCTCTAGAACGGAGGGCTTTGAGCCAGTGGGTTCAAATTCCAAGAAAGAGGTTTTTGACTAAACATTACGCAAGACTTCCTGAGAGTACAGGCTGTTCGGCAATGAAACAGGCGACAGTGGAAGGCGGCAGACAGTCCTGTGTTAGAGATTCCCAGGCAGAAAGGAACACGTGCCTTTCAGGGGAGATGATTGGCGTGGATTTCCTGCATTCGCTGGGGGCTGGCCTTTGGAGATCCCTTCCAAGTCTGTGATTTCACAAGAGAGAAAGATTATAATAATATTCTGTCCTTCGCTTTGGACAGTAACTGAGAAACAACACCGCTACACCATGTGTGTTTGCTTAACCTCCACTGTGTTGTTAGTTTTTAATATTAATCTGATGGGGCTCCCACGGAATGCAGTGGGAGCCTCCATCAGATGACTGAGTGCAGTGGGAATGATTTCAGAATTTAAAAAAAGCAAAAAAAAAAACCACCCCCCAAACAACATTAAAGCACTCTCTGGGCAGTTTACAATTTAATTTTACAGGGTACACATTGCCGTCCCAGTGAGCTGGGTACTCGTTTTACTTACTTCGCAAGGATGGAAGGCCGAGTCCACCTTAAGCCAGCTGCCAGAATCCGCTGGGATCAAATGCTGGCCGTGAGCAGAGTGTTGACGGCAACACTACAGCTTAACCACTGCACCACGAGGCTCCTTATCTTTGTGTAGAATAAACCAATAATGAAGTTCCATTTAATGTTTAGCTGGGAGCGTGCACAGAAACAGAATTAAAAGTGAACATTTGTTTAAAACATGTGGTTTTTGTATTGTTTTCCCCAGGAGTTCAAAAAACACTTCACTTTCTTCTCCTGTTTTGTCGCCGTTTGCTTTTCAGGACAGTGGTGCTGCATCGGTCATCGTGGGGTCTGTCCAGGTAGTTTTTACAGCAACCGCGGCTCTGGTGATTGATAAAACAGGGAGGAGAATCCTTCTGATCATCTCAGGTATGGCTGAAAACTAGCCGTCGGGTACAGAGCATGGGATTCGGGGCCTCACTTAACATGCAGATCTTAAGAATAATGGAAATATACTTAGCAAATTTACACTTTCTGAATGGATCTGCACGACGCAATTCAGTTACGCTTTACCATCGGCACTTTTTCTGAATCATGTCGTGCAGCTCTCCATCCAAAAACACCATGTATAAAACTGTGTATTATAGGAGGAAGACCCACAAAGTCGTAATTTCTTTTTTAAAAGAAGTCATGGATGGAAGCAGAGGTGGGGTGAGGTGAATGGAAGACTGGGCAAACGGAGAATGCGATCAAAATCTAAATTGTTAGGTTCAGCCACCCATCTTTTCGAGTTTTCAAAACAATGCAAATAGGAGTGTTCATTTTCTCTGTGTGTATGTGAATATCTGTCTGTGTCAATCTCTCTCACACACACACACTCTTCTTTCTCAGGATTCATCATGACAGCCAGCGCTGCAGTGTTTGGAATGTATTTCAAAATGGCACTCCCAAATTTCGGCAATACCTCCCACAATAACCCCCAGAACTCCCCTCTGGGCATTGCGTTCGCGGGAGAGGAACACAACCTGGCGTGGCTGGCGGTGTTGAGTTTGTGTTTCTTCATCATGGGTTAGTGAAGTCCTAAGTTACGGAACGGGACGTGAAAAAAGAAGCAGTCCATAGGCCCACTCATCTTGAACCTCTCTGGTCTTTTGGAGTTCTCTGGAGATCTTCTAGTGAATTCCTGGGCATGGGATCTCTTGGGGTCCCGTCCGGGTTGATCCTGAGGACACTTCCTGCAGCTGACCTCAACGTTTTCTTGGGGATCTGAAAAAAACCTTTGCAGTTGGTGGGATTTTGGTTGAAGCAGGCTGCCAAAGAGTCTCCAGATCCCATGAACGGGCTTCTCCAGAAGAAGAGCTAAACACTAAGGCAGGGCTTGGGTTGTTGTTTATTTTATTTTTTGCTCTGTGGTTTCCTCAATTTGTGCAAAACGTATGTGCACAAAAGCTGGAACTAGTCATAGGTAGTGCTGGAGCAGAAGTAAGCAGAGTCCTCCCTCCCCTCCCCTCCCCTCCCCTCCCCTCCCCTCCCCTCCCCTCCCCTCCCCCTTCCTTCCTTCCTTCCTTCCTTCCTTCCTTCCTTCCTTCCTTCCTTCCTTCCTTCCTTCCTTCCTTCCTTCCTTCCTTCCTTCCTTCCTTCCTTCCTCAGCTCCTTCCTTCCTTCCTTCCCTCCATCCATCATCAGATCCTTCCTCATTTTCTTCTCCCCTTCCCTCCCCATCTTTCTGGGACCGATCCCATTTGCCAAAGCTTTAAATGCCTACCCCTTCCGAGAAGCATCCGAAACGAGTTCACCCTCCCCATGGCCATGCCATCTTGTCCGTTCGCACCGCCTGTGTCCAATTCAGGACAACGGACGGTTAACTATCCTCTCTTCCTGCAACCCACAGGCTTCGCCTTGGGCTGGGGCCCGATCCCGTGGCTGGTGATGTCGGAAATATTTCCCCTCCGAGCCCGAGGCGTGGCCAGCGGTGCCTGCGTCTTAACGAACTGGCTGATGGCCTTTCTGGTCACCAAAGAATTTCATGACCTCATGGTGAGCACGCGTTTTGGCAGTGTGGTTTGAAAACATTTTCGCCCTTGCTCGAAGGGAGGGAGGTGGGAGCAAAGAGTGACAGGGCTGTCCTTCCTTGGCGATTTCTTTTTGAGACCACGGTGTTGCATTTGATGTTTGACTGGTTACTGTTTTGCGTTATCATTCCATTGCCAAATTCTTTGGGAGGAAGACCTCCATGTTTTATATGGATGTGAAAACATGGTTCTACCTTCCGAAGCAGAGGCAAGGATGGGAACTATATAACCCCTGTGGCAGCTTTGGGGCGCTCCGATCCCCACACATTTTTTTAAAAGTCCAGATGAGGATCATCCGTCTGTGATCATCCTTCTCTTCCCCCATAACCCACAAGTCCTTCAGACTGGAAGAGATCATGCCATCACTTCCACTTCTATTTGGAGGGGCTTCTACAGCCCAAATAAAGGGTCCCGGACCATTCCCACCCCTCATTTAACCCCGTGGCTCATAAAGCTTCTCTGAAGGCTCAGACAAAGAGAGATAGTCACCATTGTTCACCGCGTGATCCTCTGGATCAGAGGTACCAGGTTTTTTAAAAATAGCTGGCTGAGTAGCTCAGCGAGTTGGGTGCCTGGCTATAATACCTGTAGCCAGGTGAGCTCAGTGAGTTGGGTGCCAATGGAGCCCAGTCGTACTGGGTAGCCTTGGGCAAGCTGCACAGTCCCAAGGCACTCTCAGTAGAAGGAAATAGGAAGCCACTTCTAAGCACTTGACCCCTAGAAAACCCTGGAAAAGGGTTGCCACCGGTTGGAATCCACAAGCAATTATACAGAATCATAGAGTTGGAAGGAGCCTCGAAGGCCACCGAGTCCAACCCCCTGCTGAAGGCAGGAATCCCAATCAAGGCAGATCAGACAGATAATGGTCCAGTTTCCTCTTTGAAGGCTTCCAGTGTTGGAGCGCTCATCACCTCCCTCTGAGGTCATGGGTTCCGTTGTCGTACTGCTCTAACAGTTAAGAAGTTTTTCCTGATACTCAGCTGAAATCTGACTTCCTGTGGCTTGAGCCCATTGTTACACATCCTGCACTCTGGGATGATCGAGACCAGATCCTGCCCCTCCTCTGTAGGACTACCTTTCAAGGATTTGAAAAGTGCTATAGTGCTATATCATGGTATCCAAACAATAAGACTGAACTCAGCTGAACCGTCTTTCTGAAAACCCTACTATATGCCACTTACAGCTCAGATCCATTCTCACTTTGCAGGGGTTGGATAAAGTGGATAGAGGGAAGCTCTTTCCCCATTCACGCAATTCTAGAACCACTCAAATTGCATTGGGAGAGTGAGAAGAGAGAAAAGAAAATATTTCTTGACCCAGCGGTCTTGTTAGTCTGTGGAATTCCTTGCCACAGGATGTGGTGATGGCATCTGGCCTAGATGCCTTTAGAAGGGGATTGGACAGATTCCTGGAGGAAAAGTCCATTGCAGGTTACAAGCCATGATGGGGATGTATAATGTCCAGGCTTCGAAGGAAGGTCCTGCCACATGCCAGATGCAGGGGAGGGGTATCAGGAGACAGGTCTCTAGTTGTCTCGTGTTCTCCCAGAGGCATCTGGTGGGGCCCCTGCGAGAGTCAGGAAGCTGGACTAGCTGGGCCCTTGGCCTGATCCCACAGGGCTCTTCTTATGTTGCCTCGGTTTCCTAATCCGAGGCTCTCTTTCACTTTTAGGTCCTCCTCACTCCTTACGGTACTTTCTGGCTCTTCTCTGCCACGTGTCTCCTGAACGTCCTTTTCACGATCTTCTTCGTTCCTGAAACAAGGGGGAAAAGCCTGGAAGAGATCGAGGCTTCCTTTCAGAGACCACGTTAGCTGCTGACCGTGTGCTGGACAGTCCCCTTGCCCCTGGGATTTTATCAAGGCCACAACAGTAGCTGTCCAGGACTGGATTTCCCATGAACAAGGAGCCCTATGCAAATGAGCCACATCTCTTGGTCAAGCTTCTGTCTCATCACCGTGATCAAGAAAGATAAGGGACGATGAGAGGTGGGTGTGGGGGGCAGGTGCATGGGACCCCCCCTGGAGCATTACAGGATTCCACCCCAAGTTTCGGCTCTCAGGGGCTGATGACTCTATTCCCGCACATCTGCTTTCGGTTGTAACGATGACTACTCACTGCATCGCATGAGGCTGAGTTATTAGTTTGGTTGTCCACTTCTTAGCTTTCAATGGCTCTGCACAACCATTTAAAATGAGAAGCCTGTGTCACCCAAGAAAAAGAGGTTGTGTGTCGGAGAAGGCATTGCAGTTGTGAGTTGGATGCAGGGTGGGGAAAACCTTATTTGATTGCTGCTGATTATTCCTTTGGGGACTGAATGTTTGCTCATTTATTTTTGAAACTGACGTCACTTGAAACCCTCCTGTAGAGAAATGGACCGGGCACAGCTCGGATGCTTCGAGGGACTCCGGTTTGTCTCAAGCAGCTGCTCGTCGCAGGTTTTATTCCCCCTTGTCCAGTTTGAATGTACGATCAAGAGTGGCATTTTGCTGAAAAAGGCAGCTGGAAAAGTTGCCTTCGAAGTGAACGGACTTAATTGTGGGACGGTTGACTTAAAAGCGACGGACGCACGGATGAGGCACTAGGGGGCGTTTTCAGGCTGTTACGCCAGCGACGAGCATAAGCTGTGTGCCAGGGGCCAAAATCAAGTTGGTGTAACTCAGGGTCAAGCTGCCCCAACTTAGTACTTGGTTCATACTTGGAATACTCATCACTCTTTTAAAGAAATATATGCCTTGTGCAGAGCAAATGACCATATCAGGATCGTGCCGGCTTGTACTGAGGAAGGCTGCTTTAGGAAGGAGTCATTTTCCCCCTCCTAAGTCGAGAGAGAAGCCTTCAGAAACATTATCACCCATCTCCAGCTGTAGCACCCAGAAACCTTTTTTTTTTTTTTTTTTGGCTGCTAACCCGATTCTGTGTTGTGCAGAGGAATGAGAAACAGTTGACAGCTTGATTTGGGTTTTCCTAACAGGGAATTAAAAATACATAAATCCTAACGCAGGATAGAGGTAGTTTAACTCCTTGTCCAGTCCTTGTGCTATTTTTCAACTTGAATAGAATCCACCCCTATCCTTTAAAACATACACCTGGGGCCAAATCTGAAATGCAACCCACCCTTATCCTGCTTGAAATGGTGCGGTTTTCTCTACCACGCCTTTGTCACAGGGTCAGGCTGATTTAATGCAAGAACGGAGACGTTTTTGTTCCATCCGGATCGTCACCGTGTCGTTCGGAGGCAGCGATTTATTTTTTATTGCGGGGAGGTGGGTTACCGAAAGGTCAGTTTGCTGCCACCGTAGCACTTGTCAAGTTTTGCGTGGGGATGAGCGAGGCTGCCTCTTATTTCTGGGTCTGCATTACATGTAGGTCTCTGCCCCAAAGGGCCACCGTGCAGAAAAAAAAAGGTCAAGAGCTTATGTGAGTGAGCAGATGGGGAATCACAGTTCTGTTCGCACAGCTCAGAAGCGCTATCTGAGCCAGAGTCTTCCTTATAATTAACAGTATTAACAATGTTCTTCGTGTTTTGGAGAGTAAGATTTTAGGAAACCATATTCTTCCTTTAAGTGGTGCTTTATGCAATAAACTTTATAGTTATTTGAACGGGAAAATCGTGTTTCAAAACTTCAACTGTTTTGCTTTGTTTTCATATAGTTAACATCCAAGGGAAAAAAATCAGCAAAAGGTCAGATGACATCTTAAAGACCATGAAGACTGACTTGATGTATGTTTTCACAGACTGCGGACTGCTTTGAAAGATGCAGATGTTTCCCGCTTTGACAGATGTGTTTTGCCAGTTCCCCACCTCAGACGTAGGGGGTCGGATTGGCCCTGCAGAACTCCAACATCTATCCTTAGTCTTTCCTTAGTGGGAAATACTGGTTTTCACTGCAGTGGATAATCTGACAGCCCTCCCTTTATTGTCTTTTTAATCTAGCAAAATCCAGACATGAGGGCAGTGGCTGTCCTTAGCCATCATGGTCAGGAGATCAAAATGTCATTTAAATCCAGCAGCTGTCACCACACCTTGTGGCCTTGAGTTCTGCAAGTTAATTAGGGTTTCTTAATTGAGCTGCGGGGTTTATTTATTTGTTTGTTTTATTTATAGGCCGCCTTTCCCCTAAGAAGGGGACCCAAGGCCGCTCACGATATTTAAAAGGATAGAATTAAAAACATAGTAAGTTAATTTTTTAAAAAAACTATACACTAATTAAAGTACAACTGAAAAATTAAAAGCAAGTAAACATGGAAAACTATCTTTACTTTAAAAAAAGACATTCAGGGACTCAATCACGATTGTTAAAAGCCTGCCTGAAAAGATGGATTTTCAACTGTTGGCAAACAGATAAAAGGGAGGGTCTCCCTGGCGAGGCCGAGAGAACTTCTCCGTCCACTCATTCCCTCCATGTGTGCATCGGCTCATTCTCTTCCCTGCCAGGCTGAGCTTCATTAGGATTCATCTCTTCTCATGGTTCCTGTGATCCTTTGAGGCTTGTATGATTGGCCTGGATGGGAGGCCATGGACATGGTCCATCAGCTACACCCACCTGGTTTATGTTCACAAAGGTTTTGCCAGTTCTGATCTTTTTAACATGCTTTTTTTTCTGAACCCTTTTTTTTTCTTTTCCTTGCTGAACCTGACCTGACTTTGTTCTCCAGGAGAAGGAGCCAGGGCATGGGAAAAAAGAGCTTTCGGCACAAATGACACACCCCTACAGTCTCCCTCTTCTCTAATATCATAGAATGACGGGGTTGAGAGGGGCCCTTAAGGCCATCCAATCCAACGCCCTGCTCCAGATCAAAGCAAATCTGACAGGGGGCTGTCCAATCTAGCGTTGAAGTGCTCACCACTTCCAGAGGCGATGGGTTCCATTGTCGTACTGCTCTAACAGTTAAGAAGTTTTTCCTGATATTCAGCCTAAATCTGGCTTCCTCTTGCTTGAGCCCATTATTGTGTGTCCTGCCCTCTGGGATGACTGAGAACAGATCCTGCCCTTCCTCTGTAGGACTACCTTTCAAGGACTTGAAAAGTGTTATTGTATCTCCCCTCAGTCTTCTTTTTCTCAAAGCTAAACCTGCCCAGTTCCAGTTCCTTCCGTCTTTCCTCCTAGGGCTTGGTTTCCAGTCCCCTGATCCCCCTGATTGCCTTCCTCTGAATCTGCTCCAGCTTGTCAGCGTCCTTCTTAAAGTGTGGTGTCCAGAACTGGACACACCACTCTGGATGAGGCCTAGGAGGAGGAGGTATGTATGGAGGTATGACATGTAAGGCTCTCATCTGTACGTTTTCTGGTGAAAAAGCCACGTCTCCATCAGTCAAATGAGGAAGCACAGCAGAAACTCAGTTGCACTCGGAAGAAAATCACAGTGAGTTGAACAGGAAATATTTGTGTGAGAAACAGCCATAGCAGCTCAACAGCATCTAGAGAAAGCCAACCACAGCCCACCTGAGATGTACGTCAGTCCTTCCCAAAATAAAAGAGTGGTGTGTCTGTTTGCCTTCCACCACTACCACCCTATTTCAGAGTCCTTTTCGTTACCTCTGACTGAGGGAAGAGAGAGCGCCTCCACCGATCCCTGTACCATTTCAGCAGTGCAGACGCAAACCCATGGGGAGAAAAGGGGGATCAAATGTCATAAATATTTATTACATACCAAGGAAGAAGAAGCAATAAAGAACCTACAGTCCATTTTACAGCTGCAGTCTATGGAACTTTGTTAGAACAGATTTTTTTTTTTTTGCCATTATATTCACATCTTGATTCTCTTTTTCTTTACAAGCTACATTTTGAAAACACAAAAAAAAGAGAGGAAAAAGAATAGTACATTATTACTGTAGCATTTAAAAACAATGGCAAATACAATCGAGTTTTAAGACACTTGGTGGTATAATTTAAACTTTTGAGACTCACAAGAGGGTAAGCCACAACCCAACAGTACAGAATCATTGAAAAGTACAAAACCCCACTAAGGTAACAGTCAAGAGGCACAATCCAGCAACTGTTAGCCATGACTACAACTTACACACTTCGGCCGGGAATAAGCCCCGCGAGATCCAGGGGGACTTCATGCACAATAAACCTGTGGAGAACCAGGCTGCGTTTTGTCCACAACCCACGGGCCTCAACAGAAATAAAGGGTATATTCTTCTGTATGTGTAAAATTGGCCTCATGTACATTGTCTTGTCACCAGTGTCAATGGCTGTCAAACTCTTTGGGGAGGAAGTTATTAGAACTTGCAAGCTGACCCTTGATTCTCCCCAATTTATGACCAATCACCCCAGTTATGGTCTCCCAACAACTGATGGTGAGCCATTAAAAGGGGCCTTTTCTGGACTGGGCTCGACTGCGACTCCTAGGCAGTGCAGTCGAAGGTGAGGAATGCTGAGCAAGTGCAGCAAGATCTGAAGCCTTGCATTACATGCCCACTCTTGGAAAAGGGTAGACTTAAAATGCTGCACACACGCACCCTCAAAGCAACCAGAGAGCTCACTAATACTTGGGGTTCAAATCCTGGCTCAGCTAGAGGAACTCACTGGGCAAACCTACTCATGAATCTGTTGCATACCTCAAGAACCCTGTTAGGGTCGGCGTACGTCAGAAGCGACTGGACGACGCCATCACAGCAGAGGATGACTGCAGATTTACAAAGAAGGAAGCCCCACCGACTTCCCTGCCAAACCCAGAGAACTGGGTGTCTGGGAATGATGCTCTCCAGCCCCTGGTCCTTCCAACCTGTTGGAGCGACTTCGCCTTACGACTAACTCATGCTGGATTGCGCTCAAGGGCTTTTAAGGAAAAACAAGCAACCAGGGTTGACAGCGAACCGTTTTGTACAAACATCGGCATCGGAGATGCCTTCCGTCTGGCAAGAGAAATACTTAATAAATATCAGGAAGTCAGACCTGCAGAAAAGAGACGCCCCATACCCCTTGTGGGGGGGGGGGGGAGAAGAGGAAGGGATAAGAATTCTCACGGTGGACACACAGCAATGCCATGAGAAAAGGCAGACATTCGTAGCTGTCAAAAGGGACGAACATGCAACGATCACGTGGAATGGGACACGGATGGGGACTCTGGGGTGATGGGATGCTACAACGGCGGCAGAGATCTTTGTGCCCAAAGACCCCGCCTCAAAAGAGGTGAACTTCGCCCTGTGTTTCTGGCAAAGCCTACGGCTTTGTTCGAGGGCAGCTAAGTCATGTTTTGAGTTTTTCCGGACTGATTCCGAATTTTGCTACAGTGGGTGTTCTGGGAGCAACCGCTGGGAATGGAAAAGAGTCTGCCCGGGCACCTACCATACACCTTTCCAGACGGTCCCTTCAGAAAGGAAGACGGGACAAGGAAAAAAGGACAGACCTTCTGTACTAAGGGTGAATCTGCCTGCGAGATAACGGAGGAGTGGTCTGAAACACAGAAAGGCAATATCTCCGTAGGAAGAGTAATTTACAGCAAAAGTCATTGTCTACAGCCATTGTCACATCAGCAGCCAATAAAGTCATCTTCTCCTGATTTTACACATTAAAATTTTTTTAACTACAACAATGGGGAGAAATGATATAATAATAACCACCACCTTTGAACAGCAGAGCTGGAAGGGACCCTGTAGATCATCAAGTCCAGCCCCTGTCTAGGTGGCCCGGTGGGGAATCGAACTCCCAACCTCTGGCTCCCCAGCCAGAGGCCTAAACCACTGGGGTCTGGGTGAGTATTCTATCTTGCTAAAGATAAATTGTGAACATGGGACAATACTTCTGCAGGTTCCGTTTTTTGAAAACTGGCTGCCAAGGTCATAATCGTTGCATGCAACACCTGTAGCTATGTAGACTGCTCTACAACCTCCCTTAAAGGTAGGCGCCTATCGCCCCTTGCCTGGTATCACAGCTGGATGAGCGAAGAGGCTGCTGCAGGAATCAGCAGACGTGGCCAAAGCACGAGAGCCACGATCCGAATGACCCACGTTCATAAATTTTAAAAAATTTCATAGCTGGCTAGGGGTGGTGGGTATTGGACTGAGGCAAGAGCCCTTGAGGAAAAGGGGGATATTTATCCCTTACCCCCATGTCAGGCCCCTAATTTAAAAGTGCTCTCCCCGTTCTAGCTGCAGTTTGGTACCCCCAAAAACAGCTACTGCTGCTGTACAGAGAAAATCTGCACGGCCCCCAATCCACCTCTGCAAATCGATGGCGCAAAGAGAGACAGGTCCAAATCATCACCATCACCCCACTGTGGCTCAAATACATAGACGATTCTTGTGATCTGTTCAGCCCCTCTTGTTGTCACACCTTGCTTGGACCCCTGGCAAACCTGGATACAGAGGCAACTTTCATAGCTGCAGCTGCTTCTGTCGATCCCCTACCCCCGTCTCCCATGCCTCACTCTCTGGCATCTTTCGCTTGGGAAGGTCTGAGACTATTCGGTCCAGCGGGACCTCTTTCATCGGTTTCCTCTCCTGAGACAAACAGGTGGGTGAGGTTTGCCTCGCCATCTGCTCGGCCCTGCGGGTCCCTGACCATCGCTGTGATGGCAGGCAAGGCCAGCCAGCGCCAGCGTGGGTGCGTCTTTCTTAACAGGCCAGAAGCCTCTGGGATCACATGCAAGGATCCGTGACACGGGTCTCGGGTGTTACGTAGCCTGCAGGCCAACTCTGAACCTCTCCTCTGGAAAGAGTATTGCAGCGAGTTTGTTGATAGACCCTAGTTTATAGCTACTAGGATACAGTTGTCAAACGAAACTTCACAAGCACACGGAAAAAACAATCGTATCTCATGGATTCTCCAAATACACGAGAATCCGGCTCAGGAGACACCAACTGGTGTCCTGTATTCTCTAATCCCTACAGCCACCCAAAGCGAGAAGACCAGCTGCCCTCTGTCGGCCCAAAAAAAGTCACAGGAGAGTTGATGGCAGGCCTCCGACCAGCACTGGCTCCTCGTTCCCAGGCCAATGAAGTATCTCGCCATGGACGGAAAAGGAACAGTGTATTTTTTAAAAAGCCAAAAGAAACTTATTCTTAGGTGTGAGCTCAAACAGCCAAGGAGCATCTCAAGAAGTGGGGAATTCCACCCCTGGAGCCCTCCTGGCCACCAGCTCTTCACCTCACCCAAGTTTTTTCACCCACCTGATTCCTCTATCATTCCATGCCAACGCACGGCTCCTATCTCACACACACACACCCCTGTTCCTCATTCAGCCCCTCCTTGCTTTACGGGCTGCGAGCGAAGCCCCAGTGTCAAGATGTGATGGGGACCATTCTCCCAGCATCCTCCATGGCCCCAGTAGCCTCCCCAGAAAGCCAGCTGCAAGGTTTGGAGGTCCCGTCTCCAGCCAAAGACCACCCAAGGGCTCCCCTCCCTCTACATCCCTCCCCAGCAATGAGTGTTGCTTGCTCAACCACACCGCTCTGAATCCATCACTTTGGCTCTACTGCTCGCCTGACCTTTAAATCAGGTGGGTTATGGATTGTGGTGGCTTGGTGGCCCAGTAGCCCTTTTGCCCAGGGAGATATGCCCTGTTCTGACAAGCACCAGTGCCAGGGACTGTACTGTACACAAAGACTGCAAACAGCAGGCTGATTTTGAGATGCATTCGTGTCCTGTTCTTTCCCCCCAAACAAAGCCGAGCATCACCCAGGCTGTGGCTGAACGGTCAGCCTCTCTCGCCTTGTTGCTCGGTCTCAGTTGGGGCTGCTGAGTGTGAAGGTGGGACCGTTGAGCGAACGGACATCTGTTGATCTGAGACAGCACCTCCGACGGTTGTGTATTAGATGCCTGGTTTCAACAGTGCTGGAGGGAACATCGGAACGGATCGTTCTCTAGAACCATCTCACCTGGGTAGCTTAAGTGCTCTGTCTTAGCTAGCTTAAAAATAAGGCAATTGTGGAACACAGGGCCAGAGGAAGTGGACTCATGGAGTATCGGTGGGCAAAGGAGGTAGCCGAAAAGAAGGTGGAAACAGGGATTTTACGAGGAAAGGTTGCGGGCTGTGCCTCCCTCCTCAATCCAATCCCTTCTCAGAGCCACCCCCTTCTAGTCTCAAAGCAAAGACCCGCCTTCCCTTTTAAAAAGACTGAGCCTGCTACCCTCATGAGAGCTAGGAACATGGCCTAGGTTTTAAACGGACGTATTGCTTCGTTCACTGATCAGAGAGCGGAAAAACAAAGACTAATAGAAGACCCTCTGGAAATGGATGAGATCGCCGGCAGGAAAAGACGTTAAGCTACTTGGATCTGTGCAAGTTAGAAGAAATTAGAAACATTACTCTCTGCAACCTGGCGAAAAAGAAACATCCGCATCCAAATTGGGGAATGGCCAAAAGCATTTAAGTGTAACACCTCCCAAGGGGTTGGGATCATCCGCCTCGCAGCTGGAGCGCTAGCATCTAAGGGTACCTACAAACTCTTCTTTCTCCCTGCGATGTCATGTTTAGACATTCTTCTCTGAGAGAGGTGGATGGAGATGGGTGGATGGGAAAGAAATCTTTGGGAAAGCTTAAAGTAGTTTGAGAGAGAACATCCACGCAATAGACTCAGCACAAGGTTTTGTTTTGTTCTGTGTGTTTGGGGGTTTTTTTTTGCCTCTGGTTCAATAGGTTTGGCAGGCTCCTGAAAGACACAAACCTGCAAGACCCATTTAGCCGAGAGGAAGCTAAATAAGCATCTATACCATGGGAGCAGTATTGTCTGTTTCAAAATATCCTCACCCTCTGCAAAAAGTACTGCCTGGCTGAAGACATCCTTGCTTGGTTCCACAACTCAACTTCTTAGCAGTCATCTGATAAGAATTTTTTTTTTAAAAAAAAAAAACAGAATCAAAGAATTTTTTAAAAAAACAGTCATGTGACCAAGAACAAAGGAGCTCAGCAAAAGCTGTGAATGCTTTTTTGGCTTGCCACTTTTTGTGGGCTGGTGCGTATATGTGTGAGAGAGGTGGGAGAAACCACGGCTTTCCAACCGTGCTAGGTTTCGGGGTTCGGTGGGGAGGTGTGGCCATGAAAAAGGGAGAAGAGTTTTCACTTTAAAGCAGAGTGTGTGATCCACTCTATACAGTGCGCAGATTTGGGGGGGGTGAGAGAAATGAAGGTTCAATTGGTTTAAAAGGCTTTTAATTTAAGGAAACCTCTGCTAGGTATGTGCTATAAGAGCCCCCCCACCCACCCACACACACCCTTTCCCATGGAGAAAGCAAGAGATCCGTGTTCCTGCGAACGCCTTCCTGGACAAAAAGTAGGAAGAGGAACAAGGACATAATATTCGCCCCTTTACCAAAAAAAGGGCTCCGTCCGAACTCAAAGACGGGAGGCAAAAAAAGAGCTGTATGGAACAGAAATCCATTTTTTTGGGGGGGGGGGGTTCCGATTAAAAATGGGACAAGCCCTTATTTCCTGCCTCCTTAAGACTGTACACAAGAGAGCACAGCTGCCACCTTCCTTCCACTCGGAGGCAAGCAACGTGGGCAGGATGCAGCCCTTCCGCTGAGCCACTCTGTCGGCAGTTGACTTGCAAGGAACCGCTCGAATTTTAAGCTTTTTTTAAAAAAAATGCAAAAGGATGGGGATTGCACTAAGTAAAACTAATTCGGATCTGTCGGCTATGGGCCGGTGGCAGCTCTGCTACTTAAGAACACGAAGCATACGGCCCCCCCCCCCCAAAAAAAAACACCTCCTGGTTCCCCTCCCTCAACAAGTTAAAAATATTGGGCATGCCAAAACTGGACAGGACTCTATTTGCCACTTCCAGAATGAACAGAAAGTGTGGCTTGACACTCCTGTACTGTTTAAAGAGTCATACAAAATTGAGGGCGGTGGGGGGAGAGAGAAAAGGTCAGGGGGGGGGGCACTCAGAGAGGTGGGTGTAGGTGTCAACGTGTGTTACGTGGGTGCTGCGTCCCGCCCGTCTTCATTTCAAGTCAATGATGTCTTCATCAAAGGAAGCCCCAAGTTGAAAGGGGCTGCCGGAAGGGGGGCTCTCGTCCCGGGTGGCCGTGTCGGGGTCCGAGCTGGTGGAGAAGTGCCGGTCTTCGGACGCGCTGTCGAAGGAGCTCGCAACGATCCTGCGGAGGAACAGGAAGGAGAAGTGAACCTGGGGGGGGGGGGGGTGTAGAAACCCGGTTGTGGTGGGGCATCGTACCCTTCTAATTGTTAAGCCCAGGAAAAGCGCAACCCTCCGGATGAGACTGCAATGCCCGACATTCTGTTACTGGTGCCGGCTGGGGTTGATGGGCACTGTAGCCCATCGGGGAAGGGCAGACGTTCAGCTAAAATAGGCTGGCAATTCTTGGCATCACTCTTGAGAAACTCTCCCAAATTGAATTTGATCTTCGTGTCTCTACTCTTGATCTAACACTTAAGAGAGAAACAGGAAAGACTAAACTCCCTTCCCCCTCTCTATGTTTTTGCCTCTGTCGCTACAAACAGGCCTGTGTGTCTGAGTGAGTGACCTGGGATTGGGGGGAGATGGTCAATCATCATCATCTCCTTAGAACTGCAAAGTGGGAAGGGACCTTAGAGACCATGGAGTCCACCCCTTGGCAAGGAGGCACAGTGCAGATTCGAACTCCCAACTTCCACACCTTGTACAAACAAAGGAAAGCAAATGGCATAAGGAATGCGGCTTCAGCGCCATGTCCTGCTTGGGTTCTAGGTACAAGAGAGATAAGAATACTTATTTGAAGCCCATCCACCCCCTTCCGGCTACTTCCCAGAAATACAGCACCAATCTGCATGGGCACCTGTCGCTGCTCGTCGACCGTACGGTTCCCTGCTTGGAATCCGATGGTTTCAGAGGGGGCTTCTTCTGTTTTTGTCCTCCTTCTGACTTGGGAACAGACTCCTCTAAGAGGCCTGGATGAGGAAGGAATGAGATCCTCTGGGTCATCAGAATAAAGAAGACAGGACTGTCTCATTTCTAAAGGAAAGTTCACGCCTTGCCACTTGCCGTTCTGACCCAAAGCTGGCTACCACCGATAAACACTAAAGAATAACATGCATGGGGGTCAGAAATCCTGCTCACCTAGAGTGACCTAGAACAGCAAGAGTGACCTAGAACACTAGCCTTCCTCTCCAAGCTGGAATTTTGGAGAGGATAAAGATTGCTCACATACTTCCACCACCAAGCTGTTCTCCTCCATCAAAAAATGAAATATCATTCTATCTTCATGGTTCTAAAAAGGGGGCCAAATTAAATCACAACATACGCAGCTGCCTTACAAGGAGTCAGACCACTGAGTTACTGTCTTTCACTTAAAGATAAGATGCCAGTCCTCATCATTCTGAACAAAGAGCCACACTGTGTGGCACAAAAACCTGTGCTGGGTTCAAGAGACATCACCCCCCTTGCCGGCTTTACCAAGTAACTCCTTGCGTGTGCGGCTCGCGATTTCCTTGATCTCGATGCGCGACAATGGGAGGGAAGGCGTGATGGGGATGGAGGTGCCACCGGCAGACATTGGAGTGCCGATCACTTTGGGGACCAAGGGGGATTTGAGCGGCCGCTCAATGCTCCTGCCGACCAGGTTGCTGAGGGGGATTTTGTACAGATGTTTGCACAGAGCTTCACCTGCAATGACAAGAAGCAAACAATCACAGAAAGGTCTCTTGTCTCCCGTGACTGTTGACCCCTGAATATATGTAGGTTTTTAAATCTGAAAAGGAGGGGGGGCAGAACCAAAGGAAGCTGGAGACAGTCCAACCGGGGGTGGGAGAGAGAAAGAGAGAGAAATCCTCAAGGATGTTAAAAAAAAAAAGGGAAGGTGTATTCTTATAAAGAAGCCTAAGACTGATAAATATTTGCACAGGGCTGTTGGAGGAGGAAACAAATGCAAGGAAGTTAACAAATCTGGGAGGAATTAAGATAAATGCAGTAATGATTCATTTATGGAATGTTTCACATTTATCGTTTTAATTATTCAATGTATTTTGATCAGTTTTATAGTTTGTTTTTTTAACGTGTAACCGATTTGTGTTTTTGATTCTGTTCTTTTTAATACTGCGAGCTGCCTTGAGTCCCCTTATCGGGAGGGAGAAAGGCAGCTTATGAATGAGATAGATAGATAGATAGACAGACAGACAGGAAAATAAAGCCACAAATAAAATTGGAGTCTGTAAAAAAGGAAAACAGCAAACCAAGGACAAACAAGACATTATTTTATATAGACAACAAAACAATGTGGAACTTAGGAGTGACCAGGTTTCAATCACATCTACATTTATTAATGGACTATTTTCTATCTGTATTCCCTGACTGAAATGCATGGACCTTCTTTATAAGAATAACACTTTATAAGAATAACTCTCAACAACACATTGTTGAGAGTTGTCTCTCCCTTGCAGTGGAAAAGTTGCAGACCGCGGGCTCCCCCCCCCCCCGGCCCCCCTTCAGTCAGCTGCAAATCAAACACCCACCTCAGACCCCCTGCCCTCCATCCCCTTTACCTTCGGTGGCAGAAGGCGAGAAGACGGGGATTTCGTGAACCGGCGTTGTCTGAGGGGAACTGGGCGACGTAGTTTCCTTGGAGCTGCTGTTCGAAGGTTCGCTCACCGGCGTGGCCGCTTTGAAGTAGATGTCCGACTGGAAGCAGGAAAAGGTTGGATGAGCAAGAAAAGAAAATGAATTTTTAGGGCTAAAGCCTTTATGGATTTAAAGTCCCACTCCTCACTCCCTGCTGCAGACAGACGGGAAAAGCATACAATATGAACATTTCTGAACCTTATGTGGGGACTCTGGAAGCTAGAAAAGGCTACACATCCACGTAGCTAAGCCAGAGGTGCTAAGGACTCAAATACAGAGATCACCCAAGCCAACGTCTGGAGTTCGCCTCCCACATCTGGGATTCTGAGTCACGCTGGTTCCGTCTAGCTATTGCATCTCGTTTTGGCCTCCCTAGCATGTGGATCTGGCCCGTGGGCTTCTGGGAAGCGCCTTCCAGCCAGCTCCCAGTGTTACTATTTATCCACAGGTTCTTAAAATCTCGTCAAGGGAAATTAGGAAGAAGACATAAATGCAGTCATCAAACCATAGGCCCGGTTTAGAGGAACAGCTTTAAAACCCCTTATTCTAATCTTGAGTAACTAGTAAGGCTGGTAATCTCCACCTATCAGCAGTTCACCCCCCTTCAAACTATTTAATATTATTTATTTATTATTTAAAATATTTTTACCCCGCCTTTCTCCTTAGAAAAGGACCCAAGGCAGCTTACAACAATAAAAGACAATATTTCAAGTTGAAAACAATGAGTATATAACGGTGGTTGACATAATTGAAAGGCAATATTTAAAGCTAAAAAAACTTTTAATATTTAAAAATATTTAAAAAGAAACAACAAAATGCCCCACTTAGAAACGGGAAACGCAATCGAGACTAAAGAAAGCATCAAAGCGGTGAGGCACAACAATCCACCTAAAACGATCAAGCTAGGCGACCAGTCACTGATTTATTTATTTAGCTGTTCTTGGATTTCTCAGACGGTTGTTTTCTCCTCCACAGATTTCACCAAGGAACTTAAGAAAAACCCTGCAATTCCTGCATGTGTTTTGAAAACGGCTGGGGAAGGTGTGGCTCTCCTGATGCCCTCCAGAGGCAGCATCGTACCTTGAGAGGCCTGGATTCAAATCCTGCCTCGGCCACAAAATTCACGGTGGGAGCTTGGGCCAGTTCTCCTCCTTCAGGCTGGCCTGAAGGAGGGCTGTTGTAAGAATAAAAGAATGGGGAGGAGCGCCATACACGCCGACCCGAGTTTGCTGTGGGGGGGAAATGGGATAGAAATGTAAGAATAATGAAACAAACTCTCATTGACCTTCCTCACTGGTCGTCGTGGGCCAAGGCCTGACGGGTTGCCACAATCCGGAGGTTACAGGCTTAAATGCTGTGTAGCCTCAATATACACAAGGAGTAAGTTACGGCGCTCCTCTGTGACCAGCCGCACAGCGAATTTCTTCCCTCCTCCTCCGCCACTCGCCCCCTTACCCTCGATGCCACGAGCTGGAGTGCAGGGACCACGGCCGTATGGACGAGGTTTCCGTTCACTACTAACCGGATCTCGATGGAATCGGTGGTGAACGCCAAAATGTAAGGGAAGGCGCAAACTGGAAAAGCACAAACCGAGGATGGAACAAGCAACGCTCAAGGCAGGAACCCAAAGCAAAGCAGATCGGACAGAGGGTGGCCCAACTTTCCCTTGAATGCTTCCCGCATGGGAGCGCTCACCACCTCCCAAGGACATGGGTTCCATTGTTGTACTGCTCTAACAGTTAGGAAGTTTTTCTTGATATTTCCTGTCGCTTGAGCCCATTATTTCGTATCCTGCACTCTGATGTGGTCAAGAACAGATCCTGCCCCTCCTCCGTAGGACTGCCTTTCCAGTCTTTGAAGAGTGCGATCCTATCTCTTGTCTTCTTTTCTCAAGGCTAAACATCCCCAGTTTGTTTGCTCTTTCCTCCTAGGGTTTGGTTCTTGGACTAAAACTCCCTGAAGCTCTGGCACAAATATAGAAGTTGCTATCTGCTGAAACAGATCTTTGGATCACTTAGCCCAGCAGCGTCAGCACCGACTAGAAAACTCTAGGTTTTTTTCCTAAACCTCCTTCTTGGGCAGGTAAGCTCTGGAAACCCAGGGGTTTTCCCCAAGAGCTGCATGCATTAAGCCTCAAAAATTGGTTTTTTTATATAAGTGATATAAGTTAAAAAGGGTCAGGGGGAATATTTGATGAAAGCAGTCAGGGAGGTGTTCCTGCCCCCCAAACCGTTGCCCTGCTGTGCTCACCCATCTCTATCCCTCCCCAGCGCTCTCTGAGAGAAGGACCGGCGGCTTGTTCCCTTACCGATCGCATACGGAACTTGGTTCCAGCTGAAATGGAAGTCAGAGGCTGAAGGTTGGATCAGGAGGGACCCTCCGTTGAACGGGCACACTTTGCGATAGTAGCAGACATCTGTAAGAGAAGAGGTTTCCTTTTATGAGAAAGAACAACACAGACTTGGGATTCCAGATGGAAGGGCAGGCAGAGGAAAGAGAACGGACGGCATCAAGGGGGCTGACGATTCGACCGGCTTTGCCCCCGAGCCTTTCTGGTAGCTGGCAATGCAGAAGTAAAAGAGGCGGCACCTTCGTCCCCTCCGGATCCCAGGAAAGGCTTCGGCCGCTTTGCTTCTCAGCATGAAGGCACAGAGGGCCAGTGGAACAATCAGCCAACCTTAAAAGGCGATTCCTTTCCATTTGCCTTTCCTAAGGGCCTTTCCCCATCCAGGGTCCAAATCCTCTTCCCCCCCCCCCCCCCGTCGAAAAGGGGCACCAAAAGGAGGGGAGCGTTGGGTCCGATCATCTGCCTTGTGGAGGCTCACTAAAACAGTCAGATCTGGTACTGGCTCAACAGGAGTGCAGAGTGGAAGGACTCCTGATTTTCCATCCTCCTCCGCCCTCCAAGCCAAGCCCGAAACGAGGGGTACGCAACTTATGCGGTCTTCCAGATGTTTGTCAGACTGAAGGGCCCATCAGCTCTGCGGGATGATAGGCACTGGGGTCTGACAGCATCAGGAGGCACGTGTGCTGCTGGTTCCTGCTGACTAAGAGACCACAGCTCAGTGGTTTAGGCATCTGGCTGTGAAGCCAGAGGTTGGGGAGTTCGATTCCCCCACTGGGCCTCCTTGAGAAGGGCTGGATTCGATGATTCCCCTTTCCAGCTGTGCAGTTCAAAGGTTATTGTTATGGATCATTTCCTCCCCAGCCTCTTCCGTCCCAGGCAAGCCTTTGTCCAATTCAACCGCAACCCCCAGGTGAAGCAAAAGACAGCACCCCTCCGGCTCGTCAAAGGCCGCGTGAGATGGTAATACTCACAGTTATAGCACAAGAGGAGGCCGGCCTCTCCGTCTTCGTACACATCAATAGCTGCAACAAAATTAACCTGCAATGATAACGGGCAAGGGTAGTGGGCGGGCTGGAGGCTGAGCTGACTGCAAACTCTTTTGAGAACAATTCAACGTCCGTCATACCAGGCGCCAGGGGAACATTTTCCCCCCGCCTTGGCCATTCTCCCTCTTGGCCCCGTTCATGCCACCTATTTCGGGGACCTGCCGCTAGTTTTGTACGTGCTTTACATCGACAGTTCATTTGCACACGGAACAGCCCCAGCTGAATGTGGAACTGAGCTTGCTGACATGAGCCGTTTCTGCAAACACACTGGCGAACAGGGGTGGCTTTTCCCACGTCTACGGCATCCACGGAACAGCTTCGGCCAAATAAAAGTTGGCAGTCTCAACGGGGCCCTAGGGCTCGGCTGTTTTGTTGCTGCTGCAACAGCGTTGCCCTACTAAGAGTCTCAGCGCTGGCCTAATGATTTCCTAAAATTTGGCCCACGGATCCTCCGCAGCCGCTCTGGCACTTCCCATTTCTCTGCAGAGGCAATTGGGGAGTCTGGGGGAAAATTTTTTCCCAGGGCACCTGAATCCACAGATAGAAAACCGAGTTCCTTCGGAACTACATTTCCCATGGCTCCTTGCTCCGGGGGATGCTACCCACATAAGGTGCTAGAGAATGGACAAGAGGTTCAAATTATGTTTTGAGTTGAAGAACCCTCCAGCAAGTGCCTTTGAGTAAACAAACAGGCAAACCTAGCCAAGTCGGAATTAATTTTGGCAAAACCGTGATTACATCAACCAACGCCACCCTATGTTGTTCCAAAAGAGCCATTTTTGAACTCTGCCATCTCCGCTTGCGGGCAAGGACTTTTCCTGACCCTCTTCCAGAGTTATCAGCTGCAGAAGACACAATGCAAAGCATGTGTGCGGCTCCTGCTGCTTTTCACACCTCTGTTCCCCCCCCCCCCCCCCGGCAATCCCGTTGAGCAGAAGGCCGTTTCGTTCCCACTGATCTCAATGCACGTGTCCGCACAAAAGGACCCCAAGAGAAGTTTACTTGGGTTGATATGTCCTGAGATTTCGGATTGCCTTTCTAACAGGTGAATTCCCTCAAAACCCTCTGCTTGCTGCTGCCAGTAACCACAGGGTGGATCTCATTGAACCCTTTTAAGGCAACCTTGAGACTGCCTGCTTGCAGAAGGACAGCAGCTTTCGCCAACAGCTTGGTGGCAAACACCTACCCTGCTTGATTCGACATTATGCAACCTGTAGGATTCACCCGTACTCTCGTTGATCAGGTCGAACTGGTGCCGGTAGGCGACGCAGATCAGGTTGTCGTTCTCTCCCGTGGGGCCGTCCACCAGTGTCATGACGACGGGAAGGTCCGACAAGCAGATCTCCTACAGCCCAGAAGGCAGGATGATCGATCAGAGGCGGCAGAAGGACAGAAGCACTGTGGCTCGGGGATAAATCACATGGCTTGGCAGGCAGAAGACCAGAAGACCAACCTCCCCGCCCCCTTGTAGAGCCCAGAAAGGATGACTTGATCGCCCCACTGCTTCTCTGAGCCCCTCCAAGAAATTCTGATTCTCCTCCTTAGAAACCTTCCTCTAAAAACCTTCCAAACACACAGATCTTGATTGGTTTTTGGAAGCTAAGCAAGATCAGGCTTGGTTAGTACTTGGATGGGAGACCAGAAAGAAATATCAGATAGGGCTAGGGAAGGATCTCCGGATAGGGCTAGGGAAGGATCTCCAGATAGGGCTAGGAAAGGATCTCCGGATAGGGCTAGGGAAGGATCTCCGGATAGGGCTAGGGAAGGATCTCCGGATAGGGCTAGGGAAGGATCTCCGGATAGGGCTAGGGAAGGATCTCCGGATAGGGCTAGGGAAGGATCTCCGGATAGGGCTAGGGAAGGATCTCCGGATAGGGCTAGGGAAGGATCTCCGGATAGGGCTAGGGAAGGATCTCCGGATAGGGCTAGGGAAGGATCTCCGGATAGGGCTAGGGAAGGATCTCCGGATAGGGCTAGGGAAGGATCTCCGGATAGGGCTAGGGAAGGATCTCCGGATAGGGCTAGGGAAGGATCTCCGGATAGGGCTAGGGAAGGATCTCCGGATAGGGCTAGGGAAGGATCTCCGGATAGGGCTAGGGAAGGATCTCCGGATAGGGCTAGGAAAGGATCCTATCGGAAACCCTGGTGAACCATTGCTGCCAATCAGACTTGACAATACTGGGTGAGAGGGACCAATCGTCTGATGCTGCACAAGGCCGCTTCCTCTGTAAGCCCCTTCCAAGAAGCAGTGGTCCAGTGCCAGCATTTTACCTCAAAAACCTACCCTGATGTACTGGAATTCCTCCACAGGAGATTCCGAATGAGGTGACGTCGAGGGGCCACCACCGTTCAGCCCTTCCCACTGCCAGAACTTCCGGGTGATGAGGAGGAGCTTGTTCCGGATGGCCGCCACGATTCGCAGCTCGCTCGCGTGATGGGTGTTGATGGCATACAAGTGGCAGCCTGGGCAGCAAGAGATTAATTGGCAGGCATCAAGCACCTCTCATGGAGATATGCCCAGAAGAAAACACTGGCACAGTAGGGACGAGGAAAGAGGAGGGGGCAAGGAACCATTTCTGCCTGCCCTGGACTGATAAAAACAAGATAAGATGGCAGCTACGCAATTAGAAGGTGATAAAACGTTCACCCTCCGAAGAGGCCATTTTTCAATGCGGCCACCCCTACACAATCCTGTGAGGTCTATGCTTCTCTCCTGATGGCCACCACTGAACACAACCAAGCTGATTTTGCAAAATTGTGTCACAGGGAAAACCAATGTCGGTTCACTGTGGAAGGAGCTCCGTGTCGAACGGTCCAGCAGCTGTCTTTCCTCCTTCTCTCTTTCTTCCGCGATGGCTGAACGCATGCCCCAGGGACCCCAGGACACCGTCAAGGTGGTGGACACTACGTCCTCCTCTTAGAACCGGGCATGGCAGCTCCAGAAACACCAAGCCCCCCCTGGCCATCCCCTCCCAGCGGTGACCCCCCGGGGTCCCACAGCACCTTTCGTCTTCTCCAGCTTGTTGTCTCGACAGTCGCATTTGCCCTTCACCTGCTGGGCTTCGATGCCTTTCCGCACGGCGCTGAGCCGGAAGACGAGAAGGCGGGCGTCCTTCCCTGCCAAGCGAGAGGCAAGCATGAAATGAACCGCTTCTTGAGGCCCGGAGTCCGCACGAGCCCACCCCCCCCCCCCGGCCAGGCTTCAAAGAGTTAGTGATAGGCGCTGCTCCCACAACAAACCTTCCGGCCCATCAAAGTATGAACGGCCGGATAGCTCACTGCTTTAGGCATCGGGCTGTGGAGACAGAGGTTGAGAGTTCAATTCCCCACTTGGGCCTCCTTGACAACGGGCTTGATTCGGTGATCCAGAGGATCCCTTCCACCTCAGCAGATGATTATTCTCTGCCAAAAAGCCGGGAGATCCCTTGCAGGCTGAGCAATCTCTCTTTCCCCAACGCGGTGCCTTCCAGATGTGTCCGACTACAACTCCTATGAGCCACAGCCACCCACAATCATTGCTTGCTTTTTTTTTTCATCTTTCCTCTTTAAAAAAATGAAAAATTGTGCTTCATCGGCAGCCGTCCCGGGGCCGTAAAAACCCAAGGCCTTGATGAGCCGTTGGGCCGTTTGACTCCCACCATTCCTGTAGCACGGGTCCTCCCTTGGTTTGCTGTGGTTTAGGGCAGCGAGTCCCCAACCTTTTTGGGGCTGCGGACCGGCTGGGGGGAGTGAGCTCCATGTGCGGGGGGGGGCACCCCTGTGCGAGCGTGATGGGTGTGTCACACTAGCGGGGGGGGCGTGTTGCGCGGGCGGAGATCCGTATCCGCAGCCCAGTTCCGGCAAGCCCACGGACCAGCACCGGGCCGCGGACCGGGGGTTGACGAACTGTGGTTTAGGGGGAATCCTATGATAAACCTGAAAAGATGCCCCAGGGGGAAAGAAAATTGGGGTGATCGCGAGGAACAAAATGGAGAAAAACACAAGAGAGGAAGCCCGGCTGCTGAAGGAGAGGTAGGGGAATCCTCATTTTAAAAAACTCCCCTGCCTCTGCAGGCAGGAGGCTGTGGGTTATTGTGAAAAGCACATTTTTGTTTTTGATGCATCAAAAGCCATCCAGTTTTGCTTCCTCTCAAGCCCTGCCCTGGAGGATGTCGCTGTCTTTCTGGGTGTAATTTTCTGCTTGAGCACCCCTGGGGAGGGCTCACAGGACAGGCACCCCGAGATTCTGGCAGAAGGCTCCTCTTCTTTGACACCCAGCTCCGCCAAGCGGCCTTAAGCTTCCGCCTCGACCGAGGGAGACCGGCTCGCCGTAGAAGGAACTGCGTCTCAGAAAAGCGAGAGACACCAGCCGGGAAGGCCCCCCCCCCCCCCCGGGTTTCCCAATCTTTGCAAAGATCGACTGGGCAAGCGTGAAATTGTGAGCAAGGTGACAAGAACTGCAGAACCAGATTTCATCCAAAAAAAAAAGCAAGACCAGGAGAGAGGAGGGAGGTAAATCAAAGCTGGAAGGGTCTACGGTCAGAGTCTTAAGGTGGAATGAAAGAAGAGGGGAAGACCATAAAGGGATTAAAGTCTACCAGTTGTTGCCAAAGCTTGGGAAATTTTACTTTTTTAGACTATGGCTCCCAGCATTGCTCAGGCCACACAGGCACACGACAGCCAAGCTCTGGGTGTCCCGGGAAGCCTTCGGTTTACACCCAGGAGTACCAATGATGGCCATTTCAATTGAATTTTAAATTATTACTGCCACCATTTAAGGAACCTGCAACAAAATATTACAGGAAGGGCACTCTTAGGGAGGATTCCTGTTTGTTTGTTTGTTTGCTTGTTTGTTTACCCTGCCTTTCTCCTTTAAAAAGGACCCAAGGGGGTTTACAACATTAAAAGACAGGATGGAGAGCAGGTAAGGACAGTGAGAGTACAATACGGAAAGGCTCAAAGACCCCACGCTAAAAAAAAAAGGTTAAAAAAAAAAAGGAACACCAAAAGACATTCAAAGCAATAAAGTACAGCAATCCATCTTTAAAAAAAAAAAACATGATTCAAGCAACCAGTCATTGAGGGAAAGCTCAACCTAAGGTGACACTTCTTTTACCTTTTCATTACAGACTCGCACACGAGACGTGTGACTCTATTCCTCGCTCCCACATTTTCATGGCCCTCCTTACCTTTATCTGCTCTCGTGATCAGAAGGTCCAGAGTCTCCAGAATGTGCATCTGTTTGATGAGTAAAGTTTTATCAAACACTGGGATGGGAGGGTGTCCATCTGGAAGAGGGGGAAAAAAAACCCAAACCCAAGAGCTGTCAGCATGACACCTAAGCAGATGATATTTCTTCTCAGTTCTCCGGAACATATGTGGAATCACTGAGAAGACAGCATGTCAGTTTGAGCTGGCATTTTTAAGAAACCTCACAAAGCCAGTTCTGCTTCATCAGAGGATTTCTTTATTTTTAGGAGGCTTTGAGAGTAAATGTCCTATGGGATCCCACCGCTTATGCTTCACTTACTAGGAAAGATTCCAGAAACTGACTATGCATCTGTGAAAAGCACAGCCCCTCCTGGGGGGGGGGGGGACCTGTACCAGTTCAGAATGTAGACAGGAGAATGGCTACGCTTGGTATCAAACATTCACGGGTCATAAAAAGCTAGCATCTCAGTGAGAAAAGTGCTGGCTTCATTTTGTTCCTGCTATGCTAGATTTCTACATGCAGAGAATCTTTTTTTTTCCCCCCTAGGGAAGCACTCAAATTCGGGCTCCGATCCACATTTTGATGCGGCGCAGACCTAGAAAACCTGCACCGTTGGACTTTCCTTTCTGCGTAGCTCTGCTCTAACATAGAAACATACAAACTGATGCATAAAAATTAAGAAGGCCTGTCTTGGGAGAATAAGCTACAATCAGTGCAGCATCTTTGGTCCAGATGGCTGTAGAAGATGAAGAGGGACAGAGGATCGATTCCGCAGTTTTACAAACGGAGATTCGTTTACTCACCGTCTAAGAGCAGGACCCCAACGTCTGTTGAAACAAGCAGTGACTGGCCCCAAGAATCTGCACAGATGACCTTGTGGGGGAAATTGCCACAGAAGCACTGGGATTCCCAGGGCTGTAAAAGAGGAGATCTCCGTAGGCTAGTGACTACACACAGGAGAATCTGCAAAGGACTGGTTCCAACCCTCCCCCACGGTTGCGGAAAAACATGGATGATTGTGAATGCTATTTTAATAGTGAATGCTATGCACAGCATGGTCTCTGGCTCCACCTAGTGGCCAGTTCTGAAGAGGACATTGTGATAAATGTATTTCTGGCCTGAATGTTATACATAGCATGGTCTCTGGCTCCCTCTGGTGGCCACGTCTGGTAACTTCAACTTTAGAAATATATATTTCTAGAATTTTTATTTTAATAATATCAGACTGTGGATAAATGACTCCGCGGATTCTGATCATTGTGGATAAGGGGCCCCTACTGTATAAGGAAAGAGAGATCTTTTCAGGGAAGATGGGGTTAAGATCTAGAGTTGCAAGGCAAATCTTTGATACGCAGGAGGGGAAACAGAAACGTTCCCCCAACGTTTTTAATGGGGAAACTGAAATAAGGCCGTGTGGCTGCTGCGCTAAATAAAATTCCGCAGCATCAGCCGAAAACAAAGGAAAATCTGAAAGCGAACTCACCCCCCTCTCCTTGCCTGGCTACACAGCTTCCTGTGACAGCAACAGACTCACCTCCTTTTTACAGAGGCTGGTAGTCGCAAGAATGGCCGGAGCATCACCTCTGACAATGGTTTTGAGTTTGAGGGCCTTTAAAGCAACAAGCACATCAGAGAGAACAGGTCACGCAGGTACATACACAAAGAATTAAGTTGCTGTTCCGTCCTCCCTTGTCTTACCTAGGCTGTTCTTCCCCATCCATCCCAGCCGCTATGGTTACAGCAAAGGCTGTGCGTCAGTGATTTTAGTGAGTGCTTTGCAAGCTTCCTCTGGTATCTGGTGATAGACTGCTCCTTAACAGGGAAGCTCTCATGAGCGGTAGTGACCAAGTGGAGCCACTGCCCAGTCTATCTCCTCCATAAGTTACTGCAGTTCCCAGTAACCATCATGACATGTTGCAAATGATGATGTCTGAGTGATAAAAGGTCTCTCTCACATTCTCCTGGGTATGTACAGGAGGCTAGCAGTAAATCCTGCACTATAGGAAAGCCACGGACAGTCCCCGTAGCTTCGCAACCCACTTTGAAAAGTCCAAAACACTGCAGGCAGCTGTTGCCAAAACTGTTTCAACAAAGCGGTTCTGGAATTTTAAATCCCAGGAGCAGATCTTTTGTAAAGCTAATGACTCTTGACTGCTCATTCAAAGCCAAACCATCCTAGAAGACCTTGCATGACAGGGACAAGCTCACCACAATATGGTTTTGCCAGAAAAAAAAAAAATCCATTTCCTGCCCATTTTTGTGAGGGATGCAGCTAAGCTCAGAGGGAGTAAAAAAGAAAAAAGAAAGAACGCGGAAGAGACAGCAGGTGCCATCATTGCCCCGGCTCATTAAAATTCCTGGTGCTTTACCGTTGCAAATCTCGCTTGCTTTACACCACTGGGTAGGCAGACCCACAAGGCTAATAGGGAACAAATAAAGGGCGTGCAACCATGAACCCGTTGCATCTCAGAAAATAAACAGCCGCCGTTCATGAACTGGTGTGATACAGCCACGTCGTTAAGAGCGCTCTATGAGTCGTTCACACAAAATTCAGTCGTGTTGCTCACAAAAATCTTGGGCCTGTAGAGTTGGAGAAAGATAGCCTGCAACACTAAGATCTTGGCGCCCTCTTCATGACAATCAAGAAGCTTTAAACCAGCACCTCTGAAGGCTGGGAGGAAGGGTAAGTCTTTTCAAAGGGCCTAACGTCCAATTTTCTGTTTGATCCCCACACACTGCAGTTTTTCTCTGCTTCCCCAAATGAGGCTCTGGTGAGCTTGTCCGAGTCTCCTAATTCCTTCTGTTCCAAATTGATTTCCCCTACATCAGATCCCTCGCTAACAGCCCTTGTATGCAACACGAGCTAAGAACGCTCCCTGTGGAATCCCACCCACTCCACTGTACACCCGGCCCTCGTTTCTCCCGTGCGCCTGATGTAACGGCGCTCTCTCTTTCTCAAATGATCAGTGCCTTGATTTTTTTTCCCTTCCAGGGATGGGGGGGGGGGGGGAAGTGTTTGGGGCTGTCCAGGGATGGAGCGCAATTTAGAAGCGGGATCTGTGAAATGAAAAGACACTGGATTTCACAAAGGCTGATGCAAACCGAACCGAAGCTGAAAGACTCCTGCTGATAAATGGATTGATGGAGGTCAGAGGTTATTTATTATTTTACTTATTTATTACTTTGAATGTATACACTGCCCCATTTGTGCCGAAACAAACTATTCTGGGTGGTTTACAGGGAGTTAACACCAACTCCATAACAACACACTAAACGGCAGACGAGAGCAAAGGTTAGTCTAACGGCTTAAATAACCCCACAGCGCTGAACCAATTTTCAAACCGAAGTGCAACAAGACCAAAGTCGATGTGAAAGGCCTCCCTAAAAAGCAGTGTTTTTAACTGCCTCCTCAATGAATACAGGGCAGGGGCCAGGCGGAACTCCTCTGGGAGCAGATTCCATAACCTCGGAGCCACCACCGAGAAGGTTCTACCTGTGGTAGATGACTAGTTGAAATCAAGAGAATACAAGAGCAAAAAAATGAACAAGCCCACCCCTTTCCTTTCTTTTCCCCGCCAGCTTGTTTTCTCTCATTTCCTCCCTTCTCTCTTGTGACCCCCTCAAAAGGGTGATCACTCTTTTTGGGAAAGCTATGCTGGCCTCCTGAAAAGTCCACTTCGCCCATCTGTGGACATATCCACCACACCTGGCCATGGCGGACAAACTCAGCTTGGCGAGCCTCTTCTTTTTTCCGGGCCGACTTGGGGGATTCGGGCAAGACGTCGCTGAAGGATCTCCGGTTGAGCATGTTCTAAACAAAGACCGGGACAAAAAAAAGCCACACTGAGTTTGAATGAAGACGCTCTCCTCCTGGGGGTGTTTTCAATGGAAGGCCATGGGGCCGGTTTCCCACATGGCAGGGCTTTACATCTGGACACACAAATCCCCTCACCTGCGTTCTATAAGTGGCACAGTCCCACGAGGAACGCACTGTACGGGATGCTCGGAGAGGCCGTGGTTGCATCCTGCATTCAGCAGGAAGCTGGCCTAGATTTTTTTTGGGGGGGGGGGGGGCGTACAGGTGGTCTGAGGGCCACACAGACTCACCACCTCCTTTGGTCGACCCTCCCCTCCCACGACCAGGAATAGCGCCGCAAGAAAGCACACCCTTTTTTCATTAGAATAAGGAGATTGATGTCCTCAGATCATCATCTGGAACAAGGCCCACAGGCTTCCCTCTTTTGTAACCGTTAAAATTGTGCTTTTTGCTTTTCTGATGGAGGATTCTGGCAGGCTTGTGGCCCACGGGAGGTCTAAGGCAGTGGTTCCCAACTTTGGCTCCCCGGATGCTCGTGAACTACAGCTCCCAGAAGCCTTCACCACGAGCTGCGCTGGCCAAGATTTCTGGGAGTTGTAGTCCAAGAACCTCTGGGGACCCAAGATGGGGAACCACTGATCCAAGGGAAGGCACTGGCCCACAGACACTCTGTGAAGTGATCCACCTTCAGACATACAGTCATCCCTTACAATTAAATAATTCTACAGGTATCGGAATCGTAGGAAACAGCTTCATCTCAGGTCAGCGTCTTGGGCGACCTGACCCCGGGCTGTTCTCCTCTAACCGCAGCAGGGTGACACCTTCTCCGGAGAGAGAGGGGCCTTTCCCATGGCATGCCAACTGGAGGTTCTAACCACTGACCATGGGTCCATCTAGCCCAGTAGGGTAGAACAATGGCGCTCTCCGTTTTTAGCACAGGCCTGGCTGCTACTTGTGTCGCTGAACTACAATGTCCAGAATTCTCCTAGCGGTTTTTCCCCTCCAGGATGAACCAGGCCTGATCCTGCTTAGCTTCCAAAATCAGACGACGTGGCAGGCATTCGCGGCGTCAGGTGGTCCCAGGCTCACCGATCGCCAGGCGGGCTTACCTTGTGCATGTCTGGCATGAGGTCCTGGTATAAGGAGCGAATCAACATGTCCAGCGTGCGCTGGCGCTTCTGAGCAAAGGTGGGGGTTTCCAGCGTCGCCTTCTCCCCATTTATTACTGAAACGCAACAAAAGAAGGAAGAAGGCGTCACAAACACTCAGCCTGGGCTTATTGGTGCCATCTTACGGCCTGCTTGCTTACTCCGAAGTTAAGGTCCCCTGTACTGAAGCCAAGGGTCTCTTGGATGTGAAAATAGGGACCTTAACTCACATTTCACCAGCAGAAAGTCCCTGAATTCATGGTGGTCCGTAAATACTGGCGGGGATGGAAGGGGAGGTCCAAAGAGAGGTACGCTTTCTTCCGAGAAGATTTTCAGCCTAGCAGAAGGGAGGGATCGGATTATTTGGGAGACAGGTTGGGTTTCCTTCCAAAACACTCCATGCTGCTCAATGGGTTTTCAAAAGGCCAGGGTTCCCCACCCACTGGTGCACCCAGATGGCCTTCCGGCATGGCCAGACCAAGGCTCACTCAATACAGTGACAATAAATGATGATACACGATGCTTAACTGTTGATAAGACTTCAAACAGAAGGAGATCCATGGACACAAAGGGATTTACTACAATGTTGAGGAGGGTCAAAAGGTCTGCTCTCCTTGAAGATTAGCAATAAGATACTTAAGGAACAAGGCTTCTTATGGTTAAGCTTCCTCTGTAACAAGGCTGGAACTTCTAAAACAGCGGTTATCAACCCTTGGGTCCTCAGATGTTCTTGGACCACAACCGCCAGAAATCCTGGCCAGGACAGCTGGTGGGGAAGGCTTCTGATGTTTTAGTCCAAGAACATCTGGGGACCCAAGGTTGGGAACCGCTGTTCTCAAAGGAGAGGTGCTGGGCTAAGCGTATACCGCAATGTTTGATCCAGAAATTCAGTTCCCTAATTTCATGGTTGGTGGGAGACTCTCAATTCTTGGCTGTCAGTTAAATACACACGGTAAATTTCCAGAATCACACTTCCTGTTTCCCTATCATAGGCTCATATCAAAGTAAAACTGACAAGGGAACCCATTGATATACCTCCCACATGAACATGGTAGGAAAGTCCATAAACTTGAGATTTCTACACCTGGGGATGAATCACTCAACTTAATCCTTTCCCCCTTTTAAATAAATCATTTTTGTGCTTTTGGAGTCTTGAATTTCCTCCTTTGCCACCTGGATGTATGTTCAGTTATCACACAATATGTTAATATTACAACTTGACACATCAAGTTAACAGAATGAATGGTTTCATGTGCCGTTAACACCCACCTGTAACTATCAGTTTGCTTATTATATCTCACTAAGGCAAAAATATCTACAGCATTTGTTAAGGAACTCAAGACGTTTCCTCCCACCTACCTTTTGAAAGGTCTACCCCTTCCCCCTCAGTTTAATTTTAAAAAAGAAAAAAAGCCATAAACAGCGAAGTGCGGCATTTCTTGTTAAGAGTTAAAAATACAGATATCTTTTAGGTGGCAATGCAGACATAATGCGCATTTGCTGCGATTCGCCCACTGAAGGCCTCTGAAGGGCAATAAAATTGTGGTTTATCGCACAAAGCATAATGTCTGCACAGAGACCAAAGGCTGTGAATCCCACACCACTGTGTGTTGTAAAACACACACCATGAATAATGTTGAGAAAGCTGCCTGATTCAATAGAAGACAACGACAATTCAGTGCCGTTAAGTCGCTTCCAACTCTCCCGGGCATAAAGGGTGGGATTTCCAGTCCCTCCTCCTGTCTCCTGGCTTCAGGTGCTCCAACCCACTGAGCTATGGGTGGTTTTTAATTTTTTAAAAAAACAACAACACACACATACAAAACCCAACATTTTACAAAACGCTAACAATCAGTCGACTTCAAAATAAGCAAAACCACGCTTTTCAACCCTGCTCTACCCCCTCCTACCCTCGGGACTAGTTTCATTTTCTTTATCCTTATACAGTGGTGCCTCGCTAGACGATGTTAATCCGTTCCACGAGGATCGCTGTCTAGCGAAAACATCGTCTAGCGAAGCACGTTTTCCCATTGGAATGCATTGAAATCGCTTCAATGCGTTCCAAGGGAAAATGCAGTCGTCTAGCGAAAATTTCCCATAGGGAAACCTCGTCTAGCGAGTGCGGGTCCCCATAGGAATGCACTGACAGCTGCACTGACAGCTTTTCACCACTAGTCGGCGCACTCCTATGGGGAAACCTCATCGTCTAGCGAAAATCGCCATAGGGAAACATCGTTTTGCGAAGCGCAGTAGCGCTCGCAAAAAGGCATCGTCTAGCGATTTCCTCGTCCTGCGAGGCAATCGTCTAGCGAGGCACCACTGTATATTGTATCTCCCCATCTCTCTCCAAAAATGCATTGACTCTTCTCCTGGGGTATGTCCATTCTTTTTCTGAAACACACGTACCAAAAATGAATTCCACGTTTCTTTAAAATCATTACATTTCGATCGACCTCTTCTGATTTTAGTTTCACAGGTTAATTTACCATCGATTGCTATATTCCAAATTTCTTTATACAATTCCTTTGTACTAATTGGGTTATCACTTGTCCCATTCTTTGCAAATACAAACCTCGCCACAGTACCCATTATAATTATTAAATCCTTTTCTTCTCTCTTCCATTGATTATTTACTAACCCTATTCAACCAGGCGATCATCAGGGACGTTTGTACATCCGCACCAGTTATTTCCCTAATGAACTTGAAAATCATGAACCATTCCTTCTTCCTTATTTTGCAGCCCACCACATATGTAAATACATCTCTTTTCCTTTCCTGCATCTCCAACACAACGATGGTAATGTTTTGGTTTAATATATTCCACTTCCCTGGTTAAAGGAACCGGTCCGTTAAACTGCTTCGGACGGTTTAAACCCAAACAAGGAAGGAGATAAGGAGAGATAGGGAAAGGATACGCGTGAAGTGCGAGCGGATCATGGATGGCTTAAAGGCCGGAGACGACTCTTCGCCTTCCTGGAACACGATAGTGACGATATCGTTCCCGATGTGTCGCTTTCTTTCCACCTATCCAGAAAGGAAAAGAAAAGGCCGTGAGAAAAAGGCCCGAGGCAATCCCACCTTCCACATCGAGGCTGTGGAAATGTCACGCTTTGCTTGCCCCCTAGCTTCAACGAAAATAGTCCTGCCAGGTCCACGAAGCTACTAGCCCTTAGGAAGCCTCTCTCAATTTTTTTGGCTGAAATCTGCATGTTCACACCCACGAGCCCTAACCCTGCCCCTCTGTGGCAACGGAGCAGAAGTGTTTCCCGTCTCCTGCGTGGCCGTCCTTTGGTATCAGAAGATGGCTACTGGAACATTTAACAACTGTAGCATAGATGGATCTTTGGGACCAACGACTCTTGGTGAACGACATTTATATCTGGACCGGCTAATATATCTTCCCTGAATCTCATCTTCTCTAAATATCATCAGCTCTTTCCATCCTTCCTCAAGATTGTCCTTCCAGACCCCTCCATCATCCTCTTTGCCCTCTTCTGTTCCACTCTAGTTCGTCCATCAAATATAGTGTCCAGTAACCAACATTCTACTTTAGATGCAACCTTATACGTTGACATTTCTAAGGAAACCTTAGAATCATCATCATCATCTTTGAACTGCAGAGCTGGAAGGGACCCAATGGATCATCCAATCCAGCCCCTGTCAAGGAGGCCCAGGGGGGGAATCGAACTCCCAACCTCAGGCTTCGCAGCCAGAGACCTAAACCACTGAGCTATCCAGCAGTTTTCTGCAAGGTTTCTCCTTCTTCCCCCCCCCCCCCCTTTCTTGGATGGTGGCTTGCGGTCTATGAAGAAAAATCAATACAGCCAACCACATACCTGCTGTTTATTCTCTTTCGAATATGGAAGCATGGTCGAAACATGAAACATTATCTCATGCCCTTGGTAGACGGTGTACATGGAATGGATGCCAGTGGTGTCATCTGGAGAAGAAAGCGATAAGAGGGAAGTATCTCAATGAGACTCATTTATTAACGGCCAAATATTGTCATCAGGGCAGGACAGAGGCCTACGGTCCCGATCAGCAGAAGAAGTAGGAGGATCCCAACAACTAAGCATTTTGGAGGAAGTGAAAAGAACGTACAACGGCCACTGTTATCCCACCAAAACTGCTTCTGACCCGTGATTAAAACTCACGATGATGGACAACCAAGCAAAAACCAGCGGCCCAAAGAGTAAGCAAATACACGATGGATAAAAACCACTGGGGATTAAGTGCCTCTGACAGTGAAGTCAAATCAAACCTGGCTTTAAACGTTGCCTAAAAGGCAGCAGGCAAAGGCAACTGCTGAAGATCATTACACTCTAGGGGCCACCAAAATGCCCCATCTCTCAACGGCCACCAAATTTGCCTTGCTCAAGTAGGTGACACCGAGGCAAGGCCTCCAAGATTTTGATAAATGGTTAGGTCCCGGTAGACATGAGTAGTCTTTCAGACCTATCTCAGCCCCAAACCATTTAGGAAATTAGAAGTAAAGCAAAACAATGCTTTGAATCGCACCCAGAACCCATTCCAATAACTTGTAGAATCTGAAAACAGCATCTTTGCAAAAAACAAAAACAAAACCCTGAACAAAGCATAGGATGAAACAGAAGCGTAAATAAGACACTCGGGTGGCACAAACCAGGACGACAACACAGAATATTTCCATGCAAAATCTGTTCTGGATCACCTAGCATGCAGGACTCTGGGAACAACTGCTATCATCTTCAATGAAACCTTACTTTTCGTGTCTAGTCCTCCTCTGTAGCCAGTCCAGCCCTTCAATGTAATGGTGTCTCCTAAGAGACTCAAGAATTTCTGAAAGCTCTCACTGCCCATTTCTGCAGGAGACAAAAAAAAAAAAAAAAAAAAAAAACCAAGATGGAAATAACTGAAGGGGAGAACCAAAAGGAGAATGAAAGTACTCAAGGATCACTGGTTTCCTTAACAGGCAAGATCATTTAGTCACCAAAAGCTAAACTGGGTGGCCAACCTTTCACCATCCAGATGTTCTGAACTGTGACCAACAGCATGGGGCTAAGTGAACTGAAGTCCCAAACGTCCAAATGACCGGATTCCCAACCCTTCTGTTCAATGCAGTAATCTTAGAACGGCAGAGCTGGATGGGACCCTATGGATCATCAAGTCCAGCCCCATCAAGAAGGCACAGTGGGGAATCGAACTCCCAACCTTTGGCTCTCTGCAGCCAAAGACCTAAACCAAGGTTCTTTGTTTCAGCAGGCTGCTTCTGCCTTGGCTGAAGACTGTTGTGCTCAAAAGACTTCCCCTTGAGAATAAGATAAGCTTAGGACGACCAGGGGAAGTCAAGGTGAAGCTTCCTCTGATATTTTTCTTTCGCTTTGGCTGCTCAGAAGGCAAATATGTCAGGTTGGCTCTGCTTGCAGTCACACAAACACAGAACGTTCCCCAGCGCCTGACACTGAAATATTTCTAGTCATCATTTGGAGACAGAGAAAGAAAACAAAAATCTGTAGACGCATCGATACACGGAACTGATCTGTACCAACAGCTGTTGGAGGGATTTTTTAAAAATGTTGAGAAAGAGCGGAATTCTCAAGAAACCTGCCAGCTTTTTTTTTTTTATTCAGCTATTCGGGAGAGTGTTGCTATTAAAACAAGTCAACGTGCAAGGAAGCCTGTTTATAAAAAGGAAACGTAACCAAAAAAAAAAAAAAAAAAGGTGGAAAAGTCCATTTGGCAGATGTAAACAGATGTGGATTTACCGTCATCATGAATCATGGCGCCATCCATGTTTATGCAGCGTTTTATAAAGTCATGCAATTGAGAAAGAGAGACAGAGAAGCTTTGCTCGAACTTTTGATAGTTAGACCAGAACATTGGGCTGCCGTTGGTGAGGTCTGATAAGGTGTCTCTTTTTCCATTCTCTACACCAGTGGCTCCCAACTTTGGGTCTCCAGATGTTCTTGGGACTAAAATTCCCAGAAGCCTTCACCGCTAGCTGTGCCGGCCAGGATTTCTGGGAGCTGTAGACCAAGAACATCTGGGGACCCAAGGTTGGCAAGCAAGAAAGCTGCCTGGACTGGTAATTAAATCATCAGCACCCAGACGTGTCAGCAAACATTGGGGTAAAGAGCTGACCACGTGACACTTATTCTCTCCATAGCGCTCTGTGCCGTCCTCCAGCATCGGCTGCCTGAGGCTCATTTTGCCTTGGGGCAGAAGTCTCTCTGGATGGCCTATAACTTGCGATACGGTATCCTAGATTTTTTCGGATATAAGTGAGGGGGATCAGAAACGGCAACTTCTAAGGCCCGACAAGTGGACTTCTCCCATCATCTCCCAGAGCCATCACATGGGCACCAGAAAGAGTCAGCTGCTCATGTGATGAAATGCCCTTCCTTTCTTAGGGCAAAACCCCCGGATGCTACCTGTTCCCCAGGTGCTAGGCAGAGTACAAGGGGGGGCAGGGATAGAGATGTTGGTCACTGTACACTAAAATACAAGGTTGTTGGGAGGCTGGTCTAAATTTCAACTTTACCCAGAATAGCTGCTCTGTCATTTTCCAGAACTCCCTGGTTTCCAAACAACAAAGCGACCGCGTTCCCACTGCACAATCGCAACGGAGAAATCGCAATCAAGCCATTGAAGTCTCACCATTGCTGAACATCTCGTCGTCCGTTAGCTGTCCATCTTTGGCGTAGAGAATCCCAAACTTAAAATTGACAGAGCCCTGAGGGGAGGAGGAATGAAGGACACATGAGGAAAAAGTCAGACCGGTCCCCTCGAGAGAATACAGTGGGATGCTCATATACATGGGTTCAGTATCCGCTGATTCACTTATCCGCGGTCTGAAAATATTAAAAGAAAAATCCTAAAAATATATATATTTATAAAGATGAACTGGCCCCTAGAGGGAGCCAGCGTCCATGCTTTGTACAGTATTCGCTAGGATCCACATTTTTTAGCACTGTGGGGTGGGGGCTTGAAACCGATCCCCCGTGGATATGGGGATCCTACTGTAAAGCGGATTTTTACAAGCAAGATTGATAAGAACATCTAACAAGTTGCTCTTTACGTATCACAGCTTTATTCTCATCCTGCTTTCTAACTCATTGATGCAGGATCATGTCTACTAAAATCTGAACAACTGAAGAGTAGCAGGATATTACATTTCCAAGCGTGTTTAGTATCCTGAGATAGCCATACAAAATTAAAAAGGTTTGGGGGGGGGGGTGCTGTGCAGCCATATATATTTTATTTTAATTTACATTTTTGTCTTGCTTTTCCTCCCACGAGCTCACGGTTCCGCTTCTCCCTACTCCCCCTCACAACTAAAATGCCACCAAATAGGTGAGGCTGTTTGGGCTCTGGTCATCCAGTGATGTCCACATCTGAGTGGAGACTTGAACCCAGATCATCCAGAGTCACAACCCCGCCGCCCTCTTGGGCCACCACAGTTTGGCATGGAGCAGATATGGCTATCAGTGGTTCCCTTCTAAAGCTAGAGATCTAAAAATACACAAATCCCTTCACCACCAACAGGAACATCACCAGTTCTAGACATCATGTTGTGCCTATAAAGACCTGTTCGTAGTATTGTTCCAGGAGACTGCAGGAGCCCAATTATGGCTACCAGTGCTTGGAGTTGGACTTCCCACTCTGTTTCAGAGACATGGATGGCTCCCGAGAGTAATTCCAGCATCGTCCACAGCAGCCTCGTTCTGATTTACGTTCTCACCCAGCCACCCCCAGAGAGTGAGAGTGAGTCCACGGCAGTCTTAAACAAGACAGATGAATCCCTGAACTTCGGAAGGGTCCACAGTCCCATTGAAAAGATATATGGGGGGGGGGGGCTAGAGAATTTAATCAAGGGAGAACAAGGGAGAAGACGTTACCTTCCTTTGGAAAGCTCTCTCCGTCCATCTCTCACCCCATGTGTCTGCCTGCCTACCAACTTGAGCTCTGGATTATCATGAGATCAATCACCGTAAGAGCAGACAGAAGGGCTCCAGATGTGTAGCAGAAGCAGAACGGGTTGCCTGAGACTGCCTTTTTTTTTCCGGCCAAAACTGTAGCTGCTGAAAATGACACCTCACGCTTGGTCCTTCTTGCTTCCAGAAGGTGTACAAATGCTTCTTCGCCCAATACGCCCACCCCTTTCCAACCCTAACCTATTGCTAGAAGGGACAGGAGATACTCAGAAGGTAGTGACTTGATGGGGTAAGCATTCTTACGGCCCGTAGCGGAGAAGTCGTGGACGTAGGCAAAGAGCCTTCAGCAGCATCCTTCGAAGGCATCTTTTAGAGGAAAGGAGACCTCAACAAGTATATCACTCTGAAGAGGGAAGACCGGTCCCCTTGCACATCTGCACAGTGGCATTACTGGGAACCAATTCCATAGTTCCCCACTGTGATGGGCACTCTTGTGCCAGCCTCACAGCGGAGGACTTGCGTCCACCTCAGAAACATCCCACCAAAGTATCAGGAGTCAATTCGGGGCTGCTGTGCTCTACCTGTTCTCTCCTTCATCCTCACCCAGGAATTTTAAAATCTGAATTGGGCTTGGTTGTTGTTTTGAGTACGACAAGCCATGTGTTGTTGTTATGTGGTGTCAAAATTCTTCTAACTTTTGGTGAACTTAACAAGGGTTTCAAGGTCTGTGAGATTTTGAAGGAGTGGTTGACATCTTGTGGTGCAGTGGTTAGAGTGTAGTATTACGATCAAAACTCTGCTCACGGTCAGCATTCGATCCCAGCGGATTCTGACAACCGGCTCAAGGTTAATTCTCCCTTTTATCCTTCTGGGGAACCCAACCTGCCGGGGAGGGGGCAATGTGTAGACTGTATAATTAAATTGTAAACTGCCCAGAGAGTGCTTTAAGCATTATGGGGCGGTATATAAGCAGCACACTTTTTTTTCTGCCACTCCCCCACTGAGTTTCCATGGCCAAGCAAGGATTCGAACCTGGTTCTCCTGTGTCGTAGGTCTGACACTTTATCCATGGGAAAGCCACATAGATATATTTTAACACTATGACATATTTAATTGCACTGTTTCTCATCACGTTGTGAGCTGCCCTTAGCCCCAAGACTGGGAGAAAGATAGGATACAAAAAAACAAGCAAATGAACTCAACACCAAACGCCTACGAAATATAAGACATCTTTACAAATCAAAACAATTATTTTGTTAGGCAGGCTTTTTGGAAAATGAGAAGACTGGTCTGCACCTTACCTCTTGCTCTTCAAGAACCAATAAATCCTGGCAGAAGAAAGAAAGAAAGAGACAAATATTTAGCTTGAAAACTCTTTTAGAAGCTAATGATCCTAGTTGTTATTTGATCGTTGGCCAGGAGCATCAGCAACCAAAAGTGTTTGTTCTGTAGCACTGCAGGGGACCCTTCCACATGCACACTCTTGTGGATGTCCATACCAACACTTGAAAGGGGAGATCAGGTCTATAAAGAGCAGCGAACGCTCTCTCACGAATGTATGTCGTATATTCGTAGGTAATCCATGGAACTGCATGGATCCTAGAGTTATTGTGAAAGACAGAAGCAAGTTCTGCACCTTTGAAGACCACGTACAACCTGTTCTACGTAAGTCATTCTGTTAATACAGAAAGGAAACTGAAGGCTAAGTCCAACTGTTAGTCCCAAATAAAGCAGATCTGTTGAAAGAACTGGACTTGTTAAATCACTGTGGCATATCCAGTATCATGCCCAGCCATGACTCTCCGAGCTTAAATGCTAACGCGCATTTCAATTAAATGAATGGTACTGTATAAAGAGTCGGACATGACTTAACGACTAAACAAGAACAACAACTGTATGAAGAAGTACGGAATGTTGCTATTAATGATAAACTGACTTGGGATATTACGTTTAAAAAGGGGATGGCAAACAAAAATACCTTTAGAGATATTTGGGGAGTGTCTATAGACTATGTATTAATGAATGGGAAGGGTCATCTACCATCAAATGAATTAATGCAGTTTTGGAAGGGAAATGCGGCATGATGAATGAAGTAAATGCAGCATGTCTTCAAAGGGTCCTGATGGAGGGGGCGCTTTGTGTTTATATGTACGTGATCAGTGGGGGGGGGGGGGATTTCTATGACATGTCATATTTTTTCCTGCAACCTATGTTTGAGCTTACAGGTGGGTTTGAACATCTTTATGAGTAATCAGGTGAGAAAGGCCAGATTATTCATAAGCATGTTTGAACTTGCTTATGGGTTCAAGTGCAGGTTGCCGAGAAAATGTGAAATGTCATTTAAATCCTCCTCCTAGTAATAAGTGCTTTATTTGCTAGTTTTGTATTGTTTTGTGTGTATTTTAGAATAAAAATAAAACCATTTTTAAAAAAAGATGCTGACGTGTTGGCCAGGTGTTCAACGGCTCGTGATCCCTTTATTCCATTTGGCTTTCTTTTAGATCAAGGACTGGCGGACTTCACCCTTGCCTTTCCGTTTTGAATAGAATCTGGATTCAAAACCTCGGAAATCCTTTGGGATTAAAATCTCCTCAACCTTCTCGCTGGCATGGTTGAGGGATTCCATGAATTGGAGACCAACACAATTAAGTTTTCCCAGTGTTGCGTTCTTATGAGAACTCAGACATCCTTCCACTGGAGTGTGATGAGTGAAAATGGGGATGCTCGTAGAATGGAAGAAATCACAGCCCAGGAATCTGTTCTGAGTAGCAGACCGGAAAGGAGCTCACAGTCCTTCCAGTTGATGCGTTAGATCACTTGGCACCTCTTCCAAACACCTTCAACTGTTAGGTCTAGGGATTTTTTTGGCTCGGTCTCCTGACAACCATGTTTCCTGTCCTTGCCTGAATTAACTAACATCTTCAGCGCACTGTACCACTTGAAGCTGCAGGTGGAGGATTGCTGTTTTAAATGCTCACCTAGATTGAAAAAGGCAACCACCACTACCTCCCTGCAAATCACAATCTACCACAACAAGAAGCGGTTGGAACGAGAACCGTTCTCCCCCCCACATGGTAGATTCCAAGGGCCAGATGGTTTTGTTTTGTAACATGGCACGTTCCCAAGCAACATCCCTCTCCTGTATCCGGAAATGGTACCATCCTCTCTTATCAGTTCAGGACTATATCACTTTATCCAGCAGCATGTGCGGCTTAAGCCTAAACTGGCTCTTTCGCAACACTGCGGGTGGTGGAGATGCCATTGGAAATTTGTATATCCCGGGTCCACCATGGAGTGATAAACCTGTGAGGGCAGGATGTTTGCCCATGGGCTCTTGAAAAGGGAGGACACCTCAGAAGTAAGCCATTCCCCAAAACTGAGAAGTGGAAAAAACAGTCCTCAGGATTAGAAACTCTCTTGAGTTGCCGAGAAATTTACATGGAAGTACAGAAAACCGAGAGCTAAGATATCCCCGGCAAATGACTATGAAGCCTCTTCTTCAACACCTTTGGTGAAAACCTTCAAATTTTGTTTCAGAACTCCAGGTCCCATCAGCCCCAGACAGCCTGGTCCATAGGAAGGTCTGATGTCGACAGGAGTAGCTCATCAACATTCAGAGGATGGAAAATTCCCCAAAGCTGGCGTAGGCAACTCATTCTATCATCGTGCTGCTCTTGAGGTCAAGAAATTTCTCCTAGTGTTCAAATCCAATCCTGCAAGATAAGCCCATTAGAGTTCCTACGATAGAAGCCCATTAGATCCTGTTCTGCCCTCTGGGGCAGCAGAGAAAACATCTGTGCCCTCTATTTTATGCCAGCCCTCTGGGGATTCGCAGAATGTGACCGTCTCCCTCCAGGCCAAGCCGAGCTGAGTGCCTGCAACCTTTTCTAACTTCCCATACCATTGAATGTCTTCTGCTGCCTTTCTTCAAACCCATTCCAACAGCTCTACAATCCGATCTGCCATGTTGGCTTTCGGCAGCTTACCTTTTGAATTTCGGGGTGAAGAATTTCTCTTGGACCTTTCTCAAATTTGTCAAGGTTCATGGCACTGAAAAACAACCCAAACCGGAATCTCATGGCTAATTCTTCATATGAATTCTATTCACTGGTGTATTTTTTAACAACGAACATAGATATGGAACTGTTTCAACCATTGCTTTACAGCGACAGCATGATAAACCACAGAAGCATTATGCTAAACCACCGTTTAGTGTGATGGGAACAAGCTTCAGAAGCCCTTGGATTCTGATGCTGTTTATTTCCTCCTCCTATAAGGAGGTACTTGCATGGTTTTGCTACCATTCTTGCTTAACCACCGCTTAGCTTGTTGTCCCAACTGTGGTTAAAGTTAACTACACTTTGTTTGAAACAAGCCAGCTTGAAATAAGACTTTAATCTTAAGAAGGTTTTCCTGGTTTGGATGACATGGCAAAAGCTTTCATCTCCTAGCAGAAAGGAAAGTTAATGAGTCCAAAACTACATTTTATTTTATCATGAGAAAACACCAGGCACAGTCAACATTATAAAAACATTGACTGCTATTATATAACAGATACAAGTTTTAATCAAAAACCTAAGTATCTGTTAAATATCGGCGCAGTTTGTATACTGTTCCTAATACTGCCGTTTATTATTATTATTATTATTATTATTATTATTATTATTATTATTATTATTATTATTATTATTATTATTATTATTATTATTATTATTATTAGTCTGACCAGGTATAGACTTAGCTCAGCAGAGAGCAGGGTTACTCTTAAAGAACATGATGAAAAATATTAACATTCCATACCTTAAGATAGATTTCACAGATAAAGTTTTTGTAGGACTGTAAGGGAGGCATATTTTCTGAGTACCCTGCAAGAGAATTAAGTTAAGAGAGTTGTCATAATGCATTAGACAGTTTTACAACTTGCTCTTAATTCTAACAAAAACACAAATGTATATATAGGACATTATTAAATAAACTTGTGCTGATTCTAGCTTGGATTCTGAATCATGACACACACTGCAGATGTTTGGATAAACTTTGGTGTGTGTGATTTCCACCTTACTCTACTATCTCTGAAAGTCCCTGTGTTCTCAAAAATAGCAAGACTAGAACAAAATCCCAAACCATGGTGTGGCAGTTTAGAGGCAATGCTGTATTACACTTGGTCTCAATCAATCCATGGTTTAGCTCCACATGCCACGGTTTATGGCTGCACCTGAACCACTTCTAGGTGGTTTCAACAGAAGGATTACATAGTACAAGACACACAACGGAAGTGCTGGCTGTTTTTCTCTCCTGGGCTTTTTAGCTCGGCATCTTCCACAGTCCGCCATGAAATATCAAAATGTGAACTTAAAAAAAAAATCAGAGAAAAGAGAGAAGGCAAAACTTTTGTCCCTTACTGTTTTTCTCCAGAGGATTGATCGATATTGAGGAACACGCTGATTATTTTGGTCAGAGAGCACGACAGACAGAAAGAAGGGGTTCTTTTCTGCATCTGTTCCTACATAGTTTTGGTGAACTGGGAAGGAAAACCAGTATTCGTTAGAAGACATACAACCACCCCCTGTCTTACAGCCCTATCACCGACAGGTCCCCCAACATTAATGCTGGCATTTGCATTCTTCCTGCATCATCAATAATACCGACAGCATCCCATTTAATGGTCGACGTCTACCACCATTTCTGGACATGCAAAGAGAAGAGGGGGTGTGTCTCTTCATCTCAGTCTCTTAGAGGCAGGCAAAACAGAGATGATGGAGATCTGCCCTCAGACCTCCATCAGGCCATCTGGATTGGCTGCCAACCATCACGCTGTTACTGCGACAGAACGACTGCAAAGGGACACAGCACTTCGACACAACATGCCCGGCCCCACCACAAAAAAAGCGGGACTGGGCATGCCTGTCGTGTCCACAGATCTCCACCACCAACCATGATAGCTAGTGGCCCGAGAAACTAAAGTGCGTTGCCCTTCCCGGTAATTCACTTTTCTAATTACGCTACAGGCCCCTTGCAAACACAAAAAGATTTCGTTTCTTCAAAACTGGAAGTAGGCAGCTGATTTCGTTCTTTCTGGGCTTTGGCATTTCTGGTGGTCCATGCCGCCTCTGGATGATCCCACGGCCGACTCACCAACGGAACCCATCCTTGCCCTAAAACCATGGCATACATACCTATTGCAACGGCACTGGGGTGAACACTGAAGGGCAGATCCAATGGTTGCCCAACCCTTAGGAGAGTCTAAAAATGCATCCAGCTGTTTTAAACCCATATCAACAAACTAGTTATTGCTGATTTCACCTCTACCAAGAGTCAGTGGGTTGCAAAGCAAATGGATCTTGACAGCTTATCCATGGCCAAGCCACCCCAGACGTATCTGTGTAATAACAGAGCTAATGCACACCACAGTATTGTGTTGCTGGGGAAATCTGCACAAATGCGACCTGGAGGAGGGCAGCTGGACTCAGAAGGAATGGGGAAATCCACAGGGAGTCGGGGTAGGAACGGCCAGCATCTCTGCTCAAGGAGTTCCAGTGTCCCAAATATATGGCTCCTTGACCATACCTCCGCCATAGCCTGTCCGAGGCAGACGGTTCTGGCCAACAGGCAAAAAATGCCCAACTCCAGATGCAGCGACATGGTTAAAGGGCAAACATTCCTATCTGTAAAAAGGAACCACCCTCAAGAGAAGCTTTGCTCTGACCAAGGTAAGAGACGATGCTGCGAATGGCCACAAATGTGGTTTCGTTGCTTACGCACGCATTTGAAAGGCTGGGAAGCCCAGGCGTGCGTAGACCCAGCCGAAGCAGCCACTTACCTTTTCCGAGGAAATACTTAAAGTACCATCTGGTGTGGTATTCGGGGTTCTCCAAATGGACATCCGTTCGGTGCCACGTCCCGGGGGCGTAATCCGCATTCTGAAACGGGAAGAAGAAAGTAGGAAGACAAGGAACCCCGGGAAGAAGACAGACACGGAAGGGGTGAATCTGCATGAAACCCACAGGGTGGGTGGGTAGGTCGGGAGAAAAGGGAGTACATAACATTGTAAGGCAGAATGGGCAACGACCCCTGGCAGTCCTAAACTCATGGCCTGCTCTTCCACAACAATGGCCAACATGAACCACAGCACGGCCTCTGAGCCCAAAGATCTCCTCTCTCCCTTTTATACGTATCTCCCCTTTTCCTTCCCCGAGGAGATAAAGCAAAGGGCTTTTTCAGGAAATAAGAGACAAAGGGCTCTTTTAATGCCTTTTGCTCCCGTGGAGATCAATGCCACTGGGAACTTGGTGAGGGAAGGAAAAAGGTTTCAGACGGAGCCTTCCTCATCCTACCTCATCCACCGAGCCATTTTCCACCCGGAACCGGCCAGCTCTTTGGATCGCTCCATCGGCATCGCTGGAAATGAGCTGCAAAGCAAGAAGAAAGAGTCATGTTGGAACTGTCGGTCTTGGTGCTTCCTTCTAAGACAACTGATTCACTTGTACTCTTTTTAAAGATACAAATCTTTGGATGTCGCTTAATGACAGCTGTTCTGCCTTGTTCTTCTCCTTCGAATCCCATAACCCTCCTGGCCTCAGAGAGCGAGAGCATCTGTTTATTTATATACCAGAGATGTTGGCAAGTCTTCAGTTCCAAGTCCCAAGTCTGAGTCTTCAGTTCCAAGTCCCAAGTCCTAAACCTCAAAACTGAGTCTCAAGTTGTCTGCCCCCGCCCCCCCAGTGCAGAGCAAACGACTCGAGACTTGGACTTGAGGTTTGGGAGTCAGGACTTGGACATAAAGACTTGGACTGCGTATGCGCTACCCAGCACATGAACAGAGACATCAGGCTGACTTCCCTTCCCAGAGATGGCTCCCGGCTCTGCGCATGCACCAGCCTATGAGCTGGGTGTCAGGTGCGTGAGCGGAAGCAAGATCCAGCTGCTGGAAGGGATCTGATGCCTCTAACAATGGTGGCAGCCTCTGGAGCAGTTAGGCAGACACATCCCTAATAGGGACTCGAAACATGACTCGGAAAAATGGTTCTGAGTTGCAAGTTGAGTCTGAGTCTATTTTTAAAAGACCTTAGTTGAGCCTGAGTTGAGTCACTGGTGTGACTTAAGTCGGACTTGACAATGACTTGAGACTCAGGTCTTGTATATCCCTGGCACATCAATAAACAGATTTTTGCAAGAAACTGTGATCACAGGGGGTCTTCACAGTACTAACAACGCAGCTTTAAGCCAACTGAAGTTCACTTAAAACTTATCACAAATTTAAATTAGCAAGACATATACCCGTAAGTTACCTAGCAATATCCAGTATCAATAACACTAGCTACATTAAGCAGCATCTGACTGAACAGTTCAGACGAAGCCCAACTAACAAGTTTCTCAAGATCCAAACAAATCAATCAATCAAAAGGAAAACCACATTTCAAACAGTACACCCTCAAGAAGTAAAAAAGAGAACTCTGGTTACTAGGGTCTCATATACCAAGCCAAGAAAGGGGACCCTCGTTCCCCATAGCAGCCACCAAGTCAACTTGAGTGATACCTGTCTTAAGCCTTTTGAGTATTTCCATCTTTTTGATTTGTTCAGCTGGCTATCTTTTTTGGACCCAGTCCTCACATTGATCCCATCCTGTGGGTTCCCAGTCCCAAATAAACTGTCTGCCTTTAACAGAGCAAAAAAGAGCCAGTGTGACACAGAGGCTAAAGCATCAGAGTGGGGCTCAGAAGATTTGCCTGCACATGGCCCTGAAACTCACTGGATGACCTTGGGCCAGATATCTGCTCAACCCGACCCACCCCAAAGGGTTGTTGTGAGGATAGAATGGAGAGGAGGAAAACCACAGCATGACTGGAGGACCAATGATCTCACGGGAAGGGAAGCAGGCTATGAGTGCAATGGGGGGGGGGGGGGGGAATGAAAGCAAACCAAAACTGGAATAATGTTTGCCGGCCCTGCACAAGATTGTCTGCCTTTCTCCTCAAGTAACTGGGGACCTGCATGGCCCCTCTCTGTTCTGAATCACTCGAGGTGACACCGAAGCAAGCGGTGCGAGTTACATTTGCTTCTTCGGCCGCTGCCAAATCGGCAATTAAGTGCTGGCACCGAAGAAAGGGAGGAAAACAGATTCATTCCAAAGGCACATTGATTTACACGAGTGCAGAATGGTCATGGGGAAAAATTAAGCGCCGGTCAGGAACCGGGGCCCCAGAACTGGAAGGTTACGACGACAACGATGTTGGCTCAGGGTCCGCTGGCATTAATGAGACATAAAACATCGTTCCGTGACCAAGAGTGGAGAAGGAGGAGGAAAGAGGCGTCAACGGAGATGGACCTGCAGACTTCCAGACTTGACTGGAGGAGGTGGAGTTGGCTTCTTCCTGCTTGTCCTTCTGCCAAGAGGCAAAGACACTTTTTTTACTCAGGCTTGGGAGCTGGTCTGTCATTGACAGGGACCTAACCGGTTTGGAACTGGGTCTCTCTTTATTATTAGATTTTCACTGTGCTTTTAATTGATCGGCTTCAACCGTCTGCTTTAATCAAGATTTTGTTCTTACGTTTCTGGAGCTGCTTTGAGCACTCTTGCTAGTAGAGAGGTAGGAGAATTTAATTAGCCGTTTCAAGAAATATACAGATCGGGGGGGTATATGCAAAGAATCTCCACCTACTCCAGGAACACCCTCTGCAGTCTAGCAGGTGGCCTGTGGCCTCAAACCCTAAATGTCCTGGATCTAAACATTTCAGTTGGCCTGTCGCAGCCTAAGCCAGCAGGTTGAGAGAAAAGCAGCATATAAATATTTTAAATAAATAAATACATAACTCTGCTAGGGAATGGTCGTGTTGGCTGGGAGATTCTGAGCGCTATTATTTAAGATCTGCAAGAGATATTCTGTGGCCAAGGCAGAGAGGATCCAGCCATGTTGCTTCTAGTGCAGTAGGCTAAGCCTAGCTTTTGGTCTAATAAGAGATGCAACAGTGAAGCACAGGATTCTGGCGAAATCCACTTAAACACCAGAATCGGCTGGGCAGGAAGTCACCAAGTGGATTTACCATTTTTTTTAGTGGGGGAGGCAGGGATATTTGTGCCCCCAAACGAACAGTTTGATATTTTTTTTTAAATAAACTTTGGAAAGGTTGAGAATTCTTGCAAGTCTTACCAAAGGAAATTGCTGTTCTTCAAGGCTTCAAGGCAATCTTTCTCTCTTTTTTTTATTTGGGGGAAGGGAGACGGGGACCTGGTCCCCCTGAAACAGCCTTGATGGTCCACACGATTCCCACCCTCCGGCAGGAAAGAATGGTTGGGTTCAAGAAAACTTGGGGATGATGGATACTTTCAGGAAGCAAGTAAGCCTGGAACTTCCAGAGGTTTCTCCCCTGTTGGATACTAGCTATAGCCCACCAAGGGTCCTTGACTGCTCTCGTGGGGCTGATGCACACAGGAGGCGTTTCATGGGAATCTCTTGCAAAGGCCCGGCTTGACAGGAAGGTCATGTCTGCAAACCTAGACGTGAGTTCCATAGCGGCTAAGAGTCCTCTCTAAAGTGGGATGATTCACTGGCCTCTGAATCCTCCTTGCAGTACTCCTTGAGACTTGCCTAGGCCTAGTTCTGCCCAAGCTTCCTGTTCAGAAAGAAAGCTCCCAGCTAGCACTGGGGCAGGGACAGGAAGTCTTGGCAGAGCTAGGCCTAGCTAAATCTCAAAGCCTTTTAGTTCAGGCCTCTATTCCAGGCGAGCTACATTTAGGTTTCTGTAAGGTGTCTATTAGGTAGAACACCCAGAATGGAGAATTACGGGATTTGTAGTCTATGAAATAAGAAAAAAAATATCACATGCCGAATGAAAACTATGTACCTGGGAAATCCCCTGCTTTATCACACCATTCTCATGCAGCACTCACCATTGTCAAGCAGCAATTTTTAAGAATAAAAGATTGCAATTTAAAACATTTTACTATTCCTGAAAAGTTGTTTTGTGGTTCACTATCACCATTCTCTGGGCTCGAATTACTCGTGATTTCTAACCGCACAGGCCAAAACAAAACTTTTAAAAGCTCACCACCATCACGTCTAGAAAACAATTTCATGCAAGAAATAATTGAACCAGGAAAAAAATATAAAACAAAGGATGCCTAATCAAATATATGTCAAAGGGAGTTAGATAAACAAGAGAGGGAGAAAAGACAGAAGGGCTGGTCTCTCCATAGACGGACGCCAACTAATGACTCCAATAAAAGCTTAATGAGGTATATGAAATCAGACGTTGTTTCAAGGATATCAAATTGTCAAAGTCAAATTATTCATGGGAGAACGTAAGCAAGAGAGGCTGATTCACATCCATTTGCAAAGGCCTGCATTAGTGCTAATGCACTAATGTGAAATCCTTAAAGCAAATTAATTAACTAACCTTAAAACATTAAGTGAAATTACTAAATTTGTTCAGTTAGCCACTAATAACAAAGCTAACCGTTAAACCAGGAAATTAAGCAAAATCCTTTAAAAATGGCTGAAAAACAGCCAAGCTTTCCATCCAAAATTGCCACCACCCCCATAAAAAACCAAAGACAAAATGTTTGTCGTTGCTGAAAATAATTTAATCCTGCTGGCGTTTGGCTTTTGAATTCACGGTTGAAAAGTTTTAACAAATGATAGTTACTGTTTTACACATGTTATTTTTCCAAGCTCTGATGGAGAGAAAGTTTTCCTCTATTGCTGGGCCAAGGTCTAAGAAATCGCGTGGCAGGACAGGATGGCATGAAGTCATGGGTGTTGGGGTTTCAGCCAAGGACCCTGAGTTCAAGACTCAGTAAAATAATGAGGACCGTATGTGCCATATGGGGTGTGCCCTCAGTGCCTCTTTGGCTAGCTTCTGGCACTCCCTCAACTGATCTTCCAGTCCCAGCAGCAGCTCAGGGAGAGCAAGAGATTTGGGGATGATGGGCCTGGTGAGTGGCTGTTTGAGCCAGAGGGGAGCAGCAGCACCTGTGCTGCTGCCTTGACAAACTGGAACAAACTGGGATGAACTGGTTTATGCTCATCTCTATGGTACACGTATTGGCAGCCTGGTCGGTCTTCAGCCGTCATCTGGACAACGTATGAAAATACAAACACACACACCTCCTTGAACACCGGAAGCTGCTCTACACAGAGCCAATCCTTTGGCTGATCTAGCTCAGCGCTGCCTTCCCACCATGGACGCGGTCCTCAAGGACCCCCAACAAAGCCTTCGTATCACGTGTATACGTCCCATTATGCTGATGAATCAGTGGCTTCACTCTAGCAGAGAAATACCTCCTGCAACCCAGATCCAGAAAGTGAGCCTGTAGACCCAGATAAGTGGAGAACAGACCTAGATTCAAACTCAACTTCCAACCTGACAAACGGTCTGTCCTTTAAGAGGTTTTCACTGTTGCCTCAGTAATCAAAGAGCCTCATTTTAGGTATGCGTGCATGTGCATACATGCACAGAAGAGCGCCCTCTTTTCCATGTCCAGGGCTGTGTCTCTTTCGAAGTCTTTGTCTTCCAAAAAACAATACTGGGAGGAAAAACACTGAGTACTTGCCAAGAAATTCTGTTAATGTTTGGATGCAAATTCACAGCATGTTGTTGCGGTTGGCTGGTCTCTAAGCCTTCTCCCCCGGCCGTCAATCTTCTCCCCAGACACTGCTTGTCCAGACTTCTGTTCCCACATGCTTGACGTGATCAGAGAGACTATCAGGCTTTGGAAGTCTTCTTGTTTTGCTTAAACAGCCAACAGTTGCTAATTAAATACAGTCTTGGGCTGCTCTTGGTCATCTCTGCCAAATTACAAGCGCTGCTTAGAGAAGTTAACGTTGCAGACCACCGTTCCCGGAATGCTCTGCCCATCCCTGCCAGAGGGATTCTGGGAGTTGTAGTCCAAAAGGTTAACTTTTTCAAGCTCTTAGAACAGAGGTCTCAGTCAAGCATGCCACCGTTTCTAGCCCATTTAAAAGTGTCTGGAGCATTCAGCAGTGCTTCATCCATGATGGGTTATATTTTGATAATGTCACATCCTCTGGGGTCGAGACTTCTTGAGCTTTCAACAAAGACGAGGAGGGAAAGCATTGCTCCTCACTCATAGAAAACATGGATTTGCCGGACTTGTGGGACCCAGGAAGCAGACTCCTGGTGCCATCTTCATCTCCCACACCATGCCGTGGAAGGCCATGACCAGTCAAGGACTCTTGAAAAAGAGAGAGTTCCTTGGTGGTGTGGAAGGTCAAACGCCAGAGCTGACCAGCCACCTCTGATCACACCTCTCTCTTCCGTGTAACAATTCTTTCTCAGGGGTCCTGACAGAACGTGCATCTCCTCTTGTGACTCTGCCTTCCTGGCTGCACTTCTGACAAACCAGTAAGTGCCCCTAGCGCATGCAACTTCCTCTTGAGCCAAGAGGATTGGCTGGATGGACCAAACAAAAAGGCATGGGAACCAAAGAGGAGCACTGCCGTCCCATTCAAAATGTGAAAACCAGGCCCCATGCTATGCCTGGCTAGCCATTTCGCTAGTCTTATTGACACTATTCAGCCTTTCAGATACACATCCTGTTTGCCTGGCTTATATTTCTACCCTCCCGTGGCTGTTCCTTTGACAGGCATGGCTGGTTATTAAATGCTGAGCTCCTATTCCTTTGGAACAATCTATTCCTTAGTAGAAACACACTGAATCAAACCAAATGTCAGCTGAGTGTGTATTTTGCCAACCAGCTGTCCAGATGCCTGGGGACACTTACAGGCAGGACTCAAATGTTTTAAGCCAGACCCTTCTGTTCACTCATGTATCTTTCCCCTACCCTGGTTCTAAAAGTTGAAATACCTCTTTAAAGGCTTACATACTGGGAGTAAGAGTGTGAGTTCAAACATTCTTGGTTTTTTGTCCCCACACTTTCCTACTGCTCCTGATTCCCACCGGAATGTGGTCCTTAGGAACTCTGAAACTGAGCTTGGCCCTCAGCCTGAAAGGAGATCCTAACTCCTAGAAGATAAGAGTCCCTTAAAAAAAAAAGCTGAAGCTGAGGCTCCAATACTTTGGCCATCTCATGAGAAGAGAAGACTCCCTGGAAAAGACCCTGGTGTTGGGAAAGTGTGAAGGCAAGAGGAGAAGGGGACGACAGAGGACGAGATGGTTGGACAGTGTCACTGAAGCTACCAACATGAATTTGACCCAACTCCGGGAGGCAGTGGAAGACAGGAGGGCCTGGCGTGCTCTGGTCCATGGGGTCACAAAGAGTCGGACACGACTTAACGACTAAACAACAACAACAACAACAACACACACACACACACACAACCCGAAAACAAAGAAGGGAGCAAGCCCATTTTCTACTTTTGCAACAAACAGCTCAGTAGTTTAGGCATCCGGCTGAGGAGCCAGAGGTTGGGAGTTCGATTCCCCTCTGGGCCTCCTTGACAGGGGCTGGACTCAATGATCCAGAGGGTCCCTTTCAGCTCTGCAGTTCTAAGATGATGATGATGATGATGGTGAAATGCATGAAACATCATCACAGATCCACATTTTCAAACATGGCCTCCTGCAAATCACGGTCTGCTTAACGCATCTTCTTCACCTATTAATCCTGGTCAAATTCAATAGGAACAACTATTCTTGACACACGGAACCCATTCAGCACCAGAGACTTGAAAACAGGTGGATTTGCATCCATGGGTTTTCCAGGACTAAGCACTCAAAAAAGCATGGATGTAGAATCACAACAGTTTCGCCTTCCTCTCTTTCAAGCTTTTTAAAATCTCCTCACTCTACCTAGAAAAAATTGCTAATGATGGCAAGTTCTTTCTTGCACTGGAAAAAAACCCAAACCAAATGAAATTCTCACCGATCTTTGGTATGTGTTTCAGCACACGTCCTATCTCAAAGCCCCTGGCCCTCCACGATTCTTACTTATAGCTAATAGTCAACATTATAATAACATTGTTATTGTTACGAAACAAAAGCCACACAAGAGGGTCAACGTTGAAAATGATGCACATGGTCCACCATCGCCTGCAGAATCTGAAACCATCTGGCAAGGAGATGGTCCCAATGCTCGTATGTTTTGAAAAATGATTGAAATTAGTAGCGCCTCTTGAATTGGAAAAAAAAAGCTTTAATTTAAAAAAAAAAAAAAACAAAATCTACCAATTCCAAATAAATTATGGGGGAAGCAGGTTTGAATGAAGGCATGAGATATTTTTGTTTTCAAAGAAGGGAGCACAGGGTCACAAACCTCTGAGGAGCACTATGTCGGGAAATGTAGATCATAATGGTGCTGGATTCTCTCTGTTGCAATGGCCTTATGCCAGATCTGTGTGCAAAGAAATGTCACTCGTCCGCAAAAAGGCCACATTAAAAACCCCATCCAGTGTCTGGTTTATATTAGCTCTGCCCTACTCTGAACTGGAAATTGCATTATGCTTCAACGTCTCCAGGCTCGGAGATGTGCCGTGCCTTTGAGAGCCGCAAGAACAGGCTGCACATAAACCGAGTTCAGTCTGGTTTTAGTTACACAGGCCGTTTTGAGAGGGCACCGTTCATCGGGCTTCGATCAACCTGGCTCCGTCCAAAGACGGCTGTCGTTAGCAGGAGGATCAAGAGGAAGATCAGTATAATTTCTAAAGCTAATTGTGGCTAACTGATGAGGTGTACATTGGTTGTACGATCAGGCACCTGATTGGGCATGAGATAAGAGACATGCCCTGACGCCTTGTCAATTAGCCACAATTAGCCACAGCAAGTTATGCAAACTTTACATGAAGACCAATAGGATTCTGGTCTCTGAGTATCAATTCGGCAAGGCAGCAACTGCTGTGAGACTCCAGCAAGCAAAAGTCAAGGGATGGGCTTGTCAAGACCTCTGTGGCTGTTGCAGAGAGAAAAGTGAGAGAGACCTTTATCCGGCTTCTGTATACTTCAGGATAGATCTAATAGGCAATGCCAACTTGGTTGGCCACTGATCCCCTGCTCAAATTCAGAAATGGACCCTGGTGGGGAAACAGTTGCCAAGCAGGATACGACAACCGGGTAATTAACAGGATAAATTATGGTAGGCCTTTTGAGCCAACTGGAAAGTGCTGTATAGTTTACTGATACATTGCTTGGTTGCTTGCTTGATATATTCACTGTCCATCCTTCCTCAGAGTAGGATAATGACTTGAGAGGTGTACAAAAACAGCAACCCACCACAGGCTCACTTGACTTCAGAACTAATCATCCTAGAACGGCAGAGCCCCTATGGATCGGGGAGTCCTGACCCTGTCAAGGAGGCCCAGTGGGGGAATCAAACTCCAGATGCCTAAACCACTGAGCTACTGAGCAGTTCAAGCATCTTCTATGTTAGCTCATGGGTCTTGTTGTAGTCAACAAGGCCCTCTCCCTTTGGTCAAAGGCAACCCTCAGAGACTCCCCAGTAGGAAGACAGTCTACAGCATGCAGAATATTATCAGACATGGAACCTGTTTTATCAATGGTTAGAAGCACGTTGTATAGATTAAGAGCTTAATATGTATTGTAGTATTAACAAATGATTATAAGCTGAACCCGGGTGACACGATGTTAAATAAACACGGATGGACTTTATAAATAATAAGAAGAAAAAGAAAATGAAAAAAAAAGGAAGACAGTCTACTGCAGATGTGTTTGCTTGAAAGCTAGATGAGCCAACACCATTCTTCCTTGCATTATGGAGGTGAACCGGAAGCACTGTCTGTGCCGTAGGTCTAACACCTCTACATTTAAAAGCAACACTTATATACAGTCAGCCCTACCAGCTCCTCGGATCACCTGGGCCAACAAGCAGCACTACCTGCTTGAACTAGCAAGTCCCTGGATGACGATTCCTTCAAGACCATCACTTCAAAGCCCTTCCCTTCCTCACATGTGTTGCCCAGAGACGACTTCTTAATAGGCTTCCAATTCACACAGAAGGAAGGAAGCCACAAGAAGCTCCACTTCGGGAAAATTCACCCTTCGCTCTCACTGCTAAGAGGATCTGCTCCACAATGTTCAAAGACCCCAAAAGCCAAGCGAGATAAACAAGACCAGAAAGACAGCTCCCGTTACTCTGCCTGGACAGCTTGCGGCTTAAAAGGATCCATTCCTAGGCACCGGAGGTTTAGATTATTCCCTCGGCCCAGTGGTAGCCAACAGCATGGATGCTGTCAAAGGCAGAGCGCCAGCATGTGCACTGCCTTCCACCCCCCACCCACCCCCCGGGCTCCCAGGAGATCCAGGTGGGTTCTCTGGGACAGCTGAATCCAACCCAGAAAAGGAGCATGTGGTATTCCACATGCACTAAAATGGCAAGAGTGCCTTTGGAGATACTGGGAGTTTAAAAGCAAAGACGGGGTGAACCTGATGGAGGACCGTTGATCCATGGGAAAAGCCAGGGTTTGGGAGTTCAATTCCCCACTCTGCCTCCTTGGCAGGGGCTGGACTCAATGACGCATGGGGTCCTTTCCAGTTCTGAAGGTCTAAGATGATGATGATGGTGGTGATAAAGTCGGCCCTTTCTTTTTTCTCTCTTCCTGTCTTCCTTCTCTCTCTCACTCTCTTTCCACCACCTGCTTCCCCCTCTTTGTGCCCTCAAGTCTCTCCCCCTCTCTGCCAACCCCGATTCTTCCTCCTCATCGTCTTCTCTCACTCAAGGATCAGCCCCTCTTTCTTTCCCTCCCCATCACTCTCTCCTCTCTCTGAACACCACCCTTTTCTCTCTCCATCTCTCAGCCTTTCTCTCTCTCTCTCTCTCTCTGACATGCCCTTTCCTCTCTTTTAGAAACCCTCTTCGTTTCCTATTTCTTCCAACCCTTTCTTTTCTCGATTTCTCACTCGTCTCCATTGTCTTTTTCTCTCGGCTGAACGCCTTCGCACCAAATGTTGTCCTTTAAGTCTGTTTGTTTTATTAAAAGACGTCACTGCTTTCAGATCACAGGCATGGACCCGGCCTCTCCGGATTAAGGGAGCCATTTCCAAGACATCCCACGGCTTGATTTATTGGCGTATCTGGAGACAGGAGCAGACTCGTTGGGGGTGACGTCCACAGCTGTCGCGAAACCCGTCCGCTATCGAGTCAGGAACAAGCAAGGGTGGCTTTCCAGATGCTGTTCAATGTAATTCCCATTATCCATCCAGACGGGTTAGATTGATTGGGGATGATGGGAGTGGAAACACCTAAGGGGCCATATGTCCCCCATCACTGCTATCGAGGCTTCCACGCTGATGCTCAAGGCTGATTAGTGCCCACTGAGATCTCAAATACCCACCCGCTTTTGCTTCAAAAAAAGCTGGGTCATCCAGAGCTCAGTCACCATCACAGAAGAAGTTTCACTCAAAACCTCGTAGTCTCTAACAAGCCATTACTGATGTATCTCGTCCCTTTCGAGAGCAGGAGAAACAGTTCAACGCTTGCAGTTCCTCACCTTGCACTTTAAAAAGAAATGTAGATAAGGAGGGAGGCCGACATAAGACTAACCGACTCTGAAGCGGCTACACAAGCGTGCACTTCATATTTAAATGAACAAGTTTCTAGCCCTCGTGGGCTACCTGCAGTGAGCATGAAAATTTATAAGGAAGAATCTGAAAAGAACTTCTAGTGGGTTGCCAGCAGTGTAAAATGGTGCCATTATACACATGTGCAATTTCAAGAAATGAATCAACTTCAGGCATCTGGTTCCTTTCTGTTTTGTTTTTTCCCTAACAGTGCAAAAACACTTTACAGATCCTTTTAGAAAACAACCATCAATCAGGCTTATATCACATACTGACAATCTGCACTGACGTTCCACTTGCCAATATTCGTATCTCAAGAGCCTTTACAACAACCCTGCAATGCAGACCAGTACTAGCCTCCTTGTCTTGCATATGGAGCATGGAGAGACAGAAAGCCAGCAGAGGCTGGTTCAGCCTTCAAGAGCGTTCCTAGAATTGAAGACCTTTCTCTCCAAGAAGCACGGTCAGAGACCTACCGAGGAAGGTCCTCGGTTCGACTCAGGGCCTCAGCGGCCAGACTGGTCCTTTCCCAGTAAAACTGTGCTTCCATACCAGTTAGAGTTACCGTTTTCCTCATGTACAAAGCACAGAGCCAATCAGACAACCCCTCTATCTTTTGCTTAGCAGGACAAAATAACAGCAGCAGCGTGTGGAAGACGGACATAAATTGGCTCAGAAAAAAAAAAGACTTGATTCACCCTATTCTAGCAGTACGGTCCTGATCCCAAACCTCGCCACTGAATGGATGTTGTTGTTGTTTTTTTAAAAAAGAGAGAAAGCTGGTGGTCCAAACCACAAATTTCCCACATCCCTTCCAGCTTTGACCCTTGCTTGGCAGCTGACTGTAACTCCAAAGCCACATTTTCAATAGGAATATGAAATCCAGCGAAACGCTGCATCAAAGATGCAGTGGGAAGGGACAGTGAGGATGCTAGCTAAAGCATCTGGAGAGCAAAAAAAAATCCCTCCATACTTTCCACACTTTTGATTTATGCTAGTACCATCTGATCTTTAGATGAGAGCCAGTCTGGTGCAGTGGAGAGAGAAACAGACTGCAATTCAGGAGACCTGGGTTCAAATCTGCAGAAATGCACCGGCACGGGTAAATTGCTCCTTGTACATCTCACATACCTCCAACCTGATTGGAATCATCCTAAGTCATAAGTTACTTGACAGTACACAAGAACAACGGATCTACCCTTAGGCATGGTAGTGCTGCCGATGCTTGTGGGCAAACATCCAAGATCCTGTTAACCAGTCCTGGCAGGAACCGAACCTGTGACCTTATACAAACAAGGCCAGTGATCTTCTAATGAACAAAGGCCCTATTTTGACAGATAACCAGAAACAAACAAGGTCGTACCAATTACAAGGTTACCATGCTATTGGGGGGGAAAACACCCAAGTTACCCAGCAGGTAAAAGATTATGCTTTTATCAATTATATTTAAGTTGCTCCAGGAGCCTTTCTGAAAGAGAAGCAGAGTGAAAACATTTACAGTAACAAAAAAATTTCCAAAACAATGGTTTGATCAACAAAGTATTAAAACTGGATCTCAGTTAAGGGCTGTCAATTCCCCTCTCTGCCGAAAGTGTATGTCGGCAAGTTTTCTGGGCTACCCGTTTGCTCTGGCAGGAGTAGGTGAAGTATAGCCCTCTGGATCCTGATTCAACTACAATGCCCATCAGCCCTGGCCAGTGGTGAGACAGACCGAGCGGTGAAGTCCAACAACACCTGGAGGCCTGTGCTTCGCTCAGCCCTGCTGTCAGTAGCTGATAAAGGGTCATCTTAGTAGACAAACATCTGTCCCAGGACATGACGTGCATTTACTCAAGAGCAAGTGCTACCAACAGAATCAGGGGCCACGGATCACTGCCTCCCACAGCGCTTGGCCAAGGTAAACATTTCAGTCGATTTCTCATTTAAATCTTGCATGCTAATGCTTGCATTTAAAATCCCCAAAGTTCATCCCAAACAATTAAGTGCCACGTCAGTGAATAAATTAGCTCCTTCAAAACCTGAAGGGCAATAAAATTAAAAGCATCGCCAAAAAAAGCAAGGCACAGAAAGAACAGAACGTACCATCAACAAAAAAAAGAAGAAAAGAAAAGAAGAAAAAGAAAGACAGGAACTGCTGAATTTCAATTGATATACCCAACGCACAAGACAAGCTTATCTTGACTGATGGTCTTTGACTTCCCTTGCCTTGTGTGTTGAATTAATGACAACAACCGTACCAGTAACAACAACAAATCTATGACTGGCTCAACAACATTCAATAAAAAGATGAGGAAACCCCCAGAAAACTGAGCCATAATACATACATCCTAAGGCAGTGAGGTGGTTAGAACACAGGCATGGAATTTGTTACACTCCTGATGTCATAGGATTTCAGCTAGGGGTTGGGGAAAATTGATGGAGCAAAGGTTGAGAGATCAACCATAGTCCATATCTTGATAGGCTTGAGCACTGGACTGAAAACAACAGAATGAAATTTAACAGGGATACGTGCAGAGTTCTACACCTGGGGGTTAAAAAACCCAAATGCACAGTTACAAGACGGGGGATACTTGGCTCAGTAATATTATGAGTGAGAAGGATCTTGGAATTGTTGTAGACTAAAAGCTGAATGTGAGCCAACAGTGTGATGGGGCTGCAAAAAAGGCAAATGCTATTTTAGGATGGTTTAACGGAAGTATAGTCTCCAAATCCCGTGACGGACAAGTTTCCCTCTGTTCAGCACTAATTAGGCCTCATCTAGAGTACTGTGTCCAGTTCTGGACACCACACTTGAAGAAGGATGCTGACAAATTGGAACAAATTCAGAGGAGAGAAACAAGGATGATCAGGGGACTGGAAACTAAGCCCTAGGAGAAAAAACTGAAAGAACTGGGCATATTTAGCCTTGAGAAAAGAAGACAGAGGGGAGATAGGATAGTGCTTTTCAAATACTTGAAAAGTAGTCCTACAGAGGAGGGGCAGGATCAGTTCTCAAGCATTCCAGAGTGCAGGACATGTTATAATAGGCTCAGGCGACAGGAAGTCAGATTTTGGCTGAAAATCAGGAAAAACTTCCTAGCTGTTCGAGCAGTACAAGAACAGAACCCATGACTTAGGGAGGTGGCAAGCACTCCAACGCTGGAGGCATTCAAGGGAAAACTGGGCCACCATCTGTTCGATCTGCTTTGACTTGGATTCTTGCAATGAGCAGGCGGTTGGGGTCAATGGCCGCGTAGGCCACTTCCAACTCAATGGTTCTATGATTCTATATCACTATCAGTGTAAGGAGATATCCAGCTCACTTGCACTTGGAAAATGGGACTGTACTCTGGAGCATACGATTAAAGGGTGGGAGCAATCTTGAAGGTCTTCTCATCAGGTTATCCTCACCCAGGCAGGATCTGTAATCCAGGAGTCAACTACAGCCTCTGTAACAGATGCAACCTTGGCTTTATACCTTGAGTTTCCTTCTCATTACGCACACTCTCTCTCAAGAAGGTCTGTCCCATCACTGATAGCAAATACTATTACACCAGAATGTTTAATCAAAATCCTCCTTGATATCTGATCACCTTCTCTGAATACCAGCCCTACATCTTCTCGTCCACAGGCTTACCCCTTCTTTCCCAAAAGGGAAACTGGGAGAGGGAGGGCTCATCCTGGGCCTCCCAAGGCAGATGGACTACAAAGCCCACAACAACTCCCTATCAGCTATACACGGCTTGAGATGCTGGGATACAAAACCTGAAGAACCCTGACTGGTCCAGCCTGAAGAGAGAAATCACAGAAGTTTTGGTCGGCTGGAGGCAAAGGGGAATGAGAACGTTGTTCTTGAAATATCTCTGGCTGAAAATTCTCCAGACTACTAACAATAAGAAGGGAGAAGACCAAGGCTAAATGAGCCGCCACTGATCTTTGCTCCTCATTTTAAAATGCTGGCCAACTTCCTATTGAGCTGGTCACCAGTTGAGTGTTTTCCCACCCCTCTTTCCCATGGATCTGCAGCAACCTTTCCGAGCCCTGTCCAGGGCCTTGATTCTCAGCTGCAAAGAATACCCTTTCCACGCTCCCAAACAAAAGAGCGATTCTCCACTCAGGATCATAAAAAATCCCGAGCTGGGTTTCATTTCCTCCTTTCGGAGAATTCAATAAATACCTGCAGGTTGAACTGGCGACATTAACGCAGCCCTCGTCCCCACCCCAAACAGCTGAGTGATGTCACCCCATGGCTTGCCTTTCCCAGTGCCCTTAAAAACATCCTGATGCCGAGAAACGCTAGCAAATCCAGCCTAGCGCATAAAATATTGCCATCAGGTTATGGTGTGCGAGTGTGCGCCGCATGTAGAGTCGAGCTCGTGTGACCCAGCTGGAGTCTACGAGCCTCGGGAACGAAGACAAATCAGAAATACAATCAAATTTTCGCCTGTTTAGCTCAGACTCCGGTTCCTGGCATAGCTCAGTAGACAGGACTGGCATTTTAAAACAATATGTTTTCACGAGATGCCAGATGTCTTCTAGGGTAAGGGACACTCTGTATTTTAAAAACATTATCTTTTATTCTGGAACAGAGGAGACCAAACACATACTTTGGGGCCAGATCCATCCTTCCTTGCAATCATCTTTCTGTCTTCTGTACGCCTATAAATCATAAGATGTTTCCTTCCTAAGTAAAAACAGCAGGAAGCCTCTATGTATTGACTATACATCACTTTCTCTTATGTGCATTTTGGAACGGCAATGAATGGCTGCCAACTTATCTGCCCAGGGATGACAATCCACTCTTCTGCTCCAGAGAAGGGGCAGAATTTGTTTGATTCGTATTTTAAAACAAAGAGACTTCCATCGGCCTTCCCAAACTGACAGACAAAATGGAACACGACTATCCTTTCTCATTTCCCTTTTCCACATTTTGCGATGCCGTGGTCGAACCGATAGGAAAATGCAAATGTTGGAGGCATACAAAACATACCTAATGTGACCGGAAATGCACTCAAAAATGTAGGTGCTGGGGGGAAGTGGTTGCACAAAAGCGTGTGTGTAATATGGAAAAAAAATTTACACGGAATTTGAAAAATGCAAACTGACAGAGAAATGAAGTGGAAAGAGCCTCATGGCACAGTGGTTAAACTGCAGTACTGCAGTCAAGACTCTGCTCATGACCCGAGTTCAATCCTGATAGCCAGCTTGAGGTTCACTCAGCCTTCCATTCTTCCAAGGTTGGTAAACTGTGTACCCAGCTTGCTGGGGGTGCAATGTATAGCCTGCATAATTAAACTGTAGAGCACCCAGAGAATGCTTTAAGCACTATGGGGCAGTATAAAAGCAGTACGCTTTGCTTATTTTTCTTTATGTGTCTGTGAAAGAGAATTCAAACATGTAGAAAGTGCAACTGATCTGTGCAAACCCTCTCTGTCCCCATATAATTGACAAATTCATAGTATTCAAATACATGCCCAAATACAGGCAAAATCCTTACAGCAGACATACAAAACATGTGGCTCTCCAGATGTTGCTAGGTTTTATTTCCCACCAGCCACAGCCCATGAGGAAGGCTGATCGGAAGTGAAGTCCAACAAGAGGCGGAAGGTTGTTCTCCTGCCTAGCGTTTCTGCTTAGTATTGACCAAGTTCAGATATGTGTATCTTGGTTTAATAAGCTAAGATGTGAATCAAGGTTGCTGTTCCTACACTTTTATTCAAGTCATGATCTGATCTTGGCTTATTAAGGTAAGACATTATTGTCCCCAAGCAGCTAATGTTAACCTGATTATAAATCACAACATGGAAGTCCAAAAGCAGGGTTGAGGGATCTCAGACCAGGGGCCAAATAAGGCGTAATCTGTTTTCCGTAGAAGACACAGCCCTTTTCACCCTGAAACCATCTTTTGGTGGCTTGCCAGCTTTTGTACAGTTATTTCGCCGTTCTGGAAGGCTAAACTGTTCGTCCCAAGGCTTAAATTGCCAGCAGAAAGACCTTTAAACTTAAATATGCCGGCTGTTAGAATAGAACAGAATAACACTTTATTGTCATTGCATGTGAAACGAAATCACCAGAGTGCTATCCAGACAGTGCTTCATCACTCATTCAGCTAAAACTCCATGTAAACTCCTTACAAATTCCAACATAATACAACGGCAACAAAATACATTCACATGCAACCCTACAATAAAGTCAGATTAAATCTTAACCGAATTTAGCAAAGGTGTCGCCCTTGGATAAAAACTGTTTTTAAATCTATTTGTCCTTGTTTTAATAGATCTATAACATCTTCCTGATGGCAGTAGTTCAAGCAAAGAGTGCCCAGGGTTGGAGGTGTCCTTTATAATATTTTGTGCTTTTTTAAGACAGTGGGACCTGTAGAGTTCCTCCAAGGTGGGGAGGGGACACCCAACAATCTTTTCCGGGGTTCCGCTCTTTTGGCCTGCCTAGCACTGGAAAGCCAATCCTAAGAACCCTTCGGATATAAAATTCAGCTCCCAGGCCAAAAAAAGGTTCTCCGCCTTAGCCATAAAAGTTATGTCAGGTTTGCAAAAGGAAGTGTCTTATTAGAATGGAAGCATACATGCGGAAGCCCCTCAAAATCCTAGATCCGAAGTTGTAACGTAACTAAAGTCATGCATAAATCTGACACTGGGAAGCCTGCTGAATTGCACAGGCCCCTGTACTTAGAAGAATTCAGCCCCACTTCACTCAAAACACAGCAGTTTGCTTTGCCAAATCTAGAACAAACTCTTCTAATGTTTAATCATTTACAGCGATGTAGGAAAGAGAGCTTTCCAGTGCTTTTCTCCTTTTGTGCACATTTCCCACTTAATAACTTTGGGTTTTTTTCCCCTCTTAAAATATATATAAGGGAAGTACATACTACTGCCTTTAAATTTTTTACAAGCATTCCAATTTTGTGTAATACGACATGTAAATCCCATCAAGTGTGCTGCAACCCTCGGGATTTTTCAAAAGCGTGCACTCCATGTGTCGCAGGACATTTTTTGACCAAGTACAGTCTGTGCTTCCTAGGCTGCAGCAACGCCTAGAAAGTGTGGCTCATGAGAAGCTATGAACTGTTCTGAAAGAAATGAGTGTGCCTTAGGACCTGATTGTGTGGGTGTATAACCACCTGTATTGGGGTCAAGAAGCTACTGTTAGGACAGAATATGGAGAGGGGGAATGGTTTCCTACAGGCAAAGGTGTCGGACAAGGGTGTATTTTATCTCCCCCGCTGTTCAATCTATATGCAGAAAGTATTGTACAGAAATCCGGACTAGACTCAGATGCAGGAAGAGTGAAAATTGGTGGAAGAAACATCCATAATTTACCGGCAAAAAACAGCAGCGATTTAAATCAACTTTTGATGAAAGGGAAGGAAGAAAGTGCCAAAGCAGGACCGAAGTTGAACCTTGAGAAGACAAAAATCGTAACTACAAAAGAGCTACACAACTTTAATGTTGACAATTAAGAAACTGACACTGTTGAAGATTTTGTATACCTTGGCTCAGTCATCCATTCAAATGGAGACTTTGTGGATATTATGGACTGTTGAAAAGGCAAACAAGTGGGACCTACAGCAAATCAAGCCTCAACTCTCTCTGGAGGTAAAAATGATGAAACTGAGTCTGTCCTACTTTGGACACATCACGAGAAGGCAAGATTCTCTGGAAAAGACCACAATCCCAGGAAAGGTGGAAGGCAGCAGAAAAAGAGAAAGACCAAATACGAGATGGACTGACTACCTACAGGAAGCCACAGGCTTCAGTTCACAAAACCTGAGCAAGGCTGTTGAAGACAAGGGCATTTTAGAGATCACTCATTCACAGGATCAAATAAGTTGGAGATGACTTGACAACACATAACAACAAAGAAACAGACTGTAATGCCTTGTTATATCTTCCGTGTCAAGTACTTGTGTTGTATGGGGACAGGGCCCTCAAAAGAGTTTCGGCTTTAGAAGCAGCCCAGCCTTAGACTATAACTCATATTTTCATCATAAGCATGATGGACCATCACAAGGAAGATCAAGAGATGGCACATCATGTTTGAGGACATTTGTCCCCTGCAGAAGAAGAGAAGACAGCTATCAAGGACAAGAACCAATGGGTGGAAACTCACCAGAGGGAGAAATAACCTGGAAATAAGGAGGAATTTCCTGACGGTGAGAACCATTAAGCCGTGGAACAGCTTACCTCCTGATGTTGTGGACGCCCCATCACTGGAGGTTTTCAAGAAAAGATTGGACAGCCATCTGTCCAGGAGGGTATGAGGTCTGGGATGGTATGAGATCTCCTGCCTTGGGCAGGGGGTTGGACTAGAAGACCTCCAAGGTCCCTTCCAATCCTACGACAATTCTATGATCACACTCATCTGTTGAGTCAACTTGATACCCTAATCTTGAAGGTGGTGTTTATGGCCATAGGCTGTCAAAGTGGGTAACTCTACAGCATCACCCAGAGGACATAAATCAAGAAACACCATAACACAGAAGAGGAAAATCAAGAGTGGAGAATGAAGATCAAAACGGGGAAATATCCATCGCTTTCAGTTTCTTTACAGGATGCACCCATGAAGCCACTATTCTAGGTTGGGAAGAAGGAGGCCTCCAAGCATGTGCACCTGGAAGGGGATGTGCCTCACACCCAAAATTTCAGTTCTAGATTGCTCTAAGACAGTGCTTGGGTCCCCAGGTGTTCTTGGACTACAACTCCCAGAAATCCTGGCCAGAACAGCTAGTGGTTAAGGCTTCTGGGAGTTTTAGTCCAAGAACATCTGGGGGGTCCAAAGGTTGGGAGCCACTGGCCTGAGAGATACTACACAGGCATAGAAACCTATATATGGGATACACACAGACAATGATGAAGAATTTAACTGTTCACCGGAAGACAGATTGACCAGGTTCATATACTGGGGCTAGAGCCATGTGTAGATCGGGCAGTTTATGAATCAGTGTTTCGTTTTTGTCTCTCAAGACAGCTAAATAGAAAGGTTGCGAGAGGGGAGAGGAGAAGAGAGTGAGAATATGTCTGCAGCACAGATTTATGGCTGGATTCTCCAGGGAGAAGGAATAAAGACTGCGCAGTGACTTTGCTGGATCCATAAATGGTCACAAACATAGGAAGTTTTCAAGTTCTCCGGAATTCTTCAGTAGGCCAGACGGTACAAAACATAGAAGACCAGAAAAGAAATATCAAGCACAAACATCTGGTGGAAAAGTAATGGCTGTGGTCCCTGCAGACAGACCGCCTCACAAGATGGAAATTGAGAATTCAGTGGAGCAGAAAGGTGTTATGGTATAAATTTACGGTTGCTCTCCTCGTTGTATAGAAAAGGCAGGCTGTAACCCCCTAGAGTCCGTTGATTTGGTTGAAACGCATAAGCTCCTGAGTTGGCTTTTGAGCAGCACCATCTCCAGAGAGAGACAGCCCTGATCCGACCACTTGCTCTGTCTAGTTACGAAGCAAAGAATGGAATGAGCAAGAAGAATACGTGATGTTGAAAATGTGACACCCCCCCCCAGGTGGCCAACTTCTGGAAGACCCACCCAACATAGACCAATAGTAATGGCTTGTGGAAGTCATAGCCCAAAACATCTGGAGGATTAAAAGCCTTCCATTCCTGGTGTAATAGGGAACCTTACATGCTCTCCTCCTGTCTGGGCCAATCACAGGCGGATGGTTGCTCATGTTGACCAAATGGGGTGGAGCTAACCTCGCACATCGTCACATGAGACTTCTGCACTTTCCAACTCAATGACTGAAAAAGCCTCAAGAGAAGCTCCAACAAAAAGCAAATGGGTAATTCCAGATGGTTCCCATGGGCAGATTTGGTCTGAAATTGTCTGTAAAAACTGACAGCACGTGATCTGTAATTCAAAGTCCTAGGAGGAAAGACAAGAGCCATCGGCTACAGACAGTGTGGTGGCAAACGTAGGGCCCCAGATGTTCTTGGGCTACATCTTCCAGAAACCCTATCAAGCATAGCCAATGCTCAGGGGTTCTGGGAAGCTGTCCAAGAACATCTGGAGTCCTACCTTAAAAGAAATTCTAAACCCACCTTTCAATACTGCTTTGGAAGGAGGAGAGCGATCTTTCACAGCAAGATAGTAAGTAGAGAGGGGATGGTTGTCTCTCAAAGACAATTTAAGCACAGATTTCCTGCATCAACCGAGGGTTGGCCGCAGGTGGGAAGAGGACAATCCTCCAGATGTTGTTGGACCGCAACTGCCCATGGTTAGCACAACCGATGGTGAGCAATGGTGGAAACAGAAGTCCAAGAACCTTTGCAGGGCAGCCCTTTACCTGCCCCTATCCTAAGGCAGCTGGTTTGGACTGGGTGACCTGACTTGACCCCACCTTGAAAAATACACCCCAATTCACCAGCCCCAAATGCACACACCTCAGTCTGAATCAGCTAGTCACCACCCCCCTACCTGTTCAATCTCCATTCTACATGTCGCATTTTAACCATCACCCTGCATATCATCATCCTACACGGTCTTTTTCAATCAGGAAGCAGCGGGTAATCTCTTCCCGAACAAGTCAAAGCACCCTCCGCATTTGTTTCTGTCTCGTTTGCCAGCCTCGGCTATGCCAAATGTACAACACACACACACACAGAGAGAGGTTCAGACTCCCTGGCACAGCACTGTTCCACAATCATCGATCATGTGCTGAGCCCTGGATGCGGACATGTTCTCCAACGCGCACTCCCATTAGTGAGAATGTTGCCATTGTGTCACAGTCAAAAGAGAGGGGTTTCTCCGCCCCCTCCATCCACCCGGCTTCCTCTGCAGCCACCTTGTGCTATTCTGCTCTTAAAATAAAACCACTACACAGAGAACAAGCGGGCTTTCCTTCCACTCTCCATTCAAAAGACAAAACCTTCCTTCTAGTTCATCTAAAGGGGAATGGATCAATGGGATGAAAGGGATGTATGCTAACAGGATACGCTTCCTTAATATAAAGTGTCTGGGGAGGATAGCAGCTTTCTCCTTGAACTCCCGTTTCCACCTATAAAATCTGATTCAGGTTTTTTAACCTCTCTGCATGACAACCACCCTGCACATCAAGATCAGGTTTTGATTTTGCTTTTCCATATCACCCTCAAGAGCCACATCTGCAAAACGACGACAACCACCAAAACCCAGAGTCCTTTTACGACAGCATTCACGCGTCCTCTCAACAAAGTGCCCTGCAGATTTTTCTGGACTACAACTCCTGGCAGGCAGCATGTCCAAGCTTCAGGGATGATGGGGTTTGTCATTCAGACTATCTGGACTGCAGGAGGCTGCTTGACTCCTTTTTCCCTTTGCTAACCCACTCCCCTCCACAACCGGGCATCCAAACCAGGAGAGGTTTATTTATTTATATATTTACTCAAAACTCTCTCTACAGCAAAGAGGATACATCTCGAAAAGATACTTAGCCTTTTACACCCAGCTATTTCAAAGAGCCATCGGCTGTAATCAGAACTGGGGGTGGAGACAGAGAGACAGGAATCCGTAAGTGTGTGCAGTTAAGATGAAGCACAGAGATGGTCACAAACGCCTTCTGGGTTCAAGGAAGAGACGTGTGTCTCAAGTAAAAAATTAAAAATAAAAAACTTACCAGCTCTACCGATCCATAATGCTTTCTGCTGAACTCTCCCCGTCTACAACCCAGGTCCTCGGAGACAGAGCTGGAATAGAAGTGCTTCATCAGTAGACATAGCTAACTGGCCCCTGTAAGCAATCAAGAAAAAAAAAGAATAATATCCCCCACCCCACCCCCAGATCCTCAGTTCTGCCGAGGGAGGTTAGCCGTTGCAGCGTACGGCGGCTTCACCGCTGCAGGAGATCCTGCCTGAAGGAGGGGAAACCTCCCGCAGCCATTGCAGAACCCGGCTTTCTGGAAAAGAAAGTGGGGAGAGGTGGCCTGGAGGGAGGGGAGGAGAAGCAAACACCCCCCCTAATTGAAAGGCAAAAAAAAAGGGGGGGGAGAAAGAGAGAGCTATGATGCAATTAGACAATTAGATATTTAGCCAGGGCATAATGCTCGATATGGAAGCGCTGAGACAGACAGTGGCTTGCGATTGCATTTAGAAGTCTCTCTCGCCTGCTCTTTCTCCCCATCTCAAGAAAAAAGCTTGTTCTGCTGCAGACTTAAATGCAGGCGGGGGGGGCACAGAGAAACAGCCCCCGAGCCACCTCCCATTGACAAAAAGCTGCTGCTCAACCTCCCTGCAATCAACTTTATTTTTTAAGATGTTTGCATTGCATTTTTCTGGAAGGGAAGTTGGAATTTACACACACACACACACACACACGCAGGTACCAAAAAAATATGTCCTTGACAAGAACTTCTCTCTTTGGTATTTAGCTCTGGCAAAGGAGGCCCGTTAACCTTTGCTTAAGGATCAAGCAACATTGGGGGGGGGGGGGGGAGAGAAGAGATTATTGTTACTATTTATAGAGCTCTCCAGAGAATCCCGCAGCCATTGCCAATGCAGAGATGCGTCAACGGTAACAGAGGAGGCTGCCCGTCGCAACTCTGCAGGGATTCTCGGCAAGAACAGGAACTCATGCAGAAATACAACGAGGGGCTTACTCTTTCGTGCTCCCCCAAATTTTGGAGGCACAGAAACCAAGCACCGGTCACAACAGGAAATGTGGATACCGTTGACGCCACCCGTCCAACTATCCTCTCCAGTCATTTCCAATCCAATTAGAAGCCTTTACTTTTGACTCCTACAAATGCTCCCTCAATGCTCCCAAGTTCAGATCCAGCTTCTTGGCATCCAAGCTCTGCTGATCTGTTTAAGATCACCCTCTTGTCTGCCCCACTTGGCTACACGCTCCGCCTGGCCAGCTTTCAGGACCTGTTGGCTGCCGGCTTTTGTTCCCGAGCCAGATGGGGGGGACAGGAAACCCTTCACCATGAAAGGGCCAAGAAAATAAAGACAGAGAGGCTGAAAAACTAACAAGATGGCTTCCCTCTATCACTTGGGCGCCTTCCTACAAAATCAAAATCAAGTGTGCAGTTAACACATCTTTTGATTATATCTGCTAATTACATTTATTATGCTTTACTTCTAGGAGACCAAGTGCCATAGATTGAAAACAAAATAAAAATGAAAAGCAAAAACAGATGAAAATGTGGTAGCATCTTAAAGACTAATTTTCACATTTTTTTAAAGTGAGCTTTCGTGGACAAGTCCCCTTCATCAGACATAAAAGAAAGAGAGATAACATGGCAAATATTTAATACATGCCATCAAAGCATAGATCTCAAAATACACAGATCGCCACTGTAAATAGCCCATCTAATTAACATTCATGTTACTCTACCATTGCTATTTTACCACTCTTAATTTATGACAGAGGTTCTCACATTCTTTACAGCACAAGCTTCTGTAAAATATCTGCCTATCAAAGACACAATCATCACAATGTTTAACACTCACTGACTTTCTTACCAACCACAATCTCTGTATTTTGATATCTATACTTTGCTGGCATGTATTAAATATTTGCCATGTTATATCTCCTTCTCTTATGTCTGATGAAGTGGATTTGTCCATGAAAGCTCACATTAAATATATATATAAAATTTAGTTTTTAAGGGGCCACCACATTTTTGTCTTTTTTTACTTTTATTTTGTTTTCATCTGTAATGCTTGCACAGACTAACACGGCTTCTCCTTTTCTACAACTACTAGCATAGATTGTTCCTTCCCAAGCTTGTTTTCACTTTACAATCACCCTGGAGAAACTAAGAGACAGAAAGAATTACCAACTCAAGGTCGACCAGTGAGGTTTACAGCTGGATATGAATTTTAATCCAGGTCAATTCCAGTCTTACACTCTAATCCAGAATTTCGTAACACCCAACACTGCCCAGATGGTGCGCACTACCCAGCATAGCCAGTCCCCCAGATGGGGGAAATCTTCAGGATCTCATGCTTAGACGGGCCTTCCATCACCCGTTAAAGGGGGAAAGTAACTTTTTTCTTTTACTACAGGAGCCAGAAAAGTCCATTTTTCACTACAGCTGCATGAAGTCAGCGTGCCCTATAAATCGCTCTGGAGTCTGTTGGCCACTGAACATATTAGACATAGAGAAGCACCATGGCCACAGATCCATGGCCACTTCTGTTTTTTTTTCTTCATTCACAAGTCAGAGGAACACATTTGCACATCCATGAGTGATGCTTCCGAATTGAAAACCTCAAGCGTGACATCCAAATTGTTGCATGCGGGCCCCTTAGCCGAGCGCTTGCTCCATCCCACGTAACAACCAGCTGGTCTTCTCTCTCGTCCACATGCACTTGATCTACTGGAGTCGGCCACACCTGTATTTTTCTCTATGGTGGAAAGGCAGGGAAGTTTATATCGCCGCAGGGCCCAAATTGCAATTTCACAAAGGTTCTTGGGGGCTGCATTCAAGCGGTGGGAAGGGCCCAAACCGAAAAGCAGGAGACTAGAGAGGGATTTGTGGTTCGTCCTGGTTCGTTTAGTGGCCAAGCAAGTGTTCGGTGCTTCAAAGCCCCGCCCCCTCTGGCAAGCGCCCACTCAGAAGGAGCTGCCTGACTCCATGCCCCGCCTCCTCCAGGCACTGCCTCCGAGTGGATGCCCACCAGAGGAGGCGGGGCTTGGAAGCGCCAAACACCTGTTCAAGCTGGTAAACAAACCAGAATGAACCAACGAACCAGCGACTTGTGCCCATCTCTAGAGGACAGCCAAAATACTTGCATATCTTACCGTAACACTGTCACTACCAGTAATTGGGAAGGTACTTCTACTTTTTAGAAGGTGGGAGCAGAGACCGTATACAAGTTAGGAAACTACAAAACAACAGTGTCATCTGTGGAAAGGACACAACCATCACGGGAAGCCCAGGAGCAGACGAGGATCTCCAGAAGGCCAAATTCACCCCAACCAAAGACTGTTGGTACAAATCAACCATCAACAGAAGGTCTCCTTACCCCTTGATTTAGGTTTTCAGGCTTCCTCAAGGTTGGGGGGGGGGGGAATCTTAACTTTTTTTAAAAAATTCTACAAACCTCTGGGTTCCCCCAAACCTGCGTGGCTGTGGGTGATGCCCTTTTGGCTAAAATCAACGCCCCAGCATTCCATCTATTTCCCAGAGTATTTGCCGCCCAGAGTAGACCCAGTCTAGATGGGCGGGGTATAAATCTAATAAAATAAAATAAATAAATAATTCCCTGTCATTCTAAGAGAAGTTGGAAAGAGGAAGAAGAAAAAACACCTGATAAATGGATTGAGAATTTCGACTGCAGACATTTCCCTGCAGCCGGGAACAAGAAGGGGTCATTCGGAAAACCCAAAATCACAGAGTGAATCAAACAGGGAGGATTTTAGAATCAACCTTCATTGTCCACTTTTTTTTTTAACTGCATTGTTAAGCTCTTTTCTCTCTCTCTCTCTCTCTCTCTCTCTCTCTCTCTCTCTCTCACACACACACACACACACACACACACACACACACACACACACACACACACACACACACACACACACACACACACAGAGAGGGATTTCCTGGACATCTAAAAGGCTTGTGTGAGATTGGAAAGAAGACTGAGACTTTTTTTAAAGTAAATCCTGGAAAACACTAGCTTTTTTCTTCTAGTTCTGCGGCTGGGTGTGCTGGTTGCCACAGAAACCAGTATAGAAATAATTCTGGTTGGATGGACATCTCTCCCCGACACGGTTGCAGGTGGAATTTTAAGCAAAAGGGCCAGGCCAGCTAACCGTGTGGGTCTGCTTGTGCCACTCCGAGGGTCATGCTGTCACAAGCGGTGGTCTCAAAATGTGACTGGATCTGGAGATACGGTCTTGGGTTTGGGGACTGTTCTGCCCACGGAGCTCAAGAGCTTAATTATCCTCCGGGAAACAGCTTTGGCAAATGAAACCGAAAAGCTAGACGGTTCCCCCCCCCCCCCCCCCGAGGATGCCCAGCTCTGTGAGACGGATTCACTGTGTCCAAAGGCTCGGATACCAAAAAATATAAGCCTGTCTATGTACCACGACAAGTTAGGGATTCTCACCGAAAACTCTCTGAAGCTGGCTAGGGAAACTGCAGAAAAATCTGGTCAGAGGCAAGAAACAGAGGTTGTAGTGTAGAATAATATAGTGTAATAATAATAATAAATAAATAAATAGAAGCACGAAGTTAAGGAGGACCAATATAACCTGTTGCTATATAACATATAGACCAGATATGGGATCTTGAGTCACGGGACCCACAGTCAAGTCGGACTTAAGTTGGACCGGTGATTCGACTCAAACTTGACTCAGGTTTTTGTTTTCAATGACTCAGACTTGACTCGCAACTGGGAATCCACCTCCCTCCTCCCTTTTGGGGGGGGGGGAAGCTTGTTTTTAACAGGGACTCAGACTTGGGACCCAGTACCAAAGATTCAGCCGTCGGACGCGGACCCACAGACTTGCCAACATCCCTGATAGAGACTTACCGTTTGACTCACCTTCTTAACAGCTCCTCTTGTGGAAGTCAGAAACCATGGACCACCTACCGAAAATCACCCAGAGTGATTGACTGGTCGTCCCCAAATAACTTCTGGCTATCTCCCCCTCTCCTCCTCATGTGTCATCCACCCCTTTCAAATCTCCCCCAGCAATGATTCTGTGATGTGGGAGCTACCCATGAAAGCTGGCTGGGCTACTTGCACGGAGCAACTTTCTCGGGAAAAGCTCTGCAAACCATCAAAGCACTTTTCTCTCTCTCTCTCTCTCTCTTTTTTTGTTTGTACAGTGAGACAGGTTTAGGCAACAGGAGGCCTGAAAAGAAGTAGAGAGAGAGCAATACTTTTTCCATGCAATATTTCCTCCAACACAAACAACCGAGTCAGCTGGCTACAAAGGCGGGCTGGAGAAGGGGGTCTTTTCCTGTCTAGCCACAAGCGGAGGAAGACTCCAGAGATGGCTTTCCCAGCTTCAGCCATGTAATTAAAGGCAGAAAGCAACCCCGCCTGGTAAACACATCATGCTAGCTTTTACTAGAAGAACTCAGGTGGGGCTCCTGAAGCTACAGCCCTGGGTTGGCACAAGGCATGCTAGCTTTGCAGGTTGGCCACTGGAAGGACACAAGCTCAACACAGACTAAGGGCTGGCCCACTTAACCAACACTAGTGCCCTTCAACTGCCCCTGTTTGGCTTCTCTCTACCCGGCCTATAACTGGCAAATGGGAATGCCATCCTATTAGTTTCAGATGACACAGGAAACTACATGGTACTGAATGTGCCACTGACCTAGCTAGCCACTGATGGTGGCCCATGGATGCTTTCTGAGAGCTACCAGGACAAGACAGACTTTTCTTGGCTTGGTAGTCTTATGCATGCTCTACTATGCCCCTGCTCTCCCGATAAAGCAATTGTCTATCACGGACCAAGAGTTCTTGACCCACAACTGAGACCCGCCTGTCCCCAGTTTTGAAGCACATAAGATTTGGCGGGGGGGCATCTGCCAGAAAGATCAAAAAGTGTGTCCTAGAGTATATCAAGTCTGAACTATCTCTGGAGGCAAAAATGATGAAATGGAGGCTGTCCTACTTTGGGCACATCATGAGAGGGCAAGATTGTTGACTGGACCAATGAAAAACAACAACTTGTGTTGTGTTTGTGCTGATCTGTGACTGCAAATGAAACTGGGACTGGGCCGCAGTTTGGTTGAAATCAGTTAGCCAAACAGTTACCTTGAAACTTCACACCAAACTCATGACCAGATTGCCTTATAAAACCAGGCACCACAATTGTTAGTCCATTTCAGCTTCGTTGGACACAAGACAAAACTATAACTTCAAACCTTATCCCAGTGAGGCGTCACAACGGAAAACACTGAGAAATAATATTTCAAGCTGGATCTAGATTGTTTACAGTGACATAGCCAAATGCCAAATGTTTAAAAATAACTTTTTGCAGCAGAGAGGGGATTAAACAATATTTATTAGTTTTCTCTCACGCCTACCTTCTGTCTTTTCCAGAGGTTGTCAAACATACCGATGGTCAATTCAGTGCACTGAAATGGCTTTGATCAATCTTTGGTAGGGGCACTCCAGATGTTCTGGATAACAACTTCCAGAATCACGAGGCATTTTAAAAAAATTTAAAAATATTTTTTTACCCCACCTTTCTCCTTAAGAAGGGCCCAAGGCAGCTTACATCATTAAAAGAGAATATTTGGAGCTAAAAACAACTAAGTATAGAGATACCATAAAGGATCAAACACATACCACACTAAAAGACAGTAAAGAGAAGCAACATCAGAAGAAACACATTCAAAGCAGTAAGCACAACAATTCCTTTAAGTATCCCACTTAGCCATTATGGGAAAGTGCGCCTGAAGAGAAAGGTCTTTGCCTGCTTATGTGGAAGGACAGCAAAGATGGGGCCAGCCTGGCTTCCTGTGGGAGCGGCTGGGAGGTATGGCAATTTAGTCCAGTACATCATATGGGTGGTGGATATGGAAGGCGGTTTTACACCCTTCACCAACCACATTTCCATCTCCCAGTTCAAGTCAATACATCTCCTAATTATATTAATTCCAGAAACATCAACGTTTGCCTTGGGCATACAGAGAAGACTCTGTGCAAACAACACAGTAAATCAAGACCCTGTCGCAAAGAGGTTAGGAAACGGTAAATCAGAGCTCAAAATAAACAGCAGACGCAGAAGCCCATAAATTGGAAATGTGAAACCCCCAGTGTTTTAAACAGAATCAAGTGGAAAAAGGACGCCGTGGGAAAACTAGCTGCCTTGAACAATCCGCTTTCCCCAGTCTGGCATCCCCTCCCACTCTCCACCTCAAGTGGGATTACAACTCCCATCGTACTAGATCATTTATAACGCTGGCTGGGCCAGCTCCTTGAACACTTGAAGAAAATACAGGCAGAAAAACGTAAATCAATAGATGTATTTCATATGCTAGCCAAGCTGTGTCCAGTTCTGGATGCTGCACTTTAAGAAGGATGTTGACAAACTGGAACAAGTTGAGAAAAAGACAACAAGGATGATCGGGGACGAGAAACCAAGCTCTCGAAGGAAAGACTGAAGAAACTGGGTATGTTTAGCCATGAGAAAAGAAGACAGAGGGGAGATAGGATAGTGCTTTTCAAATAATTGAATGATAGTCCTACAGAGGAGGGGCAGGATCAGTTCTCAATCATCCCAGAGTGCAGGACACGTTATAATGGGCTCTAGATAACAGCTACCTCTGTAAGGTTATCGCTTCAGTCCCCCTCCCCTACTTCCACCCCTTCAAAAAACTTCATGCTATCTGTTCTCTTAAGAACGCTCAATCTTTCCGCAAAGACAGACCTGGTTCCTATGAATGAAAGCATGGAAAAGCTTTAGGCAGCCCTGATTTATGTGGATCGATTCCTTCCCAAGTTTCTTTTTTTTTTTTCCGCTGGGGAGGAGGCACGGATGCGGAGGATGCCGGATGGAGATCCCACAGACCGCAAAAAAAACAACTAAGGATTTCATGCAGCCCACAAGCTGCCCACTCTAGGACTGAGAAATAAGCTCCATTAACTCCAGGGGGACGTAACGCTGTACAAGCTTGTGCTGTTTAATGTTTCATCAAATGCTAACCATTCTCTTGCTCCAGAGGTACTGAATCCTGTTTGGGATCAACCTCCGTCCTCGAGGAGCACTATTAGGAACGGGTTTTACACGACAAAGAGCCTTGAAGCAGATCAGCATCTTTCAGTTTTAGCTGGCATAAGCTTCTGGTTATCACAGCCCACTTCATCAAAGCATGCAGCACTGAAGCACAGCCCCCCCCCCCCCCGAGAGCCTTCCTGAACCCGGATTCAGTTCTTGAGGTGAAACAAATTCCTCACGCCTGGCCCGGAGCACCAGGAGGGACAACTTCAGGGTGTTTACGGGCCAATTCCCACCCGGAGGAGCGGCAAAGGCAAATAAGCAAAAAGTATGAAAAATCAAAACTGAATATTGTTGGAAGTGGCCTTCCAGACTCATGTACATGCGTCTACGGAGTGCGGTGGCGCTTACACCGGCTGGACAGCTCAGGGGTTTAGGCATCTGGCTGCAGAGCCAGAAGTTGGGAGTTAGATTCCAACGCTGTGCCTCCTGGACAAGGGCTGGACTTGATGATCTACAAGGTCCCTTCCAGTTCTGCAGTTCTAAGACGAAGATGAGGATGATTCTAACAGGATCTGCCCCCATCCTACAAGAACCTCCCAAACAGGCCAGGGCTAACCCCAGGACCTGGAGGGAGAGGATGAGAAACCGGGGGCATCTCGGCAGTCGCTCCTCAACTACGGAATGAACTTCCCCCTGCAATTCATTTGGCCCCTTCGCTGGCAATTTTTTAAAAAAGTCATTAAAAACCTGGTTATTTAGGCAGGCCTTCCAAAAGGGTGTAACTGTGGAATCGGTGGAGCTTAGTCAACCTACCTGATCCAGCCCGCCATTTTAAACGTTTTATAGAGAGATGGAGAAATTTGCATTCGTCAATGAATACGAATATCCCCATGCCAGCCGGACCCAATGAGGGTCGGGCCCCCGGGACCGGACCATCCACTCACATGTCCCGGCACGGCAAAGGTCACCTTCTTCTCAATGGTACCTTGAGTTACTGTCTTACTGCTCAGCCGGCCACTCAGCAGCCATGCGGGGAGACATCATCGCTGGGAAGGGCGGGACCTTCACGACGCCGTCCATTTACGAACACGGATATCCCCATCTCTAGATTTCAATATTCTGAATGTTTTATGTAAATGCCCTTTTGCATTTTGATGGTATCGTTTATTTGCCTTTTATGATCTCTCTTTGCTTTTGTTAAATTTTACAGTATTTTAAGCCTGTTGTTTATCCATGTTGTAAACTGACGAGAGTCGCCAGAGGGGCGGCAGAAGAACAAAATAAATAATAACAATCACGATGATGATGATTCCAAAGCCAACAGTCTTGGAGGCTTGTAAGACTGCAAAATGACTCTTGTGTAGGGGATTCCCCCCCCCCCCCCCGGTCTGCTAGACAGCATCCAGGAGTCACAAAGACAGCTTTGAACTCACAAGCTACGTGGTCCTTAGAAGTCATATTTTGCCCACCCAGGTTAGTTAGCAGCACCCATTCCACTTGGCTGTGGCAAGGAGAGAGGTCCCAGACAAGACATCCTCTGTCCGCTCTACTGAGACACCAGCTCCCTCGAGGCCCTCTTCTCCCTGAACCATTTTCCTCCCACCCAGTCACATGAAGAACAAACTTGGCCGTCATTCAAATAACCCGTGTCTGCCTCTGCTTCTTTTCCATCCTTCTCCTTTTCTTTCCCCCTTTCACGTCAGGCTTTGGAGATTGTAAGCCTGAGATGGTCAGGGGCCGTCTTGTTCTTATTGATCTTACGTAAGCTGGCTTTGGGAGCCTCTTTAGCTGAAGAGCAGGGTTTAGACGTTCTCAATAAACAAACATCTTAAAGTGCCCTGCCTACTTTTCCGCCCCATGATGGTCCCCACAAGAATAGCACCATTGCAAGGAGCTGAAGGGGCTTTTGCTGAAGCAATGTGCTCCCAGAATTCCATAGGGCATGCCAAACTTGAGACCCACACAGGAGACTGCCAGGGCTACCCCATCTACCTACCACTGGACCCTCTTGGCTGGTCCTTGGGAAAGCTTCTGAAGAACATCCCTGGCCCTCAAAAACAAATAAGGATCCACCAGGCCAACGGTCCACCCCACACAGTTCTAATCCACATGAAACACCCTCTTCTGATGATATAAGCTGCCTCTTTATACTCATTGTTCTTAGTTTTAAATACTGGGTTTAATGATGTAAACCACCGTTGTCTACTCACTGTCTTCAGCTTTAAAGATTGCCTTTCAAGGAGGTCCGGACGCCATGGGCCCTTTTTAAGCAGAAAGGCGGGGTCAACATATTTTAAATAAATAAACAGCAACACATCTGGGGATGCCGGAGCCAAGCTCCCAATGCTTAGATCAGCATCCGTGCCTGGCAGGTGGGGAGAAAGAATCCTTCTTGCCCGCACCCATCCTTCCCCCGGCAAGCCACAAAACAATACCCTTCTCACGACATTTCTGCGTGCCACTCTGGTCCAACCTGGCATCGTTCAGAGGACAAACTATAACTCCCACCCTTCCTAGGAATGGTACTCCAACTCATCAAGAGTGGGTCGGCTTGGGGTAAGCGGCAGAATACTGGAGACAACGGCAGCCCTCTTGGGGTTAGATCTCCTTGTCCATCAGCTCATTTGGGGTTTATGCATTTCCCGTTGCACAGAATTCAAAGCCTTAGCATGACAAGGCATTGATTCTCGAAGCTGCCCTATCTCCTTCCTGTCTCTCAATGCCTTGGGCCTTTGAAAAGGCACACGGTCCATCTGGGGATTCCCTCTCTTCTGCTGCCCGGCCATAGCTGAGAGAAAGCAGCCCTTTCAGAATCTCTGCCTGTCATCCCCTTTTCAAAAGAGGAAATGAGGAAGAAAATGGTGCGCTGATCTAGCCCTACCTCTGATTATCTTGAAGCACAGCCGCTATCAGAGGTGGGAAATTTTAAGAGATTTTTAATTATTTATTTTGAGTACAATATCCAAAGGCTTGTGAAAGCTATACTGTAGTTCAACAGTTACCAGAGCTTAGAAATGTATCTATGATAGCTCTGATGCTCTCATTTAAAGTGGCAGGATATATTCGTTATTAACCTTCTGCTGCTACATGGTACTCCTTCACGGATTGCTGCCTTGTCGTGGCGAAGGGGCTTGAGTCATTCAGAGAAGCTATGGGCTATGCCGTGCAGGGACACCCAAGACGGACAGGTCAGAGTGGAGAGTTCTGACTAAACACGATCCACCTGGAGCAGGAACTGGCAAGCCACTCCAGTATCTTTGCCAAGAAAACTCCATGGACAGAAACAAAAGGCTAAAAGATATGACGGTGGAAGATGAGCCCTTCAAGTCAGAAGGCGTCCAACATGCTACTGAGGAAGAGCGGAGGACAAGGACAAGTAGCTCCAGAGCTAATGAAGTGGTTGGGCCAAAGCCGAAAGGACGCTCAGCTGCGGACGCGCCTGGAAGTGAAAGGAAAGTCCGATGCTGCAAAGAAGAATACTGCATAGGAACCTGGAATGTAAGATCTATGAACCTTGGGAAGCTGGATGTGGTCAAAGAGGAGATGACAATAATAAACATTGACATCCTGGGCGTCACTGAACTAAAATGGACGGGAATGGGCGAATTCAATTCAGACGATTATCATATCTACTATTGTGGGCAAGAATCCCGTAGAAGAAATGGAGTAGCCCTCATAGTCAACCAAAGAGTGGGAAAAGCTGTATTGGGATACAATCTCAAAAATGATAGAATGATTTCAATACGAATCCAAGGCAGACCTTTCAACATCATAGTAATCCAAGTTTATGCACCAACCACCGATGCTGAAGAGGCTGAAATTGACCAATTCTATGAAGACTTACAACACCTTCTAGAACTGACACCAAAGAAAGATGTTCTTCTCATTAGGCTATAGAGTTTTGTCAAGAGAACAAGCTGGTCACCACAAACACTCTTTTCCAACAACACAAGAGGCGACTCTACACATGGACATCACCAGATGGGCAATACCGAAATCAGATTGATTATGTTCTCTGCAACCAAAGATGGAGAAGCTCTATACAGTCAGCAAAAACAAGACCTGGAGCTGATTGTGGCTCTGATCATCAGCTTCTTATAGCAAAACTCAAGCTTAAACTGAAGAAAGTAGGAAAAACCACTGGGTTAGTCAGGTATAATCTAAACCAAATCCCTTATGAATACAAAGTGGAAGTGAAGAACAGATTTAAGGAACTAGATTTGGTGAACAGAGTGCCTGAAGAACTATGGATGGAGGCTCTTAACATTGTACAGGAGGCAGCAACAAAAAACATGCCAAAGAAAAGGAAATGCAGGAAAGCAAAGTGGCTGTCCAACGAGGCCTTACAAATAGCAGAGAAGAGAAGGGAAACAAAATGCAAGGGAGATAGGGAAAGTTACAGAAAATTGAATGCAGACTTCCAAAGAATAGCAAGGAGAGACAAGAGGGCCTTCTTAAATGAACAGTGCAAAGAAATAGAGGAAAAGAATAGAAAGGGAAAAACCAGAGATCTGTTCAAGAAAATTGGAGATATTAAAGGAACATTTTGTGCAAAGATGGACATGATAAAAGACAAAAATGGTAGGGACTTAACAGAAGCAGAAGACATCAAGAAGAGGTGGCAAGAATACACAGAGGAATTATACCAGAAAGATCTGGATGTCCCGGACAACCCAGATAGTGTGGTTGCTGACCTTGAGCCAGACATCTTGAAGAGTGAAGTCAAGTGGGCCTTAGAAAGCATGGTTAACAATAAGGCCAGTGGAGGTGATGGCATTCCAGTGGAACTATTTAAAATCTTAAAAGATGACGCTGTTAAGGTGCTACACTCAATATGCCAGCAAGTTTGGAAAACTCAGCAGTGGCCAGAGGATTGGAAAAGATCAGTCTACATCCCAATCCCAAAGAAGGGCAGTGCCAAAGAATGCTCCAACTACTGTACAATTGCACTCATTTCACACACTAGCAAGGTTATGCTCAAAATCCTACAAGGTAGGCTTCAGCAGTATGTGGACCGAGGACATCCAGAAATACAAGCTGGATTTCAAAGGGGCAGAGGAACTAGAGACCAAATTGCTAACATGCACTGGGTTATGGAGAAAGCGAGAGAGTTCCAGAAAAACATCTACTTCTGCTTCATTGACTACGCAAAAGCCTTTGACTGTGTCGACCACAGCAAACTATGGCAAGTCCTTAAAGAAATGGGAGTGCCTGACCACCTTATCTACCTCCTGAGAAATCTCTATGTGGGACAGGAAGCAACAGAACTGGATATGGAACAACTGATTGGTTCAAAATTGGGAAAGGAGTACGACAAGGCTGTATATTGTCCCCTTCCTTATTTAACTTATATGCAGAATACATCATGCGAAAGGCTGGACTGGAGGAATCCCAAGCCGGAATTAAGATTGCCGGAAGAAATATCAACAACCTCAGATATGCAGATGATACCACTCTGACGGCAAAAAGTGAGGAGGAATTAAAGAACCTCTTAATGAGGGTGAAAGAGGAGAGCACCAAAAATGGTCTGAAGCTCAACATCAAAAAAACTAAGATCATGGCCACCGGACCCATCACCTCCTGGCAAATAGAAGGGGAAGATATGGAGGCAGTGAGAGATTTTACTTTCTTGGGCTCCATGATCACTGCAGATGGGGACAGCAGCCACGAAATTAAAAGACCCCTGCTTCTGGGGAGGAAAGTGATGACAAACCTAGACAGCATCTTAAAAAGCAGAGACATCACCTTGCCGACAAAGGTCCGCATAGTCAAAGCTATGGTTTTTCCAAAAGTGATGTATGGAAGTGAGAGCTGGACCATAAAGAAGGCGGACCGCCGAAGAATTGATGCTTTTGAATTGTGGTGCTGGAGGAGACTCTTGAGAGTCCCCTGGACTGCAAAGAGAACAAACCTGTCCATTCTTAAGGAAATCAACCGTGAGTGCTCACTGGAAGGTCAGATCCTGAAGCTGAGGCTCCAATACTTTGGCCATCTCATGAGAAGAGAAGACTCCCTGGAAAAGACCCTGATGTTGGGAAAGTGTGAAGGCAAGAGGAGAAGGGGACGACAGAGGATGAGATGGTTGGACAGTGTCATCGAAGCGACCAACATGAATTTGACCCAACTCCGGGAGGCAGTGGAAGACAGGAGGGCCTGGTGTGCTCTGGTCCATGGGGTCATGAAGAGTCGGACACAACTTAACTACTAAACAACAAAAGCTACATGGTCTTAGGAACCATAGTAAGTCTTTGATTCTAGGATTATCATCCCTCTGGTCACCATCATCATCCTACCCTTCTTCCATGACCGATACAAAGTACCCGATCTGTTCCCATTTTCAAAACTTCTATGCCCCATGCTCTACCAAAGACACCTCACAATGACTAAGGAACGGCAGACATAAAACACAAATTCCATTAAAACCTCAGCGGAAGAACATATTAAGACAAAGACTCATTCAAATCAGCAAACTAGGTATCCAAAAGGTTTGAGGGAGGTCAAAAGAGCAAATATCACCTCCTCTCTCTCTCTTCCCCACCCCGCAACATTCACAACAACCCTGTGAGGTGGGTTAGGCTAAATATTATTTATTTATTTTACTTTACTTTAACCCCGCCTTTCTCCTTAGAAAAGGAGCCAAAGGCAGCTTACCGTATTGAAAGACGATATCGAAGAACAAAAAAAAAGTGAATACAAAGGTGGCATACATACGTTATTAAACGGCATTATTTAAAACTAAAAACACCAAATATAGAAATATTTTAAAAGAAACAAACAAAATTACTCCTCTTTGGAAAGGAAAACATCATCTTAGGCTAATTACCCCAGGGAAGCCCTGGTGGATTTCTACCTGCCAGGCTTTACCTTTATTTATTTATTTAACCTACCTCCCTGAGGCTCCACCCACAAGCAGTCCAAGCCCCGCCCCGTTGTTTAGGCCACGCCCCCATGGGCGTGGTATCCCGCCAAGGCGCCCCGCCTCCCCCTCTCCCTCCCGGTCACTTTGAGGAGCGACCGTTAGTCACCGTTGGGCGACGCTGAAGAGCCGGGGATAAACGGCCTCGGCGCCGCTGGGCTCCATCTTGGCGGCGCCTGCCGGGGCTCATCCCTCCGGCTCCCGGACCGACCGGCGCTCCAACTCGGCTCCGCGGCTCGACTCACCACAGCGGCCAACATTCCCTTTACGGAGCGCTCCGGGGCCCGCCCCCAAACACTCCCGCCGGCCAATCGCCGGCTCCGCCGCCGGACGCTGCGGCCAATCAGGAAGCCGCTTTCAAGAGAGAACAAACAGCTGGCAATAGCCGCGCTTTTTAGCCCACCTTACAGTCCCAGGCTGTGGCCCAATCACAAACGCCCTGGCAAACCCGAAACGCCCACTCCTCTCGGAGAGCCAATCACCTCCTTCGGAACGAGGCGCGGCATTCTGGGAGTTGTAGGCACCAGCATAGGTCAAGCCTATAAGGCATAAAATTCCTTTACTGCCGTCTGCCCAGAGGTTAAGCGTACGGCTAAGGAGTGCAGGCGTCTGCACACAGGCAAGAAACTAAATAATGGCAAATTTTAAAAATAAAAATAATAAAGTTATATAGGGGTCAAAATCAAATCAAAAGCCTTTATTAGCATATGCAAAATAGTAGCATATACAAGATAACAAATAAACTGTTAATTAACTAGATCTAACAGCTCCTCACTATCCGGTAGTCAAGGGCCATGTAATTAAACACAGAACTACAGTAATTACTAATCTATCAATAACATACATTCAAAAATACAGTATATGCATATTTCCCTTCTTGTTTGGCAGCACTAAATTAATTAATCCATCGGATTTAGGGTGACCTGGTGCAAAATAAAAGTAGTAGTAGGGAAAGATGAAGACAGTAGGAAAAGAGGAAGTCCTAACAAGAAATGGTTCGACTCAATTAGGAAACCCACAACCTTTAACCTGCAACACCTAAGCAGAGAAGTTAATGTTGCTCATTCAGTTCTAAGATCTTTCTGGACGCGCAACTCTTAACAATCCTTCAAATACCACTTCAAAGCCTTTTGAAAGCCATCCAAATTGGTAGCCTTCCGAAACTCAACACCCTTCAGATCTTATGGAAGCAATGCTTATGGTTTAGCGATGCACTGCCTTTGCTTCTACCTGTCCTGCCTCGCCACGGGTCATAAAGGCTGGAGAATAATGGGAGTCTGAGTCCAAGGAAAAGTAACTTCCCCAAGTTCTATGGGAAATTATGCAATGGTCTGCTGTAGCATTTATTATATCCCAGGGCCATCCCCTAAAGCTGAATAGTGGGAGGTTCAGGATGAGTAAAACGAAGCACAGCAGTACATTGTTAGAATGCACTTCTACCAGAAGCAGTGGTAGCCGCCAGCTTAGAGGCAGTTAGCCAAAATTATGAAGGACGCGGTGATCAAGAGGCAAGATGCTATTATACATGGGTCTTGCTTGTGGGGTTTCCAGAGGCATCTGGGTGACCCCCCTATGGGAGCAGAATGCTAGCTTAGAGCCACCTTCCCAAACCCAATACCTTTCTGATCTGTTGGATCACATTTCCCATTTTCCACATCCACTGGCCATTTGGTCTGAGTCTGATGGGGGGGCAGTTGCCGCCCCAAACATCTGGAGGGCCTAAAGTTGGGGAAAGCTGAGTTAGACCTCTGGGATCATTCCATTGCCTGAGGTCTTTAATACATTACATTGAAATAATTAGGGAAGACGAGAGGAAAAAGAAAAAGAAATCAAGTTCAATTTAAAAACAAGACTGGGAATGTCACTGCGGTCCTATAATTTATGGGTTTTTTTCCTCTCCCAAGAGCACATTTGGTTTTTGCAGGCAGAGAGGGAAAAGAAAAGGGTCTGCTGGTACACATAGTGAAAATTCCTAAGAGACACAGAAACGCTTCCATATGTGGGATTTTCAGAACAAGGGCCAGGCAGAAGGAAAGCAGCCCTAGACCAAATAAGGGAGAGTTGCTAATTAGCACGCACCAGGCTTGCCCAGTCATGGGCCCTCCAGATTTGCGAGACTACAGCTCCCATGCTCCCCAGTCACTGGAGTTGTAACTCAGACCCATCAGGAGGACAACAGGTAGAGGAAATCTAATTCCCAAGCAACAGAGGGAAACTTGGAAAAGTTACTTTTGGGGAATTACAAAGCTCAACATCTTTCAGCCGGCAAAAGATTCCCCCCCAAAGTCATTTGGAAAAGTTCTTTTGGGGTGATCCTGGGAATCTTCTCAAGTTCTGCCAAAAAGGGCTGTTCCCTTAAACACACCCAGAATGACAGACACTGACTTCTTAGTTGTCGAAATTCTGTGCCAGCTGACTATGGTGGCTAGTAACTAAAACCACCAGTACGGTCAGTGTAGGACACATGGGGTAACCTTTTCTCCTCCACACTTAGATAGCTGACTGAATACAATCGGTCCAAGCTGGCCCACACAGCAACTGGATAGGGGATTCTGGTATTTGGAGTCTAAACGTTTAGAGTCCAAAACTGATTCCCCCCCCCCCAAATTCTAGCAAGCACAACTGCCAGAAAGATGATCAAATGCATCCTACATCAAATCAAGCTTGAACTATCTCTGGAGGCAAAAAGATTGAAACTGAGGATGTCCTACTCTGGTCACATCCTGAGAAGGCACGATGCTCTAGAAAAGGTAATCATGATGGAAAAGGTGGAAGGCAGCAGGAAAAGAGGAAGAGCAAATATGAGATGGACTGACTCCCTAAAGGAAGCCATAAGCTTGAGTCTCCAAGAGCTGAGCAGGGCTACTGTGGACAGGACATTTTGGAGATGGTTCATTCATAGGGTCGCCATGAGTTTGAGGTGACTTGACGGCACATAAGAACAACAAGAATTCTGCCTGATAAATAAAATTTTAAAAAATCCCAAAGCATGCTTTTCCCCACTGGGCTGGCATTCCAAATGCAACCATAATGAATGCAATAACTCACTATGTCTTATCCTTTGGGGACATGCCTCCAATCTCCTGCTTCAGGGCAGGATCCGGAGGCCAGCAGGTTGCAAAAGGCTGCCTTTACGTATTTGCGATGCTGAGCAGTATATTCTTTATCAGAGCCATGATCTTCCGTGGAACAATCAGATTTTGCAGACCATTGTGTGTGTATATGTTGCTTTCTGGGGGATATTGGGATTTGTAGTCCAAAAGGCACTGCTTTGTCAAGGGCCACATCTGCCTCTCCACCTTGGCTTTCTATGCCTTCATTCAAAGAAATCTCCCGGGCAGGGTGCATGAGTGTCAAGAACACTTATTAAATTCTTCATTCTCGTTGATGTCAACCAGTGGTTCCCCACCTTGAGTCACGCAGGTGTTCTTGGACTGCAACTCCCAGAAACCCCGGGCAGCACAGCTGGTGGTGAAGGTTTCTGGGAACTGCAGTCCAAGAACACCTGGCTGACCCAAGGTGGGGGACCACTGATGTAGATGGTCTTAACTCAACAAGGAACTTTCGAGCATCATTAGATTTGTCATCTCCAGGGGAGAATGAAACAAGGAGCTCGGCTTCTGTTTGCTTGCTTGCTTTGATCATCAGGGGTCTAAGGAATCTGTGCCAAAGCAGTCCTGTCTCGTTGAGAAGCAAAAGACTCTCACAGACACATAAAGCACATCTGGCAGCCAAAGGAACAGCCTTTGTCATTTTGCACAATTTGTTGTGTGTTCAACATCGTTTGCACCATTTCATTGACTCTGTGCTGAAAATGTTTCCCTTCTCTTTTTCTTTCTCAATGAGACTGCCATCCAAAAACTTTCCCAACCCTACATATGCCTCTGAAATATAAAGAAAACAATGTTACGGTTCCTGAGCTTACATTCCAGGACCAGACAAGAAGGGATTTGCAGCTCCATCTCTCTCTCACTATGTGCACAATATGGCTCTGTGCAGAGAACATCAGCAGATCTTCCTAGCTAACAACAAACAGGCCCCCGCCGCTTGTCTTCCTGTTGGCTTCGATATTAATAATATGCTGATTAGTTACTCAACACACAGCTTGTTCTCCTGGAACTGCCGTTCTGCTTCGCTTCAAACGTTTTAGCTGCACTCATGCATCCCGCGCTGCCAAATAAAGGCAGAAATTTCGGACCGCTCCATCCTTTCCAGGAGAAAAAGCTGCCACTCGAGTCTTTCTAAAGAAACAACCCAAGCTCTTTTTTTCCAGGCCGTTCCTGCTCACAGCCCCATCAAAGCCCCTATTTTACTTCCCTTTCCCTCCTAAAACCTGGGATAAAATGAATGCAAAGACTTATCTCGGAATAAGTTCGGTGACTCGGCAATGCCCTCTCGCGGTTTTGCTGCAGAACTGCTGAGCCTCTGGCACACCCAAACTGAAAGCATCTCCCCTCCTTTTTTTTTCACCAGGCTCTTCATCATTATAGATACATTCATCTTTAAAATGACAGCACCCATACAACCCAGCAGGAGATGTTCCCTTCCCGGCTCACCCTCCCCACGAAAGCCTCTTGGCAGAGGCCGGGCGGGGAATTTTGACTGTTGAGCCTAATTTTGCAATAGGGACACCGACTCATTCGAGCTCCAGATCAGCACATCATTGGCTGCCCTGCATGATTAGAAAATAAAATCCAGACGTACAAAGGGGGAAAAACGCTTGATTAGGAAGGAGGGCATGCTTGCAAAACTGCAGAAGAAACAATCTAACCCCTCAAAAGCCTTAGAGGAAGGAGGTCACGGGGGGAGCCTGGATGTGTAACACTGCTAGAGGCTTGCACGCTTACCTCATGCTGTCAGTGTTTCTTGTCCATTCAGTATGAACCAAGGAGCGACCGCGGTGAGGGGCGGGAGAAAAGAGAGAGGCTAATTCTTTAAAAAGGAAAGGGAAAGGCTAAGAAACTTGGGATGGAGGGAGAGACCAAGCATGAGTGGTGATGGTTTGTTGACTTTGATGCTGCTGAGGTTGAACCTGGCCTTCCAGCCCTACCAAAAAAAAGGAGCGATCTACCTCTATTTTGTTTCGCACCCAGTCTTGAGGCTGTCCAAAACGCTGTGGAGAAGGTTGACCGCAGCGTCGCAAAGCCGGCAAAGCCAATGCCACGGGACAAGCTCTGCTCGGAGGGAAAAGCTGGCCAGACGCCAAGCTGAACTTGATGCACTTTTGCAAAGATCTGAGGATCTCTCTGTGGCTCTCTCTCTCTCTCTCGCACACACACATTCACACAGACGTACACACAGAGAGATGTCTCTGTCAAGCCAAGTCCTGGGTCCCGCTGAAATAAATCCTCACGACCCGGACAGGTGCGCACCTGCTCGGTTTGCTTGGCCCACGGCTTGGAGTCTGGTGGCGTGCAGCGCTGTTTTCTTTTGGGGTTTTTTTAACTGTGAAAAATCACAGCGCATGGGTGCGTTTCAGGAAACCACACCAAGCGAGGTTAAAGTCACTGCATTTTCGGGGAGCAGAATCAGAAGCTGAAAAGAACCGTCAGAAGAGAGGCCTTATTTGAAAGACAGTAGAAACTTGACAGGGAAATGGCAAAAAGGAGAAAAGAATAAAACCAAGACTCGGCAGAAGTTCCAAGGATTCTAAGCAGGGCTCCTGAGCCTTCTCTAAAGATATTGGAGAGTTCACCTAGGATCATCAGCATGCAAAGTCCATACTATTCCACTATCCTGCCATTTCAGACTTTAGCAAAGCTACCACATGTCACAGGGCCTGCTCTGTTGTGGCACCACCATTCCAGAATGCTTTTGTGCCACAGATTCATCTCCTTTTCTTCTTGCTCTCTCTCAGGCATAACCTAGAAACATTTTTGCTTCTGACATGTTTTCTCTTGCTTCATTGGGCTGCTGGTTTCAAGCTGATATCTAAAGATTTCCGGCTCGCCCTATGACTATATTGGTTTCAAACTCTATTACGCGTGGAGCACTAGGATTTGTTCTGTTTTATTGGCACTCTCTGAATATTCTCAGTGCTTGATAGCCAGAGGGATAAATATTTCACTGGCAGTGTCCCCATCATCATCATCATCACAATTGACATCCTGCCAACCATGCAAAGTTCCTTCTCAAGTTCCGGAAGGCTTGGCTACCAAAATGACAGCCTGGATTACTTTATCCCATAAATATATGCAGTCAAACATTAGCACGAGAGAACTGCAATTCAATGGCAAGAAATCAGGGTGTTGGTAGATCATTTTGGACTCTGGGCTTTGCGGTCTTAGGGTGTGCTAATGGGCGGTTTTAGAACTCGAGGCAGAACTCTGAGATCTTCTGTTCCACTCAGTCCTAAGGAAGACAGAAAGCCGCCGGTTTATTGTATAAATCAGTGGTTCCCCACCTTGAGTCACGCAGGTGTTCTCGGACTGCAACACCCAGAAATCCTGGCCAGCACAGCTGGTGGCAAAGGCTTCTGGGAGTTGCAGTCCAAGAACACCTGGGTGACCCAAGGTGGGGAACCACTGGTATAGATGCTTGACACAGGGATGCAGCATGATTCAGTGGGGCAAAAGGAAACATGCAGACAACGCCCCAGGCTGGGAAGTCTCCCTGAGTCCAGCCGCCTATCGATGTCTGGTGCCAAACAGACAACCAGCCTCTCGCTCTCTCCCAAAGTAGAAGGGCTGCCAAGACCTGGGCAAGCGAAGGTCTTTATAGCTTAGTCCTCCCAATGCCGGCTGGGAGGAATGGAAGACAATAGCCAACCACGTCTTGGAAGGAGAAGGAAAATATTATATGCTCTTACTGCAATACTACTACTATTATAAACTCCTTCTCTGATCAGGCCAGTGCGTTATCACTTTGATAAGCTGCCCTGAGAATGCAAAATGCAGTTTCTTTCTAGGCTCATCATGGCTCCCGCTAAGCGGGTGACAGTCCAGAAATAGCAGATCAATATATTTCATATGGAAAAATCTCCAATCCAATACCCAGGGGAGCCCTTGTTTGGACGTCAAGTGTCTTATTTCAGTTCCTTCAAAATGGGGTGAGCCAGCCCTGCTGCATTGGGAGGATCTCCTAATGGTGAGACTCTGGACTTCTGCTCTCAAGTCCCACCTTGACAGTGTTGCAGCCAAAAAATGCACGATCTGTTAGAGTTTTTACAACCTCGTATGCTGCCTCCAGTAGGTGGGGCTGTCTTTCTGGGCTGGGGTGACGGTTAGTCTACCCAACACTAACCAATTGTTCCCTCCTGCCTCTGAATTCAAAGAGAGCCCCGCCTCTCTGCTAAGTCCTCTCTTTCCCTGTCTAGTGTTTCTTGAGATCTGCTGCTGAAAGCAGTCATGTTTGTCTAGTTTGCCGTTTGATCTCTTCACAACTGTAAGTAAGCAAAACAGTTTTTTATTCTTTCTACTACTAAAGTCAGCTAGTGAAAAAAGGAGCCCATCATGGTAAAGACCGCTGGGAGCATGATTATCTGCTCTAAACCAAATTCCTTCTCATCCATTCTCTATTGCTTCATGTCTCTGCAACAGGTGTGCAACATTTACTCCAGTTACTAAAGCAGTAGAGGTGGCCAGATGTGTCTCTGTAGGAGTCACTGCTCTGGAACGAAAGAAGCTGCTTTGTGTCAGCTTGGCTTTTTGATCCATCTAGTCTCAGGGTGTGTATTCGAATTTAGAGTAGCTTCCAGAGTCTCAGAAAGAAATCTCAGCCTCACCCTAGCATCAGTTGCTGCCTGATCTTCTGAGCTGGAAACGTTGAGGACGGAATCAGACCACTGAGTGATTGTCCCTCCTTAGCATATGGTGTTCCTTTTTCTCTGAAATCAGCGTTGATCCATCTTTCCATGCAGTGACAGTGATTCCCCCAAGCCTCTCTTCCTCCCTGATCTTTTGAACTGGAAACCCAGGAGACTGACAGAGGACATTCAGTAAACCCCAGTCACACTGCTGGAATCCAAATATTTACCCATGCAAAGCTAGCCAGCCGGGGGCGGGGGGATGACAAGATCTGAAAACAATTTAAAGTAGTGTGTACAATTAAAATAAAATAAAATAGAATGACGTGGATAACAAAGTGGCTGGCAGAAGCCCACAGACCTGGCATATTCTGTCGACAGCGCTGGCAAAAAAAATAATAAATGAAAAAATAAAAAAGATATCCCGTCATCACTCAAAGCAATCTGGCAACAGAGGGCTTCTGTGTCACCAGCCGCCACAGCAGAGACTGTAATTTCCAAGAACTCAGGAGATGTTTATGCCAAAAATGCATGATGCTGAAAGGAACAGGGTATTTCCATCTGGCAATCCTTAAAAACTGACCCGCAAGAGAGAAAGCAAAACCTAGAAGGAGCCATCTTCAGTCAGCCGTTTTCCTCAACCTGGTGCCCTTTACATATGTCTGACTACCGTTCCCATTATCATGGGAATTGTAATTCTTCGACATCTGGAAGGTACTTGATCGGGGAAAGTTGGATTTGACGGCTGTGTTGGATAGAGTGATGGACCAGGACTCTGGAGAACAGGGTTCGAATCCTCCCTTGGCCAGGGAAACTCACTGGGGGAGGGGAACTGGTGAAACCTTAAATATCTCACGTACCTTGAAAGCTCTATTAGGGTCGCTGTCAGTCAGTTCTGACTTGACAGCACAGAACATATAAATGAAAAAAATTAAAAAGAGTCTCATATAAAATCCAAATTTATACTATGAATGAGCATTAAAAATAAGGGTGTTTCTAGATTAAATTGCCTAGTTCAGGAGTGGACAAAAATTTAGGTTCTTCGGATGTTATGGACCACATCACCCATCATTCCTGCCCATTAAGCCACTGCTGTATGGAGGTGTTGGGAAACAGCCTTACAACATCTGGCGGGCTGAAGTTCTCTCAAGCTCAGCATGCTATTTCTCACCAGGGCTTAGCGAGATGCTTTCAGGAAGCCCCTGGGCAAGATGTGAAAGCAAACACTCCTCCCCTGTGTAACCCAACTGATATTTAGAGGTAGACTGCTCTTGAATAGAGATGCTTCATTTAGTGGCTAACTGATAACCGTCGTCGGGCAGGGCTGTTGTCCTCCCTGTGCATTCATTCATCCGACCCTCCTTTGGTAGCCATCCAAATGAGTGGACTACTTTGCGTCTTAGGGCAGAAAATTCAAAAAACGAATTATTGACCACACCATGGAAGACTTCCTTTTCCTTAAACTGTATCTGTTTCCTAGCCAATTTTTAGTGCATGGCCACAAATCTTTCTACTAAGCAAAGCAAAGAAGAATCTGAAAAAACTATCCACCAGGTGTAAATGTATAAACTGGCTGTCATGCTTTCCCCCTCCCTTCTCCCTTGCTTATCAGGTCCCCCATACTAAATAACAAATAACCACATTTCCTGCATTTGTGGACTTGTGATAATTTCCGAATGCCCTTTTCTCCACCTCCTGCTGCCTGCCAGCATCCTTTTAAAGATACGCCCACCCGATCCGGGCAAAATATTCTAAACGCAGCTGCGCTGTAGAATTCTATCAGAGAAAAACAGATTCTAGCTGTCTTATTTTCTCTCTCTTTCATGGCATCCCCTACTTGGCAATTTTCTTTTTTATTCCACCACCAGAAACCGAGTTGATGATTTCCCTGAGCTGTTCACCCAAGAACACTTTCCCAGGTTGCCTCCCTGTCTTGTATCCTTTCATGCTAAGGAAGAATGTTGTGCTTTATTTTTAATTTGTGCCAAGGTGCACCTCTTTCTCCATCTATTTATGATCAGCATCGTCTTAGAACTTTGTACCACGTTGGCCAGTTTGGAGCTCTCCTTCGAAACAATTTTTATTCACTCAATATGCTTGAATTTCTCAACTGTAGGTCCATCCGCTGTTTGGGGTGTCACGGCCCGGGAGGAGCTGCAGCGCATAAGTCAAGTTGCCTCCGACTTATGGTCATCCTATGAATGAGCTATCTCCCAAATGTTCTCAACTGCTCTGCTCAGCTCTTGCAAACTCAAGACTGTGGCTGCAACAGCAATAAAAGCCTACATTCCTTACCAGTGGCAGGCCTAAATGAATCGACTTATATGAAGAAAATCTGCAGGAACCCAAGTGGATTTTGGTCTGGAAAGATCGCCACCTCCTTTCAGTTCCGAAACTCTGATCCTTAGCCTGAACATTCTTCACGACTATGCCTCTCAAACCAGGTTCCCTTGGGCAGAACTTGCGGGTTTTTTAAATCTGCAAAACCCCAAGCCAGCCAGCCCATAATTGCTTTGGGTGAAGCATCCATTTTGGTCAAAGGCAAACAACGGTGGCTCTCTCCAGGTGTTCTTAAACTTTAAATCCCCCTGGCCTGAGCGCTGTATAACTGATGCTGACGGTTGTGATGATCTGCAGGCTGACGGAGCTATCAACCCATGGCTCATCCTTAAGCTACACGTTTGATGTAAACGGAGGCTGGATGGGGCCAGATCATTATCAACAACAACCATCTTAGAACTGCAGAGCTGGAAGGGACTCTATGGATCATCAAGTCCAGCCCCTGTCCAGAAGGCACAGTGGGGGATTTGAACTCCCAACCTCTGGCTCCACAGCCAGAGACCTAAACCTCTGAGCTATCCAGCCGTTTGATTATCTTAAAGGGTTTGCCTCTGGAGAACCTTCAGTATATTGATAGGCCTCCAACAGAAGCTAACTTAGATGGAGTCTGAGCACACTTGGAAATGATAAGATTGTTCTGAGGATGCACATCTCATGCAAGTAAGAAAAGTAACTGGCCCTCACTCCTGTTGTACAGGAACTGAGAATGCACCCTAGGGGACTATAGGGTATTTGAGGTGTACAAATTTTTCAGACTTCCATTCCCAGAATCCCTTTTAATTATGTGCTCTCAAGTCAATTCTGACTTATGGTGACCCTTTCCAGGGTTTTCCAGGTAGAGAAGACTCAGAAGTGCTTGACCCTTCCCTTCCTCTAGGGGGCACCCTGGGACTGTGCAGCTTGCCCAAGGCCACCCAGGCTGGCTCTTTTCCAAAGTGGAGGACTGAGCTCCCAACCTCTAACTCTACAGCCAGATACTTAACCACTGAGCTATCCAGTCAGGCCAGAATCCCCAAACCAGTAGAAATGCAAAAAGAGAAGCATAAAATATCCGGAGGACCAACATTCAAGAACCTTTCCCTAGAACTCAGCCAAAATTGGAGTCCATTGTTTACAAGACTCTCCTTTTCCCATTTTCATTTCTTGTCTCAGACTGGGACAGACAGATAAAACAAAGCAGGGTATGAAAGGGGAGAAACAGGATTTTGAAGTAGCACAATAATGAAACTCAAACTATTCTAAAATCACAGGTCAGTAGGGATGGAGTTCCACGCTGTGAAATATATTTTTAAATACTCTGACCTTAAACAGCATTGAAAGTTCAACAAAACCGAACCACCTTCTCTACCCTTCCACACAGAGGGTATCGCTCTAGCCAATATTATAGCAGGTAGGGTCAAGATTTTTAAAAGATACAGGACGGAACCCTGGATTGAGACTAGCAAAGGAAGACATGATTGGAATAGATCTAAAGCCTTGCATTTAAATAAAATAAAAAGCACACGGATATGATTGGGGAAACCCGGCTTGGCAGAAATAACCTGTGAAACAACATGTGAAAAAGGGGTTGATGTTTTAGTGGACCAAAGCTGAATACGAGGCAGCAGTGTGATGCAGCAGCTACAAAGGCTAATGCAATATTGGACGGCATCAAGAGAAGTGGAGAGTCAAGGTCACAGGTATAGCAGTTCCGCTCTGTTCTGCATTCATCGGTTGACCTCTGGAGTGTTGTGACCTGTTCTGGGCACCATGTCTGAAGAAGGAGGCAAAGAAATCAGGGCAACCTACAGGGAACAGCAACTAGCATGGTGAAGGATCTGGACATCACAGGGATGCGGGTTTGGGCTGAACCTTAGGAGAAGGCTCCTAACAGTAGGAATTCTTTAGCAGTGGAACAGTCTGGTTGAGGATAGGGAAAGTTTCCTTTTAACGGCATGAGATCATCAGCCATGGAGGCTGTAGCCAGTGTCCTACATCACAGCATCTTCAGTGAGCAGGTGACTTATTTATTTATTTATTTATTGCATTTATACCCCGCCTATCTAGTCGAACGACCACTCTAGGCGGCTAGAGTGGTCTAGAGTAGACTTAAACTGAATCAGTGGTTCTCAACCTTTCTCATGGTCAGAAATTCTGGCAGGAGACGTCCCGCACGACTGGATGATCCAAATTTGGGAACCCCTTGTATAGAGGACCACCAGGATCACGTCCAGCTCTACAATGCTCAACTCCCTGGGGTGCCATAAAGGAAAAGGTCCCATTGCAGCCTGGCCTAGTTAGGGCATCTAACAGGGTGGGATGGTTCAGCACCTTGAATGGCTCTTTTAAAGTTCAGACGAAAACTCGGAGTGGGTGCGTTATCCCCATAATACTGGACTCGCTAGCCTCTGCTGGGTGGGAATCTACTGTCAATCAAGTTGGTGATTAAGCATGCAAACCTTTCTCTTGTTATAAAGTCCTATTTACAGCTCCCTGCTTCGTTAAGCGGCCTCAGTAGATAAGGAAAAATGTGCTCTGAATAAACTCAGAGGCAGAGTCTGCACCTCAGCCTTAGACAGCGTAAGGTTTTGGGCAAGAATCAAGGGGTCTGCTTGGTAAATGAGCAGGAGACACTCCCCCCCCCCAAAAAAAACAACAACCCAAGAAACCAGTGGATGGTTTCTGGTCTTAGAAGGAAGGGGGATATGCCCTCAAAATGTTAAAGTAAGCCACACACACACAGTACTTATGTACACCAAAAGCTACCCCACCCCCCCACATTTTACAGTGGAAGTCACTTCTTAAGAGCCTGGAATTGTGTTTACACTTTTCGATACTGCGGTCGCATGATTCATGAGACCAAATGCAGGTGAAGGAGAGAGATGGGAGCAAGGAGAGATCATACAAGGAACTGTGGAAAAGAGTTCCTCTGAGCACGTGCTGAGCCCAGGAATGTGTGGTGCTCCACCATGGGCCAAAGAAGTAGCCGTGTGAAGTCTGCTCTCAGCACGCTGGCAAAATTAAAGGGAGGAAAAAAGACAAACTATAGAAAGGCAACCAGATTTGCAATGCTGGACCACAGCCAAATTCGTAAGTTCTTCTCCCCACCCACCCCTGCTTGGTTCTTCACGTCCTGCAAGCAGGCTTTTTCAGAAAATAAATTTAAGGTGCAGGGTTGGCATGGTGGCGACAGGAGGCAAGTTACAGTTCTTGCTATTATTTGATTATTCAGGGGCAAACATCCCGGCCAATGTCCTGGAGATTAAGCAGAAATCTCTCAGCAGATTCTAACCTACATGCTACAATGCTCGGATCTCAAGAGTCCTGTCAAGTCCACCATGCCCAGAGATCACAATCACCAAGCAGCACCACAGTGTCTGTACACGTGACAAAAAGAAAGAGAAGGGAGAGAGAGAGAAAGAGAGGTTGTGAGAGAAGGACAGACAGACAGAATGAGGGACCCCTATATTTCCAAAAATCAGGCTAGGCTATCACTTTCTCCTGATGCTCTTTCTCTCGAAACTCAATGCAGACTTCATCAAATATACACTTTCTTGTTTTCTTTGCTTGTCCTTTTCACCCTGAGGACTAGCATCTGGGATGATGCGGTAGTCAAGTTGGAAATCAATGCAAGCCCTTGCACCAGGACAATCCCCACAGCCAGGTTCCCGCCGCCTGCCCCCCAAACCCACGCCAAGGGGCCGTGTCGATCCAGGTTAACCAACCCATTTCAACTGTTTTCATTGCCATCCGGAGCGGGTCTTTTGTAAAGCCAACAGCTCTCCCTGGCCCATTCAAGACCAAACAAGTTCAAAAACCCTCCCCAAGACAGACTGGGGCAGCTCAGCAAAATAGAGCGTTGTCTTCTCCTCCAGATTCTGTGTCCAAGCTCTGGGGGGAACAAGGAAGCAGCATGGGGGTGGCTTGAGTTGGCAGGCTGGTGGATGATGTCATGGCACCCGCTCATCACAAAGCCCCCTCCTTCCAACCCGGCCAGCCCTGGCTCCATTACACCTGCGTCCTCCTGGGGCCGGCCAAGCAAATCGCTCCAGCTGGAAGCAAGCCCAAGCTACAAAGGGGGTTTCCTTTCACGTGGCCCGATCCCCTCCCCCCCGGGGGGATCAGAGCCTGGGGGGGCCCCAAACCCGAGGAGCCGAAGCAACTCCCCTCCTCCCCGCCTTGAAGAGCGCAATACAACCCCCTGCGACGCCCGCGTTACTCCGTTACTGCTTTGGTAACGCAAGCGCCCCTCCTCTCGTTACTCGTCCGGAGGATCCCAGCGTGGCGGGCAGGAGGAATCTTCCCCCCCCCCCCGTCCCAAAAAGCAGGCGGATGCCAATCGGGGAAGGAGCACAGGAACCCCCTTCTGGATCCCTCCGGAGGGCAGTTTTGGGGGTGCCCAGGGGGAGATCCCCCCCAAAAAAGCTCCCACCACCTTCCCCCCCCCATAAGCCTCCCCCCCCCCCCCACCGCCTTCCGCTTACTTGTCTTCCTCGCTTTGGCAGTCAAAGCTCACCCCTTTGCGCAGCAAGGCGTCGCGGCGGCTTTTCAATCGGGACAGGGGGGCCGCTTCCAAAGCCATGATCCATGGAAACGCCTCGGGAGCCCCGGCTTGGGAAGCGGCCCGAGGCTGGCTGCCTGGCGGGCGGGCGGGCGGGCGGGCAGACAGGCTCCCGGGCTCTCCCTCCTTCCCTCTCCTGCCGGCCCTCCCTCTCGCCCTCCTCCGCGCTTCCCCGGCGCCTTGGATCCGCCCAGGGCTGGCTGGCTGGCTGGCTGGCGAGGGGCGCACGGCAACCGGAGGTGCCCGGTCGACCGGCCGCTCGCAACCTGGGCTCCCGCCCCTGCCGCCTTACCTGGCGTAGACCCAGTCCTTCATGGCCAGCCTGCCGGCCTCCGCCTGCCTGCCTGGCCGCCGTCCACAGAGAAGGGTCCAAAATCAGGCCGAAGGGCGCTCTGCACATGCCCAGAGGCGCCGGCGCCTCGGGGGAGGCTTGCTTGGCCCCCTGGCGGAGGGGAAAGGAGGCGGCCCGAAGACGTGTGCCAGCTGCGTGCCCCCCCTCCCGGAAGGCTTGGAAAGAATCCTAGGGTCCTGGGCCCAGTTCAGCATAGGGATCAGAGAATCAATCCCCCTTGTTTCCGAGGGGGCGAGTTCTTTGGCCATCCCAATAGATGGGATTTGAAAAGTGATTCAGTTTGTGAGCCTTTTTACTAGGGATGTCGGCAAGTCTTTGGGTCTGAGTCCCGAGTGGAGTCCAAGTCATTGCAAAAAACAAAAAACCCAAGTCGAGTCGAAGTCGAGTCACCGGTGCCACTGGAGTCCGACTTGACTGCAAGTCCGGAGGCTCGACTCCCCATCCCCTCTGCTGTTGATGGGGCACAACACAGGCATAAGAGATGGAACGACGATCTTGCAAAATCGTTCACTAGGTTTAGCCCATAACGGTTTCCTGGGCTGCAGGTCAGAACCTGGCTTTCTGAGTTCCCGACTGCCTCTTATCTCCAATCAGGGAGATCGGAGATAAAAACAACAGAGTTTCTGGGCCTCAGCTCTCTTAGAGCGGCCAGAGGTGGGAAGGGTGAGCTTTTGAGGGGGGGGGGGTGGTTTGTCGAGGACCATCTGGCAGCTCACAAATCAGACAAGGTTTAATCTTGGGGATTTTGTGAGTGAGTGCTCCTTGCCTTAAGCCATGTGTTTGAATGATGCAGCTCTCACTGCGTAAACATTGCATTCTCTTCCATTCCTTTGGTTCTTACATATCCAAGAGAGTTTCTTTTTACCTATAATGGATGGGCTGGCTCTACTGTTAGGCAGAAGGAAGCTCCTGCTTCAGGGGGTGGATGTTCCTGCTCTCCATTCTCAAAGCTAGCTTGCTGTCCTGCCAGACGTTGTCACATCACCAGCGTGAAAAGTACGATTCAACTGTGACCTTCTGTAGGTGGAAGTGGGGAAAGGCATCTCTCACCCTTTGCCTCAGGTGGTAAAATGTCTTGGGCGGTCCCCAGTAGGATAAGTTTCTTCAGGGTTTCCACTTTGCCCAATGGACGGTTGCTGCTCTCCAAGGTGCTGAACCCTGCCTTCTATCAGCATGCCTGTAAACTCTCATAAAGTGCAGACCAAAACCCTAAATGGATTCAAAGCATCCTTGAAATCGGAGGCACCAGCCACCACAGTGTGCGCACGAGCAGTGGGGAGGGAGGGACAGAAAGAGACGTGGGCAGAGAACTGTGTTTGTACATACCCGGACACCAACTGTCTTAGAAGGCAGGCCCGCAAATTCACAGTGGGTGCTCCTAAGATAATTTTTGCAGAGCAGACGGTGATAATAGGAGGTTATCCGAAAAGTAGGTCATGAGTGAAGCAGTGACAGGATCAGTGTTGGGGAAGGGACGGGGGAATGTTGGGAGAACGCGGCTCAATATAAATTGACATCTGCAATCCTAGATGATTTCAGTAGACTTAGATGTGTCCTAGTTTCACAGAAGATTAGGCCAAATTCTGTGGGATCGAGCAATAGAGAGAGAGAGACATCATATAATGAACAAATAATGCTTGATTTTGTTTTCTTTCTTTATTTCTTTCAAGCTTTCCCCCTTTTCTTTCTACTTTTGGACTGAAAACCAGAGGACAAAAACTGCCTTATTACTGATTTGAGAAAGCCATTTTGGTAGCTTCTTTCTTTCTTTCTTTCTTTCTTTCTTTCTTTCTTTCTTTTTCTTTCTCTCTCTTTCTCTCTCTCGCTCGCTTTTGACCAAGGAAAGATGCTTAAAATGGTTATCCAATCTATAGCGTGCACTTCATTGGGAATAAGTCTTAGAATCATAGAATTATCAAGTTGGAAGGGGCCTCTAAGGCCGTCAAATGCAACTTCCGGCTCAAGGCAGGAATCCAAAATAAAAGCAGATCTGCCAGGTGGTTGTCTAAATTTCTCCTCAATGCCTCCAGCATTGGAGCACTCTCACCACCTCTCAAGGTCATGGGTTCCATTGCCGTACTGCTCTAACAGTTAAGAAGTTTTTCCTGATATTCAACCGAAATCTGGTTTCCTGTAACATCAGCCCATTGTTATGTGTCCTGCACTCTGGGATGATTGATAATGTTGTTGAACTCACTGGGCTTCCTATAGAGGAGGACCATTATAATAACGCAGAAAACTTGCATTCTTCATCCATCCACCCATTCACTTCTATCTGTGAGTACAAGATCATGTTATTGCAAAGTAGCTAACCATATATGCTGTGGGTGGGCAAAACGGAGCCCTCCAGATGCTGTTCAATCACAACATTACAACTGCCAGCATTGCTCATCACTGGGTAGGAGTTGATGGGAGCTGCTATCATGCAACATCTGGAGGGCTGCACGCTGCCTACCTCGGACACAAATATTTCTTGAAGATCTGCTGAGTAGCTCCAGATGAAACCATCCCTGTGTTCGCTCTCACTGTGGCCAGTTCACCATTGGGTGTCAAGGTGCAGCATATCCCCCCCCCCCCCCCAGTGTAGCACTCTGTGAGACTTTCTTCTTGCCATCATGCAAGCTGGAAGTCAGCCCACTGCAGCTAATAGGGCTTCTGGGTCTGCAAGGAGGTGCTGGATACCACCCCACACATGCCTGGATGATTGGATAGCTCAGACGTTGAGGTCTCTGGGTTGGGAGTTTGAATCCCCCACTGTGCCTCCTTGACAGAGGTTGGACTTGATGATCCATAGGGTCCCTTCCAACTCTGCCATTCCAAGATGATTCCACGGGCGGAGAGGATTCTGCCCTGCATTTTCCCAGCAATGTTTACAGAAAGGGTCCCTTTAAACAAACAAAAAAGTCTCATTGAAACAATATGACAGAAATAAACCCTTACCCGTGTGGCTTATAGTCTGTCTGGCCTCGCAACGGCATTTTCTGTATCCTAAGTTAAAAATTTATAATTATTACTAACTATATGCTAATTAGTCAAACGATAAAGAGAGACCCAGCCCCACCCCTCCTGAGACTTGTGCCAAGGATGGCTCTTTTCCATGTTCGACAGAAACAGCCAGTCATCAGGAGAGATAATTAGACCTTTGGCCGTTTTAAGCAGATGCATCACTCTTGCCATTATTACCTCATCCCAGGTCTTGATATCCTGCATATTAAAAGGTTGAGGATTTCTTCTTCTTATCCTTCTTTTTTTTTTTTAAATTGTTTTGCAAGTTCCTTCCTGCGTGCATTAAAAATGTCCTGGTGAGTTATTGCCGCTTGAAAAGACAATCAGCCTGGGATTCACTTGGCATTGAAGGGCAGTGATTCAGCCCATCTTGGGTCCCTTTCAGATGGGGGGGGGCAAAATGCAGTCCCCCCCACTCTTGATGTTGCTGGACCACAAATCCCATTTGCTGGGAGCTTCAGTTCGACACCATCCAGATGGCCACACTTCCTCCGCCTCTGTTTTAAACCTCCGAAGCTGGTGCTAGTGACTAGCCGAAGATATTTCGCCACCTGAAGCAAAGAGTTAGATTATTCCTCTTTCATCCTCTGTTCAAACTCAGCCGGGGGGTGCTGAATTTTGCAGTTTTGGTGCCGGGACTAAGATGGGGTCCTCCAGCCCTCATGATGGCAGCTAGCTAGTTTAGGGGCTACCGGACTGAGTGGCAAATACAGGTCTGTCCTTCAAGAAGGGGAAAGACCCGTTAACTCAGAAGGAACAGCCGAGACAAGATGAAATTCTCCAGCTAAGAGGTGTGGATGAAGTTCCATATTAGCTTTGAAGCTGTAGCAGCTACTTAACATGACACATCCCTGTGTGAGAAGAATACACACACACACACACACCCCTCTCTGGACCAAGGCACCAAAACTGGGATTCAAGTCGGCGGAACTGTTGGGAGGTTTCCTGATTTCGGGGAACGTTTTCAAACTCACGTGGAAAAAAAACCAACCACTTCAATGACCTTCAATGAACAGATAAGCCAAAGAAAGGACCGTGCGGTACCCTTTAATTACAACAAAGTTTATTTTGGGCTGTAACTAGGGCAAGAGTTTGCTCCAGGGTACCAGAATCTAGAGACGAATCTACGGATGAGTGTTAGGAAAATAAACGGCAACACCTCCCGGCCCGATTCTTTCCCTTTTCTGGAAAGCATAAGTTTGCTCTTTCTTTTGAAGAGATGCCACGTTCTTCTCCTCCTGCCTCTGGAAAAGGGGGCAAGCCTAGACCTCAAGGCAGCATGAAATTATGCCACAGGCCCTCTGTGCCAACATGGCTGGTTGTGGCTCCGCTGCCATCAGAGACCATCGCCTCATGACCCGATAGCAGGGCCATCCCACAGTTTACAAAAAGGGCTTGTCCCTGGACTTCAAAGTGGGAGGCGTTGCCCTGTGGGCACCGTGATTTCATCCCTAAGTATATGTGGGACAGCGGGAAGGGTTTGAAAGGAAATGAATATAAAAGAAAAGAGGGAGTGTGTGGCGTGTGCTGAAGGAGAACCGCAAGGTTGATATAACCTTGTGAGCTTTTTCATCGTGTACGCCTGCGACTTCTCTGTGGTGGAACCGAAATGCACCTCGAAAACAAACTTTTGACTTGGGCAGATTTTGCTGGTACTGGAAGCGTGTGGCCGACTTTGATCCTGGAACTTATCAGCAGCACCCCGGGGGCAAATATACATTGAATCCCTCCTGTGGTTATTTGCCGAAGTAATTCCTTTGATATCAGAAAAGAGGAAAAGCTTTTGTATGATATAACATCATGAGTTATCCAGTTGGCCCTATTTGCCGCAGACTAGCCCTCCCCCCCCCTTTTTTTAATTGGAACGCTCCTGGATATTTAAAGAGGCTATTTTTCTTGTTTCGGGGAAACAGGGTTTTCAAGGAAGGGGGATACAGTATTTTGGTGCAAATTGGCAGAGCAGTTTTCTCCAACTCCGTGCCGGCCAGAGAGGATGGAGTTCGTAGTAAGTCGGAGGCCACTTGACGGCACATAAGAACAACAACAATCATTTATTCATATGTATTAGTTATATTTCTACCCTGCTTTCCTTCCAGTGAGCTCAAGAGAGACGACATGGTTCTTATCTTCTCCTCTTTAACCTCACAACTGTCCAATGACAGTTGGAGAGGATCAGGCTGAGAGAAAGTGATTAATCCGCTCAAGGTCACCCAATGAGTTTCATAGCTGGTCAGAGACTTAAACCAGGATCGCCTAGTTACGGGTCTAGCTTTCCAAACAGTGAAACTAAACTGATAGGATTATTTGTTTTTGCTTTTCTAGCTGTGGCATAAAGCTCCATGGTACTGAGTTTGTGACTATAATTCATGTGGATGCTGGTATTTGTTGTTGTTTAGTCGTTTAGTCGTGTCCAACTCTTCGTGACCCCACGGATGCTGGTATTAGGCAATAGCAAAACACACCTTGAGTCTTGTGTCCAGTTCTGGACACCGCACTTCAAGGAGGATGCCGACAAATTGGAACAAGTTAAGAGGATCAGGGGACGGGAAACCAAGCGCTAGGAGGAAAGGCTGAAAAAACTGGGCAGGTTTAGCCTTGAGAAAAAGAAGACGGACAGGAGATAGGATAGCACTTTTCAAATCCTTGAAAGGCTGTCCTACAGAGGAGGGGCAGGATCTGTTCTCGATCATCCCAGAGAGCACAACATGCAACAATGGGTTCAAGTTACAGGAAGCCAGATTTCGGCTGAGTATCAGGAAAAAAAAACTTCCTAACTGTTAGAGCAGTACGGCAATGGAACCTTGAGAGGTGGTGAACGCTCCAACACTGGAGGCATTCAAGAGAAAATTAGACTGACATCTGTCAGATCTGCTTTGATTTGGATTCCTGCCTTGAGCAGGGGGTTGGACTTGATGGCCTTAGAGGCCCCTTTCAACTCTGATTCTATGAAAGGAGGCTGCTAAAATTATTTACACAAGCCCTTAGACCTGGCCTCCACGCTTGCAGGCCTGCCTCTATGATGAGGAACAAGAAACAACCTCAGAGGGAGGAGGAGGAAGGAAGCGAGCCCTAAGAATAGCAAGCTACACTGAGATCTAGAAAAAACAAGATGGGGGGGGGGGAACATATTGATTATCCATTTCCCATCCATGCCACTTGCTCGTACACCCGTAGCAATAGCCCTGTTTCTCTTGGCCCAGAATAATAGTAGAGCCCAGAAAAGGTACTGTTTCAAATATGGAATACTGTATACTGGCCGTACTGGATAGGGGTGGGTGGGTTCTGGGATTCCTAGACCAAAATGGTTTATCTTAGTTCCCTGTACTCTGTGTGGTGTCTTGAAATGTAAAGGCACCCCCTCAAGGTACCCTATAGGCTAGAAGGAATTAAGGCCAAGACTCTCCTAACACAGTTTCCCTCCCCTGCTTAGTTTTATAACGCCTTGCTGGAGGCAAACATCTGTGATTCCAAAAACGTCCGTGCTTTCTGTGTCGATCTGGTTGGCCTAATAAATGATCACCCCAAGAAGGGGTTTCGGATCCTGTTTTGCATCAAGGTGGCTCGCTGCACTGATTGTTCTTTCAGGATACAGTAATGGAGTGGATACAATTCCTCGCAAAAAGCATTAGATGGCAGCAGTGACATGAGAAGAATACAACCAGTTCCTTGTTCAAGCCCAGAAGTACATATAGGGATGTGTGTTGTTTCCAGAAGAGCCATCAAAAACCCCTAGGCAGCATGGCCTAAGGACATTTTTTTTTTACTCCAAAGCAATCACTTTTCTTATCTATACCCCCCAAATTTGTTATGTTTCGACTTACAGAGACCCCCATGGATGAGTTACCTCCAAAATGTCCTATCATTAACAGGCCTGCTTCAGCTCTTGCAAAGTCAAACCTGTGGATTCTTTAATAGAGTCAATCCATCTCACATTGGGTCTTCCTCTTTTCCTGCTGCCTTCCACCTTTCCCAGCATGATGGTCTTCTCCAGAGAATCCTGCCTTCTCACGATATGTCCAAAATAGGACAGCCTCAGATTCAACATTTGTGCCTCCAGAGAGAGTTCAGGCTTGATTTGATCTAGGACCCATTTGTTTGCCTTTCTGGCAGTACATCGTATCCGCAAAGCTCTCCTCCAGCACCATAATTTCAAGTGAATCCAATTTTTTTCCCCCGTTGGCTTTCTTTACTGTCATATTTATTTCTATCTGGCTACGCTTCTTTGCAATGCGATGGATGAGGAGGTACTTCTGAATCCCTTTCCTCCATCTCATCCCACCCCCAATTTATTTCAAACATTTAAAACTACACAAAGAAAAATTCAAATCCGTTATTTTGGAAAATTCTCTATCTGTTCATGCAACTCCATACTATAAATCTTTTTCACTCAGAAGTAATTCTTACTGTGCCTTTGAAATCTAAACCCTTCACAGCCTATACTACATTCTGGAAAAAATTATTATTATTATTATTATTATTATTATTATTATTATTATTATTATTATTATTATTATTTGAATCAGGACCTTTTGCTGGCAGGGTGGCTGTTAGTCTGGGCTCAGAGCCGTTTGGATCTGGCATAACTCAGCTTCTTCTCTGTTTCTCTCCTTCTTAGGCTCACAGCTGGCACAGCGGTTGCAGTGGTAAATCTAATGAGTTTGGATTGCACTGCCAATCAGCAAGCTTTCTGATCAAATGTGCAATAATATATTAACACAGAGAAACAATTAGTAGTGGTGGGTGGGTTTCCCCCCTCATCCTTTTCCTTCTTTTCATTAATTCATACATAGAATGCACCCTTAAGAGGAGATAACATACAAAACTACTGGACAGCTCCGTGGTTGAGGAGTTATCCAGTCTCTGGCCACAGAGCCAGAGGTTGGGAGTTCGATTCCCCCATGGTGCCTCCTTGACAGGGGCTGAACTGGATGACCGACAGGGTCCCTTCCAGCTCTGCAGGTCTCAGAAAATGAGGTCAAATGCTCAAAACTAGTAGCTAATAAGGTATTTCACCACACCGAGCGAGTCTTTCCCACTCCTTTAAAAAACCAAAAAACAAATAGCAGGAGATTTATAACAGGAAGTAGAAAAGTCACAAGAAGAAGATGGCATGGTGTGCATGCCGTTCTTCAGTCCATGTTTGATCTGTAAATGAATGTAAATGGAGGTCACATGCCAGAGTGGTTGTGTTCCTTCTCTCTTGCTTTGGCAACAGGAGAAAAGGAAGGGGTTACGCATGGACACAGCTCCGTTCCAAAGTCCATTTCGACTGGCACCAGTCCTACCATGAGGCAGAGTGTAAAGGCAACCCCTTCTCATTCCATGGAGTGAGACTTAAGTCTGTATTAACTGACTGACCATTTTCAGAAATAAAGGATTTGCATCTTACTTATGTCCTGTCTTAAATGTGTGAAATATATTGGGGCGAGGAGAGTGGGGAGAGTAAAGGAGATTCAGAAGAACCAGGGTCGGTAAACCTTAATCTTTCCCATGCCTTGTGTGGTTGCGATTATACTGCTATCTAATGAATGAATATTTTGGATGCATGATTTTTTTACTGTACCAAGTGCCTCCAGTATGGCTTAGTGAATAGCATGATGGACTAGGACTCAGGAGACCTGGGTTCGAAACTGGATGCTGCTCGGCCATGGACACTCACAGGGTTTGTGTGGAACTGGCAACACCACTCTGTGACAGCCCTATTAGGGTCACTATGAGTCAGTTTTGAGTTTACGGCACATGATATACAGATATGCAGATGGAAAGAAAGCAGGAAGAATAAAAGGAAGAATGCAAAGATCACGTTTGCTTCCACTGATCAAAAACTAAAATGAAGGAAAAGCCCCACCTGATTTTGACTCATACCTGACACTTTGTTCAATTTCTTTTTATTATTATTGCTTTATTGCTCTGTTATTGGACATTTAATTCAGAGACTGATGTTGTAACAATTAGACAGACAACGTCGTCATCCTATGCAGATCTGCTGATTTATTGCCTTCTGATATATGACATTTAAAGCTAAGGACTCTGCCTAGGTAAAGCCAAACACACCCATCATGAATCATCCATCATGCATGCAGTCACACAGCATAGATGTGTTGCTTTGCCTGTACAGTATCAGTTTGCATGATAAGGGGAAAGAGGGAAGTGGCATCATAATGTTGAAGCTTCCCACCTGGTCAGAAACATCCCCACTATGGTGACTTCCATTGGGCTTCTATTTAAAATATAGACATTTTTTTCCAAATTAACATTTGTATGTGATGGCTAGAAGCCTATCCAGATTTATTTATTTGTTTGTTTGTTTGTTTGTTTGTTTCCAGGCCAAACTACTCTTTTAATTATGTAAGCCACCGTGGGTTCTTTCAGGGAGAAAGAAAGAAAGAAAGAAAGAAAGAAAGAAAGAAAGAAAGAAAGAAAGAAAGAAAGAAAGAAAGAAAGAAAGAAAGAAAGAGCAGACAACTGAGTGTGCAACGGAAAGCATAACGCAGAACAGTCAGCCAGAACAATGGTGCACTCCAGTTATGCAATTGGGGGGTTAAACACTGTGGATTCCGGCCATGAACCAGCAAATGCAAATTATACACAGATTGGTGTCTTTTTAAACACTTTTGGCAAGGCTGATGTAATTTCTCTTAGGGGAATGATGCATCATTTGCTGCTGCATCTCAGGCAGCAAAATTATCTGGGGTAATCCTTAGTTACGTATATGGCCGTGTGCTGTAAACATGGGTGATACTGTTATATAAATAAATGCATAAAGCACCACAGGAAAAGGATCAGCTGGATGAAACAAAGGTGTATCTCTTGACTAGAGTTTCCTTTTCCTTTTGATTTTTTTCTACACTGAGGCAAACCACCAGCGAAACCAGGAAAATAATTCTTTCTTAATGACTCTTACTAGAAAAGGATTGCATGAAACAGAGGAAGTTCCCGGAGATTTTGAAAGGGTGGCTGGATTGAGCCATGTTAACCAAGAGGAAAACATAATGTGGTGCTACCAGATAGACAGACACCTCTTTGCTTCTGGCAACAATATTTCCGGAGAAGGCTTTGAGGCACATGCTCATGGCTCCACTCTGCAGATCGGACAGGGAAGAAGAAATTGCCAAATGGAGCAGGAATGGCTGGTTTACATTTTGAGAGCGAGCGTGGAAGAGCAGTTAGATTGCTAGACTTGAGCTCGAGAGATGCAGGTTTCTAGTCCCTGTTGATCCATCAAACTCACTGGAAGGCCCTGGTCTGGCCACATTGCCTCTGCCGGACCTACTTTGCTGGTTGGTGTGAGCCTTGGGCTCTCTAGTGAAAAGGAAAGATGGAAATGTGAGCAAGAACCAACTAAGAAACAACACTGGCCTTTCAAGATTGTTCCCCCAACTTCAGAATAATGTCTTGATCTCCGGAATCTAAAGCTGCGGGACTGCCCCAGCGCTAGCAGGTTTTCTGCATTGTGAGCGACAGTCATCCAGTTCTCCTCTCGGATTTACTGTGTTCTTCTTTTTCGTTCATTTGTTTTATGCTGTATACCGCCCTGAAACCTGATTGGACATAGGCCAGTGAAAATAACTTCCTCTCCCACAAATAAATAACTATTGGAGGGCAACAAAGCAGAGGCAAAATAAGAGAGGAATCTGACACTATTTCAGTTAAATGTACTTTCAGTACATGAAGCAATAGCAATAATTGAAATAATGGTGGGCCCTTTTCTTGCTGATCCCTGTCTCCACCCCCTCTCCTGTTTCCTGTTGTGATACATAGTAAATATCTGAACTTCTCTGGACATCCCACACCTGCTTTCTCAGCGCTATTCCTCCAACCCCTTAAGATCAGCCACACGAGAGGAATTTTTGAAGCCTAGCTACAGTCCTGGGGAAGAGTTCTTCAGAGTCCTGAAGCTCTACTATGTTTTGTCGCTTCCGTTCTTATTCACGGACCTGTTGATTTGGGTTCAAAGGTGCTCTTCTGCATACCAGAAAATCATCAGTCCTGGAAAGGCTGTTATCGGTGTGACTGATGAGCGTTGCATGATAACATTTGACCATGTTTTTCCATCCCTGTGAGCTATGTTCCAAGGCCTTTTAAACAGCTCATTAAAGTTGATCTCTCACAGCCTGTATCTGCCACCTTCCCTGTCTATCTCATTGTATAATGCAACCTTTGCTCATCAATTGCGGTGTGGTGGGTATGGCAATCTTTCTCCACTCTTAGGCCTTGTGTAAGAGATCAGGGAACAGCACCATTGCCTTTTTCCCTTCCTTTGAGTCGCCGTTCCTGAGGGCCAAACGAATGTTCTTCTAGTGTACGATCAATGTAACTATATAGGCAGCTGATCAGCAAGGATAAAAGAGGAGGCTTCACCTGTTGAAAGCCTGCCTATCGTGCAGAGTGCACTGAGACAGAAAAAGGGTGCCACTATGTTTATAATGCTTTAAATGTTTTGAATGTTTTTAAATGTTTTATTTTGATGTGTTTTAATGCTTTGAGTTTACTGCTTATTGGTATTTTATTATTTCTATTTTTTATGTTTTTTATATTCGGTTGTTTTTTATGTTTTTTATATTCGGTTGTATTTATATGTTGTAAACCACCCAGAGTGGTCTTGGCTAGATGGGTGGTATAAAAATCAATCAATCAATCAATCAGTCAGTCAATCAATCAATCAATCAATCAATCAATCAATCAATCAATCAATCAATCAATCAAACAAACAAACAAACAAACAAACATTGAACAGTCTTAGCTTGATAATAATAATTATTATGTGTCGTCAAGTCAATTCTGACTTATGGTGACCCTTTTTCAGGGTTTTTCAGGTGGGAAATACTCAGAAGTGGTTGACTGTTCCCTTCCTCTAGGGGGCGCCCTTGGGACTGTGCGGCTTGCCCAAGGCCACCCAGGCTGGCTCTTCTCCCAGGAGGCCCAGCGGGGGAATTGAACTCCCAACCTCTGGCTCTGCAGCCTGATGCCTAAAACCACTGAGCTATCCAGCTTGATGATGGGACTGTTTTGAAGGCTTTGTTTTCCATTTTTGGAACAAAAAATAGATAAATGGAGATGAGGGAGATTAATATGTTTTTTTTTTAAAAAAATAGCAATATTTTAAAAATACTTGCTGAGCTTCAGTGATGCTTAGAGGAGATCTACTGAAATCAATGGGACTTAAGAGAGCCATGACTAACTTACTCCATTACTTTCATTTGGATCCTAAGAACAACTCGGCTTGTTCTACTACTGGTTTCTCTAAATGTTTTCCTAAGTTCTTCATAAGATGACCGGCACTGGCTGGGTTCAGCAAGCTCCTTTCTCCCATAGAAGCATGTACAGGATTGCAGGCTCAGAGTCTAGGCGCATTGACACGCAGGTAAGATCTTGTTGTTTCGTTGTTAAGTCGTGTCCGACTCTTCGTGACCCCATGGACCAGAGCACGCCAGGCCCTCCAGTCTTTCACTGCCTCCCGGAGCTTGGTCAAATTCATGTTGGTCGCTTCGATGACACTGTCCAACCATCTCGTCCTCTGCCGTCCCCTTCTCCTCTTGCCTTCACACTTTCCCAACATCAGGGTCTTTTCCAGGGAGTCTTCTCTTCTCATGAGATGGCCAAAGTATTGGAGCCTCAGCTTCAGGATCTGTCCTTCCAGTGAGCACTCAGGGTTGATTTCCTTCAGAACGGAGAGGTTTGTTCTCCTTGCAGTCCAGGGGACACTCAAGAGTCTCCTCCAGCACCACAATTCAAAAGCATCCATTCTTCGGCGGTCAGCCTTCCTTATGGTCCAGCTCTCACTTCCATACATCGCTACTGGAAAAACCATAGCTTTGACTATGCGGACCTTTGTCGGCAAGGTGATGTCTCTGCTTTTTAAGATGCTGTCTAGGTTTCTCATCGCTTTCCTCCCAAAGGTAAGATCTAGTGAACCTAAAAAGGTTTACTCATCAAGGGAGGTTGCCCAGGGCTGCAACTTTGAATACAGCCGGGGCTTTTCACTAACACAGCATATTCAAATAGGTTTTACCCACATCAGGAAAGCGTGGGGTGGGGGGGATGGCAGCCGTGCAACCTTGCTGTGAGGAACGTAGATCCTATGGCAACCTGAGTGTGACTTTTAGATGGGTTGTTATGTATTACGGCTCTGACTGGGTGTTTAGTACAACTTGTGTTTACCATTTCTCACAGTGGTATTTGTTTGTTCCTTTTAAATATTTGCATACATATTGTTTTAGCTTTAATATTGTATTTCAATGATGTAAGCTGCCTCTTTAGACTCATTCTTCTTAGCTTTAAATATTGGCTTTCCATAATGTTGTCAACTTGTTGTTTTTAGCTTTAAATGAGACAGGTGGGATAAAAATATTTTAAATCAATAAAACAATAAATAAGTCACTTTGGACCTACAGCAATCCTACGACTGAATGATTCCCAAAAGGTCCTATCATGAACACCCCAGTTCTGGTCTTTGCAAACGCAAGGCCATGGCTTCCTTTTGGAATCAAGCCATCTCATGTTTGGCCTTTCTCTTTTCCTGCTGCTCTCAACTTTTCCAAGCGTTATTGTCTTTTCCAACGGGGTGCGCGCCGGCTCGCTCTATATAGGGAAGGCTTCTCGTGCGGACGTTCAGCGCGCACACGCTCGCCCCCGCCCGGTCCTAATAGAGAAGTCCTGGGGTGGAGCCTCTGGGCGAAAGGGGCGGAGCAGAAGCGGGCCACGCCTCTTGCCTGGAGGCCAAATGGGCTGCCAAGGGGCCTCGCCCTTCCAATTGCCTACCCGCGGGTCTTGGAGAAGGACGAAGGAGAGCAGCGAAGCTGGCCGGGTCGGTGGGAGTCATGGAGGACGCGGAGAAAGGCGCCCGACGGAAACAGGAGCCCATCAAGATCGGAGGTGGGTGAAACCCAGAAGTTGGCCCTCTTGGGGAGCCTTAGGAAAGAGGGCGGTCAGCTGTTGGCTTGCTTTCTTGCTTGTTTGTTTGCTTGGCTCAGTTTTATATCCTCTCCCTCCTTTGAGCCCCGGAACCTGCTCGCCTACCGCCAGCTCTAGCTAGTCTCTGAGCGCGTCCAGAGTGCCGCCTCCTTGGCTCCGCTGCGCCCCATCGGAGCCAGATCCTGGAGAAGGACGTTTGTGGTTCTCAAAAGCGGGGGGTTCGACGCTGTCCTCCCCTCCGAACGAAACACGAGTTCATCGTGTATATATATATTTATATATACTAGCATATCTGGAGATATATATTCCTTGCAGGGTGGGGTGGGGTGTCGTTCCGGGCTCCTCTGAGCATGCACCGAGAGCGCCTTTCTAAGCGTTGAATAACCGCACGCTGCCGGGAACGCGGCCGCCCCTGGTGGTCCTTGTTAATAATAATAATATAGTATTTTCTCAAGGCGGACAGTCCCTGGTTGGCTTCCAAGGGTTGAGAAGATGCGTCCTGAGGGAGTCCATTTGGAAAAGCTTAGTCTGATCTGCTTTCCAGAGTGGGGCACAGGCAATAAGAAGGGTGCCCCTGAGAATATGCAGAGTGTCTTATTTCATCGGCAAGCAGCTGCCATCATCTGGCAGATATATCTTTGTGTTTTCTCTAGTAGAGGTTTTACTGGAGTCGTTGTAGTGGCTTCATGGAGGGAGCTTCCCCTTTTGTGTGTGTGGGGAAGCCCAGGGTGGGCTTATTGGGGGCAGAGGATCTTCGGAGTTATGTATTTAATGCATTTATATTCCACCTTTGATCTCGGGAGCGTAAGATGCGATACGATCCTTCATTTGTGAACTCAGAGCTCTTTGAGGTCACTCCAAAATCTGGATGACAAGTGTGACGGCTGATAAGAAAAAGAAATAATTCATTCAAGATAACGGAGAATTGGAAAGACCCGTGAAAAAGACAGATAAGTGGGTGTGAGAGCGAATCAAACCTGAACTCTCTCTAGGTGTGAAAATGGTTAAGCGGAAGCTAGCATATCTGGAGATACCATGAGAAGACAAGAATGGAAAAAGACAAGAATGCTGGGGAAAGTGGAAGGCAGCAGGAAAAGAGGAAGGCCAAACGTGAGATGGATTCACTCAATACAGGAAGCCATGCTCTTGAGCTTGTAAGAGCTAAGCAGGGATATTAATGATGGGACCTTTCAGAGATGTCTCATTCACAGGGTGAAAATATCAGTCTGTGTTTTTTCATGTACAGCCATCTACATGTATTCATGTACAGTCATGTCATCTTCTTCTGGTTGCTGCACAAGGGTGGAGGGCGGGGTTTTACTTCACTGGGGATTATTTTTGGGGTAGGGCTTAACCTCTTGGATCAGACCGGCCTCTGCCCCACATTTTGCTTTTCTTTTTTCTTTTTCTTTTTAACTTTATGGGGAAATGGTTTTCTGCCCTGCCTTAAGAATTAAGAAACCTAATTGTAGGCCAGGAGTCCTCCGATTGCGATCCAAACACGCTGGAATCTCCCATTTGGGACAACGCACCAGACTTTGGGATACGAATGGGCCTCCCTCCCTTTTCCGCTTGCCATGGCATCAAAAATAATTTCCTGGTGATTCCTTAGAGAAGCCCCCTTTATTGCAGGGACCTCTCAAGAAAAAGCAGGCCCTCAGATTAGGAATCCTGGTGGCAAATGCAAAGTGGAATGGCAGAGTTTGTTTTATTTTTAAATTGTATCTAGGGGTTAATTTGTTTGCACAGCTACATTGCTGTTATCAACCGTTTGGCCTTGGGTGACTCCAGCAACCTCCGTCATGTTTTGAGCAAACCTCAGGAGGAAAGTTCTGTGGATGGCAGGCTTTGGGTTTAGGTACAAACCAATTTCACTGGAGAAAGTTACTTATATTTGCATTGCAGCTGCTCCTTGAAAGGGGTTTTCGGAGGCTTGTTTCCGTCAAGCAGGGCTGCGGGCAAAGACTGCAGCTGAGCCGGGCAGCTTTGGAAAGAGGAAAAGAAACTGATACAGATAAGGGCTCCGGTGGGGTGGTGGGATGGCCTTGTGTCGTTCAACCCAAGACATGTCTAATCAGGAATAGGCCCCACGGAGTTGAAGGGGGCTTACGCGTGGACTCCTAGAAAAGTTGAGTCGGGAGGGGCCTCTGAGGCCATCAGGTCCAACCCCCAAACATCGGGGTTGGACCCGGGGAGGAGGGCAGGAGAAACATGGAAGTTGCAGGAAAAGGAAAGCAACCAAGAGGGTGGGGCTTCAGAAAGAGAAGGGGTCACTCACCCCTTCACTGATGACCGGGAGTCACCAATCAAGGTGGGCACAGACTGTTTTGGCTCCATCAGCCACTCACCAGGACCAGCATGCTACCGTGTTTCCTCGAAAATAAGACAGGGTCTTCTATTAATTTTTGCTCCAAAAAACCCATTAGGGCTTATTTTCAGGGGAGGTTTTATTTTTTTCATGTACAACCATCTACAATACATTTGTTCAAATTCAGTCCTGTCCTCTTCTTCTGGTTGCTGCACCAGGGTGGAGGGAGGGGTTTTACTTCACTGGGGCTTATTTTTGGGGTAGGGCTTCTATGACGAGCCTCCTGAAAAATCCTGCTAGGGCTTATTTTCAGGTTAGGTCTTATTTTCGGGAAAACAGGGTAGCTTCTGGCACTCCCTCCACGGATCTTCCAGTCCTGGCAGCAGCCCAGGCTTCTCTGCCCCGCCCCCTTGGCTGATCTGTCAATCAGACAAAAGGGCGGGACAGAGAAGTCTGGGCTCTTGCTGGTGACTGGGAGATTAGCCCAGGAGGTGGAAAAAAACAAGGAACTGGGCCTGGTGAGTGGCTCATCTCTAGTGGGGTGACCTCTCTTTCTGACACCCCACCCTCTTGGTTGCTTTGCTTCTCCTGCAGCTTCCACGTTTTTCTTGCCCCATCTCTGATATCATCAGAGGTGTGGCTCTGAGCCTAATGTTAGGATCATGGCCATGTTCATCCCCACCAAAATCATTCAATGCACAGAAAAGTTGAAGTATGGACTCTCTTTTCCCGACCGCCTCCATATGTTCCAGGGTTCGGGAATCTCCTGTTTTGGACTTCTAATCTCTGAATTCCCTAGCCATCCTGGTCATTGGGCATCGTAGTCCATAGAAGGTAAAGAATTCCCAAGCTTTTCCACTCCCTTCTGGGATTTCAAAGTTACTGCCCATTTCCTGACTTACTAAAGACTGTGGATTTTGCAACTAAAAACAGGAATGCAAGCCAAACCCTACCCAAGATGTTACATAATGTTGCGGAGGAACTGAATTCACAGGAAGAACACTGGGGCAAAAACAGAGTTTACTGTGTTTTGAATGGGAATCTGCTGAGCTTCCTGTAAATGGAATTCCTGCATGGTTGTATACAGCATTTGGGTTTTCTGGTTGGCTGTGCCTGGCTCTGATTACCACATTGCATCAAGGGTGATCATATACAAAATAGGGCAGTGCTTTCAGCTTGAATGGTTGCATAGGGATAGTGGCACCTTTGCATAACTGTTAAAACAAACACAGCCCAGTTGTTTCCTTGTTGAAGCGTTCTCTGTCAAAAGACATCTGTGCAAGTGGTTTCAGTGCGTAGCCCGCATAGTTATGTTGCAAACCACCCAGAGAGTGGTTTAAGTGCGGTGGGGTGGTATACAGTATAAGCAGCACAAAGTGTTCTGCTTATCTTCTGCCCCATAGTACTTAAAACACTCTCAGAGCCATTTAAAGTTTAATTTTGCAGACTACACACTAGCTGGGTACTCATCTTACCGACCTCAGAAGGATGGAAGGCTGAGTCACCCTTAAGCCGGCTACCAGAACCTATCACGATCGAACTCGGATCATGAGCAGAGTCTTGACTGCAGTACTGCAGTGTAACCACTGTGCCACAAAGCACATTTCCATCCTTTCCTGCATCTTGAGGATAGTGAAAAAAGTCAAAAGTAACAGATGGGACATGTAAGTTGCAAACAAAGAACAACAACAACAAAAAAATGTAAGAAAGGTGGGTGTCTGACCACAATGGAAAGGATTGCTTTGCCGGGAGCCATCTCTCTTGAAAAGACACTCCAGTCAACCCCCCTCAAAATACTAGCCTTAGTGCTGGATCAGAAAGGTCCAGCTTGTGCATGGATGAGGGTGAATCACTTATTCCCTCTACATTGTGTCGTTCCCAGGAAATAGCTGGCGTAAATATCGGAAAGGAAAAACGTTCTTCCATCCTTAGTGTGAAGAAATGCAAGAGGAAGGCAAACTGAAGGACGAATAGGCACCGCCCCTCCTTTTGCCTCTGTCTTGCATCCCCTGTGAATGATCTCTCCCCCCGCCCCTTGTTTTGCCTGTTCATTAGCTGCAATCATCATGTCTCCAGGCTCGGCGCAGTGCTTTGGACATCATCCAGGCCTTTGGTTGCCAAGAGAGGCACAGCATGTAAGACTAAGGGGCAGGACCGAGGAATAGAAGGACTGCTTTAGGCTGGCAGATCCTTCGTCCATCTAGCTTTATTCCAATCCAGTCCAAGCTGCTAGTCCTGTTGAAGTCAGCAAAGCTGCTGTCTGGCTTAAATTCAAGCCCATGTCAGGCTCATGGGGTCAGGGTAGAATAACACTCTTCTTATTCTCATTGACATTCTGACTAGTTGAAACATCTATTCCGTCACATCTTATTAGCATGCGAACATGGCCCTTCCAGATCTTGGCCAGATCTGCCAAGGGTTTGAGCCCTGGGCAGTAAATCTTCTCCAAGCAGCTCTATTCAGGAAATCCATTAAAGAGACCTTCTGTCTGCAAAAATGTTCTTTTTCTAGTGTTTTAGACCACGTCGTGCCTGAAATGCTGCTCTTTCCATGCTTGAAACACTTCACACATGGTTACAAAGCACTCTTAAGGAGGTAACCCTACTTTTGTAAAGATGTTTGAACCATTCTTCCCACCACCACCCTTGTGGAGGTATTGAGTAGTCTGTAAGAAACAGAAGAACAATGGTGAATCAGACCGGATGACTTAATTCCAGATTCCGTTCCCAAGTGCCCCCGGGTGCTCACAAGGAAAAGAGTTCTGTTTGTGTTCCTCTGAAGCTTGTGTACCAAGACTTAACACTGCACATAGACTTACGTGCTGCACACTGGTGGTAGCCTACAACGGTCATCAGACCTTATCTTTCATGAATCTGTCTAATCCTCAAAACTGGCAGCCATCCTGTCATCTTGTGCCGGGGAGTTCCATAATTCAGAAATCCATTGTTTGAAGAAGGCCTGCCATCCTGTCATCTTGTGCCGGGGAGTTCCACAATTCAGAAATCCATTGTTTGAAGAAGCCCTGCTTTTGGCCTGCGCTTCATCTCCCATCGTTCAACTCCACTGGATGACCCCTGCTTCTGGTACTTTACGAGAGGCTTTCCTTGCTCATTTGGGCTTGGATTGAGATTTCTTGGAGGGGGGAGAGTCCATAGCTCAGCCGTGAAGCCCCTGTTCTCTCTGTGGAACATCCAAAGCTCTTACCTGTGGTAATTCCACTGAAAGGGTGTGTGTGTGCGGTTTTTCTCTACCTAAAATCTTCAGAGATCATTTGCCAGATCAGAACAGACATTACCGGAAAAATGGACAAAGAATCTGACAGAAAGAAGATTCCTGAGTTTCTTATGTTTTGGGGGGGGGGGGGGTATCGGGCCTAGATCTTTGGGTCCTTGCAACCATGGCTAATGATGAAATATGGTTTTTGATAACCTAAATGCAATAGGAATTTGACTTGGCGTGCTTATTTGACTTCTGTTTAGCAATCAACACTTTTTTAAAAAGTTTGCTATGCTAAATATGCCACATAAACATCTCAAGTGCTTTTTCCCCAATGAGCCAGAAGTAGCTGAATCTGACTTTACTGTGGTTCTGTGTTTAAACTGAGTCAAAGATTGACTTTACAAAGCCATGTGATAATGTGTGCCTATGCTATTGGTTTGCAATTTCCATCATCCTCAGCCAGCATAGGCAGTGGTGAGGAATGCTGGGGGTGAAAACAAACACAGAGCGTTGATGGTCTGCATCTGGATATGAGACCCCCTTGACTTTTTAATCTATTGCCATAACGAAAGGAAGTAGATGGATCAGCCCAGATTTCAGTTGAATTATCAGGGAAAACTTCTTAACTGTTAGAGCAGTATGACAGTGGAACCCATGACCTCAGGAGGTGGTGAATGCCTCCAGCACTGGCATTCAAGAGAAAACCGGACAGCCATCAGTCAGATCTGCTTTTATTTGGTTTCCACACTGAGCAGGGGGCTGGACTGGATGGCCTTATAGGCCCCTTCCAACTCCATGATTCTATGATACTATCAAAGGAGAGATTTCTCAGCTATAAATGAGGGTAGAGGAGTTTACTAGAGCACTTTTTTTCTTATGTAGGGTAAAGAAGTCAAGAGAATGGGTTGTATGCAGATTATGCTCTCAGTAATAGGGCATGTTAATTGGGCCGTTGAGTTGCATTCACAAAAGAGGAAAACGGAGCCGAGACACACAGAAAATATGGTGAAAGAAATAGGATCAACACATAACTCTGAAACACACTACAACAGGGTGCTGTGACAGTTGCCAATTCAGGTAGCATTGAACAGGAACGAGATGAATGCAGAGAGCGAGTGCGGTGCAGCCAGTAGCGTGTGAGACATGGGTTCGAGTCCCCCACTCAGCCATGGGAACTCCCTGGACATGGTAATGGTAGATTACTCTGTGAACCTCTCATATGTACCTATTAGAATCACTGCAGGTGGGAAGCAACTTGATGTCATGCAACAACGACAGATAGACTCATCCTGCTTCGTGTTTTGCCCTGTTTGTGTGATGTGTATCTAGAGTTAAACAAAAGGCATGGTGCCACACCCGGCAGTCACACTGTGTGCAATAGTGGATGGTATGACAAAGTCATATTATCATAGAGGGACAAAATTGCACTGGAAGTTGGATTGTGCCTTAATATTTATTCTCTCTCTCTCTCTCTCTCTCCCTCTCTCTCCCTTTCTCTCTCTCTTTCTCTCACTCACTCCCCTTTCCCATAAACGAACCCAAGACTAAGAAAGATCCTAGCAGTGGCTCTTGGGATTTACCAGAGAGCTTTGCGTACATTTCTGGGCCGGTGGGGGATGTTTTTCTCTCCGTGGAATGCACCAACAATGCAACAGTAGTGGTGATCATGATCATTCGTCCTTCTGTAAACCTTAAGCTGGTCCGATCCCTTCTCGCATCAGAACACGAGGGTGGTTTTGGTTTGATTTCTGCCCTTCTAGGGAGTGCAGGTGGCGTGAGAGCGTTATGTATTTATTTCATTTATGCAAATCAAATGAAGTAAATAACTATAATTAGAAAGCAGGCTGCACACCACTCTCTCTCTCTCTCTCTCTCTCTCTCTCTCTCTCTCTCTCTCTCTCTCTCTCTCTCTCTCTCTCTCTCTCTCTCTTCCATTGTTGTTGGCTCTGTGATATCTGAAGGTAGACTATCTCTAAACATGGAGGTTCTGTTAGATTATCCTTACTAATAGCCATAGGACAGAGTGGTCTTCCATGGATCGTCCACAGCAGGACACGAACACAATGCCATCCTTCATCTCACGTTCCCCAGCACCTGGTATTCAGAGAGATTGCTGATAACAGGAGGTGGCAGCAGCGAGGGTGATGACAATGATAATAGGTACTGAAATTCTAGAGCCACCTTTGCCAACTTGGGTCCAGAATCTTTCACTTTGGGAAGTCGAGGAAACTCAAAAATTCTTCTAACTCGGTCAGAGATAGAATGGTCTTCTAGCCTCCTTTTGGAAGAGAGAACGGTTGAAATCCTGTGCATAGGAAGTACACAGTTTTCAATAATAAAGATGTAAAAGTACAGTAGGACCCCCCTTATTCACGGGCCAAGTATCCATAGATTTAGTTATCCACAGTCTGAAAATATTAAAAGAAAAAAATCCAGAAAAAAACCCCATTGTATATGTATTACCAGAACTGGCCACTAGAGGGAGCCAAGCTATGAATATTTGTTAGTGAAGAATATAGCGTGGTCTCTGGTGCCCTCTAGTAGCCAGTTCTGGTAATACACGTGAAAATATTTTTCCTGTTTTTTTTTTCATTTTACTATACTATATACTGTATAGCATTCACTATTATCCACAGTTTTTAGTCTCCACGGGGGGCTTGGAACCAATCCCCAGCAGATATGGGAGTCCTACTGTAAGACAGTTTGTGTTACATTTCCAAATATATGTCTCTTTTTTTTTCTCCCTTTCCTCCAGAGAGCCCTAATACAGGCCTTGGGTTCTGCGGGTGGCTCTTGGTCATCGTTTCATTCATTTTGGTCTTGGTGACTTTCCCTATCTCCATCTGGCTATGCATAAAGGTAAAAAAAAAAAGTCCCTTGGGAAATATTGATAGGGTTGGATTCTACAATCCTCTTGGTTTGTTCTTTCTGGCCACCTTTTGGAGGAGAGATTGACTGAAACCCTGTTGTTTAGTGCAGTAAATTGCCACTAGAGTCAGGCCATCTGAGCTATCTAGCAGTCCTGGTCTCAGCTGTCCCCCCGGCAGAACATATATACAGAACATATATACTACACAGTCTGCCCTAGATTCCCTAAGCTAGCTTGTTGCTTCATGTCTGATGGAGAACCCTATACTTGGTTAAGTAATGAATTAAAATATAATTGTCTTTTTAACCAGCTCCTGTTCATAGAATGGGGTGGAGGCTACACCCTTTTTTTCCTGCCTCAGGTAGCAAAATATCTGGGTCAGCCATGTAATCAAGATTGCTTTGAACCCTAGGAAGGAAACATTCTGCAGACGGGTTTTCTGTGCTGCGTCTACATGGCATGGTCTAAAATTAACTCCTTTTAGCATTCTCTCTTCCTCTATTGCATCTTGCATGTGCTAGATGTGACTGTTAGGGCACAAATAGGTAATTAATGTTCACGAGAGAGGGGAAAATACACCTTAAGAAAACAGTCTGTGATTGCCCTCCTCTTTTATTACAGATTGTCAAGGAATATGAACGCGCCATCATCTTTCGGCTGGGGCGCATCCTTAAAGGAGGCGCAAAAGGGCCAGGTAAGTGTGTGTGTGCATTTGTCTGTACACATGTATACTGTGGTACAACACATGGTGAAAGGCACCCTCTCCATCATATGATGTTTTTTCTATGTAAAGTTATTGTATCCTGCTCAGTCATAAGGCACAATTTATATGTGATTTGTTTGTTTAAAACCTTTTACCCCACCTTTCTCCTTGAAAAGGACCCAAGGCAGTTTGCATCATTAAAATACAATACTTAAAGTTAAAAACAGTAAATCTATGTATACTAAAGAGGATCAAACAAATATCATACTAGAAAAATGGTAAATAAAAGCAACACCAAAACACATTCAAAGCAATAAAGTACAACAATCCATATAAAACCTCCACTCAGGCAGCCCGTCGCTGAGGGAAAGCTTGCCTGAAGAGAATGGTGTTGGCCTGCTTGCAGAAGGACAGCCAAGATGGGGCCCAGCCTGGCCTCCAGTGGGAGGGAGTTCCACAGTCTGGGAACAGCGACAGAGAAGGCCCTCTCCCGGGTCCCCATCAGAAGCGCCTGTGAGGGTGGTGGGACCAAGAGAAAGGCCATTTCACACCCAGGCAGGCACATAAAGGGAGATGCAGTCCTTTATAGCTTAAACACGGGCAGCTAAAGTCAACATTATTGGCTTATGTCTGCAGCCCTTAAAGATTGCGTAGGGTGCCTCAGGACTGGAGGCTCTTACATGATGTGGATGTCGCGATCTAGGTTTTTGTCCCCACCGAGCCATTGAAAATCACTGGGATGACTTTAGGCCAATCCTCCTCTCTCTCTGTTTGACCAAGCTTGCAGGCTTGTGGAGAAGAGAAAGCCAGGGCACTATTTATATAATACGGATCTCTACAGAAGCAATGCCAGCCCCTTTCCACCACCTGTGTTGCCCCTTCTGTGCTCTCCGGAACAGCTGGAGAAAACCTTTTCCTTCCACATTGCGGGGATCAGCTGGTGTTTGTGGCTCACGTCTGCTGACGGAACGGGCCAGCAAAGCTGCTTGGCAACCGTGCAAACGTCTTCCCCCGTGCTTGCCCTTTTCCAGGTCCTAGGGGACCTCGCCGTTCCGTTCCCTCTCCATGTCCTGTACTTGCAACCAGGTCTAATAGACTTGACATCCGATGGCCTTCCTTGTGCTGTGTGCCGGCTGAATTTTTAATGGTGGCGGCTTTCTTTTCCTGCAGGTCTGTTTTTCGTCCTCCCCTGCACGGACAGTTGTACCAAAGTGGACATGAGGACCATATCATTCGATATCCCACCGCAGGAAGTAAGTGGCCCCTTTTCTTTCCCCCTTTAGAATGCCAGCTATAAATAGGCTCGGCTGGCCTCTCCTCTCCTAGGCTTCCGTCCTCACATAGCTTTCCAAAATCAGCTTCCCGTCTTTCACTCTCTCAGATTTCAGGGCCAAGCCGTGGAGTTGGTGTAGAGAGGCAGAGGTGCAAATTTCGATGCTTCCGGGTCTGGTCTCCCTGCTCCCGTCAGCTCAGGGAATATCCTCGGGCCAAAACCACTCTGCAAGAAGGGGGTAGTGACAGTGATCCCAGTCTACCTTGTGTTAGAACGATGGGGACAATGCAGATGAACTTCAGAGTGCTTAGAGCTTCTGTATTGGTTAATATTTATTAAGCTGACCTTTTCTCCAACGAGTAGATGAGAACTCGGTTTGTAGACAAAGAAGGCGACAGGCCAGGAGATGTTCCCGTGTTTTGTGTGCAAAACGATTACGGGTTCTCTCCAGACCCTCTCCGGGGAAGCTGGAATATCGTCTTGCCAGCTGTATATTCTCCTGGAGAGCTGAGCTTAGAATGAGTGTCACGTTGGGAGATTTAAGTCCTTGTCCACGCTGAGTGATAAAGCTCACGGGGCCATTTTGTGCCAGTCGCTGGCCTACCTCAGAGGGTTGTTGTGAGGAAGAGGAAGGCCAAGAACACGACCTTGTGCTCACAGTCACGGTACAGAGATCTCTGTGTGAAACATCGTTTGGGGTTCCTGCTGGACACACCACAGTTCTGACGGTAACATTTCTAGCCTAGTTAAGGAAGCTGAGATCCAAGCCCTTGAGAAGGGCATTGGAGTTGACCTGCTCAATTTCCTGCTCAATTTCCTTGAGCAAGAGAACCCACTCCAGGTCCCATTTAGGAAGAAATAAAAGGCAAATGGGCCAGCTTACTCTGTGCCGTGACAGAGTTTCTGCAGCTTGCTTTAGTCAAAGCAGGCTGTTTCTAATAATAAGTGAATCAATCAGTCTCGCGCTCATTCACCTCAGCCACACTGACCGTCATCTGCAGCCCACAACTTCTGCAGACTAATTGTTTAGAAGCCAGATAATCAATAGATGTAAAGACGTTTGTTTCTGCAGAAAGACTGTGGCCAAGCTGTCTCCCTTCTCACCTTTTCCTCCTGGTTCATTGACTTTTTTTTTTTTTTTTTTTTTTTGCCATACTGACTATGCTTGCAAGTAGAGATTGGGCACGAACTCCGGGGGGATTCCCCCACTCACCAGCTGGCGCACGCTCCTCTCTTCCTCCTCCTCTTCGGCTGTTCAGCCAGTTTCCGGCAGGAGCTCGGGCTTCCCTGCCCCACCTCCTTGGCTGATCGCCCACTCAGACGAGGAGGCGGGACAGGCAAAGCCGTGCTCCTGCCGGGGACGGGTGGAACAGCCGAAAAGGAGTGCGCTCCGACTAGTGGGTGGGTCATTGGCTGGGGAAGTGGGGGAAGGAAATGTGGTGCCGTGGATATGAACCGGCACAAACCTCCAAACCGAGGTTCGTGTCTATCTCTGCTTGTAAGCAACATGGCAGCAGACTTTTCTTTTTCTCCCTTTGGAAGTCCACGGCCGGTGGATTGTTCTTCTGTTTCTTGCCTTCCTGTTTTGTATAAATTGAAAGCGGCATTTCTTGGCTGCAAAATACTGGTGGTGGTGGGGGAATCCTACTGTGAAATCTTCATATTCTGGTACTCGGGGAGGAGTTTCATATGTGGTGCATACTTCCTTCTTTCCCCACTAAAACGGAATGTGGTCCTTAGGGAATTTCTCCCGCATAAGGCTTGTTGAAATAAAGAGAAAAGCTGTATTACGGGAAAGAAGGAGAACTGGAAATTGTTTTTTAAAAAGCTGTCCTTTTATAGGCTCCCTTCTTCGGTGGAGCCTTTTCTGGAGGATTTATGAATTAACTCTACTTGGAGTTGCTCCTAAATAGCTCCCAGAGTCTGCTGAAGTAGCCCGGGGGCAATTCCACAAGTCAGTGATATATAATAGTTTACCCTTCCCCCTACCCATGTCTACTCCCCCAGCCCATTATCCCTAATCCTATCCCTATTGAAAATGAATAAAAATTAAATTTTAAAAAAGATATAATAGTTTCTTTCCAGTGAGCTGCCACACTTGCAAATGACGCCCGTGTTTACCACTCAGTGACCCAATCACAAAACAAAAGCAAAATACCCGGCAGCTCGCAGAGCTGAGGAAAGCTTATGGCTGGGATACGCAAATGTTTTTGCCTCTTACGACCACTTTTAATGACGTGCTATCTGTTTCTTCAGTTTTGATTCTACGTTAAATTGCCTTGTTATTTAGCCATCTTTGTATAGTCTTGTCCTAACCTGAGATGCGGCTCTTGGTTTATAAACCCTAAATTGATTGGGTCTGCTTTTTTCCCCTCTATACGTACAGTATATTCTCCCTAATTCTTCTTCTTCCTCCTCATCTTATTAAAAAAAAATACATATTTATAAGGGAGAGAGAGGGAGAGAAGGCAGAAAAGAAAATTTGCACACTTGCTTTCAAAGCTTGAAAAAAACTTACCCAGAATCCATCGACCAGCATGGTCAGTAACCCTGATGGGGATTCTGGAGATAACATGCAACAGTAATTCCCCCCCCCCCCCCAGCTCAATTGTTTCTTCAGAGTATTATGATTTAACAGAGTAAAATAACTTCCTGGAATTGCAGGCCTTATTCATGGGCAGTTTAAGCGAGACTAGCAAAACACTGAAAAATGTTTTTAAAGTAGCATTAATATCAGTAGAAGGTTCAGGTGAAAGATCTATATTGTTCTTAAAACCTATCAAAGGATGCCTCTGGAGAGCATGCCGGACTTCAGGTGCCACTCTGAGAAGGCCCTGACTCTTACTGCTCCCATTTGATTTCCTGTTATGGTCTGCCATTAAGGACCATTGAGTCCATGTTATTCTAAGGAGCCCATTAGATTCCTAATTGGCAGGTGTCCCGGTTTTTGTCCTGTAAACAAGCCATGAAAAACGGTATGTGATGTATCTGCGATGCTGCTATATTACCCTGGTGGTCCCATGGTGGAAGAGCTCTTAATGTAATTCAAGGTTGCAACACTCCCATTTATATACCATGGAAACCAAATTGACAGAAGCCATAGCTTGCTGTTACCTTGCTTATATTCCTTAAAATAGAAACTTCCATTGCAGTGGCTCTAATGACATAAAACAGACCTCCGTTAGGGTGTGATTTGAATTAAGATTATAAAATCAGCCCAGCCATTACGCTTTCCAGAAGCTCTTGTCTTGGTGCTCACTCTGTATTTGGGGAAGTAGAGTGAGGAGGTGAGATCATCTAACTTTTCCATTGTCGCACCTGAAAAAGGAGCGACAACATGCATCTGTCCAGTTTCAAAGCTAACACAGAATTCCTTGAAAATTAGTTGCGCTTAATCCCCACCCCAACACCACCTTTAAAGAAATGACTTAAGTATGTATTTTGTCTTGTTTGTTCTGTGTCACTTCCCTCTCTCAGAGTGCACTTCCTGTTAATTTCTGGGTGCAAATCCTCAATATCGCAACATTCGTTTTATTTCCATAAGTCTGCAGGTTTCAAAAGGCGTCTTGCTTGAGGGATGGGAGAACATTTCATTTCATTTGGTGCTTTTCCTTTTTAAAAGAGTTTTTTTTTTTAAATGGTGATCTCTTCATAAACTTAACAGTAATCCCGAGAGTTGAAATTTGAACATGAAAAAAAAAGAATATGCAGCTCTTAAAGGTTTGGGGGTGAAATCCCCTTTTATTCAGCCATGTTTGGGGTGTTCCTGGTTCAGATTTGCCATCTCGTCCCTCAGGCTGGCTACTCATATTTGATACCTGTCTGGCAGGCAGGAACAGCATAATTCTCTCCATCCTTGATACAGCTGCATATCATGAATTTTGCCATTGAAGATGGGGGAGTATTCCCTTTCAGCCCATTTCTGAAGAATTCTGATCAAAATGTAGGCAGTCTTTCACAATTATTGGGGTAGAAAGAATTTGAGGTGGTTTTTAAAAACCAAAATAAAACCCTGAATGCGTGAGAAAGTCAAACTGGAAGTATTTATCTTCTTCTTTCAGACTCGCATATACAGTTTCTTGCGATGACCATTCAGATATCCAAGTGTGTGTGTGCGTGTGAACTTACTAACAAATGAATTTTGGCAGGAAGAACATCAAATTGTTCCAGAGCAAAACGTTTCTTATTGAGAAGAAGCAAATTAGAGAAGAATATTTTATTACTAGAACTATTGATGCCCTAAATCAAGCCAGCTCAGATTCTGCGCTTCATATAAATGTTGTGAACAGCCTGTCAAGGCACACAACAGTTGCGGCGATCTTCATTTTTTTTAAAGTGCGGCCCACGCTCTCGCCACAAAGTTAAAACTACCGTGACTTCTCCAATCCTGTTTCTTTCATGAGGTTTTTAATCATGAGAATGAGTTCCAACAGAAATGAAAACTTGCTTACGTGGAACTCTTTCTGCTTGCCGTTAGCTTCTCGAGCTACATCTGTTACCTGTTTTTTCTTGTAAAGCTTATCATGTAAACTCACTGGCACCAATGGTCTGTGCATTTCTGTAGATAGAGAGCCAGGTCTACCCAGGAGTAACCCCCAAAGGAGTTCTCTTTGCCAATCCAGTCACATCTGTATCGCCTGGGGCTGATGGACTGAACACATCTTGAGCATGTCAGATCAGGAAAGTAGTTTTGTAGGATGGCGCCGTTCTGCTGATTTCCTCTCTGCAAGAATTGTGGCGACTCTACTTTTCTTTGCCTCTTCCTCATTCTTAGAGACTCTTTGCCTCTTCCTTATTCTTAGCCTGCCACCCCCTTCTGCAGATGTGCCAAAATCTGTGAACAGGTTTCTATCAGGAATCAGTTTTGCCATTCAGCACAGAGCTGTGGAAGGCTGGCAGGCAGATAGAATAGAGGCTGTATTACCGATGAAAGTCCAAATTGCATGGCGAAAGAGCACGGCATGCTGGAATAAAATTCAGTGTAAAGGGCCCTTGATTCTTAATGAGGAGGAAATCATAACAAAACAGAGTCAGCAAAGTTAGCAAATGTCCGTAAAGACAGTTACGTTGTTGCTTTAAAAAGCTGTTACTATATAGAACTGAATCAATCGGCTCGTGACTAGTGTTATGGAAAGGGTGCCTGCTGCTAGCAAAAGGATTTCTAATTTTTCTGTGTCGCCTCCCTGCTTCTACCCTAGATTCTTACCAAAGATTCAGTAACCGTGAATGTGGATGGTGTGGTTTATTACCGAGTTCAGAACGCCACCCTTGCCGTCGCCAACATCACCAATGCTGACTCGGCCACTCGGCTCTTAGCTCAGACCACCCTGAGGAACGTTCTGGGGACGAAGAACCTCTCGCAGATCCTTTCCGACCGAGAAGAGATTGCACACAGCATGCAGGTACAATAGGGCTAAGGAGTAAGTTGGCAATCTTCGCTTTTTAAAACGTGAAGACTCTCGTTCCTGTGGCCACGGAGATTGGATTGAAAGGGATCAGGCAATTTCTCGTGGAAGAGGTCTGGGAAGAGGAAAAATGGGCATGTTGGGGGGGGTGCGTGTGTCTATATTCACATCTGCGGAGTAGGACTTTCATGGGTTAGGAGATGCATATGAATGAATGAATCTGACAACGGACAGAGCGAGGCTTAGCTCTTTCTTATTGTCAGAAAATGCAAGTAAAGGAGATCGAGTCCCTACACAACCCTAAAGACTCTTATTTGCTAATTCCAAAAAGCTGTGTTTGTGTCTCCTCCAGATCGTCTGTTTGATCAGTATGACTGCTTCCACCATATCTTAATGGTCCATTAAATGCCTAGCTAGCTGGATAGCTCAGTGGTTTAGGTCTCTGGCTTCAGAGCTAGGCATTGGGAATTTGATTTCCCCCACCGCCCTTTAGAGACCTGGCTGCAAAGCCAGAGGCTGGGAGTTCAAATCCCCCACTGGGCCTCCAGGGAGAAGAGCCAACCTGGATGGCCTTGGGCAAACTGCACAGTCCCAAGGGTGCCCCCTAGAGGAAGGGAAGGGTAAAGCACTTCTGAGTCTTCTCTACCTGGAAAGGGTCACCATCAGTCAGAATTTACTTGATGGCACAAAATTATTAATTAACTGCCGTGTTCTTTTAAAAAAAACGAAAAACAGGCCACTCTAGACGATGCCACAGATGACTGGGGTATCAAAGTTGAGCGGGTGGAGATCAAGGATGTGAAGCTCCCTGTCCAGCTCCAGAGGGCCATGGCAGCCGAAGCGGAAGCTACCCGGGAAGCAAGAGCTAAGGTAAGAGATTCTAAGGAATATCCTAGTACTGAACAGGTGGAAGTTATCCAAAAGGTCATCTAGTCTGTCCCTGACTCGTTCAGGGAGTCCACTCTTAAGGCATCTGTGACAAATGGCCATCCCATGTTCTGTTCTTCAAAAGCACCCAGTGAAGAAGCACCATGGTCTGGGGTACTCCTTTCTACCTTCCAAGACCTGTCTTCCTTGGTTGAAATTTCCTCCCTGTTTCTGACCCCCTGGGGGACAGCCTTGCCTGAAATAGGGGGGGAATTGTGCAGCAGGGCCCGTGGCCAGGAAGGCTGGGCGTTGTTGTTGTCCCATCCGAGGAGAGAGAAAGTATGCAGGAATTGAATCCACGGCATTTCCAGCTGGTCGGACTTAGGGTACTGGGGAAAGATCGTGAAGTTTCTGGATGATCAGAGGAGATAAAATGGGGATGGGACAGAGGGTTCTGAGGGTCATCCCCCAGTGAGCTTCACGGCTGAGTGAGGACCCAAAGGACCTGATCCCAATCCAGCCCTCTTAAGGCGTCCACCACTTCTTGGAAGCCTTGCTGGACCTGTGCGTTCTCTCCTTTCCAGGTCATCGCCGCAGAAGGTGAAATGAACGCCTCCCGGGCCTTAAAGGAGGCTTCCATAGTCATCACCGAGTCCCCTGCGGCCCTCCAGCTCCGCTACCTTCAGACCCTGACCACCATCGCGGCGGAGAAGAACTCCACCATCGTCTTCCCGCTGCCCATTGACATGTTGCAAGGCATTGTGGGAATGAGGCACTAACTAAAGGAGAGGATGTTGGTCCAGGGAGGAGCTCTGTTGCAGGAATCCAAGACGTTACAGTGTAGGAGGAAGGAGCAATTATTTCTGTGGCGTTCCCTTGTGCGTGTTGTGATGACCAGTGACTCAGAGGCCTTTTATCATTCATCTGAACCCATTTTACTTTCTCTTTGAGCTGGCTTACTATAAACTTCTTCCTGTCTTCCCCCACCTCCCAATTTCCCTCTTTTTTTAAAAAAAATAGTTTTGAATCGGCATCACTCTGAAATTCAGAGAGTTCTGAAGACTTTTCCAGGGCCTCCCACAGAACAGGAGGTTGGCTTAGAAAAATAATCTTTCTCTTGGGAAACTGATTCTCAACCGAGAGCCTGTAGTGGAACTTTCCATGGCTGCGTTGGTGCAGCAGAAAAGAAAAAAAATATGGAATGAACACAGTAGTTATGGAGATAATACACTTGTAGCTACACTGTTAAGATTTTTGTTTTTCTTTTTTTACGGGTCTGTTTTTCTTGTGTGCAGACTAATACCATGCCTTTTGCAAGCGCTTCGGCCAAAAAAAGAACATCCTTTTGTTCATATGCCCTTGTACATTTTTAATTCCACTCTTTCTTTTTCTTTTTTTTTTTTTAATATATTTTTAAACGACTGCTTTTCATTCCCCTCCCCCCTTTTTTTAATGTGATCCACTGAAAACTGAAAAATTGTCCTCCCAGAAACCCTAGAGGTGCCTTCCAGTTTTCAGCTCTGCTTCGTTCTCTAATTTTTCCTGAAAATTCACAGGCAGGAGTTTTTTTTGTAGATCTACATGATCAGCTACATGATGTATATTTTTTTAATTTCAGCTTTTTGCTTAAAGTAAAAAAAGTAATGTTCGGTGCTTAACCCCATTTTTCATCTGTTTGCATAGTACTAGGTTTTGTAAGCTTCATATGGAATGTGAATTTGAATTGGAAGGGTAGGAAATGTCTGACATACAATAGAAACATTAGTTGTTATGGTAGCCTTGTGCGTTAGTATTACAGTACAATCCAATACATTTCTACTATTCAGAAGTGAAACTCTGAATACGATAAAGCAAAGTGTGCTGCTTATATACTGCCCCGCAGTGCTTAAGCACTCTCTGAGCAGTGTACAGTTTAATTATGCAAGTGAGCTTATGGTCACAGCCTTAATAACAGAAAATACCTGGGAAATAGGGCTTTTGGTGCAGCTGTTAGAAGCAAAGGAGCCTTACAAGAGAGCAATTGGCAGCTCAGATATGGACTTGTGTTTATAGACCTCATGATCACGATCAGTCTAAGAACACAGTCCCTTGGAATCTTGATTTTATACAAATTTTAGTCCGACACAAGATTGTAGAATTGGGTGGCATGTCCCCCTTTCTGCAAAGAAACAGTAAAAAGTGCATTTTTTCCCTTAAAGACTCATGTACCAGAAGTGCTTTAAATATTCCGTGAAACTGTTTATAAGTCAAGTGACTTCAAAATCTTTAAAACATGCATTTGCCTATATGTTATTATGCCTGTAATAAATGTGTGTTTTCTTTAAATCTGCTCTTGCTTTGGATGGTGTTTTTTTTTTCCCCCTTCCGGCCTTTTAAAAATTATTTTATTATTCATATTTGCTTTGGCAACCATGCTGAACAACTTATAAAGCCTGGCATGGCCGAATGAAGCTCTCCCAACCCCGGGGGAAGCTGGTAGAAAAGCATGGGTCTCTTCTGTTTTCTGCTGGTTGGCCGAGAAGATTTCTCTCCTCGACTCTCTTTCTCTTCTTCTCCCTCTCTTCCCCCTCCCCTTCCCACAAGCAACTGGGAGGTGTGTTGATTTAAGGAGTATATGGGAATTCACAAGCTAAAGCCTTCATTATGAATGCTGACTGGCTTTGAATGCCTAGTCTTTTGTCCAGGGATTGTCAGAAGCTTAGGGTGGCTGGCAGGCCCCCTGTTTGTGCAGATGCCAATGGCTTGGTCTTAAGCCAACCGTGTAAGAACTGCACGGTAGCTTGGAAATATTTTTGGAAAATATACCTCATTAAATAGTGCTGTTAAGGTCCTATGTGAGGAGTTTGTCTCTCATACCGGGGATCCCTTGCCGTTTGATTGCTGCTTTCTTTTTCACCCCACCTCTGTTTTGTTTTTTAAGAGACAAATGATGACGGTGGCAGCACATGACTCCAATTTCAGGGGTGCAGGAAATCCGCTCCAGGTTTCAGCGTACATTTTACAGGCGCCAAAACAAGACGCTGAACCTATTTGTAAAGTGCAGAGTAAGATGAGGAACAGATTCCCAGCACCCTTGAACTGGAGTCATCACACTTCATTCATTCATTCATTCATTCATTCATTTCCAGACTGTGTTGCCACTCTCTGGGTGGTTCACAATATACATTAAAATCACAAAAACACTACCATAAAAACAAAATGCAGTAACTTCAGTTGTCAAAGGAAAGGTTCATAATCTTGGTGTCTTTAAGAAAAACGCCTGCAGAATCTGAAGACGAGAAGGCACATCTCAGTTGTGCGACCTTGCTGGATAACGTATCGGGGAGGATGACGAAAACGTGGACATAGCTACTGGTTATCATTACAGGATTTTCCAAATGTAAGATAGCTGAGTGGGAATAATGTAGGTTTGGGTATTTCAACTCAAACAAAGTTGCCGTAGAGTTGCAAAAACTGCAAGGAAAAGAAACAGTATTTCTCTGGAGGAACTGCAACTTCTCTAAGCTCTTGCTGGATTGCAAAATTTGCTTCATCTCCAGACAGAGCAACTAATAGACTAAAATGGGGGGATTTGCATCTGTGAAAGACTTGGCTATGTCCTTTGAGGTTTTGGGCTTCAGAAACAAGGTGGCTAGAGGGGCCTGTGAAGAAAACGCATTGCCATAGAAGAAGAGTTTGGAAGGGATCTCAAGGAAGATATCCCCTGCCCATGTGAAGTATGGTCACAAGTGAGCCTGACTGGCAATATGTTTGAGAAAAGGAAGGATGCTTTTTCCCTTCCAGGCACACACCGACCGTAGGAGTGTATGGCGTTGGTCTCCACAAGATGGGAGGGCCCTGTGAGTGACCTGGATACTTAGGGAACTGCGGAGAATAAGGAAGCGGGCCAATGGGCATTGTCCTTGATGACAATATGGTATCACCATCTTCAGAGGCAGTGTTTCTCAGATCCCCGGTGCCAGTTTTGGGCAGGATGATGTGGCCAGCTCTTGCTTTCGTGCCCTGTTTGTGCATTTCCTTCTTTCTTTCCTTCCGTCCTTCCTTCTTTTTTTCTTCCATCTATCTATCTATCTATCTATCTATCTGTCTATCTATCTTTCTTTCTTTCTTTCTTTCTTTCTTTCTTTCTTTCTTTCTTTCTTTCTTTCTTTCTTTCTTTCTTTCTTTCTTTCTTGTTGGCGATGGAAGGAAGCCACTGCACTGGGCTACCAGACACCACCTGTGCTAGCTGGGGGATTAATAGAATCACAGAATAATTGAGTCAGAAGGGACCAATAAGGCCATCAGATCCAACCCCCTGCTCAATGCAGTCAAAGCAGATCTGACAGAGGGTTATCCAATTTTCTCTTGAAGGCCTCTAGTGTTGGAGCGCTCACTACCTCCCAAGGTCATGGGTTCCATTGTCGTACTGCTCTAACAGTTGAGATGTTTTTCCTGATATTCAACCAAAATCTGCTTTCCTGTCGCTTGAGCTCATTATTACATGTCCTGCACTCTGGGATGACTGAGAACAAATCCTGCCCCTCCTCTGTAGGACTATCACTCAAGTCTTTGAAAAGTGCGATCCTATCTCCCTTCAGTCTTCTTTTCTAAAGGCTAAACTTACCCAGTTCTTTCAGCCTTTCCTCCTAGGGCTTGGTTTCTAGTCCCCTGATCATCCTTGTTGCCCTCCTCTGAACTTGCTCTAGTGAGTTGGGCATCCTTCTTAAACTGTGGTGTCCAGAACTGGACATAGTACTCTAGATGAGGCCCAACTATTACGGGCGTCCTAGTTGGTCTGAACTCCCAACTTCTTTATTCTCACATGGGTATAATAACAACCATCCTGTCATACAAGGATAAATTTAAAGACTGAGATAATATATATGAAGCAAATTTAATAGTATTTAGGCCACTCAGGTGTTTACTGACTCTTACACATGTAACTGCTGCCGTGTGTATGGGAAGGGATCCTAGCTTAATGGTAGTCTTGGTGTGGTTTACATCCAGAAGTTGAGAAGGTTCGGATAGGAGAACAAGAAATTTCTTCCCACGACTTAAGCTTTTTTCAACCAGCCATCACCCAGATGTTTTGGATTCCTTGCTATTGGCCACGCTGGCTGGGAAATGAAAACATTTAAAGGCTGGGACAGAATTTGGGTTATATGAGCTAGACGCATAAATAATCTAGCCCAGATATTTTTCCCCCTGCCTGCCTTTTAAAATATATATATATATATATCATTATTCATATTTATTGTGGCAACTGAATCGTAACATCCCGTATTCCTGTAAATCATCTGCTGTGCAATTCTGTTTCGGGAAGTTTAGTTTGGGGCATGTGGGTCACTGTGGGGGGGGGGATTACTGCTCCTCCTTTTGTTATAAGCCATCAAGTCGCCCTTGATGTATGGCCATGTCATGAAAGAGCAACCTCCAAAATGTCTTGTTCTCATCAGCCCTGCTCAGGTCTTATAAATTCAAGTCTGTGGCTTCCTTTAGTGAGTCAATCCATCTGGTATTTGATCTTCCTCTTTCCCTGCTGCCCTCCACCTTTCCCAGCATGATGGGTCTCTTCCAGAGAATCCTGCCTTCTCATGATGTGCCCAAAGAAAGACAGCCTCTGATTCAACATTTTTGCCTCCAGAGATAGTTCAGGCTTGATTTGATCCAGGATCCACTGGTTCATCTTTCTGGCAGTCCATCGTATCCACAAAGCTCTCCCCCAGCACCACATTTCAAACGCTTTGGATCAGACCTCTTCTACTCCTCTAAGCATCCTTCAGTCTCAAGAGACTATGGTAATGTGCTCTGAATAGAGGTCTTCTAGAAGCTCCAAGGCCAGGTATTTCAAATTGACTTTGGCAATTTTGGTCATGAGACTCATGACCAAAAAAGCATTTACTGCTTTTGTACAAGCTAAGAGGTTAAAAAAGTTTAAAAAAAAACCTGAAGAAAACAAAAGACAACCGGCTTTCCCAATTCTATTTGTTTTGGATACCAAAAACATTAAGAGATCAAAATGGAATCAATCCGTTAACGCCCAAATGTCAATATTATTTTTGGACTGTATAGAGCTATTGAAATGGTAAGAGGATGCCTCGCCCTGTCACACTGAGGTAGGCCATCCCACCGACCCGGACCCCAGGTTACCCGTGCTAGACACTGCTGGCTTAAGTAATATTTCTTTCCATCTTCGTCCTGTGGGATCATGGCTGCTGTACTCCTAAAAGGTAACGTTCATGAGTTCTGGTTATAGTTTTCCCTGAAGTGCTGCATGTGCTCCATACATTTACCCTCTGTTGTTTCATTACACAACCTTCCATAAAGACATGTACATCTGACATACACAGCTTGCTGCTCACCTGGCAACAAATCCTGCTCACCCATGGTGACTAAGTCAAAGGTATGTTACAAGTCTGCATTAAATGATTTCTATGCTGGGTTAAAATGACTGGTACTGTCTCGCCGTAGTTTACAAATGTACATATAAAGAAATTAACCATCATCCCTATAGAGAAACACGCTCCATGGCACTTAACGTTACAGGATGAATTAACATTTTCATGAGCCTGTGTCAATAATCAGTCAGAAAAGGAGATCTAATGCAGGAAGGAGCTATTTAAATCTGGTTCTTCTATACCAAGTCATATATCACTCTCAGTTTTCTTCAGCCCTCTGATCGTGGCTCATTGCCCGCCAGTTCCTACCTGAGAATAATATTGCCATTATATATATCTGATACCCTTTTGGACTTCAGCTGTAAATAACGTCCTTGGCTGAGTGAGGGATGGGATTGGTGAGCGATCAAACATAACTCAAAAGAGAGATCCTTCAAAATCCACCCAGACGCTCCACTGTTAAAAACACATGCTGAAATATCCCCACATTCCTTCAACCATTTTCCCAGCATAAGTGGACAGATTCTCGTAGAATATTCCCTTACCTTTCCATTCTCACCTTGCTGTGGCCACCCATTTAAAACACAGCAAACCTCACCTGGGGGAGATTTTGCATATCTGGATTTTACACAGGTACAGCCACACTACAATAGTTCTGGGGTCTCAGAACTACATAAACAACAGATCACACAAACATATTTTTCCAGTGCTACTGGAACACAAAAAGTTATCTAGAACGTCACTATCCTCCAAGGATACATAGCTTGAGGATGATTTGAAACACTATTCCACACCTGGTGAGTCCCAGATTTCATGTTAGGTTGCCTTCAACAACAACAATAGTTTACAGTTCACTATCAGCAGCTCCTGTGAGTAAGTAATAGTGCACCAGCTTCTTAATAAACTGTGTTTTAATGGCTCACCTACCTCTACTGCTTTTGTGGTCGCAAGATGGTTGGGTTAGATCTGGAAGAGCCATGTTGGAGCAGAACTGATCTGGCTTCATTCCCTTGAAAGGTCACCACCGGTTCTTCTGTCAAATATGTTTTTAAAAAATGCAGTGTTTCATCTCCTCAGACCACTCGTTTTTGCTAAGAGAGAAATGTCATAAAGAAAGAAGAATTCTAAGGTGAATGTCTTATTAGGCAAACAGAACAATAATCTGCCTTTTAACCATAAGGTAAAGGTAAAGGTCCCCCTTGACATTTAGTCCAGTCGTGTCCGACTCTAGGGCGTGGTGCTCATCCCCGTCTCCAAGCCGTAGAGCCAGCGTTTGTCCGAAGACAGTTTCCGTGGTCACGTGGCCAGCGTGACTAGACACGGAACGCCGTTACCTTCCCACCGAGGTGGTACCTATTTATCTACTCGCATTTTTACATGCTTTCGAACGGCTAGGTTGGCAGGAGCTGGGACAAGCGACGGGAGCTCACTCCGTCGCGTGGATTCGATCTTACGACGGCTGGTCTTCTGACCTTGCAGCACAGAGGCTTCTGCGGTTTAACCCGCAGCGCCACCACGTCCCTTCTTTCAACCATAATGTCAGCTAATTAGCCATTAGCCACAACCCTATTGGTTTGAGTAACTTCCTGTGGCTAATTGTGGCTAATTAGCAAAGGTGGCAGGATCCATTTTTAATTGTTTTTTATTCTATTTTGTTGTGAGCCGCCCAGAGTAGACGCAGTCTAGATGGGCAGGATACAAGTTTAATAAATAAATAAATAAAAATAAATCCTTGTCAATCACATGCCTGGTCATGCGCCCAAATGCCCAACTGAGATGGTCCGTAGCACCTCATCACTCACAATTAGCCATGGCTACTTGTCTACTGGGGACGTGGTGGCGCTGCGGGTTAAACCGCTGAAGCCTCTGTGCTGCGAGGTCAGAAGACCTGCAGTCGTAAGATCGAATCCACGCGACGGAGTGAGCCCCCGTCGCTTGTCCCAGCTCCTGCCAACCTAGCGGTCCGAAAGCATGCAAAATGCAAAAATGCGAGTAGATAAATAGGGACCACCTCGGTGGGAAGGTAAATGGCGTTCCGTGTCTAGTCACGCTGGCCACGTGACCACGGAGGATTGTCTGCGGACAAACGCTAGCTCTATGGGTTGGAAACGGAGATAAGCACCGCCCCCTAGAGTTGGACACGACTGGACAAATTGTCAAGGGGAACCTTTACCTTTACTTATGCAAACTGAACACAAACACCAGTAAGATTCTAGCCATTATTTTTTTGGATTTTAGTGCCTTGTTTTTTGTTTTCTCTCCAGAAATTTAAGAGTCCATTTTTCTGGCTTAGGCAAACCGATTTCCTGAGACAGACCGACTGAACTTTTAAGATCCTTTTGTCTTCCTAATACTTTAATACTTTCATTTACTCCAGTCGTACCCTCGCCAGCTACTTTTATACCTGTTCCTTTCCATACAGTTACACTGCATGATAAATTTTGTAATCTTTTTTTCCGTGGCCTTCTCTTTTACAAAACCCACAACAGTGCTGGATTCTTACAAATCCTCTCCAAATGGAGAGTAGCTGGTTCCCATAAAATACCCATGGATACTTTATACTCAGCGGTGCAGCTAGATAGCATCATTTTGTAGTAGTAAAGCCATGGTAGCAAGCAGAGCTTAAAACTGCTAAATATGGGAACAGTAAGCAAAGTGAGCTGGCAAGCTGGTGGAGGAAACAAAACCCTGAGAAAGTGTAGAGTGAGCATGCAAAAATATTTATCGGTGGCATTTCTGAAAACTACTGAGACTGGATTCCTGTTTCTTGCTTCAAAATGTGGAGCCTACTCAGCAGCTCTCTTTCTTAGGAAATGAAATGGGTTCCCTCTTGGGATTCAAATGCATTTACATTTTTTAAAATAATGACATTTACATTCCATCCTTGTGTGATAACCGGTCTCCTGTCAGCTTGCAATTAAAACAAACAGAAGGGGGGGGGGGAAGCAATTAAAAAAACATTTACAGTAACAGGAACCGAGAGCAGAATCATGCCATGACAAGCAACAAACATGGTCCTAAAAGGACACCATGAAAGCAAACAAATAGATCTGCCAAAACAAGATTCTCACCAGAAGGTCTCCATGGGAAACAACAACAATCCACTTGTCTAACACATTTAAAGTCACTCAATGGTTGCAGCAAGGCAAATAAATAAAACATGTTTTTTTCTTTTTAAAAAAATGCAAAACGCCAGAAGAAAGGAGCAGGCCCACGTTTTGTGGTGAACAACCGGAAACAACACTATTTGACGGCCTTTCATACAGGTGAGCTAAGCGTGGAAGTTCAAGCTACACCTTTCCTACCAATAACCCTATATGTCAAACATCTGCACCAGAGACACTGTGTCCCTGCAGATGTTACTCCAATTCCCATTAGCTCAGCCAGTGTGGGCAATGGTTAGGGTTGATGGGTGTCAACTCTGATTGCCTACCTCGGATGTAACCAATCCCAAATAAATCCTAGCATTTTCCTACTTCTTTTCCTACACCTGGCTGTTATGGTTGTCTTCTGCTAAGATCTAGGTAGCACAGAATATGGACCATGCCCTTTTCTGAACCTTCCTCTCCCTGGATTTCCGAGCAAAAATATAAATGAGGAATTGGCGAGAAATCGAACCCCCGAAACCCATCCTAAAAACCAAGGCAGTTTTGAAATCTACCCACTTCTGTCTGCTACTTTGCACACTTCTGCTTTTCTGCAACTGTGCAGGGAAAAGCATAAAAAGTGATAGTCAGGAGACAGGCTTATGACACTCCACATGATGCATTCCGTACCATTCATTTTCCTAAAACATCATCCTGTGATGCCACCTTCTGGGGAACCACAGTAAGAATATTAAGCACAGCATAGCTGGACTGGGCCAAAGAGCCGTTTCAGTCCAGCATCCTGCTTCCTGAGGTGGCCGAATAGGTGCGTCAAGAAAACAGCAGCTGCATACACCTGAAGCAGTGATACCTGAGGCAGACGGTCAAATAGTGTTTCTCCTCTTCTGCAAATCTTGTGAGCTACTTTCTTTTGATACCTGCTGCAAGAAATAAAATAAAATTCAAATTTCAAATTTCAAAATGCAAAATAGAAACTATACAAAACCCATTTCCCCTCCTCCTGGCAGATAAAAAAAAAGACACTAATAAACATACTGGCGTTTCCCTTTAGCTGTCATGTTGTTTGCTTGTTTTTGATAACTGGAGAAGGAAGGGGGCCTTTTCACACATGCTCTCCATGGGTCAGTGAATGAAATGATTGTACTGATCAGAGACTTGGGTTCAAGCCTGCAGTGAACCCTGACATTCAATAAGTGATGTTGAGCCACTTGCTTTCTTGTTTTCAACCTGGCCTACCTCATAGGGATGTTGTGAGAGTTGGAGGGGGTGAGAGAAAGGAGGCATGTACACCACCTTGAGGTGACTGGTGAAAAAGCAGGCTATTCTTAATTTTATGCGGGGGTTTTTTCATGTATTTTTTAAAAAGTGTTTTTAAACCATTGTAACTACTGGTTTTAATCCTGTTGCATTGAACTGTTTTCTAGTATTACCATTTACTATGGCTTTAGTCAGATTTTTTTCCCCTTAATAATTTTTTTTTTTTGGGTTAATGCTACAAATTATTGTGGTTTTTGTTGGTTTGTTCTTCTTATAAGACATGAGCCAACTTGGGTCCCTTTTAGGAGAAAGGCAGGATAAAATTGAAAGAAAAAAAAAACCAGTCAAAAACACATCAATATGAAAACGATGAAAATGCCATTCTCGATGGCCTTATAGCCCCCTTCCAACTCTATGATTTTAGGACGAAAATAAAATAAAATAAATCAGAGTTGGGTTATACCTTCTTTGGACTAGTAAAATGTCATTCAAAAGGCAAGCACTGGGATGAAAAAAAAAAAAAACCACAGCAGCCCAATTGCTAATAATTGTTTTCAGATTTTCTACACATTTGCAAAAATAAAAAAAAAAGGCGGGAAAACGGAAAAGCCCTCCTAGGACCCCCATCTGGACAATTAACTCCCAATTTTCCGTTTTTTTGTTTTTTGTTTTTGCTGCAAGATGGCATTTTATGTCTCTAGAACAGGCACAGCACCAGGTGTGAACTAAGGACAGATACCCCTAAATTTTGGGGGGCACGCTGGTCCCCCAATTGCCATGCACGATGACAGCAATTATTTGCCCCATTCAGATTCAAAATGGCGCCCGGCTCCTCTGTTCTGAAGGGATTAAAACTGACCAATGGCTCTGGCGGAATGGCTGTGTTTTTTTGTGTGGCGCCTTCAGGGCCGGCTCTACCCTTAGGCCAAGTGGGAAAGCCGCCTCAGGCGGCAGAGGCAGAGGGGTGGCAATATGTTATAGAGGCTGAAAAGGGGTATGCATGAGCCCTGGGCTTCCTTTTTGACCCCTAAATTAGCTTAAACGCCTCAGGTGGGGCACAAGTTGGAAACATTGCTTGGGAGGGGTTGGACTACAACTCCCACGACAACCCCCCCAGCCAGTCCTGCTGCCTGGGGGATTCTGGGAGTTGTAGTCCAAAAAAAGCAGACTCTATCTGAGCTCTGGTTGTGCCACCCATGTGGAAGGAAGAAGGTTCCACTGCCTGTCGGCGGATGTCGGAGGAGAGGCCATCTTGTCTCTTGCCTCAGGCATTGAAAGGCCAGCTTTTCTTTTTTTCAGAACAACAAAAAAATACAAAGTTTGCCAACAATTATATAATTGTTTGCAAACTTTGCATTTTTTGTTGAATATATTTCAGGCCACAAGAGACCCCACAGGGCATATAGTGTTGGGCTGGGCTTTGAGTTTATATATATATATATAAACTCAAAGCCCAGCCCAACACTATATGCCCAGCCCAACACTAATATATATATTGCTGCGGGGGGGCAGAAGCCCATTGAGTTCAAGGGGATGTTTACTCCTGAGGAGAAAAAAATATGAACATGCACGATGCACAATAATACTGAGGTTAGAGCCCACTCCTAAGCCTGTTTACTGGCAGAAGTCCTGCCCCCAAATTGCTCGGGGAGCAAAACGACACCCCCCCCAAAAAAAAAACCCCACACAAAACGGAGTTGCACCTGAGGAGACCCATCGCCCTGAGGAGACCCGACCGAATTGCACCCGTTGAAGCTGCAATTCTGCATTCTCCCCCTTCTTTGGGAATGCCCTCCCGCTGCCTAGCAGGGCTTACTTCCGAGGAGACCTTGCCTTTAAGCCGCCACCTGGCCCACCCCACCCCCGTTACTCGAGAGGAGGCTCCCTTTGCCACCCGTGAACTGCCCTCTGGCTAGAGAGGCAAAGGATGCTTTTGTTTTGCAGACGTGGGTGGGTGGGGGGGTTGTGTGTGTGTGTTGTTTTTTTTGGGGGGGGGACCACAACGCCCAGAATCCCCTACGCCCTCTGGGAGTTGCAGGGCAAGGACCACAATGTTGCACGCCTGCTTGGGTTTTATATAAAGAACAAAAAGAAAAGCGATGTCTGTTGCAACGGAAAAGAAAGCAGAATCGGTGCCTGGGCAGAAGAGGAGGGGGGGGCCACCAAGGCGGGGGGGGGGGCTCGCGCGCTGGAGCAACCGCCGCCTCCTAAGCGGAGTCTGTTGGTGGATCGGGCCCCATAAGTCCAGTGGTTGGTGGATCGGGCTCCAGAGCTCCGTCCTCCGCCAAACTGGGCAGGTCAACCGTAGGCATCATGCAGGATGCAGAGAAGGGTCTTCAAGGAACCAGAGTCAGTCCCAGGATAGATGGTGAGGGGGGGCAGAAAACGGCAATGATGACCCCTCCCATCCATGGGGCAAGCTTGATAGATAGATATTTCAGATAGATAGATAGATAGATAGATATCACTGGGGATGATGGGATCCGTAAGCCGCTGCATCTACAAGAGGTGCAGAATTTCCCCCAAAGTTATATCACTTTATGAATGAAACAGATTAGATAAAACGATTTATAAAACGATTGGGGAAACTATGTGCCTCCGCTAGATGCAATGGTTTACAAATCCCATCAGCCCCAGTGGAAAGGGATGGTGGGATTGGTAGTCCAAAGCATTGAGGAGGCTGAAAATGAGGTGTTTTTTTACCCCAGTGGCTAAAAGGGCATAAGCAGAAATGACCCAAAGCCGCTTGCAGCTGCCATTCAGTGGAAGGTTTTCAAGTTTTTTTTAAAGTTTGTGCATGATTCTTTAAGATGTAAATAATGAAATATAAGATTTATTGCTTATTTAAGATTTAATACTGGGATTCCCCAGTGTGGTGTAGTGGATAAAGTGACGGGCTAGGACTCTGGGGGCCTGGGTTCGAATCCCCGCTCAGCTAGGGAAGCTCCCTGGGGATATGGAACTGGAAAAACCACTCCTTAAATATTTGCTTAACTTGAAAGCTCCACTGTAAGTCAGTTCCAATTTGACGGCACAAAAACACACACACACACTGGAAGATTTAATGTGAAAAAATCCTTCGTTTATCTGATCCATTGATTGTAATAAACGAATTGAATGGAAGGACCCTTCCTAGGGTTATGATATTTATAAAACCATAGCTGGCTAAGGATGGACTTCCACAGACGTTGGATGACTACTAGCCCAAGAGTAGGCAATACCTTTTTCAGACTAAAAAAATCTCACAGACAGAAGCAAGCTTTCAGATCCAACAGGACCCTTCATCAGGCTGGGCATCACAAACCTGTCGCTGTTATTTTGGTGGTCTTACTTTGCTTTCCAGTTGTGTACAAAGACCACATGGCTTCCCCCCCCCTTTTTTTTTTTACTAGCCAAGGGTGAAGGATACTGGGAAATGTAGTCCGACAAGCCCACCCTTGCTTCAGTTAACCAACAGTTGCAAGCTTAAGTTGTCTCCTTGAAACTCACCTTTGCTCTCCCCCTTCTATGAACATTTTTGGCTTTGTGGCTAGGCAATCATAACCAGTTCTGGTGGCAGATCCTCGTAAGTTAAGACTGCAGAGTGCTGTGGGCCGGTCTTGGCAACCGTTTGTACATTTTAATAAGCATGTTTATAATCCTGTTTAACAGTTCAAGGGGGTGGAGGGTTTTCTGGTGCAGAATTTTTGATTTCGAAAGTAGAAGAAAAATAAAAAGCCATTGAAGAAATATGACTGTCTTCCAAACAGATATTCTGCCCACTTTTTTCCCCCATCCAGGAAGCTCTGAGGAACCCCTGGGATTGTTTGAATGGATCCTCGTTGGCTTAATCATGGCTGCAGTCATTTTAACTTTTCCTTTATCCATATGGCTGTGCATACAGGTAAAAGAAAATATTTACTGGGATTTTTTAATGCTGCATTATTGGTGTTCTTATTCACCTTCCCTCTCCCTCCCTCCCTCCCTCTCATTTTTATTGAAAACTGCACAGAGTATTCTGTCATTAAGTGACTGAAAGTTAATATGATGTAGTGAATCAACTGATGGATAAGAACTCAGGAGATCTGTGTTTGAATTTCTGTTCAGCCATGAAAACTCATTTGGGTGGGGTGGTGGTAATGGTAAAACCATCCTTAAATCTCTCACATACCTTCAAAATCTTATTAGGGTTGCCATAAGTCAAACACACCTTGATGGCAAATAATAAATGGAAAAATGACTCACAGATACGGTTAGCCTGTAAAATAAAATTTTAGTGTGTGATTCACTCCATCCCCAGAAAGAGATTAGTGACATTTCTGGTGTAAATTACATTTCCGTGCAGTTGAAATGTGTGCAATCGAAGGCAAAAGCACCACTAAATAAAGACATGAACAAAATGTTAATTCCCCCCCCCCCTCTTCTTTCCAGATTGTCATGGAATATGAGCGAGCAGTCATCTTTCGACTTGGGCATCTCCAAAAAGGAACCGCAAGAGGGCCAGGTGGATATTTTAAGTTATGGCTCAACTGGCCAGGACTCTGATGATTCTTTTTTGCTTTTTCGCTACAGAAGCTCAGATCTTTTTCCTCTTGCCGCTAAACTGGTCTCCAAAGATGACACAACGCACTTCCCAAACAAGCCCTTTTGGTGCACGACCCATGCCCTTTTCCCAGAGGCAGACACCTCGGCTTGTCACCATCTCGTGTTTACTAAGTTTCTTCTGCTTTTTTTCTGGCTAGAAATAAAAAAGTCTGCCAAAAAAGAGAGAAAATCTAGAATAGCTGTATGTTGCCTTCTAAGTCAAAGTCTTCTGTCTGGAAAGAAGCAAGCCCTGCTCAGTTCCACGGACTTTCATTCATTCATTCATCATTCATTCATTCATTCATGGTGCTTTTATCCTATCCGTCAGTACAATATAATATAAACCCCAACCCCCACCCACCAACATAATAAATAGACAATATACCCCAAACTCACAAAACAAACAAAGTAAACAGACTGTTTTGTTTTATATTCTTAATGGTCGATTAAAGGTATCACTTATTTCTGGATTCGTCTTGTTTTCCATGACCATGCAACTGATTTTTGCTGAATACATACATACATACGTTTTTATTGAATAAGTCAACAGACCGTTTCAATGATATATTTTTTTTGCTGAATAGAACCAAGTGGTAACAACAGCCTTCAGGTGGCACAGGGGTGAACGGGACACTAACGGAGGGGGAGAATATCCTTCAAGGCTTCCCTGGATAGTAAAGATTTTAGATGCCTTTTAAAACTCTGGAGGGAGGAGGCCTGATGGATCTCTAGAGGAAGCCCATTCCAGAGTGCTAGGGCCACCACCGAGAAGGCCTTGCATTCTAATGGAGGCCTTTGTTGCCTCCTGCGGCATGGCCACCCGTGGCAGCGAAGCCAAGGAAGATCAGGTGGAAGGGGCAGCATTTCTGTAGGAGAGACGCTCCGACAGGTAGCAGGGTCCTACGCTATTAAGAGCTTTAAACACCTTGAACCTGCCGTTTTGGGGATTTCTCAAAACACGTGCATTAAAATGTTTCTTTGTCTTTAGGCTGCTGAAGAGCCACCTTCCAGCCCATAGATAATGTCCCCATGGATCATCCTTTTTCTGTCTTCTTTCTCCTCTCTCTCACACATATATACATAAGAGTGGATGTTTCATGATGGCTGTATTTCATGCTTCTATTCTGTTTCCCTGCAGGTATATATTTTGTCTTGCCTTGCATAGACCACATTATCATTGTGGATATGAGGACCATCTCTTTCGATATCCCACCACAAGAAGTAGGTCACTCCTTTTTTCCTGACCTCTTTGCTCCTCTGCGAAAATCACATAAAAGAGACTTGCGTCACTGAGTAAAACTTAAACCTTGCAGAACCTCTGGTGCCCAACTCCCACCCCTCATTTGTGTGATTCTGCATGATTTCCTAGGGTCTACAGAAGCACCCATGTTTTGGATCTGTGGACCTTGAAGGTAGTGAGGCCTGTTGAAGGCTGACAGACAGAGCAGAGCATCCTTATAAGAGTGCAGGCAGGGGAAAAACATGGATTTTCTCCCCACGAACTCTTGTCTTCCTCAAGAATTTAGCTCGGTACAACTAACCAAAGCTTTACAACTTCCATGACAAATCGAACGGTAATTTGAGAAATTAGGAAAAGCACAGAAGGAAAGCAAGAGACGTTTCTGCTAGAAAATTAAATGTTCAATGGATCTTCAGTTTAATAGCAGAGAGCTTGTATGTCTGCAGCTTCTGCTGATGTGCTGAGTAGAAATATTTTGATTCAAGCAATTTTTTAAAAATTTCTGTTCTTACTTTACTTGAAATTCCTCCTTTCTCCGTTTCTGTTTGTAGATTCTTACCAAAGATTCCGTGACGGTTTATGTGGATGGCGTGGTTTATTACCGAGTGAAGAATGCCACCCTTTCCGTGGCAAATGTGGTCTACGCAGATCCGGCAACGCGGCTCTTGGCTCAGACGACCCTGAGGAACGTCCTGGGGACTAGAAACCTGTGTCAGCTCCTCTCCGACCGAGAAGAAATTGCGCACAGCATGCAAGTATGGCTAAGCAATTTCCAAAAGCTGCATCTCCATGGAGTTTTCAAAATCATAACAGATCGAGCCGCTTTCTGAAGCACGGAAATTGAAAATCTGCCCTTTGGATCTGGCTAATCTCAGTGTTTTGGGATAGCAAAAGGTCGTGTGAAACACTCTGCCTATTGCTTAGCAAGCTACTTTATTTATTTATTTATTTATTTATTTATTCCTTCCTTCCTTCCTTCCTTCCTTCCATCCTTCCATCCTTCCATCCATCCATCCTTCCTTCCTTCCTTCCTTCCTTCCTTCCTTCCTTCCTTCCTTCCTTCCTTCCTTCCTTCCTTCCTTCCTTCCTTCCTTCCTTCCTTCCTCATATCCAGAGATCTCAGGTTGTTACGTGCCATTCAATCGCCCCGACTTGAGGCTACCCTATGAATGAGTGATCTCCAAAATGTCCCATCCAGGTTGGGATGCACCAAATCAGACCACTTTAAACCCACTTCTGAACCGTGTAAATATGAGTAAGCCAGCGGTGGCCCTGTCTCTTTGGAATAAACGTCCGATAGAGGTTCGACAGGCTCCTTCCCTCTAAGTCTTTAAGACATGGGCTGAAAACAGAACTTTTCAAAGTGGCTTCCGCTAATGTTGACCTGCGATTTTAAGCTGTTTAAATGTTTATTTCATTTAGAATTGGGCTTTGCTTCTGGCAGGTAAGTATTTGTTGATCAAAATGGTACATTTGTTTTGTTTTAGGTTTTATTTGATTGAAGTTACTGTTGCCTAGAGAGTGCCATGCACAAGGGGGGCAGTGTAAATACACCATATATTGCACAGAAGCAGTCTTAAAAAACTAGTTTATTGACTCCATTGAAACCTGTCAACTTCCTAACTCCTTGGTAATCCTTGGTAATGGCACCTGATGGAAGGATTGCATTCTCGACCTACCTTTTTAACAGACCACACTGGACGAAACCACGGAAGAGTGGGGGATACAGGTGGAACGGGTGGAGATCAAGGACGTGAAGCTCCCTATCCAGCTCCAGAGGGCCATGGCGGCCGAAGCTGAAGCTGCCCGTGAAGCAAGGGCCAAGGTAGGAAATTCCACCTGTTTAATTAGATTCCCAACCGACCAGGAAGATCATCCTCTCAAGCAAACTTCACCAAACGGTGGCCTCCACTTCCCCTCAGAACCAACTAGCGCGGCATGGTGGGCATCAGTTAGAAAGGAGCAAAAACCAGTGTCATAGCATCAAGGAGTCGTTGTAGTATCCTTGTGGTACAGTGGTTAAACTGCAGTACTGCAGCCAAAACTCTGCTCACGATCCAGGTTCAATCCCAGGTAGCCGGCTCAAGGTTCACTCAGCCTTCTATCCTTCCAAGGTCGGTAAACTGAGTACCCAGCTTGCTGGCGGCGGGGGCGGCGGGGGGGGGGGGCAATGTGTAGCCTGCATCATTGAATTGTAAACTGCCCAGAGAGTGCTTTAAGCGCTATGGGGTGGGGGTGGGGTATATAAGCAGCACATTTGCTTTTTGCTTTTTTTTTTTTTTTTTTTTTTTTGGTGCTGAGCTCTTTGGCTTCAGACCTCTGTTTTCTAAGGCAAATCCAATTCGACCAGTTACGCAAGTCCTGTTGATTAAGTAAATAAATTCTAATTGGGAACAACAGGGTCACCCTAAATTGAAATATGTCCAAAATAGAGGTGAGCAAGTTACTGCACCATCCCTTTAGCTGAGTAAACTCAAAAATTATTAGCTCGTTTCTTGAAAATTGGCCAACACCGTTGGGGGCTCACTCTGACTCATGGTAGGGCCAGGCCTGAAGAGAGAGTAGGTCAGGCCACTGGGTGATGAGTACCGGCCGGACTTGTGCGTTCTCTCCTTTCCAGGTCATCGCTGCAGAGGGTGAAATGAATGCCTCCCGGGCCTTGAAGGAAGCTGCCATGGTCATCGCCGAGTCCCCCGCGGCCCTCCAGCTCCGCTACCTGCAGACCCTGACCACCATCGCAGCGGAGAAGAACTCCACCATCGTCTTCCCGCTCCCTCTGGACATCCTCCGCTCTGTCCTGGGCGTGAAGGGCTGACGGAAGGCGTCGAAGCTGACCGAAGGGCTGCTGCCAGAGCCCTGGGATGGCTTTAAAATGCGAGGAAGATTGTATAGGGCAAAGAAAGATTTAAGTCATTCATTAATTGTTTATCACAGAGGCTTTTCTTGCTTGCCTGCTTTCTCTCGTTCCTTTTTACACATGGCCGTTTCGTTCATACCCTCCCCACTTAATATATCAATAAAATTTATTTGTTGTTGTTATTTGCCTTCAAGCTGCTTCTGACTCATGGCGACCCTATGAATGAGCGATCTCCAAAATATCCTGTCTCTACTGCCCTCAAGCTTGTGGTTCCTTTAAGGAGTCAGACCATCGCACCTTTGGCCTTCCTCTTTTCCTGCTGCCTTCCACCTTTCCCAGCACAGTGGTCTTCTCCAGGGAATCTTGCCTTCTCATGATGTGCCTGAAACTCTAATAAAATCTGCAATTACCCTCTTTCTTCCTCTCTCCCTCCTTCCCTTCCTGTTTCTCCTGATGCTCTCTCTCTCTCTCTCTCTCTAAGACATGTAAGATATTAGACAACGCACCCAGTGAACCAATGGTGGGAAACGCAAGGCTGAGATCCTGCTTTATTGCAGAGGACATTCCTCTTACTTCTCCATGTGTGGTATCCGTTTTCTTGATTTAACGACGAAGACCCACAGAGAGGGACCCTGAGGATTCTAGGAGTTGCCCACCCATATTTACGACCTAGACAAGCAAGACATAAATAGGCTACTCAGTCACAGCCTTCTCTCGGCTGGCATTTAGGATCATTCCCTCCAAATACCGTGTTTCCCCGAAAATAAGGCAGGGTCTTATATTAATTTTTGCTCCCAAAAATGCATTAGGGCTTATTTTCAGGGGATTTTTTTATTTTTTTTCATGTACAACCATCTACATTGATTCAAATACAGTCATGTCATCTTCTTCTGGTTGCTGCACAAGGGTGGAGGGCGGGGTTTCACTTCACTGGGGATTATTTTTGGGGTAGGGCTTATATAACAAGCATCCTGAAAAATCATACTAGGGCTTATTTTCGGGGAAACAGGTAATACAAATCGGTTCTGTTGTTGCATCTGTACCTATAAATCAAGCATATGCAATTCTGCATTTTCTATTTTATGATGATGAGCAAGTGGCCTCTAGATTCCAGACAAGCAAAGTGGAAATCTTTCTTCAAGACATGCAGGGTTTAACTCTGGAACTCCCTGCGGGGAGGTGGGAAGGACGACCGCTGGGTGTATAGTGCCTGATTGAATTACTACATTTTTGGACCATTTTTCAAAGGCATTTATCACATTGGTGGAGGATCATAAAGCGAAGGATGGTTCCTATTAATCACAAAACAGTGGCAAGAGAAGGGGACTGGCTGGCCCCTTTTGGGAAAAAGCGCTTCCAACGAGCTTCTCGTTTCTCCCTGGCAATTGATTCAGAAGCAATTTTAAAATTTTATTTTATTTTATTTTCCTGATGACCTCACCACGCCCCGCCCTGCAAACGCGATCTAATTTCGTCTCCTGCTTTTGCGCAAACCTTCTTCTCTCTTCTCGCGCAACGTGCGCAAAAAGAACGCGGAACGCGAAGTTACTCCGCGTTCCAAGCGCTCCCAACAGCAAAACGACGTCGGCCCTCGTTTCGCCGCCGGTCTTCTCCCCGCTCTTTGGCTTGCCTTCTTCGGCATCGCGTGCCACTGCCCTGCGGGGCTTCCTGAAAGGTTAAGAGGGGCTCAGCTTCAACTCCTGCGCTGGAACGAAAAAAAGGAACGGAGAGGGAGGGTAACGTTTTAACAAACGGATCGAACGAAAGGGGGGGTGTTTGTCTAACCGCCGGTCCAGCCGGGCGGCTAGGATTGGCTTGGCTCAGCTCGTTTGGCACAGTAGCCCAGGCTAAGCAAGCGAGTAGTCCTCATGAAGGATGGGGAGCCAGATGTCCCGGAAAAAGTGGAACTGCCTGAGACGGGAAGCCAGCGAGGCAAAGATTTGCAAAGTGGCGCTGGTATGTAGTAAACCTGGGGACAGGAAGGGGTTTCCTGATGGTTGAGGGCTCAATTAACTCCCCCCAATTTACTTAGAGACCCATCTCCTTTTTCCTTTAGAAAATTAAAACCTGAGAATCTGGTTAATTTAGAAATTAACCTGAGGATCTAATTTCTCTCTGATCAATGGGGATTTTGCTTAATAATAAAAAAAAGTAACTTCCAAGCTCCTTCCCCCCTTCACACACAGAGCACACAAAAGTTGCCTCTGCGCACATGCAGAGGGCTGGCTCCTTGTCATCTCTTCCCCCCCCCCCCGCGCATAGACTTTGCATGCCAGGGGTCCTGGGTTTTAGTCCCCGACAGGTAAGGTTGGGAAAGGCCACTGTTTTCAAGGGCTGTGGAACTGGTGCCACTTGACATAGGTGATGCAAAACTAGATGGATCCAGCTGTTTGATTGGGTATAAGGCAGCCTCCTGATTACCTAAGCCCCAGCATGTACGTATAATGCTTGATAAATGACATATACGTAGTTAAGTAATTATTAAGTGTTGTGTACTGGATTGAGGGATGGAGGCCTGGGTTCGAATGCGAGCTCAGCATTGGAAGCTCACTGGGGGTAGGGAACTGGCAAAACCACTCCTTAAATATCTCAGTGACTTTGAAAGCCCTAAAAGGGTTACTATAAGTCAGTTCCAACCTGATGGTACCTAACAACAGGACAACAAGAAGTAATTATTAAATTTTTAGTGATAAACCAGTGATTAAGCACGTAGAAAGCATTGCACCAGCAATGAATAATCACATTTTAGACAACATATTTATTTGGGATTTTCTCCCCCTTAGGTCTTGGAGCAAAGTTGTAGCTCGTTATACTCCAGTCCTGATGTTACTTAATTATGCCTTAACGACTGCAAAAAAAAAGGAATTGGTTACAACTCTAATTACATCTTGGGGGGGGGGAACCAAATGTGTCAGGGTTCTTTAAATATCATAATGCCTCAAGCCCTTTAAGCGTTCTCCAGTAGAGTAAAGCCCCTGATAATATATCAATCAGGTGGTCATGAACACTCATCTCTATCATATGTGTATTTTTCCCCACTCACAGGCTACAATGAGAGAGGGATCCACTTAGTTAGATCAAGTGGACTTGGGAAATAATCATCTCCATATTTATCATGATGCCACTGGTGACTCTGAGACCCAGGTAAGCGGTTTCAGTGGGTTACCATTGTCTTGGCATTTCTTTCAAGCTCCTTGAAGTTCTGCGGAAACTTCAAAACAGGGGTGTAAAAACTTCAGCTGTCTGGAGGCCAGAGAGGGTAAGATTTGTGGGTGGGTGTGGTTGAGTCGATGAGATTCCCACGTCCAGCCTTGTTAGATAAGTAGGAAGCTGCCTTATACAGAATCAGAAAAATGGTCCATCAGCCACTTATTGTCCATATGCCAATGGGTTGCAGCTTTCTAAGGCTTGAGATCAAAACATTTCCAAGCCCTATCTGGGAAATAAACCTTAAAACTTGTACGGAAAACACGTGCTCTGTTTATTCTTCATCCAATCACTAAAGCCCAGAGTAGATCCACGGAATCAATTGTTGAATGGCAAGGTGAAACTTATGCAAATCCCACTGATTTAACAGGTCTACTTTAGTCAGGATTAAAAATTGGATTCAGACTGTTGAATCTCATCTTAAAAATACAGGAAGCTTCTAATTTGGGGGGGCACGAGGAGCTGAATTAAATGCATTCCGTAAAGCTGGAAGCCGTCCACAGAAACTTAGGCTGAATAAAACTGTGCAGCCTTTAATGGGCCGCAAGAGTTTTGGATAATCCACACACACATAAAATGTTTAGAGACCACAGAATTATTTTTTTGTTTTTCTGGGTGCAGAGATTTTGGCTTAAAATAACACACTCAGGAAGAAGTGAGAGATCTGTATTTAATTTCCAAATGTACGTTTTTTTTAAAAAAAATACAGCAAATTATTATTTTTTTCCACAGGGAAGTCCAAACAGAACCTTGAAGTGGGAGAATGGTTCTTGGTAGCCTTTTCATTCATCTTAGCCATTTTGACTTTTCCCATCTCCCTCTGGCTTTGCCTAAAGGTAAAAGGATAACTTAGGAAGTACTGATGGTGTAAGTTACTCCTTCTCTCTACATTGTCTCCTGTAGACTACAGTTCTGTGTGCTGCTTTAACCGCAGGTCGGCAGCTGTGGCTGTCCAGATGCTTACAGCCTGCAGTTCCCATCAGTCTTACCCAGCAACTGTCAACAAAGAGGAATGATGGGAACTGCCGCCCAAGAGAATCTGGAGATTGCACTTCTCCATGCACGTATCAGGGATCATGAGGAAAGAATGGTGCTGGGGTAGAGCTTGGCAGATACCCGGGACTGCCCGAAAGACAAACTAGTGGGTCCTGGATCAAATCAAACCTGAACTCTCTCTGGAGGCAAAAATGTTGAATCTGAGGCTGTCCTACTTTAGCCACATTACAAGAAGCCAGGATTCTTTGGAGAAGACCATCATGCTAGGAAAAGTGGAAGGCAGAAGGAAAAGAGGAAGACCAAATATGAGATGGAGTGACTCCCTTGAGGAAGCCACAGTCTTGAATTTAAAAAAGGGCTGAGCTTTTTTAAATTGAGGGCAGGAGATTTTGGAAATGGCTCATTCATAGGGTCACCCTAAGTTGGAGGTGACTTCATAGTGCAAAACAACAGCAACAGGAAAGAATCGTCTTGCGGAATCATCATGTTGCCTTCATTCGAGTCAGTGACAGCTAGTGACTCCTATTCCAAGGGTGCGCTGAATCCACTCCAGGTTTAAGTCTTCACACTATTCAAGATGCTGACCTTGTTTGAAGAGTCAGGTTGAGCGCCTTGCATGTCTCCTGTAAAGCAGAGACTAAAACCAGAAATGGATCCACAGCACCCCTGGAATGGGGAGTCACCAGTCACCCCTGGTGTGGCTTGTAGTCATCCCAAGTGGTTTGCATGTCTACAGCAATGTTGGAAGCGGGTGTCTACTGAGCCAGGTCCTTGATCCATCTACCCTAGCATTGTCAGCTTGGACTGGCAGCCATAGTCTCCTGAGTTGCAAGTAAGTTCTCTCCTAGCTCTACCCAGAGATGCTTAGTCGACTCCACTCCAATGATTAAGCAAAACCAGAGGCGATCAAATATGTTCTGGTTGCCAACAACCTTTTGGAGCTGAACCCCAACCCACCTTTTTTGCCTGTAATTGATTCACAGCATTATTCACAGATTCACAGCAACGTTCTGCGTTGCGGCCTATTTCCTCCCATTCTAATTAGCTGGGTTTTAATTTATTTTGTTAAAGAAATCAATCATTCTCTTTTTTCTCCCCCCCCCCCCCCCCCCTTGTGTTCCATCCTACGTGCATCACCAGCAGAAGGTGCAAAAGTAGCACAGAACTAGGTCAAAAGAGGTGGGGGTGAGAGGTTGAGAAAAACCATACAGGTTTACAGACAGTCTGTAATCTTCGTCCTTCCTCTGTGTCTGCTTTACAGATTGTCAATGAATTTGAGCAAGCTATTATCTTAAGACTGGGCCACATGCGCCAAGGAGGGCCGTTAGGGCCGGGTGAGTATAGCATGCTTCGGTCGAGAAAGTAGAAGGATATTTATGCTGACCTCTTTTATGGGGACCTATGGATGGACTGCAGGAAGTATGTGTTCCTTATTCAAACCCTAAACATTCGGGGTCCAAAGATATTGGAAGGAGGGAGTGCACATACACTCTGCCTGCACTTTGAGATCCGCACTGGAGGCTCTACTTGTTAGATGGCCTGTCAAAATAACGAGCATGGTGGGTATGAGGAACAGGGGCTTCTTGATGGTGGCTCTCCCCTTGCGGAATTCTGTTCCAGTCAAGGCTGGGTTTCATCTTCCTTGTGTGTTATGATGTCTGTCGGCATGGGCAACCTCTAGATGTCCAGAGGTGGCACCCACTCCTGCTAGGAGGGCCCGTGGTCTCTTCTGTGACTCTATCCCTTCACCCCCTAAAAAAAGTTTATAAAATATGTGGGGTTTTTTTTACTAGAAACCTTCCTTGCACCCTCTAATGGCCAAAAATATTTTAGGGGAAAAAAACTTTCTAGAAACTTTCCTTGCACCCTCTAGTGGCCAAAAATATTTTTAAAAATATTTTTTTAAAATAGGGCGTGTCCTCAAGAGAGCATATGGCAAAGTTGTGCTCTTTGCATGGCAGCCGGTGCAAGACAGGAAGCGAAGGTGTTTATGTCACAGAAGGAAGCACTTTTAGATCTGCTGTGGGCTGCCAACCTAGCTCTTGGCTTCCTTTAGAGGTTGCGAGTATACACAATGACTTCATTATTGTGATTTCTTTTTTTCTGCAGGGGTGTATTTTGTTTTGCCCTGTACAGACCAGATGATTAGAGTGGACATGAGGACAAAAGCATACTACATACCACTCCAGGAAGTAAGTGTTCTCTTTTCTCGGCTTCTCTTTCTCCCATTTTTCAGAGGCACTGCCAGCTTATTTGTTACAATTTCTTGTGCCCGAAAAGCATTTGCTCCTCCAGTCACAACCAGCATGCTCTTGAAATCGTCCTAAACAGTGGCATCTGGTGACTCCAGCTTCAGGGGTTCTGTGAATCCACTACGGGTTTTACTCTGTAAAGGAGCTGCCCGGGGTGTGGAACCCTATGGCCAAAACAAGTTCAGCACCTAGGATAGCTCCTGGAAAGGGGAGGCTAAAACCTGGAGTGGATTCACAGGGACATTGAAATCAGGAGTCACCCACCTTCCTTCCTTCCTTCCTTCCTTCCTTCCTTCCTTCCTTCCTTCCTTCCTTCCTTCCTTCCTTCCTTCCTTCCTACTCCCTGTTGTTATTGTTATTTGTTATGGTGACCCTATGAATAAGCACTCTCCAAAATGTCTTGTCCTCAACTGCCCTGCTCAGTTCTTGTAGACTCAAGTCTCTGGCTTCCTTTAGAGAGTCAGTCCCTCTCATATATGACCTTCCTCTTTTCCTGCTGCCTTCCACCAAGTCTTTTCCTGAGAATCCTGCCTTCTCGTGATGGGCCCAAAGTTGGACAGCCTTGGCTTCAATATTGTTGCCTCCAGAAATAGTTCAGGATTGATTTGATCCAGGACCCACTTGTTCATCTTTCTGGCAGTCCAGGCTACCTGCAAAGCTCTCCTCCAGCACTACATTTCACATGAATTGATTTTGTTGGAAATGTAGTGTCTACGGAGGGGCACATCACTTTTTTCAGAGGTCTCACATAAGGGCATGCAAGAGACCTCATGAAATCAAGCCAAGCGCTTCTGGAAATTCATCTCTGTCAATGGGCATCATGGATTCCCACCTGTTTCTTTTGTGGCAAAATAAGTTCCTTCCCACAGGGAGAAAACACATGCTTAGGACCTTATCTGTATTCCAAGACGAGTCTGTTGATAGTAACAGCTGGATAGATGCCTCTTGCTTTCACTCCAGCTGCTCTGCGAGTCACCTGCGATGCATTTCTGTAGGCAGTCCTTGTTTGCAGAATGAGCTCAGAACGAATCAACCAGAAACCTAACAGTCATCAGTCATGTTGTGTTTGCATCTTTAGATGGACTGTTATCAAATGCTTCTCTCTCTCTTTTCTTTCCGTTGAATCTAAATGAGTTGGCTGCTTTCGTGGACAGCTAAGCTGCACTTGACCCAGTGAAAATCTTTTTTTTTAAAGAGTTCGTAGTAATGTTCGTTTTTGTAGATGTGGCTATGGTTGGGCTTTGAGGCATGAGTTCCTTTGCTTTCCCCGGTCACCCATGTGAGCTGATTTGTCTTTCTCCCCCTACTTCGGTTTTCTCCCCTAGATCATTTCCAAAGATCCACTAGTGCTTGATGTTGATGGCGTGGTGTATTACCGAGTCCAAAATCCCACCATCGCTGTAAGCCGCATCACCAGCGCAGAGGAAGCCACCAAGCTCCTGGTTCAAACGACTCTGAGGAACGTTCTAGGAACCATGTATCTGTCTCACCTCATCTGCAATCGGGAAAAAGTTGCCCAGAGTATACAGGTATCCTCATCATCCTTATCCTCATGTGCCATCAAGTCAACTCTGACTTCTGGCAACCCTTTCCAGGGTTTTCCAGGTAGAGAAGACTCAGAAGAGGTTTCTCCTTCCCTTCTTCTGTGTCTGTACAGCTTACCCAGGCTGGGTGTTCTCCCAGGAGGCACACAATGGGGGGAATCGAACTCTCAACCTCTGGGTCTGTAGCCAGAGACCTAAACCACTGAGCTATCTAGCCAGTTAGTTCTGACTTATGACAGCCCTTTTCAGGGTTTTCCAGGTAGAGAAGACTCAGAAGTGTTTTACCCTTTCCTTCCTCTGGGGGCGCCCTGGGACTGTGCAGCTTGCCCAAGGCTACCCAGGCTGGCTCTTCTCCCGGGAGGCCCAGTGGGAGAATCGAACTCCCAACCTCTGGCTCTGCAGACAGATATCTAAACCACTGACCTATCCAGCCAGCTAGTATAGCTAAGCAAAGTTTGTGGCTTTATCTTTCTGTGTGTGTTTTTTTAAATTATTACAAATATTTCTATACTGTTTCTCATTTGCAACCCATGACGCCTTGAAACAATTACGTCTCTTGGCTTCAGTTTGGTCATAGCTGGTAACATTCAACTTTTTTTAAAAAAAACCCAGTCCACTGTAGATGAAGCTGCCAGCGGCTGGGGAGTCAAGGTGGAGCTTATAGAAATCAAGAATGTGAGGACGCGAGTAAAGGTAAGCGTTTTCCGTCTATGTGAGTGTGTATGTATTTTAAAAACCTCAAGACTTGCTTGTATTTTGAGGGGATTACGCCTGGTGGCTCCAATCACTCCCAACCAGAGCAGACCTACTGAATTAGTGGGATTTACATGTGTGTTGACGTCTCCATCAGCAGCTAGCTCAGCTTCTCTGACCTAGCAGGGATGAACCAATTTGATCTAAGTTAAAGCCATTCCCTTCCACGTGTTCTCTCACGGCTGCTGCCACCCATGAAATGTCCCGCCGCCTAATGCGGCGCTGTAGCCACCATGCGCTGTTGCTAGAGTGCCTTTTTTGGGGGGGAGAGGGTCTGCAGCTCATTCGTGAGGTACATCCTTCGCATGGGGAAGTCTGGGGTTCAAGGGGCTCCTCTGAAGACAGTGCCCACGTTATCCGGTTGCAGCAGCCTGAGATGGCTTTAACTGCCACGGCTCCATCCTACAAGACGTGGGATTTATAACATGGCAAGGTACTTACCATTCTCTGCTATCCTTCCAGGGTTTACAAGCACTAGTGCGCTGTAGTGGAGAATACTAAGAACCTCACCCAACGATACATCTCAGTGTTCCGCAGGGTGGAGCCACGGAAGTTGCGGTGGTGTCAAACTGGTGCTGCTGTAGTGTGAGATCTGCTGGTTTCCTGCCTTCCAGGTGGTTCCTCCCTCAGAAGGAACACCCTCAAGCAAATCCAACACCCCCAGGATCGTGAAGGAAGCCTCTGTCGTCATCGGCAACAGTCCCGTCTCTTTCCAGTTCCGCTGCTCAACGTCGGAGGCACCGGAGGCCCCCAAGACCGGCCCACCGAGTCCCTCTCTTGTCTTCAGCTACCCTTAGCTTGGCATCGTCGAGGCACGGTGGGAATGCAGCGCCAGCTCAAGCGGTTGGTTTTCGACAAGCCGCTCTTCTCAAAGAAGGCCACGAGGACTTAACGGCCCAAAGCAACGTGGGTTGCTAGTGTTACATAGGGATCCTTTATTCAGCTGGGGTTTTTAAAAAAGTTTTATATTATGTTTCTCTCCCTCTTCCTGACTCCCCCAAGACAGAAATAAAGTTTTTCCTTGCTAAAGACCTGGACCCCTTTTGTTATTGCCCTGCTCCCACCCTTTATTTATTTAAAATATTTGTCCACCGGCTTTTCTTCCATCCTCAGCAGGTGTGGCTCACGATTGGAGCAGGGGAGAGCCTGCTTTCCTCCATTTTGGGGTGAGTCACCACCTCTCCCCCTCAGGTGAAGGGGGTCACCCTGGGACTGTGCAGCTTGCCCAAGGTCACCCAGGCTGGCTCTCCTCCTGGGAGGCACAGTGGGGGGGGAATCGAACTCCCAACCACTGGCTCTGAAGGCAGATACCTGAACCACTGAACTATCCAGCCAGCTCTGACTTATCATGATGCTTTCCAGGGTTTTTCAGGTTGATATATAATCCTTCTTCTGGGACTGTGCAGCTTGCCCAAGGTCACACAGGCTGGCTCTCCTCCTGGGAGGCACAGTGGGGGGAATCGAACTCCTAACCTCTGGCTCCGCAACCAGAGACCTAAACCACCGAGCAATCCAGCCCGCTTCCCTTTCTAAGCCTCCCATGTATTTCTCCTGCTTTTGCAGCTCCTGTTATTTTTAGTGCTAAACCTCGAGGAGATGGAACTGCTCCACGTTTTGACCGGCAGTGCTTGGAGAGATCTATCTGGAAGCCCCACCCCACCAGGATCTCCCAGAGGTGTGTAACGACAATGCCCATAAGACGATACCTTAGACGGAGTCAGATCCTTGTTTGGTATTATTGACTGCCAACTTGGGGAGTTGGGGGTGGGCAGGAGTATTTCCAGCCCTACCTGGAAATGACAGGATTTGAACTTGGGACTCTTCTGCAAGCAAAGCATGGGTTCTCATCCACAGGGCCTCCTCTAAGAAGAAAGTGCTTACAACACTTGATGTTCATAGGTGGTCTCTTATCCAAGTGTTACCCTCAGTGTGCAGGGCAGAACAGTCTTCGTTCCCAGGGTGCCCGAAAGTGACGGGACGTGTCATCCAGTGCATTAGTGTCAGTTGCTATTTTGGAAGCTGATAAAAAAAATTGGTCGGTGATGTGAGAAAGATGTTACAGATAGTGGGATAAGCAGTGCGTCGGGGTGATTTCAAAAGCAGCTTATTTGTCTTGCTTTCCCATTCATCGGGGCCCCAGGATCTTTTGAAATATAATTCCCGTTTCATATTAAACATGACATTATTCTCCCACTGGCTTCGGCGGGTCTAAATCTGGACCAAAACGGATTCTGAATCTCCCTGTCTCTTGAGGACTTCCCTTATAAATCTTAACCTAGTGGATCCAAGAACTTCGGTCCCCCGGAAGTTCTTGGACCGCAACTCTTTTGCTAACGCAGCTCGTGAGGAAGGGTTTTGGGAGCTGCAGTCCAAGAACGCCCTGAGATCCAAGGCTGGGAAGCACTATCTTAACCCAACCTGGGGACTAGGAATGGCTTTCAGATGAGAGAGGATAATTCCAGGAAAAGAACCACAACAACTGGTTACAAGTTCCACTTTAAGCTTTATTAAAGGCTGTTCTCAAAGCAGTCATCAAGCGCCTACATGGTGTGGTCGGGGTCTTAACTATTGCACAGCTATCGTACAGTTGAATTGAGCTAGTCTTTTAAAAAAGAGTTAAAATGAGACCAGCACCATAGTCCCCCAACTGCATCCTCCGGAACAAGGAGGTAAGGCCTCTTTAGAAGCAAGGAAGACAAGCAGGTTTGTTCTTGTTTCTTTAAAAAAAACATATATAAAAGCAATTCTTCTTTATGCAGCCAAGTCCGCCAGGGCCCTCTCCAGAGGATCCACATCCCAGTAATCATCTTCCCAGCCCAGGAACCAGCCGGTGAAGGTGGGCGGCTCGAACCCTTGTCTGATCAGGGTGATGGGAGTTCTCCGGTCACGGTTGGCAGGGTCGGTCTCGATGTATCTCCTTGCTGTAAAGGGGCAAACAAAAGAAAACCCCATAGAGACAGAAGGAAGCTTGGAGTGAGGCCACAGCTAAGGCGCCGGCGCCCGTTTTCTAGCCAGCGCACCAGCCGAAACAAATAGACAAAGAGCTCAAAAGGGGTGGCTCGGAAGTTATTGTTATTGCTACTTTAAAAATATAACTTTGGGTGCCCACGGGCAGATCTGTCCTAGAAGTGGAGTTAATGACTGAGTCTGCTAGTGGGTAAGCTCTGTCTACCTGTGTGGGGGGCAGGAAGGATCAAGACTAAATGTGGGCATGGTTTTTGTCCCCCAGCCAGCCCGTCCCGTGGCCTAGATGAGATGGGGAGCATGACTCCCTCTACCATCAAGAGTGGGTTGCCCTGTGAGGCTTACCTCCCAGGGAGGTAGAGAAGGGTATGGCCCAAGCAAGCTAAACCTGCTGGATTCTGGCTTTGAGTCATGTGCCTGTTCGGTGTTCTTTTTCCTAGCTTATAAAAGGCTCGAAGGCTCTTTATCGAGAAAGCAAACACCCCAGAACCCACCAACCGTCTCACCTGATGTTTGAGCTTCTGTCTTCTCCTCCTCTTGAGCGTCTTTTCCAACCCATATAAAGACCTTTTAAAAGCCAAGCAAAAATTCCTTGGGTGAGACAAATTCTTGTCTAAGGCCTGTGGGACATCTCGGCTATAATATGTTAAGAGAGACACTGATAATCTGGGAACCAGCCTTCCTTTCGGTGCATTCTGGCCGTCTGGCAAATCATTTTTCAAAGGTACTAGCCGAAACCTTTTCTGTCTTGTGTTTGATGCCATTTACAGCCAGGATATACTTGGCTGCATTTGATACTGTTGTTGGCTAAGTGATATTCCCAGATTCATAGCTGATGTGAAGAACAGTATGTCAGAGCTGATGAAAAGCTAGTTTTCAGCTTTACTGCTCTTACTTTAACAGTACATTACTGAGAGCCTTTAAAGTGTGAATTGTATTTTGCATGGCCTTCAGTAGCAACGTGAAGTAAGTTGTAGTAACTGAACAGATAATGATTGATATTTACAGTAGAGAAAGCCAATGTGGTGTAGTGGTTAGAGTGTCAGAATAGGACTCGGGGGATCTGGGTTCAAATCCCCACTTAGCCATGCACGCTTACTGGAATGGCAATGGGAAACCACTCCTTGAACCTCTCACATACCTTAAAAGCCTGATCAGAATCCCATACCTCAGAAGCAACAGGATAGCATATAACATTTAACAGATTTAATAAGAGGACTTCTGGTATGCTTGTCATCTGTGTTGAGTGAGTGCTTTTTTAAAAAAAATTGAGACATATGAGCAATATATTTAGGCATCAAAATGAGGGATTAAAATTGTGACTGATTTGCTGGTGGATTGGCTTTCTGTTTGTGCCTTTTTAAAAAACCTTGTCTTAATACTGATTTATTTTCAGTTGGACTGAAAGCCATCTTTATGTTTTGTGGACCCGAGAGGCTGGGGACCACTCCTCTTGGTGAACAAATAAAATAGATGGGTTGCGAGTCCACAGAAAAGCCAAGCAACCTGAGCGCATTTATGCAACATTAGCAAACAATCAAGCAAAGTATCACTTATTCAACACCACTGAACTAGAACGTGGACCTTTTGAGCTTCCTCTGTAGAATGCTGAGTCGATTTGATGCAGAGCATGAAAAGACCTGGTTATATGGGAGAAAAGATATACCTGGTCCCAGGTGTCTAACAGCATCACGTCATCTGTGGCCAAGTCACTCTGGGTCAGGTCTCCAGGCACCTCTTCAATCTAAACCGGAAAGTGCAAAAAGGCGGTGTTCAGGTGCATGAATATCTCAAGGGAACCTTTCACCTGAGCCTGATCCACTCAAGAGTCTCTGTGGGTTGGATCTGGTGGTAACTGTGGCAAATGCCAATCGCTTGTGTGCTAGAATACGGTCTTCTGGATGGTTTACCAACAAAGCTTGTGAGATACTCACGGTGAATCGTCCGCTCTTGTTGGAGCACGCAAAGAGGCGAGGGGGATGCGCATCCATCTTCTTGTCCTTCAGCCGTGGGGACGTGCGATAGGCAGCCTTCCCACCAAGAGCACTCCAGAAAGCATCTGTGTAAAGCAAAGTGAGAGCTTTACACAAGGTTTTGTCAACACCCTCATCCCCCCTGGTTGGCAACAGCACGGATCTCTTGGGTTCCAGGAAAGACCACGGCAAACCTGGCGTTGTAGATGGGCAGCACAAACCTATGTATGTTTAATCTGAAACCCCCTTGAACTCAATAGTAACCATCGGATCCAATCCCATCTCTGCCGTTTTCCTTATGTTTGAGGGTCAGGACCATGTTAAGGGCCAGAGGTCCAAAATCAGGAGCAGAGAAGCTCAAGAGACGGAAAGCAGGAGGTAAAGACGCCTTTTTTCAAACCTGGTTCTCTGCCTTCTGCAATCTCGGTGGCACGTGCTCCCAAAATTTTCACCAGCTCCCGGGCCCCAGCCTTTTCACTGTCACTGGCTCCTTGACCCACCCAGAGGTAGGTGGTGGAAGGCGTCTTCAACACAAAGGCATCGTTGGAGTTCAGAAGTTTAGCAGCCACATCCACCTGTAAAGGAACACAGAGGGCATGGTGTTAGAACGGGTGACGCAGACGTCCCCATTATAGGGCATCTGCAATTCCTCTTGGCTTTTGAAGATGCTTCTCTTCCAGGACAGCTCCTGTGCTACTGGAATTCTCTTCTTCCACAAACATGCAAGAACACGAGATGGTAGAAACTACCACAGGCCTTGGAAGAATTTTGGTCAGCATCCCAGGAAAACTAGTGGCTGTCAAATTTTAAGGCCTGACTTGACTGTAGGTAGCCCAGTGGTGGCCATGGGGAGCTGACCATGGTTCTGAACACGGCCCACCTGAATTTGCCAAGAGTAAGCTAGTAGAGAACTGGCTTCTCTTGACCTCTCCGGACTTATTCTCTCCCGATCTGACTTTTTGACTTGATGGGATTTACCGCCTGAATTTGCCTGCCTCTTCCATCACGGTCTCCAAGCGTCAATGTCCAAAATCTGTTTAACACTACCAAAAAAATATTCCAGCCCCAGGTCACCGTAGGCCAGCTGTCAACAAGAGACCCAATTAAGTTAAACTGCAAATAAAATATCAATCCCCTGTCCAATATTTGAAATAAAGGCTTAGAAGTGAAAAAATGGACTGTCGTTCCTTTCCCCAGTCTAGCTGGGAGAGATCTCTGGAACACGTCAGTGCCTTTCAGATTTCAACTTGTTAGGGCTGCTCTTGGCTTCACTTTGAAAACTTGGTGTTTTGTTATGTGCCTGTCACACACAATCACACTGCACCATGAGTTTTGTAGTCTTAGTTGCCTGAACAAAAACGCGCTTGTCTCGCTTGCACTGTGATAACGGCAAAACAAAGAGTTTCCCGGATCAATACTTACCTCTTCCCATTATAGCAGTAAAAATTTTGGCAAGCCCAATTTTGAAAAAAAAAAAAAAAAACACAGTTGTGTATCTGTACAACCCAAAATCAGGTCTGAGGCAATCAACACAGGTTTATATAGGACCATTAACCCTTCTGTGAAAAAGCAATGGCCAACAGTGAATTAGAGAATAAGAGAGGCGTAGTCAATCCATGTACTCTATCCATGAACTTTATTTGGGGGGTGGGGGGGTCACGTACCTCTACGGCTCTGGTAGCGCCAGATGTGCTGGATCGAACCTGGAACAGTCGTGTCGGCGCTGGGCTTGTCTGACCCCCTTCCCTGGAGGTGCCACCTTTGTACACAATCAGAGGCTTGCTGCCAAACAAGCTCATGAGGTGAGGTGGCTCTTTGCCCTCAACCACTCGTTTCTGTGAGGAAACAAACCCCATGGAGTGAAAAACATTTTTAAACTCGATGCTTATTCATGTCTCATCCTGTTAGGTGATGCTGCCCTGAAAACCAGCCAGCTCTGCCACCAAGCACACAAAATTACTTGTGGCTGTCAGTAAGAGCCATCATCCTGGACTCACCTTGTGCCTTAGAACCAAACGGTCTGTTAATTAGGGACTCTCTTTTCCCCATCAATTGGTTTTCTGTGATCTCTCTTTCTGCTACATCAGTGGTTCCCAGCCTTGGCTCCCCAGATGTTCTTGGACTATAAAACCAAGAAATCCTGGCCGTCACAGCTGGGGGTGAAGGCTTTTGAGAGTTTTAGTCCAAGAACATCTGGAGAGCCAAGGCTGGGAACCACTGCTCTATATCAACATTCAAATCCATTTCCTAGGCTCGTGTAGACATAGATTTCACCTGGGTTTCTTAGTCGTGTCCTTTACTCCCATTAAAAACAATGAATGTTTTCATCTAGACACACAGTGATGTGTTTTGTAGTCTTAGGACGATCCAACCGTGATCGTTTGTGCAGATCTACATCTTCTCTTTCATTAACACTGTGATCATTTTGGACTTTTGCAGTTTGTCTTCATACACCTTGTTCTCTACCCCTGCACCACAGATTATGTAGCCTGTCAAGATGGCCCCCCCGGTCGTCCCTATCCTTGATACCTGCACTGGGGTGCCTCCTAGCTCCTCATCCAGTTGGACTGTCAGGAAGGCAGACGCTGTAATTTCATCTTGAGTAGAATCAGCACCTTGCCTGCAAAGAAGCAACAACATGAAAAAAATCTGAGTGCACGGGGCAGGACTGGTTTTCCAAGCCCAGTGAAACAAAGCTTTAATCGCAAGAGGACTTTGGGCAGGAGAGAGAGCAAAAAAGAAATCTTGATAAAATAGAAGGACTGAAGTAGAATCCCTAAATTGAACCAAAGAAACCTAATAACCTTGCCTGTCATTGTTTTACTTGATATTGTTTGCACCAATGCTGCTAGGCATTAGAAGTAAAACACAACATCCCCCTATCAAAAAGAGAGAGACACACACACACACCCCAGTAGACAATAAATAGCCAGGTATTTCTAATCATTTTAAATAATAATCCCAAGTGACCATTTTAAATAATAATCATGTGCTGTAAAGACAATTCTGACTTACAGCAACCCTTTTTCAGGGTTTTCCAGGTAAAGAATACTCAGAAGTAGTTCCCTTCTTCTGTGACAAATTACATTACTTTTTCTTCTTTCCCGGAAGCCTAAAGATGTCGTTTCCCTGTGTTACAAAGAGGCAACCAACACATGGGGTCTCCACCATAACGGCTACCAACCTTCCTCCGAGCGTGGAAATCAGCTCTAAGGGTTTTTGTATCTGAGCCTAGGGGTATTTTCCTCCTGCACTATCACTAAATGGATTTATTTAGGCAATAAATATAGGTTTTCTATTACTTTTGTTGATTTGCTGCAGGTTTTGCACTGGACTGGCATTAAATATCAAGTATTCCCACACTGGGGTGGCCCTATTTGCATGCACGTTTGTGACACACACACACACCCAGCATCCACAGGCCTCCCTCCTCCATCACAATTCTCTGTGCTACAAAAAAAAAAAAAAAAAAGAGAGAGAAAAAGCTTCCATACCAGGTATAGATGATTTTCCCTTGCTTGTTTCCATGTCTGTAATCATACAAGATAATATAGCTGTCTCCACCATAGAACTGGCCGTACGTTGAAGGATTTACGGGTACTTTGGTTGAACCTTCTACTCTCCAGATCTGCAGCAGTGGAAAGAGAAGAAATAATCCCAAATCAGAAAGAGAGAAAAGGGTTGTCATATTAAAGTAAAAAGCAAAGTGTCCAGCCAGCTACCTGGGATTGAACCTGGGTCGTGAGCAGAGTTTTGTCTGCAGTACTGCAATTTAACCACTGTATGACAAGGCTATTATTAGTCTGGGGAGCTAAAACAATGAATCCGGAGGCATCTTTAAGACTAGCCGTTTACAGTATTAGAATCCACATATAGTGATGATAGAGTAAAACTTGTTAATCTTAAAGAACCTTCAGGGCTGTTTGTAACTCCAGAGGAATATCCAAATCTTTTATAACTTTTTGCCTCTAAGTTACATATCCTGTCTCCAAAAAAGGTATATCATGCATCTAAAAATGGTCACAAATGTGACCAAATGGTCGGAGAGAATTTGGGGGGCAGAGAGACCAGTGGGGGTCAGGATGGGATCGAGGTGTCTAAAATTATTAGAACTCAAAGTTTATTCAATGAAGCCAAAGGTGGGCAGTTCAGGACAAGGAAAAAGGAAGAGACCAACTCCCTCCAGCCTTCAGCTCCCATCATCCCCACCATGGTAGCAGGGGATGATGGGAGATATAGTCAAGAAACATCTGGAGGGTTCAAAGTGAGGAAACCTTCGCTCCGGGCTTCTTTTATGTCTTGTGACACCTGTTTGCAGTCCTATCGAGTCAATGCAAGAATTCCCGTGTTCCTCTTTCTGTCGATGAGACGTGAGGTCTCTAATGTCCTATGGATTTGGCCAACGGGGCAAAGATTCGGCCGCCTTCGCTACCTGTTTGTTCCCAGTGCCGTCGTCTTCCATGCCGTGCTGGGCGGCCATGGTTGGTGAAACGTGCAACGTGGCAGCATCAAAAGGCACTTTCTCGATCTTGGCCACGTGGCCGGTGATATAGGGGATACCAAGGCCTTCGGTCTGGTCCCTGTCACGCCAGTTCTTAAAGAACTGCTTGAACAGAGGCGTTTCCCCGCTCTCTGGAAGGACTTGGATCTGAAATAAAGAAAATATTCCAGGGTGGAAGAGTTTCATTCTGAGCCATTGTGGACCACATTTCCATTTAAAGACCACATTTTTCACACTCATTTCTGTGTAAATCACCCCAGAAAGTAATAGCGGAAAACCTCCGGATTTGTTGGGACTCTAGCTTCCACGTCCTCTGACCAGCAGGGCTTAATTATAGTCCAGAATGATGGGAGTTGTGATCCAACAGCCTCTGGATTGCATGTCCCCCTCTCTCGTTCTAAAGCAGAGTGTTGCGCACTATTATTTATTTAAATCAGTTGTACTCCACCGTTCTTCCCAAGCGGATCCAAAGTAGTTCACAGTATTAAAAAAAAATGGAGCAAATTAATACCAGCTTTCTATATCCGTTAAACTGCCTTCCTCCCAAATAATCTAATGGAGAGAGAGAGATGGTGAAAAGTGCTGGGAAGTATTTATGGGAAATATTTTTGTATTTCTCAGAACTATATCTCCCAGCCTTCTTGGTGCAGTATTATGGCTCAGGAAAACACTGACTTTGGGATAATAATTGACGAGAGACTGATTCGGAGATCAAAAGATTTTTTAAAAAATTGTGTATGGGACTCGTTGAACGTCTATGGCCAAAAAAACGGCCGCCACTTTGTAAAAATGGAAATGGCAGCCACTTTCTTTTCAGTAAAGGATGCCATGGTGGAGTCACCATGCAAACCAGCTGTTCACAATACCTATTTTTTCTCCATGATCATTGATAAATTCCACTCAAAAACCCTGAAAGTTGTGTACGGGCAACCGTTTCCTTCATCCTCACCTGTGTGTGACGGGGATAGGTCATCTTGGTGATAAACTCGGAGGCGGTTTTTAGGGCTGCCTTCCTTTCCTCGGCGTTGGCATTTTTACCTAAAAAACGACAAAAGGGTGTGTGAAAAGACATACGTCTTTGTGTAGGTTTAGGTAACACAACAATTAACACAAAGAGGAAGGATTTATAATGCTGAGGCATGAAGGATCTTCAGTTAAAGAAGGGATTTAAGGGGAAAGAGGGCTTGCATTTAGGGAAACATTTTGGTATCTGAGACAGAAAATGCAAACGTGTGGAAATGCACAAACACAAATATGTGAGTGTATGTGCGTATAAAATCTTCTCATACCTTTGTATTCTCTGCCTCAGATACACACACACTCACACCCCACACCCATCAAACGACGTGACTGAAACTCAGTTAAAAACGATACGAGTTTTTATTTTCTCTTCATATCATCACTAAAGATCATGGTATATGGACATTTGTTGCAAAAAAAAAAAAAATGTCTGCCAGGCCTTTGAGTTCCCTCAGAAGGATGAGTGAGATATATATTTTTTAAAATGATGAACCAAACAGCTCTCCCTTTGTCACAAGGCAACAATTAGTCTATCTGTCTGTCTGTTTGTCATTTCATTCTTTATATTAATGAATTATAATTCATTCTTTATATTAATTATAATTCATTCTTTATATTAATGAATTATAATTATAGTAATTAACCGCCTTGGGCAGTTTACGTTGAAAACACAGCCACCCTCCTAATCGTGAACTATAAAATTAAATCTGAAAATGGTAACAAAATAATAAGGATTAGCAACAATAAGTTCAACAGAAAACTAACAAAGTGGAAGGAATCCATTACAAAATGTGCAAAATGTTATTTGTTTGTTTGTTCAACGACTATACCGCCCATCTGGCTACAAGGCCACTCTGGGCGGTTTACAAGCAGATATTATTTATTAGTTGCGTTAATATTCCACCTTTCCATCAACGAGCCAAGGGCCGCCTGCTTCTAGCTCTCCTGGTTTTGTCCTCACAAGCCATAAGAGAAAGGCAGCATAAAAATGTAACAAACAAACAAACAAACAAAAAACCAACCCTGTGAGGGAGGCCAGGGACCGACTCAAGGTCACCCCAGTACGTTTCATGGTAGAGGGAGGATTTGAACCTAGATTGGCATATTTCTGTCCAAGACTGTAATCGTTACACCAGTGGTTCCCCACCATGGGTAACCCAGGAGTTCTTGGACTACAATACACAGAAGCCTTCACCAGCAGCTGTGCTGGCTGGGGTTTCTGGGAGTTGTAGTCCAAGAACATCTGGGTCACCCAAGGTGGGAACTACTGCATCACCCCACAGTGTCTTTCATCAGTTAGTGTGTGGGGTGGTTTCCCTGTATCTCTACGTTTGGGAGAAATGGGCTGAAATTAGCTAATGTTCATAAAATGGATGACTTAAATCCGACACCTAGTCCCAATCAGAGTAGACCCATTGAATCAACACTTATGTAAATCCCATCACTTAGGCCTTCTTCTCACAAGAGCTGAGACCCCATATAACACCCTCGCTGACCTTTATATCTCAATAGCACATAAAATCAGTGCATAAAATCTGTTTTGTTTTAATTATGATTTACCTTTCCAGACAAAGATTTTGCCATCACTCCCATGGTCAAGAATAAAGCAATCTTCTGAGTTCAAGGCTGCCTGGGAGAAGGGATTCTCATCGGCCACCAGCGAAACCGCCATATTGCCTGCCCCATTGGATACCTGTAAGTGCAATCCAGCCGATACTCTTAATCTTTTGTCATTTATTGCCCGGAAGATGGATTTTGGAGTGACTAAGGCATTCAAAGTGACTTAATTAATAAATAAGGCCAGAGTACAGGAGAATATTTATGCCTCTGTAACGGCAACGGCTTAAATCAGACCAAGAAACAGCTGCTAAGGAAGGAGTTCCCAATCAAATTCTTAGTCGTGTGCTAAGCCACACAACGGGCGCACTGCTAAGAATTAAATCAAGCATCAATTCATAAGCGGCTTTTTGTGGATTCTCGCCTACATGTTTTAAGGGGATGGCTGCACCATTCCAGAACAACATCAAGAGAGACATTTGAATGTCTGAAAATTAAAATTGAAAACAGATTAGGAAGGGGAATAATGTGACTTAACGTTCTTGAACCTCTAAGAGGATGCTCCCAGACTGTGGAACTCCCTCCCACTGGAGGCCAGCCTGGCCCCATCTTTGCTGTCCTTCTGCAAACAGGCAAAGACATTTCTCTTCAGGCAGGCTTTTCCTCAGTGACTGGCTGCCTAAGCGGGATTTTTTTAATGGATGGTTGCTTCTTGTTGCTTTGAATGTGTTTTTGGTATTGCTTTTATTTACCATTTCTTAGAGTGGTATTTGTTTGATCCTTACATCCTTCTTGTTTTTAGCTTCAAATGTTGTTTTATAGCTTCAAATATTCAAAATCTTTTAATGACGTAAACCGCCTTGGGTCCTTTTTAAGGAGAAAGGCGGGATAAATAAATAAAAATAAATAAATAAAAGATACACTCTGGCCCTCCTAAGGATGTTGAATTGCATCTCTCATCAGCCTTAACCAGCACAGCTAAGGGTGAGGCATGCTGGGAGTTGTAGTCCAACTGGAGGGCCGTGCTTTGCCCACCCATGCCTTAATAGCTTATAGGATCTGGGGGGAAAAGGCCTGGTGGATGGGCATCCTTTGAACAGGAGGAGCTGTCTTGGTAGGAAGTGAGGATGTGCTGCAACACATAGTTGCAGTTCTACTTCCATGAATTACTTTACTGAAAGCACTACTGTCCTGCTTTTCACAGAGAGATTCTTACAAAGTTTCCCAGGCTTTCCCGGAGCATTAAGATCTCGGCCTCCCTTTTACCATCCTTTTGCCATCCTCTTCATCACCCTTGTTACCACCTTTATGGACATCTGTTTTAATTTACCCTATTTGGCTATGTATTCATTTATTTTTTATCGTGTTTTAATATTGTTGTTCGCCGCCCAGAGTGGCCTGGTTGCCAGATGGTGCGGGGTATAAAATCAATCAATCAATCAATCAATCAATCAATCAATCAATCAATCAATCAATCAATCAATCAATCACTCATGTTTGTTCGGAAGACTCCCATCGTTTTGCTAAAACCAAAAGGGAAAAGGGAGACTCAGCTAATGGCGGGCGGGTGGGTTAAGAAAGCTTTCACATTGCGTCCTCTGTTCAGAAAACCATTGCAAATATGCAAGTTGTCCTCTGTTGTATTCAGAGACAAAACACATGTTCTCCACCCTCCCAAAAGCCCCTTTTTTTGGCTGCACTGGCCATCTGCTTCTTCTTATACCTTGTACAGTTTAGCCAGTCTTCTATTGGTTGCATCAACTTTGGCGTCGTCACTAACGCCTTCAGGCAAGCTGGGCTTGGGTCCCAGGACCTAGAAAACAAATAAATATATACACTTTTAATAAATATAGCAGAGATTTTTAGACTGCATGAGAGAGACAGAGCTGGAGAGCCACTCAAGCTTCTGGTTGTTTGCTGATTAAGCAGACTTTTTGCTCCCTAGACGCTCCTCCCTTCCTCACAAAAAAACAAAAAGGGAAAAGAAGCGAACAAAATCTGCCTGGAAAGATCTCCTTCCCAAAGGACATGGATTTAAAAAATGTTTTGGTTGCATAACAGGGTAGTTTCAAGAAACAGAGGAAATGGAAAAAGGAATGAAAACGCCAAGTGCAAAACCTTAGGGAGGAGGAACAGTACAAAATGTTGAGTTTAGGACATGAGTTTGGTCTAGGGAAGCGAGCGAGCGAGCGAGAGAAACTGCCTTTTTGGAAAAAGCAATAACGTAATGGTGTACAGCAGTGGTTCCCAACCTTGCGTCCCCAGATGTTCTTGGCCTAAAACTCCCAGAAATCCTGGCCAGCACAGCGAGTGACGAAGGCTTCTGGGAGTTTTAGTCCAAGAACATCTGGAGACCCAAGGTGGGGAACCACTGGCCTGTGGCATTCTGCACCAACGCCATCGTTCTTAGGCCTCCTCATGTCTTCTCTGGAAAGACACGGTTTAAATGCTCCTCAGAGGAATTCTCTCCAAGATCAGATAAGATCTGGACAATTCTGTGCAGCTTGCCCAACCAATGGGAGAGGGTCTCACCATTTTGTTTTTCCACCTCAGGCGTCAATTATCTTTGGGCAGACCCAGATGTAGGTCTCAATTCATCAAGTACGGGATACATTTGGAAGGCAGTGAGATAAATTTAAGTCTTAATACAGTCGGACCCCCTTATCCGCAGGATCAGTATCCACTGACTCATTTATCCACGGTCTGAAAATATTAAAAATATTTAAAGAAAAATCCCTGTATCATTCACTGGTGAAGACTGCAATACACAAGCATGCTGATCAAGGGACATTTTTGGAGTGTTCAGACTATGGCAGGCTGGTAAGAAAGAAACAAGGAGAGAAAAGGATAAACTAAGAATATAGAGACGTTCTGGGCAGTTTGAGCCACTGAAGTGAAGAAAACCCTCCATGACTAAATCCAGTGGATGTTGTCAAAGAAGTTCTGGATGACGTCAATCCAATTGCCGTTAATTCTATCAAACCAATAAAGCAAGTAAACTCAGAAAGATCCCTGTAATGTATTTGTGAGCAAACAAATAAGCACATATCTGAACAAACCAGGAGTCCTCTGGTACCTTAAAGACCAGCACGTTTAACTCGGCAGGAGCGTTGGCGACTTAAGCTTAATGCCAAATAAAACGTCTTCGTTGCTACGGTGCCATGAGACTGTTTATTCTCATTCCTGCTGGCTCGTTCTTCAAAATACATACCTGAAGCATCTCTTCCCGCTCACTGCCTTCATCTACAACGTAGACCCTTGCACGTCCACTTCTCTCATTATCCCGAATGCCTTTGGCCACCTCGGTGGCCTTCAGCCTTTCAAATCTATTAGCCTGGGAACCGCACCATTGGTGAATAAACTAGAGAGGGAGGAAGAAGTGGAAGACACAAGCAATTACACAAGGGAGGAGCAAGAGTTGAATTTGTGACACGGCTGGGAAAACATCAGTGTCCCAAGAGAAGTAATGTCTAAGGCCATGGGACCTCGTGATTTGTCACAGATTTATTTGTTTATAAATACTTATATTCCACTCAAACATTTCCCAGAAAAAGAGCAACTGGAAAATATCGGGGACACTTTTTGAGGCTCTGGTTCCCTCAAAGGAATACTTCAGGCTGGAATCAGTCCTTTGCAACAGCCAGCTGTGAAAACAAGCTTGCTTTCGAGCTTGCGACAAGCCAGGATTGACCCAAAACACACTGATATAAAAATAACAAAAACATTCAGGAAGGTTTGAACCGATTTTGACCTGGCCCAGGACGGGCATTTTTTTCAGCACGTTGCTTACTCCTGAGAAGCGGGAGGCAGTAGCTCTTTTGCACCACGGCCTGGCAAAAAAATTGTGTACTTTACTGGGATCCTGAGTCTGCGTTGCAAAAAGCACCACAACATAGCAAAATCATCGCTTTAAAAAATATATATATCGTAGAGGTGCCTTAAATCATTGTAGACAACCTACTAGAAGCCACCAAGGGATGAAAAAGCCACTTTGTGTTCATTCCCCAAAGAGCCACAAAATCTGGCTAATCTTCCTTACGATGTGCAACCCTGCAAGAAACTTACGTTGCCCAGATCCAAGATGAAACAATCGCCGGTGTTGAAGCTCTCCCAGCTGACGGGGACCTCTCTCGCTCGGGCCGTTCGCCTGCCTTTCACTTGGAAGAGTCTCTGAACCGACACTTCGTTGGGAACCACGTGCCGGAAGCCGGATGCCACACCGCCAGCCTAGCAATGCAAAGAAACCTCTGGATTGGTTCTCCCCAGGACTAACCATTTGCTGCCTTCTTTCCTCCTTATTTACCGGTGTAGGTGTGTGTATTTTGATTTGTTCATTTCAGGGCCAGCCCTATCATTAGACAGAGACAGGCAGCCGTGAATTTGTAAACATTGTATTTTTATTGCTTGGCATGGTGAGAGTTATTTGATGGTTTGTTTTCTATGCCGACATACTTTGGCTAGCTTTTGGTATTATAACCCTTTAGGTGGCACTGGCCACTCTGCCTCAGACAGCAAAATGTCTCGGGCAAGCCAGAGATCCTGTTCACACATGTTATAGTATGCAGGATGATTTGATAAGTTTGACCCACTGAATCAATGTGCAGATGGGTCAATAAACCTGGATATTTTGGAAATCAAATGCACGTCAGGCAGGCGTGTATGTATTCCTAAAAAATGTGAAATTTATTGCGACATGTCAATAGGAGTCTCTGAAAATTCACTATGTCACAGATTTCTTTTGGCACCGTAGGCAGAGGTAAGCTCAAGTGAGATGTACGTTTAAAACCCTCATAAAATGGAAGAGAAGGTGGTGTGTGGATGTGCGTCCATGTGCGTGAAGGACCACACAAACGGTTAGCCCAGATCAACAACGGGAATATATAAACCATTTCTCTCCCCCCCCCCCCCCCCAATGGATTCATGAGACACAAATCAGACCTTTCATATTCAAGATGTTGGGAAGAGGCGTTTTTGCACTACAACTCCCATCAGCTGGGCATGGGCAGTGGGGAGGGATTATGGGCGTTGTAGTCCAAAAGCACCTGGAGGCACACAGCTACCCAATGCCAGATCTCTCACCTTGTTACCACCCCTCGGATAAATCCCACAACCCTTTTAAAACATCCAGGTGGGAATCTTATCATCACCCCAAAGTGAGGACCCTAAGCATCGTCTACTTCCCCCGGGTGGGAGAAGCCATCAAGGAACCTGTTGCAGATGAGACACCACCGGGGCCCCTCGGAAGGGAAGGGCTAGACTGGCCACCTACTTTGTACTTGATGCCCGACTTGAAGTACCCCGTGAAAGTCGCCGACTCGTGGCCTTGCACTTCACGGTGCTGGATCGCCCTCCCGCCGAGGTAGTCGTCCAGCTGTACCGTAAAAATGGCGGCCGCTCCGCTTTCATCTTGGCTGCACTGCTCCCCTAGAAATCAGAAGCGGGAGGAGAATGAGGCCAGCTAGCGTCAGCCAAGTCATGAGATGGTACTGAGTCGCACATTACGGCATACTATAGAATAATCCCATGAGGTTTTGGGCTGCCTCCAAATTCATTCATTCATTCATTCATTCCTTTCTCTCTTTCTCTCTTTCTTTTGTGGGATTTGCCGTTCTCAGCAGACGACTGTATTTTCCTAGTTATTCTTCTCTCTCCCTCCCTCCCTCTCCCTCTCTCTCTTTTAAAGAATTTGTTGTATACTTTTAATTCTTTGGCTTGGGACGGTTCCCGGCATGATCTGTCAAAAGGCAAAAAGCATCTCCTGCTACTGCTCCATTGTTTCTTCCTCAGCAGACTTTTTAAGGTTACAGAAATGATGAAGTGATGGAGGGCTACACACTGGAAATATCAATGGATGGATTTCTCTTAAATTCCGTGAATGAGGAGGGCAACTGAGAAAGAAAAGCCCACCAGGAAGCACTCTACATCAAAACTCAGGCCCTCTGTCCCTTGGGACTGTTTCTTGATTTATTGACTTCTGAAAATCACTGTCTACCAGATGTTTTGACATCTGCAATGAACTTCGAGTTTGCTTTATTTCAAGCTTATGTTTGCATCCACAGGGCTAGAAACTTGTGTGGACTGGTTTAAACAATTTAAACTACATCTCAAGAACTTAGATGTTCTTTTTCTTGCAGAAGCTTCTCAGTGTATTTACTTCCTTCGTCCGCCACCATTACTACAAACAAATACGAAACAAGAACAAAATAACACTTCCAGCAGGAAAAGAGGAAGACCAAACACGAGATGGATTAACTCCCTAAAGGAAGCCACAGCCTCAGGTTTGCAAGAGCTGAGCAGGGTTGTTGGGGACAGGACATTTTAGAGTTCACTCATTCATACGTTGGAGGCAACTCGACGGCACATAACAATCTCACACATTATTCATTAGGTTTACATCTACCTGGCCGTACTTCTGTTACCCTGCCTGGTCTTTTCCCACCATCCAGACTCAGAGGATGCCTGCGTGGGATCTTTGATTATTATTTAACTCTTATTGGCTAACGAACTGAAAGACGTGAACATGGCTTTCTTCCTCTTGAATCTGTTCTCACAACAACCTTCTGAGGCTGGTCTGGGTGAGAGATGCCACGTTGCTCAAAGTCACTCAGAACATTTCATGACGGAGTGGGGACTTGAACCTGGATCTCGCTCACCACTCCACCTCCCCGCCTCTCTTCTCAGCCACCTTTAGCAGAGAGCAACATCGACCCTTTTCCTCCTAGGAAGGGGCTTAAGGGATACTTTCCTTACCTAGCCAGAAATGAAGATCATATTGCAAGTTGCCGCTGCGTTGCCGGATGGTGTTCAGAATCACATAAGCATCCCCCGTAAAGAAATCCCCATAAAGATTTCTTGGCACCGGCACCAGGTCAAACTTCTCGATCCTCCAGATCTGAAGCCCCGGCTCCTTCCCGGCTTTGAGGAATTCGGCGTGCTCCACCATGCTAACAGGCTGGGAAAGAAAATTAGACACGTGAGTTGCTTCCTATTTTAATCCCCCAAATGTCTCAAGGTATATAAAGCAGTGTTTTCCAGAGAGGGACTTCGCCTAGACAGACCTCCACACCAAGAGGGAGGAAATAAGACATTTAAACCGTCTTTTTTTTTTTAAGCAGTAAATGCAAACCCAACAACTCTTTAATGCAGTGTTTCAAAAGTTGCTTTTATTTTTTAGGACAGGGCGGGGGTGATAGAAGCAGTCGTCTAAACCCTAGTCCAAATTTATTTATTATTATTTATTTATTCATTACATGTATATCTTGAATTTCCAAATACGAGCTGAAGGCAGCATACATAGTTCCTCTCTTCCTTGCTTCACCAAGGATGGGATTTAAGATCTCCCTGGCCCAGCGCTCTAACCACTAAGTATCTTGGCTTTATGCCCATTGAATCAACTGCTGAATATTAAGTCAATACTTAGGTAAATCCCATCAACTCAATGGATCTGTTCTTTGGGAGCAGAGAATTGGTCTTAAGCCTATGATTTTGGGAAGATGCAGGGTTGAGCACGGCTGGTCTATACTGGCTAGCAGTAGGATTTGAGAAAAGCCTTGGGGGGGGGGAATGTTTTTTTGACTACAACACCCATAGTCCTCCCTTTCTGCCCAACCTCTCTACTCCTCATCGGCTGATATCCGGGCGAGCAAACAAGCCACACCGAACATAAGGAGAACCACTCCGAATAATACACAGGCATGAGTCACAAACTTGACTCGGAACTGTGTTTTTGTTATGTTACCTGCATTACCGTAGTTTGCAATACTCCCTCAAGCAATTTTGACGAATCTTCTGTTGATAAATCCTGCAAGACGTTGTCAATAACAGGCCACGGTTTCATGCTGGCAGGGAGACAGAAACCTTGCCAAACAAGTCTAGTGACATAATCTGATGGATCTACATTTTATTGCAACCCCACCTGTCTAGTCTCGCTCCTGAGCTGTGACATCAAATACATTCAGAAGAACCAGCTCCTGCTGATGCCTTCTAATCTCTCTCTGAGTCTCACTTCCACAAAAATCTCATTTGTTTTAAAGAAGATAAACCATGCAACGAAAACTCAACAAGGCAAGGATGATCTGACCCACCCCGATTAACAGGGAACACAGAGCTGCCCAAAATCCAGACGTATCTTCTCTTTGTGTTGATTGGTGGATCTACAGCCCACCAATTCATCCATCAAAGGATAACCAGAGTTCCCTGGGTGGTGTGCAATATATTAATAATATAAAATGCTCACAATGCAACAATCCTTGCAGGCCACAGGTCATAAAACCCAAGACAAAAGCAACATTGCTAGTGTATGGAAGTAAATCAAAACAACCACAAACATCAAGGAGCACTAAAAATCGTTTTTAATATGCTTTATTCATCTGCAGCCCCCCCCCCCAAATACAATTGCATCAGGTCAACCCCTCTAGGGAAGGCGGCCCACAAAGTGGGTGGTGGGGCCAACACAGAAAAATCCGCTTAGACAATGTGTTTTATATTGCACTCGCTTAAATTGGAAGACGCATTCTCTATCTGTGTAGAAGAGAAGACCAAGGGGAAAGAGTTTGCTTTATTTATTATGATCTCCAATGCAGTTTAATTTAAGTTTTAGAATTAGAATTCATTCTACTTTCCGCCCATCCTTTTTTTGACCTTGGAATCAACCAGAGAATCTGGTGAGGATCCACCTACAGTGTACTGTGGGATCTTAAAAGTTATTATTCCTACATATACTGACACAGAGTGGCTCCCTATGGCCAGTACTACCTCCCAAATCAGTAAATATACGGTTTTAGCCTTGGGAGAAGACATGGACACACATGTTGTTAGATTTTCAAACAAATTTCCATTTCATTATTTTTAATTTTTTTAAAAATTAGTATTAGATTATTGAGGGTTTTTTTCCTGCTCTAAATTACTGCAGAGAAGTTGAAATGAACAGCTCCCAAAGAAGAAAGCACAATAAACCAACCTCGGTATAGAAAATGACTAGGGTTTAGAAAAATCTTTAACTCTTTGGATCACGAACATCCGAAGATGTGCAGATGGAAACGAGTAACTTTTATAAGTGTGCCTGTGTCTTTGCCAGGTTGCCACATGAAAAGGAAGGCAGAGCTCCTGTGCCTTTAATAGTTGGGTGAAAACGGCAAGGAGTGTGCCATACACTCTGCTTACTTGTTCATGTGCCCAGCTTAGTCCAATCTCATCCTGAGCGGAGATTCGAACGGCATGTCTGCCAGGAGAGCAAGTGGCTCGCTCGTGAATCATAGTGACTGAACGAACAGTGAATACTGAAAATAAGAGAATAACCTACAGACATCTTATATCTGTGTTGCATGCACCAAATTGTTTTGGGCTTATGGCAACCAAAGGTACAGCAATGAATGACTTCCTAAAAGTTCCCTTGTTAATTAACGGATATATTACGGGAGGCACTCTGGGTGATCCAGAGCCCTCACTGCATTAGATGGAAGTCCACAATTTACTTATTTATTTATTTGCTAGATCACTCAGTAGTTTAGGTCTCTGGCTACGGAGCCGGAGGTTGGGAGTTCCGATTCCCCCCCGGGTCTCTTTGACAGGGGCTGGACTTGATGATCCACAGGGTCCCCCTTCTAGCTCCTCAATTCTAAGATTAGAACAGCCTTGGGTCCTTTTGGGGAAAGAAAAGAAAGAAAAGAAAGAGAGAAAGAAAGGAAGAGAGAAAGAGAAAGAAAGAGAGGAAGGAAGGAAGGAAGGAAGGAAGGAAGGAAGGAAGAGAGAAAGAAAGAAAGAGAGAAAGGAAGGAAGGAAGGAAGAGAGAAAGAAAGAGAGAGAGAAAAGATTATTATTATAAGATTATTATCCCATCTTTCTCCTTAAAAAGGACCCAAGGCAGCTGACATAATTAAAAATGACACCAATTGACCTGATCCCCATCAATCAGCCAGTCTTTGGTGCCCCCAAACTCAGAGGTTGCTTGCAAGGAACACAGCCACAGCCACCCCTTCCCAAAGATGGATGTCACTCACCCCAGCCGAGAGCACCACAAGAAGGGTGACAAGAGGAGCCAACCCCCAGGACGCCCTCATCTTCAGACCGACGTAATCTGCCAGCCCGCCGTCTAAACCAACATGCAAACGCCCTGCAGCTCGAACGCGCTCGCTCTTCTTTTCAGGTCAGAGAAGGGAGAGACTGGAAGCAACCCAGGACTTGCCTTTTATCTCCCATCCATGTGCAACCATTGGCTGGGAGCCCCTCCTCGGCACGCCCATTCCCAGCTGTGATGCCACAGCTGGACCAGCCTGATGGACAGCTTCTGTGGCTGGCTAAGAAAAGGGTTCACACAGAGCCCCCCCCCCCGAAGCCTCTGGGGAGGCCCTCAACGGGCAAAGCCCAGTGGAATCTGTGACAGCCAGGCTGCAATCCGTGGGAAACCACCGGCCCTCGTGGGCTGTCGGGCCCCAAAGTTATATAAGATGAAAAGAAGGCGCTCGGTGGCCAAGATGGGTTTGAAATTTTGGGTTTCTACCAAGAGCTGGAAGGTAGCGGGTCCCACATGCAAGGAGGAGGCAGAGAACCAGAAAGGTGAAGGAAAGGGCAGGCAGAGCGGAGATATTTTAGCCGTGTCCGTCCCTTGCAGGAAACAAAACTCCAAGATGACATTTCATAGCAACACCTTAAAGACTTAACAAGCTTTGCATGGCGTAAGCTTTAGTGGAATGTTGCACATGATGGGGGCTGCAGTCCAGGAAAGTTTAAGGAGTTCTGTTTCAAACGGATCTGAAACAAACTCCCCGATGATGAAATTTGGAGCTGTTTTGCCGTTGGTTTCATGTGCCGTCAAGTGGCTTCCGACTCCTGGCATCTCTACAAATGAGCCATCTCCAAAATGTCCTGTCCTCCACCGCCTTGCTCAGCTCTTGTAAACTCAAACCTGTGGCTTCCTTTAGAGAGTCAGTCCATCTCATAGTTGTCCTTCCTCTTTTCCTGCTGCCTTCCACCTTTCCCCAGCAGGATGGTCTTTTCCCAGAGAACCCTGCCTTCTCAGGATGTCCCCGAAGTAGGACAACCTCCATTTCATCATTTTTGCCTCCAGAGGATTTAGAAATACAAGAGTGGGGACGATCTTGGTCTCCAGTGACACATTCGTACATTTGATGATCTTTTCTACAATTCCTTCATTGCTACCCTTCCTAGTCTCGGTCCTCTTTTGATTTCATTTCCATTTGGATTGAGCTGTTTAGTTTGCAAAAAAAAAAAGTGAGTAAGGAGGGGAGAAAAAATATCTATGGCTATAGATCATCTCTAGTCTTGGAGGCAGTATATTCCAGTTGTTGAAGGAGAATGAGCACGAGGTGGCCATTGCCCTCATTATGGGCTTGTTGATTTCTTATAGCCATCTAGTTGTCTTTCTGTAAACAGAACGCTGGTCTAGCTAGGCAGGGTTTTGTTTACGATCGTCTGAATCCACGAGGAACATTTGAGGTTCAAGTAACTGGCTTTTGACAGGTCTTTCAGCTCCTACAGAGTCCAGATTTGCAGACCTAAGTGGAGGAACAGGGCCGTCTGCAAATCCTGCCCATGCCAAAATGTCGGATCTGAAGGTCTTCTGTCCAACGCCGAGACCCTCCGACGCATCACTGAAACCTGTCATCAGTTGGACCACCATGGAGATGAGCTTGCTCACCGTAGCTTGGAGACAGAGGTGGTGCCTGGCCTGTTGATCATGGGAGAGCGTAGCTCATCAGACTACAGGGATCAGATGGTCTAAAAGAACCGAGAGGAAGAGTCTGCATCCAATGGAAAAGCATGTGGTTTGCATGCAGAAATTCACAAGTTTAATCCCTGTGGAGCAGGAAGAAACTCTATCTGAAACCTTAGAAAGGAGCTGCCAGTCAGTGCTGACAATATTAAGCTAAGTGGTTTAAGGTTCACTACAAAAAGTTCTCTTTCCATCTCATTGGTCTTATAAAAGGGAAGAGGGTCTTCTCAGTGTGAACACCTTGAGATGGCTAGATTTGACTCTTGAAACTCAACTATCAACCTGTCTACCGTCTGCCTCTGACCCTCTGAACTCTGGGTTGCTACGTTAGACCTGGCCTTGACTAACACTTGCCCAGGTTAACTAACCATGGCCCCTGACAGGCCACCCTGCTCTTTAGACTCTGGCGATATCAGCCAGGCGTCCAGCATGGAATGGTTCCACCACCAATCACAACTCCATGTATTTGCCCAGACATTTCCTAGTTGCTAACCATGCTATTTCCCCACGCTTTGGAATGAAACCTTTTGTGGTTTGATGACTGTCTTATTCTTGTGTTCATTCCATTTATTTCCCACTTTTCTTTGAAGGAGTTCAAGGTGGCGCACATGGGTCTTCTCTCCACTGAGTTGCAGTTGAGATGGACAGAACACACCCATTTCTTCCATGACAGGCTCTTTTTATACAGCTGGCATCACCTCTGGTTCATAACCAAGGTGAGATCCTTAGGGATACCATCACACCCGGAACACTGTTGTGTCGAACATAAGCTTTTAAAAAAATAACACCCCAATAACCAATGTTTTCAGTTGAACACGACAGCTTTCCCTCCATTCAAGGAAGGCGAGCCCGATGTTTGTTTTTGTTTGAGATAAGAACCATTCTTGAAATGAAACAACAAATAAAAGAGTGTTTTATTGGGCATATAGATTTTTTTTTATAAAGATGGCAGCTTCCTTTGCTTATGCCAAACAAAACTTTTACATCCTCAAGGAACAACAAGCCTTTTTTAAAAAAATTATTCTTTTAAAAATAATGTTTAGCAACAGATTGGCACAGCTATTCCCCTAAATATCTTTTTCCTATGCAGCTTTTCTCAAGAGAGGCATTTTTACAAGGCAACATTCCCTAAAAAAACACATTTTGAGAAGCACTTAAAAAAAAATTTGGTACAAAAAGTTTGAATCAAGAACAGTATTGCAACATACAGTAAAGAAATCTAGACCTGGAGGCTATATTGCTCTTAGCCTGAAGATTCGTATCCTCAATTACTGATAAGGAAAGCAATTTAGGTGAATATTCTGGAATGTCTCCTATTTGATGACAGAGACCTCGGAGTCAAAGAAGGATGATTGATAGTGCGGCACCCATTCATCAAGAATAACAGAATAGTCTGGAGCCTTTCAAGTTTTTCTGCTCCTGTCCTAAAACAAGCAAGTAGAGGTCAGGTCTCTCTCTTGTGTGAAGCTGTGATGAAGATCTGCCAAATATTATTTTTTCCAGCTGACTGGAGTTGTTTTCTTTTTCGCTCCTTCCTCACCACATTGTACACTCACGCACCAATTAGCAACATCCTCATTAGCAAGGAGCCTGAATTAATATTCCTTTATACACCCCTTTAAGAACAGTTTTACACCCCACGTCTTTCATGGTCGTAAGCAAAGCCCGAAGTATGTCACAACAATAAAAGCCGTCAAAATATAATAAAATCAAAGGGTGCCGCTTGAAAGCCAGCGGCATGGTTAGGAGTTAGATCTAGCCTTGAGCTTAAGTTTGGGTGATTCAGGAGGTTCTTCAGACCCTGGTGAACCATGAAACTCACTGGTTGACCATAGGCTAGCTGCATTTTTTTCTTCCACACTGTCTTTTGACAATTCTAGACATTCTGTATAGCTCTTGAATCCCACCCAAACCTTATCAACAGTTGTTGCCTTTTTAAAGATATAATAATCTTGATTATTTTTGATTGTTTATCTCATCTGCCTTGATCAATGAACATTCCTTCTTAATCAATTCTACTCTTCTCCTCCTGAAGTCTTCTCTTTTTATCAACTGTAGACGAGACTGCACTGCCTGGCATTTATTTTCGTCCTCACAACCGGCAGACATCTCTTCACCCTCCTGGAATATAAAGGATCAAAGCATTTCCTACCCAAACTAATCAATTCCCTGGCTTATCTTTCTAGCAGCATAAAATAAAGGTGCAATTTAATTCTGTGTGATATTTGCTTGCGCCACACAATTATCCTATCTGAACTCTTATATCTACTAAATTTCCTTGGTCTCGCCTGTTCTCCAGCTGTTGGCAGATCCTGGTTGGTTTCCAGTCCCTCAGCTGCAAGAAATTTCACAACAGATCCCAATCATTCAGCCGAATAAAGGCCTGATATTTATACACGCCACTATCCAAAATTAAACTTTACATCACACCATGTTGCAGCTAGTTGTTGCCAAGAAACTCTGCCCTGAAAGAAAGAAAGAAAGAAAGAAAGAAAGAAAGAAAGAAAGAAGGGAGGGAGGGAGGGAGGTAGAAAGAAAGAAAGAAAGCTTTCCTATAAATATAGTAATTTTTATGCAATAATATTGGGCCAATTTATGTGTGATGACTCAGAAATAAGACACTGGATCTCCAAACCCCATCCTCAGTTAGGATAAGTCACACAATCCAAGGGTCTCTCTCTCTTCTCTTCTCTTTTTGCCCATAGACTAAGAGTCCCTGAGCTTGTGCCACAGGCCCAGCCAGTGGCTACCTCGCTTGATCAGACCCATCAAGGTCCACCAAGTTTGTGCCTCTAGCTCAGGCAGCACACGAACATAGAAAACCGCTTGGGAGCACCGGTCCATCTAGCCCAGTGTTGCCAGCTCTGGCCGGCAGTGTCCGTTTTCTCAGGTTTCAGGACCGGGGGGTCCTCGTGTCATGCCAGGTGGAATGCCATCCCAAGACAAACCTACGCCTAACCCTGCTCGGCTTCCAATAACCAGCGTTTTTGCAACAGTTATGATGCCCCCAAAAGGCATCACGCCTGCCCAAAACGTCCCATACTAGCCGTCCTCTCTGGTTTGCTTCCACAGTTTGGAGACACACTGGCCCTGTGCTTGGGAGGTCCCATTCGTCACTAGGCATCACTAGGGGGGAAAATAAAACAAGCACAAAACCAGAGGAAAGGGGTAGATTACTGTGGCCCTTCAGCTCCCACCAGCCCAAACCAGCACACCCCATGGTGAGAAATTCTGGGAGATATTGTCCAAGGAATCAAGAAAGGCACAACTTGTCCTTTCCTGCTCTAGAGTTATACATGTGCTTCGGGCACTGTGGTTAAACTGCAGTGCTGCAGCTAAACCTCTGCTCACAATCCAGGTTCAATCCCAGGAAACCGTCTCGAGATTCACTCCACCTTCCATCCTTCTGAGGTGGGTAAATTGAGTACCCAGCTTGCCAGGGGACCAGCGTGTAGCCTGCGTCTTTAAATTGTTAACCTCCCAAAAAGCGCTTTAAGCGCTATGGGGCAGTATATAAGCAGCACCCTTTGCTTTTTGTGTTTTTTTTGTGTGTGTGTGTGCTGAGCTCTATGGCTTCCGATCACTCCTGCACCCCTGCTTTATAAGGGTCACTTAGAAACCCTTAGATTTCTAAGGGATCCCATCCTCCTCTAATCCCCTCAGAGGTTGAAATACTTTTTACGACAACTCCTAGCATCCCCTAGGGAATCTGGGAATTGTAGTCGGGGGGAAAAAGGCAATGATTCCAAGCTCTGAGTATCAAGCGCTATCTTTTTGGAAAGAAGGCAAATGAGCTCAGCCCAGGACAACGGGGGACAGCACTCACCAAATCCCACTCATTCAATGAGCCTACGCTAGCGGGGACCTGCTGCTGCATTTCAGCCCCCGTATTTTAATCTGTGGTTTTCTTTTTAATTAGACTCTAAGCCCCCTTGGGTCCTACCTAGAAAGGCAGGCCATAAACCTCAGCAATTCAAGAAACGTGAACGAAGAGGGGGAAAATCCATTTTCTTGGACCAGGCGGTACTTGTTTAGTTCTATCATGTTGATCCAGTGATAGAACTAAAGAGCGCCTTCTCCCACCCAGTTCTGCCAGAGTCACTCGTTCCAGCCAGGCCGGGCGGCTGAGGGGCCCAACGCCGAGGGAGGTCCAGAAGGAAAGAACGAGGAACAGGGCCTTCTCGGCAGTGGTCCCTCGCCTTTGGAACAACTTGCCTGTAGAGATCCGCCTGGCTCCCTCTCTGGGTGTTTTCAGGAATAAACTTAAAACCTGGCTATTTGGGCAGGCTTTCCCTCCTGCCATATCTTCATTTCTTATACTTCGCCATCTTGGACCTATAATATATGTTTTTGGTTTTATTGTTTTTAAATTTGTAAACCGCCCAGAGTAGACCTTTGGTCTAGATGGGCGGGATAGAAATCCAATAAATAAAGAAACCCACACCATGGGATCCATGGGGATGATATTCTGGTGCATATCACACGATTTGTAGTAGCATAGATGTGGGGTTCTTGGGCCACCGACAACCAGGCTGTTCCCCGACAGAGCAGCCTTGGTACCCAAGCCCCATAAACTGTTCTCTCCTCCTTCTCCTGGGGATAAGAAGAGAACACTGTGTTTCGCTCACTCGGTTCCCGCCCTCCTGAGCTGACGAATCTGTTTTCTTCCAGCGCTTGTCTTCTGGCATCTCCAAACAAAACAGAACCGAACGCAGAAGATGTCCTCAGCTCTCTGTTCTGAGTTGATCCCTTGACCTTCTCGGTGTTCCTCACTGGTTCCCACCTTCCCACCTCCTGCGGGCCAGGACAGTCCACTGAGGGGTCACCGTTTGCTAACCAGGAAGGGCATCTTCCCAGAAGACAGAAAAACAAGGCGACCTAATCACTGCAATTAGCAGCAGAGTTTCCAATGTCCCAGGGAAACATCGCCTCCCCTCTAGCTGAAAGCCGGCTGTTGAACTTGCTCAAGAGCCCAACTTCTCAATTATCTGCCAGATGACTTGCCTTGGTGTAACGGAATGGAATTGATTCCCAGCGTGGTGTAGACTCTAGTTGACAGAGTGATGGACTAGGAGGAATCAGGAGGTTTGGGTTCAAATCCACGCCGTCATGGAAGCTCACTGGGGCTGTGGAACTGGGGAAGCCACTCCTTAAATATCTCGCCTACCTTGAAAGCCCTACTAGGGTCACGACGCGTCAGTTTCGGTTTGACAGCACAGAACGACAACAACGGAATGTACACAAACATTCATACTGCTCACTAAGGAGGAAGGGAAAGTCTCTCAACCCTAGTCCCATCCCCATCCGCTATTTTTCCTAGTTCTCCAACTTATTCATCCTTTAGTTACTTCCTAATGGTTTGAGCTTTCCCATCAAAGGAGGATGGGAAACAATGGTTTGTGCCTGTTTATAAACCTGGTTCAGTGAGTTTGCATCACAGTCTGGGAAAGTTGGACTACAACTCCCAGAATGCACAAGTCAGCTATTGTGTCTGTGAGATTCAGAAGCGTTGCACTACAGAGCAGTTTACAACTTTCCCAGGCTCTGAATGTCCTGGCATCTATCATTTGTTACAAACTAGGAACAAATGAAGTGGAATGCATACACAACCAGAGGTGGGAGCATAAAAGGCCAGTGTTTATTCCAGATTCACTCATGTAACACCAAAATATGTCCTAGTATTGTAAATATTTCCTGTTTTCATGCCATCTGCTGATTTCTCCTCATATGAAATGTAGAGAAAACTCATTTAACTTTTAAGTCTTCTTTACTTTAACTTCTAGAAAAGGTGTGGTACCAATCCACAATACAGCCCATCCTCTTTTCTACCCAAATGTCCAGTTTCTCTCTCCTCTCTTGTGATAATAAGGCATGGCTTTTGTGCAAGCAAAGCACTGGGTATGGGAAGCAAAATTCTAAGGACCAACAATATCTGCTTTTAAAAAAAATGCAAGACTCTAGTCCTCAAGGATTAAATCAGGAGCAGCAAAGAAAGATATGCAAATATATATGGGAGATACAACCAAAAGTATACACCATGCAGTGTGAAGTTTCTTTTATGGGGCCACCGCTTGCCTTCCCCTGCCTAAAATACCTGCTTCCCTGTTCCCCATCCAACTGACCAAATATGATCAAGTTTCTAGTCCTTAGTGAGCCATGACACTCACTGGGGTGATTTGGGCAGTTTCTCTCGCTCTCTTTCAACCTGACCCCATGATGCTGTGGTGAACAGGATGACGCAGACTCCTGACATGGCCGAGTGGACTGCACCCTCGTAAACAATGAGAGCAAAGGCATTTTGCTTTAAATGTTGCCCTCATTTAAAAAACAAACAAATTTTTCTCTGCATATAAGCAAACTACTACGTAGCACACTGAAGGAGCAAGTACTGAAACCAGTCTGTTCGTGAAGTTCCAGCTATCTAATGAAAAAAAATCTGTTTTCATACAATAGCATTCCGACATGCCCATCTGGTGGCTGTGTGAAGCCATTACAGCATATTTGAGTCTCTTGAGGTGTTTTTTTTATCCTTTTATTCTAATGCAATTAGGAGTGTTTTCCCCCAAATATAGAGAACAACACACCACTTTCATATTTGATACAAACATAAATATTTTTTAAAGGCAAGTGTCCTTTAAGATATATTCCTTACTACAAGTCCCATCATACCTGGCCATGGGCCATGCTGGCCCAGGTTGCTGGGAACGGCAGTCCCATGACATCTATGGGGCACGATGTTCCTCACCCCTGATTTAAAGTAAAGGTTTATAACCACTTTATAATCATATCAGAGTGTTTTGTGGCACCTTAAAAACTAACAAGTTTTATTTGGGATAAACTTTCAAGGGCTCTACCCCACTTATTCAGAGGCATATATAATAATATATAACGCTTTTATAATTTTGACTGACTGTGCTTGGTGTTTTTTTTAATAAGAATAAGAATAAGAATAATAAGAATATGGATGATCTTAGCTTTGGTAATCAGCTACCTCTCCCGGGACGTGGGTGGCGCTGCGGGTTAAACCACTGATCCAGTGGGCTTGTAGATCAGAAGGTTGGCGGTTCGAATCCACACGACAGGGTGAGCTCCCGTCGTGTGTCCCAGCTCCTGCCAACATAGCCGTTCGAAAGCATACAAAATGTGAGTAGATGAATCGGTACCACCTCGGTGGGAAGGTAACGACCGTCCGTGTCTAGTCATGCCGGCCACGTGACCACGGAAAGTGTCTACGGACAAACGCCAGCTCTTTGGCTTATGAATGGGGATGAGCACCGGCCCCTAGAGTCAGACACGACTGGACTTAATTGTCAAGGGGAACCTTTAACTTTACCTGTCCCATCAGGTTTGGTACAGATCAACTATCTTCCATCAAGTTGACTGTACAAAACAGAGCATTATATACTGTTAGCCCTGGTTTGAGAGGAAACGTTTTAGCTAATTTTATCTCCAAAGCTAAGGCAGTCCACATTTATTTTGAAGCGCCCACCTCCGTCATTATCGGCCATAAAACTTACAAAACTTTGAATGGCTAGGTTTGCAAATGGGCTCAATTCTGCCACAGACCACGAGAGGGCACACATACCCTATTGCTGGACTATATACCAAAATAAATGAAATAAGGCCTGTACTAGCCATTCATAGAAGCCAAGTTACAGTCATTCCCTTTACTGGATCCTTACAAAGTTACAAATAAGAAGCGCTCTCATGTTCTCCAAAACTGTTCACCGGGCACAGATGGTATAAAACCTGGGGTTTAAGAAGAAAATGCCAAAATTGAACCAGATGTGATGCCCACGGCTCGCGCCGTTAGATTGCCAGGAAGGCAAAGTCTTAGATTTTACATGAGACATAGGTTAAAAAAAAGGTATAAATTTTCAGGCTCTTTTTCTCCCCTTTAATAGTGAACCTATAATTTAATATATACTGACTGACCGCCAACTTTTGCACACAAAAGTTAAAAACAAGAAGCAGCATGGTGTCTATGATTTTTCCAAATAAAATTCAGGATAATGGGGGGGGGGGGGGAATATTACAGGGAAACAATAAATATTCCAAAACAGCTTCTCCTGAACAGTCATCTCTAGTAGCCATCTCAGTTGGTACCCTCAGAGGTTTTGTGGCTCGGTAGGAGCCCTCCAGTTTCTCTAATCTAGAACGGAGATAAATTCAGGGAAGCAAAGAACTATCTAGTCCAGCATTCTGAGTCCCACCATGACCAGCCAGATAACTATGGGAAGGCACAGAATTAGGGTAAAAGGGCACTCATGATCCCCAGCAGCAGGTATTTTGACAGTTTCTGACTCATCCACAAGGGTTTAATAGCCCCTGGTAGCCTCAAACTCCACAAATTCACAGAATCCCCCTTTAAAAACCACCCAAGCTGGCAACTGTCAGTACATCTTGTGGCAGTGAGTTCCACAGTTTCACTATATGCTATGGAAAAAATCCAGCACATCCTTTCTTTCGCTTGTCCTAAATCTCTCAGGGATGATCCTGGGGGTGGTTCTAGTACTATGTGGCAGACAACGTAATATTTATCAGCTCATATTTATGGCCATAATACCAAAAGCCTTGTTCTAAATGGTTCAGCTAGTTTCTCCCCCCCTCCAACCCCTGTAACTCCTACATCACTACAAGTCCCATTTTCTAAGGGAAATGAAGCAAGTTTTTATTGTTACATTTGTTATTCCACAAACGGCGATGTTAAATGACGCAACCAGGACTCTGTTTATTATAGTATCTTTCAGGGCTTGGAAAAGTTACGGTTTTTGTTTTTTTAAAGTAGAAATCCGTAACTCCCCAGCTGACTTGACCGTTTTAGGAAATGTAGCCCCAGAATATAAAATTTCCACACTTGGGGGCCAAGTCATGCTTATGCTCCAGTAGAACCGGTTTACGGATCAGAGGCTAAGCAAACTCCCTAAGATAACACGGAAGGCTGTTCTCAGGCTGGGAGAAACATTCCACCCACAATCCGAGCTCGGAGCCTGCTGAGTCAGCCAACCAGTCCGCCTTCTTAAAAAAAAAAAAATGAGCGCAACGCTACACCGGTTAATACAGCGCAAGGTTCGCATTCAGGCCTAGAAATGGGATCGGCAAATGCACAGTCCCCGGGACTCAACAGCCCTTCTGCCCGCTGTGTTATTGCTCCCGGCAGTGTGAAACTCTGATCTGTTTCAGGAAAAGTGCAAGTTAATCGTTGTTTCATACTCCTATTAGGAAGAAGGGCAGTCATGTTATTCCGACACGCCGCGCGCAAGGGAACTCTTGCAGCGCTTTAAAGGCAGACAAGTTTTCTTTCCTAAGACAGCCTGCATGGATGGCTGCTCCTTTTACCAGATGGATCTCATGAAATTTTCTGACCCACAACATCATACGGCAAATAAAACTTCTCTGCCTTAAAGGGGCACAGGACTCTGTTCCCTCCCCTTCTTTAATGGAACCTTTTCTCACTGGAATTTGTATATGACCATCATGTCATGGGTTCTACCTAGACTTGAAGGGGATCCCTGAAGGTCATCCAGTCCACCCCTTGCTTGATGAAGGACATTCATAGCCCCAGCGGCTAACTGTGCAGGCTCACCTTAAAGAACCTTAGAGGAGAGTCCACCAACTGCTGAAGTGTAGGCAGATCAGTACTTTCAGAAGTACAGTGTCTGGGATTTATGGGAGTTGTAGTCATCAAGACCTTCGTCTGAAACCCTGGCGAGCCATGGCCTCTCAGTGTAGCCAATACTAAACGAGCAGGCCAAAACGTGTGTCTCCATAAGGTGAGCACTCGTGTTTCTGTTCAACTCAAAAACAAGAGGACTAGAGTCTTTGTTTATGTCTGGGTGAAAGATAATAGCACGGTGGCCTATGCGAGGCTGAAGGTCCCCATTTCCACCTCAGCATCTCTAGGGAGGCTGAGCCGGATTGACAAACGTGCTGCTTCAGAAGGAGTTATGCTAGTGACGATTCACAACTTAAGGGCTAGAAACTTAAATTCAAAACCAAACAAAAAACGGTGACCTTCCCAGGACAGAAAAGTTATTGTTTTCATGTGCACACCAAGCTGATTATCCGTTGCAAATCCGAATGAAACGCAGCCACTGAGGAATGGATGTGGCACACCTCCTCTTGAGGTGTCTGAGGCAGTTTTTCCAGCACTAAAGTCTAAACCAACCAGGACAACCAAGCTTGGAAGCACAAAAGTTCTGGGGGAGAGTCATGTTCGTCCAACTGTATTTGCAGGGAACGAATATCCGTTCTTCTCCATGGGGTGTCAACATGATGCATGGAAGGCCATTGTTTTCAAATCAGGAACATCTGGGAAGCCGTTCTGAGTTCTGTCTCTCTCTCCAGCACAAGGAGCTGAAATTACAGCTGGGATACTTAGACTTTTTTGTTTGTTTGTTTCGTTTTCCCTTAGCTTCTGATTTGGTGGAAACATTTACGAAGCTCGCCTCTCGAACGCTCGCCTCTCGGGTGGTTTTCCAGGGCCTGCTTTTAAGTTCCTAATATGGGCAACTTGGTTTTCCAGTGCTTCTCTCCTCTTCTCCTCCGTGACGGCTTTACACAGAGATAGAATTGGCCACGGATGTGTCCGGATGGTTCCAGTTCTCTGCGGTCAGAGCAGAGATGGAAAAAACTGGACAAGCCTGACCTTTGTGAAAATTCCCTTTAATAATAATAATAATCTTAGAACGGCAAAGCTGGAAGTGATCGTCAAGTACCAGCCCCTGTCAAGGAGGCCCCGTGGGGGAATTGAACTCCCAGTCTCTGGCTCCGAGACCTCAACCACTCGAGCTATCCAGCAGTACTTTGCAGATTTCTAAAACGCTTCTTCAAAAAGGCTACTTGGTCTGGAATAGGAATGGCCACGTGCTACTGCATGAAAATGGATAGGATGTCACAAAAAAAAAACCCACACCACATTTATTTCCCCAGAACTTGGCTGTGAATGGTGAAAAATGATGCAGCCATAAAATAAAGTGTGTCTGTCGCAACTCTGAATGATATACTGTCCCTAGGCAAACGGGCAAAGACTGTTCTCTTCAGGCGGGCTTTTCTTGCTTGTGGAAGGATGGCAAAGACGGAGCCAGCCTGGCTCCCAGTGGGAGGGAGTTCCAAAGTCTGGGAGCAGCCACAGAGAAGGCCCTTTCCTGTGTCCCCATCAGATGCACCAGTGAAGATGGTGGGGCGGAGAGAAAAGCCTCCCCTGATGATCTCGACACCCAGGCAGGTTCATCAAGGGAGATGCGGTCCTTGACACAGCTTGGACCCAATCCGTTTTGTGCTCTACAGTATAGGTTAAAACCAGCATGTTGGATTGTGCCTGTAATAGCTAGCTCCATGGCAGTGGGAAATCAAGCTTTTAACCCTTGCCACATATATGTCTAGATGAAGAAGCATACACAGAGATGCATGCTGTAATAGGGAAACAGAGAAAATTTCCAAATTTTACACACTTGCATAGATGCTCACCAAGGGTCGAGTTGACTGCCAGCCACAATTGGGATATTGTCTTTACAGGGGGATCCTTGTTTTCCTATCGACAGCCAATTCAAGGACTTCCCGACAGCCCCCTTGCTAACAGCTGCAGTCGCTTTCACGGTGTGTGTGTGTGTGTGTGTGTGTGGGGTTTGCCGGAGATTTCTGAATGATTGAATCATTTACTTTCAAACCAGGCCATCTTTACAAGAATCTTTCCATTGCAAGACCATAAAGGATCGTTCGTATGTTGCTGACTCATTTGAATCCGAGAGACACAAGTTGAGTCTGGTAGGTTTCTGCTTCCCGTTAAGGTTTTGATCCCACAAGTATCAATGTAAACTGAAGCCCCATGGAATTAGGAAGGCTTACCTCTAAGTAAGTTTGGAAAGAAGCTGTTGCTTAATAATTTCAGGCTCGGTTGCATGCTGTGTTCCCAGCCTCAGGCAAGCTGGCGTTGACTATTTAAATGATTTATATGGGGGGTAGGCAAGTAGTTTTAACCCAAATGGCTCTGCTTCCAGATGAAACTTTCAGACCTGTTCCAACAAGTTCAGGCAGGTCAGCATCACTTCGTGATCACATCTGGCAACCTTCAGCCACGGGAGGTTGAGAAGGCTTGAATCCTCTGGATGTTTGAGGCTTCAGTGTCTAAAAAGTCCCGCCAGCATAAGCGACGGTCAGAGGCTTGAGGGTTGCCTAGCAAGACTCTTGAGACATGACCGGAGCTTGCAAAAAAAAAAAAAAGGGGGAGCCAAAGCTGATGTTCCTCGGTGGGTTGGAGCCAGGAGTTAGGAGTTCGCATGCCCCACTGCGCCTGCCCTGGGAGAATCGCCGGCTAAAGTTATCCAGCAGAGGGGCAGTTGATGGGGTGACATGCCTTGACAGCTGGGGGGCTGTAGGCAAGCTGCATGGGGGTCCCAGAATGCCACCAGAAGGAAGGTCTGGGAAACCCCTTCTGAGGACTTCAAATGATAGTAAGTAATTGTAGAACCGCAGAGCTGGAAGGGACCCTATGGATCATCAAGTCCAGCCCCTTTCAGGGAGACCCATTGGGGAATTGAACTCCTAACCTCAGGCTCCACAGCCAGATGCCTAGACCAGTTACCTAGGAAACCCTGGAAAGGGTCACCAAAGGTCTGAATAGATTTATTATTATTAAAATTATTGCAAAAAAAGAGGTAGACCTGGTCAGAGATGCGATGGATGGATGGATGGATGGATGGATGGATGGATGGATGGATGGATGGATGGATTGTTCGATCGATCGATTGACCAACCAAACCAACCAACCAACCAACGTCAAATAGTACATGAGTACTGCCAAGGTCCAGATTCTATGAACTGGTCAGTGAAGTGCTTGAAGGGTTTTCCAACATTGCATGATCCTCTCTGTGAGTTTTTTTAGAATGGTGGTTCTTAGCTGGGCCCTCCAGATGTCTAGAATTCCACTTCCAAGCCAGCGTGGAACAGTGACGAGGACTATGGGAGCTGTAGTCTAAAATATATGGAGGTTCTACGTCTCTGCTTTCTGCAGAAAGTGGACAGTTACTCCCACAACACAGAGGGCGGGTGGGAATACCTTGAGAAGGTCAAACTAGACAAGCAGTAGACAAAGTGTGGCCTTGCAGATGTTGCTGAACTGCAATTCCCATCAGTCCTAGTCAGCGGAAGTAGAGGTGATGGGAGCTGAAGTTGAAAAACATCCGGCCATCCACACTTCACCCTCACTTGAAGGAGATGGTATGCTTAGGAGAGGTGCTCCCTCAAGTGAGAAATGGCATCTATTTGTCACACCATATAACTGTTCTCAGCTGCATATAATGCACTTAGAAGCTGCATGTGATTTGTTTTTGGTCCCTGCAAGGTAAACAGGGGCTTGATTTCCAAGTCTGATGTGCTGAGGCATGTCTCAATCAGACTCGGAAAGGGAAAATGGGTTAAGCAGAGGAAATACGTATTTCCCTTAACATGTAGCTTGACCCTTCACTTGGGGATGAAGCAGCTGTAAGTGTAGGGCATGAATTTATGAATAGTTCGGAGAGAGAAGAAATTACTCCCACCTTTCAATGTGCTAGTCCTCAGGACCATCCACTGAAACTGGTGGGCAGGAGATGCTCACCAGCTTTGTAAGCCTGGTGCGTGTGTCGTGTGTGTGTTTGTACACATGTGCTTATGGGGCATACCAATTCCGTAACATCCAAAATAGAATAGTTTATGAAATCTTAAAGGTGCAGTGGTTATCCACTTGGGTGTGTTTGGTCATGCACCCGAAGATCTGAAATCAAATATAATTTAATAAGAAGAAATGTTAAAAGAAGGGGGGGGGAAGGTGCCCAATGAGATCAAATGCCTTTTCTTTGGCAGATTGCCTTGCCCACGCCACCCCTTCCACGTCATGCTGAAGAAAGGTTCTTGGACCATGCACAGAGGTAGGTTTCGAAAACTAGAATGCAGAACGGAGATGATGGTAGAGAGGAGAGAAGGTAGACTGCATAGAAAACGGAGAAGTTGGGAGGCCGGATGGAAAGTCCACGGTTAGCATAGTCGGGTTCATTCATAACATCCAAAACGAAGCGAGTTAAACATTCGAAGCAGTTTATATAAAGCGGGTCTTACTTCCTACCTTGGCGTCTTTGACACATGTCAACCCCATAACTTTTTTTTTTAAAACACTCTCCCTAGGAAACATTTTAAATAATAGTTTAGGTCACTGCATTTTGAAATCGGTCCATCTCAAAAAAACAAAACAAAACAACAAGACATTTCTTGTGAGTTCCTTTGGTGTTTCTAAATCTTGCTTGGCGAGCGTATGATCTGAAACAAACAGGTCGTGAGAAGAACTTCCATAGGGTGGGGAACAACCCCCCCACACACACACACAGAGCAACATAAAGGGTATTCAAGCAACTCCCTCCGAGTCCTGGCATTGAGATCACTTGGTGCTATTTTTACCCATTGTTGGCTGCCAGTCTGCCTTGGTCAGAGCAGAGGCAGGAAGCAAAGATCTGCCAGTCATCTCTGCTGAAGCAATTCCATCCTGCTTAGTGGCTTGGATGCCCAGAGATGTAGCAAAAGAAAGAAAGAAGCTGGGGGGGGGGGGGGGAAGGAAGGAAGGAAGGGGGGAACCCCCCCCAAAAAAGCAATAGTTTCAGCCTTTATACAACTACACTGAAGTTTATCCAACAGGTTCTGCCTTCCAAAAGTTTCCCTTTGAAACCTTTTGTTTATAATAATCATTCATCATCATCTTAGAACGGCAGAGCTGGAAGGGACCCTATGGATTATGGAGACCAGCTCCTCTCAAGGAAGCACGGGCGGGGGGGGGGGGGGCGGATTTGAACTCTCAACCTCTGGCTCTGCAGCCAGATGCCTAAACCACTGAGCGGTCCGCTCAAGTTGCCACTGAAAAAGGCTAGTGAATGGTCTTGATACTAGGCATGTTTACTCATGAGTAAGCTTCACTAGGTCAACCTCCCCCATATTAATTAGCTCACCTAGGGTCAGGATCTGGGTATCATGTCAACAATAGGAGTGGGGAATTGGCCTGTGTTGTTCTCAGTATTTTCCCATGCAATTTTCCCAGCAATAATTTAATTCTGACTTATGGCAACCCTTTTCAGGGTTTTCCAGGTAGAGAATTCTCAGACGTGCTTTACCCTTCCCTTCCACTAGGGGTGCCCTGGGACTGTGCAGCTTGCCCAAGGCCACCCAGGCTGGCTCTGCTCCTGGGACGCACAGTGAGGATTCGAACCCCCGCCCTCTGGTTCTGTAGCCAGAGACCTAACTCCCTGAGCTATTACAGTATCTCTAATCTGCCTTATATCAGCAGGCATCAGGGCAACTGTTTTGGAAGGAATCTCTGACCATTTAAAACCATTTAAAAGGCTTAATTTGAATAAAATAAAACCAACAAGCTGATAATATAAGAATTCCACCACCACCCCAAACCAGGTGAGCATCCGGCGTACATTCAGTGGCTATTATTAACAAAACATTAATTGCAGGGGAACACATCCTATATAACAAATGAATGACCGTTTAATTATAATCCGGAGATTATAATTAAAATTTATAAGCTGTGCTGGCTGGGATTTCTGGGAGTTGTAGTCCACGAACATCTGGGGACCCTAGGTTGGGGAAGCACTGCTTTGGGACATTTCTCCAGTTCTGACAGCTTGAGCTGAAACTCCAGTGAATCCCAGGCTAGCTTTATCGCATCGCTCAGGGTGATACAGCTGCCCAAGTATTCACCCGAGCAATGAGGCTGATAAACTTAGATACGATGAACATAACGGTTTCATGGCACCTTCCCTCTTTTGACGAAGCTGAGGATTCTCCCACTTTGTGTTGTTGTTTTTTTCAAAGTGTAAGCCACCAGCCCTGCTCTGTTTGAGACCCCTCCTGCTCAGGCTGATTTTTGGCTGCCCAAAGGCTAAGCTCTGTCTTCCACCACATTTATTTATAGAGAAAGGGGAGTCAACGGTACATGCGCCTTCCTGCTCTCGTGCTGCTAAAGAGGATAAGGCATCTGAAGGGGGGGGGGGGGGAAACTGTTCTCCATCCCATAAAACAACACACTTGAACCCGGGGACACTTCTTACAACCTTCGGATCGCACCTCCGAAATGCAGTTTCAGACATGCGGGATACTCTCGGCTCCTAGATTTTCCAAGAGGAAAATGTCAGCGCTCTCTCAAGAAACAAACAAAGCAGGCTTTATGAACAGCACAAAATATGTCAGGAATGGAGCAACCAGACTCACAGAAACCTCAGCCTTTAATCTTGCCAACCACCAAACGTTCCCAAACAAACTCAAATATGGATTTTTTTTAAAAAAAAATCATGGCAAAGCATCTCTCTAGAACCGCCTCGAGCAACCAGGTGGTAGTTTGTGACTATAGTTTGAAAGAATCACACAAGCACCCGGCCTGCTGTTTGAGAGGGCGTGCCGGTCTTGTCCCTCGGTTATAATTGCATCCTATCCTGTCCCCATGGCGACAATCGCTTTGCTGCCACATCAGCCGGACAGCGTAATTACGGGTGAAAGAATCACGCCCCACCAAAGTAGCAGAATTTTCCTTCTTGCATCTCATGCAGAAAAAGAGACACAGATGTGGTTCCTTCCGCTCTAAGACCAGGAGGAGCGTCGGCATCCAGAAGCCAGGATTTAAGTAAGGGTTGCCCCGCTAGAAACCAGAGGCAGGGCCTTCTCGGGTGCGGCCCCAACTTTATGAATTCATTTATGTCCAAAGACATCGGTGTAAATCGTAAGCAAACGTACTGTGCAGTGAAGTCCCATTGGGAAGCCAAATTCCAGAGAACAACACACACACACATTACTCCTGAAACACAATTAAGGCTTTGTTTCTTTGCTTTTATACCATTTAATACATCAAAGCCTACAAGTGACAAGGTCCTGAAGCTGGGAAGGCATCAAACAAAGCTTCGGACGACCGGTCAATCTTGTGCTTGCTTTCTCAAGGGAGTGGTGTAGATTCCTGCAAGCTGCTTTGTTTCCTAGTTCCTCGACTTCAAGTGTAGATTAGAATCATTAGCTGTTTTGACTACATTTCCCAGAATTCCCCACGGGGTGGCTAGGGCATTCTGGGGGTTGTAGTCTGCAAAAGGAACCTCTCTGAGAGCTGGTCAGAAAGACTGGGAACAGCCTAAAACCGGCAAGGAAGGCATCCGTGCTTAATACGGGCTGGTAAACGGGAAGCCTCTTTTGGTATAGGATCTAAAAATGGGTGTGGGCATTATGGGCAAAAATGCGTCAGATTCGCAGTCTCCTTCCTCTTCTTGAGAATTTGGCAGGATTTGACTCACAGCTGTGGCAGCAAAAACACACACATACATACACAGACCTTCCTGCATGTCTGGAAGGCTGTCAAGCAACAGATCCAGCTGACGGTCATGCAGGAAAAGACAGCGCAGTACCTGATGCTTTTCAATATTTGGGGAACAGAGGACTGGACTAGATGAACTTTTAGGGACCATTCCAATTCTAGAGGGAGGGACCACAGAAGAGATAAGCTGGATGTATTTTTTTTAAAAAGCAGTCACCACACTTCCATAGATGACACTTGCTCTCACTCTCTCTCTTTACGAAACAGATAAATCCAAATGTGCAAATGCACATGATCATGAGGACTAGCAGCACAATCCTTGAAATGAATTCAAGGGCTCCTTCTCTGCAGCGTTCTGGGCCTTGCAGTCCAAAACCACCCATTTGCTGATGGCTTTTAAGTTAATGCTCACATTTTGTACCACGGTCTGACGGCAGGGAAGGGTCTGTGTGTGTCCGTGTTTGTGTGCAGGGGAGGTCGGCGTTAGGAAACGAAAAAGTGACATTTCTGCGCTCGGGGAAGGTTATAGGCTGTTGACATGGATGCAATCCTTTCCCGCCCACACAACACTGCGACTCAAAGCGTCGCTTTCTCGAACACTCTTTGCCACCTGTTCTTCTTTGCCTTACACTGCAGATCTCCAGGGTCAGATCTGCAATTTAATCTCCCAGGGAACTCACGGAGCATCGCCCACTTAGGCTTCTAGTCCAGAATGAGTGCAAGCAGTGTCATAGTTCTGGCTCATTGGTGACCTCTTGCATCCGACCCCAAACAAGATAGAAGACTTAAGGGCTCTCACTCAGCAGTAGTTCAGGAAGTCCCGGTTCGATCCTTCACCCCTGGTCTGAAGTTATAGAAAACCACTGCTGGGTCATTCATAACTGACAGGTGAAATCTATGCCCGGTGACATTTTTTGTTGCTGGTAACACAACCTACCTAGTGCTAAGTAAGCCAGTTATCACCTGAAATGTGATAAGATAAATTGAACCTGGCTGAAACTTTTAGCAAAAGATTAGAAGGCCAAGGTATATATGTTATCAGCAACTGTTTGGTGAATGGCTAGCGTTAATAATGTAACCGCCACTCTCTGGCCTTCTTTGATATTTGCTTTCCCTCTGAACTCATGATTGGGGACCCTACTTCCACCCATCTATCTATCTATCTATCTATCTATCTATCTATCTATCTATCTATCTATCTATCTATCTATCTATCTATCTGTCTGTCTGTCTGTCTGTCTGTCTGTCTGTCTGTAGATAATTCTAAATAATGGTTCTTGCATCTGAAGAAACTAGCTACAACCTCAAAAGTTCATGTTTTTATGAATGATTAGCCTAATAAAGGTGCCACGTGAAGGCTTGCAAGAAATAAACCCACAACCAAGGGGGAGAACCCAGGATTTTTTGCAAACTTTTTCCAAGGACAATTGTTCAGTTTTTCCATTGTGGGGAGGGGAAAAAAAAAAGGGGGGGAATTGGGGATGCCTGGAAAAATTGTCTAACGAAAGATTTCCTCTTTTTTCTTCATCGTCATAACTATTTTGCCTTTGGATGTAACGGCTTAAAAGAACGATGTTCTGCTCCACCCAGAGCAGTCTTCTAGGTCCTTCTCCTTCTTGTGCTTCTTTCGCTGTTTATTTTCACTGTATTTTTACTTTCACGTGTTGTAGCAAAAGCCTTCAGGCTTTCGACATTTCCTGTGGTTCATGATTTTTTTGGCTTTAATTTGTTTGCTTTTGCATTTCTTCTTTGGTCACCAAGAAATTCTTAGCATCCCTTTCTCTTTTGCTGTTAGAGCAACGTTTTTTAAGACAAAATGCTTCATGCACTCAACACGTCTTAGGACGAAGATTTTTAGATGATCCCTGGAATAAGAAAACAGTAATTCTGCCTCAGTGTGTCATGTGCCAGTGTGTCAGGTTCTTTCTGACTCCTGGAAACCCTATGAATTAACAGCCTCCAAACAGTCCTCTCATTAACACCCCTGCCAACATCTTGCAGACCCGAGGTCATGGCTTCCTTTATTGTCAATCTCTCTCACGTTCTTCCTCTTCTCCTGCTGCTCATGAGTTTTCCTAATGAGCCTTGCCTATGGCACATATACTGTAAATTTGTCTCTCCTAGTGTGTGTCTTTCTGCTTTTTTTATGTACAACTCTCAAACCCTAGATGTATTTTACCTCTCAAGTGCTGTCACCTTCATGTGAGGTGCATAGGGGGAACTTGGGGGCATAATTGCTTATGAGCTGCAATGCACTGGGGGCAGGGAACTTGCAGCTTGCTCCTTAGTCTTACATTATAGCTACTGTTTCTACAGAACAAAGGCTTTTCTAGTCTAAAATCTCAGCTATTCCAAACAGATGCCGTTTCACTGGGGGGGGGGCAGGGAAAGGGTGGGGGAGGGCTGAGTCCAGCTCCCCCGAACAGCTGATTTGGTGCTATTACTGTTTTCCCAAAAGCATTCTGTGCAACTCGACAGCTGCTTCGGGAAATGAGAGGCATCGTTCCAAAAACGCCCACTTGGGCATGCAGTTCCTTCTCCGGCTAGGGAGAAATGCACAGAAGCCGGCTTCTACAGGCGTACGGTCATCAGCTGAGCCAGATTCAACAACTCTATGCTTCAAACTAAGATTGAGCTGCAATAATGTGCAGAAGGTGTTAAGAAAGGTGGCAACCTTTCCTCTGGAAACAAGAGGCAAAAGCAAACTTTCTGCATGCCTTCAAGCACTTTTTTTTTTTTTAGCATGAATGCCAAATCATCATCATCATGCCAGATGATTTGTGTGAATTAATTAAACAAGACTCCCTTCTTTCCACCAAAGTTTCCCCACACATACAACGTCTCAGCTTTGTAGTTCCATTTTGAAAACTCCATGCTCCTAGTCCTTAAGGTAGGAGTCCTCGAACTTTGGTGACTCTTGTCTTGGTCTCCAGAATTCTCTGATCGCCTAGAGAGTTCTTGTGGACCCTCGGGAATCCAGACTTTCTTTCAAGGCAAAAACTTTGGCTGGTGCTATCGCAGGAAGCTGGCTTTTACTGAACCAGATTATTAGTCCACCCCGCCCAAGAGCATCTTTCTGGCTAGCAGTATCTCTCCAGGATTTCAAGCAGCATCCTTCCCTAAACCTACGTGCAGATCTCTGCTCTTCTCTGGGAACCTCCACCCACAACACAACCAGCTCTGGTCCTATGTAGCCTCCCAAAACACAGGCAAACTGTGTTAGGAGAGTATCTTAGAAGAAATATACATGATTGTTTTGTACTCAAGGGAATTAACGTCTCATCTGAGCTACTGATGGCAGTTCTAAACACACACATGTATAATCTTTTAAAAAAGCCCATCTGGAGGGTGTGTGTGTGTAGCCCCCACCACGTCGGGGAAATAGCCCTTACTAAGGTACTTTTGCAACGTGAGCTGCTTCTTCTTTTTAATTCCTTCTTTATTTAACCACCCTGAATTCTGGTCAAGGTGACTAAGTAAAGATTAAATAACCTGACTAAGGGAACTAGTCTCTGTGCATCGTCCACACTTTCTCTTGTTTCGAAAATGAAGTCAGTAAGGGTGCTTCCAGACACGAAGCTTCTAGACAGGAAACCATTAGTTGCAGACAGAAACCTACTTTCAAAAAGCGGATCTTGGAGGTAGGGGTGGCCCACCTTCTGTGCTGCATCGTTTGTGTGCCCTGGGCCCCTGACACTTTCCTGCGACCTTCAATGGGACATCATCCCATCGTCTGAAAGAAAATCCTACTGCCAGCTCTGTTGGCATCTGTATATAACATGTTTTTTTTTTGGGTGGGGGTTGTCAACCTCCATTGCCTCAGGTGGCCAATTGTCTTGGGTCAGCATCACCAGCCAAAAGACTCATGTCTTTCTGTCTTTAACAACAACAATTCCCATCTTAAAACTGCAGAGCTGGAAGGGACCCCATGGATCATGGAGTCCACCCCCTGTCAAGGAGGTCCGGAGGGGGGGAATCGAACTCCTGACCTCTAGCTCCGCAGCCAGATACTGAGCTATCCGATCTGTATGTGTGTGCATAAAGAAAAAAGATGGACCAAGCAGGGGAAAAACATGGAAGGATGATCAGGCGAAGATCATACTGTCCGGACACCTCGTGTAACATTCTGCAAACAAGGCAAGGTGATTGCATGATCAATGCTTCCCCAGGAAGGTCCCAAAGGGGGAGGAAAAATTAAAAGAGGGGAGAGAGATTAGAAAGCAGAGGTCGACTATTTCCAGTTGGAACAGGTTCCCTTGCAATGACACAGATTCAAAAACAGGATCCTTGACAGGGTCCAGAAACATGTTTCGTCGACTGCCACGCTCACTATCTCCCCTCTTCACTCTTAGCAGAAGGAAGACAAAAATAGATGCACAGCACCGGGCACTCAGCCTCTGCCTGGAAATCTCCAAAGTGGGGAGGGTGGGGGAGAAAGGAAAGAAATCATAAATGGTGATGATGATGCTCTCGCTTTCCCTGCTTTAAAACTAAAGCATCCAGCCAGCTCACAGACTCGAGACTGACCATTGATCTTTATATTTGTGAGTTATATTTCCGTTCCCCTGCTCCTTTTTTATGTTTCCATTCCATTTTTACTTCCTACCGGTTCAAGGCCAACGCCTCGTTCACACCCTGCCTTGCTTTATCTCCACAACAGTGCGGCAAGGTAGCTGATGTTGAGAACGGGAGGGACGGACCCGACCTCCCACTTCCCAACCACCACGACAGCGGCAAAATCTTGGAAGCGCCGGTGCTCATCCTAACCGTCCCCACCGGCCGGTAAAAAAAGAGTCTGGAAAATGCCAGCAGTGGGATCGGTCCCAACTCACGAAGGAGAAGCGGGTCTTTTGCGAAGCTAACAGCTCTTGATGGCTCACTGGAAACTAAAGAACCATAAAATAATTGTATTATAACAGGGAGAGCTTGCAAAAACATTTATGGCTCCTGGCAACATCTCTCTGGCTCCCAGGATGGCACCCAAGCTCAGAAGGAATCAGGAAGCCAGAGCTGGGGGTAGATGAGAGGGTTGGCCCTGCTAGTCAAAAAGTCCGCAGGACTTGGACCCTGGAAGTTCTGGTTCCACTACGCCCTTGCTCCCACCCTTCCTCTGGCTCTTCCGGGCGCACCAAGGCATATTTTCTCTCCTGCAGGCTACAAGTCCGGCATCAGCCGCCTCTCTCTCTCTAGCCTCAGGTGCCACGGATCAGACCAGGAAGTGCGCGTGACCGGCGGGTCAGCCGGGGGCGCGCCCAGGCCGGGCCAAGAAAGCGCCGCTCCGACCTCGCCTTCTTTTTCAGACCATTGGGGGGGGGGGGGGGGGGGGGGCCGGCGGGTGCGCGCAAGAGGATCGTGCCCACGGATCACCCCCCCCCCCAGATCGGGCCAGCGCGCACAATCTCCTCGTCCCCTCGCCATTTCCCTACGTATCCAATGGGGTTTTGGAGAGGAGGGGGATGATGATGACCAAATCTCCCCCCCCCCCGTTTTGGGGAGGGTGTTTTTTTTGGTCTTTCCCCTCCCTGCTCGGTCCCCGAGCCTTCCCCCCCTCTTCCCCCGCCCGCCTGTCCACCTCGTTACTCCGTTACTGATTTCTTTTCTAAAGTTCTCCCATAAGAAAATAAATAAATAAGTCGCCAGATCGCTCTCTCTCTCTCTCTCTCTCTCTCTCTCTCTCTCTCGGGCATCTTTCCCCACCCAAGCAAAAAAAGGAAGGCGGTCGGGGGAGGAAGCGACACGTCTCCACTCCCTGCCCGGGAGGCGTGGGGGGGGGGGGGGACACACAGCCAGGGGCAGCTCCGGCGCCCCGGGTTGCCCAGAAGAGGAGAAAACCGAGCCATGCCCTTCCCTCCCTCCCTGCCCCGGGTCTCTTGCGCGCATCCCCTGCCCGCGATCCTCCCCAGGGCTTCCTCGGAGGTCCTACCTGGCGTGGCAGCGGGCAGGACAAAAGACGACGCGGACCCAAGGAAAGAGAGCCCGGAGCTAGCAAGCCGCCGACTATGGCAGATGTGGGCTGGCAAGCTCTGAGCCAGAGGGAGAGAGAGAGAGAGAGAGAGAGAGAGAAGGGGGAAAGATCTCAGCTGGGCTGGGCATCTTTCTCCTTGCGCCCCGCCCACTCCGAAAGGCGGCAAGGGGGTGGAGCCGACTGGGTGGGCGGGGCCGGTCTGCCGTCCCCTCGTTTGGGGCCGCCCGAGGCAAAGGAGGAGCGGGTCTTTCTCCCTCGCTCTTTCTCGGTCTCCTTCTACTTCTCTCTCTCTCCCCCCCCCCCCACTCCAGTTCCTTTTAACAAATGCCAACTGGACTACCTGCTGGTTTTTACCCCCCCTCTTTTCCACTAAAGGGGTGCATCTTGCACCCCCCTGAAAGGGCGCGGGGCTGCGGGGCATCCCCAGCCTCTCCTTAACAAGAGGAGACGCGCAGAGACTCCGGAAGGGAGGCAGATGCTCAGCGTTTTCCAACTGGGGTCCCCAGATGTTCTTGGACTACAACTCCTAGAAGGATTCACCGCTTGCGGTGCTGGCCAGGATTTCTGGGAGTTGCAGTCCAAGAACATCTGGGGACCCCCAGTTGGAGAACCACAAACTGTTGCTCAGCATCAGCACCGGCCTCGTTCTCTCCAAGGGAAGCCAAGGTTGAAGGCTGGCCGGCGGCCTGAAGTGGGTTTTGTGCAGATCCGGGAATGTCCAAGAAGATGGATGATGAAAGCAGCCCCTTTTTTCCTTGTCTGGAAGATGCTGACCTCCTCAACCTGAGCCATGTTCCTTCTTTTTGTCAGATGCTTGGCACTCAGAGGGGTATACTGTCTCTGCCTTGGGAGGTTCCAGCTTTCTGCCATTCTGACTCTTGCCACCCAACACAGTGGCTCCAACTTTTGAGTAAAATGCACATTTTCCTTAAAGACAAGAGCTGCCAGCCGCTATGCCAGCATGTGTATATGGGCACAACATTTTTTCATCAGCTGTCTGGTTTGTGCATCTGACGGCAAACATCTGCTTTCCGTGCTTTGCAGAGAGCAGACCTTTGAGCTCTGAAAGGAAGTGGCCGGTTGGCCCGGCCGATCCTGAGATTTTTATGGGGCTGCACCCTTTGAAGGGGCAGCAAAGCTGACAAAGAGACACCCTAAAGACAAACACTTTTATTCTGTCATAATGCTTTTGTGCACTGTAGAGGAGCTGAAAATCAGAGAGAGGTTTAAAGAAAAAGATCAGGCAATGAATTCAGACCTGTCTGTTAAGAACTTCAACAGGTTGTGCATATAACATGGTTTGCAACTTTTGTGTTCAACCAAATGCTAACATAAAAAGCCTTGGCCATGGGTTCGGGCAACCTTCCCTTCCTGGTGTCCACCAGATGTTTTGGGCTATAATGCTCAAACACTGGAACACCATCATCTTAGAACTGCAAAGCTGGAAGAGACCTTATGGATCACTGGGTCCAGCCTCTGTCAAGGAGGCCCAGTGGGGAATCGAACTCCCTATCTCTGGTTTTGCCGTCAGAGCCCTAAAACCACAGAGCTATCCAGAACATGGGATGAACACTGTCTTTGGCATGTGTAGTGCCGACTGAAAACAGCGAGGATCCGCCTTTTAGGCCACGGGTGAGGAAGTGCTATGTATGAAAGCAAAGTCAACATTGGTAAATTCTTCTGAAACCCACATGACATCCTTTGCCGTCTTTCAACCACTTCCCTCTTCTGCATTTTCTTCTCCCGGCTAATTTCTCAGCCTTTTCATTCTATCACATTCATCTCCTTGTGGTTGCTGGATTCGGCTCTGTAGCCTGATCATGTGCTTATATTTTTGTGTTAGGTTTCCGTGCTTACTTGAGAAATGACTGTCTTGTCTCTCTCTGTTTATCTCTCTGTGTGTGTGTGTGTGTGTGTGTGTGTACACACACACACACACACAAACTGCTGAAAAGGAAAGAAGAAAGGAAGAATAATATTTATTGTCTAGTTCCGATTTCTTCAGCCAGTGCCTGCAAATGTGTCGGATTAAAGCCCCCATCGTCCACCTGCTAGCTGGGGATGATGGTGATTGCAGCCTTGCACATTTGGAGCTATGCTTGTTAAATTCTATGGCACTGTTACGTCCCAACACTTTACAGGGAGACAAATTAGCCAGAAACAAGCATGACGGGTACAAGGGAATGATGACTTTTCAGGTGTTCTCAAACAACAACTCATGTCATCCTTTAGCCTTGGCTGGGCTGATTAGGATTAGGTGGGAGCTGCACTCCATGTACATCTGGCCGGCCACACATCCTCTGTTCTTGGGTATGATATGTTCCTTTGTAGACAAGCCCATTGTGTACAAACCTGGTGTTTTTCATGCTGATGTATCACATGTTTTATCAGTGCATGTAACAAACAAACAAGAACCGTCCAGTGAGTGGCCCAAAAGAAAAGAAAAGGGAAAATACACAACCATTTAAGGTTGCAACGCTGTTTCTACGGAGCAACCCCTATCAGACCCACCAAATGGCAGCTGACTTTCCTTCTGTACATCCTTTTTCCTGGACACTGTTGTACGACACAGTATCTCACATCAAGAATGCCGCTGTGGTTTTTTTCTTTCCTGGCTTGTCCCCGTTGTGTGCAAAACTTTGCATTGTGCCATGTTTACGAAAGACTCAAGCTTGCTTCTTCCACCAGCTTTCTGATCATCTGTTTTGCCAGAAAAACAAAAGCCGATGGAAAAAGAATGAACGAGTTAACCGAGAGAGGTGGCAACAGACCAATCCATCCAAAGCCGTTTTCTTTCTTTCTTCTTTGGAGACAAAGTAAATGTTTCTTATCAAGATGGTGAGCCTTTGAATCCACCCTGGTTTCAATGTTGTAAGCTTGCTAAGAACAATAACTTTTTAGTGACATTCCAATACACAGTTTAAACAATGCTGATTGACAACTTGGTATGAAAATTACTTGCTAATGAAGTAAACTGCTAAATGTATTCTCGAAGGATTTGACGGCCGGGATCCGATGGTTGTTGTAGGTTTTTTGGGCTGTTTGGCTGTGTTCTGGAAGTTTTTCTTCCTAACGTTTCGCCAGTCTCTGTGGCTGGCATCTTCAGAGGACAGGAGTCAGAACTCTGTCTGTGCTCTGGTGCAGTTTGTGGGATAGTACACTACACCAGAACACAGACAGAGTTCTAACTCCTGTCCTCTGAAGATGCCGGCCACAGAGACTGGCGAAATGTTAGGAAGAAAAACCTCCAGAACACAGCTAAACAGCCCGAAAAACCTAAACTGCTAAAGCTGATGAATCCTGGAGCTTAATTTTAAAAATAAATAAATTATGAAACTGTTCTTTAACAAACCAGGCTTATCTGTATTTATATTCTGGGTGCCCTGTAAAGGTTTTCTCCAATCTCTCTGAGCAATTGGCCTGCTCAGAATCGCCCCTAACATGAGACATTTGGGTCAAGTCCCAGTTTTGGGACGGGCCTTAGGTACTTAGCCTGCTTTTATTATGTTTTTAATGCTAGTGATGTGGTTGTAGATGGTTGCAGAATTTTCAGCCTTGCATGTTTGTTATTGTTCCTCAGGCAGCAAAATGTTTTGGAACGGCTTCAGGCCTGCATTTGTTGTTCTGCTTGCTTATCTACAGGTCTATGTCACATAAAACTGAAATGTGCAGGGTGGTTTTTTTTCAATCTGTGTGGTTGCCCAGGTCACACAGTAATCCTGAACTACAACCAATATCTTTCTTTATCCCTATAAGTGCTGATTTTTTTTTGTGCACTTTGAAAAATTGTGAAACTGGCCGGTTGAAACATTCTCTCTTCTTAAACTACTCATCCTTTCCTTTTCCTTCTGCCAAACCTGAAATAACCCCATAAATTTCCTTTCAAGCTGTTCTGTGGTGCCATGTGACTGCCCCTTAGTGGCCACAGGAAGACCATTTGCCAGATTCAATTCATCATCATTCAACTGGAAGGTGACAGCATCATTTCCTTATTTTCAGTGATGATGAGTAGCGGTTCAGATTTTAATCACCCTCCCAGACCTGTTCATCAGTGTGTGGTCTCTTAGCCACGCATTTCACATCCGCCAGTGTTATGCCATGCTGTGAACTGAGTTGCGTCTCATTTTTACCCACACTTGCACGATGCTTATCTTGGGCCGAATCGATTTTTTTCTCCTAAACGGTGCAAGCTTTCCAGTTTTCAAGGTCTCTTGATCATCAACAGCGATTCAAAAAGCAGAGGGTTGAAAACTGGAAAAGTCCTTGTCATTGCTGCCAAGGAATGTACCGTTTCTACTGAGCAGAGTGGGCAAAGATTAAATATTCATAGAGCATTCCTCACTATTGCCTGTGATGGCTAGGCCAGACGGGAGTTGCAGTGTCGAAATGCTTGCACAGATCAACACAGCTACAGCTTCGAATATCTGGAAGGCCACATTCACCCAATCCAATCAAAAGACCATTCCTTGATTTCTGAGATAAAGAAGCCATGGCTTCTGCTCCACAATGGTTAACAATATAAAATAGTGAACAACATTCATTTTCATATAAAATAACAGTCCTCTGGATCTTTTAAGACGGGTCTGGGGAAAAGATCCATGGTCTCTGTGCTGAAGTCTGTGTGCATAAATGGGATCTATGACGGGATGGGTGGTTCTGCAAGAATCCCACAAAAATATCATATGCAGTAATGAGGATCCATTCTTGATTTCATAGATCCGTCTTTGTTTTCTTCCTTTTAAGACTACCATGATTTATTTGGCATAAGCTATTGTGCCTTATAGCCCACTTCTATTATTTTAGTTAAACATATATTCCTCTCTTTTTAACGATGCAGCAGTGCTTATTTTCTTTTAAAAGAAGTACCGAGTTGTTGCCTTGCGTTGGTGATGCTTCCTCTTCATTGCATAGGACAGTTTTAATCCCATTCTAAAAAGCAAAAGGTGAAATAACAACCTGGATGCAAAACATGCTTCTTTATTTTAGGTAGACGTTGGAAGAAAAATAAGAAAAAGGACGATTAAAATGTTTTAAAAGTGGGAACCTTACAGGCAGAAATCGCACAGGTAGAGCTTCCACCAGTATAAAATAAAAAAACCTGTTGAATTCCGGCCTGAACGTTTATTTTATGCGCAGATTACTGTCAATTTTTTCCTCCCCACATCCGAGGGGGAAAAAAAAGAATGGGATGAAGAAAAACCCAGGCAAACCCAGGTGGGCGGAGCCAACAAGCTCTGGAGTTCAGCCCATTGGATAGATTTCATTTCCTCTTGCATGATGCCCGCCCACTCTGAGCCCAGTATTTGCATAACCCACCCACATTAAAAAAAAACTTCCCTCCTACTGCGCATGCTCCTTTCTCCGAGCCTTTCCCTAAATCCATCCAAAAAAACAAGACGACCAAGGCTTTTCTTCTGTGTGCGCAGGCGCTCTGCCGTGTCCTTTCTCGCCCGCCCGGCCGCCCGCAAAATCAACCTCCATCCCTTCTCCCAAAACCCCACCCCCTAACAACAACGCCTCGGCCCCGCCTCCTAGCCCTCTTCCGATTGGCCCCTTCGCCCTCCAGCTCGCAGCCATTTAACGCCCTTCTCTTCGTCTGCCTTTTTTTACGTTTTTCCGCTTGCCGTCTGCCGCCCGTGCGTGGATTCCCCCTTCTCTGAGGGAAAATTTTTTCCCCCCCTTTCCTCCCTTGTTTTTTTCTGGCGCTGTTTCCCTTCCGACTTGGAGCCGTGAGGCGACGGCGGCTTCCTCCTTCCCTCCCTCCCTCCGTCGATAGTGGGCGGAGAAACCCCATGTGAGGGGGCCGCCGCCATTTTGGATAAAGTGTGTGTATTTCTCTCTCTCTCTCTCTGAGGGGGAGGAAGAGGAAGCAGCGACACGAAGGGGAAAAAACTGAGGGGGGAAAAGAAAAAAGGGAGGAGGAAGAGGAGGCCGAGCCCGGAGGCCCCAGACACTCATAACTGTGGTGGTGGTGGTGGTGGAGCCTCCTCCGTCGCCTCCCGACCGAGGCTCGAAGCCGGAACGGGAAAAGGAGGAGAAGGAAGAAGAAGAGGAGGAAGAGGAGGAGGAAGAGGAGACGATATCCCGCCGCCGCCGCCGCCGCCACCCCCGGAGCCAAGCTGCCCAGTCACCAGCCCCTCGAGCCCAGGTGAGAAAGAGAGAGAGAGAGAGAGAGGCCTAGCTGCCTCCCTAGGCTTCTCTTTGGGGTTGCCTAGCAACGGGAGGGAGGGAGGAGGAGGGGGCCGGCAGCGTGGCCCCTCCCTCTTTGGCCTGGTCGTGGGGGGGGGGGAAGGGAAGGGAAGGGAGCCCCGAGGCTGGCGGTGCCTCATCCCCTTCGTTCGCCTCCGCTCCTTTTGTGTGGGAGGCCTGCTGGGCCTTCCAGTCCCTCGGAGGCCCTCTCTCGATTCTTCTTCTCCCTTCCTTCCCCCCCCCCCCGCAAAAAATAAATAAAATAAAAAAGAAATACTTCTGCTTCCCCACTCCTGCCTCGCCCGGGCAAAAAAAAACAAACAAACACGGCGCGCTCCTTTTCGTGAAGGTGTGCCTTTCTCTCCCCCCCCCCCCCCTTTAAAACCTCAGGAAGAGGTTGATTTCCCGGCCCTTGCAAGACCTTGCTTGATTCTAGGGGGCATTGCAAGGCCCTCTTCGGTTTCCCACCCATTGCAAGACCTTTTTCGACTTTGGGGTTCTGAGGGGGCAGCACCCAGGTTTTCTTCTCTCTACCACCCATTGATAGGGACGTTGCAAGATCCCTTATGTCCCCCCCCCCTTTCTCCCTCTCTCTCTCTCTTTCTTTCTCTCTCTTTCTTTCTCTTCTGGTTTCTCTCACTCCACCCAGGGCTTGCCTGAGCCGGCAGGTTTGCTTGAGAATCATGTCCACGAGAGTTTGGTGTAGGGTTTGCTCCCAAAGAAAGTGTACATGAGTGTATCTATAAATCAAGGGGTGGGGGAAGCTGATTCTTAGGTGTTTTGGGTTACAGTTCCCAATGAGCTAGTGATTGGAGATGGGGAGGGGTGTTATTTATTTAATATATTTTTAGCCCATCCTTCTCTTCAAAAGGACCCAATATGCAGGGTTTTAAGGCCTAAGAGCTGTAACTCCCACTAGATTCAGTGGGTCTTGATCAGAGGCACAGTTGCACTTTGGGACTGTTAAACTGCAAGAGCTGGAAGGGACCCTGTGGATCATCAAGTCCAGCCCCTCTCAAGGAGGCCCCGGTGGGGAATTGAACTCCCGACCCGTGGCTCGGCAGCCAGAGACCTAAGCCGCTAAGATTACTCCTGGCCGTCACAGTTTTCTCCTGGTTTCGACTCCTTTCATCTTCCCCCTTTCCCTTCTGCCATGAATTGTAAGCTCTTTAGGGCAAAGGCCTATCCTGAAAACTTCAACCTTTGGAAAGTTCCACGGCCCTTAATGTTTGTCTTTTACCAGCACTTATTATTGTTCAGGAGAGTTTCCAGCCTGCTTTAACCTGTGCCAGCAAAAACAATAACAGGGTTGGGGGTCTGATGGTGTCCTTAAAGACCAAGAGATGTATTACGAGACATGTTTTGGGTCGGACTGTGCCCATAATAAATCCATCTGGCTTCAGGGGGACACAAAGCTCTTTGGATTTTATTGCTTGGGTATATGTCAGGTTGAGTTAACTGGTGCTCACTTGCATGGTGCTTAAGATTGTGGCCTTCATTGTTGTGGGCTGCAAGTGACATTTTTTAATCTAATGGCGTTAGGACAGCTCTTCTCCACAACTCCACCAAACTCTTTTGCTGTGGCCCCGAAGATGGCAGTGATATAAATGTAATGCACACCTCTCTTCTTTCTACACAGATTCCTACTAAGTATTTCTGCCTGTGTATTCATTCATTGTACATGTTTGTAAGTGTTAAGGCGTGTCTAAAGGGCGTCTGGCTAAGAAGCTGTAGTGGGCGTTCACAGACAAGTGTAGAAACTGGTAGAGTGGGGTGCTTCAGATGTATTTTCCAACATGAGGGTAACCTCTAATGAGGAGAGAGATGTGTATGTTACTAATCTGTCATAAATATTGCAGAATAAGCATTTGTACAAATCCATGTGCTAAGAATCGGTTATATAGGAAAACATTATGAATTCTGACGTGGCCTTGTTTATAATCCCTTCCAGTAATGCCCAGCTGTGGGTCCCCAGATGTTCTTGGGTACAACTCCCAGACATCCTGGCCAGCACAGTTCAAGAACATCTGGGGACCCAAGATTGGAAACCATTGCACTGGTAACTCTCTGTAACACATAGCTGTGCAAAATGTACCCTTTATGGAATAGTTGTCTTATGCAAGTGTCCAGCACAACGTGGACGTGTACTTTATACAGAGCTTTCTATACTTGAATAAGTATCTCTAAATTAGAGATGCAGGGAATGTTTGAGATAGTATGTTTAGACTTGAATTGGAACTGAAAATATGGGGTGCCAGTATGTACTGCATCAATTGGCTTGCTATTTAGCCATAACTCTTAAAACTATATAACCATAATAGAGCTTCTTCGATAAGATAGAAGTCTGGCACTTCAGTTCTGACAGCAGAAGATGAACTGTATGTGGTCTTTGTGTTTGTTTGCTTTATGTAAACAGTAGATTATGAATGAGAGAGAGGCCACTACATATTTATACACTCCTTTTTCCCCATAATAGGTTGGTGCAAGTGTGAACAAGATTTTGACCTGTATGCTTCCAGTTCCAGTTAATACAACTGGACGCACTTGTTAACAGTGATGAGACAACTATGGATCCTACATGTGAGAGCAGGGAAACCTTCCTTATCACTTTGCATAATTTCTCTTTAGAGTTAATGCGAAGAATCTCGGGCACGTGGAGGCTATTCAGATGCATCAAAGTGGCGAACTCATCTAAAACATTGACTTGCACTTTCCAGGTTCTTTCTGGGTTTTCTTCCACTGAAATACTGCCATTTAGTAAGAAGCAGGCAGCTGTGTGAAACTAATTTAACTAAAATTCTTAGTCAGCATGCATAGCTTCATGCTGCAAGATACCTAGGGTTTGGCCCTTGTCCTTGGTGTTCCATCAGCAGCTCATGGAACCAAGAGGAATTGTTATGAGTGCAGCAGTATATCTGAAAGACGCCCCCAAAGTAATGCAGCACCCTTCCTTTGAAGATTGGATTGCTCAGTGGTTTACATCTCTGGCTGTGTAGCCAGAGGTTTGGAGTCTGATTCCCTACTGTGCCACCTTAACAAGTGCTGGACTTGATTATCCATAGGGTCCCTTCCAGCTCTATATGCCATGACTTGCCAGATTTCCTTCTCAGTGGCTCTGGTTAGAAAGGGGAGTGGTTTTGCAAGTTTCTAGCTTACATATATAGTGTGTGTTAGATTTCATATTGTTTCTTATACTAAACTCTGAGCTTTGTGTCCATGCTTTTGCTGTAGAATAGTGATTCCAAACCTTGAATAACCCAGACATTCTTGGACTGCAACTCCCAGAAACTCTGGCCAGCACAGTTGGCTTCTGGGAATTGCTGTCCAAGAACTCCAGGGGTTACCCAGGGTTGGGAACCCTGGCCATAGAAGCAATTGTCCAGCACCATAGGTTTTGCTGCAGACAAATTCTCACTCAAGTTGCATTCCCAGTGGTGGTTGAGATTGTGTTTCATATATATAGAGGGAGAAGATGTTTGAAAATGAGCATACCAGCTTGTCTCAGGAGTTCAACGTGCAGAAGAAAGGATTCTGTCAAATTGCATGTGCTGCTTGAAACCATTTGGCCACACCCAAAGCTGCAGTTTAATATGGGATGGATAAACAGACATCTGGATTTTTAGGACCTGTTTCCCGTTGAGTCTAAAAGCCTGCACCTGATCTATATCATTCAGGTGTTGCAAAGCACCTGGTAGGTTGTTCTTGTGTGTAGATGGACTCTAGTTGTTTTTCTCCTGGGAGTTTTCTGAGTGTTGGGATGTTTCCCTTCCTTGGGTCATGCAGTATTTTTAATAAGAAAGTGCAGATCTAGTGAAAACTAGGACTATGCTGTGATTCACATTGCCGAGGTTTTCTGATAAAGAATACACAGCCCATGTATGTGTTCTCATTAGGGTTAATCATAATGACCCCGCACATTCTTAGAGTACTAATTCAGATTCTTTTAAGATCTTGTTTTTTCCTGCTGATTTTGTCCCCCAGAAGCTGGTCAGATTCTGGATTTGGAAACAACTTGAGCTCCGGCAGAGTCTATTTATCCTTTATCAGCTTCTTATCAATTCCTCCTCCCCTTCCCTTAGCTTCCTCATATTTTACTGAATATGCCAAAAAAATCTTGTCCAACTTGGATTGGACAATGTATTATGTCATTATTCATGACTGTCTGGGTTGGAGAGCTTTGTTGGTAACAGATACATGTGTGGCCATTCTATTAATGGTAAGGGAAGACGGAAAGCAGATCTCAAATCTTGGGGACTTACATATCTATGTTGTATAAATATTTTCTGAGGCATATACAAGGTGAAAGGCATCAGTGCTTAGCGTACTGCTGGTTTATAATAATGGAGATGAGCCTAACTCTCTGCATTGCTCATGAAGACTCCCGTCTCCAATTCTGGTCTGGTCACAAGGAGGAAACCTGATGTTTTTTTTGCTTCTGCCTTTACTGACGTGCAGTTTAGGGCATTATCCAAACAATAAACAGTAGATAATTTTAACTTGAGGTGTGGCTGTGCTGCCTTCAGAATTCTGGGAGTTGTAATCCAAAAACACAAATCTGTACGCCTCTAATTTTAATTCAGTCTTTCTTTGAACAAGCCAGCTTCCTGAACCATAGTTTAAAGCTTGCTTGTCGCGAGTGAGCCATTGCTTAAATTAACCATGTTTTTTTTTTTGGAGTTCAAAGGAGAGGCTGAACAAGATGTTTTTTTAAACCAAAAAGGGTAGAAGAGCTACCATGTTATTCTGATACTCGATTTAATCTGAGAATTGGCACATTGTCTGTATTGTGAATGACTGTTGGACGGGAGCTAATAAGGCCTAGCAGGAAAGGACATTTCCAGTATGGACTTCATCTGAATTGGTGCCATTCATAAATGTAGCAGCTTGTCATGTGTAGCATGAAACACTGCCATTGCTGTTATATAGTCTCCAGTAAGGAGTGGCTCATGTGATGGGATCATATGCATTTTGTGCTAAGTAGCTGATGTTTGCTCTTGGCAAATTATGGCTGTGTAGAAATAGAAAATGACATAAACATAAGCTGAAAGTGCTGGAAAAGACTTGGTGGTCATATGTTGCTAAGTTATTCTTTCATTTACCTGTTTTATACTTTTCTTTTAAATTTGCAGCAATGTAGATTTCACAAACTCAATGTAAGTTTATTTCAACAACAACAAAAATTACAAGGGATGACATAGACTTAAACTTACTTTCCACATAATATTAAAAACAAATAAACACATGTATCTCTCCCACCTTTGCTGTTTTCTCCAGTCTGTCCCCGTCATGTGCTGTTGGTGGCTTTAACTGGTGAACATGCTGTTCTTCCTTGCTAAGTTTTCCTTTATGGCCCAGCTTGCGGGTGTGAGATGAGTTCAGATTTTAAACTCTCCTCTGAAGCATATGCAGCCCTGCTCACTTTATTTACACCATTCTAATAAAACATGCTGGTCAATGGTAGCTGCCTAGACTAGCTCAGTAGACAGACCTGTCCATGAGTTTGTTTGGTGGGGGACTGCAAAAATTAAAAGTTCACTGTGGATTCACTGTTGAGGATTTTGCAGGTAACACACATACTTCCTTCTTGATTAGAAAGAGCGACTTATAAATCTCCCTTCTCTTATGGTCTCGGCTGTATTTTGAATCTGGATGCTGGCTGTGTCATTAGTTCATTATAAATTTCCTTGACATTACGAATGCACCAGGACTGTAAACCTAGGCTGCAGTGGTCCGCCTACAGACCTGTATTCAATACCTTTACAATATTGCGAGGGCTTCTTTTGAAAGACTGTATGGATGTATTAAGCGGACCTCCATGGGGTGTCCCTGCTGTGTTGCCTGCCATTTTTAGTTAATAAGGGATGAAACTGAGCCACGTGGTTTAGATGTGGATATTATCATTTCCTGCTGTCCTGATGGTGACAGGTGAGCACCCCATGAAAGGCACCACTAACTGAAACAAAGGCTGCTTTGATCAAAACCAGGAGAGAATCAGTAGCGATTGACGTGGAACCACAGCCATTGTTGCCTAGCACATCTCTGGTCACTTATTTGAGGGCCGTTCTGCATAACAAAGGCCCCAGAGATGCAAAAATAAGGCCTCCAATATTTGGGTGTATGTTTTAAAGGGTTTTCTTTCCAAGTGCTTTGCAAATCTGAGCTCAGTGTTGCTTTTCAATAGGATTATAAGAAACCCTCTTCTGGGAATTTAGTCTGGTGTAATTCAAAATCCTGTTTCGGGTTGAAAACTGCTATTGTTGATACTGCAGGTAGCTTTCCCCTTGGAAGTTGCTCTCCAGCCGAGAGGCTTTGAATAAAACATGGAGATCTGGAAACTGGAAGAGGAGGGAGGGCAGCAGAATGAAATTGTTCTGACAAGCAACCTACTTCCCTTTCTTTCTTTCATTTTTTTCCTCCCGCCCCCATTGAAAAATCCATTTCATGTGAAGAGTGAGGGAAAGATGGGAAGTGTGTGTGGAAACACATTGTGCAAAGTAATTTCTTTAGAAATTAACTTGTTCTGTTTTACTGCCACTCTGGGCAGAGAGCTGATACAGCGCCATGACTAAGAACATGACATAAAAAGCAGAAGATGAAGAGAAGGTGCGGCCGTTGGTTGTGTGTTGTATATGTGTATATATGAGTGTTTTATAAGAGTTCACCTGTATGGCCCCATAGAGATGTAAAAAGTGGCATTATTCAGCAGCCGTGTACTCTTAATTCTTGCTCTAAAAAAATTAAGTGCCTAGTTTTAGGACTCCAGAGATAGTGATAGCAATTGGGGAAAGATTAGGGTTGGCTTCTTCGTGGTGGGCCTCAGGAAGGGTTTTTTTTTTTTTTGCCTGCCATAGAAAATAGAGTGCTGGATTAGATGAGCCTTCGGTCTTCTCTAGCTATGCTGTGCTCAAAAGCCTTGCCTCTTCTTTCCTTTTTTCTCATTCTCATCTCCGAAACAGACTAGGAGCATACAAACTGCTCAAGGGAACTAAACATCTCTTCCACAAGAACAAACTTTAGCAATCCTGCATAAATTATGTCAAATCTGGATATTCTTGTTTCATTTACATCAGTCTCGAGTGTAGTAGACATGAATATCAAGATTTAATGCCCTTTCTGCAGGGTGGTTAAAGTACGCTTTTTGAGGGGTAGTTGCTTGGGTTCATTTCTGCAGCTTGGACACACTTAGTCAGCAACAAACCTCTGGTGACATATCCCTTTAATAGACTTGTTTAAGTTGCCCTTAATATTTGAAAATGTAGATACAGTGGTCTGTGTTGTACAAGCGAATATATTTCTGAAGTTTGCAAGGTTGGCTGTAGAGTCGAGCAAAGTATTTGCATATGAAGCACCTATTAGAGGTTAAGTACTTAATTAACTGATTCCCAGTGTGGTGTAGTGCAGCGGTCCCCAACCTTTTTGGGACCGCAGACCGGCTGAGCCTCCGAGGAAGGCGCCCCCCCCTGCAGGTGTGTGCCGGTGCGCGCTCTCTCTCGGGTGCATGCGTGAAGTGGTGGGGAGCGCCCGCTCGCCAGCGCCGGCATGAGTGCTCCCCCACCCCTTCGCGCATGCGCAGGGGCGCCCGCGCGCCTGCCCACCCCTTCGCTTGGGCACTTGGGCGCATGTGTGAAGGGGTGGGGGAGCGCTCACGCTGGCACGGGCGCACGGGCGCAAAGCAGCTGTGGGGAGGGGAGTACGTGCGGGGGAGCAGGAGGTCTGTCTTCGCGGCCCGGTCCAGCTCAGGCCATGGACTGGCACCGGGCCGCGGACCGGGGGTTGACGACCTCTGGTGTAGCGGATAGAGTGTCGTACTAGGACTCTGGGGAACAAGATTCGAATCCCCCGTCATCCGTAGAAACTCACTGGGCGAGTGGAAGTGATAAAATCACTCCTTAAATGTCTCACCTTGAAAGCCCTAATAGGGTCACTATAAGTCAGTTCCCACTTGACAGCATAGAACACACACATAACATTATCCCTCTGTCAATTGGTACAAAGAACTTATCACTACCTCAACCTGTTTTTCAGTATGGAAATCCTAGCTCTGAAGCTAGCATTTTGTATTGTATGAAAACTAACTTGCATTTTATGCTAATAATAAATCATGTGCCATCAAGTCAATTCTGACTTATGGATACCTTTTTCAGGGTTTTCCAAGTAGATAATACACATAAGTGGTTTCCCATTCCCTTCTTCTGGGGACGCCGTGGGACTGTGCAACTTGCCCAAGGCCACCCAGGCTGGTTCTTCTCCCTGGAGGCCCAGTGGGGAATCCAACTCCCAACCTCTGCCTCCACTGCTAGAGACTTAAACCACTGAGCTATCCAACCATCTGTATTGTATGCTGTATGCAGTATATTTTGACACAGCAGTATGTGCTTAAGAGGTCTTGTGATTGTGTGCAAGAGGCTGGAGAAGTATCTGAATATTCGGTGCTGCTAAATTTGCCTTTAAATCAAGGCCTTTCCTTTTAGTAAAGGACACGTTTCCCATGCACCTTGTTTACAAGTGGAATGGCACTTCCAGAAGCCTGATTCCATTTGTAAACAAGGCACATGGGAAGTGAACATCTTGTTTTAGAGGGGGGAAAAACAGAAGCTGTGCCACCACCACACATTTTAGTGTATCTGTGTGTGTGTGCAGCTTTGGTAGATCTGAGAGCTGCCACTTTCGCCTCCTAACTCTTAGGGGTTTTCTACCCCAGTTCTACAGAAGTGGCTCTACTGGCCTAGATGTACTTTGCATTTCTGTGGTGTCCTCTTTATAATACTGGGTTTCGTAGTGTTGCTTTGTAAGTAAGCCCACAAACTGCTGTCTTGCTACAATACCATTGACCTGTATTTCTGTGATAAATAATGGCAAATCCCCTCCTTCATGGCCAGCATGGAAACACAGAGTTGAGGTCATGTAATGTGCTGCTGAAGGGACGTGGTGGCGCTGCGGATTAATCGCAGAAGCCTCTGTGCTGCAAGGTCAGAAGACCAGCCGTCGTAAGATCGAATCCACACGACGGAGTGAGCTCCCGTCGCTTGTCCCAGCTCCTGCCAACCTAGCCGTTCGAAAGCACGTAAAAATGCGAGTAGATCAATAGGTACCACCACGGTGGGAAGGTAACAGCGTTCCGTGTCTAGTCGCGCTGGCCACATGACCACGGAAACGGTCTTTGGACAAATGCTGGCTCTAGGGCTTGGAGACGGGGATGAGCACCACGCCCTAGAGTCGGACACGACTGGACTAAATATCAAGGGGAACCTTTACCTAATGTGCTGCTGAAAATATTAATTGTTTCTGTGGGCTGGCCAAGAAGGGATGGGGCCGAGGGGTGGACTCTCTGTGGCCAGCATGAGAATGATGGGGATTAGTGGAAAAGATTCACCCCTTTTCTATTCACTGGCTTGCTTTACCATCTGCAAAATCCTTGTGGTCTGTGGTGGTCCTACCAGATAAATGGTCAAATGCAAAGCTGAATTAACACAACTCATCTTCAAACCTGCAGTCAAGTGGACAGGAGTGTTAATACTTCATTTCAAGACCTTGTATTAAAAGGCAACAGTCAGAAAATTTCTTGGGGTTTGGAAAATTAGAGAGTTTAGCCTTGAAAATAACAGTACCCCAGGCATTTGGTAGACATTTTTTCTGTGCTAGCTGGCTGCACCAGTGGGGCACGCTCTGCTCCCCTTTTTAATATCAGGATGCCTGGAAGATGCCTGTGGAATATCTGCAGTATCTGGGTGTGTCCACCATGGGAAAAGCTGCCGTGGCATTTTGCTGGGGGAATATATTTCTCAAGTTTTCTCTATCTGCATTTCCAGCTCTTTGTGAACTGGAAAACTTTCTTAGGGACATGCCCCTGCTATGAATTGATTGACTCCAGGTTCAGGCTGCGTCATGGCACGGAGACAGCATTAGTTGCCCTTTTGAGGGAGACCGACGGGGCCAAAATGTCCTTGCTGGTCCTCCTCCACCTCTCAGCGGCCTTTGATACCATCGACCACAGTATCCTTCTGGGGAGGCTCTCTGGATTGGGGATTGGTGGCCTGGCTTTGTCTTGGCGCCCCTCCTTCCTCGAGGACCATCCTCAGAGAGTGCAGCTGGGGGGGACATGGTGTCCACCCCTTGGGCCCTCAACTGTGGAGTGCCTCAGGGGTCGATCATCTCCCCGTTGGTATTTAATATCTATATGAGGCCACTGGGGGAAGAGGATGCTGTCTCGTCCCTTGAGTGCTGCCTGGGTGCCTTGTATGAGGGACAGTAGACTGAGGCTGAACCTGGACAAGATGGATGTCCTGGGGTGGGGGCCCCTAGTGTCTGCAGGTTGAGGGTCTCTCTCTCCTTTGGGGGGGCACTCTCTCTGCCAGGGATGAGGTTCGCAGCTTGGGTGTTCTTTTGGATCCAACGCTATCAATGGAATCCCTGGTAGCATCTGTGGTTCACTCCACCTTTTTCCATCTTAGGCGGATCACCCAGCTGTGTCCCTACCTTGACACTGGCCCATGCACTGGTAGTCTCAAGATTAGACTACTTCAATGCTGTTTACGTGGGGCTACCCATGAGGCTCCTATGGGAACTTCAGTAGGGCCAGACTATGGCGGCCAGACTACTTACTGGCATATACAATTCTAGCTGCAGTTATCAGGTGTAAGGTCAAGTAAGTCTTGTTTTTTTCCGAGTGTAGCTGGTAATATATTCAATAAGAAAATTTCTGGTGTCAAAGCAATTTTAACCCCTAAAATATTCTCTATCATTTCATGAATCCTTTTCCAAAAGTCCTTGGCCGTACTGCACATCCACCACATAGGATAGAAGCTCCCTACTTTCTTTTCACATTTCCAACACTTATTAGAAACATTTTTATACATTTTTGTTAATTTCTCTGGTGTTACATACCATCTGTAAAACATTTTGTATATATATTTTCTTTTAGATTTATAGATTTAGTCATTTTAATATTTCGTTCCCAAACTTGTGACCAGGCACTTAGTTCTATATTATGACCTATATTTTGAGCCCATTTTACCACGCAATCCTTCACAATTTCATCTTCCATTTTTTGCTCCATTAAAGTATTATATAAACCTTTAATCAATTTTTGAAAAATGGTTTGTGTCTTGATTCTTACGGCTCCCTCAAAACCGTGGAGGATTTTCACTTTCCTCCTTAGCTCTGCAGTCTTTTTCAGAGGAAATGTAAAGATCAGAAAAGTCCATGGCTGATTTTTTTTTTCCAAATGAGATAAGGTAGCTCTTTTTCATTTTGCAAACTGAAGAGATGTCAGATTTTAAGTAGCTTATGCCTTGTGTGGGCTAAGCAAAACCATTTGATACAACAGCGTGGAATGCACATTCTTGAAGTAAAACACCTTGATTTTGGTGGAATGTAGACCCAAGCATCCTTATGATCTACAACTGTAGCCCAGGACCTCAGTAGCTGCACTGAGTCCCTGCCTCCGATCTTTCAAGTATGTCCTCGTTTCCTTCTCCCCAAGATGGTACAAAACCATGCCCGATAAATGCACCACTTGAATTCTTGCTATCCTGCCTGCAGCTGGTCTTCTGAAGCCAAGAGCGGTCTCCAGAGTTAATTAAAGCAACCAAGGAAAGCCGGTGCCTTTTGCTACTGTTGTGAATGGGAAGACGCAGCCCTGTGGTGCACCCGGATCTCCCATCCTTTCAGGTGCCCAAGGTGGAAAACTACCTGGGAAAAAACAGGGTTATCCACACATAAGTAGGAGTGGAAAATGTTACCATAAAGATTGGTTGTCTGCATCTGCCGTGTGAAAAATAGAGATAGGTTGGCAAAGTTGGTGGTTGGGTGCCTTGAGCAATGGATCTGGCGTGTTACTTCACAACAGGTGCCTCATGTCAATTACCGGGTTTGCTGCTCTTTGCATGAAGGCACGCTGAACCAGCTCTTAAGGATTTATCTGTCCTGATATGATGCTGGTTTTAAAGAGTCTCAAACAAAGAGTTTAGTGGGGTCTGAGAGTGGAGTGTGTGCCTGCGGTGCAGTGTGATTAGATTTTTAGGGGCATGCTGTCTCACTGGAAAATGGTAGGCCAAAATCCATGCTTAGTCTGGTGTGTGTGTGAGTGAGTGAGTAAGAGACTAGTGCAAATTAGCTAATCAAACCACGAATGCTTTGGTTTTCTTAGCATGTTGTCAAAAGCTGGGATCCTGGCTTGTTTTGGAGAAGCCCCTCAGATCCTAGGTTCAGATGACACGCAGAAGAGCTGCTTTTGCAAATGCGTAGTTTAGTGTTATTTATTTATGTATTTATGTAAAATATTTTTTACCCCTCCTTTCCCCTTAAGAATGACCCAAGGTGGCTTACATCATTAAAAGACAACATGTGCTGATGTGGTAGCCGCCTGTGAAGCAAGGTGCTTTGTGGTCTAGACATTCCCTGTGATGCTGATGGAGAGGTCAGAGGGCATCTCTCTGACTGCTGAAGAATGTGCGGTGACCCAGTTTCATTGCACCGTAAGCATGGAACATGCTGGCAGAATAGGACCCTTTTGTTTCATCTTCTGGCAGATACTTTGTGTGTTGTGAAGTTGTGTCACTCTTCACACTTGACAACAGCAGACATGGCTGTTACCGAAGCTAGGAATGGTATAAAATGCACACTAAAATTCCTTGAACAACAGCCTTGCCCAGGATTTAAGTATGACATGGTTTTGTCTTCCGCTTGTCCATTGAAGCATAGATATAAGGGGTGTTAAAGATTTTTCCAAATTACCAGCATTTCTGTTCTTGCTAAGTTTGACACACATTTAGTCTAAAAGGCGTTTCATTAATCGCAGAAGCTGGCCGCTGTTGGGTAGAAGCTGCTTTATGGTGAAGGATCATTTTATACAGATCAGCATATGCGCCACTGGGGTACAAAGACATTGATGGCCCTGCCCACTCTCTTTAGATGGGTACTCTCCGTTTAAGGGTTGTAGAGCACACAGGGATGATAGCGTGGTTTTTGTATCTACAAGTAGTTTGCTCATCTGTTTATGGGGAATAGGCAAGAGTTCATGAAGTGCTATTAGTGTATTGTCACCCTGAAAACATATCATGTGCAAGTCTGTATGAAATACTTCTTGAGGGTTTGTGTTCAGTGTGCCTTGAAATTTCCCCCCGATGGCTGTCATCTTGCTTGCAACCTCCCAGAAACAGTAAATTCTTCATATGGATATTTAGCACGAACCGTGACAACGGCAAGGATTTTTCTGTGTGTGTTTGTGATTATGCTGGACTAGAATTTAAGAGATGTGGGTTCAGATCCCCATTTAGTCACATACTTGGCCTAGCCCCTTCTGGGGATTAAGATAAAATTGTAAGGAGGCGAGCTATGTATGCTTCTCAACGCTCTTTCGAGTAAAGGTGGTGTGTGTGTATATATATAAAATAAAAATTTTAAAATTGCAGATGAAATTGCAGGTGTCCATAGATTCACTTGTGTTCAGGGCTTTGCGTCTCCTTTTTTCCTTGAGCCTACGAACTTCCTAGCCCTCACCTGGGAATCAAACAAATACTTTGGTGTTGGGGGCAATGTTTTGGAATATATTAACCCCTCTCTTTTTTTTTCTTCTCTTCCCCTCCCTAGTGCCACAATGGCAACTGCACCTTACAACTATTCCTACATCTTTAAGTACATCATTATTGGTAAGTCTCACAATACTCCCATCTACAAAGACTTCCAGTGGCTTAATTAGCTGTGTCGTTTACTGTCTTCTGGCAGCAGGCTCCTAATCTCCTTCCAGACTTTTGTCCCACAAGAGCACCTAATGGAACTAGAAGAACAAATTATTTTCTTTTCTGTAACTTGTGGGCTTTACCTGGAGCTCCGGGCAGCTCTTCATCCTCTGATTGTTTCATAACATGTGGTATTTATTTATGAGCTGCATTTGTGTTTTTGATTCTAAAAAGCTTACCAAATTGTCTTATTAGGGGAAAATAAGTGGTGGTGAACTAGGGATTTAATTCGGATTATTGTTGTCTATCACAAAAGCTCATTTTGATGCTCAGAAGTTCATAACTCCTTGCAGTGTACAGAACCGAACTCAGGTCGATTCTGCAGCTTTTGCATGCATTCTGTGGGAAGTGCAATATTGAGCAAGAAATTCCTGTTGCATCCATCATCTCTCGGTGTACAGAAAAGCTGTACAAGTTCTCCGAAGCTCCATTCTTGAAAGTGAACCTTAGAGGTGCGCCCTGGGTCATTATTTCATTCCGAGTTGCTGCTGTTCTGCTGGGATCTGATCTTTAGTCCAGAACTTGACACAACATGTCCTCTGGCCTGTACAGAAAAGTAATAATGATATGGAGCAGAGGAGAGCTTACGCCTGGCCCCAGCATTCACATTTCTTTGCAGCGTGGTCTAAGAGTTGATTCGCTCCCTCCCTTCCGAGTTTTGCTTGGAACTTTTCAAACTAGCAGAAGCATAGTTTGTGTTGTAATCTGTCTGGGAAATGCCCCTGTATCATTCCACACTTGGCCTCTACAGTAGACAGTGGCTGAAATCCTGTTGTGCAACACTGTGCTGCATAAGGCTGGTGAGGTCGTCATCCACAGTGGCCGGAAGCTGCGGACTGGAGGTGTGGCCTTTTCCTTTTTGGAAAGTTTTGGTGTGGGTAAAATAATCCCAGTGTCAGCAGTTTTCAGAAATTAAAGACTTCTTGTCCTGCAGCTTCCAACAGCTTCTCCATGATGAAAGGGATTGGAAATTTTTAATTTCAAACAAGTCGCTCTGGTTGATGACATCATCGGCCTTACGTGGCATAAATTACGCTCCTGGGTCCCAGCCAGCAGTGGTCATGATCCCACGCCAGCTCAAAAATGTTAATCTCTTTTTTCCTCTCTTTCATTAGGGGACATGGGTGTAGGAAAATCCTGCTTACTGCACCAGTTTACAGAAAAGAAATGTAAGTGCGTTTTCACGTTGCTCTTTAACTTCAAGTGGCAACCGTTGAAGTTGTTTTTCTCCTCTCTCCAACATGTACCAGTTGATGGGGGCTTTTGTTGTATTCCGATCCGCTTGTTGTACAGCCAGTGGCAATGGTTGGAACACGGTTGTGGGAAACTCTTGGCAAGATGGTATTCAGTGTGGTTGTTAACAGTGAAGGCTTAACACATTTTGCACCCATGCATAGCTAACCTCTGCCTTCCTTCTGTTTGGAAAGATGTGGGTGGGTAGACAGAGCATCTGCACACTTATGCGGCACTCTCTACAATCACGCTTCTTATGCTGTTCACTTATCACTAGGTTTCAGTATTATTTATTGATTACATTCAGTGATTTTTAAATCCCTTTTCCGCTTACCTGGGTATGCTGTAACTTACAAGTCTAGTTCATTCAAAGGCTTTCCCTTGTGCGAAATTGACGAAAGCCCTGGTGGCCTTTGTTCTGGAGAGGATGTGTGTATGTGTTTTAAGAGAATCTGAAGGGTTAATTCTCAGGAACAAAACAGGCACTGAGATGTAAGAGTGGTGGGAAGCTTTGGCCTTCCAGATGGTGGTGAAGGACGCTGCTTATTACACTTCACCCTTGGCTTGACTTTCTGTGAATCATGGGAGTTGATGTTCAACACCCTGACAGCCACAGATCTTCTGGCCTGGGTCTGGAGTTAGTAAGGTTTTGAAAGAACAGTTCCCTCTTTCTCATTTCTAATGAGAAGCATGAACTTGGATCGGCTGGAAATGATATAGCCTTATACAGGAAAAATCCTTAAAGACACTTCTCACTTATATAGTGCCTTATTAAGGAGAGAGCCCCTTCTTCCCTGTTTTAGTTGTCGTGTCAGAATCACTTCTCCCTAAAGAGATAGTGTCTCGGGCGAGGAGTCCCTGTAGGAGCAAGCGACCACCACCCAATTAGGAGGAATGTGGTGTTTGGTCGTCCTCTGATCTTCTCAAACCTTGCTCCTTATCTTGGTGCCAGGCAGAACAAACTTGGAACAACCATCCCATGAGACATTCAGCGGTTTAAATCCAAACTACACAGTCAGCCTACCAGACTCCATCTTTGTATGACTACAAGTCCCATATGCCTTCTAATTCCTTACCTCATGTGTGGGCCACAAACTGTGGTGTTAAGCAAGACTGATGTGTCTGCAAAAGATAGTTGAGGAGGGCTATCGAAGGAAGCACCGGATCTGCTAAATCTCTTTTTCTTTCTCTCTCTCTCTCTCTCCCCTGGGAACAGTTATGGCGGATTGTCCCCATACAATTGGTGTGGAGTTTGGTACAAGGATAATTGAAGTTAGTGGCCAAAAAATCAAGCTTCAGATCTGGGACACAGCAGGGCAAGAGCGATTTAGGGCCGTCACGCGGAGCTACTACAGAGGAGCAGCAGGAGCGCTTATGGTCTATGATATTACTAGGTAAGACGTCTTCCTCCGCTAGAAACTCTTGTGTGGACTTGCCTAACCCAAACACCCTCCTGTACTCTTCCCAAACGGCATAGAGGCTTCTTTATTATATTTAGCGGTATATAATTATCTTAAACCTGCAGCGCCCATGTCGCTGCTTTTGAGGTGTACTAGTGAGGTTTAAAATTTGGACTCCTCTAATTTTTAATAACAGAACCTTCCTGCTAGATGACAAAGTTCAGGGGGGAAAAAATCAGGAAAAGGCTGTTAGGGATTAGGGACAGGGTCTTTTTGGTGCTGGCACTCAGACTATAGGAGACCCTTTGGTCTACAGAGCTTCGAGCAGCTGCTTTTTTGGGGGGGGGGGGGAAGAGTACAGCTCCCAGAGTCCCTGGTCCAAAAAAAAGAGGAACTTTTCCACACTGAGATATACACACACATACTTGGTTCAGAAAAAATCAGGACAAGGCCGCATGGTCCTCAAAGCAATACAAATGCAGGAACAGATGAGACCCTGTATCGGACTATTAAGAGACTGAAACAAAAAATAAAGCGAGCTTTCGGTGATCATTCATCTTCCTCAGGCTGTGCACCAGGTTTTTGTGGGTAGCTCCAAAACTGAATGTTTATATTAAAGTCCCAAAAGTTTCATGGCCGCTGTTGGGGGCCAGGGGTAGCTTCTGAGATGGAGAAAGCTGTAGTCTGCAAGTCGGCTGTGGTGGAAAGGTGTGGTTTCAGTCCCCTCTTCAGCCGGTGGTGTTATTTTCTTAAGGGTTCAATAAATCACTTGTTCCTGCATTTGTATTCCTGGTCCGGCATTCTGATTTTAAGAGGGGCAACCCTGATTATTTTAATGACTCAACCTTGTAGGAAAACATTCTAAGTACTAAGTCCCTTCTCGTGGGCTGGATCTGATAGACATGACACGAAAGGAAAAAGGATTGAGGGAGGAAGAGAAATGGAAGCGCTGGAGCAGCTGAGGTCAGGTTGGTTTTTCCTTTGCTGGGCCCCTGACAGGTAGAGGCCAGACCCATGAAGTTCTCCGGTAGGTCATCAAGGCAACGGCCTTGCGGTTGTGCCCTCTCCTCTCTTTCCAGCAGGAAAGAGTCAGTATTGTGAGATGTGTTTCAGGTTTCCTGATAGTTACCCTTTGTGAATTTGGCCTATCCATCTTAAAAGCAGAAAGCAAAACTGTAACCCGTAGCAGATGCCATGGGCTAGCAATGCCTTCTCCATCTTATAGATGCTTTGAGGAGACACTGGTATTATTTAGCAGAATTATGGCTAGTGCTATGCCCTTCCAGAATTCTCATTGAGAAATTGCTGAATTGGTTTTATGCTGCCCTGGGCCTCAGCGGGTTTCCCCTTGAAAAACAAGGAAGTGAAATTAGCAAAGGTCTTTTTTCAGATCTCAGTCTGACAGCTTAAATTAGGGAATAAAGAACATAGTCTTCTTCCATTCTGTGCCACTCCCCCAAATGCAATAGGAAATAATCTGGCATATTAATCATGCTGAGCTCCTGTAAATATTCAAGTCTTTAGTTCTTGCTGTTTCTCTCTTGCAGAAGAAGCACATATAATCATCTAAGCAGCTGGCTGACAGATGCAAGGAACCTAACTAATCCAAATACTGTGAGTTTGGTCATTTAAAAATAATTGCATTAGACATTACGCTGTTAATCGCTTAGCCTTTGATCACCTGTATTTTTATTGGTTTTTAAATGTAACTAGATTTAATATGACCCTCCCTATTGCCTTTTTCAAACACCAGAAATATGAAAACTTGTTATTTGGTAAAACAAATCTACCACTTATTGAAAGGTCTTTTTAAATTGCTGTTTCACTCCTCATTAAAGCATGCTAGAACAAGACTGGCTTCAAATCAAGCAAGAGTGCCCTTAATGTTCAGCTTCACTGATTTTTTGGGGTTGCCATTTCCGATTCCATCAACGATGTCTAAAACACCATCAAAAAGTAATGTCTCCGACGAAAGATCTAATCTCAAAGCAGAATCTAAAGATTACTAAAGTGTCATCCTGGTATTTGCCATAATTGATGTTGGCGATGACGATTTTGTTTGGGGAAGTGTCTAAAGGCACTAGGTATTCTATGGAAATCAGGACTTTTATAATCCCTGCTCTTATGCTTGATAATGTAAAATCAGTGGAAGGAGATGTTAGGGAAATGAGGGATGGAGCATCTCTGGGAAGAGCTGAGATGATTATCTGTCACTAATGGAGTTGACACGGAAGTTGGGATTCTGGCTCCTGTCTGCTTCTGAAACAGCCTCAGCTGCTTCTGGGAGTCTCTATGAAAACTTGCCATAAGACACAGTTCTGGAAAGCAGTTGGTGCCAGCCTGGCTGATGGGAGGGGGGTTTGGTAAGTTTCTGTAGCTTCTCCCCCTGAAACAGCCCAGAACCGAAAGGTAAACATCCCTCTTCTGGTCTGTTGGCCTTGATAAGGAATTACAGATTGCATGCGGCTGACTGGAGTGAGCAGAATGCAGCTCCCGTCCAGCCTCACCAGTGTAGCCGATGGTGAATGCGGAGAGCTGCAGTTCACCATCATCTATCTGCCTCTGAAGGCCCACACTTTATCCATCCGTGGCTTAGATTGTTTTAAAAATCAATGCTATTCCTTTCTCTGCCAGCCAAGCAGGGGTTTTTTAATTGCTTTCTGTGTCATGCTAAGCATGATCTGACTCCGTCTGTTCCCGATTTGGTCTCCATCGCTGGAGTTTGAGCTAGCCAGATTCACTTCCTCTTTTAGCATCACTGTTTTATTGCGTAATGAGCACATGGAACGGAACGGAGGAGCTCCATGCAGTAATGGGAATCTGCTAATGTTCAGGTGCTCAGCATTTCTGGCTGTAGTTGGGAACTCCGTGTCGGAGCTATACAGCTACAGCTTTTCAGGGAAGGTTAATCTTTACGAACCTCTCCGACTGGCACTTTTGGGTCAAAGATAGGAAGGAATTGTCAGCAACAAGGCTGTAGCTCCGGAGCTAGGATTAATTTGTTGGCCGCATCCCTCAGGCTGGCTCTGTTAACGGCTGCCTTTGTGTTTTGCTTTGGACGCAGGTGATAATTCTTATAGGAAATAAAGCGGATCTGGAGGCGCAGAGGGATGTGACGTATGAAGAAGCCAAACAGTTTGCTGAAGAGAACGGTGAGGGTTTCTGCTGCAGAAAAAAACAACAACACAAGAGATTGTTTGGGAGGGGCAGCGTTAATGGATGTACTACTTGGAAGGAAGGCCAAAGCACCTTAGGCTCTGTAATACGTGGTCTTGTCTACAGATCTGATGTACAGACTGCACCTGTCCCACCACGGAGCTTAGATAAACTGAGTTTGTGTGTGTGTTTTATGAGAACTAAAAGGGTGCATGTGACCTACTGACACTAAGGTCTCATTTTGTTTGTGAACAGGGTTGCTGTTTCTCGAAGCAAGTGCAAAAACGTAAGTGTCTGGTACAATATCTTCAGATTAAAATAGCTCCAATGAACGTATATAATTTTCCTTCTGAGAAAGCCGACGGTTCTTTGGTGGATGGGAGAAAGGGGTGTGGAAATCTGGCTTTTTTTTAATTTTTATTTTTTAAATAACCCAACCCAAATAAGAAGACTGTTAAGATCTGGAGTATGGGTGAATTTATTCTTTTGTTATAAAAGCAGCTGGGCAGATCTGAGTTTTTGGACTGCACCTCCAGAAATTCTTTTTGTATCCAGCATCTTTCAAATCAAGGGGGCCTGAGGAAAGCGCCTTGTCTCAAAGACCAAACTATATACAATGAATATTGAGCTGCCTTTAGCTTTTCTCTGCTTCCCTAAGCAGATAGGAGAATGATGTCCTTATGGGGTCTTCCTACTCACCCACCAATTTTTATTTTTTTAATTTCTTTTTAGAGGAGGGAAGGGTATGACCTCTCTTGACTTTGGCAGATGGACTTGCAGGAATCCAGTGGATTCCGATACTTGTGTTTTAGTTACAGTGCTATTGCTAAGATGTTTGAGGTCAAACACCTTCAGTGGAAAAAAAAGAAGCCGATTGCCAGCTGATTGATTTTTTTTTAAAAAAATCGGTGCCTCCAAAGCCCCTGGCATAAAGGCTTGAGCTATGAAAGGAAGTTTTAGTAGAACCCACGGGCTGTTGATCCTGAATAAGGAAGGCGTAGGAGGCCTCTGATCCTTTACACCTCATCTGGTCTGAGTTAACTCTGTTACTGCTTCTCCTCCTTTGCCGTTCCAGTGGAGAAAATGTTGAGGATGCCTTCCTAGAGGCGGCTAAGAAAATCTACCAGAACATCCAAGACGGCAGCCTGGATCTGAACGCCGCAGAGTCGGGTGTACAGCACAAGCCTTCGGCTCCCCAAGGCGGCCGGCTAACCAGCGAACCCCAGCCCCAGAGAGAAGGCTGCGGCTGCTAGTGACCTCGGTTCTTTTTGGCTCTGTTTCCTGACCTTTCACCTCTGTTAGGAGCAGTGCTTTTTTGGCTGCTTCAGTATCCTCTGTACATCTTACCGGGTTTAATTAAAACTCCTGAGGCAAGAGTTTAACACAGTACTAAACTGCTAAAATAAATAAATAAATAAGAGAAACTTAGATGTAATCAGGTTATCAAAGGCAAGTAGAGTCATATCCTCTCCCTGCATGGTAAATCTAGAAGTCTTTAACGCTCCCTTACCCCCCCATGATTGTCCTTGTGAATAGATGTCACCAATCCATGATTTACAAAACAGAACACTGATGCTGGACCTCATGATTTTTACTCTTTCCATCTTCTTTCTCTCGGCAGAGCTTTGTCTCTCTGGTAAGGTTTAACTCTGTTAGCTTCAGCCTTTCCTCCCAACCTGTAACGGGTCCGAATCTGTCCCTTCTCTCTCTCTTTTTTTTTTTTTTTTTTTGAAACAAACAAACAGAAAAGTTGGTTTCCTATGAAACGACCTCAAGGGTACAGCTGGATTCCTGCAGGAGGCTCCTTTTTGTTGAAAGGAAATCGTGTTTTGCAGTCGGGGACGACACTCTCTGCAGGGGGTGTAAGGTGTATGTCTTTGGCCTAGCATCTCTCTTGTGCTCTATAGCTTGATGCCGCCTCTTCCCTTTTTACCCTTGGTAACAGAACGTAAATATGTATACATTTTGAAGGAACCGAGCTAACACTTGACATTCTGTGTATATGATTTTAATGAAGAAGAAAAAAAAAAACCTAAACTAATTCCTAATGTTAAAATTCTAGGCGATGTATCTCTCGGTCTGTACAGTTCAACCTAACAAAACGGCCACATCACTCTTGCTTCGTACCGGCAGTTCACTGACCATTGGCTTAACTCTGTGGTGGTGGCATTTGGAGGTTGCCCTTCAGAAGCTGGTTCCTGATGCAGCACAGAATCGCTGTCCCCATGTAGTAGCCTCTCTCCCGTCTCGGCACTGTGGTCAACCTCTCTTGCTGTTTCTGTTAATACTCCTCCTGGTCTTGTGCAATTGATGGCGTGTTAACCGGCTTTTCCTCTCTCCTCTCCTTAGCAAGACGTTTGCATTTAATCCAGCTTCATTCCCTGCCTTATTGTATAGGAAGGCTGGGCTTCCGGTGCATTATCTTGCGCTTTCATGGACACGTTTGTTCCTCAACTGGAATGTCGCCAGCCTTTTACTCTCTAGGGATTTCAAACTCTACGGTGGCATTTGACACTACAGTTGAACTGGCTTAAGTTCTGCACCTCCTCCTCGGTTCTTTCTCCTTGCTGTGGTTGTAAAGGAAGCAGCTCAAAACTGTGTGTATGCATCTCTGGTCTTTCTGCTCGGGTTGGAGCTACATAATGTAAACAGTCTTGACTCTGTACTGTATTTTCCATGGCAGCCTGCTCTCTCTCTCTTTTTTTTCCCCCCAACGGGCAACAAATGTTTAACCATGATAGAGCCGAGACGAGCATGTTTGAATATACCGATTGCAATGTTTCAAATGCAGCAAACGTTCCAGAAACCCCTGTAAAGACACTAAACAAGGCCATGTTCCAATGTGTAAAAGCAAAGGCTGAAAACCAGCATATTTGTACAGTTAATGTTAAATAAAAGCCAAAACTGGAATGTGCAAATCATTAAGTGTTTGGGTAACCTGTGCGCTGTTCCCTTGGTGTGTGTCCTTTTGGCTCTGGTTAGCTTTTTCTTTTCTCCTTGAAACCTACAGTTCTTAATCATAGATGGGTATTACACAACGGTTGGGGGGGGGCGGGGTTTGCCCAGGGACCATGAACCTGTTCACACAATTTAAGTTTGGGCAAAGGCAATCACTTTCCACAGCTTGTTGGTGGTGCGAGACCTCCTCCTCCCATTTCCCCAAATTTAAAGTTACAGTAGGTCTTTTGTTTCTGTGACAGGACTAATTTGGGCTGCTGTACTCCTTTAATGTAACAATGCTATTATCTAAATATTTGTAAATAAAGTACCTGTATCTAGATAAAAGGACAGTAGTCATTCTTTAAAGAGGTGCGCTAAAGAGGATGTGAACTCTGGGTAATGTGAGGCAGAGAACTCTTGTGAACCTATTCAACCCATAACGTCTAACAGAAAAAAAACCACACCAGATTCTGGAGGCTTTGTTAATGGAGTACAGCTACTCTGTTGTCACTGTTCTCTGCAGAAGCGTGGGACAAATGTTGCTTTATCAGATTGCAGTTATGGGAACGCAACCGGTTCTCTTCCCTGCCTGTAAGTACAAGTTCTTTCCATGTTCTGTAACGTACGTACATTTAAAGAAAGCAGAAGATGTAAACAGTTTTGTCACATTTTATTAAGAAAATAGAAAACAATTCCATTCAACAGTGGTAAAAAGAAATGTAGAACACCTATATATAAATAAAACCATGCATGCGTGCACCCTCCCAAAAGTGCACAGGTACTGATGGCTGTAACTTTCAGTGCTTGGAACAAATTACGGGCTCCAACATTGCCGCTATTCTCAAAAAAACCCCAGGGCATTCAGCTACACAAGAGGAGGGAATAAACCTGAGTTTGCAGATATAATGTCTCAGGAACAGTCAATAAGGCAAATGAGGTAGTAATCTCCAGGTACTTTTGAATCCACCTTATGGGCACTTGGCCCCACCAATATGAGTTGTGTATGTTGGGTTTTCCTATAACAACAACAAAAAAGGCAAATGATTATTTTTTGCCACACCCTGTCTCCACTGCCCACGCTGATTTCAAAAGGCAAAGGAAAACAAGTTGTCTCTCACCTCTTTTGCTGGGATTATGCTTTGGACTGGTGCATGACTTGAGACGGTGGCGGAATACCGGGAGTTGTCCCGGCAGGAGATCTGACAAACTAGAAAGGAAACTTTCAAGAGTTAAAACAGGAAACCCTGAACGCCTTAAGAGAGTTGACTGTGGCCCTCCAAGAGGGTCGTGACTGCGACAGTGGCAGATTCTCTGATCATCTTCATGAAAGCTGAGATTTTTGCACTGGGTCTTTCATGAAGATAAAAAGCAGCCAAGAGAAGGGATTGTTTAGATACATGGACTCTTCCTTAAAACTTAAATAGGTGAGAATATTTGGCGTGAATACATCCATTAATTATAGGATAACCCTTCTCCAGGCGGATGCTTTGGGCTTCACACCTGCACGTGTGGGATTTTTCAAAAGAAAAGCCCCCAAAGGTATCTTCCCCCTAGCAAGACAGACAACACACTTCCTCCCATGGGTGGGTTTGCACAATCTTTCCGCAACACACTTCCCTAAAAGAGAGTGGGAAAAGGGGGAAGGCTGGCTGCACACAAGCCGCTCTCCTTCGGCAGAAGGTTCACCTTGACCAGAACCACTGCAGAAACCAAGTCTCCTTTTATACACTTCCGGGTGTGCGCACATGCAAGGAATGGCTTTCTTGCCTCCCCCAACATCATCTTGTCATGGATTCTGCCATTTGGGAAGATACTTGGGACGGCAGATCTGGTAAGCCAGGACGAAAAAAGAGTTTTAGGCAGATCACAAGACGGTCGCATTGCAGGGACTCCCCTGTCAGCCGAGGCTGCCTTATCTGGTGCCTGGGTGAACGAGGCGGGATTTCACACTCACTGCCGTGCAAGGAATCGGCACCATTGACTCTCCAGCATGACTACATTGTAGGCATGTCAGGTGTTTCCTGCGGTCGAGGCTGAGGAGGTAAAAAAAGCATGCAACGCAAAACACAGCCTAACACAAGTGCATGTCAAAATGGTCTGTCAAATCTGCAGGCGCTGCTCTGGTCAAATAATTTGGGGCCGATGACAAAGCGAATAGATCAGGAAGATCTGGACCCAGTCCTCTAGATGAGGCCTAAACAGTGCTGAATAGAGAGGAACTAATACCTCATGTGATTTGGAGTCTATCCTTGTGTTAATGCATCCTAAAATCACATTGGCCTTTTTTGCAGCCACATCGCACTGTTGGCTCATATTCAGCTTGTCATCTACAATTTCCAAGATCCTTCTCATTGTCGGTTGTTGTAGGTTTTTTGGGCTGTTTGGCTGTGTTCTGAAGGTTTTCCTTCCTAACGTTTCGCCAGTCTCCGTGGCTGGCCTCTTCAGAGGACAGGAGTCAGAACTCTGTCTGTGCTCTGGTGCAGTGTGTGGGATAGTTCGAGAATACATCCTTCTCATTCATAATATTACTGAGCCAGGGGATGCCCAACGTGTCCCTATGCCTTTGTTCACCCCCATTGTGAAAAATTATTTGATTAAAAAGAAGGGTGGAAAATCCTTTAACATTTTTGTTTGGAATAGAAAGGCTGTCATCACCAGACCAACGGGAAAGCTGAACCAATGGCAAAGCCTACCTGGTTTCTTGCACGGTTTGGCTCCTCGTGCAGAGAGGTGTCTGTCAGCCCCGAGGAGTTCAAAGACAAAAACGGGGAGTCTGTGGAGGTGCTGCTCACCAGCTCGTCCAGAGCATCGACCTGCCTCTTCAAACTATGGAGGGTGCCCTCGGTCTGTTGCTTCCCTTTAATTAACACTTCCGCCTGCTTCAACATGCACAGCTGGAGCCGAGCCTGCAATGAACAGACCCTTGGCGTCAAACGTCGAGCGCTGGCCGATGAAATGACTCTTGCGACAGAAAGCAAAGATGCTCTTCCGAACGTCTACCCCGAACACCCCCCCCCGAAGGAAAGTTCTGTGCAGAGAGCTTCGACACCCATTGCCCTTCATCTCTACGATGCATGTTCCTCCCAAGGCATGGGATGGGGCGCCAAGGACTGGGGGTGGGGAACGGAAACAAGGGAAGCTGCCAAGATTGAGGTGAGCAGAGCACGAGCCAATGGTCCGAGAGAAGGACGCACGCAAGGCAGAAAGAACGGGGTCGCTCAGCTCTGCTCCCTTCGCCTGATTAAAATTTTGCTACATGGACCATTTAGTCTTAAGGGTTACACCTGGAATTAATCTGAGCTGAGTTTTTTTCTCCCAGATACCAGGCTTTGGGCTTCAGGGGCCTATGATGGCATGGCAATCATAGGCCCCTGAAGGGCAGGGTTGGGTAAGACGACCGCCATGGGGCTCTACCCAACTTCACAGATTCTGGCCTGTGACAGAGCCCTCCTTGAGAGCAGGTCCAAATCTACATCTTACTGACCGCCATTACCTTGAGCCGATCTTCCTGATGCTCCAGTTGTTCTCTGCGTGCTCTTCCACGCCACTGTTCATCCTGTAAAGGGGGGGGGGGGAGAATGCATCACAGCAGACCTTGAGGGGGTACCCAGTGGCAGCCGATTCAAGAGAGAAGAAGCCGGTCCCTGATGACGATCTGCCTTCACTGATGAGGTATAACACAGAGAAGGCTTTTTTTGACACCACAGATTGTGGTGGAACGTAGTATAGAAGTAGCTCGTCAACCTGGTGACATATGCAGGGCTCTAAATACAGGGTACCTGCAAGTACTCGGCTCAAGTACAAAACTTGGCCTGCAAGCAGCAGAACCCCAGGATTAGGAAACACGCTTAAAATGCTAGCTTCCAGTATTCAGAGCAAAATCTAGAAACCTGAACACTGAGGAGCCAAGATGACGGAGGGATGAGCTTTTTCTAGCACCCAGAATATGTGTGTGTGTGTGTGTGTGTGTGTGTGCATGTGTCGGCAAGCTTCCTGTATTTACACCCTTCCATGCAGCTTCATCACAGTGGAGAAGATCTGTGCGCTCCTGTCCATGATGTGAATCAATACAGGACGGGCGATTCTCGTAACCTGCACCGAACACTGATAACCGAAACAGCTGGGATTTTGAACATTGATTTTAGGAGAGTGGTGTTTACCATGATGTGGACTTTGGCCAGATCTAGCTTGTCATCCAAGCACGGCATTCTTGCTTCATGTTCTGTGAAAGGATAGTTTTCCTTCAGGCTTTCCGGGGCCCTTTGAGGCTTTCCGTTGGCTTCAAAATCGGCCTCCAGGTCCTCAGACGCCTCTGGAGGAGACTGGCTCAGGTCCTTCAAACCTGTCCGGATTTTGTCTTTCACTTCCAGTTTAAGTATCTTCACCGCACCCTTCATCTCTTTCTGGCGTTTCTCCAAATCCGCTTGATTCTTCATCTGGGGAAGAGGAGACAAGGACCAAGGGGGCATGGCAGAAGAGGGTGCTAAGCAAACAAGATCCAGAAACAGATCCCAGATCCTGACACTCGGCCGGCTCCATAGATCCACTGGAACAACGGTGCCGGAGTTCCCATCTGGCTACGTTCAGGCAGACTGGCCTCTCTTGTGGAGCCCTCCCATGGATGGCATCTCCCTTCTTTGGAGTCACAGTGTTTATTTGCTTATTTATTTGATTTATTATCCTGCCCAAGAGTGCAAGCACTACACTCACAACCCTCAAAACCCACAACAACAGCAAAAGGGTCCTTACAGTTCTCACAAATCATGGCAACGGTCACATCTCCAAAGCTTGGAAAGTCATCAGTTCATACAACCATCATCTCTCCATTTAACCCTGCCTTGGTTATCAGCCTTCCAAGAATCATGACCCTAAAGTGACTGTGCATAACAATCATCACGGGGCACTGTCAAGTTGATGCTGGCCTTACAGTGACTTTTTCCTGGGTTTTCTACGCAAAGAATACTCAGAGGTGGTTGACCATGCCCTTCTTTCGGGGGGGGGGGGGGTTGCATTTGGGGCTCAGCGTCCTTATGCGGCACAAATTATACCAACAGACTGCGCTACCTGTGACTTCAGCAGCATGTACTCCTCTTGGATCTGGCCCAGGTCCCTCATCAGCCGCTTTGCTCGCTCGTGGTTGTCTTGTGCCACTTGCTCTAGGGAGACCATTTCTTTCTGCAAACACTGGTTCTCCTGTTTTTGTTGCTGAAATCAAAATGAAATAAAAGGTGAGTAGGTTGGGGAGTGGGGGGGGGGGGGAAGGTCTCGCTTCTCCCTTTGGGCTTCCTTTCCGATTAACAAATGCATCCCTCTGAAAGGAAACTCAACACAGCCATTTCCTCTGGGCTCGCTTTGAGGGGGAAGAGGTAGACATATTAGTCTGTTCCGCCAGATGACGTGGGCTGCGGGCCACGAAAGCAGATGCCACATGAAACTTGTTAGTCTTTTGAGAAGCCAGAAGGATCCCCCCCCCCCCCCCAGCTGCTTAGGTAGCGAACACTGCATGGAACTGCATGCAAATGGAGGCGGGCAGAGGGAAGCGTGAGTGTAACAAATAGCTGTTAGTCATGGTGAACCAGATCAGCTCCTGCCCACCTTGTGATCTCCAAAAATTGAAGTGAGACAACTGCTTTCGCCCTTCCCATCTGCAGGACCACTGGCCTTCCTCATAGGGTTAGGAAACATAAGAAAAAGAGAAACTGCCTCATTGAGACAGATCAGAGGATGGGCACGAACCTAGGTTTGGAGGTTTGTGTTGGTTCGTACGCATGGCACCACAGGTGCCAAGCGTTCCCTTCCACCTGCCTCCCTGGCGGATCCCTCGCTCACCAACCGGCACACACTCCTCTCCTCCTCCTCCTCTTTGGCTGTTCAACCAGTCCTTGGCAGGATCATGGGTTTGTCTGTCCCGCTTCCTTGTCGGAGTGGGCCATCTGCCAAGGAGGCGGGGCAGGGAAACCCGTGTTCCTGCCGGAGACCGGTCAGAGTCGAAGAGGAGATGGAGGAGAGGAGTGTGTGCCGGCTGGTGAGCGGGGGATCCACCGGGGAGAGGCAGGGGGAAGGGAACGCTTGGCACCTGTGGTGCCATGTGTACGAACCAGCACAAACCTCCGAACCAAGGTTCGTGCCCATCTCTAAGGCAGAGCGTTGGTCTGCCTAGGCCAGTGTTTTAAACCCTGATACAATGCAGGCGAAAGGCTGTGAACATCCAGAGACTCAATCATCCATGCTAAGCTTTAATGCCATTGAGCTGAACGGTGCTAAGGCCGGGATGACGATGCCCAGGGCACTGATGGATCGTGACTCTCCCTGAAGGAAAGCATGATCAAAGTAATTAAAAATATCCTTGGCTACAGCCCATCGAAAGCCACCTACGTGAAGCGACCTCTCCAGCTGGGCCCTCTGCGCCTGGATGGCTTCCTTCAGGCTGGCGACGTGCTTTTCGGCTCTTTCCCTCTCTTCCTGGATCTGACCTTGGAGCAGGCTCCCTTGGGCCTTGGACCATTCAAGCTCCCTTTGGAGGGAGGCCGCCTCCCCCGCCTTTTCTTGCAGCTGCAGCTCTTTCTCGGACAGTTGGCATCCTGCAATCAAGAGCATCCAGCCGTGGTCACCTGGACAGTTCCCCAGGACATGCATCAAAACCCTGCTTTGGGCCTCCGGAAGTCTCCTCGGCACTTGACCGACTCCCGTTTCCTTGTGCCCTGTTGCAAAGACCATCATCAGACCCGTCCAGGAGCGAGTGGGGGGGTTCTTTGGTGGCTTGGATGAGCTGTTCGGTGTGTATCGGAGGCTGGGCTTATCTGCTAGGGAGCCCAGGAAGTGGGACTAAAAAAGTAAAATCTACACAATATCTCAACGGCTGAACCCTTGCACCCAACCTACGTGTCTTGTGGATGGTTTCTTCTAGGGTTAAATGCCACGATTCCACTTCTTGAAGCTTCCGGACCCGTTCGTCCGCCTGTTGAACTTTGGCAATCCCCTCCTCCAGCTGGCGACGCTGCTTGGCCAGCTCTTCTTCCAGGAGCTGTTTCTGATCCATCAGTTTAGTCAAGCACTCGTCCGCCTTATTTTTTTCCTGCTGTGTCTCCTCCCGGAGATGCTGAAGGACCTAGCCAAAGAGAGCAAGCACATCAAGGATTCACCCTCCGCTCAAGGATGTAGGCCGCGTGAACGCATGGACCTCCGAAGCGACCCTTGTCGCAAAGTAGACCTCCATGCACTTTTAGCTGGGTACTTTGAATCCTAACCACATATGTTAATAGTTGGTGAGTTGGGGGTCAGGGAAGGGATCCGTCATGCTGTGAAAACATGGGTTTTCCCCTTCCACTGATGAACGCCATGCCTAGACAGGAGGATCGATTTGTGTGAGACGTTAACCAACGTTGTCGTGTGAAGAAGCTCTGTGAATAGAGGGACTGACATCCGAGGTTAACAGATTCACTTTATTTGAGACCAGGGAATGAAATTAAGCAAAATCATCATCATCATCTTAGAATTGCAGAGCTGGAAGGGACCTTATGGATCATCGAATCCAGCCCCTGTCAAGGAGGCACCACGGGGGGAATCGAACTCCCAACCTCAGGCTCCGCAGCCACAAACCTTAACCCCAGTTCAATGGCAAAGTGCATGTCCTATAGATAGAAATCATGAAAATGGCTACAGAACCTCCCTGGTCAAGAGCTGGGCGAACCCCTGCCGGTCGGAAATATGCAACGTCTAGTTGCATGGACCAGCGTTTAGATTCAGCAGAGGAGAGTTTCCCAGATCAGAATGGCTAAAAAGTCAATAGCAAGTGTGTTGCTTACATACCGCACCATAGCGTTAAAGGCACTCTCTGGGTGGTTTATAACTTCGTTATGCAGGCTACAGATCGCTCCCCCCTCCCTCGCGAGCTGGGTACTCATTTTACTGACATCGGAAGGATGGAAAGCTGAATGAACCTTGAGCCAGCTACCTGGGATGGAACCCCAGGTTGTGAGCAGAGTTTTGGCTGCAGTACTGCAGTTGAACCACTGCGCCATGAGGCTCTTGCTTCTAAAGAATTTTTGCTTTGCAAAAGGACCCAGCTATACTAAAAGGAGCAGCAGCTGCAGCCCCTGACAGAGTAAAAGAACATATGTGCTATGGCTGTGGGCTCCAGCATTTAATTTCTGACATCTACCGTTTAAAAACATCTTAAAACTGAGGAGACAATAGCTTAGGATATTCTGAATGGTTCAGCTATCAGAGAAATTTGATAAGAGGTTGGGAGTTCGATTCCTCCCACTGGGCCTCCGTCACAGGGGCTGGACTGGATGATCCACAGGGTCCCTTCTAGCTCTGCTGTTCCAAGGTGACGATGACGATATCATACTAATGATCAAAACGCAGGTCATCTTAGCCGAGCACACCAGCCATAAAAGACTGTGGATCAGACCCACATACCGTCTCTTGCTTGGCCCGCTCCTGCTTCCGATCTTCTATTTCCTTGCAAAGATTCTCCAGCTGAATTTCCTTCTTCCTTTCCGATTCTTTGCATTCGTGACCTTTCCGCCTCCACTCGCTGATGCTGTCTTTCAAGGCTGTCTCTTCTCGAAGGAGTTCCTCTTTCCGCTTCGTGGCAGTTTTCACATCCTAACATGTTGCAGGAAACACGCACGGGCAAAATAATAGTAACAATAACAACAGGAACACTTAGGCACAAAGAACGAGGAAAGCAGACGTCAGGCACAAGTAGCCGTTACCTCAAAATGAGGAAAGACGGAAAGAACTGTTTAGCCCTGGGAAAAGAAGACGGAGGGGAGACAGGAGAGCCCTTTTCAAAGACTTGGAAGGGAGTCCTGTAGTCTACCTGTTCTTGATCACCTCAAAGTGCAGGGCTCAAGCCACAGGAAGCCAGATTTCGACTGAATATCAGGATAAACTTCCTAACTGTTAGAGCAGTATGACAATGGAACCCATGACCTCAGGAGGTGGTGAGCGCTCCCACACTGGAGGCCTTCAAGAGAACAATGGGGCAACCATCTGTCACATCTGCTTTGATTTGGATTCCTGCCTTGAGCAGGGGGTTGAACTCGATGGCCTTCGAGGCCCCTTCCAACTTCATGATTCTATGAAAATTCTCCATTTCCCCCTCCAGGTACCAACAGAAGATATCACTGCTGCGAAGCAACCAGGCTGAATATGCAGCAGCTGCTGGGCTCAAGCCGTACGATAAAAGCACAACCACATTTCTTTAGAACGGGACCTTTGTAAGTGTGTTTTTCTCACCATACCTTTAGCCTAATTCCACCCATCCATTCAGAAATAAAGTACCCTGGAGTTTAATGGAATGTATACTAAGGTTGAGTGAGACGTCCATTCATTTTTCTTAAAGGATTCATATTTCAATAGATTTTTTTCAGTTTCTTATCAATTTTATCCCTGAAAACAAAAGCTGAACAAACCATACCTGTTCCAAGAGCTGAAGATGATGTCTGGACTCATTCAGTTCCGTCTTCAACACGTTCAGCTCTTCTTTTTTTTCTAAAGAAAATACATTTTACAGTGTGGGTTTGGTGAAGAAAAATCCCCGTCATAACAGGTTACTTGACATGAACAGGGTTGGTCTAAATAAAAAAAGACGGGGTTGCAAGTACACGGAAAGCTTTCTCTACCCTGAAAATGCTTTTGTAGGTTTTCAAGGTCTCCGTTCAAGGATCTTCTGCGTTTTTGTAGCTGGTCGATGTCAAGCTGTAATTCCTGGACACCCAGATCCATTTTTTCGAAGCTGGCGAGGGCGGCTTTGCTGCTCCCTTCTGTTGAAGCCAAGGTCCTGTGAAAACGGGGTAAGACAGACATTTCTGCTACCTTTTTGGCAAACTTAGTTTGCTCACAAAATTAAAACAAAGAAAGACAGCATGGATAAGACTTTATAGTTCTACGCGGGGATCAACGGTGACTGGAGCTGAAGCAATAAAGTGGAGGTGAGAGGCCCAGCCAAAAATTACCCCAGGAAGGCATCAGGCAACTTTGGGGACTTCTACTGTAATGGCTAATTTAGCCTGGGTGATTCATGCTTCAACTTGGAATGGCTTCCTTTTCTAAGACGATCGCTCAAATCATCACCCCAAAAGAAGACGCACAGCATATCTTTTCTACGAATGTGCGACCCAGAGGCAGCTCCTTCACCTTTTGGTTTGGGACAATTTTTCTTCCAGACCCGCACAGTTTTCTTCTAGCTGCTCTTTCTCGGCGCTCAGCGCCTGGACGCGTTTTTGCAGAAGGCGGAGCTGAGGATCCAGCTGTTCGGCTTCTCGCTGGGTCTTCTCGAGCAGCTGCCTCTGGTGTTCCATTTCTCCGCGCTGCTGCTGAGACGTTCGTTGCAGCGTCTCCAGCTCGACTTTCTCCTGCGAATTAAGCCACGCAACACAATGGAGAAAGACTTCATCCTTGGCCACTGTGTCGGCCTTTCCCACGCTCGCCTGTACAAAAACTGCATGTTTGTCCCCCTGCAAACACTCGATTCGCCCTCAACTCATGTATTGCAAAGTCATGCTTCCTGAAGACTTCCCATACATCCCCGTTTTCGGTACATTAAAAGGGGCCTGGTTTTTAGGATGAGCCAAGTTCACACATTTCCCCTTCCAAAGGCACGCTGTTCTTACAGGGATAAGATTTAAGCAAATTACTTTGTTTTGTATCTGGGAAAACCAGTCAGTTCTTCAGCGAACACAATTCTGTTATAACACGACTTTCAAATATGACTCAGAAGCAGGCCTAGGTTTGGCACTGAGTATATATTCAATGTGGTCATTACAGCTCCTTGGGGAAGGGATAGCAAGATACCTGTGTGTCTCATTTTACATATTTAGATCGCTGTTTAAGGCTGACACAAGGCTGACTGCTGGTTGAAGGGTGCGACGGAATATTCCTGCCTGATATTATCTGGAAATGACTCTACGCAGAGCTTCTTCAGCTGGAGACTCACCGGAAAAATGCACCCTTGCTTACCTCCAGGATCGCAATCTGCATTTTTTCTAATTCGTCCACTTTTTGGTTATGCTGAAGTTTTACGCCGTCGAGTTCGTTGTTCTCAAGCTCCACCATTTCCAGAACGTGCTTGAGTTCTAAGAATGGGCAACAAACAGAAAAAACACATCAGCTCTACATAAAGTAGAAAGGGTCTGATCCCCAGCACCCCAGCTTTTAAATGACCACCGAGGATCTCAGTCCACAGTACAGACCTGCCTTTCCCAGTCTGGTGACCTCCAGATGTGATGGACTACAAACCCCATCACCCCTAGGGTACTGTAATACAAGGGATCTAGAAGATGTTATGTTAGGAAAAGTGGGCAACAACTCTGTTTAAGGGGATTAAATTTGCAGCCCCTACAAAACCCCTTTTTCTCCTATGGTAATCCCCAGTTATTGATCTATGGCACAGGGGAGGTGGGTGAAGAAACAGGATCCCGATCCATAGAACGAGATGGCGAAAGAGATCCCGCACTCGTAGCCAACCAGGGTGGAATCTGGCCCAGATTTTCTGCCCAAAACCGAACAATTTAGGAAATACCAGATTTTGAGAAGTAACAACGCAAGCACCACCTCCGACGTAAGAGTCAACACAAAATCTTGGGCATCATCTTGTGGTTATTCATATTTATTAACAAATAACTTTCTATTTCTAAATGAAGGATTTAACGGCAGAGACAAAGCTATTTCTAATGAGCTAAGGCTACCTGGTCTTCCTCGGCTTATTTTAAGCAGGCAGCTTAGTCATTACAGCTGTTTCCCACCATCTGCTTTGGTCAGTTTTCACTAGAGATGGGCACGAACCGGTTTGTCGCAGATCGTCAAACTGGCAGCACAGGTGGTGCTGTCCCCCTCCTGTGCCTCCTGAGCCGATCAGCCCCTCGCCAGGCCCGGCTGGCTTGCTTTTCCCACCTCCTGGGCTAATCTCCCAGTCACGGGCAAGAGCCCAGACTTCTCTGCCCCGCCCTTTTGGCCGATCAGCCAAGAGGGCGGGGCAGAGAAGCCTGGGCTGCTGCTGGGACTGGCAGATCCATTGAGGGAGTGCCAGAAGCTAGCACACTGGGCCTGGTCAGTGGCTGATGGAGCCATAGAAGGTGAGGAAGGGGAGCAGCAGCCCCTGTGCTGCCACTTTGACGAACTGGGACGAACTAGTTTGTGCCCATCTCTAGTTTTCACCCTATGTAGGCACGTGAGGACTGCTTCTAAGACAAACCTGTTTTATGCTTCGTCACCAATCCCAGGATATCCTGTAATCTCTCCTCCTCTTTGTGGATGTCCTGCGTTACAAGAGAAAGCTGGGCTCTCTTCTCACTTAGCTGAGCACTGAGTTCTCCTTTCTGAACGCTCAGCTCTTCCAGAAAAGATGTCATTTCCTGCGCAAAAGAACCAACACGGTCAGGCACAGAAACATTTGCAGCCCCGAGCTCTCCAGATCCACGTTCGACCCAATTTTCTCCCTGGCCGATGCATCTAGGATTGCAACCTCAATTATTTCATTTTAAGTTTCCCACTTCACTTCCCACCTCTCTTGCTTCCTGAGGTGGGAAAATACCCGTTGGATATTCTCAGGGTGGGTGCATTAAGTGCAACAGAATCGTTTGAATGAAAAATGTTGACGCAGAAGATTTTCACGAAAATTCCAACCTCCCGATCAATGCACAGAAACAAACAAAAATCAGAAAAACCTTGATTTGCCGTCTCTTTTTGGTCACTTCAGCCTCACCGTCCCGGAGAGCTTGGGTGAGGTCAGCAGTTTTCTGGACAAGGCTGTCTTGCAGAAGATGCAACTCTTCTTTTTTCTGTCCGAGCTTCCGGTCCAAACTTAGCACTTCCTGATGTTGAGCTGCTGACTAGAAAAATGGAAACGAGGTGGGGAAAAAAAATGGTGTCGAGATATAACCATCCCCCCGAGATTATTCACTCATTACTCAGCTCTCGGAATTATTTGAGTGCAGAATCTCGCAGAACACACGTTCTTTCCAGGATCTGCACTATTGCAGCAACTGAGCTTCAGGGCTAGGTAGGGATCAGCTCAAAGCTCCTTCTAGCCATGTACTCACTTATTAGTTCCATTTTAGCCACCTATCCACACACAGCTCCTGGCACTTTCACAAACAAGTCAATAAGGTGGCATAGAACTCCTCTTCCCCATTGCTTAACCAAGCTTTCTATCTTGTATTTTAGGACGCCTGTATCTGAGGAAGGTGTGGGTGCAGGCAGGATTCCCTGCATCACAAACCCTCCTTACCTGATCGTTCAGCCTCTCTAAGTCAGTCTTCTTGCTCCGAAGAAGGTGTTCGGCTTCTTTCAGGATCCGGAGGTGGTGATCTTCGTTGCCTTCAGCAACCTGGATATTCGCTTGCAGCTTCTGAAGGCTAGAAGTGTTTGGAACGGAAATAAGGTTCGGGGGGACATACAAACCCATCGGGTGCCCAGTCCGTGCTGCACACTTAAGATGGTGGGGAGGGACACCGAGACGCTCTAACGTGCACACCTGGAGCCACCACCGTTCAAGCCCTACCCGCAGAGATCATGCGCATGTAGACATGGCCGTTGCAAGGGAATGTCCAGGGCCCACTGTGGCCACTGAGAACAGCGCAGAAAGTTACAAAACAGAGAACTGAAAGAACCTATATTTCACTGTGATGGACCCAGTGCGGTCACTTAAACTATAAGGCTCTCTAGTCTATCATTGCACCAGGCATGAATACAGCAAGAGAGACTGATGATTGCTCTGAGCACAGGCATTGCTCAGAGGTGTTGCTGTTCCATTTTTAAAAAATGTGCAGAGCTTTTTCTAGGCCTCATGAGAATACTGTATTGTTTGCACCTGCTTCGGTACAAATCTGCAGGAGACAAAGACCGCCCAAATGGCTTTCTCATGTATTTGAATTTTCTAGACCCCCCAACTCTTGTCACGTACATTTCAGTCAAAATTTCAGTCTTCTGGCTCAACGACTGAAATTCAGAATCTTTGGCTGATACGACTCTGTCGATCTCTTTCAGAATCTCTTCCTGCTTCCTCTTGTGTTGTTCTAGGTCTCTTGCATTCGTCTGAAGCAACCTGGAACACATTTTACAGAAGGTCTGTTTGCTCGCTCGCAACAAATGGATTCAGGTTCTTACAACGTCAACGATCCATCAACCGAAAAGACGAAGGATCAGAATCTTCTCGAGGCCCACCGTTTACCTTAACTGCTGATCTGCTTTGACGAGCCTCACGGCCATCTCCTGAGCCCGTCGTTCCAGCTCTTCGGCTTCGTTCGCGCTCTGAGACAAATTCCGCTTAGCACTGTTGTATTTCTGAATGGTGTCTTTGGTCTAGGAAACAAAAAGGCACGCTGGGGGGAAAACACTCTTCTTAAAATGAGAAAGCACCTTTGCGCTTTCTCTCTGACATGGAGGAGAAAGGAAACAGCGACCAAGAAACCACAGAGCAGGAAAAACACATCCACTTGAGCCACGTTTTCTATTCCAATTTTAAAAAATAATCCAAAAGCCAGACTCTTCCCCACAAGTAATTTCTATGCAGAAATGTCTGTAGTGCCTCATGTCTATGGAGGCCGCAACCCAAAGACCATCCAGGTAGAACACCTGATCTGTGCAGGCTACATTCCTCCAGGCTGCCACTCCGACAGAGGCCAGAAAGACATCCATAAGAAACGGGGCCTTCTTGGTGGTGGCACCGTCCCTATAGAACGGGCTCCTGGTGGAGCTGGGCCTGGCTCCCTCCCTCCCTCCCTTCAAGAGGATGTTAAGACCTAGGCTGTTTCAAGAAGCCTTTAGGGGCATCCTTGGCTAAATGGTATTCAAGATCTGCCACCGTTTTGCTATTCTTCAGGTTTATTCAGCGTGTGCATAGCTGTATTGTCATTATTCAATTTTATTTTGTTTCTATCTGAGGATTTAAGATCTTGTTTGTTATACTGTATTTCATGGATCGTCTCTTTGATGTAAACCACTCAGCATAGTGCCTAGCACTAATTGGGCAGTATATAAGTTTTTTAAAGAGAGAGAGAGAGAGAGGAAGAGGACTAAATAAGTTTAACATAAATATGAACGAGTGCTTCATCCTTGCCCCCCAATAAACCTAGCAAATTTATCCGCAACCAAGGGTCAACAAAGCTGGTGGCCAAAACATGTCTGCTGCAATTTTGAATTTTTGCACATCTTTTTAAAGAAACAGACCAAATCAAGAATTACTTTTCCTCGTGTGTTTTCAAGTTCCAGCTCAGCTTCCGCCAGAAGCCGGTCGGCCTCCCTGAGTTCTGCCCGTCGCTTCAAAAGAGTCTTTTCCATACATTCAATCTCATCCACGACGTTGTCGTGGTGCTGGAGCGATTTCTCCAACTCTAGCTCGGAAAGGAGGCCGTTGGAGCGTCCATCGATAAAGTCTCTAAAACAGAGAGAGGGAGAGATGAATGAAGGAGGTCAACAGGAAGACCAAGACGTCATAAAAACGCCACTTTCCCAGGAATCGGAATCGGTCATACTTTTCATGCCCTCCATCAGCCCCTTCAGCTTGCTGCTTTTGCATAATAACATGTTTGCATAATAACTTTGGCATTAACGTTTCTCCAAAAGAGCAGCCAAAGTGGTTGGCACGAGATAGAAGGGGCTGGTCCCTCCCTTAAATTCAAGCCTTGCTTCCCCCCCCCCCCCCACCTGCACCTCATATTACTTTATTCATGGATCTAGAAGGGAAATCTCCTAGTAAAGGAGCTTCCCTGATGGGAGGAGGGTTGGAACAGGCTGTAGCAACAAGATCACAGGCTGGTATGGCTGGAAGATAACCCCAAGCGTAGTCCGCTCCATCCTCACATCCACGAAGAAAGGCCGGCTAAAAAGCTTAGCCAGAGGAGGGAGGAAAGCCACAGGGAAGATGGGGAGCAGGAGACTGGACCCAGACTGGTCCTCACTTGCGCTGGTTTCGTCTCTGGGCTACCCGACGCAGCTCTGCAACCTGGCGCTGCAGCTCTTTTTTTTCAAACAAGAGATCTCTGACTCCCGGGTGTCGTTCTTCCATCTCATCGCTCGGGTCGTGAGGGCTGGCTCTGGCCGATTTGCCCTCGCGTCGCTGAGATTTTAACTGGTCTATTCTGGCTTCCAGCCTCAAGATCTCATTCTCCTGGAAGACACAGAAAAAAGTGCAACAGGAGAGCCTTTCTTGCTGATGATATACAAGATGGAAATTGCCATTTGTTTTCTTTGTTTTCTTTTTTTCATTATAAAATTTAATTACGTACAAAAAATAATAACACAAAACCTAGTGCTCCCTTCACCCTGGGGACCATATTATATCTTAACTTAATTTTTTTACCTCTTATGCCTGACCTTCAATCCATCGTTTAACGGTCCCCATATCCATTCCAAAAATACATATAACCTTGGTTCAGCTTTTTCCCTATCCCTTTACTCAATACAGCATTTATAAATTCATCCCATATCTTATTAAATCTATTTGTCCTTAACTCTTCTTTTTGGAACTTAATTTCGGAAGTCCATTTATCATTAATTGCAATATTCCAAATTTTGCTATGTCATGTTCAGAGCAAACATACGGTTTTAGCAAAATACACACTTCTTTCTTGGAACGAACAAAATGAGATTGTATCTTCTCTTGTTTGGATAAAGAGAAACTTATTTAAAAACCAAAAAACCAGATCATCTTTTAAAATTATGACCTCTCAATTTTAGTGAACTGGGAAGGCCATTAAAAAGGCCTGGCATTACATTTTAAAACCTTATCACACCACTGCTGGGTAGGGCAATATTGCCACTTTCCTATTACAGGCGGGTGTTGGTGGGAGGCCACCGAAGACCATCGAGGGAATTAGCCTCCAGCTTCCCAAAAGCCATCTATGGAATTTTATTGGCTGGGGGCAAGAACCGACAGACTTCTACTTCTTAAACATAACATGTAACCAAGAGATATGGGTTTTAATTTCAAAGCCCAGTGTCTGACGAGCCATGAATAGAGATGGGCACGAACAGCCGGTTCGGCGATTCGTGCTGGTTCGTTGATCGGCCGAATGGGTGTTCCGTGCTCCCCAGACCCACCTCCTCCAGAGGGCGCCTGCCAGAGGAGGCGGGGCTGGAAAACCTGTTGCCCATCTCTAGCCAAGAACCTTACCAGGTGATGATGCTCAGGGATGTTACAGTGAAGCACGCCAACAGGAACCAGAGGCACGGAGCAGTTGGCAGGAAGAGGGGCGTAGAGAAGTTGAGTGCCAGCAGGAGGCGGACCATAGATCACCGTAGTAGGGCCTCCGTTGGCTGCTACAGAAGGTGGGGGTGGGCCATACACAACTGTTCCCTGAGGGGCTGGAGTGCCGTCTGGAAGCACAGTATAAATGATGGAGCCCGGTGGTGGGACAAAGGAAGAAGCACCCTGATGAGCTGCATCACCATCTTCTTGGTTTCCTGCATTTTGGAAGACAGCAAGATCAAACTGAGCCGAGAGGTCAGGAACACTGTTAAGAAGTCTTTGGGGAAGAGAGACTCACACACCACTCCACCCCCCCAAAAAGAGAACAAAACTCAAAGTCGATTATCATAGAATGCCGAGCCATGTGGGTCTCGTGTCATAGATATAAAGTGAATTCGCATATATCTGATAGGGAAAGCAGAGAGGCAAAAGTAGGTCATCAAGTTACTCCTGAAGACGCTTCGGATGAAACAGGCGAGAACTGGTGTGCCTGCACATGGGCATGGCTGATAGCTTCCTGGCTAAAACGGAACCCGTGTGCTTTTAACAGATACACAAGTAGGAAGGCTTTCAGAAAAAAGTTACATGCTTTTCCCTTTGAGCACCTTTGACTGGATGGGGGGGCAGGGAGGCACAATTCTGTCCCAAGAGACCACCCAAAATGGGAAGCAAAGAACAGCATTTGGCAACCAGCTCTCTCCCCAGAAGCCACGGTCCAGGCCAGACGCAGCGTGGTCATTGGATGGACTTACTTCCGCTGGAGTGAGGATCCTGGGGGCCACTCCCGATGGGTGGATGCAACGGGCACCCTCTCGCAATGGGACAGATCGGATGCTCTTTCTTTCTCGGCTTTCCTTCCTCTCGGCCTTTGCTGATCGGGGTGGAGGTAGGGCACTGGAGACAGACTCCAGAATCTTTGGTGCTCTGCGATGCAGGAGTGGATGCCTTCCAAAAGGGTTTCGAAGAGTAAACAAACAAACAAATAAATGAATGATTCACAGTAAAACAAATATTCCATGGGGACATTATCCACTGTTGCCCGTGAGCTACCCTTCTCTTTGGTAAGGAACTGTGGTTTCTTAATTTTTGTTTCTTAATTTTAAGGACGCCTTCCTCCTTCTACTCTCAATGGCCGACTACGTTCTCCAGCTGGTCAACCTCAGACTTCTCACAAATCCTAATGAGAGACAAGTCTCAGGATGCATAAAAGATGTCGCTGATCCTTATTTTGGTTTTAAAAGGCTCAACGCGTTTCGGCACACGGCCTTTGGCAGGACCAAGGCTTTAGAATCCAACCGTCATCGTCTCATTTGGTTTGTACCAGCTCCGACGACGGATCAAAATGTGCCGAAACGCGTCGAGCGTTTTGAAACCCAGAATAAAGACCATCAACATGTTTTATACATGAGAATTTGTCTCTCATTTGGATTTCTGCGCCCATTTTCCTCATGTTGTGCTTCTCAGAAATCCTGCAAGCGTTAGGTCTACCCACTGCAAGGTAATCTCCACTGGAAACAAAGTTCACCCCCAATCTGGTCTTCTGTATTTATCCAAGCACTTGTCAAAGCACGTGAAAAAATATGTCCGCACCCAATGCAACCCCATGAAATGACACCCTAGTTCCCATACTTGGGATGGTGATGGGATGTAGCACAAATGGTCCCTCGGCCTGAGCGGATCCATGATGCTGGCGATGGCCTCGCTCTGGTGAGAGACGGCATGCTTGAGAGCTGCAATTCCATCCAAAATGGCACCGACGTCATCCCTACCGCCTGCAAGAGAATTTAATTTTTTTTTCTGTCCATTATATGCGTTATATAGATCAACGGAAGAACCTGCCAATCAGGTGCAGCAAGGAAACACTGACAATAAAGGAAGGGATGTCGACTGAGTAAGTATCTCTGCATTGTTTGGGGGCGAGAGGAGTGAGGCTGGATGGTTTTGCCCGATTCTGCTGATCACGAGAAGCCGTCCAGACCTGAAGCCTTTTCTCCTGACCTTGGGAAATCTCATTCTGTCCTCCTTTCGGATTCTAGAACTCCTTTGCTCACTTTTACTCACATCCTTGCACCTGTAAGGTCTACGGAAGAAAACAGTTTTGAACTGGACATGTAAATATGCATCCTCTGGGCCTGGGGATCAAGATAGCTGAATGATTTTGCAGTCGTCCGATCACAACGGGTTAAAAAGTGGGTGTGGTTTCCTGAACCGAGTCTGTGCAAGTTGTCTGCGATTTCAGTTTAACACCTTCCGTTTGTTTCTCACACGTGGTCACGTCTTTAGAACATTTAGAAAGCAATATTAAGCCTACGGTTCCATCCGATCCATGTTTAATCAGAAGTAAACCCCACTTTGTCGGCCAGAACTTACTCTCCAGTAAAATATCTCAATTGTAATGACAGCTGAGCCTAGAACAAACACGATGCGGAACATATTTTGAGCAAAGATATATTTTTGCCATTCAAATGTGACCGTTCATCTCACAAAGCCTCTGCAATAGGAAGAGAAACTGAGCCACATGTTTTTCTTTCCCATCCCGCTTTGAATGTTAAAAAGCAGGTGATCTCTCCAAACTGTGAAATCCTAAAAGCGGAACGAGTCTGCAAGTGGAAGCTTGCCAGTTCTTCCCTTAATGACAATAGCCCCTTTATGTTCTTTAATGACATTTTCGGCAACATGACCAACTGACTGGCTTTAGCTGTTTCAGACCTTTAAAATGCTAACACCATTTGCCCTACTATTCTAAAAGTAGTTTTGCATTGCTTGAAGCTTTTGACATAAATCCCATTAGTTCTAATAATGTGGCTGGCAAACAAAGTGATAATTAGGTCCTTTTTATTATTTATGGTGCAACAGGGAGCGACAGCTCATAAGGGTCTCTGAAAACGTTTGCCACTCGTCTTAAAACTCCTAGCCGTATTTTAAAAGGAAACATTTCACAGAAGGTCCTGCAGAGAAGATTCGATGGAATGGTGGCCATGCCTCTGAATTTGTTTACAAACTGAACTCTTACTATAACACAAATGGAAGGGAAAAACATTACCTGCCCCAGCCTGCTCTAATATACCACGGAGTCGGTCGATTTCTGCTCTCTGAGATTTCAGAAGCTGCTTTAACTTGGCGATCTCCTCTTTCCGAAAACGGGAAGCCGCTGTCTCGGAGTTGTTCTTGTCTCGTTCGTGCTGAAACGATCAGAAAGCATCTTCAGTCAAATCTCTTTGGGACTCACATACACACCGAGACGGATACGGATTCTCAAGGCTGTGTTACAGTGTCAACAACTAACATATTTCGATATAATGTTAAGAACGTCAGCCAGAGAGCTTAGGCGTCTGGCCTGACTCCCTTTTCAAAAACAGCTTGAAAAGAGGGAAGTCTCTACGTGCCACCTGCTGCTCCTCACTGCTCTTCCCAGACTGGTACATCGTGCACTCAACAAAATGTTAAATTCCTCTGAATATTACACTGATCTTCCTGAATGCCGGTATCTGATCTGGCCTCGTACTTCCGGGACTCACTGGGACACATGAGTGGATGCACCATCTCGTCTTTCTACCCAGGAAGGCACGTTGCGTTTTGCCCATCTGCGTCAGTGTTCTGTTAGTGATGCATAAATTTACTGGAAGGATGACCTACCTGTTCTTCCTTCTCTTTGAGGAGCTGCTGCAGCAGTTCTATTTCGGCTTCTGCGAGGGCAAGATCCTTCGAGGCCTGGGCGGACTGCATGCCGAATTTCTCCAGTTCCTGAAGTTCCTATAGATGAAAAAGGGGGAGGGGGTAGAAAGCAGAGAGAAAGTGTCGAAACGATGTGGTGTGGGTGAGAAATTGAAATGCCCATAGAATGCCTTGATCGTCTCTGATTTTCTCATTCAATGAACATGTTGTTCTTCCCCATTTGCTCAATTCCAGCTGAAGGCAACCTTCTTCCTGGAAGAGGAGCAGTGAGGATCTGGCGTTTTGGCCCAAGTTCAGTTTTTCCAACTGGATGTTCACATCTGTATCTGGAGACTCTCAACACTCTTAAAACTATGACACCTGCCTCCTGGTCGCTCTCTGGTTGTTTGATCAAATGAACCAGAATTTGGCTACAGAATCTGGGCCTGTGTTAGACAAGACATACACACAGGACCTCTGTGTTGGTGATTCTCGGCTCTCGCTACCATCAGCTACAAGGTCCATACCTGTGTTGATAGTCTATTCTATTATTAAATCAAATCAAGCAAGGTGGTTCTGTGCTCCAACCCAGAACTAAAACCCATGCCTAGATTACAGGAGTCCTTCAGCCAAGTGGTTAGAGACCCTCTATGCATCCGAGCGCATTCAGGATTACCCATTTCTACAGTGTCATACCTCTGAGCGCTCCTGGTTAATTCTGCAGACAGTCCCATGAAGTGCCCTGAGCTGATCTTTAGCGGCCCATAGCTCTGCAGTGGCTTGTTTATCCGAAGCCGATATTGCTTTCTTTAACTCCTTCAGCTCTTTCTCAATGCCAAGGAACTGCATTTGTGCTTTAGCTTCTTCCACGTTTTTCTGAAAGAGAGGTGAAGCATCATGCGGCACGCTTACCCGAACTACCACCGGACAGGTACAGACAAGACGAAAGTCAGAGCACGCACTCGTTTTAGGAACTGAGCATCAAGCTGGGCATTGTTGAGAAGCGTCGTGCAGAGAGGCCCGTTCGACGTCTAACCGAGCTTCTCCTACAAAAGCCCTTTAGGTGTGCTAGACAGCAGCCTCCAGAAAAGGAAAGACATATTTGCCTCCGTCATGCTGAATTAGGGTTTGGGTCCAACCTGGGGTACCCTGAGAGTTAGAAGCCAACACATTTAGTTCGTGAAAGCCATTCAGAACGGTGGGTGAACTTTTCAGCCGGACTAAACCTCACCCTGTTCTCCAAGTCCTGAAGCTGCATAAGAATCCTCTCTTTCTCCTCCTCGGCTTCTTGAAGCTGTTGATCGGTGAGGCCCTGGATCTCCTCCATGCTCTTCAACTTTTCACCCAGATGCCGGATTTCATTCTCCAGTTGCTGGACTCTGGCTTTGTTCTGCCTTTTCTCGGATTTAATCTGAACAGAGAATTGCAGGAAAGAAAAGGAGAGGTGATGGAGAGCTTTTAATGAACCTCCTGTGGGCCCCGGACATTTCTCCAGATGACAACGTTTGCTGCCTAGGCTCTTTGTAGTGACTGCATAAATACAGCTTTCACTCTCTCTCTCTCTCCCACTGGGTGAAAAGTGATCTTTCATGCTCCTTGGTGCCATTGGTCATTCTCTTACTTTGGCTTCTGCAGCTCTGTCACAGGCCACCCGGTATTTTTCTCGCGCCTCTTCCAACTCAGCTTTCTGAGACGCCATCTCCTTCTGAAGTTCTTTTTCTCTGGCCTGAGTGGCTTCATTTTCTTGCTGGGAATGAGCAAGGATCTCAGCAAACCGTTGATGCAGACCTGCGAGGCTTTTCCCTAAAACGTCCTGGGGATTAGATCTGAAATGGACCAGTCAGACAAAAAAGAAAGAGAGGGGAGGGAATGGAAAGAAAATTGGATGAGCCGTTTACTAGATTTGCTAGGACTCGTAATTCAAGGCCTCTGACTTTTAGCTGGACTTGACATTCACATGGCATCTGTCATCAAGACATGTAGATTCTCTCCTCTGCGCCAGCTGGTTTTCTCTACAGCAAACATGCATTTGGGAACCTCAGGTAGAGAAAATCATCTGGGAGTATTAAGGACAGGGAAGGTATGATAGGTGGGAGCAGAGATGCTTTTTGAAGAGTCCAACAGAGACCTAGATTTCAGACTCGTGTTTCTGCTAGTCACTAATCTGATCAGAGAGGAGCGTCACGAATATAGCTGACTGTTTGCGGACATATCTCCCTTTCCTGTGAATATGTGAAGCCTCTAATTTTAACCCACCTGATTTCTTCCCCAGTCTGTAGCTTCTGCTGGAGTTCATTCACCCGAGCCAAGACGTCCTCGGGATGAAGTAAGCCATCGGTCGCGTGCTTCAGCTCATGTTGAGCATCATCCAGCTGTTGTTTCAAAACGCGATTGTCTTTCTGCAACAAACAGGTTTGGGATGTCACGTTCTGGTTGCATGTCAGTGCGTGAACACATCCCTTCTTTCATTGCACCTTCACCGGCAGAACTTCCCTCTGGAGCTAAAAGCCCAGCTGTTCCCGGAAACGTCCGACTGCAGAAATCGTCAAGGAAAAGCTTCCCTGAGAACTCTAGCCGAACCTTCTGAGATATAATTTTGTTTAATTTTTAACAGACTTGAATGAACAGAAAATATACCACGGGGCTGTATAGGTGACTTGCACCGGAAGAAACACTGGGAGCCTTTTGAGCCCTACGTACAAAAGTCACATTATCTAATTTACTAAATTTTTTATTTAATAAATTTATTTATTTATTTAATAAATACTGTACCTTCAGCTGTTTGACTTGGGAAAGCAGCTTACGATTCTCCTCTTCCTGCTGTTCCAATAACGGTGTCTTGGTCAAAGCGTTCTCTAGGGCTTGTCTTTCCTTGTAAAGTTCAGCTTGGAGAGCAGAATATTCCAGCTAAAAGAAAAAAGAAATATTCCATTTCTCTTTTTTTTTTAACGAGCAGAACCACTCTAAGAAAAACTGAATGAAGGAACTACCCAACAGGACTGTGCAAATACACCTTTTGTTTCTAAGGTGGGAACGAGGCACCCATTCCTCAGCTTCCACTACGGTAGTTCAATTTTTAAAAATGGCTTCACGGTACAGGACTGCTGATTTATCCCGAGTTTCAATCAACGGCTCGGAAGCGTGTATGGGTGACACAGTTCTTCCCTGGATTTGCTGTTTGCTTCCAAATGGAACGACATGTGGGGAGCTAAGTGGTCTTTTGTGCTGAATTGGGGAGATTTGTTCAGGAAATTAATACTCTCTCAACGGAGATCAAAACCTCTTGATCCATGGATCATCTTTCTGGTCAGATTTTGGAATGAAAAAGGTCCAAAGGAGAAATCTTGGTCCTGTTCCTACCTTTCAACTACTCCACAAAAAAGTTTATAACCTCACTTCTTCCCATTAGTGCATGTTTCTTAGGCTGGATTCTTCTACAAAAGTTGGATTCTTTCGTACATTAATTTCAGATGTTGGTAATTATGCGAACTCCATGGAAACTTGACTATTAGTTCCGAAAATAAACAGGGCTATTTCTGTTTGCGTTTGCTAGGCCTGCATAGCTTACGGTCTACCAAGTGAAACTCAAATGCACTAGGTATCTATGTATTTCCAGACAATCTGTTGCAGTAACAACAAGAAGACGCCGGTGATATCTTAAAGACTGAAGTGGCATGACACCTGGTGCTATAACAGAACGGTTAGTCTCTAATCTCTGCTACATGGCTTTTCCTTGTTCCTGAAGCCAGAGGCCCTAACTTTGTTCATCAGTGAAAAAGGAGAGTTGGACAGGCTTGGACAGTAAGTAAAAATATACCAAAATCCCTCCCCTGCCAACCAGCACAAAATTCTTTTCTCCTTGTCAAGGCCACCAGCATGCCACAGACTTTACAGCTAGTTTAAGGAAATTAAAACAATGACAAGTTTTGGATTCTCTCTATGGGAGGGAGAAGACTGACATCCAGAGGGGAGACCGACTGCTTTCGGTTTTGTGGTCCGCCTACCTGGCTGCGGTGCTTTAGCCGCTCCAGTTCTTCCTTGAGCTCAGTCGCTTCAATGTCTCGGGCCTTCAGCTCAGCCTCGTAAGCGCTCAGGTCTCCTTGAGCCTCCTGCAGGGCCTCGTTGAGCTCTCGTTGCTCTTGCAGAGCCTGCTCGAGGTCGGCCATTTCCTGAAATCGCAGACCGACTTTGGGATCAGAGGTTCTTTTCCAGTGGTTGAGACACCTGTCACAGCCAGATGGGGACGGGGCCACGGCGTGAAGGGGGGAAGGAATCTAAACCATATCTCTCAAAAGATTTGGGGCGCCTGTACCAACAGACCACTCCTAATGAGGTAAGATGAGGGCTACTCATCTTGAAGCGAGTATAAAGCTCCCCAATACTGCAGTTGCCTGCAATGTGTGATGTGGAAGCCTCAAGGGACACCCACGTGGGAGGTCAACAGGGGGCCAGCAGCTTTTGAAAACTCGTGAGATTTGGGGGAGAGAAGCTAAGTAGCAAGTAGGCAGTAACATTTATTTATTTATAGGCCACCTTTATCTTGATAAGAGCACTCAGCTGCCAGGTGGAATTGCTTATCTTTCCTGGACCAGTGATCAGTAGAAATGTAAGCATTGCCATGATTTTCAAGAAGTGCTGGTGAGCCGTTTACTGACAAATAACACTGGGTGAAAGAGACAGGAAGGAAAACAGCCACGTGACACAACAGTGTGTTAGCCTGAAGCCAGTGTCCCCCTTTGCCTAATAACAGGGCTGGCCCTGGCTGAAATGTGTTTGCCGGTGTAGAGGGAGAAAACCGACATGGCATTTTGTGTACGTATATCTTACTTTTTGCAGGTTTTCTGCATCCATGGCAACTATTTCCAGCTGGTTCCTCTCACTCTCCAGTTCTTCCAGCCTCTGTAACAAACCTTCCTTATCTTTCCGTAACTCCCGGCATTCTTCGCTGGCTAGTTTGGCCTGGCCCTTAATGCTCTCCAGATACTCCTGCAACCCAGCAATGATGGCTTCCAAATCTTTCTTCAGCGCCTCATTTGCTGCTATCTGGCCTGTGGACAACAGATCAGAAATAATTATGATAAGAGGAACCTTCTACTATCAGGGGCGGCAAAGGGACAGACAGATAAGAGAGCTAAAATAACAATGCCGATTGAATTCAAGGAAGGAATAAGTTTTGCCCTCGCTATCAGAACGGATTAGATTTGTCTTTCATTTCCAATTGCACAGCAACATTGAGGAAGAAGAGGTTTCAAGAAACCCGCTACGGGATAACTCAGAAGTACCGTGATTATATTCTCAACAGAAACCGTATCAGGCCAAATCCAGAGAAACAAAACAAACTAACTATTATATTTTAAGGTGCCACATATTTTTGTTTGGTTTGGTTTCTTAGGATTTGGCCTGATAGGCTTGCACAGACGAGCACGGCTACCTCTTCTAAAACTGCAATCAGTTTCCTTTAAACATGGCCCATAAATGTTCAGAGGTTAAATTTATGCATCAACCAGTAAGTAATACAGGAATTGCATTTCCAACTTTCGTGGACAAGCTATCCTTTCGCATCATCCTTACATGTAAATTCTTTACCAATTACGTTTGTGGTGGAAGGAAAAGAAAACCCACTGGGAGTGGTTCAGTTAAAGAGGAAATGCTTGTAGGAAGAAATGTCCACCTCAATATACATATGTCTAGCTTTCAGACAACTGAGTGCTTGCTGGGCTTGCTCATCTTTCTGACAGCTAAAGGTGGCTCAATGCGGAGACAATAATCGACATATGTACACCTCCAATATGTGGATATTTCCTGAAGGACATGCTAAAAACATACTAATGTCTTTATACGCCCTTTCACCTTTCTCCAAGGAGGGTGGCCCAATCCATACGAACTCTAGACACATGCATCCACGTTGGCTATTCATCTTTAGAAGAAGAACTTTCCCAAACTATAGTCTGGAGGCCACGCCCGTTTTCTGCGCTGTGGACTAATTTCAAAGGACCGTCTTACCATCTGTGAGCTGTTGCTCCAAGTCCCGGATCTCTTCCGTTTCCTTTGCAATCCGAGAGAGCATCTCGTCCAGGCGGCTTTCCAGCTCCTTGTAATGTTGGTTCATGATGTCAAGTTGCTGCTCTTTGGCGGCTTTCTGTGCCTTCATATGAGCCTGGGAAAGGCAGTGAAATCATGTAACTCAGAGCAGTTCTTCTATACAGATACCCCAGATATTCTTTTATAGAGACACCCAACCAATGTGTGTGTGTGTGTGTTTGCATACACAAAAACACACACATTTATTTATTTATTTAGATTTTTACCGCACCCATCTAGTGGCCAGGCCACTACTCTGGCAAACTTACAATCAGAACATCAGGATATATATACACATCAGTTTAAACATACTAACATTCAACAGTAGCCACAATTAAAATATTAAACCGAAATACCCCTCCCCTCTCGCTCTATAATAAATTCTACCCTAAGACAAAAGATGGCGGCAAAAACCGTAGCAATCAGCTTATAAAACTGCAGGTTCTCAAAAACTGCAGAGGCCAAAATTAGACAGAGTGTGAAAAGTCTGCAGGAAGAGTCACGTCTTTACTTTCTTCCTGAAGCTGAGGAGGGAAGGGGTCTGATGCACCAGGAAGGGAGTTCCATAACGTGGAGGGGCCACCACTAAGAAGGCCCGGTTCTTCCTTGTGGATTTATGGGCCTCCCTTGGGGTGGCCACCCATTTATTGTTGTTGTTTAGTCGTTAAGTCGTGTCCGACTCTTCGTGACCCCATGGACCAGAGCACGCCAGGCCCTCCTGTCTTCCACTGCCTCCCGGAGTTTGGTCAAAGGCCACCCATAGCATCATAGATTAAGAGGTGCTGGTGGGATGGGAGATTATTTGACTTTTATAAACCCCCCCATCTGGCTGCCAAGGCCACTCTGGGCAGTTTACAACATTATAACACAACATCATAAACAGCCATTTAAAAACAATCAACGTAACAGCTATAAAAATCAAAATTAAACCCATACACAAAACAACATAAAATGAACTACAAATAATTTGAAGTAGTTTAAAGGCAAGGTGGCGGAACTGATGATATAAACGCTGAAACAGCCACTGCGTTATGATGTTATAAGGTCCGGGAAGGCCAGTCTGAAAAGCCATGTTTTCAGTGATAGTTTAAAAATTCCCAGTGACGGAGCCAGGTGAATTTTGGGCAGGAGATTATCATTCTGATGGAGAGGCATTCTGACAAGGAACAAGGTCCTAAACCATCTGGGACATGCGTAGACCACAGATCCTGTACAATGGGGGTTGACATAGGGAGCTGTTGGTACCTCTAGCTTAATATGGTCTACTCTGACTAGCAGCAGCTCTCAAGAGTTCAAGGAAGGTTTTGACTTCCCTCCTCTCTTCAGCTAGAGGTGCCAGAGATGAAACTGGGGGCCTTCTATGAAGAAAAAACATGCTTCGCCTTGCAGAGCTACGATCCTTTCTCTGGACAAACGTCAACCTCACACCCAAGTATTTCTTTGTTAGTTTCCCCCCTATAGCTACAAATAAGAGATTTATGTTGACAGTGCATGGGTTACGCTGTAGCATCCAGTATCAACTGAGGACAGAACCTCCTAACAAGTACCATGGGTGACGTGGGGGCTGTCACAAGGGCATGCTTTGCTATCAGTGCATGAAAAGCTCACCGTCAAATCCTGTAGGGTGCACACCCTTGAGCCAGGGCGTCAGGCATTCAACGGTTGCCTGCATTCAGCAATTTTTTTCGATCCACCGCAACAGAACCCTCGTTAGCAAAAAGCACACAAAATATACCCACGTACACAAAGCACAACACAGGCAATGAAGTCTACCAACGGTGAGATCGCTGAAATGCAACATCCCAGTTACCTTTTTTTATGTTGCAAAAAAACCCAAACCTTACTGCTAGAATTGCAGGGGGAACCCTTTGCTGCACCCCCTTTCACATGTCAATTTGAAGCAAGACAAAATGGCTGAAGCCAAAGTTTCGTTCTTGCACAACGACCCCTCGACCGAATCTACATTTCCATCTGCTAAACAGGAAGCCCACGCATGTGGTTTCAAGAGCTGCGACAACGTACGCTCAGTCCGTCCGGTTTTAAAAGCAATTGGGCAACGTAACCCTGCTCTCCTCCAAAATTTTAGCGCGGCTGTTGAGGCTCCTCGAGGGTCTTCGAGGGGCGGGCGAGAGAAGCACTTATGTTGGCTCGCCTCCTCTCCTTTTCAAACCATGTGCTGGAAAGCTCCACTCATAATGCGGACTTCTTGGCCAAAGGAAAGCAGCCGTCGGGCACAGTGGCTGAACCAGAATGTGGTTCCTCTTCGTCTCCCATCACGCTCTTTGCAGGCTTTCCCTCTTTGACAGTTGAGCTCTGCTTAGGATGCAGTTTGAAAACCAGCAAAACTCCCTGGAGCTGCGAGTGTTTCTTTGTGACGCCCACACAGGGGGAACATGTGCTCCAATCCAGACTTATCTCCACGAGCTGGACTCCCGTCCTGTTTTTGCTTTCAATCACGGCACAGGAAGCAAGGAAGGCGGCTCGTCGGCTCCAAGGTTAGAAAGAGGCAGTGCTTATTCTCCAATGGGCTGTGCTCGCAGTCTGTGCAGAAAGCCATTCCCTTTCCTTTCGGAAACATCCTGCACTGCTACTTATGGGAGGGCTTCGTGCTTGGGCTGCTGACTCGGCTGTTCTTTTTATAAACGAGCCCCTGGGCCTCAAAAACAAAAGGGAGGTCGGGAAAGAGACGGAACTGGGAAGCACGGAGCCTGTAAGAAACTTTCTCTTTTTCAAAATGCAAATTGTAATGTATGCACTCCAGCACACGAGACTCTGGACCAGCACTGCCGGACTAGAAAAAAACCACTTGATTGGATAAGAATGTCATTTTAAAATGAAACCAGATGTGTCCGTAGTGGCACATCAGCGGCGCGCAGCCCGATCGCATGCAAGAAAAATTTGAAACAAGCTCCAGAGAGTACAATGGGGCCGATTATTATTAGACTGCAGATAATAGTAAACAACTGCTCTGGTTTAGGGCAGTGAGATTTCTGCCGCACCAACGGTTCTGTGAAACCAGGAAGCCGTGACAACAATAAAAGTTCTGTTTGGCATTCCATGTTCGGCGGAGCCGATTCCCAACACTGCCTACCCAAAAAATGCGGAAAGACAACTTTTAAGATGTATGTTTGCATGAGATTAAGAAACCAGTCCATCTAGATGGTTTTACGAAGGAATGGAAAGCTCCTTTCTCCTTGGGTGTGTCTACACCACATGGTTTTTTTTGCCCGGGATAAGGCAGAAAGCTATTCCCTTTGTCTCTCCTCTGGTCAAAATATTCTTCTGCTGATCTTCTGAAGGACACAGTTGGTCCTTAGAAAAAAATAGAGGAGTTGCATTGCTCTTGGCTCCTAAGCTGGGTTTACAGCGAATGGGCTGCGTGACCTGGACATTTCCACGGATGTTGCTCCATCCCAATTAGTTCCAGGCCCCATTCAAAAAGCCGGCCTTGATCTTTAAAATCTTAAAAGGTCTGCAACCACAGGACCTTCAGGATCACACACACACACACAATCCACATCAAGCAACTTGGTAAAATAGTACCCTTTCGTTGACTGCACTGAGACTGGGGCAAATATCAGATGGAAGACCTGCAAAATGAGATTTTTTGGGGGTGATTGAAATATTAAAAAAAATTACGTGGTTGGGATCAAATCCATCCGGCCTGCCCAACACCCTCACGAAAGCATTCAGACAGTCTGTTAACACCCACACGTTTCACAGGACACTTGAAATTAGTCGGCGAGTCACTGCTGCCCAGCCTCCTTTTAAACAGCTCTTTCGCTCTACGGCTGCTGAGGCTACCACCTTATTGCTTTATTACGTTTTGACATCTGGCAGCTGACATGCATATTCTTTTGCATGGAAGCCCAGAAGGTGCTGCAAGTATTTTAAATAAATCATTAACCCAGACCCTCTGGTAAAGGCGTCTCCGTTCTGCAGCTTTACACGATTCCCAGCTCACAGGTTTGTTTCGGAAAACATACAGCAGGGGTGTGGTGGACATTACATTGCTTCTTTGTACATGTTCGAAGCAACCCAGTCATGCTTCTGGAGTGGAAGCATCAGCCAACAGGGAGCTGACATGGCCCAGGAGATGCCCACATGTCTTCACAGTCCTCCCATTTTTCAGAGAGTCAGTCCTCCATCCACAGCCCTCAATATCACAGCTTTAGGAGAGAGCTCCTGTTTAAGACGTACTTCCCCCCCAACAATATCTAGAGCTCAAGAATCAAATCAATGCATTCTCCTGGAGCGAAGGGCCAAAGTCACCCATAATCCCAGCATTAGAACTTATTCTTAACACAAACCAAAGCATGGGCCCAACCAAGTCACATTCATAAGCAGGGACGGAACATCACGAAATGAGTGTAATGCAGCTCAAAGCCCAAAGCGATGGGGTCGGGGGAAGGGGGAATGTCTATTTTTCTCTTTTTGATCAGGAATCTCTGCCCCCACATTGCAAACTGGCTCTGAAAGGCTCCTCAATTTCACGAGCCCTTTGCCAGTTGAATGGATTTGGGGATGTCCTCGCTTGACTTCTGCCTCTGTACCTCCTGCCACGCTGGGGACAGCCTTTTAAAGATAAGCACACAGGTATAACACAGCTGTGTCCATTCAACCTCTTCCTTCTTCTGGAGATAATAGGCAGGTGTACTACGTCGTTTGCCTTGGGGGGGGGGGGGTTTCACATCAAAATCAGCTTACGCAGATGCAGAAGTTTTTGTCTCCCTCCTCCCGCCTCTGTTTTCCCATCCCAGTTCACCTTCCCTTCCCTTCCCACCATATTTACATCTCCAAGTTTCAGGATCCAACCAAGGACCATTTCAAACCGATTGAGAGATTCGTTCACGTTAACACCCAGAGGGGGGAAAAAAACACCAAGCTTTCAGTACGAAGGAAAGAAACCAACAGGCCCGGCTCATAATCTCCTGGGGCTGCGGGGGAATCTCTTACGCATTTAGAAGCTTGTGTGCTTCTGTTTTGGGCAACGCACAGCCAACGCAACACCAAAGACAGTAATTCTAAGAGTTATTTTGACACAGCTGGGATGAGTCTGTGGAGCCAGGGTGGCCGGTCCTGATGGGAGCTGGACTTCAACAACATGACTTTATATATTAAATACATCCTAAAACAAATACCTTGGCCCTGAGAACAGCTGGGATACCACAGGTTCTCCCGTCCTGCTTTATAAGAAACAGCTCTTAATGCCAGGAAAGGCCCAGAAAGTGTCCTGTCGATTGCTCAGGGTGACAGGAAAGGGACAGAACGCAAACCTGCTTCCTGTTGGCAAACCGAGTCGTCCGAACTCAAGCACCACTTCCCCCCTCTCGTCCTGTATTGTGTTGCTGCTGCTCCATGAAGCAGGATGTGATTTGTTTCACAAAGCATCCTGTGACTCATTTTAGAGCCTCTGCCACCATCTCAGCCCGGACTATACCCCGTCTCATCTGATTTCATCAATCACATTGGGCGGGGAGTGAGAACCTGGATTGGGAGGCCACCAGAGAAACCCCAGGGAACTTGAGTGAAGGTTCTGGGAGAACCATGGTGGAAACCCCGGAGGGCTGTTACCCGTGAGAGCCGGCAATACCAGGCGAGAAAGATCAACGGTCTGATTCAGTGTAAGACAGTTCCTTGCACTCTCACCCGGAGTTTAATCCTCTCCCAGGCCCACGGGATGCTAGGGTTACTCTGGAATGGTATCAAGGGGATGATGGAGGGGATGATGACTCAAGTATAGTTAAATTCTAGCTATCCTGGATAACACGGGGGGAAATGAAAGCCAAAAAGAGCTTCCCATCTTCCTGGGCAAGTGAGAGGACGCGATCTATCTGTGGATGGGAAGCATTCAGACCAAACAAAGACATCCGCTTACGTGTCTTGGGTCTTTCGGGTCCAGCGTGTCCAGAAAACTCTGCAGGTCCTCCAGTTCCTTTTCTTTCCCGGCTATTTCCCGCCTCTGCCTTTCCAGCTGCTTCTCTAGTTCCAGAGCTTCCTCCCCGAGCTGATTGAGGAGGAGTATCTTGCTGCTGAGCTGCTGGCGAAGACCATCCTTTTCCACTTCTGCCATCTAGATGGAAACACGCAGAAAAAGATGCCTTGAGCTTACAGAGGTCCAGAGGATGCAGTGTTTGGTGGTGGTGGGTGGGGGGCCGGCGGGCAGGAAACATGATCTAGTTATTTAACCCACAAAGCTGAATCGGATCCAATTCAAGGTGCATGTCCCCAGATTCGTTGGTCTTGGAAGTCAGTTTACTCCCAAGTAAACAGGTGCGGGAGCTGGGACTGCAACCTTTGCCATTTTGTTTTTCTGCAAAATTGCCACTTTACCTTGGCAAACGCTGCTGTCAAGCGTGAGATTTAAATATTGAAACCACTGCACTTTGTGCCGCAGGAGAGTCGACCAGTGCGATAATGTCTTCCTCTGGAAAGCCTGAAACTTGACAATTATGCACTGGAAAACAGACCCACAACGCGGTGCCTACATCTTTGCAGATGTTCCACACGGCTGTACGTACCTTTTTCTGACCCACAGCATCTTGGACTTGTTTCAGCTCCTCTGCGGCCTTTAAAACACGTCGCTCTGTGTTTGCTACTTCCTGCTGCAAATCAGCCAGTTTTTCTTGGGCTACAAAGGAGAAAAATATAGAGAGAGAGATCACACAGAACTCTCCCAAGTGCCGATGGTCATATTTTAAATAGCTCTTTCTGAGAAGTAGAAAGCAGCCCCCAGACAAATGAATGCAGGCGCATCAAGGCTTTTGCAATCTTCTTCCACGAACAGGTTATCTATAATCTACAGTCTGACACAGAAGTTGACTGGATGAGGCCCCAGCAAATCTAAGACTGGGAAAGATGAAGAGAAAATATGGATTATAGACAGGAATGGGAGTCAATGAGGAGGAGGTGTTGTTGTGATTATTTGGATTAGTGAGTCCTGCGGCACAGTGGGTTAAACTGCAGTACTGCAGTGAAGCCATCCCTTCTTCCAAGGTTGGAAAATTGAGTACCCAGCTCACTGGGGGGGGGGGGGGGGGGAGACAAAGTGTTCCTTGCGTAATTATGATGCAAACTGCCCAGAGAGTGCTCTAGTGCTATGGGGCAGTACAGAAGTTGAAACGACAGCAGCCATCAAGTCTGTGATGGCCTTCTCCCAACCGGAAACCCTCTAAGCTTTCTATAGCTCCCATCGTCCACAGCCAGTGAGAACGATGAGGATGGCGGGTCGACACATCTACAGAGCACAGGCCTACAGAAGATGAGTCTCTGATCTCCTGAAATCCATCTTAAAAGGGCTGAGCCGGGAATGCACTGCTCCCATGCCATCTCAGCCACGATCCCACTGAATGGAGACAGGCAAAAATTCAGCAGCGAAAGAGAGCAGGCAACACACACAGGACTTAGCACTCAATGTTAACTTCGGGTTGTAGGGTGTAGTGGGGACCGGTGAGCGTTTACCTTCTTTAATCTTTCTCTGTTTTTCCTGCAGCTGCTCATCGAGCGAGTGAAGAAGATTCAGTTTAAGCTGCTGGATGTTCGGTTGCTCCTCTTGCTCCACATTTCCCGTTCGAATCTTTAGAGCCTTGTCGGGGACATAACTTTCGACGGCATACGTATTCCTTTTGTACCTAGCTTTCCCAATGTAAGGACTCTCACCCGGGACACCATCGAGTTCAACATCCTGAAAACGGGACAAACCAATCGTATCTGAAAGAGGTTTGAAAAATCCAGTCCCAGGAATCAAGGCGGTGTGACACATTACAGTGGATGTTCTGCGTATTTTGAAACATTTCTGTATTCGATAGGGATTTCGGCCGATGCCACTGCAACCAAATGGAGCTTTTAAGCCTGCATATATAAATGCTCGCTTTTCTTAAACTCTTCTCATCTCCCCCAAATTTCCTGCACATTTGTGGATTTATCCATATGTTGAATTTGTGAACCAATCTGCACTTTAAAGGAACTCTGTAGGGATCTATAATTAGTTAATCTGAAAGAGTTCAGTTTTGATGATACAAAAGCTTTGAGACATGAAAAGAGACACACTTGAGTGGATTTACTAATGAAGGCCTTTTGTTTACAAGTAGAAACAAGGGGCACAGCCCACCTTGAGAGATGCTGCTGAAATCAGAGTTGCATTAAGAGCACTTTTTATGACACACTGCCACAAGACCGCAGCCACAGTAGGAGGTTTCTTTGGTTGGGTTCTTCCACACCTACATTTCACCCATCAATTTCCAAGAGACATTTAAAGAACATGCACAGCCAAGATCCTAGATGGTGATCCTGGGGGTACCTGCCACTACACTCTGGAGAAGCCCCACTTTCTTCCCAATCGTGGAGTGCTAGGACTGTGCTAGACCTCATTGGCCCAGTATAGCTTTGCAGGGGTCTCCAACTTTTAGAGGACTGGACACTGAGCTTTGGGGTGGCTTAGAAACATAGGGTTGTTACAGAAACGATTCCCTAGGCCAGGGCGCTGGGAGGCCGGTGGCTCTCCCAGTGCTACCGAATTCTGGTTCAGAGGAGCTGCAGTAGTCAACCCAGCCAGTGGCCAAGGAGGAAGGGTCACAAAACTGTCCACCAAAGTTAGCCCCCTTAAAACCCAGAAGGGCATTTTCAAACAGTTACCTCTGCTGGGTAATAATAACCCAACGGTTCAAACTTGGCGTCGATTTTATAGAAAGCCAGCTCTTGTTCCAGCTCATACTGTTTCTGGCAGGCTCTGGTTAATTCTACCGTCTTCTGCTTCAGCTAATGCAAAATTTAGTTTCGGGGAGGAAAAAACAGGGTCAGTTTCATAAACAATGTAGAGTTTGAAGCAGTACGTCAGTGAGATAGATCATTATATGCGTGTGAATTACACAGAAACAAAAACTTCATACGGTAAGCACAGCAAATCCCTCCACCCCCGATTCTGGTCTGTGGAAGGTGGCAAATGAAACTTTCTTTAAATGTTGTGTTTCTCCAGCTGTACTGACATCTTAACTGCGGGAATTTTTGGCCAGAGGTAGGCAACGGAAGAAGGATCTTGTCTGCTAGGGAGCATTAACTCATGGGTCAACCTTACTCACATGTAGAATGCTGTATCCATGTAAATTACCATGGGTTGTGTTCCCATTGGTGGTAGTCAAGGAAAGACCCCAAATTCCAGAACTGATTTGCATGTGCTCGAAAAAGTGGGAGGACCACTCTATCGAACTAAGCCATTCTATGGTATTACACTCGACCAACGGAAATCGATGCTTTAAAGACATCAAAAAGACCTGCTTGGTACTCTGAAAATCCTGCCAAGTGCCTTAACCTTGGTTCCCTCGAGAGCCAACATGGTAAATGCATGTGGCCTGTAACCAAGGTTTAACTACAGAAAACAAACTAGAGTTACAAACCCCCTACACTATGCATGAACACATAGGCCTACACTGTACCTTGACTAAGAACTGCGGTCACAGTGTAGCTGAAGAATCAAAATACAGTGCTGAAACTATAAGGAGCTCCGTTTTCGGTTTTTATATTTTTGCAAAGAACTGGGTGCTCTCTCTTACGACAGCTCTTCTTGTCGTTACCTGAAGGAGAGCATGCAGCAAGGTTTGAAGAAGTAGCAGAAGAAAGAACTAAAGGAGGAAAACAGAGAGAAAGAGAAGGGTAGAAACAGGAAAAGAATGGAAAATGGAGAAGCATCTTGATTTCTAAATCACAGTATTCAACCCCATGCACAGCTTGTAATTTAGAAAAATATACAACACAGGGACGTCTTGAGAAAAAAATCAACAACCCGCAGTTGACTTTATTTGAAGGACCCTGAGTCAGGACCATGCAAGAAAATAAAAGGAATAGCAGCAGCAAAACAAAAGAAAAAGATTGTAAAGACTATAACTGAATGTGCAAGTCTACCTAGAGGGAGGAATAAAGGCTCAGCAGGAAGGAAACTAGGTCAAACCAAGCTGAAGGAAAAGGGAAGCAAGCAAGATCTATCATTTACAAGGACAGAAGTAGGTAAGGCTGAGAAGTACCAGATGCCAGCTCAAGACTATTATGCAACTCATGAAACAGGTATACAATAGAATTCACCAAGGTGTTATAGCCAATGTTCATTTTGGTGGCCACTGTTCAGAAAGACTTCTCAAAGGATTATGCCCAAAACATCTAATTCCCAGAGGGATAAAATAATAATAATATTAATGCATGCACCTTTTTGAAACATGTTTTTGTTCAGTCCTGCTGCACTTAAGACATGCTAACAGGTTTTTCCCTCTAGCCACAGTAACCAAGAACACAACTGCAATAGTTATTTGGCTACCTTATAGCTGTGAATCTTAAAACCATGGTAACAGTGAAGTTCAGGGTCATGTTCAACAGCACTTAAATATGAGAATTAAACCACAGATATAATGGGACATAGCAAAAAAAGAAAAGAAAAACCCAAACATAGCTTCTCAAACCCTAATCAACTAACCACATTGAAAGACGGCAGCAAAAAAGCACGTATCATGAAGCCTATAAAACAGTCGCAACATCCAGCGACACAACAATCCCAGTAGCCATTGGCAGAGGATGAGAAATCATCAGCTGAGATGATTCCATATCTTCCCATGCTGATGCCCCCCACGGGATTCACTTTTATTACAGAAGTATAGAATTAACTGAGCATGATCCCGAAGGAAATAAAATATAAAACTTTATCACAGAATATCATAGGTTGTATCACAGACCTTGAATATAACTGCAGTGACGGTGCATACGTGCACAAAAACAGATACAGAACTTTTTGTGGATAACTCAAATTACCGTATATACTCGAGTAGAAGCCGAGTTTTTCAGCATAATTTTTTTTGCTGAAAAAGCACCCCCTCGGCTTATACTCGAGTCAGTGTCAAAATTACATGTTCTCCCCTGCAGTGCGGGTGTTCTCCGGACTCCCCCGCTCATCTACGGGCGCCTGCAGCCTCTGTGGGTGGTCCGATGACCCGGGTTAAGTACACTGCATTTTTCAGACTCCGCAGGCAGACACCGTGCTGGGAGGATAATAGCAGTCTATGTCCAAATGACAATGAGACATCCCCCCTTTGGAGCACAAGCTCCGCCCTCCAATCTTCCCCTCAGTTCCTTTTTTTCCGCCGCGTAGGAAAGACGTATAGGAACACACGGAGCTAACAGCGAGTATTCTCTTCTATTATCTTCTATTTTACCCTCAATACGTCCTGCACAGGCGCAGAAAACCCCAACAACCATACCGATACCAAAAAACATCATACCGAAGGCAAGCATACTAGCAACATCATCCGTATCAGTACCTCGGCTTATACTAGAGTCAATAAGTTTTCCCAGTTTTTTGTGGTAAAATTGGGTGCCTCTGCTTATTTCGGGTCGGCTTATACTCGAGTATATACGGTACTTTACCAGTTCATTTTTTGTCTCCAGCAAACTCTCTAGGTCTTTACAATTCTGCTTCTGTTGCTGGCCTTTTTGTTTTAGTGATTTGTTCTGGTCCTCTTGTTGCTGAAGCTGTTCAAGGAGATGAGACTGCTTGTTTTTTAGGTCCTCTGCCTCTTTCGCTGTCTTCTCCAGGTCCTTTTCTAGATTTTCGACCTCTTCTGCAAAACAGAGCAAACCATACACATTTTGGTTCATACATGTGCTTATCACTGGCAGACGAACAAACAATACATTATAATGGCCACTAGAGACAGAAGGTTTTTGCACACAGCTTATGATGTTCATTGTTGGTTAAGGTGTGGGATGAGCACTGAACCTCAAGACAACGTGAAACCATCACATGCAACAGGAAAACACAGAAGCACTGTGTTTAGTTCACAAGGCAATGGACTCAGTGTCTTCAACACAAAATGCACATTCTGAAGAATCTACAATAGCAGGCTCTGTTTGCAGTCTAGCTAAGTTCAAGTACAGAGTGTTCTCAGTTTCTTGCTTCAAATAATTAAATAGAGCTGATGGTAAACCAAAGTGTGTTGATTATATAGTGCTTAAAGCATTTTCTGGGCAGTTTACAACATAATTATGAAGGCTACACATTGCGACACACCGCCCCCCCCCCCCCAGCGAGCAGGGTATTCCATGTACCAAACTCGGAAGGATGAAAAGTTGAGTCAACCTCGGCTACCAGAGCCCATCGGGACTGAACTCAGGTTGTGAGCAGAAGCTTGACTGCAGTACTGCAGTTTAACCACTCCACTCCGAGGTGGAGCCCATGCTCCTCTGAAACCCCATCGTCGAAACATGGGCAGAAACTGAAAGATGGGACTGCACGGTGGTCCGTTGAAGTGGCCAACAAATTTACCTAAATTAAACCTCTCGTGAGCCTCCTCTCTGTCCCGATTTGTCACCTGTTGCCCGTCAAGATCCCCCAATGACCGTAAATGGAAAATGGTGTAGAGACGGTAATGAGGCAGGTTGGCAAGAGGGTTGTCTCCCAGGAACAGAGAAGTCAAATCTTTGAGAGGCTTCAGTTTAGCTACTTCTTGAAGCTGCAAGGAAGAAAACCGTGAAAGAATTCATATATAAAAATCAAATAGCTTATTATAGAACATGTTAACACGTTATATGAATCCTGTATGTCAAAGCTGAAGCTGAGCGGGTGTGGTCATTTAAGATACTGTGACAGTTATAACACAAATTATTACTTAAACGCCTGGAGTCGAAAACTTTGAAACAGTTCCCACTGAAAAGGGATTTACGGAAGGATTACAAAAAAGGCAAACAGAACAATATTTTCTGGGTGTTTTCTTCCTTTTTTTGGTTTGTTTGTTTTTACAATGAGCCTTCCTTCTTCAATAAGGGGGGAGTCCTCATGCAAAATACACAAATGTTCATATATTTTTTCATCCATATCCCAAACACCAGCATTTTCTCCAGATGGTCCTGTGCAAAAGATGTCAAATGCCATCTTCTTTTATTTTCTTTAAGCTCCCAAAAGTTGTTCTGGTCGTCGGCTTTCAAAGAGTGGGGGATTCGGCAAGTCCACCGTTCGTAACGTCATGTTCTCCTCCTGTAAAGTCACCCTTGTGGGTCCCAGAAGGGAGCATCATTCACAAACAATGACGATTTTAAAATGTCAATGTTTTTTTTAAATGGGAAGAAGTGGGACTTTATTGCAAGGACCTGGACAAAGATGCGAACTCATAGCAATCACCATCTAAACAAAGTAAGAAGTCATCTTGGAAGCATGTTCCAGGCTGAAATCACTTACTGATGCTATTTTGTTTTTTCTCAGATTCAGCGTGCGGAGGGACCTGAGTTTCTTCCCCACCCAAACAGGGATGTGCTCAATTTCATTCCCAGCCAGGTTCAACTTCTGCAGGTTGTGTAGATGTTCAATGCCTTCTATTTTACTAGAAAGATTTATTAGAAAGAAATATTACGGTTATACATTGTTAGCGGCACACTTCTTTGTTTTTAAGATGAGCAGCACAGGTACCATAATCTTAGCTGCAACTGTGACCCGGAGAAATGGTTCAGATACAGTCGAATAAGACTTCCTTGTTCCTTCTTTTCTTACTTACCTTATTTTGTTGAACGACAGATTGAGGTCACACAGCTTCAAAAGTTTGTCCAATTTTTCAATCTTCTCAACAAGGTTGCAACTGAGATTAAGGATTTCTAACTTGTCACACTTTTCCAGATTTTCTATGTACTGGGGAGGGGGAACAAACAAGACTGTAAATCACCAAGTGTCTTATGCAATAAAAGAAGAACAGTATATTTTTGTTCTTAAAAAACACACTGACTGGACCAGTCACGTAAGCATGAGGGGTCAACAATGGATTGTATTTCTACAAGTTTATTTTAAAATAGTCAAATTCTTTAAAAAACAAAACAAAACAAAAAAACAAAATGGCTTTTAAAAGCAGCAATCTGGAACGTCTTAAATGCTTAGATGTTCTAAATGCTTAATTAGCAGGCAGTGGCCAGATTCAGAGATATAAAGCTGCTAATAAATCATATCTAGGTGGAATACTGTATTTTAATTTTAAAGAGCAGTGGAAGAGGGCATTAATACATTCTAGTAAACCACAATAAATAAATTTTAACCAACTCCAAGTTCCTTCAACAGGATGACCAACATCTAGTCTGTCTTTCAACAATATTTAACTAAGTTACTAAGGGGAGGGGGGAGTTCAATATACCTTGAGGACATACCTTAAACTTCTTTCCTCCATCTTTAGCGAGGCAAAGATTCAAAGTAGTTACTCGCATCAGATTTTCCTGTTTGGACAGCTTCTTAATAAGAGGTTCCGTGATGTACCTGACACCTGGACTGATACAGTTGTCACCTGAAGTCAACAGCAACATGTTGGATGGAGTAAACAACAAGGGGACAGTGTGGCAAAAACCCTTGCAACTCGCGGATATGGCATAAAGGACAAGATCTTGAGCTAGCTTCGAATTTATTTATTCGTTTCCCCCCATGTACCAGAAAACATGCAATTCTTACGACAAACCAAGCTGACTGCCTGTTCCACCGACTTACTTAATCAGTAATTTGAGGGGAGCTATGCACCTCCAATATAACGTCATCAGGAACCAAAATAACCCTACATTTAAGGTGATCTAGAAATCTGCCTCGTTGGATGGGGAGAGATGGGAGGCAATGTAAAGAACATGGAGTTAACGCTGCAATACTTAAAATGGTTTTGGATCAATTATTTGTTACAATACCTAGAGCAACTGGATCTTCGAAGGCGATTCCAGTTTCATTTTCTTCCACGGTGTCTCCTTGACACCTTCGCCCTGTCGTTCGATAAGGAGCTGGCGTTCTTTGTCTGCTAAGCGGAGATGGCGACCGGCTGCTTGAACTCACAGCAGACATCGGGCTCCGGGTGCGAGAGGGTGACATTTGCCTCCTTCTCAGTGACGGTCTTTGTGGCCGAACTTTCCTCATCACACAGGAGGCTCCATTATTGTTGGGTGAAAACCTGCAAAGGCAGGACACACTGACTTTTCTTCCAAATCGAGGAGGTGCCTCGATCTTTCAGCAACTGCTCAAATGTTAAGAACGTGATTCCTGATTCTATGTATACACACACACAAACACACATCTACGTATATCATAACAAGTTTATCTCGAAGGCTCTTAGACTCTCTCCCTGTGATGTTCCCTAATTTAGGAATGCAATACAATCTGCTAGCCAGTGATAATTAACTCTCGTCCCAGGCCTTCTATGTTTTGCTTTACTTACTATGTGTTTCTCTGGTAAGGTTCCAGGAAGCTGCGGTTCCCCTTTTTTGCTGAGCTTATTCCAGGAAGCTGTGGCTTCCCCCAACTCAACGGGCAAAACAGCACATATTAGCACTTCCTTTCAGAGTTACAGGGTGAAGGGATGGCTCAAGTCTTCCATCCTGACAGAAATGAACTACCTTATAGCTCTTTCCTTTGCCCATGAAAGCTCACATTAAAATATAGCCGTTAGTCTTTAAGGTGCCACAATAAGAACATCAGAAGAGCCCTGCTGGATCAGGCCAAAGGCCCATCTAGTCCAGCCTCCTGTATCTCACAATGGCCCCACCAGATGCCTCTGGGAGCACACAAGACAACTAGAGTCCTGTCTCCTGATCCCCCTCCCCTGCATTTGGCATTTTGGGGTCCCTTCCTTTTAATCCTGGAGATTAGACATCCCCATCGTGGTTTGTCACCTGCGATGGACTTTTCCTCCAGAAATATGTCCCATCCCCTTTTCAAGGCCTCTAGGCCAGATGCCATGACCACATCTTGTCACAAGGAGTTCCACAGACTAACAACACGCTGGCTAAAGAAATGCTTTTGACTTCTTCATTTTTATTTATTTTGCCTGACATGCTAGCACAGGTTAAAATGGCTACTTCTTCTAAAACTACTTATTTCCTTTGATAAGTCAGATCTATGACAGAATTCACCCTGAAGAATAATGTCACTTGCCTGCTTATAACTAATGACCCGATAAACAACATAGGCAATAAATATCAGAGCTGTTTCTCCCTTTACCCATTTCGGTAAAAGAGGAGCTATCCAAATGGTGAACTTTCAAAAAATAATTTTAGATAAGGGTCAGGGAGCACACAACTGACGACAGAGGACGAGATGGTTGGACAGTGTCACCGAAGCTACCAACATGAATTTGACCAAACTCCGGGAGGCAGTGGAAGACAGGAGGGCCTTGCGTGCTCTGGTCCATGGGGTCACGAAGAGTCGGACACGACTTAATGACTAAACAACAACAACAACTGGCTGATTGTAAAGAACAGATTCATCTGCTCCCAAGTGAAAAGCTCAGGCGAAAGCTAAGGCTGGGCACATGTTTTGTGCCTAACATGCATAAAAGACATTATATAACAAATCACATTGCCTCCTCAGTGATAATTACACAGAGTTTGCTTCCACTGCTAACACACAACTCACTATCTGCCAGCCCACATTATGATAGCCAAGTGTAATGACTATTTTTGCTTCCTTAAAGCCTTGCCTTTTGAATGCTCTTTGCCGCAGGCTTTCATCTCGCTGTCCACAAAGCAGGCAGTCATGCTCCCCAGAACAAACTTAAATCTGGGTCAAAATAAAGAAGACACTATTCTGGGATGTTTTGCAACAAAAATCCACTGGTTCCCTGGAGCTACAGAACCAGATGGAAGCCCACTCTGCTCCCATCATGAGATCAGGAACCACTGGCATGCTACAGTCCAGGCCTCCCGACAAGAACTTGGCTTCCACTCCCAGAAAGAAGGTTATTCTCTGACGGCCACTTGTCCAGGACCAAAAGAAGCACACTCAGGCCTCTGCCGTCCTTTTCCCTCTTGTATTGTTGTGTAGACAGAGAGCCTGCAAGGCGTGTCTTATTTAAGATCTCTGTTCAAAACTCAAGAAATGTTGATCTTAAGAGGAAGGGTGTCTGGATAGCTCAGTGGTTTAGGTTTCTGGCTGTGGAGCCAAAGGTTGGGGAGTTCAATTCCCCACCCCATGCCTTCCCGGAGAAGAGCCAGCCTGGCTGGTCTTGGGCAAGCTGCACAGTCCCAGGATAAAAGGGAATGGTGGATCATTTCTGAAGGTTCTCTACCTTGAAGACCCTGAAAAAGAGTCACCATAACTCAGAATGGACTTAACACGCATGATGATGATGACGATTAGGAGGAAGACACATACAAAAGAGTAACATTCTATCATGGACAGTTTCATGGGCAGTTTCAATCGGAATTTTTGTAGAGAAAAAACAGGAGTTGTAACTTTTTATTATCCTATGTGTTCTCTTAATATCGTCTTCATTTTTTTCCTTCCTAGCTGTCAGACATTAATGCTTTATGATTCCAACATCATATTGTAACTAAGTACTAGATCTGCACAGAATACCAACAATATTTCATTTGCAGCGGCATCTTTGTCTTAACGCTTTGAGTATGATACTGAATTTCATAGTATAATGCTATGCAGAACTGAGTGTCTATAATGCAAGGTGTTTCATGGCACCTTAAAGACTAACAAGCTTTCTTTGCCACAACTATTCATGGACAACAGCCAACCAGGAGGATACAAAGTCAAGCAGTCCTTCAGAAACATCCTTTCACCATTTGCTAAGGCATGCCTGTAAGAGGGAAACCAATCAGTTTGGCCAATTACAGTTTGAAGTCAATTGTAACACTTAGTCAATGACACCCAGTCAGTCAATTACTTGCTCCCTCAGTCAATTGCAGATTTAATGGACTGCAGTGAATCTCACAAAGGGTCTGGTGAAAACAACAAGAAAAATAGATCTTGGAACACAGCATTTGGAGAGCCACAGTTGCCCATGACTTTCTGTAAGGCTTCATGATCCTTTTCATCAACATTTGATGAGCAAAATGTAGATGCAACAAAGGCAAACAACACTGTAGGCTGAACTTCATTGCTTGCTTCCTACAAGAATGATGTGAGCAAGCACGCATGTATATATAACTTCATATATAATTATATATGTGTGTGTTCTGTGCTGTCAAGTCAGAACCAACTTATAGTGACCCTGAGGGGGCTTTTCAAGGTAAGTGAGAAATTTAAGGAGTGGTTTTACTAGTTCTACTTCCCCAGTGACTTTTCATGGCCAAGCAGGGGTTCGAACCCTGTTCTCCAGAGTCCGAGTCAATTATATATAGTGATACATATATAATCTATTTATAATATAGTGAGCAAGCATGCATGCATGCATATATGATATATATACAGTATAATGCTATATGTGTGGGGGGGGAGCAAGTATGCATGCACATATAATTTCATATATAATATATAATGACATATGATATATATACAGTATAATGTTATATACACATTATGGTGGGAGCAAGTATGCATGCATATTTAATTCCATATATAAGGATATATGTATTACACACACAATGGTGGGAGCAAGTATGTTGTTGTTTAGTCGTTAAGTCATGTCCGACTCTTTGGACCAGAGCACGCCAGGCCCTCCTGTCTTCCACTGCCTCCCGGAGTTTGGTCAAATTCATGTTGGTCGCTTCGATGACACTGTCCAACCATCTCATCCTCTGTCGTCCCCTTCTCCTCTTGCCTTCACATTTTCCCAACATCAGCAAGTATGTATGTATATGCAATTTCATATATAGTGACAGACACACACACAAAATGACAGTAGCAAACATGCATGCCTATATAATTTCATATACGAGGATAGACACACACCTAATATAAGTGTGGGAGCAAGCATGTGTGCATATTTAATTTCATATATAAGGATACATGTATTACACACATGCAACCAATGGTGGGAGCAACGTGTGTATATGCATATGCAATTTCATCTACAAGGATAAATGCATTACGCACATGCAATGGTGGGAGCAATGCAATTTCAAATATAATGACAGTCACACACACAACATGACAGGAGCAAGCACGCATGGCTATTTAATTTCATATTTCATACACACCCACTCCCCTAAGGGTGGGAGCAAGCCTGCCTGCCTTTATCATTTCAGTCTCTTTGGGGGGGGGGGACTTGCAAGGCCACCTTCCCCAGCCCCCCCTCCCTAAAGAAGACCCAGACACCCTTACCCCCGGCTGCTTGGAGAGGCAGAAGGACGAAGAAAGGCCGCCCAGGCGACGCCTACGACCTCTTCCCTGGGTCTCTTGCAACCTCTGACCTGGTCCCCCGTCCTCTTCTTCTTCTTCTTTCTCCTCCTCCTCCTCCTCCTCCTCTTCCAGCCTTAGGGCGCCGCTTTGATTACGGCCGTTGCCATAGCAACCCCTCCGGGCGCGGGGCGAGGTCCCTCCCTCCTTCCCTCCCTCGGAGGCGGCTTTTTATGGGGCCGGCGCCGCCATTTTGTTTGCGGAGCGGGAGGGGAGGGGAGAAGGAGGAGAGCGAAGGGGCGGGGCTGGAAGGGAGGTCGATCCGGCCTATAGGGACCCGCCTGCCACTTCTCCGCCCACAGAAGCCCCGCCTCTACCTCCTTCGCCCCGCCTCCCCTCTGCGGAGCCCATTTTAACGGCCTCCGCCTGCTCGCGCTTCCCGCCTTTGGCCAGAGGGCGAGGCGGGCGCGCGGGGGCGCGCTCTGGGCGGCGGGAGCGCGCTCCCCCCTGTGTTTTCCTTGAGCTTTTTGAAGCGCGTCTTCCCGCCTGTTGTGACCGCGCTCTCCCTTTTTCTTTCCTTTTTTGATATATGCACCATATGAAAGAGGCCTTGCTTCTCATGTTATACGAGGCATTTAATGCCTGGGACATATAATGTGTTTAAGAGGTGCCATATATAATCTATTTTAAATGTTTCATATATTCATCTCATGCATATATCATATACATTTAATATCTCTCTCATACAGGAGATATATTTGTAGATCTCTGAAGTGTCTTGCATGTATTTTTGCAAGCAGAAGTCAGACCCATGAGGGTGGTGCTGATCTGTTTAGAATAAACCCATGAAAGGGGTCACTGCATAGCTTGGAAATAAAGCGTTATAGCTCTTAAACTGTTCCACAAATGCAAGAGTAGGTAATACCTTTAATTGGACCACTAAAAAAAAATAAGTAGCAAGCTTGTGTAGATGCAATCCATAGAAGTCCACAATTTTTCTACAGTTGTAGAAGGGGTAGCCGTGTTAGTCTGTGCAAGCATTACAGGTAAAAGCAAAATTGAAATAATTTAAAAAAGAGAATTAGCTTTTCTGATGAAATGGACTTGTCCAGGAAAGCTCACATATATATATGTGATTCCCAGGATTACACAAATGCAAGAGTCCAGGAAAGCTCACATACTGTATAGGACTCTTGCATTTGTGTAATCCTGGGAACCACACGGCCCAATTTAAAATATTTATTTTCATTAAAGGGGAAGATAGCCAAGCCCAATGCACCTAAGCTGCCAGAAATAAGAATTTTGAAAGTGACATTTTAAAAGGCTTTCTTCGAAGAACAAGCTGCTACGAGTCGGGGTGCTGTTTTGTTGCGTATTGGCTTTTCCCCTCGCATTTTTATATTGTTTCTTTTTAATATTGCAAGCTGTCTCAGGTCCTCCTGAGCAGAAAGGTGGACCATAAATATTTTTGAATGAATAAAGAAAGGTTATCCATAGAATAAGATGAATGCATCAGTGTCTGGTTTGGTTTAATGCAATCGTTTAAAAGCAGTGATTTTGATGCCAAAGTATTGATTTTATTTATTTGCTCCCTTCTAGATGAATAGAGTGAACCCACAGAAGTAATTATTACCATCACTGTAGAACTGGAAGGGACCTTATGGATCATCGAATCCAGCCCCCGTCCAGGAGGCACAGTGAGGGAATCGAACTCTCAACCTCTGGCTCTGCAGCCAGATGCCTAAATCACTGAGCTATCCAATAATTCATTAAGGATCATCATCCTCATCCTCTTAGAACTGAGGAAGATGGTTGTGCTGGCCAATTTGAGGGAAAGCGGCCCTTCTGGAGGAAAACCAGATATAAATAAAGGTGATAAATTAATTCCACTGGTCTAAGTATGAAGAAATCCCAGTCTATTCAGTAGGACTGAAACAATCTGTTTTGACTTGCAGCCTTAGCCTAATGCATTTCTGCACAGAATTGGCCTTTCAAACACATGCATTCATTTTTTTAAAGTTTACCTACCACCTTCCTGTTTTTTCCACAAACTGCTCAAGATGGATATCAGCACAAGTGCAACAAGATACAAAGATTTTTTAAAACGAAGACATTTCTCTAAAAGTAGCGACTGCAAACCTGCTACAAATTATTTGTAGATCATCTTATAGACCTCTGTACAAAATATTTATCCTAATGCTGTATAAATGTGATTATCTTGTCTGTTGCAGAGTATTACATTTCTTGTGGCACAGTGGCTAAACTGCAGTACTGCATCCAAATCTCTGTTCATGACCCGGGTTCAATCCCAGATCGAGGTTGACTCAGCCTTCTTCCAAGGTCTGTAAATTAAGTACCCAGATTGCTGGGGGGGGGGGGGGGGACAATGTGTAGCCTGCATAATTAAATTCCAAACCACCCAGAGAGTGATTTGAGCGCTATTAGCAACACACATTTTTTTCTTTCTTTCCAGGAGTGTTTGTGTGTGTTAATGCACATATTAGATGGTTACTGGTCAAGAAACCTATTGTTTAGCTACATCTCTGAAAAGCAAATGTGGCTTTTAGTGGGCAATTAACAAGTCCCTAATTAGATTTTCCAAGCATGTGCCTCTGCCGGGTGTTTTGGTGCACATTTGAAAATCTAAATAATAGAAATTCTGGATATGATGATGGGAAAAGCTGTAATTGTTGGGTATGGAATACTGGGATGTTGGTGTTTGTGACAACGGGAAAACCTATATACTTTCCCAAGCTAATTGAACCAATGAGGGAGCACTTAATAAAACACCACCCGATGAGGAAGAACTTGCCTTAAAAATAGCTGTTTTAGAAAGGGAGAAAGTAAAGTGACCTATGCTCAGGTATGAATTCCCCATGAGATTTTATTGGTCAATTATTTATTTGGCAAACTATATTTCCTGGAAAAGTGGGTAAGAGTGTTTGTTTTAAATTTGTAAACTCTTTGATGTAACTTCTGTTTCTATTGATCCCTCGGTTATTACACTCAATATGCAAATAACAGATGTAGAAAGTGGTGAGCTTCTGCATGCCAGGCACTAATAAAGCAGTAATTCTTTTTTTTTAATAATGTGTGTCTTTAGTTTATAGTAAATGCCTCTAGAGTAACTAGCTTCTCAGAAAGGTCTTGCAAATTTTTCTAAAAAGAAAGATCTTGCATTACTTCCTAAAAAGTTTGCTTACTCAAATGAGGAAGGTGTGTCTCTCTCTCACTCTCTCTCTCTATCTCACACACACACAGAGACACGGAAGACTCAGGAGTGGACGTCTCCTGTTTGGCCAAGAATAGAAAAGGGGTTTTTCTAGAATGATTAACCTTTGAGATAAATTCACGATCAAATTCTCTTGACGGGCTTGCCCTACAACATAGCATCCAGGGGTGTATTTCCTCACCAGCCCCTGCGGCTCAGGTCAACCATGATTCCTCTGGGGATTTTATTATTTCTGACATTAGGCAGAAGAAGTCTGGCTCAGGAGCAAACGTAAGTATAAGGTGGTTATGCACCGTATGTTGCAGAACAAAAAATAAAAGTAAAAATAGAAGACTCCTTTGTTAGAACAAAGCTGTACACCACAAACTGCTTCTAGGCATGGACATGTTTACAGAATACTGTGCAGATCAATTAAAAAAATAGACTTACAACTAATTTAAACCTCACCAACTATTGGTTCGTTCAGTGGTTGAGGTATTGATCTGCGGAGCGAGAGGTTGGGGATTCAATTCCCCACTGTGCCTCTTTCACAGGGGCTGGACTTGATGATCCATGGGGTCCCTTCCAGCTCTGCAATTCCAAGATGATGATGGTGGTGGTGATTATAAATTGAGTGGGTCTTACATTTTACTAGCATAATTTCTGCTGATTTCTAAATGCACTTCAGTCCCTATTAGTCTGTTGCAGAGAAAGGAAGAGTGTCCTTCGTCTGATCGAGCCTAACACTGTTTTTCAAAAAGCACAGCTAAATCTCAGCTTATTTATTTACTGCTATGCCACCTTTCTCCAGGCAATCAGACTCAAAGCGACTCACAGATTGTTAACAGAGGCGGGAATTAACATAACAACATAAAATAAGCGTTAAAATGATTAATCAGGGAAATATTAAAATCATCCTTTGAAAACCAATTAAGTATAAGAGCATTTAAAAACACAGGAAAAAAGAGAGGGGGGGGAAAGGATATATTGGTAGCAAGCAAAGGGCAAGTAGCTATGTTAAAATTAAATATTAAACACTAAAAGCCTGTTGGAACAAAAATATTTTCAATTTGCCACCTAAAGGAGAGGAGAGAAGGGTCAACCTGGCTTCCCAGGGGTTGCTTTCCTATGATATTCAAAGGGATGGTGTTGATTTTTGAATCTTCAAACACAGTCAAAAGATAAGTTGTCAAATTTCCCTCTTCTTATAAGCCAGGCTGGTGGTGTTCCTGTGGATTCCAGTGTTCACAAAGCTGTAACCGATAAACTACAGTGTTTGTTTATCAAGAGATTTGTCGTAATAAACTATAAAAGAGAGGGCTTCTTTTTATTTGCTCTTACAGATACGTCATTTCATCACCCAAAATTCTCCGTGCGGGGGCATCCGAAAAGGTGGTGATCCAGGCTTTTGGGTATGAACAAGAGTTTGGAGTGACCATATCGGTTAAAAGCTTTCCAGATAAACAAACAACTTACGCCTTCGGTCAAACTCAGCTAACTCCAGGAAATAAATTCCAAGGTTCCGTAACTTTAACGGTATGTATTAAAGCAGGGGAGCTGGTGTAACGCAATGGATAGGAGCCCCCAGTTGTGAAGAAAGAGGTCTGGATTCGAATCCTCGTTGTCCTTATGTAGAGAGGGGCTAGCTGAACTTGTCTGGAGCATGTGTGACCAACGGGTTATGCATCCTGCCACCTGTGCAGCTTTGAACAGACCGCATGGTAGTTCCAGAGTCACCCTAAGGAGGGACTAGTAAACCCCTTTTGGGAGCTTTATACCTAAAAATAAAATCCTAATACTTTGGGGGGATGGCCATAAATCAGAATCAACCTAACTGCACCTAATTAGATTATGAATAAAGCAGAGATGGGTTGGTTTTGCTCTCCAGATGCTGTTGGACTTCAGTGTCCAGGAGCCCTAACTGGGACAACCAATGAGAAGGACTTCTGGGAGTTGTCGTATAGATAAGCTGGACGGCCAGTACTCCTTTGAAGTTGTAATAAATCACTGAATCATAGAAGAATGGTGTTGGAAGGGCCCTCTAAGGCCATCAAGTCCAACCCCCTGCTCAAGGCAGGAATCCAAATCAAACCAGATCGGACAGATGGTGGTCCATTTTTCTCTTGAAGGCCTCCAGCGTTGGAGCACTCACCGCCTCCCGAGGTCATGGGTTCCATTGTTGTACTCCTCTAACAGTTAAGAATTTTTTTCCCAGATATTCAGCCGAAATCTGTGTTGCTAAAGTGTTTCTGGTCCGCTTCAGCACATGGTGTTTCAAATCTGCAGTTCTCTGCATGCTTCCTTCAGGATGGTCTCAGCGACATTTACTTCCTTGTAAACATCCTTAGTATGAGGCCCCAGAAGCAATGCATCTTTCTGTGATGTGGCATTCTAGTTGCTGAGACACGTCTCCATCAACTGATTAATGAACCTTTCCTCTAATGAGCTGATGTTTAAGTTCCATTGCTAATGTTACAAACAACAACATCATTTTTACCCTATTTCCAGCTGCAGCCAAGGGATTTATCTGGCCAAGATCCAGACAACCCAGTACAATATGTATGTTTGGAAGCAGTTTCTCCACACTTTACAAAAGAGAAGAAAATGCCAGTGACTTATGATAATGGATTCCTTTTTATCCAGACGGACAAACCCATCTACACTCCAGACCAGACAGGTAAAGTCACCTTTGTGTTTTTGCTTCCTGCTAAACACTTGGGTATAATTCTACGGTTGCTCTGATTCCCCCCCCCCCCCCCCCCGCCACTGTTTGAGAGCTGACAATTCCAGTTTTATTCATAGGGCTTCAAGTTTCAGTCAACGAAATGGGTTGAATGGATAAATTAAAAATATGTGGACTGAGAATATTGTTGTAAAAGTCACAGAGATCCTAGAATTGCAGCCAAAATGAATGATAAATGCTGGAAATGATAAATACATCCCTGGAAAAGGCACCCCCTGTTTCTCTTTCATGCTGGATGTTCAGAGTAATTTTTTGCCGGCACTTCCATCCATTTGTATTTAATTTGGGAATCGGTGGCTGCTGATTACTGTTCATTTCTCTCTCTCTCTCTCATCGTGTTTCATTTTGTGATTTTAATGATGTGGTGAGCGACACCCCCCCAAAGCATGTAGATTGTCCAGAGGGTTTATGGATATAAATTTCTTTACCAGTTTTCAAGAGAGGATGATTGACAACATCTGAAAAGAAATTAATCTGGAGTGTAAACTATTTCTAGTCTTAGAAAGAGACACTGTCTTACTTGCAAAAAACAACAATGACTTATTCTTTTGTTGGGAACCCCTCACTCCACCCCGGCTTGATTCTCAGGCTCTCCAAATTCAAAGCCAGGTAACAAGAGAGGTGTAATCATCCATCCAAACAGAGACGGCAGCCAAGAAATCAGAAGAAGACCGAGACTCAGAAGGACAGCCATGAAGGAATTAGAAATGATCGTCAAGTGGAAGGAGGTGTCACTGGAGACCAAGACAAAAATCATCCACACTTTTGTGTTTCTGATCACCATGTACGGGTGTGAAAGCTGGACAGTCAGGAAAGCTTAAAGGGGGAGGAACTAATTCATTGGAAATGTGGTGCTGAAGTAGAGCTTAGCAGGTACCCTGGATTGCCAGGAAGATGAACAGATCAAGTCCTTGAGCAGATCAAGGCTGAACTTTCTCTGGAGTCAAAAAGGTTGAATCTGAGGCTGTCCTACTTTGGGCACATCACGAGGAGGCAGGATTCTCTGGAAAAGGCAATAAGGCTGGGAAAAATGGAAGGCAGCAGGAAAAGAGGAAGACCAAATATGTGATGGATTAACTCCCTAAAGGAAGCCATGGGCTAGCATTTCCAAGAACTGAGTAGGACAGCTGTGGACAAGCCATTCTGGAGATCACTCCTTCATAGGGTCGCCACAAGTCAGGGGTAACGTGATGGCCCATAACAACAAAGATAAAAATATGGTTTTATTTTGTTTTGTGACCAAATGCAATTTTTTTCCTTAGAAGTCTTCTGAGAGTCAAGTAAAATTCTGGGTGTATTTTGAACATATAATGGACCTTGTAACAAAGAAATAATGTTTTTTTAATCATTGCAACTGCTAAGATTTACTCCACTCGGTTACCATTCTTGGTTTCTGTTCCTTAAGTGTTAGGTTTACCATATAGTTTAGTGTTATTCCTGATTCCTGTTATGTTGCACATTCTTTTAAATACTCTGTGCAACCATACATCCTGAAAAATTACAACAGAGAACTGTATGAAAAAAAGCCATACTTTCCAAATGCACTCAATTCCATTCTATTTATTTTGAAATTATCCCATAGTGAAGGTTCGGGTTTATTCTTTGAATGAAGAACTGAGGCCAGCGAGAAGAGCAGCCACGTTGATTTTTGTGGTAAGTCTGTCCCGATTAAAATTAAAAGTCCAGTGTTTTGAACTTTGACTTGTGCAATGCAGAAATGTGAATAAGGATAGGTGGGTTTGGGAGAAAAATGAATTTGCTGCCTTTTTGGATCAAACTTTGGCAAGTGGCTTAGAATGGAAAAAAGTGCCTAAGTGATTACAAATGAATAGCAACGTGATCGAAAAGCTAGAAATAGAGCAATATTTCAATAACAGTACAGATAGCACTACATATGCTATTGGGCAAAAATTACCATGAGTTGAGTTCAAATCATTCTTTCCAGCTTTTGAAATTCAAAGAGAGCCCAGCCTCTCTGCTGAACGTTCTATCCCTCTCTTTTGTCAGTTGAGGGTAGTTTGTTTGTTGCTGTTGATCTGTTTGGTTGGTTGCTAGTATGTGTGCGGTAAAGAAAACAGCATACCTGACTCTGTAATTTCAAGCAACTGTAAGTAAAGAAACTTTTTTTATTCTTTCTCCTATCAATGTTTCAGAGTGAGTTACTGAGACTTTAAGTGCCAGTTAATGAGAAAGGGGTGGGCTCTGGGGAACCTGTAGCCCTTCTCTGTGGATCTCTAAACTGTAGCAAAAAAAGCATTTTACCAGAAATTCAAAACTCTGCAGCAACATGAACAAAGTAGGAAAGAGCACGATGTGTTAGAAAGTACTAGTGATACATCCTTCCTGACTATAAAAGCCATGGAAGTTTATTTTTGTATTCTCGAAGGCTTTCACGGCCGGGATCCGATGGTTGTTGTAGGTTTTTCGGGCTGTTTGGCCGTGTTCTGGAGGTTGTTCTTCCTAACGTTTCGCCAGTCTCCATGGCCGGCATCTTCAGAGGACAGGGGTCAGAACTCTCTCTGTGTTCTGGTGTAGTGTGTGGGATAGTACACTAAGTTTATTTTTGTTTCCCTTGAAGGATCCCGATGGCGTAGAAGTGGATATGATAAAGGAAGAAGACATGACTGGAATTATATCATTCCCTGACTTCAAAATTCCTCCATACCCAAAGTAAGTCTATTCACATTTTGTACATTTTGACAGCAAATATCTTTTCTTTATTTGCAAATGAAGTGCGCTGCTGATGCTAGGGCATTCAAAACTCTTTTATATCTCCCAAATCCAAGTTGGTGGGTTTAAGTGAGCCTTCCCCATCTTGGTGCTTTCCCTGATGGAATGGAGTACAACTCCCATCATCCTGAAGCAGTGTGTCCAGTCTTGCAGGGGGATCATGGGTATTATAGTCACATGCATCTGGAGAACACCAGTTCAGGGAAGATGAAGTTCAGTTCTAGACTCATTAAATATTAGGTCTCTGGGACAGAGGTTGGGAGTTCAAATCCCCAGTGTGCCTCTTTGACAGGGACTTGACCCAATGATCTATAGGGTCCTTTCCAGCAATGCAGTTTTAAGATTATTTTTATTAAATTATTATTATTATTACTATGTGTGGCTGCATTTGAGCCAGTAGCTTTGGAACCCTGGAATATTTGGCACAGTTTTAAAATAATTTTAGAAAGTTTCATCAGTTTGCTAAATTTTCCTGGCATTAGAGAATATTTTGAGAGGACATATATTTTTCTGTGCAGGGAATGGAGGACGGATTTATAACAATTGATATTTATAATTAATCAGCATTGCTTTACGATGCTCATTAGGGTCAGATTCTGGTCAGAATATACACAATGCCATTCGTGCAGTTATGATTTACATTTATTTGCATTTTAATGGTTTTCAGGTTGGAGACAATGGCCTGGGGTAAGGGATGTGTTGAACTCTTTGTCTCTTTCCTGTCATCCTAGATTCAACCCCAACCCCATATTTGCTCTTTAAAAGTGAGGGGGGGGGGGGGAAAGCTTTCACATCCTTAAAAAAAAAACACATAGGCGTGAATTGCATTTGTGCAATTCTTGTCTCATCTTATTTAGAAACACTCTGGCTGTGCAATAGGAATAAGTTCCAGAAATTTGGGGAAGTTATCTTTATGGACCACAGGTGCCAGAAGTTCAAATGCTGGCTGCAATATTCTCAGTTTTGTAGTCTGAAAAAGAAACTTTCCCCACCTCGAAATAAAATTCTCTAGGTATCTCTGAGCTGACTGCATAGCTCAGCGGTTTAATTATCTGGTTGGGAGTTTGATGCCCCACGGTGCCTCCCGTGAGTAGAGCCAGCCTGTGTAGCCTTCGGTAAGCTGCACCATCCCCTGGAAGAAGGGAAGGGTAAACTACGTCTGAGTATTCTCTACCTGGAAAAGGCTGGGAAAAGGGTCATGATGAGTCAGAATTGACTGATAGCACATGATTTTATCATCTATTATCAGAAAGTACACAAACATATTCCTATTTAGGTCTCTAGAGGGTGCTGAAAGTTTGCTGAGGCATCGAAAGCTAACAGTAGCACCACTGGCTTATTCTTGAAAGGAAAAGGGGCCACTTTTTAAAAAGCTGGTTTCTTCAACATGCCCACACTTAGCCTGCGCTGTGTTTCGTTGGAATACATCAACCCTGGACGATTGCATTTGCAACATTTATTTCCAGCATGTCTGGGGGAGCGAGAATATGTTCATCTATTAAGTTTCTGCAGATTTTTTAGCAAACGGGATCCAGAACCCGCCTTCTCTTTTTTCAGCTTGGCTTCTTTCTTCTTCAGAGGCCTCTGTGTTTCAGTGAGGGTTGTATGAAATGAAATAGAATCAAGATGCAGAGGACTGAAGGGTAAGGAAGAAAAGAATCTTAGGATGAAAGATTAATTGCAGAGAGATTGCAGACAGAGAGGAGACTGTAAGAGGAGAGAAGGGTCTGGTGTTCGGAAAAGGTGTAACCTTTCAGTGTGCTTTTTAACATTCTAAACTTAGTTTCCTGTCCAGCACACAGTGGATTGAGGCATGCGTGGGCACAGCATCTCTTAATCCCAAGTGATGATGGTCTCCTCTTCACCATGGTGGGCCATCCAGTCTCCCACTTTTTCTTTCAAACCTCTCATCAACTTTCCCCCCCCCTGATAGATTTGGCGTCTGGACAATTAAGGCCAAGTATCAGAAGGATTTCACGACCACTGCCGAAACAAAATTCCAAGTTAAAGAATATGGTAAATATGAATGCTTCTTCAATGCGATGATGATGACTAACAACAACAATAACGACAATTTCACAGGTCCCCATAGTTGTCAGGACATTGGAAACAATGCCATAGAATTTTATAAAATCAGCTACAGGTCTTTGAAATAACATTGTCAGAGCTGTAAAAAAACCCACCTATATTAGGAACAGCATACATATTACACTGATATTACACTGATATTACACTGATATTTAGATTTTGAGTTAAAACTTGTATCTGTTATATAATACCACTCAAAGACTGTGTTTTGGATTTTCAAATAATAATAATATGCTCTACACCCAAGTGAATTCCAGTAAGATACAAAACATGCTCTTTGTGTGTGTGTGTGTGTGGGGGGGCCTGGATAGCCCAGTGGTTTAGGTTTCTGGCTGCGGAGCCAGAGGTTGGGAGTTCGAATCCCCCCTGGGCCTCCCAGAGACAAGAGCCAGTCTGTGTAGCCTTGGGCAAGCTGCACAGCCCCAGGGCAACCCCAGAATGGGAACTCACTTCTGTGTATTCTCTACATGGAAAACCCTGAAAAAGGTTGCCATAAGTCAGAATTGACTTGACGGCACACCATTATTATTAGTGTGTGTTTTGTGTGTCTGTCTGTGTGTACAAAAGCTTAGAAATGTGGTTAGGGCTAGAATCATAAAACCATATAATTGTAGAGTTGATCGGGTGATCGGAACCAACCCTCTGCTGATGGAGAACATCCTACAGATAAATCATGGTAGACAGAGAGCCATCCAACCTGTGTTTAAAAGCCTCCCATGAAGGGGCACCACCAGCTTTTGGGGTCACCCATTTTGCAAAATTACTCAAATACGTTCATTCATTTGGGAGGGGGGAGGAATCTATATTAATTACAGTAGCATACATCGGTTTTGCAATGGTTCATAACTGAGTCCATTATTTATTAAGTCACCAGTTAACTGTGATCAATGGATTATTGCATTGTCACTTCGTTATCTGTAACTATTACGTGTCTATAAATTAAGTTCAGCTGCTTCCCCTCTTGAAATTATTTTTTTGTAATCGTTCTTTGCATATTTATTTTAAGAACTGAGATTTCTTATCTTTCCCATTTCAGCAATGCCAAGCTTTTCGGTCACGATAGAACCGGAAAATAACTTCATCAGCTCCCAGCACTTCGAAAGATTCAAGATTACTATTAGAGCCAGGTAGGCCCAGCATATCAAGGTTACCTCTTACCATTTGTGTATTAATTGGTTTTTAAATGAAAAAAAAAAAAACGTATTTTGAAATGTGGTTTTGCCTCTTGCAATCTAAGAGCTGTACCCAGGCTCACCTCCCTGTCATATTTCAAGAGATTCTGGGGTATATTTCCTAACGTAGGATTATAAGCAATGCAGCATGTCTTCAACAGAGTATGGAAAGTGATGCATCAAATAGACCTGGGTTCCAAAGTCTTTAAACCTATGTGTACATCTTGCAGCCAAATGTGCAGATGGGGTGTTAACCTGGGTCCCGTGTTGCGTAGCTTAGTGGTTTAGGCATCTGGTTGGGAGTTCGAATCCCCGCTGGGCCTCCTTGACAGGGGCTGGACTCGATGACCATAGGGTCCCCTCCAGCTCTTTAGTTCCCATATTATTATAATTATAATAAATTCAGTGGGTCTTGAACATTTCGACTAGCATAATTTCTGCTGGTTTCTAAACGTGTTTACGTCTCTATTAGTCTGTTGCAGAAACACCAAGAGTGTCCAATGTCTGATTGAACCTATGTTTTTCAAAAAGCGCAGCTAGATCTCAGTGTGCAGGGGGATCATGGATGTTTTAGTCACCATGCATCTGGAGAATACCAGTTCAGGGAAAAGGAAATTCAATTCTGGAGCCATGAGGTATTATGGGATAGCTCAATGGTTTAGCTTTCTGGCTGCAGAGCCAGAGGTTGGGAGTTTGATTCCCCCCTGGACCTCTTTGAGAGAGGCTGGAGTCGATGATCCACAGGGTCCCTTCCAGCTCTGCCATTCTAAGATGATGATGATGATTACCACTCAATGTTTTTGTTTGGCTTCTGTTTGTTAAAGGCTATTCAGCATATACTATAAAACACTTGATCCGTGGACGTTCACATTGTAAGATTGTAAAGATTGTAAGATTCTTGAGTTTATAGAAGTTCCTTTTTTTAAGTCTCCAGTTCTCTGAATACTCGAAACATCCAGACCAGGTGAACGGTTAAAGATGTTTGTTGTGTGAAAGGTAGCTTTCCTAAATTTCGCCTCTTTGCCCAGAGGAAGGTTCCTACTCATCCGAGATAAATGACTTCTTAAAATGGAGATAACTAGGTTAAGCGATGATTCGCAGTGTGCTGTAGTCGTGTACAGAGCGACAGACGAGGGCTCCGGAGAAGAGGGTTCGAATCCCCTCTCAGCCATGGAAAAACTCACTGAGGGAGCAGAACTGGTAAAACCACTCTTTAAATCTCTCACTTACCCTGGAAAACCCTATTAGAGTCACTATAAGCCAGTTCTGACTTGACGGCACAGAGAACATACATATACGGGTTCACAGTGTTCATATGTAGTGTCTCTTCTCCCTGTTCACGTCACTTTGTTTTTCTTTCCAAGATACTTTTACAACGAGGCAGTGGCAGATGCTCAGGTTTATGTCCGGTTTGGAATCATTCAAGGATCTCAGAAAACCATGATGCCCAAAGCCTTGAAATTAATTGAGGTAAGTTTGGGTCCGAATCCCAGGGAAGCTTCTGAGGTTCAAGACAGATGTTACAGTAGGAAAGCATGTACACTGCTGCTTTGTAGGGAGGTGTGGTACACAAAACAGAGCCTTCCTTCCCTGAATAACTGAGGTGGTCTGTATGGGAGGAAATGGTCGTCTGAATATCCTGCTCTCAAGCTACATTGTTATGTGCCATCAAGACACTGCCCCCAGCTTAGGGTGACCCTGTGAATTAGTTGACCTCCCAAAGGTCTTTTCCTAAGATCATTAACCACCTGCTCAGCTCTTGCAAACTCAACCCTGTGGGTTCTTTTATTGAGTCGATCCATCTTATATTTGCCCTTCCTCTTTCCCTGCTGCCTTCTACTTTTTCCTAGTGTTACTGCCTTTTTTTAAAAGAGAGGCTTGTCTTCTCGTGAGGTGCCCTGAGCCCCAAAGCCTCTGTGGCTTCTAGAGGGAGGTTGAGTGTGATGCGAACGAGGACCCACCTTTTTGTCTTTCTGGCAGTCTGTGGTATCGGCAAGCTTTTCTCCAACCTTTCTCCCCCCCAAACAAATCAGTTATTTTCCTGGTGGCTTTCTTTGTTGTCCAGCTTCCACATAAATGGGAGTACAATGATGGGGAATGTCTTGGCTTTGATCTCTAGTGACACATCCTTACCTTCGGGGTTCTTTTCTAATTCCTTCATAGCTGTTCTTCTGAGTCTTTTTCTGATTTTTAGGCTGCACATTTCTTGAGCTACATAATCCAAAAATACCCCCAACACTTTCCACTAAACTGGTGTTTGACGGGTGACCTAGCTGTAGCATTCAGCAGAAGTTGCAGCCTCCAGACCAACGGCAAGGGGAGCCCCATGTAGAGCACATTACAGTAGGCCAGTCTTGAAACGACTAGGGCATGGATCACTGTTTTCAGGGGAATAGTTGTAACTACCGTGCCAGCTAGAGCTGGCTGTAGGCAGTCTTTGGCTGTTGAAGCCACTTTTGTTGTTGTTTAGTCGTTAAGTCGTGTCCGACTCTTCGTGACCCCATGGACCAGAGCACGCCAGGCCCTCCTGTCTTCCACTGCCTCCCGGAGTTGGGTCCAATTCATGTTGTTCGCTTCGGTGACACTGTCCAACCATCTCGTCCTCCGTCGTCCCCTTCTCCTCTTGCCTTCACACTTTCCCAACATCAGGGTCTTTTCCAGGGAGTCTTCTCTTCTCATGAGGTGGCCAAAGTATTGGAGCCTCAGCTTCACGATCTGTCCTTCCAGTGAGCACTCGAGGTTGATTTCCTTCAGAACGGATAGGTTTGTCCAGGGGACTCTCAAGAGTCTCCTCCAGCACCACAATTCAGAAGCATCAATTCTTCGGCGGTCAGCCTTCTTTATGGTCCACCCTATGAAGCCACTTAGGGTGTCGAAATAGACACAGAACTAGGGTCCCCAGAGATGCCGGCTGATATTTCAGAACTGATCCTGCATGTTTTCAACTGAATGGCACAGATGCCTCTCAGTGAGCACACATTTCTGTAGGGAACAGGAAAATGTGAGAATCCAATCCTCCCTGCATTTACACTGCAGGGAAACCAGCTCCTTCTGCGGCACTCAGGTGCTTTACAAATGGATGACGGAGGGTGAACAAAATTCTGCTGGGCTCAAAAGGCTTGGCCATACTACCCATTTTTACAACTTCCCAAGATTTATGGTGTGAGGAAATGTCCCTTACGTCCCAAATCCACCCATTTTCTTGGCTTGCAGGCCGTTTGCAAAGTGACAAGAAAACAAGCACAAAGCCGTGTGTCTGTTCTGGGGACAAAAGCAGCAGCAACAACAAGCTGCTAGAAACGCAGTCCATAGGCTCAGACGTGCTTTAGCAAGAGGGAAAATGCATACGGAACTACTTACAGTGCATTTTTCAAATATGAAAAGAAAACAGACACAGAAATTTCCTTTTGAGAAGAAATAGGATTGTGCTGGATCCGTTCCATAGTCTGGAAGATGCTTAAAACGGTTGTCCTTTTTCCCTGCTTTTCTGGCCTCAGTTCCAAAATAGAGGAGCCCCTGATGACTCAGAGTTTGTGGAATCCTGGATAGCAGTAAGGCGCGGAGTCCATGCAAAAACCACATCTCTTCTCCTCTCCTCTCCTTCTGAATTCATTTCCAAGGCTCTGAATCCGCGCTCTTAAAAATAAATAAACATTTCCTCTCATTAATATGAGAACAAATATTTATTTTTATTCTTTTTAATGTGAGAACAACTATTTGTTTCTTTTTAGTTGCATTTATGTGAGACTCAATATTTATTTCTTCTTAGTCGCATTAATACAAATGATTCTACGTAGAACAGTGGTTCCCAACCTTTTTCGAGTCACATCCTCCCTTTTATAATAACCAAATAACCTGTGACACCCCCCACATTTGCATCAAAAGGCATTTTTAATGGAATAAAGTCATCCCCTCTCAGAAAATAGAGGTTTCTTTCTCTCCAGCAAAGGGTATGTTTCTCATACTTATACATACATGCTAACTTTAATATTTGACTCTGAAAGGTCAAGGAAGAAATTATTTGACAAAGGCTACACCACATATAAGGTGACTCACAATCCCCCCCCCCCCCCAGAAAACGCCACTTGGTGACCCCCAGGTTGGGAAACAGTGATGCGGAATAAAGCAGTAGGGTCCATGTCTTAACCAGGTAGCCCTTTCCACAAACCACTGAAACATTGAATTTAAACTGATTTTTGTCCCAGATTCTAGTCATGCTTTCATAGAATCCTAGAATCCTGAAGTTGAAAGGTGCTTCTAATGCCATCGAGTTCAACCCTCTGCTCAAGGCGGGAATGCAAATCAGGAATATTTGAGTGGGTGAGAGGAGAAAGACTTTGACGTATCTCCAAGTTTCCCTCTGTTTCTGGGAACTTGAAATATTTGCTGTAACTTGTTCAGGTGCCAAAATAACTTTCCAAGCAAAGGGGGAAGGGAACCACACACACACCCATATGCACTCCGAACACCATCCGTTGCTGTTTGTTAGAAGGTGTTATTCTCACTAGCAGCGTACGGCCTTTCTTGCCAAGACTTTGTCGTTTGGGAAAACATCTGCCAGTTATTCTGATCGCCTTTTTAAGAACTTGGAACCCTCCGTCCTCAAGAACTAGGTCAACGCATGAAAGATATATATATATATATATATTTAATGATTTTTAAATGAGAGGAATCCGTTCAGTGAAAGATATTTCAGCGCTAGGGAATGCAAAGTAACTTGAACAAACGGGTCATCGTCAGAACTTTGTGCCAGTCACAAAGAAGGTGAAAATCCATAGACAGGAAAAGGCCTTTTTAAAAAAAATTACAGCACCCAGAATGCCCCAGCCAGCAGGTGTGCAGGCTGCCACCTGTTTCCCAGTCATTATGCCATAAAACCTGTTGCAATTGCTATTTGAAAAGCGAGATAAACAGTTCCTCAATGAGATGAACGGCATCTGTCTCTTTGCCTCGACCGTGCCCGATATTTATAAGGCGCTCTAATTTCTTTCCCTTCGTCTTGTCTTATCAGATGGAAGAAGGCATTGCCCAATTTTATTTCAACAGCAAACAGGCCGTCAGTGAGTTATCTTATCGAAGCCTCCAAGAGCTTGACGGGGCAAAGCTTTACATCGCAGCTTCCGTGTTGGAAACAAAAGGTAATTCTGTGGGTCTTGCACACACGTGTGTGAGTGTGCGCGCGCATGCCATTTTCAAAGTGCTGTTGAACTTCCAAATAACAGCCAGGTGTCTCTGCCTCAGCCACAGCTAGACGATACATGGGCAGCAGTAGAGGGGAAAATGCAATGGTGTCCCTGCATAAGAAGCTGATTATTTAGTTACAGTAGGACCGTGGTATCCACAGGGGATCAGTTGTAAGCCCTCCCTCCAAGGATGCAGAAAACTGCAGAGATGCACACCCTATATATAACATTGTCTCTAGTTCCCTCTAGTGGCCAGTTTTGATAATACACATTTCAAACACATTTCTGGGTTTTTTTAATTTAATATTTTCTGTCAACGGATAACTGAAACCGCGGATGCTTAATCCCGTGGATACAACAGTCTTACTGTAATTAGTTACATTTATATTTCACCTGTCCTCCAGTGACCACAAGGCAGAATATGTGGCTCTCCACCACCATGTTGTGTCCTCACAACAGTCCTGTGTGGTAGTCCCACACTGAAAGGGAGGGAGTGATGGACCCCCGGGGATTTCTTTAGTAGCAGGGAGTACGTCCTCCCTCCCCACCGCCATCCTTCAGGTGACTGGGATACAACTTTCCACATCCCACTCTTCGAACATTATGTGGTTACCAATGCTCCCTGTTATATTGCAAAGTCTTTGAAGGTGGTTGGGTCTGGGCCATAAAGAGCCGTTAGATTTACAAAAGACCCAATCTTCATTTGTTCCTATGGAACAATCCTGCATTTTGGGGCTCTCCTTAACGTGAGAGCTGGCTATGGAGACAGCTGAGTGGCTGTGCTTCCAAATTTCCCACGGCATCATTAGATGTGATTAGCATTTTGAAAGTGCTTCTCTTATTTTTACAGGTGGCCGGAGTGAAGACAAAGAATTAACAACGGTTATGTACGTCCAGTCTCCTTACAAACTGCGTTTGATCGCCACTCCCCTTTTTGTGAAACCGGGGCTGCCTTACTTCATTAAGGTTGGTGGACCGACCCAAGGCAGACTTGATGATATCAGGTATAGGCTCAAATCCTATTGCTTAGAGTAGTAAATCACACTAGAGCAAGCCAGTTAGATCAATGGAGATTTAGTGAGTCAACTCCTGTGTAAGTCCTATTGATTCAAATGGGCTTTCTCTAACAGAGATGTACTATTCCAAAGTAAGCTTGAAGGCCCATTTGAATCAATGGAGGTGATGGCGGCGCTGACTCCCAGATCCCCATTGATTCAATGTGCTTGCTCTAGTGTGATTTACTAAGCAAACCAACAGGATTTTGGCCATAGTAATGAGAATGGCAGTTTTTGGCATAGTGGAACCAGGACTTGCAAGCTTGAAGATACAAGACTTTCTGATTAGCAGGCCCCATAATCCTTAGCTTGGAGGGGGACTGGAAAAAATCAACCATTTACTCCTTTCAAAGACAATCCAAGGGGATTTTTTTTAAAGGGAGCATTTTATTCTGAATTTTACTTGTGTTTTGAATATTCTTCTTGTTATGAGTTTTAATATTATACTTTGTAAATTTTGTAATAATGTATTATTTGGCTTTTAACTTTGTTTCTTTTTATACTGTAAACCGCCTTTGGGAGAAAGGGCGGGGGAAGGCCTATTTTGAATAAATAAATATATAATAAGTAAATATTTTCCAGCTGCTCAAAGCAGCATCCCAAAAGTCCCTTAACAAAAAACAAAACATATACATCCATTAACTACCTCGACTTTAAATTTACCTCCTCCGTCCTCTGGAGGAGCGGAGGAGTAGAGTCAACAGGAAAGCGTTAACTCTCTTTGCTTGAGAACGCAGGGCCAACCCAGGGTTGTGTTTTTCATATTTGGCAGGGTGAAAGGAGAGAAGCTTCTGTGTTTTTGCTCTCTTCCAGAGCAGGAGGGAGAAGGTGTGGTTTGAGCTTCAGGTAGCCAAAAATAATAATAACACCACCTGGGTTCGGCAAGTCATTATCTCTGTTCCCTGTCTTTTCTTTCGGAATGACAGTTTGTTGGTACACTTGATGCTTCTACTTTGGCAGCTTTCCCTCCTCGCTTTTGGCTGCTATTGCTTGCATTTCCTGGGATTAGTCACTGAGGTAGACACTTGAGCTTCACTAAGAAAGAGGATTAAAAGTTGGGGGAAAGGCTTTGAATCAAAATGTTTGCCTGTTATGCGGTTGTAGATATGAACTGAGAAGGAATTTCTGTAATTTTAAGGGATGTGAAATACTTTTCAATATGACAGGGGAAGACTGTGAGAAAATGACTTGTAGGCGAGTCTTTGGGTCCAAGTCCTGAGTCTGGGACTTTGGGGCTAAGTCCAAGTCTTTGGTACTGAGTCCGATCTTTGATACCAAGTCCGAGTCTGAGACTTTGGTACTGAGTCCACGTCTTTGGCTTCAAGTCCCAAGTCTTTGGCTTCAAGTCCCAAGTCCGAGTCTTTGGTACCAAGTCCCAAGTCCAAGTCTTTGGCTTCAAGTCCCAAGTCTTTGGCTTCAAGTCCCAAGTCCGAGTCTTTGGTACCAAGTCCCAAGTCTCAGTCTTTGCGTCCGAGTCCCAAGTTCCAAGTCTTTGGTACCAAGTCCCAAGACTTTGGCTTCAAGTCCCAAGTCTCAGTCTTTGGGTCCGAGTCCCAAGTTCCAAGTCTTTGGTACCAAGTCCCAAGTCCAAGTCTTTGGCTTCAAGTCCCAAGTCTTTGGCTTCAAGTCCCAAGTCTGAGTCTTTGGTACCAAGTCCCAAGTCTCAGTCTTTGGCTTCAAGTCTCAAGTTCCAAGTCTTTGGTACCAAGTCCCAAATCCCAAGCCCCAAATCAGAGTCCCTATTAAAAACAAGCTTTTCCCCCCAGAGAAAAGGGAGGGATGGGTGGGTTCCAAGTCATGTGTTAAGTCCAAATCAATGGGGAAAAAACCCCATGAGGCGGGTCTGAGTTGAGTTACCGGTGTGACTTAAGTCCAACTTGACAGCAAGTCCTGCAACTCACGTCCCCCCCAACCCTGCTCGTAGGGCCACTCTCCAGTCTGCAGTCCAAAGATGAACAGTGGATCTGCCACTTAAAGGCTGTACTTTGTAAGGTTCGCGGTCTTTAAAACTAGACGTGGACTGGGGAACCCTTCAAACAGAGCAGACTTTGAAAGAAAGCATTCACCCCTGTAAAGTAAGCCAGCTGGCTATTCTTTTGATCCCATGGGTTTGTTTTATATTGCCAATTTGTTTTATCTGAAAAGGTGTATCTGCTTTTCTTTTGCTTACGTGCCAATCAGCAGGGCTAGGAAAAATTAAAACCCACCCTCAAGATGATAACGTGAGCATCAATGATCAGGAAAAGAGTCTCATAAGAACAGGGGCAGAGGATTAAGAAACTAAATTCATCAGTTAAACAAAAAGATCTAATAAATAAATAAAAGGCTGATTACAGAGGAAGGTTTTTGCCATATGAGGACATGTCAAAGAAGAGACATTGATCCCACTTTGTTGGGTATCCTTGGGTCACTGAGATAATAATCTTAGAATGGCAGAGCTGGAAGGGACCCTATGGAGCATCGAGTCCAGCTCCCGTCAAGGAGGCCCAGTGGGAATTCGAACTCGGAACCTCGGGCTCCGCCGCCAGAGACCTCCACCATAGAGCAATTGAGCAGATCTAGACAGTCATATTTGACTAGGTGATTGTACCACTGATGGCAAATGAGAGCAATGGAAGGTGAAAGCAATGCAAAATGCAGATTTTGCACTGAATGAAAAAAGGGTGTTAAAAATGGTTATGTTTTGCTTTGTTTTTGACATAGGCTACCAATGTTCATCAGAACCCTTTGGGGGTAATAGCAGCTCAAGTGTTAGAATTTCAGATCTGCCCCTTAAGAATAAGTTCCTAGCTCTCTTGAGCTCTGGTCAGGAGTCACTTGTTTCTGATTCCTGTTGATAAACGGATCCAGATATTTTATCCAAGTATGTCCCAGTTTGACCCAGTTTGTAAGAGGAATGGGGAACTTGTAACCATCCAGAAGTTATTTGTTTGCAGCTCCTATTATTCCTAACCGTGGCCTAAGATCCGTGGTACATCAGATGGCTTGTGGACTGAGTGGGGGAAAGTATCACCCCAACATTTCAGGGGGTGCCCTCTATTTTATTCATAAGCTGCCAAGGCTACTGGGATCAGCAATTCAGCAGTATTTTTTGGAGAGCTACAAGTTACTCACCTTTGGTTTAAAAGGAAGGTGGTGTGCTACAGTCATCTGGCCCTATCTAGACTAGACTTCTGTACTCTGCTCTACCTAGGGCTATCCTTGAAGACAGTTCAAGGGTTCCAGCAGCTGTTTGACGCAGCCTCTCATTTGGTGGCAGGGTGCGAGGGTTATTTTAAGCACTCTTCTCATGAACAATATTTTATGTTTCTAAAGTTTCGTTCTCTCAACCCACGCGGGGAGGCTTTCTCCAGAAAGATGGTTGAAAAATATATTGTCATTGAATGTTAAATTCAATTACTTTTGTGCGGACAGGTCCAAGTCAAGGATTCCCTGGGTACCCCTGTGAGAAACCTGCCTGTCATCTTTGCCGCTAGCGCCTTCAACGAGAACCTGGAAGAGACCCAATTAGTTGAAGAAAGCGATAAAATCCGTACCAGCTCAAACGATGGAACGGCTTTAATGGTGGTCAACATTCCTTCCAGCACCAACGTTCTGGAGTTTCGAGTGAGTAGAAACCGTCTGAGTCTCCGTTTTCGGCCTTTGAGATTGTATATGTCGGTCCGTGTTCCAACCCGGTTGGGAAATATTTTATTTTATTTTATTACCTTTTAGACTGCTGAAATTGAAAAACTGAGTTTTCATAACTTAACACACTGAACGAAACCCCACCCCACAAACATGAGAAATTATATTCTAATTTAACTCTGTGTCTGGTTTAAAGCTTGCTTTGATGAATTAAGAATTACCGAATATGATTCTTGTTAAGAACAGCCCTGCAGGGCAGAATTGATTTAGACGGCTTCCCTATATTGATGTACCAAGGTGGTAGGTAAATCTTTTCGAATCCAGTGGGGCTTATTTCCGAATTGACATGTTTAGGATTGCTCTCTTCATCCCTTATGTTCATCTGTTTTTTTAATCAGCTAAAATAATCTAAATTAATGATATGTTAACTTGTGAAACAAAGATCAGAAGAGGAAAGATGAAAGGTAATGGTTTTAAACAAATACGGAACTTGTATTTGATACTTGTGTTTCAGAAAGGGAAGGGGTATACACCGGGAGAAGAATCAATGTATTACTGGAGTGAAATGGGGGGACTTGAAATATAAGAATAAAGAACATGGAACTAGTCTTGAGTAGGGGGTGGGTTGCACAGGGTAAAGAAAAGCGGTCATAATGTAGATATCAAGTGGATATAATGTAGTGTTTTGTAAAATGGTAGATTTTCTATGTTTTTCTTTGTTGTTTAAATGAAATTTAAAATAATAATAATAATAATAGTAAAATAATCTAAATTATCTAAGAATGAGAGAGATGCCATGTTTATCACCTCGAAGGGCACATCACGATGGCAGTGTAAAATGCCAAGAGCTCCTAAGAGGAAAGACAGGGTGTCAGTCAACAACGATAAGAAAAACCACAGCATCTCTTAGCATGGGCATTGCAGGGAGGGAAATGACTTGGGTGTGGATGAGAATTAAGTGCTACAAGTACTTTCTGCAACCCACGTTGTTGCTTTGCTCTCTCTTAGAATAAATATTGGTTTGGTTTTTGGGTTTGTTTTTTAAAAATTTCAAAGAAATCTTTTTTAAAATTTCAAAGAAATCTTTTTTAAAATTTCAAATAAATCTTTTTTAAAGATTCCAAAATTTTAAAAGCTAGTCTGGACTCTGCCCTTTGCTCCTGCAGGCTCGGCGCTGTCTATATTAACTCCCGAAGGCTCTTTCAGTTTAATAAAGACAATGAAATCTATTAGCACTGATGCTTGGTGGGTGGGTGTGAATCCTCCGGGTTTTAGTCCAAACTGTCCTTTCGAAATACATTCAGCACAAGTACCTCTTTCTCCCCCTGTGTTTTATCCCAGTGTTCATAATTTGGCTTACAGACTCATTTATCTTTCCGCGACTCTTAATGGCTTTTGATTTTGTTTTACATGCTCTCGTTTTTAGATAACAACTGCGGATCCTAAATTACTGGAAGAAAACCAAGCCCATGAAAGTTACGAAGCAAAGTCGTACATTTCTCGAAGTGGAAGCTATTTGTACATAGACTGGGCTTCAAACCATAAAGTATTACATGTGGGAAGCACTGTGCATATAAGTGTGTACCCGGCAAGCCACTACATTCATAAAATACATCATTACAGCTATTTGGTATGTATTAGAAACACATGGATCCTTCTTGCTCATCATGTCCAGTTTAGTCCTTAAGAGAGTGAAAATTCGTCAGTTGCCTTTTTCTTTTGCTTGTCGTATATTGTGACTGTATATATTGGTTTGTGCTATATTCTGTTTTTTTATTGTTCACTTGCATGTGCATTTACACAAACACACACACAGAGGTTCTCATATTTTCATATTATAATATCTGATTTATATACTTGCATTTGAGGTGGTTAAATTTTTGCCTTAATTTTTAAAATGTTTTTTGCCTTAGTCTTTCAAAGCTTTATCTTTTTCTCTCTGTATAGCTAGCTGTATAGCTCAGTGGTTTAGGTATCTGGCTGGGGAGACAGAGGTGGGCAGTTCAGTGCTCGACAGGGCCTCCTAGGGAGAAGAGCCACCCTGTGTAGCCTTGGGTAAGCTGCACAGTCTCAGGGTGCCTCCCAGAAGGAGAGAATAGTCAACCACTTTTGAGGACTCTCTACCTAGAAAATCCTCAAAAGGGACTCACCATAATTCAGAATTGACTTGATGGCACATTATGATTATAATTACGATAAATATTACAATTTGCATATGGAACCATGTTGCAACCATGACTTGGGGGGGGGGGCTGGTAGGAAAAGAGCCCCACGTGAACTGAGATAATGAGTTGATGAGCAAGAAACAACCAAATCGAAATGTTTGTCAGGATAAAAGGCCTGTCTACTTTAACAACAACAACAACAATAATAATAGAACTGTAGAGCTGGAAGGGACCCTATAGATCAGGGGTCTCCCAACTTTTCTGTAAGAGGGCCACATCATATATTTTACACATTTTTGAGGGCTGAAGGAGGGAAGGGGGACCCAAGCGATCCCCCACCCCTGCTGTCTTTGCAAATTCAGTGGGGGTGGGGGATCGCTTGGGTCCCCCTTCTCTCCTTTTCCTATTCCCGGGCCAGATAAAAAGGCAAGGCAGGCCAAATGTGGCCCGCAGGCCATAGTTTGGAGACCCGTGCTATAGATCATTGAGTCCAGCCCCTGTCAGGGAGGCCCAGGGGAGGGAATTGAACTCCCAACCTCTGGCTCTGCAGCCAGAGAGACCTCAACCCACTGATGAGCCACAGCTGGAACTTGGAAAAGTTACTTTCGTGGATTGCATCTTTCAGATCACATAGAGTGGAACCTGGGAGTCGACGTCTGAAAACAACTTTTTCAGCAGCCGCCAACCACATCCTCACCTGTTTTCCTTTCCTTTCCCTCCCCCAGATCTTATCCAAAGGGAAAATAGTAACCTATGGGACACAAGAAAAGATTGAAGGCTCTATTTATCAAAGTTTACAGTTTCAGCTGACTAAGGAAATGGTTCCTTCAGCCCGCCTTCTCGTTTACTACATCGTTACAGGAGAGGGAGCAGCAGAGCTGGTTGCCGATTCAGCTTGGTTAGACGTGGAACAAAAATGTGGGAATACCCTTCAAGTAAGTTGCGCTTGGTTTTATTTCTGTCCTCATTTCTCTAGTCATATTTTGTCTGAGCAGTCTAGAGATGCTTGGGCCCCGTTGAAAAAAGTGGATTTCCTTCAGCAGATCCTGTCTTGTTTTCTCCAATCCAGGTTCGGCTACAGAGAAGTGAGAGTTTTTACCGTCCGGGAACGGTTGTTTCGCTTTCCATGAGAAGCGAGTTTGACTCACTTGTTGCGTTGTCGTCTATGGACCACGCTGTTTACGGAGTAATCGAAACGAAGAAGAAGCCTATGGAAAAAGTTATGTTATATCCAAACGGAGGACAAAAACGGTTGGCACTGTGTTAATGCATTTACGACATGCATATATTTAGACTACTAAATATATCATATTTTGAGTAAGTTCATTATGTCTGGTATGCAGTGTGTGTACAAATCTGAATCCTTGCATTAAATCCCTGTGGTACAGGCACAGGCAGAATCCTACTACTTACATACAGTGATTTAAGTTGGGTGGTGTAAATCTCAGTGGCCGCTTGCCATTACTTAAAAGAGTTGATGCTCGCATTCCTTGTCTTGAGTTAGTCGTGTGACTTAGCACGCCACAGAAATACAAGCGTGGATTCCGTAACTAGTAGCAAGTCACTACAGGGATTTACACAGTTAAACCTATCAGTGTATAGGAACCTGGCTATTATTTTCTAAATGCTTGCAGCACTTCCTGTTTGGACATAACACCTGGGCAAGCCTTGAACTAAATCATTGCCGGCTCTGATGTTAGACAGAGTGAGGCAGCTGTCTCAAAGAGAAGTTTTGACAGCAAATTGTTAGGTATTTCCATTGTCCTTACTGGTTTTCTAATGTTAGGGAGGAAGAGAGATGTTTGTGGGTTTTTTTTGCCTCTTATGCCCAAATAAATTTGGCCACTTTTGGACACTGGCTGAATGAAGCGCGGCTATTTGGCTGTTTTGGTCAGGCAGCCAAATGTATTCCTCCCGCCCCTGTTCTCCATTCAAAGCATCTCACTTTAAAATTAGTTTTCTTGCCCTGCTTGTCCTGAATAGGCGCTTCTGCAACTGGAAAAAAGTGACCTCGGGTGCAATGCTGGTGGAGGGCAGAACAACGTAGACGTGTTCCGAATGGCTGGACTTACCTTTATGACCAATGCCAATGCGGATGACACCAAAGAAGCAGGTACTGCTTTCATAACCACGACAGCAACAAGTAACCCAAAAGCTGCTGGATAGCTCAGTGGTTTAAGGCCTCTGGCTGCGGAGCCAGAGGTTGGGACTGGAGTTTGATTCCCCCATGGGGCCTCCTGGACAAGGGGCTGGTGATCCATAGGGTCCCTTGCATCTTCCGTTCTAAAATGAGATGGAGGAGGAGGATGAAAGCTTCATTCTCCTAAGTCATGGCTGCTGTCTTGAGATTTAATTTGTGCAGCACATAAATATATCGTAACGAGGCTAAACTTGGCCTGACCATCACGAGGTGGGCACGAACGGAACTTTAAAAAGCACGAACTGGGCTAGTTCGTGATTTGATTCGTGCATCCCGTTTTGCCCAAACGAAACGAAATGCTGAACTTTTTCCCCCATCCGGCCCTTTGTTTTGCTTTGGCCAAACGGATGCCCACCCGCCCCCTTCCCGTTGCCCCCCTCCCATTGCCTCCCGACCTAGTCCTACCACCACCTCTTCTTCCTTTTCCACCGCCATCATCTTCTGGGAACTGGGCATGCTGTCTTGGCACATGCACACACCTATCAGCCGATAGGCGTGCACATGCGCAGACAGACAGCCCGGCTTCCCTTCTCGGAACCACCCTGATGTTTCTGGTTCATGCCCATCTCTACTCTGCAGACATCCTTACACCCCTGGAACTACCTGCCCCATGATTAGATTGCCCAAAGTCACAAGCCCCTTAGGACACTATATAACAGCTCACGTGGAAAGGATTTGAAATGCATTAACCAAAGGTTGGCATTCGCCTGTTTTATTTGTTTCCGCAGATGAAGCCTGTAAAGCTGTCCTGCGACCCACTCGGTCCATTCTGAACAATCAAATCGAACAATTAGGTATGCCGGGTGCCAATTTTTTTAAAAAAAAGAATTTGGTATACCTAATTGAAGAATCATGTATGCAGTATTCTTCCAGCTAAATGTAAAGCCACTCAAGAAGAACCACCTGAGAGATCTATGGGAAGTTTATGAAATCTTTTAAAAACTAAGCTGGATTCCCTTGCTTTAACTCTGCCTTTTGGGCACCGATGTGGCTCGAGCTCTGAGGGACCTAGCAAGAAAAGATCGAAGGGGCCTGGTGGTTTCCATGTCAATGGGGTGGTGAATATAGTTGTGGTTTTAGTCTGATCTTTACAGAGTCAGCACCTTGGGCAGCTCATTTGAAGTTTGGATTAAAACCAGAAACGGATGGACTGCTCTCTCATTTGCTCTCTCCTTCCCAGGGAAGACCACACACCTGCAGGGATCTTACCCATGGTGGGCTTCTCAAATGTAGAGTCCTCCTTCCCTGGGTTCTAAAAAAGGAAGGGAATGTCAAACCTCTTTTTTTTTCTTCTTCCCCATTTCAGTATCCAATTTCAGACATCCGGCAATTCAGAAGTGCTGTAGGTCCGGGGCAGAAAAGTACCCTATCCCGCAAACATGCAGTGAGAGAATGAGCCGGGTTACGGGTGGACCCAGGTGCCTGCAAGCTTTCAAGAAGTGCTGTGAATTTGCAGAGAAGCTGCGTCGGAACGAAACCCACAAAGTTCTAATCCTGGCAAGGAATGGTATGTTTATACAGGGTGACCATTGCTGTTGTTGTCAAAGTTACTGTCATGAACTCACAACCCTCGGGTAGTAAAGCGCTGGCTTTGGACCAACCTGCGTAAGGAAGAGCTTAGACAGGAGGATCATGGGATCTGTGGAAGATCGGTTCCAACTCTATGCTCCACAGATGCCGAAAATGTGCAGATAAACCAAACCCTGTACATGGCATGATCTTTGGCTCCCTCTACTGGCCAGTTCTGGTAACTACAGTGTGGAAATATGCATTTCTGGGTTTTTTCATTTAAGGTTTTTAATATTTTTAGATTGTAGACCAGTTAAACTGTGGTTACTAATCACACAGATACGGGCATCCTATTGTATTACAATTTCATTCTCTCTCCTTCTTTCTCTCTCTCTCTCCCTCCCCCTCCCTCTTTTATCACCAGATCCAGGAATGGTTGTATTTGTGCAGGCATTTAGATGATGGAATTGCTTCCGCTGTTTGTATGATAGTATTGCTTGCTGACTCTTCCACTTTTTGTGGTCGGGGTGGTCAGTTTTTAGTGGGTTAGGTGGCCAGCCTTCCCAAATGCAAACTGCAAGCAGACAATAAGGGATGCAAAAAACGATTTTTAGCTTTTCAATATTGCCTTTTTTAATGATGTAAGCCACCTTGGCTCCTTTTTTTAAAGGAGAAAGGCAGGGCAAAAATATTTTAAATAAATACATATCATTAACAAATAAAATATTTTCCAGCCTTTGCTGCCCTCCTGGACTTGGAACCTGAGGTCCGAAGCTATTTTCCCGAGAGCTGGCTGTGGGAGGTCCACCCAGTTTCCAGGTACAACGATCTGTACAAAGCTTTATAATACTCATTTATTTACTGCGCTTCTGTGCTACCTTTGCTCCTGGCGCCTTCGGATCTAGTCCAGAAAGAAGAACGCCTTCCCCAGAGGAATTCATCCTGCAGCCCCTGTGAAGTCATTTCAAAGCTAGGCAGGATCTTTTTTGTTTAGCCTAACTTGTCTGCTCTAATTTATCCCGTCTTGGCCGAATAGAGGCTGGTGAGTCTCATTGCGTGGGGTGGGTGAGTCTGTTCCAAGCTTTGGTCTGGACTTCAAAGATTTCTGAAGCGATGAACCCATTTTGGTGATAGAATTTGGCCCTTTAGATAAGCTCCCATGAAGTTAGGGCTGAAACCCATAGCAGATTCACTGATTCCACAGAAACAGTCGCCTGCCTTCTGCTATATTTTGTCATACTCCTTAGCTATGGTTCCTTTTCCTCGTTCTCTGTGATCATGCATATATTTTATTTCCTCGTCTTTTTCTTCTAAGTCACTCCGAGCAGGTGGGCTGTAAAGCCATATACAGACACTTGAGGTGGCTTAAACAATGGATCTTTGAGAATTTTTGACCTCAAGGTTTATTGAGATGGGAAGGCCTGGAAAAAACCCAGAAAAACTGGGGGGGGGAGAACATGTTTCCCCCCGTTTTTTCCCCGAAGCTGTTTTATATGGCTTCGATATTTATGGTGATTTTACATCTCTAGTTCTGAAACAACAAGAAGAAGCAATTCTACTATATATCAATGATTCCAATTTTTTCCCCCCAAAATAAAATGCAGCTTCAAAACACTTCCGGTGACTCTCCCAGATTCTCTCACCACCTGGGAAATACAAGGTGTTAGCATTTCGGATCAAGGTACGTGAAAAACAGCTTACAATCTCTCCCCCTTTGCTTTCTACTAATACCAGTCCTAACTACCCCTGTTTTACCTCCTGCCCTCATTGGGATTTCACTCTGACCCTCGCAACATGGCAGTATTTTTGGGGTGTGTGTGTATCATTGGTTGCGGTTACCCTGGACTGCCAGAAAGACCAATAAGTGGGTCCTCAATCTCTCTCTGGTGGTAAAAATGTTGAAACTGAGGCTGTTCTACATCCTGAGAAGGCAGGATTTTCTAGAAAAAGGTTGTAATCCCGGGAAAGGTGGAAGGCAGCAGGAAGAGAGGAAGACCCAATACGAGGTGGACTGACTCCTTAAAGGAAGCCACAGGCTTGAGTTTGCAAGACCTGAGCCGGGCTGTTGAGGACAGGAGATTTTGGAGATGGCTCATTCACAGGGTCGTCACAGGTCAGAGGTGACTTGAGGACACACAACAACTACATCAGCTGTGTATTTGTAAAGAGCATCCTCTATTGACCCATTTCAGGAGAAATGGCTGCTGACGGATGCTCATGGCTGGTTTCTTTGCTCCTTTTCTGAACAGGTATCTGTGTTGCTGACGCCCTTCAAGTGCAGGTGATCAAAGAGGTTTTCATAGAGGTTCATATTCCTTACTCAGTGGTCCGTGGAGAGCAGATCGAATTGCTAGGGACCGTTTACAACTACAAAGTATCCAAGATCACGGTGAGTCCCTGCGGTGGAAACGGTTACGAAGAGCAACCTGTTCTTTGTAATGTAAAAGACAAAAGCTGAGACAGCTGATTGTTACAAAATTCTGTTTTGGGAACCTTTGATATTTTTTTTCCTATTGCTTTGCGCATCTCATTTTCACGAGCAACAAACAGCACTGACCAGAGTGATGACAGAGAATTATGATGTTATTTATAATGAATTATTTTTCAACATCTATTTTTTGCAAATCTTGTAATGACCAATAGTGGTTGGGGGATGCACTTAACTCATGAAAGTTAAGGATTTTTCCCCCTTTCTTTCTTTTGGATGGCTAAAATGTTTTCTGGAAGGGATTTTTTCTTCTTCACATCGTATTAGGCATCCTTCAGTCTCGAAAGACTATGGTAACGTGCTCTGTATGGAGGACTTGGAACAGCGTCTAGTGTGGCTGAGAAGGCCAATTCGAGAGTGACAATCCCTTCCACACTGAAGACAAATACAATCTGTCCCCTGTCCAGCTCCCTGATTTTGCTGCTTCCGTGACTGCCTCTTTGCCTCGGTCTGCTGGACAAGAGTCTCTTCAAAATGGGAGAGGCCATGATGCAACGCCTGCCTCCAGGCTGAACGCTCAGATGTCAGGGTTTCCCATCTGTTGAGGTCCATTCTTAAGGCCTTCAGATCCCGCTTGCAGATGTCCTTGTATCGCAGCTGTGGTCTCCCTCTGGGGCGATTTCCCTCCACTAATTCTCCATACAGGAGATCTTTTGGAATCCGACCATCAGCCATTCTCACGACATGCCCAAGCCAACGTAGACGTCGCTGTTTCAGTAATGTATACATGCTAAAGATTCCAGCTCGTTCTAGGACTACTCTATTTGGAACTTTGTCCTGCCAGGTGATACCAAAAATGCGTCGGAGGCAACGCATATGGAAGGTGTTCAGCTTCCTCTCCTGCCGTGCACAAAGGGTCCAGGACTCACTGCAGTACAGGAGTGTGCTCAGGACGCAGGCTCTATATACCTGGATCTTGGTATATGTCGTCAGCTTCTTATTGAGCCATACTCTCTTCGTGAGTCTAGAGAACATGGTCGCTGCTTTGCCAATGCGTTTATCCAGCTCGACATCTAGAGAGAGAGTGTCAGAGATCGTTGAGCCAAGGTACACAAAGTCATGAACAACCTCCAATTCTTGTGTGGAGATGGTAATAGAGGGAGGTGAGTCCACGCCCTGGCCCATGACTTGTGTTTTCTTCAGGCTGATTGTTAGTCCAAAGTCTTGGCAGGCCTTGCTAAAACAATTCATGAGTTGTTGGAGGTCTTGAGCAGAGTGGGCAACAATGGCTGCATCATCGGCGAAGAGGAAATCCCGCATGCATTTCAGCTGGACTTTGGTCTTCGCTCTCAATCTAGAGAGATTAAAGAGCTTTCCATCTGATCTAGTCCGGAGATAGACACCTTCTGTTGCAGTTCCAAAGGCGTGCTTCAGCATGACAGCAAAAAAGATCCCAAAAAGGGTTGGTGCGAGGACACAGCCCTGTTTCACTCCGCTTCGGATGTCAAAGGGATCTGATGTTGAACCATCAAAAACTACAGTGCCTTTCATTCCCTCATGGAAGGACCTGATGATTTTAAGGAGTCGAGGTGGACATCCAATCTTGGGAAGGATTTTAAAAAGGCCATCCCTGCTAACCAAATCAAAGGCCTTTGTGAGATCTATGAAGGCGACAAAGAGTGGCTGTTGTTGTTCCCTGCATTTTTCCTGCAACTGTCTGAGGGAGAATACCATGTCAGTGGTGGATCTATTAGCTCGAAATCCACACTGTGATTCTGGATAGACTCTGTCTGCGAGCACCTGGAGCCTCTTCAGCACAACACGGGCAAGCAGCTTCCCTACAACGCTGAGAAGAGAGATGCCACGGTAGTTATTGCAGTCGCCCCTGTCTCCTTTGTTCTTGTACAATGTGACGATGTTTGCATCCTTCATGTCCTGTGGTACTCCACCTTCCCTCCAGCAAAGACAAAAGATTTCATACAGCTCGGTAGTGATGGTCTCTTTACAGCACTTCAGCACTTCAACAGGGATGTTATCCTTTCCAGGTGCCTTGCCAGAGGCGAGGGAATCCAAGGCCGCTTTTATTTCTGCTAAGGTTGGTTCGCTGTCCAACTCTTCCAAGACAGGCAGGCACTCAATGTTATTTAATGCTTCTTCGGTTACTACATTCTCTCTGGAATACAGCTCAGAGTAGTGTTGCACCCAGCGGTCCATCTGCTGTGCTCGGTCCTGGATGATCACGCCTGTAGCAGACTTCAAGGGAGCAGATTTCTTCTGTATTGGACCTAAAGCCTGCCTGATACCGTCATACATTCCTTTGATGTTACCTGTGTCCGCTGCTATCTGTATCTGAGAGCAGAGCTGAAGCCAATAATCGTTGGAGCATCTCCTGGCAGCCTGTTGGACTTGGCTACGAGCAGCTCGAAGAGCTTGCAAGTTGTACTCGCTAGGACAGGCTTTGTATGCTGCTAGAGCTCTCCTCTTATCCTCGATGGCTGGCATCAACTCCTCCGAATGGGCTTCGAACCAGTCAGCCGTCTTTTTGGTCTTCTTGCCAAATGTGGACAAGGCGGTGTTATACACAGCGTTCTTAAAATGTTCCCATCGTTCAGGTGCATTTGCATCAGCCGGGCCTGGAAGGGTTTCCTCAAGCGCTTGGGCAAATTCCTCCACTTTTCTTTGATCGCAAGTCTTCCTGATGTCAATACGTGGTCTTCCTTCCTTTTTCGTGTGATATAATCTCTTTGTTCGCAGTTTTACTCTACTACACACCAGGGAGTGATCAGTATCGCAATCAGCACTCTGGTAGCTGCGTGTGATCGTAATACTAGGAAGGCTAGAACGTCTAGTGAGGATCAAATCGAGCTGATGCCAATGCTTGGATCTTGGATGTCTCCAGGAAACTCTGTGTTGAGGCTTCGTATTAAAGAATGTGTTGCTGACGCAAAGACCATAATAACAGCAAAACTCCAGCAAGCGTTGGCCATTTTCGTTCATCTTTCCAATGCCAAAACGGCCTAGACAAGTGGGCCAAGAATTGTGATCAGCACCAACTCTAGCGTTAAAGTCTCCAAGAATGAACAGTGCCTCTCTTTCAGGGACTTTTTTGATAGTGGCTGCCAGATCGTCGTAGAATTTATCTTTCACTTCTGTAGTGGATGACAGTGTTGGAGCATATTGCACTAATGAGGGTGACCGGTCCCCGCTGATGAGTGGAGCTGCAGAGACAGGATTCTTTCACTCCCCCACAGTAGGTGGAACAATGGATCTCAGAAGAGTATTTCTGACTGCAAAGCCAACACCATATTCCCTGGTCTCATTCAATGGTTTTCCCTGCCAGAAGAATGAGAAGTTTTTTTCTTTGACAGATCCCGAGTCTGGCAATCTCGTCTCTTGCAGGGCAAACAATGTTCCATCTGCAGTCTACTCAGTTCCATGTCGATGACAGCTGTCTTGCGCACATCGTCTATTTCCTGCAGGTCGTCAGAAAAGCCGTGGTCAGAAAAGCCAGGGGGTCCATTGTCCGTACATTCCAGGTGCCCAGCTTTAGGGCAGAAGTTTTCTTATGATTGTTGCATGGTGCAGGGTTATCGATCTGCTTGTCGGCTTTTACCCTAAACCCCACGCACCCCCGTGAGGTTAACAGACCGTGGCGAGGTAGCACCTTACTGGCTGGGGGGCTGCCCAGCTTAAGGCGGGCGGTATCTACCTAGTGAGGTGCAATGACCTCTCCCACCGTCAGAAGTAGCCCCTTCTTCACATATTGGCCTTTAAAAAAAAAACTTATTGGTGGACTGTCTTTTTCCTCTCCATTTTTTAAAAAAGAAGTAGATGGCTGTAATAAAGCACTAAATTTCTGCCCTGCAATGAGTAACAGTGGAAATACGTGGGGAATATTGTGCAATAAGTTATATAAAGAAATTCAAGAGAGGAACATCCAAAGCTCTGGATCACACTGGAAATGTCAGATTTTCTTGTAACATTTTGGTTGATTCACAAATATAAAGCAACACTACTGATTGTGATAAAATAAGAGTGGGGAACCTCAAGAGCATCTGGGCTAACACTTGCTCTGGTTCCCCACGTACTCTGGAGGTTTCTGGGCCAGATCCACCCCCCGTTTTCAAAACTGGCAGTGGAAATATGCACCCTTCTTTCTGGTGAAAAAAAAAAAAAGCAGTTTTGGACTCCAAATAATACAGAATGAACTGAAATACAGTAAGGGACCCCCTGTATCCGCTGGATCAATATCTACTGATTTACTCCTCCACAGTCTGAAAATATTAAATGAAAATACTGTAGTCTTAAAACAGAGAATCACAGCCCTGGAGGCTTCTAGGGATGCACTTCTCCATTTTGGGGTTGAAAAACATTTTCTTGGGTTGAAAATATTCCCATGCTTTGGGGGTTTTCCAGAAGTCTCCTTGCTGGCCCCGCGTGTGGTCCACTTTCCACATTTATCCTTCCCCCCCCCCAACTATAAAACAATAACCCTGATGCCTCTTCACTTGTGACCGAGGTTTCCTGTTGCACTTTCTCATGCCCCGGTTTAGTTTTGCACGTCCGTAAGCGTGGAGAAAGGCATCTTCTGCCTCTTCGGAGCGGCCGGGAGCAACCCGCGAGGCCTACAGCGGACCAGCTGTTCCCCCTTTCAAGGATCTCTATGGCTCCTCCATCACCAAAGTCCGGTTCACGATCCTTCCTCTGGAGTTGGGGCTCCACACCGTCAACTTCACGCTGAAGAGCTCCGCTGGCAGTGAAGTCTTAGTGAAAACACTGAGAGTTGTGGTAAGACGGTAGCCAACACCTACAGCTAGCAGCCCGAGCAACCTGGTTTTTTACTGCCCCCATGGAGAAGATGGAGGGAAGGGGATGAGCTAAGCCCTGCTGTGCTTTGTTTCTTTCTGTCTGGGATGCAGAAGCTGGAGGGTGCTCCCTCCACACTCAGGGTGGAGAGGTTCACACACGTCCAGCAGTAGCTACCAACCGTCAGGTTTGCACTCTTCCAGTAGCCAATATTTTCACCCTCTAAACATCCGCCCCCTGGTTCAAGAAGTGCTGGAGAGCTCCGTGTTTTAGGTCTCTGGCTACGGAGCCAGAGGTTGGGAATTTTGATTCCCCACCGGGTCTCCCAGACAGGGGCTGGACTCGATGATCCGCAGGGTCCCTTCCAGCTCTGCCGTTCCAAGATTATTTTAATTTTAAAGCCCCGGGGGCCTCACCCTAGATACGTTTTCTAGATCGTAGCCTCTGGACTCAACAGCCTTTGTCACAAACTGAAGTAAATTATGATTTATAAGAGTATGTGGGGTTTCCCCCACCGCCCCCTTTGCCTGGTAGAATCGGGGGTGTTAGCCAGTGAAACCAGTAGATCCAGGATGGTGAAAAGAAAGACTAGGTGGAGCTCAGCACCACCACATTCTCTTTTCAGGGAGGAGGCATCACTCTGTGGTAGAACATCTGATTTTTCTCCCCAAAGATCCCAGGATCAACCTTTGGGACTTGCCGGTGGGAATGGGAAACTTCCTACCTGAGCTGCTGTCCATCCATGTCTGGGTTGGATGGGAACATCCTGGACAGCTCCAGGGGTTGAGGTCTCTGGCTGCGGAGCCAGAGGTTGGGAGTTCGAATCCCCCCCTGGGCCTCCTTGACTGGGGCTGGACTCAATGATGATCCATAGGGTCCCTTCCAGCTCTGCCATTCTGAGATTATTATTATCCTGTACAAATTCACAGAGAACTGGGTTACTTGTTTATTAGCTCTAGTTCTATCCAGCCTTTGATCTGGTGAGTGCACAGCAATTATCCTCACAACCACCCTGCAAAGTAGGCACACTGAAAGATGGAAAAAGAGAATGCATAGGTGAAAACAAAAATTAAAAAGTAAACGTAAAAAAAGACGAAAAACGGGGTGGTACCTTAAAGCCTAACTTTTATATTTTTTAATGTGAGCTTTCTTGGGCAAGTTCACTTCATCAGACATAAGATGAAGTGGTCTTGTTCATGAAAGCTTGCATTAAAAAATATAAAAGTGAATCTTTAAGGTGCCACCACATTTTATTCTTTTAATTTCGATGGTTGTTTTCACCTCTAATGCTTGCACAGACGAACACGGCCCGCCCTTCTTCAGAAAAAGAGAAGAAAATCGTTGGCCTGCAGTTCAATGGGTCAGTGGAAACTAGGACACACATCTCCCGAGACTCAGTCTGAACGGCAACTACAACGCGGAGTGTCAGATCAATGAGCCATAAGGGCGACATGAAACCTCTTGCTCCTCTCTACTAGAACTGTTTTATTGGCTGTATTTCAGTGTTTTGTTCTGTTGATTCAGTTTAAACAAAACAGACACCAGGAAGAGCGTTAAACCACAACCAGAGCAGAGCTGTGTGAGGTGTGTGTGAGTGAGGTGTGCAGAACTAGGAATTTTTAAAAGTGTCTCAAAGATCTAAATAAGCCGAATTGCCATAATTGTTTTTAAATCTCCCATATGCTTGGTTTTAGCCTGAAGGTATCCGAAAAGAAATATATGAGGGTTACACACTGGACCCACAAGGCGTTTATGGTATGGCATGTGAAACTTTCCTTTTTAAGCCTTTCCTTCATTTCAGTGGCAAGAAAATTAGTTATCTACAGTGACTAATCCAGGAGTTAGCCCTCATCCATGGCTGCTTCCAAGAACCCCTATTTCAGTCCCTATTTGGGGTAGAAAGACAAATTATGCTAAACCTATGCTTATGGGGGTTACCGTGGGATGTACCGGGGGCATTTGGGCCAACCATTCTGTCCTGTCCCCAGGTATATTTTCTTTCCACCAGCAGAGACAGGGTTATATAACTCCTTATATACACTCTTCCAAAACAATGCAAAATAAAAATGCAGACAAAGGCTTCAATATGACTTTTAAAATTCTACTTTGAAGCTTAATTATTCCTTGGATCTGGACTTGAGGTTCATGAGGAACTGTTGTTGCCAAACATATAGAAAAATGTTCTGCCCCAAAGATAATCTTCCATTTGACATGGGGGCAAATAATTGAAAAAAGGGAGAAAAATGGGGGTGAGGGAATAAGATGTTTACAATTTAGTACTGGTCCTAAGGAGGATGTCAAAGAAGACAGCGCTCCTGTCCCTTTAACTCAGTGATTCCTGCTGGAATTCCCATTACACTGTTAATTAAAGGTGCACAAGCCCTGCTGTCTTCGCTGTCTGGCCACTGTGCACTTATTTACAGCACAATTCCATGTGTATTACTTACGCAAGTCTGCTTAAGTACCCTTGGGACTCACTCCCTGGTAAGTGACTGTATGTTTGCAACTTTTGTTTCATAATTCTCCATTCTTGGAGTTCCACTTGATATACAGTCCACAGACACCTCTCAATGTGGCTCGCCTGGAGGAAAGGCCTTAAGTCAGAAGGCCAAAGCCTAGCTAGGCCTAGCGTCCTGTTCAGAAAAGAAGCCGCCCCAGTGCTGGCTGGGATGATAACTGAAGACTATTAGTGTAACATATTATCATGTTAACTTTAGAGTGGAAGAAACTATGTAAGGAATGTGATTTACATTCACATATACTGTCAACCACAGGTGCGGTGAAAAGGCAGGTGGAATTTCCCCTCAGGACGCCAATAAATATGGTCCCGAAGACAAAACTGGAGAGAACGGTGACGGTCAAAGGTAAAACTGATTGGATGATGAATCCAACTGTACTTTATTCTCCTCTGCTTTACATCTAAATATCTTGAAGATATTCACCCTATGGTCAGTTTCCATTCTATTTACCTTGTTTCCCCAAAAATAAGACCTAACCTGAAAATAAGACCTAGTATGATTTTTCAGGATGCTCGTCATGTAAGCCCTACCCCAAAAATAAGCCCCAGTTAAGTGAAACCCCACCTTCCACCACTGTGCAACAACCAGAAGAAGATGACAGGACTGTATTTGAATCAATGTAAATGGTTGTACATGAAAAAAATAAAACATCCCCTGAAAATAAGCCCTAATGCATTTTTTGGAGCAAAAATTAATATAAGACCCTGTCTTATTTTCGGGGAAACACGGTATTTATAAATCTAAGCTCACTGGCAAGAATCCAGTTGGGATTTTACTCCAGAGTAAGTGAAATCCCATGAGTCACAGCAGAAAATTGCAGCTAATTAAGAAGGTGCTGGTCATGTGCCTAGGTACCTGTCAGTCACATGACAGGCAGGAGAGCAGCACTTGCTCAATTAGCTGCCATTCACCACCCCAGCGTACCTGATTTTGCTTACTACAGAGTAAAATCTCAATAGGCTTCCAGAGTAAACTCTTAATAGGATTCTAGCTACATATTTATTTACAAATATAAATATATACAGTCTCAAATCTCATCTCTCTGTTGGCAACAACTGTAACTTAATAAGTTTTGATAAACAGCATATGTTTGTGAAACTGTGTAACATTGAAAAATGTTTGTGAAACTGTGTAACCTGTAAAACGGTTTATCTCTATAAATGTCTAGTTAGCTATGTGCGATCAAGTTGGAACCAACCTATAGGGACCCTAATAGGATCTTCAAGGCAAGTGACGTTTAAGGAGTGGTTTTACCAGTTCCTCACTCCCAATGAGTTTCCATAGCTGAGCAGGGATTCGAACCCAGGTCTCGAACCCAGAGTCCTAGTCCATCATTCTACCCAGTGCACCACACTGGGTACCTTCTGTAAAGCAATATCGTTACTCAGTAACAATATTGAGTTCAATGTTGTTTACCCCCAGGAAGCCGTGTATAGGCTTGCAAACCCTGACAACCAAGTATATGTGTGTAATATCTCAGAGTTTGGAAAAGTTCTTCTTTTTTGGACCAGGGATTCTGGGAGCTATACCCCCCCCCCCCCAAAAAAAGTAGCTGCCTGAAGCTCTGTAGACCAAAGGGTCTCCTATAGTCTGAGTGCCAGCACCAAAAAGACTGTCCCTAATCCCCACCCACTGAACATCTGATATTAACCCTGCTAAAATCAGGATTTCATGATCTTTTTTCCCACCACAGGACTCCTTCTTGGTGATGTGATCAATGCAGCTGTTGACCCGGAAGGGCTCAGGCTTCTCGCTAACCTCCCCAGAGGGAGCGCGGAAACTGAACTTATGAATATTGTGCCTCTGTTTTACGTGTACGATTACCTAGAAAGGACCGATGGCTGGCACATCCTCGGTCAAGGAAGTATCTTGCCCAGCGTTAACATGAATAGGAAGATCAAAGAAGGTAAACCACCACCGCCCCTTGTCCTGTTTCTCATTGAAAACATTCATTCTGAGATGCAGCGCGTCAGGGCTGGGAGAATAAAATAAGATATGCCCAAGAACCACGATCACCTTTTGAAAAAAACATGAACAATGTGTACAACTGGAAAATGCACAAGTCAAGGGAGAGAGGGGGAATCTGTTGGGAAAGCATGTACCCTAAAATGCATGCCAAGCAAAGTGCTTATGGAAAATATATACACATTTCCATGCACATTCCCAACACTTACAGTGATACGAACCAAAGGGACTCAGGGAGTTGGCTGATCATTGGTTCAGATCCTTGTGCCATCTCGTTTCATCTCATCGGCGTTGACTTTCTGGGCTGGCCACCTAGGGTTCTCTCGTTAGGAGACTTTCTGCCTGGACAGGCTGCGGATTGAACTGGGTCCCTTTGGTTTATCAGGGAAAGGGGTCCCAGAGATGGAATGCAGGCCGAATGTTCCACGTTCTATCCCCCAGCATCCTCAGGCAGGGCTGGGAAAACCCTCTCCTGAATTTCTGAAGAGTTGCTGCCAGTCTGTGTTGGCGATATTGGGCTAGGTAGGTCTGGAGAAGCCAGATTTCCTGTGTTCCTAAAGGACAGGGCGGTTTTCTCATCTCTGAAAATCCAAGGACAGGCTGGTGGTCACGATCCAGGGTAGACAGAATCACGACTCCAAAGAGTCCGGCCAAGGAGAAGACATGATCTAAACTTAAGACAAGGCAGTCTTGGCACAGTGGTGCAACCACGCTAAGTAGGGAAACGTGGCTTTATGTGATTTTTCCAGGAATCATCAGCATCATGTCATTCCGAAAACCAGACTCCTCCTTCAGCATGTGGAGAAACGGGGACTCCAGCACCTGGTGAGTTCTAGACCTCTGTGAGCCCAGTTTTTTTTAAAAAAATAATATTCAGATCTGATTTCCTGAAATGACCACCACTTCATCAGGGCTTTCTTCTGGATGATACTGTGATGCTTATTCCATTTCTCCAAGCGGCAAGAAATTCTAGAGTTGGTGTGATGTGCTGTCAGGTTGTTTCTGACTTAGGGACGCCCCATGAATTAGTGACCTGAAAAAGATGTTGTTGTTAACAGCCCTGTTCAGGTCTTGCAATCTCAGGCCATGGCTTCCTTTATAGAGTCAGCCCATCTCACATTAGGTCTCCCTCTTTTCCTGCTGCTTTCCATTTTTTCTAGCATAATTGCCTTGTCCAGTGTCCACACATCAGATTTTTCCACAAATATACTAGCAGAGAGACAAATTTCACCATCCACGCATCCATTTTTTTAGGACATGGGATCTTTGACTCTTTAGTCCAGGTGTTTTGGACTTCATCCATCACCCTCAGCACACCCAGTGGTAGAGCCTCATGGCACAGTGGTTAAACTGCAGTACTGCAATCAACCCTCTGCTCATGACCTGAGTTCGATCCTTATGGGTTCAGGTAGCTGGCTCAAAGTTGACTCAGCTTTCCATCCTTCAGAGGTCAGTAAAATGAGTACCCAGCTCACTGGGGGGGGGGGGGCAATGTGTTCCTTGCCTAATTATGTTGTAAATCACCCAGAGAGTGCCCTAGCATTGTGGGGGTGGTATATGAGTCAAAACAACCACAGCAACAGGGTGGAGAACAAAGTAAATCTGGAGAACTAAGATTTCTCATTGTAGGACAGTGGTTCCCAACTAAAGGTCCCCAATTATTCTTGGACTACAACTCCCAGAAGCCTTCACTACTAGCTCTGCTGGCCAGGATTTCTGGGAGTTGTAGTCCCAGGAACACCTGGGGACCCAAGGCTGGGAACCACTGCTCTAGAGAATGGTAGCCAGCACCCTAAAAGGTTGTCAGTTTACAGTCCACCTTGTTATTTCTTTTCTTGAGTCTACCTCAAAATGCAGCCTTCTCTTCAAATAGACAAGTGGATGGCCTCCTTTTTTTTGCTGCGGAAAGGGAAGGTTATTATCATCTTTGATTTTTTTTTTTCCATGTTCATTTTCATTTTCCTCTTCCCCAAAGCTTTTGGCTTTTCCGGTTTTCTTGGCATCTCAAATCCTGAGTGAAAAATCCGCTTGAAAACTGACCCAAAGGACAGTTTCTTGAAGAAATTGTCACAATTGTGCTCTGTGTTATATGGCAGGTTGACGGCTTTCGCCCTACGGATTTTTGGACAAGTTCACCAATACACACCTGTGAATCAGAATTCTTTGTGTAATACCCTGACATGGATGATTGACATGTGTCAAATGGACGATGGGTCTTTCCGGGAGGTTTCCACTTACACGCCAGTAAAACTACAGGTAAGGAAACTAGCGTTTTTATTTTTAAACACATTCTGGGATGAAATATTTTCAAACAAACCCACTATACAAATAAGGCTAGATCCAAAACTTCCTTTCTATTAACATGTCTCTGACACAGTGCAGGAAAGGCTGTATTATTTAGAAGAGTGAGAGGGCCACTTCAGAGGGTGAGATCTGGGAAGGATGGCAAAGTGTTGGAAAACAAAAGCAGAGCTTAGAAAAGTTAGTTGTAACTTTTCATTCATTCATTCGTTCATTCATGTACACTGTCAATATTGCTGGCTCTATACAGAGAGGCTGAAATGGAACAAGAAAAATTCTACCTCAAGGAGAAGTACAATCTAAAAAACAAAAATAGACAATAGGGGGAGAAGATAATGTGGACAAAACTGTCTGCCGTGCACTCTGCTTTATGTTCATCTAAACAGCCTGCAGTAGTTTGCCATTGAATTTCAATGCGTAGTGAAACAAGTCCATAGGTCAATCTGGAGCTGAAAAACCCGACAATAAAAAACTTGCACATTTATTTAGAAGAGGTAGCCATGTTAGTCTGTGCAAACATATCAGGTAATAATCCAAAGAAACAAAACAAGATAAAAACGTGGATCACCTCCGCTTCTTCAGACACACGGAAAAAAGTGCATTTCATTTCACAACTGTCTTGAATGTTTTCCACTTGTGAATAATCTTCCTCAGTGTAGAATGATCAACTTTAAATTGTTTGGAAATGGCATTGTAACCCTTCGCAGAAACAATTGCTTCTCTACAATCATTGCTTATGTTTTTCCTCCTTGGCAGTGTGTTAACACACATCTAAGTGTTCCAGACCAGCAAACTGCTAAAACTTCAGCTTTTATAGAGGTGGTCACACTTGCTGATGATCAGTGACTCAAGGGCATTTGGCTGCTACTTGGCCTCATAATTCCCATGGAAGCACTAAGGGTGTACTTAGTTGTTCCCACATAGCTTATTTATTTTGGCTTTATTTTTATAAAATTAATCATGACACGGTGTAATAGGTCATGTATTGTTGTTCCTCTGAGCTTGCTTTTCAGACCTGCTAAGGACCAGATGATCTTTATTATGTCCTGATACGTAAAACCATAGAATTCAAAGAGAGTGTACTTTCTTTTTCACATGACTGTAAATCTATTCCTAACGGTGACATTTACAAATCTTTTCGAAGGGTACGCTGCCTAAAGAGCAGAAGGAAAATACTTTGTATCTCACAGCCTTCTCCCTGATTGGATTTGCCAAGTCGATTCATATCTGCCCCTTGCTGGTGAGTGCAACCGTTCTCTCCTTCTCTCTAGCACACACCTTGCCGTACGTTTTTTTGACTGGTCTGCACATAATGTCAAACTCACCCACCCCCTCTTGCATATACAGAGCCAGCTTTGTTTGGCTGGTGGCTCCGGGATAAGGAAGGCAGTGAATGTGTTCCAGGTTTTCGTCTGAACTTTGAAGGAGCTCTCTGAGATGCTGAGCCCCTATTTTACAGATAAGGTCCAGCACCTTAGACACCTGTTGTAAAGTTTGGATTAAAACCTGGAGTGAATTCAGGGACCTGCTGACCCCGTTCTCCACTAATCTGTGCCTTGCCTTTCCCACTGAAACCTAGGACAGGGAACAAAAGCAAACTGAGGGTCAGAGCACAAGGTATCATGATTGCCCGTCTAGAAGTGGCAGTCCCTCAAGCATGGAACGGCCTCTGTTTCTCATAGCACATTATTTTCCTCAACTATGTAAGCGCTTTGTTTTGTACTGGACATGGCTAAACGCCTAAACAACAACAACAACAACAAATTTAAAGTAAACGCAGGCTTAGTTTGCATGTTTGCTCCTGAGCCACGTATCATGGAGGGAATCTCCTTGCAGATGGGGAAATGGTTTATCTTGAGGAAAGAGACATCCTTCTGCTTGGAGGAATTGGCAGAGTTGGGTACGAACCTTGGTTCGGAGGTCCATGCTATGCATACCCTTCCCCAGCTCAATCCCTCACTCACCCGTCGATGCACGCTCCTTTCCTCCCCCTCTTCCACTGTTCCACCCGTCCCCGGCACGAGCACAGCTTTGCCTGTCCTGCCTCCTTGTCTGAAGGGAGGCGATCCATCAAGGATGCGGGGCAAGGAAGCCCGAGCTCCTGCCGGAGACGGGTGGAACAGCCGAAGAGGAGGCGTGAGGAGCACACGTCGGCTGGTGAGTGGGGGGATCAAGGCAGGGGAAGGGAACACACAGCCCCTGTACTCTAGAGGTTCCCCCATCTGTGGCTCGGCCATCCTACCTAACAGGGTTGTTAGGAAGACAAAATCGGACTGGGGCAAAAGAGGAAGAAGCCCTGCCTTGAGCTCTTGCACGGACGAGTGGGATTTAAAACAAATAAGCCAAACGAACCGTTTTCCGTTCACCTTTGCAGAAAGTTGAAGAAGCTAAAAACAAAGCTGTGGATTATTTGCTGAATAACGTCAACTCGGTCCAGAGCACTTTTACCTTGGCCATCGTTACTTACGCGCTCGCTCTGACCAGAATGAACCACCCAAACGCACGAGCGGCCTACAACTCGCTTAAGAAGGAAGCTTTCATAAAAAGTAAATCGGGAACTCAAACTGGACAGTGCGGTCAGCAGAGGGTTGCAGCCAGGGGGGTGGGCAGGCTGCCCTAGGGCGTCTGCCGCCCGAGGCAGTTGCCTGCCACGGCCCAAGGATGGGACCGGCCCCGTCTGTCTTTTGCCTCTACCATCCCCGGGGGGCAGCTCTGCTTTGCCTTGCGGTGGCTAACTCCCACTTCCTGTCCTCCTCCTAGCTGGACCCCCGATGTATCGTTTTTGGAAAGAAACTTCCACGCAAGTCGACTCGGGCATGCCTTCTGAGAACACCGCCCGGATGGTGGAGACCACGGCCTACGCCTTGCTCACCACTCTGCTGCGGGGAGATCAAGCCTATGCGAACCCCATCATGAGATGGTTGTCTGAACAACAGAGATACGGCGGCGGGTTTTATTCCACGCAGGTACGCCCTTGTCTTGAGTTCCCCCAGACCCAGAGGGGTCATACTTGGAAGAAGAGGCTTTTTCCTGTGAAGCTGGCCACCCTTTAGAACCATGGCCTGAGATCTATTTTCATGCTTTTTTTGCCTCAAGAGAAATGGTGCTTCGGACATGAGCAGATACAATATTCAAGAGAATAAAAACAGAAAGGCCACCTACCTACCTACCTACCTACCTACCTACCTACCTACCTACCTACCTACCTACCTTCCTTCCTTCCTTCCTTCCTTCCTTCCTTCCTTCCTTCCTTCCTTCCTTCCTTCCTTCCTTCCTCCCTCCCTCCCTCCCTCCCTCCCTTCCTACCTGTCTAGCTATCCATCCATCCATCCATCCATCCATGAAAATCAAGAAATACCATAGAAACAACATGAAATAAGCCGTTGTAGAGTCAGAGAAAGACCATCCTTTTCAGGAAGGCTTTTAAGCGATAAGTGCCCAGGGAATGCTCTATTTGGTGAAATTTAGACATTTTTTAAAAGTTTTAAAAATTGTTTTTAATCCTAGCCAATGTTTAATTTATTTTAATATATAGTCTTGCATGGCATTTTTAACCTGTTATTATTTTGTGACTTTGCTTGTTGTAAGCTGCCTTGGGCCCCCTATGGGGAGAAAGGGGACGTATAAAACAAATCAAATGAAAAATAAAATAAAAATAGGATACATTACACAAACCTGGTCCCCCGTAATCATCACATCTTCTAGTTAAGGAACAGAGGCCTTAGAATGAGCCAGATCACTGGTTGTGCTAGCTCAGTATTGTCGTTTCTGAATGGCAGCCAGTTTGGGGGGGGGGGGGGTTCAGACTCCATCCTCTTCCTAACTGGGGACCCCCAAAAGATTACTTGTGGGATCTCCCATCTCAATGCTGACCAAATCCGGTCCCATCTGTCAGCGAAGATCAGGTGAGATCTGTGCGTCCAAGGGGCAGCCTTGCCATCCATTCATGTCTCATTCATTCTCCTGGCTGAATGAACAGGATACGATCAACGCGCTGGAGTCCCTGACAGAATATTCCATTCTTGTGAAGCGGCTGGTGCTGGACATGAGCATCAAAGTGGCCTACAAGACGCACGGCGATTTTCATCACTACCGGCTGACGAAGAAAAATTACATCAGCAAGCCAGTGGAAGTGAGTGGACTGATTATTATGGAATAGGAAGCGATCATGAATGACTGGGGATTTTGGGACTTGTAGTCCAAATAAAAAGAAAGGTCCATTTTGGGATTCCTGAAGGTAAAGCAGTTGGAGTAATACAACTGTTGTTTTGTATCAGAGCCTCAAGTGATTTTCAGTCCATGTCTATTTTCTCTCTCTCTTTCTCTCTGCACGATCAGGTTCCTTTGGATGATGACCTAGAGGTACGCACAGGCAGTAACACCGGATTAGCAATTGTGAACGTAAGTGAACAAAGCTTCTTGTTCCAACAGTTTGAAAGGTGCATCAAATTGCCTCTGGATACTCAGAATCCATCCCTCACTTCCGTCAGGGTAGAAATCTTTGCTTTTTTGTGTGAGAGGGTGAAAAAACACCTCCTATGAGAGGGTGAGATATATATATATATATATTTTGTGAGCTCTTGACAAGAGAATAAAAACAGAGATGCTATTTGTCTACCTGTCTACCCGTCCATCTGTCTGTCTGTCTATCCGTCCGTCCGTCCATCCATCCATCCATCTGCAAGCCAGGACAAATTATAGAAACAACACAAATGATTCTTTAATTCAAATAGCACAAACAGAGCAAAATGAGGCCGACTGATTCTTGTATGGACTCGATTAGAAGCACTGGGTGGGGTGTTTGTATCCTTTTAAAAAAACAAAAAACTGCCAGCCAAGACTGGAAAAGAAGGCAGCTCCACCTGGAGAAGATCATAAGGCTAGGAAAAGTAGAAGACCGTAGGGAAGAAGAAAGGCCAAATATGAGATGGACTGGCTGCATAAACAAAACCCCAGGCTTGAGTTTGGAAGATCTGAGCCGTGTTGCTAAGGTCAGGACTTTCTGGAGGTTATTAATTCATAGGGTCACTGTGAACTGGGAATGATCTGATGACGTATCACATCAACCATGTATTTTACCGGTATTAAAAAAAACCCCAGAAATAAAAACAGATGCAGCATGGCACCTTATACCAAACAGATTTATTTCATTGTGAGTTTACATGAATTATAGTAACTCAAGGATGGGCTACGTTTAGTTTTCCAGATGATATCCACTATTGTATTCATTATCCCTTGACCCTACTGGGGTGGGGCTGATGGGAACTGTAGTTAAAAACATCTGGAGGCCAAAGAGCTCTTAGCCCTATCATCCGTCGATGCTTGCAGCCAGAGAATCAGATCCTTCAAACTTTTTGCAAATTTCATTGGACTTCTTTTGTTTTTCAATTTTATCTCATTTGTACCTGTGTAGTTGAGGAACGTGTATTACAAGAGCAGTACCTCCGAAGACACTTGCAGCTTTGAGCTGAAGATTGATGTGAAGTCTGGTGAGGAAGTAATCGTTTTCTTTTCCTTAAAGGTTAAATGCCGTCTGTAGAGAAGGGATTATGAAGAAGGCGTATGGTGTTCGTCTGTGGACATGGATCTCTTTTTCACAGATACAACAGAACAAAACTCGGGGTTATTCTGTAGAATAAGATCTAAATGGGTGCTTCCCCACCTTGGGTCCCCAGAGGTTCTTGGACTACAGCTCCCAGAAGACTTCACCGACAGCTCTGCTGGCCAGGATTTCTGGGAGTGGTAGTCCAAGAACATCTGGGGACCCTAGGTTTGGAAGCGATGATCTAAATCAACTCCATTCAAATGACGAGAAAGGAGATTTCTGCTAAATAGGACAATATTCTAAACAGTGGGATAGAATTAGGCTCACAAGCCGCCGCCGTCAGAGTCAACTGGGAGGCCCGATCTGTCTTTCTTTACTGCATTTTGCCGCTTTCAGGTTCATAAAACCCTACCCCAGTAAGGTGGGAAACATTCTGGGGTAGGGATTTTTTTTATGCCCTGCGGGGTGGCAGAAGTCTTATCCAAAGGTGTCAGAAGTGGCCTGTTAGATTTGGGAGAGACCTTGCACACGGTTTGGCAGGGAACAAGATGGCGCCTAAGGAGGCGATGTGCTCCCTTGATGGGAGGTACCGCCAATATGAGATGCTGTAGAACAGGGTGGTAGAAGTGTGCCCCCCCACCAGGGTCCCTTCTCTGAAATTTGAGGACCCAATTTGCCCTTTTGACACAATTTGGGGGAGGTTGCAGAGGATGGACAGATGCATCAGCAAGCGGGTCAGACTTGTTGATCTTTAGGGTTCTTTACAACTCAGAGTGTGCAATTCATAAAAACAGAGGCTCCCTCTCTGAAGCTGGACCTGCTGGGACGTCTTCTTACGCCTCAGTCTAGCTATCTCCTGGGCAGCTGGTTTTGAATATCCGTATAAACCACTTTGTACGTTGCCTCTGCAGAAACGGACGGCGGTGGAAGAGACCTTTACTTCAGGACCTACAATGAAGTCAGATACTTGGTAGCCTGTGCCAAGTAAGTCTAGATAAAGTGAGGGAGTCCCCATGTGCTGCTCACTAAAAACTCAAATCAGAGGAGGAAGTGCTTCATTTTAGATTTGTTCATATAGTAGGATCCTTGTGTCTGTGGGGGATCCGTTCCAAAAAACCCCGTGGATGCTGAAAACCGTGGATAATAGCAAACCCTATGCTTAGCATGGACTCTGGCTGTCTCTAGTGGCCAGTTCTAGTAATAACACCTTGGAAAGATTTATTTCTATAGTGAACCCTATACATAGCATGGGATTCCCAGTGTGGTGCAATGGATAGAGTGGTGGACTGGGATTCTGGAGAACAGGGTTTGAATCCCCAGTTGTCCACAAAAACCCATGGGGGAGTGGAACTGGTAAAAACCACTCCTTAAATATTTCACTTACATTGAAAACCCTATTAGGGTCACGATAAGTTAATTCCAACTTGACAGCACAGAAAATACAGAGAGAAAGAGAGAGCATGGTTTCTGGATCCCTGTAGTGGCCACTTCTGGTAATAATGCCATAGAAATACTTTTTTTCCCCTTTTAATATTTTTAATATTTTCACACCACAGATTAAGTGACACCCCAGTGCTTTTGGTCTCAGAACATGGAAAAGTTCCATTATAATTTTTTTTGACTGCTTGTAACAAGTCTCTCAGAATAAAAGGGCAAAGTATTTCTGAGCAAATGGCTCAGTGTAGGAATTGGAGTTATTTCATACAAAAAATATACGTTAAATTATCATCTACAAACAGTAAGCTTTAAAAAAAAAACATGAGGGGGGAATGCCTTAATGGGAAATTTCTCTGAAGGAAATGTCTTAAATACTACAGCCTAATGGGACGATTGATATGGTTTTAGGAAAGACCGTTTTAGTTCTAGTTGCTGCTCAGAAACAAAGAGGCCCAAAGCTTTACAGATCAATTTCAGATAACCCAGTGGCTCCCAGTACATTCTGCCATGCTTTACTGGCTTCTCTGGAGGAATCTCTGTTGAACCAGGTTGGCCTCCAGTGGTAGGGAGTTCCAGAGTCTAGGAGCAGCAGCAGCAGAGAAACGCACCTGTGAAGGTGGTAGAACTGAGAGAAAGGCTCCCCTGATGATTTACAGAACTTGTAAATGAAGGGGGATGTTCTCAGGTGGACTCCGTAAACCATCATCCCATTTAATCTTTAACCCCCTTGTAGGTACAAGCCTCGTAGGTTTGAGCCACACTCTGCCTCCTCCCATGCTGTCATGGACATCTCCCTTGCCACTGGACTGGAGGCCAACACAGAAGATTTATCGATCGTAAGATGGGTTATCTCTAGGGTTGTGTTGGGCGGGGCAAGGGGTGAGTTGGTTGGTGTTTGACCTACATGTTTAAGTAAATCAACCTAATTCAAGAGTCCTTCAAGAGAATATTGGGCCACCTTCTGTCTGATCTGCCTTGACTCGGATGCTTGCGTTGAGCAGGGGGTTGGACTTGATGGCCTTCGAGGCCCCTTCCAACTCTGCGATTCTAGGATCATTTGTCCTTGGTGGACTCGCCGCTTTGGAGAATAAAGATCCTACCATCCCCAGAAGCAAAAGTAGCTTTGTGAAATTCACACCACTGGAAAATCTGTGGAATGACAGACCTCCGGGCCATACACTCATCATGAGAGTTATGGACCAGGCCTGATCCTGTCCGAATTTGCAAAGAACAAATCCCTTGAACCTCGAGTGGGAGGCCTCTCTCAGTTGGGAGGACCAAACTCATTTTCAGAATCGTTCTTGGCGCGCTCTGAAGAAATTCTCCGAGCCGTTTCAGAGGCTGAACATGAAAGACGGAGTCAAAAAAAAAAAATACTAGGAGAACATTCGCGCTTTATAGAAAGCGGAAATAACTTGTACAAAAGCAGGAAAACGTCACATCATGGTGTCGGGGGACAGAGAAGGTCCGGAGCAGGATCCCCACCATGCCACATCCCTATCCCTCCATTAAACCTAGAATTAACTTGGCTAAGGTGAGAAGGGTTTAACCCAACTTTCAGAAAAAGCTTCGACTCCATTTCCATCAGCAGTTGGAAAACCCGCTTTTTTCCCGGGTTCTGCTCTCGATGGGCACAACCGCCCTGCTCCATTTCATCACGTCCAAAATTAGCGAGTCAATTCTCGTGCTCTAATCCTTCCCTTTCCCTCCCTCTCAGCTTCTGAATAACGATGACAGGCTGATTTCCAGCTACGAGATCACAGACGGACATGTATTAGTGCAATTGGATTCGGTACGTTCCTTGTGTCCTTTACCTCCGAAATGTATTCAAGGTGTATCCCATTTTTCCAACTTATTTATTTATTTATTTATTACATTCCTATACCACCCTATAGTGAACAGGCGCTCTCTAGGGTGGCGTACAAACAGCCAGGATTTCACACGATAACTGTCACCAGTCAAACGACAGTTGAACAATTCATAATTGACAAATCACAAAATCTAGTTATATATATATTTAAGTAAAAGGGAAAAGATTTAGTGGGCAGACTAGATGAGTAGAAGAAGCATAAAGGCTATAAATGCAATTACACATTGTTTCACTGGGTTTCTATCGTTTGTGCTTGGAGAGGAAGCTTATCGCCCTAATAAAATGGCCTGGTTTTGTCAAGTTCATCCATGTCCCAGTGAGGATTTCCTATCAAGGCAAGAAAGTGGGGAGAGCCCCCCCCCCTCCCCGTTGCCCACTCATCTACTTTTTGCTTTCCCCCTATAGATCCCAGCTCGGGATTTCCTATGCATCGGCTTCCAATTAGTCGAAATGTTCCGTGTTCACATGCCAAGCCCAGGAACCTTTACTGTGTATGAATATCACACTCCGGGTAAGGCAACCTGGTTTGTTGGCATTCTCCGTTGGATAGCCCCGCTGGGCCTGGCATGTCAGAAAGCCAGCCCGTAGCTTTCTAAGCGCTTTCCTCTCTATTCTCTTCCGCAGAGAAACAGTGTTCTATGTTTTACAATCCTTACGGAGAAGAGTCCCTTGTAAGGCTGTGTGAAGGCGCTGATTGTAAATGTTTGGAAGGTAAACGTATTCACTAAGAAGTAACCCCGCTGCAATTCGAGTTAAACTTGAACTTAAAAAGGTGTTATCCAAAATTCTGGACCTATTTTGAGAAACACAGTTCCTGCTCTGCGGCCACTGGGGCTGAACGGCATACCGTGTTAATTTGATTATTTCAACAGGACTGCCTATACAGATGACTTTGCAAATTCTTTTTATTATTATTATTATTATTTATTTATTTTTTTAATATAGCAAAATATAACAAAAACATAAATGACAAATAGAATCACAACTCAAATATACAGTGTCACCCACCACCATTGGGAATATAAATTCATGTGAATATATATATTCTCATCAATATGTTTCATCTTAATTTTTATCATGTGCCCCGTCTGATAATGATTCTTGTGTTGGGGTTAGAACCTTTATGTTTTGTAAATACGTAGTCTATGTAAGGGGTTCCAAAAATGTATTTATTCATTTCAATGACAAAAATAAACAACAACAAAACACACTACTAGACAATACATAACACAAATAAACCAAAATTTAACAATTAACAGGTAAACAATAATAGTTTGGCATAATCATCATAGTAAATCTGATTTCTTTAACTAAAACATAGTGAACCCCTTTACTGGGACCAACATGGATACTTTCAGTTTTCCAATTAATATTTTAAAGCCCCTTATTTCTTCCAAAATTGCTATGTTTCTTGTGAATGTAAATGCCCTCTCCCTTTTATTAATGCCAATTCTATCACCGTGTCTCCTTAAAAATATTCTTATTTAGCCATCCTTTTTAACATCTTAATATCACATGTGAACTTGTCATGAATAGCTCTATTCCCAATCTCATTTATACCGTTGACGTATCTGAAAATCATGTTTTACTTTCCTTTTTTTTTCCTATTAAGAATCTGGGTTTGCAAATTCTTTTAAAAAGAATTAAATCATGTTTTCTTTTGCTCCTCCTCTGAAAGACCTTATGAAAGAGGAACTGGGCTGAGACAGCGTGCAAGGATTTGAACTCGGGTCTCCCTTGTTTAAGTCGCGGCACTATTCCGAGTCTCTCCTGAAGCAGATTTTTTTTTTACTTACCTTGATCCTCTGTTTCTCCCCAGCGGAATGTGGCCACATGCAGGCCAGACTGGATAGGTCCATCAGCGTTGGGGTTCGAAAGGAAGCCGCATGCCAGAATCCCATTGCATATGGTAAGGTCTGAACTGCTGATGCATGCCAGAAGCAGAAAGCTATACAACCAGACCAAAAGATGCTCCCTCATGAGTGATTGCGACAGCAGGAATTGAGTGTATAAGCGATGCAGAAGCAACGCTACCAGTTCCCCCCCCCCCTCACTCTCTGCTACTTTTACCTGGGACCCAGAGGTTCACCATGGGGCAACTTGTAGGATGGTAAGCAGAAGCCAGCTCAAGGAAACGATGGACTCAACCATGTCTGCAAAAGATCTGGATCACAGAGTGTGTTTCCAGTCCTCTGTATGGCACAGCCTTGGAAAACAGGGCTCAGACTTGAGGCCAGAGTGGTCAACATGTGGTCCTCCTGATGTCCGGTTGGCCTGTAACTCCCAGTTCCCTTCCCTGTTAGCTCCACTCCCTGAGACAGATAGAGATGCAGTTGAAACCCATTGGAGAACCTCGTTGTCTTTGTGTTCAAGAAGAAGGAATTTCTCCTGGCCTTCTAGCTTTCCACCTTCTCTGTCCCGTCCAGGCTAAGCCTGTGGGATCCTTCTAAGGAAGTCGCAAAGGATGCCAGCTTTGAACATTGCCATCGCCCAGAAGCTGCTGTGGTGAGCAGATTCTGGAGATCATCAGGATCTACCCTGTTCCCCCGAAAATAAGACCTAACCTGAAAATAAGCCCTAGTATGATTTTTCAGGATGCTTGTAATATAAGCCCTACCCCCAAAAGTAAGCCCTAGTTAAGTGAAGCCCCACCCTCCACCATTGTGCAGCAACCAGAAGAAGATGACATGACTTTATTTGAATAAATGTTAATTGTTGTACATGAAAAAAATAAAACATCCCCTGAAAATAAGCCCTAATGCATTTTTGGAGCAAAAATTAATATAAGACCCTGTCTTATTTTCGGGGAAACATGGTAGATGTTTCAGGACCTTGGAGAGCTCTCAGGCAGCTCTAGCAAAGCCCAAAGTTCAGCTAGGGCAGCGGTTCCCAGCCTTGGGTCCCAGATGTGCTTGGACTGCAACTCCCAGAAACCCTGGCCAGCACAGTTAGTAGTGAAGTCTTCTGGGAGTTTTAGTCCAAGAACATCTGGCGAACCACCGAACTAGGGCTTAGGAAGGCAAGGTGCAGGTGATTTCTCCAGATGTTGTTGGCTGGCAACGTCCATCACTCCTGGCTGCTGTAGCCCATGTGGAGGAATTTTGGGAGCTGCAGTGCAATCACATCTGGAGAGTGATGGAGTTGCCCACTGGTGGTGTAGGGCATTATGACGGCTGATGGCAGTCCCATCCCTTGAGCAAGGATTTAGGAAATGTAAAAGAGCAACACGTTGATTTGAGACATCCAAATACTGTTCAGAGGCCCTTTGGAGGCTTCTTAGGAGAGCAGATCTTTAGGAAAGGAAAAATAGCTTTGGGCAGTATATCGATATTCTTATCCCCTATAACTGCCCATCCTAGAATGAGTTGTCCCTCCCAGATATCTCTTTTCCTTGATTGTTTGTTCATTACACTTGTTTCCGTCTTGTTTCCATGATCTCAAGGTGATGTCTGTGGTCCTTCCCTTTCCACTTTATCTTTAGAACATGTTACTTAAAAAAAAAAAAGAATTAATTACAAGTATATTATTGCTAACAACTTGGCCAGATTCCTATAATTTACCTATAGTAGCCAAAGTCAAATAATGTGAATCTCAGCAGCAAATTGCCTCTCATTCAGCAGTCGACGCTTACATTCCTTGTCTTGTGCTAAGTCACACAACTGGCACATGACCAGGAATACAAGCACCGACTCCTGAAACAGTGGCAATGCACTGCTGAGATTTGTGCCATTTTACTTGTGCCACTCCATACAAGTAATAGAATCCTGGCCGCTGCTTCTAAGCTCTGCACACATATGAATGCTGTCTCCTTTATTGGAACCTGCTCGCTCTCTGATGTCATAGCAGTCAATAACAGCGGGAATCTGGGGTGGGCCCAGAAACGCCTTATATGAGCACCACCACCGCTCTGAGAAATAGAGCTGCATCTCACCCATGAGCCGACATTGTGAATATATTCAAGAAAATAACTTGTCTGGAAGCAGTCATGACAGCTGTTGTTACTGTTGATACTGTTTTTTTAATTCATTTATTTTCTGCCCTCTCTAGTTTACAAAGTCAACATCCTTTCCTCCAAGACAGAAGGAAGCTTTGTTAAATATACTGCCATTCTTCTGGATCTCTTTAAAACAGGTGAGAGTGATGGCTTGCTCTACCTAAAATGATATGGGGTGGGGTCCAGACATAGTTGTGCTTAGAGCAAGCCCCTTGAAATCAGTGGGACCTGCACTGACCATTGGCCATACAGGGTTTTAGATGATAGCTAGAACCCAGCTGGAAGGCACCAGAGGAGTAGAATTTGCTCTAGACCAATGGTTCTCAAACTTGGGTCCCCAGATGTTCTTGGACTACAACTCCCAGAAATCCTGACCAGCACAGTTAGTGGTGAAGGCTTCTGGGAATTTTAGTCCAGGAACATCTGGGGACCTAAGTTTGGGCACCACTGTGCTACATGACCCAGTGGTTGATTTCCCCCCTAGCCGAGGCGTCTCACTCGCATGTCCATAACAGCAGCTTTTAAGACAGTTCGTGGAAGAACATGTGAGTAGAAACATGCACGAACCACCGAACCGGCAGTTCATGCCAGCTCGTTTTTCGGCCAAACCGATGTTCGGGGCTTCCCAGCACCACCTCCATGGGCAGGTGGCCAGTCAAAGACAGCGCCCCAGCTTCCATGCCCTGCCTCTTTTGGGTGCTGCCTCGGAGTGGGCTCCCGCTGGAGGAGGCACGGCTGGGAAGTGCCGAACCCCTATTTGGCCAAAAAACGAATCAGCACGAACGACCACTTTGGCAGTTCCTGCCGGTCTCTGCCTATGAGTTATTTGATGCCATTTGACCATGGACCCTTTTGCTTTTCCACAGCAGGGCACCTTTCCTCTGACTGCATCTGTGGGTGGGCTTATCAGGTTGATTTGTGATGGTGGGAGGAAGGAAAGAGTCGGCCGCTGGATGCTGTTCACTCTCGGAAGTGGCCACTTCAGCCAGGCTGCTGGCCCCTCTCTTCACTGCGCTCCATTCCCTTCCAGGTGTGACGTTTGCCAAGAAGAATGACGAAATCACCTTTATTAAGAAATATTCATGCACTGACGTCCAGCTTAATCCAAGGGAGAATTACCTGATTATGGGGAAAGAGGCCTTAAAGATCGGAGAGGGTGCCAACGCCCGGTAAGCAGGCCCCCGTTCATTTGAGTGTGCTGTGATTGTGGCTTTTTCATGCTGGAGGGCAGGACGGCCCCACCCATCTCACCAAACATGCCCACTTCTGTTCTAAAGCCTGGTGAAATTCACAGATCATCTTCTACTTGAAAAGAAAGCCCTTGTCCCAAACCTGTTCATCAATATCAGACGCTGTTTCCTGTACAAATTAGAGCATGCCTGGGTTCACGGGCCAGTTTAGAGCTTCGGGACTGATCCAGTTTGGTCCAGAGTGATCTGTGCCCCATGTAGTATGGTTTGTACTCTGGTTTTGAATTGATTTGTAAATTTGGTTCACCAGCCTCTCATTGACTTACACTGGAAGACCCGAAAAGTGAGTATCGCTTATTTTTTGGTGTGTTTTTTTCGCATTGATGTTCTTGATATTTGGAGAGATGATGGACCCAAAATAGCAGAGTAAAATGTGCCAGATTTCAGGAAGCTAGTTGTGTGTGTGTGTGTGTGTGTGCGTGCGCACATTAGAGATGGGCATGAACTGGTTTGTCCTGGTTTGTGGCAGTACAGCTGCTGCTGCTCCCCTTCCTCTGCCTCCTCTGGCTCAAAAAGCCACTCACCAGGCCCAGCCTTCATGATCTTCAACTGATCTCCCGGTCCTGGCAAGAGCTCAGGCTTCTCTGCCCCGCCCCCTTGGCTCATTGGCCACTCAGACAAAAGGGCGGGGCAGAGAGGTCTGTGCTCTCACTCGTGACTGGGAGATTAGCCGAGGAGGTGGGAAAAGCGAGCACGTTGGGCCTGGCGAGTAGCTGTTTGAGCCAGAGGGGAGCAGCAGCCCCTGTGCTGCCACCTTTATGAACTGGGACAAACTGGGACGAATCGGTTCGTGCCCATCTCTATTGTGCATGTTAGGCACCTTTAAGGTTTGCTTTAAAAAAAAGAAGAAGTCTTCTAAAATGAGTAATGTCTCAGATCAGAACTGATATGGAAATTTGGTCTGATTTGCCCCAGAAAAAAAATCTGGCCGTTTTGCTGCAATCTGGACCTCATGCAAATAGGTCTGAATCCAGTCTGTGCAATTAGTAAAGTGGGCTTTGGCTGACGCTGGTGCACAGCCTTCAGACCAGCCTGTTCCCTCACCTGTTTTGTCTTTTAAAATGGCATTTACATCCATGCCTCTCATCCTAGGTACCAGTATCCTTTGGATGCAATGACTTGGATAGAATGGTGGCCTTCCGAACACTTGCCATGTGATTTCTGTCAAGCCTTCTCGGAATCATTGGAAGAATTTGCCGATGATCTCTTTCTTAACGGCTGCTAAGATCCTGGAAGACTCTTGCAGATAGTCAATGGACCGCTTTGGCAATGCTTCCTACCGACATCATCCTGTGCAGTTCTTCCTGACCTCCTGAAGAATTCATAGGGGCCTCGTCCACATAGGAACTCCCTTTTTCCTGCATCCAAACCTGAGCATTTTAGCCTTTTTTAATATAGACATTAGATATAAGATGAACAAAGAAGGCCTTTAGAACAGTAAGATGAAATGTAGGGAATGGAGAGAAAGCACAGCATGCCTTGAATCAGGGTGGTGGGAATCTTTGGTTCTTTAGATTTTTTTTGAACTTCATAGAATCATAGAATAATTAAGTTGGAAGGGACCTCTAAGGCCATCAAGTCCAACCCCTTGCTCAGTGCAGGAATCCAAATCAAAGGAGATCAGACAGATGGCTGTCCAGTATTCTCTTGAATGCCTCCTGCATTGGAGCGCTCACCACCTTCCGAGGTCATGGGTTCCATTGTTGTACTACTCTAACAGTTGAGAAGTTTTTCCTGATATTCAGCCTAAATCTGGCTTCCTGTGGCTTGAGCCATTATTATGTGCCCTGCACTCTGGGATGATTGAGAACAGATCCTGTGGTAAAGAACTGTGTCAAGTGCTGCCCAAAAGATCAGAACAGCCAAATAGTTACTGTCTGCATTACGTAACCCTGGAAAACAGAAACGTTTATATCAGACAAGTTGCAGTATTTATGTACAGGAGGTTTACAGGTTAGAAAATCAAACCAGAACCCATCTTTCTTGTATCTACTAGTAACTCTACTCACAAATAAAAGCTATCCACTTTCATCCAGATTACTTTGTCTTTTAATGTCTGTTATGTGTTTATGTCTATATATGCTGGTTTCCATCTTCCCATCTTTTAGCTTCTCTGTCATTCCATTTAACCATAATCCCTGCATTAACTCTTCCCTGATCTAATATTTGTATAACATCTGTCTGTGTTATTTATTTTTGCAAGGCATCTTTAGGTACAAATATATAATCTATTCTCGAAAATGTATTATGGATCCCAGAATAATAGGAGAATTTCCTTTCATTACCTTTTAACTCTCTCCACACATCTTTCAAATCTATTTCATACCATTGTTCTACTTTGGGGGGGAAAACGAAGACAGCTAAGGGCGTAATACAGAATGTAGGCAGTCTTTAAGAATGTTGAAAAACAAAACATGAATACTGAGTGCATTTGGTTTTACTGTTTTCTGTGTTGTTGTTTTTACTGGCATGTTTATTAGCTCTCCTGTTGGGGATGTTTGATATCATGGGCCATGCCTGGTAAAATCTTAGGTGCCAGAGAGAAGGCTAGAAAAGGTTTTCACTGGTCAGGATAGAAAAGAAGCCCTTTCGTATTCCCTGCGAATACATGCATTTATAATTTTTGCATAGGTGTAAATAAGGGGAGATGCAGTCCGATATGGTTTTTCCAGTAGCGATGTATGGAAGTGAGAGCTGGATCATAAGGAAGGCTGACCGCCGAAGAATGGATGCTTTTGAATTGTGGTGCTGGAGGAGACTCTTGAGAGTCCCCTGGACTGCAAAGAGAACAAACCTATCCATTCTAAAGGAAATCAACCCTGAGTGCTCACTGGAAGGACAGATCCTGAAGCTGAGGCTCCAATACTTTGGCCATCTCCTGAGAAGAGAAGACTCCCTGGAAAAGACCCTGATGTTGGGAAAGTGTGAAGGCAAGAGGAGAAGGGGACGACAGAGGACGAGATGGTTGGACAGTGTCATCGAAGCGACCAACATGAATTTGACCCAACTCCGGGAGGCAGTGGAAGACAGGAGGGCCTGGCGTGCTCTGGTCCATGGGGTCACGAAGAGTCGGACACGACTTAACGACTAAACAACAACAACAGTCCGATAATTGATGCTAATCGCACGATCTTGCTTCTTGTAGAAGATCAGGATAGCAGTTTTATCATAATTATGGAACACTTTTTTTAAAAAGAGCAAACAGATCAATGTGACATTCTTTCCAGAAAATGCTCACTTTGTTTTTTTCTAGAACCTTTTGGGTGGTAGCATCCATCAGCCTCAGCTGGCCTAGCCGATGGGAGTTGTAATCTAGAATCAAGCACAAGGATACCTTTCTCTACCACCTGGAATAAATCCCCCCTCACCTGCCAGCATCTTATCTTATGGCACAAAAGCCATACGTGAGTTGTGGTAAGAAGACAGCTGCCCTTTTGCCTGCCTTGGACATCCTCCCAGCCTGCTTCCTCCGAAGAGACCCATGACCTCGACCTCTGGGACTAAAGGGAAAAATGCTTTCTAGCTGCTTGGATAGCTCAGCACTTTAGATATCTGGTGCACCTGGGTAGCCTTGGGCCAGCTGCACAGTCCCAGGGCACCCCAGAAGAAGGGAAGGGTACATCACTTCTAAGTATTCTCTACACGGAAAACCCTGAAAAAGGGCCTTCATAAGTCAAAACAGATTTTCAGATCATCATCATCATCATCCATTTTCTCAGTGCCGTTTCCAATTCTTTCTACTTTCAGTTTTGAAGCTGAAAAAAGCCACGGTTCAATTAGCTCAAAGGCCACCGTGTGTGACAAGGAGAGGTATGCACAGGCATGGGGGGAAAACCCTAACTTTTGCATAAGTCCAAGAAAGCTTTAGAAGAGGGGAAACCCCTATGAGAAAGTACCTCCACCATGCCCCAGTGAGTATGCTCAGGTGCCATGGTGTATGTGTATATAGATGCACTCTGGGAATGACCCCACGCTTTCCATGGAAGTGAAATTGACTATCGCAACCTGATACTGATCTGATCCAGTTCATTTCATGCCTCTTTGCCATTTTTTTATGGCTGGATAGCACAGGGGTGGAGGTATCTGGAAGTCAATTCCTGCCTCCTGGGAGAAGAGCCAGCCTGGGTGGCCTTGGGCCAGCTGTACAGTCCTAGGATGACCCCCCCGCCACGAGAAGAAGGGAATGGGAAACCGCTTCTGAGTCTTCTCTCTACCTGGAAAACCCCGGAAAGAGTCGCCGTAAGTCATCACTGACTTGGTGGCACATGATGGTGATGACGATCCTTTAGGGAAGGTGCTTAGCAAAAAAGGAGGAAATGAGCTTTTCCCTTAGAGAGGCTTTCTTACTCTTCTGCCACATGAGTAATAAAAAGATCATGAATGAATAGGGCTGGAAGAAGCTTGTTTTGCAGCGCAAACTTGGTTTATTCACAACTCTTAAGTAGGTGGCAATACGTCTTGATAGCATGATAATAATCCTTAAACTCCTATTTTCTGTCCCTGGAGTCTAATACTCTGTGAGCCATCTATATAATTTTTCTTCTCCCTATGGATGGTCTCTCTTTTTCTGCGTGTGCTTTATTGACTGAAAATTCTTTTGAAATGAATCGGTTTCCCATGCTGGCTTCCTGAGACCATAAATAGCCCCTGTTGGGTATTCAATGGTTGGCCACACCCCATCGGGCACCGTGGGGCCAAGGCCATCCACTGGCCTCCCAAGATGAGAACTTTTCCCTACAGGAGCCGAAGATGGTCTGACTAACATGGTAGTGAGTAATCTCCTTGTGTGACTCACGAGAGATGGACAAAGTATTGTTGTAGTCTAGCTGTTGGTGACGGGAGTAATTTTGGCTGCTGGTCTCTCCACAGCTGGGCAGCGAAGAAAGCTGGTGGGGGGGAAAAATTGATTTGTTTGAAATGTGGTGCTGGAGGAGAGCTTTGAGGGATACCCTGGACTGCCAGAAAGACGAACAAGTGGATCCTAGATCAAATCAAGCCTGAACTCTCTCTCTCTGGAGGCACACATGTTGAATCTGAGGCTGTCCTACTTTGGGCACATCATGAGAAGGCCGGATTCTCTGGAGAAGACCATCATGCTGGGAAAGGTGGGAGGCATCAGGAAAAGAGAAGACCAAATACCAGATGGTCTGACTCCCTAAAGGAAACCACAGGCTTGCATTTGCCAGACCTGAGCAGGGCAGTTGGGGACAGGACATTGTGGAGAGCACTCATTCATAGGGTTGTCATAAGTCGGATTTGATGGCACGTAACAGCAACAACAAGCTTTCAGAGCCAATAATGGATCATGGCGCCCTGGGAACGTGTCGTCCAAAAAGAAGCAACTTCTGCCTTCTCCAGTGGCTGCTGAACAGTCGTTCTTGACATGAGTGGCAAGTTATACCGAAATCAAAGGATCATGTATCCTCAAAGGAGGTTGCCCGCTGCATCTCTGCATGTCACGACCGCTTGCTTTGGACTTTGGCTCCTCTTTGCATCTTTCACTCAGAATGGATGGTTTTGTTCCACTTCTGTAGGATGTGTCTGTGACGCAGTTGTTCCCCACACATGGCCCGTTTTAGGGGCAGGCAGGGCCTTGGTGTGCGACTGAAAACACTTAAGGCTCTCGCTTCTGGCGGCTGAGCTTTCAGGTAAGACTTCCTTTGCTTTTTTCAGAATGGAAAAAGACGTTGAGAAAATCCGAGACACCACCAATATTTCAGGACGTGAGGCTCGAGCATCTGAGGAACTCCAGGACAGCCCGGCTGAGACCTTAAAAGGATGAGATTTGGCACCCAGGGTTGGAGATTCCCTATTCTCCCCCTGCAGGACGTCCCCTTGGTCAGGAGAGGGTGCCTGTTGCATCTCTGGATGAGTCCCCCTTCTCTAAGCCCATCTTTCCCCAGCTGCTGCAAAGGTCTTTTCTCATATCACATCAAGTGTCCCGTTAAGGGTGGCAGGATTTATTTAAACCAAATCTCAGCAGCTGTGCAAACTCATATATTTTTGGAGGTGGTGGGGGAGAACGTCAAGCTAGTGACCCAGCGGCCATCAGAGCGGGAGCTGTTGCTGGTATTGACAAGGAAAGGGAAATGAACCCATTCAACGCCTTCCCAGAGTTGGGATGTCAAAGAACCAGGCAAAGTTGCTGGAGAATTTCTATTCCCCCAGAAAGAATACATTTGCTATCATGTTCCTGGTGGCCCACACTTTGCTACCGAGCAGGCATTGATTTGCACGCAGGGTGGGCCACCGTCTTTCGTGCAAATCTTTAGGGCAAAAGCCCAAAGAGAAGGGAAGGTCTCCACTGCAAAGAAATCCCCCCAGAGTTCAGTGTGAATGACTCCCAGGGAACATGTGTGTGTGTGTAGGCTTGCCGCTTCCACAGCATGCTGAAACTAGAGATAAGTTTTGGGTACTTTCCGTGGCTGACCTATTTCCGCTGGTAAATCCCCAGCAGCCCACCCTTTGCTGAGCTGAGATAATCATCTTCTTTTAAGAAAACAAAACCAAGAGAACAACAGGATGTGGCTGGCACAGGAACAGAGGCTCGAGAGCCTCGGGTTTTGTGCCCCAAAAAGCAGCAGGTCGGCTGCCACTCTAGATGCAAGAGGGATCTGTACGCGGAAGGTTTAAGGGAAGGACCCCATCCGGCTTGCATGGAGCCAGGATTGTACACGGCCCCTCGGTGCAACTGACTGGGGATGGATCGGGGCCCCAGATCAGGTACCTAGCACCTAGTTTTATTGCCAGCTCTTCCAGACAGACAGGAAGGGCTGGAAAGGTCTTGAAAGCACTGTATGTAATTTTTAAAACTACAGATCTTGGAATTCTTCTAGTTTGGGGATTTGGGGTGTTCTAGTCCTATTGTCTAAGCTCTTTCCAACCCTGCTTGACCGTTGGGGACAGAGAGCTCTAATATAGTGGCCATACTGCTTGGGAGGTGTTATGGGTGTTGTAGCCCAAAACAGGTCACCCATACATGCGTGTGTGAGCGTACGTGCGTCCTGCTCGAAGGTTGCTGGACATCAAGTCCTAGAAAGAAGGGGAAGAAAGGAATCAGGTTTCTACTCCCTTTTATTTTCAGGTGATATAAGGAAAAGTAGGCAGGCACTCAAACCCACAACATCACAGTGGAGCTCAGGACAAAAAAATTGTTCTGGGCCCAGGAGGAGAAGGCTGGATTCTCTGGAAAAGACCATCATGCTGGGGAAGGTGGAAGGCAGCAGGAAAAGAGGAACACCCAATAACATGAGACGGGCTGACTCCCTCAAGGAAGCCACAAGTCTGAGTTTGCAAAAGCGGAGCAAGGCTGTTGAGAACAGGACATTTCGGAGATCACTCGTTCATAAGTTGGAGGTGTCTTGGCAGCACTTAACAACCATAATATGTGTTGCTCAGGTCTTGCAAACTCCAGCCTGTGGTTCTTTTATTGGGTCAATCCATCTCATATTTGCTCTTCCTCTTTTCCTGCTGCCTTCTGCCTTTCACAGTATCATTCTTTTCCAGAGAAAAGTGCCCCAAATAGGACTCCCTCATTTTAGCCATTTTTTTTTGTTTCTTCCAGAGAGAATGAAGACTTGATTCGATCCAGTATATACTTAATTAGTTCTCCAATACAGTGAATACCTGCAGCCTTAGAGAACTGGCTGCTGGTTGAACTAGAACACCAGGATGAGACAGGATGGTGACTCCAATCTAGGTAAGGATGTCCTTATATTGTTGAAATAACAAAAGAGAAAGCTTTCTGGGTAACCGCAAGAGAAGACATTAAATTGATTGCTTTTCTAATAATTTCCAACAACTAAAGAGGAGGAACTGACCCCCCCCCCCAAGTTCCTCTGCCCCCACTTCCACTCCCATTTTCCTTTTTAACGAAACGGTTGTTGTAAACACATCACTGATAGGAGATATGTCTCACAAGTACACCTGCTGGAGAAGAACCTGATCTTCTAAGGATGATCTCCCAAACCCCAAAGCCAAGCAACAAGCCAACTCAGAACAAAAAATAACATACTAGCAATTAAGTCCCCCACTGCTCTGGGTTAGCAATTAGTCTTGGGCAGGATTAGCCAGCAGCTGGGCTTTTGAAGGACTTCTCGGGCCGAGGGGGTCACCTGAGCCGACATGTCTTTCGTTGATGATAAGAGAAGACGGCCAAGAAAAGCAAGCAGGTGGCAAGCGGTCAGATGATAATATAAACAGACAAATGTTGACCCTTTTGCCATAAGCAGGAAACTTCACCTCCATCTGCAGCCCAGGAAAGAGATCTGCATTCGCCTACGAGGTGGTGGTAGATGTGGGAACATGACAAGCAGGATTTGGGGGGGATACACATCCCGGGACTGATGTGTATGTCGATGGATTGAAAAATAGGGGTGGAGGAGGGGAAAAGTCCAGGCTCTAAAAATCACCGCCTTTTAAGACGGAGAAACATGAACAAGGAAGGTCCGAACCCATATTTGGAGGCTGAGCCCTAAAGAATCACGGAACTAGCAATTCATGTTGGGTTTCATTCATAAACACCTTAATACTCATGTGCCATCAAGTCAGTTCTGACTTATGGTGACTCTTTTCAGGGTTTTCCAGGTAGAGAAGACTCAGAAGGGGTTGACCATTCCCTTCTTCCGGGGGTGCCCTGGGGACTGTGCAGCTTGCCCAAGGCCACCCAGGCTGGCTCTTCTCCCGGGAATGGGGGAATCGAACTCCCAGCCTCTGGCTCCGCAGCCGGATACCTAAACCACTGAGCTTTCCAGCCAGTGTCATAAACACTTTAGCAAGTCATAAATTCGTGATTCATCAAAAACCTTAAGGCATCCTTCTGAAACGCAGAAAGAATTGGTGTGGTTTAGAGCAGCATTTCTCAAACGGTCAGCCTTGAGATGATTTGACTTCCCCTCCCAGAATCCTCTGACAATGGCCACAGGACTTCTGGGAGCTAAAGTCTGAAAGGCTGGACCAGAGGCCGACCTTAACTGGCTAAAAGTTTGGCTTGGGACTTAGACAAACTGGGTTCTTGTCCTCCACGGAGACAGGCGGTGGCCACAATCCCACTGCCAATATATGCATGTGTAAAAGGGATAAAGGTCTAGGTTGAGGTCTCTGGCTGCAGAGCCAAAGGTTGGGAGTTTGATTCCTCCACTGTGCCTCCCAGGAAAAGAGCTAGCCTGGGTAGCTGCACGGTCCCAGGGCAAGCTGCACGGTCCCAGAAGAAGGGAATGGTGAACCACATCTGAATATTCTCTACCTGGAAAACCCTCAAAAAGGGTCTCCATAAGTCAGAATTAGCTGGCTGGATAGCTCAGTGGTTTAGATCTCTGGCTCCAGAGCCAGAGGTTGGGAGTTCGATTCCCCCACTGGGCCTCCAGGGAGAAGAGCCAGCCTATGTGATCTTAGGCAACCTGTACAGTCCCAGGGCAACCCCCAGAAGAAGGCAATGGGAAACCACTTGTCAGTATTCTCAACTTGAAAAACTCTGAAAAGGGTTGCCACAAGTCAAAATGAGCTGCCTGGATAGCTCAGTGGTTGAGGTCTCTGGCTTCAGAGCCAGATGTTGGGAGTTCGATTCCCTCACTGTGCCTTCCGGGAGAAGAGCTAGCCTGGGTAGCCTTGGGCAAGCTGCACCGTCCCAGAAGAAGGGAAGGGGAAACCACTATCTACTTGGAAAACCCTGAAAAAGGATCCCTAGGTCAGAATCAACTTGATGGTAGATGATTATTGTTAAGGAAATAATATAAATCGCCTGGTCCATCTCATGGCCAAGAATTCAACCATCATTTCTGTCTCTTCTTTCACAGCTGGAATCTTTGCTTTCCTCTCCCATTTTGATCTCCCCTTCTCATCCACCCTCTCTCTCTGCCTGCGTCTCCGGGCCAGCGACTGACTGAGCGCTCGGCCAGGAACGCGACCAGCACCCCCTTGGCCAGGGGCGGATTGGCACCGAGCCCTCCCCGATTTCCCTGCGGAGGTGGTCATAAATTAGTCGCAGGGTTCTGGCCGGTAAGTCCCTCGGGCTTGGCCTACCCCACAGGGTTGGGGTGAGGCTAAAAGGGGGGGACGGTGGGAGGGTCGTGCTGGAGGCTGCCTGGTCTCATTGGAGGGAAGTCAGGATGGCCACAGCCCCTCCCCAGAAAGGAAGGCAACCCCGGGTCCTTGTGGATTCGTGTCTTTTCCACGCGCCCTGTGCGTGGGCATGAGCGAGTTTTCAAGGGGGAATTGGGAGGCGCGCCGAGTGGTTTCCTGTTACCACCTCTGCAGGGGAGGAGGGGGGGGGAAGAAGAGCCTTCTGATCTGGCTTTCTAAGCGGCTCCGGATCCCTCGCAGGGGCGACCTTTTCTTGCCCCAGATCGCTGGAGAGAAGGCCCGGAGGCGGCTGGAGATCTCCCCCCTCCCCGGACCCCCCCAACGGCGATGGATCGGCTGGCGGTGGACGAGAAAAGCGGCGCGCCTTTGCGCTTTGCGCGCCGCCTGCGCCGGACGGCGGGGCGGCGGCGCAGCTTCTCCGCCGACAGCAGCCGCTCCGGCGCGGCCGGATCGCCCTCCCAGGCCGCCCGGGGAAGCCGAGGGCCCTCCGGCCGGCCGCCCAGCCTCTGCCCGGAGGCGCCGGAGCCCCGAGCGCGGTGCCAGGGGGGGCTCCGGCCGGCGACGCAGTGCGGCGGCTGCGGGGAGCGCTCTTGCGCAGCCTGCCTGGCGGGGATCGTCCGGTGAGAAGCGCCTCGGGAGCCTCATTTTTCTCTCTCTTTCCTCCCCCCCCCCAGGAGGAGGAGGAGCCACCGGGTAGCACGGCGAGGGGGGGGGGCTCAGAGAGAGAGAGAGAGAGAGATAAATGCAATATTGGGAGAGGATGTTAAGGACTCTGATGCAGGAGAGAGAATGAATTGCATTGAATTGCAGTGGACTAGATTAAATTGAATTGAATTGAACTGCCCTGGACTGGATTGGATTGAATTGCATTGAACCGAATTGAATTGAATTGAAAAACAGGGAGGCTGGGATCCGACCTTTTGATATGGCCACCCAGCTCTACAGCTGGCGACTGTCCTGTAGGAGGAAGGCGGCGTTTCCCCTTCTCCCTAATGTCCTGCCCTTGACAACCCTGTTCAGCTCCTGCCGACTCAAGCCTGGGGGGCTTCCTCGAGCTGATCCATCTCATGTTTGGTCTTCCTCTTGTCCCGCTGCCCTCCACTTTTCCCATCAGGGTGGTCTTTTCTGGAGAATCTGGCCTTCTCAGGATGGGCCCAAAGTAGGACAGCCTGAGATTCAACACGTTTGACTCCACAGTTGGTTCAGGCTTGATTTGATCTAGGATGTAGGACCCCCTTGTTCATCTTCCTGACAGTCCTGGGGTACCTGCCAAGCTCTCCTCCAGCACCACATTTCCAATGAATTAGTTCCTCCCCCTTTAAGCTTTCCTGACTGTCCAGCTTTCACACCCATACACGGTGATCAGAAACACAAGTGTGGATGATTTTAGTCTTGGTCTCCAGTGACCCCTCCTTCCACTTGATGATCTTTTCTAATTCCTTCCTGGCTGTCCTTCTGAGTCTTGGTCTTCTTCTGATTTCTTGGCTGCTGTCTGTGTTTGGATGGAGGATTGCCACTCTCTTGTTACCTGGCTTTGAATTTGGAGAGCCTGAGAATCAAGCCGGGGTGGGGTGAGGGGTTCCCAACCAAAGATAAGAGGGAGCCAAGCCTGGATTGAACTGCTCTCTTCCCGGATGCCCTTCTTTACCATCCATCTCAGGATTGACGTCTCGTCCCCCCATCTTTTGGCCCCGTCGTTGCTCCATGAGAGAAAGCCGGGACAACTCTACATCCTTAAGGAAGAAAGGCTGGGGAAGAAACTTTTAAAATACTACAATTCCCAGAATCCCCCAGCCCAATGGGACATTGGGGGCCTTTTAAAAAGCACTTTCCCTGGGTTTTACCCAGAAAGCTGTTTCTCCTTGCTGAGCCTTGACCGTAACTTCCAGGAGATGTATTAAGATGGACAATATTTTTGTAGGATAATTATAATCTTTGAAGGGTCTTTGAGTCCAGCCCCTGCCAAAGAAGCACCGTCAGGAATCGAACTCCCAACCTCTGGCTCTGCAGCCAGAGGCCTAAACTACCGAGCTATCCAGCAGTTAATCTACCTGTATGTGTTTCGTCTAGATAGATCATGCTTTAAAACTGGACTGAGCAACTTGTGACCCTCTGAGATGTTGGTGGTACCACAGATCCCATCGTCCTTCACTCTTGGCTTGGCTGTTGAGTGTTGTGGTCCACCAACGTCTGGAAAGCCCCACACTTGCTTTAAAAGCCAAGGCGTGCACGCCTATGTGATGTGCCGCCGAGTCCATTTATTTTATTTTATTTTGTTTCTTGAGAGGATTTTTTTACCCGCCCTGTCACAGGATTCTAGGGTGGGTTACAGAGCCATATAAAACAATTTCAAAACCTACGGGGGTTTCAAACAATTTTTGAATCAAACCGTGTAAAATGCCAAATTGAAACATTAACGCCGCTGCAAAACCAGCACAGGCCATGATTCTCAGGCTCAGATAAATAAATATATTTTGACTTGGCACTGAAATGATGCCAGTGTCGGGAGAACATTCCACAGTTGGAATGCTGCAGCCAAGAAAACCCCTCCCGATGTCTCCACATCATCATCATCATCATCATCATCTAATGAACTGTCTTTTTGGGAGAATGGCAGAATATTACTATTTTAAATAAATAAATGAAATAAGGTGGGATACAGAAGAAGGCTTCTCCGGTCAGCCTTCTGACAACCCGATCCAGGGTTCTCTAAGATGTAAAGTTCTTCCATTCCCTCCTTCGGGTGGCGCTGTGGGGCCACCCTCGGCAGCTTAGCCCAGAGTACCTCAACCCATCGTCCACACACCTCTGAGTGATCTCAGCTGACCCCCGTTCTCGCCAGAGGTTCAGTTGTGATTCGAACTCAGGATCCCTGGCACCTCGGCTGTGCCCTCCAACCCAGTGAGCTAGACCAGCGAGCGATCGGTGGACCTGTATGAGCTGGGAAGATAGATTCCCCTTCTTGCCCTATGAGGGGGATCTACAGGAATAACATGGCTTGAAAATCAGTGGCAAAAGGAACCAAAACAAACAAACAAACAAACAAACAAACAAACAAACAGAAAGGCCATAGAGGAAAGGTGCTTTTGCTGTTTAACCTACAAGAAAGGTTGCGAAAACAACCCTTTGCCAGTATTTGTAATTTTTTTTTAAGAACAAAGCCCGGGCGTGCCTATTCGCGTAACAACATGGCAACGGAGTTTTGCTCTCTGGCCTGAGGAAGTCATGCAAAAGGGTCAGCTTTGAGTGTCCAGTTTGGCCCCTGATTTTGCATTCAGAGATCCCAGAATACATCCATCAACAGAGTGATGTTAAAGAAGACCCATAAAAGCTGATTTGGCTTTTGAATACCGCTTCGGACTAACGGATTTCTTCTGCCCTTTTTCTTTCCTGCCTAGAAATGATAAGATGCCCCTTTGCCTTCGTTGTGAGGAAGAAGACTCTGTTGCTGCCGTGAGTGAAGAAGCATTGTTACCGGTAGAAAAGGTACGTCATCCCATCGTGAACCCATCTGGTGTTATATTCTCCCTAAATGGTATATCTGGACCAAGGGCAACCTTGGGACTGTGTGCAGCTAGCCCAAGGCCACCCAGGCTGGCTGTCCTCACAGCATTTGAACTCCTGACCTCTAACCACTGAGCAGTCCAGCCAGCAAGCATGCCAACTACCATAAAAGAACATAGTTATTCTGAGCTGAAAACTAGTAAATGCCTCCCACTGGCAAAAAATTAAGAAGAAAAATAAACATAATCAGAGTAACAAAAAACGGCAATATTAGGAACAGCCTGGTATTTTTGAATAATAATAATAAAAACAGCAATATTAGGAACAGCCTACATACTATGTCGATATTTAACAGATACTTAAGTTTTTGGTTAAAACTTTTATCGGTTATATAAAGACCAGCCAGTGTTTTTATAATTTTGATTGACTGTGCCTGGTGTTTTTCAATAATAATAATGAGAAAATGCAGTAATAGCAAAGTCAATAATTAAACTACTGTGGCTTTTGGGTGATGCCCTCAATGTGTTGCCTTACATCGGGGCTTCACTCTGCCTCATAGCAGGGCCAGCTCTTGGCGTGAATGAACCGTACACAGGCAAGGTGCATCGGGAGCTTCATTTCTGAGGATTGGGGCCCTTTTCATAACCCTGTTCCCCATGCCACTCACATGTTCAATAAAAATGCGTTACGTCCTCTGAAAAGAGCTCCTGACACCCTAGCTTTCTACATGCAAGATCTTTGGTTTTTGTTCGTTTGTGGTTTTGGTGAATGGGGACACCAGTCTGCGGCCTGCTTCTGACGTCTTTGCATCTCGTGTTCGGAATTTGGCTACTAACTGAAGGATGCTGGGATTCGTAGTACGGGTGTGGGCAGAAAAGGACCTTTCTAGGCTCTGCTCCTGTTATCCGAACACAATTCTCCAAAGACTGGAGAAAGTGGATGACAGAACGCATGGCTTAAGAGGCGTTCTGAGTTTGGACAGCGCTCGGCATGAACTGCCATTTTCCTGTAAAATTATAAACATGCTTCTAAGTCAACTGGAAAATTAACTATAAGCACCTCCACTTTTCACTCGGTGGACAAAGGTAGAATTGTTCCAATCAAACCGTGTCTCTCTCCCTCCCTCTTTCCCCCTCTGCCTCTCATAGATGGATCCAGGGTTTATTTTCAGTTTGGTTTCCAAGCAATGCTTAAGTTTCGTACATTTCTCGGGCAATTTATGACGTCAAAACGCACACTCGGGGCCGAGTGGCTCTTCAGTGTGAAAGCGGACTGCATACCAGGATGTCCAGCGGGCAATTAAGGCCACGATAATAAACAACCGGTATATTGTGCATTAAACCACAGTACGGTGGCAGCTGTAGCTACTTGAGTGCGGACGAATTTGGCTTGGCTGGAATTCATTAATGTTTCGGAGAACGAGGCGATTCGTCACCCGTTCGAAACCCGCTTCCTCCAGGGTTGTTTTGGACTGGGGAGAAATTAATTGTAGCAAAAGCAAGCAAAGGGAAGGCTCTGTTCTGCGATTCTCAGCCTTCCGGCCTGAAATCTTGAGCGGGTCAGAGACTGCTGACCTGAGAACTCTAGATTTTGAGGTTTATTTTTGTGCTTTTAGGACACGCTGTGTTCAGAAGTCCCTTTTTGCTTGCCTGCTGTTCTGAAACCTCTCCCACTGCTAGAATTCACACACTAGCCTTTAAGTTGATCACGGAGGGTCCAGATTGTCGTTACAAAAAGGACAACACCATAATCGGGCTCCTGATGTTTCCAGGAATTAAGATGCCGGTGACCCAGTGTTGTTCCCCTCTCGCCTCATCCGCTCTGTTCACTTCCAGGCTTTGAGCGATGCCGCCACGGATAAGGAGATATCTGAACTCTCGGTACCGTGCGGGATCTTGGGGTGCAACTGGACGGGTGCCATGAAGATCCGGGAGGTAAGAAAGGTGGCCTACGAGCAAGCAGGTGGTCAGGAGCAAGACCGACAAAGAGCCACAGCCCAGGTGGGCAAGACAACACATCCTTTCTCTCTTGGCTCACAGAGTGAGAAACGAATTAACGGTAAACTTGTGCCTCCTCCTGAAATCTGGATTTCCCCAACTGTAAAAAAAAAATAAAAATAAACAGAGAGCCTGCTCTTTCGTGTTTTGGGACTATCAGAATTTTACAAGAATCCCAGGGAGCGCAGCTCATAAACTCGAATCTACACACTTGTAGGTTTTACCCTGCTAAAGGAGTTTTCGAGTCATTGACCTGCACCGCCGGCTTCCCATTATTGATTTGCCCAAGTAAGAAAGCTGCCACAATGCTTCTAGGGAGTTGTAGTTTTCTGGGAGGCCCCCTTTTAGAGCACTGAATTGGCAGTGAGACGATGACTCCCAGATTTGGAGTTGTAGGCTGCGATTCCCGGAATTCTTTGAGAAGTCAGCAGTCCAAAAACACGAAATACCAGCCTCAAATCATCCGTAATTTTTAAAAAAGGTGTCACGATAGGTGGCTAAAATCCTATTCTGTAAGTTCTTGCTGCAGAAGGGGGGATGGCATCACCAGCTGGAAGAGACTTTGATTAATTAAACTATCCTCCTTTAGCTCTAATTGGTACCCACTGGGTCCCTAAGTTTCAGCAAGATTCTTTCCTAGCCCTTCCTGGAGGTGGGAGGACCTGAACCTGCAACCTTCTGTATACAAATCAAGGGTTGTACCACTGCGCTTTGTTGCTTCACCTTCTTGTTGGTTAGAGCAGGCTGACAACACTGGCTTCCGAATTATGGCAATTTCAGTTTTTTTTTTTAAAAAATACTAATTTCTTTATTTTAAGAAAAACAATTTTTGGGGAGAAGTTTTTACCCACCCTGAACACTCCCATTTCCAGGACCACCAGCGCACGTGTGAACAAGCCCTGAATCCATGTCACTTTGGCTGCGGGCAGGTCGTGACGCGCAAAATGTTGGCCGATCATCTGCGGAACAGCTGCACAAAGGCCAGCCTGCGATCCAGTTGTCACCAGACGGATGTGTTCAGTGACCACCAGGTCAATTTCTTTCATTTATTTGCCACATAGGTGTAGATAAGTGGGAACAAGTAAATTCATGTGCACTGGCTTTGTGGGAAAATGTGAGCTTTCAGGCCTGGTGATGTGGCGGGTGGCTTTTATTTACTAAAAATAAATCAGTCCTGGACAGTTGTCCTCCAACGTTTTGGACTACAATCACCATTATCCCTGACTATTGCCTGTTTGGATGGGAATGGTAGTACCAAATATCTGAAGGATGCCAACTTAGGGGAACCGTGTCCAGATGCTCCAATACACACATTGGTTGGCCAATGTTTTTGCTGGCGCTGTGCCTGAGTGTGACATTTTGCTCAGCGTCTTTGGAAAAGATGATCCGGGCTGTTGGAAATGACATCTGCGTCACACAATCATACACCAGCTCAGTGGGGGCCGAGTGGATCGGGCCCACGCTGGTGTGCCCCGCAAATTTTGTGGGTGTAAACCTCTATAGACCGTAAACCGCTTCTTTCTGGATGCCAGGAGAGGGATAAATTCTCCTGCGACATGGAGAAGCAGGCAGTTTTTAAAGCATCAAGCAGTGTTTTAAAGGAATATTATATACACACACAATAAATATAAATATGTTATATTTAAACAGTTTTCACACTCTTTTGCTGGTCTTCTCTTCTAAACAGAATCTTACTGTAGTATCCTTTAAAGAGGATGGATGTCGGTTTTCAAGGATCGGCTGCTCCTTCCAGGTAACAGGACCATCCCAGCATCCTCTGAATACTCAGTGGGAGGAAGACTAAAGCTCAAGAGGAGTAAATAACCTTTTTTAAAAAATGCACTGTAGCCATCCTCGAAGGGTGGTGCCCTGTAGCCGTCCAGCTGCTTCTCTTCCCGTAGGCTCAATTATATATTTGCTTAAGTATTTCATTTTTGATCCACCTTTCTTGGCATAAGGGTTCCAAAGGCAGCTCATAAATGACTAAGCCGGTCTGATCACACAGGGCAATCGATCTCATTTTGGGTCTGATGCAGTCTGGTGAACACACGACGGATGAGGAATTGGGCTACAGCCTGATCCTGATCCGTATTCAAGCTGGACCTTTTTTTTTTTTTTGGCCCCACCTGCAAGGCTACTGTGTTTCGGGGTCGGGCTAGAGAGATTCCCCGACAGACAGAAGGAAGAGCCCTCCCATTAAAGCTACCCTTTCTGGTGTGAGCAGACGCACAACTTTCCCACCATCTGATCACACCTGTACAGGATTAAAAATCACAATAAATGATGGCACTGAAATGTGAATAGATATATACCCGTGTTAAAAGGCACCTATTTAGAAACAGGTGAAAACATAGCACCAGAAACTATTTGGTTATTTACGCTGGCGCGGTGGTGTAACGGCGCAAATTGCAGTAGTCACTGCTTGAATGCCTGACCACATGCCAAGTAAAGTGACTTCCTTGTGACGCGGAATACAAGCAGCAATTCCTTAATAAGCACCAGTCTCTTGCTCAGATTTACTTTGTTGTGCTTCCATTGGCATAAATAACTAGTAATCCAGTATCGAATAAACTCAACTAGAACTGCTTTTTCAGCAGACCATCTGGTTACCCAAAGCCTGCTTGAACAGGATTAAGTTTATGGCTGCTGGTGGAAGGAAAGCAAGGAGTGAGTCTGTCTAGCTTCATGTGGGAGGGAGTTCCATAGTCATGAAACAGCCATGGAAAATGTTTTCTCCTGTGTCCTCATGAGACATATCAGGGAGGGAAACAGAAGCAAGAGAAGGCCTTCCCCTGAAATCTCAAACACCAGGGAGGGTTATATATGAAGGTACAGGTTCTGACTGCCATTATGGAGATCTCATGGGCTCCTGGCCTCTCTCTAGTGAGGAGACAAAGGAACAGGAAGTGATTGAGAGGAAAGAGGAGGAAGGAAGTGAGCCTGAGAATAGCAATCTAAATGTGGATCTAGAAAAGGCAAGCAGAAAAACACACGCAGGCTGTCCACCTGCTTATTGTCCCTACCCTTAGTTTGCCTCACAGTGATTCTGACAAATCGCCTCTTTTCCTGACAGGGGGATGCAAAAGAGAGAGAAAGCCACGAGACAGAGGCTCTTGGGGTACACTTGAGGCTGCTGCTCCAGCATGTGAAAAAGCTGAAAGCGTGTCTCCACCCCGCAGGAGACGATGCGAAGGAAAGCTTAACCAATGGTGACGTTTCGACAAGGATCGCTTTCAACCCCATCCCTCGGGGGTTTGTGGAAGGAGAGTTTCTCTCTGGGTTGCCTCTGTATGAGGAGGGGATGCCGTGGCAAAACCTCTCGAGGAGGACCGAAGGAGTCTCATTGCTGGAAACCAAGCTCCACGTCTTTGAAAACATTGTCTCGGTGCTGAGCAAGGAGATGGCCGCCTCTCGCCAGAGGTTTGTGGCTTTCCGAGGGCAGAGGGGCCTCGACCAGGACATGATTCGCGGCTTGGAGTTGAAGGTAAAGATCCATGGGGGTGGAAGGAAGGAAGCCACGTTCACAATTCCACGCACGCCAACTTCTGGAGGGAACCTTAGGCTGCCGATCTGGTCCTCCTGGAGTCTCGGAAAGGCCCCATACATTTAAAAACCTTTCTCAGCCATTAAGGGAAAGCCTGCCTGAAGAGAAAGGTCTTCAGCGGCTTGCAGAAGGACAACAAAGATGGGGGAAGCCTAGCCTCCAGTGGGAGGGAGTTCCAGAGTCTAGGAGCAGCCACAGAGAAGGCCCTCTCCCATATCCCTACTGAAGGTGGTGGGACGGAGAGAAAGGCCTCCCCTGATGATCTCAACACCCGGGCAGGCTCATAGTGGGAGATACGGTCCTTGAGGTCGCTTGGACCCGAGCTGTTTAGGGCTTTATAGGTTAGAACCAGGAACTTGCCAGGTGGCCACATCTCCTCCACCACGTCACCATCGTTTGTGTCCGGCACTTCACTTTCTCATGGCATCTGGCGTCTTCAAGGATGAGAATGGCACTGCATTTATGTTTTAGACTCGGGCTTCTGAAATGTGCAAGTTTCTCCGGTACACTTGAAGGGCGGGGGCTTTGAGGATGATGAACGGAGGAGAAAGTGAAACGGGCAGATTTGCTTATCCAAGAACAGGACTCCGAGCGTCTGGAGCTTACGATTCTGGCTCAGAAAACTTGGAAGGGAATAAGTCACCCCACTCTTGTCATCCAGCCATTTTTTTGTGATAACAGCCTGCGTGTCACGCCCAAGACCATTAAATAGAGTGGTATAGGTTTGGGGGAACGGTTAAAGGGCAGCAAATGGCTAGCTATTCCTTTTTGTTATATTTGGAATCCTAATGGACATCCACAGAGATGGGTTTCGGAGTAGCAACGCTCGCCCTTGGATTCTAGAATTTACATTTTTCAACTACAGCCCCCAGAATCCCCAGCCTGGAAAAGCTGCAAAAGTCACAGCACAACCCATGTAAACCATGGGAAGCTCTTCCTTCACTCTTTAGTGAGGCCACACTTTCGCTACTGTAGGAAAGTAACTAAAATAGGTTAGTAGGAAAGTAACTAAAAACGGAGTCGCACTGGGTCTTGCTCGTTCACAGTTCTAATGACATGTAGCTACATCTTTGTCACTGGACCAGCGAACGACTGAAAAGTGACTAAGATATCTTTCATGCTCTGAGAATGGATTCTGCCTCTCTCCAAGATAGCTGATTTGCAGCGTTGCCTCGTTCAGAAAGACGCGGCCCTTGGCAAGCTAGAGGAGAGACTCCATGCATCCGGAGAAGCTTCCTATAATGGGGTCTTTCTATGGAAGATCACTGATGTCCACCGTAAGAGCTACGAAGCCGTATGCGGGAAGATCAACAGCTTCCACTCTCCACGTAAGCTTGTGTCTCTTCCAGTCGCACTCAGCCTAACCTGCCTCCTTTGTGCTAATGGTGGCTTGACTCCACCCCAAGGCTAGTGATTAAGCGCTACAGCGCTAAAGGCATCCAAGAGAAAATTGGGCAAGCCTCTGTCAGATCTGCTTTGATGTGGATTCCTGCCTTGAGCAGGGGGTTGGACTCGATGGCCTTAGAGGCCCCTTCCAACTCAGTTGTTCTAGGATTCTAAGGATGATGGGGCATGTAGGCCAAAAGCTCTGGAGAGGCCCAGGATGGGTAAGGTGCTTCTATGGGGGTGTCTCTTTGTTTTAAGGTTAAGATCCTTTAATGCATTTATCTAATTGATTGCCTGGCTGGATAGCTCAGTGATTTTCGTATCTGACCGTGGAGTCAGAGGTTGGGTGTTCGATTCCCCACTGGGCTTCCTGGGAGAAGAGCCATCCTGGGTGGCCTTGGGCAAGCTGCACAGTCCCAGGGCACCCCCAGAAGAAGGGAACGGGAAACCACTTCTGAGTCTTCCCTACCTGAAAACCTTGGAACGTGTCACCGTAAGTCAGAATTGAGCTGTGCAGCTTGCCCAAGGCTACACAGGCTGGCTCCCAACCTCCGGCTCCCCAGCCAGATGCCTAACTACCCTTCTGAAAATCCGCCAGTGCCTTGGGGGAATCTGGCTGGGAGATTCTGAGTGGGAGCCACAGTCCAAAATAATAATGATAATAATAGAGGAACCTTTCTCCGGTTGGCTTCCTTGTGATCGGCCATGTTTCTCCTTCCCGTTCAGCTTTCTACACTTCGAGATATGGCTATAAGCTGTGCATGAGGATTTACCTGAATGGAGAAGGAAGCAGTAAAGGATCCTACCTCTCGGTCTTCCTCGTGCTTCTGAAAGGAGATTACGATGCGCTGCTCCCCTGGCCATTTGCTCACAAGGTAAAAAAGGGTGTGAGTGCGTCTCAGTGACATCTCTTCTTCTGTTTCCCCTTGTAGTCTGATTCCCTTCACTGCTGGCCTCTCTGAGAATCTGGATATGGCTGTTACCCATGTCCATGTCTGGAGAATGGATCATTGGGGGCTACGTAGCTCAGTGGGTTGGAGCGTATCACCGATTTAGCCTTGGTCTTCAGTGAGGAAGGAAGCCCCTAAATGGACGCCTGGGTTTCCCACGTCTCATGTCAGATCTGAGACTCCATTGTGGTTTCTTATTGGTCCGGTTAGCTCAGTGGTTTAGGCCTCTGGCTGGGGAGCCAGAGGTCGGGAGTTTGATTCCCCCACTGGGCCTCCTTGACAGGGGCTGGACTTGATGACCCATAGGGTCCCTTCCAGCTCTGCAGTCCTGAAATGATGAGGATTGCATGAGCTACAGCTCTCCCATATGGCCCAGACTGGGGAATCTCTGCTTGAACACCCCCACCTCCCCCAGATTGAGGCTACCATTGACTGCTCAAGAGTTCTGTAGGACTGGAAAGCTTGCCATATTTGTAACTTCTGAGCAATCTAATAAAAGGCTTGCTAGATCCAGAACTCTGGCCGTGCTAGTATGTAGGAAGAACAGCATCTTTCTTTACCTGGAGCTGCCCTTTGGGGCGGTTGTATGGATTGGGCCCAAGGCAAGAGGGCAATCAAAGGAATCCTGGAGGAAGTGACCAGGGTGGAGGAGGCAGGAGGAGACCACCCCTCAAAGTGAGGTCATCCGTGCCATCAGAAATGGTGAAGGGCCCTTTGCCCCTGCTAATCGAGAGGTCATATTACTTCAGCCCTGTGAGCCCAGGATCCACTACACCACCACAAAGGGCAACCGGGGGGGGGGGGGGGGGACATGGTGCCTAAAGATTATGGAGCAAATAAGGAGTCAGATAGGTTAACAGGCTTTCAACATGAGCTGGAGGAAACCCAATACAGTGGTGCTTGTATGACTGATTTCAAAGCAATGGTGGTGGTTGGTTTTTCTCACCTCCTTTGAAGGGAAAGTATGGGAAATGGATTTAACTGTGTTTTCAAATTCTCTGCTGGGAAAGCTTGTTCCGTCTCTCCTGTTTTTCTAACTGCTGACCTTGAGATGTGGGAAGGTTTCTGCTGTTGTAACACATTTGCTTATTCATGCTACATGAGAACCAGAACACACACACATCAGAGCAGCGAGTCCCTCCAAACCTGGAAATAGAGTTGTTGTTTTTTTCCAAACTACCATCCAATGATGAGGCTGGCTGGGGGATTCTGGGAGAAAAGTTTCCGAGCTCTAGATTATTTTATTTTATTTGCTTTTTCCTTCGAAGCCTAACCCATTCTTCCTTCCCTCTCGTCTGCCGACTCACAGATGACCTTGACTTTGCTTGACCAAAACAATGGGGAGCATTTTGCTAACACGATTCACCCTGATCCGGCATCGCCGTCCTTTCAGAGGCCCATGGGGGAGATGAACGAGGCCAGCGGCTTCCCCAGATTCATCCCTTTGACCAAGCTGCAGTCCCCAAAATATACGTATATAAAAGAAGGCACCCTTTTCCTTCGGTGTGTTGCGCACGCCAGTTCATGAACCCTGCGGTCGGCGATTTCCAAGAAGCCGCTGGTGATGAATTGAAGACTGCATCAGAAAAACTGCTCATGAAATGTGATGGTAGAACCAAGACTTGGGTCAACAGATCTGGATTTCTTGCTTCAGAGAGTTGATCTTCAGCGCTATCCAACATGCTCCCTTGTTTTCTGTCTGCTTTCCCGCACAAAAAGCCCAGGGAGAAAAATCAGTTTCTCCAGTGTTTGCCCATTTCCGCAAATGATTCCTGCTGTAATCTGCTTTAGCAGTTTTCTAGTAAGAATGGCAACCGTGGTGGCCGGTGACTCCGATTCCATGGGAGCTGCGAATCCGCTCCAGTTTTTAGTTTGTGCTTTACAGAAGCTAACTGAGGTGCTGGATTTGTATTAAGGAGATGGTTGGTGCTGGATAGTTCTGACAAAAGCACAGGCTAAAAACCGGAGTGGGTTTCTGGCACCACTGGCCCTGGAGTCACTGAATGACAATCAAGGTCTATTAGTCCAACAAAAGACTAACAGGGGTCAAAAGCTGCTAGAACACCTTTGTTGTTATGGAGGGATGGAGCTGCCTGCATTTAAAGGAGACTACTAGGAGGGGGGCTTGTCCTTCAAAATGTACCGTGACAAAACTTACTCACTTTATGAGCGAGAGGGCTGATCTGCACATTTAGTGGGGCTGATTAGCAAAGTTGTTTATGACTCACTTTAGCCCTGGCTGGGAAAGCCCAGTCAAGATGCGAAAGAGTCTTGTGCAGGCGGCAGATCAGTTTCAGATTCTCTGCATGCCCTGTGTCTTTCTGGCTTCCAACCTCCGTCGCTGTGTCCCTCTCATCCAGCGCATGTGGGTGTATTATTGTGCTGTTGGTTGTGATGCTCTGCTTTAGGTGTATAGAAGGGTGCGGGGAGTGACATGCTGCAACAAGCTTATATGGCAAGTCAACAAAAATCCCCCCCCCCATTTTTTACCATTTTATTTTAAACAAAACAAAAACTGAGGATGGATTTGATTTGGATGGAATAACGCCAGCATGTCGAAACAGACGTGTTAAAACACAGACAGGCCAATGGATAGCAGCGGCGATACTATTCCCGTTAAATAAATCAAATATAAACCATCATCTTTGCACTCGGAGCGTCCTTGAGGCACTGAAATCCTCGGCTCTCAGAAAGGAAGTGGGTTGCCCCATTTGTGAGGGGTCGGCGCTGTCGAGGATAGAACCGGCCACATCTGGAATACATTGTCTTGACAGCACATTCGAAATTTTTTGGCTTTCTTTCCTTGGAGGGCTTCTCATCCACAACCAAACCACGAACGCGCGGGAAGTCAGGGGGTTAGGGTGGTGCAGCTATTGTGACATTCACGTGCCGAGCCACACAGGGTCTGGAAGGTAGAAGATCAGGGGGAGGGCAGGGGGTAACCAGGTGGTTAAGGTGGCCGTGTGTCCACATTTACTGAGGCGGTTCTCTCTTTGAAGGCCATCCTCTCAGGCTGACCTGTCCGTCCCTGATTTAAGGAGCTGCAAGGAGGATCTGAACGTGGCCCATCATCCACCATAGTCACCTAGGCAGCTGATTCGGCCAGGGAGGAGTTCCCCTGGCCATCATCTTCCCCGCTTGAGTGAGATGTGCCACAGTTAGGTTTCAATGATGACAGTCATCATTTTGCATCCGCTCACGTTTGTTAGCACACATAATTTAACCTGTGCCTCCTTTTTTTGGTGGCATGTGTCTTCTGTTATTTTATTGTCGCTGTTGCTGGATGTCAACAGCTGCCTTGCTGGTCTAGGCTCAGGGTAAGACCTGCCCGTTCCTCCTGGTTCAAAGTTAGAGGCGGCTCGACGCGGCAAACAGAGACTGAGGCCAGTAGAGCAGTGTTTCCCAACCTTGGGTCCCCAGATGTTCTCGGACTACAACTCCCAGACATCCTGGCCGGTGCAGCTAGTGGTGAAGGCTTCTGGGAGTTGTAGTCCAAGAACATCTGGGGACCTAAGATTGGGAAACACTGCACCCGAGCAAAATGTTGGGGACAAGATCCATGGCTAATTCGGTGGAATGAACTGGGAAGAGGAGTTCTGAAGGGCAGCACGCAAGCTGGGTCATCACCTTTTTGAGAAAACTGAATGAAGGTCACCAATGCTTTCAACTGCTGCATGCCACCGTTCCCAACCTGGCGTCCTCCTTGGAACCACAGCTCCCATCAGACTGCAAATATGTCCGGTGGTGAGGCACGGTGGGAGCCAAAACATCTGGATAGGGGGATGGTGGCCTCTATTCCAACCTGTCTCGAAGAGAGTTAACTTTGAAAGCCTTGATCTGTACACCTCATTCACTAGACAGATCAAGAAGCAGCTGTCAATGGCTGGGATCTTCTGCCCGATGTTGTGACCACTCCCATGATGATAAAATAAATACGTAAATCCTGGAGCTGTCCGTCCTGGGACTGTGCAGCTGGCCCAAGGCACCCAGGCTGGCTCTGCTCCCAGGAAGCCAAGTGGGGTATCGAACTCCCAACCTCTGGCTCTGCAGCCAGAGACCTAAACCACGGATCTATCCAGCCTTATTTAGGCATAAGGTAAAAGAAAAGAGAGATTGAGAGAGAGACACCTTTGTGATCCTTGTGAAAAATAAAAAATATGAGGGTGGGTAATGTGTCTATTAACCACTAAGATCTCAAAAGCAGGCGAGCTTTTGAACCCCACAGGTCTCTTCATCAGGTTGGGTATTATAGTGCTTCAAGTCCCCTGATCATTTTGACCAGATGTTGAGGCCACCACCTCGAAATTTAAAGTGAAAATCCAAAATGTAGATGGCCACCTTTCAGCGTCGGCTGAAAGCATCAGGTTTCACTTCTTGAGATGGAGATTTGGGCATTTTTCTCCCGATGCTTTTGGGCAGATGCGAGATTCAGCAAGCAACCATCCTCAAAGAATTCATCAACTAGGTTTTCTCTGATTGATGGAGTGCTCCAGTGTCACAAACGTGCAGATAATAATCTCAGAAGTTTATGTAGAGAAGGCACTTAGATATTGTCAAACTTTGGGCATGTGTCAGCACAGGGAAAAATTAAATTAAATTAAAAGGAAAGGAAAGAGAGATGGATTTGTGGAGAGTGAGCATGAATGTCCTGATTTACTAACGAGTAGGTGCAAATCTAGAAATTGTGATTATAACTCAAAGGAAAATACAATATATTTTACACCCCAGGACAGGACGGTGTGACTAGGCAGGGTTGCTCATTTTAACTGCCCCTTCCTAGGTTTCTTTAACTTCCATTGCTGTTCCAGGATATTTTGCCGCCTGAGGCAAAGAACAACAGAATGCCTCACCCCCCAACTCCATGCAGGGTTGCCTCTTTATTAACCCCCCCCCCAAAAGTCATAAATCACCCTAAGGCAGCAGGGCAGCAACCTTCGGTCAGAGAGGGAAAAAGTAACTTTTTTCTGGAAGGAAATAAAGGGGAGCAATGTGGCCAAGACAAAATAAAATACAAATGCAAAAATAGGCGATACCTTTATAGACCACTAAAAATAAAAAAATAAAAAAATCATCATACAATATGTGAGCAAGCGTATTGTATGATGATTTCTTAGTGGTCTATAAAGGTATTGCCTATTTTTCAATATTTTTTTTGCACTGTAGTCCCACCCCAGAACCTGCTGCCATTTTTTTTAAATTCTCAAAGGTATATTCCAAAAAGTAATTTCTTCCCATCCCTGGTTTAGATGACCAGAGCAAGCTACCCTTCTTTCCTTCAGTTTCTTAATGCTGCCCACCCCCAAGCATTTGCCGCCTGAGACAAACCTTTCATTCTGCCGAACGGCCGGGCCGGCCCTGATTCGGACCGAAGAGCCCTCCGGCCGAAGGACTGCCCTCTGCCACGGAAGCCGGATGGGCTGCCCCCCAGCATCACGTCAAGCATCTCATATCTCAGGGTGGATCCCAAGAGAATGAGGCAACAAGTTCCATTCAGGAAAAGGACTTCGGGCTTCCCGGATGTAACCCTGAGGAAGCATGAAGCAGCGACTCATTCTGGCCTAGGCTGACCCAGCCAGACACCGCAAGAGGAGATGCCGAAAGAAATGAATAACGTGAGTTTATTTATAACCTGGTCCTTTCATGACTCACGGCTGCTCTGTCGTGATTCATCGCAAATTTCATGGCTCCTTCCTTACATGTATCATCAGATCAACATATTTCCAGGACCTGAGCAGGGAAAACCTTCTAAATCTTCGGAAACTCCTCTGACCTTTTCCATGAACTTTCTGGGCAGGGCAGTGGGGCGCTGGAGGGCGTGATTCTGTATTAAAAGTTGGGCACAAGGCTGATCTAGATCCATGGGATCAATTTCCCCAGTTTTGCCCATCCTACCAGCTGTGCACGCACAGGGGGCAGAAGGTGATAAGGAAAAGCTGCACCTGATGAATTCCTGCCTCACATGCCACTCTTATGGATACAGAGATTTTGGCTTCCTCTGCATTACTCAGCTGTAGCACTCGGACAGTGTTGTGGGTCATTAGAGGATCTTGGGATCTGTGGGTTGGCTAAATGCTTAGAATTATTGGCCAGAGAGCAGGAAAGGTTCTCCCTTGAACTACAGTGGAGAAGGCTAAAGACCTCCACCAAACTACAACTCCCACAATTCCATAGGATGGAGCAGTGGTTCCCAACCTGGATCCCCAGATGTTCTTGGACCACAATTCCCAGAAATCCTGGCCAGCACAGCTAGCAGTGAAGGCTTCTGGGAGTTTTAGTCCAAGAACATCTGGGGGACCCCAGGCTGGCTGGGAACCACCAGGATGGCACCATGGCATTTAAAGGGTGTCAAACCCATGTAACTGTAGTGTGGACAGGCAACACAATCAATTGGGGTTAAAACACACCCATGGTGGTCAACAACATCCATCAGCCAGCTGTGGGTATCCAGATGTTTTTCCTTTGCCTGATCAACACTGCAGGGTTGTTGTGTTGAAAAAGTAGGGGAGATGCAGAGGCAGGCATGCTGCCTTCAGTTCTTTGGAGTGAGTGCAGAATTTATATACAAATAACGACAACGTCTAAGGTGGCTTAGAAACCACAATTCTTTCTTATCACAGAATTTGCAGCATCAAAAACTGTGCTATAATCAGAAAGAAAGAAAAAACGGACTGCATCAGCCAGATGAAACATTTAACTCTGGCATAGTGTATACAAAATTGAAAAAAAAAAATGCATACAGCAAAGATATACCGCGCTTATTCAAAATGCTTACAAATCGGATGCGGAAAGCCGCGTACAAAATATTCTGTCGTTTCGATGCAGGAGGCCTTCCAAAAGCTGAAATAACCATCTGAGTGCTGCAGAGCGAGAAGGGACCCGACGGATCACGGAGTCCAGCCCCTATCAAGGAGGCGCTGGGTCGGGGATTCGAACTCCCAACCCACAGATCTCTATCCAGCAGTTCTAAGAGATACAAAGCAAAACACACACTCTTGTCCCACATCCTGGGAACCCCAGCAAGCTGCCAAGCACCTGGCACTGCCCTCTCTTTCTCCCCCCCCCCGCCTCCCACAGCAAACTGGAATGGGCAGGTAGACTTCTCTTGAACATGGAGGCTCTTCCCTTGTCCTTCTAGTTGCCTGCTGTGATGATTCTGGCTCCTTTTTTTTTTTTCCCTTCTGGGGGAAAGAAGAATCCCAATTAAAATGCTCAGAATTCTCTCTCTCTCTTTTTCTGCTCTGCTGAGAAGAGGTTCATTAGAGGGGAAACCTGATTCTTTTTTTTCGGGGGAAGAGGAAAAAAAAATAAATCCTGGCGAGGGATCGAGGGGGAGGTTTTAAGCAGGATGACAGAAGAGGAGGAGCCGTCCGGGGAGGGAAGAAAGCGAAGCGAGAGGCGGGGAGCTTGGCCGGGCTTAATTGCATAAGCAAAACGCAAATAATTCGCGGGGAAAAAAAGAGTCGAGAAGGGGTGGAAAAATTAGAAAAAGGGAAAGATGGCGCCTGGACGCATCTTTGAGCATCTTGATGTCCTGGCACCCGCTTAACGGGGGGAAGGGGGGGGGTTAAAGACACCTTTATAAGCCGGAGAGGCAGGATCTCATGGCAGTGGCTCTCTGATCACCCTGGATCCACACACCGGGGTGCGTGAGATCGGCAGCTTTGCTATCACCCAAACTTCTCTCTCTCTCTCTCTCCTGTTTTTTCTTTTCTTTTTCCTCTCTTCTGGACACTTTCTTTCCCATCTCCGTCTCGGAAATGAAGATCCAGATGTGATCGCTGGTGAGAAAGGAGGCGGGCGAGATCTTTTTTTGGGGGGGGGGGGAAGGAAACCGGTAAGAAGCAGGATTATTAACATTATTATTTTTTTGGGGTGGGTGGGTGGGTGGAATGGAGAGACGCGAAGGGGGGTGCCTAGAGGGAAAACGTGTCGGTTCGCCCCCTTCTCTGCAAGCGATTTTGAAAGTGGAACGAAAAGAGTTTTTGAAATCAGTTTTTTTTTTTTAATTTCACTTTTGAAAAAAAATATGTTGCCGGCTTTGCAGGAAAAAAAAAATGAGGCGAAAACTCGACTTTTTAATGGCTTGGCTCCCTCTTGGAGGGTGGCCACGGATGAGCTTTTTTTTTTTAAGGCTGCGGGGTCTGGGAGAGGTTTACTCGGGAGTAAAAAAGGGGCCAACCAGGGGCGAGATCGCGTTCCGAGCCGGCAAGGCGTAGCAGCTCGAATCGCTTGCCCTTGGCGAGCCCGGCCAGGTTACCTGGAGAAGCTCCGCTTACTCCCGAGGAAGCCGGCCGAGGATCGCGAGGGGACTTAAGCCCTCCTTCCCACCCCCTCGATCCTCCTCCTCTTAAATTGTCAAATGTCTGGAAGCTACTCCAGCTGCCAGCCAAGCGGGGGTCCGCAAGATTTTCCCCTTAGGGAATCAGCTCCCAGTAAACCCAGGGCGGCTGGCTTACGGGGTAAACTGGGGGCAAAAAAAAAAAAAAAAAAAAAAGGAGATCGGACTTCTCGAAAGAGCGGAGAAAGGAAGGAGAGCGCTGGGTGGCTGTTTTTCTTTTCTTTTTCCAAAAACGGAAACCATCACATACCCCCCCCCCCCAAATAAGAAATATTCTGAAATAACTTGGGTGAACTTTTGCAAAAGTCGAGAGGAAGCGGGCTCAGCGTGGGTGTGCGATTGACAGTTTTTTGGGGGGTCACTTTCGCACCCTGGGTCGCAGGCTGATCTGGCCCTAATATTCATGGGACGGGGGGGGGGGGGAAAGAAACTTCTCTCCCTCCCTCGCTCTCGCAGCCTGGTTTAACCGCATCCTCTCGCTTCTAGCGCGCCTGGAAAGGCTGGGCTTCTTTCGGTTTGACTAGACAGGCAGTTACTGGCTGATTCACCGAGCCTTCTCCTCCCCTCTCCTCCCCACCTGGCCCAAAAGGGACGGGGCTTTTTTAAATTATTTTTTTTTTTGGAAATTTTTGCACGGGGTTTTTTTTTGAATCGGCCAATCAGAACGCTTTGGGGTGACCGGCGCTTAGTCAGTTACAGGGGGAAATGGATTATTATTATTATTATTATTATTATTATTATTGCACTGCACTACTTCTTCTCTTCCAGCATAGCCGGTGCACGGTGTGTGTGTGTGTGGGAAGCGGCCGGAAGGGTCAAACGTAAACGTTAGTAGTCACAATCTGTGCGGGGTCTGCCTCCCCACACACACACACACACTGGTGTGTGCAAAAATCACAGCTTTTTATTTTTGAGTTTCAGGGAGCCAATGAACAACGATCAGGGATTGACTCAAAGTGGCAGCCCCAGATTTTGGAAGAAGGCTGCTGAAATTACACACACACACACACACACACCCCTGCACAAACATATACATATACATATATAACTTTCTTGATTTATTGTTTGGCGTTTGGCCAGTCTGGGTACTTTTTCTGTACTTTGGAGGTTGCTTGTTGATGGCAGTCCAACCTGTTGCTGCTGTTGTATTGTGTAGACATTCGGGACTGTCTGGTGTGAGGTAAAGGGGGGAGAAAATCCTGAATGATCAACCAGAAGGAAGAAGGCCAGTGGTTTAAGAATCCGGCTGCGGAGCCAGAGGTTGGGAGTTCGATTCCTCCACCTTGCCTCCCTGACAGGGGCTAGAATGGAGAATCCTTAAGAGTCCCTTCCACCTCTGCCTTTCTTACATGATGATGATGGCAAAATTGCATGATGGCAGAGAAGATGCTGTGATTTCTTGCCATAACCCCCGACGATGGGAGATAAAGCTGTGAAGAAGCAGCACAGCTCAAGAGATCCTCCATGTATAGTTACAGTCTACCTGAGAATTGTCAGGCTCTTTGTCCTCCCCCTTCCGGGGGGGGGCTCTTTCCCCCCCCCATTCTCCTTATCTTTATAAGAGGGATATGGCAAAGAGTAAATCTTCTGTTGATGGGGATTAGGGTGAAGTTTGAACTGTGCAGAGGGTGGAGAATGTTACTTGGCTTGTTTGTGATCTAGAGCTGCTGGAGAGCTCAGTGGTTTAAGGTTTCTGGCTGCGGAGCCAGAGGTTGGGAGTTCGATTCCCCCACAGGGCCTCTTTGAAAAGGGCTGGACTGGATGATCCACAGGGTCCCTTCCAGCTCTGCGGTTCTACTAACAATGATGATGTTGATGACTGGACATGACAACATCTGCAAAGAGGCCAACCTTTGAGACTGTTCTCCATCCTGTTTTGTTAACCAGCATCCAGCCAAGCTCATGGAGGACGCCAACGTGAGACACGTCTACGCGGCTACAACGGTCGACTTGTCCACCAAGAACCAGAACATCCAGCAGGAACTGATGGTCAGGTTGTCGGAAGGACAGTACGTCTTATGCCGCTGGACCGATGGCCTCTATTACCTCGGCAAAATCAAGAGGGTATTATTTATTTTTCTTTACGAGTTGCCCCTGTGTCATCCCACTCCTTCTCCAGATGGCTTAAGGTGGCCCAACCCAGCCAGCTCCTGGAGGGGAAAAAGGCAAGAAGCAGAAGTCATTATTATTGACGGATTTAATAGATACATTGACATCCCACCGGAGAGCTCAAATTTGCATATGTAGCTCTTGATCCTCACACCTTGTTGAGGCTTAATTGAGAAGGAAGGAAGGACTGGTCCCAGACCAGCCAGAGGTTCTGCTCTGTTCTCAAGGCAGAGTAGAAGCAGGGGATGGGTTATTTGCTTCCTCTTGGAAGCTTACAGTCTGTTGGGATCAATGGGTCGAGGGCATATCCCAGGTTTGGGTGGGTTGAGCCAAAAAACAAACATGACATTCAACAGCAAATAGTCTGTCCTCCAGCTATCTATTGACCCCCACCTATGACGTTCATTTGTTCATCAACTCCCCTTTCTGTCTCACCCACCCACCCATCCATTCACAGACCATGCCCTAATTACTTTTTCCATATGCTTGGGCATCCGTTCTACATACATACACCCGTGTATATCTGCAAAAATGAGATTTATTAAAAATAAAAGTAAGATTTATCGAACTTAAACGTCAGGGAGCTACAGCCTAACGCATGCATCCACTTTCTGATGAAGTGACCCGTAGGCCCCTGAAGCTTACATCCCAGGAGGCCACTCACCGATGGACTTCTCTGTGTTTCACAGCTCAGGAAAGTTATCTGTTTGAACCCTAACTCTTCCTTGCTGTGCTGGACCATCTCTAAACCATATTCAGGGATTTATTGAACTAGTTGGATAGCTCAGTGGTTTAGGTCTCTGGCTGCGGAGCCAGAGGTTGGGAGTTCGATTCCCCACTGGGCCTCCTGGACAGGGGCTGGACTTGATGATCCAGAGGGACCTTTCCAGTCCAGTTCTGCAGTTCTAAGATGATGATTTACTGTAGGTTTCCTTACTTGGTTGCCGACCCATCCTGTACCTGCTTTCTTTCCCTGTTTTCAGGTGAGTGGCTCAAAGCAGAGTTGCCTGGTGACCTTTGAAGACAGCTCCAAATTCTGGGTGTTGTGGAAAGACATCCAACATGGTGCGTGAGCTGACAGTTTTGCCTTTCCAGGAGTTTTCTCTGCCCCCTAGGCTCCCTCTTTGTGTAGCAAAACTGAGGACTAGAATCTTGAGGTTGCAGAACAGGCTGGGCCGAGTGCATCTGCAACGTTTGGTGATCCACCGGGACCTTGATCTGCCTTCTGGACTCTCTCCTCTGACTCTCAAGTCTCTTTATCTCTCTGTGTGTTTGTCTGTGCCTGTGTAACTTTTTGTGACAAAGCCTGCCTTGATATATCAAAAGATATCAATGCTGAACAGAGACCATGAAACATTTTAAAATAATGTAGAACACTGTATACCTAAATTGGAACCCTGTTACTTCTACATGGCACCATTATGGCAGTTTGATGCTACTTATCTGCCACAGCTCCAGCTTATGGAATGCTGGGATTTGTAGTCCAGGGAAATACTTCAAATTTTGAACTCTCAAGAGACCCAGCGTACTGCAGTGGATAGAACGACAGACTAGGGCTCTGGAGAACAGGGTTCGAATCCCCGCTCAGCCATGGAAGCTCCCTGGGGATATAGAACTGGTAAAACCACTCCTTAAATATCTCATTTACCTTGAAAGCTCTGTTAGGGTCACTCTAAGTTGATTCCCACTTGATGGCACAGAACAACACCCACAATAAGTTTCTGAGGTCTGGTGCTACTCTCCCGACCTACAGCGTGCAATTTTAAGCACTCCACAAAATTATAGATCCTAAAGGATGGAACAACGAATATTAAATACTCCTTGAGCTTCAAAGTGGTATCAAACTGGTATAAGTATCTAGTACAGATGTACATGAATTAGACCAAGGGGGGGGGGGGTAATCATGGTATTCCTGTAATATATAGATTAGGGGTCTAAAAAACCATCCATTCCATTCCCAACATTTGATACCAAACGGACTTTTTCTCCTCTTATCAGCGGGTGTGCCCGGCGAGGAACCAAAGTGTAACATCTGCCTCGGAAGGACAACGGGACCCCTGAATGACATCTTGATATGTGGAAAGTGTGGACTAGGTACGTGGAACATTCTGGATGTCCCACTGGCCCATTTGGTGGGGCTACCAAGATGGTGGATGATCAGCCATAAAGACCTTTTGCTACTGAAGTGGCATTTTTTATGAATAGGGGAGAGGCTGCACTTCTATGGTTCGATCTTGATTAGATCAACCAGAGCTTGGAAAAGTTACTTTTTTGAATGTCAGCATCTAGGATTTCCCAGCCATGAGTGGTGGGCCACTCTTTGCTCTCATACCTCAGGTAGGAAAATACCTCAGGTTGCCGTCCTTATTTAGCTGAATTTGGCAACCAATATTATGAGAATCCCACTTCCCGGTTGGAAATGTTTGCTCCCTCAATGGCGACTCGTGGGAAGTTACTTTAAAAAAGTAACTCATTGGGTAGCTCATGGTGCAGCACGGTGCGGCTTTTTATAAAGCTCTGCCGAAGGAGAACTCTTTCCTCATCACTTTAAAAAAAAATCCAACCCCGGGGGACCAATGATGGCAGAAAATATTTTTTTAAAAATGATTTCCAAAACTTTTCCACAAATATTTTTTTAAAAGTAACTGGGAAAAAAACTTTTCAAATCACTAGAGAACTTTGTTATGCCGGAAAAGGTAGCCTCATTCCCATTTATTACATTCCTTTTCAAATGTAACTTCATTGTAGCCTATAAATAACATACAAGGTAACTACATTTTTAACGACTTGGCTGGTCGTGGGTGGCTTCCAAGATCTGTTTGAAGAAATGGTGAAATGCGGTCTTTCTCCCCGCCCTTCTGTCCCACCAGGTTACCACCAGCAATGTCACATCCCTGTGGTGAGCAGCTGCAAGACTCCTTTGGTGACCCCTTGGTTCTGTCGGAGGTGTATCTTTGCCTTAGCTGTACGGGTGAGTGACTCACAGGACTCGCCTTCAGGTTGAACTTAAGTTGCGCTTAAACTTGTTTTCAATAGGGACTTGGATTAGGGACTTGGGACTTGGACCGAAAGACTTGCCAGCATCCCTGGTGGCCGAACTGGGAGGGGAAGATCTGTTTCTTGATCTGTTTATCCCGCAATTGGTCTTCATGCTTTTCATGGCATTTGCTGTTTGCCATTTTTGCTGGAAAGGTGGTCTATCGGGTTCAATAATAATAATAACCGCAATAACGGATACTTCGGTTTTTGGCTAAAAATTTGTATCTGTTATATAATGCCAGTCAAGGATTGTGTCTTGTATTTTTAAGAAGAAGAGGAATAGATGAACACTGCCATGGAATGATATACTTATTTTATAAAATATTATCATTTATAATGAAGTAACACCATCAGGGGACGTGGTGGCGGTGTGGGTTAAACCGCAGAAGCCTCTGTGCTGCAAGGTCAGAAGACCAGCCGTCGTAAGATCGAATCCACGCGACGGAGTGAGCTCCCGTTGCTTGTCCCAGCTCCTGCCAACCTAGCCGTTCGAAAGCATGTAAAAATGCGAGTCGATAAATAGGTACCACCTCGGTGGGAAGGTAACAGCGTTCCGTGTCTAGTCGCGCTGGCCACGTGACCACGGAAACTGTCTACGGACAAACGCTGGCTCTATGGCTTGGAAACGGGGATGAGCATCGCGCCCTAGAGTTGAACACGACTGGACTAAATGTCAAGGGGAACCTTTACCTTTACCTTTACCTAACACCATCAGAGCTGCAAAAAACGGCAATATTGGGAACAGCTTGCGTATTGCACTGATATTTAACAGATACTTAGGTTTTTGGTTAAAACTAGTATCTGTTATACAATACCAGTCAAAGACTGTATTTTGAATATAACAACAACAACAACCAAACATCAAGAAATTATGACACACAATATTATAAGCAGTTGCAGATTTCAGAAATAACATCATCAGAGCTACAAAAAAAACCCCAGCAATATTAGGAACGTCATATATACTATGTCGATATTGAACAGATTCTTTTTTGGTTAAAACTTGTATCTGTTATTTAATACCAGTTAATGTTTTTATAATTTTGATTGACTGAGCCTGGTGTTTTATTATAATAATAATAATAATAATAATAATAATAATAATAATAATAATAATAATAATAATAATAATAATAATAATGTTTGAGCTACATCTTTCTGTCCTGATTTTGCTAATGGTGAATGGATTCGTGAATTAAAAAAAAAGCAGGAACAAAGTTGGACATCAGTTTTAATGCTCATTCATTAATTTCAGTAGGAGCTTTCATGGATTAGAAGTCATTTTTTCAGAAACCTAGAGAGCAGCACCTGGGTTGCTGCTTTATATATATATTGTGTGTAATGTGCCATCAAGTTTATTCCAACTGCAACAGGGTGTCCAAAGTATGTGAAATATGTAGAGTGGTTTTATCTTTGCCACTGAGTTTCCATGGCCGAGAAAGGATTCGAACCCAGATCCGGGTGAATTTGGGGCAGCGTGTGGCAATACATTAAGTGTTCTACTTTCCCTGTGAGTCTCACCTGCTTGTTGTTGCTGTTTCTACAGAAAGGGGGTGCTCTAAAGAAAGGAGCCATTGCCCGGACCTTACAGATGGTGAAAATGGTTTTGTCTTACAATCCGGAGCAGCTGGAGTGGGATTCGTCCCATCGCACCAATCAGCAACAGTGTTACTGCTACTGCGGCGGCCCCGGCGAGTAAGACTGATAAGAGTGAAGCCAGCTGACCAAACCACATCAAAGATGGTGGTCGGGTGGCCACTGGGTAGCCCAACCAGCTCTGATCCCATTTTTCTTTTCCGTCTCTGTTCTTTGATATCCCGGTGGCAACCTGGTTTCTCTTCTCGCCCTCTGCCCCCTTCCAGGTGGTACCTGAAAATGCTCCAGTGTTGCCGCTGCCGCCAGTGGTTCCATGAAGCTTGCACACAATGCCTCAGCTATTCGATGCTGTTCGGAGATCGGTGGGTCCCTCCCTCTCTCTCTGCCCGGCTCTTCCTGGCGTTGATTCTTTGTCTCTCAAAAACTGTCAATGCACGATCCAGCTCAGACTCGACACCATGCAGATTCCCTTCTGGTTTCCAGTAATTGGCATTTACAGATACACTGCACTGAAGCATGGAGGCTCCATTCTTAGTTATTATGACTAAATCGCGACGCCTGGATTCTTTTCCCTTTTTTTGCGTTCACAGGCATGTTTCTTCAAGGGTGATCTGTGAGGGGCCGCATGCTGGTGGGGTTTAAGTCTGGCGCTAAAGTCCGAAATGGCCACAGGCCATTTTTTCACTGCCAACTTAGAGCAGCGACGTGCAATGTCGTTTTAAATTGTTTATTTATCTAAAGATAGGTTAGCTAGTCAGTGGGTTCATTGAGAGTTTGATTTATCGTTTGTGGGTGTGCATTCGTATTTCGTTTTTTATTTATTCTTTGTTTCTTTGTACGCTTTATTGTAAACGGCCCACGTAGTGCATTGCACGATGGGGCAGTATACAGTGTGAATGAATGAATGAATGAACAAACAAATAAATAAACGAATGAATGAATGAATGAATAAATAAATAAATAAACATGAACGAATTAATGAATGAATAAATAAACGAACAAATGAATGAATGAATAAATAAATAAACAAATGAATGAATGAATGAATGAATTTGTAGAAGATCCTTGATACCTGGACAGAAAACTGAGGCCAGGAACCTGGGGCTCCTCTAAAAATGACAAAAAGATGCTTTGTGACATTTTGAAGACCAGTTTTATGCAGCAGATTCATCTGTGGACCGTTATCCCTCTTTTTTTTTTTCAACCCACAGACGCACCACAGCCTTTCGCCTGTTTTTCTAGTAATGGAATAGCGCACCCCACTCTGTTAGAAACCTCCGCTATGTGGCTCACTTGACGATGCCCTTGGACTCCAAATCCCATTGTCCCTGGACATTAGACATGTCCCCTGGAGTTGGTGGAAACTGCCAATCGAAACTGCACCTCCCACCCCTCCCTGTTACTGGTCCTTGTGTTCTCGCTTCCATCGTTCGCCTCCAACCACATGTTGTTGGCTTTTTTCTTTTGCAGGTTTTATATTTTCTACTGCTCGGTATGCAACCAGAGTCCGGAGTACATCAAACGTCTGCCCTTGAGATGGTAAGCCAACCCAGCGGTGTTGTTAGTCTGTGGAACTCCTTGCCACTGGATGTGGCGACGGCATCTGGCCTAGAGGCCTTGACAAGGGGATTGGACAGATTCCTGGAGGAAAAGTCCATCGCAGGTGACAAGCCATGATGGGGGTGTCTAACCTCCAGGCTTAGAAGGAAGGGACCTCCAAATGCCAGATGCAGGGGAGGGGGATCAGGAGACAGGTCTCTTGTGGTCCCGTGTGCTCCCAGAGGCATCTGGTGGGGCCACGGTGAGATACAGGAAGCTGGGCCCTTGGCCTGATCCAGCAGGGCTTTTCTTATGTTCTTAAGTCCCCGGCACGGACACCCTCTCTGTATTTCTGAGTAGCATCTGCAGCAAAATGTTGCAGTGTGAAGTCCTTCCTGTTCAGATTTTCACCCGCACCGCTCGCCTTCTGCCTCCCGATTGGTCCGAGATATGTTAGGGATGCTTGCCGTGACCCCTGAGCCCCCAAAGCTGGCTTGTCTCTCTACTGACAAACCAGACTTTGAAGCCAGCTAGGCAATCGGCCTCTGCAACCAGAAGATGGATGAACTGATTAACTTATTTAACTCAAATGTGGTAACTCAACCGTGCTGCTAAATTTCCGGAGCTTCTCGTTAATTTTGCAAAGTAAGGCTTTGGGCATTGGCCTCAAAATATGGACCTGAGGGCACCAGAGAAAATGACTAAGACACTTTCCTACAAATTCTCGACCCGGATAAATCTCAGTCTGCTTTCCTCCCTTCTTGACCGTACAGGGTTGACGTGGTTCACCTTGCGCTGTACAACCTGGGCGTGCAAAGCAAGAAGAAATACTTCGACTTTGAAGAGATCTTAGCCTTTGTCAATCACCACTGGGACCTTTTGCAGCTCGGCAAGGTAAGCGGCGGAAGGTGGAAATCCTGGAAGCAAGGGGGTCGGCGACTGTGCAGCCGGAGGAGCCAAAAGTGGCCCCAAGCAAAGCTGGTTTTCCAGCCTCCAACCCTCCTGTGATCCCCTTTGGGGAAAATTGTGGCACCCACAAAATTGCCATTTATCTCTTAAAATCCATAAACAAACAAACAAATAACTAAATAATTTTTTTAAAAAAAAACTATTCCCCCCCCCCCCCCCCCAAAATCACAGGTAAAGTTCCAGCAGTATTGTTTTCTTCTGGAAATGTTTTAAATTCCCAAGGGTAGTAAATTGCCCTTCCTGAATCCCCCACCCCCACCCCAGAGTTGCTGCCACCCAGCCTTAAAGGGACAGTACGTTTATGCTTGCCTTAAAGGGACAGTGCATTTGTGTACAGAATGTGTGTTCGGTGGAGAAGAGTTAGCAAAGTTTAAGAGCTGTCGTGTGGGTTCCCCCTTCTGGCCATTGGTGAATAATCACTCTGAAGAATACAAAGCTATGAAGGGGCCCTTCAAGAAATTACTTTTTTCCACTGAGAATAAAATAAGAATGAAGACTAACAGCAAGTACTAAAATAATAATGTGACAATATAATGGGAAATATGGAGAAATATTCCCTATGAAGGGCTGAATGAATATTTTTGCAATTTTTGCTGTGCTCTGTTAAAAAAGGGTATTTTGACACGTTGAGACACTTCACTGAAAATGTGGGCAATGAGATTCACAGTCCAAGGACATGCAAGATTTGGGCTCCCGCACGAGAAGGAAAAGATCAGTGTCTTTTCTTTATTGGGAGCAGCATTTGCAAAAAAAACCAAAAGCAAAACCGTAGGTTTTGTGTGGCAAACTTGTCATTTGTGCTAAAATTCTCAAATTTTGCGCAAACATGTAAGGTTTTCTGTGTACATCGCACAGCTTTTGTGGAAAATAGAGGCCTTCTTGGGCAAAACTCACGGCAGTGAATTTTTCCCCCTAAAAATGCCAAAATGTAAAATTTAATAAAAACAAATAAACTTGCAATCTTGCCCGTCAAGGAGAAAACATTTGAAGTTTTGCATTTTCATCCTCCAGAGGCTTTGGACCATTGGTGATTGTGGTGTTGTTGGGGCAGTGAAACCAGTGTCCTCAGCAGCAGACCAATGCTTACATTCTATAACTAGCCCCCGTAGGCCAATTGAACCTCCTGTGCAAAGGGCAGTCTATCCGGAATAAGAGGTGCAAGACAAATGAAAATGAGAAGCATGCAGGACTGGACAGGGTGGACCACTGGCCTGGCTAGACATGGATGTTGTTATGCTTTTTCTCAAATCTGACTTGACATTGTTAATGCCTACAATACTTCCTTCCAGTTGACTGGAATCCCTGTGGCAGAACGAGGTCCTCACCTTCTGGATGCACTAAACAGCTACAAAAGCAGGTGAGCTTAAAATCTTCCCCACCACCACCATTGGTGTCCATTTCTGAGATGGAAATAATTTTTTAAAAAACTTTTGTGAGCCCAAATAAAAGTGTTTTCATCACTATTGTTAAGCAGGGAAGAGAAACTGGATAACGTGGGACAATGTATCACGAATCCCCCCCGAACCACATTGAACTAATAAAAAAAATCTAAACTTGCGAACAGGAAGCTTTTAATTCAAAGCACTGTAGCCTTCAAAAGGCTTCAAGTAGTCCCTTTGAATCAAGCTCCCCCAAACAGGAAGCTTTTAATTCAAAGCACTGTAGCCCTTAAAAAGGCTTAATGGGGCTTTCTCATCCACAAGGCTGTGGTTCACACACTGCATTTGAGGGAGCTTTCCCTGTTTGACTGAGTTCTAGAGTTGGAAAGGGTCTCAAAGATCATCTAGTCTCACCCCAAGGATGCGGCAACTACAAATTTGCACATTCTGGTTTGACTTTCGCCTGTGTTTCAGGTTTCTATGCGGGAAGGAAATCAAGAAGAAGAAATGTATTTTCCGCCTGCGGATCCGGGTCCCGCCCAACCCGCCAAGCAAGCTCCTGCCTGAGAAGGTCCCAGGACTGGTCAATGGTAGAGCATCTGCGCCAAAGAAAAGAGGAAGACTTAAGTATTCCTCTCAAAGCAGGTCTGCACTTATGCAGGGTGATGCTCTCAGCTGCACCTCTTTGTTTATTCCTTATATTCGTATCCCACCCTTCCTTCAAGAAGCTCATGGTGGCTTCTCCCACTTTATCCTCAGAACACCCCTCCAAGGTAGGCTGGCAGATGGTAACTAATCTGAGGTACCCAGTGCATAGGGATGAGAAGGTCAGAGTCCCAGTGCAGGTCCCCCCCCCCCCCAAGCTGGCACTATCCTCCTTTCTAGAACCAGGGATCATCATTCGGAAACCTTGTGGGGCAGCAATCTGCCAGGCCCCATTCCTGAGACTTGCACTGACCATGGTAGCTGGGGACTCCACTCCAGGTTTTACTCTGCACTTTGATTGTTGCTGTCCATAGTGCTGAACCTCCCTGATTGAATAACTTGGGGGATTCTTGGGAAGAGCACAGCAAAACCTGGACTGGATTCACAGTCCCTCTGAAATGGGAGTCACCGGCCACATCTACTGTTCCCCCACCCCATTTCTCTCCTCCATATGGCCTCCCTTACACACCACACACATATTGGTGAATTTCAGCCTGCACAGAATGGAGGAAATGCGCCTCCTTGGTTCCCAGATTCTTTGTTTGTAAATGAAGTCATGAGCTTTGTTAATTATTAAGGATGGGGTAGCAGGGAAGGCAAGTTAAGGTTGTAGCAGAAGTTCTAGAGGATAACAATCAAGAATAGTGGCCGTTCTTCGGTTCTTTATTCTGAGCTTTTTCAGTTAATTAATAAAACCAGGAAAAGTTTCTCCTGTCAATTTCCAGAATCTTCCAGTCAAGTATCCAGAAACAGATTCTCCTTCCCCCCACCAAAAAAATATATAAAAATCTCATAAACTGGAATAGCTCCAATCTTCTTGCTCAAAATATCTGTGCTATGGATTACAAACCCTATTCTGCTGAGAAACACTCATCAGATCCATTAGAAAATGTCACCCTTATTCCCAGCTGGGCTGAAGAAACAAGGAAATGATCAGCATGCCCCCAGCCCCTTCTAATTGGATGCATTTGCTTGTAGGATACCTCAGTGGTTTAGGTCTCTGGCTGTGGGGCCAGAGGTTGGGAGTTCGAATCCCCACTGTGTGCCTCCCGGGAGATGAGCCAGCCTGGGTCGCCTTGGGCAAGCTGCACAGTGGTCCCAGGGCACCCCAGAGGAAGGGAAGGGGAAACCACTTCTGAGTCTTCTCTGCCTGGAAAACCCCAAGAAGAGTCTCCATAAGTCAAAACTGACTTGACGGCACATGATTATCATGATTAACTGGATGCATTTTGAAGGGATGACTTCTGATTTTGTTTTCTTTCACAGTTCAGTGCCCTGTGAGCTCCACCAAGAAAGGAGGCGGAAAAGATCGAAATTCCTCTTGGAGGACGCCATTCCCAGTGTTAGTTTTGCGATCTTTTGTTGACTGGCCGATGTCCCAGGCACTATCCTTCAGGCTATTGGGCTTCAAACCAGACGTTCTGGAGTGCATTTGACCCAGAAGCTGTAGGCGGTTTTTCACAGGCTCTGTTGGACCTGTGATAAGGTTACAGGACACTCAGAGTGGTGTAGTGGGTAGAGTGATGGATTTGGGAGTAGAGATGGGCATGAACCGGTTCGTCCCGGTTTGTCAAGGCGGCAGCATAGGTGGTGCTGCTCCCCTCCTGAGCCGACCAGCCCCTCGCCAGGCCCGGCTGGCTTGCTTTTCCCACCTCCTCGGCTAATCTCCCAGTCACCAGCAAGAGCCCAGACTTCTCTGCCCCGCCCTTTTGTCCGATTGGCCGATCAGCCAAGGGGGCGGGGCAGAGAAGCCTGGGCTGCTGCCAGGACTGGAAGATCAGTTGAGGGAGTGCCAGAAGCTACCAGGCTGGGCCTGGTGAGTGGCTGATGGAGCCAGAGGAGGGAGGGAAGAAGAGCATCAGCAGATGTGCTGCCACCTTGACAAACTGGGACAAATTGGTTCGTGCCCATCTCTACTGGGGAGGCCTGAGTTCGAATCCCCCACTCTGCCATGGAAACTCATGGATTGGATATCATCCTTTTATTGGACCAGAAATGGGCGAGGGCAGGAGGGGGAAAGGCGCGGGTGCCCAAACATTCGGCCCGATGCTTTTAGCAGTTAAAATCAGTCCCAAGATGGAGAGTAGGGACCAGGTAATTTATGGCATTGCTTGTCAGCTGGTGTCCAGGTTGTGACGGGTGAAGCTCTCTGACTCGGAGATGTTTCTCGTTTGCTCGTGCTTTACACCATGGGAGGATGTTTCATGATCGACCTTTTTTTCCTCTCCTTTCCCCCTTTCCGACTTGCAGAGCGATTTCGCTTCGGCTTGGAGCACAAACCACCACCTGGCCAGCATCTTTGATTTCTCTCTGGACGAAATCCAGAGTCTTAAAAGGTAATGGCTGGTAGAGCCACCGCCTTCGCTTCAGTTAGACCCAAGTGATTGCTCAGGTTCCGTTTTTGGTCTCAGAGTAACAATAATCATGCACTGTCAAGTCAATTCTGACTTCTGGTGATCCTTTCCAAGGTTTCCCAGGTAGAGAAGACTCAGAAGTGTGTTTTCCCTTTCCCTTCTTCTGAGTCTGTGCAGCTGGCCCAAGGCCACCCAGGCTGGCTCTTCTCCCAGGAGGCCCAGTGGGGGAATCGAACTCCTAACCTCTGGCTCTGGAGCCATAGTCCTAAATCACTGAGCTCCTCAGCCGGCTCCCCTAATTCCCTAGCCAGCTACCGAGCTCTGGTTTGGGCTTTAAAGCCAGCTGACCTCTGTTTCCCTCTCCCTGTCCAAACCTTCTTTCTAGTACAAGTTCGAACCACACTTTCCTTTCCGACGTGGATTCCACTGATGCCGTCAGCACGTCTGGGTCAGCAACCACCAGCCTGTCTTACGATTCCAGGTGGGAAGGCAACAGGAGCCTTGTTGTTTTGTGGTTAGCCTGCTTTAAAAAATTTATTTTGCCCCCTGCAGACATCTTATAGACATCTTCTTTTATCTGTCCCTCTCTCTCCCTTTATTTTCCTTTTTCTTCACCTAAGCGAAACCTAACTCACCCCTCCGTCTGAAATGACAACACAGCCAAATTAAACACAATTTATTCAAAGAAAGAGCAAAATATGCCCCCTTGAGATGTTACTGGTCAGCAACACACAATCAGGCCCTAATGAGGGTCGGGCAAATTTGCCCCAGGTTGTCAAAATGTAAAGGATGCTGAAATCTAGAAGTGAATTTACTGGTGATTGTTAGGAAAATAAATGTTAACACTTCCTAAGTTATTCCCTTTTCTTTCTTTGGAAGTATAAATTTTCTCTTTTTGTGTGTGTGTGTGGGGGGTACTCTCCTTCCCCAGGTAACTAGTTACTGTCACTTATGTTCTTTGTAATTAGTTACATCATGAGAAAAGCCTCATCTGGAACCTCTCTTGACCCACTGATAGACCAAGCTGTACAGTCTAAAGTGTTTTATTTTATTGCTAGATATTCGTATACTCCGAAGCAAAGTGGGAAGATCAAAAAATAATCAAGTAAAATGGGGTTCTATGGATGCAGGACAAACTTTCTGTGACTGTGGAGAAATTCAATCAATGCAGCACTTATGCGCATGCAGTTTTTACCCCACCCTGTGTTCAAAAGATCTAGCAAAGGGCTGAGATAATGCTATTGAAGTAGCCTGCTTCTAGTAAAAAATAGTCTAATTATCTTAACATGTTAATATTTTTTCCAGTTTTACCTATATTTCATATACCCCCCCCCCCCCTAATTTTAAATTGTGCAAAGCTCCGATACAAAGAAAGGAAGGAAGAATATAGTATGCAAGAATATAGTAGGAGCATCAGGAGCGGCCTTTCTCTCCGTCCCACCACCTTCACAGGCGCTTCTGATGGGGACACGGGAAAGGGCCTTCTCTGTCGCTGTTCCCAGACTGTGGAACTCCCTCCCACTGGAGGCCAGCCTGGCCCCACCTCGGCTGTCCTTCCACAAGCATGCAAAGACCGTTCTCTTCAGGCAGGCTTTCCATCAGCAACTGGCTACCTGCATGGGGTTGTTAAACAGATTGTTGTGCCTTGTCGCTTTGGATGTGTTTTGATGTTGCCTTCGTTTCCTGCCTTTGAGTGTCGTGTTTGTTTGCATTTGTCTCCTGTTTTAAGCTTCAAACGTTGTCTGTGAATGATGTAAAAGTCACCTGGGGGGGGGGGGTCCTTCTCCCGGAGAAAGGCAGGGCAAAAATCTCTTCCGTAAAGAAGCTGTTGTCTCTGATTTTACTTCTGCTGTTCTCTCCAGCAAAAGGAATGTGGGCAGCCGGAAGCGCAAGCTGTCGTCCAAAACGTACACGCCTCTGGAGGCCAAGCAAAAATGCTCGGCGCATCCGCGGAGGATCCAGCCGGCCTGCTCCTCGGAAGACGGCGAGGCCGCCTGTGGCCCGGACCGGCCGGAGGATGCCCTCCACTGCCATGCCTTTGGGAACCTGAGCGAAGATGACGCCCCCCGTTCCCAACTCAAGTTGTCCATCCATGACTACTTTGGCGCTGCCGGCAGGCTGGTGTGCGGCGAGAAGTACCAAGTGCTGGCACGCAGGGTGACGCCGGAGGGCAAGGTTGAGTACCTGGTGGAATGGGAAGGTACCACGCCGTACTGAGGATGTGCTGGGGCCCCGAAGAAAAAGGGGTGGGGAGGGACTCGGAAGAATCCCTGCCACGGAGCGGAAAATCCAGATTCGGGCTACAACTCAGCTGGGAAAAGCCCATTTCTAATAAATATTCCAGACCGCTTGGTCAAGGGCGTCCTCTTTCAGCCGATCCCCGGGCACTCTCCATGTGCCTGGGAAAGCTTCGGCCGAGGTACCAGAGGGAGACCCCGTTTGTGTGCCTACCTTAAACCGCCCCCTTGATTTTAATCCTATTTCTTTGTCACACAGAGGGTGAATGTATTGCATAAGAGTAGATGATGCTGTCCAGCTGTGGACACGGATGATCAGGACAGAGCCGTTTTTGATTTTAACGTGGTGATGGACGGAGAGGCAGTGTGGGTAAGGGTGAACCAGATTGGTGGGTGGCTCTATCTATTTTAGGGTTGGGGGGGGAAGCAGACCTCTAGATAGGGTTGAACCACAACTCCCATCAGCCAGCAAAGCCAACACTGAGGAATGCTGGGAGTCGTAGTCCAATGCTATCCAGTGGGACCGCCCTTTCCCCGGTCCCGGTCTTGCTGAGGAAAGTCTTTGTTATACCCATGGCAGGGCCAGCCCAAGATATTCTGCTGCCTGAAGCGGAGAAGGGATGGTGGAGTAAAGGTCCCCACCCCCTGCCAATACTGAAGAGGTCTAGCCGGCCATGTTTGTTTGGGGCAAAATCCAAGGGAACGCACATCACTGGGAGGAAGAAGGTCATGGTATCATATTAAATAACCAAGATTCTCTGTGCCATGTTTGTGTCATCCCACCTCTGTTGACTGAGGTGATTGCCAGGAGAATCTGCCTCCAGCCGCAGTTGCTACGGGCACTTCACAGAACGGCAAAGATGATATTTTTAAAAATTTAATCTAAGTGATTCAGCACATCAGCGATAGTCTAGCAGAGGCAAAAAAATTAATGCCCCTTCCTGTGCCCCTCCACAGAGGAGCAGGGGAGCATTCAGTTTGCTGATATCCTGAAGCGGTTCGCTTATTAAACCGCTTCACAACACCGGGAATTGAGAGTGGAAGGAGTCTGGGCAGCTTTGAGAGCTGCAAAGGTCAATTTTGGTTTGTTCCCAGCAATTGCACACACTGGAAACATACCAAACTAGCACGCGGCTACACACGCCCCAAAAGTAGGAGCCCCTTGAAGGGGCCGGAAAGGTATGGGGAAAGTCATCCGATCGCCAGAAAAAAGAGCAAACCAACCCAACCCCACAGCGCACCAAACATGGGACAAATACCCATTTGATCAACCCCAAGGATCCTTTCCTGCTTTCACGACTGCCTGGGTAACTCCTTTAATAAGGGGAAAAAAATCAAATTCCATTATGATCTGCGGGAGATAGTTTGTCATGTGATCAGAATTGGGTTGCGCTTGCCTTTTTCTGTTGCACAGGGTAATATTCTGGTCCCAACAGAGGGTTCTTCTCTGCCGTACTAAAAGTATTTGAGAGGGAGCGCTCTTGAAAAATATACTTTTCCTCCTATGAGCATTTTATTTTTGGATAAGTTTGGACTGTTTTCTCCCCAAATGCTTCTGTGCACCTTCTTATTGATATATATATATATACGAAAGACTCACGGATCTTCGTATTGCTGCTTTTTTTTGTAATAACGGATTATTATTATTTTTGTTTTGGGTTTGTTTATTCTGTTCAAGTTGTAATTAATATATCAAACTTACGATTATTAAAAAAAAAAGAGAGAGAGAAGTCTTTTGTAAAATTTTGCCAAGGCATTTTTGTTGTTGTGACGTGGGTGGCCTGCCTACCGCGTACGGCCAAAAAGATATGGCGTGGACTACAACTCGCATCATCCCCAGGCAGCTTGGCCAGGCTGCCTGGGGATGATGGGGGTTGTAGTCCAATCCATGCAGGAGGGGCCAGAAGGCCTTTTCTTGGTAACCCTTGACACGAGAGGGAGATTCCTGAGGTTTGAAAATTTTTACTTTTGGCTACAATTCTAAATGCACATCGCTCAGAGTAAGCTATGCTAACTTCTGAATAATCATTGCGGAGAATTGCATGAGCAAGTATTCTTCCCAATGTGAGATGTCTATTTCTTGCTTTTCTGTCGGTTTTTGATGGAAGTTTGTGGGATTTACCAAGAGGTGCATCAACCAACTTCTTTGCTTCTGCCCCATATTTCTGCAATCGCTGCACTTAGCAAATATCCACTGCTCGCTGCAGTTCATGTTACTTCCCCGTGTTGTGTCGGTGTTTCTTCCGTGATCTTATCATGCCATCGCAGAATTTGCTGTGGAGTAGTGCTTAGAGCGCTAAACTCCACCTCCCACCGGGGGGGGGGGGGGGATCGATTTAAAAAATAAAAATCAAGAGTTTGGTAGGGTGTAAAAAAAAAAATCCAGAAGCTCAGGGGAGAAGCTTGGAATGTAACAAGGTTTTCTCTCTCTCTCTTTCCTCTCAAGTCTTTCAAAAACAAAACCACCAGCCAGATTTATGGCTGCTCAACTGGAAGAAACCAGGATGGGTTCACCTCCCAACTTGACCCCATTTCAATTTCTGAGCAAATAACAAAAAGCAAAGAAAAGAAAGATGACCTGCAATTCAGGCGGGAACAAAAGGGCTTAACCTTCTTGTGCCACGTTGTACACAAACACACACACTTACTTTCTATTTTGCCAGGCCTTTCGGCGCTTGAACTCAGGGGCGGGTTGGTCATAGCTGAATCCAAGTCCAGATGTTGCCAGAGCTTTAGCGCTTAACGGATTGAGCGGCAGATTAAAAGAGGGCTTTCCCTCGCTCTTAAATGGATTCCGAAGAGGGATTCTCTACATTTCCAATTCAAAGCAAGCTGAAAGTAAGGGGTAAAGTTTCCGTTCCCCACATCGCTCTTTCCCAGATTATACTGAAGTGGCATTCTGCAGAATTAAGCAGGAAATGCAGAATGCTCTATACGACAACCAGCAAGTAGAATGGACACGCCAGGGAAATAATGCATAATTACATGCCATCAGGTTGGTTCTGACTTACGAGAACCCTTTCTAGAATATTCTAGGCAGAGAATACTCAGAAGAGATTTACCATTCCCAGCGTCTGAGGGCGCCCTGGGACTGTGCAGCTGGCCCAAGGCCACCCCGGCTGGCTTTTCTTCTAGAAGGCACAGTGCAGAATTTAACTCTGGAGACCGGGCTCCACAGTGCTCCAACTTACTGAGCAGCAGCAACAACAACAAAGGATGAATTTCAGATTTGATTCTCATTCTGCTGTTTTCCTTGCGGAGCCCGACCCGCAGAACGTTACAGGGCGACCAAGCTTGAGAGAGCTAGGCACCACCCATTCCAGCAGAGCAGGATCGTACCCCCAATGCAGCTCTAGAGGACAAGCATAACCATTTCCCACTTTCACAGTGAGGTACATCTTGCCCCCATCTGGGCGAAGGAGGAAGAAGCCCACACCAAAGTCTTCAGCAAGAGTTATCTATCTTGACTTTCACAAGATCTGGCTCAAAGCATCTTCTGGATGATAATGTCTCATTTTTATGGGATGCTGTCCTCCATCCACTGCAAATAGGCTGGGTTTCCTTGGTCAATCAGCACGCTGATCAATTCTGGAATCTCAAAAGGATGAATGGACCTAAAAAAGGAAGCAGAAAAATTAGAGGAAAATGGAACTACTAGTGGTGGAAGGAACAGGATAGCTCAACCTTTCCTACCTGCCTATTCTCTGTTTTCATTTTGACTGAAAAAAGCCAAGTTCCTAGACCTCATGAATGCAAATAACACTTTAGCAGAGACCCTTACATCTAAATGTTTTAAAAAGGTGTGGGTGGATCAACCTTTCCTGACTGTGTTTTCTCTGTTTCCATTTTCCTACAAAAGCCAAGTTCCTGGCCCTCATGAATGCAAATAACACTTTGGGAGATACTCTTTCATCTAACTTCTCTGTTAAAGGTGGGTGAGTTGTGAATCAGGAGAAGGGGGCCTCCTTCAACCAAGTTTTCTGAAGGGACTCCCCACCCCGACGATTAAAGCCACCAGAAGAAATTCACCTGATATAGTCCGATAACTCTTTGATCTTAGACGTCTTTGTTTTCACCAGCTGTGACGGGAAAAGAAAACAGATCAATTAGGCATCTCGCTAGTGCCACGTTAATGCCACGGAGTGCATCTAATTTACTCGACTCCAGAGAACCTTGGGATTCATGGTTTGGCAAGGTATTTAGAAATGCCTGTGAAAGTACTTTCATGCTCTCCCTGGAATTAAAACAGAACTCTGAGTACCTCTCCAATCTACAATTCCAGGATTCTATAGCACGAAGCCATAACAGTTGAAGCGGGATCATACCAATAAAACTGCGTCGCGCGGATGCTGATTTTCTGATTTACCATCAACTCATGTGTTTTTGGCTCAGCATTTAAAAGACAAAGAGTTTTGAGAAGGGGGGTGTGCATTTTCATTTCCTCCAGAAAGCAAAATATGTTAGCTCAACCAAGAATTAACCGAATTATTTGAAATATTTAAAATCAATCAATCAATCGCTGCATGCTTACCAGAAGTATTTCCGTAGCCTGCTCTATGTTGCCTTTCCAAACATACCTACATGAAAAGCCAAGAAGAGAATCTGCTTAAAAATCAGAAGAAGGGCCTCCCAGAAGGATGGACCATCCAGAACACTCCCGTCTTCTGGGTGGATTAAATGGGTTAGGCTCTTGACTCACATCGTTGAGGTTTTGGGCAGGATGTTTACAGCAGCGGCCAACGTTCGCTCCATGATTGCCCTACGAGAAGCACACAGAGTCTGTTAGTTGCGTGTCTGTTTTGAGATTTTTGTGTGTGCTCTAAAGCTGCCTTCAGACCACGGGGTTCCTTTCCCCATCTGTTTCTTATTGTTGTTTTTTAACCAAAAATGTCCCCACCCCACCCTACCAAAGCCCCCCCCCCCCAGGAATTGAATAAGGAACTGAATAAAACAGCCAGATCTTCATAAACAACAATATGGATCCTCTAGAACGACATATCATTAAGCCAAGATCAACTCTTTTGGGAAGACTTGAGGCTCAAAATCGGCCATCGGACGGTGACTGCAGTTCTCACAGGATAGCCTGGGCTGCCCTGTGGCTTTTGTTACAGGATGGCCTGTTACCGACTGACGTTGGGAGCCTTCAACAGAAAGAAACGAGGTTTATTGCCATGGGAGCATGTTATTGAAAAGTAGTAAAAATCTCAACCTTACTTGTGTGTACAGTACTATCCGGTTGTGATGCTCACATTTGCATTCATGAGGGCTAGGAACTTGACTTTTTTTTATATACGAGCATCACAAATCCTGTCGTGCACACAAGTAAGGTGAGAGGTATTTGTGAGAGGGTAGAACCGTTTGCTGATTTTGCACCACCAGTGATGGACGCCGCCTTGCGTCCTTTTTGGGAGAAAGGCAAGGAGAGAAATTTTTAAATAAATAAATAAACCAGCTCATGCTGGAGGCCAGCAGCTCTCTGCAGGATGGAAAGTTACCCTGGGAGTTATTCCTGACCTAGCAATCCAGAGGTGTCCAATTACTGGGGGGGGGGGGGGGGAATCCCAGCTAATGCAAAAGAATAACACAGACCAGCGTGTGTGTGGTTCAAAACTAGGCATGTATCTCAAATCCAGTGGTGCCATAGGTTTATATAATAGCATTATAGACACATCCCATCTTTCGCTCTCTCTCTTTTAAAATAATCCTTGGCTGGGAATTTTCCTCCCCTCGTCTCCATAGTCATCCACTGATAGCCGGCTTTCAGCATCTATTTATAGATCCCAGGCATTTTATTATCTACTGGTACTCCTTCTGCTCAGCCCGAGATCAAGCCAGGACTTCCTGCAAATACTCCCCCTTTAACTCCACTTCTTGGGAACGACCGCGTGTGGCTGGTCATTTAGATCCGTTCCTTCAGCCCTGACTCCCCAGGAGAGTTTAAAAATCAGAGCTTGTGGTGGGGGCAAAGACCTTTTCCTGAGAGGGGGTTAAAACGTTCCGGGAGTTGTAGCCGCCCTCCTCCCCCTGCCCAGCGGACCTCGGAAAAGCTATTTCTGGGACTACAAAACCCAGCATCCCCCAGCTGGGGTGGCTGAGCTGGCTGAGGAATTTTTTTGGGGGGGTGTAGTCCCTGAAAGCAACTGTGCGAAGTTCTGGGGTTGGTGTGTGTGATATACACAGACGTGTGTGTGGGGGGGGTGTTCATGAAGACACATTGCGCATTACAACCAGAAACATAAATAAAACATAATGTTGTTGTTCTGTACGGTCAAGTCACCTCCAACGTATGGTGACCCCATGAATGAGCAATCTCCAAAAGGTACAGTTGTCAACAGCCCTGCTCAGCTCTTGCAAACGCAAGCCTGTGGTTCCTTTACGGAGTCAGTCCGTCTCGTACTGGGTCTTCCTCTTCCCCTGCTGCTTTCCACTTTTCCCAGCATTATTGTCTTTTCTAGAGAATCCTGCCTCCTCATGATGTGCCCTAAGTAGGACAGCCTCATTTTTGTAATTTTTCCTCCAGAGAGAGTTCAGGCTTGATTTGATCTAGGACCCACTGGTTCGTTTTTCTGGCAGTCCAGGGTATCCATAAGTATTATGTTACACAGATATATCTATTCCTTCCTAGCCAATTCGAAGTTTCCTCTAAGCTCAGTGGAAAGAGTAAAACAGGAAAGGCTGTCAGATTATTTCATTATATCTGGTAATTAAGACACCCTAAAGCTTTAATCTTTGAAGGTCTCATTCATTTATGTTGCTGCATGAATAAAAGTGGGTACATTTTTGTTCAAATGGCTTCTGTGCAAAACTGCTCCCCTCCCATGCATAGTTCAGATATTCCAAAGTCAGGGTAAGAGTTATAATTGATCTCTTTGGCTTGATGAAATGGTTACTCTGCTTGGACTGGACCACTTCTGGAGACAAGGGGATGCTCCCTCACCTCCCACTTCCAAGTTAAAAAGAAAAAAGAAAATAAGAAAAGCCCCCTGCCTACAGAAATCTAGCACCTCAAGGTAGATGAGCAAAGCCTAGCTTTGCCCCTGAGGTGCTACATTTCTGCATTTGAGGCATACCTTGAACATGAAAGTACATTTAAAAGCACAGCCTCCAAAGAATTCAGCTGAGAAATGGACACAATGGTTTCCCCAGCAGATGGATGCTTGGTAGTTTGTTTTAGTGTAATGTTAGAGTTCCCAAAATTGAATATATGGGGTACAGATATATATTTCTTAACTCTCTGTGCATATTTACTCGGAATGTGGTTTTTAGCAACCTGACATTTGGGCAGGTTTTTTTGGAGGAGGTGAAGGAAGCACCGACTTTTCTTCCCTTCGACTCCACAGAACTTGCATACGTGTGTAAGCGATGATGCGGAAAAGAGAAATAAGTAAGTCTATTTATAAAGATGTGCCCTGGAAAACTCCGTGTTCTCTGCTCCACATTTCACTCATTGACAGCGATCCAGTTTTGGAACAAGCCATCCTAGTCAAGCTCAGACTTAGAAGCCAGGCAGAAGTCCACCGTGTTAGACTTTGGATATTTTCCTGAAGTTCTCTGAGCTGCTCTTTCGACTCCTACCCCTTCCACGGAGCTTGCTACAGCTCGTGTAGTCTGGCGGATGGATCTTAAAAGACAGCTTTGACCACCAGACCCCACAAAGCCAGGTTCTGCACCCAGAAATTCTGAGCTTTCCGTCCGGTTTTGAAAATGAACAAAGGCCCAGGAGCAACAAGTGAAGGTTTGAGTCTTGATTCCTCGGAGGAAAAGGATCTCAGATTTAAGTGAAAATATCTGCTTGTCACACCGTCAAGACGCAGCTGGTCAGATTAACAACATTCAAGGAGAATCTGGCTAGTAGATGGAGAAACGATACAAACTCCAAACAGATTTTTCTCATGGTACAAATGTCCCAAATAAACTGTTTGTTAGGAATCAGATTTTATCCACTGTACCGGGATGATTCACAGAAAAAGCTGTCTCTGTGTATTGTCATCTATTCCTGCTGCCCCCTCTGAGTGATGCAACCATAACTGTGACTCCTGTATCCTGTTCTTGCTCTCCCCCAGATTTATAACAACCTGGGAATGTTTTTAAAACTTCCTGAAAGGGTTTATTACAAATTCCAAACCCATGTCTGATCTACAAGGCATAACCTTGTTGTTGTTATGCACGGTCAAATCCCCTTTGATTTATAGGGACGCTCGAATGAGCAATCTCTAAAACGTCCTATGCACAACTGCCCTGCTCAGCTCTTGCAAATGCAATCCCGTGGCTTCCTTTAGGGAGTCAGTCCATCTCATACTTGGTCTTCCTCTTTTCCTGCTGCATTCAACCTTTCTCAACATGATGCTCTTTTCCAGAGGATCCTGCCTTCTCAGGATGTGCCCAAAGTAAGACAGCCTAAGATTCAACATTTCTGCCTCCAGAGAGAGTTCAGGCTTGATTTGATCTAGGACCCACTGGTTTGCCTTTCTGGATGTCCAGGGTTGTTCACATAGCTCTCCAGCACCACATTTCAAACAAACCAGTTTTTTTCCCCGTCAGCTTTCTCAACTGTCCAGCTGTCGCATCCATGCATGGTGGATTGGAAATTAACATTTCCAAGTTGTATGTATGTTGATCAGCTTTCCCACGGCGCTGACTTCCCGTCCCTAACTGCACATTAGTGTTTCCCTGCTCACCAAAGAAATAAACCAAAGGACCTGCTAATAAGGCAGCTTTATATATGCTCACGGTTCCAAATAAGTCCAGCCTCTTCCGACTCTCTTAAGCTGCTCACCCAACTTTGTGGGGGGGAAAGAGCAGGCTATTCTGAGCCATTACACAACGACAACACAACGCTCAAGAGAACAAGTATTTCAATTATTCATTATGCTCTCGAACCAAGAATGTGTCAGTCACAGTACCTGGCAATATCCCGAGCGATGTCTTCGTTAGGGCAGTTGACGAGCGCCAGGGAATGGGTTCCGGAGATGTAGCTCCCAGTTAGGGCCGAGTGTAGCTGTAAGGCGACCGTGCGCAGGAAGGGGTACATCAGCAAAGACAAACTCACGGCCTTAAAAAAGAGTGGGGAAATCAGAAGAAACAGGCTCGCTGAAGACAATAATGCAAACACAAGGCAGCTCAAATATATGGGGTACACCTCCCAGTGATTCCCAGTGTGGTGTAGTGGAAAGAGTGACGGATTAGGACTATGGAGACCTGGGTTCAAGTCTCTGCTCCACCATGGAAATTCACTGGGGGTTGTGGAACGGGTAAAGCCATTCCTGAAATGTCTCCCTTATCTTGAAAGTCTTATCGCTATAAATTGGTTCCAGCTTGATGGCATAGGACACCCACCCTCTTTGCAGCTGAACAAACAGTCATTTTGGAATGGCATGACTCACTTCATGCCATCCTTACGGTTGCTAATCAATAATAAAACGGCAAGCAAAATACCAAATTGTTAAATCGATTGAATCCTACAGTGTGATGCTTAGGGTGGCCGTGGTGTTCTGAGGAAAGTCCTCGGTTTAAAGGCAAACCTTGATTTTAGGAGCGGGGGAAACCTGTTGGTGAAACACAACCCCCATCATCCCTCTCCACCGGCCAGGACTGATGGGAACCGGAGTCCAACTTTGGGATAGTGTAATTTTCTAGTCCTGCTCTATTTAAGTTCTCCACAGATCCCATCCACATTACATGACGCAGTACCAATGGTGAAGAATGATGGAAGTTGTAATCCAACAACCTCTGGAGAGCTGTACACTTCCCATCCATTTTGAATTAAAACATTTAGCAGATTGTCCCTTTCCTTTACCCTGGAATACTACATATAACCAGAAAGAGACCACCTCCCCCTCATCTTTGTATTTTGGACTACAACTCCCATCAGCTCCAGCCATTATGGCCCACTTTCAAGGATGATGGGGCTTGTGGTCAAAAACAAGGCAGGGCTGGTCCACCTTGCTTGTTCCCCACTCCAAAAGCAAGCTAGGAAAAAGAAAAGAAAAGAAAAGCTAGAAATAAAATAAAATAAAAAGAAAACCACCTTTAAATATAAGCCCTCTTCTTCTTTGGGGCGGGCGGAGCTAAATGGTAATTTTAAAAGTTAAAAATTAAGCGAAGTTAAAAATTAAAAATTAAGCGGAGATTTGTTTGCACCAGGGGGTGAAACAGCTCAGGCTGGCCCTGATGGGAGCTCCCTTTTTCCAGAAAGAAAAGCAACATTTTGTTCCGGAATGCAACACGTGTACAATTGCAGGTTTACTCGGAAGCAGGTGCCACTTAGATCAGGGAATTGCCCATCCTTCTTGCCTCTGGTCAATTTCACCTTCGCCTCTTCTCCCCTTCGCCTTGGCTCTGGTCAATTTCACCCTTTCCCTTCAGGTTGGCCATCAGACACGTGAAAACTTACCAGCAGCAAACTCACGAAACTCGGGCGAGCAAGCCAGCGGATCGCGGAGAGGAGCACCTGATGGAAACGCTGGATCCGCCCATTCATCATCCTAACCCCCTCTCCCCCCCCGAGCGATCACCCTCCTTTTCCCACCAATTCCAGTCTTTAATCCCTATTTCCAGTCCGGAAAACCCTGCCTTTTCCCTCTTCTCTTTCCCCTTTTTTAAAGCCCGGATCGCCGCAGGGAGGAAATTGTGGACGCCCGTCGTTTGCAAACGTAAAACCCAATTATTCGGCAGGCACTTCCTTCTAGCCAGCTGGTGCCCGCCTACCGGGCATCATCTCCCTCTGCCCTCCCCCGCCAACCTTGAGATATCTTCTTTTTAAAAGCTCCAGCCAGCCAGCCTTTTTTCCACTGGAGTCCAAAGATTTTTAATTATTAACTGGTTTACTGAAAAAAGGTGCAAATATTCTGGCTGCTTTAAAAAAACACACACACCAGGTTGCAAACTTGTACGGATTTATTTTATTTAAAATATTTTTCCTCCGCCTTTCTGGACTGGAGGCGGTTTACAAGAATAAAATACCATATGTAATCTAAACCATTCAAAGTTGAAAACGGCTATATCATGATGTTAACGGGGGTTCACATCGTTAAAAGATAATATTTAAAGCCACGAACCATGAATCAAGAGGCATCTTACGTTGTGTTTTATTTTATATGCCGCCTTTCTCCCCATAGGTAGGGGACCCCAAGGCGGCTCACAAACCAGTGAAACGGTACAAAACTCATCGCAGATTTGAGAAGGCCATTTAAAAACAAACAAATTATACTGTTGTTTTTTTTTAAAAATCAAACTTTTATCAATAGATTAAAGGCACAGTTTTGAAACCAATTCTTAAAAAGAGATGCCCGCGTTGTAATCCTCTTGCTTTTCTTCTTCGGATTTGCCCTGATGAGGAAGGACTTATTTTTTTCATTCTGCAATTAAACACTTCCGTATTGTTACAATTCCCAGGGAAGATTTGGGAGGGTTAATGGTTCTTCTTCTTTTTTTTTTAAAAAAGGGGGGGATTGTGGTGTTTGCTGGCCACATCTTTTGCTTGTTTGTTTCTGTATTTATTTGTCTATCAAGTATGCTGTAGTTCCGCGGGCTACCCTTCACCCAAACGAGGAGGAGGGCGAATCCTGAGATATTGGGACCAAGAGCTTTCTTGATCGGACACTTTGAGGCCATGAAGCTTCAGTACAGTCGCCAGGTTGGTTATTTGATTTTTTTTCCCCCCCAGAGCTTGGCAATGGCCCAACCTGACGAAGCGTCCTGTGGGACCCAAAAGCTTGCCTAAAGACTGCCCCACTTTTCAGACGACGATGTCTTTTTCTTGTTTTATTTATTTAAAAATATTTCTATCCCGCCTTTCTCCCCCCGAAAGGACGCAAGGCGACTGGATCCTTAAAGAGTTTTGAGGAGAAGACGAAAGACGGCGTGGCACTCTACACATGCCCAGAGGCGCTCTTGTGTCACTTTCACCTGCTTTGGGCTTGAACTCAGGACCTGTCAGAAGACTAAGGACCAAAGTGGATAATGCAACCTATCCTTTCAAACTTTTTACTTTTTCTCCCTTTTTTCCCCCCTTATACACTTTAGCCCCCCCTGAGAGGAAGCTTCATTGGGAATCACGGAAGTTTAGAGAAAACACTGCTTCACCCGACACTCTTAGGGAAAAGCAAGGGAGCAACGCCCCCTTTCCCCGCCTCCGCCTCTCCCCTCAGCCAATCAGAAGAGACATCAACGGAGTGACGAAAAGGGGAGACAAAAGGGGCGGACGTGAGCGCGAGGCCTTAGTGACGCTCCGGTCGCCAAGGGGGCGGAGGTTCTCGCGAGACTCTTGCCGCTCCTTCCTTCTTTCCTCCTCCTCCTCCTCGTCCCGCCCCTCCACTTCCGGCCTCCCAAGATGGCGGCGCCCGGCGTCGAGGCGGCGCTGGAGCTCCTGGGGAGGGTCTCGCGGATGGACTCGCCCTACGAGGAGCTGCGGGCCTTGCGGGTGGCCGTCCAGGCCCTGCCGCCCAGCGAACTGCGGGAGCGGGGGCCCGAGTTCCCTGTGGCCGGGCTCTTCGTCCTCATGGCCCAGGGGGACAGGTGAGCTGGCCCGGAGGTTCCCTTGGGGACCGGGGTGGCGGTGGTGGTGGGAAGAGGCCCGGAGGCCCCGGTGTGTGTGTGTGTGGGGGTCGCCCTGAGGCGAGGAGCCCCCCCCCCCCGTGGGCAGGCCAAGGCGGAGGGCCCGGGGCCGGCCTCGCCAAGGAGCTCGTCCTCATGGAGGAGCTCAGGGCATTGTTGGGCTGCTGGTCCCCTTGCGGACCGAAAGCCAGTAATCAGGGTCATCTGGAAAGATTAGATTAGGCATCCTTCGGTCTCGGGAGACTATGGTAACGTGCTCTGTATGGAGGACTTGGAACAGCGTCTAGTGTGGCTGAGGAGGCCAATTCGAGAGGGACCATCCCTTCCACACTGAAGACAAATACCATCTGTCCCCTGTCCAGCTCCCTGGTTTTGCTGGTTTCGGGGCTGCCTCTTGGCCTCGGTCTGCTGGACAAGGGTCTCTTCAAATTGGGAGAGGCCATGATGCACCGCCTGCCTCCAGGCTGAACGGTTGGTAATGCAGTGGACCCTCGGCTTACGGAATTAATCCGTATTGGAACGGTGGCTGCAGGTCGAAAAGTCTGTAGGTCGAGGCGCCATTGCCCTACAATGCATTGAAAACCGATTAATCCGTAACCGGCCGTTTTTGGTCCATTTTGTTTGGTTTTCCGGTCTGTAGGTCGATTCTCCGGCCGCAAGTCGAACCTAAATTTTGCGGCCAGAGAAGTCTGTAACTCGAAAAGTCTGCAGGTCGAGCCGTCTGTAAGTTGAGGGTCCACTGTAGCCCTCTGATCTAATTCAGCCTCCTCCATGGCAGAAGAAATTGACATTTCTAAGCTCGACCTCTATTAGAACTTATGACACTGTCTTATACTGAGTCAGACTCCTGAAAAAAGATTTCCATATTATTCCATCCGTGTAGGCATCCGTCTTGAGAGACTATGGTAACGTGCTCTGAATAGAGGTCTTGGAACAGCGTCTAGTGTGGCTGAGAAGGCCAGTTCGAGAGTGACCATCCCTTCCACACTGAAGACAAATACAATCTGTCCCCTTGTCCAGCTCCCTGATTTTGCTGGTTTCGGGACTGCCTCTTTGCCTCGGCCTGCTGGACAAGGGTCTCTTCAAATTGGGAGAGGCCATGCTGCACCGCCTGCCCCCAGGCTGAACGCTCAGAGGTCAAGGTTTCCCATCTGTTGAGGTCCATTCCTAAGGCCTTCAGATCCCGCTTGCAGATGTCCTTGTATCGCAGCTGTGGTCTCCCTCTGGGGCGATTTCCCTGCACTAATTCTCCATACAGGAGATCTTCTGGAAAATATACTGTTAATCAGGGTGGGTTTGATGTAAATCGGATCGATTTACCCCACGGTTTAAATGGAAAACTGATTTTTTTTTTATGATTCTTAAACATTGATTTTTTTATTTCAATCCTGACTTGATTTAAATAGCTCCCTCTTATTTAAATCATGACTTCATTTGAAAAGCCCCCTTTTATTAAAACCATGGTTTTATTTTAAAGGCTCCCTTTTATTTAAATCGTGGTTTTATTTTTAAAAGAACCCTCTTATTAAAGTCATGGTTTTATTTTGAAGGCTCCCTTTTATTTAAATGGTGACTTTATTTTAAAAGCCCCCTTTTATTTAAATCATGGTTTTATTTTAAAAGCCCCCTTTTATTTAAATCATGGTTTTATTTAAAAAGCTCCTTTTTATTTAAGTCAGTTTTTTTTTTAAAAAACATTGATTTTTATCCACCTTGTTTTTAATTGCTTACTGGACTTTTAGTCACACTGCAGTTTTAAGTATTTTTTAATCTGTAATTTATCATGGGTGTGTTTTATGGGTTGTCAAATCAGAACTGATTTATACTATAACAGGTCTTTAAGGAGTGTTTTTTACTAGTTCTATTCCCCCCCCCCCATGATTTTAAATGGCCATGTACGGACCTGAACCCAGATTTCCGGAGTCCTAGTCCGTTACTCTGTCCTGGCTATCACCACGATGAGTGGGCCTGTTGAATCAATGGAACTTAATTAAGATAACTCACCAAGTCCCCACTGATTCAGAACTTATTTATTTGATTTCTATACCACCCATCTGGCAACCCAGGCCACTCTTCAGAAGGCCTACTTGATTTATCTTATATTGCATGTCATGTAGAAGGCATACAGGTTAAGCTAGATCAGTGTTTCCCAACCTTGGGTCCCCAGATATTCTTGGACTACAACTCCCAGAAAGTTGGTGGTGAAGGCTTCTGGGAGCTGTAGTCCAAGAACATCTGGGGACCCAAGGTTGGAAACCACTGGGTTAGATGATCTCTCAAGATTTTTTTTTCAAACTCATTGATTTTTTCTTTTCTTAGTCTGTCACTTTTTCCAGAATCTGTTTTTAAAATGTTCTTTATGAAGTCCACAGTTCTTTGTTATCAGCTGGTGAATTGACGAACTGTTTGTTGATTCACCCATTGTCGTCTTCTTTCTGCCCCGCTCCCACCCCAATGTTTGCGAAGCAGCGAGCAGATCTCTTTGTGTGTCGCCATCCTGGAGCGGCTCCTCCAAGTCATGGACCCCTTGTACATCATCCGAAACTATGGGGAAGAACTACAGAAAGGGCTCTTCCATCCCGATGATTCGGTCAAAATTCTAACAATATCCCAGGTAGGTAGGCTGGTGTTTTTGTTAACTTTGGCATACCTGGAAGACTGTGTGTGAGAGAGGGAGAAGTAATGCATGCAGAAGGCATTTAAACAAACAACAACCCCGCAAGAGAATAAAAATTAAAATGAAATGTTCACCAAAAAATGACAAATACATCTGATGGGTCCCTATTCAGCTATTTTTTTTTATTTTTAAACATTGTTACGCCATTTTGACTACAAAATAGCAAAGCAGATCATATAATACATATTTTGAGAACAAACAAACAAAAACACACAAACACAGAGTGTCTCTGGTTGTGCTTGGCTATCACCATTTAAAGCCCACTGTGTTACCTTGTGAATTCTTATGTCTTGTATAAATGTATTGCTTTTGCCACACTCGCATTTCGGCATCAATATATGATGCCAGGTTAAATCATTCGAAAAGAAAGCCTCCTCCTTTTCCCTCCTGGCTGTGCATAACTTTATACATCCCAGCCATCCTTACTTACTTCAGAGCAATAGTTTTGAAGTCGTGGTGGTCTTAGTTCTTTGTAGATCTGTGTGCATGTTATAGTTGGCATTATCTCAAGAAAAACACACCCTCTGAATTAAGTATTTATGCAAGAAGGTAATGAAATGATTCTTCTGGAGTGAGAGTCACTGATAGGTCATTAAAATGATGGTGAATGAACTTTTTTTGATAGAACTCTGTGCTTTTTATTGCAGACACTGACAAAGTTTCTTCAGCTAGCCCTTCGATAGCTGAATTAGCTGAAACAATTCTGGCATTTATTAGAGAACAGTCTCTCTCTCAGCTGTGTATGTATAGGTCAAATTGGAAGAACTCTAAATAAACTGAAGGAAATGATCCCTTTCTGCATTAAAAAGACCTCTGGTTATAGGGGGATGCATTTGGGGAAATGTAGCTTTTGGCACCTAGCTACTTAAGTCGTACAATATTGCTTTGAATTTCTAGATTGGAAGGATTGTTGAAGACCCCGATGCTATTCAGGAGATCCTTAACACACCCGAGTTGCTGAGGCAGATCATTTACTGCATCGCGGCAGAGAAAATTGGCGTGGCAAAGGAGGTAAGAGTCATTTGAAATCATATCTGTCAGAGGACTGTGTGTGAGACATTGCTTTTTGTTGTAACCTATGCTTGGACAGTGCTGCTTCCCTTGGCAGCTTCTGACCGGAGGGGCAGAGCCCCCTATGTTGGGCACGACCTCCCTCCCCATTGGCTGAGGTGGCTTATGGCCTCCTTACTCCTCCACCAGTATCAGATATATGGCTTTTTCTCTCTTTCTGCCCATGACTGGAAGTTTGTCAGGAAGGGAGTGTGGACCGGGTGCCACGCACCCACCCACCCACCACCATGACTCAAAAGGAGAGAGGCAGAGGGTGGGCTGGCTCTTTGTGGCCTCATCCTGAAGGGGGAGCAGTGTTGGGTCCAGGGCACCAGCTTCCACTGTTCTTACACCTTTGGATATTGAACGCTAAGTCAAACTGAATGCAGTTCTTCTTCCTTCATCACTTGGAAGATTTCTCATTTTTAAAAGCGAGGGTGGATAACTTGCAACCCTCCAGAATGACAATTCCCATTAGCCCTAGGCAGCACAGTCAGGGATGAGGGATGATGGGCCATGTACTCACACCAGCTCTCGAAGGCCATGACATGTCCTTCCCTCTTTGAGGGGCAGTTATTTGCTTGAGCATCTTCAGTTGGTTTTTAAAGGCAGCTAGACCCGGTTCTCTCTACACTCAGCTTATCATCATCATCAGTATTAATCCCTAAAGTAAGGAGTGTCACCCAAGATGGCAGGCACCAGCTTCTCAGCAGCAGCATTTTCCTCTTGAGGCCCCACCGTTGTCGGAAGTGTTGGGACCAGTGGCTTCGCTTACACTGTCTGGAGACAGTCTCGTACTAAGAACGTCACGCTGAGAACGATGTGGTGTCCATTTAGAGCCACACGGGATGATCCCAAGTATATATACACTGAGTCAGTTCATTGAGAGATTCCCTCAAAGCCCTGTCCAGAAGCGGCCCTTCCAGTCTTGGCCTTGTTGATGACAGATGTATTCATTTTTGTCTCCCGAGGCTGTTGCCTCCCTAGATTTCTTGAAGAATGAATGACTTTATAACAGAAATCTAGAGTGTGGTCATTCAAAGGAAGTGGTGTATGGAGAATAACTCCCAGTGTGAAAAGTGTAGATTGGTTTACTTATTGATCTGTTCGACTTCTATACTGCCCGTCTGGCTAGAAGGCCACTCTGGGCGGTTTGAACTTAAGAGGCGTTGATACGGTTCTGTGTTCCAGACCTACGGCTTTTGAGGCTTGGAAATCTTACTTTGAATAATAGGATTTTTCAAAACCGTGATTGGATTTCTCCCTTTTTTTTTTTTCCTCTTCTCTCTCTTTTTTTCCTAGGCCATCAAGTCACTATCCGGGGTAGCCCAAATCCCCGAAGGCTTGGAGGCTTTGCTTGCAGGAAACTTACTGATCGACTTGAAAAAAGTTATGAGCAAGAGTGACATTATCCGTTATCGTGTGTATGAGGCAAGGGTCTTTATCCTTGTGGTGGGGAAGGGGGCTGGCTGCTTCCTGCTGGGCTGGAGGATTAATGTGGTTCAGTGTTATGGTGGGTGTTTTTAGCCTTTTAGTAAGAAACAGTGAATCACCGTGTAGTGCCATTTCTTAGTGGAAGTATGTATGTATACAGGGCCTTGATTAGGGGGGTGAGAAGTAGAGGGAGGGATAAATCCTGTCCTTTCTTGAATTAAATGCTGGGCGTTTGGTTTAGGGCAGGATTAAGACCTTTGGAAGCCCTAAGTACAATTTAAAAATAAAAAAAACCACCCAAGCAATCATGATGACGACTCGTCATTTCACTCAGAACATGAATTTTCTCACCAGGCGAGTCGTTATACTTTTTAGCTTTTACTGCTTCATACTCTGTTACTTTAGGTAGGTAGTTTTCTTGAGGCACTGGGGGGGGGGGGTGAAGGAGAGAGCTTGGAGGGAGGGAGGTGGTTTATTAAGGAAGGGAGGTGGTTTATTAAGGAGGGTGCACCATTTGCACCATGGTCCCTGGTAAATCCGTCACTCTTTAGTGACCCCTTCCTTTGTTAATACCTTAAGCCCATGCTTAGTTTACTTAATGGCTAATCCAGGGCTGGTTGGATTCCCCGCATTGCCTCCTTGACAGAGGCTGGATTCGATGATCCATAAGGGTCCCTTCCAGCTCTGCAGTTCTAACGTTATAAACCTGCCTCCCTCAATTCCGTGCGCTGGCGTACAAACCCGATCCCCAATCTGTGGGGCCATTCACCATGTTGGCTGGGGGTGGTTCAACCCAATGGGAGTGGTCGTGCTACAGTCTCTGAAGCGCTGCAGGGTCTCACGTCCAGATCGAGAGCCTGGGTTGCCGTCTCTTGACGTGTCCATCACACGTTCGCTTTCTAAATCCTGTTGTCATGCTTGCAGGATGCCCCGCGGGGGACCATTTCTGATTCTTCCCCCCTTCCTGTGCTTTTGTGTTAGCTAGCCATCGGGATCGCCTCCGTGTCTGCGGATTCTCTGAACTACTGCGTGAACAGCGGACTGATATCGGAGCTGATTGGTGAATTGACAGGGAATGACGTCCTGGTCAGGTGTGTGGTGGTCCCACCTAGAAATGACTGTCTCACTCTCGCTGAATGGGTATAAATCCCACTAAGCTGGGGTCGCAGTTAGACTTCGCCTTAGATTATTTATAAAGGAATAAAAACACGGTTCCCCTGCAGGTGAGATCTACAACGAGCAGTATCGGAGTACACACGTAAAGCGTAAATTAATTAATCGTCTCTGTGCATCATAGAGCTACGTGTATAGAGATGGTGACGTCACTCGCCCAAACCCACCACGGGCGCCAATATCTGGCCCAACAAGGAGTTATCGATAAGATTTCCAATATAATCATCGGGGCCGACTCGGATCCCTTCTCAGGCTTCTACTTGCCTGGTGAGTCAAGAGTTCCTCCTTGGTGTGGGGTTTAGGGTCTGCCTGTATCTGTTTAATATGCATACATATCTTTCCTCTCTTGTCTGTCATGCAACTAATTAGGGATAGCCAGTCATCTCCCAGGTGGTTCTCCCGTCCAGGCATCCAGATAGGGTGACTCAGTTCCTGTGTTTTTCTTCCCCCTCGTCCCGCTTCTTTCCTGGTCTTGGCAGGCTTTGTGAAGTTCTTTGGCAACCTGGTGGTCGTTGACAGCCCCCAGCAGATCTGCGAGCGGTATCCTGCCTTTCTGGAGAAAGTCTTTGGCATGGCGGAAGGCCAGGATCCGACCCTGTTTGGCGTGGGGGTGGACACCTTGAGCATCTTGGGCTCGAACATGGAGGGGAAGCTGGTGCTGCAGAAGAAGGGTCTGTACACCTTATGACTATACAAATTGTCTGAAATGGACCTAACGAGACGGTACCCATGCTCCTCTGTCACAGCAGAATCACTATCATGATTTATTTGGACACTTACGAAAGCATTGATTTGATGTTTAAATCTTGCAAATACATTTTAAGTAAACACGGACCCTTTAGTATTTGTAATTAAGAATCATTAGCAACATTTGTTAAGGGTGTTATTACAGAGATTCTGTTACGGGAGAGGAGGAAGGGTGGTATAAATCCTGTGTTTACAAAGCAGAGCTTTCCTTTAGAACAGAGTTTCATCCCCAGCCTCAGGAGGCGCCTCCCCACCCATCTGAAAACTTCCCTAGAAGTTGCAGATGGGTGAGACTTTACGTGGCTTTGTGCTATGAACTCCGTCCCTCTTGGGACGGTTTAGGGTTAGCATCTCCAGACAGATCAGCAAACAGGTGTGAGAAGGGCGGGCTTGCTTGCTTGACCATGCTCCAGATCAAAACACCCCCCCCCATCTGAGCCACTTGGGGTAGGCAGGTGGGGTGGATTACACGCCTCCATCACCCTGCTGTTGGCATGGGGAAGCTCTACCCTACCTGGCTGTTCATTTTGCTGGGGGTGCGGGGGCAGCTGCCTAATTGGAAATTATGTGTGGGGGAATCCTCCCTCTTCTGCTGCTTTTGAGCCAATGCCAGAAGAGGCTTTAGAGACCCCAGCGGCTCAGAAGTACCACTTCCTTGCAATGCAACGAGTCAGGAGTTCTCGGCCCTGCTACCGATCAGACTTCCTTCTGCTTTAAATACCAGATGTTGGTCCAGGGACACCCAGCGTCTGTAGATTCCACCTCTGAGCATGATCGGTGGCAAGAGGGTTGAGCAGGCAATACTTGGTTTGATTGCTAGAAGAGTCTATAAAGTTGTAGAAGACGGTAACTTATGATTTGGATGGGATATGCCATCCATCTTCTTGCTCTTTCCAGGGAGCAGGTTTCACCATGTGCTGAACAGAATTGGACATCAGGCAAAAAACGCCCCAACAGAACTGAGGATCCGGTGTTTGGATGCCATTTCTTCTCTGCTGTACCTGCCGGTAAGCAACGGTAAACCTTGAACACCTGGGTTTCTTCTGGAGAGGACCATTAAAGGCCTCATTTTGCCGCTTCCAGGAAAGTAATACCGGCTGGTCTTGGGCAGGGCTGGACCGCCAACGTTGAAAGGCCTGGCAGCTGGTGGTTATTTTGGGTAGCTTTTCATGCTTACCTTTGGGGCTTACTAAAGGTATGAACCAAGCGTGTTGAGTGCCAGGTAAATCTGAAACTTTCATCAAATGAGTCTGCACACAGTTAACATTTTCTTACCTTGAAGAACTGGGGTTGAAAATTGTGATGTCCAGCCACTGGTTCTCCATTTGCTTTAGAAGGTGAAAAGGGGTGAAAAGTTGACCCTCGGAAATAAATTTCCTCTGAGCTTTCAAGAATCTGTTTGCCAATCCCAGTGTCTTACCTTTTCCGTTCAGCCAGAACAACAGACGGAAGACTTTCTGGGAATGACAGAATCCTGGTTCTTCTCCCTCTCCGGCCAGCCCTTGGAGCTTTTCCGCAGCATCAGCGCCCAGCCGTTCCCTGACCTTCACTGCGGCGCCTTGAGGGTCTTTACCGTGAGTGCCTGTTTTCCCCCAAGACCTTGTCCGCTTAATTCCAGAAATCAGCCTCCAGAGTCTACCGTTCTTAGAACTAACCAAATATAGATAGAATCGCAGGCAAGCTTTTGAAACGTGCGTGTTTGTTGAGCAAAAGGATACCAGAAGGGAATCGAGGGGCAGGGAATGGAGGAAGAGAGGCAGATATGAACCGATTAAGCCAGGGTTAGGGACCGGTCACTCTCCAGGGGGTGCTGGACTGCAACTACAAGGATTTGGGACCCACCCTAGGCAGCAGAAGCAATGGTAAAAGTTGAGGGTGCTGCTTTTGGACCACTTCTGGAGGGCCACACTTATCTCATTCATGGACTAGACTCCACTGGATTCTGGTCTTATAGGTTCTGGGTTACATTTAAGACACCTGCAGCAAAGGGAACACACAGTGGCGGATTCCCTCCCCTTCCCCGTATTTGAAAATCCGAAATCGAGTGGTTATTAAAAGACTTTCGGCTCTGCCCTTAGTTGAAACACAAAGGATCCTTGACCAGCAGCAAAATAAAAGTGGACATTGTGTGATTTCTATATTTGCCAAGCTGGAGATGAAGTCAGCATCATACACCCGCTTCTTAAAAAAAATTAGTGGAAGCTGCATTGAGTATATAGATGCATTTGTGGTACTCAGGGGTGTTGGTTTGATGCCGTTTTGGTTGCCACACCTCTGGAGTCTGTGGTTTGGTGAGCCACTTAGAGGATTCTAAGAAGATGATGAAGCTAGAAATCCCAGTATTTCCTAGAGTGATGAACCCATGACATGTTGTCTCAAACGGCTATAGCTAGATAGTATAAGTGTACTTTATATGGACCAAACCACAAACCTGTCAATATTTCTGTGGCTTTGGTAAGGTCAACTTTCTCTAACTCGGTGGTGGACAACATGTTCCAGCATTCTCATGGAGCATGGTCTTTGCTATCCTTGCTTGAGAACAGAAAAAAGGGTTCGTGTGGCGTAAACCTTTCAGTAAAATCCCTCTTTCTCTCTCTTTCCATTTCAAAACTTCAGGCTATTGCTAACCAGCCTTGGGCTCAAAGGTTGATGCTGGCTAGCCCCGGTTTCGTGGAATACCTTGTGGACCGATCCGTGGAACCAGACAAACCCTCGAAGGAAGCCAAGTATGAACTGGTGAAGGCCCTGGCCGAGTCAAAGACCATCGCTGAAATCTTCGGCAACCAGCATTATTTAAGGCTCCGGGCATACCTGCGCGAAGGGCCTTACTATGTGAAGGCCATTTCCACCACAGCTGTGGAGGGAGCTGAGTAACATTCAGAAGACTAGCTTTAAACGGCTCCCTGATCGTTCCAGCGGTGGAAAGATGATCTTGGGGGGTTTTCTGGAGTGGGTTTGGTGTGAAGGTGAAAGGAAAAACAAGAATCTGAGGAGGAATTGGCTTGGTGTTTAAATTCAAAATGGTAGGTAGTTGGGAAGGAGGAGACCCAAATGAACATGTGTGCATTCACCCATGTAGATACAGTAGAACCATGTTATCCACCAGGGATTGGGTTCCACACACACACACATCCCAGATTCTGGAAAATGTGGATATAGAAAACCTATATAAACTGTAGTATCTGGTTCCCTCTAGTGGCCAGTTCCAGTAGTACACTGTGGAAACATGTATTTCTAGATTTTTAAATTTAATATTTTTAGGCAGTGTACAAGAGACCGTGGATACTGATCCCGCAGATATTGTGGTGTTACTGTATCCTGTCTTCCATGATCCAGTTTACGCGTGATTTAATCCATACAGCTGACCAAAATTCTGACGTGCAGCTTAGTTGGGAGCAAATTGCATAAGGAGGCGTCTTTCCCAGCGAAATGACCAGCCCAGTTCCTAAGAAGCTTGTTCTGCATCATGTTGTGACTCTGTTGGTTAGGCCCGGGCAACGTGGAGGTCTGGCTGGCCCGTTTCTGCCCCCCAACGTTCCCTGCAGGCCTCATTGGGCCCAGGCAGGGTCAGAAATTGGGAACTACGAAAATGGACACCCGTTTCTGGTTTCTCAGTGTCGGTGGGAGTCGCTGGAACCGTCTTAATGGAGAAAACGTTGATCCTGGAATCTTCCAGGACCAGGTTGAACCATTGTTTGCTGATCTTTTGTCAATATGGGGAGAGAATTCCTGGGGGAGGGGTTCCTGGATCCTCAAGGAGAGCCTTTGGAGGCCCACATGCCACGCGTGGTGGTCTTGCGTAAGCCCTTCCCTTGGTGCTCTCTCAGTGTGCCGGGAAGCCACTTCAACAGCACGCCTGGTGGTTTTAATACTTCAGGATATTTCCTTCCGTTTCTGGAAAGCCTTGATCTGTATTCTGTGCTGGTTTGAAAATGATTTTATAAGACTCCCCTTGCCATCACTATGAGGCATGCGTTTACAAATGTACTTAACACCTACCCCCCTTTTGTTCATACATCTCTGGTTTCAAGTGTGTGCTTGGCTGTCCCTCTGGATAAGGGCTTAACCATGTTGTGTAATGCTGGCCTTCTGAGGCAGAATAAAGGTTGTAGAACAAGGCGAGTAACAAGCATTGATAATTTGCAGTGCTCAGGGTGGGTGACTCGGCAGCCGCCTAAACAATTTACAAGCCGTTCTTGATACGTGTGACTCTAGGAAAGGATATTTCCTAGCTATTCCATGTGGTTTGTGCCCTGTTGGATCACTTCAGCATGGAAACGTTGTGCATCCATACACCTCATATTTACATATTAGAGGGGGAAAATATCCTTATACATCTGAACCTTAGATCTGTAAATGTGAAAGCATAAAAACAGATCTGGTGAATCAGACTGAAGCTTCATTTAGTCCATCATCCCCTTATCTTAATAACTTTATTATACCACCCCATTAGTGCCAAAGCATTCTTCTGGGTGGTTTTACAAGTAAAACCGAAACAAAGAAACAATGGACACTAAAATATAAATAGCAATAACAAGAGCATAAAGATAAACATATTTATTTATATTTATTTATTTATTAGATTTTTATCCCGCCCTTCTAGACATATGTCTACTCAGGGCGGGATAAAACATCAACAGCAACAACAACAGCTTTCCACAGCAAAGGGGGCCGAATGGGAAACACGCAACCAGAGTTGGATTGAAAAGCAAAGGAACGTTTTCAGCTAAACAAGTACTGTACAGGGAAGAGGCCAGGCGTCATTCCTCTGGGACCCGGTTCCATAGTGTTGGTGCCACCACAGAGAAGGCCCTGCCTCTAGTGGATGACATTCGGGCCTCTCGGGGTGGCTACCTGGAGGAGCCTGGCCGGAGAGGATCTGGTGGGTCGGGCAGATGACATTGGGGAAAATCGCTCCGACAGGTAGTGTCCCAAACCGTGAAGGGTATGAGTGTCAAGACCTTGAACCTGATCCAGGACACAACGGGTAAGCCGTGGAGGCTGGCCAAAACTGGAGGGATGCAATCAAATTTGCTCACACCGACCACCAGTCTGGCTGCCGCATTTTGAACTGGCTGTAGTCTCCAGGGCAGATTCAAGGGCAGCCCCATGCAGAGAGCATTGCAGTAGTCAATCTGGGAGATCATGTACCCATTGTACATGCATTTTGAACCCCTGAAATGCTATGGCCGCCATTGCACGATAACAAAAATAAGTCCTGGGAATTAAGAAATTAAGTCGCCCTGTGTGGATCAGAACCATTACCTAGGGGCAAAATGTGCTCCTCTTTCTTTCTCAAACCTGGATCTCACTTTATTTTTGTTCATCCACAAATTGATATTCCATCCTCCTTAGTGTGTTTAACAACAATTACAACCGACGCTAAGGCAATGCAGTTAAAATCAGTAACACAAATGGGGGCGGAAGATAAAACAAACGTTGAATAAGAATATCTGAAAAAATAATTCCTTGACATGCAAGGTTTTCGCTTTATAGCCCTCATCCCCTGGCTCATTTCTTGAACATCAGGGTTTATTATACAGCCGTTGCAGAATTCTTTGCTGTCGGACGCTGCGAATGGGTGCTAGGGCAACTTGTTTCAATGCAAACGGGGTTAAATCCATGGTAGAATCGAGCCCCTTCATCGTTGATCGCTTAATCGGAAACACGGAGAGCTTCGTTCTGAAGGGCATCGATGCTGAAGTGTTTAAATCCATCCAGGTAAGTCATGACTCGGCAAGATACTAGTCCATAATAAGTTTCTAATAAGGAGCAGTCTTTGCTGCTGCTCAGCTCTTCCCATTCCTGGAGAAGCTGGCTTCCTCTCACAACGGAGGAAGTAAAAATGAACTTATAACAACACCGGTTATACTGGATGTGTTTTCTCCCAGAAAATCGTGAACTGTGTACAGGAGTTACCCCAGCCTTTTGTGCGCAAATCCCCACAAAAACACCAGGAGGCAATGAAAGGGGAGCCTCTTTAGACGTGACGTATACCTTCCGCACGACGTCTTGGGAGAGGACGAACGCCGATGCGCTGCAATAATCGGGATAATATTTTTCTGGGTATTGACTTAGCAAGACGAAGCCGTGGGTTCCAGCGTCTCTGTTGGGCATCTCTCGGTGAACCAGCCTCCCGAGGTAGAGGTCTTCGGGATGGCTTCTTAGATTCAGCAAATACTCAACCAAAGTTGGGAGGTTGACGAACATCTCCTCATCTGTTTTGAGCATGAACCAAGCTGCGGGGCAGAAGGTTACGGTCCATTCCATGGCCACCAGAGTCTTCAGTGTCTGGTTCCCGGGTGAGTCAAGAAAAACACCTTGAATGAGATCCTGATGTGTCTCCGACTCTTTGGTGACCTCCAGTTGAGCGACCTCGGAAGATGGCTTCCCTAAGAGAAACAAGACCAGAGTGCCGTAACCTCTGACGTGTGTAAGATTAGCCCATGTTTCTCGGATGCTGTGGCGTCTTGAGCCGTTGTTAGGATTGCTGAAGACGAGGACTAGCAGGAAGATCTCTTTGCTGGAGCAGACCTCAGAGTTGCTGACGGTGAAAGCCTTTGAGATGTTGGTCTTCATGGAGGACAGATCCAACTTCCGCGCTCTCTCCCTGGCTTCCTGGACCTTCACGTCGGCATAGGGGGCAGGCAATGTTCTCAGGAAATACTCCTCCACGAGGTCTGCCCCAAAGAGCAAAATGTGAAAGAGCACCACATTGAAAAGAATGAAACACCACTGATGAGTCCGGAGTCGACAGAAGGTCAGCTGTAGGAGAAGAAAAAAGAGGTTGATGCTCTTTTCCTCTTAAAATCTTGATGTCTTTCACTGTGGTTTGAAAACAACCTCCCTCAAGTAGCATTCTACAATATGCTGGTATCTCGAGGTGCCAAGCAATCATGTAGGTCTTCCCTGCCATAATCCCCACCAAGAAGATTTTTGCATTCACAGTGAATACAAAAGTCTTCTAGGTGGGGATTACAGTGGTGATCTGTATTCACGGTATTCACAGCCAGTACCTCTGTATTCACAACCAATTTGCAACTGTATGGTATTATTATGGAGGTGGCCAATGTAGTCTTCTCAAGGGAGAGCATTCCACCATCTGGGAGCTACGACAGAGAAGGCCCTCTTCATATTCTTGACTTAACCCACTCATTGTAGCTGAAAGGGCTGCACACATGGGCAAACTGGACAAGTAGCTTAAAAGGTGGCACATGAATCATGGAGAAGGCACTGGTAAGTCTCCCGAGTCTAATCACTAATAAAGTGAGCTAGGTGAACCAATGGTGTCCGATGTAAGACAGCGTCTTATCATAGAATAATAGGAAATGAAGTTGGAAGGGGCCTATAAGGCCATCAAGTCCAACCTCCTGCTCAGTGCAGAAATACAAATAGAAGGATATCTGCCAGGTGGTTGTCCAAATTTCTCTTGAATGCCTCTAGTGTTGGAGCACTCAACCACCTTTCAAGGCCATGGGTTCCATTGTTGTAGTGCTCTAACAGGAAATTTTTCCTGGCATCTTACTATCCTTGCATGACAAAATCTGCAGTTTACATAAGGGTCAACGAGTGGCAAATGTTGGGTGGCCAGAGACACTGAATTCTCAGTGTGGTGTAGTGGACAGAGCAACGGACTAGGGCTGCAGAGAACAGGGTTCGAATCCCAGCTCAGCCATGGAAACTCCCTGGGAGAGTGGAACTCGTCAAAACCACTCCTTAAATATCTCACCTTAAAGGCCTTATTAGGGTCCCTATAAGTCAGTTCCGACTTGGTGTCACAAAACACACACAGGTACAGTAAAGGCACATTGTGACAACGAACAGAGGAAGTGACACTGAAAAGTTTGCATTTTAGGTATAAAACAAGGTTTGATTTCAAGGGTAAAAAAGGTGAAAGATTGAGAACATCTGAAGAGAAACCGCAGTATAACTTGGAGAGTAATTGCGTATTTAGTCGTCATAGGGGCTGATCAAAAAGACAGAAGCCCCACTCTTACCTGCATGGCGCTATGATGGGTTTTTCTGGAATTTCCTGAATTGTTTTGATGCCCGAGTGCGATGTTTTGAAGGTATGAGCCTTGATGGAAGACTCCAAACTATGCTATGTAGGTCTGTCCAGATAAAGTTACCTACTGCGTCAACATCCACCAAGTTCAATTTGGTTTTTCCATTGAGCAATGCAAATGTAATTCCAGAGGAGAGCGATCGTGTTACAGAAGCACCGGAGTGTGCTAATGAACCTTTTGTGGTTTCTCAATTTCTGAGATTAAAAAAAAAGAGAAAGAGAGAAGAGACAGGGCACACGAGTGAGTAAAATATATGAAAGAGACCTACTGTATATCTATTTCAAAAAGTCCATTTTTGAAAACGAATAAACCTGCTGGAATTCTTTCTGTTTAGGAAAGTGCATTTGGAACCCGTTTTCACCAACACAACCGTTTTGTTCACGGGATTTCTCAGCCTGCTTCGAAGAGGCACCAAAGATTTGTTGAAATGCAATTCAGTGTTGAAATATTTAAGCGGTGGTGAGGTTTTTTTTCCCCCTGCAGTTCAAGCTGTGGTTACAGGGTTTTACTGTGACATGGGAGATCTCATTTCTGATATTTTCCATTCCAGTGGCTCCCAAATTGGGGGGAGTGGGGGGGGGGTCTTAGATGGTCTTGGAATAAAATTCCCAGAAGAAGCTTGACTGTGGGTGGCAAGGGCTTCTGGGAAATGCAGTACAAGATCATTGTAGTCCAAGAAGACCAGACCCAACGTGGTGATGGAGATGATCTTCACAGACACCGTGGCCAGTTCAAGTCTGAACTCTCTTTAGCAGCCAAAATGATTCCACGGAGGCTGTCGTACTTTGGGTGTGCCATGGGAAGACAAGACTCACCGGAAAAGACAATAATGCTGGGAAAAGGAGAAGGCAGTAGGAAAAGAGGAAGACATAATGCGTGATGGAATGACTCAGTCAAAGAAGCCATGACATTGAGTTTCCCAGGGCTGGGAGGGGGTTTCAGCAGTCGCTAATTCATAAGGTTGCTTTGAGTCAGTAACAACTTGATGGCACATTACAAGGCGAAAAAGAAAATGACATCATGGAAAAGGGACCAGTGCCTGAACTGCTTTGGGTGTTGCTCAGCTGTTGGTTACGCTGAGATCTTTGTCATCAAGACCAGCTCTTCCATTAGAAGGGAGTGGGCGATTTTGTTGGGTAGCGAGTGTGAATGTTGAGCTCCCGGGTTCCCCATGAACTACAAAAAGAAAAAAGGAGAGAGAGAGAGGATAAGAAAGAAAACACAGGGGGCTAGAAGCCCAATTCTAGTTTTGAAATATGTGTTTTTGATGAAATAACAGTTTTTGTGGGGGGGGGGCGCACACGCTGAGTCTTATTTCAAAGTGAAAAGCAGCGCTTGTTGTTATTGCTGTTGTTGTGTGCCATCACGTTGTCCCTGACCCATGGTGACCCTATGAATGAGTGATCTCCAAAATGCCCTGTCCTCAACTGCTCTGCTCAGCTCTTGTAGACTCAAACCGGTGGCTTCCTTTCAGGAGTCAGTCCATCTCGTATTTGGTTTTCCTCTTTTCCTCCTGCCTTCAATTTTTTTTTTTAAAAAAATATCCTTTTTATCTTTTCCAGAGAATCCTGCCTTCTCGTGATGTGCCCAACCCTACGACAGCCTCAGTTCCATCTTTTTGGCCTCCAGAGAGAGTTTGGGCTTAATTTGATGTAGGACCCACTTGTTCGTCTTTCCGGTAGTCCGGGTATCTTCTCTTCTCCAGCAACACATTTCTGGTCTGAAAGCACGGCAGTCCTTCTACGGCTAGTGGATTACTGTACGATGGCGCAAAACGGAACATTGTGGTTTGCAAAGAGTCGAACGTGGTGTGTCCAGCAGACGCCAGTATTTCATTGTCCTGGTGGCCTTAGGCAAGACCTCCGGGTTCTCAGCCCTTCCCATCTAAGCAGACTCTGGCCTGCAAAATGTGTTTCTCCAAACTACATCCCCGTTTGGGAATTAGTAAGTGGCCATGATCCACAGGGAAATTCTCTTCCAGAAGTACCCTGGGCAAGAGGTTCACGAGTTCACAGATGCCTTCTTGACAGCTACATAGATCTGATTGCATTTTTACACTGGTGTAAAGCCATCGGCGTAAATCTCTGGTGAGTGGCCTCAGACGAAGAGGGTGTCGCTGTTGGGCCACACGTCTCGGGACTCGGCGTGCAAGCGTGCATGCCGACGCTGACTTCTTAACTCGTGGCAATTCACCGCCAAGATTTAGGCTGGTTGTGTTGTGATAGGATTCTGGCCATCCATTTGGACCCTCAGATATCTTGGAACGACAGCTTTCATCCTCCTGACCAGTAGCCCTAGTGGCTGGGGACCATGGAAATTGTAGTCCAGCAAGGTTGAACGGCCGGCGCTCTGGCAGTCCTGGAATTCGCGCTTCTGCAGCCTTTCGTAGCTACAGTCCTTCCAGTTTTCCTCGCGGAAGTCTTCGTTCGACCTCATGTCCGAACATCCTCATTCGTTGGTCCGAGCCCCGAGGCCAAATAAATTTTCTTCTCTGTTTCATTTCAGGAATGAACAAAGCAGCAACCTCCAAGTTCAAGGCTTATGAGAAAGGTAGTCACAGGAGGGCAGATCTGGGTCAGAATATCAGGAGAAAATCCATTTGGGGGATGTCCTATTTCTTAATTTCTTGCATCAAATGGGGTGGGTGGGTCAGGTTAGATGACCTCTAAGTATCATTCTGACTCATGGCTTCTTTGTGACTTCCTGCAAAATCTAGGGGAGGTGTAAAATTGGAAACTCATTCTGAACCTAGCAATGATGACCAGCAGAATAAAGACTGTGGGAGAATTGGTGCATAATTTATGCTCTTTCTTATAAACAATGTCCAGGAGAAATGAAATGAGTGCGGCTGGAGATCCAGCCTATTTCTCTCTACTTTGCTGGAGTGTTTTCTTTCTGGGCCTTTTTATAAAAGCCGGAGAGAATTTCCGAAAAGGTCTCCCCCCACCCCTCCCCTCTGGCTAAAATGTTAACAACTCCTGCTACCTTTAAGGTGATGTTCTCTGTGGACACTCCAGCCATGGAGAGGCGTTCCTGAGGGGGAAGAGCGACAGCTGTTGTGACAAAGAGCCAATGCGCAGCCCCATTCTTTGAATAGGGCATGGGGGATTTTTGCTGGCGCACGGAGAATGCAGCCGGTGCCTGGAATGTGGAAGGATCTCTTACCCCACAGGTGTGAAACTTAGCCCAGTGCCGGGAGACGCCTTGATGATTTAAATGCACCGGCAGCTGCACCACCGACCTCCCGGTTACATCAGATTTTATGACTGGCACAGCCGAGTGGACAGTGAGGCGCCGATGCACCAGCTGTCCTGACATACCTACCTGTAGTGCGTCAAACAGGTGCGATTGAAGGGCCTTCATGGCTTGCTCGAAGGCTCCCCCCCTTTCCTGATGTGCTGGTGATGCATTTTGGGGAGCACCCCACTCTCCATCGTTACGGCCAAAATTCTGTTGGATTTACCGCATGCCGAAGGGAAGCTTTTGAGCGTTTTGGGGTGATTGACCAGTCACCCACTGTGCATCTCGGACTGTGAACGATTGTGCAACCGGGGCACACCTGGGCACATCACAGTCAGCCAAACAGAGCAGCGAGTAGCGCTCATGTGGTGGTCCTTCCAGCATCTCTGTAGCCCGACAGGATTCTGTCCTAGACCTAACTGTACCATTTTAATGTTCACTAAGCACCCACTGTGCTTATCGGATTAATGTTCACAACTCTTCATAAAATAGATTTCTGTAGGCTTTGTACAATTTAAACAGTAAAGACAATGAACCAAAATGAATAACTATAATCCTAACAAACAGATAAAACTATTATCAAACTAAAGCCTGTGGTTTCCTTTATAGAGTCTATCTACCTCACGTCCAGCCCTCCTCCTTTCCTGTTGCCTCTCTTTCCATAATTATCACCTTTCCCAGTGAGTCTTCTTTTCTCCTGGTATTTCCAAGCTGCAAAAGCCTTCATTTAGTCATTTAAGTTTCTAGTGAGGGCTCAAGAACTTCCCAGGGGTATTTGAGTGACTCCAACTTTGGTGGTGCTGTAAATCCAGCCCGGTTTTTACTCTCCACTTTGCAGGAGCTCTCCAGAGTGCTGGATCCTATCCTAGGAATAGATTCAGCACCTTGGACAACTCCTTCAGGGTGCAAACTGAAATCTGGAGTGGATTTCTACTTCCCTGAAACTGGAGTCACCATCCACCGCTGGGCCTTTCAGAGGTTTCGTATGACCAAGAGCTAAACTACTGCTTACATTAAATATGTTATTCTGCTTTCTTTCTTTAAGAAAATGGAGTTTGCAGGCTACTATATTGTGAGCACCACTTACAGATAGGAATTTTTCCCCCCCCCATTACCGGTTTTCCCACCTATTTTTAATCTTCATCCAAAATATAAAAACTCCATAGCAGCATTTTTTTTTTAAAAAAAGCATGTTTTTATTTGCACCACGGAAAAATGCCTTCCATCCAGGTTGAGCACCCTCTGCCTTATCTGGTTGGTTCTTTTAATTATTATTTTAAAAAGACAAAAAGGTTGAGCCACCTGCTCTCTTTAACACAGCGCACAGCGAGAGGCGATGCATAAAACGATTTCATTTTTACAAGCAAGCATGAGAGTGGCAACCGGGTGGGATAACAAAAAATTTTCAAAATAAGGAGCTGAGAACCTATAGTAAAGGTTCCACCTGGACATTTAGTCCAGTCGTGTCCGACTCTAGGGCGCGGTGCTCATCCCCGTCTCCAAGCCGTAGAGCCAGCGTTTGTCCGTAGACAGTTTCCGTGGTCATGTGGCCAGCGCGACTAGACACGGAACGCCGTGACCTATAAGGCAATGTAAATCTCTCTCTCTCAAGGAAGAAACGCCAGACGCTACGAGCAGCTATGAAATCCAGGATTTAAAGAAAATAGATGTGAGCCAATAAACAGGTTGAGGGGGGGGACAGTTTTGCCTTAATAAACCCTGTAAAGTCAAGTGGCAGAAAGTCTGAATGCCTGGCGACTCTTGGAAATGTTTGCTTTGTTACTTACTTACTTACTTATTTATTTATTTAGGGCACTTGTCCCCCCCCCCCCCAATCTTCTCCTGGGCCAGGGACACAAGGCAGTGTAAAACGACTAAGATCCATGACACCTTTAAAATCCCAATAAATTTTGGTTTCCCGGCCCATCTCAGCTCTGCAATGCCCAGCCTGAGGAAGACTCCTGCGTGACTCAAAAGCTGGCCCGTGCCAGAGTTTTTAGTCATCTAATAAATGTGCCGTCTCCCTTGTACTGGGGTAATAGACAACAGAAACAGAGACTTTTTTCTTCCTCCTTGTCTTCTTATGGAGGTCGTCTGTTTGTCTCGTTCCTAAACCTTCAAACCTGAATCTCAGGGGAGATCTGTTTCAGTCACGATGGTGACAGGATTCTTCTTTGGCCTCCTTGACTCCTGCTTGAGCCGTGGAGATTCTCTCCGAATTCAATTAAGGGCAGTTTTCTCCTTTGCCCTTCCCTGTATTGAATTCAAGGTCTTTGAAGTGGCGGTTTCAAAATGCTGGTCCTCTTGTGGTGGAAAATGTGCCTGTCATTTGAAACTCTCCCCCTGTGTGTATGTTTGCGTGTGTGTGTTGGGAGACAATGACTTATTGGAAAACATAATGACTTCATATTGGAAAAACGTGATATTTTTGGGAAGTAGTCATTGTAGAGTTTTGAATTTCTGGAAGCAGAGTTTTGAATTTCTTTTCCAAACTCCTTTTGTTACACCGTAGAAACACAGAGCAGAATAGCTTCAAGGTCCCCACATAGTCCACCCCTTTCTCATCAACTGGCACTTAAGATCTCAGTAACTCACACAGAGTAATTCTGGGAGAAAGAATAAAAAAAGCAGTTCTTTACTCACCATTGCTTAAAATCACACACGTTTGTGTGGCTTTATTTACCGCACATATATTTAGCAACCAACTGAACAGATCATGAGCAAGTCTGTAGCTTCAAGCAACTGTAACTAAATAAATGTTTTTTACTCTTTCTGCTACAAATGGCTCAAGAGTGAGTTATTGAGACCTTAAGTGCCAGTTAGGGAGAAAGAGGTGGACTATCTGGGGAATCTGAAGCTATTCTGCTATGTGAGTCTCTCTACTTCTACTGCATAGCAAAAAAGAATTTTACCAGAAATTCAGAACTCTGCAACAAGGTTTGCATAACTCACTGCGGCTAATTGCAGCTAATTGATGACCTCATGGCAACTAAGGAGCCCTGGCACCTGATCAATTAGCCATAATTAGCAAATATACAAATCCTTATATCAACACAAGTAGGCTTCTGGCCGTTAGATATTTAATATTGTTGTAAACGACCTTGCGATTTGCATGAACAGCAGGATAGCTCAGTGGTTTAGGTCTCTGGCTTCAGAGCCAGAGGTTCGGAGTTCGATTCCTCCCCTGTGCTTCCTTGACAGGGGTTGCACTTGATGATCCATAGAGCCCCTTCCAGTTTTGCAGTTCTAAGATTATGATGATGATGTGAAACATCTGAATCAGGATTCAGTAATTTAGCTGGCTGGATAGCTCAGTGGTTTAGATCTCTGGCTGTGGATCCAGAGGTTAGGAGTTCGATTCCCCCACGGGGCCTCCTTGACAAGGATGGACTCGATGATCCATAAGAGTACCTTCTAGCTTCACAGTTCTAAGATGATGATCAAGAGGATAAACTATAGGGGATTCTTGTTTGGTAACCTCCGGCATGTCCCAGAAATGTCACTGAGCAAATCAGATGATCTTGCCAGGTCCTTGCAAACCCGCCGTCAAGTTCGGAGCCGGAATAGATCGCCTTCGCTTGGCGGGTGGGGTGTCTTGTTACGCTGAGCGAGGCTGGTGAACAATGGGTTCAGTGGAATTTCGGAGGCCCCCGGCATGCTGGCCTCCGGCTTCTAGCTATTTTTCTAGCTTCCTATTTTTGGCTTCTGAGTTTGTATATATAAGTCGGCAACTGTGCATCCGACTTAGACCGGGCAGCCCCTCTTCTTTGAGAACAGAGCATCCTTCGCTTGTTCGACAATGGGCATCTATGAAGAAAGAGCGTGAGTAAACGGCTTGTTATTATTTTTAAAAAAGCGTAGAGGGGACCACCACTCCTATTGCATGCACGTGCAAATAATTTTTGCCTGCTTTATGGATATTTTTCTCATTCTCCTCCCCCTTCTACCAGAGGTTGGGAGTCACTGTGATTATTCTCATCTAATCGTTCTTTGAAGCAGTCACGGTTGTCTCCACCCGTGAGTTGTGTGGACCTAGCGGGGTTGTGAAAAAGGAGATGTTGTGATGTATTAACTGAAGTGGGAACCCCTGAGGACTAGGAACATTAAAGGTCTATAGGGACAAGTGGAATGGTGAAGGTCCAGTTGACAGGTGGAGTAGCAGCACTGAAGGTATCTAAGCTTCAAAATATATATTGAAGGAAATTGTCTTTCCTGTTCTTATATGGGTAAAGCTCATAGAGGTTTTTTTTAAATTTCTACAATCACACCTTCTTTGGCACTTGAGAGTGCACTCTTTCCAGATACGGAATCTTCACATCATCTTGCAAGACCCTAAGTTTACTCTTACCCGGAAGAGTAAACTGTTTCCCCAGTTTGCTTACTTATCCTTCTATAAATCAAGGCCACTGACTATAGATGCCTCTAAAGCATCCTTGCCCTCAACTTCAGCCCTAGACAGATCAAGCGGTTATCTTTTTTTTAAAGCCTTCCCGGAATAATGCATGGCACCAACGCTTCCCAGAGTCAGCATCTTGAAACGTCTCTTGGATAGAATAGCAACTGGCTTGATTTGGGAAGAGCACAGGCTTTCCTTGGTGTCGAGGAGGATAATAATAAAAATCAGATTTTGGGCCACTGCAGGGAACGGGTGGAACCAAAGCAGAAGCTGTTAAGTTGGAGGACAAAGTTTGCAGATTCCAGAAAGACGCGCCCAGTTGAGCTTCTTTTTGCTAGTAAGTGCATCGTGTTTTTCTTCCTATTTGTCTAATCACTGATCTGTCTGTCTGTCTGTCTGTCTGTCTGTCTGTCTATCTATCTATCTATCTATCTATCAGACACACTCACATCCCAAGGCCTCAGGGCACATTGCGCAGCCGTACAAAACATCAAATCTTTAAAACTATTTTAAATGAAAGAGGTTCAAATGCACCAAAAAGGAAAACATTAAAGCCATTCCATTAAAAGCCTGGTCTTGCCCCTTTGCTTCGGCAGGCCGGCTTGCAACACGAACTGCTCTGGTCATGAACTAAGGCCAGCTGTTCAAAAACAAGGTCACTTTGGAAATATGTGTTTTTTAAAAAAACAGTGACATGGAACAAGATTCTGCAGAGGTTGGTGGGAAGCAGAGGCTGGTCATAATCCCCCCGGATTTCCTATAAATGAGCTGCAGCTGGAGTGCAAAACAGTGTTCTGCAGGCCTTTCATCTTTGAATATGATTGATCATCATCATCATCATGGACCATCACAGAACTGCTGGATAGTTCAGTGGCTTAGGCTGTGGGGTCAGAGGTTGGGAGTTCAAATCCCCACTGTGCCTCCTTAAGAGCAGCTGGACTCGATGATCCAGAGGGTCCCTTCCAGCTTTGTAGTTCAAAGGTGATGATGATGATGTTTTCAGTTCTGATTTATGGTGACCCTTTGCAGGATTTTCCAGGTAGAGATCACTCAGAAGGGTTTCACTATTCCCTTCCACTAGGGGGCAGTCTTGGCACTGTGCAGCTTGCCCAAGGCCACCCAGGCTGGCTCATCTCCTGAGAGGCACACAGTGGGGATTTGAACTCTCAACCTCTGGCTCATCAGCCAGAGACCTAAACCACTGAGCTATCCAGCTAGCTATATGCTTGATGACCTGGTCTAACTGAAGGTGAATGAAAGGGGTGGGTGTCATCCTGACTTGGGGTCTTGGGCAGCTCTTGGTTGAGCTGGCAACCAAACTAGAGAGAAGATCAGTTCAGAATTCCACTTTGTCCATCAATAACCCTACATGTGCATTAAAAAGAATGTTTATGGACTCTTTGTGGCTTGTTGCGAAAGGCAAACTCAGGATTATACCTAGGGATGGGCAAACTGGGCTTTGTTCCTGGCTACCGACTAAATCAAATCAAGCCTGAACTTGCTCCGGAAGCGAAATGGAGGCACATCATAAGAAAGCAGGATTCCCTTGAATAGACCGTAATGCTGGGAAAAGTCGAAGGCAGCAGGAAAAGAGGAAGACCAGATACAAGATGGAGTGACTCCCTCAAGGAAGCCACAGGCCTGAATATACAAGAGCTGAGCAGGGCAGTTGAGGACAGGATATGTTAGAGATCACTTATTCATAGGCAATGACTGAGGCAACTTGACGGCACATAACAAAAACAAAACAATATGTACAGGGCACCAAAATATAAAGAAGAATCATCTAGCGTTAGGACAATAAACGGCAATGCTTTCCCACCCTATTCACTCTCCTTTTTTTTTTAAAAAAAAAGCAGGGTTTTTTTCTTTTCCTTTGGACATTCTGATCCTTTTTTCTCTCAGGAGGGAGCCCACCCCTCGTCTCAGGGCTCAGCCAGTGGGAGACCGTGCCAGCTCCAGGGTGCCAGAAATTTCTAGGCACGGCTTCGGGCGAGTCCTTCTCATCTTCCCGAACACAGGAGCGGCTGCCTAAAAACAGGCCTAACCCTGTGGGCACCTGGTTTTGGCATCTCTTGTAAATGGGTTATACTGGTGTTTGCTGGAAGACATGTTCCCAACGTCCCAGCGTTTCCCCTGTTACTGTGAAATCTGTGCCTTCTAACTTCGGAAAGAGAAGAAGCTGTGTTCCTTTTAAAACAGTTGGTGGTGGAAGGCGGGGATGGTGAGAGAAAAGAGAAGCATGATTCACCCGTCCCCATCTGTAGGTGCCAATTAAAAGTGATGCCGCGTGCTTGCAAAATCTGGGACCTGACGGATCTGGGCCTCCCTGAATGTGGCTCTTAAATTAGAACAATTAGGAATGTATTTTACACCATTATTTGCCCATCTAATTCAGCCTTCCTTCCTCTGACAGCAGTTCACTGACACAGAGGTTTTCCGAGCACTTGCTACCCGACCCTTTTAACTGGAAATGCCAGGAACTGAATGAGGAGCCCTTTTTTTCCTGGACTCTGTTGGCGTGCGGTCTAGTGGTTAGAGTGTGAGACCGACTGAGAGACGCCACTTCAAGCCTCTCCTGATATTGCAGAGTTTTGAATTTCTGGTTAAATTCCTCTAGCTGTACAGCAGAAGTGCAGGGAGGATTCACAGGAGAATAACATCACATTCCCCAGATTAGTCCATCCCTTTTCTCATTAACCGGCCCTTACAGTCTTAATAACTCACTCTGAGACATTTGTAAGAGAAAGAATAAAAAACGTTTCATTTACTTACAGTTGAACAGATCAAACAGCAAACTGACAAACGTGACTGCTTTCAACAACATACTCTAGAGAAGGAAAAGAGCTCAGCGGAGAGGCAGGGCTGTCTTTGAATTCAACGGCAGGAGGGAACCATTGGTTAATGCTGGATAGATTGATGGTCACCCTCGCCCAGAAAGTTCACTCCTATCCACAGCTTCCCCAGATAGCATGCAAGGTTGTAAAAACTCTCTGGGTTAACTTGGGACATGCATGTCTAAGCATGATCTACCCCACAGGGCTGTTGGTAAGATAAACGGGGGAGCCACTTGAGATGGGTGCCTAGAGATCAGAGAAAAAGCAGGATATGAATATAGCTAATAAATAATAAAAATGCAAGCAAGACTAAGAATGTCAAAATGGAGTAAACTTAATTATTGTTAGTTACATTTATAGCTCACGTCTACATGGCATGAGCGGCTTCTGTCCTACAATAATGGGGTGCTGTAACTTTTCGTATCAGGTAATGTGACAATTAATTTGAACCAGCAGGGACTAATAAATAGATGGACAACCAAGTGGGTACAAGCAGCTCTCAATTCTTTATTAAAGTAACTACTTATCTCGTAAATTGCTTCATTTGGACTTTTCATTCTTTGTTCAGGATGGGAAGTTCGTCCACTGCGGTCCTTGAACGTTCTTCGCTCCTCGAACGTTCTTGGACTACAAATCCCAGAAGCCTCGACCATTGGCTGTGCTGTCTTGGTCTTCCGGGACCCCAAAATTCCAGAGTCCCACATCTGGGAACCAAAGTTTTAGGAAGTTGTTGTATCTCTTTGCTAGAGATACATCAGCTGAGATGATTACCCCATCCTATCTAATAGTAGGGCCGGCCCCAGGTCAAAACAGAATGTAATCCTACAATGACATGGATCTTTTTGTATGGGCGGTGGCGACGGAAGGACAGATTCTACCTCCGTCAAATTATGAAGGGCTGGTTTAAGGATCCCACCACCCTCATGGTTAAGGACTCATTCGCACCCGGCTCTAATTAATGGGTGTCTTCCTCACGCGTGGCTCTGCAGGGCTCTTTCTGTTAATGACTTCAGCTCGGGAAACCCCACTCGGTGCTGATGGAGACTATAATGTTGGGAAGTCGACAAGCCATCAGTCATGGGCAGAAAATTCACACCTGTTTGCAGAAACGGAGTTGTTAGCAGAGAAAAATCTACTATTTTTAAAAAGAAAGAAAGAGAGAGGAAAATATTATGGCTAGAAGGACCTAAATACTGATTTGTTTCCTGCCTCAACCATTTGGGGACCTGTGAGAACCCATTCCTTAACTGGCGGCCACCCTCCTCCCGCACAGCCTTTAAGAGGATGCTCAAAATAAGCCTGTTTACCGAAGCCTTTGAGACCATCCTCTCTTCATGTTTTATAAATGGATCATTTGATTATTCTTGCTTGCCATTGGGTTTTTTTTAAATTATTATTTATTTATTAGATGATTCTTGCTTTTGTGTCCCCGTGTGGTTTATTATTATTTTTTTAAAGATATTATTTGTGATTTATTTTATGTTTGTGCTGCTTTGGGATGTCAACCGACCAGAGTAGTCGCCAGCGCTAATGGGTGCAGGATACACATGCAACAAATAAATAAATCATAAAGAGGCAAGAGTAAAGAAGAAGAATCATCATGTCCTATCAAGTCGATTTTGACTTCTGGAGACCCTTTCCGGGGTTTTCCAGGTAGAGAAGACTCAGAAGTGGTTTTCCCTTTCCCTTCCTCTAGGGGGCGCCCTGGGACTGTGCAGCTTGCCCAAGGCTACCCAGGTTGGCTCTCCTTCTGGGAGGCACACGGGAGGAATCAAACTCCCAACCTTTGGCTCCGCAGCCAGATGCCTAATCCACTGAGCTCTCCGGCCAGCTAAGAGTAAGGAAGAGAAACCATAACGTGTTGGACTATCGGGCTATGGCTTAGGGTCACAGGTTCGAATCCTCACTGGAGCCATGAAAGGCAGGGGGTGACCTTGGATCAATCATCATATCATCTTCTCTTGGCAAAACTAGCAACCTCGCAGGATTGTTGTGGTGAGGACGGAACGGGGCTCGGCCATCAACGACACCTTCCTTGAAGGATGGACAGGCTACAAACACAACGAGTCAATCAATCCATGCAATCAATGAATTCAGGATAACAACCTCTGCTTACTGGGCCTTCTCCCTCGTGGAACTGGTCCAACTGGGCTGAGAAGGAAGTGAATAAATGGCGGGGCTACTGGAAGTAGACTTCCAGTTCAAAAGAGATACTAGCTAGCTCGATGGCTCGGGGCGTGAAGCTTAAGGCCCACAAGGCTGGGAGTTTGAATCCCCACAGTGCCTCCTGGGAGAGCAGCCAGCTGAGATCACCTTTAGTCAGTATGGATGATGGGCTTCGTTGTCCTGCCACTTGTATTATTTCTCTGGCCAAACAAACACATAAAACCAGACCCCTCTTTTGCTTTCTAGTCGGAGGCTTGAGCCCCACCGGCAATGTGAGCGGCGTAGAGTGTTACAACCCTCTGGAACACGAATGGAAAATTTTGGGTCCCATCTCCAGGCATCGGAGCGGAGCTGGCGTGGCCGCTCTGAACGGCTCCATCTACGCCGTGGGTGGGCATGATGGTCTGGTGTGCCTCAGCAGCGTTGAGAGGTGAGTCAATCCCTTGAGCGCAGGGCCGCCACTAAGGCGGAACGTCAGGGACTTGGGCCCCAGGGCGCCAAAATTATTTGTTGTTGCTGTTGTTATGTGCCACCAAGTTGCCTCCAATATACGGCGACTCTATGAATAAGCCCTTGCCAAAATGTCCTGTCCTCAACAGCCCTGCTCAGCTTTTGCGAACTCAGACTTGTGCCTTCCTTTAGGGAGTCAGTCCATCTCGTATTTGGCCTTCCTCTTTTCCTGCTGCCTTCCACCTTTCCCAGCGTTATTCTCTTTCCCAAATAATCCTGCCTTCTTATGATGGGCCCAAAGTAGGACAGCCTCAGCTTTGACATTTTTGCCTCCAGAGATATTTCAGGCTTGATTGGATCCAGAACCCACTGGTTTGTCTTTCTGGCAGTCCATCGTATCCTCAAAGCTCTCCTCCAGCACCACATTTCAAATGAATCTATTCCCCCCCCCCCCCTGTCAACTATCTTAACTGTCCAGCTTTCACACTCATTCATAGTGACTGGAAATACAAGGGTGTGGTTGGTCTTGGTCTCCAGTGACAAAATTTATAGGGTGCCAAAATCTAGAAAGGAACCTCCTTGTGAGTGTTACAAAAATAAACGGCAGCTCTTTCTGGCCCTATTCCTTTCCGTTTTTCTTGAAAGTGGATATTTTATCCTGTGTTATGTTGTGGGGAGGAAGACACCTCGTCTCCCCCTGTGTGTTCGTGGGGGCTCGTGACCATATCTCGTAGCGAAGTGGGTGGGATTCTGTGCCCCTTGCCCAAATGGCTGGTGACAGATCTGTTCAAGGGAAACTGCGTTTTGCAAGCAGATGGATTTCAGACCGGTACCACCAACAGTTGTTGTTTATGTTTTGGCTTAAAAGTTGGAAATGGATCCCCCAAAGAGAGGGGAACACTTTGAAGAAGAAAAATAAATGATGTCCAGTTGATTTTGTGCTAGTTTTTATGTCTAGACACAAACTGAGAATCCATGACTAAGATCCTCTTAGTTACATCTGCCAGTGGCCGGATGGCTAAAGGCTGCAGTTAATGCTAGTTGGCATAACCCAAAGGGTGTAAAATTTCATTGGTGAATCGCCGCAAATTAAGAAGTTAGTGTAGGCGTGGAAAATGCCTTTGCTGTCTTCTTAAATTGAAGCAATTTGCTAATGTATTCTGGCATTACGCCAGCCTTAAAACTCAATAGCACTTTGGTCAAAGCATGGTACACCTCAGCAGGAAAAGAGGAAGACCGAACACGAGATGGACCGACTCCCAAAAGGAAACCACAGGGCTCAGTTTTCAAGAGTTGAGCAGAGCTGTTGAAGACAGGACATTTTGGAGATCCTTTATTCATAGGATCGGCATAAATCGGGAGTGACTTGATGGCACATAATGATGATACCCCTCACCCAGAGTGCGGAAGACTGTCCATGTAAGTACGATGCCTATCTTGTCAGTATGTTGTCCATGTATCTGGTTACATTCAAACTCCATAGCTATACCTTTTAACCCGGAAGCTGCTAAGTTTCATTTGAACAAGTAATTTTTGGCCCATGTTTCACGACAGCCGTGGCTATCCAGCAAAACAATGAAGACGACTTTTTCTGGTGATCGCAGTAAATATGTCTGAGCTAATGAAGGCTGACGTTGTAGATGAGGCATCCTAAATTTTCATGATGCCAAACAAAAACAAAACAAAAAACCCACCCTTTGGATACCCCAGGTTTGAATACACTGAGTAAGTGCTGAGTTCTTAGTATCCGACAGATCTCAACCATTCTGTGTTGGCTGCTCCATCGGAAACCGGAGAAGAGGCGAACGTTGTTGCTGAAGGATTATTATAACATCTTTATGACCCTAGGCCAGGGCGTGGGGGAGAGAAACAGGTTTGAATTTCCAGAAGCGAGAATCGGGGACATAAATATCTGCCTTTAAGAAGGCTCCGGATTGTTGTGGCCTTAATGAAGCAGCTGCTTCGGTGTATTTTCATCATCATCTTTTTTTCTTTCTTTCTTTTTTTTTAATGACGTGTATCGATCTAAATTTAGACTGGGTGAACAGGGTTCGTAACCCTTTCGCCGGGCATGCAGCAGCTTGTTGGGCGAGACGTAGCCTGTTAGTTTGTCATCAGGATAAACTTGGAAAAGACATACACAGAGGTAGGAGGGAAAAGAGGAGCAGAATATTTATTTATTTATTTAATTTAGTTTAATTTAATTTAATTTAATTTAATTTAGTTTAGTTTAGTTTAGTTTAGTTTAGTTTAATGAGTCAAATCGCTGCAGCGAGTAATCCTATTAGGGCCACATCTTTGCTTTTGCGCAGTCCATTTTCCTTGTACTGTAGATCTGTCACATTTCTAGTCCTCATGGAGCTAACCGATCTCAGTTAATAGGTGACGATATCCCCCAATCTCCCTTTTAACAACCCCACGAGGGCCACAGCACATTATTATTTTTTTTGGAAGGAAAGCCTTCAACCCTGACAGCTTAGAAGGCTGATTCAAACCGAGTAACACACTTCATCACACCCCTGTGGCTCAGGGTGTTGGCGCCTTATTTTGGGGGTCAGGTTTGGGAACTCAGGCGGCACCTGTAAAGTTCAGAGTAAAACCCGGATTTCACCACCCCCATGCAATCTGAGTCACTGGCCTCCTTCCGAACTAGTCAGAGAGGAGAAACATGTTGGAGAGATGCTTCATTTCTATGACTCATGATGTGCTTGTTCTTCTTGTTATGTGCTGTCAAATTTCCACCAAATCTTCTAAACTCGAGCTTGTGGCTTCCTTTAGGGAGTCAACCCATCTCATATTTGGTCTTCCTCTTTTCCTGCTGCCTTCCACCTTTCCCAGCCTTTTCCAGAGAATCCTGCCTTCTCATGATGTGCCCAAAGTAGGAAAGTCTCCATTTCGACACTTCTGCCTCCAGAGAGAGTTCAGGCTTGATTTGACCTAGGACCCACTTGTCCACCTTTTCTGGCAGTCCATCGCATCTGCAAATCTCTCCTCCAGCACCACATTTCAAATGAATCAATTTTCCCCCGTAAGCTTTCTTTACTGTCCAGCATTCTGTCCATGGATGTGATTTGGAGGTCAAATTTTCTCCCTGTAATAGATGGCATCCGTCTCGTGTGCTTTTCCTTCCTCGCCTCAATGGCTGGCACTTTGCTGGCGCTTGCATATAGATTGCATAATTACGGCCTCTGTACGTCTAAGGCTCCCTTGTGACTCGTTATTACCGTCTCCCATGAGACTTTGACAGGCCCGTTACTGCGGTATTTCTCCCTGAAGGCAAACTCAGCATCTCTTTCTCATTCCACGAGGGCTGCCAGAGGATTGAAATGCCTTCACTAAATATATACTTAATTGAGAGACTCAGAGCATCTGTCACAGGGTTGTCATCTTGCATTTCAAGCGCCCACCCCTTGCCTGTGTTGCCTTTCCAAACAAGAGGGCTTGGTTGAAAAATGAGCCCCACATCTAGTGGAGTCAGGCAGAGCAGAATAGTTCCAAGTTCTCCAGATTCGACCACCACCACCCCTTTCTCATTAACTGGCACTTACAGTCTCAAGCCCTGGGTGTTCTTTGATTTATGACCCCGAGGTCAGCCTTGTGACTACCTGGACAAGATCCGCAAGACCTTGTATGGCGCACAAGATGTGCATGGTTATTTGTGCGGCTGCTCATTCATCTTCTCTCTCCCCGATTCGAGATGGCTAGGTGTTTCTCCATCATTCTTGCTCGATCACACTTGAACCAAACCCAACAGATCCCTTCGTACTTGAGCTGGAAGGAACTGGGCTTCAAAATTCACACGTGCGAGAGGGCGAAACTGAACGATCGCACCCATCCAGCTGCAATGCTGAGTGCCTAACCCTTATCAACAGAGATCCTCGGAGGACAGAGTCTGTCCATGTGGAACTGACACAGTTCAAGATCTAACTCATTGTTTACTTGTCTTCCCGATTTATAAAGACTTCAGAGAAATTCTGTTCAAAGACAGATCTGATATATATCTGCTAAATTTCCTCCTGGGGGATAATGCACCATATATTTCTGAAAAGCTAGCCTGCTTTGCATTTAAAGCAATGGTTTTAAAGAGGAAGTTTTGTCGTGATGATGATCAGGTTTGATTGGTGATTGAATTGTGTCCATGAGAATGTTGATTTTAGATAGTTTCAGCTGAGTAACGTATTTGATTATTTTATATTCCTCAAACTTCTTTTGTAATGGCAATGGCTACACAAATAAATTTGTCTGGAACTGTAGCTTAGAAGTGTGAGTTAGATACCTCTTGAGTTCAACCACACACATTCTGAAGTAGGGTGGTTGTTATTGTATACTGTCATGATACTTCCAAATTATGGCAACCCTAGTAGGCTTTCTAGCTGGCTGGATAGCTCACTGAGTTAGGCATCAGGCTGCAGAGCCAGAAATCAGGAGTTCAAATCCCCACGGTGCCTCCTGGGAAGAAGAGCCAGCCTATGTGGCCTTGGGCAAGCTACACAGTCCCAGAAAGGCCCCCCCCGGAAGAAGGGAATGGTTAACCACTTCTGAGTCTTTTCCACCTGGAAAACCGTGAAAAGGGTCGCCATAAGTCAGAATTAAATTGATGGCACATGATTATTGTTAATATTAGGTTTTCTAAACTACGTGATTCGTTCAAGAAGGGATTTGCCATGGTTATCCCTATGTGAATTTCTGTAGCTGATGGGGAATTTGAACTCAGGTCTGCCCTAGTGTGACATTCTACCCACTACACCGTACTGGCTTTCAGTAGAGTTTTCACCTCCAACATCTCCTCTTCATTCTGGCAATACCAGCACCTGAGTGAATGTGGCTTGTAACCCGCAAGAGCGAATTGGCCAAGATTTTGTAAACTTAATATTCAGAAATTCGTGATCTTCATCTTCAGGATGAAAAACGTTGCAGAGTTTTGAATTTCTGGTTAAATTCCTCTAGTTGCACAGCAGGAGTGCAGAGATTCACAGCGCAGAAGAGCTCCAGATTAGACCAGTCCCTTTTTCTCATTAACTGGCGCTTACACTCTCCATAACTCCGTCTATTAGTTAAAGAAAGGATAAAAGGCTTTTTTTTAAACTTATTGTTGAATAGATTTATCGGCAATGTGACTGTGGTGTTTGCCCAGGTCATGAATATATTTATATGATATCTGCATAGACCAATGAGAGGGCTGGAGGCGCGGAGTCACGAGATTTAAGAGACTCAGCAGGAGGAGGGAGATTAAGAGAGTTTAGAGAGAAAGTTGAGCAGTTTTGGGTGGGAGAGTGGTGGTTGAGAGTGGATAAAGGAGAATGTTTGTTTAAGAGTTAACAACATGGCTTGAACGATCATCATCTGTAACAATAAACAATTTCTACTTGGTTCTTTTAAAAATGACACATGGCCTGGCCCTCTATTATTCATATTAAACAATGTTGATGTGATCAACTGGTGGCAGCTGAAAGACACGTAGCGTGAGCTCTTAGTTTGGTGAAACAAGCAGGGGCCACGTGGAATCGTGACAGTGACCAACAGAGCTGACTGGCTTTCAGCAACAGACCTCAACAGACTCACTGCTTTCAAGAGACTCAGGAAAGGGAAAGGGCTCAGAGCAAAGAGGCGGGTCTCTCTTTGAATCAGAGGCAGGGAAGGAACGATTGGGTACTGCTGGATAGATTGACAGTCACCCCAGCCCAGAAAGGTTCCTCCCAGCCACACCTACTAGAGGCAGCCTGCAAGGTTGCAAAACTCCGATAGAAAGGGCATGGGTTTAAGGGGTGTGGAATCAAACATGGGGGAAAATGAAACTGACAGATTTTCTCGTCCTAACCTTACCCCTGGAGGTATGACCCGGAAATCAACGAATGGAAGCGGGATGCGGCCTCGCTCAGTGTGCCCAAACAAGACGTTGCCGTGGCTGAGCTGGAAGGCTACGTCTACTGCGTGGGAGGCCACGATGGACTTCTCTGCGTCAACACTGTGGAGAGGTAAGCGTCTGTTCTTGCACTCCTAGCATGCCAAGATGGCTCTTGTTTGTGGTCCTTCAACTGTTGGATTACAACTCCCATCATCCTCCATGGCTAGTTAGGCTGGCTAGGACTGATGGGGTTTGGAGTCCAGCAGCCTCTGGAGAATAACATGTCCCATCATCACTCCGGTGGATGCGTTGACTCTTCTTCTATTTAATGAGTGTTGTTGGTTTTTTTTAAAAAAAACTTTTATCTCCAAACCGAATTTTCCCCGTTTAGCAGTAGATGTGAAATCAAAGAATTTGATTTAAGGCAAGGGAGACCCTCCAGCCCATTTTTAGGGTCTCAGGTCCATGACAGCCCACCCCCCCAGGTCCCAACGCAACCCAAACCCAACAATTGGGAGTAGATTTCTCTTCCCGTCTAGTTTTAATGATTTGCTACTTAGCACACCCTTTCTCACCTGCAATTTTGCCTCCAGATACGATCCTCTCGTGAACAAGTGGTGTAAAGTGGCACCCATGAATCATCGCCGGAGGGGACTCGGTTTAGCAGTCCTGGACGGTTACCTTTATGCTGTCGGCGGATCTGATGGCCGGTCGCCGTTATATTCAGGTACCAAAAAGGTCTACTAACAGCCATGATCTGGTCTGAAAAACACTAGATGAAACAGATTTGCCGTACTTTGCCCAAAATGCGGTTGCTTGATATTTATTTATTTTTCCAGAAACACCCCATGCTTAAGGCAGCTTTGTAAACAGAAAGTGCTAAAGGTGTATTTCCTAAAATTTCCATGTTTTGCCCCATTGATTTGTAAATGAAGCTGGGGCATATCTTCGCAATGAACAAACAAAAGCAAGCTGCTTTACACCTTGTGCAGCTGTGGAAGGAAAAATGAATCTCTTTTAACTCTTAAGACAGCTTTGCTTCTAATTGCAAAGCTGGTGTCTAATCTGTTTCTGCCCAGATATGGAAGGGCTATATATAAAACCATCTTGACTTGTGGTTATCTGCAGCCCCATCCCCTATGAATTTGTCAGGGGGACACTGCACTGACTGCCGTCTTCTAAAATCTGCTGCCTGAGGCAGATGCTGTGTTCTGTGTCACGGTAGGGCCGGCCCTGTTTGTGAGCTCCGCACATCCACGTTGGACACGGGAAGCTTTAGATCGGAGCCCATACCTTTCTGATAAATTCTTTCATCTATCCCAGTGGAGCGTTACAATCCTGTGGAAGACCGATGGACCCCATGCGCTCCCCTGCGGAGCTGTCGGGAGAACCTGGGCTGCGCTACCTTTCAAGGAAAGATCTATGCTGTCGGAGGACGGGATGACCTCACCGAGCTGTGCAGTGTGGAGAGATTCGATCCTCTTACCAATGAATGGTCTGCTGTTCCTTCCATGAAGTCGAAAAGGAGTAAGGTATTGCTTCTCAGCTGTGCTGCGGGAACTTAGCAAGAATCATGTCAGATGAACACCTTTTCTAGCGGGGTTGTTTTCTATGGGTACCCAACATTCTACCCATGTAGAGAGTACTCAGAATTGGTTGACCCTTCCCTTCTTCTGGGGTGCCCTGGGACTACTGTCCAGCTGGCCCAAGGCCACCCAGGCTGGCTCTTCTCCCGGGAGGCCTTGTGGGGAATCGAACTCCCAACCGCTGGCTCTGCAGCCCGAGACCTAAACCACTGAGCAATCCAGACAGCTATTTTTTTTAAAAAAAAAGAACGTTTAGTTTTGGAACTTGTATTGCTGATTAAGTACGTTTCAGATCATTGGCTCAAATCTTTAGCAAGTGAAGCTACAGCGGTAAATCTGGCAGTAAATTAACTCTGGGACTTCAGATACTTTTTTAAAAAATTACAGCTTGGGAAGATTTGTTTAAGTCGGGGGTGACGATCAACACAATTCTATTTTTTTTTAACCTGCAGGTGAGCCTTGCAGTTGCCAATGGCTACCTTTTAGCTGTCGGTGGCTACGATGGCATTGTCCACGTGAGCACAGTGGAAGCATTTGACTGGGAGCTGAATGCATGGAGGTACGTTCGCATCTTCTTAAATACTTCCAGTTTAACTTCTCTGGCTGCCTTTATTACTGACTTCTTCATTGTTTTGAGCTTGTGTAGTTGCTGTTGCAGAGTTTTGAATTTTTGGTTAAATTCCCTTTTGCTGTGCGGTGGAAGTATAGAAACACACCGAGGGGAATAGCTACAAGTTCCCCTGATGGCCCACTCCTTTCTCACTTAAGGTCTCTGTAACTTACTCAAAGACATTTGTAGCAGAAAGAGTAAAAAAACCCAAAAATACAGTTTTGAACAGATCAACAGGAAACATAGCAACTGCCTTTCGACCCAAGAAATACAGGGAAAGATCACCCAGCAGAGAGGCGGGGCTCTCTTGGAATTCAGAGGCCGGAAAGAATGATTGGTTACTGCTAGAGAGATTGACAGTTACCCCTGCCCAGAAAGGTCCCTCCCCGGCCACACCTCCTACAGGCAGCCTGCGAGGCTGTAAAAACTCCAACGGGTTCTGGATTTATTGTTGTTCCTATTGCATTTGAAACAGGTAGCTTTGGCTTTTTTAAAACTGGAGGCAGGGAAACATAGTCTGTGAGCGTCTTGTTGGACTCCAGCTCCCATCGGCCTCAGCTAGCATGAATGAGGGCCCTTGGAATTTAACAAGATCCAGGAATCCCCCCCCCCCCTTTTGCCTTTGGTTTATGGCAGTGGTTCCCAACCTTGGGTCCCCAGATGTTCTTGGACTACAATTCCCAGAAATCCTGGCCAGCACAGCGAGGGGTGAAGGCTTCTGGGAGTTGTAGTCCATGAACACCTGGAGACCCAAGATTGGGAACCACTGGTTTATGGTAACAATCCCCATTCATTAACTTTTTGTTCTCTCCTTCCCCCCTCCCTGCAGACGCTTTGGCAACACGCAAACCCGTCACCCTGGTGGAGGTGTAACTGCACTCCAAGTATCTTCTGATGATCTGGACTTTTCTGAATTGCCCCGGACTAGATAAAAAAAAAGAAAGACAATCCTGCTTTTTTGGTTTGGTGGATTGATTGATTTCGCTCGGAAAATGCAGCAGCAGGAGAACCGAGGAAGAGTTTACTCCGAGAACTGTAATGCTTTCTTGAAAATCTCAGACCCCCTGCTTGTCTTGATTTAGAAACTTTTCAGTGCTCGGAGCCATTTTTAACCACTGGTTCGACAGTGGTTTATTGCACGGCCTTTGCCAAGTCCTTTAACTTCTCAAGCAACATGTGATCCAGCGGAATATATCTTTACAATGAATGCAATCTCCATAATAAATAGATGTGAAATGGTCTGTAATCTGCTGTTTATTGACCTCTTTTTAAAAATAAAGACTTGCATTGTTTGTTCGGTCAGGGGAAAGCTTTTTGAAAAAGAAAAGTATACTGCTTCCCAGCCCACTAGAACAGCTGCTGCTCTCGGTGGCGGGAGGGGGAAGCCAACATGTAGGGGCTCCCACATGTTGCAGGGAGCCTACAGATTTCTATTTATACCCTATCTTTTCTCCAGATCGAGTACAAGGTTCTCCCATTTTCTCCTCCCAGCAGCCCTGCCGGCTGAGAAGGAGAGTGACTGGTTTAAAGTCCCAGTGAGTTTCATGCCTCAATGAGGTCTAGATTTTGATCAGGATTGTTGAGAGATGGGAGTCAACCCCATTCTCTTGATCCCAAACGATCTTGTCTTGGGAACTGGTGGAAACACAAGAATCTAGGACCCAAACTAACACATCCTTAGGAAGCACAGCATGTTGGAAAGTAGCTTGCTTTTGTTTTGTGATTGGCCATCAGGAGACAAAAACCTGGGCTTCATTCACAAGTCCCATTGCTCAGGAGTGGAGCTTTGATGGAATTACGTATCAAGAGGAAAAAGGCTTGGGATCTGGGTATTTGAAGGAGGGCTTTTTCTGCCATGGCACTCCGACTGGGGAACACCTTCCTTTTGGAGGCTCGATTGGCGCCAACATCGGCATCGTTTCGGCACTAAGACAAGACATATTTATTAGACCCTTTGAGGACTGAGGATCGTGACCTGTCCAGGTTTTAGTGCACTGTTGCCTAGACCTTTTAGAGTTACAACCCCCTTTTATAGTAGCCAAGTAACCAGTGACACCCCCACCACATTTGCACAAAACGGCATTTTAATGGGGTAAAGAAAACACATTAAAAATAGATTTTGGCAGAACATAATTCTATCTATTAATATCAATATCACAATACATAATTATTGGGAGGGGGCTGTAAATCTGCCCCTACCTGATAAAATTGGAGAATTAAAAACAAGTCAATACTGTACACTTCGAGTTTGATTTACTTTGTGTGTGTGTGGAAACGCCCCTCTTTTCATGCCTTCCCCCAAAAAGCCTCCTCGGGGCAGAGACTCTTCCCCTCAAGCCAAAATAAAAATCACGGTGTATACCGTATTTAATATAATAAATATAAAAATAATTGCAACTAAAAATAACGGTGTTGACCCCCCCAGAAAACACTTTGTGACCCCCGAGAGGGTCACCACCCACAGTCTGGACTCCGTGTTTGAGAGCAATCCTTTTAATGTTTGAGTGTTTTAATTTTGCCTTTGCTTTTCAAATGTTTTAATCACCCTAGGTTATAAGACTGTTGTGTACAGCTTTGTTGCCCGCTCTCCGATCCTGTGATATAAGGCGGGCTATTTAAATAAATAAATAAATATTGTAACAGCAGGAAATAAGCATTTCCTGCAACAAATATTTTGACCTTCTTTTTCCTGTGGAGAATTTAGGTTATGATGGGGCCCAAAGTTTGGTGCTGGAAGCCGTGCGTGGGATCCTGGCAAAGTTTTTTTCAATTTGATGAGAGCAAACGGCGGCTTCAGACGAATCAGAGTGTAACCATTGTTTTATCGGGAGCCGTGTTAATTAGCTCCTTCAAGCAAGAAACCAGAGCTCACCCTTCTGGTTTTTTAAAAACTTCCCACACATTTCCACTGACTTCGCCTCCTGTCACCAACTCCCAAATGTTTTAAAGAATAAACACCCAATTTTTTTCCAGCTCGGTTCATCTAGATTACTGGGTTGATCGTTAACAGGAGAGGGACAGTTTTCTTAATTAGTCCAACCTGTCAACTGCTGGGTGTTTGATTTTCGTCTCTTGAGCCGCCTTCGAAAACAAACACCTTTTTTCCGGAACAACCGGCTTATTGAACCTCTTTAGGAGACAAAACACGTGCATATGGAAAATGAATAAGTCTTCCATTTTATTATCAGGGGTTGAATCCAATGAGCAGGTCTCATTCTGATGGCGCACAGAGCCATGACTCTGAGGAAAGCCCTCAAAATGCCAACTGTGACTCTGATCCATGTGAAGGTGTGTGATTTGCAGGAATTTTATTTGCCAGTACGAGGGGAAAGCCTTTACCTATAAATTGACATACCACTTCCAGCCATTTTCATCTCTCCCATAAAGGGCTCTTGGTTACGCTAGCAGCCTCCAAATCCCAGTTATTGAACTGGTGGGCCCACCCAATCAGGGATCACACAGAACAACAAAGCCAATCAGGGATCGGTTAAACCAACATAGCCCATCAGGGAGCAGGTGCAAAAGCTGTGAAGTGAAAACGAAAGCATTCTTGAGCCTCCAGGAACTTATTTGCAACACCAGTCTCGTATTTGAGGTTCGTGTTCCTTCCAGATCAAAATAGAAATACACACTTAGAATCTTAGAGCTGGAAGGGACCCTATGGATCATCAAGTCCAGCCCCTGACAAGGAGGCACAGAGCAGGAATCGAACTCCCAACCTCTGGCTCTGCAACCAGAGACTTAAACTTTCCATTGAATCCAGAAATTAAGTTGCATTGGTCAGGAATCGAACCCGCAGCTCCCATGTAGTGGGCAAGAATTCTAACACAGAACCACCAAAACATTCCTATCAGGAAGGCTGATTCTAGTTCAGGCTTTCTTCCTTTCATTGGCCAAATTTAGGGCTGGTTTCTGGATGGTGGGGGGAGAATGGTTTTGTGGTTGTTTTTACTAGACAGATGAGAACCTGCAACCAGGCAGACATTTGACGCCTGAGGTGGAGGAACAAAAGGTATTGTCCTGTGATTAAAATATTTTGGCACAGGAAGTGGAAAATCCTTCAAGTGTTTCTTCGTATTGTCTCTTGTAAATATGGAATAAATATGGAGTACGTGAAGAATAGTTGCAACAATAAATTAATAAAAAATTCCTTTCTCTTCATCGACAAAACCCAACTCAAACCAAAAACTACAATACTGTGTCTCCTTCCAGACGAACATATTCATTCTAGTGTGAACTTTTGTGAATTACCATCCATCCACCATGGGATTTTCAGACCTTTTTTGACTACAAATCCCAGAATTCTGAAAGCTAGGGTGGAGCTAGGCCTAGTCTAGGTCACCAGTGTTTTCCAGCTAGGCCTCATATCCAGGTGAGCCACATTTAAATGTCTGTCGGTGTCTTGGGCACAGAATGGAGAATGATGGGACTTGTAGTCCAAAAAATCCAAAAATCCCATCCATACCTCTCCAAACCCACCTTATGGGTCCGAAGAAGTAGATTCTAATCCACAAAAGCTCACACTGGAATAAAGCCTTTTACCTAGAAGGTGCCATGGTAATGGCTGATTTGAGGGGGTTTTCGTAGCCAAAAGAGATACACAGAGCAAAATCTGCCGAAGAACAGGATCCTGCCGTCGGGTGAAATGAACAAAACCATTTCTTTAAAAGGGCAAAACAGGAAAATAAATGGGTTTGCCATTCACAGCTCACTAGGGAGCACAGTGGCCTGGGTATGTCGGTTCTTTATTTCCTAGCCTATAATTTGTCTTGGTGTCTTATTAAGTGTGACACTGAAAGAAGGAGCCGGCCGTGATTAAAACGATATTTCAAAGGCAGACAAGAAATCTAGTGCCTTTTCTCCCCATCATCCACCTCGTCCCTTCAGCTGATGCAAAAGCACAGCTGTCTGGAATAGCTGTGATGCCTTTTAGGGCCACCACCTTCTAGATTTCTTTCAAACTGAACTGTGGGGTGTAAAAAGAATAAAAATGCCACCCCCGTGTTTTATTCTTTCTTGAGCATCTTTGGAATCTTGTGTGAACCAAGATGTGTGAGCTTGACCCAGGGAGACTTTGCGGCTTCCTGGATCATTCGGTGAATATGAGGCGAGGGCAGAGGGACGGGGTTCAACCACGGGGTCTCGATTGTGGGCTGAGCCCGCCTCTGTGGCATTTCCTTCAGCCCTGAGAGGGGGAACCGAGGTGGTATCCATCTGCAGCTGACTTAAATTTAAATTCCAGCACACTTGGTCAAAGCCTCTGTCAACCTAGTTATGGGTGTAGATTAGAGTTTTGGTTTGCGATTGGGGAAATCGAGGATCTGGGTCATTTTGGAGCTGTTCCAAAATGCTTGGCTTACCTGGCAGGGTCATTGTGAGAAGCAAAACTATGTACTCTGCTTTGAACTGATTGGAAGAAAGGTAGCTAATAAATATATATTAATAATGACCAGCCATTCTGACTTATAGTGACCCTTTTCAGGGTTTGCCAGGTAAAGAGAATATTCAGAAATGATTTACCATTCCCTTCCACTAGGGGCGCCCTGGGACTGTGCAGCTTGCCCAAGGCCACCCAGGCTGGCTCTTCTCCCAGGAAGCCCGGGGGGGGGGGGGGGACTCCTAACCTCTGGCTCTGTAGTCAGGTACCCAACTCACTGAGCTATCCAGTCAGCTATAAATATATATTGGAGGTTTGCAAATCAAGTCTTATATAAAAGAGTATTCCGTGCTGATTCATTCATCCTGAAATTAGGGGTGGGGGGGGGGTTAAAACACCCCCAGTTATAACTGAGATAACAAGCAGTGTCTTATTTTCCTAAAAAAAAAAGGGTCAAAGAATGGCTTTAGAAATGAATTGGCAGAATGAATCAAAGGCCAGTGGAAGTTGTGGTCGGCCAACAACACCCATCTGCCCCATCCAGGGTGAGGGATGATGTAGTCCGGCGAGATCTGGCCAGCTAAATGTGCCATGTTCCTGATGCAAATATTAAGAGATTAAGAATAGATTTGGCATTTCATTAACAAAACAGTATGAATAAGAATCTTGGGCCTTGAAAGCGTTTGTTATTAGCATTGTTTTAGCCGTGTTCGATGAGACGACACATGCTTTACCTGGGCTGCAAAAATGGAAAATTCAAAGGCAAATTAGAGCCACCGTTTACGGCATCTCATAACTCACTCAAGCCAATGGGGAGGCTTTCCAGACGTCATGCTATACAAATGAGATGCAAACAACCATCTTGTCTGATTTTCCAACACTAAGCAGGGCCTGTCCTGGATGTGAGACCAGAAGAAGTCTCCAGCTAGGGCTAGGAAAGAATTGGACACGATAACTTTGAAAGATGATTTACCATTCCCTTCCTCTCGGGGGCAACCTTGGGACTGTGCAGCTTGCCCAAGGCCACCCAGGCTGGCTCTTCTCCCAGGAGGCCCCGGGGGGGGGGGGGAATCAAACTCCCAACCTCTGACTCTGTAGTCAGGTACCCAACTCACTGAGCAGTAAGGCACAACCATCTGTATTAGGCAGCTTCCGACGTTCCTAAATCGAAGCCTGGTTTGACTTGAACCTTCACAGAGTCAACTAAGTGGTCACACTGAGGACTGGAAACATGTTTTTTGAATGAATGGAAGGAAGGAAGGAAGGAAGGAAGGAAGGAAGGAAGGAAGGAAGGAAGGAAGGAAGGAAGGAAGGACTGAATTAGTTTTGCCTCTTTCTGTCCATGCCCCTTCCAACTCCATTATTCTCTGATTCTCTGTTGGACGTTAACACTGGTGTTTCACATGTCTGGAAGCCACTCAAGGCTGCCCTGTGGCAAGTGACTCATGCCTCTGTCTTTCACAAGCGTACTGCTTTGCTCCAAAGTGACACTCCAGCCTTTGGCTTGCTCTCTTCTGCCGTGTGCCTGTCAGAGGATCTTCCCAAAGGGACCCACGCCGCCCCCCCAAACCAGCTGTAGAGCAAGCGCTCGGATGCCCAGAGAGCTGTACATTGACGGTTCCAAAGACGACGTCCTGCCAGTGTGAATAACAAAGCAGACAGGTGGAAACGGGAAGGTGGGGGCTGAGGATGGAGGAGACAGCTAGATCCGGCATCATTGCCCCCCACCGTTACCCACAAGACTCTCACTTATCTTTCTTTCTGCTGACTGTCTTCTCTCTGCGCTATGCAAGGCCATTGAATTCACCCCCTGGCACTACCCATGACGCAGAAGTAAGCCCAGTCAGTTCCACGAGGCTTATTCCTTATGATGAGGTATCGGACGACAGGTATATTTTGTTTACCCGTGTCTTAGACCTTTTCAAAGCTCCGCTTCCCAAACTGATCCACAAACTGGATCACAAGTTCTCCCATGGCGTTGCACGTCTTTTTTGGGGGTAGCTGCCAGAAACACACCCCGAAAAACGCATCGGAGAGAAGCGTATTTAAAAATGAGAGAATACATTTTCATGGAAACGCGACAAAACAGCCAGATGTGGGCTCCAGCCGTTTGCTCCTCTTCCATGTATTTTGGCAAAGCTCCAGAGGATAACGTGTATGTTATATTTATTTATTTAAAATATTTCTTTTTTTCACCCCGCCGTTCTCCTTAAGCAGGACCCAAGGTGGCTTACTTCATTAAAAGGCAATATTTAAAACTAACAATAGGAAGAATGCAAATACTAGAAAGTGTCAAAGACTATACTAAAAAAAGGAAAATGTTAAGCAAAAGCAGCACATATTCAAAGCAGTAAGGCACAATCCTCCATTAAATTTAAATTAGAAAAAGGTGCAGGAGAATGATTTCATACAAATAAGTGTGCAGACTTTTTCTGCTTTTAAGTGAAATTGATGTCAGAAAGGAGAACAACCACATTTAGACCAGAAAAATAAAATAAAAACTAGGAGAAATGAAAGTTGTAACATAATGGATCCCAGTGTTGGGATTGGCCTGTGAACAGATCCGTCCTTTTTCTAGAGAGCTTTAGTGTTCGAAACACTCTGTACACGGGGCTCAGTATGTTAGGCTGAATCATTTTCTTTTACGACGTGAAATTGCTTCTCCCAAGCTTCACAGCAATGGAACTGCCTTTTCCAATATTCCTGAAAATTGGTTGAAGTGGAGGCCTCCAGACTCCAGTTTCAGCCCCGTGATCTAAGCTCCCAGGAACAGAGTGGAGAGATATTTTTTTCCCCTAAAGGAACATTTTGGGGGGAAGGAAGTGAACTTGCCACTCACCATTAAGTTACAAATATTTAGCAAAACTGCTGTGTGGTTGTTCAGACTGATCGTTAACATCACACCCAAATCAGTGCAGAGTAAAAATGGGAAGGCAGATGGAGATGAACAATATAATCAGCTGAGCACTGTTTTCAAATAAAAATACACAAGAGATCTGCAATAAAATGTTGTAGTGTAGCATTGTATGCATTGTGGTGTTTTGAATTTCTGGTTAAAATTTCTTTGCTATGCAGTGGAAGCATGCTTGGGCTCATTACCTCTTGTTGAATTTTGAATTTCTGGTTAAAATTTCTTTGCTACCCAGTAGAGGTACAGAGACTCACAGGGAAGAATAGTTTCAAGTTCCCCAGATAGTCCACCCCTTTCTCATTCACTGGCACTTAAAGTCTCAGTAACTCACTCTGAGACACTTGTAGGAGAATGAATGAAAACATTTATTTACTTACAGTTGTGAACAGATCAACAGCAAACTAACAGACTTCAGCAGACGAAAAAGAAGGAAAGGAACACTCAGGAGAGAGGCGGGGCTATCATTGAATTCAGAGGTGGGAGAGAACGATTGGTGAGTGCTGGGTAGATTGACAATCAGCCCAGAAAAGTCCCTTTCACCCACTTAAATCACAGGCACAGCATGCAAGGTTGTAAAATCTCCAACAGTATGTTCTTTTTTTTAAGGTCCACCTTTATTTCTCATCCTCACTGCACAACAGCCGGTCAGCAATGAAACCCGGCCAATTCGCGCTGGACTGTTGTCCTCGCCACCCACTGCTTTGTGCCACTATAAGCAACCCATTAGCCACCGGGCTCCCGTCTTACTGTCGAGTGGGTGGTGCTGTTTTGGCTGCCAAACCTTCGGGGCTCACCTCGAAGTCTGTGAAATATTGGGCTGTTTGAAGAAGGGAAGAGTAGAAGGGATATAACGAAACTGGCTATCTGGAAAGCAGAACTGGGCCCTGGTCCAGATCATCCAGATTGTCAGCCCATCTGCGAAGGAACGGATCAGGAGGAAACGGATGTGAACCTCTTTCAAGGCAACGCAGGAGATCTGAGATGGATAAAAGATGATTTTCCCCTTGTGGTTGCGATGGGAGTTTCTAAGGATGCGATCCGGTATATGTTGCTTATCCAGGAAGGAGCCCCATGGAACACAGTGGGATTTTCCTTTGTATGAACTTGCAATAAAACCATGGGGATGGGGATGGTAGGATTTGAGGGCTCAGGATCAAGATGGCCAGAACCAGGAATCCTGATCATTTAACAGTATTTGGAAAAGCAGGTGGGGAACGTGCCGGCCAGTGGGACAAAACTGGCCCTCTGGGGTTCTCGTCCGTGGCCGCGCCTGCTTCCCTGTGACACCATGGCCAGGCAGTACCTGCCTTTTGCCAGCTTTTGGGCCATTCTAAAGGAGCCAAGGCACCTCTCTGAACACTTAAGTCACCAGTAGCCAAAGAGAGAATCCTAAATATGTGGGTGTTTGGGGGGTGTTTCCTTTTCCTCACTCCAACAATATGGCCCCAGAGAAATTCAGAATGGTCCTGAGTTTGGCCATCGAGAGCATTGCCCCCTAATGAGTGATGAGAGCCATTAGCTTTATAAAAGACCCGCTCCGATCGGAGATGAACTCAACTCACTTGAGTTCCTTGCTTAAATTCCTTGCCTGTCGTTTTGGATTTTTCTTGCGGGGAGGACTGGTTTTAGAGACTCTCTTGATGACACAGTTCAAAATCTCTCTCTTCGGAGGAAGGATGATTTAACGCGGTTGCTTCCAACCGTTGCGTTCCTCAGTTGGACCGGTAGATGGCGCCAGAAGGCCACGAACCTATCCCCGTTGAGTTAAAAAAATCAGAATTAAAAAGCAAAAACGGAGAGAAATACACATATAGAGGGTTTTTGAGAATCTGACATCTTTTCAGAGCTACCTCGTCTCGGATGCAGCTGCCAACGCGATGGGCTCTGTCGTCTTTTCCGGCGCCTGGGGGATGCGCAGAGCAACCCAAGGGGTCAGATCAGATGTTCCCCAGCTCTTGACTGCTATTCAAAGAAAGAAACTCTGCCGGTTTTGCTGAAAGGGGGGGGGGGGGGGGGCAAAAAACCACACACGCCTCTTTCTGCTCAGTTCGCCCAGTCTGGACTTGTTGATTATTTTGAAAGAAAGGGAGAAAATCGCCCAGCCGGAAAGGAAGAGAGAGATCCAGATATGAGCTGTTTGCCGTGCGAGACTCCCTGGAACTGGCCAATACGTCCTGGACTCCGGAGAAGGAATTGGCTAGCAAATCACTAGCCGTCGTGGCTCGGCGGGGCGAGTGGTTTTTTGCTTGGCGAGCACCGGTCGGGGATGGGCAGGGCTGGTGAACTGGCAACCCAGAGCGATTGAGAGAGAGAGAGAGAAACAGAGAGATCAGGGCATCCTATTCTCGGCGCCTCCGCGCAAGCGATCCTATGCGTGCGCTGGCGGCTCCCTGGCGCACCGCGATCCCGACGTGAAGCCATGCCTTCTCCCGAGGAAGGCCGGGGGTTGCCCGAGGCTTACAAGCCCAGCCGGCAGCATGGACTGGAAAGGACCCGATCCCAAGGCTACACCAACCAGACCTTTGAATTTGACGATGGGAGCTCCCGGAGGTAAACGATGCTGCTGTACTTAATGGAGAGAATCAGGAGGGTGGATCCGGCCCAAACTTTGGCAGACTTAGAGCTGACCACATGGATCCCATCGGTGTATAAGAATTAAACGGTTCCGGTCTCTGGCTGGGAAGGCAGAGGTTGGGAGTTCGATTCCCCCACGGTGCCTCCTTGACAGGGTCTGGACTCCATGATCCAGAGGGTCCTTTCTAGCTCTGCAGTTCCAAGAGGATGATGAGGATGATGGATAGCAAATTATAGTCCCAGTAGTAGTAACAGGTGAATTATAAGGATGGGTCTGGTCCAGATTTTGACATTCTTAGAACAGACGTCCTTGAGTGTAATAAATAATAAGACAATCTACTTAGAGTAGACCTCCTGGATCTGACCTGATTAATAATAAACATTAATGAAGCAATCCTCCCTTTGATTCTGGTGGTTGTATCTGGTCTTAGTCGGATGCTGGCTGGTCGTTCTGTCAATTAAGAATCAACCTAATGAATGAGTGTGCTTTGTTAATGTGACATGTCTGTTAAGTTCCCCTGATTCAATGGATCCGCTCCAGCCCAGAAAAGGGACCAAAAATTCAGTATATCTTTTTGTTAGGAAATGCTGCCGATAGGATAGGCTGGATCCTGAGTTGAGTTTTCCTTCGAGTAGACCTATGAATTCAATCTGATCATTGACAATTAGAAAAAAAAAACCCAAAAAACCTTCAGGTTGGACTGATGGGTCTGTTTAAAATAGGAAGCCAACCCATGATATTTTTATTATTCATTTATTTTGAATTTATGAACAAGCATGATTGAAACCCTGTTGGAACTCAGCTGCGTCGTACTGTGAGTATGATGACCATTGTGTAATGTAATGCTGTGGGTCCACCTTGAGTTAGGTTTAGGGGGTAGATGAGTGAAATTATTGATTTTCCAGCTTAAGAATAATATTAATATAATTGGGCGGATCCAGAATCAGTTAGTGTTATTGATTCCAGCAGGTCTGTTCAGATTCAACCTGAAAAGAACAATAAAGGCTATATTAATATATTGTATCTCAAATGCTATATATTAATCACAATAGTCATAATCCTTATTCTGGTGGCTAATAAAACATTTTAGAGGGCTTCACGTCGTCTTTGTAGTCTTTCAGATTTGAGAACAGCTGAACACGGTTCATGGGTTGCTTTTTTCAAAATCTGTTACCCATTCTAAGACTCCCACCAAAAAAAAACACCTCCCAAAAGATGAATTAAAGTCCAGGAGAGGTGATACTTTTATTAGACCTTTGGATTGCAGAGCAGGAAGGGACCCTGTAGATCATCAAGTCCAGCCCCTGTTAAGGAGGCACAGTGGGGGATTCGAACTCCCAACCCGGAGACCTCAACTTCTGAGCTCTCCGCCAGTTCATCACTAAAAGCAAGCAAGCATTCAGCGTGAGATTTCGGGATTGAAAAAACCCACTTATTCAGGTATGCATCGTGGAGAGTGCAGAAAAATTCTAAATGAACGTCCCAAAATTTCACGGCAAACATCTGCCAGGCGTATATCTTTAGGTGAGGTCAAAGCTTGGATGTGTGTATGTGTGTGTAGATAAATGCTTAAAGATGGTCACTGAATATGTTCTGGTTTGATTTTGGGCACTTGAGGAGTTGTCTCTGTGAATCTGACCTGGTTTCGTCTAATATTCTTCCTGTTTTCAACAGTGTGGGCAGCTAGGAAAACCCTGATAACTCTCTCTGTCTGTCGTCACCCAGTTCTTCATGGCTGGTTCCTTATCAGATTTTCCTTTCCAATAATTCGTAATAAACAAATGCTCGGGTCTCACTGGCTCATATGAGATCACTGAGACCGTTTTTCTTCAGTTAAACTGGTGGCAGACGTCTACAACAGACTTGGGAGGTAGACCCGTCCGGCTCTATCAGGCAAAAATCCAAAAGAAAAAATTATTTTTTTAAAAAAAAAGACAAAAATGTTACGGCGTCTTAAAAGCTAAGTGTTATATTTTAATGGGAGCTTTCAAGACTCAAGCCCACTGCCTCAGACGGAAGGGTGAGATTACATCGCACATTTTTATACTTTTGTACATGGCACTAAAATAGACAGACAGTGGTTGGTTGTCTGTAGACATCATTTGCAAATTGTGTGAGTCAGGATGGTATTTCACACCACATAATGACCTCTGTTTGATATTCAGAACTTTTCCATTGAGGTTTCGAACTGCAGAAGGGTGTACGAACCCTTGGCATAGAATAGCAACAGCAGAAACAACATGCTTTTTAATGAGGACGATGATGATGATGTGCCATCAAGTCAGTTCTGACTTATGACGACCCTATGAATGAGCAATCTCCAAAATGTCCTGTCCTCAACAGCCTTGCTCTGCTCCTGCAGACTAGGTCCCATGGCTTCCTTTAGGGAGTTAGTCCATCTCGTATTGGGGTCTTCCTCTTTTCCTGCTGCCTTCCACCTTTCCCAGCTTGATGGTCTTTTGTGGAGAATCCTGCCTTCTCATGGTTGTGTGCAAAGGAGGGCAGCCTCTGTTTCAACATGTTTGCCTCCAGAAATAGGGAGAATCGCACACTACCCCCGTGTGGGCTGGGCTGTAGTATATTTGAATCGCTGTGGGAAGGAGGAAAAATTAAAACAAGGTGCTTCAGGGGTCTGAGACTGAGCTAGCTGGCATGCTTAAAAGGAATACTCCACGACAGCACATTTTATCACAGGTACCCCTTGTCTAGACCAATGCTGGATTGTGTGCTGGTTGCTCCACACAACTTACGACGTCTTGTCTCTGTTTCCCTGCGCGGTTCCTGTTGCAGATGGGGAATTTTTGATCCAGTTGCCTTCTGTCTGTGGTGTTTCCGGTTGGTGTCTCCCTGATTTACTCATGAAATCAATCCATACCTAGATGGCGCTGCTGCTGGGCTCTTGGGTTGTCGTTGTTGTGTTGTAGCAATGATTTATGCCTCTCCCCCTCCTCCCATCATAATTCTATAACTTGGGCGACACCGAGTGATGTTGAATGATCAGTTTTCTAAGCTGTAAGCATCAGAGGTAGCATACTTGGGAACACGAATGGGAAGGCGTAATGTACCAACGTCCTATTGCAGAGTTTTCCTTTTCTGGTGAAAAAATATGTTTTGATCCGCAGTAGAAGTATAGAGGCCTACAGAGGGGAATAGCTACAAGTTCCCCCGATGGCCCACTTCTTTCTCATTAACTATCACTTAAGGTCTCTGTGACTCACTCTGAGCCATTTGTAGCGGAAAGAGGAAAAAACATTTCTTGACTAACAGTTGTGAACACATCAACAGCACAGAAAAACAACTGACGTTCAACCCAGGAAAGAGAGGGAAAGAGCGCTCAGAAGAGAGGCGGGGCTCTCTCGGAATTCAGAGGCAGGAAAGAACAATTGGTTAGTGCTAGATAGATTGACAGTCACCCCAGCCCACAAAGGGCCCTCCCAGTCAAACAAACTGCAGGCAGGGTTGCAAATAAAACTCTAACATGTATTGCCTACAGAATTATCAAAGACTTTTGGCCGGCCACCATGGGAACAAGCTAGATGAGGAGGCACTCTCCATGCTTGATTCTGTCTCTTTAATTAATTAATTAAAAGGACTAGAATGCCCCAAATAGGACTTAACGTGCACGAATGATATTGTAAGTTTCCAGGCACCCATCCAAGTTTCAGATGGAGCACCCAGATTTCATGTGACGGATCAAAGACACTAAAGCTAAAGCATTTCTGTCTCCCGATAAGACCAAACAAGACAGGAATCAAGGACATGGGAATACCACCGATCTGTGCTTCCCAGTTGTGAACGACTCTAAAAGAGATAAAAAAACTTGACTTCTGCCTTTAGATGGTACTCTGTGTGAGACATATGCTATTTTGCAATCAACCTGAAGGAGTTTGTTTTTTTTAAAACTGGGTGGGTGGGTGGGTGGGTTAGAAGGACCTGCAGAGCCATCGAAACGAAGAACGTTTTTGTGGAACGAAGTGGAACCTTTGTAGTGGAACCCAGTGAAGGGAAATTATTTTTTTATGGTGCCCCTGTTATAGCAGGGCAGACGGTCCGTCAATTCAGGACAAGTCTTCACCTCCTTGCATATCACTTGGAGAAATCCCACTGGAGAAGGATTTTTTGCTCCAGTCGACCTTCCTGGGATCTTGAAAGCTTCTTTCACTCCCGCTGTGGAAATGGACAGGCAGCCGCTTGTGTCTGACAAATTGGATCAGATTAAATTCTTAAGTTCCAGAAAATAGGGTGCAAAGTTTCAAATAGGTTCCTAGTCCTCATTAAGGAGTCTTCTGCTCTTCTCTTCTCCCCTGTCCCTTCCATAAAGTTTTCTCACTCCTACGTCTTCCTTTCCACCATTCGGATTGCAGCAATTATTTCCAGAAGCCTAGAACAACGGCAAAAGTTGCATCCCTTCCACACCCAGCTTATATATTTCCCAATGAGCTGGGTACTCAATTTCCTGACCTCAGAAGTACGGAAGGTTGAATCAGCCTTGAGCTGGCTACCTGAGTCCGTCAGGATCAAACTCAGGTCGAAAGTGGAGTCTTGGCTGCAGTACTGCAGTTTAACCACTGTGCTACAAGGCTCCCTCTTTTCTTTTCATTTCTTCATAGCAAAAGTATTAATTCTCCTTGTCCTCACCTTATTTGATCCCCCTCTCCTGATAAGACCATCATGTAGTTCTCCGTGGTGCGGTACAGCCAGGTCTCTTAGCAGTGAAGCATCAAGGCATTCTGAATAGTAAGAACCTATGTTTCTATGTGTTCATAATAGATTTTTCCCACCAAGTGATGATCTCTGTTGTAATACAAAATGTTGTGGGGGGTTGGCAATAAAGAGCCGTTAGCTTTACAAAAGTTCTGCTCCTGGTGAAAACACAACCTTCTAGAAGAAGTGCATTGGCATGGATCAATTTAGCCCCTTGTGATTTTGCACCCCTCCAGGGATTGTGTTTAAATTGCCCGTCATTATAACCCCCATGTTTGAAAACGGATTGCTCCACTCTCTTCTGAGCAGTATTATGTTCCAAAGATTGAGATTTGATCAAGTTTGTTTTGTTTTTAAAGGGCATCACTGGAAGCTGATAGAATTATTTATCAGTTGAGTGTATTTATTGATTTTTTTAATGACTTAATTGCCTAAATGGCTAAAACAATGAGTTGAGACTATTATACTTTGGATAGATCATGAAAAGACAAGACTCACTGGAAAAGAGAATAATACTAGAAAAATGAGAGGCAGTAGGAAAAGAGGAAGCCTCAGAGTGACGTGGATTCACTCAATAAGGGAAGCTACAGCTTTGAATTTACAACACCTGAGCAGGCCTTTTCTAAAGCTAACGGCTCTTCATGGTTGAGTCCGAACGCCAGGACTTTTGGAGGTCATAAATTCATACAGTTGCCATAAGTTGGATGTGGCTTTGAGAGCACATAACAACAAATTGATTTAAAATATGTATACCCCACTTTCCCCCTTGTTGTCCAAGCTGGCTTTCCCAAAGGAGGAGACACAGAAGCAATAGGTAGGATGAGTGAGTAACAAAAATGAAAAGGAGCCGTAAAAGGAAACTATATTTATGGTAGGCAAGTCGTCAAAATCCAGACAACTTGGTGGAAAGCTAGCAAAAAAGGAAGCAAAACACGCCGTAGATAAGATGTTCCAAAGTCTGGATGTGCCAACAGAGAGCTTTAGAGATTAGACAGAGAAGTTAGGGATACACAAAGCTTATGCAATTCGGTAGACAACCAAAGTCCAGAGAATTATGTCAGATCTCTGCAGAAAATCATCCTGGCTAACCTTCCTAAAGTCTCTCTTTCTTTGTCATCACCTCCCACCTCCTCTGGTTTTTGCTCTCTACCTCTCTTGCCAGCCGCTGGTGGGATGATGGCTCACCTTTTCCAACCATCTCCTCCTTTTCTTGGGTCAAAGAGAGTTGGAAGCAGAAGATGGCACCTTCAAACCAACCAAGGTTGGACCTTTGGTCCCTAGAGCGAAGTCACAGATATTACCGGTTGAAGTGTAATACATCTCGTTCATATGTATATAAATCTCTGAACCTCTACGCTCAATAATATAGGAAGGTCTATTATACACTGGAGAGCCCGTGTGGTGTAATGGATAGGATGTCCGACTAGGATTCGGGAGACCTGGGTTCTAATGCCGCTCGGCTTTGGAAACTTGCTGGAGGCATCTGTGATGGGAAAAACCTCTTCTTGAACATCTCATGTACCTCAGCAATGCCCTTGGGGCTGACAGAAGTCAGAAGCAACTTGACGGCAGATAATAACAACGAAATATAAGCCTCGAATTGCATGTAGATCTCACTGCGTCGTTGCCCTTCCCGGAAGATGTTTTTCTTGTCATAACTTTCCCAACGATGTTTTAAAATTAGCCCTCAGGGACAGGGGACCACGACCCACACCGACCAGGGAATTCTCAACATTATAGAGTCACAAAGAACACGATTTTTCCGACTTCTGCCGGCTCTGCTTTATTTGGCCTTTTTCGAAGAGCTTCCTTGGTAGAATTCCAGGTGCAAACTTTTCCTGGCTCTGAAGGCAAATTTGCTCTCAAAACAAGCCGCAGGATGAGCAGACGAGCGACGACGCAGGTGAGCCTCCCCTCCTGCTCTCTGCAGAGCTAAAAAAGAAAATATCTCCGTCTAGCTTGCAGGAGCAAGTGGCATTCTTTGTAAACCTCTCGGGGGGCGGGGGAGCTAGAAGGCAGAGACCCCATGCATATAAAGAATATATTCCAACTTTGAGCCCAGAAACTTGCAGTCCACTAGGATTTAATAATAACCAAGTCAGTTCTGATTTATGGCAACCCTTCTCAGAATACACAGAAGTGCTTTACCCTTTCCTTCCACTAGGGGCGCCCTGGGACAGTGCAGCTTGCCTAAGGCTTCACAGGCTGGCTCTTGCCCGAAGTGGGGAATCAAACTCCCAACCGGAGACCTAAATCACTGAGCTATCCTGCTACTTTAGGGCTAGCAAAAAAAGAGGCCTATTTAGAAGCCGAATCTCCGAATTTCAGCCCCCTCCCTGAAAATCAATGCAAAGAGTTATCATCCCCGGTCAGGTGATGAGGATGATGGGGGTTGTGCCTCAACAGCTTTGGAACTTCCTGCATTAGGGTGCCGACAGTTAAATGAACACTTGCAAGGTTGCTTTGGACTGGAACTTGATCTGGCCATTGGGAAGCTTATCCGCGGCTCCCTCTCTTGTCTCCCTTCCGGCGTCGCTGGTTCCTTCTGAGCCCTCTTCTCATGGGAAATCCGAGTCCACGTCGGAGCCGAGGGCATTGAGCTGCTAGCTGGGAAGTGTTGACTCTTTCCTCTTGCCCATGTAAGGAAACCCTGGAGGGTTCGTCTCCCATGGAACGCAACGAGTGTGAAAGACGGGAAATTCATCTCCAAAACAATCTGGACTTTTCAAGAGGTTGAGGTGGCGCAGAGAGAAGGAGGAGGGAGGAAAAAGCGGCTTGTATTTCAAAAGAGTTGGCATTTATCTGCAGACTTGTTCAAGATCTGCCGGAACAGAATTGGCCTCGAACACGCCGGTGAGTGGTAGGGCCTTAAAGCTGTCCGGTGCGGCAGAAATGGGGCAAAAAAAAGAGTCCATGTTTTGGTCACCAAAACAGGTGGACATATTTTATTTGCTGCTGCTTTGGTGGCTCCCAGGTTTGGCTGTGGAAGGGGAACCAAAGAGTTATTTATAACCTTCTATTTATAACTGATTTGAAACTCAAATAATGCACGAGGCGTACCGTAACGAAAGTCTCTTAGGAATAACTATCGTAGCCAGCCAGGGAAGGGGCACTTTGAGAACCCATGAAATGGGCCCTTAGACGGTCAAGTGATTATTTGCCTCCAAAGTAGAGTTATTCTCAAGTTGCACACAGTTTCCCAGGAGCAACTGACGTGCAGGATCAACCTGTTTTGTTTTGTTTTGTTTTCATTTCAATGACGAAAAGGGAGCAGAGAGGTTCTTACTTCTGAACATAGGTGAAATCTCGGCGCAAGCTGTGAAGTTGGATTAAGGATTCCACGGTATCTGGAAATATCCTGAGGCAGGGAGTTCCGCAGGTAAGGCTGTGGGAGGGGAAATGTTGGGACATTAAAGGGTTAAATGGCCAAAAAAAAAAGAGTCATAAAGTTGCAAACCTGGCCTTTTATTACACCTTGAAGCTGTCCCCAGTTCTTTACTTCTCCATCTTTTCCTGAGTGGGCAATTAAGGTTGACCTTTGAGCGTCCTGTTTTTTCCTAAGGGAAAAAACCTACAAATACTTAACCAGGCCCCCCCAGTGTTGGGGTCTGGGCTTAGACAGAAGGCTCTACATTTACTCATCATCCAGAAACATGGAAACGGAGAGAATGCTGATGCCAGAGGCCACCGGGGCTGCTGAAGACGCCACCATCCACACCATGTAAGAGGAAGCATCTCTCCCTGCCTTTTGTTGTTGTTTAGTCGTTAAGTCGTGTCCGACTCTTCGTGACCCCATGGACCAGAGCACGCCAGGCCCTCCTGTCTTCCACTGCCTCCCGGAGTTGGGTCAAATTCATGTTGGTCGCTTCGATGACACTGTCCAACCATCTCGTCCTCTGTCGTCCCCTTCTCCTCTTGCCTTCACACTTTCCCAACATCAGGGTCTTTTCCAGGGAGTCTTCTCTTCTCACGAGATGGCCAAAGTATTGGAGCCTCAGCTTCAGGATCTGTCCTTCCAGTGAGCACTCAGGGTTGATTTCCTTCAGAACGGATAGGTTTGTTCTCCTTGCAGTCCAGGGGACTCTCAAGAGTCTCCTCCAGCACCACAGTTCAAAAGCATCAATTCTTCGGCGGTCAGCCTTCGTTATGGTCCAGCTCTCACTTCCATACATCGCTCCTGGAAAAACCATAGCTTTGACGATGCGGACCTTTGTCGGCAAGGTGATGTCTCTGATTTTTAAGATGCTGTCTAGGTTTGTCATCACTTTCCTCCCCAGAAGCAGGCGTCTTTTAATTTCGTGGCTGCTGTCCCCATCTGCAGTGATCATGGAGCCCAAGAAAGTAAAATCTCTCACTGCCTCCATATCTTCCCCTTCTATTTGCCAGGAGGTGATGGGACCAGTGGCCATGATCTTACTTTTTTTGATGTTGAGCTTCAGACCAATTTTTGCACTCTCCTCTTTCACCCTCATTAAGAGGTTCTTTAATTCCTCCTCACTTTCTGCCATCAGAGTGGTATCATCTGCATATCTGAGGTTGTTGATATTTCTTCCGGCAATCTTAATTCCGTTTTGTGATTCCTCCAGTCCAGCCTTTCGCATGATGTATTCTGCATATAAATTAAATAAGCAAGGGGACAATATACAGCCTTGTTGTACTCCTTTCCCAATTTTAAACCAATCAGTTGTTCCATATCCAGTTCTGTTGCTTCCTGTCCCACATATAGATTTCTTAGGAGATAGATAAGGTGGTCAGGCATTCCCATTTCTTTAAGGACTTGCCATAGTTTGCTGTGGTCCACACAGTCAAAGGCTTTTGCGTAGTCAATGAAGCAGAAGTAGATGTTTTTCTGGAACTCTCTGGCTTTCTCCATAATCCAGCGCATGTTAGCAATTTGGTCTCTAGTTCCTCTGCCCCTTCAAAATCCATCTTGTACTTCTGGGAGTTCTCGGTCCACATACTGCTGAAGCCTACCTTGTAGGATTTTGAGCATAACCTTGCTAGCGTGTGAAGTGAGTGCAATTGTACGGTAGTTGGAGCATTCTTTGGCACTGCCCTTCTTTGGGATTGGGATGTAGACTGATCTTTTCCAGTCCTCTGGCCACTGCTGAGTTTTCCAAACTTGCTGGCATATTGAGTGTAGCACCTTAACAGCGTCATCTTTTAAGATTTTAAATAGTTCGACTGGAATGCCATCACCTCCACTGGCCTTGTTGTTAGCCATGCTTTCTAAGGCCCACTTGACTTCACTCTCCAGGATGCCTGGCTCAAGGTCAGCAACCACACTATCTGGGTTGTCCGGGACATCCAGATCTTTCTGGTATAATTCCTCTGTGTATTCTTGCCACCTCTTCTTGGTGTCCTCTGCTTCTGAAAGGTCTGCCTTGGATTTGTATCGAAATCATTCTATCATTTTTGAGATTGTATCCCAGTACAGCTTTTCCCACTCTTTTGTTGACTTTGAGGGCTACTCCATTTCTTCTACGGGATTCTTGCCCACAATAGTAGATATGGTAATCGTCTGAATTGAATTCGCCCATTCCCGTCCATTTTAGTTCACTGATGCCCGGGATGTCAATGTTTATTCTTGCCATCTCCTGTTTGACCACATCCAGCTTCCCAAGGTTCATAGATCTTACATTCCAGGTTCCTATGCAGTATTCTTCTTTGCAGCATCGGACTTTCCTTTCACTTCCAGGCGCGTCCGCAGCTGAGCGTCCTTTCGGCTTTGGCCCAACCACGTCATTAGCTCTGGAGCTACTTGTCCTTGTCCTCCGCTCTTCCTCAGTAGCATGTTGGATGCCTTCTGACTTGAAGGGCTCATCTTCCACCGTCATATCTTTTAGCCTTTTGTTTCTGTCCATGGAGTTTTCTTGGCAAAGATACTGGAGTGGCTTGCCAGTTCCTGCTCCAGGTGGATCGCGTTGAATCAGAACTCTCCACTCGGACCTGTCCATCTTGGGTGTCCCTGCATGGCATAGCCCATAGCTTCTCTGAATTACTCAAGCCCCTTCGCCATGACAAGGCAGCAATCCATGCTCCCTGCCTACATTTGCCATTAGCACCGGGATAAGGGACGGTGTGGTTGGACCACAAACCCCATCATCCCTCACCCCGGCTATGCAGGTGAGGACTGATGGGAAGTGTCGTCCGACCCAGAGCCCATTCAGAAGTCTGAATGAAAAAATGGTGAGGATTTTGTTTCATTGATTTTGCTAAGAATTTTACCGAAACAGCCCTCTCGTTCCCCTTTTTTTTTGTATTTTTCAGGATGAAAAAAAAAGGGGCTCTCTCTCTCTCTCTCTCTCTCTCTCTCTCTCTCTCTCTCTCTCTCTCTCTCTCTCTCTCTCTCTCTCTCTCTCTCTCTCTCTCTCTCTATATATATATATATATATTTGAATGTGTGGAAAACGAAGGGACATGTTTTTTATGTCCTGGTCTTGTTCTTGGAGTGGTGGCTGTTAAAGTTCCAGGTTTGAATCCTTCTGGGTTCAGCCATGTCATGGGTGAGTTATGGCTGACACCTTTTTTCTCCCTTGACAGACGCTTCCTCTTTAATGCCGTCATCCCCATAGCAGGTTGTGATCTCATGCGTGGATTCTGCTTTGGAAGCCAAGACGCGCTGATTGCACATTCTTAAAACTGAGAAAGGATGTTAGAACACACTCAGTTCCCTGAGAGATTTTGCATTTCCAAGAAAGCTATCCAATATTCCACCCATCCGTTGGGTATTTTGGAAATACTGGACATGGAGTTGAATGCAGCTGGTATTTTGAGACTATCTTCTCCTTCCTTTCTTCTTCAAATATTGCTGTAGGGCACCTTCTCCAATCTGGCAAGCTGAAGACATGTGGGATTACAACACCCATCATCCCCATTCTGCACGCCAGCTAGAGACGCTAGGTATTGTAGTCAGCAGGACTTCGGGCCACTGGTTTGACAGCCCTGGGGAAGAAATTAGTAAGGTTCAATGTTCTTCTGGCTAGCCTTTTCTGCGACATTTACCCTCCCACTGTTACAGAGATTCGGCTCTTCTGTGTACATTGGAGCAAAATATAATAAACGAAGCATTCATAAATTTGGCGGTTACTTATAAATTCCCAGATCAAAACTCCTCCTGCCGTGATTAATCGACATGACTCCAAATTATTTCTAGCACGGGCGGAAGTGCTGTTTACGGGAACTTTGGCTGTCTTTCTGGAGGTCCCAGCGACAGCTGAATTATTTCCCAGGAGAGATGGGCTCTCTCGACCAAGAGATCTGTGGTTTCGTGAAGCTGGCTCACTTCTTAGATCAACAAAGCCCAGTGGGAAACGACACAGCTTTGGGTTAGTCAAGAGGCCAAAGTATGTTGCTGTTCAGTCCCCTTACATCCGAAACACAGCACGAGAGTTGAATTCCCATCTCATGTAACTCAAGAGGCTGGCAAACGTTCGGCCACTAAACCACAGCGAGAAATTTGACTGGCATCGGCCTTTTCGAGTTGTTAGCTCTCCTGCCGTTTAATCCTCCAGTCGATAGGTTCCTGCAGTTTCTGTTTTTCTTTAGAAGAAAGATATGGAAGGAAAGGGAAAAAGGTCACACCAGTTATTTTGTTTTTTTTAATTTGAATTATTTTTAGCCCACCTTTTTCCTAAAAAAAGACCCAGGATTAAAAACACAATATGAAGAGCTAAAAGCAGTAAATCATTCAACCGTTAAAGAATTAAAAACATTATATTTTAAATGTTAGGCAAAAGCATTGTGGAAAAACAGATTTAGAAGCAACAAAAGATTAACCGTCTTGTTTATTGTCTCCTAAGCAGCCAGTCAGTAAAGGGAAAACTTGCTTGAAGAGAAAGGTCTTGGTTTGCTTGCAGAAGGAAAGCCAAGATGGGGCCCAGCCTGGCCTCCAGTGGCAGGGAGTTCCACAGTCTGGGAGCAGCCACAGAGAAGGCCCTTTCCTGTGTCCCCATCAGATGCACCAGTGAAGATGGTGGGGCCGAGAGAAAGGCTGATGATCTTAACATCCGGGCAGGCTGCTAAAGGGAGACACGGTTCTTGAGATAGCTTGGACCCAAGCCGTTTAAATTAAATTATCCCCTTGATCTTGTGTGTGTGTGTCTAAGGCCATGGGTAATAATTTCAGTTGTGAAATTATTAGCACACAGCTCACGTCTATCACCACCCACACCGTTCTGAACTTTGTAGCTCTTTCGAGATTCCTGGTCTGTGAAAGCGAAAAAAGCACCTGTTTGCCAATTCCCCAATTTCATTTGAATTTAAGGAAATAATCGGAATAAATGCATTTTCACATTTTGGGCCCACCTCGGCTTTCCCATCTTTTGTGAGTCCCTCAATCAAGTCCAGTTTGCATCTCCGGCTGGGGAGTCTGGCGAAAATCACTCTTCGAAGCTTTTGACCGGAAATGTGTTATTTAGTCCCAACGAGGATCTATCGACTGGGTTTCGTCCGCCTTCCTTTAACCTCTGCTTCCTTGGCGGAGGTCCTAAGGACGCCTGAAAACTCTTGCCAACAAATGAACTGATCGAAATTCGCACCCGACGCCACGCTCACCACTTCCCCTGCCTCTTTGCTTCTCTCTAAGGCGGGCCCCCACTTTAATCTTCCCCTGACAGCCACGGCGCTCGATAGCTTTCCTGCGGCGAGTTGTGCTTTGTCAGAAACCTTTCTTACCTGTTGGCCTGAGTGATATTTATGGCGTTTCGTCCTAAGCCACCCTAAGCGCCCCCTGAAATGTTTCACCCCCTTCTTTTCGTGGCGTGGCCACCCCCAGGAAATGGGCACACGGTGTGTCTCGGGTGATTTTCCTGTCCGGAGATTCGGAGGCTCTGTCGGCCTGCCCCGTCCTTCCCTGATCCCTTCTGGGCTGTCATACATTGCTAATTGCATTAATGAGTCACGGAAGCTACCGCGATCATCATCTCCTAAGGCCAAATGGGAAAATACCGCTTGGGAAATGAAGAAGCAGGCTGCATTACCTTCTCTTTTTTTCCTCCCTCTGCTTTGCAAAAGCCTTCACGTTGGGTCCCTATTTATTTACTTTAGCAATGATCATGTCCAACGAAGTTTCTTTTTTTCTTGCTGCCTGTCTCTCTTCGATGAGACATCTTCTGTTGGAATCCTGATATTCACCCCCATGTTTTTGGCTTCTGTCACAGGGCATGGTTGATGTCTGTAGCGTCTTTGTATCAGGGCCGGCCCTGTCGTTGGGGGGGGGGGGGGGCAACGGACTCAGCTGGCAGATTTTGGGGAGCAACCTGCCAATGATCAGTTCTTTCCAACGCCTCTGTATCTCATACCCGACCAATATTTCTATCAAACAATCTGGGTCCCACCAGGGAAGAAAAATGTATGTCCATCGCTGAAATGGACATTTATTTAATCCCCAACGTGGACATTTATATGGTTACCAGTATTCTGTTATTCTATTTACAATTTAACAGTAAGTTTTACAGGTATTAAAAGTCGCTACGGTACCCCTGGGAGTAAACAGAAGCAAGAAATAATCATCCCATCGGTTGTTAAAAATGGCAGCATTACAGACTCACCGTGGCTTTACTGCAATATCTGGAAAACATAAGTGTAATAACAATAATTTTAAAAAGGTTCTCCTGCAAGTGATGAGATATTAATTTAACTGTGCAAGTGAGATGCCTTAGATTTCACATGAGGGAAGGTCTTGAACAGGCTGTGACGCACGGAAATTAACCCCTGGTATACCACGGTTGAGCATCATGTCGCCAGACTGGGGGAAAGATATTGCACAAAGATATTATTCCATTGTATGGAGACTTTCATTTTTATCTCTTAATTGTCTTTATATCCCGTCTTCCTCCATTGAGGACAAAGCCCCTCTTACTTCGGCTCTTGTCTTTATTCTTAAAAACATACCCCTTTGAGGCAGGTCATGCTGAAAGCGTGTAAAGGAGGCCAGTGTTGTCTGGTGAACTTTGTGGCCGAGTGGGAATTCGAACCCGGGACTCGGGATGCCTAGTCCAGCACTCTAACCGGGGTGTGTGTGTGACTAACTTCAGTGGGTCTGAGAAGCCAATGTTCTGCTAGGGTAGGACCCCCGAAAGTTGCACAGAATGTAATCATCCTCATCATCTGGAAATGGTTCAAAGGCCTATTTTGGGTATGAAAAATTGGCGCTCTCTCTGTGTGTGTGTGTGTGTGTGTGTGTGTGTGTGTGTGTGTGTGTTAAACAGTGCTGGACTGTATATGCACTGTGTCCTTCTTCAAAAGCTACCTCACCATTCCTGGAGATTTTGAGAAGTGGTCGTTTCACTTCTACAAAATAGGTGAGGATCTGTGGATAGCCAGCGGGCGTTAGAACCAACCTTTGAGGATCAGGCTTTGCCCAGCTATCACCATTACACCACACTGCCTCTCTTTCAAGCCTGAGCCTTCAAACTCTCGCCCAGAGCACACAGCTGCAGGTCCTCTGGGATACCAGAGGCATTGATCTTCTGGAGAGGAGCATCTCACCCATGCACAACTCCTTACTCATAAGGATACCTTTGCTCTTAGGCAGGCCTTTCTACAGCTGATGAATGACCAAGGCCGCCCCTTCTTGCTCTGTCCAAGATCAGTGGCCAGCCAAGAGTCAGTGGTCCACTCCCTGAGGGTCCAACTTCGGCTGCGGACTCCAGTTCCATAGTGGAGCTGAATCCGTTCCGGGTTTTCCTCCACACTTTACAGGAGCTATCCCTGGTGCTGAACCCTATCCCCCGCCCCCAAATAGGTTCAGCACCTTGGACGATGCTTGTAAAGTTTAGAGGAAAACTCGGAGTGGATTTCCCGCACCCGAGAAACCCACCCCATGGCATGAGTCGCTTCCTTTGTGATACTCATTTTGTGGACCAGCTCATCATGTCAATAGGATTCCTCTAAAGTCAAAAAGGAGGGTGACGGATTATTAACGGGCATGCGTCGGCCTTGAATCACGCCTCCCCAGCCTCCTTCCCATCCAACCCAACCCTTTTGTCCGGGTCACGCTAGACAAGACAGCAGCTTCGCATGTAGAACGCCACTCCCTTGTTCTTGTGTTCTCCGAGCAAAACATATGATTAATAGCAAGTAATACGTGTGGAGGTAAAAGGAATCAGCTCATCTTTCCAGCTAGGGAAGACTTTTCTGGCTGTCTTCCAAAGCATCTGGAGGAGATTTTTTTCTCTCCTCCTTCTTCCTTGGCATCATCGGCTAGCTGCACATGGCTACGAAGAGGCACCGGAGTGTCTCGTAGAAACAGGCATGGCTTGTACCCTTTCGTCTGCACGCAAGCCGGACCGCCTCCTTCCCTAAGGCATCTCTTTTTTGGGTACAGTGTGTGGCTTTATCCTTGACGCTTGAGATTACTGATGGTCCTCTTGGCGGCTGTCTGAACAGGCTGTCTCTCGGGAGCTGTGAAGAAGGGAACGGTCGTCCCCCCACCCTTCGTGATTCTTTTCAGAGGAGAAGGCAGGGCTCAGATCATCCTTCCATGGATTTTCAAAATCGCTTTTCTCTGTGCCTGGGGACGTGGCGGGAGCCAGCTGGAGAGGGGGTCCCCCTTTTGCAGTGCTTAATCTGAAGAAAGCCTGCGTGTCGAGGGTTTGATGCCCCAGCTTCGGCCCCAGCATGCTCGCGCCCAAGATGACGGTGAGATGTTACTCGAGGAGGGATGATCTGGCTGGAAAGCGGATGAGGTTAGTGTCTGGCAGAAGAAGAGACGCCCTGGCTGGCTGGCACCAGGCAGGTCCCAGTAGTGAGCGGTATTGGGTGATCTGACCTGTTTGGTCTTTGGGGGTTAAATGAGAATTGAGTTTTTAAAATGGTGGGGGAAGTTGAAAGCAGCAGGGAGAGAGGGAGGACAAATACGAGATGGGTTGACTCCACAAAGGAAACCACGACCTTGAGTTCGCAGGCCAGTTAATGACAGGACCTTTGGGAAGACATTCAGAAGGTTGCCATAAGTCAAAAGCTACCTGCTGGCACAGAGCAACTTTAAAAAGAAAATCCTCATCGGTTTTCGTCAGTCCCTTTAGGGTGTAAGTTTGAATATAAACCTGCAGACCACTTGTCTTCCAAATTTTCTTGAAATCTCACAGGTACGGCTTTTGAGTCTCTGAAGGATTCCCTGATTTGACTTGGCTTCCTTCTAATCTGCCTCCAATTGAGGCATGTTACTCTCTCCCATCTCTCTAGATCAAGTGTGGTTGGAAATGTAGGTAATAACAAGACGATGGATTGTCTGCTTTCAGGCGAGGTTGCCTGTCGCCCCTCTGCATTGGCTTTGTGGAGCTGGGATTGGCTCACCCTGCCGCATCATTACACTGGGTGGGGACATACAAACATACTTTGGGGGAAATCTATCTATTGCATCTACTAGATTTTGCCTGCATGAGGCTGGTGAGATGGTGAATCTGCTCTGGGTTTTAGCCCGAACTTTAAAAAAGCTATGAGAGACCCTGGAGCTACTTTGTGGATAGGTGCACAACACCTTGGATATCTGATGTAAAGTTTGGGCTAAAACCTGGAATGGATTCACCTCTCCATGGACATCGGGGCCACCGGCTTCCACTGAGGGTCTGGCTTTGCTGAACACAGCTACAGTAACTAAACAAACCGAGGTTCTGAGAAAAGATATTAAGTGCAGAGAAATGGTATGGTTTGGATCAGATTTTTCCATATTCTTCTTTTCTTCTGTGATGTTACTCGAGTCAATGCATGGGGTGGGGATACTGGAGCAGTGCCGTATCTGAACTCTGTCTGCATTCAAAAGGAGATCTTGATGACGACACGCACGTCAACTGCATGCAGAAGGTCCTGGCTTCAATCCATTGCATCTCCAGCTAGGGCTATGGCTAGGAAATACTTCTGGCTGCTGCCCAGAGTTGACAATATAGGGCTAGATGGACTAAAGGCAGTTCCAATGTTTCTGTTGAGCTTAGCCCTTAATTTTGAGCCATGAGGACTAGCATCTTTATTTTTAGGAGAAGACCCCTGCACACAGCACCTGCTTTGCATGCTGTAGTGCACACAGAATTATACAAATTTCCATTGAACCTCATCCCTACACCCCAAATATCTCAGTGGATATAGATAGATAGATAGATAGATAGATAGATAGATAGATAGATAGATAGATAGATAGATAGATAGATAGATAGATAGATAGATAGATAGATAGATAGATAGATAGATAGATAGATAGATAGATAGATAGATAGATTTAAAAAAAGCTTTTTGATGCTTTCTTTCCTGCCGTTGAAGACCAAGATAAATGAGGTTTGACATTCCTAATCGGATGATCTGTTGCTTCGAACATGTCATGGGGAAGGTGGCAGAGCAACAGAATTAGTGCATATAAAGAAAGTGATCTCTGGGGAGACTGTCGTGAGAAGGTCAAACGGATCAGTGGTTTTAGACTCTTGTAAGTCAAACGGACGAACAGCTGGCACCGAAACCGTCTGGCAAGCTGGCTCCTGGAAGGAAAAAAAAGGAAATCGACTGGATTTTGCTCAGGAGGGGAACAGAATTCAGTGAAGGCCCTCAGGGCAAAAACGTGGCCCTCCAAAACGCTGAGAATTAGCTTTGCTTTGGTGGTTCAGCGTCACGTTCAGCAAAAATGTAGACGCTCTTTGCTCCTCCATCACCCGTGGGACAGGATGCAGAATGTGCTTTTAGGGGCACCCCGTTTAAGTATTTCGCAGGTTCTCTCAGGTGTTGGAGTTACTAAAAGTGCGTTTTTAGGATAATTTCACGATGAGGGTTGTGTCGTCCGAGAACAGCATATTTGGTCAACCTCTGCCTTAAGCAGCGAAGAGCCTTCTGCCACAACAGGAACTTTTTTTAAACAACAGGTTCCAGTTAAAGTTGAAAGAACAAAGACTACCAGGTCCATTTTCCACTGCAAGTGCGTGGTGAACAGAGAACCAAAGCCCATGATCCAGTGTGAGCTTCAGTGGTGCATGGCGTGCCATCTACAGACTGGGTTGCTCCTCATGTTAGGGATTCAGGGGTGATACCTTAGTGAACGGGATTAACAAAGGGTGAGTTTATGATGAACTGGGATTTTAATGGGAACACCCTAATTTTCAGGATGTCCTATAGATGTGCTGTGTTTACATCTGATAGTCATTGGTACCTGTTTACAGAACAAGTGAGTGAGAAAAAAAAGGCAGCTATTAACGGGATCTCAGAAATCTGGAGGTGAACTAACTGGATCTTGCAGCTTTTTAAGAATCTCAATCTAACTTCCTTGTCCTTATTAGTTATGCTATTAGTTTTTAATTTCACTTTGGTTGACTGGCTTTGCATGAACCTATTGAACGCCAAGCAGCTGCTGTTTTTACACAGATTTTCGAGACGGTGGTGGCCGTGGGAGTCTCTTTCTCCAACATGTAACAGGAACACTCACGTGTATTCCTGAAACAAAGGAAAGAGAGGGGGGGGGGGGGGAGAGAGAGATAAAAACACACGAAATCAAACTGATTTATTTCTGAGCGGGCTTTCACACACCCCTTCCTGGGGATGAGTCAGCGTGCGTGTCAGGCAATGGGTGATCATCCCCAAAAGCATGCAGGAAAATAAACACTTCCGTTTTCTATACGCCACACTGTGTGGTTTTTGGTTTGGCTTTGTGACATTTGCTTGAGCTGACTCCGAAGCCCGGATACTGTCCTGCGCGTGTGTGCAAATGTGTACATAATATGTTGGCAATGAGAGGCAGTGTGGTATAGAGGTTAGAGTTCTGGGGTGTGTGTGTATGTTAAGTATTGGATGGAGAGTGGGTGGAGGACTAGAGAGGCCCAGATTCTAGACCACAGCAGGCCTGAGAAAGTCATTACGTCACCTTAGCCTGGCCCCTGTCCTACCTTGCAATGTCGTTGTGAAGAAAAGCTGGTTAGGTTAAGAGCGCATGGATGCTGGCTTGAGTCAGCTGGAAGGAAGGTGGGATACAAAGATAAGAATAAAAGCAAAATAAATGCCCCAAAGGGTGAGAGGCTTCTTAGCTTATGTGCAAGTTTTGTCTCTTTTCCTGTTACATCCTTTGGCACCGTTTCTTCTCTTCTTTCCCCATCCTTCCGTTTGCAGATTGAGCAGATGCTTTGCCTTCCGCAAAGTGGGTTTGCTTCCAGACCCATCCCGCAACCCTCCTCTTCTTTCCTTTAACCATACGCTGCTGAGTCTGATTCAGGCTGACCTTTTCAGGGTTTTCCAGGTAGAGCATCCTCAGAACTTCTGGATAGCTCAGTTGGGAGTTCGATTCCCCTCTAGGCCTCCTCGAAAGGGGCTGGACTGGATGATCCACAGGGTCCCTTCAAACTCTGCAGTTCTAAAATTATTATTATTATTCAAAAACACCAGGCAGAGTCAGTCAAAATTGTAAAAATATTGACTGGTACCATATAACAGATACAAGTTTTAACCAAAAACCTAAGTATCCGTTAAATATCGGTGCAATATGTATGCTGTTCCTAATATTGCCGTTTTTTTGTAGCTCTGATGGTGTCATTTCTGAGATCTGCAACTGCTTATAATACGGTGTGAAATTTCTTGGTATTGTCCCCAAATTTAGAATTACTATTATTATTATTTATTGGTTCAAAATTCCCTCCTTCTGGAGGCACGCAGACACTGTGCAGCTTGCCCAAGGCCACCCAGGCTGGCTCTTCTCCCAGGAAGCCCAGTGGGGATTCGAACTCCCAGCCTCTGAAGGCAGATACTTAAACCACTGAGCTATCTAGACAGCTCTGCTTTCCTTTAAAGAGGATCAAACCCCATCCATCTCTTTCCACAGTGGCCGTCCTATAGATAGACACGCCAGTCTAGAAACCCTTCCGATTCTGCTCGGTGTGGTTGCGTGCCAGCCCTACAAGCTGGCACCCTGGAGGTCTGATGTGTGTCTGTTTGTGCGCATCTGTGCGCCCGCGAGTATCCTGACCGCCAGAGGGGGAGCAGAGCCCCGAACGAGCAGAAGAAACCGGGTGGGATCTGGATCGTTTTGGCAACACCCTGCCCATTTCCCAGGAAAACAGCTCCCCCCCCCATTTCCAGAGGAAACTTCAGCCGGTGCCCAGGGGGCCACTGGAAGGGGGCAGGACGAAAAGCTGAGGTATCGCAGCCAAAATCCAGGCTGTGCCGTGATTGTTCCTTCCCGCCTTGACGCTTCCATCCAGCAGCGGGCAGGGCGAAGGCGGCCGAGTTTTATTCCCCCCCCCCCCCCCACACAGCTCGGCTCCATCGGCTCACCTCCTTCCTTGTCCTTTCCCTCCCAGACTCAAGTCGTCGTCCCCCGGTGGCTACGGAGGCGTCGGCGGTGGTAACAGCAAGAGCGGGGTCCTGCTGGACATCTCCTCCTTGACCATGAACGACCTGGACTCGGAGGTGCTCCCCTTGCCGCCCCGCTACCGGTTCCGGGATTTACTTTTGGGAGACCAGAGTTTCCAGAACGACGACAGGTAAGCGCAGCCCCTTTTTTGCAAGCTGGGGGTGGGAGCGAGAGGCCCGGAGAAGGGCAAAAGACGCCCGAGGGAAGGATGCGCCAGGGCGCACAAACCGCGTCTCCAGATGGCTGCGTTGAAACGGGCGGGGCGGTGCGCCCAGGGCGCTCTCCGTGGTGCTGACCGCTCGTTGCCTTTACGCTCTGCTCTTGCGCCGTTCTGGGGGATGATGGGGAGCCCCGCGGGCTGCGCCTTTCCGCCCCGAAGCGCCGCGATCGCGCGCTGCGCTCTCCAAAGTGCGGATCCTTAAAGAAGGCGCGCCTTTCCTCCCAACCGATTCCTCTGCTTTTCTGGCGCCGCTGGGTCGCTCCGGATGGCGGATGCGCTCAGGCGGGCGCCCTCCGTTTCCTCCTTGCGCTCTCCATGGTGCTGAATCCCGCCGACCAGCCAAAAATGCTCTCCAAAAACCAGTTCTTGGGCACGGCTAGTCTCTCACCCCCCTCCACCGGCACTCTCCATTCTCCTTGGTTAGAGCTGGCTTTCTCACGTGATACTCAAGACACATGGGTTTGGTTGGGACAGTTGTGTACACCCTGTGTGGAGGGGGCTGGAAAGGAAGGAGTCTTAAAATCTCAGAGGGAGACTAATTAAAGTGCAAACCCCATGGAGATAGTACTGGCCGTCAAGGGAAAAAAAACTGCATGAAAAATCCTGGAATCCTATACACACGGAGAGTAAGACCCGCTGAATGGCGTAGACTTGGCCTCGGACTACATGCCAAAGTCTGGAGGGCTTAATTCACAAAAGTAACTTCTCCAAATTGCCAAACCACACATACGTGTGTCCTGTTTAAATTTCTGAAACACGTAGGATCCCACCGGGTGTTTGAAGTGCCTATTCTGTATTTACTTATTTGTGGAATAGATAGCCGACCTTGGACTGCATACAGTGTCAATTAGAGGTGGTGCGGTGTAGTGGTTAGGGCATCAGACTGAAAACTGGGGCAAGGCAGGTTTGCATCCCTGCGGAGCCATGAAACACGCCTTGGGCTAGCCACCCTTTCTCTCTGCCTGATCTACCTCACAGGGATGTTGTGGGATAAATGGGGAGGAGGTGAGCCATGGATGCCGCCTTGAACTCATTGGAGGAATTATGGGACACCAGTGCAACCAACCAACCAACCAACCAACCAACCAACCAACCAACCAATTAATTAATTAATTATGGCTGACAGAGTTTCATTCAAAGACCTCTCCTCCAAAGCCACTCGTCCCCTTTCTATAGACATCTCTTCCACGTGTTTCTCTATCGATTGAAAACACACACCACTTTTCCCCTCCTGGAGTGGGCATGAGGCAGATCTTCCTCTCCTGCCTCCTCTCTTCCGGTTGGTCCCTTTCTGGATGTAGCCTTTCCTATCCCACTAGCCACTTTCTCCTTCCTCTAAGCCAGCTGGGCCCCTCCATCTCCAAGATCACACCCCAAATATCCTCCTTGGCCGACTGCTAGTCTAAATGCCCATCGACTCAACTCAGTGGGGGTGTAGCGGCTAGATAGAGTGATGGAGTAGGACTCTGGGGATCTGTGTCTGAATCCCTGCTCAGCCACGGAAACTCACTGGAGGAGTACAACCGGTGAAACCACTCCTTAAATATCTCACTTATTGTGACAGCCCCCATTGAGGTTGCTGTAAATTGGTTCTAACTTGACAGCACAGATCGACAGCCGACACTCATCTAAATCCTGTTGCTTCTGTGGGTCTAACCCTAGCTGAGATGAACAACTGGATTTTCAGTCTTTTATGCTAAAGCTTAGAGGAACTCTGAGTTCACTTCTCAAGCTGTCCTCTTATTCAGTTGCTATAAAATGCCCTCCCCTGTAACGATATGGACAAGCTCAAGATTGCATTCGCTAGCTGGATCCCAGGGAGTTGGGTTTGATGGTGAACTAAAGTCCCCCATTCAAAAATGATTGTGATTTATACCTTCTAAATGCAGCGGCTGGTGGCTAAAATCTCATTTTCTCTCTGTCCCCTTTGGATTTCTAATGTGGGTGGGCGTGCATTTATGTCCATTTTCCAGAATTGTGGCCAAGGGAACCCTCAAAGATTTATTAAAGCTCAGATATTGGTAACTTCTGGCAGTCCGATGCACAAGTAACTTAAGTAACTTAAGTCGGAGCACTGCGTGAATCTGAAAATTCCCATGTGTTTAGGGTCCTGCAGTTTGCATTTATAAAGACCCCCCTGCTCTGCTGTGTGTAAATACAGACGGTTCGTTTCTCATGGCTGATGGTGTTTTCCTCCGAGTGACTGTAAATAAACTTTGAAGGCGGTCATGTGTGTGTAAATAAGTGTGTGTATTTTCTCCGGGAGGTGAATGCTCATTATTTTAATTTGGAAATGGTTTCGTGGCTGTTGCCCTTAAGCCTCTCCCCACCCCAACCACCAATTTGCCATGATTTACTAAAGGGCTTCTGAAGTTAAAAAACAGACTGAGAGTGCTATATAGTTTAGTTGCTTAGCTGCAAATGAATTCTGTCTTAAAAGAGAGAGAGAGAAAGGGGGGAGGGAGGGAGTAATCTCAAAGCAAACATCAATAACAATGCAATTGCACTATGGCAGAATGCATGCTTGTCATAACCATTAGAGTAGGAATAATCCATCGCCAAAGGAGTTACACTGCAATATGGTACCTTATTTCCCCCCCATAGATGACATTTTATTGTTAAAAGAAATAAACTCTGTGCACACTGGCTGGCTTTTGTTCGAGGGAATCAAATACAGAATTTGGCAGCTAAAATGACTCCGGCTTTATAGGAGGAGGCCCGTGGGCTTATGTTTACTTCCCTGCTTCCATCCACCTTCTTTCTTCTCGATGCCAAATTATACACTCCAGGCAGTTCCTCTTTAGAGGCCGAGCCCTGTTGGTGTTGTAGAAACATGATTCAGGAAGAGCTTTGGGACCGAGAACTTATACTTGCAAACAAAGACACACACACACACACAAGGAGCAGTCTGAAAAGAAAGCAAGATAATCTGCAAACAAGAGGAGGTGTGGAAAAGCTCCTTCTGTCACTACCAGATATCCTCAGCAGCTAACGAGCCTCCCTTTCTAATAGCAGGCTATCTGTAGCATAGAATGTGGTGCTGTGAAGCAGCAGAGGTAGGACGTGGTTGAACAGATCTTGCTGGGAGGGAGAAGGATTAAACATGTGTATGCCTCTGCTCTTTTGCAAATCACCCTGCGTTTGCTGACAGAGAAGTGATGACTTGGAAAAGTATATCCAGAAAGAGACTTTACGATCCAGGGATCGGCAGGAGGTGGCGAAGGATCTGCTGGTAGATTACTATCTGATTTTCAAGACTTTAAAAATAAAGACACCCTCCCCCCAAAAAATAAATCAATAACTCGTTGAACGATCATAACAAAAAGCCAGCTTTTCCATTTGAATGAAGATGTGAATGATCTTTATTTTTGTTTAAAAAAGAATTTTTTCCTCCCTGTGGCCACCAAGCTATGAGAGGCAGTGATGCACAGTGGTCAGCGGAAGAGGTCACAAGAGCTAATGTACTTTTGAGATTGCAGTAATGTATACTTCCTAATACTTTTGATGTAATCTTGATGCAACATTTGAAATTTAATTTCTTTCACTCCATCCTTCGTATCAGTAATCCCCTTAAACAGTAAAAGCTGGTTTTTATCTTGATTTTTTGATCGTGCAGAGAAACCAAGAGCACTTTGCTTTGCCTTCGGGGCTATCCAGCTGCCGGCTGATCCGGAGATGTCGCTATGGCTGTAAATATCTGATTTTATTTTATTTATTTTTAGAATTTTGAAAGCTCATCTGGGGTGGCCGTGGGGCAGGGAGAGAAATCAACCCTGTTTCCTCCCCCCCCCATCCCTTTTTGCCAAACGCATTCCCGGCGTGAGAACGCTTTCTGATTTTCATTTTCTTTTCATTTCATTTCATTTAAAAATGGAAATGCAACAACACCAGAAGCCTCAAAAGGTGGCACAAGGTGTACAGAGAGAACTCAATGAGGATGATTAGCCCTGAGGGGAATAATTAGCCTTCTTCGTTGTGGTTGCTAGGGGAGGGTGATTGCTCAGGAGGGGCGCCTTCCTTCTAAATGATATTCCAGCGAAAAATGGTGTGTGTGTGTGTGTGTGTGTGTGTAGAAATTATATGTCAAAGCCATTTCTCTTTTTTGCTGAAGAGGAGAGAAGAAGAAAAATTACCATTTGGAAATTGCCAGAGGGGCTAATTTCAACTTATTAGGTGGTGGCAAGCCTGCTGATACCAGCTACGCCCGAGATATTTTGCAGCCTGAGGCCAAGCAGCAAATAACTCCCCTTCTAGTTCAAGGTGTGTAGATCCCAAAACCAGCCAAGGGTTTTTTTTTTGGGGGGGGGGAGGGGAGTATGAAACCCCTTTGAGCCCCTCTCCCTAACTCTATGGGATCATCATCTTCATCATCCTCTTAGAACAGCAGAGCTGGAAGGGACCCTATGGATCATCAAGTCCAATGCCTGTCAAGGAGGCCCCAGTGGGGAATCGAACTCCCAACCTCTGGCTCCACAGACAGGTACCTAAACCCCTGAGCTATCCGGCAGCAACTCACGGCTCACAGAGGAAAATGTCCATCCTCAAGCTGCCTCTTTTGAGCAGGACAGCTACATTAGTGCCCAGCTGAATAATGAAGGTCCATACTCCTTAAATAACCACTTGCATTTTGTCTCCGAGGCGGCCACCTCCCTTTGACTAATGGTAGGACCGGGCCCTGTGTGATGCGTAGGTTAAAATGGAGAAGGACGGTAGCTCACCATTTTAGTGGCCTTGTGTGCAGAGGTTTCCTGGTTCAAGCCCTAGCATCTCCAGACGGGGCCAGGAAAGGAGAGCGATGGCTGCCAGCCAGAGTCGACAATATTGGGCTTGATGCCTGAAAAGAGCTTGAGCGGCTTCATTTTCAGACAGAAACTCAATTAAGATTCTTCAGTAGAAAAATGCAGTGGTTAGAGGTTAGAAGGGACCACCCTTCCCCAACCTGATGCCCGACAGACCCATTAGACAACCATTCCCACGATCCCCAACCAGCAGGCTCTTCAGATGGTGAAAGTTGTCACATCCCAGCTGTTTTATTTGTAGTCGCGTTGGGTGTTTTCTGAGTAAACTCTTTCTCCCTCCAAATGGCCAAGCAGTTCTGAGCTGTCTTCTGCCTCATTGCACCAGTCGGAGTGTATTTCTTTCATGTATGACAAAACAGCCTTGTGTGGTCATGCATTCCAATCATTAAGAAGAGGTCTGTCCTAGGCTTCCGTTAACAAGACGGCCACCAGTCACTCTAGGGTATTAGCCAGTCTCTTGCTGGACCAAAAACAGAGTCCTTTGAAATCAGGAATTAGCCTTCAGCTTTTTGCAACCATTTGGAATTATCGAAATGTTGTTTACGATCGGTTCTCAAGAGTGAGACCCAACCATTTCTGTGTATTCTACTTTAAGCCGAAAAATCTGTTAGCTTAGAGGGGCAGGATATGTTCTCAATCATCCCAGAGTGCAGGACACACAACAATGGGCTCAAGTGAGAGGAAGCCAGATTTCAGCTGAATATCAGGAAAAACTTCCTAACTGTTAGAGCAGTACAACAATGGAACTAGTCCCCTTAGGAGGTGGTGTGTGCTCCAACGCTGGAGGCCTTCAAGAGAAAACTGGACAACCCTCGCTCAGATCTGCTTTGATTTGGATTCCTGCCTTGAGCAGGGGGTTGGACTTGATGACCTCATAGGCCCCATCCAACTTAATTATTCTATGATTTTATGAAATGGGTTAATATTTCATTTTTGCCTCGAGGAACCCCGGGGAGGGGCAAAAATCACTATTAAATCATTTCTTTTGTTTTCTTAATAGCTGTGTTTTCTTGGTGTGATGAATGCACACATCCTTATATCATTTTGGCCCTCAAAAAACTAGTTTAAGCAGAGAAAAAAAAATAAGCTGAGATCCAAGGTTTGCTAAGTCGAGATCCCTGGAGGAAGATCAGAACTCAGAGGTTCTGAAGCAGTGGTTCCCCACCTTGAGTTTCCCAGATGTTCTTGGACTACAACTCCCAGAAGCCTTCACCACCAGTTGTGCTGGCCAGGATTTCTGGGAGTTGTAGTCCAAGAACATCAGGGGAACCAAGGGTTGGGAACCACAGCTCTACATAAATACAGCATCTCTTTCTGAATCATCACTGACGTTTCCAAATAAAAAGTGTAAGTCTACAAAGCAGAAGCTTGAGCACAGAGTGTGTGTATGTTTAACACCTCCTTGAGTATTTCCCCCCATTATTATCTCCCATCATTTATTTAACTTACCAAAGTTGGCCGTGCTCTTGAAATTCTCCTGGAAAAAAAAACCTATCTCCAGACTGACTGCGCCAGTTTTATTGAGCTAATAAATTACAGCTTTTGCTTACTTTGTCTGGGTAGATCTAATGGAACAAGAAAAACAGCTACCCAGAAATGTGCTCAGTTGAGGTCTGTTTCATTTACTACAGGTTGTATAGCTGTCCATTTCTGCCAGGACATCTGCACTGGGAATCACGAGCATCATTCCATAGTGGTGAGAAGGAGAAAATTAAAAATAATTTCCCAGGGTGCAGTGATTTTGCTAGCTGGCCAGATAGCTCGCTGGTTTGCAGAGAGTGAGAGGGTGGGAGTCTGATTCTCCCCTGGGGACTCCTATGAGCTAATTTTGCGGTAGTCCCAGGGGAAGACTAGAGCATCCATAGGAAGAAGGCAAGAGATTTCTGTCTAAAGAGCTTACCATTTCTTCTTTTGAAGCACGGGTAACTGCTGACTTTGCACAACCGGTTCCCTGCAGGATTTAACCATGACAGCAAGAGACTTCTCCTTTTCAAATTCATCCCCAACGGTCTTTCTAGGTTAAACAGAGCTGGGAGGTCTTTTTTTTCTTCCCCGCGCTTATTATCCACGCTCCAGATTTTGCTGTTGTGTGCAGCTGGCGAATGCAACTCTGGTTATTTATTTCTAGCCTTTGAATCTCGCTCGCCGTCTGAAATGTTAAGGTGGCACAACAGAAGCTGGGGGTTCTGATGTCACGGGGGCAGGAAATCCATGCCGGATTTCAATCTGAACTGTATAGGAGCTGTCCAAGGTGATGAACTGTATCTTAAGAATGGGAACAGAGCTTTGGATCGGTCCTTTAAAGTTCAGACTGAAGCCTGGGATGGATTTGCTGCCACCACTCCCACTTCAGGGCCACAAACCTCCAAAAGGATGACACATAAATGAGGTCTGGGCAGGTATTAAGAATCTATTAGTAGACAGCAGCTGATCCCCAGTAGATCTAAAAGGATTCTTGATTCCCAGCTGGTTACCAGTACTAAATACAGAAAAGTCCTTCCTTCCTCCATTTTGCATCAGTTGGATCAGGGGACAGGGTGGAGCAGAAAAGAATTGTGCTCAAAATGACACATTTTGTGGTCTTCAAAAAAATGTGTCTTCAGACTACAACTCCCAGAATTCCTTAGTCAGGACTGCCTGTGGCCATTCTTCCAGGGGCATTCTGGGAAACGCAGTCCAGAAACACAAACCCACACACTTCTAGCCTAAACTGATGATAACGAGGAGTCTAATGACTTCTCCCCACCCCCTATTTCTAATTGCTGGTGAGGAAATAATTTGCTGTATCGCATCTTGCATTCTTTGCTGCTTTTATTTGTTTTTTGGCCTCTGGTGCACAGTTCTAGCCATTTGTATTTGTATTGTTTGATGCACAGGATATTTTTCCAAAGTACTCCATGATGATGATTATGATGATGTGCCGTCAAGTCAATTTTGACTTATGGCGACCCTTTTTCAGGGTTTTCCAGGTAGAGAAGACTCAGAAGTGATTTACCCTTTCCTTCTTCTGGGGGGGCACCCTGGACCTGTGCAGCTTGCCCAAGGCCACCCAGGCTGGCACGGTGGGGGAATCGAACTCCTAGCCTCTGGCTCCACAGCCAGAGACCTAAATCACTGAGCTATCGAGCCAGCAAAATGTGCCTATTTTCTTGATAAAGGCCAACCTGGCTGGAAGGAGCTCTCCGAGGTGCTGAAGTCCTTTGGTAGTCAGAGACCAGCTCCTCCGATAGCTCTCCGTGACATCGGACTAAAACCTGAAGCGGACTCAGCAGCTCCTCCGACCCTGGAGTTCCTAACCCACAAAGTCTTGGCGCTTTGATCTTTTAAGCTCTTGCCCCACAGCCCTAATAAAGTCGGGAACCGCCATAAAACCATTACCGCCAGGAATCTCAAACGAACCAAGGACACCACTGAAATCCGAAGCAGAGATGGTGGGCGTGATTCCAATTTACCTCGCCCTGTGTACTTTAAATGTCTGAATGGGGTCCTTATGGTGCGCTTTCCCATCAACTCAAATATCTGAGAGACACAGACCTGACAAGTGGCAATTGCTGTCGAGCCCAAGTAAATTTAGAACCCATTAACGAGCTTTTTAAAAAACCCTACCAATCGCAACCTAACGAGGGGTTCCTTCCTTCTTTTCTTTCTGAAAGTAAACCGTGAGTCACTTCTCAAATCTTCACGCTGAGCGTTAAGATTCAGGGCCCACATTTTCTCTCCAGGTCTCTGTTCTGCCCACGTATCTAATTGGACTCGGCGGCTGACGATCATGTGCTAATTCTCCTCCAAAGTGGGCGTTAGGAAAGTCAGGGGAGGGGCAGTTGTTAGTTTGCGAGAAAGTTGTGTGCGCGCAATGCGCGCTGTGCAGGAGATTTGCCAACAGACAGACAGGCCGATGCCTAGATATAGAACCCAATATTTTAAATAAATGTTTGCCGCCTGGGTGGGTTGGTTCTTCCCGGTAATTACCAACGCTGGGAGTTTGAGGAAAGGGCATTTAAAAAGGGAACAAACGAAGGCACAAATAAATAATTACAAGGAATTAGTGACTGTTTAGGGTGGATTTGCACCTTCGTTTTCATCTCTGGGTGGGAACGGATGCGATTCCCACCAGGAGCGAAAATGGAAGTCTGCCTGGGACCATGTGGGAGGGCAGGTGCTTCAAATTTACTAAATTGACGTGTTATGAATGGCACCAGCGATTATTTTCATAATTGCCTTTCATTTTATGCTGGCGAGGTGCAGCTTCCTTCGCTGACGCCTGCCGGGCTGTTGCTTGCTATTAATCTGGGGTGGGTGTGGGGCCACACTTTATAGGATGGATCAATCCAGTAGGGTGCTAAGGGAAAACCCATGTTCAGTGCCATGGGAGTCTTGGCGAAGAAAGAACATTGGTAGGTTCCCCGTTCTTGTTCCCAGCCTGTTGACACTTACCAAAGCTACTCGGTTCTGTTTCCTGTCTTTATCTTGTCTGCTGAAAGGTCACTTTACACTTTTTCAGTTGGCCAGGCTCTACAAAAAGTGTAAGGGGTCATGAAAAGCTGAATAGTTCAGGTCTCTGGCTAAGGAACCAGAGGTTCAATTCCCCGATGGGGCCTTCTTGACAGGGTCTGGACACCATGATCCTTAGAGTTCTTTCCAGCTCTGCAGTTCTAAGACTATATTATTATTACATGGAAATGCCCATGGCCAGAGCAAAATCAAGCCAAACCCAGCACAAATCAAGTTTCCTCGGAGATGCATACAGACATTGGGGGTGGTGCTTTATTCATTGGCAGTACAAAATCCAAATGCAAAGAGGGTACCTTCCCTGAAGATTGGGGGTTCAGATGTCCCTTCTGCGTGGACCATGAACAATCTGTGAAGCGTGGAAGGTGGTGGCTGTGATGTCAATGGAGTGTCAAATCCACTCCTGGTTCAAGGCCATAATTTACAGGCATGGTCCAAGTCGCGAAAGCCCAATCCCCCAAAACAGGTTCAACAGCTGTAGAGTTCGGACTAAAACCCAGAGTGGATTCACTGCCCAAGGACCCCTTAGCTCTCCGTTGCTACATGTAAGCTGGCATCATGAGCCTTTTCTGTGCAAGCATCTTTCTGAAGACCACATTCTTACATCCCATAATCTGTTCAATTAGAAAACAATTTCTTATTTTTTCAAAGACATGGTGGTTTGTTGGTTTGGCTTTTTTTTTTTTTTTTTTGCACTCTCCCTTCCTATTAAAAGTAATTAACTTCGTGTGAGAGTGCTGGTACTGCCAATGAAAGTCATCATCAAGGGAAAAAAAATCAATTTTCAGTATCAGCAGTGTCAGGTGCCTCTGGTGATGCATTTTTAATACATTCTCTTTCCTATTTGCATTTCTGAAATATTCCCCCCCTCCCACAGGTCCATTGCTTAAACGTACTGGGGCATTTCAAACCCTGATTTACCTTGAGGGCTTGGAAAATGAAAGGCAGAGCATGAAAAAGTCACATTGGTGGACTCTGACTCCCAGAATCCCCTGGCTAGTGGTCTGTGTTAGCTGTTGGGATGTTATGGAATGTGCATCAACGTTCCAACTGCTCAGGTATTCCAAGTTTGCTGAGGGCAAGAGGCTTAGGTGCACATGGTGGCTCTATGCTATTTGGAGCTCAGGGAAATTACTTTGATAAACTAGAATTCCCAGCATACTCAGTATTCTGGGACTGTGCAGCTGGCCCAAGGCTACCCAGGCTGGCTCTTCTCCCTGGAGCCACAGTGGGGGGGAATCGAACTCCCAACCTTTGGCTCCGCAGCCAGAGACCCCAACCCCTGGGCTATCCTGCTGTGCTATCACAGTAATAAGCACTCTATCATGTTTGCTTGTGGGCCACACTGCAGCATTGGTTCATAGGAATCACGGTTCATCAATCTTGGGAGGGCTGGCCGTGTGTCTGAGTGAGACGCCTTCTGAGAGCCAGAGAGGCTAGGAAGAGGTGACCCCAGCCTCTGTCGACAGCCGTGCTCATGGAAACCATTCAGACCGACAGCAGTGGCTCGCTCAGACACAGATGCCAGCCTTCCCTGGAGCTAATGGGACGCTATAATTATATTTCGCCCAAATGGCACTCTTCCGCCGAGGAGCCGAGCTGGGTCTGTTCCGTTGGGTGGAGGGCGCACGCCGGGTGCTTCCCAAAACATTTGGACTTTTGCCCAAGCCAGAGATGTGAGTCTTATCACAAACTTGCTCGATGCCTCCCTTTCCTGGCCCTCCACTGTTGTTAGTTCGGTGGCTTGATGATCAGTTGTTTTGCGTCGTTTTGTTTTGCTTTGTGGATGAGAGAGGAGGAAGAAAAAAAGGTTCTGGATATGTGAGGCCACCAGGCAGCCACTGTGTCTGGCATCATCAGGAAATGCTTTAAAAACTCAGAAACAATTCCCACGGATTGGTGGCCCAACCTCCGACGGGTTAACTCACGTGGATGCTGGAAAATCAACATCCTTGCTTGCCGTCCAGAGCCCAACTATTTGTTAAATTTTATTTATTTACTTTAAAGTATATTTGTACCCCGCCTTTCTCCTTGAAAAAGGGCCCGAGGCGGCTTACATCCTTGAAAGACAATATTTAAAGCTGGAAACAATGAGTATACAAATATTTAACAGGAAGAAACAAATAAAAGTGCATTTGTGAAGGTGGTGGGACCAAGAGAAAGGTGTCTCCTTTTGCACTGTCCAGCCTTCTGGGAGATGTTTTCCTCCTGTTTGACATGTAAGAGTGCTTCTCCTTTCAGTGCTTGTATTTTCATTTTGTATATGCATTTATTCGGTTTTCTGAAAATTAGTTACGTCTGTCCCCCGCCTTTCCACTCAAGAAGGCGAGGCAGCCTCCATGGCTCTCCTCCCTACTTTTTCTTCAGAACAACTGCCTGAGGTGAGCAGGGTAAGAGAGGAAACCGCCTAGCTCAAGCCGAATTCATGTATTTGAATGGCTAGTCAATGAGGACTAGCATCATGCCCAAAACTGTAACCACCACATAACCCAGTTCTTTCAATGCTTACCTTAAATCTTTTTCTAAGCGAAAGACTGTAGCCTGGGGTGTGTGTGTGTGTGTACCTTTTAAATCATCACAAATATTTTTAATAGATTCATCTAGCAATTAAATCATGCCACATCTGAACCCAGATTACTTTAATGGTATGAATACAAGGTATATAGTTTTGATTTCTAGCTGTATTTTAAAAATCAGTCTTCTCGGTGTATATTTGTACCGTCTAATAACAGCCTCTTAGGTTTAGTCTTTTATTATGTTTTGCCTACTTAAGCAGGCAATACACAAATCTGAATCCTATTGTCTTATTTTTAATGCTCTCGTGTTCCTGAATCATGTGCTTTCGTTTTCTGAGGGTGCCCTCCAGCGTTCGATTTTAGCATAGCGTGCAGTTTCGAGGAGAAAAATAAGATTTTTTTCCACCACTACACCTGGTTGCTTAGTCTCACAAATGATTGGTATAGTTCCAGGCTGGGTTGACACCTTTGCCAGGTTGCGAAGCAGTTAAAAAAAGAAAATGAGCTTTCAGGTTCTCTGAAGTCTTCATCCAGTGAAGATGGGATAAAAGTTGGGCAAATAACTTGAAAAATTGGATCAGATTTGCTAACTGCTCGGGAAGCCAGACTGCCAACAAGACAAAATGGAATATAGATTCCACACAAAACCAAAATGACAAAGTATTGATTTTACCATGTCTCGTCCTCTTCAGACAAGACACCTGTCTCGAACATTCTGGAGAATTCAAAAACGTGTTTCATTAGTAATTTTAAGTGGTCAAGTAAGGTTATTATTGAACTTTGATTTGTGTTTCTATAAATGGATCACGCATACATTTTTGTACAAATGACTGACGTCTTGACATCTAAAGGCCTTGCTAGACAAGACGCTGATTCTGTATCTAGAAACAGTGCACCTTTAAGGGGGAAAATGATCAATTTATTATCAGCATGTAATCAGGAAAAGTGGCATCCATTTGTTTTCAGATTTGTCAACTGGGAAATAACATGGCTTTGTTTTCATGTCTGATGTCTCACTGGTTTTGGCTAGTCTCAAGTCAGATCTGGAACTCATAAGGTCTAGGAACTTGCTCATGGTTTTAAAATAAAAGTGGAGATTCCTTGATGGTTAGCACATTCTAATTCTGTGTAGTAAAATGTATTCAACTCTTCTAGTTACCAGGTACAGCAGAATAACTCTACCTTAGGCACCAATCTGGGGGTGCAGGTTTTGTTACATACCATCAAATTGCTTCCGAATTGTGGCAACCTTGTGAATGTGTGACAGAAGCACTGTCATTCATGGCTGCTAATGGTGAAATAAGGTTCACTGTTCAGCCCAGCCGGTTTTGCATGATGATGAGGCAGGCACATGGGTGTCATATTGTCCATTGCCTCAGGCAGCAAAATGCCTTGGGACTGTCTTGGATTGGGATGGGGAGCTATGCCTTCTCCTTCAGCCACTGGCTCTAGCTGCTCAGATCTCACTACGCTGCACCCACACGCTCTCAACTAAAATTTTGCGATCATGAGGTCTAGCGACTTGGCTTGTGATTTTGAATTGAAACCTGGGATTCTTAGATAATTATCTCACCCTGTGCCTTTGATCCCCCCCAGAACCTTACCTTCGGCTTCCTCTCCGTTATTCCCAGTCCCCTCTCTCCCCATGAAAGACCGGTCCCAGAAACACCATTGTGATGTTATAATTATTAAAAGCCATTTATGAAACTAATATTTGCTGAAGGATTTCTTGCTGCTTTTCCTGGCCTTAGGAGAGCTGCTTATACAGGATGGGTGAATGCATGATTCGTTATTTAAAACAGAAAGGAGGTTTTGGCTGGACTAACGACAGGTCATTAAGCCACATGTTCAAATACGGGAGGCTTCTGTGAAACAGAACAGGCTGTGATGTCGAGAAAAAACACTTGTTCTTGGCACACAGACCGCACTTGGAAATCAATGGGAGCTTTGCTCGTGTGGTTCTTTGTTTGAAAATTGTACGCCGAAGAGTTTAAGTGTAAGTGTGTGTTTCTTCTCAGAGGAAAGAGAAGACAACAGGTGGGGGCTGTTTCATCTATGTATTTAAAATATTTTTATCCCGCCTTTCTCTTCCAAAAGGACCCAAGGCAAGTTAAATAATTAAACACACAATATTTAAAAACTGAAAACAGTAAGGTACAGTATATAAATATTGAAAAAGAATTAAACGAGTACTATACTAAAAAGCGGTAAACAAACACAACACCAAACACATGCAAAGCAGTAAAGTACAATAAGCCGTGTAAAACCCGCACGCAGGCAGCCGGTCTCTGAAGGAAAGCTTGCCTGAAGAGGACGGTCTTCGCCTGCTTGCAGAAAGACAGTAAAGACGGGGCCCATCTAGCTTCCAGTGGGAGGGAGTTCCAACGTCTGGGAGTAGCCACAGAGAAGGCCCTTGCCCGTGTCCCCACCAAATGCCCCTGTGAGGGTGGTGGAACCGAGATAAAGGCCTCCCCTGATGATCTTAATGCCTGGGCAGGCTGTAGAGGGAGATGGCGTTGTCATCATCATCTTAGAACTGAAATGAAAGCAGGCGACACAGCACGCTTCCTTCCCTTGTTATCTTCGCAACAGCCCAGTGGGGGCTGGTGAGTCTGATTTGACGGTGTGGGGAATCCCATCCGTGTTTCAGTCTGAACATGGTGTGGCGTCTATTTTTGTGGACCGGGTTCAGCAATGCTTGTAAAGTTTGGATGAAAACCCAGAATGGGTTCCCATTCTTGAGAAATCGGAGCTGCCGGTCCTGGCTGCGCTGGCCTCCACTGCCGATGTACTATGTGTTCTGTTTAAGACTATAAAAGAAAAATTGCTTGGGGACGGTCAAAGCCCCCAGGCCTTACCCTGCAATTTTAATTTCAGTACCACAGCAGTTGGTGTGCCTTGAAGCTAAAAGTAATTTCCCTTGGAGCAGGTTCTTAATGCATCTGCTGTGATAATTTGTGTTCATTTTTATGTTTTCTGCCACCTGCATCGCTGGCTGTGGTTTTGCATCTAAGGCTGGACTCTAGACAGGATTGATCCATGTTCTGTTAGAAACATGCAGCTGCTCTCTCTCTCTCAGTTAGTGGATGTGTGCCTGTATATCCCTTTTCTGCCTATTCCTGCCCCCATCTGTCAGGAAAGTAGGTTACTAGTCCTCATGGCTGTTAGGAGATACATTCTTAAAAGCTGACAAAGTGGAAACCAAGCAGATTCGACAGCCTAAGAATCCCCATTTCTCTCTCCTCTCTGTTTGTGTATGAATTTCTATTTCTCATGGATTGTCTCCTGATTGGGTTTTCAAGATATCCAGGAGGGGTTCGCCATAGGTGAGCACCAATTTGGTGTGGCCCGTCAACCAGCTACAAACTCATCCAGCCGTAGCCTCACCCAATCCAAATTTTTACCAGCTTGACTGCATGAATATCCAGAGGTACCTTGGCAGAAGGAATGCTGAAGTCAAGATATACTACATCCACAGCATTCCCCCCTTCTACCAAACTTAGGAAGCTAACTCTGGTTAGGACTGTGCAGAAGTGGTTTACCATTGTCTTCTTCTGCACAGTCCTAACCAGAATTAGCTTGGATGTCACTGATTTGTCTGTGAGAGATCCTCCACCAGTGTCATCTTCCACCACTGTTGATACCCAGTAGCTGCTCTTGAAGAATTTCTCCATCCGTCCATCACCACTGGAAGCATCTGTTTTCTTCTGCTGATGGAACTATATGTTCCTAAAGAGCATAGGTGTGTTCCAATTGGGTGTCTCAGCTTTCCCCTTGCAAACTCAGAAATTCACCATAAGTCGGGATCAGCTTGACAGCACATAACCCATCTTATGGCGCCTCTACTGAGAAATCTCAGAGAAGGTGTTTTCAGGTGGTCGTAATGGGGGAATTGTTCCATCTTTGACTACCAGCAACGAGATTGGGAATTTCAATGCTTTCCATATCAGCCATCAACTTTAAGCCTTTCTGAACCCAGTCTCCTCTCCTTCGTCCTCTCTGTCTGGCCTCGTTAACTTTAGCAGAGGGAGCGGCAGGAGAAAGGGATGAAAAGCAAATGAATTAAGCTAGTTCAAAGGCATTAATTAATTAAGGTGATTTCCCTGGCGGGAAAGATAAGTGAACCATTCTGTCCAAAGATCTCTCGTGCTGTTAAATCAGGAGTGGCAGAAATAATGATTAAAACTATATGACCCCCCCCCTCCGGCACACATGGAGGGCTGGCCGGAAAAAGAGAAAAAGTTTTTTAAAAGCCAGTCTATTGGGTGTAGTGATGCTTTTATACAGATACATTTCTTTTTAAAAAGTTGTCCTGTCTGTCCCCCAGAAAACTCAAAGCAGTTAAGAATAGAAAGCTGGAAAATATCCTATAATGCAAGTACAGTAGTCATTTAAGAGGAAGCTTGCATGTGAATCTCCATACTCTAAAATACTTTCTTCTCCCATGTTGGCTAACCTTCAGCACTGGCTATGCTGGCTAAGAGCGATGGGTGTTGTAGTCCAGTGAATAAAGTCTCTGGCTGCAGAGCCAGAGGCTGGGAGTTCGATTCCTCCCACCGGACTTCCTTGAGAAGGGGCTGGACTGGATGATCGTTCGGGTCCCTTCCACCTCCGTAGGTTTAAGATGATGATGATGATATCTGAAGAATCAATCAGGTAATTACTTCCTGTTCCCTGTTTGTGTGTGTGTGTGTTTAGTCTGTAACGGCCTTGCCTTTCCATTAGGGCTTTGAGAGGTTTTTCTGAGAGTATTCAGCTTTTGCTCCCCCCGTCTCGCACGCATCCAGATTTCAGCTTGGAAAGCCAAGAGGTTTTTCGCTCGTCTGATTCTCCCTCCCAGCCATTTGTTGACGGCTTTATTGCAAAGCCGAGACCTAGTGCTGACTCATTTGAAAGCCTTCGCTGTTGAGATCTTGAATTGTGTCAAAGCTCGCTGATGTGGCGGAATTTTATTCAGGAAACCGCTTAAACCTTCTCTCTTCTTCCTCCCTCGGAGAGAAAAATGACACACCTATGGGTGCTCAGCTTTCTCCCCCTTTTTCCCCTAGGCTTTTATGCAGTTTGTAGTTACAAATGCTTCTTTTCATTCAGCCTTGATGGCTGCCAGGCAAATCAGCACTGTGCGATGTGTCTCGGACTGGGGTCAAATTCTTACCCCTTTTTAAATTCCAAAAGGGGCATGGGGTGGTCTTCGGAGACCCCCTCCCAAAGCCATCTGAAACGAAACCTGCTTCCAGAGGTCTCCAGAAAGAAAAATAGGTATCTGTGCAATTTCAAGAGGCCTAAGGCAATATGATGAGGATGTCTAATCTCCAGGCTTAAAAGGAAAGTAACCTCAAAATGCCAACCTCGGAAAGCTGGGAAAGCTGGGGCCAGCTTTGGCCTACGGACGGCACTTGTCCATCCTGGCTTAAGAGGTAAATAAGCACTCGGGTTACAAGGAGAGCTCAAATCCTAACAAATCACATTTCAAATTTAGTATCTCGACCAGCGAACCAAAAAGCCACGGATGTGGGCTTTTTGGGAAACGAGAGCATACAAAATTAGAAACAGGTTTCTTAAAAAAGGGACTGAGAGAGAGAGACGTCTTAGGGCTGGCTATGAAACCGGGGCAGGGCCAACATGCCAAGGCACGAGTCGAAAACGGAGCCGACGGATTTTCCTAATCTTGGGTTCGAATGCTGGTGTATAGGATTGTATCAGAAATGGTGTGTGAATGAGCCATAACAGACCCACCCAAAAGTGCCCGGTTAAATGGGACAGAGTTTTACGGTTGTCTGGGGATATAACAAATTTCAAAGGGGGGAAGGTGTTGAAGTTAACTTTTAGAAAACAGATTAGGAAATTATTCTGGGGAAAAACCTGTCTCTCTTCCCCTGTTGTCTTGCTCCTTGGGGGAAGGGTTGTGTGTGTGTGCATATATGTGTGCGTGTGAATATATGTGTTTCTCATGCGATGTCATCTGCTCATTGAATGCAGAATTGTGTATGTGTGCTTTGTGCGCAAAATGTGCCCTCATGTGGTAAAGCTGCAGAACAGCCGTGGGCGAAACCGCGAGGAACCGTTGCACGTACATACACCTCGCCCTTAAGGGTGCACCCCATTCATTTTCTGGACTACCAAGACACGCCTTCCCCTTCATTCAAAAATTTTTTGATCCCCCCCCCCCCAAACAGACTCATTTTCCTTTTCTCCTTCCCTCTTTCTTCAATCTTCCTCTTCTCTGCTGTTTATCTTTGTCCTGCCCACCCATGGCCGCATGTGCCCTCCCGTCTCTTCAGCACGGCTGCGAGTTCAGGTCCCGCCACTTAGAGGATGTGGACACAGGTGGAAGGCAGCCCTGTGCGAGGGGGTGCACGTGAACTGCCAATGGGACGGTTCTGCTGAGGTTGCTTTTTTTGTTGTTTAGCTAATTTTTTAATTGTTATTGGGTTTTTTTTGCAAAGGCCTTTAACAGCATTACTTAGAGAATTCCACTGGCTGGAATGATGTGGCATATAAGCTGTGTCAGAGCTCACTAAGTTTTTTTTAAAAATGCAGTTTTCACCCATTGTCAAAGTTGAAATGCACACTCACTTTTCTCACCAGGGAGTCTTGTGAAGGTGGGGAAAAATTCAGTAATTCAGGACTTTCTTGCTCTGAACAAATTTTACTTGCCTTGCAACCTGATCGGCTAGGATCAACTGTATGGCTAGGACAGGAAGTATCTATTGTTCTATCTTCAGATTCTTTTAATTTGCTCCCCTGCTGGTCTGTTTATGGGCACAATTCAAAGTGCTGGTTTTGACCTATAAAGCCCTAAACGGCCTGGGTCCAAACTATCTAAAATACTGCATCTCCCTCTATGAACTGGCCCACTTGTTTAATTCTTCAAATATTTGCCTACTAACTGTTTTAGCTTTTAAATATTGTCTTTTTTTATTTTGTTAGCCACCTTGGGTCCTTGCGGGATAGAAATGTTTTAAATAAATAAATAATAATAAATGGATCACTCTTTTAAAGTTTGAACCAAAATGAAAGCCCAGAGTAGATTCAGGCATCAGAGTCATCATCTTCTACTCATTGCAAGGAAGGTGGGAGTCAAACACCCCTCCCTCTATTGTCAGGCATGAGAAACCTTGCTACCTCTGCCATGCAGGATGAGGGATGATGGGAAATGTATTCCAACAAAGAAATGTTTGCCGTCTCTATTATTTTGTGATGTTTGAAGAGGGATTCTCTTTTCCTTCTTTGCAAACAGTGTGATAAAAAGATGGAACTCTCTAATCTCTACGTGGGCAGAGAAAGTGACCATAGACAGAGCATCTCCCAAGCAGTTGTGTTTAAAATAAATGGATCCTCTGTACTTACTGGAATGGAGGCCCTCAACCATCTGGTTGACAGGCTGTCAAAGGAGTTAGCAGGCTTACCCTCTCCACATGTACTTTTGATCTCATGCAGGTCTCCGAGGTTGTGCCCTCAACACGAGAGTGACAGGTTGTGATAAACCAAAAGAAATCAAATATTGAAGAGCTCTGTGTAGGAAAAGGCGAGAGTTTTGTTTGGATTTTTGTTAAATTCAGTTGCAATTTTTTTCATGCTGGAGATGGATATAATGTTTTATGTTTTATGTAAACCGCCCAGAGTAGACGTGTTCTAGATGGGCGGTATATAAGTTTAATAAAATAAATAAATAAATAAAAGCTGAAAGTGGAAGAGAGAACAACGGATGGATCTGTCCATCTAGGAGGAAGAGTAAGAAGGCTTAGCCAAGGAAGCCGTGAGAATCTGAAAGCTATTAGACTTCAGCTCCCATCAGCCCCGAGCACCTGGCCTGTAGTGAGGCGTGATGGGAGGGATCGCTCCTCAGTGTAAGCTGGTGCCGAGATTATTATGAGAGTTTCCAAGGTTGTCACTCCCAGCGACATCGATCTGTTTCAAGATCATTCTGTCTATAACTTAATGAAGGTTCAAGACTATGATATTACAGGGATAGGCAATCCTCTCCAGCTTTTAGTCTGAACTTTAAAGGCATTGTCCAAGGTGCCTGATGGGGATGAAGTTTACCAACTTGGAGAGCCTGTGTAGGCTCTGGAGTAAAGCTTGCCCTGGGTTCACTGCTCCCATGGAACTGGAGACACCAGCTTCTATTGCTGAATCAATACTTATATTGCTATCATCTTCGAACTGCGGAACTAGAAGGGACCCTATACATCATCAGGTTGAGCCCTGTCAAGGAGGCACAGAGGGGAATCGAACTCCCAACCTCTGGCTCCGCAGGCAGATGAACTACTGAGCTATCCAACTGTTCTATCAGTATGGATAGGTGAAAAACATCTGGCCAGATGCTGAAAGTGAGTGGGAGCCTGTCATAACCCTGAGGGCGAACTCATTTTTTGCATCTTCACTAGGACATCTGCAGAGTTAGCTCTGGTGCATTGTTAAGTCTAACGGCTGGACGCGCCTTGGATGTGAACATCGTCCAAATAGCTGCACGTCATGGTCTTCTGCTGGACCTGCCAGAGAGGCAGCTCTCCTGTCTTGGCAGTCATTGGGTAGCGTTGGATGCTAATGGACAACTTGGCTGTTCCAGTCCTTTGCAATCCAAGGAGCTGTCGGCTGCCAGAGGAAGGATCGAAATGGGTGCCATTCAGTTGAACCAAATTGGCCTCGTCTGTCATCCAAAGGAACGAGATCCATCAATTGCTATTCAACACAAGAATACCAGCAAGGGGTATGGCCATAACTCTTTCCTTATTGCCTCCTGGCATAGGGAGGATGAGGAACGGCAACATCTGTTTCCTCGCGGGTGAGGAATTTCCCATCCACCCAATCACATTCTAACAAGAATGCTATTCCATGTGAAACGGCCCCCTTGCTTTGCACACAATGAGTGTGCTTTCCACTCTTGTCACCAAGGGCACCAGAGTCCCCCAATTAGAACGGCCGCTGCTTTGTTCCAGAATTTGAAGCATGGAATGGGTTGCTTGTGTCTTTCTTCAGAACCAACCAGTCCTTTTGTCCTGTCTATGTGGGTGTGGGCTTTGCTTTTCAAAGGGGGGGGGATGATGCTTCTTTTGCACAGAGACCTGGTGAGAAAAAGGCAAAGATCTTGAGAGAGGGGTAGAGAACTCCTTATCTCTATTGTATACAGGAGACAAAAAATATTGCAATGGATTAAAATCTTTGAGTTGAGTGTTATTATGTCAAGACAGCCTAAATTGATGAGAAGAAGGAATTTGGGAGATACTGTTCACATCCCTAGCGAGGAGAGACCAGTCTTGGTGAAACAGCTTATTAAGTCTGCTTGTATGGCTGGTCATTTTGGACCAGCCATTTGGGAATGGACTTTTCCTCTTCTATTTTCCATCCGCTCCGCTTCCATCAGTTTATAAGCCGAACAGCCACACACTTCCTACTTTCCCATGTGACTCATTTCAACAGACAACAGTTGTTTGGAAAGCTGGCTCAAAATACCGTAAGTCAGTCCGTAGCTTTAATGATGATACATTTTACTTCAACTATACTATGGGGCTTCGGCAGTAGCTGAATTTACTGTGATTCTCGTTTCTCTAGCTTGCTCCAAGTTGGTGAATGAATGAATCTAGAGACAGACAAATCTATCAGGAGCATACCAAGGGTCTCGTTTATCAACTGCTCATCTTGTTCCAACTGAGTTCTCCACTGGATTATTTCCACATGGAAATTCCTATGGATTTCCATGAACATTTCCAAAAAGTAGGGTGTTGTTTTTTTAAAAAATGTGCATTTTTCTATGCATTGGTCCATCGGCTAAAGCATTTTGTGTGCATTTTTCCAAAGTATGTGACTCTATTTGAGGCTTTCAGATATATGCATCCTATGTGCATTTTCGCATGGATGTATTTTTATAAGTATCTTAGAAGGGAAACATTTTTGGAGGTGTATTTCTCAAAGAAATGCATTTTTCCAATCTCGCACGGGGATTTCTGGTCATTAAACTGTGAAACACTGACATTTTCTCAAGTGCTGGAATTAAGTACGGTAATCTCAGTTGACAAGCAAACTCAGCCGCCGGGACTCCAGAACAGAAAGAGTTTTACTTTCTACTTAAACAAGGAATTTAGCAAAGTGCTGTACCATGATAAAGCATGCCATGCCAGCCATAACATAATGTAATGTGAAATAATAATAATTTAAGGATAATTCAATGCCACAGAATATTATAATCTACTGCAGATCTCTGAAATAACACCATCAGCACTGCTTTTTTTTTAAAATGACAATATTAGAAACAGCATAATATTACACCAATATTTGTTAGAGCAGTATGACAACGGAACCCATGACCTTGGGAGTTGGTGAGTGCTCCAATTCTGGAGGCATTCAAGGGAAAATTGGACCACCATCTGTCAGATCTGCTTTGACTTGGATTCCTGCCTTGAGCAGGAGGTTGTAGGCCCCTTCCGACTCTGAGATTTTAAGATTTAACTTTTAGATTTGTGGTTAAAACTTGGATCTGTTACATAATACCAGTCAAAGACTGTGTCTTGTATTTAATAATAATAATAGCAGCAGCAGCAGCAGCTTCGAAAAACCCATGGGAGCATCAGGTAGAGAAGGTGTCAGACAATGAGGAAGTCAAGATCTTGTGGGATTTCCCGATCCAAACGGACAGACACCTTGAACATAACACACCAGACCTAGCGGTGATAGAACAAAGAAATGTCTGGATCCTTGACATTGCAGTTCCAGGGGATGCCAGAGCTGAAGATAAAGAATAGGAAAAACTAACAAAGTACAGAGACCTGGCCATCGAAACATCTTGCTTGTGGATGAAACACACGTCAGGGGTCCCCGTCGTCATCGGGGCTTTGGGAAAAATATCAAGAAATTTCATACCATATTAATAAGCAGTTGCAGATATCTGAAATAACATCAACAGAGCTACCAAAAATGTCAATATTAAGAATAGCATAGTATATATTACACAGATATTTAACAGAGACTTAGGTTTTTGGTTAAAACTTGTATTTGTTCTATAATACCAGCCAATGTTTTTATAATGTTTTCGATTGACTGTGCCTGGTGTTTTTGAATAATAATAATAATAAGTTCCTTTCAACATACACATATATGTAAACAGGATCTCTTCCACTTTAATGGCTCAAGATCCTATCTGGCCATGCCCATTTCATGGTGAATTTTGGGGTTGTGCTTCAGTGTATGGGGTTCAGCGGACTGGAGGGGGGAAAATAGACAAGCTTTTCCTACTTGGCCATGAATACCCTTGGAAAAATCCCACTGCAGCTCCTTTCAACCATCTCCCTCCTTCACAAGAAAGAATTATATGATCAGATCTCCCGAGCAACTCGTTGGAAAGATGAGTCTTTTCTGGTTGCCAAGTACACAGGCTTCAGCTTCCAAGAAAACACACACACACACACACCGAAATTAACGGAGTGTCATTCTTTGTACCCTGATGACGGAAACGCAAAGGCAGATGGAAGTAGCATCTGGAGGTTTAAAGGGGGGGGGGGGCAAGGAAAATCATGTTGTTGTGATTGTTACATGCAGCCGAGTCGCCTCTGACTTATGGTGACTCTGTGACTGAGCCACCACCAAAAGATCCTGTCCTCAACAACCCTGCTCAGCTCCTACAGACTCAATCCCGTGGCTTCCTTTAGGGCGTCTATCCATCTCATATTTGGTCTTCCTCTTTTCCTGCTGCCTCCAACTTTTCCCAGCATTATTGTCTTTTCCAGCAGATCTTGCCTTCAGATCTTTACCACACCTCAGCAAGCCTAGGAGACGCTTGTTTCCTTCTTCTGAATGTCTTCGAGGCACTGTTATAGTCTTGGTTTGGGGGGGGGGGTTAATGCTCTTTCAGAGTCAGAAAGGTATAGAAAATTTATCTAGCCAACTTGATTCTGGAGTCCACCAGTTCCCCGGGCACAAAGGTAGATTGTAGGTCTACATCACTGCAAGAAGCCCCTAAAACTCAGATCTTAACTCCAAGACACAAACCATGTTTATTGACACATTTGTATGTGCATAGCCCACCAAAGGTGAGCAATTTGGTTGGTTTATGGGGCATATAGGATTCCAGAGTTGTGTCAATATTTGCATTCTGGACCAAAGTGTCCAGAATTCCTCAGGAAACATGGCCAGAGGGGAATTCTGGGAGATGTGGTCCAAAAAAGAGAAATGTTTTGTTTACAGCCTGCTTCGCCAGGCCCACCCCTGTCCGTGGTGCTGATTTTCTGATTCTCCTTGTGAATTACTTATCCTAGTACAGTCATTTTTCCCTGCGACTCCACTGGTTCATCTTAGCAACCCACTGTTACCTAGTGATCAATAAACTACCATTTATTTAGGGCTTCAAGGGAGATGCACTCTTATGGTGTTTCTGAGCTATAGGATTTCTTTCTATAGACTGAATGTTAGGTCCGGGACACAGCAATACCATGCTAAGAGATTCTTGTTCCCTATTAGATGTTTAGAGCTGGCTGGAGAGCTCAGTAGGTCAGGTATTGGTCTGCAGAGCCAAGGGTTGGGAGTTCGAATCCCCCACTGGGCCTCCTGGAAGAAGAGCCAGCCTGGGTGGCCTTGGGCAAGCTGCACAGTCCCAGGGTGCCTCCTAGAGGAAGGGAATGGAAAACCACTTCTGAGTATTCTTTACATAGGAAATCCTGAAAAGGGTCACCATAAGTCAGAATTGACTTGTTGACATGTGGTGATGAGGAGGAGGAGGAGGAGATTCTAAGGCGTGCATGGAACTCAACCTGCCACAGGCTACACATATTTATTTATTTATTTATTTATTGGTTCATTCATTCATTCATTCATTCATTCATTCAGGTAACCTCTGGCCCCTGCAAAAAGTTTCAGCACACCACCCACAAAGATGGCAGACCCATGCCCATGGGGGGATGATTTTTCTTTGAAATGAAATGCATCCCATGCCTATTGCTTCTGATGGTCCTTGTCTCTGAGTAGACATGTAGAAGGAGGCACTGTTGGCTGGGCCTGGGACGTTGCCTTATAGGGAATCTCACTACTGAGCCATTAGGTCTCGGATTGCCAACGTGGACGGCGATGCCGGCTGGTGCCCGTTTGGTTTGGTGGACAAAAAGGCACAACAGTCGATGGTAGACAGAATCAAAAGCAAAGATGGGTGTTCACACACAGGCAGACATTCAGACGATGGAGCATTCACACAGAATCGGGCAAATACACGTTTGCTCACACTCTGCCTCATTCTCACCCTATTCTTTAACTCTGGAATTCAAGAGTACCCCAAAAATGTTCCTCACCCTGAGAAATGTAACTTTCCCTCTCTCGTCTCTCCCCACCTGGTGCCTATTCTCACAGAGATTGTGAGGCCAGGAGTTCCACAGGAGGGAAACACCGCTCAAGCCCTGCTCCCCTGCCTTTGCTAAGGTACGGAAGCAGAAGGGCTGGTGAAGCGGAGGCTGATGCCACCGAAGTGTTGGATCCGTTCCGGGTTTTAGCTGAAACTTTAAAGGAGTACACAAGGTTCTGGATCTGTTTGGACACAACATCTTGGACCATTCTCAGAAAGTTTGAGTTGAAACCTGGAGTGGATTCTTTGCTTCCCACGGCATCGGAGTCACTTCCAGTGGCAGCTTGAGCTTGAGGGTGTGGGGCTGGGATCCCATTTGCCCTAAGGGACCATGGGTCACATGGGGGATTCCCATCCAATTGGGGATCACACCATGAATGGGCAGATGATGTCACAATACTAGGGAGCCAGTCAAAATTTCGCTGTGTGATGCAGCCGCGAAGATCAAGTGAAGGCAAAGGAGCAGTGAGATCCAGTGAGGGAATCAATCAATCAATCAATCAATCAATCAGTCTATCTATCGATCTATCTATCTATTGAAATAAATTTATTTATAGAATAAATGAATGAGTGAGTGAGTGAGCGAGTGAGTAAATAAATAAATAAATAAAATGAATGAATGAATGAATGAATGATGAGCTGACAGGCAAATATTTTCATGCCAGTAGTGAAAACTGACAGTGGGAACAATGACACCAGTCAAAGATCAAAGACAACATTCATGAAAATGTGTGAATACCTCCAGTTCAGTCAAACTGATATACTTCAAATATTTAATATAATAATATCATCTTAGAATTGCAGAGCTGAAAGGGACCCTACAGATTATCGGGTGCAGCTCCTGTCAAGGAAACCCAGTGGAGAATCGAACTCCCAACCCCTGATTCTGCAGCCAGAGGCCTTAAACCCCTGAGCTACGCAAAACATTTATTATATGTGTGTAACAGTCCAGAAAGTTAAATGACTGACCGCCGCAGGGGTGGCGGAATAAGTGTGGGAGACCAACACAACATCCACAGACCCAGGGCACATTTGTGTAAAACATGGGTTATTTTGGTGCAAAATCCAAGAAGTTCTTTTGAACAAAACAAAAAGTATATCAGTGAGTATTTCATGAACCAAGGGCTGAAATTTGGAGGAGGGGAACTTCACCCAGTGGGAAGCGAGCATTGGAAAAGAAAGAATTCACCTTTACCTGTGAGAAAGGGAGATCTACCTCCCGGTATGATTTGCATCGATGTGACAGGTGTCAGAGATGGAGTGCTGTGACGAAGACCAGGGTGGGATGTGAATCCAAACACAGTTGCTGAGAACCAGGTAATGTGCTTTCACTCTGAGTCCAGGGAGGCTTTGCTGGAATCAGAGCTGTCGCGCACAATCTGTTCAAGCGGTAAAGCCTGGGAAGCACCACCACCCCTTTTTTTGGCTTTAGGTGCCCGGTTGTCATCATGTCCCCTCTTTGGTGCATGGCTCCTGGGTCCAGCAGAGAGAGAGAGACTTGGCATTTCCTCTTCACTACCATGATACATCTACCAGGGCAGGCTTGTTCCACTGCGCAGCTGTGGCTTTTGTCGAGGGGGGAGAGAGAGAGAGAGAGAGAGAAGCGCATGCATTGAAGGAGGCAAGAGAAAGGAAGATGGTCCATGCCTCCTCCTTACAGCCCCAGCTGCGTCGAGAGGAGAGGCTTGTGACAAGAGGGGAAAAAAAACGCCAAGTTATTCTTGGGAGGAGCCCTGAAGGCAGAAAATCCCTCCTTTTGCTAAAAATATTAGAGATACATTTAAAAAAAATAGAAATAGTTCAGCTCTCCAGGATGGCTAGATCAAAGCTGAGGAAGTCGCCCTCGGACGGCAGTACTCATCAGAAAAGCATCCCGCCACTGGCCACCACGGAGGATGTCCCGGGGGTCAGCCCCCTGTTGCCGGCCCGATGGATGGGATCCTTTGGGAGCGAGACGGGACACAGGTACTGCAGTGACCGCATGCTTTGGGAAGGCGCGGAGCACCCTCGCTCGTGGACCCAGCCCACTAGCTCCAAAGCGTGTTGATGAAACCATTCGGATGAGGGGCTCTTACTTTCTTGTCCAAATGGGCCCCTGAGCTCCTTAGAGCCAGAGCTCTGGGTTTTGTGGCTTTGTTGGGGGGGGGGGGCAGCTTGTAAAATGACCAGGAAGGCTTCTCCAACCCAAAACCAGGGCTTGCTTCTTTTGGTGCTCAGAAACAAACCCAAACCTTCCCTGGGGTTCTTTCAGCATCTTCTGATGCACCATTTTTGGGCGCCGGATGGGGAGAGGAGGGGAAAGCTCCCCCTTGGGAAATGAATTATTCACGGCACAGAGCTCTCTGTGTGTATCTTTTGAGACACCTCAGGATTTGCTTTGAAAAGAGAGGGAGGGAGGGGGAACAAAGGCAGCCACTGCAGCTCTCATGTGTGCATGCTCACAACATGCGGAGGCGAAAGAGGGAGGGAGGGTCCCCAGCCGGTTCTTGGACATCAGCAATGTGGCTTTGCACTTCCCTGAAAAAAAGGGGGCCCGAGGATGCCGGCAATGCAGATCTCAGGAAGGATCTGCTGCCTCCCTCTGCTTCGTTTCATCCTGTCTTGAACCTTTCCCTGCCTGACGGGCCTCTCTCCTCACCCTCCTCCACCCTCGTTGGCATGCTCTGTCTCTTTTCTGCACATCCAACCTGCCATCCACGTTGAAAGATGTACTGCATATGGGCTGTTCAGTGTACGGTGGGCGCTCCTGTTTCCCCAGCTGAAGCTGGCCGTGGGGAAGAGGCAGGAGGATGGTTTACGTGGATCCACATCGGCTTCAGGGAGAGAGGGTTGTGATGGGCCCCTTTCCAGCAGGGGGGTGGTGGTTTCCCTCAATGCTTCCTCCGAGGGCTTGGAGCGTAAGGAGTGACACGGATCTGGCTGGGGAACCCAAGCCCCAAACTGCAAATGCTGAAATTCCAGGTTTCCTTGATCAGGCCAGGAGAAAAGAGCCATCTGGTTACTTGGTTCCTTTCTCTGACGGACGGGCTGATGGATGATTGTGTGTTTTGGTATGGACAGGTGGTAGAAGGAGGATGGAGGGACACTATCCACCCACTTCCTTTCCCTTTGAAAGCCATGCACCGCTTTTGTTTGAGCCAAACAAATGGGTGGGGGGCCTATAGGATGCTCTCTGTCATCTGTTGAAGTCAATCTGTTCCGTCGTTTGCTGTTGATTTGTTCATAACTGTAAGTAGCAAAATGTTTTTTATTCTTTCTCCTACAAATGTCTCAGAGTGAATTACTGAGACCGTTAGTACCAGTTCATGAGAAAGGGGTGGACTAGCTGGGGAATCTGAAGCTATTCTCCTCAATTCTTTAGCAGGGGAAGGTGATGAATTACCCCTGCTTGGTCTTCTTCCTTCTGCCCCCCAAACCTTTTATGCCTTCACATCACTAGTGATGTCCAGAAGATGCATGGATGAAGAGTTTTACAATACCTTCCGTGCTTTTCCAACTACTTCTGTCTCCACGTGTTTCTCTTGCCCTGGACCCCAATGGTCTGACCCTGGTTCCACCTTCTTTGCTTGTTCACACACAGCATCCTTTGTGAAACACACCCGTGATCCACTTCCAGGTCAGAGGGTCAGATGTCTGGGCATCTAGAAGGTTCTACCTGGCATCTTAGGCCGGTCAACCTCTCCTCGGTTCACTTCCTTCCAACCAGCTCTTCCTAACCCCTCCCACCAGTTGCAAGGTCTCTGTGCTTTCTGGAAATGAATGGTCACCTAACTTCATTTCATGCAGGATCGTGGATCTTGGTGTGTTTGCTCTTAAGCGTTGGGTTGGGTGCACAGAGAAATTACACTGGGAGATGTATTTCTCTCTCTCCCATTATACTAGACCTGGTGGAATGATTCACTGGAGCTAAACGATGGGAGATTCAAGACAGAGAGAAAGGTGGGCTGCTTTACACGGAGCTGAATTAAACAGTGGAACTCACAGCCACAAGATGCCAGGGGCCCCCATCCTGTGCATGTGCTTCTTATGGGCAATGGGTTGGATGCTGCATGAACCAAACAGCACACAGGCCAGTCTTTGGGACTGATCCACCATCAGTCTCCTTGTGTTTTTACGCCTCTCCTAGAGGGGTAGCTGTGTTAGTCTGTCACCTCAAAACCAAACCAGTATTCCTGTGATACCTGTTACGTACAAAACCTGACGCAGCTTGGGGCCAGGCTGTTTGAAGGGTCGCATCATCCCATATGAACCTTCTCGACTTTTAAGATCTGCTGGAGAGGCCCTTCTCTCAGTTCCACCACCTTCCCAAGCTTGCTTGGTGAAGACATGAGACAGGGCCTTCTCGGTGGTGGCCCCCAGGCTTTGGAATGCACGGCCCCTGAGAAGCCAGGTTGGTCCCCTCCCTCTTCTCCTTCCATTGTCAGCCAAAGATCTTCCTCGTCCGGCAGGCTTTCAATCAATAAGTCATCTCAGGACTGCCAGTTTTGAAGTTACAGGTTTTAGAATATTTTTTGAATTGCTTTTAAACTTGATTTTTAATCTTAATATATGTCTAATTGTTTTTTAAATGTGATATTTATATAGTGTTTTAGAATCTGCTGTTTTATCTGTTGTGAGCTGCCTGGATAGCTCAGGGGTGTGGGTCCCTGGCTGCGGAGCCAGAGGCTGGGAGTTCGATTCCTCGCTGTGCCTCCTTGTCAAAGGCTGGACTTGATGATCTATAAGGTCCCTTCCAGCTCTCTCAGCTCTAAGGTTACTATTATTGTTGTTATTATTATTCAAAAGGTGGTATATCGATAATATATAAAAAAAATAAACAAGGAAATAAAATACTTCCAGGATAGACATGGCCATCGTTCCGATGTTCTCAGCTATTGCTTCCAAAGTACCTGATGGTGGGCTGTACCAGCAGGGGGTGCTCTTTGGAGCTTAGTCTGAAACATCTGGAGAACACCTGGTGGGGAGATGTTTGGCAGAAATGTTCCTGGGCTGGATGCCACTGCATCAGACTTTGGCCCTGCCAGTAGCTGACATTCCATACATTTGGCTTGAGTGCCATTGAGCCAGAAGAATTTCCCAGAAATGTCTGGCATTCAACGTATAGGGCAGAACAAAGTGAGTGAGTGGAGACATACAGTATGATCTTTTTAGTCTGTTGAAGTCAGTCTGTTTGTTAGTTGATCTGTTCACAACTGTAAGTAATGAAACCTTTTAATTCTTTCTCCGACAAATGTCTCGGAGTGCGTTACTGAGACGTTATGTGCCAGCTCACGAGAAAGGGGTGGACTCTCTGAGGAACTTGAAGCTATTCTCCTTTGTGAGTCTTTGACTTCAACTGCGTAGCGAAAGGGAACTTTAGGTAAAATTTCAAAACTCTGCAACAGCTGTAACAGACAAATCCCACTCCGTTCTAGGCCTACCTACTCAGGAGTAAACCCTACTGCAACCATTTTTCTTTTCCGACAGCAGACAGCACTTCCGTTGAGTGCAATCTGCTTGAAATTTCAGGGTCCTCTTAGCTCTGATCACAGAGAGAACAGCCAAAAGACCTTTCGGGCCAGATGAGAAACCTGGACCAGAGGTTCCAGATCTCTTGTGTGGATGGATCAGGAATAGAGGCAGATTTGGTTTTGCCCAGTTTGGTCAACAAAAATATGACCAAATTTGTGCTTTAAAAAACAAAACAAAACAAGCATGGAATAAAGCAAGCCCAGGAGATTCCTCTATCCAAACCCAGGCCTTTGCTTCAATGTTTGGTTTCGAATCTCTGTGCCTTGATCAATTTTACCAAAACTTTATTTTCCCTGAGACACGTCTTGTCGTGAACAACTGCCTGTTAAGAAGGACCAAGCTGGCAGGTATGACCCGACCCTTCTCCGGGCTGGGAACAGCCGTGTCGGCTGAATTTGAAATCCAACCTATGGACAGGGAACTGGAAAATGTACCTCAAGGTGCTCTGAAGCAATGTCTTGGACCACAGGGGCCGTGACTGGACGATTTAAATTTGGCAAGAGAGGAGGGGAGAATCAATTCAGGTTTTTAAATAAAAATATATATGAACATTTCCTCTTTTTTGGAGAAAAAAAAAGTCAGGAATTATGGTGAAATCTTTAAAAATGTAAAATAATAGAATGGAAAGCACCCTATAACCATCATTTGGTTATCTTTCTCCATTCCTGTGCTCCGTCTGAAGTTTAAGATTGAAGACAGGACCTTCTCCACGGTGGCTCCTCCATTCTTAGAATAAGCTCTGATTGGCTGAAGGCAGACAGTGGAAAGTTGGGGGGGGAATGCGATGACAGAGCGGCAACGAACCCACTCCAAACGGTGGTCTGAAGTTTAAAAGAGCTCTCCAGGGTGCTGGAACACCCCCGGAATTGCAGAAATTAAAGTGACACGCTGTTGCAGAAGTAAACTGGTCTGGGGGCAAAATGGAATCAAGAACAGACGTTTGGGCAGAAAATGGATAAAAGTGGACAGATTTCTCCCCATGAGTACTCATTTATTAAAAGAGTGTATAATTGCCAGCTATGTCATTGGGAATATCCATATGTCGTTTGCAGCACAAAATGGGAATATATATCTTAATGGTACCCTTTCTGAGTTGATTTTGTTTCTTAATTTTGCCTTTGCTGTCGTTATGCGCCATCGAGTTGCTTCCGGCCCGTGGCAACCCTATGAATGAGCCAATCTTGTGGCTTCCTTTAGGGAGTTAGTCCATTTCATAATTGGACTTCCTCTTTTCCTGATGCCTTCCCCCTTTTCCAGCATGATGGCCTTTTCCAGAGAATCCTGCCTTCTCATGATGGGCCCAAAGTAGAAGAGCCTCAGTTTCAACATTTTTAGCCTCCAGAGAGTGTTCAGACTTGATCTGATCTAGGATACCCCTGATTCGTCTATCTAGCAGTCCAGGGTATCTGCAAAGCTCTTCTCCGGCACCACATTTCAATATTGCTTTGCAGTATTAATTGAAACTTAGTGGAATAAGTTCAAACCTTTATTTTATTCTGTTTTCCATATGGCTGCATTGCCTGGTTACCACTCTCTGTGAAAAGGCAGGCAAATTCTGACCATAACAAAACAAAAAACAAAAAAAACCTGGAAAGGTTTGTGACTTGCATAGCAGAATGTATATATTTTTGCAAATCAACTTGACGCTGTTCCAAGAAAGCGTGAGATGCCAATGTTTATTCTTGTGGCCAGCAGAGCTAAAAGCCACTGGCATATTAAGAAGCATTGCTCTAATGTCAGGAAATATTCTGCAGGGGTGGCTGTATTTTTAACGAAGGGTGTATTAATGAGTATTACAGTAGTATGGGGAAGAGGGAGGGGATGATGATATTTTAGTGACTAAATACCCTCTCAAGGGCACTATAGGTTGCATTGCACACAATAAATTTGCTAAGATGGGCATCTGTTTGCCAAATGATGCCTGGGGATATACAGATGGAATCTGCAAGAAAACCTTGTGGCTTGGCGTGCAGGGCCCTTTTCTGGAATGTTCCCTTTAATCCAGAATGTTCCATTTCATCTCCACTGCCTTTGGTTTTCCATTCTCCACCAACTGGTTTAGTGGATGAGCTTAAGGGACTTGGGGGTTCGGACATTAACCGGGCCACTGAGGTCTCAGGAAAAGACGGGAGGGCTGATGTGAGCAGCTCCATGAGCAGTGTTACATGACGCTCGCCTACAAGTTTGGTTTTAGACGCAAGGAACATGGTAGACCACTCGGAGGTCCCACACAAGGAGATATTTGGTCATAAGCAGCACCTTCGAGAGCTCCAAATGGAGGTCATCCAGAAAGAGGTGATCCCGCAGGGCCCGATCTTTCTTTAAAATCTATTCAAAGCTACTTGATAATTGTATTAAGCCAAGCTGTGGCTCATATGTTAATATGTCATGCCTCTTCCTCAGAGCTGCTTCTTTTTATTACTAGAATAGAAGCATTTAATTAAACTGAATACTGTTGCAGGCATAAACAGAACGTTATGTTCACTGACACAGTAGAAAATAACACTAGTCTCACTTCACTAGGGCAACAAGTACACTTGTCCTGTTCTGAGCCCAGCCTATCACCATGTGCTATGCAAATGTTGCATAATATATTTATATCTATTGACTGGCTGGATTGCTCAATGGTTTGGGTCTCTGGCTGCAGAGCCAGAGGTTGGGAGTTCGATTCCCCACAAGGCCTTCCTGGGAGAAGAGCCAACCTGTGTCGCCTTGGGCAAGTTGCACAGTCCCAAGGTTGCCCCCTAGAGGAAGGGAAGGGGAAACCACATCTGTATATTCGCTACCTGGAAAACCCTGAAAATAGTCTCCATAAGTCAGAATTGACTTGACAGCACATGGTTGTTATTTTTATCTATTAAAATACGGTCAACTGTGTCATGTTTTCAGCTTGGGCAAGTTAAGAATGATGGAGGTAGCAGCTTCCTGGAATAAATCAAGCAGATAAGTCATCCATGCCTTCAAGCTAACATATGAAATGTGAAAGAAAACTTACGCTGAGTCTCTGTGGATGTTGAGTCTTTCATAGGAACATAAATTCCAACACTGGCTGGCAGCATCTTTCACCCAGGATTCTCTCCCTGGTCCTATCTGTAAACCGTTGGTGTTCCCTGAAGGTCTCCCATCCCATGTACCAGCCAGATCCAACCCTGCTTAGCAGGGTGTATTCAAGTTCTTATGGTGGCTTTCCATACTTTTCCATATATCTTGGAGAAGAAAAGTCGTAGAATCTCTGCCCTTCATTGAGGAAATGAGTTATATCTCCATTCCTGTTAGAGCTTTCAAGCATCTCTCTCTGCCAAGTAAGCCTTTAGTCTCTCCCGATGTAAATTCCCCCGGAGGATTGGACCTAGGTTGGTTTCTGAACTGCTGACCGGCACGGTTTCAAAGCTAATGGTGCTGCTGTTATGAAATGGTTTTGCCTGTGGGTATGATAATGACAAAGATGTGCATTTCTTAATAATTTGTTTGCCCTCAAACGCTCGTGGAAGGCAGGGTGGTAATTCAGAATCAGATGAAGCTGCAAGAGAAGACATTTAAATGGAGCCTATCCATCAGAAAGGGACATGCAATACTGAGGCTGTCTGCAGAGTGAAAGAAACCATTAAAAGCTCATCAGCAAGGGATTGGTAGAAAGTATTGAACAACCAGGATGGAACGGAAGCGTAGAAATGAAAAGGATTATTTTCTTGAGTTGGCCTCTAAGTGAGAATGCATGGTGCAGTGTAGGATCTGGAGAGTGGCTTCTACTGAAATCAGTAGGAAAAAACGGATAGCTGTATTGGTTAGAAGTCAACGTAGAAAGATCTGTGCAAGCTTTCAAGATTTACTGATGTCTTCATCAGCCATGAAAAGCAGGTGTAGAGTGGTGAATGTTTGATCTTCAAATTATGGACCTTGCATATTGTTTTAATATGTTATGATCATGAAGGGTCTGCGCCCTTTCAGATCTGGGTTGATCAAGTGTCGGATTCCAGCCTGACCAGGTTGGCTGTGAACCGGAATAGCAGCAACCAAGGGCAACTCGTGTCAATCGTTATCTTGATTTTCGGTTTACCCAACGAAAAGTACTTGTGAATATAGCAGGAAGGCCAGGCTGTCTCCATGATTCACAGTAAATTAGAAATGTTTCTGGAGTCAACAGCACTTTAATAATAGCAAAAAGTGTTGCTCATGTATCAGAAGGCTAAAAGAGAACAAATGTAGAGACAGAAAAGGTGGACAGAGAGCTTTGAGGGTTAAATCCAGTTCAATTCTTTTTACTGCAGGCTAATTGAAATAAATAGGACTCATTAGTCACCAAATCTCTAAGTCCCATTGATTTCAATGGGTCCACTCCTAGTGGGTCTCACCTTAGATTTCCTTCCTTCCTTCCTTCCTTCCTTCCTTCCTTCCTTCCTTCCTTCCTTCCTTCCTTCCTTTCAGGGCTCCACTCCTGAAAAATCTGGCTTCAAAGCCCCATGTGTTCAACCACAGTTGTAGTGCTGGAAGAGGGTTGCCACCTTTATTTTTCTGTGGGCTCCTCCTCATGCCAACGAGCTGCATGCCAGGCCAGAGAGAGCTGAAATTATGCTAGGCACAGCTTTGTTGTTGTTTAGTCGTCTAGTCGTCAAGTCGTGTCCAACTCTTCGTGACCCCATGGACCAGAGCACGCCAGGCCCTCCTGTCTTCCACCGCCTCCCGGAGTTTGGTCAAATTCATGTTGGTCGCTTCAGTGACACTGTCCAACCATCTCATCCTCTGTCGTCCCCTTCTTCTCTTGCCTTCACACTTTCCCAACATCAGGGTCTTTTCCAGGGAGTCTTCTCTTCTCATGAGATGGCCAAAGTATTGGAGCCTCAGCTTCAGGATCTGTCCTTCCAGTGAGCACTCAGGGTTGATTTCCTTCAGAACGGATAGGTTTGATCTCCTTGCAGTCCAGGGGACTCTCAAGAGTCTCCTCCAGCACCACAATTCAAAAGCATCAATTCTTCGGCGGTCAGCCTTCTTTATGGTCCAGCTCTCACTTCCATACATCACTACTGGAAAAACCATAGCTTTGACTATGCGGACCTTTGTCGGCAAGGTGATGTCTCTGCTTTTTAAGATGCTGTCTAGGTTTGTCATCGCTTTCTTCCCAAGAAGCAGGCGTCTTTTAATTTCGTGGCTGCTGTCACCATCTGCAGTGATCATGGAGTCCAAGAAGGTAACTCTGTCACTGCCTCCATTGCACCCTTACTCCCAGTTAAATCTCAGTGTACTTGAAGTGTACTTTCCTTCTCGTGATTGCACAGTGATAGGTGAGGACGGGCTGATAGCCAGGGCTGTAGAGAGGAACAATGCCATATTTAAAAGATCATATGGCAATAAATAAAATAACATGAAAGAAATACTAAAGAAAGGAAAGAGAAGCCTGTGTTTATGGCCATTGCCCTTTGGAAAAAAAGAGGAAGTTACTCTGATTTATCTTGCACAGCTCTCTGTTCACAATACATTTGCAAAAACCGTTATTTTCATATTTGGTGGGAAATCCTTTTTTCTTTAAGAAAAAAAAACCTAAAACAGAGACAGTTTTTAGAAGTTTGGGTTCCTTCAGAGAATAGATAGTTCTTTGCGGTTGGCTCTTAGCGTACCGATTACAGCTGCTCAGTTCTCTTACTAATAGAATCTGGAGTAAAAGTGATGCTTTGCTACCCATGCGTCTGCTTGCCAAAGAGGTTTTGCCCAGATTCTGCCCTCAGGGTCTGGTATCCATTTAATGCTTTGATAAACACAACACAACCACACAGAGATTTATCATTGTGTGTAATAGCTAGGGACCGACCTTTTTCATATTTTTTTAAAAAAACACATTTCCTGGAAAGCCACAGGGTCATTTTAATCATCTCAGAACCACTGCTACCAGTAGCAATAGCAGTCGTAGGAGAAGAACAAATTATAGTAACAATAATAACAAGGAAGACAATGCAGATACAGGGTGACCAGAATCCTGTTGCATAAATTGATGATGCCTCTCACAGGAAGAGACTGACACTAATTAGAGACCTCTTCCTTCAATCCCAGGGTTCACACGACTCAAACAAAATCGGTTTCATTGTGCATGACTCGTGAAAACCCTCAGAACGAAGTAGGAACTCTAATGATTGGGAATCTCCAACTGCTGGCAACATCCTCATCCCTCGGGAAGGCTTTGAGGTATAGCTAGGCCCAGCTCTGCCTAAGCTTCCTGTTCCTGCCCCAGTGCCAGCAGGGAGCTTTTTTTCTGGACAGGAAGCTAGGCCAAGCTAGGCCTAGCTAAGCCTCAAAGCTTCCCAATGTAAGCCTTTTCCCCCAGGCGAGCCAAATTTAGGTGTCTATAAAGTCTCTGTAACTCAGGTAGCTCCCAGAAGGGGTAATTATGGGATGGATAGTCCAAAGAAATCTTTTTTAAAAAAATCCCATCCCTTGTGCAAACTAGTCACTACGACTTTGTTGGCATCCTGTTCCTTTCTGTCAACAAAATGCCCCACAGTCTTGGTTGTGCTTCTTCCTGCTTGGCATTATGCAGGGCAGAGAGACCTGGGCACTCTGCCAGTCTCGAAATGGAATCTTAACCGGAAAACAAAGAGCGGGAGAAGAAATTGGTTGTTTTGCTTCTCTGCTCCTCTTTCCTTATTCCTCCTTTCTTGCCGTCACAGAGGCACTGTGCGATGTAGTCCCTTTTCCCCAAAATTATTTGACACTCCATTTTTTTTCCTCCCTCTGAAACTTGCATAATCGCTCTGAATCTGTCAGTTGCTTTTTTAATCTTCATTCAGCTCCTTGGGCTGGGAGGGAATCCCTTGCGGCTGATTCAGGGCCTGAATTATGTTTTGAGAACTGGACACGGTGCGGTTTGAATGCTCAGTGGAGAGAAAAACTTAGCAATGATGTGGCTTGCTTAGATCTCTTAGCCAACTGTGTCACTGCTTTAGAAGCCCCAGAGAACTCCAGTTGGTGGTGGTGGGGCCTGAGTCCCAAGATGGCTCTTTGCCATGGTTCCCAATCTTGTGTCCCCAGATGTTCTTGGACTACAACTCCCAGAAATCCTGGCCAGCACAGCTAGAGGTGAAGGCTTCTGGGAGTTGTAGTCCAAGAACATCTGGAGACCCAAGGTTGGGAGCCACTGCTCAAGGAGTTACATCTTTTCCCATTTAGCACAAAGATGGAACCCAGTTTAGCTTTTGCTCCACAAACGGTCATAGAATTGGTCATGCATCTGGTCACATCATTGACAGCACAACTCATGGATCTGTGGTTCTGTCTTCCCCACTGACTTTCCTCGGGGGAAATCAGGAAAACGCAGTGCCTTGTGGCTGAAATCCAGACTGGGTGATTTTTTTAACAGTCATCCAGCCTAAGGAAAGAGACTGTGGTGTTGTGAGAGAGTGTCAAACGAGGACCCAGGAGACTTGGGTTCAAATTCTGACTTGGCCATGGGAAAATCACTGGGGGAGGTGGTGATGGTAAACCACTCTGTGAACATCTCACAGTCTTTGAAAAACTCATAAGTCAGAAGTGGCTTGAAGGCAGATAGCAATGTCACAGCCTGATGAAGAATCGTGGAAAACCTGGAAGCTTGCACCCTTTGGTGGAGCCTAATAGAGACAATGCCTGCTTGCAGAATTTAGATTTTGCTTTGTTCTTAGGGACCAACACAACAACTTCCTTTTCATCTGTGATGTATGAAAACCTGCCTCTCTCTCTTGTTTTTGGTCTGCTATTAATCTCCCATCGCTCAGCTTCACTGGAAGACCCAGTGAAGACCCAGATTGTTATTAATAACAATCATGTGCCATCAAGTCCATTCTGACTTATGGCGACCCTCTTCAGGGTTTTCTAGGTAGAAAATTCTCAGAAGTGCTTTACCCTTCCCTTCCACTAGGGGTGCCCTGGGACTGTGCAGCTTGCCCAAGGCTACCCAGGCTGGCTCTTCTCCCAGGAAGCACAGTAGGGGAATCAAACTCCCAGTCTCTCGCTCTGCAGTGAGCTATTGGGTAAGGAAGAAAACCTTCTTGTTCACCTCTCTCTCCATTTTATGGCTCATCGTATACATCGCTGTCTTCCTAGCTATTTTTCTAAGCTTCAAAGAAAAATGTCTTAGAAGCCTTCTAAAAGTGGATAAGCATTTTTCAAACAGGATCATTTTTTACTAAATGCGTGTTACTGACTTCAAGGCGGTAGCTAGCTAGATAGCTCAGTGGTTTAAATCTCTGGCTGTGGAGCCAGAGATTGGGAGTTCGATTCCCCCATTGGGCCTCCCAGGAGAAGAGCCAGCCTGGGTGGCCTTGGGCAAGCTGCTCAGTCCCAGGGCGCCCCCTAGAGGAAGGGAAGGGTGAACCACTTCTGAGTGATCTCTACTTGGAAAACCCTGGAAGGGGTCACCATAAGTCAGAACTGACTTGATGGCACATGATGATGATGATGATGATGATGATGATGATGATGATGGACCTATAACATGTCTTTAGGGTGACATACTGGATGAGTAAGTTAGTGTGGTTCATGCTAATTTGAATGGCTGCTTACTAGAACAAGAATAACTCGCAGCTGGAGCTCTGGAAACACAACATCCACAACAAAAACCAAAATGAAACCCAGAGAGCCGTGTTTTCAAAATGTCACCCTGGTTGCTGCAAATCCATGGAGTGCATTGGAATAGATTGTAAATCCATGTTGCTGAATTTTCATGGTAGCATCCTGAGCAGTCAAGTTGTGGCTTTGCAGGTGGCAAGAGGCAAATCAGTCATATGCACCAAGGGAAAAGGGTGAGCCAAGTCACAGAATGGGATCCGAATCCGTTCTGGGTTTGAGTCCGAACTTTGCAGGAACTACCCAAAGTCCTGGATCTATTTGGATGTGTATGTGTGATTCAGGACTTCGGAGAGCTCCTGTGGTATTTGGAACAAGACTTGAGGCAGATTCACCCGTGCAACCGGAGGCTACGGCTTCCCAGTCAAGGGCCACCTGTGACACCATGAGGAAGGGGCAATACGATAGATATTTGCTCCCTCCCCTGAAAGATAAAAGCATTGGCTTACCACATTTTGAGATAAGCCTACCATATGCATCACCATCTAAAATTGGAACATCATCAACGTTCTCCCACGAGGGAGCCTGCCATGTGTATTTCCCCGGCCTCAGGTAAGTCTCCCCTCTGTTCTCTGTCCACACCCAAACCGGCTTAGCTTCCATGACCTTCCTGTGCGAGATACCTTCAACCTGCTAGAATTGGGAGGGTGTGAGCGTACAAAAGCTTGGGGATGACCCAGTCATGGTGGCCATGTAGAAGGTTCATGGTTGTCCAATGAATGAGGGAGGAGGAGAGGGGGGACTCCAGGAGGATCGGATTTGGTTCCCGGTCTTGGGCTTCTCCACTAGGGCAACACCAAACAGAGAAGGATCATAAACCCAAGATCAGAATGAGCTTTGTAGGAAGCTAGTCCTTGGCATGGGGCCAAGGATTCTTTCTTCGATCTACAAGAATCAGCAGTTGTTCTGGGATGTCCTCTCATCTGAAAAAGCCAGTCTTCATGGAACGCTGAATCTACACTCTCAGAAATATGCAGTACCTCTATCTAACAATTTGGAAAACAACATTGCCTGTGATTGTTTGGTGTATGTGGTTTATTTTTTGAGATGTCCATTATTTACTTCTTACCATTAACGCCATCGATTCTTGTCCTCTCTCTTTCCTTCATCTTCACTCTTCCTTCACTTCCTCTGCCCTTTATGGAAGATTTAAGAGCTATCTTCTCCAACCTGCTTCCTTTCTGATGTAATTCCCAGGGCCTTGGTGGTTTTAGCCTAGTGATTCCCAACCTTGGGTCTCCCAAGATGTTCTTGGACTCAAACTCCCAGAAGCCTTTACCACCAGCTGGGCTGGCCAGGATTTCTAGGAGTTGTAGTCCAAGAACATATGGGGACCCAAGATTAGAACCACTGGTCTAGCCCAACACATTTGGAGGGTTAAGAAGGTCTGTTCAGAATGGATAACACAAGAAATTTGGTGTAACAAATTAAGACGTTCTCCTACACTTATTTTTTTTAAAATGATGCAGTAATTTACAGAGCATTCCTATCCACATTTACTCAAAAATCCCAGTGGATTCAATAAGCCTTAATCCTTGCTGATTGTATGAAGGGTCGCCGTGTAAACTCAATGGGACTAAAGTATGGGTAGGTGGCTGCATATGGTATTATCCTATTGATGTTTCTAAAGCATATTGAGATAGTTCAGTTGCCCATGCAGCTGAATTAGGATCAAAAACAATGAAACATGGCCATGCCTAGAGTCAACCCGTTGAAATCAATGGGACTTGAGTCAACCAGCTGAGGTCCCATTGATGTCATTTCTACAAATCATAAAGATTGGGTTCAACCTGAAAGGGTTTCCCAGGGTGTTCATGGGTGCTTTGGCCCCTCTCTGCAGAAAACTCTCTTCCAGAGCTAGAAAAAGTTACTTTTCAATTGCATCAGAATATCCCAATCAGCACAGCCAACGGCATGGCTTATTCACAGCACTAAACCTGTTTCAGGCATAGGGTTTGCTCCGGTAAAGTTCAGGATACAACCTGCAGCAAATTTACCACCCTGGTGACCCATCGTAGCACCATCCTCCACCTTCTCTGAGAGTAACTTTTATACTTCCCACCCTTGTTTGGTCCTAGCAGTGCTGTCTGTGAGCCTTCTCAATGTTCTGTTCTTGTGTGTTTGACTTGATAATACTCCTTATACCCTGTGTCTTTAGGCCACATATGGAGGATTTCAGCATGGATTCTTCCCTGTCACAGTAAGTTCACTTCACACCGCATGCGCATCAAGATTGCCTTGGTGGTCCATTCTGGACCATTTCTCTTTTGGTGTATTTCAAGAGGCCACGGGGGCTTCTTCCTCAAGGAAAAGGTTGAAGCGTTTGATGCTTTTTCTGTTCCGGGGCTGAAAACGCACGTTAGGAGAGAGGTTTGAAAATGATCTGCTGTTGAAGAAAGTCTGTCATGGAGCCAGAATGATATTGTCGCTTAATGAATTTGACGAGTGAGGAACAAGACCGGAAAAAGGGAAGACAGCTTTCGTGCAACTTAATACACACCGGGAGAGGGCATGGATTGCAGTAAAGGACACTATTTGCATGCAAAACCAATCGCTGATGTATTTTCCTCCTCTCGTGGCTTGTTTACACTTTGATTGTAATTAATGAGCTCCGTCTCTGATGCGTACAGTGAAGCACAAGTACAACTCATTTGCGAGACAACTTTTTTTTTAAACGCCGCAGTTAGCAAGGATAACAGTACTCTATCTTCCGAATAAGTCAACATCAAAATAAAAGCATCGAATCAAATTCTGGCTGCCGGGAATGGCTCTTGAGCTCTCTCCTGCTGCTAAAACAGCATTTTCTTTTCGGTGATGTTCAATGCCAACAAAGAATGCATGTCTCATGGTCTGGGAGATGGAAGTGGGGCAGGAAATGGGGCTCGCTCGGTTCCTGACCTGGGTCAGTTCCACTTATGGGCTGAAGGGAGTCCGTGCACTGTGTGAGCCTGACTTACCTCACAGGGTTGTGGTGAGGAAGAAGTAGGGAGGGAGTAACCATCTGGGTCTCCCTGGAGCGCATTGAGAGAAAGAAACATTTAAAACGAATACGTTGATTCTCACATCCGTTCTGACCCATTTCGGCATTGAGTTCTGACTTAACGTGCAGCTCAAAAATGATATCTGGAGACATAACCGTGTGTTTCATAAATACAGTTTCTCACAAAATATGCGGTTCCAAAAGCACTTTATCTCAAGGTATGCATTTCTAAAATACTAGAATGTTAAATACGTTCACGTATGTTTTTATGTGGGGAACTGCACCACCAGGGTTAGAAAGCGTGATGATAACGTTCAGTTTTGCATGTTTGTTTAAGAGGTGCCGTTCGGGTGACTTCCCACAGATGGGATTTCTTGGACGTCTTTCGGTGTGAATGTCTACCTATCTGTTCACTGGGGGGCTCACGAGGAAATGTTGCATGGTTCTAAAGATGTGTAAGATTCAGGGTATGAAGCCCAACCCCTTGTCCTCTTTGGGGTGCAGATGACTGACAGAATATGAGGTTCAGACTGCTTCCTCAGGGGAGGACAACCAGCCTCATACACAGACTTCCTTCATCGTCATCATCTATCTTGCTTGCAGCAACGATGCATTGCGACTCTAATTCTGCACTTGTTTCTTTATTCCCTGGCAGGGTTCAGGTGGAGTTTTATGTGAATGAAAACACATTTAAGGAACGGCTCAAGCTTTTTTTCATCAAAAACCAAAGATCAAGTAAGTGTTTGCACTGACAGGCGTCACACAGCTCCTTCCTTCCTTCCTTCCTTCCTTCCTTCCTTCCTTCCTTCCTTCCTTCCTTCCTTCCTTCCTTCCTTCCTTCCTTCCTTCCTTCCTACCTACCTACCTACCTACCTACCTACCTACCTACCTACCTACCTACCTACCTACCTACCTATTTTGCATGGGACAGGAAGGTGTATAAATAATTTTGGTGTGGGTGTTAAATTATGTCCACACCTGGTTTAGAGAACCAAAGAGTAGACTCTGATAAACAATAGGTTTATTCATGGATCTGCTTTAGTGGCGATGAGCAATAGGGTTCTGAATCATATTTTCCAGTAACACTCAAAGCCAGCTTTAAACAGAATTAGTAAATGAAGGTTGCTGGAGAATCAAAAGTAGATGAGAGTGCTAAATATTCACAAGTCTGCTCAGTTTCTATTGTTGGTCCTTGCTTCACCACGGTCAAGCACAATTGACCACACCAACCTGCTTGCTTAATGTTTTTCTTGTTGCTCACAGCCAATGGAAATCATAGTTTTCACGTGCTTCTTTGGCTTATGAATTTGAGCAATCAATGGTTCTTGCTAAAATAGCCTTATTCACACTTGATGTCTTTTATATGGCTCCCTGGGAGTTTTTTTTCTTTCCAGCTGCACTGCCATAGCGCTACACCGCCATCTACTGTTTGTTAGCATCCTACCTCTAGAGCAGCGTGACCGCTTTTCTCCTGCGGACTTTCTAGTTGTTAAATAAACTGAAAGATCTGCTTCGTTCGTTTGGAAAGAGTTTTTCTTTCTTACAGTTGGCATTTCATTCCGAATTAACTAGAAGTCATCTTGAAGACTCTGATTCCATGTTGCCTGCAGCCTTTCTGATCCCAGATTTTTAGCTATTTAGTAGCTTTAATGTGCCACCCTGGAAGTGGATTATCTAGGCCAGTGATTCCCAACCTTGGGTCTCCAGATGTTCTTGGACGAAAACTCCCATAAGCCTTCACCACTAGCTGCGCTGGCCAGGATTTCTGGGAGTTGCAGTCCAAGAACATCTGGGGACCCAAGGTTGGGAATCACTGTGCTCTAGACCACAGTCCCTCCAGACCAGTGAAAAACATTTGATTAAGATGGAGCTCATTGGTTCAGGTTGCCTACGTTCTGATGCAGTTGATGGCTGTTGTATCTTCTGACTACGGAATAAACAGGATGAATTCAGTGGAATGGAAAACAAGCAAATACAACGTTGAGAATTCTACATTTCCCACATCCCATGTTTTTCAACTGAAAAGAGAGCTTTTTAAACCTTTTAAATCCATGTGTTTTTCAAGATTTATATGTGCTTTTGGAGGAGAAAAATAGCTGTGACACCATCAGTTCTTTTGTTCATATTCATTTATTCTTTTACTTACGGAATACATAATTTGTCCTATGCCAACAGGAGTGTATAGAGATCATGCTGGAAGATGATCCAGTAGACTAACCCCTAATATTGTTGGGAATTCAATATTAGGTGTTTTAAGAGTATTTGCAGTGTACATATGGAACCAGAGTTGACATGTCGGTCTCATAAGGATCCCTTTCCTGTGTCAGTATCCCTGTGGTTGTTGGTTCTTTTCTGTGCACATGCAAGAAAAGAGAGGTCTCATGGTCCAGGATGGTCTGTAGATCACGGATGATGGGTCTGAGTGGCTACTGTAGCTTATAACAAGTAGCTTTCTGTTCTTATCTCTTTAGAGCTTGTCCTGTTGAAGATTCCTCCTTAAAACCAGTCATACCATACTGAACCTTTAAGACAGTGCACAAACATGCCACGTTGTCGTTGTTATGTGTCACCAAGTCACTTATGGTGACTTTGATGGGACTATGTGAGATGTTGGAAGAATGTGTTGCCATTTCCACCTCTCATTAATTTTCCATGGTTGAACAGGCATTTGAACTCGGTTCTTCTGAGCCCAAGTTTATCCCTGACACCACATTGACTCTCACAAGTCCTGAATCCCTGATTATTATCACAAGTTCTCCGGTGATCTTTGCTCTGAATCATCCATAAGAGGTCCTCTCTCTGGCTCATGCTGGTGGGAATAGGAAGGGTGGGAAATTATTTTTTCTCCCTTAATGGTGTCTTCTGGTGGATGAAAGAGGGATCCAGAAGCCTGTAGCATGGGAGAATCATCTTAACACAATCCACCCAGATAAAACTATCCCCAGGCGGATTTGCTATATTAAGCCACACTAGTTTCCGTGCATGCTGTGTTCTCTCAAGAAAACCACAATCAGTTCTTCAACCTTATTAAAAGCAGATGTAGAAGGGCTTTAATTAACTAGGGTGGCGCTGATCCTTTAAGACAGCACATGAGCAAAGCACTAATGAAGGTTAAAGTCTGCATGCAAGCTTTAGTTATGGGTGGAAAAGTAAGTTCATAGACAAAGGAGATACTCAGAGAAGCTCCTTGCCAGGTGGTCCGCCATCCAACGGCTTGCTTTCCTCTTGACTTAACACCAGGGCAGTTGGTTCAGTGAGTTTATTTCAGCTGGGACAAGCAGTGAAATTTAGTTGACTGCGTCTAACAAAGCGCTTTGATGAATGTTGCTCCATCTGGCTTGTTCCAGGTCTGAGAATACGTCTCTTCAACTTCTCCCTCAAGCTTCTTACTTGCCTGCTTTATATTGTCCGTGTTCTGCTCGATGACCCGGGACGGATAGGATGGTGAGATATGGTGTATTTGCTACAAGGGAGGTGGAGGGTGTGTGTGCTGTGGCCAGATGTTGTCTGTTGACACCTTCCAGCAGCCCATGTCGAAAGATGCTAGGAGCTTTGGTCTGACCACCTCTGGATGGTCCCATGTTCTTCGTGCCTGCTCTAAGGTGTGTGTTGGTGCATCATATGTATAAGTTGGTTTGGGACCTATAACAAACCATCTACATAAGAGAAAATTCCATGGGATGCCAAAACACCAGAACTGATCCAAGCTATTGGGAGGGCACCGTAGATGATGATAGAGCCACAGTGGGGAATCAAACTCCTAACCTCTGGTTCTGCAGCCAGATACCTAAACCACTGAGCTATCCAGTAGATGTGAACTGGCTGCCTTTTGTAAACTAGTCCACCCCATCCTCGTGCCTTCTAGAGATGTTGGACTACAATTTTCAGCATCCACAGCGCTCCGAGTAGAACCCCCCTGGATTGCGCTGAAATGGATAGACTCACACTGAAAATCAAAGGAAAGGAAGATGCAGAATATGATCAAACATGGAACTTGTTTTATCAATGGTTAGAAGCACGTATAGATTAAGAGCTTAATATGTGTTGTAGTTGTATTAACAAATGATTATAAGCTGAACCCAGGTGACACGATGTTAAATAAGCATGGATGGATTTTATAAATAATAATAATAATAAAAAGAAAATTATCAACGAGTAGAACCCTGTACCTGGTGAGGGTGGAAATTGCAGTCTAACACAGAGAGCTAGCCTAAGACATTTTGACACTTAAGGTGAAGGAGTGGATAGCTTCCTTCTGAGCAAATGCAGGCAGGATTGCACCATCCCTCTTGGCCAACCCAACGGTTTTATTGAAGGTCAGATGAACCTGACAAAATTGGTGTCTCTTGTTCCTCACTGTTCCAAGGTTATTGCCTCCTGGTTCTGGTGGAAGGGAAACAAGAAAGAGCAATGGCCATTTATGACAAACATGTAAGCCTTTCTAAATAAACGCTTTTTTAGTGTTTATTGATGCACAGGACAGTAAATGTTTCCTTAACATCCTTCCAGAATAATCACTACCAAGTCCATTAGGAATATGTTGCAGAAAGAGTTAAACATGTTTCCTGTTGTTACAACTGCTGTTGTGCAGTGAGTCCAACTAGATCTTTTATGAGATTAAAGGCTCTATTAAGCCTCTTTAAATACCCTTAAAATGGAAAGTGTTACCGTTTATGGAGGCTGTTTCTTTGCTGCCTGCCAGGCTTAATCGGAGTCAACGACCCATCTGAAATATTGATTGCTTTCGATAGCTTCATTTAGACCTGACTTTCACCCTAAAATGGCTTGTCTTTTCGCTTCTGTTCAGCTGGGAATGTGAGAAACGCAATTACTCAACCTTTAACCAGTCGTCAACAGAAATAAACTGGTGAGTGAATGTCAGCCTTTATGAAAATATACCCATCACTTTGTGGGCCAGTTCACATGACTTGTAAAATCAAGAATCAGGCTGTTACATGAGGTGGGCAGAGTGGAGTTTTATATTGTAAATCTCCCCCCCCCCCCAAAAAAAAATAACTTCAGAATTTGGGAAAGCAGCATTTCAGAAAGAAGATTACATGCCTTTGCAAGTAGGGAAAAATCCACCCCCATTTCTCTTGCTTGGCTCTGAAGGAATTTGGTGTTTACTGGGACGTACACTCAAACTTCCTTTTGGAAAGCCACTTTTCCTTGGAGAAAACTCCTTTGAGCTTCTCTTTATAAAATTTTAAAGAAATATTTAAAATGTGTTTAAGAGCTCTTCATCTCTGCTCGAACTTCTTTTCTGGAGCCTCTGTTTGTTTTTAAGTTCTACCTGGAAGGTTCTCCCTGGAAATCAGCTGAAATCGGGGAGCACAACAGGGCTAAACTCTGCCACCTGGAACAAACCGATACTAAAAAATAAACCATTTTTTTCAGCAGGGACAAAAACATATGGGAAATCACAGTTAAAGTCACTGGACTATGTGAGACAAGAGGAAAGTTCTATAGGGGATCAGTATTCATACTCAGCTGTACTTTCCTTCACCCATGCCTTTCTATGCCTACCTCCTCTCAAAGCTTGGAAACTTAATTCCCAAATGAAGATCTTTCACTTTCTTCTCCCGATCTCTTTTACAGGGCTCCGATCATCTGGGTAGACCGAAATAAGCCATTATGGGCAATACAAGTAAGTGAATGAAAGCCATGAATGTGCTTGAGAGGCTGGTGATAACATCTGAACCCACAAATGAATCCAGCCCCAGATTTCAAAAGGGCGTTGTTTAAAAATAACCAAAACATAGGAGATATTGCCGCGCACAGCACCTATTGGCTGGAACCTGTGACATTCCTAGTCCATTTCTTTTTTCCTTGTTTTTTAAAATCACTTTCTGGGGGGTGGAAATAATAAGAGAAGGCAGATCCATGTGAAACTGATGAAATATATGGATCTAACTTCTGAAATTAAAAAAAAAGTAGTGTCTACCTAAAGCAGGCGGGAAGGACGAGGCGGTGATGGGTGACTGAACTGGACTTTTGTACATAATCCAGTACATCTGTCAAATGAACTGTAAAGGCGCAAGGAAGGTGACTATTGTAACAGAGCTTAGGTAGATCAGGTTTTCATGTTTGTCCATACTTTAAGGCAGATGGATCTCATCCGGACCATCAAGGTGACTGCCGCTGGAGTAGAAAGTGACGGAGATATCTAGTCATTGCTTTCTTCAATGCTATGATTTCCTTCTTCTCTTTCTCTACTTCCAGGTCAGCGTAGCAATTATTAGCTTCTTGGAGACGATGCTTCTGATCTATCTCAGCTACAAGGTAAGAAGAATAGCGGGAGGAAGTGCTGGTGAAGGGAGGACTTTGACCTCCAAGGGTTGTGGTGTCTTCAAACACTCATGACCTTGATTGCTCAAAGATTACAGCATCAAGGGGGGAATGCCAGGACCTTACAGGGATGACGGAAATGTTAGTGCAACACGCTGGAGCATCACAGACTAGGGAAGGCTGGCTAATGTACAGGAATATGCCACCGATGCCATGCGCATGCGCAGAGCAGCTTTGAATTTCCTTCCTCATTTTTAGGGAAACATTTGGGAACAGATTTTCCGTGTCTCCTTCATCCTCGAAATGATCAACACTGTGCCCTTTATTATCACAGTAAGTTTGTGTGGCTTAGGGTGCGCCAGTGTGTCATTGTGGTGTGCGTTTCTGTGTGTGAGCTCAATTGTCATGGGTGAAATTTTGCACCTTTCTAAGATGCTGTGTGCAAAATGTGGATGCATGCAATGATGTGAGTGTGTAGAGATGATTTTCTCTCTGTGTGTATGTAGTGTATGTGTGTGTGTGGATGTAATCAATCATTAAATGCCTTTTTAAGACCTAATGTTTAGTATATGTTTATTATTTTATATTATTCTGATGCTTATATTATAATACACCCATAGTGGCCTTTGTAACTAGATGGGTGGTATAGAAATTGAAGGGAGGGAGGGGGAGAGAGAGAGAGAGAGAGAGAGAGAGAAAGAAAGAAAGAAAGAAAGAAAGAAAGAAAGAAAGAAAGAAAGAAAGAAAGAAAGAAAGAAAGAAATGGATTTATCCGTGTTTGTATTATGTGTGCAATTGTGTTGGTGCAAATATATGTATATATTTATGAGTTTCTAATTGTATATGAATGCAATTACCGGTATGTTTGTGTGAGTGTGTACATAGATAAACTCCCCCCCAAAAAATCCGTGTAACCGGAGGCTGTTTTCTAGATCTTTTGGCCGCCACTAAGAAACCTCTTCATCCCTGTCTTCTTGAACTGCTGGCTGGCAAAATACGCTTTGGAAAACATGATTGTAAGTTACTCTCTGGACAAATGGAACTGTGCAAAGTTCTTCTCTTGTTCTGTTTTTCTGTCCCCCGGATTGCGATGATCCAAGGTCAGGCCTGGGAGGGAGACCCAGAGGAGATCTAGTCTTGCCTTACAACCGTGGCATTTCTGGTCTCATCCAAAGCCCAGATTTGCTACAGGTAGAATAATTATGTGTTACAATGCCTTGGAAGTCCAATAGTGCACTCCAGTTTTTTTTTAAAAAGCCCAAGTTTCTAGACCATAAGATTAAAATTTCTTGGATGTACTCAAATGATTCTGAAGGTGAGCAATGAGAGGATGTGGTTCTTCGAATACGTTGTATGGGACTGCTAGATAGCTCAGTGAGTTAGGTCTCTGGCTGCAGAGACAGAGGTTGGGAGTTCGATTCCCTGCTGTGCCTCCCTGAAGGGGGCTGGACTTGGTGATCCATAGGGACCTTTCCAACTCTGTAGTTCTAAGATCCTGATGATGTGGGAGACATCAGTATTGTCCTTACGAATTCTAGTCTCTCGTTCTGTTACATATGGAGGATTTTACTTTCTCTTCCCAGAACGACCTCCACCGAGCAATTCAAAGGACCCAATCCGCCATGTTCAACCAGGTTCTCATCCTGATCTGCACCCTCCTTTGCCTTGTTTTCACCGGGTAAGTTCTGGCTTAGACGATTAAAAAAAAAAAGTTGGAGTTTGCTAGGGAGATAAGTTAGCTCAGATGCATTTGAGTAGGAGAGCACCATTTCTAGCTTGGAATTAAACCCTAACTTCTTCTTTACTATTTTTCTCCTAGCATTTTTCTGGACTTCTGAAATGGCCTTAGCTTACAATATGTATTTTCTAATTTGACACAGATTTCAGCTCCTAAATATATCCCCAATTAACATTATCGCTTGTGTTCTTCCCAGAGAAGAAAAGGGAGAAACGACGGTTAGAAGCTTCCTTGCCGTTAACTTCTCCCAAATTTCTGGGGGAACCAAACCTGAGCCCATCAGTTCACCTCCATGTCATGTGACTTACTGGAGGCAGAAGGAAAAGTGGTGTCCAATCCAGAACAAGGAACCTCTTATTTATGTACCACTCAGATCAGATGCTATAGTGAGCACATCATTAGAAGAAGAAAATGTCTTAGTGTTCCAGCCATGCAATCTTCTCCCAGTGACTGAGAATCAGAACGCAACCTAAGCCAGTAGTTAATTCCAGACACCCAATACGTGTGTGCACATGGCTGATCAATGTTATTCATTTCAGAGAGGAATTGGAGAGAGGGATATATTCACTTAATAGTTCCTTAGGGGTGGTGTTTCCTGTGAGCAGAGGTCAAGTAGCATGTTTTGGGGACTCCTGTGCCATAGGTTCATTAGGTAATAGATTTCTTTTTCTTGGTGTACCCTGTTGCAAACAACTTCAGTCTGCCTTAAATTATTTCAAGTGCTCCGGAACTAATATTCGTTGCTCATTCTTGTGAACGATCTTGTACAGTTTGGCTTGTACCTCACCCTGGATAGAAGAAATTGTGTTAAAAAAAGAAAATCTAATAAATAACAAAGAAATAAATGGTATGGGATACATTTCGCTGAATACTGGGGAAGCATGGTAGGAAATACCTATGGCCGTCATGCTCTACTTGCAGTCTTCTCAGAGATCCAAAACTGGATCAGAACTGCCGGATAGCTCAAGGGTTTAGGTCTCTGGCAGCAGAGCCAGAGGTTAGGAGTTCGATTCCCCCCACTGGGCCTCCTTAATAGGGGCTGGACTGGATGATCCATAGGGTCCCTTCCAGCTCTTCAGTTCTCAGGTGGTGATGATAATGAGGATCTCCATCAAGACCCCACCAGGATGCTCTCCCATCTGGTCTCCTCTTAAACCAGAAGGTTCTCAAGCTTATAGTCCCAAATCATCTTGCAGGAGAGTCCCCCAAAGCTCTTACCGTTCTCTGTCTTGGTTGGGCAAATGCGACCGCTCGTGAGGCCAGCACGAGGACTCGGGGGGGGGGGGATGATCATCAGGTACATCTGGGCTCCCAACTTGGGCACCCATCGTCCTCAGTATTGGAGGGTAGCAAATATTGGATGGAAGCTTGGTGAATATTTTTTGGACAATTGGTCCCAGATTCCCCCTGTTGGCAGGAGGAGATATATATATATTGTTGTTCGGCACAAACAACGTCTTTTCACTGGCTCTGCAAAAGCTAGCGTTATCTTCTTGCCTCTTCTTCCCCGTCTCAGCTGAATGGAATGGGCTTTTTATAGCCTTATTGTCTGCATAAACAATGGCGGGGGCCTTGAACCCCAGTGGTAGATCTTTGGGGCCCACATGAATCGGACCTTCGCTTCTTCTCGATGCTCTTGACTCCAGCCTCCATTAGTGACTTGAAGAGGAAATGAGTCATGGTGTGCTTTAAAAACCGCTCTTGCCGGGTGGCATCGCGCTTTCTGCGGTAGCCTTGGGGGTGGCTCGCCTCCCTCTTGAATAAGGTCTGGCATTATCTGAAGCTCTTTCATACAGGCTCTGAAAGCATTCCCACATTGGCCTTGGGACCTGCTGTTGTATTTTGGGGGTTCTATTTGTAAGACTCGGAAGGGCAGCAAAGAAGGAACTAGAAAAGCTCATCAAGTGTAAGGAGGTCTCGCTGGAGACCGAGGCCAAGATCCTCCCCACGCTTGCATTTCCAATCACCATGTAGGGGTGCGAAAGTTGGATGGCAAAGGAAGCGGACAGGAAAAAATATATAGATTCATTTGAAATATGGTGCTGGAGGAGAGCTTTGTGGGTACAATGGACTGCCAGAAAGACGAACCAGTGGGTCCGAGAGCAAATCAAGCCTGAACTCTCTCTCTGGAGGCAAAAGTGTTGAAGCTGAGGCTCTGAGCGCATCCTGAGAAGGCAGGATTCTCTGGAAAAGACTGTAATGCTGGGAAAGGGGGAAGGCAGCAGGAAAAGAGGAAGACCCAATACGAGATGGACGGACTCCCTAAAGGAAGCCACAAGGCTTGAGTTTACAAGAGCTGAGAAGGGCTATTGAGGACAGGACATTCTGGAAATGGCTCGTTCACGGGGTCACCCTAAGTCGGGGGCAACCTGATGGCACATGAGAACAACATTTCAAAATATGGTGCTGTGCTAAGACACTGCTGTTACAGTCCATTTATGAACAGCTGCCCTTGGTGCATCAGACGTAGACCAGGAGTGAGTAAAAGATAGCTCTTCGGATGTGGATGATCTGCAGCTCCCATCAGGTCTCGCTGTCCATGTTGAGGAATGATGGGAACTGTAGTCCAGAAGTAACCTCAGTCCCTTGCTTCTCTCTCTTTTCCAGAACGTGTGGCATCCAGCATTTGGAAAGATCAGGAGAAAACCTCTCTCTCTTCAAGTCTTTTTATTTCTGCATCGTCACCTTCTCGACGGTGGGCTACGGTGACGTCACACCGAAAATCTGGCCGTCTCAGCTGCTGGTGGTGATCATGATCTGCGTAGCCCTGGTTGTTTTGCCCTTACAGGTGAGTAACAACCTCCTGTACTTGCAACACTATGGATAAGGTATAAGTGAGACAGACCTCCTGGGCTGAAATAATTGAGGAGCTGAGCTTGCTTGATCAAGAAACAAACTGAGCGCTGAGTTTGCCGAATCAAAGCCCAATGCGTTTGCCTCTCAGCTCAAAGTGCAACAGAGCAGAGGCGAACGGCCGAGTGCTTTGCAAAGTGTTGACAATCTCGCGAAGCTGGGCTGTGTTAGAGAATGTTTCATTTTGATCTAACAGCTTACACTTGTGGATTGTGTTGATGCACTCAGGTTTCATCATCACTAAGCTTTCACGGGGGCAACATATGGGAAAGGCAGCACAGCCAGGAGATCAGACGTGTAAACAGTAATAAATCAACGGCACGCTTTCCTAGTTAGACAGAATTCCTTGCCATGGTTTATGAGGTGATGGGGTTCATTGGGATGCATTACTTTTGGCTGCGCTGTGTTGGATGCAACCTGACCTTTCAGAGCAGACACACTTTCTCACCATCCAATATGCCTGAGAATATGCAGAATTTTTCACTCAACTGTGTAGCTGTCACAGAATCATTGAGCTGTGGCTGTTTCATGCCTCGAGCCGAAGCGAAAACAGAGCAGGATTCCACCACCACCTCCTGCGTTGGTTCTCTGTTGGGCTTTTTCTTTTCCACGTGACTTGACAGGAGCTCTCCAATGGTTTAATTCAGAGGTACAAAATCTAATGCTTGAATAACAATTCTGGCAGTTCCGGGACCAGGCTAACTCCGGATTCTAGGAATTGTGAAGCAAAAAAAGAAAAGAAAAGAAAAGTAACTTGTTTTCCAGCTTTGGTTTCATGTTTGAAGAAGAACAAGAGAGAAAACCTGAACCAAAACATTTAGTCGCTTAATCAAGATGACAAGCTGGTGCTTCTACTTTCCAGGTGCAGAAGGAAATCATCTGAACGTTGTACAGTATCTGTTTTCTAATCATGGCGGTAACGCCGCTATGCATTTCGTTGTAGGGTAAGCCAGTTATCTTATGGGGCATGAGGCTGGCCACGTGGTGTACACTACGTGGCCTTCCTGAAGCAGCTGCCCAACTCTGCCTCATGGTAGGGCTGGCCCAGAGAGAGAGAGAGGTGGAGTGTCCATTCAACCTGGTGAAACCATCCTTTCCCTGGGATTTCTCCACTTTGTCATGCTTAAGTCAATAGCTGTGATTTACTCTCCAATAAAGAAGAGCACTCTGCACTAGCTCAGGGAACAGACACAACACTCCTCTGCCTCAAACTGAGCCCCCACGTTTTTCCTATCATTTCATTTGCCGTCAGCAAGGGACATGGAGAAACAGGCTTCTGGTCCTCTGCATAAGAAAGTTCGCCATGACGGGCAGAGATCCTTGACCATGTACAAAGGCCCAAACACGTCTCTTTGAGAACATCCAGAGCAGGTGTGAGCGATATCTTGATGGGTCTGTGGTCCATTTTTCTGCACAGACCCCACAAAATATTAAAAAACAGGGGAGGGGCAAAGAATACCAACCCCAAATGCAGGACACTCAACAATGGGCTCAAGCTAGATTTCGGCTGAATATCAGGACTTCCTAACTGTTAGAGTAGTACAACAATGGAACCCATGACCTCAGGAAGTAGTGAGTACTCCAGCCCTGGAGGCCTTCATGAGAAATTTAGACAGCCACCTGGCAGATCTCGTTTGATATGTATTCCTGCATTGAGCAGGGGGTTGGACGTGATGATGTTAGAGGCCCCTTCTAACTTTATGATTCTGTGATGCTAAGAAAAAAAGTAGAAGTAACTAGAAGTTCACCTCAAGTTTTTTTTGGGGGGGATGGGAATGGTATTTCAAGGTGTTGGGTAGTCCTGGTTCCCCTCTCCTGTTCTAGCAAAGGTCTTCCAAGTTTGACCTCCGTGTCTAGCCTTGTTCAAAGTCCAAATTATGCTTCTCCTTGATTATCTTTTCAAGACGTTGGTGGATTTCTAGATGGGCCATGTCCTCCTCTGTTGCTAACTGAACAGCCTGACCCTCTTTTTTTTTCCCCTTCAGTTTGAGGAGCTCGTCTACCTGTGGATGGAGCGCCAGAAGTCGGGCGGGAACTACAGCCGCCACCGAGCGCAGACGGAGAAGCACGTCGTCCTTTGCGTCAGCTCCCTCAAGATAGACCTCCTCATGGACTTCCTCAACGAGTTCTACGCGCACCCTAGGCTGCAGGTGAAGCTTCGCTACGTCTGCCTTTACTTCCTTATCTAGCTGATGTTTACCTTTTGCGTTTCTTCTGATGACCTCAAAAGCAAGCGATAATGGTCTTCTTTGTTCCCTCTTTGCCTTCACAACAGTCTTGAAAGGTAGGTCAGGCTAAGAGAGACATATTACCCCAAGGAACACCCAGTGAGCTTCACGGCTCGGTAGGAATTCTCATCGGGAATCTCCAAAGTCCAACGCTCAGGGGCAAGGTCAAGCCAGAGCCGTTGCTAAGGCAGGGCAACCGGGACCTTGATCCACATTTAGAGAGTGCCAAAATGTACTGGTGGAAATATGTGCAACCCCCCCTGTTGATATTTACAGCTGCAAAAGCAGAAAGCTACCTCCCCAGCCATGGTCAGATCCTCCTCTCTGAACCGAAGGAGCTCCAGAAAAGAGTTAGGGCTCTGTATGGTTTTGCTCCGCCCTGAATTTTCCACAAATTCTCCAAGAATTGTGGGAAATGCAGTCCACAGACCTAAATCTTCACATCTGTGCTGTTGTGTTCATATCCTGCTGGTGGTCTTCTCCCAAATACCTGGTTGGTCACCATGGGGACAAAACAGCGGACCAGACAGACAGGCCTTCCCCTCTGACCCAGCGTGGCTCTTAAGGAAGGCTGCATCGCTCCACGGCTTTCTTTTTTCTTTCAGGATTATTATGTGGTGATTCTGTGTCCAACCGAGATGGATATTCAGGTGCGCCGGGTCCTACAGATCCCACTGTGGTCTCAGCGGGTGATTTACCTCCAGGGGTCTGCCCTGAAAGACCAGGACCTCATGAGAGCAAAGTGAGTCGGAAGAGGGAGGTGGGCTCAGCCTGACTGTCAACTTCCCAAAAGTCTGTGAAACATCCGTTCTTGTGCATTCTTGTTGATCAACATTAATCTAGTCAATCAGATTGATTCTTTGGTCTCCACAAGACTAGGAAGCGATTCTCAAGAGTTTCTGTTCTGAAGACGTAATTCTGGACTGAGCATCTGTGCAGAGATGCTGTTAAAAATATTAATGTGTGGATGGTACATTTATTTGTTAAAATAGCACGGATAAGCAAGCTCGTCAACCTTCATCAGGCTGTGCACCATAGGGAACAGGGGACCAGAAAAGTCCCCAAATCATAAAGCTATAGTATTGAGAGTTCGATTCCCCACTGGGCCTCCTTGACAGGGGTTCAACTCAATGATCCATAGGGTCCCTTCTAACTCTGCAGTTCCAGGAGTCTATGTAATTGAACTGAGATTCCAAGAAAGAGGTTTCAGATTTAAAGAATCAGAGTGTGGTTATGAACCAGATATCCCCTCAAGGGATGTGGAGTCAATTTCCCCCCCATGTTTAGGGGCAAAGAAATGGTAGCCCATGGCGGCTGTTAGATCCGATGTGATTGGGGCAACCCGCTGAACTAGAACCTTGGATCAGCTCAGGGTTCTAGTCCAGTGCTCCCCAACCTTGGGTTCCCCAGATGTTCTTCAGCTAAAACTCCCAGAAGCCTTCACCACCAGTTGTGCTGGCCAGGAATTCTGGGAGTTGTGGTCCAAGAGCCTCTGGGGAACCCAAGGTTGGGAAGCACCGGTCTATTCCAAATTTTGCAGGACCCGTCCATGGCAGAGTTCCAAGCTGAACCCAGTTTCCCAAAACCATAACATTAAGTCATTCTCTTCCAACCTGGAAATCATCTTCAATCATCTCCTGTTTGTAAGCAGGAAAGAAAAAGATAGTGTTTACTGCTTGGAAAAGTCCCCCTTTTAAAAACTGCTCCCAGAATCTCAGAATTGTTGTTGTCGTTGTTGTCGTTGAATTTATTTAACTATTTTTTTCCCCAGGATGGACAACGGGGAAGCTTGTTTTATCTTGAGCAGCCGGAATGAGGTGGATCGCACAGCCGCAGTAAGTGGCCATTTGGAGAAAAGTCTTCTTTCTGGCTACAAATGGCACCCCTCTCCCATTGGGAAACTAACTTTACCTGCTGGGATGCACTGAGAAATAAAGCTGAAATACCGCAATTCTCAAATTTTTGCTCCTCTCTGAGCATCCCCATATAGGTTATGGGTTCCTCGGACCGCTTCGCTTCTCCAGCTTCGCATCACGGTTTCAACATTTGCTATGTCCTTTGCTTTGATACCTGATGCACGCAGGGTATTTGGATGTTCCAGTTCACAGGCATGCTGGGCCCACAACACTCATCATCACCACCTGTCTGTGGATGATGGGCCTCGTAGCCCAGCGCCTCAGGACTGGAGAAAAGAGGTGCAATTTCTACAAAGTACCAAACACGTTTCTTATCACTGTTCTGGTTTTTCTCTCTGCAGGATCATCAAACCATCTTGAGGGCTTGGGCTGTGAAAGATTTTGCTCCGAATTGTCCCCTCTATGTTCAGATTTTGAAGCCAGAGAATAAGTTTCACGTAAAATTTGCTGGTATGGTTCGTTTGTTCGTTTGTTCTTTCTTTCTTTCTTTCTTTCTTTCTTTCTAACTCACCTGTTTGGACATTAGCTGAAATTATAAGGAAAGAATATAATTTCTTTCTTGGTTTCAAATGGTAGAGGGTTCAATTTAAGTGAAAATGTTCCAGAAACCTTTCTAAATTCAAACCTGGTATAATAGACCTTGGGCTATTAACAGCCCTGATCATCCACAAGGCACTGCCTTAGCAGGACATGATGGCGGCTCCATTTCCTTGAGGCAACCTTTCACAGACACAGTCTGACAGTGGAAAGGTTTGAAAGCAGGATGGTAAGAACTAAATGAATATCAGCTAATCGATTCTCTTTCTCTCCTTCTCTCTGTACTATGCCTTCTCCTTAAGACACCCTTTTTCTCTCACACTTCTACCTTCCCCACAACATCTGCTGTACTACATCTTCCCCACTCCCCAATGTGTCAGCCTGCAGCACCCATCATCCACAGACCAACAGAGATGACATGTGCTGTGGGGCCAGCAGAAGACTAATTTGATTCCTTTCAATGGGTTTTTGAAATTAGGTAGAGAACTACTTAAGAGCAGCCCAAGCCAACGATATAAGGACCTAGGCCAGGGGTTCCCCACCTTGGCTCCCCAGATGTTCTTGGGCTACAACTCCCAGAACTCCTGGCTAGTAGTGAAGGCTGATGGGAGTTCTAGCCCCCCCAAATTCTGATGACCCAGTTTGGGGGAACCTCAGCCTTAGGCCTGTCCTGCCCTAACAGAAATTACCTGCCAAGATTGAAGGAAACAGAGTTCAAGAGATCAGCAATAACCGTATTAAGAAGGGGCAGTCAACAACCCTGTGAGGCAGACCAGGGCAGGCTGAGATAAAGACAGTTATTGCTCCAAAATCATGCACGGAGCATGACTGAACAAGAATTTGAACCTGGATGTTAGCCTGCCAATCATAATAGCTCCAACTCAAAAAAAAAAACACGCCCCTCTCTTTATTCTCCCCGTTTTCCTCTTTCTTTGCCACTACCAGCCACCATTTCAGTGTGATCCCCCTGCACCACCATTTATTTCATCCTACTCCTCATTTATTCCCTGGGTAGCTGCTGCTTCTCATTCTCCTTTTCCCTCTTTGTTCTTTTGGATATCTCCTTATCAGCGAAAAACATGGATGGTGTATGAGGGGAATACGATGAATTTTTTTTCCCCTGTGTCTAATCAACCTCCGCGGCTTGTGTAGGAACTGGGACATTAAAAGGATCCCGTTTCCTAGCTCCCTGTGGTGGGCCGCTCTGGCTAGATGGGCCCCTTGCTGGGTTGCATCTTGGTTCTGGCTGGAATGAAACAGCATTTTAAAGAAACAGCCCAGTGTTGGGCTTATAAATCAGGGAGGCAGAAGCAGATGGAAAGAGCAGCGGTCTCACGGGAGAGAACTGCCATCTGAAAGAGGCGTCGTAAATTTGTTGTGTCCAGACAGGGTGGATGAACAGTTGCCTTTCCCTCTTGAGGCCTTCTCATCCTTCAGACGCCTCCAGTCTTTCTTCCTTGAACGAAAAACACATATTTGGAGATATGTCTCTGTCCTGCTCTTCAAACGTTTTCTCCTCAGCAACGTGATCTGCTCTGTTCTGTGTGACTCCAGAATTAGACATGCAACAAAATTCTTGGTTACATTCTAGTGGTCAATGGTTGTGCCTCTCTCTTAATTTCTCTCCCCCACAGTTACACCTTTTTGTTGCTTGAGGGAGCACTCTTTCTAGAAACAGATTTCTCTAAACATGTGCTTGGACCCTAGGAGAAAAAGTGCTTGGATTAGGAGCCCTACCTGGTGGTTGGAGGTAGCCTGACCCCTAAATGGATTGTAATATTAGCACACTGATGTGGATTCAGATGAAACGGCTATTATATGAGGTGCAGGGGTAAGCCATGAGAGAATCTCCAGACGTTGTAGATCTACAACGCTCATTCTTCACTAATGGCACCCTGAACAAAACAAAATCCGCAGTGTAACAGTCTTGGGTAGGGTGGAACAGAAATGGTGTGGTGGCAGAAGCAGTGTGAAAATGCCGAATTTTACTCTAGGAATAACAGCAGGCGACTCCTCAATTTCAGATCACGTGGTCTGTGAAGAAGAGTGCAAGTATGCCATGCTGGCTCTCAACTGCGTCTGCCCGGCAACCTCAACCCTCATTACTCTTCTCGTTCACACTTCCAGAGGGCAGTAAGTAATTTATTCATCCATTCACCAGGCGGTGTTGAAGGGTGCAAGAGGTTGGGTGGAGGCGGGTGGATCCAATTTTGCAGAAGCCACGGATCCACCCTGGGTTTTAGTCCGAACTAATTGATTGATTAAAGAAAAGAGTGTGTGTTCTGTGCAGGACTCTGCTATATTTCTAAAGCTCAGTGATGTTAGGAAAACCTGGCGTCTTTCTCCACAGACACTTTCTTCACAGATTCATACACTTCAGCCCGATCTCTCTCGGTCACGCTTTGCCAACGGCTTTAAAAATAACGGTTCAGCAACTCTTCCTGTTGTGGCTTGTCATAAAAGATGACACCTCCGCTTACTTGCCTCTCCTCGTTCTGGAAGGGTCTCAGCTGGCTGAGTTTTGAACCGTGAAGAATCACAGCAAATTGTCTAAGAAACACCCGGCAAGCGCATGATGGCTCAGTGCCTCGTGGTGTGACTCATTTTTTATCTCTTGGCTTTTAGCGGCCAGTCTAGAACCCCTTTGAGGGACCTGCAGAGGCTATAATGTCAGTGGGATAGTTTAACGCCGCTCCGGGTTTTAGCCCAAACTTTACAGGACCTATCCAAGAAGGGACACCCTTCCCCATGTCGATTCAGCACCTTGGACAGTCCCTTGACATGTCAAACTAAAACCCAGAGTGGATCCACTCCACCATGACAAGTTCCTCATGCGCTCGAGAGCAGTGTTTCCCAACCTTGAGTGAACCAGGTGTTCTTGGACTGCAACTCCCAGAAGTCTCAGACTGCATAGTTAGTGGGGAAGGCTTCTGGGAGTTGCAGTCCAAGAACACCTGGGTGGGGAAACACTGTTGGGAACCGGACATGATTTGGTCCAGGGGGTCCTTAGTTCACAGTGCCTACTGCTAATAGCTCCCACCCATATATTCAGGAAGAGCTGAAGCCAGCTATCTATTCAGCCTGGATGCTGTGGGTTCTGAATTTGATTTGGTCAGGATCCTAAGGGGGGGGCCCGATGTCTTCTCTTTTTTTTTCTTCCAGAGAGGGTCAGGAATCACCGGAGCAGTGGCAGAGGATGTACGGACGCTGCTCGGGCAACGAGGTCTACCACATCCGCATGGGAGACAGCAAGTTCTTCATGGAATATGAAGGGAAAAGTTTCACCTACGCCTCTTTTCATGCCCACAAAAAGTGAGCGGAAAAATCCCAGCCTATCACTCTGGGGGTGGGCAACTTAGGAGGCTGCCTCGCCATGGGCTATGCTGACTAGGGGTTGACGAGATGCAGTATGTGGTCCCCCCCCCTGCAGCATCTGGAGGGCCGCCAGTTGCCCACTCCTGCGGTCCACAAACTTGGCTTGGAATTGTGAAAATTTTGGCCCATTAACTGGAAAACGGTGTAGAAACATCTGCATCCAAATGGTAGGAAGGGTGGGTAAAAATTACGAGGGGCAGAACATCCATTGAAACCCGGTCCTTCTCAGGCAGGCAGTTGTGGAAGGATGCTTTTTGCCGATGGAAGGTGAAATTATCCAGGGTTCCTTTCAGGTATGGCGTCTGCTTGATGGGGGTAAGGAGGGAAGAGAACAAAAGCATCCTCTTGAACCCAGGACCGCGTCACATCATGACCGCCTCAGACACTTGCTTCTACATCAACATCACCAAGGAGGAGAACTCGGCCTTCATTTTCAAGCAAGAAGAGAAGCAAAAGAAAAAAGGATTTGCAGGAAAGGGCATCTATGACGGACCGTCTCGACTGCCTGTTCACAGCATCATCGCCAGCATGGGTGAGTTGCACCCGAGGAATCTCCTGTCCATGATCCTTCAAGGCTAGTAGTAGATCTTCTGTTCCTCCTCATCCCCTTTTATTATGGCTTAAAATCAGGAGGGGCAAAGATTTGCCTCTCAGATTTGTTGAGCCCTAGAGAGCATAGCCAATTAGTGATCAAAGTTGGGAGTTGCAGTCTGGGAACATCTGGAAGGACACCCTTTGCCTACCTTTTCTTGAGTGTTAAATGTGATTTCCTTCAAGGATATCTTTCCCCTTCCTGGTTGGTTAGCATTTCTCTAATCTTTCTTGAAACAGCCCAACCCAACAGGGAACACAGAATCACGATAATAATTAGGTGAGGCATCCCAATCCATCAGGGAACCTAGAGGCATAGTGATGATTTGGTAAGACCTCCCAACCCATGTGGGAACCTAGAGTCATGGTGATAATTTAGTGAGACCTCCCAACCCATCAGGGAACACAGTTGTGGTGATAATTTGGCAAGACCTCCCAACCCATCAGGGAACACAGAGTCACGCTGATAATTTGTCCTGGAAGGTAAAACTGGGTGTGTGTGTGTGTCATTTTAAGCTAAAGCATCTTGCCCCTCCAGATGTTCTGGGCTTCAGCTCCCATCCTCACTCATATTGGCTATGCTATCTGGGGCTGATGGAAATTGTAATCCCACGAGAACTGAAGGACTAGACTCACCTACCTTTGTTCTCACCTGTCCATGTGAGTCCTGACCCAGAAAGAACAAGACAGGGACAGGCAGGCACTAACCTTTCCTGCCTGAAAAGCAACACACCCACAAACCGTGTTCCCTTTCCCCCTGTCTGTCTTCTTCCTTCCATTGCTTGGGTTTATTCCCAGTAGAGCACAACAACGATCTACTTGCATTGTTCAGTGTGCCCCCTTGTTCCTTCGCACCAGGGTGCCTTGTACAACCAATGAGGGACAGCGCAATTAATTTCCCCAGAAAATGAGTCTCCATTCAGTTGGAGAAGAGCCCAAGATGGCTGCTAGCAATGCCTGGTGTTTATCCAAAGCTCTTCTTGCGTAACTATATTAATCAAAGCTTCCAGGGGAGAATTGAGAGCAAGGAAGCCCAGCTTCAAAGGCAGTGATTGAGTTCCTTGTACGAAAGCTGTGATGTGTCTCCAAATATCTAAAACTTTTTAGAGCACATTTTTATCTAAGTTATTTTTTTTTTAACTGGGAGGTGGAGGGAACGGAAGTTAGAAGAATTTCTCTAAATATACTCCACTTTTCTGATGGTGAAAGATGCTGTTTTCCTTCGATGGAATCCTGGGGGTTCCTCGTTCAGCCGCGGGCTTCACCTTCGCTTCTGTAAGTGGGGGAAATGCATTCAAGCACTAGGACAGAACCCTAAGTCCCTCACCCAACCATGGACGGAGCCATGACACTTAAAGTGGAATCGAACTGGTATAACCAGGCAGTGTAGACAAACCGAGCGACAGGGGCTAAATATCTGGAGGCACGTTATTCCAAGGCAGCACTGTGAACCCCCGACCCCCGCCATATCAAAAGTCAGAGGAACTGATTAATTTTCAGTGGAATTAATTAACAGCCCTCTCGGGGTATCCCGAAGCCATGTCAGATGCTGTACAGGATGCACCGCTGTTTGCATAGAGGGGGACTGGAGCTGCGGGACTTACTGTCAAGTTGGACTTAAGTCACACCGACGGCTCAACTTGAACTCAGCTCTGGGTTGTTCTTTTTTTTTTCTAATGACTCAGATGCGACTCATGACTCGGAGCCCGCCCACCCCTCCCTTTTTTCTGGGGAAAAGAGCTTGTTTTTCAGAGGGACTTGGACTTGGGACTTGGTACCAAAGACTTGGACTTGGGACTTGGTTCCGAAGACTTGCCAACATCTCTGGCCATTTGCAACGCAACAGCGCAATTTTTTTACTTTCCTTGAATTTCTGTTTTTTACCATCTCGGCTGCCTTCCACCCACACAGCAAACTCTCTGCTCGGTTTTGCTCCCATGCTGCTTTCCTCCCCCTCCAAGTTGAGTCAAGGCTTGTTCTCTGCATCACCCGCCTCTAACTGCCCAGCTCACCAATTAGAACCGTTCCCTGGATTTCAAAGGGAGCCATGATTCATGGCTAAGATGAGACCCACCAGGCTGGGCGAGATGGGGCTCGTAACGTCACAACACAAGCCTGATCATTAAGCCACCTACACTCACCTTGCAGGAGAAAACAGACCCTTGTGTTTCATGCAAAAAAGATCTATTTAAAAATACATACCCATGCATACACAACACACACACACAGGAAGTCTTTCCTGCGGGAGGCTCAGCTGCTGCTGAATATGGAAAGTAGACATACACATCTGAGTCGGTGATCTATGTCTCCTGGATAAAGCATCCATCATATATTTCCAAAATATCGACCTGTCAGGAGGTCGATATGCAGCCTGTTGGCCTCCAAAAGTCTCCTCCTAGTTTAATGTTTTACATTAAGATTGTTTTCTCACTTATTTTTCTGCCTCTTGAGGCTCCCACCAGGAGTGATTGTCAGGGGGACTCCCACCAAGCCCCAAACCCAAAAAACAAAGGGGGGGGGGACTGACCCTGCTAATTGTCCAGATCCGTTTGACATCATTTACCGGTAAGGGTGCCAGTATCCCATATGCTGAGATTTCAGAGCCCAAAGATGAGACCATGGGTTGGAACTTTGGGATGTCGTCTGCGATGTCAACAACGTGAAGCAGGCAAGAGCTGGGAGGAGGAAGTTTATTTTCCCAGGCTTAGTACAACTAAGTCCCTGCCTGTCCCACTGGAGAAAGGCAGGGAATGGAGCACCAGGTTTATGACTCCTGAGCCTTCTTGTTACACTGCTCTCAAGGCTGGTGTAACAAGAAGGCTCAGGAGTCATGAACCTGGTGCTCCATTCCCTGCCTTTCTCCAGTGGGACAGGATCCTGGAAGGATTACTGGGGAGAGAAAGGGTGGGTGCACATATTTGAACAATTATGCCATTTAGAGATGTTAGCCAGTGCTGCGAGACTTTTTGGACTACAAATCACATAATCCCCGGCAACACAGTCCATGCTGGTGGAGGATTCCAAGACTTGTGGTTCTGAAAAGGCAACATTTCCAAGCTTTGAATCTGACCATCCATGGGAGGCACCGAACGCAGGACCACTGAGGGCCAAATTTTATGCAGGAGCTGCTGTTCCTGCAGTTCCGGCTTGCGACCAGCTGTCCCGGTGGCGCAAGCGAGCAATGTTTCTTGTTGCCTCTTCTCTTTCTGTTTGCAGGCACCGTAGCCATGGACCTGCAGAACACGGAGTGCCGCCCTGCCAAAAACAGCAAGCTCACCTTGCCGGCGGAGAACGGCTCTGGGAAACGGAGGCCCAGCATCGCCCCGGTCCTGGAGGTGGCCGACAGCTCCTCGCTATTGCCGTGCGACATGCTGAGCGACCAATCGGAAGATGAGATGACTCAGTCGGACGAGGAAGGCCTCCCTGTGGTAGAGTCAGTGAACCTTCTCTGTCTCTCTCTTTCATGCTGATTTTCAACCAATGGGCTGATATTGTTCCAGGGGAATATGGTGCTTGCAGAAAACAAAACAGAAGCAAACAAACAAAGCACAGCAAGACACACACACACACACACACACACACACTCAATGGAGGATAGCAAAAGATGAACTCAAGTATAAATCCTTTCGGTATAGTTTGGTCAGATTTTTTACATATGCCAAATATAAAAAGGACCAAAACAGACACTCTCCTTTTCTAAAACAGTGGTGGGAAACATAGGGCTTATACACAATGGCGTAAATGCAGTGGCATCCCTTACAGGGGGTCAAATTGCTAGCATTCAAGGAGTTGGCATTTGGATTCTTCATTGTGCGCTGAGCTGCACAACCAGCGTGTTGCGGGGAATAAAAGTTGAAGCTGTGTCTGAAGAAGCGGATTTTGACCCACAAAGACTCGCGCTGAAATAAATCCGCTAGCCATTGAAGGTGCCACCCTATTTTGTCCTTTCCCCTCTCTTCTCTTCCCCTTGCTTTGCTTTTCATTTGGCTGTCCTGCTTCTTGAAGAAACGGTGGCCGTGCCCCAAAGCGAGAGGATGCCGTGGGGTTATTCTCTTCACCTCTAGGCCAAATTGCAGATGTATTTGATGATAAGGGTCTGCCCTCTTTCCTTGGGGTTATATATCTCCTGATCACAAAAAAATACAAATATGTTCCTATTACAGTCATGCCAGGTGGCTTTTTTGGGGTGGGTGGGTGTCATTGGTATGTAGGAAAACACTCAGTCAATGGCAGGGAGCATTACAAGAATTTAACTCACTGTTCAGTGCAATGCTGCCATGCAAATTTATTATATCCCACACTAATGGCCCATTTGCATAAATTAATCTGCCATTAATGGCTTTTTTTCCTTCCCGGCTCCATTTCAACAATATCGCTGGGTAGCATTCTCAGGAGAGAAAGGAAGGAGAGCCCGCAGAAGCCGAAGGAAATCTCTCCCTCTTAAGATGACGCCACATTGCCCTCTTGCGGTTCTGTCTTGCATGCTCCAAAATTCATCCTTTTGTCATTTATTATCCCATTATAGCCTGCCTTTTCTCCAGTGAGTTCAAAGTGCGAAACGCAGCTTTCCCCTTCCCATTTTTTTACCGTCACATCAACCCTGTGAGGTAGGCCAGGCACGGAGACGAGAAACAACCAGATCTGAGTCTCTCAGCTCCATTAGATTTTGAACTGGCCCAGCTCTATAGCCACTATACCATACCACCTCTTTAAAAAAAATAGTCTAGGGCTGAACTTAAAGCCTTCCACTGATTTTTATGACTCTGCCTGCAAAACCTCGAAGTAGCTTTGGAGTGAGAGATTTGGGGGGGGGGGGTAGAAACAGGAGTCGATTTTGGAGGGAAGGACACACCCCGATTTGTGACCCCCAGTTGGGTCGGTGGACATCGTTTTTGATTTTCCAGAAGGCCCTGCTGTAACGTGTATCTACAAAAAGAAAGTGCGGCTGCCATAGTCCCAGGGAAAAGCAGTTATCCAAACCCAGAAAACTCCCTTTTTCTTTTTTAACTTTTAAGAACATTTACTGTATAACATACAGTATATGTGAATACATTTTTAAAAACTAAAACCATTTGTACTTGATATAGACTTGTGTGCTTATATTGTTTGTCCGACAACTTGTCTGTTACTATGTCTGATAAGAATATGTGATGAAGTCTGTTAAGCCCACAGAGAAATCTCTTTTTTAATTCTATAGGTATGTGAAAGGTTACCCTCCCAACTCCCCCTACATTGGCAGTTCTCCCACACTGTGTCACCTTTTACCTGTGAAAGCGCCCTTCTGCTGTCTACGCTTGGATAAGGTGAGTATCGGGGCATTTCCAGCACATTGATGTGTCCTTTCGTGGGGGTCTTAAAATCAATTCGGAAATAGTTTCAAAATAGCATTCGGCTCTTTTAACCTTGCACTGTTTAGCTGCCTGGTTGGTGGCAGAAGAACTCGAGTTTGAATGATTTGCTGGATTCACGTTTCCAGTCCTCATGATGCCAAGGGTGCGATGCCAACTCAACTCCGAACCCTTAGCAGCACAAGGAAGGTCGGAATACAGTTTTCAGTGGGGTTTCAGCACGGTGCCGACCGGTGGCATAGCGTGGGTTGCCAGTATCCGAGGCAGGGCAAGTCTTGCACCCGTATCAAGGTCGCCCTGGGGAGCAGCAGGGGAGCCCCCGCCCCAAATTGCCCCATCCACATGGCCCGCCTGCCCACTTTGTTTATGCCAGGCGAGGGAGGCAGCCCTCTGCCACTGCCTGCCCAGAGGGGGAAACGGAGGGAGCCAGGCCGCCGTGGCCAGAAGAGGGGAGGAAAGGGGAGGGAGGTCCCACGTGCTCGCTCGCCCACAGTGCGCTCTGCCTCGCCCAATGGCACCATAGCAGGACCGAAATCTTGCACCCCTAAAAATGTTGTGCCCAGGGCAGCCGCCCCGGTGGCCCTGCCGGCGCTACACCGCTGGTGTCCACCGCTCCCTAGGAAACGCGTGGGTGTGCAACGGTTCCTTCCCTGCCCAGGCCCCTCCGTCGGCACATCCATTAGGAGAATCTCTGTTTCTGTTACACTGAGAAGTATTCAGGGGAGCCATGGAATTTATCTCTTGCACAGAAACATCTGGGCTGCTGGCATTGGATCAAACACCATTTTTTTTAACAGAAATGAAACAGGCAAAGGGTTTTACTTTATTTTTTTAAAGCCTGTGTCCCTTTCATAATACCTTTCCCCCCCCCCCCCCCCGGGGAACCTCATCCCCCGTTGTCTTTCCTGCTCATTCCGTCTGGATTTTCCCCAGTCCACTTTATCCTTGCTTTATAGAGGAAGCTTTTGTTGCATAATATTTTTTTTATGCAAAGCAAACGCCAGCCCCGGGGTGGCCCGATCTAGATCAGGACCACAAAGCAAGCACCTTTTGAAGCAGTGGGACTTCTCCTGATGGTCCCCACAATGCCAGTGTGGACAACGGAGTCAGTCCGTATCAAGAACTCAGTTCAAGTCATTTTTTTTAGTAAGGACAGGTATTTTGTAAAGCTAATGGGACTTAATGGCCATTCAATACAGTGAAAACATAGGATGTTACATCCTATTATAGGCTGCCGAGTTAGAATTGGCTTACAAGTCTCATAGGGCTTCTAAGGTAAGTGAGATATTTAAGGAGTGGTTTTACCGGTTCTGCCCTCCCCCTGTGAGTTTCCATGGTGGAATGTGGACTCGAACCCAGGCCTCCTGTCTCCTATAGTCTGTCATTCTATCCACTACACCACACTGGGCCTCTCACAATGTTCTTATCCCTACTAATTAGAAAAAGCTTCATGCTTTAATTCAGGAGATTCTGTATTACTTCACTAGATCACTTGTCAAAGGAGTTCTGCCTAACTTACCCTTGATCCTGTAATCACAGAGGGGTTAAAAGTAGAACCTGGAAGGGGGTACTTTTTTCAGACTCTACTTCCCAGAATCTGCCAGCCCACAAGTCCAGAGCAACTTGGTAACATCTTCAAACTCTAGTTAAAAGGTAAGTCAAAAAGAATTAGTCCTCAACCTGTAATTATGATCACCATTCTACTTCTATTCTGTTTGTTTTAAGAGATTCCTGATTCTGTTCCTTTAAGATGTTCTGATACCCAGGGTAGTGCAGTGGACAGAGTGACAAACTAGGATTCAGGAAACCTGAGTTCGAATCCCTGCTCAGGTATAGAAATGCACTTGGAATGTGGAACGGGTAAAGCCACTCCTTAAATGTCTCACTGACCTTGAGTATAAGTTGGTTCCCGCTTGATGGGACGTCACCACACCTGAGACCAGCAGATAAGGAGGGATGGAAGCCAGAGCCCAGCCGATAAAGATCAAAATGCTTTCTGGTGTCTCTCCTAGGGCTGCAAACACAACAGCTACGAGGACGCCAAAGCTTATGGTTTTAAGAACAAGCTGATCATCGTTTCAGCCGAGACGGCTGGGAACGGCCTGTATAACTTCATCGTCCCTCTCCGTGCCTACTACCGATCAAAGAAAGAATTAAACCCTATCGTGTTATTGTTGGACAACAAGCAAGTATTTTATATTTTCCCCACCCCAATCAATGCATAGGGTTTGGGAAGGGTCGTCGCACGAGCGGGGTGAATAATTTGGGCAAAACCGGAGACACCCACTTAGCTATTTCTATTTCCTTTTATAGACCCGACCACCACTTCCTTGAAGCCATCTGCTGTTTCCCCATGGTTTACTACATGGAAGGCACCATTGATAAGTAAGGATCTTTGCTGGGCTTCAGAATCATGAGGGACTGAACCTTGGCTTTGTGTTTTGTTTCAAACATCATATTACTTTGTTCTTATATTTTAAATTGTTTATATTATATGTTGTTAGCTGCCCAGAGTAGTCAGTTGACTAGATGGGCGGGGTATAAATTTAATTAATAAATAAAATAAATAAATAAATATGCATTGATCTATGTATGGTTCAATGGAGGAAAGACTATTATCTTGAATCAGTGTGTAAAGCTAAAGGGACTTAGCTATTCCTTGAGAAAATAAGACTGCAGGGAGATATGATAGCACTTTTCAAATACATAAAGGCTGTCATACAGAGGAGGGGCAAGATCTGTTCTCAATCATCCCTGAGTGCAGGACATGCAACAATGGGTTCGAGTTACAGGAAGCCAGATTTTGGTTGAATATCAGGAAAAAACTTCCTAACTGTTAGAGCAGTACAACAATGGAAACAATTACCTCGAGGTGTGGTGAGTGCTCCAATACTGGAGGCATTCAAGAGAAATTTAAACAACTAGGTGACCCTTTCCAGGGTTTTCCAGGTAGAGAATACTCAGAAGTGGTTTCCCATTCCCTTCTTCTGGGGGCACCCTGGGATTGTACAGTTTGCCCAAGGCCACCCAGGCTGGCTTTTCTCCCAGGAGGCCCAGTGGGGAATCGAACGCCCAACCTCTGACTCCATAGCCAGAGACCCAACACCCTGAACTTTCTAGCCAGCTGATGCAAAATATATACAAACCATGTTTGAAAGAACTTAAGCAAACACGGAAGGCAAAACCAGCAATGATGGTTTAAAATGTTCACAGTCAGGGTTGCAGGAATCTGTCTGAACACCCAGGTACGCAAAGTTTGTCTTGTAAAAAGGCTGTAGCTTTTAGCATGGTGACTGTGGCGTAATCCGACCCACAATGATTGCGCAGTTAGTGACATCTTCCCCAATGGTGCAAAGCCCTTACGAGATTCCCCTGCACGCAAATATTTTATCAGGATTTGAATAGGAGGCTCAGAACGTCTGGCCTTAAGTCAAATGGGTGACGCCCTTAATTACAAAAGTGTTGCTTCCAAGTTCAGTTTGATAAAGTGTCCTGATCTCTACCCATCTTTCCGGGGTGATAAACTCTCCCCCCAGCCTCGACAGTTTGCTGCAATGTGGCATCATCTACGCTGACAATTTGGTGGTGGTGGATAAAGAGAGCACCATGAGCGCCGAAGAGGATTACATGGCAGACGCCAAGACCATTGTCAATGTCCAGACTATGTTCAGGTGAGGTCAAGAGCATCCGGAAGGTTTGGTGGTCTCTACCATCCCTGCTGATAGAACATGATGAAATGGAACCTCTGCGTCAAGAGAAGGAGTAATAATAATAATGATGTGCCAGGTGAATTCTGACTGATGATGACCCTCCCCATGGGTTTTCTAGGTGTAGAATACTCAGGAGTGCTTTACCCTTTCCTTCCACAAGGGGCGCCCTGGGACTGTGCAGCTTGCCCAAGGCTACCCAGGCTGCCTCTTATCTCACAGTGGGGGAATCAAACTCCCAACCTTTGGCTCCACAGCCAGATTCCTAACCCACTGAGCTATCCAACCAAACCAACAGAAGTAAGAGTCCGACTACCCCATTCCACTGAGGTCAAAGTCCGGATATTGGGTCCAGGTTGGGTGCCAGAGTTTGGGAAGGAGATGAACAAGGTAGAACGTTTCCAGAAGATGACACTCAAGGCAGCAAAGGGCCTTAAACCAAACCCTCCCAATGAGGAACGTAGTTGGGACTGGTTTGCTTGAGGAAGAGAAGGTAGAGTTGGTAACGTGATGGTCATTTTCAGTGGGACTGGATGTAGGAGATGGAGGAACCCTATTTTGCTTCAGAAGATGGTGGAGTCTTCTTTGGTGAAGGTTTCCAAGCAGAGATTGGATGACCCTCTGGCAGAGATGCTTGAGCTGTGGATAGCCTGCTCAACAGGGCATTGAAGAGGAAAACCTTGCGTGTTCCTTCAGACTCTACCGTTCTAAGACCTCCATTAAAGGCTGAATATCTCTGGATCGCATGGGGACATACTGTAGGTTAGGGGTGCTGCTATAATGGGGTGCTCTCCAGAAACCTCCAGTGGGACATTTTATGGAACATGACAGCAGCCTTATAATTCAGCCCAGGGAGTGGTCTTCTCATGATACTTGTACGGCCGATGCTAAAGCAAGTTTCCCTCTTATTCCAGGCTTTTCCCAAGCTTAAGCATCATCACTGAGCTGACGCATCCTTCCAACATGAGGTTCATGCAATTCCGAGCAAAAGACAGTTATTCACTGGCTTTGTCCAAGTTAGAAAAGGTAATAAATTTTTACTTTTGTGGTCTTGGCTCTTAGGGTCCTAAACCGATGGATCAAAGAAGGCGTTCAGGAGATGAAACTGTATTTTGGAGGGGAAACACTGTTTTTTAGGAAAGGGTCTCTTCTACAGCTTGGAAAAGTTAAAACGTTTTGGACTATAACCCTCAGAATAACTCAACCAGTGTGTAGTTCAAAAGAGTATGGAGTGGACCTGTTTTTCCTCCCCTAAGACTGGACTCTAGAAATCTAGATTTCATGGTTCTGAATAAAAGGCTGAATAAAATAAGAAGCTAGGAAACCTCCTTATGGTAGATCTTACTTTGGGCCCGACTCGTTCAGTTGAGGCATCTCCCCGAGGTTTCAGACAGGGCTTATTCTCGCCTCTGGTCATTTCATAGAATCATTGGCCACATTGACAGGAATATGGGACTAAGAGCTGTTTGATCTGATTTAAACAAACCACTTTTTCGCTCGCCTTTATCTCTCCAACCGTTCCCTCTTCCCTGCAGAAAGAGCGAGAGAACGGCTCCAACTTGGCCTTCATGTTCCGCCTCCCGTTCGCTGCCGGCCGGGTTTTCAGCATCAGCATGTTGGACACCCTCCTGTACCAGGTGAGAAAGTGAGGAAGAAGCGTGTGCATGGATGAGTCTCAGAGTTAAAAGTTGTTGGGCAATCCAGCAAAGATCAGTGGAGGCTGGTTGTGCAATAGTCCAAGTGTAGTATTGCAGCCCAAACTCTGCTCACGGCCAGCGTTTGATCCCAGCGAATTCTGGCAGCTAGCTCAAGGTTGACTCAGCCTTAGATCCTTCTAAGGTCAGTAAAATGAGTACCCAGCTTGCTGGAGGGGCAATGTGTAACCTGTATAATTAAAAATATATATTCTTTTTATGGTGGCACTGATTTTGTGGGAGAGAATAGATCCCCTGCAGATTTTAGGCCAAACTTTATGGCAGCTTGTAAAGCATTGCCTCTCCGTCATGAACAGGCTTCAGCACCTTGGAGAGGTCTCGTCAGGTTCTGAATCGATCAGGCACTATTGATTTCTTGGTTTGTTTGTTGTTTTTTTCTTGTATGTAAGATTTTGTTAATTGATTTTTAAAAATTAAATTAATTAAAATTTTAATTAATAAAAAATTAATTAATTAAAAAATGCTAAGGAAAAAAAAGTTCTGAATAAAACCAGAAAGAGATTGACTACTATTCCTGCAAATTCAGAGTCACGACCAACTGCCAATACAAAATGCATGGTGGAAAAAATAGTTTTAAGTCCGTCTGTACTTGTGCTCCAAACCTTTCAAAAACAGGGAGATCTGGTTCATTTCTTAAATTATGCCTGGCTCAAGAAGCAACCCTCTTTGCTCATCTTCATGCAGGCTCCACATCTTCCTTTTCATTTTCATCGGCAGTTTTTAGAAACACTTACCATATTTTTCCATGTATAAGACTATACTTTTGTCTAAAATCTTTAGACTAAAAATTGAGGGTCATCTTATACACGGAAGTAAGCTGAGGAGAGAACAAAAACAAGTGGAGGGGAAAGCAGGGATCAAAGTGATCCTGCAGGGCTTTGATCGCTGCTTTCCCCTCCACTTGCTAAGCCCCACTTAGATTTCTTAATTTTGGGTTAGAAAAGTGTGGGGGGGTGTCTTATACATGGGGGCATCTTATACACGGAAAAATACGGTATATTAAAAATGCATTATTTTAAGGTGAAATTATCTCCTCTTTGATGAATGGATGCAGCTGGATGATACTGGAAAAAGTAACTTTTTCCAGGCGTTGCCTCCCTGCGACAAAGAGGTGCAAGATAAGACTTTGAAAAGGCCATCTATGTTTGAATCTGATAAATGTATTAAATGTGTTGGACAACTATAAAATTATTAATGGGTGCTTTTCTGGCTCACAGTCCTTTGTGAAAGACTATATGATCACCATTACGAGGTTGCTGCTGGGTCTTGACACCACCCCTGGCTCAGGTTACCTCTGTGCCGTAAGTATCGAGTCTTCCTACTCTATCCCTTGGCAACAACATTGTGGGGATCTCCATTCCCGCTTCTCTTCTTCTCACGCAGAATCACAAGGAATGGTAGCTGTGTTCTGTTCTGGGGAATGCAGATCACCTTTGCTTGCTTTAAAACACGGGCAGTAACAATGACCTCCTATTGCTTGTGCTCCCAAATCTGGTATTTAGAAACGGAGCACCTAAGGATGTGAAATGGGGTGCATGTTAATAGATGTGTGCCTTATTTGTTTAGGTATGTGACGTGCTGCCTTTATCCCCATAAGGAACCCAAGACGGCTCACCACTGTTTTACGATACAACAGCCACAGTTAAAAACACTGTAAGATAGAACATTTCTCCAGTACCTTCTGCTGGAAAAATTTCAAACAGGTAGTCTGTTGTTAGTCCATTACAAAGATGCTGCTAGTCTGTTATGGAAAAAATGCAAACAAAAAATGGGTAGTCTATGATGGTTCATTCTTTTGAATTAACAGGGGTCGGTTTTGTCTGTTTGGGGGATGGAGCTAAAAGAGTGTCTCCTCCTCTCTTTCTCCTCCCCCCCTTCTCTTCCCTTTTATGGGATAGATGAAAATCACAGAGGATGACCTGTGGATCCGATCCTACGGACGCCTTTTCCAGAAGCTGTGTTCCTCTAGCGCTGAGATCCCCATCGGCATCTATAGAACCGAGTCACACATGTTCTCCACCACAGATGTAAGAAGGCCAAAGAGAAGAAATCGTTTGTAAAGCTCCTTATCCAAACCCCCAGCCTGCACCTTTCTGCTGAAGTCTCATACCATGGAAAGATCCCACCAATCTAGATTCACTTTCTCCTCCATCAGTTCTCACCCAGTTGGGGATCTGCAGCCAAGAGTCTTCATTCCATCGTCTTAACTGTTCTGAATTCATCTTTCCTTAGATTAGGGCTGTGAATTTTGGATTAATATCTTTTGGACTACAGTTCCCATAATTCTCCATTCTGGGAATTCTACTTGAGAGACAGACGGCTCACAGACACTTAAATGTGGCTCACCTGGGTAAAAGGCCTGAACTGGAAAGCTCTAAGGCCTAGTTAGTCCTTAAGGTCCATCCAAACTTCCTGTTTCTGCCCAGTGTGGCTAGAAGCTTTGTTTCTGAACAGGAAGTTAGCGGGAATTAGTCTTCGCTAGGTCTCAAAGACTTCCAGGTTAGGCCTTTCTCCCACCTGAGCCATATTTAGGTGTTTTCAAGGTGTCTGTCTGTCTGTTAGAACTCCCAGAATGGAGAACTGTGGGATTTGTAGTCCAATAAAACCGAATAACCCATCCCTAGTCTAAGGCTATTTGTTATAGATCATCATTAGAAGAAGGAATTCCTTAAGTGCGGAAAACATCTGATTGTAACGGCAGAAGCTTTTCACATTTCCCATGTGATTTGTAGTCCAAAAAAGCTGAATATTCCATCCCTAATCTTTTTGTTATAGACAATGCATCATTAGAAGAGGGAATTCCTTAAGTGCTGAAAACATCTGATTGTAACAGCAGAAGCTTTTCACATTTCCCATGGTTAGCTGATGAGCTTGCTTTGTTTTGTAACTGATCTGCAGGAGGTAAATACAGTATTCACTTGCAAGTCTGATGGCTCAGTCACAGAGGTTTGCCTAAATGATGTCTCTGGAAACTAAATAGGGAAGTCATCTGGACACCATCTAATTAGATGGAAGTCATCCCTAGTTTCTCCTGCTTCTAATGTCAATTTGTGTATAACATGTAGTTTGGCCTTAAATAAAATACCCTTTTTTGAAAAATAATATTTTTCAAATTCTCTCTCTCTCTCTCTCTCACTCTCTCTCTCTCTCTCTCTCTTTTTTTTTTTTTTTTTTTGCAGCCTCATGACCTCAGAACCCAGGTGAGCATGGTTTCTGTCTATGTCAATATGTATATGTATATTTGTATGAATGTATATCTAGGTATACTGAAAGTTAATGTAAAGTACAGACTAGGCAGGTAAGAGAAAGACAGTTTCACATTTGTTCGACACCAAGTGTGAGCACCTGGCTTTTATCCTTGATATGTGCTGTTAAGTGCCTTCTGACTTATGGAAACCCTAACTGGGTTTTTGAGAGGTTCAAAAAAATAGTTTACCATTGTTACCCCATGGCTGAATGGGGATTTGAACTCAGGTCTCCTGAGTCTTAGTTTGACAGTCTGTCCACTACACCACAAAAGATGGGTAATACAGGAGTGTAGGAAGCTGCCTCATCCTGAGTCAGAATATTGATCAGTCCAGCTCAGTATTGTTGACTTCGACAAGCTCTCCAAAGTTTCGGGTAAGATCCTTTCCAAGCCCTAGTTGGAGATTCCTACCTTTCTCTGGCAGTCTCCTAGCCAAGCCCTAGCCAAGCCCAACTTTGATTAGCTTCTGAACTCAAGCAAAACTTGAATCATTCAAGTTGGTTATCTGATTTCCATCTTACGCATAGTTACCTGGCAGCCTAACAGGGTTGTTTCTCAACTCCTCCCGAGAATGATGATAATTGAACATGGAACATGGGGGGGCTCAGCAAATGAGTCGTGGCCCTCCGGAATCATTCATTCCTTGCCCTTATGGCCTACTGGTGTTCCCAGTCACAGATCTCCATCAATGTCGAAGATTGTGAAGACGTCAAAGAAGGAAAGGACCACTGGAACGCCAAAACCAACCATCACCGGAACTCGTGTCCCACCGACCCATCAGAACACCCGTTGCTTCGGCGCAAGAGCATGCAGTGGGCACGCCGGCTGAGCCGGAAAGGGAACAACAAGCACACAGCCAAAACGGCGGAATGGATCAACCAGCAGAGGTTGAGTCTCTACCGGCGGTCAGAGAGGCAGGAGTTGTCTGAGCTGGTGAAGAACCGCATGAAACATCTGGGCTTGCCCACGACAGGGTACGGTAAGTGGGGATCCCCCTTCTGTTCATAGCATCTGCCATTTGGGAGACTTTCCGCATGTCAATTCTTCATGGCCTATCTTGGGTCTATCTAGAGCAGGGACAGACCACTTGGGAGCTTCTTAGTGGGTCCAGATTTTTGCTCCTGGAACCTACTAAGGGCCCATAACATCCCCAGAAATGTCTAGAGGAAAGGAAAAGTCACAATTTTTTCTCCAAAATTCTGCTTCCAGTTTTGTCTCCAAATTCATTTGGGGTTCATTCTGCTCAAAGGAGGTGCTCCTATTTTAATGGCCAAATTCTCACAGAAAAAGGACATTTGGGGGTGGCTTCGTTCTTGATGGAAAGGATGTGGGTGCGTGTGTCAAGGGTGGGTGGGGAGTGACCTATAGGCAGCTTGCCAGCTGTGCATGGCTCACCCACCCTTGATCTGGAGGTTGGCCCATCGAAACGTGTAATTAATGAAGTGGCGGAGAAGTTGATGGATGAAGGGCCCGAGAGAACAGGCACTATGCTGAAGTGAGCTGGTTCAGGTCTGATCACCCACTGGGTTTCCCCATCCAGAGTTCCAGGGTAGAAGAAAGGTGGAATATATACATACATACATAAAGAACATCTTGTGGTGTGTCATAGCCAGACTCTCATGTTGCAAGGGCTCTCCTCATGAGAAATTCATGCTCCCATGATTCTGTGTCAGGTGCCACCGTTTCGGTAGATGGGAGGAAAAAATCCATTGTGTTCCACATGCTTTCTTGCTGCCAATGAATGGAATCAGGAAAGAAATACTGAGAACTTTGTGACAGACAGAGAAGTCTTTAATAAGGTTGCCTCAGGGCACTGTAATTCAGATTTTCAAGGAAAATAGATTTTGTTGGCTGAGTGGGAGGTCTTTCACTTTAGGATATGCTGAAAAGCATTTCATTCCATAGCTTTCTTTCATCTTTCCTTTTCAGAATTCTTTTCTGCCATTGGCTGTTTGTTCCCTTATTTGTTTTGCATCTTCTTCAGCTTTGCATGTCCAAGAGACAGCATCTGGTATCCCATAACATCTTTTCCAGAACAGCACTGAGTCTCAAAAGTTGAGGGTCAAACTATAAGTTCAAAGAAACATGTACTCTCTAGAATTAAGCTGATTCTTCCTTTTCACACTGACATTTCTTCAGCGATAACATCCGTCAGATTTGCAAATGAAGCCAAGTTTACCTTCCAATGAAAGCACACTAAATGCAAGATCCATGGGCGAAGAAACACACATCCTTCAAAACTTGTGAGAGCACCTCCGATTGGGGGGGGGGGGGGACGACTTGCTAAATGTATGATCTAGTTTGACCCTTAGTGGTCAATGTTGTGAGTTGACCATCTGGAAAAGCTGAGAAGATCAAGGATTGATTGCCCAAATCTATACAAAATAAAGAGAACTGGGGTAAGGGGGAATGGTAGTTTGTCTAGATTTTTTTGAAACCTGCAAGCATTTAGTTATCACACAGGTAAAGGTAAAGGTTCCCCTTGACATTTAGTCCAGTCGTGTCTGACTCTAGGGGGCGGTGCTCATCCCCGTCTCCAAGCCGTAGAGCCAGCGTTTGTCCGTAGACAGTTTCCGTGGTCACGTGGCCAGCGCGACTAGACACAGAACGCCGTGACCTTCCCACCGTAGTGGTACCTATTTATCGACTCGCATTTTTACGTGCTTTCGAACTGCTAGGTTGGCAGGAGCTGGGACAAGCAACGGGAGCTCACTCTGTTGCGTGGATTCGATCTTACGACGGCTGGTCTTCTGACCTTGCAGCACAGAGGCTTCTGCGGTTTAACCCGCAGCGCCACCACGTCCCTATTATCACACAGAGCCTGTAGCAAATGAAAAAAATGATTCATTGCAAAGTAGATGCCTTCACTGCTGCTTCCAGATTGCTTTCTGACAAGTGGCTAGTAGTTTGGAGGCAAACCAAAGCCCCACATCTACACATGGGATTCTTATCCAGGGATGACTTCTTCTGGAGCAAGAAATCTCATCTATAAGGTCTATGCACGAGTGCATCCTGGTGAATCAATTAAATCCCCCCTCCCCGAAGGCTCAGTCTGTCGTTTGGTTTCCTGATTAGTGAAGGTGTTGGGTTAGTGATGAGTAGACAACTAATTACTCCTTGAATCCACTCTCACAATGGGCTCTAAAATACCTTACTAGGAAGCCTATATTCCACTGAGGTCACATGCAAAAGTACACAATTAGATCATGAGCTAAATGCACACAATGAGTGGTATTCCACTTGGAAACCAATTTGTGTTCCTTGTGTCTTGTTTTCAAAGGAGAAGGGATCTCTCTCTCTCTCTCTCTCTCATTCTCTTTGATCCACAAATTCAGGGTTGGTGGGGTAAGCTTGATTCTTTTTTTAAAAAAACCTGTGGTTCAAATTGCACACCTAAATATGCACATAAAACCTTCTTAGGCACAAAAAAGAGGAGGATGTGTAGGGCAAATGTGTTGTCCGATCCTCTTGTTAAAACCAGATTCTCTGAAATGGATGGATCCTTATGAACGCCAACTCCCATACACTCTGGTCTGAAGATCTAAAGGGGGAGGAACGCTGGGAATCGTAGTCCACCAATATCTGGAAGGTCGCCTTTGGCCCATCTTTGGCCCTAGAGGGGTGATCAAACCCTTGGAGGTGGGGAGAGAAAGCATGAACAAAGGCGTAACACCGCTGATCATTCTAACAAGACTTCTGTGTATCCATGTTTGTGTGTTTTGGTGTCCATTTCTGCTCAGCACCACAGCCGTAGCATATGAGTTTAGCTCCTTTTTCTTTTGTTCTTTACTTTATATAAATAAATATATGTATGTATATATTTTCCACTATGTTTTTTGCTCACGTAATCACCAAAGCTAGTTTCTGGATATTTTCCGAGTCGTTGCTTGCTGATCTTTTCTCTCTCTTCTCTTTCTCTCCGTTTGTGTCTGTGCTTTTTAAAATTATTTTTTTTTTGTTCTGTTTTTGATTCCTTTGGTCTTGTTTCTTTCTCTGTATGTTCTGTAGAGGATGTAGCAAATTTAACAGCCTGTGATGTGATGAATCGGGTAAACCTTGGATATTTGCAAGGTAATTTTCTTCCTCCCCTGGGAGTCAAACTTGACTCAGGGTGTAACAGCATGAGAGAGAACAGGGCTCCTCAAGATGGAGGGTGTTACATCTCTGACGCATGCTAAACTGGAGGCACAGAGTGGCCGTTGAGGGTGATGGTGTTCTCTGTTAAGACGTGAGAAGTTCAGGAAATACCTGAGAGCATTTCCTTGGGGTTATTGTTTGAAGGATGAGTTTACTGGAGGATGCTTTACTACATCTCATAATTGTCCCTTTGCCCCCAAAATATCACCCCCTTCCAAATATATATCTATATCTATATATATTTATATATCTCTGCATGAGATCCCTTGAGAAGAATTCATAGTCTCTTTCTAACACAGACATAAACACAAACACACATGGGGGAGGTTGATGCTTCCAGTGTCTGTGGGTCAGCGAATCCATGCCAGGTCTTTGGCAGAATTTCCTAGAGAGCATTCAAGATGTGGGACCCATCAGGACCTTGGAGAGCTCCTCTTAAAATTCAGGTTAAACCCTGGTGCAGATTCATTGCCTCCACTGACGTTGGTGCCACCAGCCTGGTGTGTGCGTGTGCACAGGTGGGTGTGTACACACACACACACACACACTTCTAGAAATCTGTAGTGCACTTTCTCGAACTACAGCCTTCTAAGCATCTCGCCACGTTTGGACTGTTTAGCATGGCAGTGAGGTTGAACTGATATAATTCAGCAGTGCAGACGCACCTCGATTCTGACTAACCTATGGTGATGCCTCCTTGTTGGACACTTACATGTGCAAATTAGCATATGCAAATTTCATTCAAATCAGCCTGATTTTTTATTTATTTGTTTATTTATTTATTTATTTTTGCATGCATGCATAAGTCACCACTGGTAGGGATACAGCCTGCATGAAAAGCAGCTGCATTTTCCACTGAGCGACACTTCCTCACTGGGCATCTCCACAGCAGAGCAGGAGGAGTAGCAGTTTCTTCACCAACCCAAATGGTTTTGCTTGGCTTTTTGGACCACATAGGCCACCATTTTCCATTCTGGGATTTCTACTTGACAGACAGACACCGTCCAGATGTTGAAATGTGGCTCAACTGGAGGGAAAGGCCTGAACTGGAAAGCTTTGAGGATTACTTCCTCCCAAACTTCCTGTTCCTGCCCCAGTGCTACTTGGGAGCTTTCTCTCAGAACAGGAAGTTAGGTGAAACTAGGCCTCGCTAGGCCTTCCTCTCAGGCGAGCCACATTTAGGCATCTGTACAGTATCTGACTGTCAGGTACAACTCCCAGAATAGAGAATTATGGTATTTGTAGTCCAAATAATCAAAAAATCCCATCCTTAATGCTTTTTCCTTTCTGAGACTCTTTTTTGACGTTTATAATTCATATCCCTGCTAGGTATCTAGGGCAGCATGCAATTGAGAGCATCAAAATAGCACATGAAACAGAAAAACAGGAGGGGGAAAAAGAATTATACTAAAATAATATGAAAATAAAATTTAAACAGAATTTCACCCACTGGGTTCTTTAACCTGATTTCCGCTCGCTGGCTCCGAATGCCCATAGTGGATTCCAAACCAGGTTGAGGGACCCTCTGGCCCTCTAGGTGTTTTGAACTACCCTTCCCATCATGCCTCACACAGACCATGCTGGCTGGGGGCTTCTGGGAAATGAAGTCTGACAACATTGAAGTCTGACAACATCTGGAGAGCTGGAACCTTCCTATCCTGATACCAAACCCTCTAGATCCTGAATATATGAGAAACAGAGGTGGATAAAGGGATCTCTTGGGACCACATTGGGTTGAAGCTTCACAGTCAAAACCAAAACCATATCAGCAAGCTACATTTCTTTCTTTGTTTTATGACTTTTTAAAAAGGTAGTCATGTGAGAACAGAAACGGTAGCTAAGGAAAAGATTCTTTACTCTGGCGTGCTTTGGCATGAATTAAAGCAACCCCCTGAGCTGGTATCTCAGCGTGAGAGCTGCTGTTATGCATTAACTTCACTTTGGAAATCAGATGCTCTGGCAGCAATTAAACACCCCCCTTTGATCCAAGATGGGTTTTGAGCATTTAAGGGCTGATCAGTGAGGAGGAAAAGGAAGTTCAACACACCGCTTCCCCTGCCGAGGTGATGCTAAAGAGTTTCAGCCCTTAGTGTCAAATCAAACTCCACATGGGCTCTAACCCACAAATTCACCCTCCCACTCTCTTTTGCCAATGTAGAGGAAGGTTATATGGAAGTCCTATAGAACCCAGTAGGTCACTAATTGGTTAACTGGAGAGGCTCTTTGGCATAGTTTTTGCAGGTCCCACAAAGTGGGTATGCAAAGGACCAGACGATCTGATAGAACGGAAGGGAGGAAAAAAATTCCCCCAGTTTCAGGATTTTTTTCGGGATGGAGAGAAGAAACTTGCAGTTTTGCTGTGGCTACAAATATCTCCTTTAAGAACCCTTAGGTTGTGTGAGTGTTCACCTGTCCAACCTATCCTGGAAGACACTTTTATCTAGAGGTTCTGAACATTCCAGAAAAAAAGTCCAGAGGGATCTCAGAGTGCAGTACAAGAGCAGAACAAGAGTAGATGGTCATGAAGAAGCTAGTTCTAGATTCTGAAGTGGATCTCCCCGCAACATTTTCCTCTGGAGAGCTCCAAAAGATCTGCATGTCTCTTGAACTGGCCCATTCCTTGATGCTGTCTATCCTGGACAGTTCTAGATCTTCCTCCAGAGATGATTCATCTGGTATGGTGATAGTGTGCTTTTTTTCTCTTCATTTAGTTATTGAACTTGTGGGCCCAACCAATCAGGGACCACACAGAACAACATAGCCAATCAGGGATCGGTTGAACCAACATAGTCTATCAGGGATTGCACAGTGAATAGAATAATTTAGCCAGTCAGATTTAGCAATACTATGATGTGGCGGGTGGCAAGTGAAAGCACTGAGAATCAAAGGCAAGATCGACTCATCCTCCTAAGAAGTTCCAAAAATGGCAAACATAAAGAAGAATTTTACAGCCCTACTGAACATTTGCAAAAACCAAACAATCAACCAACCAAAGAATTGTTTCTTCACAACTATAACCTATTCATGACATTCCTATCCCAAAGAAAGTATATTAATTGGGAGCATCCTATTGGCTTACTTGACCCCTAGGACGTTTCACAAAGAGACCAGCTAAACTTAAAAGAGAAGAAATTTTTGTGGTTTTGGTAATGGCAACATGTCAGCAACCATGGAAGGTTAACAGTACCATGACTGACTGAACAGATTTATCAGGAAAAGCTGAGTCAATAGAGATCATCCCCCAACCTCAGGGACCCAAACATCTTTTCCCTGTTCTCCTTACCTGGACTACCTTTACAGGGTCATTTGTAGGATAAATTAGGCTGGAGGAGAGCCAGTTTTACTGAGTGTCTGGAAGGAATGCCAGAGTAGAAGCATAAGTAGCAAATGAATAAACACAGACAGGTTGAAAGAGGAAAAAGAAGGTGGCAAGGACAGTATCTGCAATAGTGTAGCTTCATTGATGTAGGATCTTCAGCAAAATTTCTGCCCCATTTTTGTTACCTCTGACCCTTTGGCTGGGGATTAAGCTGAAGGCCTTTCACATATACCTTGGTTCTCAAACTGGGGTCCCCAGATGTTCTTGGACTGCAATTCCCAGAAGCCTTCACTTTTGTTTGCTGTGCTGGCCAGGATTTCTGGGCATTGCAGCCCAAGAACATCTGGGGACCCCAGTCTGAGAACCACTGACATACAAAGCTTCTGCTTTGACTTTGAATGAATGACTGCTTCTCTGACTTACAGTTATTACTACCATTTTCCATTTTCCTTGCCCCAATAAGGCCTAGGCAGGGCTAGTAATGAGAGGAACTTTTGAAGTCACTCATCGAAGGTCAGAAGCAACTTCATGGAACATGACGACAGCTAGAACCTCAGCAAGGAACCATGTATTGACAAGGTCTGTGTAGACATGCAAGTGTTATTGGACTGCAGCTCCCATCTGCCTGAGATTACATAGACAACAGTGAAGGATCATGGGAGTTGCAGTCCAACAAAATCCAAAGGGCCACACATTCCCCATTCCTTGAGTTAGGGGCAGACAGGAAGAACCCAGTGGGAGATTAGGAAGAGATTCTGAAGTGTATCAGCTCGGCATGTTCATGATCAAGACTTGGACTCTAGTTATATGTAATGAAACATCTGATGCAGATAAAGTCATCCTTGAGAATCTCAGTTCAATTTCACTGGGGTTTTTTTTTTTTAAAGGAAACAAATCAAGTTTCTAGTCCTCAAGACAAGTGCATGTTTGGATTTTCAGCAGTCAACATTTTAAAACAACAACCACACTGCATTATCATCAACAGTCACGCTCCTCACCATCTTCCTCATTTGCATATGTACCTGAGTGTTCAAAAGATGCAGATAGGCTGGAGGATTTGGGCTGGAACCCAAAAAGTAACTTTGCCAAGTTCCAGCTAGAATCATAGTGAACGTGTGGATGAGCTGAAAAGAGAGATGACATTGGTCACGGACAGCTCAGTTCAGCTCTTGAAGACTTCCTACCGGTCCCTAGAGGTAGCATCTGATTTCAAGGCTGCTGCTGACATTACTAAGAGAACCTCCCTCAATTGTGGAATTGCCATTGGAGTGAACGGAGAACCCCTCACTGACCGGAGGTCTCAAAAAGTGTTGACCTCTCTATCTGCTCCAGGCATTCAGACAGGAAGCTACTCAACAGATCTGAGGCAAGGTGCAGAGGGGATTCCTCTACACACAAACACACACACACAGAGAAAGGCTGAAATCCTGTTGCACAAACAGCGTAACCTTTGGAAGTTTGCTGCTGCTCCTCCTTCTGTTACCCTTAATTTCTGTGGGTTGTGCAATGGTGGAGAGCAGCTCCACCCAGAGATCTGTTAGTTCAACGGTTCCCAACCTTAGGTCCCCAGATGTTCTTGGACTACAACTCCCAGAAATCCTGGCCAGCAAAGCTGGTGGTGAAATCTTCTGGGAGTTTTGGTCCAAGAACATCTGGGGACACAAGGTCGGGAACCACTGGTGTAATTTCTCAGATTTATTGATGCAACCCTGAACTTGCCTGCTTGGGGAAGGCACTCTCTAAAGCCACACTTGAGTGGGATGATGTGTGATGACTCCTGCATGCAGTATCTAGAACCAGGACTATCGAATTGAATACTTGCTGGGGAAGCAGAAATAGGATTTGCTTGGGATGAGAATTTCACAGATGGGTATTGATGGGCCCCAAAAATTCTACTACAGCTCATAGCTGTTGCCTTACCCAGCCCACATGACCACTCACCCATGTGTTGTCTTGCAGATGAGATGAACGACCACCAGAACACGCTGTCCTACGTCCTCATTAACCCTCCTCCAGACACACGGCTGGAACTCAATGACATTGTGTATGTATGACCCTAATAGGGAGAATTTCTCAGCCACTTCAGCTTATTGTGGAGGGACAGGGGTGGAGGAGAAAAGCAAGGTTGGATCCAGCACGGAGGTGGGGGGAAAGGTTAACTTCAATGGAGGATGTGTTTGGGTCAAGAGCACCCAACACGCTAGCAATTTTCAAAGTGGGAAGCGGTGGAAGACAAAGTAGTTGAGCTAGTTTGTTGTTATGTGCTATCAAGTCACTTCCGACGTATGGGATCCATAATAGGGCTTTCAAGGTATGTGAGATCATCAAAGTATGGTTGCCACACATACCCCACCATGAACATCCATCACAGGGATTTCAGTCCATGTTTCCCAAATCCTAATCCAACCATCTATCCACTAGGCCAGTGGTTCCCAACCTTAGGTCCCCAGATGTTCTTGGACTGCCATTCCCAGAAGCCTTCATGATGAGCTGTGCTGGCCAGGATTTCTGGGACTTGTAGTCCAAGGACATCTGGGGACCCAAGGTTGGGAAGCATTGCATTAGGCCATACTGCCTTTCTGGTTTTTCCAATATTCGCAAGAATTTCAGTGTTTTTTGTTAGACTGAGCACCAGGGCAAAGGCTGTATGTGAGCTACACACCAAGCAATAACAATAACAATAATATGCCATCGAGTCAGTTCTGCCTTATTTTCAGGGTTTTCCAGGAAGAGAAGACTCAGAAGTGGTTCCCCGTTCCCTTCTTCTGTGGGTTGCTCTGGGACGGTGCAGCTTGCCCAAGGCCACCCAGGCTGGCCCTGCTCCCAGGAGGCCCAGTGGGGGAATCGAACTTGAGCTATCCAGCCCGATTAAGCATTACCCACCTCATTAACCAGACGTCTTCATTTCTGTTAGGTATTTGATACGGCCTGACCCTTTGGCTCACGTGGAAAATGAGACACACAGTCGAAAGAGCAGCTCCGGTAACAAACTGGACCCTTGTAACCCAGAAACGAGAGACGAGACGCAGCTCTGAGCATCTCCTCCCTTCTGCATGGAACGCCCAGGCCTACTACCCTTCTCGTTCATGCATGGAACTTTAACCGAATTAGTGACCAAACGGCAGGGGAGGGTGGAGCACACAGGGCTTGCCCGAAGGCCACCCTTCCGTCGGGGTCTTGACTTGAGGTCCCTCTTGGGGCGTGGAGAAAAGCCACATGCTTTGCGCACTTTTGTGTCTTCTTGGAAAGGTTTCCAAGCGAAGCTTGGCGGAACTTGAAATTAAAGGAAACTTGGAGTGGCCTGAAGACTGGATGATTTGAGACAGGTCTTGGTTTTAATCATTCTAGTTTAGTTTTGTTTTGCTTCGTTTTCGTTTCGAAGGGCTGGGTGAGAGGGGTGAAACCTGTACCACAGCTAGTGAAAAAGGTCTTCATTATCCTAAAGCGCAGGCAGCATCCGGAAGAGACTGTGCCACATGGAAAATCTCATTCATACCATCCAGAAAGAGAATTGATGTGTTCAATAAAGCGGGACAAGAAGAAGATAGGAAATGAGCACCATTGTGATGATGATTCACGGTTTGTTAGCTCTCCGAATAACCACTTGATCCAACTTGATGTGGATGGGGCAGTGAGAGAGTTTGAGAAGTTGTCGTCTCCTTTCCAAGGCCGTCTAGAACTGTGGTTCCAGATCTTGGGTCCCCAGATGTTCTTGGACTACAACGCCCAGAAATCCAGACCAGCACAGCTAGTGGTGAAGGCTTCTGGGAGTTGTAGTCCAAGAACAGCTGGGGACCCAAGGTTGGGAACCACTGATTTAGAAGAAGCAACAAATAAGGCTTAAATGTTTTCATAGCTGCTGCAGGAGTTGACCGTCAGCAACAGTAGAAGACTCAAGACATCTTCCGCTCAAGTAGGGTCGTTCAACAAAAAGTTGATATGTTTATACCACTGAGGTATCAAGAATGGGTGGGGAAACTAGTTGTCCAGATGTTGTGGGACCTCAATGCCCACAGTGCAGCTAAAAGGTCATTGGTGCCCATCTTATTGTGAGCGCTTCCAACTTTTCCCATTGATTTTAGTCGCTGTGGCCACTGGTCAAGGATTGCTCTGAAGATTGCAAAATGTCAGAGGGGGGGGGGAAACACCGTTGCATGGCATATTCATCCCTACCATCTTAGGATGGACACACTCCTTTTGCCTCATTTCTCATCCTGTGGGACCAACATGACAATCAAATGTCAGATTCATGCAGCCCTCCCCTTGCCCCCACCTCATCAACTTAATGAAACAGCATCTAAAACATGGCGTAGCTTAAATCATGGGTCGTTCCCTTTCCTCTTTCTTTATCAAAAGCCATGTTTGTCCAACTGTGGGGGTGCCATTCCCAAGGTTGCTAAGCCACATGGGTGTTCTAGTGAGAGAAATGGCACCCCCACATCCAACACTCCCACCTTAATCATTTTACGTAAGTTATTTCTACAGCGTGAAGTGTGCATCTTAACAAAGCATAAACAGACATCAGCAGTGTAATTTCATAACGGCTGATGGACTACTGCGATCTCATGTTCCAATTTTTCTATTTCCTTCAAACTGACGAAATATGTAAAATAAATCTTTTATTTTTGTAAAAGTCCTGCCCACGGATCTTCCTCAAAGGAAGAATATTTATGTACAGCACGTTTTGTCAAGGGGCAACGGGGGAAGTATCTTAGCTCATCCAGATGTTATTTTACTGATATAAGCAGTTTGATCTGTTTACAACATATATCCTTTCAGTACGTACTGAAAAAAGATTAACAAATGTGAAGTATATATAAGAAAAGCCTTACTTCAATTTATAGTCCTCTGTCAAAAATGGAAAATTTTGATTCTAACAGTTCCCTGCCTCTGGATTGTAGAAATGGTTTCTTTCTTTCTTTCTTTTTAATTCAGTTGAATAAAAATTGAAATTAATGGCAATAAAAAAAAATCCTTATTCAAAATTCTTTCTGAAGTTTTAAATTTTAAAGTGCAATATCATAGGGTGTTTTTCTGGACTAGAAATGTGTTACAAGAAGTTTCCTAAAACTTAGAGTGTGCTGTGTTCTGGTTAAAGGAAATATTCTTATGAATATATTCACGCCGATGCCTTGAAAATGATTTCCCCTCCCTTCCAGTAAAAAAAAAAAATTTCTTAAGTCTATATCGACACGGGTGAAGTCAGCCAAGTTGGCAGCCATTTTTCAGATTTCCCTGCTACCCAAGAACTACACTTTAAAGAGTAAAAATAATAATAATCAAAAAATAATAATCATGTCCCATCAAGTCAGTTCTGACTTACAGCGACCCATTTCAGGGTTTTCCAAATATTGAGTGTTCAGGTTTACCATTTCATTCCTCTAGGGGGCGCCCTGGGACTGAGCAGCTTGCCCAAGGCTGCCCAGGCTGGCTCTTTTCCCAGGAGGCCCAGTGGGGGAATCAAACTCCCAACCTCTGGCTCAGCAGCCAGATAGCTAACCAATGAGCTACTGGGGCTGAAAAGGGAGTCATATGGACAAAGATACTAATTCGCATATTTAATTTTAAATTATGCAGTCACATTTTCTGCTATAACAAGTTTTTGTTAACTGAAAAAAAATGAATTTAGTTAAAAAAAATTCTTAAAACTAAAGAAGCCTCTTTAGTTTTAAGATTTTTTTTTTACTAAATTCATTTTTTTTTCAGTTAATAAAAACTTGTTAAATTAATTTAAATTTAATTTTTTTAAAAAAATATTTGGCCACTAGAGGCCAAAATATATTTTTTAAAAAAATTAAAATGGCCTGTGGCAGAAAACACACCTAAGTAATGAGGACATTCATTCTCCCTGTGACTAGAAAAGAAACTAGAAGTGATTATATTTCTACTGCAAAGCAATAACATTATCCACCATTACACAGCAATTATAATGTAAATTATTTATTGGGAAGAAGAATTGATTACACATCGCTTACTCTTTGAAACAAAATATTTGCAAATTCTGATTTTTAAAAAAACAGGAGTCCATCAAGGGAAGAGTTTGCACCTTTTGACTTTGAGAAACATTTTATTTAGACTGGAGCACAAACCAAAGACTGGGTTGTGTTGACATCTGGTGGACAAGATGGACCTCTTGCCCAATATTTTCAGACAGAGGTCTATGGATAAAACCCTTGCTCTTCTCTTTAAAGAGCAAGGCCATCATATCTTCCTTGTTATGCTCCTTCTACTTGCTCGGTTTCTCCTCTTCAGCTACCAGGGGGAAGTCAATCTGGCACATTTTCTGGACCAAAGGGCAGTGCGACGTAACAGTAGTGGCAATCTCTTCATAAACGTGTCCTTGACCGTCCGAACAAGGAGCTTGGCCATGGGTCCTCTCTAGCACTGACATATTTGCATCCATCTTGAAAAAAAGGTCTCCAGAGGAGTTGTAGCAGGAATCTGATATCATGACACTAGAGTGTAAAGTTACTGTGTCTTTGTTGTCATCCACAAAGCCCTGGCCAACAACGCCAAGGGAAGACATTTCCAGAGATCCTTCTACGCATGTCTGTTCTTCACCCAACCTTCTGATACTTCTACCTTGAGGATGGCAGGTGCCTACCCTGGAGGGATCAAGCACCGTCTTCATTTCTTGAGTCTCTACACTGTCCATTCGTCCATGTTGTTTTTTAAGGATCAATTGCATCGTAACGGTCTTCTCAGTTACTGGGGAGCCCAACGGCAACACAAGTGATGAAAGATGCTCTTCGGTGGATTCAGGATCGACATCACTCTGCTCAGGACGGGGAACTGCAAAGGGAGGCGGAAGGACTGGCGAGCCTCTCAAAGGCGAGGCTTCCCCCAGGAGCAACGGCTCAGCATTACGATCCAGGCTAGGCAAAGCAAGGGCTGGGTCATGATCTGCAAGGTCAAAGGTACAAAGCGAGTCAATTCTGACTTTTCAGCGTTTTCTAGTTGAAGAGTACTCAGAAGTGGTTTACGATTTCCTTCTTCTGGTGCTGCTCTAAGACTCTGCACCTTGTCCAAAGCCATACAGACTGGCTTCTCTCCCAGAAGGCACAGCGGGGAACTGAACTCCGGACCCCTGGCTCTGCGCTGAGCTATCCAGGCAGCGACATATGCAGCTGCCTTTTGCTTGATCATACTCTTGGCCCTTCTAGCCCAGTATAGTCAACTGTGACCTTCAGCAATGGTTCTCCGGGGCTTTGGGCATAATCCTTTCTAAGCTCTATCTGGAGAACCTTGGTCTTCTTTGGTGGGCTTCCCCCCCAAGTACTAATGTAACTGAACCTCCTCTGACTTCCAAAATCAGATAAGACATGTGCATCCAAGGTGGTGTGATGGTAAGTGGTAACAAAAGATAAAAACTAAAAATGCTGATAACAAAAGGAAGGCCGTACCTTAGTGGTAGATCTCACCTTCTACTCCAAGTGCAAAAGGTCCCAGACTAAATCATTGATAACTCAGGGTAAAGAACAAGTCTGGAAAATATCCCTATTTGAGAATTTAGGGGAGCCATTCACCAGTCATAATAGACTTCTCTGAAAAAGACAGAATGTCTTAAGGAAATGGTTGCCAACTTTGGGTCCCCAAGCATTCTTGGACTATACAACTCCCAGGAGCTTTTGCCAGTAGCTGTGCTGGCAAAGTCTTCTGGGAGTTGCAGTCCAGGAACCTCTGGGGACACACAGCTGGGAACCACTGCCTTAAAGCAAATTCTTATGTTTACAAACTGAGATATTTTGGTAGCCTGAAACAAGAGACAGTGAGGAACATCTCCCTTTCTGCTACAGAAGCAAACTGGGTGTGGAATCCTACTTCAAGTTACAGTCCAAAAGGAGTGACACTAAGCTTTGTTAAGTTATCGTGGTGATATAACTTAGCTATCCCTTAGTTGTTGTAGATGGGAATGAAATTACGAGCAATTTGTTATTTGTAATGAGTTGCTTCCAAGATCTGGATATGCCTTGATACAAGGTGCTGGGTTTTACCTGACATTACCAGCAGAGAAGTGGAGATTAAAGCTGCTTTGATGGGTGGCCCTATATCCTTTCTCAGCCCCCAATTCTTCCCCAAGTGGTGACCCACCAGCACCTTTTGAAAAAATGTAACACAGATGAGATGTTACCTGTAAGGTGGGCTGTACCAGTGAAAGACTGTTGAGTGACACCATCAAGGAATCTTCTGGTTGTCTTAGGGGTTGCGATCCGTTGACTGGACACCTTTTGAGGTACTGAATGTGGGTCAGATTTTGAACAGCTCCCCCTTGGGTATGTCCCTGCTTCCTCCATGGTGGATGAGTCCCTTTCCAGGACCATATCTGACCCTTGTGGAGGCTTCCTGGCTTTCCGAGATTCGAGGTGCATTTTCCCTACTTGACAGGTATCATCAACTGGTGGACCAGACTCCTCCTTTTTCCCATAAAGGGGAGTGATGGTCCGCTTTTCAATATAGGGTTCCTCTGGATAGGTGAGGTTATTCTCTTCTATCTGGCTTGACACACTGGAAGAAGACGAGGTCAAGGTGTCATCACAGGTTGGAAAGGGTCTGTGGACCTGTGCTGGTTTCCTTCTTTGTTTTCTGTTGACTTTACTCACTGATAAGGGACAGACGTTGGAGTAAATATCAGTGTTGGAAGAGGACTCCCCATTTCTGGTTCTCTGGTTTGGACATCTTCTGTCCACAAGACCTTCTTGCCACTGTCTCACATCAGAAGCTTTGATGAGTCTAGGGGACATGAGGCTGGTCTGGGAGCAATGACAGTGTCTCTGATATGACATGTTCCTCTTCATAGCTGACCGTCGGCAGGAAGTACGGAGATGAAATCCATTTCTGCAGTACTTGTTTCTCTTGGAAGTGGCTTTGCCAGTCCTGCTTTGATCTCTCTCTGCCTTCACGACAGTTCTGTTAGGAAGGACCAAAGCTCGGGGGGGTTGGGCTTCATCAAGTTGAACTTCAGAGTGCGAAATCCATTCACCCAACTGGGTGTCAACACACTTCCCCAAAACTAGAAGAGAAAAAGTAAACGGAGGTACCAGAAAGCACACTACAACACAGTTGCAGATGATAAAAATAATAATCATGTGCCGTCAAGTCAATTCTGACTTATGGCAACTGTTTTCATGGTTTTCCAGCTAGAAAAAACTCAGAAGTGGTTTCCCATTCTCTTCTTCTGGGAGTGTCATAGGACTGTGCAGCTTGCCCAAGGCCACCCAGGCTGGTTCTACTCCCAGGAGGTCCAAGTGGGGAATCGAACTCCCAATCTCTGGCTCCGCAGCCAGTTACCTTAACCACTGAGCTACCCAGCCAGCTACAGTTGCAGATAACACTCTAAAATAGAGTTTAAGATCTTGCATGCAGTGGTTATTCTGCTCAGAAAACTGCCTGTATTCGTGATGCAGTACAACTTCCGGGACACTATAGGAGAGACCTACATATGGACAAATTTTATTCATAAAGAAATCAAAGAACCGCGTAAGAATTTGGGAGTGGCAGCGTTCAGTTATTGCTCCTGTGCTGTTGTTTATTGGGAAACATTGTCCAAGACGGGAAGCACATGCTTTTGTTCACAAGAGTGTTTCACTAAAGCACAGGAGTCTACTAGTACATGAGCCAAATTTTTAACTATGTTGAGGGAGTGGGAACATGACCGAGAATTCATTATTTGTATGACTCCAGACATAAAAGACATGATTTTTCAAAAACAAACCTACATCAAATGGGAATTCAGGAAGATGGCCATAGATGTAGAGCAACACAGACAGCAAAACCATGTGTCTTTCCAAATAATGGGCTTCAATCAGAGATGTGGGATGTGCAACCTGTGGGCTTTGTTGGACCCATCACAGACCCTGTGTGAACCCTGCAACACTGTCACAACCATCAATGGGCCACACCAAGCACTTCCCTTTTACATAAAAACGCCATTCATATTTTCTAGAACAGTGGTTCCCAACTGTGGGTCCCCAGGTGTTCTTGGACTACAACTCCCAGAAGCCTTATCCACTAGCTGTGCTCGCCAGGATTTCTGGGAGTTGTCGGTCAAGAACCTCTGGGGGCCCAAGGTTGGAAAGCATGAAGTGTGGGTGGGGGTTTTTGTTTTTAATTTTGTTTTGTTATGCTTCCCCCACCACTATGCTATTTTAGACCAGAGGAAGGATTAAAGAAAAAGGAAGTTCTCTTTAATCACCAGATGAACCATCTTCATCTCTTCAGTTTGATTGGTTTGACTGATCATGTGGTCATCACATCGATTCCGACTTATGGCCACCCTTTCCAGGGTTTCCTAGTTATAGAGTACTCACAAGCGGTTTACCCTTCCCTTCTTCTGGGGAGCTCTGACACTGCGCAGCTTGCCGAAGGCTACCCAGGCTGGTCTTCTTCCAGCCTTGTTCAGGAATCGATCTCTCGACCTCTAGCTCTTCGGCCGAGCGCCCAACTCAGATCAAGAAACCCTGTTGGGAACGATGTGGGACAACTCATAGGCATGGATCTTTCATTATTCGTTCCAACTCACCACATTCTGTCTTCTCCCTGTGGTCCAAAGTGGCCATCTGAATGGGTGGCTCCCAGAGTGCATCCTCTAAATTGATGGAACATTGTTCTGGGCTACCACCGTTTCTACGACATCGAGGGGCTTCGTTGACTCTGGCAATACTCTCATCGTGAGTCTGACAGCACGAATGATCTATGATTGGGCATCCCGTCTCCCGTCCTTGCACATGCAGACTCACAACAGGTTTCCCCGTGGTATCCATGGACAACACGGCCACCAAAGGCTTCTGGAGATCTGTGGACTTCCTCTGCTGTGTGCGACAAGTTCTGGAGGTTCTGCAGATGTGTCCACAACAGGAGTCCATGGCCATATTCTCCACAACGGGAAAGCTGCAAAGAATCTGTGGTTCTACATTTGAGGTGCTGTCTTCTCTTTGGAAGGATCTGCTCCACTGCCTTGCGAAAGTCTTCTTGCTCTCAGTCTGCTTTCCCGTGTGCATGCAGTGACAATATTTTGGGAAGCCGCAGTAGCAGCAAAGTAAGCATGCTATTGATCCAAAGAGAACTCCTGCTGTAGATACAGGGGTAGAGTCACTGTCTTTCTTAAGCTATTGTCTTCATTACGTTTTCATCCCACCTTTCCCTCCAAGAAGCAGAGAACAACATCACTTTTCAGGGGGGGGCAGTGGTTCCCCACCTTGGGTCCCCAGATGTTCTTGGACTACAACTCCCAGAAGCCTTCACCACTAGCTGTGCTGGCCAGGATATCTGGGAGTTGTAGCCTATGAACATCTGGGGACTCAAGGTTGGAAACCACTGGGGTTAGAGGACCATTGACTCTCCAGATGCATAGCCAGTGGTTATACCCAGGGGTGATGAGGACCCAACATCATCTAGAAATGTAAAGACAATATTTCTCTGCTCCTGCAACCAGTGGAGACTGGTGGCCATTTCCTGTACCATTGTCTTCCCACAATGGTCAACCAGATACCCCAATGGAGAGCCTACAAGCAAGACATGAACAGTATGACTTACTTCGCTATAGTATGTTACCCAATTTCTAGGGAGGGTGTGGCCAACTGTGATCTTGAACCCCCATTAGCCTTCATCACCATAGCCCAGGTAGAGGGATTATGGGAGTCGTAGTCCAAAAACATCTGAATGGCCACCATTGTCCACTTTCAGTTCTGAAAACCTTGTAGGTTCTTACCTAGAAATCCATAAAGCAAGCTGAGGTTCAATATATTTGATGGTGAAGACCAAGACAAGGGTAATGATGAAGGCAGGGATGAAGATGGAAAGATACATCCTTCTGGCCTAGTGCTCAATACTTTGTGTCCTACAAGGTTAGGAGGGCTGTTGCAAGTGACAACGTCAGGAGTCTGAATTTTAGCCATCAAGGACTCCATGGAGACCACCAGTTGGCAAGTGCACTTCCAGGGGTTTTCATGAAGAAATAAGAAGGTGATGGAATCTGGCAGGACCGGCAGGACGGTCAACTGGTTCTGAAACAAGAGGAGGTGCTGGAGAGCTTGCAGAGGTTGAAAGACATCATGGTTGATAAAGAGGATTCTGTTGTTGGATAAGTCCAACTTGGTCAACGAAGGCATCCCGTAAAAAGTGTCCATGAGGAGATACTGGATTAGATTGGAAGATAATACCAGCTCATCCAGTTTTGTCAAGTTTTCAAACATCCTGGGAGGAAGATAAGTAATTCTGTTCATCCCAAGGAAGAGCTTCTGGAGTTGAGGCATCTCAGAGAACCACGACCTTCTCAGGACGTCCAAGCTGTTGTTGGTCAGGGTCAACTCCTGAAGAAACAGCAGGCCTGAGAAAGCCTTTGGCTCAATCATGCAGCTAATTAAGTGATTACCACTGAGATCCAAAACCCTTAAGCTGTTGATGTGGACTGTGGAAAAGGTGTGGTTGGTTAGGGATGTAATCAGGCATCCAGTGATTGACAAGAAATGGAGTTTGGAAAATCTAGCGAAGGACAGGGAGGGTAACATGCTAGGATTTCCATGATGCAGAATAATCTTCTCTGTGTTCTTGGACAAACCTGTTAAGACTGAATAAGGACAAATGGGGAGAGAAGGAGACAATTAGAAAATTTAAGAAAATATGGGAGCTTATGAAAGATTACTGTAAATTAGGGGTGGACAACCTTTTTAATGTCATGGACCACATCTCCACAGGGGAAATCTGTTGCAAGGTACCTATTAGCAGTGTGGGGGGTTGAAACCAATAAGAATCAAGCCAGAGCAGCAACAACAACAAAAACAAACTTGGTGACCGATGTAATTCCAAATATGTAAGAACATTAGAGCAATCCCAAGTCTTTGTCTGAACTTTACATTAGCGGTCCAAGGTGCTGAAACGCATTCTCAAAATAAGTCCAGAACCTTGGACAGCTCCTGTAAAGTTCAGGCTAAAATTGTGGGATTGATTGTGTGATCCTCAACCAAGTCTTAATCTGAACTTTAATAAGCTATCACGGGTGATAAATTCTACTGTAAAAAAGGTTCTGGGTTTCAGATAGTTGCTGTAAAGTTCAGACCAAAAATCTTGGGGTTGATTCAGTGTCCCCCAAAAAACTGGAATCACCAGCTTCTATTCAGCTCTTTCCCTCAACTGAAAGTAAGACAGGCATATAGGAAGCTGTTTATGCTAAGGCCAACGGTTGGCCCATGAAGCTCAATATTCTTGACACTGGCTGGCAGCAACTCTACAGGGTTTTAAGCTGAGTCCTTTCCTAGCCCTGTCTGCAGATGACAAAGATAGAACCACCCCTTACAGCATACAAAGCTGTAGACGTGTCTAGATGGGCAGGGTATAAATTGAATAAATAAATAAAGCATGTCAACATCTCGTCATAGCATCTTTTATTCCCTGTCAGCCAGTCCTGATCCTGCTTAGCTTCTGAAACCAGGTTAGCTTGGGTGTGTGGAGGGTGCTATGTAGAGGGGATGATGATGATCTGAATAGGGCTTCTAAGGCCAAAGGCTGCATGAGTTCTGGCAAGACTGCATTCAGCTCTAGGGCTGCCAGCTGCTGACCTACAAGGTAAAGGAACAGAGCAAGACTGTGTGTGTTCTTAAATATCTACCCATCAATGCAGATATGCATTAATGTATGCAACCAAGCTCAATGTCCACATGTAGTAAAGAAAATGTGGAACATTTCTTTTATTCCCTGTTCTTTTCTCTTTTTTTCACAATCATATTCAGAGTTTAAGACGGGAGCTGTGGTTATCCCGCCCCCACCCATTCTCATCCTACACAACAACCCTTTGGGGTAGATGAAGCTGATGATGTGGCTGGGCCAAAGTAGTCCTGGAAGCTTCCTGCCTGAATAGAGATCTGGTCCTTCCCAGCCAGCACTGAATCTGGCCCTTCCCATCCGCTATTGCTCCCCAACCTAAGGTAGCTGCCTCACTCTGCCTAACGTTAGGGCCAGCCTTGGAGAAGACAGAAGACGATGCAATGGAGAGACAAACACTCACTTTCTGTGAGGGAAGAGATTTGTTCACATTTTGCCACAGAGGTAGAACATGAATGGCACCTTAGGGGACAGGGCAGGACAGTGCCCAGGAAAAGCAGCGGCAAAGTGACCAACGTTGACATACCTGTTCAATAAAAACAGAAAAGGAAACTCATTTCCTTTGAGTACCTTGAGACATAAATGCAGAGAGAGAGAGAGAGAGAATGTGGAGACACCAGGATGAATTGAAAGGCCAACGAAGCAGCAGCATCAAAATCTTGTCTGCCACAGTCTGTAGGAAGAGCTCTGAATACAGAAGATGACCACCAACGCCTAGGCAGAAGTAGCTGAGGCAAATCTACTGGTGCATATTAGAAAAATAGGAAGTGAAGGCTTACAGCTCTTTTCACTTCCCATTTTTGGAAAGCATCAAATTTCTCTTTCTATCAGGGGACCCCACTTTCTCCTTCCCTGTTTCCATTGGGGAGTTTGAGCCCATGCCTCACAGCAGAGCAAGTGGAAGAAGACACCGCTTGTCCCAGGTGCCAAAACGGCTCATTAATGACGGCTCTGGTTACGGCGCACAGTTGGGAAGCAACCCACCCAAGGTGTGGCATCAGTAAATCTGGATCTCCCTCTAGACGTCAAGATAAAATTCCAAACCAGATCAGGGATTCCAGATCAACAACCTCCTGTTGTTTGACATTCCAAGGCTAAATTGTAAGGTCCGGCAAATGAACTCCAAAAACTTCGTACCAAGTGACCCTAAAGATGACCGCCCTGCCTTTTGGGGGATTCTCTTTGAAGTGCTTGACGACGGGAAAGTTTGTGATAAGCATCTGTCCAAGAAAAATATCTGTATATCACTTTAGCCATGTGCATGTAGAGTTGGTCAAGAATCACACCACCCACCCACCTGCATACTTATCAAGAGCTCTACTTGGATTGTCAATGTGGTTTTAGAAAAGGTAGCCGTGTTAGTCTGTGCAGGCAAAATCCAAAGAAACAAAATAAAACAAAAAAAAGATAACATGTTATCTGAGGGGTGATATGATAGCACTTTTCAAATATTTGAAAGGCTGTCCTACAGAGGAGGGGCAAAATCTGTTCTCGATCATCCCAGAGTGCTGGAAACACAACAATGGGCTCAAGTTAAAAGAAGCCAGATTTCGGTTGAATATCAGGAAAAACTTCCTGTTATAGTAGTACGACAGTGGAACCAGTTACCTCGGGAGTTGGTGAGTGCTCCAACACTGGGGGCATTCAAGGAAAACTTAGATAATCACCTGGCAGATATGCTTTGATTGTATTCCTGCTTTGAGCAGGGGGTTGGACTTGATGGCCTTGTAGGCCCCTTCCAACTTCACTTTTCTATGATTCTGTGTGATAACTTGAAAACTATTAATGTGAGCTTTCATGGATCATGTCCATCTGGTGCTCAATACTTTGAGTCCTACAAGGTTAGGAGGGCTGTTGCAAATGGCAATATCTAGCCATCAAGGACTTCATGGATATCGCTATTTGGCAAGTGCACTCTCAGATATATGGAATAAATGAAATACGAAATGAAATATAGAATTCACAAGTAAAACATTCAAAACGTCCATTGGCTTTAAGAGTCTTGGGTGTGCGGTTACATCTCGCCTGCAGTAATTTATGGCCTGTGTTTGGTGTTAAGTGCTATAGTAAACAATCCCATGGGATCCTATGGGTCTAAACATAGGCCATAAATTACTGCACATGCGATTTAACCACACACCCAAGACTCTTAAAGCCAATGAGCAACTTGAATGTTTTACTTGTGAATTCTGTATTTCATTCTGCATTGCATTTCCCCCCCGTATGTCTGAAGAAGTGGACGCGACCCACAAAAGCTCACATTAAAATATAATAGTTAGTCTTTAAGATGCCACAGGTTATTTGTTTTTTTGGTTTGAGTTTTGTTTTTTGTTTTTTGGATTTTGCCTGTTTTGTTTATAGATTGATCTAAATGTTTACTGGGACACAAAAAGTGATTTCATGGCTTAAGATGGAAACTCGTGTGTCTCAAACAGGATCCAAAGAGTTTTTAATCTCTTGAAATACAATACTTGGACAATTGCTTACATTTCCCCCTCAAAAGCATCCAGGGTTGGGTTATTACAACTTCCAGCTGCATTTGGCCAACACGATTTATTAAAAATTTGATGCCCCTAGGAGTCTCAGATCAGTTTCCCCAAATGGACAAATCATCCAGATAGAGGGTTGTTGCGGATGAATGGCTTGAATAAAACAGAGAACTAAAACACTAACATTATATTATAGGAATGATGGACAACAGTTATAGGTTGGATTCAGATTTTAGATAGAACTACACTGAAAAATTATACTAGACTGACACCTCTTTAACTCAACTCCCTGAAACTGTTGGATTTGTCATTTGGAAAGACACTAAGAATCCTTTCCTAGAAGGCTCTAATACACCTTGTTGGATTACAGCAGAGGATTCAAAGTACGACTAACTACAAATCTCAGTGGGCATTGTGATTCAGCCATGGCAGTTCACAAATTTATCAAAGGGGTAGGCCTAGGTAGCACAGAATGCGCTTTTAGTCCCCCGCTGAACTCAAATTTCAAATCAAAACTCAGATTTTGCCACAATTAACGCATCGCTTTGATGTGAATGGGTCAGCTCAAAGCACAGCCAAACCTGAACCCAACTGTCTATTTTATTAATGTCTTGGTGCTACAGAGATTTCCTCAGAAGTAAGCGCTGTTGAGCCAAAAGGATTTTATTGGCACAACAATTAGAATAAACAGAACATGGATTTACTGCATGTTATCGAAGACCTTTCCATCTCCCGATTGATCTGTTCCGTCGATAAATCAGCGACTAGGATAATATACATTACAACATTTGGAAGATCATTTACAGGAAGTAGATTAAAGAAGAAAAGGAGTTATAGTGTTCATTAAAACAGATTCCTCTATCCCTTACCATCTGGCATTCTTTTAGCATTGCATTGTTTCCATGTAGGATAAGAAAAAGTTAGGGGGGAGGGGTTCAGAGTCCCTTATGCATGCCTGTGCACACACACCTCTGAACCAAAAATGAAAACAAGAGTGGTAAACATTTCGTCACTTGTGCTGTTTTCATTAAACACAAAAGGTCTTCTTTCTCTTCTAGCAGGTTTTTGGAAAACAGAATCACACTTTCAACAGGCACAGCTTTCATTATAAAAGCAATCTAAGAGGTACAGATCAGACTGTGAAATATACTCTTAATTAATAGACATAAATATCAAACAGATAAGTAGTGTTTTTCCCCTGGGTGCACATGAACCTACCCTGCAGTTGTTGGTCTATTGTCTGGGGAAGGGAAAAAATGAGCCAGAGTTATTATTGCAAACAAATTCTTGTAAATATTGGTGGAAAAGAAATTTTAGTGGTGCGGCTTCTCAGCCGCAGCACACGTCAAGCATTTAACTGTGGCCAGCAATAATATAATAATAATGTGATGTCAATTCTGACTAATGGTGACCCTTTTCAGGGTTTTCCAGGTAGAGAATGCTCAGAAGCGGTTCTCCATTTCTGTCTTCCGGGGCTGCCTTGGGACTATGCAGCTTGCCCAAGGTTACACAGGCTGGCTGTTCTCCCAGGAAGCCCAGTGGTGAATTGAACTCCCAACCTCTGATACCTAAGCCACTGAGCTATCCAGCGAGCGATGTGGCCAGCAATATCATGTGCCAAAATTAATATGAATCAGCAGATCATGAGGCACTTAAATCTAGAGGTGAATCTACAAATAAATATGAGGAGCATAGACTGCATCATCACCTGACCCTGCTCAGTCCTTGAATTTTTGCAGGTTTTCTGCAGCAGGGGGAAATGTTTGGGTGTGTCTCCTCCAGTCTGCTCACCATTAACACATCTAAAACACAACATTCCTTGTTGAAATATAACTATATATATATATATATATGTTTGAAATATAACTACCTAACATCTTCTCAGTGATCATCATCAATAGCTGCTGAAAATCGGCACATGAATCTGGTTTCACAAGGGCATTACATCCGCGCCGTGTTTTAGCCTGAACATTTTTTTAAAAAACTGTCCAAGGTGCTGAAATCTGTCCCCCAAATCGGTTCAGAATAAACCATCTGATAAACCATCTATTTTGTCCTCATTAGTGCATTCTGCACTTGAAATGTTAACTTTGCAAAAATAAATCATTTCTTTTGTTATTGTGATTAACGAGTAATTCATTGTTACAGTGTAAAGCATACATAATTCACTGCTTCATTCATTAACTTTTTTGTTATCCCTTGCTATTTTTTTTTTTAAAAAGGCCTTAAGTTTGATAAAGGAATGGTGTGAAATGTGATCAGTCTTCTCTTCATTCTTATCAAATGGCCTCTAAGCGGGTCCTTCAGGAGCTGCTTTGAGAAGTAACTAGAAACCATTACTCATTACACCATTGGAGTAATGGAAACCATTACTCATTACACCATTACATACACTTGTTATGTTATTTTTGAAACTGGATTTCACGGTGCCTTAGTTACCAAAGGAATAGTTCATTACAGGTGACAGTGCTTCTTGTTAACAAATTGCTTCCATGCTCTGGATATATTTGAATAATTTGGGGAAACTGGGTGAAATGAGTTATCCGTTGCGGCAAAACAACAAAGAGCATGATGGCAACTCAAAGTCTTCCAGACATCACAAGATTCTTTGATGTGTTTCAGTATCTTCACTGTATCTGAGTCTTGCTCCACCCAGTGCCCTCCAGATGTGCCACCCTATAATTCAAATCCTTCTTGGCCAGAACAGTCCTTCTGCGGGTAGGGGATAACAGGAATTGTATTCCAGCACATCTCAAGGGTACTAGCTTGGAGCAGACCGTTCTCCATCAAGGCTGCCCAAACCTCACGGTCCGTTCTGAAGGTGAAGGATTCAGAAGGATACATGTTTAGAGAAGGACTCTCCCAGTAGACCAGAAACATCAAGAAAGGTGTGCCGAGGGTGCTCAGCACTGGGCATCTTACCTTCAGAACACGTCTTCAGAATATGCCCAAGAGGTTCTAGAATGTGGTATTGTGAGGAACCCTGCCTTACGTTTGAATGACCCTTTCCCTGGAAATCCACAGGAGATGCACTTCTCTTCCCAACCCGTGGAGGCTGATGAATCTGGTTTCACAAGGGCAGTAAAGCCAACCCAAACTTTAAAAAGAGCTGTCCAACGTGCTGAACCCTATTCCCCCAAACTTAGGTTCACCGCTTTGGAAAACGTCTTTAAAGTTTGAGCAAAAACCCGGAAGGGACTCACCATCCCTGAGAAAGTGGAGTCCAAAGCCTTCTTGTAACCAACGCCAGTGGGACATCTTTCACTAATCCTTTTTCTAAAAAGCAATATTTATCTTAGACTAAAGACATAACTATACAGTATGAATCACGGTGTTGGAATCAAATAGCTCTACTTGGATTTGCTTAAAGCACGGTTTCGGTGAGTCTGTTTCCACCTTTCCCTGGTCCACCTGCCCCGATTCTCCACCACTTCATGCAACAAGTTCATGTAGTTATAGTCATTGTTTTCCAGTAAGACATCATCACTATAGGAAGAACCTATGGCTGAAGTGTCCATGGATGACCTTAGAGATTCAGGAACCTCAGGGTGGGCTCTGGACTGAGAAGAGACTGGTTTAGGCAACTGTTTAGCCCTGACACTTGTAGGGCATCTGGTTGGTTTGATGCCAGAGGGTGAGGTATGAACATATCTAGCCACAGCTGCCACACTGGATTCTTTCTGAAACATTACCTCTGGAGGCCTGGTTGGGTTGGTCTCCATGTTTATTTCAGTTCCACCTCGATCTGGTGGATCATGAATTCCTAGACATGTATGACCATGCTGTCTTAGCTGCTCTTCCTCAAACTCTGATTTTCCAATGTCTATGGCCTCCTCAACAGTCCCCTTCGATCCTTTCTGACGCAGAGGCTCTTTACCTTCGGGTAACTTGACCTCACCACTGAACTCATGTTTCCAGTCACCAGGTAGCTGATCCTTTCTCTTGGGAGCCACACGTAGCCATTCCTCACTGCTTCCTGGTTCTCTGGCATCCCCTGTCGCATCAAGGTGAAAAGATGGCTTGGAGAACGGTGCCATAAAAGGCTCTCTCACGCTTAACACGTCCGTCCTCTGGTTCCCAATGTTTCTTGCATAAGGCCATGTCAAAGCTCTCTTCAAAGAGACCATTTGGCTTTTATCTGCTTCTGTAATCATGTCCTTCCGGGGCTCTATTTCAGTTTGTTGTCGAGGTGCCGTGGCCACCGTTAAATACAAGAACGGCTCGGGATTCTCAACGCAACTGCGGTCATTGACGTTGACCTTCTCTGGTGCTTCTGAAATCCCATTTTTCTTCAGGAGGGCCTGAACTCCCACCCTAGGTATTTCCACGCATCCTTCCACTGGGATCGAACGTGCTTCGTTTTGTCCCTGAGACTGCTTTTCATGGCCCTCTTCCAAATTCTGGAAGTTCCACGGTTCCATAAAGGTATTCAAGTCCTCGTTTCTCCTGTCATCCATTTTGTCATCCAGAGACACATATGGTGCCATCAGACGTTCCCACGTTGTCTCCACCAGACTGGTGGGCCGCCATTTTGATGGGTGGAACTCTGTTCGCAGCAGAATGGCCGAGGCAGATTTCGCGCGAACTTTTAGCATTCTCGTTTTGGACGCTGTGTCCATTTCTGAGGTTCTGGTTGTGCCTTCGGTCTGTTGACCCTTGGCTGTGGGATCTACCTGGCTATTAGGTTTTACATTCCTGGTTGAATCGACCTCTTCCTTGCAGGGTTGAACTTGTTTCTTCTCACGTTTCACCATCACGATCCAACAGAATAACGCGAGGAAGGAAATAAACACTGCCAAAGGAAAGAGTGAAGGAATAATGAAGAAATGTTACCACAAAAAGACATACAAGTTCCTCAAGAGACAGAAAATACAATGGCAAATGTTCAAATCAGAAAATGCATTGAATCCTTGGGGAATGTTTGAACCGTAGAAAAACTGAAGAGGCAGTTTGATGCCGTTGTTGCGAGATTGAACCAAGCCACCGGAGACCTGGGTTCAAATTCTAACTCAATCATGAAGCCCCCCTGAATGGTCACATTATTGTACCTTATCCTGACCTACCCCACAGGGTTGTTGGGTAGATAAAGTGAGGAGGAGGTGAGCCCATGTAGGGGAGAAATACAAAATATCACAAGTGAGTCTAGTAGTAATAAATTAGGGGAAGTGATGAGAAAAGGATCATTTGCAGTATAGAATTAACATAAAATGTTACTGAACTTTTCATTTAAAGAAAGCAGTGACAACATCTATATCATTATTTCACCTAAAAGCATTCAAGTGAAAATGTAAGAGGCTTCTTTACGTCGGGCCAAATATCACAAGTACTATTAAAATCTGAAGAGGACAGCTTTCCCAATAATTTGGTTATAGCGATTTTATCCAATGGTATTCTTTCATAATAATTGTTACTTGCCATCAAGTCCATTTTGACTTATGGCAACTCTTTCCAGGGTTTTCTTGATACCGAGGGCCCAGAAGGGGTTCATCCTTCCCTTCTTCTGGGGGCAGCCTGGGACTCTGCAGCTTGCCCAGGGCTACACAGGCTGGCTCTTCTCCTGGGAGACACAGCGGCAAACATCCCTGTGCTAACACAAAGCTCATTTGCATTTTTCTAGATTGTGTGCAAGGATAGTTCACTTACAGCTAAGTGACACTGATATTGCCAGTCCGAACTTTACCGGACTCCTGTCCCAGAATGGATTCAGCACCCTGGACAGCTTCATTAAACTCAGACTAGCAGATTTATCAGTCACCAGAAGCCGCTGGGTCGCATCCAATACACTTTTTGGATGGCCAAGCAGGTCACATACCAGTCAAGCAGTGGTGCAATCCAGCGCTATTCCACTAGGGGCATTTTTTACCCCACCAGTATTCTGATGGAATGTGTTCAGAGATCTGAGAACAAACCCAGAAATGATGGACTGGAAGATACCTAACGATGCCAGCAGAGCCGGCAACCCAACATAGTAGAAGCTGTTCTCTAAAGGTGATGAAAGGAAGTCTGGAGGGCAGTTGAAATCCGAGATGTTCCAGATGTGAGTTCCCTGCAAGCTCGGTGGACTGTGGCAGACCACGGAATTAGCATCATCAAGCAGCGATGAGTTGATCAGCTCTGAGAAAACATGCAAATACACATTCGTTGAAGAAGGAAGCATGGTGAACGTTGCAGACCGTTCATTTCCGAAATATTGTATGTCTTGTCCTGTTTTTTTCTCCCTCTGGATTGTTTAAAGCAGCGGTTGCCAATCTTGGGTCCCCTTTGACGTTCTTGGACGACAGCTCCCCAAAATCCTGGCTGACCCAGCTAGTGGTGAAGGCTTCTGGGAGTTGTGGTCCAAGAACCTCTGGGGACCCGAGGTTGGGAAGCACTGGTTTAAAACAGCAGGGTTCTCTATTCTTTGTCCTTTCAGATTTGGGGGACTTTGAACCCATAAAGTCCCAGCCAGAATGACCACTGGTCAGAGATCCTGTAATTTGACATTCAAAACATCTACAGCGGTGGTTCCAAACGTTGGGTCTCCCAAGATGTTCTTGGACTGCGACTCCCAGAAGCCTTCACCACCAGCTGTGCTGGCCAGGGTTTCTGGGAAATGTAGTCCAAGAACACCTGGCTTACCCAAGGTTTGGGAACCACTGATCTACAGAAGAAGTTGTTGAAGAACGACTGATTGAAATTATTGGTGTTTGTCTTTGAATCTTCCGCTAGACTTCCACAAATCGATCCTTTCCAGATATGCTTGGAGCTCAAAAGTAACACAAGTAACCTGGTTCCCTCATACAAGCTTTCCTAATTTTTGGAAATACGGACACAAGGAATTTATCTTACCAAGTGATATAAAATGTGGGAATTGAATTATTTGATGTGATACTAAAGGTTTCTAGTGACATCTACCGGTATGTTTCCTTTTGAGAGCTTTCTGAGTGGCAGTTTTCTCAGCTAATGTCTTATGAATCCTAAAATATTGCCCATCTACCACGAAAAAAAAATCACAATCATTAATGGATAAGATAGCTTTGTAGGGGTAACATTAATGGCAACAAATTACTTTTGAGGGGCGTAACGAGTTCCATCACAATCTTTCCCCCTCAAAATATAGTTTTCTGAGCTCTAGATATATTGGACTACAACTTCCAGCATCCACAATGGGCACAGTTGGGGCAGAATGATGGGGCTTGGACATGCAGATCACCCACGGCAAAATCTTCAAATTGAAACCGGCATTCAACCCTCCAGCCAATATACCTCGAAGAAAAAAACCCAAGTCCTGAAGTTCGCAGGAACAATTCCACGGATTGCTACCCAGCTTCATGGCAGGTGGGATCACCGGTCCATTGAACACGCTTCTGGTTAAAGTTGTTAAATTATTGCTAGACAAGTCAAGCCACCTTAGCTCGGACAAGCCCTTAAAACTCCCACGATCAATCTGACGGATCCGATTGTTGGCCAGGTTGAGGGTTGTCAGGTTGGAGAAGCCAGAAAAAGTGTTTGGTCCGATTTTGGAGATGAGGTTCTGAGCCACAGTAAGGTTTTCTAAATGGCCCGGGTTCGAAAGCCAAGAGCCTGAAATGTGAGTCAAACCATTCTGATACAAGCTGAGTTTGGTGAGACTTTGGAAAACACGAAAAGCTCCGGGTTCGATTCTGGTGATGCCGCTGTTGGCTAGAGCGAGACTGGTGACCGACGCCAAATTTGGGCTGTTGAAGACAGTGGAGTTGATCGCTCCAAGATTGGTAACCACAAAAAGAATGGATGTCAACCCTTCCGGAAAACCTAGAATGTGAAAGAGGAATATAAATGCATCACATATTAGCTCAGGAAATCCTTGGGCTGTCCGGAAGTTTTGATTTACCATTTCCGTAACCCCTTGCCATGGGCTGGGTTTGATGAGAATCACAGGCAAAACCATCTAGGCCAGTGGTTTCCCCGCCTTGGGTCCCCAGATGTTCTTGGACTACAACTCCCAAAACATCCTGGCCAACTCTGCTAGTGGAGAACGCTTCTGGGAGTTGCAGTCCAAGAACATCTGGGGAACCCAGGGCTGGGAACCACTGCTCTAGAGTGAAAGGTTGAGTTTTGATGGCCTGTGGCCGTGGTTCCCAACGTTGGGTCCCCAGATGTTCTTGGACTACAACTCCCAGAAATCCTGGCCAGCCCTGCTTGTGGAGAAAGCTTCTGGGAGTTGCAGTCCAAGAACATCTCGGGACCCAACGTTGGAAATCAGTGATCTGGAGAGTTGAATATTCCCAAGGGCTCTCAAAATTTGTCAATGAGTTGTTTTTATAATGGCCAGAATCCTATCGGTCTTTCTGTAAGTTAGGTGTAATTTGCTGCAGCTAATCATGACGACACTGGGTCACACCGTTGTTGCACAATACAGCCTGTGATCAGGTAGACGATGGAGATGTGTGCTGATCACCTCATCAGTTAATTACCATTAGCCACGGCACCAGCAGGATTTCTAAAGGCTGAGGTTCAAGTGTTCTTTTTTTCTCTGAACACTGTCTTGGTAGCTTTGGTAGCAAGGTGATTTTTTCCCCCCCCAGAAAGGTCATTGAAATTCCACCTCATCCATCTGTCCATTCTTCTGTTGAGGCAGGCTTGGATACTGTCTCAGTTGGTTTCCTACAGACTGAAGTTCAGTTGGTTGTAAGCTAATATCATCTTCTGTAAAAGCAAAAGGTGCTCCTTATATTTCACCCCATAGCACCCCACTTTCTGGGTAGTTTCCGGTTTAATGATGCAGACTACCCATTTCCCCTCCCCAACACCAGTGAGCTAAGGGTGCAATTTACCAACCTCAGAAAGACAGAAGGCTGAGTCAACCTCAAGACGGCTTCCATCAGGATGGCACTCAGGTCATGAGCAGAGGCTTGACTGCAGTACTGCAGTTTAACCACTACGCCATGGAGCTCTTTTTATAGTCCTCCTTTAATTGTGTTTGCTTTTTAATATCCTGTTTTAATCACAATGTTGTTTCTAATCTGTATTTTATTATGATGCCAGCTTTGCTGAATGCCATTTTTAGCAGAAAGACAGGCTATTAAATACATATTGACGTACCTAATAAAAAGGAAAAATATCTGCTTTTTTTTTTCCCCATCCACACTGGCAAACAGAATCCCAAAAGCTTCAGACAGGATTGGACAAGATTTTGAAACCAGACGGGCTCAAGGGGGAGGTCACTAAGCCATTGTGCTTCCGTTAAAAAGAAAACCCCAATTTTGCTCCTCGAGGTTCTGAGTTAAATAGAGGCAGAGGAAGCTTTTCTACATCCTTGCTGGGTCCAGATGTTTACCGACCATTCTGGCTGACAAGCAGATCTTAGAGATGCCAGTCAGGGAGTGAACCAGAATCACTGAAGCCCGATCGCAGCCACAACGAAGATGGTAACAAGCCTTGGTTTGGGGAGACTCACCGTCTGGAATGGAGGAGCAGAAATACTCCTTTTCAAGGACACACTGGGATCTGGAAAGCTGTATCAACACCCAAAGCCACGGGAGCCGAAGGAAAGCTAAAACATGAAAGTGGGGGGAAGTGTTATTTTAACCCGCTTGGGAGAGCAGACCCACCTGCCCTGTATGGCCAGGATAGATTTAAGTATCTGGCAGCAGAGCCAGAGGTTGGGAGTTCGAATCCCCACTGGGCCTGGAGTTGACAAAGGCTGGAGTTGATGATCCAGAGGGTCCCTGCCAGCTCTGAGATGATGATAAGCATTTTGGGATGGAAGTTATTGATCGCCTATAGAAAACTGCACAGAGATCAATGAAAGCCAAATTTCCTCTTTCAAAGGAACACTTCTTTCATTTTGCTCTCCTTTCCTTCTCCCTCCCCTTCCTTCTCCTTTTGTGTCGCTACTTTGAGATTGCCCCATTTCCGTCGTTTATGAAACGTCGGGGCTAACCCAAATGACGTAGTAGTTTCTGAAGATTTCTAGGAACTTCTTAAGGAGGCAGAAGTGTGCGACTCTTCACATTCAGAGAAAAATGTCTTTTAAATATATATATATTTAATTCACAAAAGTAGTAGTAAAAAACGAGGAGAAAAGGGCAAGCGGGGAGGGAAAACGAAACTAGGGGTGTGCATTTGTGTGGGGGGGGGGAAGCGTAAGAATTATAAGGAATTGATCCATGCAAGGTCTCTAAGTTGGCTTTCTTCAGACACTTTGGACTACGGTTCCCATCAGCTCCAGAACAGAGGGCCACTGACAAGGGATTATGGGAGTTGTAATCCAAAACATCTGGAAAGCGCCTGCATTCCTACTCCAGTTTTAACAGAAAATATCAACTACCTTTGGACTGTAGAGATACATGCCATGAAATTTGCAACATCTCTCCTATATGATGATGATTAAAAGGTTTTTAAAATGTGTTATCTGAAACCATAATTAATAAATGTGAGCCAAGTCAACTCTGATTTAGGGTGACCTTTTTTGGGGGGGGGGTTTCTAGGTAGAAGAAGACTCAGAAGTGGTTGACCCCTTCTTCTGGGGGTGCCCTGGGACTGTGCAGCTTGCCCAAGGCCACCCAGGCTGGCTCTCCTGGGATGCCCAGTGGGGAATCGGACTCCCACAATCTATGGCTCCACAGCCAGACACCCAGCACACTGAGCTATCCAGCCAGTTAAAACCATCGTTCCCACCTCATAAAATGGATTTGACATCATCAGACTGGCTTGGGTGTAAGTAGGTAGATCCCAGAGTGGCGTCTTCCGTGGTTTAAGAGATAGTTCTTAAACTTTATCCCTTTGGATGTTTGGGGGTTTAGCTTCCAAAAGCATCCTGATTCATGTGGCAATACGAAAGGGGGTCCTGAGCAGGATGCCAGCTAGCCTGCCAGCCCATTTTCCCATGGGATCCATTCTATTCCAACCACCAGCCTTACCTTTTCCTGGTTCGATCCCTTTCAGCCAACCTATACCCAACCAACATTCCATGTCCACTGACCGTACTTCTGTCCTTGTCGGGCCATTTTGGAGGTTTGGGTCCCTTTAAAGAATGTTTTTAAAAATCATTCGGTACCCTCTCCCCTCCTACTGCGTATGGGTAGTGCCAGTTTCGGCTAGATAAACCACAGCACTCAGAAAAGTGAGACTACTGCTACCCTGCTTCCCCGAAAATAAGCCCTAACCTGAAAATTAGCCCTAGTATGATTTTTCAGGATGCTCGTAATATAAGCCCTATCCCAAAAGAATTAAGCCCCAGTTAAATGAAACCCCGCCCTCCACCATTGTGCAGCAACCAGAAGATGACACAACTGTATTTGAATCAATGCAGATTGTTGTACATGAAAAAAATTAAAACATCCCCTGAAAATAAGCCCTAATGCATTTTTGGAGCAAAAATTAATATAAGACCCTGTCTTATTTTCAGGGAAACACGGTAGTATATATATATGAGAAATACGTGAATGGTTTTGTTCAAAGACTTCCTCCTTTGCTGATCTTTTTTCTTCTAAATCTTTAAGGAAGGGAATCCACCACTTCCTTGCTCCCTGTGAGATTTCCCACCTATATACGGAACCCCTTCTCCTATGACTGGACCTAAGAGTTTGATCCGAGGCTGGTTTATTTTCAGGGAATGGAGAAATGTTGTCTTCAATGAACCCTGTAAGCAAATCTCCTGTCTTGGAAAAACCGGAGAGCTTTGATCTGCAGACCTTCAGAGCAAACCAAAGCTGAGATAATCAAGATTTTTACAAAGATGGGATCGGTCTCAGTGAAACTGAAATTGCTTTGCACTTTTCCCCTTTTGGATGGGTCAGGCGAAGTCCCTTCTTGCTGAGACTGTCTTGTAAATATGCACACCCTGCAACAAAATGTTGCAGTGAAGACTGTCCCAGTTAAGCGTGCCAGCCACCCAACAAAATATTCCATTCCATTTTCCATTTTCCTCCCTCTATATAGAAATGCAGTGTGCTGTGAGCACAGAGCATGTTCAGCCCTCACTTACCTCTTCTCTCATTACCACCTTGGGTTTGCTCCCACTGAAGCACTGCCCGGCACCCTTTAGACGTTCTGGACTACAAGGTCCAGGTCCACCGGCCATGTTGGGAGTTGGGCTGATAGGAGTTGTAGTAGAAAACACCTGGATGGCATCAGGTCAGGGCAAGCTAGCATTAGGATTTGGGCTACCTTTGTAAACCTTGGGATTTTAACCAAGCATGCTTTTAACTTTTCCCTTTGCTTCCCGCCAGGCCTGTTTGAAGATACAGCCTCCCAGGGCTGGAAGGAACCCCAAAGGTCATTAAGTCCAGCCCCCTGGCAAAGAACAAAACCCACAGCTAAAGCCTCCCGGATGAACAGCCACCAAATCTGTTTAAAACCTCCTGTAAAAGGGAACCCACTCGTTCCCCAGTTGCCGAATAGCTATTACCACTAAGTCTTCTGTAACATTTAGCCCAAAATTCTCCGTCATTTAAATCCATTGATTTGGGTTCTGACCCACTGCGTAATCCATGGGCCCACACTCCCCGAGTTTGCACTGGGACGTTTGCTATGAGTCTATGCCACTCCATTAAGATCTCCCAAACTTACGTGTCATTGCTGGACAAGCTGTATCTTCCGACAAGAGAGGAAGCAATGGAATCTAACTCTTTTTGGATGTTTGCAAGAAGTTGTTGGTAGGTAATTTTAAAAAAAAGCAGGCTTGACGTTTGCAGCTTCCCTTTGCTGGGCAGACAAGTTGGAACCTGTTAGGTGTTGGTTTCTTCCCCTCATGCAGGGGGGGCTTTATTTTCCAGTGCGGCCATGTGCACAGTGAGTGAAGTCTCATCTCCATAGCACCACCATGGCACCTTTCTATTAGCAATTAATATGTTAATCATTTTACAGGACTATCTTAGTAACAGTGCCTTGGTGGGTTCTCCCCTTAGCCCTCTCTCCTGAACATTGTCCGCTAAAGAAGTACAGAATTACAGGTAAAGGAGAATTTGTTCCACCTAGGAGGTAACTATTAAAGCCGCTCCTCCATATAAAACTTATTTTAGGGGGTACAGAGGAATCACTCATACCTACAGCGCAGCCAGAAAGTTGCATTCATTTGTCCCTAAAGCCTCCGGGCTTTGTCAATTAGTCAGCCAGATTAAAACAGATAAGTCTTTTTCAACATTTAGCTGTCCATTTCAGTCCGGGGAACTCTGAGCCAGCATGCCTAGTGCTTAGGGCTTCTGGCAGCTGAAGTCTGAAACACTGTAAGATCCAAAGCTTGAGGACTTATGAAATGGATGGAAATATTGGGACAATGCTCAATGTACAGCCTGAGGAAGACATTGGTTTAACAAGAACTGTTACCAGTTCACTGTTAACAAGGAACTTTCAATATGGATCACCCGAGAAAAGGCATTCTCCCTCACCACAGGTACATGTGAGGATGGGAATGCTTCTTCTGAAATGATGACCCATTACGACTCATGGGTGCATCATCTAAAAAAACAACAACACACACACAAAGGACCAGATCAAGATTCAGTCAGATTTAAAACAGGCCTATTGAAAGCAACAGAACTTTAGAACAGAAGCTCCATTGATTTCAACACATCTACTGACTTAAATCTGGATCTAATCCTACATTGCCTTTTGAACAAGCTCTCCTTCTGGGCCATGTTCTCTACACAGAAAGACACACAGAACGGATTCACCCTGGAAGTACTGATCAAGAGAGGTCAGTCTGACCTGCTAGCAAGTGTTTTAACATTCAGACAGGCTTTTGTCAACCAAACTGTTGTTGAAGAAGTCATGTGCCACCCATGCTGTGTATTCTTTGATGATAACTGGTATCCTGTTGTACAGCTATGCCAGCATAAGGGGACTGACATCACTGACAGTGGCAGATTGTTACGAATTAAGAACCCCTGGTTCAATTCCCAGATTGCACATAACTTGATCTTATTGTGCGAGAGTTGTATGAGATCCAAAATCAAAACAGACTTTTGATGTAGCGGTAAGAAGCTGCCACCGTCGCCACCATCAAGCCTACCAAGTCCCCGCTGGCACATTGATGCAATAGGATTTGGGGTGATGTGTTTCTATGATGTTAAATGATAAACGTTCTTGTATACAAAAATGATTTGAAATTCACAAGGGATCTCATGAAGACGCTGAAAGAAACATGCAAGAACACAGCAAAGCATTTCTTTAAAGGCTTGCACCGACCTTTTAGCAGAGAAGATGTCTGCAAAAAGGAAGGGGGGAAAAAGCAACCCCAAACAAAAAGATGCATGGAAGAACAAAAAAAAAAAATCAGCTGATGATCTTTATTAAATTTCAGTGCTTCCATAAAATAAATATGTTGCATAATATCAAACAGTGAGAAATAAAGCACGAAAAGTATGTAACAAAAAACAAAACAAAAAAGAACCCACACCCATGACTGTTTTTAATATTTAGCACTTTTAGAAATAATAAAGCTTTTCCTTATTTACAAGGTAGCCCAACTATGGAACAAAATTTACAGCCAGACTATTTTAAAATGTATTGTAAGGGGACAGAACCGGGAAGACCACGCTGGAAGACCTTCATTTGCATCTGTCTCATTAGTGTTATGCACCCTATTTTTTTCAGCCCTTCTATACGGAACTCATTTTTATTCTAATTTATTACTATTCTTTTAAAGTTTGCTAAATTATTACCCTGGATTGTGTTTTAGAGCTTCATTTTTTTCTTCTTCTTCTTCCCATGTAGTGTTCGCAGTAATGCTCCTCTGCACTACAGGAAACATATTCAAGTAACACTTCAAGTAGAAGGAAACATGTGCAAACCAAAGCTACAACCCTATTGACTCCAAGGTAGCAGTTCAAAGCAAGACATGCTAGACCCGGAAAAAGGAAAACACACTGCTAATTCCTTGGGGGGCGGGCCGCTGTGTTTTAAAACAGACACATGATTACAAAGACTGCCGTAACTACCCCACTGAATGTTATATGTCAGCTCTTTTTTTCCAAAAGGGAAAGAATACACTGCGTTTAAAGGTCTTAACTCAAGATTTAATATTTCAAGATGAAAAATAAATAAATAAACCAAACAAACACAATGCCATCTGACTTATTTGAGCCTTCCAAACAAATGCATATTGGTTTTAAAAACTGCTAGGAAATGGAAACCGGTTGGTTGGTTGGTTTTCCTTATGTATTAGTATATACTCTGCCCCAACATAAAATAAAAAGAGCACACACTCCAGTTTAGAGCATGCTTCTCATCCAGCCAGTAATAAAAATTAAAAAAAAAAAAAGAGAGACAGGACAAAGTAGAATTATATTTCGAGACATGATTAAAAAAGCGTTAGAATTTGTGATTGTTAAGTGCACCATTATACAGGAGTAACGTGCTCTGAGTGAAAACATTCCACTATGACTAGGATCTGTCTTGATTGAAAAGACAAAAAGAAAAAAAAGTTAAGATACTACTTGAAACAGAAAATCCAGGTTGACTGTATTCCATTCAGTGCCTCAAGATTTAAATTGGGGGTATTTCAGCCAGTAGCACCTGCTTGCCTCTCATGATTGTGTTCCAGAAGTGTCCATCAACCACTGTTATTTGCATAAGTCCGCCATTGTCGTTAAAAAAAAAGAAAGAGAGATTTTACATCTTTCAGTGCTTATAAAGAATCGATACTGTAGGTAAACTTTGTTCTGAGCAGCAAGGGCTGGGTCAGGTTTTCCTTTTCCCCTCTAAGAGTCGAAGTCTGTCTTAACGTTGGCAGTAGGTAAAAGTTCTGTTCGTTTCGTATGTTATTAGGGTCCCCAACGTTGAAAAGGGACAAGCCGGTCTTCCTAAAGGCCTTTGTTCCAACGGCTTGCCGTGCACAGCCTGGACCTTCTCACCCTTCTGAAGTGTAGCACGTGCTAGTTTTCTGGGACTCACTGATGGCAGGGCGAGAGGCCAGACCAGAAAGGAGAGGTCACAAAAAATGATGTCCCAATTTGTACCAATGAAGAACTTCAAGTAAAGAAACCACTGCTTAAGATCTTGCTACATGCACCTTCTCTCACGTGAAAAGCCTCTGTCATTAGCAACGGGTGTTAACAGCCATTTCATCATCCATACGAACACAAATAAACAAAGAACACGGAACTGGTTCCTTCATTCGCTCCTTGCATCCACTTTTCAGAAGCTGCTTTCTTCCTCTCTGTTTCTTTTGTGTTTTAAAAAAAGGGGGTCACGGTTCTGTTTTTTTCATACCCAAGCCTGGCGAGGGGGAAGAGAGAATTCCTCCCCAGCGACGAAACCCTGCAAAAGTCTCCCCGCGGAAATCTAATGTCATTTGCGGGTCGGCGTCTTCTTTGGCACCGCAGGTCGCTTGGGCTGCCACAAGTGGTTATGGATCGTCAGCGCATCAACGCTGACGGACATGGTTTTGGCCGGGATCAGGTTGAACTGCTTTCTGTCCGAGCTGTACTTGTAAAGTTTGTCAATCATCTTCTTGGTGATGCTTTTTGGCCCTGTTCCAGTCAGCTTGTAGATTTCCTCCGTGTCGGGATAGTAGCAGTAAAGTGCTCTGAACTGGCAGCCGGCATCCCGGAACAAAATGATGTAGTGGTTGGCATCGCATTTCTCAAGCTCCTGGGGGAGAAGAAAGAGGAGAAAAATGTCCAGACTGAGGACCATTGAAACAAGCCGGCCAAAGAGAGTACACTGCCGTGTGCTTGCCTAGGAAGCAGCTACAGGGAGGCATGTAACAATAAGTGTGCCACTAGGCTAAACGCTCCACTTGGAACCACTGTAGGGCAGACCCCTCTGAGCATGGGATGCCACCAGGAGGTCTCTACAGATGTTCCCAAGGTCCAAAGGGTCAGCTAGGTGGCATGGCATCAGATGGCCCCCTCAAGAAGTACCAGGCCACCCATGGGGCCACATAGTATTTTCCAACAGCCATAGTTTACTGAGATGCAATACAAGTTGGCAAGAAGGCATAATCCAAGGCAGTCTTCTTGATCTAACCCTTATTTACTTATATCCCGCCTTGGCTCCACTGAAGTCAAAGCTGCATGCATGACCTTCCCTGTCTTCTTTTTATTACCCTCTGAAATAAGTTAGAAAGACTGAGAGAGAGCAATAAGCTCATGTTCACCCAGTGAGTTTCATAGTTCAACGGCGAATGGAACACACATCTCTCCATTCTGGTCCCACACTCTTGACTGCTCCATCAGAGTGCACCGGCCCATATCAGCAGCAGAAGTTAGAAACTGCTGCACTAAAGATTCAGACTGAACTTGTCCTGCCCATCTCACATGCTTGGCCTGAGACATCAGATGGTAAAACGCGTGACAAAGATGTGACGGAATGAGAAACACGGCATGCAATCATCAACTGATGCTGAGAAACACTTGCCTCCAATATGGAATTCTTGTGCGGCTCGTTCACTTTTCCAGCAAGACAGCAGTGGGAGATGGCATTGTGGATGATGGGTTTGTTTGACTTGCTACTTGGCTCTTTAAACAGCTTGGGACCTATTAAAGAGATTTTTTTTTCAATACACAACTTGTGAATTTAAACGTGGGCATTTTCAAAACAGAGAAAAAGAGACTCAGGCGCTACATGTTGTTCTGTTTCAAAGCCCTGAGTGGACAAAAATACAAGGTTATTGGGGCAGAACGGAGAGGTGTAATTCAACAAGAGCTTAATACAATTTTGCCATAATGTATATGGGGAGCATTTCCTCCGGATTTATCACACTTAGGAGGAGACCCACTGAAATCAAGAAGATTCACATGAGTCGTGACTGATTCCAAGTTCCGCTGAGTTCAATGACTTGAGTCAATCTTAACTTGCTTAAACATCCTGTGGGAACAGGATAAATCCGTTTATAATAAATCAGGAAACAGAAACCATAGGCACACACTTCTGCAAACACACACAGAGAGGCACCCATGTACCCATACCATGAATGGGGCCAAAACGTTTTAAAGAGCTCTTCTCCTCCACATCAGTAAGTCCACTTGCCTCTTAAAGGGGACCTTAAAGGGATGTTTACTGGGAAAACTGAAGAGACACCTGCAAGGAGCAAGGTGCCTTTCCTGATAATATTTTCCCCTGTCCTTCCGAGACCCAACACCCTGGTTGCAAGAGTGCAACCCTCCACTCTCGCTGTGTTCCAAAGGGGAGCCTGAGCATCGGAGCCCAATCATGCAACTCAGGTTAATTGAAAAAAGGCTTTATCCTTCCTCGCCATTTTTCGGGAACCTGGTTCACAGGACTTGGAGGCTTCCTAGCAAGAGAACGGCTAAAACATGACCAGGTTTACCAGTGTATTCTGCCACCGACGCAATGGAGGAAGCTGTGGAGGTATTCTCCCAATCTCTCTCCATGTTCCGACTTGGGTTTCTACTTAATATGGGTAAGGATTCCATTGACTCCACTCTGGCAAAACAAGGAGAGAAAAAATAAGCACTTACACACCACATTTCTTTATGCACACCCACAAATACAAAAAGAACAGGGAAAGTTGTATGAATTGCTTGATGAATCAGCTAGTGAACTATGATTCACTCAATTACTAACCACAAAGGGTAACAGCTAAAATACTGGCAAGTCTTCGGAATGGCAGATGTCTCTCATAATGATACTCATTAATCCTCCTTTAAAGTCCTCTCAATGTCCATTTACCTGTTTCTCAAATGCATGCTCAAAATCGGATAACACAGCATGCCATTGAGTTCCAGGCAACAAAAACTTGTTATCTAAAAGTTGACCCTTATTTTGTAGAGAACTCATGACCGTATAATTGTTATTTTTCCGGCTGAATAGGGTATCCGGACCGCCTTTCTCCATAACCTAAGCTCAACCATCAAAAGGCTTAAAAAACCCACTTTATCTACCTCTGTGATGGCGTGCCCCCGGAGTGAATGCTCTCCGGCTCAGTCGTTGCTGCAGATGCCAAGGAGAGGCTGGAACCCGACTGTGCGCTGCTGAGATTGTCAGCTGCCGAAAGAGAGGGAAAGAGAAGTGAAAGGCTGCGTAACAAAAAGGATGCTAAGCCCCCACCCCCAAATGATAGGGAAAGCCAAACTGGCACCCAGTCGCTTACGGGTAGAAGAACACTTTGTCCCTGAGTCACTGTAGGACTCTTCCCGGTGGACCGATTTTGGCCTGGGCTTCTTGGGTTTAGGTTTGGGCTTCCCAAGGCCCTGCTCTTCCAAGATCTGCTGCTGCTTTCTTCTCAAATATTCTTGCTTGATGAGCTCCCTCCGGGCCTTCTCTTCTTCCTTCCGTATTCGGTCTTCTTCAGCTTTGCGACTGGGGGAAAAAAAAAAAGCAAACAAGGTTTTCAACTTTTTGTTGCACCCTGCTTTCTCAAGGACGGAGGTGTGTGGAAAGGCGTTCCTCCGCTTACTACACAGAGATGTGGTCCTTACCGGGCTTCGTCTCTCTTTTGCTCCACCTCGGCTTCCAGCTGCAGCTTCCGGAGTCGGGCCTCCTCAGCTTTGCGCTGCTGTTTCAAGAGGAAAGCTGCGCGTTTTTTGGCAAGCTCGTCCTCTGCTTTCTGTTCATCCTGCCAAATTGAAATTCAGGTGAGAAACTGAGACCTTGCAGAGAGGATGGAGAAATATCAAAACACTGGGTAAGGTAATTAAAAAAAAAAAAATCTCATGACTTGCCATCTCTTCGGACACCAGAGGGAGGAAGACGCATAGATTTAGCAAGTGTTACTATTTTCTCAGTTCGCAACACACCTTGCTACTTCCCTGGTTTACAAACCCCCATTCTGGCCCCTGAGGTGCACAGGAAAATAAATGCAAGGTTTTTACAGAAGCTGAGCAGGTTTGGAAAAGGGTCAGCTTGGCTAGCCAAGTCCTCAGAACCCCCAGGTAAGCTGCCTTGAATTTAGTCAAGGAGGAAATGCACAGGGGTAAGTGAAAAGTGCTGGCTGGACAGCTGAGTGATTTTGCTATCTGGGTTGCAGAGCCTGAAGCTTCACATATCTCTCTCATGTCTCTTATTTACTCACCCTTCTTCTAAGCTAAATAGGTCTCAACATTCTAGCCTTTCCTCAGAGGAAAATTCCTCTGGCCAGTCACTCTGGCCACCCTTCTGAGTGCCACAATTACAGAAGAAGGTAGCACGCAGCATCCCTCCACATTCCTTAGTATGTCTTCCTAACTACTCAAAAAGTCTATCCAAGAAAGAACCCAGGCAGGTGATGTGCACATTGAACCATCACTAGACACTACAGCTCATCCTCGTGAGCCAAACCACTGGCCTTCCTTGCTCAGTTGACACTGACCAGCAGCCAAAGGTCTGGACAGAAGATTTTCCCCCATCTCTAACCAGAGACGCCAGAGACTAAACCTTTTCTATGCACAACAGGTTCTCTGCCACTGGCTTGCCACCAGGACCCAGACAACAGGATTGATTCTCCTTAAGGCAACTGACTTGAGTACTGTTGAGTGCTACTGAATAGAGCAGTGGTTCCCAACCTTGAGTCTCCAGATGCTCTTGAACTAAAACTCCCAGAAGCCTTCACCACTAATTCCTGTGCTGGCTAGAATTTCTGGGAGTTGTAGAACATCTGGGGACTCAAAGGTTGGGCACCACTGGAATAGATTGTTATAACCTTCTGCCAGTTATGTTTGCCAGAATAACTACACATATTGATATTAAATCAAGAGGTACCACTAGACTGTAACTCCTCTGGAAAAGACAAAAATGCTGGAAAAGGCTAATAGCAACAGGAAAAGAGGAAGACAAAACATGAGATAAATTGACTCTCGAAAGGAACCACAGGCTTGAATTTACTGAGCAGGGCTGTTGAGGACAGGACATTTTGGTGATCGCTCATTTACAGAGTTACCATAGGTCAGGAGACAACGTGATGGCACATAAGCACCACTAGACACATAAACTAGTCAACTTGTTAAAAAATTGAACCTGCTCACTTTTTTCTCTCATCCTGGCACCCATAACTCTGAATGCAGCAAATGCAGGAAAGTGTAGTTTCACGGCCTGAATTCTACTGAGCAGAAGAAGAATAGAACGCTCTGCTGGGCAAAGCAACACTGTGTAAGGGCAAATGTAATGTAACTCGCTCTATGCGGGGCTGCCAATGGAAAATGTCAGGAAACTTCAGTGGGTCCAGAATGCAGCAGCCAGATTGTTGACTGGGACTGGTTACAGGGGTCACACGACCCTCCTGTGACAGCAGCTCCGCTGGCTGACAATCCGTTCCTGAGCAGAATTCAAAGTGATGGTTCTAACACATAAAGCCCTAAATGGCCTGGGTCCAAGCTATCTCAAAGACCGTGTCTCCCATTATGAGCCGGCTTGGGTGTCAAAATCATCAGGAGCGGCCTTTCTCTTGGTCCCGCCACCTTCACAGGTGCTTCTGATGGTAACACAGGAAAGGGCTTTCTCTGTGGCTGCTCCCAGACTGTGGAACTCCCTCCCACTGGAGGCCATCTTTGCCCCATCTTTGCTGTCCTTCTGCAAGCAGGGAAAGACCTTTCTCTTCAGGCAAGCTTTCCTTCAGTGACTGGCTGCCTGAGCATGACTTTTAGATGGATTGTTATGCATTACTGTTCTGACTGGGTCTTTAGTACTCCTTGTGTTTTCTATCTCTCAGAGCTGGATTTGTTTATTCCTTTTAAATATTTTTATACTTATTGTTTTAGCTTTAATATTGTCTTTTAATTATGTAAGCTGCCTCTTTATATATACTCACTGTAGACATGGGGGTATTTGTATTCGTATACAAATACCCCCGGCACAGGTGGAGATAACGAGGGTCCGGCCCCCTGGGGCCGGACAGTCCACTCACCCTTCCGCTGCTGCTGCGGGGTCCGCGCTCCCTTCCAATCGCTTCGGAGCTTGCGGTCGGCTAGCCACTCCTGGCAAGAGGCAGGGCGACGAGCCTCCCTGCCAGGTCGAAGAGAGGCTCGCTGACCAGGCGCTCCGGAGCGATTGGAAGGGAGCGCGGAGCCCGCAGCAGCAGCGGAAGGATGAGTGGACTGTCCGGCCCCAGGGGGCTGGACCCTCGTTATCTCCACCTGTGCCGGGGTATTTGTACTCGTATACGAATACAAATACCCCCATCTCTAACTCACTGTTCTTAGCTTCAAATAATGTATTTCAATGATGTAAGCCGCCTTGGGTCCTTTTTAAGGAGAAAGATGGGATAAAAATATTTTAAATAAATAAATAAAAGCTGTGATTGTGACTTCCACTTGCACAAGCAGGTAGTGGAAAGCTCCCTGCACAAGTGGGGGGGGGGCAATCACTCATGCAACAATGCATTATGTCAGTGCTCTGACTAAACAGGGTCCTGGCCCCAATGTTTATCCATGTATTTTTCTTTCCTCTCAAACACTCTTCTTTATGAAACTATACATTTGAGCATTTTGTTGGCACACTCAGCTTAAAGAATGCCATGAGGTTTTTAAAACTGAGACTACTGCTGTGCCCCCTCAGTTACAGTTTTAAGAGTGACAGGTTGTTTGGTTCTTACCTTGAAGAAAAACCCAAATCCTGATTTCTGGTCCATTTCACTCATCAGGTCTGTTGAGCTGTCTTGACTTTCGAGTTCACCTTCTTCATCCGGCGCTTTCAAATCAGACAGATCTACCTCAATAAGGCTGCCTTTGCCCTTCAGCGGTTCTTCCACTGGGAGGTTCTCACTGACTGAGCCGTCCCCAGAAGCCGTGTGGAAGTCTTCTATGTTACTGTTCACATCTTTGAGGGCTTCGGAGAGGATGTTCGTGTCCTTGGCTGCAGACACAATAAATGCCCCCCGCTGATTGCTCTCGCCGCACAGCCTGTAGCTATCCAAAGCGAGTTTATCTCGGGGGGCGCTACCCGGCTCCAAAGCAGGTTCGGGAGCCGTCTCGGTCGGTGTCTTGGGCACATTGTTTGACGAGAACTGTCTGAGGTGCGGCAAGGTATCGATGCTGGGAGTTGGGGTCTTGATGCGCGTCGTGGTTTGCTGGCGGTCCTTCGCCACTTTCAGTTCCGACGGCCTCCCCGACCGAGGACTCCGTCCTTGACCGAGGCGAGGGGGCTTACGAAGGCCGGTCATGCCCGTGGGCAAGAGGGGCTCCACAAAATGAACCGGCGCCTTTATCTTTTGGTCCTGGGCGCCCCCTCTCGACGGCGGCACCGTCGGCGCTTTCATGAGGAGCTCCTGCTGCTGTGAAATCTTGAGGATGGCTTGCTGGAGGGTACTGATGGTGTCGTTCAGCTTCTCAAGGGAAAGGTCACATTCGTTGATGTCGGCGGACTCTATGTTTTCCTCCAGAAGGGCCGAGGAGATCATTTTACTTTTCTCTATCTCGTGGAGGGTGGCTTCCTTCGGGTGGTTCGGCTCCACAAAAGCCAATGTTTCCTGGCCCTTCACCTTGGGCCCTTCAAGGGAGTCGAGGGAATCCTCGCCGCCCTCTTCCTTAACGAGGTAGGCCTCCGATTTAGTGCTCAGAGCCACGTCATCCACGCCCTCCCCGTTGTGCCTCGAGAACTCTTTTGTGTAATGCTCTGGCTTCAGCGGCTGAGGAACCTCGGGCCCTTTCCCTTTCTTCACCACGTGCAAGAAAGCCGCCTTGCCCAGCTTTAAACGCTGCCGGGCCGACAAGGTCTCCATCTTCTTCTTCTGGGCCTCGATGGCTCTTCGCTTTTCTTCCAGCTGCATGTGGAGCTGTGCCAGCTCAGAGGCCAGCAGGTTCACGTTGTCTTTGCTCTGCCTGGTGGGGCTCTGCTCCCTCTTTTGCTTCCACGTGGTTAACGGGGCCGGGCAACATTCTGAACCGTCCGGTGTGGTCTTCTGGGAACTGCTCGTACTGGATTTTGTTTCATAGCTGTTCAGCCGGTGAAGCTTCCGCTCGGCAAAGCTCGTCATCCTGGCGCTCCCGCTGGTCAAGGAAACGCTGCTAACCTGGGAAATGGTACTCAGACACGGACTGGACCGTCCACTAGCGTCGTCTTTATCTTCATGCTCCTTGACCTTCATGTCTTCTTGGAGCTTAGCTGATTCCTCTTCTCCGATATACTTGGCAATTATCGGGTGATCATCCGCCACTAGATCTTGCTCGGCTTCTTCCATATCTAGAATATCCGAATCAGAATCTTGCCTGATTATCGTCCATGAGGTATCGGCGGTGTGGGAATTTGGGCTTCTCACGTAGCTGATGTTCGGGCTGCTCACTGCATCCTCATCTGCTGGAGAAGGATGAAGGAAGAATCCCCCAAAGGACTGGTCATGAGAGGAAGGCTCTAAACTACTACAGGCCTGAGGCCGAAAAGCCTCCACTCTGACCTCCGGATGTACTGTCGGATCTGCCACGCAGGGACCTGCGATCATAGATAATTCGGAGCTGGGTGTTACATTAAAAGTCCGATTCAAATTGTGATCCGCTTGACTAATACTCATTTTTTTGCGTCCTGAAGCCAACGGTCCCTCGGTCAGTCTCTTTGCCCCAAAGCCTCCTCTCATTTTACCTTCCCCACACTCATCCTCCTTATTGATTATTTGTTTCTCCTTTGCTGGCCGAAGAACAGCGGGCATTAAAGGCTCAAGGAAAAAGCTCTCCGGTTTATTTTCTAAGGCTTCGCCCTGGGACTTCTGAGCCCACGCTGTTGCCACTGTACCGGGCGATCTAGCCGGCACACTCTGAAGCTCAAGATTGCCATGGTTCAGCACAGCATCCGGGCGGATGATCGCAATCAGTTCTTCATCCTCATCTTCGATTTCAACATTGTTTAACAAGCTTTTCCCGCTGGCTTTCCCCTGCACGAGCTGAGGCTGCTGTTTGGGAGTGACGTTGACAATGTTTGAAGCCAAGCTGTCTTTGCTGATCGATCGAGCCAAACTGATGCTGTCGCCCGAACTGGGGTCAGCGTCGCTACTGGTGGTATGATGAAGAGCGAAGGGGGTTGGTTGGGAAAGAGGCCTAGGAAAAAAGCAATGGGTCATTAGAGAAGACGGTCTCTTTTTTTGGTCCCTTTAGCTGCTTTTAAGCAAAAATGATCTAGTTAGCTGCAGCAGTATATCACATGAAACCCAAATTCAAGGATAAGCCTCTGCAGATCACAGTTTATTCCTTTTGCATATTATAATGATGTACATTACACATGGGCTATTCATATACATATTTCTGGGGAATGAACAGGTGCCATGAAAGCCCATTCCACCCCCACCCCACCCCAGAACCGGCCAGTCCACTTGCCAGTTGCTGCACAACGCTGGGGTCTTTCGTGGTTGTCGTCATGCCAATCAAGGAAGGAACCCGGCCAGCACTTCCCTGCCTTCCCACGCAGCCAACCACTAAAGCGAGGAGTCAGGGTGGGGAGTCTCCCTGATCAGCTGATGAGTGGCCGGCTGCGCAGGGAGGCAGGGAAGCGCCAGCCGGGCTCGTTCCCAGATTGGCGTAACGATGACAACAAAGGACCCCAGCACTGTCCGTGACCAATGAGTGGACCGGCCAGTTCTGGAGGGAGGGAATGGGCCTCCATGGCACCTGTGATGCTGCTATTTGTATCCCCGGAGATACGAACATGAATATCCCATGTCTAATGTACATATTTTAATATTCAGAGAACTTTAAAGACTCTGTGACTCAACAACTGGGAAAACAAAGGCTGGATCAGGTACTTACATCTAAGGACCAGCCGGCAGCTATCAAGAGACAATGAGTGCCATTTTTTGGAAATCAGACTTTAAATACTAAAATCCAGTCATGAAGGTTTTTCTGAGGAACTCGGGAACAGACTGGACCTAAAACCTGACCCCATCATCCATAACCTGGCCTATTTTCAGAAACCCAGTGCTAGCCTCAAACTGACTTAAAATGAATGGTATCTGCCAGGCAAAAGTATCACAAACTACTCTCACACTGGTGTCCAAGTGTTTCACTTTATCCTTGAACAGACAAGGGGCTTGCAGCATTTCCATCCAAAAGGCATGTAAAAGAGATTTTAATTTTACCTTCCATAAAATATAATCTAGCCAATTTACCTTTGTTTCTTCTCTGGCCAGGCAAGAACCGAATCCCGTGGCGGTCCATCTACTCTGGTCAATGAATTAGAACGATTCCTCTGGCCTAGAAAAAAAAATGATGTTGCACAATTTTTTTTAAAGAAGGAACACTCTGGTTTAGATCAAGTTCTTTTCCTTGCTGTTTTGAGATGCATCTGAAATGAGACTACACAATGTGAGGGTAATCTAGGAGCTGCTGGAGTGACTGGCATAAGTCAAGTTAGTCATCCAGTAAGTGCCCAATTGAGTTTACCCATCATGTTTTGCTTCTTGGTGAATGAAACCATGCTCACCAATGTAGAAGACATATACTTAGGATTGCAGCCTCAAAAGAGTAAGTTGGGCAAAACCATGTCAGCAGGATTCTTTAGAATTGGGGCTTGGATTACCTTGGTGGGAGACTTAGGAAAGGGAAGTGAGGACTCAGGGTTCAAAACTGAGTTAAAAGCCTTTACAAATTAAGAAAGTCAATTTGGGTAATTACATAATTTGTCACACGAGAGGAAGAACTGTTAGAGGCTTTCCTAAAGACTGTTAGACTATGAGCCAGGTGTCACAGTGGTTAACCTGCAGCACTGCAGTCAAGACTCTGCTCAGAGTCTGAGTTTGATCCCAACAGGCTGAGATAGCCGGCTCAGGGTTGACTCAGCCTTCAATCCTTCTGAGCTTGCAGAAGGTGAAGTGTGTGCAGCCTGCATATTTAAACTGTAAGCCACTCAGAGTGGGCTTTAAGCACTATGGGATGGTATATAAGCAACACGCTTTGCTTTAGCCACTAAAGATCTATAGGGATGAACACAAGACATGTTTTGCTCGCATGTTTGTTAAAACTTTATTTGAAGTTCTCGTTATGCTTCCAAAAGAAAAAGCATCTATTAGCTCATCCCCTTTCTTTGTCCTGTAAAAGTTACGTGACCCCTTGCTTGCCCCAGACACAACTCCAGAGACTCACACCTGAAGGGGAAGTGCATGTAGCAACTTCTTGCTTCCCAAGCTGAGAAGAATTTCCTTCCTCCTCCCCAATCTTTCATTAATCAATGCTTTGCATTGCTGTTTTCAGGGGAATTCAACTTTTAAAAAAGTGTTTAAATTAACATCTCACAGTCGTTAGCATTCTGCAACCCCATAACAAAGGTAACCTGTTGTCTACCTGAGCCGTCCTCCCCTTGCAGTGACTTCTGTTGCTTCTGTCTCAAAGGCAGCAAAGGATGGGCTGGGCTGAAGGCCGGGCTTCCTTTTCCACTGTTTCAAAACAGACACATAAGACCACCCAATCAATGAGAGCTGTTTTTTTTTCCACACACACACCCAAGCTGTTGGAAACAATGCTGTAATAGGAAAGACACACCATGATGCTACGCCCATCCTTTTTTAATGAAATGCCAAAACATTGTGATTAAAAATAAAGTGAGCAAGGTGGGTCCTAGAACCATAAAATGCAGCTGTAGCAGCTGTCTGAAATTAAGAGGTCATGTTTAAGTTAATGAATATAGTTCTGAAATGGAACAGTATTTTTTTTTAATAAAAAAGAGGATTAAGTAAGGGAGAGGAGAGAATAATAGCAGAAGTCTCAAGAGTTCTTCTTGGAAATTAATTACTACAGCCTGACTAGGAAAATGTGTATTACTGACACACGAAAGTAGCCTTGGAGGTTCAATATACAAAGCCTCACTTTAAGGGGATGGTTGAAATGCCCGATGAAACCAAGGTGAAAATAAAGGTCTAAAATGATTAGCTGTGATGTGCCACCAAGTCGAAACTGACTTATAGTGACCCTAATAGGGCTTTCAAAGAAAGTGAGATATTTAAGGCTTTACTAGTTCAACACCCCCAATGAGCTCCTATGGCTGGGCAGGGATTCAAATCCAGGCCTCCTGAGTTGTAGTCTGTCATTCTATCCACTACACCAGATGTTCTTGGACTACAATGCCCTGGCCAGCACAGCTCTGGGAGATTTAGTCCAAGAACTTCTGGGGACCCAAGGCTCGAAACCACTGCACTAATACCACACCGGGGATCTCTCTAAAAGGATTAGCACTGGCATATAAATTCAAAGGATAAAAACAGCCTCTGGTTCAGAAGTGACAAACTATACGAAATGCTTTTTTAGATGAAGACTAGTTAGAAAAAGCATCGTTCAGACTAGAAAACCAGAGAGATCGGCCAAATTCAGATTTTTCTGCTCAGTTTCTCCATCTGAAGTGCGCATTTAGTCTACAGAATTCTTACCAAAGCTTACTATAAACACCAGTGGCTCAGCGCACTCTGATTTGTACTTTCTTACGTAGATTCTGCTTTCTTGGCCTTGGGTAGATCCTTTACTTTTATCTTATGCCAACTGAGCAATATTTAAGAATTTACCCTGTAGCTCAAGCCGAAGGATCCCTGCTAGGTCAAGCATTTATAACAGCCACGTCAGGTTTCCTCAGCTGCACTGGGAGGCACAAACAGAGTGTGTTTCCCCTTCCACATTACATGATGTGGAACAGAGGGGAAAAGAGGGACGCCGACACCACATGGTACCAGAGAAGGGAAAGATGCTCCCCTATCACTGCAGCCTCTCAACTGAAGACCAGGAAAGAGTCACGCTCCATTTAGCCATGGAAAAAAGATTTGGGTATATAAGTAGCACACCACCAGCTGAGCTCTGACAATCCAATCAGAACACAGATCCATTTTCCACCACAAGCAAGCTGGCTGCCGAAAAGGCTACACAGGTCACCTTCAAACACTGCTCCAGAAAGCCTGTTAATAGGCACAGAGGCACGGAAGAAATCTAAGGAGGGACAAGGAAAACCTAGCAGCTTTCACTCTACAACAGGGTCTTGGATCCATCATATTGAAAAGGAATGGAGGGTGCCCGACAGTACAACTGCAGAGCAAGCCAGGAGACAGAAATTTGAAGGTGGTTTGGTGGGCCCATTTGAACAGAGGGAGGAAGGTTAACGGGCCAGTTAAGGCACTGGTGTAACCAGCTGAGAGCAAGATGAACATGAGGCTGCCCACATCACCCAATGCTCCTGCCAACACAGCCTCCAGGGCTCCAAATGGCCATTTTTCACAGAGCTGCACAGCCCCATGAGTTGTAGCTCTCAAACCAAAGCACCAGAAAGGAACTGAGCACAAAGACAGAGACACCGAAATTTGTCAAGAGGCAGGGCATACCTGTTGCAAGTCTCCAAAGGAAGCTGGGCTGGGGGCTGCACGTCGGCGGAAGCCGAAGCCGCTGGGCTTGCCATGAAGCTCCGTTTGGTTGCATTGGAAATAGGAACAGGGGGGGCGGCTGCTCTTCTGCTGCAACATCGTTTTAGCTAAATATTCATTTACAGCGTTAGTGTTGAGCCGAAATAAGGTATCTTGCCACCTCAAAACAAACTGGAGTTCTCAAAAGGAAATGGTTTTATTTAAGGCTGTCCTGCTGCAAGAAAACCCCAAAGGCTGAGAGAGCAGGTGTAACATCCAAATAAATCACACGTTTTAACAGGAAATGCCAGGATGCCTCAGAAGACAGGGGGTCTAAAGTCTCGTAACAAGCCTGCCAAACTGTTTTAAAGCTAATCGACTGTTTAAAATATTCTTTAAGCACAAAAATAAAGTTTGAACGGAGGTTGCTGGGGAGGTGGGGAGGGGGACGAAAAGGTGATACTGACTGAAAAAAGGACCATGGAAGTAGAGCCCATGTCCATCGGGGAATGATAAGAAGCAGATTTTGCATCTTCAAGGACTGCACATTAAGAGAACACAAAGAGCTAGTCCACCAGATAAAACAGCCTAAAGGTTTAGGAATGAAGTGTTCTCGAGCAATCGTCATATACTGCAGTGGCAGCTGTAGAAGCCAACTCATCAGATGGGTTGCATCCCCTATCCATTCATTGAAGGGATGGTCCATTTGAATTTTCTGCCTCAGGTACCAATACATCTTGAATGGGTGCTGAAGATTTCCCTATGTTTGTTCTGCCAATATATCCTGGGAGAAGTGGGAACTGGTCATGTTGCAGGAGGGGAAGACGTAATGGCATGCATTTCCCCCTCCACTGTAAAACACCAGAGAGCAAACTCTGCTGTAGGAATGGGGACAAGTGGGTCAGAAACGACATCCACTTATTCTACCAACTTTTTGTGCCTCCACAAGAAAGCAGGAACTCCATTTTGAGGCTCATGCCTAGAAATACATTAGGAATATCACACAACCTTGGTTAAAACCAGTGGTTTGCTACAACTCTTTCTAGATACTGATGCTTAAACTACTCAAATATCTCACCGTCTTTCACTTCTTGGAGATCCCTTGGCTGCACAAATTCTGGCTTGACAATCTCAAACCACCAAAATAATTCCGCAATAAAGACCATTACGTTGGGCTGGGGGGGAAAAAAGAAAAGAAACGTGAGCATTAATAATCTATCTGCATGTATTTACAATCCGGTCATCTGTCTGCACCCCTTACCTTTAGTACTAAAGGTGCGTACAACATGTCCTCCAAGGTGAGGTAAAAACACTTGTTCAGATATTCATTCGAGAATTCCCGAAGCAGCTGGATATTATAGATACTATCAGCGATGGATGTTACCTCTTTCAGGCAGATCTCTAACAAGTGGGGAAAGAAGCAAGATCAGTTCCACCAAGCAGGGCAAAGGATCAACCGTAAGTCCACAATGAATCATATAGGGGAGGAAAACGTCAAGGGCAAGATAAGGTCAAGTGTCCCTTTTCCAACACATTCTGCAATGCTTAGTACAAATACAGACATCCCGCAATGTTCTACAGCGGTGCTTCACAACCTTGGGTCCCCAGATGTTCTTGGACTAAAACTCCCAGAAGCCTTCACCACCAGTTGTGCTGGTCAGGATTTCTGGGAGTTGTCATCCAAGAACATCTGAGGACCCAAGGTTGGGAATGATCTAGAGCAACACTAGGACTAGCCTGTATCTGCACAAAATGCAGTGGTATTCTCAAAAAATAAAAAGGAATCATTGCCAACCAAAGCGTATCACAGGCATGAGGGTTCAGGAGAACATGAATAACAGTGAACATTTCTATACAGTCTGATTGAAGGACCGAAATACTAAGGTGTGCATTAGAGATGGTGATATTTGTATTCATAAACGAATATGAATATCCCCATCCCAGCTGCATCTAATGTGGGTCTCGCCCCCGGGACTGGCCCATCCATTCACGCATCCTGGTGCTGTGAAGGTCCTGCTCTTCCAGCCAATTGCAGCAGTAGCTCTGCCATCTCCCTGCTCAGCTGGCCACTCAGTAGCCATGTGGGGAGACTCACCCTCCCGCCCCCTGCCTGGAACAGCCAGCTGAGCAAGCAGATGCCGCAATTGGCAGGAAGAGCAAGACCTTTGCGGCACCGGGACATGTGAGTGGATGGGCCGGACCCGCATTAGGTGCAGCTGCGATGGGGATATTCATATTCATTTACAAATACAAATATCCCCATCTCTAGTGTGGAACCGCAGTGGTTAAACAATCCCAGCACATACAGTATATGACAGCTTCCTGAAGGTGGTTCACCGGGAATCCACTGCCTTGTTGATCCAAGTGGCAATATTTCTACCCTAGGGCCAGAATTTGACACCATAAACAGGAAACTGTCAGATTGAAAGAAGAGTCTGATCCAGAGATTTCATCCAAGTCATACACAACACCCTTGTCTCCTTAATTCTAATCAGACACTTTTTTTAGTGTGCCCTTCGGTATTTCCCACTAATTATCAGGACTGAAGCAAACAGTTTTGGTTGTCTCACACTCCTGAGCATGATGGGACTGTAAAGAATTCCAGATTCAGAGGCTGTTTGTAAATCTAGCTGGGTACACTTAGAGCCTTTTCTATGGAGACTGTGTTCACAATCTTTTTTTCAAAAAATTGGATCAACGTACCATCTAGCTTCATTTGTTCAGGGCAATAGTAATGGATCACAGCCAGTAAGGCAGCTCCATCACTGCAGTCCTTCATCAGATCTTCAAGCAAGGGGAAAAACGGCAACTGCCTACTTGAAAGGTGATCTCGACGGTATCGTACCTGACAAATGAAGACAGTGTTTTTTTATCACTGTAGCAGAACTACTTTTTGTAACCAGACTCGATTCCACATGACAAACTATGTTTTAAGAAAATGCAGGAGCCTCTAATTAGAAAAACAGTGCAGTAAATACAAAAATAATCTGTTTATAATTTGGATTACAAATAAATCCAACTGGCAACCTGCAAACCAATTAGAACTTTTTTATATATACAGCTTTGACTGAGTGTATCCCTTCCTCTACCAACACACCATATGCACATACATTTATGTAATGAGATACTATTATGTAATGAGATACTAATGAGATACTATGACCAAGTATCTGCTCTTTGGTGCTGCTATGTCACACATTATCAACTTGATGACAAGTAAAGCACACTCTTCTAAGTAACTGACGTTTTCCAAAGCAAACACTGTGCCTTGGCAAGTTCTCCTCCTTTTTAGCAGGTTATTTCAATATATTAACAAAGCCTCTTAAAACATTAGAATAAAACTGATGAAACTGGCAAATTGACCAATCTAACAGGAAAAGTAGAACAGCAAAAAACAATCCTGGCATATTTTAGAAACTCTATTCAGACCACATTCTGCAGATAATCACAAACGACTAATACTTACCAGGGGTGGATTTAGGCTAGACTAAAAACAATAAACTATTTTTACCCAAAATGTAAAGAACACAAGATTGCTAGCTATCTACGTAAGTTCACATCTATGTATGAAACATATATGCATATATATGTATTTGAGGAGAGCGCAGGCTGAGAAATCATTTCTGCAAACAAATATTGGTTTCAAATTCCAAAAAAAAAGTGCAAACACATGAGAAAAAAGTGAGTTTCAAGTTATGCTGTATGGGCTGTTTTAAAATCACCCATGCAAGAGGAACATGGACCACTGCCAAGTTTTGGAATGACACAACGTACCCAGAGGAACCTGCCCTACTAAATGGGCAGGGACATCATAAGAAAGCTGAACAGGGTTTTTTAATATATGAAATGTCGGTTGTTTACCCTTCAGCCTGAAGCTCTCCATAAATACGTAATGTAATGCAAGTCATACTGTACCACACGAGCATATTCCACTGGTTCCAGCATGCAGTGTGATAGCGCATGCATCAGATCAGGCTTTTGCAACAACAAAAAAATAGCAAGATACAAGATGGCGATCAGAATCATGTTAACAAATTCAAACATGTAAATATCTGTTAAATCCTGAATATGATAATTCAAATCAAGTGGATGATTATACATAGTAAGGTGATCTGGTTAGCTTAAAGTGTACTCCCATCTTAACGGTTTCCCCACTGCTTAAGATGAAGCAGAAAACGAGAATGAAGACTTCTCAACTGATTTAAAAGGTCCTTGAATACCAAGGTTTTGATTTAATACCTAGCACTGACTTGATTCTGGAACCTAATCCAACACAATTTTAGCAACTGGCACAAGACAGAATATTTTGCTCTGGTTTGAAGACTTCCTGCTATAGACAATCTAATGCTGAGAGTGGTGTTTGCTAATTTTTCATTTGATGCTCTGCCGCAGTGAATATTACAGGAATATGCTAAAATAATGTTAAGCTGATATGACAGAGAAAAAATCCCATGTGACATGTATAAGATAGGGTATTTGACAATAATCCTGTACAAGTCAGTGTGCGCAAGAGACTCCCAAAGGTCAGTATTATTTATAAGCAGGCATGTGCCTTCAGGGTTTTAGCAGTATTTGTAGCATGCAAGAACCAGTGAACAGTATTTCAACTGTTAATTATTAGAAAGGATTAAAGCAGGAGCTGGCAATTCCCAAGTGTCTAAAGGCCATTTTTGTGATCTACTGGACCTTAAAGGGTGGCACAGCCCCTCCAAAACCCCACCCACCAAAAACATGATAATAACTTCTTGCCCACAAAAGTGGAAACTCCTCCCTAAGTCACCCAGCTTGGTCCCCCTGTTCTGGCCTTTAAAGGCCTTTCCTATGAAACAAGGACGGGCCAGTTACTTCCAGTTTCCAGGTTCTTTTGACTCCAGGTTCTTCTTGAGTCAAAGTGCTTACAAATTTATATCTTTGGAATAAAATACTCCTACCAAAGATGCAACCCTGGAAGTAGTTGTGAGGTTATGAACACTAGAGAGAAATCTTTCATTGCATGCACACTCTCCAACATCACCACACCAAAACCTAAATGCAGAGTCTAAAATCCACTGGATTTATCTCCTAAATCAACCATCTCAAAATCTATTTCCAAAGAGATAGCAGCACCATCTCTTTAAACTGACCAGCCTCACCTTAATACTGCATAAAACAGAATTTTCTGAACAATGATGTGTACAACAAAGTTCTCAACATTTGACCATGGTTTCCTTGTTTGTCCTTCCCCAGATTTAGAGTACCGACAATGCTGAAATGCTGTAAAGTGATGAGTATGCTGTATGTACAGTATGAGGAACCACGTAATGGAAACTACATCGTCTTTGGGCAAAAAGATTGTCGCAAGTTGTGAAAGCAGCTTTGTAAATGGAAGCAGACACCAACAAAAGAATTGTTGAAAGCCATGGTTTTGTGGATGACGACTGTCATGTAAAATCAATTGACTTACAGGTACTAATTTCCAATACCATTTGGAAGGAGACTGCTCAGGAAGCAAGGAAGGGGCATGTGGGAACAGGAGAGGAACATCAGCAGAGCATGTTATAGGTAATACTAAGAGGCACCGAATCTACAAACACTTTCATATTGTGGAACTGTTTGGATATAAGAAATATTCAAAATATTCAAAGGTCCTCACCAATAAGTTCCAGCATAAAATCAAGGAATTTAATAAGGAGAGCACCAATTAAACCTACTGCAGCCAGGCAGGTGATACAGACCCACATTTGTGCTTCTGTGTTCAGCATATTTTGACTAAAATGCTTCCAAGTCATTTCTATTTCAGGAAAAAAATCTTAACATTCTCCAGTTATGAAAGTGATGCATTTCTTTACAGTATTAGTACATTGGAATAGTTATAGGGGGAAAGTGAGGGAGAGATGCACATATCCAACTGCTAATCTCTCTGAATGTTTAATAACATGCTTTATTAGTAGCTAGAGAATCCTTAGGTTTTCTCAAATGTGTACGAAAAACATGACCCCCGAAAGATCTTCATAGTCAACAGTGAAACCCATACATTGTTCCAACACTTAATATGACATTCCCTCCTCCCTCCCAAAGATACAGCACTCAATGATGAAGCGAGACACAGCGCTGACATTTTAACACGTTAGCAGAAGTCTGGACTACAGAGAATAGCTCTAACCCTAAATGAGAAAGCCACCTCCAAAAGCGCTAACTTCTCTATTCACCCCAGAAACCCAAATTGACACCTGTGCATATACTGCACAGAGCTTCCCCCATCACAGAAGTGAACAGGGGAGCTCTCAAGTGCTTTGGAGCTCTGTGTGCTAACATCCCCTTGCAGAGCTCGGAAGAATAAAGGAGAAGAAAAAGAAATCAGAAGCGTCACGGCACGGATTCATACGCAAAGAGACTGTGAGACGGCCTTGTGACTCCTGCCATCTTACACGCCCTTCCGAGAAAAAAAGCTTGGTTAAAATACCATGAGATTTTCTTTTAGGTAATATCTGTGTTCCACCCCACGTTTCACTGTATGTATTTTTTTACCTTTTGGTGGCCTGGGCTTTCAAGTAATTGCTGTTTCAGTTTTATTTCTTTTTCTGTTACCTCCCTCATTTTCAGGTTCACCTAAAACCAGAGGAAAAGGTAAAGAACAATCATATTCCCTTCTTTAAAATTCTCTGTACTGCTTATATTCTATACGATTTGTCTTTTTCCCCTCAGTTGTCCTTCTCGACTTCTCAACTCAAACCACAGGGCATCGCATCAAGAATGTCACATACAGAGGGATAGTCATCAAAAAAAGTGGGACTGCACACACTTCTCTCTTTGATATGGTTCCCCTGCATTACTGTTTTTTATGTCCTCCTGCTGTGACTCACTGCTTTCCCCCCCCCCCTCTAGACTCCTCTTTCCCTCCACCCCATCTTCCAGCTAGCTGTTCTCTGAAGGGAAGGCATCACAGGTGCCCCATGATTCTTATTCACCTTCCAGTTTACTTAATATTTGTTTGTTTATATTATTTATAGGCCACCTTTCTCACAGCTGATCACAACAATTAAAACTACACAATAACCAACAGTTTTAAAATACCATAGAAACTATATTTTAAAAGACATTAAATAATTGCCAAGATTAAAAAACGATTTTAAAAATATTTAAAGATCTCTACATTTAATAAATCTAGCATTGTTGAGACCCCTAATTATTGCTTTGCAAACCAAACGTCAAGACATTTCCCTTGAACTCCCAAACCTCCAAAACAACATCTTGATTTTTGCATACTCCATACACAAGGGACAAAATGGATAAAATTGTATAGCTCTGCATAATTCATAATGAAATTTGCTAATCCTTAGATCTCTCCTGTTGAAATCAATGGGATCTTAATTTTGATGGCATCATATCCCAAGTTCTTAAGTCTAATACATCACAACAGCTAAGAAAAATCTATGTCATGCTGATACAGTATTTTAGCAGAAGATAGAATGGAGTTTCTTTTCTACCCCACATTTATAAACCTAACCAGGTATCAAACCACCAACATGCTTTGTTATGAAAGATTCACAGGCTATTATTACTGTGATATTGTATATGGGAATTATCTACTGAATTGTTTAGAATTTGCACACATGATATCTACTGTACCAGAGCTTTCTGATTAACTTAAGAAATCAAATTTTTCATGAAAAATCCTTTCCACAAAAGCTACAGATCTGTGTTAATTAAAATCTTCAACCTGTTCTTAAAGCTAAGGCTGACATCCCTGGTTACTTGTGCTCATTTCCAAAAATAACAGTATCCCAATTAAGCCAAGAAACTACTTTTTACACCAGATAGGGATGGCTAAGCTGTCTCTTCTGTTAAACACACCAGTATTCATCATTAGGGAAAAGAATTAACACATTTTAACTAGTGCAATGACTACTGAATTCCCTTTCCTACAGGGAAGCTTTCCATTACAATTACAATTGAAATTAACTCATCTCAAAATATTAAGGCAATATTTTACACCACTATTTTACCTTATTAATCCAAAATATCATTGCATCCTCCAGATCGTAGGGCAATTCCTTTGAGGCACTAAATGTGGAGAAACATTTGACACTGGCAACGACCTTTTCAATGCTGATCATTTCCACTGTGTAGGCCATCATGAGAGCATCAATCATTGCCATGTGAGGACTCTAAGGAACAAAGGACACATTTGATTGAACCACCTTTTAGCAACACTGGCTGATTCCAACAAGCTACAGTTCGGGGAGTGGAGGGTTGAAGAGAAAAACAGAAGGACGCGACACAACAGATCTGCGGTAAAAGAAAAAGCCAAATTCTTGTTTTTCTGAAGCTAACCATTTTGATGGGTGCACAGCTGAGATCTGATTCAGACACAGGTGTATCATCGCTCTCCATGACATAAATCCCTTTCCGAGACAGAGCCTGGATGACCGACTGGTGTCCCTGCAGAGCGGCCACCTGATCCCCTTTCAGAATGAGGCTGCAGACACGGCAGTAGAGTTCGCTGGACAGTAACAGCTTGATGACAGGTGGTTTAATATGTTCTTGCTCATACTGGTCTATATAAAATGGGTCTTTCAGCTCCTCTGGGATATTATCTGAAAACAAAAGAGAAATGAGCTCAAACAAGAGACCTCTTGTTTCAGGCAAAACCAAAACACATGCTTACTGAAATTAACATAAAGGCTGCAAATTTAGCCAAAGATGCACAGGGCCACAAACAAGCCACTCTCTTGTGTTTAAGACCACTAGAGAACAAAAGATTAGCAGCTCTTTCTGGTAAAACATAAAATCATTCTTTCCTACGTCTACAGCATTCTGCTAAACAAAAATCCAAATATTTCTGTCTGCTTTGTCAAAACAGAAGTACAAACCAATGGGGAAAGAGTACTGTACATGTGAATTTACAAATCCTCACAGACACATTTGCCACGAGACCACGATGGCGACCTGAAAGTGGTTAGAAAAGGATACAGCTAGGCTGTTTTCGAACATCTGAACCCATATGGATACAATGACAACTGGTAGCTGTTGTCTACAAAACAACCTCAACATTAAATTTTGTACAGCTATTTTTTGAAGAGTTTAAAGTTTCACAATTCAGCCGTTTTTACAGAAGAACCATTCTTTCAGATTACTAAAATGCACTGTTCTGAATATTAAAATCTTTCCATCAACAAAGAGATGACACTACTTTTAATATGCACTGAAACTGGGCATCAGTGACCCAGAGTGTTTCAACATATTTTAAGTACTATTTAGGGTTAGGGTGAAATGAACAGAGAAATGAACAGTTCAGCAATTAAATCATTCGTTTCAATGGGAGTTAAGTATATTTAACCAGGTGAAGGATTTTTCCCAGCTTGATGTCGATCAATTTCAGTACAGAAGAACCCTCAGAGATAAAATACAATTCCAACAAGCTTCATGAGTGGTGAATCATCAGTTGTGTTCCTGGCAAATGGCTAGAAGCACATTTATCTAGCCATGAACACATTCAGCTGAGTCGGTAAAGACAAAGACTACCAGACAACAGAAGAGGGGCAGACCTAACCAGCAGAAAGCCAACACATTATGAAGACACACTGGCATACTGATCTTTTAAGGAGTCAGATATGACATAGATCAGGTTTTCGTACATATTCCTTATTAGACCAAACTATGCATTTCTGGCTCATGGGATCAAAGCCGGGCAATTAACTATCAAACAGAAACTGATGCACTCAGAGCTGGTGAAAAGTTTGCTATCAACAAAGAATCACAGTCACTGAACAAGAAAAAGCTGTGGATGGCTGGCTGACACCTTAAACAGGAACACTTCTGTTAGGGGATGAAGACACAGCATGTTTTGTTGAACATCCCACCTGTCATCTCAAGTCTTACTGGATTCCAGCTTTGTTTTCATTATCATGCCCAAAAATCTAATTCTTGTTCTAAGCAGGTGGAATGGAGCTTATTCTCTCGTATCTTCCCAGCAACTCCGGGAGGTAGATTGTATGGGGGAGAGAACCCGATTCACAGCAGAAGTAGTGAGAAACTGACATTTCTTTCTTCACTTTTAAATGAATTTTCACCCTCTGTGCAACAATTTGAATAATGGTTTGTTTCCTTCACAGCATCCAAAGTGCATCAGCTTAGACATCACAGTAACCAATGGTTTGTCGTAACAGGATTCAGGAACGATTTGCAACAAGTCTTGAACTCATAAGTTCCTCCTCTGTTCCCCACCAAAAACATAGCCATGAGCCAGAGGTTGGGAGCTTTTACTTCTGGTTTTGCTTTACCACAGTTGCTGGACTTAGACAAAACAACAAACAGTTGTCCATCTTAACTATGATTTGTTGGAAACAAGACAATAGCAATGCATGAGTAAGCAGATCACTGCAGCCTACTACTACTCGTTCTGCAAGATTCAGTGTTTCTGGTTCAGAGATACACACCTGCCTAAGTGTTGTATGGCACTAATATTCTTCTGTTCCATTAAAATGTTCAGGTTGGCTTTTAAAAAAGAAATTACCAAGAATTGAGATTAAATCCCCAAAACTACCAAAAGTACTTATTCCTTGTTGCTTTATCCCCCAATTACACTTCTGAAATCCTTTACACATTTTCACTTTTATCACAATTACATTATTTTAAGTTAGTGGGTTCAGTTAAGTTCACAAAAGTAGGTAGAATGAAAATGCATCTCATTCCTGGTTTTGAAAACTTCCATGTGCATTTTACTATTTGTCCTTAAACTGGCAAATCCTGAATCTCTTAATTATACCTAAGGCATAACAATGCAAGGCACAGTTTTATCCCATTCTCATGACAGTTTATTAAGCAATCTGGACTATACCAAGTAAACAGAAAGATACCCACATATCAAGGGCATTCCAGTCATTCACTTTATGAATTTCACTCACAGCAATGCCTTTGCAAAATGTATTTTGAGCTATCTTTTACTAAATCTATCCTATCAACAGATCCCAAAGTTATTTTCAGCATCAGTGAAGACTTTTAAAACTTCCCCGTTTCTCCAGGTGTTTTTTATAGACAGGCACAATAGTACTATGTATGGATGAAACAGCAAGGAAGTAAGCGGTCAGTATCAAAATTCCTCCAGAGTCTCTTGCTATGGTGAGATAATCTGTTAAACGTCAGCCACAATAACAAACATAACAATTTGCAAGATAAAGATGATAATATATGTCAATGTACTCTTATAACATTTCATTGCTGGGTTGTCAGTATTTGATTTTATATTAATTTAAATAGTATCTCATAAGGGTGTGTTTCATTGCTGGCTGCTTAGAACACTTAATATGAGTCAATGCATGTTAGCACATAAATACTTTATAATAATGTCACATTGACAGTTCTACCTGCAACAGAAACCTAGAGAAAGATGTGCTAACTGAATATTTTAATTATCACTCAGAACCTGTGCATCTGTTTTCATAAACCAGACACAGCCCTATACGGATCAAAGGAAGCGGAGGGGAAGGGGAAACCAGAACTAAGGTTAAGAAACTAGAATAAAAAGATCTAAAGATTTTTGATGTGCAGGTTTAGCACGTATATTTATCTCAGAGGTTCCCAAACTTGGGCCACAGATCTTCTTAGACCTCAATTCCCAGAGGTCCTCATCACTGATTGGGCTTCTGGGATTTTATGGCCAAGAACATCAGAGGACTTCAGGAATCACTGCATTATCTGGATCATATTATACCAGAAGATGTACTTATACAGTGAGAGTACTACCTCTCATTATCATATCAGTAAAGGAAAAAAGCATCAGTGAGTCGCTTTTGTTTTAAAAATAACAATACATGTGGAAGATTAAGTGGCTTTCATTTTAAGTGGCCATCTTACAGTTAAGCAAGCTACTATGTCCCCCTGAACAACCCTGCTAAGGTTCAACTTAGCAGGGTTGGTACTTGGAGCAGGGAATACCAGCAATGGCCGGATAGGGCTCAGAAAGAATCCTATCTGAAAACCTGAAGAACCAGAGCAGCCAGTCAAGAGTTAGCAACACTGGACTTGGTGGACCAATGGTCAAACCCAGTGCAAGACTGCTTACTGCGTTCCTATTTTTATACCGTTAGCACACAGGCTGTGAGCAGCATCCCATGCAAAAAAAATTAAAATGTGACTGAAGCCTGAAGGCATCCAGACAAGGAGGTAGTATTTTCGTTGCTTTCAAATAATAGAAAATGATCCCAAGATTGCTGTTCAACTGATGACAGCATGAGATGTCAGAAACACAGAAGTCAAGTATTTTCTCGCTTATCAAAGGGAGGGTGACACAGATTGTAAACGAGGCCTATAGAACTGGCTGCAATTAAACAGTATTGGTGACTATCTTCTCCTTAAATTAGAAACATGCAGCATAGAAGTGCTTCATGCAAGAAGCACTTCTTGAGAGCTACAGCACACAAATGCTTACGCTGAATAAGACTTGCCAGTCTTACGATGCCACAAGACTCCTTGTTGTGTTTGCTGAAGCCCACTAAACAGAGTTATATTTTTTCCTGCAGTTGCTCTCAGTGGGGCAAGAAGCTATTCTGATTCTACATAAAAGACGAGATCGGGGTGGGGTGGGGGGGACAGGCATTACCATATTCTATCAAACCAAAGGGTAATCTTTCCAACAAAGCTCTGATCTAATTAATCGCCACCATCGCGCAAAGAAACACACAACACATTCTCTATCCACAGGCGACCATTTCTTCTGCTCCAGTGCATCCTGATCCATATAGTGCTGTTTCCTTGCCCTATGTCTGTTCCAAACTGGAGGCAAGTTTAAACCACAGCTAAAATGCTGCACTACTTGGTATGCAAAAGGGAAGGGACAGTTCAGGATCCTTCAAATGTCATACCAGGGGGGTGGACAGCAACCCACTGCCTCAATTACTCAACTTCATCCCCCATTCCTCCTTGACATCATTTTTTTCTCTGGGGGAGTTCTACATTTTCTGCTCAAGCGTTGAAAATGAGCATCAGCACTGAAATGAGAATAAGGCTAGTCAGCATAACGTTACTGAGCCCAATTAAAGGATTGCCCATGAAAGCAGACACACATCAACTATTATTCTTGCCAGTGACACATATCCATTTTAGTTAAGAGTCCAATGCCCCGCCTCCTAAAAGTTTCTAGATGGAATACCAAAGTTACTGAAGTCTACCGACAAGTTAACCTTTACAACAAGGCACCTTACTGATTATAAGCAATTTAAAAAAACCACAGGAACATAGAAAGCTGCTTTACACTTAGTCAGACGCTTGGTCTAGTTAGACCAGTACTGTCAACTCCAACCAGCAGCCATGGTTCTTGAGGTTCAGGAAGGTTCCTTTCCTTGTTATACTTGGACATCACTGGTACCCTCTGACAGCCTTCCTTCCAAATGCTAACGAACCATGCTCAGATTTTGAAACTAGAAATGCCGAGGTGTATTCAGAGTGTTATGAGCTGCACTGATATGCAGGTGGTTATAACTCACTGAACAGAATGAAAAGAACCCTTTCCAATGTCTTACAACTGTAAAAATAATAATAATGTAAAACAATATTAGCAGAAACCAATTAAGGCAAGTGAAAGGCTCCATAAAATAACAACTAAAAAAATAAGATGTAGCATTTTAAAAGATACTGCTGAATTCGTATCTCTGAAAGAGCAGTGGAACAAAAAAGTTTCTACTGAGAGAAAACAGGACATTAACAACTTTATCAAACTAACTGAGGCTTTTTCTCATATATTCGAACAACAAAGTTCAAGAGAGGGCTCAGCTTTATTTGGTATTAAGGGCAATCTAATTAGATTAAAGCCCCTGTTAGAAAGCAAAATATATTTCTAAATTCCGTCAGCTGATTCCATGGAACAGATTCTTAACCAACCAGAAAAAGCCCACTAGCTGTTATTATACACGATGTTTGCCTGCGAGTGTATTGATGACTCTAATTATTATCTTCCTTAACCTGGACAAAGACAAGAGGCTCAGAAGGGCCACCAGCTAAACTTAGCAAGAAAACTTACTCAGGGACAAAATAACACTTCCCTGCCCCCCCCCCCCCAATCCATCAGTCTCCAAAGCATGGACCGCTATAACATGTCACACACTCCCTACAGGAGCTAGAGGGGATCACAAGTTCAATCTGAATTAGGAAATAGCATGCCCATAACAACAGCATCATTACATGCTCTTTAAAGCAAGTGCAATGTCTTATTGTTCACTCTTTGATTAAACAGCACCAATCTCTTAAACAAGACTGTTGTATTATATCGCAACTACCACTACGAGTATCTTAAACAAGAAATACCAATCTCTTAAACAAGACCACTGTATTATACTGCTATGACAAGTTCTGCTGGAAACAGTTTGAGCCACAATGGCAATACAATATAAAGCAATCCTAACCATCACCATTTGGACAGTTTTCTTGGTGGGGGTAGGATCGATGGGGTAACACTGTGTATGAAGGACTGGAAAGCCTTTGGGGAACTGACATAAATAAACCCCTCTTTGGTACCAATGGGCTGTAAAAGACCAAAACAATACCCTCCCCCCACCTTTAATGTTCTCATTCATTCACTACGAGCTGGGCAGGGAAGTTTGTCACCTGCAACTTCACAACCCAACCCCACTGGGCTGTACCAATCTCTAAGGAACAAACCAACAAACAAAAACATTTAGCTTTATCATATTGTATAGTGAAAAGACACCATTTTTTTTAAAACTTCAGTAAAAAAAGGTCTCCCTTTTTTTCCAAGGCGTTCCACAGAAACCCACCGTACAAAAAAGGCTCACCTTTGAATAAAAGGCAAAACAAAACTGGCTGTGGAACTGAAAGATCCTGCTGTAAAACTTCATTTCATACAGAGTTGCTTCACAGACGAACTGGCTTTTACCAAGACCTTTAGCATTAGCTAAATTAAGACAGATTTCCACCTTCTTCCTCTCCCTGCCCTCACCAAATCTTGTATCTCGCAAGAATGAACAGTGGTGACCTCTAAGCTGATCAGCAAAAAATACTCATGAAAACCCCAAGCAGCCTGTACAAATTATTTGGAAATGCAATTGACACTATAAAAATAAGTACTGTCTTGCCAGCAGGTATTTTGAGAAGTGATCAGATCCAAGTCACTGAAGGACCAACAAGTAGTTAGTTTAGAAAGTAACACTTTTTCCTCTGTTCTTTTTTAGTCAAATACTGGAAGGTTACAGACCTGCATTTCAGGATTCTAATTTAAAGATATCAGCACATCTATGGCAGATTTCACAGCAGCAGGAAGAATCCAAAGCACAAGACTATCTGCCTAACCTCATTTCTTCTATAGTAGTAAACCTTTTTTAAATGCGTAGCAAAATGGCAACCAAGAAATTCAACAAGTGATTCTGTCATTGATCCTGAAGGCAAGACATATAGTATGTCTAGAATCTGCTCTCACATGCCACTAATCAGATGCAGTTCCCATGGCTGTCATAAACATAAACATAAGCCATATACTTAGTCTGCTATTCATAACAGACTAATTAGTGACTATGCATTATTGTAAACCTTTACTACATTTTATATACCAACATTTAATCAGACACAAACTATCACAAAACATAGTGTAAGAAAGAATGTTGATTAACATCAATGCCCTGCTATAAACCTTTTTCAGTTTCTACACAGTGCTGTACCACTGCTCTTCCTTGAAACTTCTGTATAATTCCACAAATAATAAAATAATAACAAGTTTGATCAACTGCAGCTTTTAATTTCACTGTAGAATATTTGCAAGCCTAGAAGCAAAGACTAATAGTCCAGATGAAAACAAACCAAAGGCATGTGATTGCTGGAATATACTGTATTACTTAGCAGTACCACAGCCCAAGCTAATGTTAATCCATTAAGCATATTAGAGTTTTGCAAATTAAGAGTTAGATTAAGAGGACTATCTAATTTTCTACAACATGATCATATTTTGTATTTTGTTTCACTTAAAACTACCATGCTAATCAGTAGCCAAGCATCCCTACTCGAAATACTAAAAACTCAAAACAAAGATTCACCACAATGCAGAATAAAGCTTTGCAGTGAACCTTTAGAAAAAGAACATCATTTTAAAAGCTCCTACTTAGCCTCAGTTTCAAAAGAGAAGAATTTCAAATAAAGTATTTACAACATCCATTTATTCATGAGAATACATAGCATAACATGTTACACAAGAGAGAAATGCTCACTACGATGTTTTAAAACGCAGGTGCCTTAATGGTGGGGAGGGAGGCAGAATCAACGGAGTGAAATGTCTGCCGTCCAACTACATGAAAACCACGTTTCTTTTTTTATCCTTGATCAATTATGATCCATCATAAGATAGCGGTAAAGTTCTACCTGTCTGCCAAAACGACTCACATGACAAGGTCTAAGAGGCCTGCAAGAGCTCACTGTTTCTAGATCTATAGTTTTTGGTACAGCACTAATTTGGTGGAAACAAAAACAAAAACCACAGCAGGATTTCATGCACTTGCAACTACAAATCATTCACAATAAGGAAGGGGAGGGGTGCATGCTGACAAGCCTCCTGGCAGGCATTTAACAATACAGTTGCATCTGAAAATGCTGGGACAACAGGAAAGCCAATCAGTTTGACACCCGATTGATATTTAAAACACAGATAACCCTAAATCCATTTAACATCTGAGAAGGCAAGGGGGGGGGAGAGGACCCAAAATGGAAGGGAGATAAAAGAATAATCACCCAATGGGGATTTTTTTTTACCTATTCCATAGGCTTTAGCACAGATCCACTGTAGATTAGCAGCTATTTTTGCTCGAGCTGAATCATAGAGTTCCAACGGAATGATCTCAGCTGCGCTATCTGTTAGAGCATCCATTTTTCTTCTTGTGCTATCCCCACCAGCACAAACATCAACATCCACCATCTGAAACAAAAATAAAAGAAGACCAATCTAACATGCATAGGCTACAGTTTGGAAGACATGTTAACATGCTCGCAGGTATGACACCAAGCATTTTTTTTGTAGTCTCAGCAACACCATGGATTTTTTTTAATTGCTAAGGTGCCATTCTACAGCAAAGCTCGGTTCCAATCCTTTGCCCCTTTTCTAATATATTAGGGCTGCTTGACAACTTGATTATATATATAATAATTAAAACTTGCAGAAAGAAGGCAAGTCCGTTACCTCGACCTTGCAAGGGAGTACAGCGGTGAATAAGATACAGAATTCATACTCATCATGACATGGTTTTTGCAGATCTCTTTCCAACTGTATTAACAGCCTAACAATAAAGACAGGTACTGGAGAAGGAACGTCTCCCATCATCTGATTTGCCTAACAATGGAATGGTGGGGGTAATGACAGAACAGCGGGAGAAGGCAGGAACATAAGGCCTGGGGTTTCCCTGTTCTTGTCATACCCTTGTCTCTTTCCTTCATCCCATCCCTAAGAGGGATCAGCAGCGGCTGACTGAGTTGAACAGAAGCACCAGACACCCTAAGGCAAGAGGATCAAGGGAAAGGGCAAAACACAGAGGTCTTTCCACCAGTATTTCCCTTGCCCCTTTGTCAAAGCACTCTTAAGACCAAGGTAGTAAAATAACAGAGTCTCATCCTACCTTTGCTGCCTGAGTCTTGGTCCTCAACAAAGACAACAAAGGACATCCTCATTCATCTTTCTGCCATCTCACTGTCCTCTCTCATTTCCAAAATGCTCCACCTTCTTTTACCAGTTGTACAGAGCCCATTCCCACCTTGCTCACGAATATTAAGAAATTATTACTGTGATCTACTCCTCCTTCTATCTCTTGACTGTTTCTACCTAACACATTCTCATGTCACCTTTCCCTTTAAAGACTTTACGCATTACGCTGATCCCTGCTCAAGATCTTACCCCATATCCTACCTGCTCCCAAAAACACATCCCAACTCATATGCTCTGAGCATAAATACTTCTTTATCCCACTGTCTCCCCCACAGATCTCTTCTTCACTGTGCTAGTCTTCAAATTCCTGCCTTTGAACAGTTTTCAGAATAACTAGATTCTGAGATACACAAAAATAGATTGCATACATAATACAGTATGCCATGAACAGTGACTAAGACAGGAACAGTACCTTTTAATCCTATCCCTATATTAAGAACATGAAACACACACACACACACACACACAATGTGCAATCTTGGCCCCAGCTTTTTCCCTCTCCTCTGCCTCTCTGACCATGATCCCAACTGCTGTCTTTTAACGTCCCAAGAACACTCAAGGCTTGTCGAGACCTACTCATAATTCCTAGTTGGTCAACCATACACACAACAAACAACCCCCGCCCCGAATTCTGGCTCATCTACTTGCTCCCAAAACTGGTTCCTCTTACAAATAGAAGACAGACAAGCAAACAAATTCTTAGTCTAAATCCTTCACAGATACCTTACACTGCTTTGTGCCCCAATAATTAGTCCTAGGAAATAATAACAAGAACATGCTCCCATTTCTGGCCATCCCATTCTCTATCTAGCCTCATGCTGTTGCCCCCAAAACCTGTCACCTAACTTCTACAAGCTGTAACAATAAAATGAGACAATGGCTCCACCAAGACAACCACAGTCTCACCCAAATCCTACTTCTATTCATTCCTAAATCCAGGTACTGTCCACCCTCCTAACTCCTGAGTTCTATAAGCCCCACTGCCAGCCGTAAATAAAATCCTGGACTGCCCGGATTGACATACACATCTCAATTCCTGTACTCCTAATACCCAGCAACACCTAACGGCCCCTTTCCTAAATAAGATCCTGGCCTAACACATCCCAAAACACCTATCAGCCAATCAGACACAAAAACATCATTTAGCCATTCCCTAACACACAATAAACAGACCCCTTCCTTCAATCTGGCCCTAAATTATCCAGAAACACTATCAGTCCCTCACAGACAATAACCAGCACCCCAAAATAGCCTGACCTCAATTAATATCCTCTAAACGGCAATCAGTCCCTCACACACACACACACACACAAAACAGATTCCCAATATGTCCTGGCCCACTCCCTATCTACATTCTCCCCAAGACTGCCATCCCATGACCAGAAATCTCCAAAAATCCTCACCCACCCCCTACTGACACCCCCAAGGAACTCTCAATCTCTCCCGCACCATAACCAGCAACCCCCCCAAAAAATATAGCCATCTGTCCTCTTCATCGCTTTCAACCACCCCCAATATCTTGACCTGCCCACTGACCTGCTTGACAGCCCTCAACCCATCCAGAGCCACCTTTCTTTCCCCCCCACCCCAGGAGCCATTGATCCTCCACCTACAATAACCAGACACCCCCAAAACCCCCTTCCCACCCCTTATCTACACCCCCAAAAAAGGCAAAACAGCCCCTCACATCATTAACCCCCCCCAAAAAACCATATCTGAGCCCATTATCCTTTACACCCCCTCTATCTGTCCCCACCCCACCCCATCCCCGGCCTGGCCTCCCCCCAAACCACCCATTTACAACTCCGGGGCTTCTTTTGTACCCCTCAAAGAGTGGGGGGGCTATATTTCCACCCCTTTTAAGAGGCCAAGCACGGCCCCCTCCCGCCGAGGTTTCTCCCCCTCATAGAAACCGCCGACGTTCCTTCATTTCTCTCCCCACCCCACCCCGGGCCTGGATATTTTCTCCCTCACAGGGACCCCCCCATAAATATATGCCCCCCCACAGATCTAAACGGCCCTCTATCCGTTCTCTCTCTCTCTCCCCCTCCAAGGGACCTCGTTTTCTGCCTTTTTTCCCCTCAGAAACTGGAAAGAATGGAGAGACTCTCCCACCCCCCACCCCCGCGCCGCAGCCGCCTCAGGTACCTCATCGCCGCCACCGGCACCCGCAGCAGCAGCAGCCCGGCCACAGCACCACCCGCGACGGCGACGCCTCCCCACGTTGGAGCCCCCGGTGGTGGGGCTGGGCTGAGGTGGGGGGGTCTAGGCTGTGAGGGGGGGGTGTCAAGGGAGGGGGCGCAGGGCGGACGGCCGCGCCCAGGCCTGAGGAGGGGGTGGGGGTGGGGAAGAAGCGGCGGCGGCGGCGGGGGAAAGGGGGCTGGCGGGGGAGGCGAAGGGCGGTCAGGGGGCGCCCTGCTTGGGGAGGGGGTGAGGAATGGGAGGGGGCGCTAAAGGGCGGCAGGCAGGCAGGCCGGGCTCGCCACAGGAGAGGGGGGGGGGAGGACGGGAATTGGCTCGGCTTGGCAGGGCTGAGGGGGCGGGGGGGGGAAAGGAGGGAGGCGAGCGTCGGGAGCGAGCCTTGCGCGGGCGGGCGGGCGGGACGGTCTGCGTGCGCGCGCGCGCCCTTCCCCGCCTCATAAACAAGCGCCTCTTCCTCAGCATGGAAAGCGGGGGAGAGCGCGCGACGGAGGAAGGGAGAGGAGGCGGAGCCTTTCTCAACGTTCCGCAGCGCGCGCACATAAAAGGAAAGGGGGGGGGGGGAAAGGGGCGGAGCCCTTCGCTTCAAGATTCGAGGCGCGCGCCTGCCTCGGTAGTGTCGCCGTCGTCGTCTTCTTGGGTTGCTTTTTTTTTTTTTTTTTGAAAGAGAGTGCGCATGCGTTTTGTGTAGGGTTGGCTCCTGGCCGCTGCTTCTCCAGGAGCGTCTGGCGGTGAACTGGCCAGGCGCATGCGCCACGGGTGTGGACCGTGGGAAAGGAAGGGGTTAAAAAACGGTCTCGTAGGTAGAAGCTGGTGCTCCTCCTCCTCCCTCCTGCTTTTTCTTCTTCTCGGCCTACCTTGGCAACTGTCTCCTAGGGAAACTGGGAAAGGTTAGCGGAGGGAGGAAGCCGGAGAAAAGAAGGGAAGAGGGAAAGGAGGCGTGGCTAAGCCTAGGCCTCAGCCAATGGCAATCCGTGCCGGTATTTTGAGTGACGGCGGTGGGAGCCAGGGCGCGCTTCTCGCCGTCGCCTTGGCGACACGCTTGAGGCCTTCGGGCCCCCAACCGACTTCTAAGGCCTGAGGCTGCTAGTTGCCAACCAGTGTTAATCAAGACCTTGTAATTTGGGGATGGGGGTGTCAACTGAGATAATTAAAATTGCAACTCTGAGCAAACACAGGAGCAACGTTGAACTTAATGAGAACTTCTCTCTGAGAGAAGGGATCTATCTGTTCACCATAAAGGCCTATCTGTACAATGGGCATAACATTCCTTTGTCATTTGTATTCTGCCTTTCTTCCCGGGAGCTCAATATGGCCTATGTAGCTTTTCTCCCTCACAACGACTCTGTGAGGTAGGCCTGGCTGAGAACGAGAGGAGGACTGATCCAGGGTTTCCTAATGGATTAATGCAATCTGGAATCACCCCAAGCCCAGCACAGATGTCCCAAAATGGACCAAATACAAAATTAAAACAAACTCACACTCTCTCTGTGGAAAATAAATAAAGGCTATTTTTCTATGCAGTGCTGTTTTATTGATAGCAGCTAGAAATGCTTGAGGTGTTTCCGTGGGTTTTGGAATATCCTAGGATAACCAGATCATAACATTGTTATTTATTTCTTTATGATCACCCTATGTTTCTTCTTTTCTTTCTCCATGAATGCAGGAGAGAGATGGATGTGGATCTTTTTGCTCCTTGAGCTAAATATCTCGTTCCGGTTTCAGCATTATTACGCACCTTGATTTGAGTGGGTTGCAGAGGAGTGGCAAAATTGGCTGCGCTGTCTTAGGCTGCACAGTGTCTCAGGTTGACCCCAGGGCCACCTCTCTTTCTGGACAGATGATATGGCATGGTCTCTGGGGAAGGCCAGTCAGATGAGCATTTCACCCGCTTTAGATTTGCTGTGGTCAATGTTCTCAACATGCCCTAATTAAGCTTCAAACATGGGATTAATAGGGATGGCAGCAATGGGGTCAGGGGGAGGCTGGCTGGTTGCAGTATTAATCAATCATTGCACTTCATGCTGCTTTATTGAAATAGAGAGAGGGGTATTTATTTATTTATTTATTTATTAGATTTCTATCCCGCCCATTCTAGACCAAAGGTCTACTCTACCAAAGGGTACAAGTCTGGAAAACGAGTAATAATTTTCTTTTAATTGTTGTAATAAAAAAAACAATTACACATCCTAATTATGAGGAAATCCAGCTTTTAGGGGCCAGAAAACTACCAAACATAATCCCGATATTCTTAATATCATTATACAGTATCTCTGTGTGCATTGGAGGCCAAACCATCCCGGCCCACTCAGAGCAAAGTAGCCAGGGTAATAATAATGAAGTAGCAGTAAGAATTTTAATAAATAAATGGAAATGAAATAACACTCTGTCCGTATCACACACAAGCACAGGACTTTTAGGAGAAGTAAAGGCTCTTTTCCAATATGGGCAGGTTAGCAAAATGGCTCATCTAGAATCCTTCAACAAACGAGGATGCATCCGATTTCCAGAGATTGACTAATGTAGTTCTAAACCACATTTTGTCATTGTGGGCGTCATCCTCCGTGCATGAAGGGTTTTGATTGTTTTCAGACGGGAATGAGAAATGCTCCTTTTTCTCTCTTGCAGAAGGGTGAGGCTCAGCTGCACCTCTACTATCTCAGGGAGGAATCTTCTGGGAAGGTAGTTTACCTCTCCCAGGTAGGGCTGAAAAAACGACTGCTTTTGCAATAACTCCCAACAGATTTAGCAAGGTGGAACAGGATCAGTGAAGCCTTGTCTACCAGTGGCTCACTTGGTGCATGGAAAGCTAGCTGCTGCAGGTCCTTTTCTCCTGGGGTATATTTATCAGACACACACACATACACCCCTGTTCTCAAATTAGGGTCCATCAAATGTATTCTCACTAAGATCAGGTTTCCTGAAGACAGCTCCAAATATTACTTTTAAAAGGAAGCTTCTTGGATTATTCAGCGGCCCGACTACCATTCTCACTACTTTGATTGCATAAATAAACCATTCTGTTACACATTACAAATGAGTCATGTTGTAGTTACGGAGAGTCCAGTAAAATACAGGTTCCTTCTCGTGGTTAGTTCTGCTGTTTTACTTTGCCAGTATTTAATTTAACAATAACAATAATAATGTGCTATGAAGTTGATCTGGATTTATGGCTACCCTCCCAGGATTTTCTAGATATAAAGGGTCTGGAAGTGGTTTGGTGGCATTCTGGGATCACCGCATGCATCCTTCCCGGTTGGCTGAATATATAATCCCATCAGCCACACATGCTCTGCGTGACCTCAGCTGGGAGGGGCAGTGGGGATTCAACTCCTAACCCTTGACTCTGGATCCAACTAGCTGCTCCAACCCACTGAGCTATATGATCTCTGCAGATATTTACAGCAAAGGCAAAAAGCAAAGGATGCTTCCATTCCTAAGATTTCCACCACCTCCATTCCCTTCTGTCGAAGTGGAGAAGCAAATATGCCCGGGGTCCTCAGATGTGAGTGAGGATGTCTGTGGAACAGAGAGGGTGGTGCCTTCAGCCTCTGGCCTCATTCTGCCTCTCCATATGGTGGTATCCCTCAAGCAGACTTTAGAGTGGACTATAGTCATCATAGGGAAAGCAGGTGATGCTTTAGATATGACCTGGACATGTTAATGGTTCCCAATAAGAAGACACTCTTGGTGAATGTTAACAATGATAATGAGACATCTGGAAGGAGTCCCTCTTGATGAATGAAGCAATTACTGATAACTGCATTATCATATTCCCAGAACTGTTCCTGTTCTGTCTGATAATTGTGTTATAAAGACTCTCCCCCATCTTCCATGGGATATTAATCAGATCTTTCTTCCTAAAGGGGGGAATGGTGTAATGACCCATCACAACCATTATATTTAGCATGTAGTCATACATGCATGTTGCCAAGGTAGACACTACATTAAGATTTTTAAGTTTTTCCCGCACGCACACCATATGCATTGTCTCGGTTTTACCTGCATCATGACAAGGTTTTGAGTGTGGCGGGTGGGAGAGATTTATTATTTGCAGAATTGTTCAAATTGGCAAAAGTAAATTCTGAGAATTACCCCCTTTGATAAAAGTGGGAGTTCCTTTTGAATCTCTCTCTCTCTCTCTCTCTCTCTCTCTCTCCCTTTTCTGAAGGGGTCCTCCATTCGATGGACTGTTTCTTTCAACTTTGATTAAGGATAAAGCGCCCAAATCAGGAAGATCAGGGAACTGGACTGCTGAGTGACCAGCTGGATACAGATCACCTGCTCACACCTTTTCCTACTCAAGTGAGATGTATTGTAATTTTGTTTAAATGATCAAAATCCTTCCTTGCTTTGCATCTTTGCATGTGAATTATCTATGCAATTGTATGCAGGTCATCCTCCTTTTTCCCCCTTCCCTTTCTTGGGATGCACATCCTCAGTTTTCAGAGATGTCCAAGTGGCCGTCCTGATATCCGATTGTGGGGAATGCCTTTGTAGGAATGTAGATTTTGCAGCCCCAGAAAATAAAATAGGAAGAAGACTTGTGGATGTAAGCCACAGCCCATCCAGACCAGCATCCTGAGGACATGAGAGGGAGAAAAAGCATTTTGCATCTGAAGACAGCTCCAGCTGAACGCTCCTCAACTCTTCTTACGAATAGTAACTATTGAAGGAAAGAAAGCACAGAGCAGCTTTTAGCTTGCTCCAATCGACCCACCACGACCCGCTGACCTGTTTAATTAAAAACCTGGCTGCTCACGTTTGGTGCTTTTGGAATAGTCACCTGCCTCCCTCTGCCCCGACCTAATGACCAGGACACCCTCTTAAATGCAGCAGTAGGACAGGTGGAAGAGCATCCGTGGGAATTTTTCTGAGACAAGGGGAGGGACAACAAAGTTTACTACAGATATGTTCATGTGATTTGCAAAGTGACAACGTGCACATCGGTTTTTGGACACAAACAGAATAAATACATTCCGGATTCAGGGGACCATGTGCCCCTCTCGCCACCGAGGGCCATTTTACAACTTTTCCAAGGAAATGAATAAATGCTCATCGTCAGCTGAAAATGGGCATGTGGTCCATAAATCCAACGTTGGTCACATAATGTCAGTGTGCCTTGAAGGGAAGATCCCATCTAGTTGCTTCCGATCCTTTTCTTTCCGTTTTAGCCAGGCTCCCAAATCTTCTCCGAGGGCATCTCTTCTCTTCCCTAAGATAATATATTGTTTACCCTGAATTTCCACTACGCAGAGTTCAATATTACATTCTCCAAGGGTTGCAATTCTTCTGAATAGCAGGGGAACAGACTGCCCAGCCCTTTTCTGTTGCACCAGGCGGAAGAGAGAGAGAGAGAGAGAGAGATTGAACAAGAAACTAGGGCCAACTAGCAGGCAAGCCAGGCCCACATTCCCTGAGTCACACAAAGACAGAGAGGCACTGATGCCAGCAAGCCCATGAGCATAACTAGCATCCCCATGGCAACGGCAGATGATGGATTCTTAATGTGACATCACAAGTGGCAAGCGGAGCGCCGGCAATATTTCCTAACAGGAGTGATCAGTGCCTATTACAGCTGCCGCCAGAGCTCAAGAAAGCGGTGGATCGGCCCAAGCTGCCAGATTTCTACAGAGGTGCCGGGAGACGAGAATAAAGCCAGGAAAAGCAGCATTTTTTAAAAAGCTGAAATGCCAGAACGGATATCGCTCTTCTAACGCACACGCTTTCCATCTACAAAGTCAAGCATCGGGGAAAGATAAGGATGGTGAAACACCTTGATCCGGCCGTTTTCAGCCCTTTACCTCTTCCATCCCGCTGGGGATGCAAAAGGAACTTGTTCGAATTGAACCGTAGCCTTTTTTAATGTGGAGAAATAAGGCGTGTTGCCTGGAGAATTTGTACATTTGGCAAAGCTTAGGGGGGCATTTTGGAGAAATAAATCGTTATTTATCCATTTCTTAAATTTCTGACCTGCTTTTTTCTCTAATGAGTTCAAGAGGGCCTACATGACTTTCCCCTTCAACAGTTTGCCCGTGAGATGGATCAGGCTGCGAGAGTATAATTTGTGATCAAATGGGGCTTTGAACCCCGTGACCTTCAGGATTAAATAGGGGATTTGAACCCAGGACTCCTGAGCCCTGCTCCAATCAACATTGTGCCACTCTGGCTGACACCAGAGAGACATATATAGGATTCCTTCCTCTCTCAGCTCCATGCTTTCCCTGTTGAATGTTTGCTTGCTAGGCAGATAGGAAAGATGGAGCGCCTGGAGGTCGGTGTTTAGCACCAGCAAAAGCTCCCCCTTGCTCTAAGTTCCAATTTCCAGCCCTGGATATGTAAGAAACCGGAAGCCTTGACCTGAGACAGTTTTATAATTGTATTATAAGTGACAAGCAGTATAACAGGACAGACCTGCTACACCTGCCGAACAGGAAGGTTGGGGAGACCTTAGCTCAAGCCACAGAGAGCTAAGAGATCAGATTAAAGATCAGAACATGTAGAGGTGTGGGGACCTTGTTCTTTTGCTAGTCAGCCCAAACAATCAGGAATTCTCAGTACCATTGACTTTGCAGAGTCTCAGACTTGGCTGTCTGTCACGGAATATTCATCAACATTCTAACTGCTCAGAAACTGAAAGCACAGCCTATGAAGCTTAGCTGGAGTTCTTCGCTATGCAGAGCTCCAGGAAGCCATTTTTCTGGGCCACAACTCCTAGACTATGATTTCCAAATGTGTGTAATGTGGTAAAACAGGAGGAAGGGCAAAGACTTATTGACTCATGGCTTCCTATAATTGATCTCATCAGGACAGCAGAAAGTGGATTAAGCAATTAGTACACCTGGAATATTTTGTGATATAATCACACTGAGTGTATATCACTTTATGCAATGTAGTTAACTATGCCTTTTGTAATCCTGAAGATGACAATGGGTTTCCTTGTCAAAAGCTTGACCTTTATTTGCTTTATTAAAGGTTTTCACTTGGAAGCTAAACCTGTGAAGTTGTGGTGTGTGTTTTTTTTTAATCCAATTCATTCTGTTTGACTGGGATTGGTCAACGTTTTCTATGATGCTCCAAGAAAGCAGAAAGGTTTTCAGAAGTACAATCTGTCTCTGCAGAATGGGGAAGATTGTGACTGAGTGACTTGTATGTCTCTGTGGTTAAGTCTGCTGCCCCAGTGGGCAGCTTTGAGATCCTTGATCTCTCTCCTTCAAGTTCACAATCTTTAAATACACCTTGGACTTGACTCCCGTTCGAAGAGAGGATGCCCCAGAAAGGGGGATTGTAAAAGAGGACATGTGGACAACTCAGGGAAGGGGGGGACTCGTCCCTCTCCTTTTTTCATTCACATAATATTTACATGGATATATTATAGAAAACAACAGATCACTGCTTCTTTTTCATGCCCTTCTTTTTTGTGTTGCTTCCAGAGAAGGACAAAGGAACTGCAAATCACATCAGGCATGGGGGGGGCCCCCCGAGAGAGACTGGGTCAAGGGCGGCCTCTTTCCCCCTCCCATATTTCCAGATGAGCCGAGATGAGCAGCCGTCTAGTTCAGCGGGAGCACTCATCAATCCAAAAATGTCGGCCCTCTGGGGCGAAAGAGAGAGGGGGGCCACGGGGAAGGGTGATCTATTGTGTTGCAGTCCCCTAATGGGTGAATTTCGCCATGAAATATTTATCAGCGTTTCCAATTTGGGGAAACGATTTCGTAGGGCGGTGGGGAGGTGGTGGAGAGAATTGGTTACACAATGAAGTTGACTCCTGCTCGGCAGGAATGACTGGTTAAGCAGACTCTCCAGGAAGGCTTTATTTTGTTTTTAAAGTGTCTTCCCTTCCCCAGCACATCGAGCGAAAGAAGCTCTCTGGATCATTGTGCACACAAGAGGGTGTGAAATGCGTTTCTGTCATCCGTGTCATCCTCCTCCTCTTCCCGGGCGCTTTCCACCTTGTTCTAGGCCACTGGTCAGGGTGCATTCTGCGCACGATGTGGCAGCCCCACGGTCCGTCTTGTGGAATCCGTGATGTGAAAGACAGAAAGAGAGATTTGAGGGCATCTCTTGATTGTTCCGGAGGATATTTCACTGCCACAGGCCTCCACCATTTCAGAAAAGATTTGGTATCTGTCTGCAATTCACGCTGACCGGCTCTGCTGTTTATTTCACACGCCATTGATCGCACTATTTATCAGAACCTATTTTATATTTACCTTTCCTCCAATAAGATCAAGGAAGAATATATGGCTTTCTTCCTCCATACTTTGTACAACATTCCTGTGAGGAAGGTTGCCACGGGCAGACATTGTCCTAAAGTCACCGAGTGAATTTCACAGCTTTGTGGGACATTGATTACGGACGTCTTGGGTCCCACTTGAGTTCACTCTGAGCTTCATGAAGTTTATATTACTATGTTACTGAGGGGGAAAAAGGTATTGTTTTTCTGTCATTGACAGCAGCCTTCTGGATCTTAAAAGACGGGTAACATGTGAACCTATTACATAAATATACATTATAGGTGGAAACAAAAATTTTTTAAAAGCTTTTTTAAAAAGACAAAAACTTGGTGGCATCTTAAAGACTAATTTTTATATTTGTTGATGTGAGCTTTCATGGACAAGTCCACTTCAGTGACACAGCTATTCGATGTTGTGGGTTTTGTGGTTGCATACTGCTGAAAGTTACATTTTTCGATTTCAGCACCCAGACAATGCAGCTCACAATGGATTCTAGGAGTCCCCGTCCATAAACAGACGCTTCTACGAGCTGCAATATAGTCCCAGCCATTGCGTTTGGCATTTGATGCGGCTGTGGTACTGCGTGTGTGTCATGAGAACTCAAGAGAATAATACCAGTAGAAGTGAAAGGCAGTGGGAGAAGAGGAAGATCGGAGATGAGATGGGTTGACTCAAGCCAGGAAGCCTCAGTCTTGAGTTTGCAAAACCTGAGTTAATGGCAGGACCTTCTGGAGGTTATTGATTCATAGGCTTGGCATGAGTCAGGAACCAACTGGCAGTACATAATAACAACAAATGCACAATCATTGTCCTGATTATAGACAGCCTCTAGGCATCTTGCTCAAAATTCCTTTCAAAGGCTCGAGACTAGACGAACTGGGCTATGTAGTCCACCACCAGTCCTATAATTCATTCATTCGGTGGCCTGATCTCATTCTAGTAGGGCTGTGCTGCCCAGAGCGGAACCTTGAGTGCTGGGGACTCGGTTTCCGGGTAGGGAACTTAGTGAGGCGCACCGCGCCGCTACGGGGAGGCGGTTACGGCGTTGCACCCCGCCCGCCCGGGGACAGACGGGCCCCGACCCGAAGGGCGGGTGTCGCACCATGTTCGCCGGCTTGCAGGAGCTCGGGGTGGCCAACGGGGAGGATCTGAAGGAGACGCTGACCAACTGCACGGAGCCCCTCAAGGCCATCGAGCAGTTCCAGGTAGTGGGGGGGGCGGAGTTTGGAGGGCGGGTCTTCCTCCTCCTCTCTCGTTGGCATGGAGATTTCACCCCTCCGGCGCCGCTTGCATCCCGAATTTCCCTAAACGGGGCTAAACAACATGCGTGCACCCTCCTGTTCCCCCCGTGATCCCTTCCACCCCTGGGTAGAGCCTGCAAGTCTGGCTGGGGAAAGGGGCCTGATCATGGAGGGAAAGGCAGCAGTGCCCCTGAGCATGCACAGAGTGCATCTCCGCTCTCCCCTGAAACTGCCTTTTTCTGAGTCAGGGTGGCCGTTTCGTTAGTTTGCTTCAGGTAGCGTTTTGTCTCCGGCTGCCAAATGCCAAAGCAGGTTGTAGCAATCAAAGCAGCATGCATAGCTAGCTGTCCTGGACCCTCCTTTAGGTTCACAGCAACCCTGTGAGGGAGGACGGGTTGAGAGCAGTGGGCTCAAGGATCACCCATTGAATGAAGACCCGGATCGCCCATGCCACAGGCCAATGCACTAACCCGTGTACTCCATTCATTCATTCATTCATTCATTGGACTTCTATCCCACCCATCTGGTGGTGAACCACAACTCTGAGCAGCTTACAGAGGAACATATAGGGCAGCAAGGAGCACAAAATAATCCATAAAGATTTTGAAACGGGACAGGAGCTGGAAATTGCAAAAAAGGGGAAAGTATTTTTCAAGGGGAAATCAACCCTGAGTGCTCACTGGAAGGACAGATCCTGAAGCTGAGGCTCCAATACTTTGGCCATCTCATGAGAAGAGAAGACTCCCTGGAAAAGACCCTGATGTTGGGAAAGTGTGAAGGCAAGAGGAGAAGGGGACGACAGAGGACGAGATGGATGGACAGTGTCACCGAAGCGACCGACATGAATTGGACCAAACTCCGGGAGGCAGTGGAAGACAGGAGGGCCTGGCGTGCTCTGGTCCATGGGGTCACGAAGAGTCGGACACGACTTAACGACTAAACAACAACAACAACATTTTTCAAGGGTGGTGCAGCAGGAATTCTTAATGGTAATTATAGTATTCAGGAGACCCAAGGATATTAAAAATGGATCTTAGGATGCAAGTCAGTGTGTTTTAACGATGGCATCTGCTTTAGTCTTCGCTTGTGTGCTTAGGAAGCGACAGGAAGGAGATGGGACTTCAAAAGCATAGTAGTAAAGGGGTGATTTCAGAGAAAAATAATTGTGCCCAGTTGTGTTTTGCAACCTTGTCGTTCTGTTCCAGATGCACTCCGACTGAATTAGGGCACTTGTTCCTAAATTTAAATCTTCATCTGTTCAGATCAGGTTGCCTTTAAATGGTAGTGGCCCAGTGCACTGGACTGACTGTAATATCTTGACTTCTCTTTCACCGAGATGATTTAAATGTAGGAGAACCACGCCGTGCAAGTTTTTGGTTTTGTTTATTTGGACCGTACTACCTCCCAATAAAGTTGAGAATCGGGGGAAGACCCTTAAAAATATTAAATTATCATGCACCTAGAACACTTCCGTGTTAGATCTGAGAGGAGCTTCTAGTTCTCCTTCCTAGAAAACTTTTCTACTTGCCAGGGGATCTGTTAAGAGACATGGGTATTTCTTGCCAAATGAGTGGTCTGGTCCAGAAAAGACTGCAGGACCTGGATATGTATAGCTTGTCTCCTTACAGATGTGAGGAGTCATTGTCTTCTGCTGACTTGCCACTCTGTGTGACCCTGACAGACGGAGAATGGCATCTTACTGCCCACCCTCCAATCCGCTTTGCCCTTTCTTGACCTTCACGGCACCCCCAGGCTGGAGTTTCACCAGTCCGTGTTTGACGAGCTCAGGGAGAAGCTTCTGGAGAGGATCTCGGCCATCGCCACTGAAGGAAAGGTCGATGAAAGGTGTGTTGAGTGCACCCTTGTCCCTTTGCCTCATAGAGTCAGGAAAGACGCTAAATCTACCTTTTCTCCTTGCACGCTCCAGGTACAAAAAGCTCGAAGACCTTCTGGAGAAGAGCTTCCCCTTAGTCAAGATGCCTTCTATCCAGCCGGTGGTGATGTGTGTCATGAAACACCTGCCCAAGGTAAACCTGACTGTTGGCCACCATTCCATCATCGGTGTTGGTAGATCTTAGTGGGAGTGCCTGCCAATGGACCAGGAATGGGTATACTGGACCATAGAATCCAGCACCATTCAGGTGGTACGTAACTTGGTGGTAGAACCCATGCTTGTATAGGAGAACTCCCTTGTTTAGTCTTTGACGTCTCCTGGTAAGAGATCCCGGGGTGAAAACTCGAAGACTATTTTATTTGGGTCAGCTTTTGGCACTGCTTGCTGTTGAGGAAGGTGCTTTTAACGAGCGGATGTTGCCTCTTTTTTTATTTTATGTTTTTACTGATGTACGCTGTTTTTAATTCAATTGTGAGTTTTTAGTTGCAGTCTTCTTGCACGGGTGCGAGTTCAGCTTTTAAGGCAACCGGATTAAATTAAGTAGGATTAATCCTTATAGTATCCATATGTGCAATTATACATAGTAATTAAATGATATACACAATTATTAAATTTAATTACGAGTATTAATAGTTGCCTTATGGATTATTTTTGGTGTTTTCATTGTGTTTTAATTTTATTTTTATATTTTTATTTATTTATTACATTTCTATACCGCCCATCTAGTGGGAAAAAACACTAGTCTAGGTGGTTCACAACTAAGTAAAAGAGCATTTTGTTGTTTCTGTTGTTGTTTTTCGTATTTAGGTGCTTGTGAGAGGTGGGTGGGTAATTGGTTTTATTGTCGTTGTTCAGATGTTGTATGACTCCAGCTCCCATCATCCTTGACCGCTGCCCCTTCTGGCTCGGGCTGATGGGAGTGGAAGTCCAGCTGCACCTGGAGGGTCCCAGGTTCCCCACACCTTGAGATAAGGGCTAAATAGCGCAGGGAGAGTAAGATCTGAAGTGACCTTGGAGGGAGAAGAAGTTTTGATTGCTTCGTCCAGTGGTTCCCCATCTTAGGTCACCCAAGCGTTCTTGGACTGCAACTCCCAGAAGCCTTCCCCACTCACTGTGCTGGCCAGGATTTCTGGGAGTTGCAGTCCAAGAACACCCGAGTGACCTAAGATGGGGAACCCCTGGCTCAGTCCGACCTGTCCTCTTCCAGAGCCATGGGACCACATTTCCTGTCTTCGCACAGCCAGTACCTCCTGCAGCAAAAGAGTAGTGTGTCAAAATGCCCCACGCTTTAGAAAGGGTGTGATTGGAGACCGACTCACTCATTCATACTTGCTTTTGGGGCCCAGGTCCCCGAAAAGAAGCTGAAGCTGGTGATGGCCGACAAAGAGCTGTACAAGGCGTGTGCCGTGGAGGTGAAGCGCCAGATCTGGCAGGACAACCAGGCCCTCTTTGGCGACGAGGTCTCTCCGCTGTTGAAGCAGTACATTCTGGAGAAGGAGAACGCCCTCTTCAGCTGCGACCTCTCGGTCCTGCACAATTTCTTCAGCCCAACTCCCAAAACGAGGCGCCAGGGAGAGGTAAAGAGCAAGGGACATGTCCGTGATCGCACGTGGGGATCGGATGCGGGGAACAAGGTTTTAATCCCTTTAATTCCATTTAATTCCATGGTGGAAGGGCCGGGATCTGGGTTCAAAAGCCCCACTGAGAAGAAAACCGTTCCTCTAGGGTTTGTCCTGTGATTTCATTTTTATTGAGTGTTCATCCTTGTTCAGACGATCTCGCCGAGTAGCACGTTTTCCCTTTGATTCTATGATAAACCTTGGGTGGCAGCCGGGCACCGGCTGATCTGCCGTGAACCAGAAGTGCAAAGCATTCTGTCTTTAGGTGAGACGCACTCTGTGCCATGCGGTGGGCCCCTGTTGGCAGTGCTCTGACCCCAGACTTCCTTCTCTTCCGCTGGCAAAGGTGGTCCAGAAGCTCACCCAGATGATTGGCAAGAACGTGAAGCTTTATGACATGGTGCTCCAGTTCCTCCGGACCCTCTTCCTGCGGACGCGCAACGTCCATTACTGCACCCTGCGGGCGGAGCTCCTGATGTCCCTCCACGACCTGGACATCAGCGAGATCTGCACGGTGGACCCTTGCCACAAGGTACAGCGTCTAAGGGAAGGGCCGGCTGACCCACCTCATAGCCCTCCATGGATGCCATCATGAAACAAACATCTTTTTCCCCCCTTCTCCTCTTTTGAGACTTTAGGGTGAGCTTTTTGAGTCCTCGATGCTTTAGGGTAGCGCTTCCCAACCCTGGGTCCCCAGATGTTCTTGGACTGCAACTCCCAGAAGCCTTCACCAGCAGCTGTGCCCGCCAGGAATTCTGGGAGTTGTAGTCCAAGAACATCTGGGGACCTGAGGTTAGGAACCACTGCTCTAGATGATATGAGTGAAAGGTTGAGGGCTGCACGATCACGACACATACACAAACTGGCACACATGCATGCCAGATAGGGCACACACATTCTTCCCCTATCTCTCCATCCTTGTTCCCCTTCCATCCTCGCCAGTCAGCTGCGATTGTCAGCCCAGTCTTGTTAGGGAGGAGTGCATGCGGGCAGTGCTATCCCTGTGCTCCTGTTTTCCCATGGTTTGGGGAAGTTACTTTTTCTGGACTACAGCTGTCCAGAATTGCTCAGCCAGCAGGAGGATTGCGGAAGTTAGGGTTGAAAAAAAAATACAGTAGCGATGACAGAGCAGCTGAGAAGTATGTCCAAGAGCCCAGATACCAGCAGTGAGCCAGAGGTGGCCTGCACGCCACCATCTGAAAGGTAATAGACTTTCAAGGAAAGTAAGAAGATCAAAGAATAATCAAGTAAAATGGGGCTTCTTGGATTCAGGACAAATTTTCTGTGACTGTGGAGAAATTCAATCAATGCAGCACTTATGTGTATGCAATTGGTATCCCACCAGGTGGGATCTAGGCAAAGAACTGAGATAATGCTATTGAAGTAGCACACGGCTGGTCAAAAACAGTCTAGTGATCTTAACATTTTAGTCTGTTTTTAATTTTATCTATATTTCTTTACATGTCCATAGTTTTAAATTGTGCAACTCTGATATTATTTAAGAGAGAAAGACCTTCTCTCTGTTAAAGTGGAACAGTCTGGTTTTTCTACACCGTGAGATTCCATGGTGCATCATCCATGTTTCCCACCCCCCCTTGGCAGTTCACCTGGTGCCTGGACGCTTGCATTCGGGAGCGGTTCGTTGACAACAAGCGCGCCCGAGAGCTTCAGGGATTCCTTGATGGCGTGAAGAAAGGTCAAGAACAAGTGCTGGGGTGAGTGGTCTTAAAGTCAGCAGTTTAGCTTTTTCCGCCATCTGAAAAAGTCACAGAACTCCCCAGGGTGGTTGAAAACGCCCTTCATTTCGGACAGCTCCGCACATCAGCGCTTGAGTGTTGCAGAAATCCCATCTTATTTATTTCTTTTCTCTTTCCGCTCTTCTCTTTTCTTTTTATATTGCTCCTCTGGCTTCAAAGGCCACTCCAGGCGGTTTTTAACAAGATAAAACAGTAACCAATGACATTAAATTATAATGATGTACTATCAAAATAATATAAACAGAATAAGCGTACACTAAGCATTATACTAAACATTGTAACATAAAAATACATTACAGAAAACATTGAAAGAAGCAATCAAGATGGCAGAATCAAGAACTTAGGGGCCGTTACGTACTCTGCATTCTGTTGATGGAATATTCTGAAAGCCGAGTCTAAATAACCAGACTTTCAGAAGTCTCCTAGAGGTCATCAGTGAAAGGGCCAGGCGAATAACAGGCGGGAGTTGATTCCAAAGATGGGCAACCGCCAAGAGAGGTCCGGTTTCTGGTCTTCTCCTTCCGGGCCTCTCCCAGGGTCAGCATCCTCAGCTGTCTGGCCTAGGACATATGATGAGGGTAGGCAGAACCCGTTGGAAGAAGGCGTCCATCTGGAGGCTGGCTCTTAAAAGCCAAATTTCACTTCATGCTTGTTCTTGAGAGCAGCCTAACCAAGTTATCTTAACAGCTCTGTCTGCGCTGCTGCAGACAGGGTGACATTGGCCGGTCCTTCCCTGTCACTCGTTCAGCTGTCGTTCGCTGCAAGGTGTCAGAGCGAAACGCCTTGCTGAATTGCTCTAATGGGCCCAGGAAGGTTCCTCACACACACACACCCCAACACTTTCAGTAAGGGTCGTTGGCACTTCCTTCTTGCCACTGAGCACGGCTAACTGCTGCTTTTGGTGAGGGGCGTGTAAAAGAAGGCGTTGCACTGTCAAAAGACTCTTGGTTTTATTATTCTGGATTTTATTCCTGACTCAGCCGCTCATCTCCTGTAGAAGCGAGAGCTGGGGTTATAAAAAAATCTCGTTTAGGATAATGTTAGGAGCCTCGGATTTGTCACCTCGTGTGATCTCTCGTTCTTTTCCATTCTGACGTCATAGGGTTAGAGAGAGTGGGCAGAAGGCAGGGTATGCTCGCCTCCCGGGGCCTCTTTTTTCCCCAATAAAGAGGTGAATTGTAGCTTCTGCAACCCTCGAGGAGAGACGATTCAACTTTTAAATAGACTGCATCTTCCTCCCTCGTCCTTTCATACCCCCAAAGGGCAGGTTTTCCTGCCACTGGCAACATCATAAGTTCCCCCAACCCTGCCCAGGTTGCCCATTTAGGTCATCCGTTGTCAATTTACTTAAACAAGACATTTGTTTTTGAAAACAGCAGAGGAAAAAGTGGACTTCTGCTGAGTTTGGGGCAGTCCCGAGATCGCTGACACCTTCCTCTTGCATGTGTGAGTGGTGCTGTTTTGGTTACACGAGCAAAGGCACTTGGTTCTATTACTCTCTGTTAATAATGTAAATGTATCCTATACGAGAATAATGGATCTCTGCATTCAGAGGTCACTGGGAATGAATGGGCTAAAGATGAGCTTTTGTGGCTTATTTTAAGTACTGAAATGAGCCGCTTGTTTGATCCAGAAGCTTTTGCTCTTTGTTGGCTCTGTGTCTGACGCGCTGTCGCGGCTTATTTCTTACTAGGGATTTGTCCATGATCCTGTGCGACCCGTTCGCCATCAACACTCTCGCCTTGAGCACCATCCGCCACTTGCAGGAGCTGGTTGGGCAGGACCTGTTGCCCAGGGTGAGTGAAAGAGATCCAGCTTTCTCAGATTGGGTCGGGAACTAGAAGCCTCAGGGCCCTACGTGGCCCGACCGAGGAGGACCAGTCAGGATTCCTGTGGCTACCCACAGAGGGCCAAGAGCGGTACAAAGAAGGGGGCAGGTAAGGAGGCTGTGAGGATGGGAAATGGCTGAGCAGTCTACGCTGGGAACAAGAAATGGATCTAGCCCTCTAGCCTGGGGTAAGGGTTTTTTGGCTCTCCAGATATTTCCTGGGACTTGATTTTGAGAAACATTTGGGGACCCAACGCTCGGGAACCCGTCTAGATCAAATATCAGACTCAGGGTTCACCATCTCAACTTGGCTACCGACCTTGTTGAGTAACCTCAGCCCGCAGCCGTTCGTCCTCAGCCGGGCCTCCCTCGCAGGATTCTTGCCAGGATAAAACAACCGTTTGGTGAGGAGCGTCTCTGCCGCCTTGAGATCCTTGGAGAAGGGCAGGCTGTTCGTCCGCTCAATCAACGAATGAACCAGCCTGCAGGCAAAGTAGCAGCAGGTACAGAACGAGCAAGGCCGGGCATGAAACTTGTGTGTCTTTCAGGAAAGTCCCGACCTGCTGCTGCTCTTAAGGATGCTCTCCCTGGGGCAAGGGGCCTGGGACATGATCGACAGCCAGATCTTCAAGGAACCCAAAATGGTAATTTTGTTCCGCGTGAATTGCCTGCCGTGGCTACACCCTTGTTTTCAAAGGGGTCTGCAGCTGCTGCGGCAATACTAGACCAACTTCAGCCTCCTTGTGTCAAGCTTCCAGAGGGCCTGTGAACTGCAGGTGGCCTTGCTTGGTTTTATGGGCACTGGGGGGCAGGGGGGCAATGCATCCCCACCAACCCATTTTGGTGAGGAAAAGGAGAAATTGGCCTCCAAAACGCATGGGTTTTCCTTAAAATATACCCTCCATGCACTTCAGCTTTTAGAGAGAGGTGGGTGGGAAACCAGAGGTGAAGGTGTGATTTTAGTTTAATAATGATCACGTCAAATCAATTCTGACTTATGGCAACCCGTTTCAGGGTTTTCCAGATATGGAGTACTCAGAGGCGATTTCCCCTTCCCTTCCTCTAGGGGGCAACCTTGGGACTGTGCAGCTTGCCCAAGGCTACCCAGGCTGGCTCTTCTCCCAGAAGGCATGGTGGGGGAATTGAACTCCCAACCTCGGGCTCTACAGCCAGAGACCTAAACCACTGAGCTATCCTGCCCGCTTAGGGGAATAGTAAAGCTCAGGGTGGATCCTTGTGTGGGAAGCAGAGGTGACCCCAAGGTCCCAGAAACTTATCCTTCTCCCTGGTTTACTACCAGACCTCAAAGCTAGCTGGCAACTGGCTGCCCTAGCATTCCGGAAGTGAGAAACGGGTGGAGGAGCGTCAAAGGTACCATCGTTTGACACGCCATCTTCGTTTGCACTTTCTAGGAAGCGGATTTGATCACCCGATTCCTTCCCCTGCTGATGTCCTTCGTGGTGGACGACTACACCTTCACCGTGGACCAGAAGCTGCCTTCGGAAGACAAGGGCCCAGCGCCCTATCCCAGCACCGTCCCGGAAATGTTTCCTAAGTGAGTCGCCTCCGGCTTTTAAGCCTTTCACTCGTTGAGTTCTCCTCACAGACAAGACCGAGGGAAGCCTTCCTTTAAAAGGCTGAGAACCAAAGAGCAGCAAAGAGGTGGGTGGGTAAGGCCCAACATCCCTGCTGTTGTGGGCGATGGGATGTGTAGTCTTAACTGCCTCTAGACTGGGCCACGGTTTGGGAGTGCCTCCTGAAGCAGCAGGCGGTCCTGAACAAGGTATCTGTGAAGATTCCCAGTCCTCCAGGTGAGGTGATCTGGACGTTGAGTCCTGGCCACTGGACTTCTTTCTTGTTAGGTTGAAAGGTTTCGCTCCTCCTCCCAAGTAGCTTCTTCAGCAGGCGGTCCTTAACTTTCTCCAGGCAGGGAGAGAGACAAAGAACATCCGGGGACCCAAGGTTGGGAAACCAGGAATCTAGAATGAGGGAGGTTTGGATCTGTTTGTTCACGAGAATAGTGGATGTGGCCGCTGAGGCTCCTCTCCTGCACCCTAGATTTCTCCAGGAGCACCGGATCGCCTGCGAGATCGGCCTCTACTACATGCTCCATATCACCAAGCAGAGGAACAAGAATGCGTTTCTCCGGCTGCTCCCAGCCCTGGGTGAGTCCACTTTCTGGACAGCAAAATCTCTTTTAAGGATGCGGTTCCAAGTTGAGCCCAGCTTTTGCACTGAGGGAAAGGGAGCGACCTTCGCCAGGCTTTGTGTTGTGAGACTGGTTTGGGATTCCCCAAAGACGGGGGTGGGTGGGTGGGGGTTTTCAGATCCTACAACTTTGGGAGGAGGAAAAAGCCACGACAGACTGCTGGATGGCTCAGTGGTCTAGGTCTCTGGCTGCAGAGCCCCAAAGGTTGGGAGTTCGATTCCCCCGCTGTACCTTCTTGACAGGGATTGGACCCGATGATCCATAGGGTTCCTTCCAGCTTTGCAGTTCTAAGAGGAGGATGAATAAACTAGAGAAAAGGAAAGTTAATTTGGGGGGACTACAACTCCTATAACTCCACACTGACTGTGGAATTCTGGGGGTTGTAGTCCAAATCATTAGCTTTCCTGATCTCTCTAAGAAATCATGGCATCCTACTGAAGAGATTTCCTCCCAGTGAAATAGGTGCATATACAGAAGTACAACCTAAGGGCCTTAATACAATAAAATGCGGTCTCCCTTCTCGGATCTCCTGAGAATAAATCTGTGGTTCAGATGTTTGTCAAGGGAAAAAGAGCTCTCAGTGTCTCTGTGGGGTTCCCCGACAGCCGAGGGGCACAGCCTTCAGCCTTAGAACCATAGATACCCCCAGCTGGTCCCTTTACACCAGCGCTTCCCAACCTGGGGTCCCCGGATGTTCTCGGACTACGACTCCCAGAAATCCCAGCCAGCACAGCCAGTGGTGAAGGTGCCTGGGATTTTAGTCGAAGAACCTCTGGGTTGGGAGCTATTGTTTTACAGCCGTCGAAGCTGGCGGGGCCTCATCCAGCCCAGGTTCTGGATCCCTATCAAAAGGATGGAGAGGGTTATTCTTGACCACCACACTCCCTGGGACAACCAAAGCCCCCCAAGATGTTTGTGTCTATGGGATGGGGAAGCGGGAGATGCAGGTTTGTGTCGGCGCCTACCGCCCGGGGCCTTCCATGGGGTGTTATACACAACCCATGGGGCCAGAACGGTTCCTGCCCCCTTGCCTTGAAAGTATCCGTCACTCCTTGTCGCGCTGCAGGGGAGACGTTCAACGACCTGGCGTTTGGGGACATCTTCCTCCACCTGCTCACCAGCAACCTCACCCTCCTGGCTGACGAGTTTGCCCAAGAGGACTTTTGCACCAGCCTTTTGGATGGCTTCTTCCTCCCCGCCTGCTCAAGGTAACCGTTTCCTTTCCAAAAGGATGCCCATGGCGATATACTTTCCTTCTTCCGAGGCGTTTGACACGATTCCCGTGGCACTTCCTCGTTAAGAATACAGAGCGTTGCCCTCTAGCGCGTTTAGGAAGCTGGTTGGGAAAGGCTCCCTAATCGGAAAACTATTCTGGTGATCCGAAGTAAAAGCAGCGCGGCAGGAGAGGTACCGCCTTTGTGTTCAGTTCACCGTTAGAATTCATCGGATGGCCACCGTAGATTTGCATCAGGCATGGCGTTTCACCCAGGCTGGCCGTGTCTGATTTTACCATCTGGATCCTCTTTCCAGGACAGTTCTTAGGATCTTTTGAGGCTCCTCCGAAGAGCTTTGCCCCCGCCCCCCGCCCCCAAAGACAGTGTGTAATGTTTCAGAATAAAGACAAGGAACAGGGGGATCCAATCGGTGGCCAACCGATTTTCGGTGATCTGAGATGTGGAGGTGCTTAGTTAGGGTTCAGGTCTGAGCCAGGGGACGTGGTTTCCTTTGGGCCACAGACTCCCAATACGAGAGTCCTCAGAAAGGTCATCTCTGGCGCCGTATCCTCCCCAGAGGAGGGTCTTCTCTCCCACAAGGGCCACACTCCACAGGACTGCTTGCCACGCATCTGGAGGGGGGCGACTGAGAGGAGATGAGAGTGATAGGCTCCCAGCCCCAAAAGTAATCCCCTTAAGGCTTCCCTGTTCTGAGAAGCCCTGTGTTCAGTGAGGGCTTAGGGGCTGAAATCAACCCCCTTCTGATCCCTTCATGCCTCCTCACAGGAAGGAGAACGTGCACCGGCACATGCTGAGGCTGCTGCTCCACCTCCACCACAAAGTGGCACCAGCCAAGATGGAGTCCCTGCAGAAGGTCCTGGAGCCTACCAAACAGGTAAAAAGGGGGGGGGGGGGAGAAGAGGAGCTGCTTACTGCCTCCAAGCTAGAGCCCTGTAATGCGCGCGTGCGGCTGGGTGGCTGGGTGCGGTTCGGGCCCTGAGGGAAGCTCTCGGACCTAGAACTGCAGGTCCGGTCTCCATTTGCACAAGCGTATTCGCACGCTTTTTTCCCAGCCCGACTGAACCGTTTTGGCCAAGGGTCGGGCGCCTCCCTCAGCCCAAGGGCCAAATTCAACATCAGAGAGGTTCTCGGGGGCCACGTTCCGGTGGAAGGAGGTGCCAATGGCAGAAGGAGGGGAGCCAGTAAAAAAATCAGTATATTTAAACCATAAGTCCTTCCTGTCCATAACCACATGTTAGGATGGGATTTCAGCTTTTAAGCATGAAGTAGGGGAGATGAGAAACTACTAGATGATGCTGTTACGGAGCAAGGCTTCGGTTTCTTGTCCAGACATTTTGGAGTTCCCTTATGGCTGGTTTCCCTGCTCCACCTTGCTCTGTTCGAGCAGCTGTTAATTTCACCGGCCTGTTCTGCTCCCTATGCTGGTGGCCAAGCCTCTGATTTTCTGCTTGATGGGAATTTGGGACCCTCAGGGGTTTTTGGAGGGGAGGGGAACACACGGCGGGTACAACCAGCCTTTGATTTCATGGAGAGATTCCTGAAACCAGCAGATAAACTGAGTGGCTGCTGGGAAAATAATTGCCAAAGCTTTAGCAGAGTTATATCTGCGCTGGCACGTGCGATGGGCCAGCAAAAAATGTATTGAGGGCAACGTGGTGGACGGTCAGACTTCCCTGCTATTGCAATTTGCCCTTTCATTGATGTCATACTCATAATTTTGACGGGTGTGGAGCTAAATCAATAAGAAATTGCACCCCCTTTGCAGTGTTTGGTGTGTGTTAAAAACACCCACACCCCCACTCTGCACAATGGTACTTTTTGGCCTGCTCGTGGCCCCTTGGAAAAAAGGGTGCTGAGCAACCGGTCATAAATCTTTTCTCCCAACAGAGCGGCGAAGCTGTGAAGGAGCTGTACCACCAGCTGGGTGAGAAGCTGGAACTCCGCAACGCCAGCCTGGCCCAGGCGGCCGACCCCCCTTCCATGGACTTGTCCTTGGCGACAGTGCCCACCCCGGCCACACTTTAGGGGGTGCTTTCTCTGGTCGTGCAGGAGAGCGCAGCTTCCCCCACCCCACCCCAGTGGATAGCAGCGAGAGCATGTACGCGCCACCCCGTTCTGGATACCGACAAGTCGGGATCCTCGGATGATTCTTGAACCCTCCTTAGCTTCGGCTGTTTTGTCTCCCTTAAGCAAGGAGGCGGGGGGCTGTGCAGCCTTCTACATTTTTTTTTTTTTTTTTGGACCCTTGTGGCTTCACCGGTCAACACACTGGCTGGCTGCCATCCCGGCAGCTGCAGACCACCTTTGCCACCCCTCGTCCTAGGAGACGGCTCTGCCATCACAAGGCTACTTGGAAGGACTCCCAGAGCTGGCAAACAGCACCCCCTTCCCTGATGCAGCCTAAGCCTACAGTTCCCAGCGTCCCTCGCCATCGGCTACGGTGGATGGTGGGCATTAGAGTCCAGCTGCCTTGTGACACGTTGCCCACCCCAGTTTAGTGAGTCTGGGTGGATTTTAGAGCAGAGGGGGAAAAAAAGATGTAAACCTAGATATAACTTTTCTAAGATGCAGGTGTCCTGTTAGACACTTGCAATTTTTTTTAAAAGAATAAAAAGGTCAGTTTTTTAATGGGTTAAAGTTATTTTCTTTAACCTTGCATTTAGTTAATTTTTGTCACAAGCTGCCCTGGTAAACTTTTGCGAGAAAGGGTATGAATTAAGCTCAACCACAAGGGATTCACCGGTACATCTCTAGAAGGCTACATAAACAGCAGTTAAAACAAGGGGCTGGATCAATTCTCGAAACGTTTTATTTCCTTTTAAAATAGCTTTGTGAAATCAGCTTTTGGGTCGTGCTTTTCCCACGTCTGAAATTGAATATAGCGATAAACCCGAGTGCAGCCTCTTCCATATTCAATTCGGTCTCACTGGGAACGTGGTATTTCTGCATCCAAGACCTTCCGCATCTCTGTATCTCTAAAAGGGCCCGCGGATCCCCTTTTCTCCGGAGAACAGCCCGCGAGAGTTTCAGCCGGCTCCTCTTCTCCTGGCACCGATTGGCAAAAGGTGCCACGAGGGTGTGTGTGCTGGGGGGGCCCACCTGGAAACATGGTGGCATCCGAGCGAGCATCACAGGATGCTTCCACGTTTTCACTTTCGCTCGATGAGTATTGAGCGACGGTTGGAATGATAACAGGCTGCTGAGTGCAGGTGGTGGGCAGCTTGCTGCTCGTGGTGACTGCCAGCGTGCTTCCGGCAGCATCCTCTTTCTGCAAGTCATCCTCCTCTGAGTCCTCTTCTCCCCCGTATATTTGGTTTGAGGCTTCCTTGCAGCCCTCCTTCCCCAACACAAGTCCTGGTGAGTTTCGGGCGTCCACGGTCACCACATCCCCGGCAGCTCCTTTTCGTTGCACCGCGGAGCTGTGTCCTTGATTTATGGCCCAGCCGTGTCCTCTTTTCCTTGCCAGGCAACCGCCCAGCCTCTGGAAGGCTTCTGCAGAGGGCTTTGCTCCTGCCAGAGCGGGTCGGCCCGGTCCCTGGGATGCCTTCCGGCCAATCGTCGGGCTGAGTGGTGGATTTTCAGGCTCTGCCAGAGCATTGTTGCTAACAAGCATCAACCTCTGAATTTTATAGGTCAGTCCTGCAAGTCCTTGGGTTAGGGTACTGCGCGGGATGCTTCTCAGAAATTCACGACCAACTGGGCATTTGGTGGTAGAACTTAGATTCCCCCTGCAAGGAAGGAAGGAAAGAAGGAAGGATGGATGGGTGGGTGGGTGGGTGGATGGATGGATGGATGGATGAGAGACAGAGGTTGCCCTCTTTTTTTTTTTTTTACATGTACACTGAGTTTGGGCCACCACCAGGACGGTCCTGTCTCTTCTACTTGCCATCAAGGTGGCTGTGTACCGTCCCTTATAAGTCATGATCCTCCTCTATTAGAGAGAACACCGTCCCTATCCATGGTTCTCAACCTTGGGTTCCCAGATGCTCTTGGACTAAAACTCCCAGCATCCTTCCCCACTTGCTGTGCTAGGCAAGATTTCAGGGAGTCGTCAACATCTGGGGGACCCAAAGTTGGGAACCATTGCTCTGTACAAATTGCTGCCCAATTCAGGTGTGGTTTGAAATTAAAAAAAAACACTATGTCTATAGGTCACTTAGTCCCCATCTTTCTTCGCTCTGGTGAGATGTATTTCTGCTTCAACCCATAGTTCACAAGCTTGGGTGGCTTGTGGAGAACAATGTTGGCTGGAGGACAATGTTCTCTGTCCTGGCCACTCCCAGTGCCAACTAAGGACGATGGGAGTTGTTCTCTGTGGGGACCCGTTTTGGGAAGGACTGCTTTTTCAACAGGGGCAAGCTTTCTTACTTCCCGGCATATGCCAGGCAGTGCTCGGCAACACATCATCCCAGCCACCCCACATCAAACCCGCTGCCGTGTGAAGCTGGCAGGCCTGGATCCGTACCGTCGGCTCCTGTTTATTTCCCAGGAGGAAGACGGTCTCTGGGTTGGATGCGGATGAGCGGCTCTGGCTGGTTTCTGGATGGCATTTCCCAGATAAATAGAGCGCAGCTGTTGCTTCACGGTTTCTTTCGTGTAGTGGAAAACTGCCTTTCCTGTGGAAGGAGAAGCCGGGATTCAGAGTTAAGAGAGAGACAAATATCATCAATCCTTCAGAAGTTAAAGCAGAGAAAACAGCCTGATGGTTTGCTTGAAATGTGCTTTACAGATGCCCTGAACTGCCAGAAAAACAAACCAGGGGGGTCCTCGATCAAATTAAGCCTCTCTGGAGGCAAACAGGCCATCCTACTGTGGGCACATCCTGAGAAGGCAGGATTCCCTGGAAGAGACCATCACGCTGGGAAAGCTGGAAGGCAGCAGGAAAAGAGGAAGACTAAATATGAGATGGAGTGACTCCCTCAAGGAAGCCATGGGATTGAGTTTACAAAAGCTGAGCAGCAGGTGAGGACAGGAGATTCTGGAGATTGCTCATTCATGGGGTCGCCATAAGTTTAGGGCAACTTGATGGCACATAACAACAACAACAACACACTAAGGCCATGATCCTCCACTGAGCTGCATAGAATCCTATGCAGGGCGTAGTCTTCTAAAGTCCATTTTGAGACCAAATATTCGGTTGGTATTTGGGGCTGGAAGGGAATTTGGATCAAGACAACAGCCGTGTCGAAACCGAAATGACTCCTTGAAGAAGGGTTGCATGTCTTCACTGGGCAATCCAGAGCGTGTCTACTCAGATGCAAGTTTCATCACCTTGCAGCCTCCTCAAGCAGCAAACAACCGTAGCGATCCGGGGATCTGGGTGTATTTGGTTTTGGTTTTACCTGGATATATAAACTGATATTCGGAAACCGAGTGGTATCGCCTCTTCTCCACTGGACTGGGTTTTCTCAGCCTGCTGTCCGGAAAATATGGAAGAGAAACAAAATCAGCAAATGTATGGTAACCATTTCATGCATGGGATTTTCGGAAGACACAGCCCTCTAGGTCACCCATCCATTGCCAGGGATAATATTTGAGATTGTCGTTTTGTGTTAAAAGAGTTGTCTAGGAACTGCTTCTAAGGAGCAGCACCAAGGCCCGTTCTGAGGGCCAAACCGCATTGCATGTGGACACCATGATTTGATCACGGTAGATTTCCCAGATTTAAAAAATAAAAATCAGCCACCAGTGTGTGTATTAAGAACCATATAGTCCCCGAATTCGGTGAGAATTACAATCCAAGGGAAAAGTAACTCAAGGCTCAGAAGAACACATGCAGTGGTATTGCTGGTGATCTTGGGTTTTTCAATGGGTGTGTGTGTGTGTGAGTCCATGAAATGCAATGTCACAAATCTGTGCACCTCTTTAAAAAGAGGCTTTAAACTCATTTTTGCCACAAAGATCTCGGATATTCCCAAGGGCGACACTGGGAGGCCCTCTGACTCTCCGCCTTTCTGATCATCTTCACTAGCAGTTTGCTGGTGACGACACAGAACAGAAATGCTGGATTTTTATGGGGGTTGATCCTCAGCAAATCTGTTCAGCAGAACCAAGAGAAATCAACAGATATTTACCAGATTCTTGTGGGGCTGTGCTGGTATTACCTCTGGTTTTCCTGCGCACTGCTAAAACCTCTTCTTCGTTCAGAATGACCCACATTCCCCTTTCTGGAGAAATTTCTCCCCGTAGATGGTGAGTCAGGACTGTTTGACCATCCCTGTTTTGTTTTTTTTCCAAAGAAACATACAATAGTTTTTTGTTACAAACCAAATCAGGCTTCCGCCCGGCTTGTTTATGTAAAATCTGTTCCACGTTGTCCTTTTTCCAGGCCGGCCTTTCCCACTCACCACATCGGCTGTCTTAGGAGGAGAGCTTCCTTGCATCAAGTTGGAGGAACAAGTCTCATGGCGTTGAGGCGGCAACCTGTGTGAGCCAAAGTGGGTAGCTGGCACCAGAAATGAAACCAGGCCATTCGCTCTGCAGCCGGCTATTAAATCATTGCATGGCATAATTAAAGTCTATAATCCGGAATTTTTTCAGGAGAGTTTGAAAGCTGCCTTGGGAGAAAATTCAGACTCACCGGAAACGATCCCAGATGCTCTTCTGCTCCGATCCACTGAGGCTGCACCATCTCAGACTCATTGAATCAATGGGGTTTACAGACATATCGGCAGACCAAACCCCATTCATTTAATGGATCAACTCTATTTGGGGCTAACAGCTGGGTTTAGCCCAATGAGTTTCTTGTCGCTAATTCGTCTCTGACATTATTAAGGCATAACGAGAGGTCGAACCACACAATAAGGGAAATGCGCATTTCCTTCCATTTTAATATTTTCCCTCCAGGCACCCTGTTCCTTCAAAGCTCAGTCACTCTAGCCAAGGCAGCCTATCTTTATATTGCAGTGAGCAATCGCAAAAGAAAAGCAGACTGATTTACAAAGTTCATGCTAGGGTAAATAGATGCCTTTTATTTCTTAAGTGAGATCTGCTTCCAATCACGTTAACTGTTGCCTCGTTTGAGGCTAATTGTCATGGAATGGGGAATAGCGCCACCTATTTGGAATGTAACTGGTTTCAGTTACTTCTGTAGTTAACAGGTGTGGCCTCATTCTTTCACTGTATTTTTTAGGGCAGGCCACCCACTCTTTGGTAAAGAATTGGTTTTTTTTTTTTTTTAAATGTAATTATAGCAATTGTGAGTAATTTTCAGCCTGGCCAGAAGCAGGAAAGATGGACATTTTTTTTTACCTCTTGTTAACAAAAGCTTGTAGTGAACACCTCTTGCCTCGGATTTTTAACCGGGTTTTGGCAGGCCGCCACTGGCAGGGCTGAGACTTGACGCGCTGTTTCCGAGTTCGTTTTTTCTTTCTAAAGGGCTCAATGATCTGTGCGGAACTGTGTTCCACGCTGGCGGTTGGTTTCTCCTCCAGCATTATCGGGGCAGATTTTTTCAAGTTCCCTTTGTACATCTTTGTCTCCTTCGCTCTGTTTGAGGAGATGGTGTTCAGTTATTACAGGCAAATAAACATCTCATTTGGGCAGGGGTTGGTCCGTAAATACACATCATTAGAATGAGGAATTCCTTAACGGTTGAAAGACATCTGATTGCAGCATTTCTCACACATACCCTGTAGCTTGCAAATCACCTCGCTTTGTTTTATGATTGGTTGTCAGGAGGTAAACATGGAAACCCTTTGCAAAGATAATGGCTCGACCCAAAGGTCTTCTGGAATCTAACCTCTGGAACGCCAATGTGATTTTCACCCCCTACAACGTCGTATCTATGACACAGACTAGAATCCTATGGGTATTCATGGGAGGCTGCATAACTTTCCACAGCTGTTTGAGGCTAATTGACAAGGTGCCCGGGCTTATATGGGTCATATGCCTAGACCTGATTGTACAGCTAAGAGGCACTCCAGCACTTAATCAATTAGTTACAATTAGCCACAGCAAATAACATAAGCCTCCCATGAACACCCCCTAGGATTTTAGCCCGAGAGCATGATGCTAACCAGGGTTTTTTTTTAACAGGAAAAAGCTCTGATGAGATCCTAAATGGTTTTTAATTCCGTTGTTTTAAAACCATGTGCGGTTCAGTTGTGTCTTAATGTTCTAACTCGTTTTTTATTTGGGCTGTTTTTCTTAATCATGTTGTGAGCTGCCTTGCCCTGTGGCTGGGGGAGAAAAGTGTGATCTGAGAGTATGATTTAAGGAAGGAAGTACATCATTCCTTAAACAGAAGGACAAAGGGTGAAAAGTTGGCTCTTCCTCTTACCCCCGTCTCTCCTTCTTCAGTGGCATCTATAACTTCGAGCAGGACCGGCTTATCTGAGGGGACGCCTCCTTATGTGTAAACGTGGTGGCCAGGGAAACTGAGAAGGAAACCATGATTTCCCATGGCACCAGAATGTTCGGACAGCAAAACGGAACGGTCGAACGAGAAGTGTTCTGTCCCTTTATCTTTGTTCTGCCCCGAGTCCATTTCCCATATGATTTTCCAAGTGGGTGCAGCCTGCATCCACCCAAATGTCACTGGATGTCAACCTCCATCAACCGAAGACAGCAAAAGGGGGATCATGGGTGTTGTAGTCCAGCAACATCGTGAGGACCCCCCTTGGCTTGTTGCCGCCCTGATGTTACACTGTCTCTAGACTAGAGGATGGGCAGCCATCAGCTTGGGCGGGTCAGAGCCCCAGATTTGTGTGAGCGGCACATGCGCACGGGGGGGCGGGACACACCAAGCCCAGAACGATCCAGAATGATTTTTAAAACTTAAAATTCAAAACTGGAGGTGCTTGGGTGGCCATGTCTGGTTTGGACTTTCAGGGACCTTCTGTGGCACATCAGTTGAAAAGTGGTAAATAGGTCCCTACGTTTCAGCCGTTTGACAGATACAGTTTCTAAAAAACTGACAAAACTAGCCAGGATATGTTTTTTTTTTTAAGTTGCAGCAAATCTGTTTCTTTTTGACACTGGGGTACAGTTTTCTCCCACGCCGTTTAACTGGGATTTTTAAAAATGCTCTATGCCGTTTTTTTGGCAAACTGTGATACAGAAGTGCTTACTGTGGGTGTCGGTAAGTTAGCCCTATAGGGTGGTGGTGGGGCTCAGCATATACAAAAAGTGCACATTTTAGATATTCCACAGTAAACCAAGCTGTTTCCATCCTGTCTCCAACGTTCTCTGCCTATAACGTCTTGCCTGAGGAAGACACTAGTGGTCTCCGAAACCTTGCAAACTTTTTTCAGATCAGTCTAATAGTTTTTGGTCAAATAAAAGAACCACACCAGTACAGATTTAGGAACCTGTAAAGGAGAGTGAGCTTTTCTGGAGCCCAGGAGACGTGGGATGGGAAAAACCGAAGGGAAGGGGTACCCCACTCACGCTGGACTGGTTGCGACGTTCACAGCCGAGACACAAAGAGACGCTCAAGAAGAAGAAGAGAACCCATGGAGACAACGGAGCCATGAGGGAGAGTTTTCTCCACGGGGAAGGATGCTCGGGAGCCACGCCTTTCTCCGGCAGCTTGGCAACGGCTTCTGTTGCCATGGGAACAGGATTCTACCATCCTTCCAGGCCTTACTCTCCCGTGTTTGTTTTTAAACTTTGTCTCTTTCCCTTTCCATTCTCACCAACATGTGGCACAGATTTGGATCCCCACAAGAATTGAGTTAATTATTCATTCTTTTTTTAAAAAAATAAATAAATAAACACGTTTTTTTTCCTTTCTTTTCTTCTCTTTTATTTTTTTTCGGTTCGTTTCTTCTGCTCTCCTTCCCTGTCTGTTTATTTTTCCTTCTTTCTGTCATGTTCTCTTTCCTTCTTTCCCTTGTTTTTATTTTTCTTTCCTCCTCTCTTTTTCTCTTTCATTCTTTCTCTTCCTTCCCCCTTTTTTTGTTTGTTTCTTTCAACCAGAAATAAATGAAAAGGGGAAACATGTACTACTTAGAGAAGTGGCAGACATTTGGTTCCAAAATCAAACTATCTCTTTTTAACTGTGTGATGTTTGTCTTACGGATTTTTATTCATTCTGTATCTCCTTATAGATACTCACCGAGCTAAATTAAACTTTAAAAAAATATAACATTTTCTTTTAAGATTAATTTCTCAAAATGGTTTCCCAATAAACCAAACAGTGGTGGTGTGTGTATAAATATTCTCCTATGTGAACCTCCCCAGGTATTTAAATATTTGGGGGGATTTTTACCACTGTTTAGTGGGAATATGTTCTGTGGAACTCACTGAGATTTGTTGCTACTTTTAAATTATTTTATATTATTCTAATGTGTTTTTCATTAAAACATCATATATTTTACAGAATTCAGAAGTGATGGCAAACAGAAAGGGAAGGGGGGAAGGTAAATAAACACCCAGATGTAGCATCTGTTCCACCTTAAATACTCAGTTGTGCACTGAGTTTCCCTCAATTTTCCCTCATGTCTAAACCACATTTCTCTTATCTTGCTTCATAACATATCTTTTTTCCAGTTCACACAACACTTTCTCCCTTCCCAAAGCCTTGGTTAATTTTTTTTTCATGCTGTGAGGTCTCCAGAGGGAGAGCAGAGTTTAGCACTATTGCACCTCATAAGCGTTACACCCGAAAAATCAGGTAACAGCCAAGAAAGCATGTAGAGGAAATCTGCTGAACACTGGCAAGTGCAAAAATATAAATAAAAAACAAATATTTGACCATGAGTTTCCTACAAAGCTCACAGCCAAAGCATCTGGCTTCATTTTAGTGTCCTTGTGATTTCTTCCCTGTCTCCTCTTTTTGTTTTGAACCCTCCAGCGTGACAAAGAGGCCAGTTCCTCTCAGAGGCTGGCACAGTTTTGTGGCATTCGCCAAACAACGAATTTTGCATTCGCAAAACCGGCAATTTTTCTTTTTAACTCATAGACCAAACACAGCTGTCTTTTGATTTTTTTTAATGCAAATATATAGCTATTATATATTAGGATATAGGACTGAGGTGACTGTAGGGTGTTGTTTGAGAGAGAGAAAAAATCTGTATTCCCAAATCGGATGGAAACCTGTGTTTTTTGATGCACCCTGGCTCCGTGGGCACCTCCAGCATTAGGAGGGGCTGCCGTTCCACGTCTTATTCCCTTTTTCTTGCTTCTGCTGCCACGTGCACCGTGGAGTCAGATTTGTTTGGTGTGAGAAAGATGCTAGGAGCTCTCTTTTGTCTTGACTGCCGCCACACGCAGTGCATCTGCAGAGCGGTGCGCAATAGAGCGCCAGGGAGAGGTTAAGAGCCAGCTTGCAGACAGTTGAGAGGCCTGGCGGTAGCCTGGTCATATAGATCAGGGACATGGCTTCAACCTGTCCGGCTGCATCAGCGCGGCGTGACATAGCGCAAGCCGGGCCATCCATCTGTGACAGCCGTCGTCCGTTCTGGAGGATCCCAGCCAACAAAGCCTAGATTCTGACGGAGACCACACCACGTACAACGAAAGAAAACTCCTTTTCTTGATTAGGGAAAGAGGGAAGAGCCCGCGGGCTCTCCTTCCCTGCTTTGAGCTGACTTCTCCTCCTGGCGCTTTCGCATCCATGTCCCCGGGGCCCGATGAAGGCGAGGCAGAGGTCCCCCAAATGGATCCGGCCATCCTCATCTTCCTCCTCTATGTGATGATCATCCATGAGCTGGTGAGCGGCTGGATGGAGTATCAGAAGCAGGCGACCAAGCCAAAGAAGCAACCGCGACCTCTCTGGTGCTCCAGGTATGCGAAGGGGCTCCTTTGAAAAATCAGTGGGGTGGGGTGGGGTGGGCGACTGATCTGAGAGAGAAAGAGGCAAGGGATCGAGGTGCGTGGCCACGGAGACAGGGGGCTCAGGTAGAAGGGAGAAGAAGCCAAAAAAAAAAAAAAAACCCAGAAAGCTTGGGGTCATTGTAGCCAGGATAGGGAATCTTTTATTTTCTCCTCTTTGGGGGTCCCGCAGAGCATGTCAACTCCATGCAAGCACGCCGGAGAGCGCATGTCAGGTGTGTGTGTGTGTGGGGGGACAGCCCAAAAGGGGTGGGGTCACCCGGATGGCTGACATGCGTCTCCCCCAATGTGCTTGCCTGGGCACTCAACCCCCATCCACCCCCATGCTCCTATGCCATTCAGATCGGCACCCTCTCACACGGCATTGAAACGCATCACATGCTACCGTAATTTATGCACAAACACTTATTCATATATATTTCTCTCTTTTCTCTTCTCTCTTTCAGACACACTGCACAGGCACCATTGATGGTTCTTCCATCGTCTCAGATACGCCCATTCCTACACATATTCACTCATTCCTAGGCATGCAGTGTTGACTCATTCATTTACACACACACACACCCCTCCCGTCTCTCTCTCTCTCTCACACACACACACACAACCATTTAGACATGCCATGTATTCATTCATTCCCCTCTTTCACACCTCTCCACCTCCACCATTTGCGTATCGCAGTTTCTTCATCAGTCTACACACGGTTTCTCCACACACACCCCGATGGTGAGGCTCAGCGGGCCGGTTTGGGCCCAGAGGCCGGCGGTTTCTCACCTCTGGGCTGCACTGGCTGTCAGACACCTTCCCCAAAAAAGCCATGGATTCAAATCCAGAGCCGTTAGCCTACAAAGAAGGGGCGCTAGTCCTCTGCTAAAAAGATGGTTCGTTTGACCACGTGCACTTGAGGCCGATCAGCGCGTACACACCCATGCACGCACAATGATGTGGCTTTTGAGTTAATCCATCTGGAACAACGGAGTCACTGTCCTCCCAGTTCTGGCAATTATTAATCTAGATGATAAACCTTGATTTAAACCAGGAAAGAACATCTGTGGAGGGCCTGTGAAAAAGCATAACCGCATCATTCTTGACCCCATACGTTCTCAAAGGCCAGAACTGCCCTCTTTTCAAGACCATAGATAGATAGATAGATAGATAGATAGATAGATAGATAGATAGATAGATAGATAGATCGATCGATCGATCGATCGATCGATCGATCGAAGTAGTTTGGGGAAGCTATTTCCACTGTCCAAAAGACTGGGGCTGAAATGACCTTAATCCACTCCCCTCTCCTTGTTTAAGGATGGGATACAATTCTCCATTTGGGGTCCATTTTCCCCCCAGAGATGGGCCAGATCTAGGGTCCATAGAAGGCTGGCTTCCCACTCATTTGCCTGTGGTACTACCTGCCACTAGATCACACACACACAAACGAGAACAACTCTAAAACTGAATCCAGCCGCTGGGTTATAAGTGATCCCTTATCTGATTGGGCAGGAGGAGAATAAAGATACTAGTCTAAGTGGATCTTTGATCTTGAACTCAGTTTTTTTACCATGTTGGGTAAGAGCAGAACCTCCATGTTCAGAAAGAGTATACCCTGAGTTCCTAGTTGCAAGGGAGACACAACTCTGTGTGTGTGTGTGTGTGTGTGTTTTGCTCTTGAGACTGGCTTTAAGACTTTCTAGAAATAGGAAACAGAAGGCTTGAATAAATTGACTTCCTAGGGTCTAATTCAGGGGGACTTATTTTTGGGTTTTGGTTTTTGTTTAAATTTCAGTAGGACAAGCCGTTCCGGATTTTCTCAGCCAACAGCTTACCCAACACGGCGAGAGCGGTACAGAGAGTGGAGGAAGCCGGGAAGAATCCTCAGGAAGGTGTAAAAAACCAAAGCCCCTGAAGGCAGACATGAGGTTCGGAGGAGCGCCTGATCACCAGGAACCCTTTCTCCCAAGGGGAGAACTTGGGATGGTAGCAACCAAGGCCGACGTGTCTGACGGTGGACAACATGGTTACTTTATATTCCTCGGCTACATGTTGTGCTCCACACCGCCTGACTTTTAAAAACATCGATCCGGAGCCGAGAGTTGCGGCGTGCCGCACAACGGCTGCGTCTTACACTTTTAGAGATGTCTGAAAGTGTAGCCAAGGGGATATCGGCGACGGAAGAAAGACTAACGCCTTAATCAAAGGATATAGATTGATCGCCAAGCATGTAGGTTGCTAAATCTATGTTGTTTTGAAGAAAAATGGGAAAGTGGGTGCTCCCTTAAGAAAGCACTGCTGTTAAGCTTGCATACAGCGCTACAGCGCTACAGCGCTACAGCATATAGAAAACCTGGTGACCGACCGAGAAAGAGGGTGGTTGTCACATGAAGGGATGTGGGAACTGAGAGCGCTAACGTGGGGGAACTGAACACGAAACGTTTAGAATTGGATGACACACACTTAGGTGACACAATGCAGAAATGAACAATGGGTGGGGAAATGGAGGAAAATGAGACCGCTAAGAGCTGAGAGCAGGATATTAGCCTATTTCAGAGGAGGAGATATTTGAAGCACCCAGATCTCTGTTTCAGTAATTTAGTTACAAATTTAGTTACAAATGACAATTGATTCCTTTTCCAAATAACCCAAGGATGGCTACGATGACATGATGTTTGTGAAGATAACCCTGCTACTTTTGCAAGTAACTATAACTTTTAAAACTACTTTTATAGTTACAGGGTGCGCAGCCGCCCTGTTTTAAGTTACATTTTTGAAACAGAAAACCACATGTTACTATGAAATTGTAACAGTAATGTAACTATTTGCTTTTTAGAGTCTTGGAACTATAACTGTAACAGACTGCTTTTAAAAAATAACTTCCCAAGCTCTGATCATTCTGTGGTTTTATTGATGGGGTCTTGGAGATGAGTAATATCATTTGGGGACCCTTCTGCCTTTGCATATTCCATAGTTTGTTTGTTTTTGCATTGGAAATTTTGTAGAGAAGCCCCAGGATGTGTGTTCCTCTTGACTCGACTGAGAATATAGTGATTTTTATAAAAATGAGGTGAGAGAAAAAAGTAATGAAAGGGGAAGAAGGAGTAAGCTGAAGCAAAAAGAACTTAATTTGCTCTCTTGGCAAGAAAAACCTTCCCTGAGGAGAGAAAGTGTTGCAGAGTTTTTAATTTCTGGTAAAATTCCTTTTTGCTACAAAGTAGAAGTACAGAGACTCACACAGAAGAATAGCGCCAAGTTCCCCCGATAGTCCACCCCTTTCTCATTAACTGGCACTTAAAGCCTCAATAACTCACTCTGAGACATTTGTGGGAGAAATAATAAAAAACATCAATTTACTTATAGTGGCTTAACATTACAGACTTGTCCATGCTCCTTTCTTTACTGCACACATCCTAGCAACCAACCAAACAGATCAACAGCAAGCAAACAACTGCCACCAGTCAAAGAAAGAGAGGGGACAAGAAACACTCAGCAGAGAGGCAGGGCTCTCTGAACTCAAAGGCCAGAAAGAACAATTTGTTAGTGCTGGATAAATAGACGATTGTCTCTGCCCGGAAAAGTCCCTCACACAAACTACAGGCAGCACTTCAAGGTTGCAAATAAAACTCCAACAGAGAGATCATTCCCAAAACCAAGGACCAAGAAGAACTGCAGAAGGGATTCTGGGTCACTAGAAGTTGTGTCAGAGTTTGGAAACATTACTTATGTGGACTCCAAGGGGATGCTGGGTGTTGTAGTCCAAAAAGCCACTCCCCTCCCCTTTATGCATGCAGAGACTTCCGATAAAAGAGGACGAGAGTGTAGGTACCAGCTCCCCCAGCATGATCCCCCTCTACACCGAGTCCCCTCTTCCTGTTCTCAACCCAGTCTGGTAGCCACTCGCGTTTCAACTCCAGGGAGGATAACTGGAACCTCCGTCTCCCCGTGTTTTCCGTAGTTCAAGAGGCTGCCCCTAGAGCAGAGACATCCTTGGATTCACATCATGGGGAAGAGCCACTTGTGTGTTTGGGTTTCCGTGTGAAGTTGACTGATTCGAAACTTCCACAAGGAAGAAATGGGCGACAGTGTGGTGTTGAAGGGTGGACCACAACACAGCCACCACTTAAGAAGCCGTGACAGAAAACTGCTGGTGGACACGTCAACCCTGCGAACTAGCCTGAGTCATTTCAGCAAGCAAACGGACCCTCCCTTTCTTGGGTCTCCTGCCCTTCCAGTCCATCCGACGTAGAGAAACATCTCCCCGAGCTTCTGGAGAGGGAGGCTCTCCATGGACATTCCCAGCTTGGACCCAAGGCGAGCTGCAGGATCTGCACCTATGGGTTAGGTGAAGGACTGACTCCAAAGAAACCCGCCAAAGGGGGAAATGGGCAGAGAAGAGGATGCTAGAGGCATCGGGCTTGGTCGTGAGTCTTCTCCAACATCGGGAGGCCACCGTCTTCATCTTCTGATGAACGCCACCCACGTGACACCGTGCCAGCCACGGGAGCTGCATCCGGCCATCCCAGCACTCTTGAGTGTCCTCTCCGTGGGTGGGCTGGTCTTCAACAGTTTCAGCCTCTGGATCTTCTGGTTTGCCATCAAGCACTGGAACGCCAGCATCCTTCTCCCGTTCAATCTGACCTTGGTGGACACCACGGGTGGTGTCTGACTTCAGCTTGGATAACCTAAGCCTTCTGGGAGTTCTCCTGTACCAGCTTCTAGTCTTCCTTCTCATCAATGCCTATCTCTAGGACGGCATCGATTCCCTCATGCTCGTTAGCCTTCACAGCGACCAGGCCATTGTCTGTTACAAGGTCAACGATGTCCGGGGAAACCGAAGCAAACCAAATCAAAACCAGTTTCTTGAAAATGTGTGATTTATTTTTATTTTTTTGTCTATTTTTAATGGGCGAAACAATTTTCTAATTTGGAAAAAAAATGTATTAAAAAGAACCAACCTTTTGTTTTCGGTGCAGATCATCTATTTCAGTCCCATGGCTCTTTATAAAAATATTAATGACTGAAGTGTGTTTCCTGTAGGTAAAGAGGATGTTCCAGGAACAAAAGTGGTTGTCGTCCTTGTTTCTGTTTATTTTTTCATGAACCGCAGAAGCTATGCTGAGAAGCCATGTGTTCTGATTCACGGAAGCCCTTAGAAGGAGGAAACAACCATCGGAAGCTGTGTTGAAGGACAGACGGCTGCCCAGCCATAGTTTAGAAAAGCAACCGAAGGGCGTCATTCCAGATTTCCCATCTATGAGAAGATTTGTGTTGGTCCAAGACATACATAGAATGCCATTTTGTTGGTCCTCTGTATTTTTCATCAGGCTCGTGCCATGAGATGGACGACTCTTCTCCAACATCTGGAGGCCACCATCTTCATCTTCTGATGAATGACACCAATGGGACACAGTGCCAGCCACGGGAGCTGCACCCGGCCATCCCAGCACTCTTGAGCGTCCTCTCCGTGGGTGGGCTGGTCTTCAACAGCTTCAGCCTTTGGATCTTCTGGATTGCCATCAAGCGCTGGAACTCCAGCATCCTTCTCCAGTTCAACTTGGCTTTGACTGATGCCATCTCTCTTCCCATCAGCCCACTCACAGTGGCCTACTTCAGCTTGGGCAACCACTGGCCCTTCGGGGAGTTCCTCTGCCAGCTTCAACTCTTCCTCCTCAGCACTCACCTCTACGGCAGCATCTACTTCCTGATGCTCATCAGCATCCACCGGTACCAAGCCATCGTCCATTACAATGCCAAGAACGTCTGGAGGACGAAGTCCTTCATAAAGAAGCTCATTTTGGTCTTCTGGTTCCTCCTGTTCCTCCAAGCGTCTCCAGTCTTCTTCCTCCAAAATAAGTTGGTCATGGACAACTCGGTCAAATGCCTGAGCATCTTTCAGTCCGAGTTCTCCTCTCTCTACCTGACCTACAGTATCCTCCTAGGGACCCTCTGCTTCCTTCTTCCCTTTGGCGTCTCGTTGACCTCCTACGTGATGCTGGGGAACTTTGTTGCCAACATCAGCCAAGCCAACCTCCGAGGAAGAGTCATGAAGACCAAGACCCGCCAGATGATCGCCGTTGCCTTGGTCATCTTTGCCGTCTGCTTCACGCCCCTCCATGTCTGCTTGATAGTCGGTGCCATTGTGGGATATTATGGGATCCCCTCTGAGCTTCTATGCCATGTAGAATTTGCTTATTGTGTTTCTATAGTCCTCAGTATGCTCAACTCTTGCCTTGACCCTTTCATCTACAATTTTGCCAATGAGAGATTTAGCAAGTTCATTTTCAGGACCCTGCGAAGATAAACATTCTCAAAGTGAGGAAACTTGGAGAAGTAGAGGTAAGAGATCTATAGTGCAATCCACTTACATATATATTTTTCTCACCTTTTCCCATACTTTAGACATTGCACCGAACATGCCTGTTTAGTAGGGCCCCAGATGTTGTTGAACTACAACTCCCAGAAATCCTAGCCAGCACAGTGAGTGGTGAAGGCTCCTGGGAGCTGTAGTCCAAGAACATCTGGGGACCCAAGGTTGGGAACCACCGCTATCTAGGAAGAACGCATGGTTGGGTTTCCAACCATGTGTTATTGAGTTACCCTCTGGAGAACAACAATAATAATTGTGTGCCATCAAGTCAGTTCTGACTTATGGCATACTTTTAAGTTTTTTTTAGATGGAGAGTACCATAGGACAGTGGTCCCCAACCTTGGGACTCCAGATGTTCTAGCACTTCAACTCCCAGAAATCCTGGCCAGCAGAGGTGGTGGTGAAGGCTTCTGGGAGTTGTAGTCCAAGAACATCTGGAGGCCCAAGGTTGGGGACCACTGCCATAGGACCCTGTATCCACAAGAAATTAGCTCCAAGCCCTCCCCTGATGCTGAAAAACATGGATTATTGCAAATGTTAACTATGATAGCGAACACTATACATAGCATGGTCTCTGGCGCCCTCTCATGGCCAGTTCTGGAAACGTCATCATTAAAAATCTGCATATTTAGGATTTTTCTTTTAATATTTTAATATTTTAAGACCATGGATAAGTGAATCACTGGATAAGGAAATCCTACTGTACTGAGAAGGGGGTTACCATTTTCTTCTGGGGACGCCCTGGGACTGCACAGCCTGTCCAAGGCCACCCAGGCTGGCTCTTCTCCCAGGAGTCGGAATGGGGAATTGAACTCCCAACCTTTGGCTCTGCAGACAGATACCTAACCCACTGAGCTATGCAGCCAGCTTACTATATATATATAAAAAAACAGAGCCTTCATTTATATTATGAAAAACATTTGGACCAAGTTAAATTGCCAGCACACAGGTGGAGTTTTTTTTCTTCTGCAAAAATCCATTATGTGAGTCACTACAAGGGCTGAAAATTGTGGTTTCTTACCATTAATGTTAAAGAAAAAGGAAAAAAAAACTAGCAGCACTCCATGAGTTAATGCCACCCTAGTAACGTGTTAGGATTTTAAAAAAATCAGTTCTCTTTTTAAAAAATAAATCTATATAACAATGAATAAAAGGGCTTAACTTAACTATCTCTGGAGGCAAAAATGTTGAAACTAAGGCTGTCGTACTTTGGGCACATCACCAGAAGGCAGGATTCTCTGGAAAAGAGAATAATGTGGAGAAAGAGGGAAGGCAGCAGGAAAAGAGGAAGACAGAATATGAGATGGACAGACTCCCTAAAGGAACCCACAGGGTTGAGTTTGCAAGACCTGAGCAGGGCTGTTGAAGCAGGAGATTTTGGAGATCGCTCATTCATGGGGTCACCATAAGTCAGAGGTGACTTGACAACACTTGACAACCGCAACCTCATCCTCATAATCAACAACAAATTTTGGAAGGAGGGGGATTCCTAGTGTCCCTCCCAGTGTTTTAGCCTGGCAAAAACATTTTTTAACACACACACAAAAAAAAAACACCATGGCAACTTTATCTGCTGTGATATTGTTTGCAAAGCGGCCGTTCTTACATTTTTGCTGCATTAAAAAAACAACACCCTGCATTGTTCCCAAGCTGTGATTTGGTGTCTGGCACAGAGGGCGTAAAGGAGCTTCCTGAGACCGTGTTTTGAAGGGGAAAGGAAATCAAGGTGGAGAGGAGAGCTGCTTACATTGAGGCCCCTGAAAGTCGTCTCACTCCCCAAAATCAAACCTCTTTCTCTAACTTTGCTGGCTCAGGGGCTGGACTTGATGATCCCATAAGGTCCTTTCCAGCTCTGCCGTTCAAAGGTGAGGGTGATGACGAAGAGATCTCTCAAACTCAAGGTGTTTCAGCAGCCTGAACCCCGACCATCTTAACCAGGAGGTTTCATAAAACTGCTGGATTTTGTAGAACCAGTGAAGTCTCAGGTGCCCTCAAAATCCACACACACCCCCCCCAAGATTTGCAGGTACCCTGGACTGCTAGAAAGACAAAACAGGGGGGTCCTAGATCAAACCAAGCCTGAACTCTCTCTGGAGGCTAAAAATGTTGAAACTGAAGCTGTCTTACTCTGGGCACATCCTGGGAAGGCAGGATTCTCTGGAAAAGACCATCCTGCTGAGAAAGGTGGAAGGCAGCAGGAAAAGAGGAAGACCCCAATACGGGATGGACTGATTCCCTCAAGGAAGCCACAGGCTTCAGTTTACAGGAGTTGAGTGGGGCAGTTGAGGACAGGACCTTTTGGAGACCACGCATTCATAGGGTCACCATGAGTCGGAAGCAACTTGATGACACCAGACAACGACAAGCACAAAACAATGTGTTTTTGCTGAGGAAGTGCAAGCCCCCCCAACCCCCCCCCCTTGACAGCTGTGCAGGGAAATTGGAGAAGCTCACGCGCACCTTTCAGTTTCAATTTCTCGAAGGAGTTCCCTCTTCCTGCAGCTCAACTTAGAGGAAACGAACGGGCAAATCTGAAGTGGATCAAGTCCGATCCAGGGGGGGAAAAGCCGAGGCAGCTGGTTCCACAGGTTCAGGGTAGCCGCCAGCTGAGCTCCTTACCAGAGCCCACGGAGGTATGCCTGTGCATAAAATACGTAACCATGTGCCATCAAGTCAATTCTGACTTCGGGTGACCCTTTTGTAAAAGTTTTCCAGGTAGAGAAGACTCAGAGGTGGTTCTCCATTCTCTTCTTCTGGGACTGTGCAGCTTGCCCAAGGCGACCCAGGCTGGCTTTTCTCCCTGGAGGTACAGTGGGGGGAATCGAACTCCCAACCTCTGGCTCCGCAGCCAGAGATCTAAACCACGGAGCCCTCCAGCCAGCCAAATCAGGGACCTATGACTGCTGTTATTATTCATTGTTAGATTTCCCACCTATCCTCCAGAGAAACCAAGCCAGCATGGATGGCTCTCCTTCCTCCTGCTTTATCTCCACAAATATCAATCTGTGAGGTCAGATCAGGGGGAGACATTCGAACCCAGGACTCCAGGGTTGTCGTTTGACACTTTAACGCTACATGGAGTGGGACGGGTCTTTCTCCACGTTGCAGCCCTTCACAAACAAGACAATATCAAGGATGCGGTGACCTCTCTCCCTCCTCCATCACCATGCATGCGTGGTATCTGTTTCCTGGCCAGGGTGATTTTTTCCACTCCGTGCTTTGGTGGGAGGACTGGCTGAGCATCTCTGGTCCTTTTCTGATGTGTGGAAGAGGAAGGACGTTAGTTAAGAAGGAGCACTCTGAAACTGTGCCTGCCCTGCAGGGCTGCATCCGTTCAATACCCTTTGATATGGCATAGTCCCACCCTATGAAATCCTGGAACCTGTCGTTTTTGGAGGTCCTTCCCATGCTCTGATGGAGCTCAAGAAAGGCACTAAAACTTTCTCAAACTTCTTTCTCAAACGACTTCTAGAAACTACGAATGCTATGATTCCATAGACTGGGAGAAGAACATCGCCGTTCAAAAGGCATCGAATCCCTTGCCACTCCACCCTGTCGATTCGACCCAGAGAGAGAGGTTCGCTTTATCGCTCTTGTCATTTTCTTGTAATAAGAAAGCCTGTTCCAAGAACAGGTTAATGCTGACTTCTTTTCCTGTGAAAAACCGCAGAAACCACATAGGAAGGCACAAATCTCCCGCTACGGGCTTAAGCCAAGGGTTGACTCAAAAGAAACCTGCAAAAGGAGGAAACGGGGAAAAAAGAGGATGTTGGACGCGGTGGGTTTTGGCATAAAGATCAGCCTTAGGGCATTCATGGATATTATGCACCCTTTCTGATTGGGGAAGAAAGATCTGTGCCTCCTGTGAGCCTCTGTATTTTTCATCAGGCCCGTGCCATGAGATGGACGACTCTTCTCCAACATCTGGACGCTACCTTCTTCATCTTCTGATGAATGACACCAATGGGATACCGTGCCAGCCACGGGAGCTGCACCCGGCCATCCCAGCACTCTTGAGCGTCCTCTCCGTGGGTGGGCTGGTCTTCAACAGCGTCAGCCTCTGGATCTTCTGGTTCACCATCAAGCACTGGAACTCCAGCATCCTTCTCCAGTTCAACTTGGCTTTGACCGATGCCATCATCCTGCCAGTCACCCCGTTGACGGTGACCTACTTCAGCTTGGGCAACCACTGGCCCTTCGGAGAGTTCCTCTGCCAGCTTCAACTCTTCCTCCTCAGCACTCACCTCTACGGCAGCATCTACTTCCTGATGCTCATCAGCATCCACCGGTACCAAGCCATCGTCCATTACAATGCCAAGAACATCTGGAGGACAAAGTCCTTCATAAAGAAGCTCATTTTGGTCTTCTGGTTCCTCCTGTTCCTCCAAGCGTTTCCAGTCTTCTTCTTCATGAAGACGTCCGTCATAGACAACTCGGTCAAATGCCTGAGCGTCTTTCAGTCCGAGCTGTCCGCTCTCTACCTGACCTACAGCATCCTCCTGGGGACCCTCTGCTTCCTTCTTCCCTTTGGCATCTCGTTGACCTCCTACGTGATGCTGGGGAACTTTGTTGCCCACATCAGCCAAGCCAACCTCCGAGGAAGAGTCATGAAGACCAAGACCCGCCAGATGATCGTCGTTGCCTTGGTCATCTTTGCCATCTGCTTCACGCCCCTCCATGTTTGTGGGACAGTGGCTGCCGTTGTGGGATATTATGACGTGTCCTGTGAGTTTCTCCACAATGTGGAAGTTGCCTATTATGTCTCCGTGGTCTTCAGCATGGTCAACTGTTGCCTCGACCCGTTCCTCTACAATGCGGCCAATGAGAAGTTTCACAAATTCTTCCTGAAGTCTTTAGCGAGGTTGCTGTTCTCCAAATGAGAAGTCATCTCTGATGTATGTAGGTATGTATGTTTGCTGGTTTTCTCCCAAAAAGCTGACCCTCTAACAAACCACTTTGTGCATTCTTGCTTTTCCTGCTTTCTCCAAATTCCACCATATGTTGGTGAAGAACAGAAATCATGGCTCTCCTTCTCTGTATCCAGAACACTGACATTTTACTGTCTGCATTCATTCTGCAGAGTGGTGCGATGTATTCTGTTATGTCTCAGCTGCTCTGTGGCCTCGTTCCTCTCTTTTGCACAGATCAATTTTCTTAGTGCTGACCACGTGGATTTGCTCTTCTACCAAAGATGAGAACATGTTTTGGGATAGCAATGAGAAACGACACGCTCCGTTGTCACCGATGGCTCAGGCAGCATCGGCTTTGAACCGAGCAGCTTCTGTAGCAAACCTGCATGGCAAGGCTGCTCTGGAGTAAAGGGGCTCCCTGTGAGCAGAGACCCCCCTCACCGGTAGGACATCTGCCTGAGTGCTTGCAGTGACCTACAGTTGAACCCTGGGTGGGATTTTCAGAGTTCGATCTAGCTTATAAACCTCTATCGTGGGCAGGAAAGGAAGACTTCTGGGGGGAAAAGCTGCTGTTCTCGTTCTGGACCTCCTCAGCACTCTTTAGTGCAGGGGTGGGCAAAATGTGGCCCTCCAGATGTTGCTGAACTGCAACTCCCAGCATTCTTAGCCCACACAGCCAATAGTGAGGAGTGTTGGGATTTTCAGTTCAGCAGCATCTGGAGGGCCGCACTTTGCCCAGGTCTGCTTTAGTGGCTACTTTCTTAAGGATGCAGAGAGCTGTATACACCATATTGGGCTCAACTGGAGGAAAGACAGGCGAGAAATCTAATTAATCACAGAATCATGGAGTTGGAAGGGGCTTCGAAGGCCATCAAGTCTAACCCCCTGCTCAAGGCAGGAATCCAAACCAAAGCAGGTCGGACAGATGGTTGCCCCATTTTCTCTTGAAGGCCTCCGGCCTTGGTGTGCTTACCACCTCCTGAGCTCATGGGTTCTGTTGTTATACTGCTCTAACAGTTAGGAAGTTTTTTCCCCTGATATTCAATGGAACTCTGGCTTCCTGTCACTTGAGCCCATTATTCTGTGTCCTGCACTCCGAAATAATCAAGAACAGATCCTGTCCTTCCTCTGTAGGACTGCCTTTCAAGGATTTGAAAAGGGCGATCCTATCTCCCATCAGTCTTTTTTTCCCTCGAGGCTAAACATAAAGAGAAATAACAATTTCCAACGGCGGCTGCCCAATACCAAAAATAAAGCTGCCCACAAGAAAGCAAGCAGGTAAAACGGTCTTTTCTCAAACCTGGCACAAGGTTTCTTGATGCAGGCACGAGAGGGTTACTGGAATATTCTGATTAGTTGAAGGTGTTTGGATTTTGTTTTGTTTTTAAAGGAGACAGAGCGATCTTCCAGGTATAGAAGGTATCTATGTCACATCATGTATGATGTTAGATTCAGCTTGATGTAATGGTTAGGAAACTGGTGTGGGGCCAGGAAGACCTGGGTTCCAATCCTCACCTGGCTGGCATCAAGTTGCCATCATGCACAGTACAGTAATTGTTAAGTTTAGCTTGCCCAGACACAATCTCAGTTAAAAACTCAACCTCAAGTGGAAAAACCTTCCATCAACACTAACGGGAGTAGCAGACAGTGTTTTGCAGTTGGCTGGGTAGCTCAGTGGTTTAGGTAACTGGCTGCGGAGCCAGAGGTTGGGAGTTCGAATCCCTCACTTGGGCTTCCAGAAATATGAGCCAGCCTGTTTGGCCTTGGGAAAGCTGCACAGTCCCAGGGCGCCCCCTAGAGGAAGGGAAGGGTAAACCTGAACACACAATATTTGGAAAACCCTGAAATGGGTCGCTGTAAGTCAGAAGTGACTCAACAGCATAGGATTATTGTTTATTAGACAATGTTTCATTCTGAAACTGCGGCAAGGGAAGGAGCATTTATAAAACAATCCGTAAAACACTATGGTGTTAAACCGGCAAGCCATAAAACAAAACCCAATAAAATACCAAACTCTGGAGAACATAAAAACAACAGCTTCCTGAACAATAACAGGAGTGTTAGCCTGGCAGAGCAAAAATAATCAAGAACTCTGCGTGACTATGTGGTCTGTCAAATTGATTTATATTACAAGCTTCTGTGAAGTGTACTGTAATAAATTAGTTAGTTTTTCAGATGCCCCCGTACTCTTAGCTGGTTTTTGTTAAAAGAACAGCAGCCAATCCTACTAGTAATTAAACCACATGGCCATCAAATCATGTCAAATCAGGCTGAGATTTAAGAAAAAAAGAAAACTTCTGTAGGATTCTAATAAAAGTGAAATGAATAGAAAGCCATAATGATAATAATGATAAAATGAAGGGATCTCTATGCAAAAGCTTTTTGTACGAGTCGCTCATATGAACATGGCCACTAGGGGGTGGTCAAACAAAGTCACTGGGACTCCGAGGATGGCTGGGTCATAGACTTAAGAGTAGACCCACTGTAATCAATGGGCTGTAGGTTAATTGAGGCTGCAGTGAATCCAAGGTCTGGTTTTACAGCTGAGCAGCTCTGTGGATGATGGGGAAGTGGCCTCTTATGGGACGATGTCTCTTATGGGTCCCATCTGCCACAGATTGTCCACCTCTAAACTTTCGGCAGGCCAAAACTCCCTTCGGACGCTCGAGATTTCTCCGAATCCCATCGTCCACCAACTTGTTATAAATTGGTGTGGGTCATTTGGGCAGGTCAGGGGGTGGTGGTAGTTTCCTGCCCCCAGGACTAGTTGAGGGTCGCCCTGATATCCAAAAAGCCCCCCCGCCTAAGAACACAAAATTCACAACAAAAAAGAAGGACAAAAATGAGGGTTTTTTTTGTGGGAAATGGTGAAATTCGTGAAATTTAATGGAGAGCCAGGGGGCCACCTTGGCCTCAGAATTATTTTTGCCCCAATCCCGCCTTCAAAGGTAACTGGAACAAGATGCCTGTAAACCAATACATGGCCTTCTTGGGGAAAGTGGGATTTTGTAATTGCTATTTTTAAAAAAAATTCTATGATGGTGGGATTTTGTTTCTTCCGTCACAGGTGATTCAAATACAAAAGCTTGCTTGGCTATGCAGGAGCACCGGGCTAGTTTGGCGGCTTAGGGCAAGGTTGTGCATTAGACAGAGAAAAGACATGAAATCCAGGAGCTGGATGCTGCAGACCCCTAGTATTTGCTGCCTGAGGCCATCGGGGCAGCTGTCCAACTGGTGCAGAAACACCCATAGATTGATTTTCCGAGCAGCTTTATGCAATTGTGGAATTAACCTTATGCCCGTAGTGCAGTCTATGGAACCTGCAGCAAGGCCCTTGGGCTGAGCGTTGAACCTGTAATTATTCTTATTTACGAGCTCCAGGTCAACGTGAAGGAACCTGGTAAAATGTGGCTCTTGAGCAACAACCTCTATTGAGCAATCTCGGCTTTGAACTGGATACCGAAAATGGTCCAGTGAACGGGAAGAAAGGTGATGCCAATAATTTAGTCAGGAAGGCTATGGGTTCTCAGGGAAGGCTGTTCACAGTAACAGAGGGAGGGGTAGTGTGGTTCCTCCCCATCATCTTCATGTCTATCTTTCCTGTGCTGAGATCAAGGCAGCCCACCGGATAGAGTTGTGCTCTTCTGTGTTTCTGGACTTCTTGCGCTTTGCTTCCTGTTGCAAAGGTAAAATTAACCATGCTTTCTGGGAGTTGTCGTTCTTTGGGAAGCAGCCCCTGCAGCGCCTAATGGGCAGCCAACTACAACTTCCAGGAAGCAAAGGCTGAGAAGGCCATGGCGTTCTGGAGACAGGTCCTTCTCCGGGTGAGTGAAATGGAAGTGTGGGTTTGTGGTCTGGAACTTCCTGAATTCTACCTGGGGGATTTTTTTGGAGAATTCTGGGTGTCGGAGTGCAAAAAAAAAAAAACAGAGAGAAAAAGAGCATGCCCCAATACGTGATCCTTTTCCTTCCTATTTGAACCTCACAACAGCTTTGCAAGGAAGGATGGGCTAAAAGTCTGTGATTTCTTCCCAAAGTCACCCAGCTAATTAGTTGCAAAGTTTTGAATTTCTGGTTAAATTCCTCTAGCTGCGCAGCAGAGGTGCAGGGATCCACAAAGCAGAATAGCTTCAAGTTCCACAGAGCAGTCCACCCCTTTCTCTCAACCTGCACTGACAGTCTCCACAACTCACTCCGAGACATTAGTTGGGGAAAAGAATAAAAACGTTTCATTTACTTACAACTGAACAGATCAAACAGCGAACTGAAAAACGTGGCTGACTGCTTTCAACAACAGGCCTCAACAGACTGCTTTCAACAGACAACGAAGAGGGGAAAAGCTCAAAAGGAGAGAGGTGGGACTCTCTTTGAATTCAGAGGCAGGGAGGGAACAATTGGTTAGTCTGGATTGATTGACAGTCACTCCAGTCCAGAAAGGTCCCTCTCAGCTACACCTACTGAAGACAGCATGCCAGGTTGCAAAAAAACCCCACAAAACTCCAATAGAATGTCATGGCTCAGTGGTGACTTGAACCTGGTTCTTCTGCATCCCAGTCTAACACTCTTGAGATGCCCCTGAACTACATCTCCCAGAATCCCTGGACATGAAAGTTTCTGAGAAATGAGGCCCAACAGCATCAAAGTTTGGAAAACAATGTCTTAAAGATTAAGATATGTTAATTACTGGTATTTCATGGTTGCTGGAGGCAGTAAGCCAAATTATTTTAGCAAGTAGGAGAGAAAATCCCCCCTTCCCTGGCAGGAAAGGTAGAATGACCAAAACCCGACAGCAGAAAATCAGATGTGTAAATGCAATTGTACAAGTGGTTCTCCCTTAATTAGCCATCCATCATAAAATGGTTTTCTTCACCGCAGGATGCAGAGGGCCATGATGGAAGGATGGCTAACCAAGGACCACGTCTCGCCCAGCAAAGTAAAAGGTGAACACTTGGTGGCAGCTGCCCGACTCCGTCTAACAACAGGGCCGGCCCTCTCCCGAAGCAAGAAACGGCATGATCCGAACGGCTGTCTCCAGGGATTTCTCTTGGTTGCTGACTTGTCCTTACGGCTGTGTCTCGCTAATATTTAACCTACATCTTCTCTCCGCAGAACGCAACCGGGGATAATTATCCTCCTTCGTCTGTGTAGTAATTATCCTCCCTCGTCTGTGTCTTGATTCTCTGGCTGCGTTGCAGCACCGGCTGCTTATAAACTTGTTAGCCGAAAGAGTTCCCAGCTTGCGACATCGACTCCCGAGGCCTGGAGTAGCCTTTGAAGGATGTTCTTCCTCCTTTTTCGGTGCTCAGATCAGAAATCAGAAATAGATTCCCACCAGGAAGCCCCACGCCTGTGCGTTTGTCTGCAGGTCTCTGTGCAGTGCTTTGGGGTCTCCTAAAATTAAGGAACAGCATGTCAAAAAGGAGAATCTTCTTTACTTCCAAAGACAAGAGAATCTTTCCAGAGAAAAACGTTGGAATCCGAGATTTGAAGGGGACCTCAGAGGCCATCCAATCCAACCCGCCACTAACTCAAAAAAAATCTGGTTAGATCTTGGCTTTCAGCTAATGCATGATAGTTCTCCTATATTCTGTTCTCACAAAACTACATGAAAGGTCAGATTTTGTGTTTGGCTGGAACCAGGAACCAGAGTGTGTTACAAGGGCCCTTCAGATGTTATTGGACTATAACAACCCCCATCATCCCCTACTGAACATTGCCAATGGTGCAGGCTAATGGAAGTTGCAGTCCAACTGCATCTTCCTGAACCTGAGTTTAGTTCCTGCTCTTGTTAAATCCACTATGTTTTAATTAATTGAAATATTTTTTAAAAAAAATATGAACAAGATGACAATAAGGATCTGAACATTTTTAAATGAATCTGCTTAATGATTGTCAGGTTGCCAACTTTTTCACTCAGCCTCTGCTCCTGCATCTTTGGTGGCAGCCCAGCAGGCAGACATTTAACAAGCGAAGCCTTCCCCTCCCACTGGCTGTAGATCTCTATTCCAGGAAGAGATTTCTTGGCCGATCTGCTGACTTGTCCCCTTGAACTGCAGAGGCCCCGAGCAGCTGGGAAAAGTTGGCAACCTTCTTCCCACTGTCAAATATTGCAGGACACTGAAAGGTGGGTAAAACGTGACATGAAGGGGCCCCAAGCGACCCTTCGTTGTCCTCCACGACATTTGCTGTTGAAATATCTGGTCCTACCTTTGTTTAGGCAGGAGGAGGCTGGTGCAAAATCGAGGCCAAGTGGGAAACATCGCTGAGAATCTGGAGCAGCAAATTGGACAAGCAGGATCGCGTTGGGAAAGCCCCAGCCGCAAAGTTGGAACTAGGTCACACTTTACCGCACCGTTCTTCCCCTACGCTTTTCCCCAGGGAAAGGCAGTTCCAGGAAAACAGCATCCAGAACGCTTGTTTTCATCGTCCCCAATGAGTTTCTGGCTCCTGAGAGGGATTTCCCACTGAAGTTTTCCACTTGGACCAAATTCTTTGAAGGGGAAGAACTACAGCCTTCAAAATCTTCTATTCTCTGTGGTAACTGGGGGAGATTCTTGAGATCTGCCATCCCCAGATTACCACCCTCACAGGCGCGCTCGGTGGCGACACAGGAGAGTGGCCGGTCCCAGACTGTGGAACTCCCTGCCACTGGAGGCCAGACTGGCCCCATCTTGGCTGTCCTTCCGCCAGCAGGCCAAGACCTTTCTCTTCAGGCAGGCTTTTCCTTATGGACTAGTAGTCTGAGAGGGTTTGTTTTAAATGGGCTGTAGTTCTCTGTTAAAACTGTTGTTTTAAATGTGCTTCAGTACTGATTTTACGTACCGTTTTTAATATAACACTTGTTTAATTCTTCAAAGATTTGCCTATTAACTGTTTTAGCTTTTAAATATTGTCGTTTTAATAATGGAAGCCGCCTTGGGTCCTTTTTTCAGGAGAAAGGCGGGATAAAAATATTTTTTTTAAAATAAAATAAATAAAAATTTGCCATTTCCAGACACCCTGGGAGCTCTTGAAAAAGTACATCGTAGAGTCCATATAAACGCCAACCTTGTGTTTGGCTAGTAAGGACCAGGGATTCTTCATTGATTTGATTTATATACCACCCCATTAGTGCATCTATTCTGGGCGGCTTACACAGAATAACAAAAGAACATTAAACAAAAACATAAACAATAGCAGATTTAAAACAATTTAAAACCATTAACAGCAACAAAACGAAATGCCACAAAACCCAATTATCCCATAATAGCGGAACTCGAGGCGTACAGTCAACCAGCCCACGTGACGAATTGTTGGGGATCATGGGACTTGTCATAACAAGTGTCGCCTCATGTCAGCACCAACCACAGGCTGCAGGTCTCCCCCATTTTGGGGAAACTCAAGACTTTGCCTGATGTTGGAAGTGAAGGAGTGTGGAGTTTGTAGTCCTTGGGAAACACAGGATGCTTAGCCATTGGGTATATACTTGTTGAAGGCCATGGAGCCAATGCTCAGCATCTCAAGGCAGGTGGGGGAAGTGTCTCGGGCGTTAAGGAGCTCCTGCCAGCCTCTGTCATCATCATCAGCAGCAACAACAATGGGTTCATTGGGTCAAGAGGAACAAGCGTCCGGTGTTATCCTGGTCCACTCTCTGGAAATCCTTGCTCCAGCCCATCATCTCCCATTAAACAGTATGGGTCACAAACTAAACAAGGAAATGTGCCCATTGTGGGCAGGGAGGCAACACTCACACACAATCAGCCGGAAGAACAGGTTTGGCATACAGGTGAGGCTCCTGGCATCACAGGAGAGCAGAGGCGATTTCTACCTCCATCTGTATCAGAACGGGATGGCTGCAAAGATAAAAAGCCACATCGGCTCCCAGATGCTCACATCCCACCTTCTCTGACTTGTGGATCTCCAGAGGGTTGGTATTCCCCTGGTCAAGCACAGCGGCACTTGTAGTCTGACATAATCTAGTTGGGGAAGGCCGCTCTGATTATGCCCCTTTCACCAAGGTTTTCAACTGTGGCTGGCTGGATTGCGGTTTAGGTATCGGTTGGGAGTTCGAATCCCCACTATGTGCCTCCCGAGAAAAGAGCCAGCCTGTGTGGCCTTGGGTAAACTGCACAATCCCAGGGCACCCCAAGAGGAAGGGAATGATCAACCACTTCTGAGTATTCCCTGAGTATTATTAGCTGGAAAAGTGCATAGTTTGGTGGCGGTAACTCTGAAGTGCTTCATGCTGCAACACTCTGTTGCCGTACCTGCTGGCTGAAAGGGCAGGATGGGCATTTTTCAGAAAGATAAAAGAGACAATCAAAACACAGATTTTCACATCTTGCTTTGGGATCATCTAAAGCGGGCCGGCAGACAGACTTTCTGAGTTTCGCCAAGAAGGAGAGAGTTAAGGCCACATTCTTTCATCGCTTCATGCTAGCGGCAATGACAGAAAACAGAAACGCCTTGAAGCAAAACTGTCTTCTCTTGAATAAGATTGGCGTGAACTTTTCCGAGAGCAAAGTAAAAATATGTCTAAGCTTCTTTGGTTTTTCCCCCTCTTTTTCTCCCCCTGATCTGGATTATGCCATGAAGAGTGTACGCCACAGGCTTAAATGTCCGAGGGTAGCTGCTTTGCAAAGAAGGAATCAATACCGAGTTTTAGTTGGAACTTTGCAGGAGACCCCCAAGCTGCTTGGCCATGTCTCCACCCTCAACCAGCTCAGTACGTTGGCTAGTTTTTGTGAAGCTCAGACTAACGGCCAAGCTGCCTCCCGTTATTGCCCTTCTTTCTGCTGAAAATCTGCACCAGAGTTGGTGCACAGCAGTTTAAAGCATTAGATTTTTTTAAAAAAACAGCAACAACATACAGCATAAAATACGTAGTATTCTCCGTTTGGCGTATGTGCCAATAGTTGAAAATAAATAATCAGTGACTCTTGGTTTAAAAAATGTTGAAGAACTTTTACTGTATAACATGTAGAATAGAATAAACAGTGTTTTGACATTTGGTACTTTATACACAGACTTGTGCTTGATGTATTGACTGTATATTGGTATATTATCTTTAAACTTGACAAACATAGTTACTCCTTCTTATATATTGTTATACAACACAGCCTCTCTCTCTCACACACACACAGCCCCTACCATCTTCAAACAAGTTTGATCCTGCGCATCATCAATGGCGATACACATGGAATGAAAGTATGTATTGTCAATGGCCAGCCCGGCGTTATTTGCCAAATGGAACCAGATGGCCGTTCGTTTCCTGGGTACCCCGTTCCTTATGTTCCATTCTGCTCACAAAGGCAGCACTTAGACCCCGCCATGCAGTTAATTGGTGACGGTTTCCACGGTGATGTCCGAGGTGCTTAAAACAATTCAGGACGAGGAGGGAGGGATGGCCAACATCTTCTTCATCAAACTATTGATGCTGAGAAGGAGAAAAAGACGTTTTCTCCGGTCCTGGGTGTGAAACGGAAGCCGTGGGCTAAGCTGCTGCCAACCACAGATGAGAAATTGGGACACGGAGATGGGGGCCTTCTCTCCAAGCTGACAAGTCACCCGGACAATCTTTGCACCCTATACGTGGTAAAATGTTCTGCTGGTGGAGAAAAGCCCTTGATCTGGGGCAGGATGTGTTGCAGAGTTTTGAATTTCTAGTAAAATTCCTTTTTGCTATGCAGTAGAAGTACAGAGACTCACAGAGCAGAATAGCTTCCCCTTTTCTCATTAACTAGCACTTAAGGCCTCAATAACACCCCCGAGGCATTTGTAGGAGAAAATATATAAAAACATTTATTTACTTACAGTTGCAAACAGATCAACAGCAAACTAACAAATGCTGCTTCCAATGGACTGAAGAGATAACACTCACCAGGGAGGCGGGGCTCTCTTTGAATTCAGAAGTGGGAGGGAAGGATTGGTTCGTGCTGGATAAATTGACAGTCACCCCAGGCCAGAAAAGACTCTCCCAGGCACGCCTACTAAAGGCAGCCTGCAGGGTTGCAAAAACTTCAGATGCACCAAGAAGTCGTATGGTTCAGAGACCTCCACGGGGGGCAAAACATTTTCCTGGGCATCCTATTTGTGTAGGTGGCTTCGCCTGGCATCAGTGAGGCTGGGTTTGGGTACTCTAGAAGCCATGGCATTCTCAAGTTAAGATTTTGGGTCGGTGACCCAAGAACCCACTTCAGATGGCCAAATGCATCAGGACAAGCTTAGCATCTTTTAAAGTCAGCAAAGGAACATGGACTGGCCCAGAAAGCATGGATGGGTAAAGTACAGCCCTCCTGATGTTGCTGAAGCACAACTCCCATCATCCCCAACACTGGGCTGAGCTGGCCAGGGATAGTGTTTTGGTGTTTTTTTTGTACTGGTTTCTCAGTCTGTGCTGTGAAAAGACCCCAGAAACAGGTTGTGTGGTGTTGTTTCTTTTTAAAAAATTAAAAGCTGACAGAATTTCATCCAGTGAAGTTTTCTTTAGCATGCAGACACCTTAAAATGGGAGCAGAGGAGCCTGGCTTTTCGATGACCATGTAGTCCATGCTTCTTAGAAGCACAGGAGCCCTACCAAAAATAAAGTTGGCGACCTGATAAAATGTGTCCTTGGCTGTAACTTCAGGGTGTACAGTTCTGCAGTTCTCTCTAAATGCTGAGAGGGAAGATTTGATTTGATTTTGTATTAATTTACTCCCGTAGGCATCCCTTTGATTTAAGTCCGCTCTGCATACCTTCTAGATTTATTTTTTCTACTTAATCCTTTTTGGTTTGCTATCAAAGAAGGGTACGCCAAACTGCGTCATGGACTTTGACGTGCGAGAAAAAAAAGATACAAAGGCAGAAATTAGGAGATGAGATAATTTGACTTGTAAAGACCTGAACAGTCCCGTCTGATTATTTGTGATCCAAGCCCTTAAGGTCTTCTATGCAGGGCAGAAAACAACTTTTGCTAACTTCCTCCTTAATCACTAAAAATAACCTTTTGAAGGGATTAGGGCCAAGCCAAAGGCCAGGAAAGAGGAGAAGCGGTGGGGGAAAAGGACCAGCATAAACATCATAAAACAGAAGATCAGAGAATGATAACCTTCTAGGGAAGAGGGTCACAAAGAGAACGTCAGACAACTAAATCCTTAGGCATGTTTACCTGGAAACAAACCTGGATGAGTCTATGGAAACTTGTGGCCAAATTATAGGATTTTAAACTCTGTATGATGTCAGGAGCAGACCAGGCTGCTGGAGATCCCCGACCCCTTGTGGATTCAGGGGTGGGTGGGTGCGAGGGCATTACTCCCATATTTCGAGGGTACCCCTCTCCCCTTCCTTCTGGAGTTGCCCATGTTTATCCTTTTGGATTGATATTATAGGCCGGCTGGCAGATGTTTTCCAGATTGTCGTTTTTTGCTGGTGTGTTCCTGCTAAGCTATTAGCTTCTCCCTGAAAATAACCCAAGATTCTAGTCCTCATGAGGTGCGAATAAAAAAATAAATAAATCCGGTAGCCACGTCGCAGGTTCCCTTCTCTTAAGCCATCTAAACTCAGTATTGTCTAAACCAGGGTCGGGAGACCCCATGGCCCACTGGAGGTTTGGGTCGACACGTCCCGTCAACCCCACCAGGCATGGCCAAAGGTGAGGGATAATGGGAAATGTAGTCCAAGGACCAACCGTAGCTTTGCAGGTTTGCAGGTACAACTGAGATGGCGGGAACTTCAGATACAAACTCGGATTTGTGAGTTCTGGGTTCAAATCCCTATGGAACCACAAAACTCACTGGGTAAGTACGGGTGGCTCCCTTTCTTTCCATCATGAACTGGAAGGAAAGAAAGCCAACTTGAGCTCCCTGGAAAAAAGTGGCCCGTAAGTGCAGGCAGTAAGAACCAAGAGAGTCTACTCTTGAGAAAAAAAAACCTCCTGAATGATTTTGATCAGCTGGCACAAAAACACTCCAGTTGTTGATCACCAGATAAACCCCATTTTTTCCCCCTCTCCAGTTTCAGCAGCGATGCAAACACAACGGAGTCGGTGGGGGAAGAGAACACACCCATTTATATAAGTCTGCAGTTCTTTCTCCCGAAAAGGTTGTGCGTTGTTGAATCGAGCCTTTTCTAAAAGGTAAAACTGTTTTGACAAGGCCCTTCCCACACCCTGAGATTAAATCTCACCAAACCTTCGCTCAAAGGAGGGAAAGCTGCTGTTTTGCTTCGGGCTCCCCTGCTGCGTTCCTCTGCATGACCTTGAAGCCAGCGCCTGCAGCCACCAGGCACTGCTGCCTCCTTTAAACAATCATGTTTGTTGTACCGGCTTAACCAGAGTGCCACAGCGCTCATTGTACGTAAAGGAGGGGTTGGCAGTGGAGGTGGGTGGGAGCGGCAGATCACATGATAAGACAGCTTCTTTCCTCTGTCCCTTTTGAGGACTTTCCCTTTGCTTGGGTGGGCATTTTTAAAAATTACCCCTCTTTTGGGCGTGGGAAAAAAACACCCACAAAATGTATCAGGTCTGGATGAACGTGAACACACAACAACACATAGGAGGTGATAGAGGAGGTTTGTTAATGGAGCTGCTTCCTGGAGAGTGTGCGTCTGTGTGTTTAAGAGAAGTTTTCCATAAAACGGGAACAGACAGATGCTTTATGATAATTACAATCATCTTAGAATTGCAGGGCTGGAAGGGACCCTATGGATCATCGACTCCAGCCCCTCTCAAAGAAGCCCAGTGGGGGAATTGAACTCCCAACCTCTGGCTCCACAGCCAGAGACCTAAACCACTGAGTTTTTTGTTGTTTTGTTGTTTAGTCGTTTAGTCGTGTCCGACTCTTCGTGACCCCATGGACCAGAGCACGCCAGGCCCTCCTGTCTTCCCCTGCCTCCCGGAGTTGGGTCAGATTCATGTTGGTCGCTTCGATGACACTGTCCAACCATCCCGTCCTCTGTCGTCCCCTTCTCCTCTTGCCTTCACACTTTCCCAACATCAGGGTCTTTTCCAGGGAGTCTTCTCTTCTCATGAGATGGCCAAAGTATTGGAGCCTCAGCTTCAGGATCTGTCCTTCCAGGGAGCACTCAGGGTTGATTTCCTTCTCTCCTTGCCATTCTTTGGAAGTCTGCATTCAATTTTCTGTAACTTTCCCTATCTCCCTTGCATTTTGTTTCCCTTCCCTTCTCTGCTATTTGTAAGGCCTCGTTGGACAGCCACTTTGCTTTCTTGCATTTCCTTTTCTTTGGGATGGTTTTTGTTGCTGCCTCCTGCACAATGTTACGAGCCTCCATCCATAGTTCTTCAGGCACTCTGTCCACCAAATCGAGTTCCTTAAATCTGTTCTTCACTTCCACTGTGTATTCATAAGGGATTTGATTTAGATTATACCTGACTAGCCCAGTGGTGTTTCCTACTTTCTTCAGTTTAAGCCTGAGTTTTGCTATAAGAAGCTGATGATCAGAGCCACAATCAGCTCCAGGTCTTGTTTTTGCTGACTGTATAGAGCTTCTCCATCTTTGGCTGCAGAAAATATAATCGATCTGATTTCGGTATTGCCCATCTGGTGATGTCCATGTGTAGAGTCGCCTCTTGTGTTGTTGGAAAAGAGTGTTTGTGATGACCAGCTTGTTCTCTTGACAAAACTCTATTAGCCTTTGCCCTGCTTCATTTTGAACTCCAAGGCCAAACTTACCTGTTGTTCCTTTTATCTCTTGACTCCCTACTTTAGTATTCCAATCCCCTATAATGAGAAGAACATCTTTCTTTGGTGTCAGTTCTAGAAGGTGTTGTAAGTCTTCATAGAATTGGTCTATTTCAGCCTCTTCAGCATTGGTGGTTGGCGCATAAACTTGGATTACTGTGATGTTGAAAGGTCTGCCTTGGATTCGTATTGAAATCATTCTATCATTTTTGAGATTGTATCCCAGTACAGCTTTCCCCACTCTTTTGTTGACTATGAGGGCTACTCCATTTCTTCTACGGGATTCATGCCCACAATAGTAGATATGATAAGCGTCTGAATTGAATTCGCCCTTTCCCGTCCATTTTAGTTCACTGACGCCCAGGATGTCAATGTTTATTCTTGCCATCTTCTGTTTGACCACATCCAGCTTACCAAGGTTCATAGATCTTACATTCCAGGTTCCTATGCAATATTTTTCTTTGCAGCATCGGACTTTCCTTTCACTTCCAGGCGCATCCGCAGCTGAGCGTCCTTTCGGCTTTGGCCAACCACTTCATTAGCTCTGGAGCTACTTGTCCTTGTCCTCCGCTCTTCCTCGGTAGCCTGTTGGACGCCTTCCGACCTGAGGGGCTCATCTTCCGGCGTCATATCTTTTAGCCTTTTGTTTCTGTCCATGGGGTTTTCTTGGCAAAGATACTGGAGTGGCTTGCCAGTTCCTGCTCCAGGTGGATCGCGTTTAGTCAGAACTCTCCACTATGACCTGTCCGTCTTGGGTGTCCCTGCACGGCATAGCCCATAGCTTCTCTGAATTACTCAAGCCCCTTCACCATAACAAGGCAGCAATCCGTGAAGGGGAAAAACCACTGAGTTAACCAGCAGTTATTAATTTATTTCAGACCACCAACAGATAACAAATGTTCAACCCAAAAATGGAGTTTGAGTACCAGAATGGAACGAAAATCAGTCTTTCCTTCCACCTGGTGACGTGAAATTTTGTCTGGATCATTTGGTACCAATTGGGGGTTACATTTTATTGTGTAAAACCACTAGAAGTCAGAAATCCTTGCAGATCTACTGAAAAATGAGCCTGTCAACCCCATCTTCTTTCTCTCCGCTTTAGGTCTACTAATAATAATTGTGTGCTCTCAAGTCGATTCTAACTTCTAGTGACCCTTTCCAGGGTTTTCCAAGTAGAGATGGTTCCCCAATCCCTTCTTCCGGGGTGCCCTGAAAGTTGTACAACTTTCCCAGGGGCACCCAGGCTGGCTCTTCTCCCTGGAGGCCCAGAGTGGGGAATTCGAACTCCCATCCTTTGGCTCCACTGAGCGATCCACACTCTTCCAGCACTTATAAGCCCCCGTATCCAATTTCATACAGCTCTTTGTGCGACACACACTCTCTCTTTCTGTGGCTGCCTTACCTCGCAAGGTTGGTGTGCTAATAAAAGAGGGGAAAGGAGAGCATCCACCCCACCTGGAGCTCACTGGAGCACAGCTGGAGGCAAAACATTGGTTTTTGACACTAATAGCCACCTCGAGCTTTAACTTTCATCTTTACCATCTATTTCCCATTGAGATTATTCTATGCTGGCTGGCCGATGTTTTCTGGATGGTCGTTTTTTGCTTGCGCTTTACTGCTAAGCTATTTGCTTTTCCATGAAAATAACTCAAGAGACTAGTCCTCATGAGGTCTGAATTAAAATAAATGGTAGCCATGTTGCAAGTTCCCTTCTCTTAAGCCCTCGAACTCAGTACTGTCTACACCGGATCCTTACCATCTCTTTCTCATTAAGATTCTAAACTCTATTGTTCTCAATTGTTGACATCACAGGACGGTTCCTTTCTTCTCTCTTGCTCTCTTTCTGTTAGCATCATCCCAAGCCAGCTTTCACCCCACACCATCCAACCAACCACCATGAGGAAGGCTGATTAAAAACAATATTCCTGGTGGACTGACTTTCCACCCTTGTTGAGCTCCGAACAACGTGTTTTCCAGGACATTATGAGAAGAGGTAAGAGGCCATGATCTCGGTTTGGTGTACGATGGGGGAGTGGTGGGTGGTGGGATATGAATGCCGAGAAACTATGGACCTTTCTTCCCTCTAGACTGGTATTGTCAGGATTGGAGGCGAGACCTCCTGGAGGCCCCTGGGGGCAGCCAGGTGCCCTTCCAACCGGCTCATCCATATACTTCTATTTCACTTTTTACTTCCAAGTGTAAGCGTAACATGCAAATGAAGACTTAGAAATGAAATGTGCGAATGAAACAAACATAGATAAGTGTATTGTTTCTATATCAATAAAGCCCCGTGTGAGGGCCAGCACATTAGAGGGTCAGGCCAGCCCTCAGGAGACCTGGGTTCAAATCCTCGCTCGGCTGTAGAAACTCACTGGCGGGGTAGCGATGTCAAACCACCCGTTCTATATCTCGCAGACCTCAAAAACCCGATTAGGATTGCCCTAAGCTTTTGCATATGGGAGCGCTAAACCGTGGCACTGTGTTATCTCAGGGTAACTCCCCCCACTTCTCCAGCCAATGGGTTTTTCTCCTTCCTGGGCTGCTTTTCCTTACCTTGAATGATCAGCTGTAACAATCTGCAAAGTGGCGCTCCTGTTGAGCCCTTACCATCCCTTTGGGTAGACTGCTATGCCTTTCCCTTCCCCTTGAGTTGTAGGTCAAAAACCCAGAGGCTTTCCGGTTAGCCAAAAATACTACACCATCCCTCCCCTTCCCTGTTTCCTGTGAGCTTAGCGGCCATCCTCAGAGGAGCCGGAAGAGACGTGGATTTTCCCAGGGATCCTATACAGTACCCTTTCAAGCTAACCCCCTTAGGAAAAATTGGTTTGGTCTTGAATATGGCATTAAGAGCCATTAACCTTACAAAAGACCCATTTTTCTGTGTCGATCCTTCATTGTCAGCATTGTTGAACTCCTGTGCAGGGGACCAGCTTTTTTTTGGGGGGGAGGTTCTCTTAAAGGGAACCCACACTTCCAAATGCCACTGGTCGCATCTCCAACCCAATTTTTTGGGGCTGTGAAGGTTTTAAAAAGAGCCACGTCTAGGGGGCTGGAGCCGCCTGGCTTCCTGGGCAGCCCCCGACCCCCTTCCCTTCTTGAACAAACTTTTAGCCCTAGGGCGACTCCAGACTCTGGCCGGCCTCCTCCCGACTCCTCCGACTCCTCCTCCAGTTCAGCGAGGGAGGGAAGGCGAGAGGGGGAGACGAGGGCGGCCGGCCATAAAAGCGGCCGGCAGGGCCGAGGAAGCGGCTGGTGCCCAACCAGACGAGGAGAAGGCGGCCGCGCTGCGCCATCCAAGCGCCCGCCATCCAAGGTAAGCGGGCAGCCGGGTGGCTTTGGGTCTCCTTGCCCAGATCGGACGGGCTTCAACTTACTTCGGAGTCAACCCCGCCCGAGATCGGAGCCTTCGCGGGCGCGCCAAAGGCAGTTGCCGGCGGCGTGCGTCAAGGCGCATAGGGCGATCGGATGCTCAAGTGCGCCCCTTTCCCTCCCCCCTTGTTTTTTTTGGGGGGGGGGCTGGGAAGAAGCCAGTGGCCTTTTGCGCGATCCCTCTCCCCCCCCCCTCCTTTGCGAGGGCACGATCCACCAACGAGCCATCAGCCGGGTCTGGATTCCCTTTTCATTTTTGGCAAGGCGAGGACTTGTTTATTTTTCCCAGCCGGCTTTTCCTTCTCTCTGGCGGCCCCGATCCTCGCTCTCCTGGCCCCTCCAAAAAGGGCAGCAAGCGGCTTAAGTCTTGGGCCCGGCTCTTTTATTTTGGCTCCTTCGATTGCTTGAAAGAAATGGGGGGGGGGGGGAAGGATCGACCCCCTTCCGAGCAGCGCCCTTGACATGGCTGCGGTTCCAAAACTTTGCTCCGAGCCGCAACATCTGTCTCCCCCCCCCCTTCCCGGCCGCCTTTACGCGCCGCTTCCCTGTCGTTGGGAGTTGGAGACAAAGGGGAAGCCTCGCAGGGGGTGGGTATGCCTAAGCCCCACCCCCAGCCCCCTTGCCAGATGTGAAAATGGGGGTCCTCCAAAGATCCGTGTTCTTCATGCACGTGAAAATGCACGCTTTGGCAGCAGACAGCCGGCTAGCTCTCTTCAGATCATCATCACAAGCTCCAAAACTTCGGGACACTTTAATTTGTGTGTGTGTTGCATATATATGTGTGTGTGCTTTTCCAAAATCCGTAGGATGGTGGCGGTTCCAGACCACCACGTAGGGTTTTGGAGGTATGGGAGATGTGGAGAGAGTGGTTTCCCATTGCCACCCCACCCTTGAGTTTCCATGAGCAAGTGGAGATTTGAACTCAGGCCTTCTGAGACACAGTCCAGCACTCTTAATCTGTTACACCGTCCTTGTATTGCAGAAATGCCTTTATTTGGCTGATGGGAAAATAGGTAGGCTTTGGAGGTTCTCAGAGTTCTTCGGCTGTGAGATATGCCAAAGGAGATCTGTGTTCTCAAAAGCTGGCACAGTTGTTTGGGCTTGTGAAGGGTTTTGTGGTCTTTTAGTGGCCTGTGTGTGTCAGAGACGGAGACACAGATGGGATGAAAGAGACAGAGGCACACGTAAATTGTGTCTCTGTTTCTCTCTCTTTACCCACTGCCATAGCTGAAATTCTGGGTGATGCCCTGTGCATCTGATACAATAAGTTACAGGCCAGTGTTTCTGAATCTGTGGTCCATGTCCTGCTGAAGGCACACGGGTTTAAACCGATCGCAACAACTTTGAAATAATGAGAATTTGTACTTTCTCCCCAACGATAGTGCTTCGTGGGGGCGTCTGGGGCAAAAGTCAAAAACTTCTGCTCCTCCCAAAAACGCATGCTAGAATAAAAGTGTCAGCCTTCAGAGCCTCACAGGTCTCTTTGAACCACCAGACGCCTTAATCTTTTAACATGCCGTCGGATTTGCCTGTTATTTTTTACCATGTTTAGTTTCACTTCTTCAAACAGTGTTGTAATCTTAACCGGGAAGTCTCCCAAGTTGGACCATCCCTTTTGGTTAAACAGAGAGAATCCAGAAGTTAACTCAGGTAATGGCCTTATAAGGAATAATTAAAACAGCCAATTTAACAGTGAAATAAGTGTGTGTGTGGGGAAACAGGGTTCTTTAGACCATTAATCTTTTAAAAAAACCCCAAAATACGAATTCTATTTGTTTCTTTTGAACGATGTCCCATCTGATTAGTGTAAAGACTCTTTAATGTACGTGGGATGGAAAGACATGGATGATCAATCACTTATATTTGCACCCTGTTTGCCTTTGGGGCCAGGTTGTGCATTGAAGGCAGTGTACATTCCTCCACACAACGAACCTGCGAGGTAGGCCAGCTTGGGAGGAAAAGACCCTGGCTCTCCCATATGGGTCTGATGGCTTCAGCTCAGGATTATTATCATGACTTTGTTCTCTATCCCAACACGTTTCTATTTTTATTTTCTCATCTTTAACCCTGACCAGCCCGCCGGAGCTCGGAAGTGTCGATGAGGTTTGCTGGCCGGGGGATTCAGGGTTTTGTAGTCCAAAAAAAGAGAGGAACCTTTCACAGCTCTGAGGAAGAATTCTGTTGGACTTTAAAACTTCCTCGTGTCTTTAGGAATGGCTTGAGCTGGCTTATAAAGCTTCTTGACCGATGCTCACCTTGACACAGAATTAAAACACCCTCTTTGGTCTTTTTTTTTTTTTAAATCGGCTTTTTAATCTCTGTTTGTTTTTCCAGTTCCTTCCTGTGTTAGTTTAGTTCCTGGTTCCTGGCCTTATCTCTGCTGAGTCTCGGCACTGAGGTTGTATTTAACAGCCAAGCGATATTTCTGGTCAGCAGGTGCCCCCCCCCCAATTCATCCCTGTAAGAGGTTTTTATATTTGACTATTTCTGTTGCATACAAAATGCCCGGTTAAAGGGGCTTGCGACAAGTGATTCTTAACTTGGAAAGGTGTGTATCCAAAGATTGGTGGTGGTTTCCTGTCCATGTGCAGAGTACACTGAACTGCTACAATCCAGCACAAGTTTCCCTTACCAGGCAGTTTCCCAATACCTTCCTGTACAACTCCCATCATCCTAATCCAGGTTGGGAAAGACTGATGTAGTTCCATGGGTTGGCATCGGGTTCGACAAACTGTGATCCATTTTTGAGAGATGCATCATATTCTTGGTGTGTTATCATTTCTGATAACCAAGCGGAGTAGTAACCAGTGTGCAAATCACAGAACAAATACTTTCACAGTGGAAACAATTTAAAAAAGGATCTTTTTCTTTCTAATTTTTTTTGAAAAGCAAATTATACAGTGTTAAGGGTCCCTATGTCTTCCGGAAGAAAGGAAAAACCGCTAAGAGGAAGATCGCCAGTAGCTATTTTCCTGCCTTAACCTGGTGGCCTGCAGATGTTTGGAAAAGTTCCTTTTTTCGAAATACAGAATTCCCCCAACCAGCTCGGCCGGCTAGTCCAGGACGGTCCAGACTAAACTCTGGTGTCATGTCAATTATCTTTGCTTTCAGCCTTACGTTTACCCATTTCTTTGTTGCTTTCGGAGTAAAGGAAGCTGGTGGGGAGGGATGGGGTGCTTTGAAGAGAGCAGTGCTCTCCCCCGCAATTTTCCGGATCTTCCACGACCGCATCTTGTGCAATTCCCCCCCCAAATCTGCCTGCAACATGTCCAGTCTCGGAGGCTGTATCAGAGTGGTGCCTTTTAAACTTGGATGTCTCTCTCCAGAGGAAGGCTGGGATTTATCCATAGTTTGGTCCTTAAAATCCTCAGCTCATCCTTGAGAATGGTCAAGGATCTCCTGAAAACAAGAAAGCCGGCATTGCTGGAGGATGGACCCATGGCGGTCAAAGAGGTCTCAGACTGCTCCAAGGGTCTGATCGTGCAGACACACTTCAGGTCCCCAAGGGGCCGTTTGGAAAAGTGGCGTTATTGGACAAGAACAGCCACCCGGGCTCTGTTGATCCCCATCTTTGCTGTCCTCCTGCAAGGAGACCGAGACCTTTCTCTCCAGGCGAGCTTTCCCTTAAGGACTGGCTGTCCAAGTGGGTTTTTTTTAAAAAGAGCTTTGAATGTGTCTCTGGTGTTGCTGTGGTTGACCGCTTCTTAGAGCCCGGATTTGTTTCATCCTTTTCCCATCTTTCTACACTTATCGTTGTTTGCTTTCAATATGGTCTTTGAGGGATGCCAGCCGGCTTGGGTCCTTTTTTAAAGGAGAAAGGCGGGGTAAACGATATTTTGAATACAGAAATGAAAATAAAGGTTGGCGGAGCAGAGCCCAAAATAGCTGCTGTTCCCGTGTGTGTGCGCGCGCGTGTGCGGAGGGGGGGCAGTGAACCAGGAGAGATACAAAGATGGGATCAGACAGTTCCTTAATCCGTCCAAGAAACCCCACCCTGGTGTCTTGGAGGGACGTTAATTCAATCATGGTGTCGATGGGCAGAAGGGTGTGATCCCTTTTCAAGTAAACTTTTACCCACCTCCACCTCTTTTTATATGCAAGGGCCGTAATGGGATTAAACTCCGCAGAGAGCCCCAGGGGTGAGTGGCTGGCTGGCGATGGAGCCACGTATTTAGCCCTTAATGGCTTGATGTCAAAATATGTTCATACCACCTTTCCAAAATATGCATCAACCAAGCTTATCTGCTCGGAGAAAGTGGCTTTATGATTTACATCAAGGCTGGAGAAAACTGGGGCTTGGCTCCTCTAGGTGGAATAGGCTCCCCATCCCATCATCCCCGGCCTGGATGATCTGTTGAAAAGATTATGAAGACCGGAGCCCCAGAAGGCCGGAGGTGTTGAAATATGTGGGTTTGACCCATGTGAGCAAGTCCTTCAGTGGGTCTTCATATAAGCAGAGTGTTGGTTTGGATCCATCCTGCATTTCATGGGTTAGTTAGATTAGTCACTTTAGGAAAAAAACAACAAGCCCTTAATTACCAAAAACGTTGTGTCAGATTAATCAGGCTGCAGGATTTTTGAAGTATTATTTATAAATACAATTTAAAAAATCTTTAAGTAGCCAACCCCCTGTTGAAAGATGCAATCCTCCCATTTCTTCTGCATGGAGAAGGAAAGTTTTCTTTGAAAGATGGTGTTTTTTGCAGTGTGGTGTAGTGGTTAGAGCGGTATTTTTTGTCCCGGTGCCCCCTGGATGGCCACCGGGTGGAAAAAAGCAGAGTTCGGGTCAAACTGATAAAACGACAGGCAGACAACAATTAATCACTCGTGAACCGATCTTTACAATACCAAAGAGCCCAGATTAAAACCCAGAAGCTTAAAACTGCTTTTTCTAAAACAATCCCTTTTAGCTTAGCCTACCTCGCAGGGTTGTTGAGAAGCTGAAACACACCTCGGAGAGGGGAGAGGTACACAATCAACTGTCTGTTGTACACCTCCGAAATAAGGAGCGGGTTTTGTATGTCCTCTTGAGCTCCTCGCGGGGAAAGGCTGGGTACAAAAAGCAGCTCAAGATTGGGGGTCTCACCCCGGCCACCTTCTTTCTCTCCTCTCCCCAGCTTGCCATCATGTCTGTGTCACACAGTTCGAAGCTAAACAAGGCGGTCAGGGACCAGTATATGAAGCTGCCTCAAGGGAAAAAGGTGCTGGCGACCTACATTTGGATCGACGGAACCGGGGAAGGCCTCCGCTGTAAAACCAGAACCTTGGACTACGAACCTAAAAGCCTTGAAGGTAAGGCTGGACGTGGGCTGGTCTAGTTTTATCTCCAATAAACTTTCCTTGCATTGTTTCCTTTTTTCCTGCCCTGTCCAATTTCCAGTCTGCCCGTGCGGCGCTATATCACTGTCACGCTACTTCCAAGCAGCCATCCTAGCTTGAGAGCTAGAAACTTGATCAATCTTTCCAGAGGAGGATAGATAATTATCCAGGCATCTGGGCTTGGTTTTGTCTCTCGCACGCACAACCTTTAATTTTTACTTCCTTTGGAAGTTGGCCCAGTGGTTCTTAATTCCTTTTATGTGAAAACGGAGCGGCTGGTGCCACCTTGTTATGCAAAAACGTATCAGGAGAATTAAGTTGCCTGTGCATAAATCTAACCACGAGGGGTGGAGGAATCAGGGCCAGCCGGCTGGAGTCCTTTTGCTATGCCTGTGTGTCAACAAGGCCCTTTTTAAACAGGGAAATGTCACCAGGATGTGAGAATCTGATTAAATCTTGCTGGATTTAGGTAAACACGAAAGCCAGGATTGAACAATTATAATCCTAACTGAAATGTAGATCCAGAGTTTCGGAGAAGGGTTTCCCCCCCCCCTCCTTAACCCCATGTGGAAATGCCAGGGATTGAATGCGAAGTGTGTGGTGTGGATTGTGCACACGTTTGTGTTCTGGGAGGGTGTGTGTGTGTTTCTGTCCATTGCCAACATGCTACCTTGGGAGTCCTTTGGCTGCCAAATAAGTGATGCCTCTCCCAAAATCTACACTGATGCTCCACTTCAGGCAGTGACTGTTTTGACTCGGAATCCCAGAGTTCCCCCAGCCACCTGCTTGGGTGGATGATGGGAGCTGTAGTCCTAGACTTCACGTACCTGAGCTTCTTGAGCCGATCAAACTTTCTTTTGAATTTTTTTTTTGTACAGATCTCCCCGAATGGAACTTCGATGGATCTAGTACCGGGCAGTCAGAAGGCTCCAACAGTGACATGTTCTTGATCCCGGTGACGATCTTCAGGGACCCGTTCTGCCTGGACCCCAACAAGCTTGTGCTGTGCGAGGTGCTGAAATACAACCGCAAAAAGGCAGGTGAGTTTTCCGCCCTCTGTCTTTCCTCCATCCTTGGCTCCCCCTTTATTGATGTCTGTCTGTCTCGCCCTCTCCCCAAATCCCGGCCACGCGTGTGAGTTGTCTTCCCGAAAGTAACTTCCACACTCGCGAGCTTTGCCCCAAATTACAGCTCATTGTTAATCAAAATAAGTGGAAGAACGTGCTAGTCATGGATGGCTTTTCAACAACCCTTCGTGACCCTTGTTGAGGTTTATATATGACCATCAAATGGCCGCAATATATTAATTGCATTTTTTAAATCCTAGCTCAATGTGATTTGTGCCATTTCCCCCTGTTTTTATGTTCACAACAATCAGTCAGGCTAAAAAAGGCATGTGGCTGACCCAAGGTCACTAGTGAGTTGAGGTCATCATCATCATCATCAACCCAATGACTTGATTTCCAGATAGGAAGTCAGCACTTAGATAAATCCTGTTGGCCCGAATCCTCTTCCTAAATATTGCATGCGTAACGGAAATGATGAAGGTGGTTTGGGTGGTTTTCTGGGCTGGCTGTCATGCGCCTGGGTGTGCATCTGAGTGCTGGGTACATCCCGAACGCACCACAGGCAGCCAACATGATCGTGCGCACCAGCTGTGCAACATTGGGTTTATTTATTTATTTAAAATATTTTTACACCCTGCTTTTCTCCTTGAAAAGGACCCAGGGAGGCTCACGTCATTAAAAAGGCAGTGTTAAAAAGCTCAAAACAGTAAGGGTACAAATATTTTAAAAGAATTAAAGAAAGATTATGTTTTTAAAAATGGTAAATAACATCAATACTAAATACATATTTAAAAACAACATGGGGTAACAATCCAGTTAAAAAAAAAACCTCCCAGGCAGCCAATCACTAAGGAAAAACCTGCCTGAAGAGAAAGGTTTGTAGAAGGACAGGAAAGATGGGGCAAATTTGGCCTCCAGTGGCAGGGAGTTCCAGAGGCTGGGAGCAGCCACCGAGAAGGCCCTCTCCCGTGGATCTGTGAGGGTGGGAGGACCGAGAGAAAGGCCTCCCCTGATGATCTTAATGGCCAGGCAGGCTCATAGAGGGAGATGCAGTCTTTTAGATAGCTTGAACCCAAGCCTTATAGATCAAAACCAGCACTTTGAGTTGTGCCTAGAAAAGGATTACATTTTGGAAACCCAGTTTGGTACCAGTCAGTAGGTCTGTTCTACCCTGGGGTCATGGGGCGAGAGGCTGAGCGGCTCCTCGAGGCTGCCGGTCTGCCCTGTCGAAGGCCGGAAGATCGTCCCCGTTGTGGCTATTAGGCCACGAGGCCGGATCTGCACATGCGTAAGGAAGGAAGAAATGCCAGCTGCTCATGCGAGGTGACGCTTGCACATGCACAGTGGTGATGCAGCATCTTTATTTCTCCCAGAGACCAACTTGAGGAACAGCTGTAAAAAGATAATGGATATGGTGAAGAACAGCCATCCTTGGTTCGGCATGGAGCAGGAGTACACCTTGTTAGGGATTGACGGGCACCCCTACGGCTGGCCAGAAAACGGATTTCCGGGCCCGCAAGGTAAGAGCGGTTGCTGAGTTTTGAATTTCTGGTAACATTCGTGGTGCTCCACAGTAGAAATAGAGAGACTCGCAGAGGAGAATAGCTTCAAGTTCCCCCCCAGATAGTCCACCCCTTTCTCATTCACTGGTGCTGAACGGCTCTGTAACGTTAGGACTTTTGTAGGTGGAAGAATGAAAACATTTCATTGCTTACAGTGGTGAACAGATTGTCGGCCAACGAACCAACACTGCTTCCCATAGACTGAAGGGGGAGGGAGAAGTAACGCTAAGCAGAGAGGCGGGGCTTTTAGGAACCAAAAAAAAAGCTGCCAGGTGGGCCGAGGCTTGGATGTTCAGCTTCTGAACCTCCCCACTTGTGGTGAGCAGGAAAATAAAACGGAGTGGAAATACACTCGCCCTTCCAAATGTGGTGGCTGAATAGATGGGAAGCTCAAAGATACATCTCTTAGTGGCTCTGTAATAGAGTGTTGCAGCGTGACACCTCAGGTGCTTTGTTGGCAATAGGAGCCGGAAGCTGCTAGTTCGGCTGCAAAATCGGTGGCTGAATGATCTTTCGGGCTTCTTCCGTCTTATTATTATTATTTTTTAATCGGATCTTCTGCTATCGCCCGTTGCAAGTCCTGTAGCTCACAAGCTACCTGTGAATGTGATATTCTTGTCTGCTTCTCTTGCAGACAGCTGGGCATTACACAAAATCTGCCTCACCACACCGCTTGGGTCGCAAAAATGTCTGTCTTCTCTCTGTCTTCTATTTTCTCCCTTATTTTATTTTGTTTTTGCAACACAGCTGTGTGCGAGCAGTTGCTGGCTATGTGAAGACTACCTTTTCGGCAGTAGTTGGGTGGTCGTTTCCAAATTTAATGTCATTAATTCATTTATTTTTGGTGCTTTGTGAGAAATAACCCAGAAGTCCTCTCTCTGGAACAGCAGAGAGAACCACGGGTCACCTTAAGAGAGACCAACAGCTTTTATCTGGCTTAACTTTTCATGAAAGAAAAGCTACCCCTTCAGAGACGTGGCCTGCAGTCCAGAAAAGGCTAACAGTAGTCTTTCAGGTGCCTCAAAATGTTGGATGCCGCAACAAATTGTTGTTGTGTGTTGTCAAGTTATTTCTGATTCAGTGGCAATTTGAAGGATTAGTGACCACCAAAAAAATCCTAATAGCTGTACTCAGGTCTTACAAACTCAAGCCTGTGGTTTCTTTTATTGGGTCAATCCATCTCACACACGATCTTCCTCTTTTCCTGCTGCGATCCACTTTTCCCAGCATGGACTGTCTTTTTCAGTGAGTCTTTTTCAGTGTACCCAAAGTAGGACAGCTTCTGTTCAGTCACTTACCTTCTCATGAGAATTCAGGTTTGATTCCATCTAGAACCCATTTCTTCGTCTTTCTGATCATCCGTGGTAGCTGTCAATGAGTCGCCCCTCTGGAAACTGCAACAAGGGAAAGCACGCTTTTTTCCGAGAGTCTAAAAGCAGGCCGCTGGGTTGATCTGCACCACCCACTTGCTTTTAGCTGTGTTCTACCAAGAGCAGAACTTTTGTAAAGCTAATGGCTCTTAATTGCCCGTTCAAGACCACCCTGAGTATTTTGTAATACAACGAGAAAAGCTCATGACAGCATGACTAAGTCCCTGGTTCCTGTGAGGAGTGAATCTAAACTTGGGGAAAAACTAAGGTGGGAATTAACGCTACAAGGGGAAGCCAGATCGGATGCGATGGGGCAACGGACCGATGTTATGATTTCTTTCCTAGGACCCTATTACTGTGGGGTCGGAGCAAACAAAGTGTATGGTCGGGACATCGTGGAGGCTCACTACAAAGCCTGCCTTTACGCCGGGGTCAAGATCGGCGGCACCAACGCCGAGGTTATGCCTTCTCAGGTATTTATTTCCCAAGCGACAGACACTGGTTTCTACAAGGTTCTTATTTCTTATGGCCACTATGACTTGGCTTCTGTAGCCTGTCTTGTTGGAACGAGGCAGCGTATATGGCTCTCCTCACTCACACCCCCCCCCGTCTCATCATCACAACGACCCTGTGAGGGAGGACAGGCTAAGAAAAAAAGTGACCGGCCCAGGCTCGACCAGCGAAGTTGTATAGGTTGGTGGGTCTCCTGCTTCGAAATCCCCTCAGTTGCAAAGACAGGAAAGAGAGAGGGGGGGGAAAAAATGAGATACAGATGGGTCCCGTTTTAGGGCTGGCTACGGCACGCCGGCTGCCGGTTGCTGACCAGCGTTATTGCTTTCTCAGCTCTAGCCCGGAAACAAAAGTCTTTCCCTCCACCTTCTCCGGCGCTGTTTTCTGTTAGTGGGTATTTTGTTACTTGTTTAGATTTGTTAGCTGGTTACCTTTACGTCCCACTTTTCCTCCAGCTCAGCTTCGTTCTCACGACAACCTTGGCAGGTAGGACTGACGAAGAAAGACCCAACTGGCCCAGGACGTTACCATTTCATGGCTCTTTGGGGACAAAAACACGGATGCCCCACGTGGCCATTCAATGACTGCCCCCATGAGTGACTTATAAATGGATTGCTAGGCAAAACTGCTCTGACTGGGTTTTTAGTACTCCTTCGGGTTTATCATCTCTCTCAGACTGGCCTTTGTTTCATCCTTTTTAGTATTTGCAGACTTACTGTTCTAGCTTTAATAGTGTCTTTTAATGATGTAAGCTGCCTCATTGTTCTTAGCTTTAAATATTGCGTTTTCATTATGTCAACCACCGTTGTATACTCGTTGTTTTCAGCTTGAATGTTGTCTCAGTGGTGTAAACTGCCTTGGGTCCTTTTCAAGGAGAAAGGCGGGGTAAAAATATTTTAAATGAATGAATGGATGGATGGATATTCTAATTCCGACATCACACCCGTGCAAGTGTGGTTGTGGTTGGACTACAACTCCCATGACTTGTTGCCATCCACTCTGATGGCTGGAGAGGATGGGAACTCTAGTCCACCCCCATCTGGAGGCCTCCTCCCATTCCTTCCAAAAAACCAGCACCAGCCAGCTCCATGAACATATTTCAGCGCCGCCTCTCCTCTCCCCCCCCCCCCCCCGGCTTTGTCTCCTTTCTCCCCATAGTGGGAATTCCAGGTGGGTCCTTGCGAAGGGATCGAGATGGGGGACCACCTGTGGATGGCACGGTTCATCCTGCACCGGGTCTGTGAAGACTTTGGGGTCGTGGCCACCTTGGACCCCAAGCCCATGACGGGGAACTGGAACGGCGCCGGATGCCACACCAACGTCAGCACCGACGAGACGAGACAGAAAGGAGGGATCAAGTGAGTGGGGTGGGAATCCTTGGGGGGGGGGGAAGCCCTCTTGTCATTGGCTGGGTTCTCTGGGGGAGGGACTGCTATGGGGTGGTGGGTGGGGCCAAAGAGCAAGGCCTGACGGCTTATTTTTTGCTGGTTGAAGTTTGCAACAACTCCTCAGATTTATTTTGTGTTGTTAGGGGCCATCACCTTGTCCCTGACTTGTGATGAGACGCTATGAACGAGTGGTCTCCAAAAATGCCGTTCTGCTCTTGCAAACTCAAACCCATGGCTTCCTTGAGGCAGTCACTCCATCTCACATTTGGACTCCCTTCTCTTCAGGATTCCTTCAGCATTTTCCCAGCGTTAATTGTCTTTTTACGATCTGTCCAAAGTATAACAGCCTTGGTTTAGTTAGACAAGGATTTGAGGGTCCTTTGCTTTGGGGTGGGCCATTAAGAGGCGTATGCTGTACAAAAGACCTGCTCCCCGTCATGTGATTGGAGTGGTCCAGCTGCTCGAAATACGACAGCCTCGGTTGTTGCTGGTAAGCCTGGAAGCGAAATGTGCTTCGAAGGGACAACCACTATTCATTTTCTGCCCCGTTCAGGTTCATCGAGGCGGCCATTGAGAAACTAAGCAAGAGGCACCAGTACCACATCCGGATGTACGACCCTCGGGGAGGGCAGGATAACACCCGACGGCTGACAGGCCAGCACGAGACCTCCAGCATCAATGAGTTTTCGGCAGGCGTGGCCAACCGGGGAGCCAGCATCCGGATCCCCCGCCAAGTCGGGCAGGATGGCTGCGGCTACTTTGAAGACCGCCGCCCGTCAGCCAACTGCGACCCATATGCCGTGACGGAGGCCATGATGCGAACCGTCCTCCTCAGCGAGACAGGCGAGGAACCCGTGGAGTACTCCGACGAGATGCGGTTGCAAAGGGCTGCGGCCAAAGACTAACAAACGTGCCCCTCGGTTCCCCAACTCTGCCTCCCCGCTCGTTAGTAAACTTCCGTCATTTCCAGAAACCTCTCCCTTTCTGGTCTGGTGATGTATCAAAACTTTAGAAAAGGGCTCTTATATTTATAGGAGAGAGAATTATTTCCCTAGCAGATTTTCCGGGGGTTTCTGGTTCTTTGGACAAGATCATAATGCTGGGTTTAAGGAAATGAAAATTAACTTCACGTTGTTCCTGGATAATGGGAGATTCAAGTCAAATTCCTCTTTTCCTTCCGATTCCCATCTTTTACGCAAGGAAGCAAAATAAAATCCCAGATCCCGGCTCTTTATCAGCCAGCGGGGCGAAATTGGGTATTTCTTGTTGTGCCCGATGGCCAACTTCCGCTTCCCCAGGTGTTTGCTTGACTCCAGCCCCATCATCCCCAAAAAGCAGGTTGATGGGATCTGGAATCCAAAGTCTTGTGGGTCCCCGGTGGGGAATGTCTGTGGTCAGGTTTGAAAATAACCAAATGCATGAGAAATAAAGTGGTTGCGGTGGACAAAAAAATTAATCTGGATTATCGGCCAAGAAAAGCCTGAAGTGTCTTGACTTTTTGGGGTGGGTTTTAAGTAACTCTGTTGGCGTTTCCTTGGTGAATCACCTCGAACGTTCTGCATGAACAGGTTGATGTGGTTTTACCTTTTTTTTTTACTCCGCATTCACTGCTTTTCTCTTCCCTGCCTTTTATTTTACTCCACTGTTCAAGCCAAAAGATTCTCCCTTCTGATCTGCATGGTCTGCACGCTGATGGCATTGTGACTCTTTTCCCTGTTATCGGACTACAATGCAGAAACACGAGGAACTGTTACACCCAGTGGTAGCCAGAAGTCGGAATGAGAGACTTGAGTCTCAGGATGCAGAAAAATACAGATAGCCTTTATTCTGATTTCAAAATGCTCAACGCCTTTCGGCACGCAGCCTTCTTCAGGAGCTATGTATAGAAACAAATACATTATCGATAAACAACAGGCTCAGGACAACCATCACTCTGTAACTAATGCTCATTTTTGTTCCTCCTGAAGAAGTCTGTGTGCCGAAACGTGTTGAGCATTTTGAAATCAAAATAAAGAGTTTTTACGTTTTTCTACATCCTGAGACTTAAGTCTCTCATTCTGATGTCGGACTACAATCCCCGGATGTTTTGGACACCAGCTCCCATTCACCCCAGCCAGCATGGTCAGTGGTTGGGACGATGGGATTTGTTGTCCAACGGTATTATTAATTATTTCCACATCTATTTTATTTATTTATTTACAAGATTTTTTAGCCGCGCCATTACCAGTGGTCTCTGAGCGGCAACAATCTATCCTGCCTTTCTCCAAGATAAGCTCAGCATATGTACCCTACCTCAAGATAATGTACTTGGCTCTCTTCCTCACTTCTAGCTCCTAACAGCCCTGTGAAGTTGGCTGGTCTGAATGAGTGTGTTTGACTGATTGACTCACTGAACATCTCGGCTGCCTTGGGATTTGAACCCAGATCTCCCACATCTCCGTCAAACATCCTAACAAATTGGTTGTTGTGGGTTTTTTGGGCTCTTTGACCTGTTCTTCTTTAATGACGGTCCGAAAGACCCACAACAACCATCAGATCCCGGCCGTGAAAGCCTTCGAGAATACATCCTAAGAAGTTGTCGCCCAAAACATCTGGAAGGCATCACATGGGTAACCTCTGGATATATAAATAAACCTCAGGCAACTGCTGAGAAAGGTCACAACTTACATTCCTGTCCTCTCCAGTTAAAGGAATCAGCTAGGAGGTGGGCCAAGTAATTAACAAGTAACAAACCAGTCCTGCTCTGAGCCAATATTTTGGCTTCTCTGTGTAGCAGAATGGCTTGTGAATTCGTGTGTTAATTATATTTGCATTCCACCTTCTGGTTAGCTCCAGGCAGAGTATGTGATTCCTCATGGCAAGGCTGTAAGGTACTCCTGGTGGAGAGAGGAAGTTGCTGTCATGAGATTTATTGCATGGCTCCAGGTGGCACAAATTCTTCTCCTGGTGCTTTCTTCTTCTTTAATGACGGTCTGAAAGATTTAATTCTTTGCATGGTGACCGGAGCCCGTTTGGAGAGATCATGCGTGTTCCCAAGATACGCTGTCAACTTTTGCCTGCCTCTCTGAACAGATCACACAAAAGGTGCGGCAGAAAAATGGTGGCATTGATTTATATTAATTAAAGATAGAGCAGAAATGCATAGCTTGACAAAATATACGAATAAGAGACAAGACACAGCAATCTCTGTTTAAAGTTTCCACCCAGATAATGAAAAAGAGATTATTCAGAAGGTCCTGTTCCTCTTCAAGTGACTATAGATTTCATTTAGCTGTTGCAAAGGGGGGAAAACTTCAAAGGCGGTACCTTCTCTCAATAACAAGGCTTAACCACAAGAATAAGTCTTTGTTCTGTTTTACTCCTTTGTGTTTTGGTTGTTAATCACTGGTTTTGAAATCTTTTTGTGAACCATACTGCTGGGAAGGAGGCCTTGAGCAGGGTGAGCTGGGTCCTGAACCCTCTTTTCCCAAAACCCCATGCATGCATGTTCAGGTTCACACATGCATGCACACACACACAGAGCAAACAACCCAGGAAGCAGAAGCTGGTGATGACAGCAGGATGGCTACATGTGTGCAAAAGAGTCAAGAGAGAAGCAGCCAAGGTGAGGGAAGCCAGAAGGACCCATAAGAACCTGGGCTCTTTCCCCACATTCAACACATCTAGGATTAATTAACAAGGGGATTAATTAACAACTCTCCACCCAGCTAGCTCTCGGTTAAGGACCTGCCACCGACACAAAATCCTGGCCAATCGGGGGCTTGGGAGTTGGCAGGTCAAAACTCTGCGTGTGCTCTCTGGCTTTCCGCTAGCTTTTCAGGCAGCGTCTTGGTCCAGAAGTTGACATGTTTCTCCTTCAATTCCTTGGCCACCTTCTGCATTAAATCTATTTCCAGATATTGCTCGTTCTCGTCGTACAGGGGCCAGTCCACCAGCCCGACACCATTAGGGTTCCTGGAAACAGTGAAATGGGGGGAAATAAAGGTGGAAATCATTTTTTCCCTCAAGAAACCGTTGGCTTCGGGCAGCTTTCCCTCGGCATAAATAAAAAAGGTTTTCTCACTCACCCATTACGAGCGAAATTCGCCCAGTATTTCATAACTGTCTCGCTCAGCCTTTTCTCTTCTTCGGTACCTTCGTCTACAAGCGAGACACAACATTAAAGCATCAGTCACAGTCAGAGGCACTTGGTGGTCGGTTTAGAAGAGGTAGCCGTGTTAGTCTGTGCAAGCGTATCAGGCAAAATCCAAAAGAAAAAATAACAAGAACAACAACAACAAAAAAGACAAAAACATGTGGCACCTTAAAAGACTTTTATATTTTAATGTGAATTTTTGTGGCTCAAGTCCATTTCAGACAGATGAAATAAAATGAAATACAGAATTCACATGTACTTTAAGAGTAAGAGCAAAAAAAGAGTGTGGGGGATATACTTTATTCCTGTTATTGCTCACATTTGGTCTTCACAATACCACTAATTCCCTCTTCCGCCTCTCTTTTTTTGCTCTTGCCTACTTATCTGTTTTCTGTCTCCCGCGGGAATGTTTACAACAGAACTGAACACCAAACAGGCCACAAATTACTGCACGTGAGACATAACCACACACCCAAGGCTCCTAAGCCAATGAATGCTTTGAATGTTTTGCTTGTGAATTCTGCATTTCATTCGGTATCTCACTTTATCCCATATATTCAAAGACCTCGACTTCATCCACAAAAGCTCACATTGAAATATAATAATCTTTATAAGGTGCCACATTTTTTTCTCTCTCTTGTTCTTTTTTCCTTTGGATTTTGCCAGGTAGGCTGTTTCACAAGTACAAAAGCCTGAGATATACGTATTCCCTGAATTATAACAGGGTGCCGCTCAGGAACACAGAAAAATGCCTCAAAAAGCTATACAACGTCAGATAAATGTTGTATATTTTTAAATTCATGATAGGCAGGAGACTCTGCTCCCCACCATTTCTGCCCACCTCTAAAATGTTAGAAAACCTGTGGGGCTTTTTCTCAAAGCTTCTTCCCTCGCTACTTACTAGCTGTGAGTAGCTCAGCTATTATGAGCACCCAGGCAGATCAAAAAAGGACAGGCGGCGGTCTATAGAGAGGTCGCACAACCACGGCCAGAACCCACAGAGCATTGCCGAAGACATGCAGGCCCTCACCACCATGCCTCGGATGAAGGATGCAAGCATCGGAAGGGGCAGAGAATCTGGGTCCCTTGGTGATAGCCCCCGGGCGTTATGTCTTGTTGATGCTGACTTACGGCAACCCTGCTAGGCTTTCCACTGTATGTGAGGTTCACATATAGCCTTTAGTTTGCAGGACCGGGCTATTAAGTGACAAAACTCACAGGGGAGCCTTGGGCCAAGTCAACACCTCTCAGCCTAACCCACCACTGAGGCTTGGGATAAAACCAGGAGGAGGGAACAAATTCCACCCGGAGCCGAATAAAACTCTAGGGGTATCACGGCATGGCTTCAAGGCTGGCCTGTTTTCTAGCTTTGCAGGGAAGTGCAAATAAAGATACAGGGGATACTATAGGAAAGTCAATAATAAAGCAGATTCAAAAGATCATGGTTATAAGGAGAGAACATTAGGCAGGATGAGGTGGCTACAGTGACTGGTATGTGGAAGATGCTCATTGTTTTCAAATGCTGAAATATTGGGTTGTTAAATGCTGTCAAACAGTTCCTGACTTAATTAAGGCCTTCCGGAAGGTCCTGTCATTTAACAGCCCTGCTCTGGTCCTGCAGACTAAAGGCTGTGGCTTCCTTTACGGAGTCAATCTGCCTCACGTTCTGTCTTCCTCTTTTCCTGCCGCCTTCAAGCCAGTATTTTATTCATTGCTACGGTGCTTTGGAAAGCAGGATGAACTCACCTGCCAGGAAGGGCCTGCCAAAGACAAAGCCAATTTCGTCCCCGTGATCCGCCTTGACGAAGTCTGGCCTGAGGCCCGCGAAGGCGCTCGGAGGGTGCTGGAACTCATAAAAGTAGACTGGGTAGCCAGCGTCTGGAAAGACAGTCAGGTTGGGCCATTCTTAACCCCTCTGGAAGTCACTCGTAACAAGAGGAAAGGGAACTTAGAAGTGACAAGAACACTTGGGGGATAGGACAGAAAGGAGCTGCCTTTGGGAGCACGTCCGACGGCCGTTTTAGCCAGACTTGGGATGCAGGTGATCACTGTTTCAAACCACCACCAGTTCTTTGAACATCTGTCTAGAGTAATCGGCTGCTCTAGGCCCCTGGTCATGGGAGGGGGGGGTGATGTCCCCATAACCAGCTGTAGCAGCCACTCACCTCGGTGGCCTCTGGCTGTCCTAATGCCGGGAACCACAAACGACACATCCCCCAGTAATTCCAGGAGCTGGTCTCTGATCTGTAGAGGATCGCTGGTCTCTTTCAGATATTCCTCGGCAATGAGGTGAACGTCGTCGGGAGCAACACGCTGCAAGGCCAGAAAGCGTTTTAGATGTCATGGTTAAAGACGTTTCTTCCAGCCGTCTTTTAAAAAAAGAAGCAATGGGTAGAAGCAGACAATTTATTGATTTAAAATATTTGTACCCTGCCTTTCCCCTTAAAAAAAAAAAAGGACCCAAAGCGGCTTATCCCATTATTAAAAGACAGCCATGTAAAGCTAAAAACAGTAGGGATAGAAGCAGGAGTCTCGCAGCCCCACCCTCGGAGTTCTCTCCTCCACGAAGGGCTCCAGCCACTGTAAGACACTGCTTCCAAGTCCCATTCTGGAGACAACGGGTCCTGTTTCCAGCAAGTAAGAGAGGGAACAACTTAAAAGTCAGCCAGGGCGATGCTTGGTCTCCCGAATCCCATAAATGTCATCCCATCTTCCACTGGTGCCCAGTACCCCAAAGCGCCAGAGAAGCAGGAACAATTGGCAACTCTTCTAATCCAGGAGAAAGATCCCGCTCATTTCTCGTTCTCACTCCACTAGGCAATGCTCAAAATGGCAAACTCAGAATTTGCCCAAGGCCACGATAAGATCCCCGATGCCTAGAGTGCAACAGGCATTAATTAAACCACACTGAGGAAGTGACACCTTTGCCTTACTGTAAATTGCTCCCAGCCGGCCAGCACACGGTTTGCAGTCTCCTTGTCCAGGCCCTCCAAGTAACCCGGAATTTGCATCGTCTGCAGACAAAGCACAGCTGTCAATCCTGCATCGCGGGGGCACCGGAAAGCCGGCCGGCCCAGCCCGAATGTTTGAAGCAGCAAGAGAAAGGCCTTACAGTAGGAATAAGCCATCCTGCTTCATGATTATTGATGCCGATGATATATGGAACGTTCTTGAAGCTTTTTTCTTCCAGCAGGGCCTCGGGACTCTTGGGGAAAAATACACCATCAAGCACTGCGTAGGAAAACGTAGACTGCTGGAGGGGAAAGAGGGAGGAAGGAAGGAAGGAAGGAAGGAAGAGAGAGAGAGAGAGAGATTGAGATCAGCTGTTTAGATGTAAACTTTCAGTCTTTTCTGTCCTTTAACGAAGGCAGGTGAACAACCCCGCCGGGCTGCAAAAGAGGGAGGTGCCATGTCTCCGCAGGCTTGCTTATTGAGGGACGGCACTAACAGTATCTAACCTTCTTCCCATCTAATGGTTAGCTCAGCTCCTCCCTGAGCAGTGACTGGAATCAGGTCCTCACATGCTTACCGCCTTGGAAGCGGTCTCTAAGATCTCCTTCTCAGTCTTCCCCCTGAGACAACGGACCATCTCCGATGAATTGGAAGCCGGACAGCCGGCAGCCTCAGCAACGTTCTGGAATCGGGAGAAACGGATCAGTCCTTGTGGAGTAGAGTAAACAAGCCTCCTTCCTCTCCGCCACGGGAAGACCCAAACCTCTGAAAATGTGGGATCATGATGCCCTGGGATGGCCAGCGAATGGAAGGAGGTGCAGGATTTGGGGGAGAGCAACTGGGCAAGGCCAGGATTGGGGCAGCACAGGGACCTGAAGGAAAACCACAACATGCTGCTCCTGGGAACAAGGGAGAAAACACTACGAAGACAACCCGAGGTGTGCTGGACTACAAAGCCCAGAATTTCCAGGATATGTACTGTGCCCTGAACAGGAAGGTCAAAACGGCTACTCTCCCCTAATGGTCTCCCAAAAGGGGTAAACACATTTCTTCACACAATTCTTAACTGCCCTGAGTAGTGGGTACGGACTAATGGGGTGGTACATAAATGTAAGAAATAAAATAAATAAATAATAAGAACAACAAAACATACCTTTGCAATCCGTTCTGGGTGGGCATCTAAGAAGGTGCCGAAGAGAGCAACACCACTTTGAGATATGGCCTTATGGAACAAGCCCTTCGAAGCTGGGGACAAGACCTTAAGAAGGAGAGAACAAGCAGCAACGTCAGAGAAAGCTCTCCCCCCCCCCCCCCCCGGGATCTGTTGCTCATCGTGGCACTACACATAAGTCAAATAATTTTTTTAAATTAATCTAAGCGATTTAGCGCATCAATGATGGTTTAGCAGAGGAAAATAATAATGATGACACTTCCCAGGCCCCTCTGGTTTGTTTATTAGGTCACTTCATGATACCGGAACTAGGGTTGTTTGAGGTCGAAATGCCCTTTGGATGCAAGGATCACACCAAATGGCATATTGCTCCCCCCCCCCCCCACAACCTCAAGTGACCCTCTTTAGACCATATCAGCCTGCACCAAAAGAGTCGGTTTGGTCCTAATGTCTTCAATTAGGGGTCTGAGAATGGTTCTAAGCATTTTAATTTAATTCACTTGGCTATAAAGTTTGACCCGTCAGAACAACTCAACAGAACACAGGGGGACTTTGTCCAGGGCTAAACAGACAATCCAGCCTTGTAAATGGAAGTGATAAGAGTTAATTCCACCAGGGCTGCGCTTTCACCATGAAAATGCAAACAGAACTTAGCAAACAGAACTTTCTTCCCAACGATCCATCTTTGAGCAAAACAAAGGCTTTACTGTTTCAGTTACAGATGCTTGTAAAAATTCACCATTTACATTTTAAAACAAACCAGCCTCTGAGCTGTTTATGGCTATTGCTAGGTTTCTGATATATAATCCAAATAAACCTTGTGCCCTATTGTTTGCTAGCTAAGGATTTGCCACAGTGGTGCCCAGGAATTCTACACAAGAGTAGTAAGGACTAGCATCAGTGAAATGAGATGCATGTTAAGCACCATGGAAATGAAGTGCAGATTAATCACCACCTGATATGAGTGACCCCAAAAGTTTTCCTGTGTGGCCCATCATCAGGTGAAAATTATCTGCTATGTTAACTGGACTGTGGCGCTTCTGACAGGAAGGAAGACAGACCACGGACATACGTGGGCAGAAACGCAGCCACCCCCCGCCGACTCTCCGAACAGAGTCACAGATCCTGGGTCTCCTCCGAAGACGGCAATGTTCTCCTGGATCCACTGGAGAGCCGCCACTTGGTCCAGGAACCCCCAGTTTCCACGTGAATGGTCATCCCCGGTACTAGAAGGAACAAGAAGTACAGAAAACATGAGTCCTGGTTGTAGAGTTTGGGAAGCGGAAGGCTGAATAACACCCAAGAGGATGGCCACACTGCATCCGTTTAAAAGCAGGTTGGAAGAACTTTCTGCCGAATGCAGCCATGCTTGTAAGACGCTGGTCATCCAAAGGAAGCCAGTTCACACCATCTGCTCCGTCTGCTGGACCTCACTGTCCTTTTTGGACGGGTACACGTGACTGCCCTGGGCATGGGGAGGGTGAACATGGAAAAGTCCCTCCTGAGAGATGATCGTCATCTCTTGGCTGGCCCTGCAAATTCACCAAACGCTTTGTGACCGTTTGTTGCTGTTTTGTGGCTTGTGTGTGAGTATTTGCTTGAGGTTGGGAGGTGGTCCGTAGGCCACCAAATGCTTTGGATTTCACCTGGATGTAACCTATTTCATACATTAGGCCCACAAATGGACACTAGGAGCCAGAATATCAATGGAGCCAACAGTTTAGAACACACACACGTACAGAGAGAGAGAGAGAGAATCTTTCCTTCTTGAAAATAGAGGGATCTTGGCATCCCCACCGGAAAGAAACGGGCTGGTGTAGAAATGTAAAATTTCCTAAAATTTCCATTTTTTTCTGGGGGGGAAAGGTTTTTTTTCTCTCTGGTTTTTTTCTGGAAATTTCCATTTTTCCCGGGGGAAACACAGGGAGAAAATGTTTCAGAAACATTTCTGAAAATGTTTTCAGAACATTTCCTGAAAAAAAATGGAAATGTTCAGGGAAAAAAAATTTAAAAAAATTTCCCGTTTTTTTCGGGGGGAAATGGGCAGAGAGGGAGTCAAACCCTGCGGCTCTTTGCAGATGAGGTTCTTATCTCAGTGGAGGTGGGCCCACTCTGGAGTCCTCTGTGGGATTTTTTTGGGGGGGAGCACTTCGCAAGACACACATACGGCCTTGGTGGGAACGGGCTTTCACAGACAACTGCCACCAGCACTCCGCACAGGAGCCGGAGGGGCAGCCCACAAATGGATTGACTAATTTAAGGTGTTTGCTTATCGCTTTTCTATCCACCTGGGCTTCCAGAGCAATGTAAATAGAGGCATCAGCATTCATCGTATATCTAGGCCAACCTGCTTTCAATGTTTGAAATCCACAATGAAGGCTACCCAACAACAGCTGGAAAACATCTCATGAACTAGAAGCTTCCTAGTTTATCCGAGAAAGAAGCTTGGGAGCCACAGAGACCCATTTTCACCCCAATTCTTGAAGGAGGATTTTACGAGGAAATCGACAAGAGACAAAGGATCTCACCTCAAACTGTCCAGTCCCTGAGCGAGAACCCAGGTTGCCCCTTCTTCCCGGCCTAAAGCCTGCTTGAGGCTCCATTAGGAAATGGTTTGACAGAAACCCCTTACCTGTAAAAACCAAGAATGCCCAGCCGGTACTGGATGATCACAACCACCACCTTTTCATAAGCGGCTAGTGCAGACCCATCAAATGTGGAGGCTCCACCCACATGCAGCCCCCCTCCATGGATCCAAACCATCACCTGAAAGCAAAAAGAGAGAGACAGAGAGAGGGTTTCCTGCTGCTCATATGTGCGCTCTTCTTCCTGCTGGATTCGAATAAAATGACCCATTCGGCTATGGAACATCACCTTCCCGAGACATGCAGGAGATCCCCAGGCAACAGGCCAGCAGTGGAGATGGGCATGGACCAGTTCGTCCCAGTTCATCCCAGTTCATCAAAGTAGCAGCACAGGTGCTGATGCTCCCCTCCCCTGCCTCCCCTGGCTCAAAGAGCCACTCACCAGGCCCAGCTTGATTGCCTTTTCCCACCTCCTCGGCTAACCTCCCAAGAGCCCAGATTGATCTGCCCTGCCCTTTTGCCTGGGTGGGAGATCAGCCAAGAGAAGATCAGGCAGAGAAGGCTGAGCTTTTGCCGAAACTGGAAGATCAGCTGAAGATCACGAAGGCTGGCCGTTTTGTTTAGTTTCTTTTGCCTGACATTCTGGCTTTACAGATCCATAGAGCATTCATATCAGCAAAAAAACCCAAAACAAAACAAAAGCAAAAAAAAAAAACCAAACGTTGCGGCACCTTAAAGACTAACTGCTATGTTTTAATGTGAGCTTTCGTGGAAGATCATCCACTTCTTCCGATGTTAAGAGTGAGAATACAGAGATTACATGGTAAAGCATCTGTGCGAGGATCTAAGACGGGTGTTCAGCTGGATTTCACACCTAGTCATGGTTTATGATCCCTGTTTGTTCTTTTGAAGCCAGGTCCTGTAAAGAGCAACAAGGATTAACAGAGACAAGAGAGGAACATCAACACGAAGTGATGTAGAAAATTAGGAGTGAGTTCCTCCATCTCTATTTTTCCTACAACTTTTAACTTGCAGGCTTAAGGGTAGGAAGTGCCTTCCTTGTAAATATTTATAGCCTGCTCTGAGAGCTATTCTAGCTAAACAGCAGGGTATAAGCCTTTCAAACGTTGTTTTTTTTAAACTTAATTCAGTACAATCTGTAGCCTTCTAGCATCTAGTTGAACGAGCCAGAACAATTCAGTTACCTAACTAGAAGTTTGACACCCAAGACTGTTCCACAAAAGAACTTTGTAGGGACTTTCCAGATCTCTGAGGGGATGCCAGAGAGAAAGAAGGAGGTGTTTTGTTTTTTTCCCGGAAAAGGGACAGAATGTCTTGAGACACAAAGAGTGGCAGAACACGCAACCCCTCAAGGCCTTCTGTGGCAAGTTTGCAGAACGTGAAAACATGGAGAACTCTCCTCTCAAAAACAGCCACAGAGGGATCCCGTAGAAGATGGAGGGAGCTATAAGAAGCCAAAAATGCATACGTGGGTGCTGGAAACCCCGGTGGCAAATAAGTCTGCTTACTGGCAATTTGGCTTTGTCATCCAAAGGGGCTGGTGTAAAGACGTTTAAGTACAAGCAGTCCTCAGAAATCCTCACAGAGACATTTTCCTTCGTGTTGGTAAAAGCATCCGACAGCCTTTGTCCTCTCTCCACATTTTGCAAACACCTTGACAAAAAAACCAGATCCAAATCATGAGTCCGTTTACGCAGCACAAGGGCAGCAGCCGTGCGTCTCCTCTGACACCTTCAACGGGGAGCCACAAAGGGTGGTCGGTGGACCTCCTCTGCAAGGACTCCATCTCTCTCGCGAGGAGACCCCTCTGCCCTAGCCCCACAGTCTCAGGGTGATGACCCCACCGTCGTTTCTCTTTCCAGCCCCCCCAACTTCTGCACCCATGTCCCACTTTGCCCAAGTCTGCCTGTAGAGCCTCCTCAGCTCAAGGCAGCAACCCTTCTGAGCTTCTTGTCCCCCTCTGTCTCATCACTGAGAGGAGAACTGCTCCCTTGAACGGTTTGCCGCTCATATTTGATGGTCCACATTCCAGGCACGCGGGATCTGGGGTGCTAAACCCACTCCCGTCAAGTCGGTCAAAGTGACAGCCTCATTTCTAGAAATGGAGAGGATCACAACACTTTATTCAAGCACATGTCCCTTTAAAAAAAAAACAGGACAGGAAAAATCCTGCTGCAGCGCCTCCTGGCCCAGCCAAAGGTGAATCAGCATAGAGGTAGGTCTGAGGTCCACCCACCTGCTCCCTGCAGTTCACCTGCAGCAGCCACACCTTACTGCCATGACTCAGCCATCCCCTCCTCTCCACCACCCTCCACCCTGCCAGTCCTTCCTGTTTTCCTCAGTATTGAACCAGCTGAGCTCTGAAAAGGGCTATTATTGTTTCCTTGCAAATCCACACATGCAATTTTAATGTGGAACCAGAATGTTGGTACCGGAAACATAGGAAAAGGTGTGTTTATTGTGTTTGCGAAGCATCGCTCAGAATGAAGTCAGCCAAGTGTTGACTTCAGCCAAGACCACCCCCTGAGCTGGCTAGCCAGGTTGCCCAAAATCTGAGAGAGCGTAAGGGCAGCTCTCCTGACGTGAACAAGCCAGTGCCTCGTTGTCTTCTGAAAATGCCTACGGCTGTCCTCTGTTATAAGCGATGGGCCATACATTCCAAACTGCTAGCTGAAGAAGAGCTTGACGCCAACATGTGTGCTGCAGCTGCTTCCATCTAAGAAGCGAACCTGGCCTCTTACACCATCAGCCAGGTGAATTTGGGATATTAAAAGCAGCACATACGTTTGGAACTACCCACAAGAACTTGAGGCACAGCCTTGAAGAAGATGATTTGTCATCGAAAGCTCGCTTTTTGTTTTCTTTTATATATATATATATATTCTTAATGGCCGATTAAAGGTATCACCTGCTCCTGCATTTGTATTCTGAAAATGTGACTCGTCTTGCAGTGAGACGGCTGCATCTGTACCGATGTACAGTGCTCACTTATCTCTGGTTCATTTATGGTTCATTTTGTTCCAATCTGGCGGGAGTGTTTGCACCAACAGACACGTGAAACCTTGTGCTTATTTTCCCATCATAATGAGGCGTGAACTGGGATTTCTGCTCCAAGAGGCTCCCATGGGTTTCTAGGAATTTGAGTTGGGTCTCCAAGCCATGTTGCTGTTGCTGCCAGTAACCAAATGCCCCTGTCAAGGCAATGGTCACTCTACCTCTAGCAGGGAAAGGACGCCAATGGAGGTGGCCGAACGGCTGGAGCAAAGCTCTTACATGGGAGGGTACGAGGTGGACTCTCTCACGTGACTCCAGGGTTCGGCGGGTTGTGGTGGCGAGAATCTGAGGGCTCTGACCGGCGGTTTGGCAAAAGGGATCCCCAGAAAGACGTTCACGTGCTGGTCGGTGCCACTCACATTGGCCAGCTTCCCGCGGAGGTGTCCGTATCTTGTAGCCACTTCCGGCGGGTCATTTCCCTGACCTAGGAAACAAGGACAGGAAGGCAGTAATGGAAGGATGGCAAAAAACAGGGAGCATCTTTCCTCTTGCCCATTTTCTGCTACGAAGGGGAAGGAAAGGGGACTCCCTGTTCATCCTGCTCTGGTTCCTTGACCCTGCTCTTCAGTTCTGATTCTGGGCTCTCCTCTTCCCTCCTGACTCTGCCAATGGGTTTCCCTTCCAGTCCTGATAGGATCCGTGACCCTGATTCCTTGCCTAGCCCCACAGTGCCTTGGGATCCTGGAGCAGCCCCAGTAAAAGGGGTGAGATGGTGCAGCTCACCCCCTTCCTCTACATTGACGACGCGGGGACCAGCCAGAAACCACCAGAGGATCCTTCAAAACCCCATCAGCTGCGTCGTCAATGCCACAAAGAACGTCTGGACGAAGCAGTACGCAAGGGCCCACTATCTGTGGATCCCCGTGGAAGATGCTGGCCTCGAAGACGTCAGCCCATGCTTCATCTTGGTGGCTGAGGAGATCCAAGGTGTGGCCAATATTTTTTTATTTTTTATTCGTGGCCTATCAAGGAATCACCTCACACTCAAGCCTCTCTTCCTGTGCTTCCTTGTTTAGCAACCTTTCGGCTCCCCCTTCTCTCTTCTTCCTCCTTCCTGGCTTCGCTTGCCTCCCTAAAGCCACCCTCCTGAACCTCTTGTTTGTTCTAAGGATTAAAGAGATGTGAATAGAGAGAAGAGGCATCCGGACCAGGCAAAAGTCCCTCAAAATTCCCAGGACAGCAACTTCCTTTTGGCCATTTGCTGGCAAGATCAGCGTTAAGACAGGAATTGGGGGAAAGCCAAGTTCCCCGCTTGCAACTTCCTTAATCTTGGCAGCTTGGCTTCGTTGCGGTTCCTGTGAAAAGCGAAGGTTAATTTCAGGTCTTTACCAACATATACAAAGAATCCATCTTGAGGTGCTCTGCATCTCGTGAGAGTCGTGTAGTCAGAACTTTTAAAATCTATTTCAAACACGCTAAACCCAATTCAAAAAAAAAAAAAAAAAACCCTCCCCCCATATAATCTAACCTTGAGTAAAAGAAAAAGTGCACAGGAAGAATTTGGAGTTTCTCAGGCACCTGCCAAAAGTTTGTAGAAACAAGATACTATATCCTCGTGGCTATTCTTATGGCCCATGTTTTTCAAAGGGTGCCAAACACCCAGGAAATATTTTAATCCTGGTATCCGGTTTTTACACTTATTACCATTAAACCATGCCTCCTCTCTTTCTTTTTTTAAATGGGCCCCGTTATAAAACCACAGGGCTGCGAATCTGGAAAGCAACCTTTTGCCAGGAGCCTCGTCCCCTGTGAGAAGCACAGATGACATCACCGTTCAGAGGGGCCCCTTTTATCGCCGATTTGCAAAGCTGTTTGCGAAGCTGCGAAATTCGCACAGCTATTCGTAAAGCTGCTCCCAAACACCGTAGAATAAACCCCTTTAAGGCTCTCTCCCTACAAAGCCGGAAGAGGGAAAAAGCAAGAAGGGGTCATAGGTTCGGAGCCGAAGAAAGGAACCTCCACCCCATTCAGGGGAAGCTCGATCTGAAAGGAAGCTTTTTGAATTTCCCCACGAAAAAGAGAAGAGGCCACATTTACCCTTCGATGCACCAGTCAGAAGAAAAAAGAGCATCGTCAGATGCCAACCTCTTGCAAGGCAAGGCCACATTTTCTCCCTCGGCTGTTGGAACTTGTGGCTCTACCGCCTTGAGCAGCACAAAGCGCCTGGGCCCCAAAGAGTGCCTCTCCCCAGAGTCCATTGAGGCAACACACACACACAAACACACACCTCCTCCCTCCCACAGTTGCTGGGAAGCTTTCCAGCTATGGCTTGTCAAGGCAAAGATCCAGGGAGCCAAAGTTCAGACTTTTCAGCCATTGAGCCAATTCTCTAGGCAAACAAGCTGGAAGAGGGGAGCACCTTTGCACACAGAAATTATCCTTATCATTGAAGCAGAATAATGCCTCTCATGTGGGGGTCCGTGACCCTATGACCCATGTGTGGTGCTGGGTTAGGAGTCCAGGTGCACCCAGTGGAGGGGCCACCCCATCTTTCTATCGGAGCTGGACAGGACAGCCATTCCCATGGAGGATGACTTCAAACGGAGGACTGCCTTCCATAAAACAGGCCACGGGTGTGTACGTTGTGCCGTCAAGTCACAGTCCACTTATGGTGACCATAACTGGGTTTTTTAAGTACAGGAGATATTAAAGGAGTCGTTTTGCTATTGCTGTAGGGTACGGAAAGGGTTTTTTTGGGGGAATAAAAGTGAAGCACTGGATGTTTCTGGGAGGGAAGGAAAAGGCCATGAAAGGGAGAAGGCAAAGTCCTATTCTGTTCCTGGACAATCCCACCGGCTCTTGAGTTTCCCGGTCAACTAGAGATGGACGGACCATTGTCTCTTGAGTATGAAACCCAAAGTTTATGGGTCTGATTGCTGTCCCATGGCCAAGGTATTCTCATGGTAAGGTAAAGGTTCCCCTTGACGTTTAGTCCAGTCGTGTCCGACTCTAGGGCGCGGTGCTCATCCCCGTTTCCAAGCCATAGAGCCAGCGTTTTGTCCGAAGACAGTTTCCGTGGTCACGTGGCCAGCGCGACTAGACACGGAACGCCGTTACCTTCCCACCGTGGTGGTACCTATTTATCTATTCGCATTTTTACATGCTTTCGAACGGCCAGGTTGGCAGGAGCTGGGACAAGCAACGGGAGCTCACTTTGTTGCGTGGATTCGATCTTTCGACGGCTGGTCTTGCAGCACAGAGGCTTCTGCGGTTTAACCCACTGTGCCACTAGCTGTTATCTATTTCATGCAGAGGGTTTCCCAGCATTGCAGAAAATTTGTGGCTGGTGTAAAAGATATTTCAGGTGGCCGTTTGCCTTCCCTTCAATTTCTTGCCCAACAGTCTACCTTCACTGTGAGCTTTCACGGCACATAGATAACTTTCTCAGGGTGGGATTCTGGTTCTGCCCCTGAAGAAGATGGCTGCTTAAGCTTGAAATTCAGCCACTTAGACAGGAACCATCCCATTTTTAATACTTCCCTCCCCCCCCTTTTTTTTAAAGGGCCACCAAGTATGATTTATAAGACAAGGGGCTGCTAGATCAGGGCCTTGGACAGGCAGAGCTACTGTTCAGCAACACTTGGCCAGCAGAGTCAGTAGCCACATGGGTGAGCTTGGCTACCATTTCGCCAGGTGCACTCCTTGTACAGTACTAACATATTCCTGGGACTGATGGGAAATCTGCTCTTTCCTGGTATCACATAAAGCTCTTCTCTAACTAACCCATTCCCTGCTTTGTTTAAAATCATATTCCCAAAACGGTGAGTTTAAGAACTGGATCTCTGTGCATGGGCAGAGGCTCTGAACACAACACAGAAAAAGAAGGGAGGGAGGCTGACAAAGAGACTAGGCCTCTTTCCCGCCCTCCGCACGGGGTTGCCAAGCAACGCTTCCGGGTTGGCCTCTCCCGGCCATTCATAGGAGGAAACCTCCTCCGTCGTAGCCCCGCCCACTTCAAAGTCCCCTCAAGCCAGCGAGACGGGGCGTTTGAAGACGCTCTCCTCGAAACCGCCAGGGAGACCGGCCCTCCGAGCGCTGAATGCTAGAGCGTCCTAGAATGTCTAGGGTTTCATCTCGGAGGTCCTGCCTACCAGTCTTTGCTTGATGCTCGTCTAAACTGCTTTTTAACTTGGTTCTTCTGGTTCTCCCCCCCTTTAGCAGGCTCTTGTAATTTTGATTTTAGTTGTTTTTTTTAGCTAGTGGGGGTTTGTAATTTGTCATACTATATAGGTATAATTGATATTTTACTATACCTATTTATTATTTAATTTATTTTAATTCATTTCGTATTTTAAATGATTATAGGTAAAAGCAAAATAGAAATAAAAAGTAAAAAAAAAAAAAGACAAAAAACGTTGGTGGCACCTGAAAGACTAACTTTTATATTCTTCAGTGTGAGCTTTTGTGGACAAGTCCACTTCATCACACTTGTCCACGAAAGCTCACATTGAAAAATAGAGTTTTTTACTAGTTATTTCTATTTTGCTTTTACCTACAATGCTTGAACATACATGGCTACCTCTTCTACAACTGCAGCTTTTTAAAAAGAGAGTGCTTATGTGAATTGTTAAAAAGGCCCATGTGAAAAAGAGATGATGATAATGATGGAGCATTGCTCACTCTTTCTTCTGTCCCAACTTGTAAGTGGTGATATTTGCATGATTTCCTTGGAAACTTTCCAACATCCCAGCCCCAGCATGCTTCCCAGGCATTCACAGCTTTCGTAACAGTAGAAAATTAGACCTGGAAGTCTCTGCCCCAAAGCGCTTGCAATTTGGAAAGACAAAACACAGAAGAGGAGGGAACGCTGAGGTGGGGGCAGATGCCTGAGAACCTCCAGTTAACCTGCAAAGTTTTGCTCAGTCAACGGGAGAAATATCCATGGAGTTTTACTCTTTAAACTACGTATCAAAGTATGGATTTCAATTAACACACTATAAGAATTTTATCTGAGAGAAATAAGAGAAAATATAAAATGTGCAGCCGTGTCTCTTCTGTTAAAGGGAAATCAGTGTGCTTTTCTGAAAGGGGCAGTGGGCCATTTTTGATGTTGGGGGCATGGAAGGAGTTTCGTGTACTCGGCCGGAGGATCACGGTGGTGCCTTTAACAAACTTTTGTGAAGGGGAGCCGTAGGTTTTCATATGTTCGTACACAGGCTTTCCATCGTCATCTTCTTAATGTTGGGGGTATTTATTTAATTATCCTTTATTTATTTAAAATATTTTTTACCCCGCCTTTGTCCTCCAGAAGGACCCAAGGCGTACAACACTGAAAAGACAATTGTTAGAGTTGAAAACAGTTGAGTGTACCATGGGGGTTAACATCCTGAAAGCTAAGAACAAGGAGTATAAAGAGGCATCTTACATCTTTAAAAGGCAACGTTAAAGCGCAGAACGATAAGTATACAAATATATATTTTTTAAAAAACCCAAATGCCACTCTGAGCAATGGAAAACACAAAAAATGGAAAACACACTTTAAAAAATCCAGTCAAAGCACTAATGCAAATCTAAAAATTGCACACAGGTAGCTGGTTTCGGCAGCGTCCTGAACTGGGTGAGCTGCACCAGTACTTTTCATGGATTGTACTGGCCGAGGGAGGATGGGGGCTTCTTTTCCTAGACGTTAGTTCATTAAACTTGGAAGGTTATTTAATTGTCCAGTCATCTGTTGGTAGCCTGAAGATCAGGGGATGGGGGGCCACACGCCTCCTCCCTCCTTCGTTTCGTTCTCTGTGCCTAAAGAACTCTGCATCGGCCAGGTGGGACCCCGGGCTTCCAGCTCTGGGCCAGCTGCTGCTAGACTGGCCTTGCTCCGCTTGGCTAAAGAGGCTTACTTGGGCCGTTGTGGCTGTTTCTCCCTGGTTGATCCATTCCCTCCTTAGCTGGGCCGTGTTTTTCTCCTCCAGAGGTGAGTCTCTGGTGCTCAGAACTTTGCCACTTGCTGGAGTTCTGGTCCTTTGGCCGAGCTGACTCTCATCAAGTGAATCCACGGCGTGGAGCTGCCACAGAGGAAAGTGGCTTTTCCACACGCCGCCAGAGAAGACAGAGCTCCATCGAGGAAGGCGGTGGACAGACAGGCTGTTAAGAGAACAGACATCCCGGTTGCCACTCAGGGACCCCGTGCTTCCCCTGCCTGCCTGCCTGTGTCGTCTTTGCAACTAACAGCGGTTCTGAGTTCATCAGAAATCATGTCCTCGGAGTTGCATTTTTTTTTCCACTTGCAGAAAAAAGTCTGGCGGGGAGAAGCCTGTTTTTTCCAAGCTAGCATCCTGTTCCCCATTCTGGTTGCAAAAGAGAGACGGATGTATAAACATCTCAAGATGTATAAAAATGGACAACGCAGATTTTATTCTTCTCTAAAAAGCTCAGGCTCGACGCGTTTCGGCTGTGGCCTTCTTCAGGAGCTAAGCATAAAATAAAACTATATCTTAATTTAGAAACAGCTGGCCAGGGAGAGTTACAGCTCTTTTTTCTTATCTATGCAGTTAACAGTATGAAATATTAATGAAGAGGCACATAAGAAGATCAATAAACTAGTATAGATTAATATAGATAGTATCGTTTGACATAGTATAGTTTAATATAGATAGGCTACAGTATAGATTAATATAGATAGGCCACAGCCGAAACATGTCAAGGCTGAGCTTTTTAGAGAAGAATAAAGTCTGTGTTGTCAATTTTTATACGTCTTGAGACTCCGGCTCCCATTTATATTTTTGCCACCAATAGATGGACCAGTTCCCTCTGCTTTGTTTCCCATTCTGGTTGACCAGCTGGGAAGCCATCAGTAAGACACAAGGGTGACAGCATTCCCTAGTGGTGTCTCCCATTGACTGGCGCTTGGTAGCCCACTGCACCAGATCACTGAGGATCCATCTAGCCCGCAGACTTATATCTCGACCCCTTCCTGCTGCTCCTTTGGCTGAATGAGAAACTTACATTTTACCAAAAGAGAGGACCTGAGCATCACTCGGAAAGAAGACAAAAAAGAGGAGCGTGATTCGCATGGATGCCAAAGAAGCAGCCACGTTGATCTGTTTCAGCATGTTGGCAAAGAAATAAACAGGGCAAAATATTATCACACTTTAAAGACTCAACGGGGTTCTTCTTATATTGTCCTTTTAACGTTGCAAGCCACCTTGGGTCCTTTTAAGGAGAAAGGTGGGGTAAAAATATTTTCAAGAAATAAAAACAAATAGTAAATTATCAGTGGAGAATAAGCATGGCAGCTCAATGGAACTTCCACCAGCAGGAGCAGCCTACCTCTGACTGCCAGATGTTGAGGACAAACCCCATTAAATGGAAGGCTAACTCCTGGGGGAGGGCTGCCACCATGTCTTGCCACCCCATGAGAGGGTCTGAGGTCTGATCTAGAAGACTTGTTCCTGCATTTGGAGGCAAGAACCAAGCAGCCACTGCCACCCACCCATATTCCTCTACCTCCAGTCTCCAGGCTCCACACTTTGACCGTGCCATCGTGCGAGGCTGTGGCTATTTCAGGGAAGCTGGCGAGGCCTTGTGGGAGAAAGATGCAGGATGACGCCGTCTGTGCGTGGCCCCAGAATTCACGTACTCTACCCTTCACCTGTCGGAGGTCCCAGAGCTGGAAAGGAGAAACACCCAGGTCAACCGGCTGGAGGCCAGCAAAGCCTGCTCCAGGCTGCCCGCAGAAAGCTTCAGGCACAGCTGCCAGCCGGGCATCCTCCTGTCTCATTGCTCCTGGCGAGGTGGCCTGCAAGCCCTGGAGGCAAGCAGGACCTCCAACCTAGGAAATGTGGCCCCCAGCTGAGTAGTAAAGAGTTGCTTTGTTCAGGCACCCTCCCACCCCTGGCCGTCCCTCCTCCACTCTTCTTTCCTGAACTTTGGACGTTGGGAGCCTGAGGGCGGGGGCTGCCTCTTTTTATATGTTGCTGTGGGGCACTTCGAAGGACCCTCTTGTCTAAAAAGCAGGAGGCAGCGCAGAATACGGCAGACCCGAGGACATTTCATCCATGTGACAACATTCAGTGTTATATGACTTAATCCTTTGTTAGCAGTTGCAGGAACGCTGAGAGAGGTCTCACCGCCACCCTTGGGATTTACAGTCATGTGAAAGAGAAAGTACACCCTCTTTGAATTCTGTGGTTTTACGTATCAGAACATAATAAAGATCATCTGGTCCTTAGCAGGTCTGAAAATTACCGTAGGTAAATACAACCTCAGATGAACAACATGACCTATTACACCCTGTCATGCTTTATTTTACAAAAATAAAGCCAAAATGGATAAGCTATGTGGGAACAGCTAAGTACACCCTTACTGCTTCCATGGGAATTATGAGGCCAAGTAGCAGCCAGGTGCTGCTCACCAAATGGCCTTCATTGATCATCAGCAAGTGTGACCACCTCTCTATAAGGCATAGTTTTAGCAGTTTGCTGGTATGGAGCATTTAGGTGTGTGTTAACACAACGCCAAGGAAGAAACACATCAGCAATGACCATAGAGAAGCAATTGTTGCTGTCCATCAATGTGGGAAGGGTTATGAGGCCAAAGAGGGTGTACTTTCTTTTTCACATGACTGCCCATGACTTCTTTCAACTGTGGAAACTACAGCCCTCAAATGGGTTGGGAAAGGAGGGAGGGAGGATGGATGGATGGATGGATGGATGGATGGATGGATGGATGGATGGATGGATGGATGGATGGATGGATGGATGGATGGATGGATGGATGGATGGATGGATGGGATGGACCACTCCACCGCTGCAGTGCTGGCAAACAGGCCTGAGCTCACCGTAGCCTCTCCACCCTCATGCCCAAAGCCGCTGCTGGTGCTGAGGCAGTAGCGCCCATCTGGGCTCACGTCACAGGACGTCTGGATCTGCTTCTTGGCAGGGAAGAGGTGAGCCACCTGCAACTCTCGGGTGTCCCAGATTCTGCAACCAAGAGAACTGGATGAAGAGGAGCATGACGTTTGCTGAAGTCATTCCAAGACATTTCCCTACCCTGTTTGCCCACCCCACCCACACCCACCCACGCACGTGCACACACACACACAGACACAAACTTACCACCATCATATCAAACAGCACTCAACTAAATGGACTAAGTGACCAGCACACTCCTTTCTTACTACCCTGCTAGGCACCCCTGGAATTTAAACCTTAAACTGGTTTAATTGGCCTGTCAGGGAGGGCTAATCCCTTCTCGCAGGTTATTTAGAACCACTGTCTAAATAACACATCTGGGCCACCTGGATGGCCTGAGCCACTGGACCCAAGTGCGGGACACAAGGGTGTCACAGAGCTCTGAGACCCAGAGAAGAGATGAGAAGGCCTGGGGGGGAAAAACAACAACAGAAAACGGGGGGGGGGGGGAACAGTTTTCCCCCTGTTTTTTTCCAAAGCTGTTTTTTGGTGGGTGGGTGGGTGGGTGTTTTTGGAAAAGCTGTGGGGGGGGAAATGGAGTGTGGAATATATTATTTTACAATGATAAATAATATGTCTATGCCATGGTATTCAAACTATATAACGTGAAGACCTTAATGAAAGACTTCCGAGACTTTATGTGTTGAAGCTCTACTCTGAGACCTTCAGCTGGCCCATCCTGGTGGAAACACAGAGGCCAAAAATTCAACTCAGCTGAGCCCTGCCACCCCGTGGCTGGTGGGTGACTCTCAAGCCTGCAGAAAATCTCACTGAAACTTAAGTTCCCCAAGTTTGGATTCAGAAGCAAAACTTGCAAGTCATTATATTGGAGAAAAAGGAAAGAAAAGAAAAAAAGAAACGGAAATGAAAATACTTACTAGCTTTTAAACTGCTGCAATGTGCTGTTTTCCTTTAATTTTCTTTTTTTTTTTTACCATGAGAGACTTAACATGAGCTACTTCTTTAGAAACGGCCAGTGTTGGCATTCAGAAAATCACATTAATGAGACATGCAGGAGCTGTGCAAAATTTGTGCCTACTGCTCAGGTACCTAATGGTTTTATCTTCTGATGTCTGGGTGATGTACGGCTCCCCGGGAACCCAGCAGAGATGCGTTACCTGCAGACAAGGTTGGGGGAAAGGAAGAGTAAGGGTCTTGTCTAGATATATTCGAAGCCATTCCAGTGGGTGGGTCTGTGGAGGAAGCAACACCAAGGTCTAAAATGTAAGGCGATATTAGCAATGGGGATTTGAACCCAGGACTGACAGCAGCTAGGAGCCACAGCAGCCACGTGGCCTTCTCAGTAACAGCAACGCGGATGGGCTTAGACCAAGGTCCTCTTTGGATTAACTACCTTTCTGCAATATTCAGATGCATTGGGGAAGCCCCCACCCACCCTCTGCAGACAAAAGGAACATCTTTCTTCAAACTCTGATAGTTTGAGGTAGACTGCTTCCGAAGACAGAGGTTCCACTCAGCTATCGCGACTGGGACATCTGTTAGAAGGGTTTCCGGCGTTCCTCTTTCCAAAATGCTCTTACCACGTTCCTGGAAATGGCCACTCTGCGCAAACAGGCCCCTGTCTCCAGATCCCACGTGCACACGCTGTTGTCCCGGGATCCTGTGCAGAGCCGAGGGAAAGCTTTGGGTGCAGGTGCGAAGGGGGGGGGGGGGAAGAGAGAGAGACAGGCCGAGTGAGAGGGAGGGAGCAAAGAAGACGGCGGCCGAGCCGAGCCGGGCTGTGGGTGGGAATTCTGCAAGAAGGGCCCTCTCACCTGGGCTGGCAGCCAAGCCGCTGACCACCAGCTCATGCCCGGAAAAGCACCGGGCTGCCCCGAGCGCCCCGCTGTACAGGCCCCACATCCTCACGGTCCTGTCCCGAGAGGCGCTGAAGAGGAACCCAAGCTCAGCGAGGCAGCAGACCTGGGCAGAGAAGGAGAGGAAGAGGGGGTCCAGACGTGGTCCGTGGCTCTCTCGGCTAAGCAGGGGGCGGGGGGGGGGTGTCTCTGAAGACAGGCCCTCCTCTGATGATGGAGGGTGATTTCTCCCCAATTGCACTGCTGTCTGTCCCCATGGACGACTCAGCAAAGGGGAGTCGCTTCCCACCCAGCCTTGATCATCAGAGAGGCCTTTCTCTCCATCCCACCACCTTCACAGGGGCTTCTGGTGGGGACCCGGGAGAGGGCCTTCTCTGTGGCTGCTCCCAGACTGTGGAACTCCCTCCCACTGGAGGCCAGCCTGGCCCCCTCTTGGCTGTCTTTCTGCAAGCAGGCAAAGACCGTTCTCTTCAGGCAAGCTTTCCTTTGAGTAATTGGCTACCTGAGAGTGATTCTCAGATGGATTCTTATGCATCACTGCTCTGACTGGGTCTTTAGTACAACGTGTGTTTTCCATCTCTCAGAGTGGTGTTTGTTTGTTCCTTTTAAATATTTGTATACTTATTATTTTGGCTTTAATGTTGTCTTTTAATGCTGTAAGCTGCCTCTTTATAGATACTCATTGTTCTTAGCTTTAAATAGTGTCTTTTAAGGATGTCAGCTGCCTTGGGCCCTTTTCAAGGAGAAAGGCGGGGTAAAAATATTTTAAATGAAGAAACAAAGGGGTTCTCTTGGGGCCAGAGAAACTGGTGGGGACCCCCCCCCCTGTTCAGCATTCAAAGGCAGGGGCTCTTCTCTCCCCGGATTCTTCTGAATTTCAGGCTTCCATGGGGAGTCTGGCAGGACAAAGCGTTTCTCTTAGACAGGCCTGTTGTTTCGACACGGACGAGAAACAGGGTCTTCCGCCGCACCTAAAAGGCAGGTTTACCTTTGTCACTTCGTGTTCGTGGCCCCAGAACCTCCTCACCACGTTGCCACAATGCCAGTTACACACAACGACAGCCTGTAAGGAAGAAGGTGAGAAAGAAAAGGATGGGCCAACTTTGGGGGACCGCCGAAGGTTGCTCGGGCAAGTCTGTTTTTGTAATATCAGCTTCATTTCAATTTATAAAAACGAACTCCTTCATCCACAATCCTATGAAAAAAGAGAGGTCGGAGAATAGTACGGGTTCGGTGCAGAAGAGGAAAAATAAGAACCGTTCTCACGGTAAATAACCCGCAGATCAGCTGCATAAAGAAATATCAAAAGCACCTGAACCGACAGGAATGTTTTGCACATGCACGAACGCGCGCACGCGCACACAGAAAGCAAAGGTGTCCCCACTCTTGGCTGCCCTGAGAGGGCTTCTCTGCCCCCTTCCCGGCTTCTCCCTTTTTCTGGGACACTGTTTATCCACTGATCCCATGAAGAAGCTGATTGGGAACTAGCAGGAATGACATGGGGGCTAGCCCCCTTCCAGCGTTTGGGACACGAGGACTGGCCCTAAATGCTTTCACACCAACCGCTTCAGACATGATTCCCCAAAGAGTTCGGGGAACTGCGGTTTGCCCTCCAGAATCGGGAAGCCTCTGCCCCATGGGGACAAGGCGGTCTTGAGAGCCAGGCCGATCCACTTCTCCTGCCTTCTCTCCCGCTTGGCTGCATTGGGTGGGCCAGGGAGCAGCCACCGGAGAAAGCCGGCTGCTCCTGCACCTACCTTGTCTTTTCCGCCTGACACGCACTGGTCGTGGGCCAGAGAGGCGACGGAGGCCACCGCATCTGTGTGAGCAGGCTGGTCCCGCAGAGCCGCCTCGGTGAGAGAAGGGCACTTGGTTTCTTCCTCCCTGTTAGCCCAAGCAAGCCGAAAGAAAAGGGGAAGGGTGAGGGTCTGGCGATAGGGCACATCCACGCACTACTGTGACTCCCGGACCCCCTGGCACAGGGATGGCCTTCAGCTCACAAAAAGGAAGCAACGGAAGCAGGTCCGTGAATAAGGAAGGGGTTCACTGCCACAGGCCCTGAACCTCCCATGGTAAGACAAACCATCTCTTTATGTTCCCATCATCCCCCAAATCTGGGGAACCTCTGTTGTCCGTCCCTTTGGCTGTGCAAATAAGTTCCACCCTAAAACCACACGGAGCGGCGCAGCCTCGTCCAGACGTGTCTCCGCCGAGGCTCTCGGTTGGAAGAGGCAACCTTGACCCGTGGGCACCCAGGGTCCTTCCCATGGGAGAGGCCACCCAAGACTGGACCTGCCCAAGAAGGGGCCTCACGTGGCCTTCCTGAGCAAATCGCTTGCTCTCCGACTCGCCAGCCATGCGAGGCAGAAATGCTTCTGAGCGCCACCGCAACACAGGCAGAACAGAAGCCCCGGGGCAAGATTCCTACGAGGGCCAGGGTGGTCATCGTGGAGGGAGGGCCAAGCGGAGAATTGTCACGGCACCCGGGTTCAAACATCTCAGGAAAACCCACCGGAGGGTGGCCCTGGCAAGACCACGTGCTGACTGTCTCACGTACCTTGGAAACTTCACTGGGGTCATCGTAAGTCCAATGTGATTCAGTGGCTTATCACACACATAATAAACGGATGAGATGGGTTCACCTGCACAAGCTTCCCTTACCTGTACTTGGAAGAGTTACACCTCGGTTTGCTCTGTCGCTTCCCCATATTATATCCTGAAACAGAGAAGGGAGGGCAGCCCCTTCGCCTGGCAGAAAGACAAGATGGAATTAGAGTAACGAACTTACTTTCCAGTGTTTACCCACATCTCAGCAGGCTTCAGTTATCTGCTGGCCTGCTGCCCAACTCTCTCTCTCTCTTTCTACAACAGAGAGAGAGAGACAGAGATCGCCTGTCTGATTCATTCCTAATACACTGAATGTCAAACCGAATGCCAAATTAAATTTAAAACAATGTTCTACACCACCGTCTTTCATGGTATACAGAAGGCAGGAAAAGCATTCATTTTTGTCACAACAATGAAATGCAACAACTTCTATCTGAAGATGCTGAAACAGTAGAAATACCATCAGCCAGGAAAATAGACCAGGAAGCAGCTGTAAAAGTCAGTTTCTTTTATCTGAAACATGCAAGAGGCCAACTCCGTCTTTAGCCTTGCTCAGAGCAGTCGGTCCGGCCAGACCCCAAACAGACCCCCTATTTGTATGCCACAATCACAGAGCTGGTGCAAAAATCTGTGCCTCCGTTGCTGATGCTACTCAGTGGGAAGGAAGGCAGCTCCCAAGGTTTAAGGCTTTGTGAATTTTAAACCCACACTTTTCCATGGCGCACCGAAGTGACCTGACCCTCATTGGAGCTGTCCACCTACTCTGAGCCAGCACTGCTGGGGTTTGGGGCTCAAGAAAAAAAAGATCAGCACTGCTTCTTGGATTCTGTCCCTTGCTTCTGTCCGTTGTTTGGGTCCCCGTTTCCAGTCGCCCCTCCAACCAAAAAAAAAAAAAAAAGTTGTGAAGAAATGAGAGGGTTCTACATTTGTAAGATGGGTTTTCATGGAGAAGCTGGATCTGATTCCCATCTCAACCCCAGGAAATGTTAGGAGCTCAGCAGGATGAGAAGCAAAACCCAAATGGCAGCTGCTGATGCTCCCCATGCCAAGGGAAGACCTTAAAGCCGGGCGGGCCACAGGAGGGGCCGGAAGTGCCCGACCCTCTCCATTTAGGCCCTGGTTGCCACTGGGCTCCTCATGGGACCAGCAAGCTCTCTGGAGCCGGTCGCTCCATCCTTGGGAGAAGCCTGATGCCCGCTGGTCCCTTCTCCGGTGCCCGACACCCTCCTGGCTGTGCCTTTCAAAACCCCAAAGACTTTTGGGGGCAGGTGCTGAAGAACCCTGTTCTCCTCCAGGACGGGTTAGGGTCCGAAGGAAGGAGGGCATGGCTGAGGTGCCCCAGCTGAAGGTGCTCTCCTAGGCTGCACCTGTGGGGTATCAAGGTGAGATTTTAGGGTCCCACGCCATGACACCAGCAGCAGCAGGAGACCCAGGGTCTGGGAACATAACCGTAGGCCCCCATCTCCCGCCCCTCCCTCAGTGGCACCCGTCTCACCACAAATGCCTCCCCGGACTTGAGTGAGGACAGGTGGGAGACAGGCAGGGGAGTCACCAAAGAAAGGGTGTAAAAGATGCTCGGCCCCTCGGCAAGCCAGGTGCGTTCTGCACAGGTGTGTTTCAATGGAGACTGTAACAGCCACACTCTTCCCGCGGCCCCCCATCCTCGCCACGTTGAATTCTGCCACGGAATTGGAAAAGGAAAGGGAGAGTTTACCTTTGGGTCCTCCAGACAGAAGGCCGCTGGGATCACGAGTTCGAGCCACCGGGCTTCTCCTGGAGCGAGGCCTCCCGGGCTGCGTTCTAGAAAGCGATTCTAATTTTACTCCGACCATCCCCTCCACTAAGTCAGCAGTAAGACCCGGTTAAGCCTTGCATGTTTGCACAGCTGAAAGATTTAAAGGGGAGACAATCTCCCACTTCAACAACACAGCGCTTGCAAATCCTTCAGACTTATCCCCCCCCCCTTCCCTGCGTGGAAGGCGTCTTTTCTGACCCATAATCCACACGCCACCCTGTAAAGCGCAGAAGGCACAAAAGCCAGCCTCTCACGAGCCTCCAGCTACAGTGGCAGTCTACCTCAACGTATCAAGGGCTGGGCACAAACAGCCAGGCAGAGGGCCATTTCTTTTGGCACCCCCCCCCCCCTTTGGAAGAATGAAAATGATCTCCAATGGAATAATGTGCCTAACTTAAGAGAAGTGATTTATTGAAAACCCCAGGAGGGGGAGATGGAGGGCCAGGCTGGCATCCCTTCCTCAACCATGGCTGCCAAGTGGGGGGGGGGGGGGGAGAGAGAGGGAGGAGACCCTAAATAAGGCAAGAGGTCTCCCTCCCCATGCAATCCTCTTCAACAACTCTTGGGCAGTTCGCTGCTCCTGGAGCTGGAGGCTCGCCCTCTTAGGCATCAGGAGCGACCAACGGACTTGGGCTTCCTCCTGTAACCCCCCGTTTCTTCCTGCCGGTGCGTCCCCCGTTTTTGCTTGTGATCGTCTTTGTCCGCTTCTGCCGGCCTTGGAAAGCATCTTCCATTCACGTGGCAGCGCCCAGATTTCCTTGGGCGGGGGGGGGGGGGGGGAAGAGAAGGGGAGGAAGGGGGGAATTTGAGGAATGGGGGGGGGAAAGGCAGGGGAGACTTCCATCCCACTTGGAGGGCAGAAGTGCTGAGACAGACACACACACACACACACACACACACACCCCGCCGCCCTTTGGCAGCGTCGGGGGCGCTCCATCCCCGCTCGGGGAGGATTGCCCCCTTTCTTCGCCTTGCCTTCGCTTCCCGGGCGCCGATCGTCCTCGGCTTGCTGGAGAGGGCGATGGGCGGGGGGGGGGGGGAAGGTGTCTCCCAGCACCGGCGTGGGGCAGGTGGGGGGGGGGAAGCTCCGTCCCCCGGTGTCCCTCTCCCGCCGATCCCCCCCTCCCCGATCCCCAGCGGGGCCCACCTGCAGCCGCTCCCGCCGCCCCGCCTCCTCCATCCTCGATACCCGGCTTGGCAACCGCCCGTCGAAGGCGGAGACTCCGCCGCCCTCCCTGCCTCCCTGCGGGGATCGGGGTTGCAGCGTCGCTGGCGCTCCTCCTGTAAGGCTCCCCGATTTCTCTCTCTCTTTCTCCGGGAGATCTCCTCCCCTTCCAGTCGCCGCACCGGGCGGATTTCTGCCTGGACGCTTCGTGGCGCCGGAGAGGCCCTTAGGCGGCGCCCTTCTCCCCCCTCCCCTGGTCTCTCCACCCGCTCCCCAGGGGCATCCCTAGAGCACCCGAGGCGCCGCCTCCTTCCCGGAGGTCTGCAGGTTGGGAGCGCTGGGGAGGGGGTAGACTCTTCCCGTACGTGGAGGATCGGCGCGACGGGCGGACCTGGGGCGCCGGCGGCGGGCCGGGCGGGCACCTGGAGGGGAGGCCACCCCCTCGGGGCGTGTTCCGCCCGGCCCACTCTCCCTCCCTCCCTGGGCAGCGACAGGTGCCTCTTGGGCGCGCCCGGCCCGCCCGCCTGTTTGTTGGTTTCCTTCCTTCCTTCCTTCCTTCTTTCCTTCCTTCCCGGCTCGGCCATGGCTCAGGAGCCCGTCGCCGAGGGGCGCCGTCTGGGGGAGGAAGAGGAGGAGGAGGAAGGGGGAGCGGCCCGGCCCCCCGGGGAGGGGACCCTCGGGCCCCGCGACTGCCCGGCGCACGGCCTGCCCCGCGACTGGTTCTGCGCCCTCCAGCGGCGCCCGATCTGCGCCCGGTGCCCGAGCCAGGGCGCCCGCAGGGACCACCGAGTGCGCCCGCTGGCCCAGGAAGCGGCCGACCGGCGGGTGAGGCAAGGGGGGGGGGCGGGTGGGGGCCAGGCAAGGCTGGCCCGGCTGGGGCAGGGGGGCTCAGCCCCCCAACCTTCTTCCTCCAGCTCTCCCTCGGGCCGGACGGGCCTCCCGGGCCGGCGACGGGGCGCGCTTCCCGGTCCCCCCCCCCCTGCCCTGAAGCCCCTCCGTCCTTGATTTCTTGGCCTTGGGGAAGTCTTCTAGTTGGAAAATGCTGAGGATGCCAGGGAAGGAAGGGGGTTGAAGGCATCTCTGAGCACATGCAGAGTGCATTTCCCTCACCCAGCCCACGGCCACTGATCAGGGGCCTGGCCATGGAAGATCAGCGCTTTCCAGGCGTGGCTTCTGTGAAGAGTTGCAAAGACAGGGAGCAATCAGGAAACGGTGCCAAGAAAGGGCTTTCCCAGTCAAACTTTGGGCCATGGGCAGGAGAAGAACGCTTTGCACATGCTCAGAGGCGGCATAGCCGGATGACGGGAGTGTTTGTTTGGGATGCAAAAGACTCCCGGTTCAACCTCCCTGGCCTTTCAGGTTAGGGTTAGGGTTAGGGTCCCGCCGCCTGATTGCTAAATCCAGCCCCGCTCCGAAAGCTTGCTTTCTGGGCCCCGGTGCGGAGAACGTTTGGGTCCAGCTGCTTCCCCAGTTATAAATGCGGTGGTCCGAAACGGTTCCCGTTCCCCAGCACAGTCGGAGAAGCGCCGCCTGCCGTCTCTCTTCTGGACACGGCAAAGAGCTGTCTCTCTAGCATCTCACCTGTGCTGTTTTGGGTTTGTTTCAGAACAAGATTGTGGACCAGTGTGAGAAGCTGCAGCTGCAGAGTGCTGCCATCGCCAAGTTCATGGCTGAAGTGCTGGTGGAGAAGAAGCAGAGTGTCGTGGTGAGGAGGGCGGGTCAGGGCAGAAATGGTTCTGGGCTTGGCCCCAATGTCTCTCTCTCTCTCTCTCTCTCTCTCTCAATCTCTCTCTGCCTAGCAAACCACCCCCCACCCACCCCCGAGCCTCCTGCCTCCACTGCCCTCTTCCTCTCGCATATCCTTCTCCTAACCTGGGAGCATCCTGGATACAAAGGAAAGGGTCTCTGGACCGTTCAGAACGGCTCCTAGAGACAGGCCGTCATCCTGGCTCTGCTGAGTTTCTGGGGGTGGGATCCTTCTTGGCCCCACCTGGAGATGCCCAGGTTGCAACCTGGGATCCCCTCGGTGCACAGTTGCAGCTCTGCCACTGAGTTAGAGTTGCTCCAGATCCTCCCTGGCTGTATTGCTCAGTGGGGAAAAGGCCATGTGCAGGAGGGGGGGTGCGCAGTGCCTTGAATCTGGAAGGTCCTGGGTTCAAGCCCCAGCAGCATCTTCCACGCGCTTGGGAAAGAGCTTTCTCTGCCTGGAACCCCAGATAGAGCAAGGCCACCGGACAGCCCAGGAGGGAATCCTTCTGGACGAGGTTGACCCACAGGCTGACTCTGCCTCATCCCTGTTTCATGGACAGAGTACGGCCAGCAATGCCCGGGAGGTCCTGATCCAGCGCCTGAACCTGGTGAGGAGTGCATGCGAGGGTGAGGAGCAGCGGCTGCTGGAGGCGGCCCACACGGAGGAGGAACGGGCGCACCAGAGTATTCTGACCCAGCAGGCGCATTGGAAGGAGGCCCTCCAAAAGCTGGAGGCTCTCCGGACCTACATGGTGGCCATGATCACGGCCACGGACGACCACGACCTTGTGGTGAGTGCTGGAGATTTGTCACAAGGGAGCTCACGGTGCCGGGAGGTTCCATAGCCTCCGTGCTGCTGATCTGCTCTGAGAGGTCTATTTAGAGCTCGGGGCAGCTTTATTCAGCCACCTGATACATCAGGGTCGTTACCTGGCCATCATGACTTCCTGAGAGGGCTCTTAAGGCAAGGGAGAGGTTTGGCCAGCTCCACTCCCCCAGAACGTTTCCGTGGCCGAGCTAGGGAATTGAACCTAGATCTACAGAGTCCTAGCCCGTTATTGTACTCTGTCCACAACTCCACGCTGGGGTTCTCAGGAACATAGTAGTAAAGTCGTAAGCACACAAATGTAAAACTTGGGGATCCATCCAGAAGCTGCCATTTAAACCCAGAACCCTTATGGGAAAAGATTTTTCCTCCATCTTCCTGGTGGGAATTCCAGGGTGAGGGTTAGGGGTCCTCCCTCCCCCTAAGTTATCCCCCACATCTGATTGTTCTACAACACCAGGCAAGATTTGCTGCTAAAGAAGTTTAAAATCTGGGTTCTGTTCCTTCTTATTTCGCCCTGTTGCAGGCAAGGTCATTAATATTATACATTGCTAAGGCTAAGGGGTGGTGGTGGTTGTTGCCGGGGGGGGGGGGGGGGGACAAAGCTTTTGCTTCCTGCCTGCCTTCTTCGGGTGCGTAAGAAAGCCAGCAAAGGCACGGCTAGCGTTTCAAAGCAGGGACGAGCGAGCATTTAGCACCCGGAGGTATTTTATCTCAGACGGAACACTTTTGAGAATACGGCCGGGAACGGTCTCTCGTGTCTGTGCGTCTACTTTTCGCCTTGTGTGCAAACTGATCTTTCCTGGGCTGGAGGGGTCACGTTGGGTCCTCGTTGAAGGAGAACGGCGGGATAGAAATATTTTAAATAAGGTAAATGAAATGAATTTTCCACTGGCATTCAGCTCTGCGCCCCCCCCCCCCTTTCCCTGCGTTAGCAGGGGGGATGTGGAGCGCAGCTTGGACTGTTGTAACGCTCTCCCTCCCTTTCCTGTTCAGCAGGCAGAGGAAGAAATCTTGGAAAGGTGAGTCCACTGGGGATCCAGGGTCCCTCCCCACCCAAACCCCTTCCCTCCCCCATAGGCCTTCCCCCAAGAGAACATCATGCAAATCCTGCCAGATCAGGTCTCTCTCAGGATCCATGGGGGGGCCCCTTGCCTCCTCCATGTTTCCACCTGAGCTGCCTTCTTCCTACCTGCCCTCCCGCCTGCCCTTCCGGAGGTCCTGCTTTGTGACATTTTCATGCAGCTGTACCAGAAATCTATGGACAGTCCCTTTCCACCCTCCTCTCGTGGCTGTGTTGCCGAATGCATCCCACAGCCTCATGGTTTTAAAATAACACCATTAACGTGAGTGGGGGTTGTAAGGCGCCCGAGGGCAAACCAGCCACAGAATCCACTCCAGCTTCAGCAAATCCTTGAGGGAAGCTCACGGCCGCCTTGTCTCAGCTCTTTCCCTGGTTTGAAGTGTGAAGGTGATACGACTCGCGTTGTGACTGTTAAGATAAATAGGGGTGCTAGTCCTCAAGACTCAGCGCTAGCTTACTACGGACAGCAAGGAACCACTAACCCTTTCCCGAATGCAAACTCTGGTTCCTTCTGCTGTTGTCCTCAATAGGATGGAAGAAGCTGAGGGGATCCTGCAGCCCCAGGAGTCGGAGAAGTTAAACTTTAATCCGCAGTGCATCCAGAGTCCCACTGGTGAGCCGGTTGTGGGCCTTGGCTGTTCTCTCACAGGCGGCAGGTTAGTGTTTTCTTCTGCAGGGAGAAAACCTGCAGGCCCTGACTAGCATCACTTCATTCTGCATCAGACCTGTATCTGTGTACGCTCTGGCTGAATATTAAGGGACCTGCTTTCCAGACGCCAGAGATTCAGAGAAACGCCTTTTAACTAATTAAATGTTGGAGCCCTGTTATGTGAAGCTATATGGATGCCAGGTGGCCAGGATTTCACATCTTGGCATTGAGGCCACCAGCCGGGGCCTTGAGCCCTCTGGAAATCTATCCATTCCACACGCCCTGACCCGTTTGCCTTCTCCTGCCAGATAACGTCCACATTGATGAGAAAACGGTCAGCCCCCTCCTGACGCTCTCCGAAGACGAGGAAAACGCTGACCTTCAACCCCCGGAAGGCCCGGAAACAGCTGGACGGTCCAGCCCGGTTTGACCACTGGCCCAATGCCCTGGCCAAGGAATCCTTCTGCGCTGGGGTTCACGCGTGGCGAGTCCGTGTGACCGGGAGCGGCGCCTACAAGTTGGGGATCGCGAGCGGCTCCCTGCAGCGCAAGGGTGCAGGCCCGGAAGCCCGGCTGGGTACAACCCGGCCTCCTGGGTCTTCTCCCGCTACGACAAAGAGTTCCAATTCTCCCACAATGACTCCCACCAGACCGTGGAGCTCCTTAAGTGCCCGGCCGAAATCGGGGTGCTGCGGATTTGGATGCCGGAGGACTCCTGTTCTACGACCCCGATTCCTGCGCAATTCTTCACATGCACCGCGAAAACTTTGCCGGCCCCCTCTACCCAGCTGTGGCCGTGGCTGATCAGAGCATCTCTCTGATGTGAGGTGGGGGTCCCAGTGCAGTTGAAATGGGAAAGGGGCCTTAGCTCACATCTGCCTTTTCTGAAAAGGAGGGAGCGTGGGCTAAACGTAGGTGGGCTCGAGTCCTCGCTCTTTCCTTCCCCCATAAGATGGCGATAGGTTTGCGGCTCCCATGGCATGCCCTCGGGGTGACCCTTTCGCATGATGTCTGTAGCTGGTGGGTGGCGACATCGTTCTTTAATATTTGACAGGAAGATGCATAATGTCCAGGGGTGGGTGAGTGGGTGGGGAGGAGACCCCATGCTGTGTGATATTTGGTTATCTAAATTGGCACGGTGCGTGTGCCTAGGTGTGCATTTGTGTGTGCACAAGCGAGTGAGCAAGCAAGATAGAGGGGGAGGGGAAGGGTCCCAAAGTGAGTGCAAAACCCTGCCTTCGGATGGGTAGACAAGGGTTGGTGGGGGGAGACCTTTTCTGTGTCCCTTTGTGGAAAGAAGGGCAGACCCTCCTGCGAGAAACTGAAATTCCGCATCCAGGACAGCTGGATTATTGCCATTCAAACAACTGTGCCCAGGGCTGTGCCTTATCTTACTCTAATCTGGTATGCGTAGTCTTTCAAATAATTTATACAATTACATTTTTTTTAAAAAAAATGAGATTGTCCAGAAGGTTTTATTTTTATTTTCTCCCCAAAGCAAGTTATCTGTCTACCTGCAAAGGCAGTCCAGAAGAGGAGGTTTTGCCAGTTCGGTGAAATCGTTCCCAGGTTTCAAACTGGCCACGACGTGGCAGAAGGGGAGGTGCCTGGGATGGGGCAGAGAGGCCCCCCCTTGCCATCGGAGTGATCCCTCTGGTTCCCCGACCTCGTCAGTGCCATTGTGTCTTCGAGCGCAGAAGGAAAGCAGCGTGGGGGGTGTTTGTGGCTCCCCCGCCCCCTTGCTTGCCGTGGGGGGGGGGCAGGGGTCCAGCACAGTCAAGTAATGACCCACTTCCCCCCCCCCTGGAAAAAAAGATCCTGCAGCTACTCGGGCCTCTGTCCTGTCGGCCTAACCTGAGAGGGGGTTCCTCTCTTGGCTTCTTTCCCTCCCTGCCGAATACCCCTTTTTCTCCTCTCTCAGGTCGTAACTCTGTGTGAGTGGCTGCTTCACGGGACGTTGGTCGGAACGGTCACCATCACGACCATGAACCAGCTTGTGCATTAACCAGGAAGGGTCATTTTTTATTTCCAAGAAAAACAAAGGAGGGAGATACATCCCAGGAGAAATTGGCTTTGATTTGTGGGCCTCACACCAGACCCCCAAAAACTAGGTTCCCCATGTGAAGAGCCCAGATTTTGCTAGACTGGAACGACTTTGGATTCAGGATTCAGCACACACACACACGTGCGCCCTGCTCCATTCACCCTTGCTGTACAAGAGACAGCAGGTGTGGGAGCGATGGCAGGATGTGGGCGCGTGGCACCTCGGCCTCCCCCTTGCCTGGCTGCTCAGGGGCCTTCAAGAGGAAGCCGTGCATCCCCACTTCCCTGGCAGCCACGTAGTCGTTCTCGTAATCATCCCCCACGTGGGCCGCGAGCTGGGGGGCCACCCCGGAGATCCGGAGGGCCTCCAGAAAGATGCGCCTGTCGGGCTTGGCGAAGCCGACCTCCTCCGAGTTCAAGATGAACTGGAAGTGCTGCCGGAGGTCGCACTGAGAAAGAAGGTCTGGCAGCCTCCGGTCAAAGTTGGAGACCACCCCCATGGGGATGCCCAGGGCTTGGCACCCCTGCAGCGTCTCTCTGGCCCCCGGGAGCAGCTCCCAGTTGTGGCCAGTGCTGTAATCCCAGTACAGCTTCTCCACCAACGGCTGGAGGAGACCTTCGTCCCGGAGGCCCGAAAGCCGGAAGGTTTCCGCGACCAGATCCATCCACCACCGCTGGGAGGTGAGGCCGCAATTCAGCCCGTAGTTGGGAAAACGCTGGCTTTGAGCCCGGTAGGCTTTGTGGAAAGCGTGGTCCACGATTTCTGCCGAGACCTGGAAGCCGTGGGCCTTGGCATGACCCGCGTAGCTCTTGCCCACCGAGACCCGGAGACGGAGGAGGGTGTCCTTCACGTCCCACGTCAGCAGCCGTAGCTTCAGCCTCTGCATCCCGAGGAGTAAATCAGCGCGAAGCTGCGTCGGCCTGGAAAGACGACATGGAAGGAAGAGAAAAAACTAGGTCTCGTTCTCTGACTCGGGGTGGTGGTGGGGGGGCAAAGCATTTATTCCTTCCGTGTGGTTTCCATCCCGGTCTCCTTCATGCAAAATCTTTAATTTTTTCACCAAGAGCCAAGTCAACCTTGTCCTCACCCCCTTCCCCCACCCGCGGAAAAAGGGGAAGAGGATGGCCGTGGCACACACCACGCTCACTCGGCCCTTTCTCCATTTCCTGGAAGAGATCCACCCACGGTGTGCATTGCCAGGTTCCTGCAGGTGAATTGCTCCTGTTTGGCGGCTCAGCCGGGGGGAAAAAAGGCGGCCATTCCAGTTTGGGCAGCAATTTCCAGCCTTCCCAGCGTGATGATGTTGCTCAATAGACCAGCCCAACCAGTTGCTCAAGCTGGTGCTGGTCACGGGCTGGGGCAACGTGACGCTCAGAGAGCCAGGGTTTGGACGGCATCTCAAAAAAAAAAAAAAAATTCCCCCTAGCCGGTGGCCAAGCAGGCTGCTAGATCGTGGAGGGGCTGCAATCCTTGTGGATGATATTAGAGAGATTAAATTCAAATATAAATTCCATTTAGGAAACTGGTTAAAGATGGGGCTACTTAAGGGAGTTGCAGTGCTCTGTCCGGGCCCTGCTATTCATTTTTTTTTTTTATTGTGTTTATTCACATCTTTAAAAGATTGTTCTGTAACAAAATTCCCGGGGCCGCTCAAACCAAGAAAACTCTTGAAAGGCCAGGAAGAAGCCACCAAAGGGGAAGTTAAGGTAAAGGATCCGTCCCCCTGGTGTGGCAGGGGATTTTTAAAGGATCCTGATCCCCATAAGGGAGCTGTGGGGGGGGCAGGGGAATGAGGGCGGCTGTGTCCCCCCCCCTATTCCATACCGCCCAGGCGCCCCCTTTTATTGCATACCTTCTATTGAATGCCGAACCCTCCCTCCCCCCCGCCGGTGCAAAACTTTTGCAAGAACGGGTGCCTCTGAGCACGCGCAGAGTGCTGCAAGGGGGGTGAGGATCCCTTCCTTGCAGAGGCGCGTGTGAACAGGTGCAAACGCCGACTCGCGAGTCGGGAGCTTGGCCCAAGCCCAGCGGGTCCGGCTAGGGCTCGGCCTTACCGCCAGTAAGAACCGCTCGGGGCGGGAGCGAGAGAGAGAAAGCGGCGCGGATTTGCACCTCGAGCCACCGTTAGGACTGGCTCGAGTGGGCATGCGCGGCGCCGGGCGCACGGGCTTCACTTCCGCCCTTGCCTGGGTTCTGCCAGGAGTTGCGGCTTCCCCGGTCGTCTGAATGCCGCAAAGCGGGGGAAGCGGGGAGGCGTGGGGGGGGGGGCCTTGGTCGCCCCAGCTGGGGCTTTTTGGAGGGTGCTTTTCAAGGAGAAAGGCGCCGTATAAATAAAATATAAATAAATAAGCAAGCAAGCTCACTTATTCCTTTTTTAATCGGCAGCCAGAAATCCGTCCGGTGCACCTTGGCGGCCCCATGGTGGTCCAGCTTGGATTTTTGGGGTCGCTCCAAACAGGGGATTTTTCTTCCCCTTCCTGCTCCATAAAAAGGAGATCCGGCTTTCCCTCCCCGGGGAAGTCTTCCCAGTAGTCCGGACCTGCGACCGGGTCGTGTCTGGCCACCCCCACCCCCACCCCCCGGCTTGCGACCCCCCACCCCAGGAGTTCCACCTGAAAATGCCACCAGGCTCCCCATTGCCGCCCTTGATCCCCTTTCCAAAGAGGCGATCAAACACGTGTCTTCTCCACAGACACCCCCCAACTAGCCTCAGCCCCTCAATTAGTACACACACACCCCACCCGGCCTGAAAGACACCCCCCCCAGTCCACCTGTAGCCCAAATATTTGCCATTTTGCACAAAATCAGAAGTTCTTTGGAGTACACAAGACACCTTTATTGGCCTTCTCCAGCTCTTTTCTGAAAAGCAACACACAAAGATGACCGGGGTGTCTACCCTCCACGTTCCCGTCAAAGGCTGAAGGACCCCCCCTTGCACCCCAAACCCTGCTTTTTGAAAAAGGCACCAAAGCTGCTTTTAAAAAAGTATTCCCCCCCCCCCTTCCCGGGGCAGGGTTCTCTAAGCTTTTAAAAATACTTCAGCATTTTGACGGCTGCAACTGGAAAAAATATTTATCTGACATGGTTAAAATATATCTAGCATCTTTTCAGGAAACGCTCCCCTCTTTGGGGTTTAGCATCGGGGCTGCTCGGAGAGGGTGAAGGCAGTCGCGGGATGGCTCTCGTCAATAAAATGGCTGCGACGGGTAACGGTGCTTCTCTTTTCGGGGGGGGGGAAGAGCCCCTCTGTAACACAAAATTGTAGGGTCGGACACAACTTTGTCTCCCCCCCCCCTTTGCAGGGAACCACACCGTCGCTAGATGGGGAGCATCAAGGCCCCAACACCAGAGGCTGGCTTGCAAAGAGCAGCGACGGGGGGGGGGGGGTGTTAGAAGAATGGAATCCTTTAAAAAAAAACTAATTAAAAAAACTTTTTAAAAAAACTTTCACCCGAACAGGGTGCTTTCTCTTGCATAAACCATTCTGGTTAATTTACAACCCAGCCTAGCACAGAACGGCTCTCTGGAGGGCAGGGCGGTTAATAATTTATCTTTTCTGCCCAAGGCTGTCGGAAGCCGTGCGTTCCTGATTAAGGAACCCAATTAGCAGGGCGCTGCCTCGGAGGGGGCTAAGGCGGCCATTAAGCGTCATGGGGCGAGTTTATTGGGGGCCTTTGAAATCCACGTGTGCAGACGGAGGCTGTTAGGGTTATCCCAGCTTCTTTGACAGCCTCTCCAGGCTCCTAAAGGATGGGGTGGGTGGGCTGCCCCTCATGCCCGGTCACCCTTCAGCCACTGCAGGAGCTGCGGCACGTAGTACGTGATGATGATATCGGCCCCTGAGAGAGAAAATATTTATTGAAGAAATAAAAACAAAACAAACACCCAGCAGCGTTTCCTTTTAAAAAGTTGAATGCCTGCCAATCCACTTATGTTTCCCCAGCGCCAGCTCTTTTTCCTGTTGACTCTCATGCGCTTTTCTCCCCGTGAAAAGGGTCTGGGGCTTCTTGACACCATTTGGGGTGCTTTAGAGCCCCTCTCCTCCTCTCTCTTCCACTTTTGGATTTCACATCCACATCTGAGCAGGTGGATTTTTTTTTTTTTATCGGCCACACAATCCGGAGCCTTTCTTTTATTTACGTACTTTGAAAATACGATTGCCCTGGGAAGTACTGGAAAGCAAGCAAGATGGCAAGAACTGGGCGTGTTTCGCCTTGAGCAAAGAAGCCCGAGGGGAAATAGGCAAGCGCTTTTCAAAGACTTGAAAGGCTGTCTTTCCAGAGGAGGGGCAGGATCTGTTCACCGAGTGCAGGACATGTAATAATAGGCTCATGCTACAGGAAGCCAGATTCTGACCCAATATCAGGGGGGAAAAACTTCTTAACTGTTAGAGCGGTACCCATTAACTCAGGGGGAGGCGGTGAAGCGCTCCAACGCTGGAGGCTTTCAAGAGAAAATGGGGCAACCCTCTGTCCGATCTGCTTGGATTTGGATTCCTGCCTTGAGCAGGGGGGTTGGACTCGATGGCCTTAAAAGGCCCCTTCCAATTCTGTTATTCTATGAAACCACACGAGAAATATCGGGCTGAGGGTGTATCAAGAGTTTTGCTTCAGTACCAGAGACGTGAGCAAGCGTTCTGGGGGCCTCCTTGGTCCATCCATGGCACCAGGCTCACTGGGTCTTTGCAACCCACGCTCCTCCCTCCTTCCCTCCGCGCCGCGCCCTTCCCTGTCTCACCTGCTCGCCTGAACCCAGCCATGGCCTCCAGGACCACCGCCTTCAGGTCAAAGGCTCCGGCTTGTGCTCCATGCCACAACATGGCAAACTCCCCGGAGACATGGTAGACGGCCAGAGGATGGTTAGGATGCTGGGAAGGGGGGGGAAACCACACACACACACAAATGACCGGGAGGCACTTCTTTCCTGGGGTGAAACCTCAGCAAAGCTGGGGACTCCCACATCTCCCCCACATTCGGGTGGGCTTACTCTGTCCTTCACTTCCCGCACCAGGTCCAGGTAAGGCATCCCAGGCTTCACCATCAGCAGGTCTGCTCCCTCGCGCACATCCCGGTCCTGCGAGGCAGAGGAACGCCAGGCCATGAGGAGGAAAAGCGCCGCGTGGCTGGCAGCCACTCCATCCCGGGGCCCCAAAGCCGACCTGCCCTCCAGGACGAGGGGAGACGTTTATGGACGGCAAAGGAACGGATAGCGGGCTCTGTCCTAATCAAAATGGGTTTGTAGCAAAAAGAAACAGTCCGTATGACCTAGAAGGGAGCCCTGGAGTCGCATCGTGAGCATCACGCTGTGCAAAGCGAGAGGTCTAGCCGCCCACGAGGACCATCTCACGATGCCCTCGGCCAGGAATCGAACCCCCCCGGGTCCTCATGGCCTCTGAGGTCCCAATCTGCGTAGACAATGGAGAGGAAGGCTCTGCCCACCCGGGGTTTTCAGCGGCTGTTCTTACACCCTTTCTGCAGACCCTATCAAAGACAACTGCCCTTTTTATCCAGGTCTTCATTCGGGGGCTGTTGACACCAATAAAAGTAGCCGACAGCCTCCTTCTTTCCTGCTGGGCGATGCGCTCGGTACCAGCATCTCAGCCTCCCTCTGGACATCCCAGGGGCTGATTGCCCCCCCCCCCCCGCCCCAGGAACTCCAAAGGTGAGCGGTGTGCTCTGCCAGCCAGGCTCCCAACAAACAGTCAAGGACAGCCTGCTTTTTCTCTTGCTGATCCTTTAACAGGTCCCTGAAAGAGCCAGATCGAAGCCAGGGAAGCAGGAAAGCTGCCCTGGGACCCACCGAAGGCAAAGCAGCGACCCCTGGTCACAGGCTCAGCGGTAATCCCTTAGCCCCAGACACACTAATGCCACTAAGAGGATCTTGGTTTCTGGGGCACCAGGCGGTTCCGCCACCGGGCTCTTCCCTGCTGGGTGCCAGGGCCTCCGAAGCAAATGCCCCCCTTTGCTCTCCCACAGCCGTCTCCTAAGAGACCCGGGCTCTCCCCCCCCCCCCCCGCCTTCAGGGAAAAAGAGGAACCCCTTCCCAAGTCCGGTTCAAGCGGCTCCCGCTTACCACTGCCCGTAGCGCCAGACCCCGGGATCCTGGCGGGAGTTGGTAGCACCGCCTGTCTCCAAAAGCAGGCTTAGACTGGGCTGCGTCTCTGTGGAGGGCAGGACCGGAGGGTCAATCTCGCCTTGAGATAATCCACCCACCCCCACCTCCGCCAGCCCATTCCCTCCCTTGGGTTCACCTCTTGCTCAGGACCCCCGGGGGAGAGCGCCGTCTGGCATACACATGGTGATCTTCTTTACACCCTTGAGACGTCAACTCATCCCGGGATGTCAGAAGACCGGTCGCCGGGGGCCAAGCCCTCTCGAGCGGCTGATGGGCAAGAACTGGCCGAGGCCTTCAGCTGAAGCCCAGACTGGAGATACCCCTGCCTTCCACGAGCCACCCGCCTTGCCCCAAAAGTCTAGAAACAACACACACACACACACCCCAGAAGGCGGCTTTACCTGAAAGGCCCGTAGAAGCAGGACGCGAACTTAGCGCTGTAGCTCAGGACCGAAACCTGCAGACACAACAGAGATGTGAGACGGTGCCAGGCCTCGGGGGGGGGGGGAATGTGAAATAGTTTGCTGTCCTCCTGCCCTCCCTCTCTCGGGACTGCGAAGGACGTACCGGCGGCATCCTAACCACCCCCAGAGGGGGCAAAAGGAAGCCCGTCACCAGGACAACGTCGGCTCAGAGCCAGAGGCCCAGTGGCCACAGCAGGACCCGCAAAAGTGTATCCGAGGCTCTGGCCAGGAGAGGGAAACCCAGGAAAGAGGGTGGCCGGGACCCAGGGGCACTCGGCCGATTCCTGCACACAACACGGCATGCTAACTGAGAGGTTGCCAGGCCTGGCTCTCCCGCGGAGAGGCAGCAGCCCTTTTGCCCCATGGCGCCAAGACCCACCTTGTTGCCCAGGTCGTTGGAGATCAGCGCCTCCTTGATGGCCTGGATGCGGCCGTCCATCATGTCTGAGGGGGCCACGATGTGGCATCCTGGGGGAAGAAGGCGTAACAGGTCTCTTCTCGTGGTGGAGCAGAGCTGAGGGCCGTCTCAGCTCGCCTCCCCCGAGCAACCGCGGAGCTGCCCCACAGCCGGCTCGGTCCATTCCCAGGTCTGCCCGCCCGGCCCCCAGCACAGACGGAAGCCCAGAACCCATCTCTGCTGACTGACCCCTTTGGCCGGCGCAGGAAGTCCTTGGCAGAGGCTGTGAGCCAGGCTTCACGGGCACGGCTGGCCTCTCACCCTCTTCCCATCCATCTAATCTGGTCTTAAGGCCACCTCAACTCAGCTACCATCAGCCCCTCTGGTGGCAGAGAGTTCCCCAATCGGCCAGGGAGAAGGACGTCTTCTTCCACTCGGTCCAGAGGTTGCTGCCCAGCCCTAGGGCTTCACACGTCTTAGGACGGGAAGAGGGTCAGCATCCCCCGGCCACATCCATTTCCTATTTGAACAGGACACCGGGTAGGTGGGGGCACACCGCACAGTTCACACCTCACCTGCCTTGGCATAGGCCAGGGCCACCTCCGCCAGCCTCCGGCAGCTGGCCTCGTTCTGGAGGGTGCCATCCTGCCGAAGGATACCTGAAAAAAGCGAGGCACGAAGGTCGCCGCTGATGGCCACCCATGGAGGGAGGTACTCTTTGCCAAGGGCCGTTTCCCCCCCCCCTTTTCCCGCCAGCAGGAAAGAATGGAAGCACGCCCCTGGCCCGTCCCATGCGTGGGAAGCCTCTAAAAGCCTGGCGCCACGTTCCACCAGGATTTTCAGGGAGGAACTTGGCCAGTTGATTGACTTATTTAATTCATTTAAGACATTAACCTCTAGTGGGTCAAAGAGGGGGTGGCCCTTTGCTGCCCTGAGCTTTCTCTTGATGCTAGAGAAGGCTGTGGGCATTGTGAGGAGTCTCTGATGGCAGGACTGGTGCCAAATGCTGGCACAGGCCCGGCAGCTCTGCCTCGTCGCTCTTACCGCAGTGTCCGTGTGAGGTGTACGGGCAAAGGCAAATGTCGCAGGCGATCAGCAGCTCAGGGAACAAAGAACGGATGGTTCTGATGGCCTGGATCACGGGCGTGTCTTTAGCATCCGCTGTTGAGCCACGCTCGTCCTGCAAGGCGGGACAGAAAGGAACCAACCACATGGCAGCCCAGCTAAAGCCACCGAGGCCCAAGACTAGAACTCAGTGGTAAAGCCCACGTGTTGTGGGCAGAAACCGCTCTGGGTGGCAGCTGCCTCCCTCCAGTTTCCCCACCTTGATGGCCTGGCTGGGGACCCCAAAAATCAGCACACACTTCAGTCCGTCGGCCACCAGCGGGCGGAGCAGCTCCTCCAGCTTCTTGACGCCATACCTGGGGGGGGGGGGGGTGGGGAGATCCATGAGCAAAAGAAGGGGTACAGGGTCACTAAGAATCGGCCCCAACCTTGAGCACAAATCCCAGTGAACACCAAGCCCATTGGCTTAATAAGAAGCCATGCAGTTGAAATGGGGGCTGGATCAGCGACTTCAGGACCCATCAAAAAAGGAAGGAGTTGGCGCTCCAGGGACGGGGTGGGCCTGGGCCAGCCCACCCACCTTCTCTACTACCCCAACGAGCGGGCCGGCCGGGAGCTTGGAGGGAGCCTTATCTCTCCCTCCTGAGAGGCAGCCGCCAGCAGAAAAACCTCTATCTCAGGGCACCAAGACCTCCTATCAAACTTTATCAGCTGAGCGGCTCTCCTCGAGAGGAAGCCTTTATCTGGCAGGCCTCAGAGGAGGAGAAAAGGCCAAAGGATAAGACTCCCACAGCCCTTCCCTCCCACCGTCAGCATTGTCTGCCTGGGCTGGACCCACCTCTTCCCCCCCAATGGCCGCTGTAGGCTGAACGTAAGGGTATTTAGCCTTCATGATAAAACCTTCACATGGGGCCAGAAAGGTACAGACATGCAGCTCCCCTTAGGCTGCAGAGCAGGGGGGCCCTGCCAATGCCATGGCACCAGAAGAGGGGCAGCTTCCTCCCCTTCTCTTGGCCTGGAGAAATGAAAGGCCCATCCGCCAGGCAAGGTGGCACCAAACCCGGTGCTTCGCCCTGTCAAAGGAGGAACCGCAGCCCCAGGAAACCACGGAAGGACGCTTGATCGGCCTCAGGGGGTAGCCCAGGGGCAGAGGGCGCCTGGCTCGCATGCAGGCATCTGCCCGTTCAAGCCCCAGCGCATCTTGGCAGGCAGGGAAGCAGAAAGAGCCCTCCAGGCTTAGGAAGGCCGCTGTGCCAGTCCGAGGAGCTGCCACCCGGGTCCGGGTGGGAGAGGCGGGTCTGGGTTGGTCTGAGGCGATTTTGCACCCTGCAGCCGTGACCGATCTGCCCACTTACCGGGCTTGACCAGGCAGGCTGGCGATGGGCTCCACAGCATCGGGGGTGTCTCTGAAAGATTTAAGGGGGGGGGGGAAGTCAAGGCGGGCAGGAACCAAGGAGAAAGCCTTGCTCTTGCCACCCCAGGCCAGCGCTCCTTCGTCTGAAGAAGGTGCAGTGGCATCCTCAGGATGAGAAAGGGTTGAGGATCGGACCTACCCCTCTCCCCCTCTCCCCCACAGGCCAGCCGGGAGCTCCGGGAGGCTGCAAGCGTGACTCAAAGTCCACCCAAGACTCACGTAATGAAGATGGGGTAGATGAGGTGGCTGGCGTCCAAGGCCGCTGCCGTGGCCTGCCACGAGCGGAGGACAGGGTGGAAGTAGCCACTGTGCAAAAGGGACTCTGGCTGCATGGCTGGGTTTCTTGCACCGGAGAGCAAGGCACAGAAGGGGCCGAGGCTTCAGGGCAGAGACCTGGACATGGGGAGAGCGTCTGCCTTGACACGCGCACGCCTCCTCGCCCTCGGGTCCGGCTTCTGGAACTCTCCCGTGGGGCTTCGGAGACGCCCTGGGTCTCCCCTGCCCCTCCCTGCCCCACGTCCTGAGAAGATGCTCCCTCCCCTCCCCTTGCAGCTGAGGACACACAGCGCAGGTGGGGAGAAAGCAGGCTCCCCCAGCCCTACTTATGGGGCTGGTAGCACCCTCTACAATGGCAGAGGCCCGAGGACCAGGCGGCATAATCTGAACTCAGTGCTGGGGCTTTGGACACAGACAGACAGAGGTCTTTCAACCATGTGCAGAGTGCCTTCCCCTGCATGGACCCCCGAGTCAGGCACAAGGGGAGAAGGGCCGATGCCCTCTCTCCCCCCCCCACACCCCCCACCTTGGCCTCTCTGGTTTCCAGAAGGAAGGCACTGACCCTGCTGGAAAGCAAGGGGGGGGGGGAGAGAGGTGGGGCAGGAAGGGGGCGCTCTGGGGAGTTCTGGCCCTGGAGGAGCAGAAGGGGCTTGACCCCCACATGCTGGAAAGGAGGAGACCGGGCGCCCCTGGGGGAAAGGGGCCCCACCGCCCCCAGCACCTCCAGCGGAAAAGCCCCCCCCCCCGGCGGCCTAGCTGGCTGGCCCCGATCCAGAGCTCCTCCGCCACAAGCAGACGCCCCCAACACCCCCTCCCCTCCTGGGATCCCGGAAGCAGCAGCAAGAGAAGCTGAGGAAGGACTCAGGGGGGGGGGTGGCTGGGTCGGGGTGCCTGCAATCCGGGCCCCTTCCTGGAGCACCAACAGGGGGTGCAGGGGGAGAAAGGACAGCAGCCTCCCACGACCAGTGCCGCACAGGTAGACTGCTCCTGACCGTGGGGGCTCGGGAGGTTTGCTCTCCGATGCCCGGAGAGGAGGCTTCGCCCTTGTCCTCCGAGGCGCCGGGGGGGGGGGGGTGTTTCGCAAGAGCCAGGCGACGGCGGCTCAAGCCCAACGGGGACCTCGTGGCTCCCGGGGCCGCGCTGGGGTGGGGATCGGGCTCCCCCGGAGACGCCGGAGCCCTGGGGAGGCGCGGGAAAAGTCTGCCCGAAAAGGCGCCCTCCCCGCCCCGGCTCACCGCCTCCGCTGCGCGTCCGTCCCGCCGGAGTCCCAGAGCTGGAGGGAACCCCTTTGCCTGGAGCCCCGCCCCTCGTTTGCATGTCCACGCCCCCTGTTTAAAGGGCCAGGCCCGGCTTAGTTAGCCTTCCTTGGAGAAGCGCAAGCCTCGCTTCCGCCTTCAGGACAATCAGGGGTTAAGGCCACCCGGAAAAGGAGTGGGAGCTAGAAAGGCGACTCGTGAACGCACTAGGTCTTTCCGTTCAACTCTATGGCTGTGGAGGACCCAGCTCCCTGCCAGGCAAGGCTGAATGAATGAGCGCACAGGTGGTCTTGCTTTCTGGGACTCAAAGAAACGTCTCCATGGAAAAGTGCAGCTAGACTCCAACTCTCCAGGGAAAGACCAAGAATCCTCGCAGGCTGGTATAGCAAGAAGGGCAGGGGAACATCCTCTTAAATCTTTCATCATCCTTCCAAAATGCGAGAGAAGTGGGGGGGGGACCCACTTGAGGTGGGCACTCCCAGAGGTTTTGTCTTTACTGGAGAAAGACTGCTCAAATCCAAGCGACACCCTGTCCTGCAGAGAATAAAGCAGCCCAGCCCAGTAGCAACTTTGCAATATTATCTTTAATGAAGTTCTGTTAAACCAAGAAAACAGTGGAGAAAAGAGCCGACAGAATCTGCGTCCGACCCACAGAGAGATCACCAGAGCTGTGGGAAAACAGGAGCTTGGAGCAAAACCAAACAGCATCCTCAGACCAGAGGGAAGGGAATGGGGGTGTTGTTGTTCGGGTGTCAGGGAGGAGAAACCAAAAAGGAGTGACCTCCCCCTCTCTGATTTTGCCCAAGCCCTGCCTGATCACAGCTTCATTTCACAGCTCGTCTCTGAACCTAACCAGGCAAAGCCAACAGTAGAAATTAGCCATTTTTAAAAAAAAATTTACACCAAACTCATCTGGTTCGGCCTTGAGGCTTCCCCGTCCCTCCCCCAAATGCCAATCTACATTTAATGAACCACCCAAGTCCCTTTCTGTTCAGAAATTCCTTTGCACAGATGGTTTGTTCCAATCCGGGATGGGTGGGTGAGGAATGGGATGGGCTCCGCTCAGCAGTGGCTGCCTGATGCTTCTTCAATGAGGTGCCCATTAAATCAGCCTGACACTTTGACCGCAGAACCAGCGGCTGCAAGGGCAGCGCTTCCTTCCCACCTGAAGGAAGCCGAGGCAGGGCAAGCTGCCCCTGGTGGGCTCAGCTATCCACCTCCTCCTCCTCTTCCTCCTCATTTTGTTCTTCCTCCTCCATTCTTTCCTCCTCCTCTTCGTTGTTCTCCTCCTCCCGGTTCTTGTCAGGGTCTTCCGAGTCCTCCTTCTTGTCTTGGTCTTTTTTCTTAAGCTCTGCGCCTCCCCTTTTGCCTTTCTGCTCTTGTCTGTAAGCTGGAAAAAAGGAGGACACATCAAAACCAGACTCAGGTGCAGGCTCTCAAAAATGCTGTTCTTGGTATATTCAAAGAGGGCCAGAGTTGGGAGGGTCAGCCCTCTGGAGCAGCAGTCAAGGGGCTCCCCATTGACTGATGATATCATGTCTGTCATCCCTGTAACTTCCGCCCACTCACCCTGTCTGGCCTTGAGCACTGCCAGGACTGGTGATCAAAGAGCTTTTTGCTGTCTTTAACTCCTGGTTTAAGAAGTATAAGCTCTGCCTCTCTTCTGCTACCAAATTGAAGCCCAAGGAGAGCTGCTGCCTGGTGCACCAGTCACTGCTGCGTCCTGGCAGATGCTGCCCCAAGGTCTTCTTGTCCTGGCTACACTCTGGGTACCTCCCCACCAAAAAGAAAAAAAATGGGGGGTGGCTGTGAAGGCTGAGTCACTGCCGGATTATCTTCTTGCCAAGGGGAACAGACAAAAGCAAATTAATCTGCAGCGTTTCTCATCATAAGACACTAAGATGTTACCTTCTAAGGATTCTTTTAATGGTGTTATAAATCTTTGAAACTCCATTTCCTCCATGGCTGACAGGACATCTCCAGCGTTCAGGGTTTTCCTTTTTCCCTTCATTGCAAAATTATTAGCACTAATTAAGGAGACAGAGAGAAGAATAAGAAAACAACATAAAAACTGTCTTTGTCGATGGTCATTTTCCTCTTCTACATTCCCCTCCCCCCAAAAAAGTATGAGTTCTAAAAACACCTTCCGCTCCCATTACTATTATTAGGAAACACAGATTTTTTAAAAAAGTTGCATTAGTATTTTATATTTATTTATTTGTTTATTTCTACTTTTATCCTGCCCAACTAGTAGCAAAGCTACTACTCCGGGGCAGCAGATGCAACAACGCACAACAATAACGGAAAAGCAATTTTAAAAAATTATTATTTTTGCCCAAATGGGACAAGGAAGTTACTGAACAAAATTAATGTGGCACACTCCTGCTCGTTCTACTGAGTACATACAGACCAGTCCACCCCCTGTGAGATGGAGATCCTGATGGATTCACAGTGTAAAAACTCCACCCCAGGAAAGCTTTTTGTTGTTTAGTCGTTAAGCCGTGTCCGACTCTTCGTGACCCCATGAACCAGAACACGCCAGGCCCTCCTGTCTTCCACTGCCTCCCGGAGTTGGGTCAAATTCATGTTGGTAGCTTCGATGACACTGTCCAACCATCTCGTCCTCTGTCGTCCCCTTCTCCTCTTGCCTTCACACTTTCCCAACATCAGGGTCTTCTCCAGGGAGTCTTCTCTTCTCATGAGATGGCCAAAGTATTGGAGCCTCAGCTTCAGGATCTGTCCTTCCAGGGAGCACTCAGGAAAGCTGACCGACCCACGAACCCACCCAAGTGCCTGGACCACCGAAGCCGCTGGACACACTCACCAGGATGTGGCGTAGAGCACAAAAACACTGGCAGCTCGTGAGACGGCACTTCGGGCTTCTTTGGAAATGTTCACTCCGTCAGGAAGCTGAGGGGAAGAGAGACAGACGTCACCCCCTGGAAGTCCACAACCTCCTCAGCTCACAGGCGGGAAGGATGACCCCAAGCTCCCCCACCCCCCCATCTTTTTTACTCACCGCTTCCTTGATGATACGGGTGATGACCGCGTTGGGCAGGTTTAAGTCTTCTGGGCGTTCGGCCATGGCAGGCGGCTGGAGGGAAGAAGGGGAAAGGGTCAATCAACCACTGATCAAAGCTGTGCCCCCCCATCCCCTATGGGGACCCCTGACCCACCCCATGGGAGGCTTGAGGGCCAGACAAAAGGGGGGCTGCCCTAAACCTCTGTTTTTGGAATGGGGGGCTCTTGGGATCGCCTCCCTTTAACCTCACCCCAAGGCTGGGGAAGGGGGAACTTTCCCCTGCGGTTGCCACCGTCCCTCCACCCCTCTCCAAAGGTCTCTCTGAGAGGTGGAGGGAGCCTCTGGGCGTGTGCAGAGCGCCTCCTCTGGGCGTGTGCAGAGCGCCTCCTCTGGGCATGTGCAGAGCGCCTCCTCTGGGCATGTGCAGAGCGCCTTCTTCCTCCTCCTCCTGCTCCTCCCCTCCGGCCGGGGCCTCCCCGCTTACCGGGCCCGCAGCTCGGCGGCAGCTCCGTTCCAAAGGCGCGCGAAGAGAGGCGACTGGGCGCCTCTGAACCGTCCGCGCAGGTCTGGCCTAAAGCCACGCCCCCCCCAGGCCCCAGCATCCACCGCGGCCTCCCTTTCCGCCGCCCAAAGGGGAGCCCAGAAAACGAGGTTCATCTACACTTCCGGCTCCATACGGCCTGACCTCCAGGAGGGCGGGCTGTTTTTCTCTGGCCCCGTGCCCCGCTTATGGGAAAGAGAGGGGGGGAATGTGGAATGGGAACCGGAAGTTAGAGACTGAGCCGGGTTCAAGGCTTCGCTCGCTTTCCTTCTCTTTCCCCTACCAAGAGGCTCCCGCGCGGAGTCTTCTGGGAAAGGCCGGAGGAGGCGTGACGCGATAGCCAGCGCGCCTGGGCGACGAGGGTGCTTGGCGTTGCTTAGCAACTCAGGCCGGGCCCGTCTCGGCCCAGGTGCGGAGCCGGAGGCCTAGCTTGGGAGGAAGGGTGGAGAGGGGGATTCGGCGCCCTTTTCCTCGCAGGCCTTCTTTGTCCTGGGTTTGGGGGAAAGGGCGCAACAGCCGCCGGGAGGGCTGACAGGAGGGCCCTGGGGGCGGCCGGCCTGGTTCTCCTCAGGAGTTGCCCCACCCCGACTCCTGAGGAGAACCAGGCAGAGGCCTTGACCCCTGACCCTAACACCTGGCGCTCTTACTCCCCGAGGGACCCCCTTCCCCTGGTCGGGTGGGTCCCTTCCTCCAGTGGGGGCTTCCAGGCAGCACAGGGGCGGCTTGCTCCAGAATTGGGGCAGGGGGGGAAGTTTTAAAACCCACTCACCCCATCTACTCAAAGAGTGCCTGTGCTTCTGGTCCTTTCTATCCCACCCTCTTATAAAAAAAAAAAACATTTCGTTTTGCTCATCCCAAGGATTCTGGAGGCCCCTCAAAGGAGGTCAACAAAAGCATGATGGTGATGATGATGATGAACATACAGCCGTATATCAGTGTTTCCACCAAGTTGCTCTGAGAGTAAAACACAGGGTGCCCCCCTCGTCTCTTCCCTGAGGATGAGACCTTTCTGGCTAGTAGTTATCATCACCCCTTGAGTTTTGCAGGGAACGGGGAGAGTCTAAACCAAAATGCCTCCTCAGTGAGGTCATATTTTCAGAACAGGAAAGGCCAGGAGAAAGCAGGTCACCCAAAAAGCAACCAACCACCTGCTGGGCTGTAAAACCGCAGGTATGATAGTGACTGCCTGGCTTTTCATGCCAAGGCATTAAGGAGTCCTTCAGAAGTCAATTACCAGTAACATGTGTCTGGTGGAGAAAAGTCCAGACTCCAGTTTTATTTCTGTCCGTGTCAGAACCGTGGCTATTAAACTGTGTGTTGAGCAAGAATAATAAGGGCAGCCTCTAGAAAATGTCATAGGGGTGGTCTTTTGTCTCATGGCACAGTGGTTAAACTGCAATACTGCAGTCAAAACTTGCTCAAGACCAAGGTTCAATCCCAGGTAGCCAGCTCAAAGTTGACTCAGCCCTCCATCCTTCCAAGGTCTGTAAACTGAATACCCAGCTCACTGGGGTGGGGTGGGGGCAATGTGTAGCCTGCATAATTAAAATGTAAACCACCCAGATACTACTTTAAATGCTATGGGGTGGTGGCATATAAGCAGCACCCTTTGCTTTGTTCTGTCCATGCAGCCCTCTCCTATCTTTCCTGAATCCAGCACGTCGCTGCCAGAATGGCGACCGTTGACACCAGTTGGTGGGATGAGACGGTTTGTAACATGATGGCTTGCCAGCACCCACCCTGTTGGGAGACAATGTGGAGGATTGAAAATGGGCACCCTCGGATCTTGCTAAGAACCTTTGATTCACTTCAGAGACAGTCCCCAGAATATGAAGGTAAACAGCAATTCTGATGGAAGAGGAGCTTCCGTTTGCATAATGCCTTCCTCTTCCAGTCGCACTCCGAGGCCAGTCTGTTGGCTTTGAGACCAATATTCATTGCAAACAGCCTCTGGCCGTTGTGATAACAGTCACTTGAAAGCAAGAATGCAAGAATAATGTAGCAGGCCGTGCTGTTTGCTGGAAGAGGTGCTCATGTACTTGGTCAGCTAGCACTTGCCAATTTTTTGGAAGTCCTTCCCTAGAGGTGGCTACCTATCCCACTCTTAGATTCCTCAGCCTAGAGGAAGGTGCTTCTAGGGAAGGGGTTCTTCGTTGGGGTCAAAAGGGCCAGAAACGTAAAAGAGGAAGGCAGGTTGGTAAATAAAATGCAAATGCCCACTATGATGAATCTTAATTGCCTTTAAACAGCTGCCTGCAGGAGGAACTGTGCAGATACAGAAACCTCCTTGTCCTGCTGAACTGAACACCATTCTGCACTCCACTTCTAGATTTTATTGGGGAGTGGGTGGGGGACAGAGTTCTTCTAGCAGTGGCTTACTAAAGTTATGTGTGGAAACTCACATGTGCCAAACGGAGCAACAAAGAACTCAAATGTGTTTGCCAGCCACACTGAAGGTGGTAGAAGGATGGGTTTGCCAGTTACACATCCATGTGTATTGCTAACGGTAGGAAACGCAAGATCTTGCCTTCCTGGGTTTCAGTGGTGACTGAACATCCTGCATAGATAAGAAGAGGTAAGCCTTATCCCCTCTTTCTTCTGAAGAGGGCAGAGTAGCATATCTGGTCATTACACTTCATCCTGATGACATCCTGTGAGACAGGTCACCCTGTCAGCTAGTTCCCTTAGTTTCCTGCTGGTTTACTTCTTGTTGTTTTGTGTTTAACCTAAGAATGTTTCAAACTGTTTGTGTTTGAGGAGGAAGCTTTTGACTAGGAGGCACATTTCTCGGTTTGGCTGTTCTTGGGAACACAAGAGAACAATTTCTCTTACAGTGTGTGTGTGTGTGTGTGTGTGTGTGTGTATATATAATATATAAAATATATATATTTTAAACAGCTTTCTCTGTTTATACTTTTCTCGTATATAGTTAGAATGTTTAATATATATATTAAACAGCTTGCCTTGAAATCTCTGAAGAATTAAGAAAAAAGCAGAAACACATTTTTGTTTTGCCAGACAAAACCAAAACAAAATGAAAAAAGAAACATAAGGGTGTTTTCTTTTTTTATTTTGTTTTGGTTTTGTCTAGCTGTGCTTACATAGACTAACGTGGCTACTGCTTTGATATTTTTTGTTTTGTTGTGGTATCTGTACATAAATGCTGTTTTATTGCTTTGGTAGTGATGCTTGAAACAGGAGTAAGAGGGGTTCCTCCTTCTCTGTAGTGTGAGAATTGTTCTCAGAGCCTCACAGCAGTTTCTGTGTTTCAGAGGAATTGCCAACACTGAAGATTGTTGACCTTCCCCTCAATTATTCCCAAAGAGAGAGAATCAAATGCAACGAAAGTTTAGCATCCCTCTCCAAGACCATCTCCGGCATCAGAGAGGCCAGGCGTTATCTTTCAGACTCTACCTTGAATGAAATGTTGATCCCTCTCACCTCAGTGCTGAGGTCAGCATAATCATCTTTTAAAATGGCAGGGTTTGTGTTGTTACATTATATGCTTCTGACCAATCTTACTCCAGTTTGCAAGACCCTCCCAATAGATGTTGCTGCCTGAAATAGAAGATTCAAAACCTGCAAAAGCATGTGCTCGCATTCACTTATTTGCCATGACCCTAGGAACTTATCCTGGAAATTGTCTGGAGCTGGGTAAACACACAGGGCTTCTCTCGTGCAGCTTTTATTTATTTATTTATAATGGCCCTACGCTTGGATGCTTTTTCCAACTTTTTTCTTTTTACCTTCATAGTTCTGAAAAGAACTCTTTCCCAGGACTGAACTCCAGGATGGAGTCTCACACTCCCCACTTCGCATCAGTAAACTTCAGCTCCTGGAGACCAGCTGAGAAAGTAAGTGAGCTCCTGAAATTCAGGGAAGCAGCTCAAAGGGTTAGGGAATGACAGACGGGGCACTGGATCATCTCAGAAGGATCAGTGATGCTGTGCCCCTTCCTTCCGTCCTTCCTTCCTTCCTTGGTTCAACTTATATACTGCCCATCTGGCCTGCGGCCACTCTGGGTGGTTCACAACAAAAAATGACACACACAAAAATGATATTAAAACAGCTCAATTATAAAATAAAATATAACATTTCAAACAATATAAAATACATTTAAAAAAACCTAAATATAAAATATATTCTAAAACACATAGACCTTTAAGGTAGCAGTAATCAATTACATTGGCTATTGGCATCAAATTCAGTGGGCTCCGTGGGTGACATGGTTTGAAAGGCCTGCCTGAACTGCCAGGTTTTCTGTTGTTTCTTAAAAATCCCTAGCAAAGGGGCTAGTAGTTGATTCCGTAGCCGAGGAGTAACCACCAAGAAGGCCCGATTTATTGTTTTCTCTCCCTGGGCCTCTCTTGGAGTCAGCATCCTCAGCCCTCCTGCCTGTTCTGTGCTTTGCCTCACGTCGGTGACATTAATTAATTGATTTCAAGTGTTAGGGAAATTCAAAAGCCCAGGATCCTGCTCCTGGATTGTAACTGGAGTATTCTCTGGAATGCTGTCAGAAAGAGGCTTCTCATCCCCAGGACCTGTTGCCGCCTGTGGGTGCCGCTGCACTTGGAGGTTAAGTTGGTTCCCTCCCCAGATCACTTCATCCCATGTTATTCTTCATTGCAGTACCAGCACAGCTCATCCCCTATGGGCAAAATTTAGCAGTGTGTTTACTCGGAAGCAAGTCCCATTCATCAAATCTCTTTCTCTTACCAGTCCTTCATCTTTCCTCTTTCATTTTATTTGGCTTTTAGTATTTCTAATTTTCGAGTAGCTTTCAGACTCGATTTGGACCTTAATCTGATCAGTCCCATCTTTTGCTTTCTTACCTTACTGTTTTGACAGTGTGATCGTTTTGTCAACTTGTTGAGAAACAATGTTTTTTTCCTTCATTTACTGCCAGCCTTTGTTCCCCTTCGATGAAAATGGCTATAGTGACGATCTCGTGGTCGGCATCATTTATGCTATTATCCTTTTCCACACACCCCATAAATGCTTAGGGACAAGAAATATAAAGTTCTTAAGCCTCTGCCTTGAACTCTAAAGAGCTGTGTATAATTTAGAGATAGGGAACAGGTTTGCTTTTCATCACTTGCAGTGTTATGAAAGGCTATGACTGGTGTCTGGAAAATTCAGATAATACTCCTGAGCTTCACAAAGGCAAGTGAGAGAGCGCTCTTCATCATCAGGGACCCAACACGTAACCATGAGTACTTAGACTATTGCGCTTGCTTCTGTTCTGTGACCTTTACAAACTCTTTGGACGCAGCTAGAGGGTTTTTTTTTCTGATTGCCTGATTTCCTACCATTTAGATACAGGTCGCAGATCTTGGTGAATTTGCTGCACACCAGATGGATTTCCTGCCTGCCTATGGAAACTTGGTCTTCAGGTGGATCCCAAATATGCGGCCTCGACATTTGGAGCCTGAGAAGCCGACCCCCAGAGCGTGAGTTGCAGGCCCGCCCAGCCTAACCGCCCACCCAGGGCGAGCCTGATGGGCCGTCTCCGAACGCCGCAGCCTTGAGAGGGGTTGATGCTTTTCATGACCAGCAAGAGGCACGTTGTAGCCGACTCTGGTCAGTCCGTCCCTGAAAGCAGACCCTCGTAACTTCTGAAAAGAATGACTGGGTTTGCTTATTTTATTGAATTTGTTTTTGGTGCCTTTTCAGCTCAACACAAGCACCCATTGCTTCTCAAAGTCATCCTAAAATACTAAGAGTGGATGTAAGGGTTGTAAGTATGGGCGGGTGGGCAGTCCAGGAACTGAGAAAGAGGAGCCTTAGCTGGCAGGGGATCCAGGCATCCGGAAAGGGAGCTTGGCAGGGACGTTTCCGCTGCTGCCCTCACTTCCCTGTACTCTGAGGTATTCAGCAGCGGTAGCTGGTCGCTGGAGAAGGGTGAGAGAGTGTTCTCACGTGGCTCTCCGTTGCCCCTTCCCCTACGTTCTGCCTTTGACGTCCATGTCAGAGGCCCAATTCCTTTGTTTAGAGCGATGCCCACTCAGAGGATGTGCGTGAAGGAGCTGGCTTTGGAAGGCATCCTGTCTTGCAAGGACAACCAGAAGGTGGTGAGTCGGCTTCCTTGCTAGGCCCAAATTCTGCTGCTGGTGGATTGGAAGCTACCATCCAGTTGCATGGCTGCGGGTTTTCCTTGTTTGTCTCACTTGCTCTGTGTTTCTGTCCTTAACATTTGTCTGAAAGACAGAAACCGAGAAGATTTCCCAGGTGTAGAACAGGCCTGGAAAAAGCCTTCCAGGAGGCCACCGAGCAAATTGCTGACAGGTGCCGGTGTGGAAGGGAGGGTTTCTGGTGTACTGAACACGGTTCCGGAATGAAGGAACAAGGCTGCGCAAGGCAGAGGGCAAAGAGGGTCCTTCCTTGGGTGCCCACCGCTCCTGGGCATGCCCCTCACTCCTGGGTTCCTGATGCCAGAAGCCTTTTTTTGCAGGAGGGACAGAAATAGTGGGATCACAGCATGGGAGGGGATTTCAGGCTCCCTGTCTCTTGATCGATGGGATGATCTCATTCCACAGAAAACCAGGAAGTCAAACAAAGTCCCTACAGGGGGTCAGCCCTATCTCCTTCATCTGAAGAAGAGCCAGCAGGTTCCTGTCAATAAACCAAAGTAAGTCACTCTCTGCAAATCTCCTGGGTTTGTAAATGAATGAAGGGGAAGTCCTGCCAAGGACGCTCACTAAGGAGAAGGCCCCAAGACTGGTGGCACCTTCAGGAAGCAAAGAGAGGACTCGGGAAGCCTCTGGCTTAGGACATGTGTCCCCCAGTTCCCCAGGGCTTTGTCATGATCTGCCAAATTCTGATAGAAAAGTGTTCCTACTTGGGAGGTGGGGGGTAAAGCACCCCCTTGTCCTGGGCGGTGGGGTTGGCTATGTTTTGCACGAAGCAACAAGAGGCCCAATGCTGTTTTTTGTTTGTTTGTTTGTTTGTTTTTGCGCTGTGCAGTCCTGGAGGCAAAGGCGAGCATTCCAAAGAGAACTCGGTGAGGCAGGGACCGCGCTCCCCGTGCCACCTGCACCTGGCGCCTGTGACGCCTCTCTCCAAGGAAGGGGCCCAAGCTCTGGAGGATGGAAGCCCTACGCCAGAGAGCAAGGAGAAGTTCTTTCCCTCCTTGACAGTGCAGAAGGCGTCCAGTCAACACAAATTTGGAACGAAGGTAAGCCAGGGCCTATCGGCAGGGGCCTTTCCTCTCTGCCTCCTGCACCTCCCGTCCTACTGTTCCGCATCTTGCACTGCTTTTCCACGCCACCAGGGCAGGGAGAAACGTCAGGTGACGTTTGCACCAGTGAGACCTTGATGTTTGCACAGAGAAGGAGCTCGCTCACTTTCTTTTAGGGAGTGTTAGGAACCAATTAAAGAAAGCTATACCTATTTAGGAAAAACCATCAGCATGTTTTCCTGAGAGTTAAGATCGCAGCCATTAATGGCTCATTAATAGTGCTTCCATCCCCCACCCCATTTCAACTTGGCGAGAGAGTCTATCTGGCTGCCTTTTTTTGCTTTTACACTTTTCTGTGCCTTGTTTGCTTGAGCAACCTGCATGTTGTTTTTGCAAGTGGCTTGCGTTTTTGTTTGGTGTGGACATTTACCATGTACTCTTAGAAGCATCTCACCGAATTCACTGGAGCTCACTTGCAAATAAGTGTGTCCAAGATCGTGACCCCACTGATGAACGCCGTGGCAGGGAGAGAAAGTTCATTAGTTGCAGCTAATTATTTGAGTGGCAGTAAAGTCCCCCCCCCCCCAAAAAAACCCCACAACCTAAACTTTATACCTCACATTTCCTTCTAGGAGTTCAAGGAGGTAAGAGATAATAATCAGACAGAACATATTTAGAAAATGAAAAAAAAAACTAAAAAATAATACCAAATAAAGATTTTTAGTAAATCCTAAATCTTAGTTGCCTCACAAATAATTTAACTGTGCCATAGTAATTGATGTATTTATAGATAAAGAACAGATAGATTCAAATCAGGAACTGAAAGCACACATCAAATGCCTCCTGAAAATCAGTGAACCAATACAGAAATTCCAATATTGCTAGGGAAGAAATAACAGAAATTAAATACTGCAGTCCTTGCAAGGTGAAAAAGCTGCATCAGCAAAGTGGGAACTGGTTTGCTTATCATACTCGGCGGAACAGAACAGTGACGTCCCCCTTTTCTCACCTTGCTGTGAGGTTCTGGAGTCTCGGCAACTGCATCCATGCCTGATGGTTTCATTGTCCTGTCTTTCTTTAGGTCCCTGTGAAGGAGAAAGGCCCAAGAAGAGCCTCGAGCCAGCTGAAGGTTCCCTTTGGAGGTGTGGATGTCGCAGTTCCAGGGCTCACCTGTTCCCAAAGCCTGGCTAGAGAAAGAAAAGGCTGATGTGCCTCTTCTGACCTTCTTTCAGGGCTGGGGCTCGTGAGGTGTCGGATGCCTGACCTGGCAGAGCAGCGGAACAGAGCAGAGACTCAGGTCAGTGAAGGAGGCGCTCGCCCAAGCAAAGCCGAGAACCTGCCCCCTTGAGATCTGGAAGGACCAGACAGGGATGAGGGTCGGCGGGAAGCTGCTTCCTGTCCTGGCATTAGCAGAGTGGGTTTCTTTTTACAATGACTTGAGGTGTTCATCGGTTTCTCTTCAGATCAAATTCTCAGAAGGATGCTCGCATGAATAAGGTGCAGTAAACAGTAGATGGCAAAACATGCTATCCCAGAGCAGTTAAAATCCTAGCATTATGTCAGGCAAAAGCGTCCAGCTGACTGTAGCTTGGCAGAGACATCAATAAGTGCAAAGCTGGCAGGAGGAGGAATCCACCACAAGCGGTTCCATCTGCCGCTGGTTAGATAAAGAAGCAGGGAATCCCAAGACTCTCAGCTTTGGTGGGCAGGCTGCCTTCTCTGGCCCCTCTGGCCAGCTTTCCTTCCGTGCTTGGACCAAGTGTGTTTTGGAGCCTTTCTCTCTCTGCTTTGTGAGGTTTGCTGCCTTTTCCCCCTTCTCCCCACCTCTCTTTCTTCACCGACTTTCTTTCCTTTACAGATTCTGTTTCTTTTCTTTTCTTCAAATCTTTCTTCTCTTATTTTCTTCACCGGGTGCAGCGGAGAAGGAGACAGATCTGTCTGGAGAACTTGAAAAAGGAGCCTGTACGGTCCTTGTTTCTTGTTTCTCCTCCTCTGGTCTTTCTTTCTCTCCGCATTATTTAATTCTTTGGCTCGGTCAGGAAAGGAACCAGAGAGCAGAGCAGGCAGTTGGTCCGAAAGCGTTGGGTTGTGTGTTTCTTTGCTTTCGCTGAGTGGTGTTGGGTGTTCCTTGTCCTCGTGGATCCAGCTTCACACCAACCCAGAAGGGATTGTCGCAGGGAGCAGCCAGTGGGGGCCCTTCTTTGTTAGCAGTCCCAGCACCTCCCTTCTTAACCAGGGCTTCTCCCAGGTTTCCTGCAGGAAAGGAAACGATGTAGTGCAAACTTAAGGTCTGTGCCACAGACCAGCTCTTAGGGGAGACACGGCTGCTGAAAAGGGTGCTGCCGAGACATGGGACTGTGGGGTGCTTCCCAATCCTGCCTTTGGGTGAGTCCTCAGAGGATCCCACACAAATGCCTTCAGGCATTTGCTGCTCGTAGCAGCAGAGCTTGGAAAGTTGTTTCAAGGTGAAGCAGAAGAGGTCCGGGAATCAAACTCGTGTCGGGAAACTCTCCTTTGAGCCAGGTGCCGGATGGTCAGATGCAGAGAGCCGTGGCGGCGGCTGCTGCTGCTTCTCCCCAGTCTGCAGAGGACGGGAGTTCACTGGGGCTGTCGGTGGCCCCTCCAGGAAGGAAGAGGTCGGTGAAGTTTGTGGAGTTCAAGAGCAACACAGCCAGCCTGTACATGGGAGGTGAGCAGGGGTGGGGGTGGGCATGCCTGGCCTCCCCCCTCCGGACTCTGCCTTGTGCTGCAGCGACAGCCTTCCAGCCTCAAGAGCAGCGAGAGGGGTTGGGGAGCGAAGCATCTGCGCCAAGAGGGGGAGGAGGAAGCCCTTTGGCCGAGCGGCCCTCCACTCCCAGGCACTTTCTCTGTCCCCGGGTTATAGGTCTCCGGGAGGCCGAACCGGGCCGTGGGATCTCACAGGCGAGAGCCATGCTGGGCTAAACCCAAAGCCCATTGGCCGTTTTGTCCGCCTGGGGGGGCGGTCTGTGGCCGATGGGGGCGGGTACCGGCTGGACGCGAGTCCACCTTCCACTCACTGAACGTCGGGTCCCGCGTGTCTTTGTGTGAGGCAGCAAATGCCAGACGCACCCGGTTCCTTCCGCAAGCATTTTCTTTTGCTTCGGCTTTCCTTAGGTCGCGACGGTTTTGTTCCCCGCCCGTCAAGAACAGAGTCCAAGTACACCCAGTATTGCCAGCACCTTGCCAGCCGGAAGGAGGCCACCCCGCTTCCTCAGAAGGAGCCTCCGGCCGTCAACAGGGAGCTCTGGACCCAGGAAGCAGCCAAGGAACCCGAGGAGGAAACCCTCCCACAGTTCCTGTCCCCTCCCGGACACCCCCCTCCCCCTCCCCCCCTCCCCCCTGATCTCCGAGAGCAACAGCCACCCTTCTCCCTAGATCCGGCTTGAAGTAGCGGCGCTGTGTGTGTGTGTGTGTGTGTGTGTGGTTTACGTAGGCTGTACCCTTCTCCAGGGATGCCTGTTTCTCGTTCTCAGAAGAGTGTTTGGGTGCCCTCGGGTGTAGCATAATTAAAAATCTTGCTCCTTCAGTTGGCTGCCTGTGTGGCCTTTACCCCCCCCCCCTCCGAAGGAGAGTTCCCCACCTAGGAATAGCTGGGTTTGAGAGCATCAAGGCAGGGAGAAGCCAGTGGAGACACACGGGAGAATAAACCAAGCTCATCAGGCAAAGAGCCAAAGAGAATTGACATGCAAAGCACACTCTGTTTGGGGTGGACAGCTCAAAGGGGAGCCTGTGCAGTTTGTCATGAGATGAAGATTTCGTTGTGCAGAACCCTTCTGTTAAGGCCGGTTGTAAAAACCTTCAGCGGTGTGGTTTTAGGTGTTAATAACAACTTTAGAACTGCAGAGCTAGAAGGGGCCCTATGGATCATCAAGCAGGGTGGGGGTGGGGGGTATCAAACTCCCAACCTCTGGCTTTGCAGCCGGAGCCCTGAACCACCGAGCTCTCCAGCAGTCTTGTGTTCCCTTCCCACCCACCCCTTTCCCCGTAATACTCCTCTTGCACAATCTCTGAACAATCTTGAAAGCAGGTTCACAAAAGCGGCTCATTCATAGACGTTATCTTCTCCTCTGTGCTTGTGTCAGTTGTTTTGGGGGCCTGGGTGGCCGGAAGGAAAGCAAAGATTTAGATTCCCCAGAAGTCCCCCTCTGGGCCTGCCATAGAGGACCGGGGAACATGGTTTTATAAGCCCGGTTCCATTTAAGCTTGACAGCCTGGGCTATTATTCCTGGTCATGTTGTTTAGTTCTCCCCTCATTCCCTGTGGGGGTTCAGGTGGCGGGGGCACAGGAGGTTTTATTCTGAAGGAGGAAACGCTAGAGGCACCGGGCCGTCCTGCCACAGTCTTATCTTTTACAAAGCGAGAGGTGAAGGCAGAGGCAGGCATTTTACCACTCTCGGCCCAGCCCTGCAGTGGCCGTTCAGCTGGCTGGAGAGCTATTTTTGGGTGCTTGGGTGGGATTCTCTGCAGATCAGGCCTCCGCACTGCTTACTGCCACAGCAACTTGTGAACAAGGGGAATTGCACCAGATTCTTGGGGGGGGCGGGGAAGAAGGGGCTCCACAAGGCAGCCTCCCTGGCTTCCGTCCAGAGAATGCCCTGGTCTTGGCAACCGGGCACGGCGCAGAAGGCCAAATCCTCCCCTCTTGCCGGGGTGCCTTGGCAACTGTGCCGAAGAAGGAGAAACACTTCGGAGACGACTCCGTCTTCTCCCTCGGTTGTTTTGCTTGGCCTTTCCTTTTGTTCATTCTCTGCCCATCCCGCCTTCGCTCAGCACCAGAGCTCAAGGACTGTCCACTCCTGGCTCCTTCCTTAGTTCAGCCGTTGAGGAGGATTTTGACCAATAAAGCGCCATGGTAGACGCAGCCGACAAACCCCTGCCGTCGCTCCCGGGACTTGGCGCGCCCGAAGAAAAGGTCCCCAGGGGTGGACCCTTTTGACCGTCCCGTGGAGGTGAAGAGGGTGTCCCTGAGTGGAGGTCCTTGCCGAAGGCCCCTTCTCGGACTGGTGAAAAAGAGGGAAGAAGAGAAGGTAGTCCAGGTAAGAGACACCTTGCCCTATTCTTTCCTGCAGAGTTGGGGGAAATGGGTAAATTTCTGCGCTTGCATTGCCTTTGGGGTCAAAGTCCCTGTCGCTTACTGGAGGCCCTTCTGGCAGCACAAGACCTGAGAAAAAATAGCCATTTCCTGGGGCTCCTCCTCTCCGAGATGCTTAATCCCTCCCGGCCATGTCTTTTGTCTCCCTCCCACCCAGCTTTCATCCAGGCCGGTCAGACGTTCCTGGTGGGAAAGGCTGCCTGGAAGCTCCCTCCGTTTGCTCCCAGCAGAGCAGGGCAGCCTTTCCTCCGAACAGTCAGTGGCTAGTTGGAAGGTATGTGTCCGGCTGATCTTTCTGAGTGCTGACTTGTGTATGTCTGTGTGTGTGTGTGTGTATGTGTGTGTTGCTCTTTGTGTGTTGGGGTGGGGACACAGTGCTGGGAGAATGGAAGCTGGCAGACGGGGCAGGGTCTTCGGCTTGGCTGTTCCCTGGTTTGCTGCTGAGGCGATCCAGCTGTGCCGATCCAAGGGGGTGATCTTTGCAAAGAGGGGATGGGGAGGCAGGAGGGAGCAGGGCTGGCCCTCTCTGGGTCTCGAGTGAGCGGCTGCGTGTCGGCTTCTTCTTTTGTGGCGGTTTCTGTTGCCAGGAGGAGGAACAGCCAGCTGGGTGACTTTGTCGAATCCCTTTTTAAGGAGCAGACAGAACGCGGCAGCTTTTTCCCTCTTGTACTTTCTCAGCTCCCTGCCCCATATACCTCTGAGCCCCACCTCATCTGTGGGGTGGGTTAAACAAGGACATGATTGTCTAAAAAGCCCCCCCTTTTTTTTCAGGGCTGGGCCTTCTTTCCCACAGAGGTCTGCAGGAGGTGAACCCACAGAAAGGCAGGCGTCCTGGCCCACTGTCGGGGCCCCATGGCCACGGGCAGCCGGGGGGGTCTAGCAGGTGGCAAAGATGGATGAGATCCGAGGTGCCAAACCTTGAGTGCCCTTTACTCAACCACAGGGGCACGGAAGCCGCATACTCTGTTGGCTGCCGGCAGAGCGGTGGCCGAATGTGGATCGGCCTCCCAGGAATTTTCCCGCTTGGGGAAAGAACCCTCGGCTTGGCAAAAACAGAAACTTGGGTGAAGAGAGCGCGCCTCTGCTCGAGCCCAGGTCCCGCCTGCTTCCCTCCCTCCCTCCCTTGGGAGCCAGAACTACGGTTCAGCTCCATGAAGGCAGCCGGGACTTTGGGTCGCCTTTTCCCTCCCCTGGTTTTCCCCATAGATGGTTTAATCGGCTCTGAAAGGAAAGGAAAACACCAGCCCTGGGGAGCTGCGTCCCTGACAGGCATGGGCTGGTGAGGCCAAGCCAGAGGAGCCGTCCTCTGAAAGCCAGAGGTGTTGATTCGGGAGAGAGAACGAGCAGAGCAGGTGGTCTTTGATGGAGGAGGGCCACCCTTTCCCATCGTGCACGTCCGGGTCCTGTCCGGGCAGGCTGGCTTTTCTCATGGACCGTAGGATTCGCCTGTGAACTTTGTCCCTCTCCAAACAAATCCCTGATTCAGATATCTCGTCTGTCACGGGCTGCTTCTTTCCCCCGGGGCCCCCTTCTCTTTCTCTCTCTCTCTCTCTCTCAGGCTTTTATGTATGGCAACATAAAACAGTGGCTTTCAGCATGAAAAGAAATTTTTTTTTTTTTGGTAAAAATAAATGCCAATGTCTCTAGGGAGACTTGAAGGAAGAGACGGTGGTCTTTTTTGTGAAGAGGTTCCCTGCCCACTGGCTTCCCCATCCCATCTTAAATATGGCGGTCCTAACGCTGTCCTACCTCGCAGGGCGGTTGTAAGGAAGAATGGGAGGACCGCTGTCAAACGCTCAGGGCGGCTGGGCAACCCGCTGCCGTGCCGCCTGAAAACGAGGTCTGCAGAGGGGATGTGATTGCCCTCCCTCCGTGGCCCCCGAGCCCTCGTCTCCTCGGCCTGTCTTTCTCCTTGCAGGGATGGACCCCAGTATCTGGGCCGACGGGCTGGGGCCGGAGGAAGGAAGCCTCGGTGGCCCTCGGGCATCCTCCCCCAGAAGGCAATCGGAGTTGTTACTCAGGAGACGGAGGAAGATTAGCCGTGCATGTGTGAAAGGCAAGGGTGGGTGCTGACGGGTGAAAGCGAGGGGGCCCTGGGCAGAGGAGTAGGAGGTGGCAGTGACGGGGGGGGGGAACGGAGCCCCCTGAGCCCCCCCATGTGGTGGACGGGTTTGTCAACCTTCCTGTCGGAGCAGGGAGCCTGGCCCTCTCTTCCAGTTGTGCCGGGACTCGGCGGTGGGTGCTGCAAAGGAAATTGGACAAACAGGTGTTTCGGTCGTCCAGTCTGTACATCGGGAGGCGCCTGAGGTCCTCCCACGTGGGGCGGAAAGTCCCCGTCGCCAAGAGGGATCCCTGCAGCCGCTCGGTGCCTGTGGCAGAGCAGCGGTGCTTCTTGGCCTGCGTCGCGCGGAGGGTGTGTGTTTGGGAGTGCCGTCAGGGGTGGCTCTGGTTTCAAACCCGCCAATGGCACTCCGGGGCTTTCTGGGCTGTTCAAAGAGCGGCGGTTGGAAGGCCAGCCTCCCCCCCCCCCGCCCGCCGGCTGCCTCTTTCCCTGGGACTCCGAGGGGAGAAAGAAAAGAGCGCTTGGAAACAGTCAGGCTGTTTAGGGGCTGCCAGAAGAGCGTGCCCCTGCGAGGGAGCATGGAGCGCAACCCTTTCCCCGGCATCCCCCTCTCCTCCCAGCCAGCCCACCCGTCGCCACCTGCCTTCTGGATGAAGACGTACGGTGAGTCCTGGGCAAGGGGGTGTCCCAGGAACGGAGGAGTCAGACGGCGGTGGCTCGGTGGGCACAGCCCATTGCCAGGAGCGGTTTGCTCTGGCTGGGTCCGGCATCTGGCCGCAAGGCTTGGGCTGCTCCACACCCTCCCTTGGCAGCGGCTGCAGAGGGAGGCAGCGGTGTGCAAAGTGGGGGGGACTGGCCATTCTCCCACCGCTTCCCTGCCCATTTCTTCCCATGCAACAAGTAAAAGGACTGCCCGCCCTCTCCCAGGACCAGCCAGCCGGGGAGAAGCTCTGTTTTGTCGTGTAGGTCAGAACACACACAGGGAGGAGCAAGCAGGTGGTGGCATGTGCCTCGACTACGGGCCTCTAATACCGTCGCTGCCACCTTGGGAACAGGCCCCCGACCTCTGGCTCCCAGGAGAGGGCCTGGCCCTGCTGCCTTCCGTCCCTGCTGGGGTTTTCCTTGGGAGCAGCTGGTTCAGCAGCGTGAGGAGGAGGAGGAGGGCCAGGGAGCAGCCCGTCTGGCCCCTTCCCAGGGCTCGCTGGGGCCCTGCCTCCTGGAGACGCAAAGCCGTCTGGTCCATCCGGCTGGGTTTGTGGTCCTACTGGACAGCAGCCCCTGGCCAAATAAAAAAAATAAAAATAGAATATCTCCAGGAGAAAAGAGTTCATTGCTACTCCTTTGACGCCTCCAGAAGGAGCGCTTCACCATTTCAGGGAGGTCACCTGGTAAATAACCATTTTTTTAAATAATGGGGGCGAACCCAGCACCGTAGTTTCTCTAGTTTCCATTTCTGGTGGTCTGTATGCCTCTTGGAGATTCTTAGGGTGGAAAACTGCCCCCACGACCACCAGAGGAGGACCACCAGAGCTTCCTTTGGAAAAGCGGACCCTCTCAATGGGTTTCCTCAGGAGAAACCAGCTGTGAGGGAAGGTGGTGGAATCAGAGAATTGGAAGGGACTGTTGGGGGGGGAGGGTCATCTTTTTTAGCCCTCGAGGCTCCGAGCAGGCTCTGTAAGTTGATCTCCAGCCTCCCGGAGAGATCAGAGCCGCCCAGCCTGTGCTTCGGTACCACCAGGGGAAGGAGGAGAGAGGGGCCCCCTTTGGAGACCACCTGTCGCATGAACAGGATGCCTGAACAAGGGTGGTGGAACAGGCACACTGCCCCTTGCGATGGACCACTTGACTGTCTCTGGACTCTCTGTCTAGGTGTGAGAGGGGGGCGGGTGGGAAGTTTAGGCAGGAACAGGCCTGACCCTTTAGATCAAAAGCCTTTGGGGTCCAGATCTGGCCTCAGGCTGCTCATTGCCGCGTGGTCCGCTTAATTCTGTTGGCCAGTGAGACCGTTTATGGAGAACCAAATCTCCTGCTCCTAAGTCTAGGCTCCTTATCTACTGGGAAGCACTCTTCCTCATGGTCTCTCTTCTCTCCCCCAGGACAGCTGAAGCTCTCGATCCACAGGCAAGGCAAGGACCTTGCGCTCCATGGTGAGTGACCCGTTGGGCTCCGCAAGGAAAGGGAGAGGAAGGCAGGCCAGGGGCCGGAACCCAAATCAAACCCGTGCCTGTAGTGCCACCCGCCATGTCTTCCAGGGTGACGTACACCCAGCCTAGTGACCCTTCGACCTGAGAGATTTGAAACCCCTCCCTCTGCCGGTGACAGTCCTAGCCGTTGACATGCAACTAATACGATCCTTGAACTTTCTCCGTGGGGCTGGCAGCCAGCTGGGGCTGGACGCAGCCTTGCCCGGGGAAATCTCAGCCTCTCCTCTGCAGTGAAGGCACAACCGCTCCAGGTAGGAGGTGGTCTGTGATATTGAGCTGGCTGGCGCTCTGAGCCCACAAGGCCAGTTCCCTGTATCACAAGTTAGAGGAAGTCAGGCACGCCAAATGGAATTTGGCATCCTGACATAGAACCATCTTTGCCTCCAACCCGATGCGCCAGCCGGAGTATTTTGAAGAGGCTTTTACTCGTGGCAGACATTACATTCCACACGCGCACATGCCTGCGCGCATGCCCAGATGCACACCTCCCGCTCTTTGTCAGCTCCTTCCTCTGGTCTTTTCTTTCACCCACCCAATGGATTGTCAGACTCTGTGTGTGTGTGTGCGCACACACACACATGCTTCAGATGCCCACAGAAGGAGGCATCATGGAGGGCTTTTGGACAGATTGACCTTCACCCCGACCTGGAATCTACTCAGAGCATGAACATGCATCAGAAGAGGCTACATGTGGGGGGTACTTGTTCTGCCCCCAGTTTTTCTCCCATGACACTTCATTCCGTGTTACCTCTCGTTATCTACCCTTTTGTTTTGTTTTTTCTTTAAACCAAGGGACATGAATATTGGACGCGCATCCTTGGGCATTTTTCATTTTGATGGTAGAAAAATCTGTTCTTTTGTGCAGAATCAGATTGCTGCCCCCCGCCCCGCACCCGGAAATTGGTTGGGCATTTATCCTGCTATTCCCGTTCCCCAGCAGGGTTCGGGGGGGGGGAAGCAACATCTGTATCTGAGCACATTCAGGAAAGGATCCTTGGATGCGCACAGCCTGACGCTTGAACCCAGGCTCAAATGAGGACCTACCACTGTGAACATGGGGAGGGGGGCTGCAAGCACGAGGCGATGTGTAGTCGGATGAGGATGCTGAGTCAGCAAGGAGGTAGGAATACAAAGGCCTGGGAATGTAAAAGAGGCAGGAAGCTGTTCAGGGAAAGATCTGTGTGTGTGAGAGAGAGTAAGGGAGAGCGAGTGAGTGTGAAGCCAGCTTTCAGTCAATCCCTCCTTTTTGCTGTTTGCAAAAGACCCTCCCTCTGCCTGTTGGATAACCTTACCTGATCTGTTCCTTTTTTTTCCTCCCCCACCCGAGTCATGGAAGCCAAAGGTCTGATGGGGAAGGCATGCCGGATTTGCGACTCCTTTGTCAAGGTGGGCTCGTGGTCCTCGAGGGGGGGGGGCAGGGCTGGTTCTGTGACCCCACCCCCACCCACCCCCTTGCGGTTATTTCCCCTGGAGGGCTCCTGCCGGCTCTCAGCTTCCTTCCTGCCTCAGGCCCTCCTCCAAACCAAGCTGCTGACTACATTGTCTGCAGGCATTGATTTTTGAATGTGCATATATATATATGTATATATACACACACACACACACACAGAGTCCAGACCCTTCCTTCTGTGCACTGGCAGCGTCTGTGAAGCTTGAAGAAGGGAGCAGAGGGAGAGGCGCTGAGCGCTGGGGAGCAGGTGTGAGATCCAGGAGGCGGGGGGGGGGGCATCTCCAGGTTTGGGAAGGAAGGGCAAAGGCCCCTTGCTTGCTTGGGCTCTGCAGTCCGCGGCGGCTGGAGGGGCGAGGTAGAATCTTGTCCCGCGTCAGGGAGGCCGGGGTGAGCATCCAAACTAGCCGCTTCTCCCTGCTTCGATCCACGGGCCTCTTCAGAGCAGAGATTCCCTCGGCTTCTCCCGTCGGCTCCCGGCCTTGGAGGCCCACCAGCCCTGGGGATCGGTTCCCTTTGTGGGCCCGCTTTGGGGAGCGGAACAAAACCCATCGGGGTGCCTTTCCTTTCCTTCCCCGCTTCCCCACCCTGGCTTGCCTCCACCAGCAAATGCTGATGTACCTTTGCGGAAACCTGAGGTTGTGGGCTCTGCTCTTGGCTTGAAATCCAAGTGTTCTCCCCGCCCCGCCCCCTGCCACAAAACGGCTGATTCTCTTTGCTCAGAAGAGGTAGGTGGGTTGGAAGTTTTTTTTTTCCTGGCAAAAGAGGGTGGACCCTGTGCCTTTTCTCCTTCTCTCCAAATAAAGGTATCCCTTGTGCCAGGTACAGTCCGAAAGCGCAGGCAGAGGACTGGGACTGTTTCGGACACCAAGAACCCTGTCTTCCACAAGCACTTTCTCTTGTGAGTACCCTGGCGTGGTGTGGGGAGAGGAAAAAGAAAGAGGGAGAATATATGTGTGTGTGTGTGAGAGAGAGAGAGAGAGAGAGAGACAGCATCTCTGTCCTCATGTACCCGAGGCAGGCACTGAGTCGGGATCATCCTAACCAGAGCCGTTTCCACCCAGCCTTGGTTTGCTCCCTTTCTCTCTCTCTCTCTCTTTCCTGCTATTCTGCCTAAGGTAAGAAGCCTCACGCATGGGGAGCTGTGGCTGCGAGATAAGGAGTGACAGGCACTGTTTGGCTGCTTCCTTGCCGCTTAAATGCCTTGCCCCGTGCACAGAGCCAGGTTGCCGAGCTGTCAACAAAGAGGCACGCGCACACAGACGTGCCTTCGCGGGCTGGGCTCCCCCCCCCTTTGGTTCCTTAGTTGGATTGTGCCTGGGCGCCTAAACCAAGCTGTGGGAGTTTTCCTAGATGCCGTGTTATCATTGATAGGATGCCGGTGGGGGTATCAAGGCAGAGAAAAAGGCTTTCTGAAAGTTCTGTGGCCTGCGGTTGCACGTGGACAAAATGGGGAGTTGTCTTTCATAGCCGGGGTTGGATCTGAAATCCTGAATCTGGAACAGGATCGGTGCTGAGCGAATGCATCTCCTTTTCTCCTGGGTTGCATTTCCTTTCATTTGAACGAGTTCTCGTGGCTTCCGACTTTGCCCTCCTCAGTTCGCATCCACCAGGCGCTGGATCGTTATTTTTCAGGATGTAACTGAAGGGGCTTGAGGGGGTTTCTGGGAAAGTGATCCAAACACTTGCCCAGCTTTGGCAGTCTCCGCAGCCGGTGTGGTGGCTAGCTCTGGCGGTCAGACGCAAGCAGGCCACAGAGCGAACCGGTGGTCAGCGTGTGGACTTGGTCATCTTGGAAGGCGGCTGATTCTAGGGGTTCACGGGAGCTGTCTTACCTTCTCTCCTTGGTCTTCCAGCCCTTTGCAAGAGGAGGATGGGTGGAAGCGCCTGCTGGTCACCGTGTGGAACCGCCAACGGGATTCTAGGTAAGGAAGAGGCCGGGGAAGAGGCCCGCACCTCTGAGCTGTCATTTCGGCAGACTTCTCCGAAGCCCCTGGCCTGATTGCTGGTTGTAAGCATCTGTTCTGGGAGAGGCAGGCCTGGTCGAGAGACAGCCGTTGGATTCAGGGTCAGGCCAGAGACCAAGAAGACAGTGAGGGTACCATGTGGGAAAACATTAGGTCCTCTGCGTTTGGGGCAGGAGGTAGCTACGCCAATATGCCCTTCTCCGATCCTCCTGATGGGAGGTCTCCTGAGTAGAGCTCCTTCCTGGTGTACATGTCCCTTGGAAACCGCGGATCAGTCCCTGCCGATAGTGGCCTCCGTGTGTTGCAAGTCTGTCTTCATAAAAGTGGATCGAGTGCCTCCCTCCCTCCTGTCCTTCCAGAGACAGCTGAAGGCTGCTGGCTCTTTGGGGGGGGGGGGGGGGGAATTCCTGTTTTTTAATGCCGCCGGTCTAGTTCTGTTCACTATGTTAGACAATTTTGTTTGCTGACATTTTAGGAATCCCGGCACAAAATCTACGTGATACTAATGAAAGTGTGTGTGCGTGTGTCCCCCCTCCCATAGCTTATCCAGGGGAAGGAAGAAGAATGGAAATGTTCCTTTGATGCTATTTATAGCATCCCCGAGATGAATTAATGGCGCCGACGCCTCTGGGGAGATCCCATCTCGGACGTGTCTTGCTTGGACGCCGAATAAAGTGGCCCCTGTGATGGTGGCATCGTCGTTTTCTGCCAAAGGGAATAACCCAACGTTCATCCCCCTGCAGAGGATTTAAACCAGTTGGCCTATCAGCCGACTTTGCCATAGTTCTTTCTTGAACTTAAGTGTTATTTATGCCAGGTCACTTTGTATTCCCTGGCTGGCTGTCACACTGCGTTTCCGACCCGTTTGGCTCTGAAGAGGAGAGAGAATCAAATCTGTTCAGGGATGGGGAGGGAGTTTGACCGAAGGCCATGGAGGGGGACAGGGCAGCAATCCTTTGGGGAGGGGGGAGAGGTGTGTGTGTGTGAGAGAGAGAGAGAACAGGAGTAGTAACCCAGTGGTTCCCTTCCCGATGGGTGTTAGGCCTTCTGCCCCTTCTCCCTGTGAAGGAGCCGGAACACTTGGTCCCATTCTGTCTGCTAAAGGGAGCTGTCCAGCATGCTGGACCGCTAGGGGGCATCTGTGGGTTTTTTGCTGGCAGGGCCGCACGGTCACATGGGGCTGAAATGGGCTTTGCTGGACATAGGAAGCTGATTTCTTCCGAAGCTGGCCTTTGGCCCCTCTTGCTTGGTCTCGCCTGCTCGGCCGGGCCCTCAATTAACCAATTCAATGGCTCCATGGTTTAAATCATCTCCAGGAGGTGAAATGTTCAGTGATTCCCTTTGGCAGGCTTGCCTTTCTTCTCCCCCAGACGACCCTTGCTTTGAAGCGGGTGTGTGTGTGTGTCTTTGGCTGCAAAGCTTGGCGGCTGCCATGCTGCCCTCCCCTCGGAGGGGCCGGCCTGCCCAATGCCCGTTGCTTAAAACAGACTAAAGCAGAATCACTCAGGGGCTTTCCCTCTGCCAGCCGCTGGGGTTCTGAAGGCCTAGGGGGGTCCCGATTTCCAGATCTCTGTCCTCGGGGCGTGTGGCATCCTGTCCTGCTCTCGGGGGGAAACAAGCAGAGCAGAGCGCCTTTGGAGGAGGGGAAGGACCACACCCATTGGGTCCCTTCTCTCTGTATTCAGAGGCCCTCTGTCTCTTCCGGAAAGCAGTGGTGAGAGCTGCCAAGGCAGCCTGGGTGCTGCACTCTGCCCCGAGGAAGGCGTCTTGAGCCTTTCTGCTGTGGCCAGCGGGAAGCTGAGCACCCACAGTGGCTGGGCCACCCTAAGGATCTCTTACTTCCTGGCAGAGCCATGCCTCGCTCATTCAAGGAGAGATCTGGGTATGCACAGGGCAGCTTCCTTCCTCTTGCGGAACATTTAGAAGGGGTCTGACCGAGACCACTCCTGTGCACAGTGTCGTTTCCCCCATCCGTGGGTCTCCTGGCCACGTGGGGGCTGTCCTGGGAACTGGAGGCGTTGGGGGGGGGCAGCCTTGTTTGGCTCTCCTCTCTCTCCCTCCTTCTCACTTTCCTTCTCTCGGCTGGTTCCTCCCCAGGCAGAACGAACTTCTCGGCTGCATGAGCTTTGGCGTGAAGAGCCTGCTGAGCCCGGGCAAGGTACACAGGGCCCCAAAGGGTGGGAACCCAGCTGCTACTACTCTGGGGTTGCTCCTTGGGAGGAGAAGGGCCCCCGGGCGCAGGGCAGGCAAAGTGGGCCGAGGTCCACCTCCCAGGCTGAGCAGGGATGGGGGCCTGGGCCTGGGCCTGGGCCTGCCTCGGCGGAGGCGTTCGTCCACCTTGTCCGTCCCTCCACGGTTACGTACAAGCCTTTAGGCGCAGACAGCCAGGGAACAGAGACTTCCCGGGGGGGGGGGGCTGGGATGGCTCGAGGGGGCCTCCGTGTTCCAGGGCTGTCGACCTTTGAACGGCAGGCACTGGGGAGCTTTTACAGAAGAGGCTCTCAGCATCGCTGAGAAAGAGAAGCAGCAGTCCCCCGGCCAGCCTCAAAAAGAGCCCACGTGTGAACGTGGGCAAAATGGCAACCAAGGTTAACAACTTTCTCTCTTTTAAAATCCTAGAGCCAAACAGATCATGATTGGGATTGTTAAAGTAAACCAGCAAGCAAAGGAATAAACAAAAAATGCGTTTTGGGGGCAACACAAATGTGAAAAATCTCTTTGCAGAGCCCTTTCTTGTCTCTCTCCCCCCCCCCCACCCCGGTAATTGTCAGAGCACTTGGGCGAAAATGGGGAGCTGGATGGCCACGGCTGCTTCTTTGCTGTGTGGAGCCTTTAAAAACTAAACCAACCCCCCTCCTGAATAGTGGGTGCAATGTTAAAACTGTCTTTAGCCCCTTTAATGGGCCAATGATGTTGCTCCTCCTTCCAGTAAAACTTCAAAGCAGGTTGGGCCATTGTTTCCTGGTAAGGGTGGTGGACAGACCCTGGGAGAAAAGCAGGCCCAGGCCGGAAGTGCCGTTTCCTAGTGAGCCAAAACATGTTGGCTGCAAACAGGGAGGGAGACTCTGCGTGTGCTGGAAAGCAAGCAAGCAAGCAAGGCCCTTCTCTGTCCCTCTGTCCACCCAGGAGATCTACGGCTGGTACTACCTGCTGGGGGAGGACCTGGGAAGAACCAAGCACCTGAAAGTGGCCCCAAGACGTGCCAAGCAGGAGGGCGGAGGTGGGTTCCTCCGGGAGTTACCCGTGAGCTGACCCCTCAGGCGGAGAAGAGGACCGGGGGAGCAGTGTCTCTCCCAAGGGTCCCCCATCTTGACCTGGATAAACCGGCATCAATCCTTCTTGTATTAAAACTGGCAGGGGTGCAAGCGCCAGAGCCTCGGGCCCAAGAAACCCGGAAGGCCTTCCCCTGGGAAGACGTGCTTGGCCTGTTCTCTTGCAGTCTTTAGACAGAGACGGAAGGCTTTTGAAACATGGCAAAATTTTGTCCATATTGGAATCGTTTCTATGAAAATCTCTAAAATCAATAAGGTATCTTGGGCTGCTAAGGATTGTGCGGTTTGCCATCGTTTGGTGACTTCCGCCATCCACTTGCACTGTGGTTTTTAATCTATATTGTTTTATTTTTTTGTTAGAATTTTTTATTTGCACGGGTTGGTTCTTGGGAGCCACCGGGGCTAGGTGTCCCTGAGGAGCAGAGAATAATAAATGAGTGGGTGGGATGAAAAGCAAGACAATTATTGGCAAACCTCTAATCCTATGGATGGGTCAGGGAGAGGCCGAGAGAAGACCGGGAACCTCAAGGACCGGTTCCCAAAACTTTCTCTGTTGTTTCGAGTGGCAAGCGCTGCTTCACGTCTGCTTCAACGATCTGCCAAGGTGTGAAGCAAGATGTTTGGATGGAAGGGAGGATGGGGCTGTTCCTCTCGATGGACTTATTTTCTGTTTTGCAGCACCGATGTTGACCAGACCGGCCATGTTTCTGGGGGACCCGCAGAAAGAGAACATGGAGAAGGTCAAGGTGGGTGTCGGGGGCATGGCAGCTGCTCCAGTGTGTGGACACGAAAGGGATCCCTCAAGCTGGGATCTTAAAGGATGGTGTTTCCCAGCTCATCCTCATTCGTGTTGTGCGCACGGGACGAGGTCCACTTGCTAAGGCCAGAATCTGGGGAGCAAGGCTGAACGAGCACTTAAAAGGCTCGTCGTAAAACAGAGAAGACTCGGAGACCACCCTTAGTGGCTCTGGAACAACGAGGAAGCAGGGCAGCTGGCAAGGCCGGGGCGATGGGCGAAGAGGGTGGACGACTCTCTCTGCTTGTGTATGTGACAGCAAGAGAGAGGAGTTTTCTTTTTGAAAGGCACTCCTTGCTTTGTGGCTTGTGGGTCTCTCTCTCTCTCACACACACACACACACACACACACACCCCTACCTCTCCCCCTTCAAATAAGAATAGATCTTTTCCTGCCCGCTTTGGCAGTGCCAGGAAAAGAACAGCCCGCTCCTGCATCCGCCAACACTCCCGGAGAGCTCGGGCTTGGGAACAAAGGCCGCCGGCCCCAAAGAGCTGACCGGAATTGGACTCGGAGCTCTCTCGCGCTCTCTTCCTCATCCCTCGGAGTTGTTCTCAGGAAGCCTCCGCGCTTATCGTCCAGTCGCACTCGGCGGAGGGCGAGGGGGGGGCGCTTCCTGCAATTCTTCTGCTGAGCTCCCAGGTTCCCAGGGCAGCCCTGCCAGGAGCGCCAGTCAGGGTTGGGCGCTGGGCGGCTGGGAGGCAGGCAGGGGCTCTCTTGCTGTCCTTCGGCTGCATTCCCTGGCCAGGGAGCCCGGCTGGCCGGCGGGTGGGGGGGAATGGTGCAGCTTTTCATGGGCCAGTGGCAAGCCCCGAGGAGGCCTCGGACATGAGTCGGTTCCATGAGCTATGTAGGGTGTGCTCCGAGCAGCGCTATCAGCAGGTGGGTTGCATGGGACGCCTCTTCCTTCCCCTTGCTCAGGTGTGCAGGGCTTCAAAAGGCACCCACTTTTTTTGGCAGCACCAATTGGTGTGTGGCAGGGGAGCAGTCTCGGCGGGGGGGGGGGGTTGCTTTCTCAGCGGCTAAAGGATAATGACCAGATTCTTTAATGATTCCTTTCTTTGAGATTGAATGTATGTGGAATTTTCTTGGTAGGATTTAGTACATTCAGTCTGTAGGGTTTGAAATAGCTCTACTGATGTCCTTTTTACTCTTGGTGCTTCATTTATTCCTGTTACTTCGAGAGCAGCTTTCACTTCATTTAAGTATCTGGCTGTGGAGCCCGAGGCTGAGAGTTCAGTTCCTCACTGTGCCTCCTTGACAGGGGCTTGATCCACAGGGCCCCTTCCAGCTCTGCAGTTTCAAGATGATGATGATGATGATGATTTTCATTTTCTAAAACTGCAGGTTTTCTATCAAGGAATTTTATGTCCCTTGTATCTTTTCTGTATAGTTCTTCAGTATATTGTTTCTGTCTTCTCTTTATATTATTTTATCCTGATCAAACAATGTATGTCCCTGTTCATCTCCCAGTATTTCTAAGTATGGTTTAAATTTCTTGTTTTATTTTTTGGATCTTAAGGGCTAAATGTCTTGGTTTTTCTTTCCAGTTGGCCTTTTCTGGCTCTTTGCATCGTTTGTTATCGTAGGTTGACTTTGCACCGGTGTGCAAGTCAGTGAAAAGGTGCATTTAGTGTTTCGACCCAATACTGTCAGCTTTTACTTTTACTTCTCGACTGTCATTATCCACTTTCATAGCTTCCGGAGTCCTCCATTGATGCTGTTCTTTTCTCATGAGCACAGCGCTCTTCATTTTGTGCTCGGATCGGATATAATATCTCTGGTTTTAACCCACGGTCCTTCCAGTTCCCGTTCGCTTGAGTTTTCTGACATCATTCTCTTCTTTCTTTATGTACTCTTTCAGTTCTTCAGAAACGTTATCTTCCTCCTTAGTGAACAAACGGGGTGCAGGGGCCCCCCATAAGCACGCCCCTTTTCTCTGAAAACATCTGCTTGGGTTGAGATGATTGTTTTTCCAGAGTAAACTTTGCTCTTCGCCCTCAGATCACGATTCCCCGTGGAAAGAATGGATTTGGCTTCACCATCTGCTGCGACTCCCCTGTCCGAGTGCAAGCGGTGGACTCAGGTAAGAAGCATGCAGAAGGTCTCCGTCTTCAGTCGCTTCTCTCTCTGGGGCGGAAGGTGTTCTGGCTGGCCTTTGAGGCGGGTGGCCTAGAGCCAGAGGGCAGGGCGTTCTCAGTGTTTCATCAGGACACGCAGGAGGTTTCCAGCTAGCCTGGGACAGACACCTGTGGGGGCACCTCCATTGCATTTAGGGACCTAGCCCCCCCTTGCCTCCCAGTTTGATGTCAAATGGATACGTGCCAAGCCAACCACATTTGGCATAGAATCCTACGGGTCCCTGAAAAGGGGGCAGGATGAGATCTGGCTCCCAGCCCCAGCCATCCCTACTTTCTTGCGATGCAGCCGAGGGTGGGGGTGAGGGGTGGGTGGAGGGGCAGGGGACAGGATCATCTTCATTTCACACCATGCACCCTCCCCTACTGACCCGATGAGGGAAATCTCTTTGGGATGGAGTTGGGTTCATCGGTTTCCTCCTTCACCCTGGTCCGTTTGCTCTGTTCTTTAACAAGGAACTCGTTCCGCCTTCCGCAGCTCCACTGCTTTCCGCAATCAAAGGCGTAATTGAAGGCCTATTTATTAAATATGCACAGTCTGTCTTTGGACCCCCGAGTGGCACCCAGGAATTTCAGGGGCCCTCCCCAAACCACTGAGTAGTGAATGAAGACACCTCTGTCTTTGACATTTGGGGTGATCTCAGAAGCTCCCCCCCAGACAGTCAGAGGTGTTCTGCTAGTTTGATCCTCAGTAAAAATCCTGAGTATCAAAATTCTGGGCTCCCGCAGAGAACCATAGAGTCCCGTGGCGTAGGTGTCATAGAGTGGTCCTGCAAACACACACCTGCTGCCAGGTCCTCCTCTTCACAGCAGTCCAGCGCACAGGAGCCCTGTCCTCTCTGGCATGTGGCCATCCTGTCTCCCAGAGAAAGGGGAGGTCCATGAACCCCGGGCAAGTCTGTCCAGGAGCGGTGCCCCCATGACCTCCCTTCTTTCCTGTGCACTCCGGCAGGGGGCCCAGCGGAGAAGGCTGGCTTGCAGCAGCTGGACACCCTCCTTCGGCTGAACGAGCAGCCTGTGGAATGCTGGAAATGCGTGGACTTGGCACACGAGATCCGGTGGGTACAAGACCCGTTTGGGCAGGCAGCGAGAGAGTTGGAAATGGGATCTCTCCGTTCATTACCATTTGTGGATCAGGGGGTAGGAAGGGTAGGGGACCTGTGGGAGACGTGAGCAAGTGCAGAAGCGTCGGAGTGCCATCGCCCCAGCGCCCAGTGTCGGGAACGCAAAAGGAAGCCCCTCTTTGGAAGGCTGGCCCTGGCCTCTGATCCTGGGAGGCAGAATGCCTCTGAGCCCAGAGGGTCCCTTTGGAATCCCAGAGGGCAGGACACGCAACCAGGGGCTCAAGTGACGGGAAGCCAGATGACGGCGGAACCTCAGGAAAAACTTCCTAACTGTTAGAGCAGCATGACAACGGAACCCGTAACCTCAGGAGGTGGTGAGCGCTCCGACGAAGAAGGCATTCAAGAGCTGGGGGTTTGGACTCCATGGCCTTAGAGACCCCCTCTATGATTCTGGGAAGCCATGGAGAGGCCCCTCCCTGAGTCAGCCTAGCCTTTCCCTCCAGCAATATTTTGGCTCTCTGGTGCCCCAGGAGAGTTTGTGCACAGGCGCTCGGAAGTGGAAGAGCGGTGTGTGTGTGTGTGTGTGTGTGTCTCTCTGGGTGGAGGCTCCACTAAAGGTGGTGGCTCTCCGTTTCTGCCAAGGGAGAGAGGGCATCTTCTACAGGAAATGGTGGGCACAGAGATCTAATACTGACTTCAGCCATTGGACCCCCCCTGTTCCTTGCAGGAACTGCCCGCAAGAGATTATACTGCTGGTCTGGCGCATCGTTCCGCACGTCAAGCCCGGCCTGGAAGGGGGCCTCCGGCGTTCCTCCTGCAAGTCCACCTTTGACTTGCAGCTGCCGCCCAAGAAAAGGGAGAAGAACGGGGTGGCCCGGTCGTCGCGGCCGCCAGAACAGCGCCAGAGCTGCCACGTGGTGTACGACGGCCACGATGGGCTGGTGCTCAACAACTGGGAGCGCTATACGGAGCTGGGGAAGGCCCCGCGGCGGCAGCAGCAGACTTTGCCCCCACTGCTCTCTCGTCCCCCCTCAGGGGCCAACCGAGACAAGAACTATATCATTCTGGCGCCGCTCAATCCTGGAAGCCAGGTAAGGGAGGCTGTCTAGGGCAGAGGCCAGCAACGGTGGGGAGAGAGAGAACACCCCCCCCCCCCAGGCCCCTTGGGCTCTCCCCAGCCCACTGCCTCTTCCTCACATCAGGAGCTCAACAGTCAACGGATGCTCATAACGCCACCACCCCTTTCTCCTTTTGGCCGCTCAAGAGGAAAAAGTGGTCAAACCATCCTTGGGCTCCAGGTGGGAGCTCCTTCGAGCTGATCCTGCTCCATGGGGAAGGCTCAAGGTCGGGGAGAGTTGGGCCCCCATCCATGCCAACCTCCTGGGTGTGTTTGGCTTACGGGTGGAAGAACCACCCCCCGTGCCGTCTGAAAGGTGGGATGGGCAGAGCTGCTGCAGTCCAGAGTTTTCTCAGAACAAACGTAAGCCACGGGGGCTTGTTTGACTCCTTTCCCGTGAGTTTCTCCACATCGCTGTACATCCTTTGCTAGTGCTTGTCTCCCATGGTTGCTACAGGGTTACCTCCCACTGGAGTTTGTTCAGAGTTCAAAATGCGTCCAGGGGTGGGGGTGGGGGGGCTTCCATTTAAAAAAAAAAGGGAAACCTGAGATGTCGAAAGATGTTGAATTCTGTCCCCAGCACGACATTCTGCATAGGCAGACAGAGCTACCCCTGTGCTCTCTGCGGAAAGGGAGTAACAGGATTTTTATCTTTGCCTCTTCCAGCTGCTGCGGCCGGTCTACCAAGAGAGCAAAGGAGGTGAGTCCGTGTTTTTCAGTTAACGGCGCTCTGTTTCACCCAGGGCTTGTCTGGCTGGGGATTTGGCGTGGGCCCTGTCGGCTTGCAGTGAAAAGCTGGTTCCTTGCACCTTCCTTTCGTGCCCCATCATCCTGGATTGTCACCAGCGTGGCTCTGCCTCGAAAGGAAATCCCATAGCGCTGTGGATGGAGCTGTAGAAAGAGCGCCTTGGTCAGGGTTCAAGAGAAGCAGAGGCGGAAGGGCAGCGGAGACTCTCCCCTGTCTGTCGAGAGTCTCTCGTCATTCAGTGGCCGCGAGGTGACCCCAACTGGCATGAGAGAAGAAGAAAGATTTCTGCTGCTCCCCTTTCTTCTCCTCCTGTGGCTGGATTCTGTGCACCTCCGTCAAGTGCCCAGCTCCTTAGTCACACTCCCAGGAACCAGGAAGGGATTCCACTTTCCCTGCACAGAAAGGCGGGAGCTCCCGTTCTCAGCCTCCTTCCCCCTCTCCTATCACCGAATCTCCGCTTCCAGACGTGGCTTGTGGACCACGCAAGGCCAAGGGGTGCCTTACAACCCAGCTTTTTTTAAAGGAAGGGAGTGCCCCTGCTCCCCTCATCACGAGCTACTTCTCTCCAGTGGGGGCAGGGGCATGCGGGGAAGCCTCTGTTGGCACAAACAGACTTCCGGGCACCGTGATATTTCCTGAGCTGTGCAATCCCTGTTCCCAAGAAGAATCAGGGCCCCCTTCCTTGGCAAATGCTGTCGGAACCCTTGGCAATGCACAGTAGAGAGACGGCTGTGGTTCTCCCGCGGTCTCCGGCGAACCGCGGCCCGCGGAGTCCTCTCCTCCCTTTGCCAACAAGCAGCAGGCTGGTTCGGTCCGTCGTCGGTCGGAGAACAAACAAGCCATGAACTGGCACCCGCTGGTGGAGGAGGCAGGATGCGGGGAGGCTGGAAGGGGACGAGAGGACTCCCCGTTTCCCCGGCCGATGCCTTCGGGAGGGTTGGGATCCGGCCGCAGCACGCGGGCCGTGGGTCTGCTCTAGTCACAAGGCCATGCCAGCGTGGCGTCAAAGACCGCCTCCTGCGGGCTTCAAGAGGGAAATGCCCACTGTGGGCAAAGAGCCGGTCATCCCGCGGAAGGCCGCTGGCTGCCTGTGGTTTTTGTGGCGTGCACGGGTGCAGGGCCAGTGGCCTTTTCCCAGCCGCAACCCCTGGCATGATTCCTGCCCTCCTGCCCCCCCACCTCCAGGGCCAGTCAGGTCTTGAGCCGGGCCTGCACAGGCCTGGCGTCTCATGACAACCTGGCGCACGTCGCTGGACCCTTTCCTGTCTAAAGAAATACTGGTGACAAAAGGGATCAAATGTTTGGGCCCGTTCCCCTGTCAGAAGGGGGAAGCTGCTGGCCGAGCCCACTTGTTTTCCCACTCCTCTGCGGCAGGACTGGCCGTGCAGGAAATTTGCTGAAAGGAGCAGCCGACAATCAGCCAGGCTGAGTCAACATTTCCTCTGGACTGTTTCCTATGGGCGCCTGGGAAAGTTTTCTGCTCGCCGCGGCCAGGCCTGAGAGACAGATAAGGGAGAAACAACCCTGTGATGTGGTCGGGTGCGCAAAGCAGGTTAAAAGTGCAGAGGGAGGCTTTGGGCACTTCTTTGGCCCCTAAAACGAAAAATCCGCACTGCACAAATCAGCCCCAGTGACTCACAAGGGACCAGAGCATCTCAAGGAGCCACTGTTTGTATTTTTGAGGGGGGAGAGAGAGAGGCTGTGCCTTCTTCACTTTGTTGGCTTTTCGGCCAGCACCCAGAAGTTTTTGTCACCCAGCATGGTTTGTCCCAGCTGTGGTTGCAGTCCCAACTGATCCCTCTGGGGCAGGAGTGAGGGTCGGCGGACATTGGGGTCTGTGGGGCGCCCTTAAGTGTGAATGGGAACTGGGGGGGGGGAGGATCAGGCAGTCGCTGTGGCAGATGCTCCTCTGCTCGGACTCACCTCGACCAGGGAGAGCGGGGAGGACTGTCTTCCTGCTTAGGGCCCTCTCGACGCCCCCCCTTTCCCCAGATCCCCCCTTTTCCTACTAGCCCAGGGATTCAGACTGTGGCACAGGGTCGGTGGAAACAAGACATTCCGTTCTTCCCTTGCAACATTTCTCCTCTGAACCTTAGTGGAGGGAGGAGGCACCACCCTGTTGGGCTTGGAAATGTTGTCTGTGATGGCAAACCACCGTAGCACGTGTTATTTTTTCAGGAAGGAAATGATGGGGGTCTTTGGGGAGACTATGCCGCCCCGGCCCCTTTCAGCTGGAAAGGCCGGGCACCTTCCTCCTGGCAGAGAGAGAGGAGGGCTGGGGGCAGAATCCAGAGGCCCAGGCAGGCTTCCAAGGACTCAAGGGGTGACCTGTCGAGCCTTGGAAGGTCGGCCGGTCATTTCACCGGAGGGCTGCTTTCCAGCGGGGCCGCCTTCCCCGCTCCCTGGCAGGGTCCTCAGCTGAGAGGCCCCCTGCCTTCCAGCCCTGGCCTCATTCTGCCCCTGTTCCCAGACTCCCAGGGCAAGAAGTCTCGACTCATGAAGACGGTGCAGACCATCAAAAGCCACGGAGGCGGCGGCAGCACCAGCAGCAGCCGCAGCAGCAGTACCCAGAACAGCAGCCCCGGGAGGCCCCCTTTCCCCGCTTCCAGCTACGGCACCTACGTGACCCTGGCCCCCAAGGTGCTGGTTTTCCCCATCTTTGTGCAAGTAAGTCTCGGGAGCTGCCGGGCCTTCTTCACCGGTGAAGGCTCCCTGAGTGAGCCATGTGAGTCTTGCCCTTTTCCTACTCTTCTCCCCATGAGCGCAAGGGGGTATATCTAATGCCCCCCCCCAAATCATCTCATCATAGCCTTTGGGGGGGGAGGCTCAGTTGGAGAGCCGTTGGCCCAGTCTCCCACACACCCTTCTCACCGCCACCCCTCCTGCCTTTGGCCCTTCCTTGTGACTCCCCCAGCGAGCCGGGCGTCCCTCGCTGAAATGTGGAAAGCAGGGCCCTCTCGCTGGGTGTTCAAAGCCCCCAACTGGGGCGGCCCCACAACGGTTGCCCTGCCTCCCGAACCGGCCTGTCCTTCGCTGAGGAGGTGATCCTGCCGCAGGGCGACAGGAGGCTGGCGGTCCTGCATGAATCCCGGGAGGCTGGGCTCTGCCCTCTGCCCTCTATGGGGGGGCCATCCCGAGCAGTGGCCTGGCCTGCCTGGTTACTCGTGGGCCGTGGGAAGGACAGACCGGTTGGGCCGAATCTGGCTTCCTTGGCAAGGGACCCCTTGGTTGTGACACACACACACACCCCGATGTGTGTAGAGAACTGTGGAAGGGACGACGCCTCCTTTCGTTGTCTTCTTTCTGCGCGTGCAAGTATTTCCTGCACCCCACACGTTGGAGTGGCTGCGAGCGGCTGCAGGGGGCGGTGGGGGCTCTTCACCGTGGTGGTTTGACTGCTGAACTCTATGCCCGCCACCGCACCCAGAGAAGGGCACCGGGCACGTGGGCGTCTCGCTCTAGTCCTCCAGCCGTGTAGGGGTTGCGAACGTAACGGTCCCTCGGCCCACCGCGCGGCCGTCTTTCCGCTTTGAGGACTGTGGGCTTTTCACCTGCCGGCTCCTTCCAGTGGCCCTCGCACCCTCTGAAATCGGGGGGCCTTGCTCCTCCCCCCCCCCGGGGGAATCTTCTCACCTTCTCCTCTCCCCTTTAGCCTCTCGACCTTTGCAACCCAGCCCGGACCCTGCTTCTGTCGGAAGAGTTGCTTTTCCATGAGATCCGGAATAAACCTACCAAGGTCAGTCTCTCAGGGCATCCCAGCGGCCTGCCAGGAGTAGCGGCTCTCTCACAAGGGTTACGGTGAGGTTCCCGGTGAAGAAGAGACCCCGGGGTCCCTTCGGCTCCCCCCGATGTTTGCCTCGGAGGGAGCTCTCCGCAGACGGCAGAGGCAGCGCTGTCGCTCCTGAGGGGGCCCCCGGGCCCCTGCCAGGCAGAGGGAGAGCAGCACGATCCGGCTGTTCCTCTCCGGGGAGCTCCCCCTCCCTTCCGCTTGGCCACCTGCCACCTTCGGTCCCCGGAAAAAGCTTTTGCTGCTGCTGCTGCTGCCTGGCTGGTGGTTGCTCTGTCAGAGGCCAAAGGGAGACCGCTGATCTGTTTTCATATTTATCGCGATTGCTCCTGCTGAGTTGGACTGTGATGAGAGAACAACATGCGGCAGATTTTCCGTTGGGCTCCTGGGGCGGGGGGGGGGTCCTCTTAGCCTAAGGAGGTGTGTTTATACCCACAAACACCCACGTGGACCCCGTTTTCAGTGCTGCTTCTGAAAAGAGAAGAGAGCAAATGAAATTAGCACAGAACCTAAAATCCGCCCCCCAACAAAGAGAGGAAGGAGGCAGGGGCGGGGCTGCGGAGAGCGCGGAGCTCTGCCAGAGCCCTCCCTTTCCCTGGGCCTTTTTCTCTGGCTTCCATCGCATCCTGTCTAGACCTGATTTCAGTTCCCCCATCCTTCCAAAATCTGGATTCTGGGCGGCTTCCCTTCCTTTGTTGCAGGTGGACTTCTCTGCCTGGTGTGGCTCAGAGCCTAAAACGGGGTGGGGTGGGGAGGGGGGCTCCGGGCACCTCTGCAAAGGTAGCAGGTGGCGGAGAGGTCGGTTGCGTAGAGGTGGGGAAGGCAGAACCCCTGGGCGACCCAGAGCAGGCGGCCTGTCCCAAGACTGCGTGGCTGTCCCCCCAGCACTTGGAGGGTCTGGATGGACGTTGGCTCCCCACACTGGGCTCCCCAGGGCCCCTGAAGGACGACACCCTCCCTCTCCCCGCCATGAGCACGTCCTTGAGGCAGGAGCTGCTTCTGAGCCAGGAAGGCTGTCTCTGCAATGCTGCCCCTGGGTGTGCTGTGAGTCTGGCCGGCCCCACCAAGCAGGATGCATCCTTCCTTTGGCACAGTGTGGGGCAAGATGATCTCTTCCCCCGCCCAAAAAAATATTATAAGAACCAGCTCTGTGAATCTCAGGAGAAAAGGCATCCCTCTGTGTGCCGTGCAGAGTTAATTTCTGGGGTGGCCGACAGGAAGGCAGAAGAGGAGGAAGGATGCAGGACCCCATATGTATTTAGAGGCAGCTGGTGGGCCACGAAAGGCAGCCACAGAGGAGGAGGAGGAGGAGGAGGAAGGCTTTCAGTCACACCCATTGTGTGGGCATCTGACTGGCTCAGCAGCAGCAACAGCAGGGCTCTGGGGTTGCCAATCCAGCCCGACAGCCTCCCTGGCCCAGGATGGAACCCGAAGCCCCGCTAGCGGGCTGCCTTCCTGCTGGCCCAGCGCTATAGGGAGGTGTGCCCCTGGCTCCCCGCCCGGCCCGTCAGCTTTCCGTCTCCCCCGTGCCCAGGTGACCCTCTTCATCTACTCAGACCTGCTGCTCTTCACCAAGGAAGACGAGCCGGGGCGCTGCAACGTCCTTCGCAACCCCCTGTACCTCAAGGATGTCCAACTGCAAGAGGGTGAGTCGTCTCAGGGGAGAGCGAGCGACGAGAGGGCAGCGGGGGCAAGGTGACTCCCGGCAAGAAGGACTGCCCCCCGAGATCAAAGGCCGGGGCGGGCCCCTCTCGTCCATCCGCCGGCCTCCATGGCAGCCGACAGTCTCGATCCGCCCGGGAGGTGGGCTTGCTGAAGGCTCTCCTGCTTCCTCCCCCCGTAGGGAGCCACCCAAGAGTGTGCCTCTTTGTCCTTTGGGATGGGTTCACCCCATTGCATCCCTTTGGCCCCTCAGGGGAGCAGACCCACTCTCTCCTCCCCTCCTTTCAGCGGCCTCGAGGGGGTGGAGTAGAGAAAGGCCAGCACTGCCCTGGGACAAGGGGTGGTTTGAACCCCAGGCGCTCTGGCCTTTGTGAGCGGAACGGCTACTATCCCGCGCTCCTCCCTAAATCGATCCACTCGGCGCAGGCGCCAGCCAGCCAGAAGGACCTGCCTCCTGACAGACGACGGGCTCCGTGCGCTGGCTTCCTGGGTTCCCCTTGGGTTTGCCCACCCACCCCCCTGCTTGCCCAAGCAGACAGGAGGAGATGGGGAACGACGTGCCTCCTTCGGCTTTTGGGCTGGTGGTGGCTGAAAAAGACACCCAGGACAAGGTGAACTCTTTGCTCTACGTCCTTCCCTTGCAGCTTCCTCCGAGGACCTGAAATTCTGCATCCTGTACCTGGCTGAGGTAAGGGACCAACGGGCCTGAAGATCAGTGATGGATGTTCGCACTTTGGAGGAAGTGCGAGGGAAACAGGCCTGGGGGCTTTGACTCACACACACACACACCGCCCCATTTTTTTCCTGTTTCCCCTCTAAGGTTTGTGCTCTCCTGGTGGAGCATTAGGGGTTTGCCTGTATATGTGTGTTATGGGGAGTTGTGTACACCCCCACAGGAAAACAGCATCGCAGCTGAAGCATTCTGCACCCTGTTTTGACATCCGTACGTTAGCCCAGTGCTACCATCACCCGGGCCTAATTGAATTGATGCAAGCCGTTAATTCCATTAGCAGTGGTGAGGGCTGAGAGCCTCGGAGCCGGGCTTCTGAATTGCTCTTGATGGAGAGCACTTGGAAACCTCTTTCCAGCGTCCTCTTGGGGGACATTCTGGCAGGATGCGTCGGTGGGGCAGGAGCTGGAGCTGCCCGGCTGCCAAGTTGCCCCCTTTTCCCAGGCGGCATTTCTGCCTGAACTCATTTCCAGCAAGTCCCCCCTTCGCGCTGCTCCAGGCCAGAAGTGTGGAGCTCACAGAGGACTCTTGGATGTGTTTTCTGTGTGCGTTTTCCGTGTCCTCTCCGGCAATCCCTTCAAAGGGCGGGAGGGAGCACGCGCCTTGCTGATTGCTCCTGGGTGCCCTGCCCTGCACGCCCTCCTTCCACTCAGGACCGGGAGCTACCCTGGCCTTTCCAGCAGGTAAGATTTCAGAAAGAACAGCCAGTGGCAGAAAGGATTGAGAGAGAGAGAGAGAGAGAGGCCTGTGTGATCCCAAGGGACAGGCAGAATCAGGCTGGTTTGAGCCGCAGTGGCATCAGGATCCTGTGGACCAGGGAGCCCTGGTTGTGTGTCGATGGGGCAGTGAGGCGACTGGATTCAAGACGACCTCCAAACTTTTTCTAAGGATTTTGCGATGTCTGAAAGGATGCCCCTCTCCCAGCGAGGTTCCCCTCAAGGTCCTTTCTTCCCCCATTTTCTTGGCTGGATCAAAGGAAGGGGGTTGTGCTTCGGATGCACTTTTGCCGGACAGTGTGTGTTGGACAAGGAGCGAGAAGCACACGGAGGCTTTCCTCCCTCATCGGAAGCATCCCAGAGGCGAGGACTCTCCTGCAGAGTAGAATCAGAGTGCTGTCGGCTCCCCGGATGTCCTCTCCCACCCCCCCAGGGAATCCTCTGCTTCCCCAATTAAGCCGTGAGCCTTAATAGACTAGCCCACATGGAGGAATAGCCGTTTGGCAACTCTCGAGTGGGAGGGAGAGACCCATCCCAGGGATGCCTCTCCTCATACCCGTGCTGGACGGTCAGATGCCTCGGTGGGTCTCCCATACAGGACTTGCAGCTCAAAGCCGTCCAGGGCAAGGGAGGCGGCTGCAGGGGGGCTAGAGCCGTTTCGGTCAGTGCTGCCCTTTGGGGACGGCTGGCCATGGGTCCCGGTCGGGACTGACCTTCCGTGCTTTTCCCAGCACCTGCTAAGACCGTGTCTCCTTCTGTGTCCCCCCACCCCACCCCAGAAGCTGGAGTGTGTGCTCAGCTTGGAAGCGCTCTCCATGGAGCAGAAGAAGCGCGTGTGCTGGTGCTTGATCCAGAATATCTCCAAGCAGCAGCCGGCCACCACACCCACGGCCCCTCCGGCTGAGACAAAGGTAAGCCACTGCCCCTCAGGGAAGAGCCCACCCACGAGGCCGGCCGCAGGGCAGGAGAGGCCTTTTCGTGGATCGGCGTTTAATCTGCCAGTTTGGTCCCACCGACAGTGGAGTCGATTCACTAAGCAAGGGCAGCCACAGTTCAAGCTCTGGGCCACAACCGAGCGACTCGCTTGAATCCTGATCGTGCTTGAAGCGCTGAATGAGAAACGGGAGGGGCATTAAAGGCCGTCTTCTGGAGACATGATGGTTTGCTAGGGGTTCCTGACGATCACGAGCGATCCACCCCAGACGCGTCCTTTCTGGCTTTGGGGAAATCTTCCACTCTGGTTTACTGTCTTTTGGCCTCCCATGCCTTTAGCGGTGACCCCTCATGGAGGCAGGCATTCAACAGATGCCTCCTGCCTCCTTATCCCCCCCTTGACCTGTTGCGTTCCTCCCGGGGTTGAAGAAAGTGGTGCTCTGCTTCCCTTCCTCGGGGGGGGGGGGGAGACGGTGCCTGTGCTGCCACGACGGTCTTGGGAGAGAAAGCGAGAGGGTGTGTTGGCTGCCTCTTCCCCCCGGGGCTTGCCTCTCCTGGCGGGGAGGGACACCCGGTGGTGGTGGCGGAGAAGAGGCTGTCGGCCGCTCAAGGGCTTTGCTTCCTCCAGCTTAGCTCGGCCCGGAAGCCCGCTTTGTTCCCAGCCAGCCTCAGGAAGGGCGGGCCGCCGGGTGGGAGCCGGCCCTGCTGGTCTCTGTCCGCCTCGGGAGTTCTGAGGGTAATTGGAATTGGCTGCTCGCTGGCCCGGGTCCTGCCGGGCCCTTAATCCAATGAGGATGTGATTGAGGAAGGACAATAAAACCATCCTCGAAGGCGGTTGCGTGCTCTCGGCCAAGGAGAGAGAGAGAGAGATGCTCAGCGTGCACAGGAGAGAAGCGGGCGGGCACCTTTCCTCAGCCTCGGCTGCATCCCCACTTTGGGGCTTGAGGCCAAGCCAGCCCCGACTGGCCCTGGGTCTCTGCCTGGTCTTTTTGGGAAGGAATTGGAGGAGCCAGTGGGGTGTCGGGCCCCCCGGCCCCCTCCCTAGAGGCTGCAGGCCGGCTGCGAAGACGGAGGGCGGCGGGGAGAGGGGTGGGTGTCTCTCCTCTGCATCCTTGGCTTCTCTGCTCTTCTTGGCCCCCCTCCCGGGAAGGCTTTGGGGGCTCCGGTGCGTATGCAGACTTTTGGCAGCTCAGAGGAGGAGAGGAGCCACAGCCGGGAGAGCGGAAGTCCCCATGGGGCGTGGAGGAGAGCTTGCACTCAGGGGCTTGGCCCAGAGTACACTTTGCAGCCTCGCTTGTGTTGCGTCTGCATGTGTGTGTGTGTGTGTGTTCTAATTGTGTGTGGACAACAGGGAATGTTGTGGCACCTTTAAGGTCAGCAGGTTTTATTGCCTGCTAGCTTTTGTGGGTGACCTGACGCTGGCGATGCAAGGGGGCGGCCGTCCATGGTCTGTCTCAAAGACGCCACCAGATCTTCTCTTGGTGTTGCTGCAGCCGACAAACGTGGTGGCTTGAGTGGGAACAAACGATCCCTCTTTGTGGGTTCGGCCAGTACCTAAGAACGGAGCTCGGCGTGATAAGAGCAGGGGATGTTGGCTTGGGAACTGGAGCTGGGAGCGTGGGATTCGGGGCGTGCCTGAGCATTTTCGTCCTTCCTGCAACTTTTCATCCACCTTTGCCTAGAAAGACCATTTGGCCCGAGAGGTAAGAACCGGGTCAAGCAGAGGTTAAGCCCCGGGGATTCCGGAGGTGAACCCCTTCCCTTCCTGCTCCTGATTGTCGGGCATGAGAAGTTTTGGGGAGCCCCAGCAGAGCCACAAATAGAACAAGAGGCCCCGAGGAGCAGCATTGGCTTCCTCGTCCTGAATAACCGTAGAAGGATGGGCGGGCTGCAGGGCGTCGGGCGCTGCACTGGTGGCGACCGTCACCGTGGAAGGCTGGAGCAACAGCCTTCTCCCACCCCACAGCCTGGGGTGGGAGAAGGGCCCACCTCGGGGACCCACAGAGGGTAGGTGTTTGGAGCGAAGGCTGATGGAGCCTGGCTGTGGGGCAGGGTGGGGGGTGAAGCAACCCCCATCCGCCACCGCCCGGCTGCTTTGTGGCAGGAAGGGGAGACCGATCTTGCTGTTCCTGTGCCTCGTACGGGGCGGGTGTTAATCTTGTCGTGGTGGGGAATTAATGTGACCAGATTCTGCTGCTCGGCCTCTTTCTTGCCTCTCAGTAGTGTCTGCTCTGAGAGGCAACAGCAACGCCCCCCCCCCCAAACACCCCCCCACACACCCGGTTCTCATGTTGAGGGTGGGGAAGACCTTTTGGCATGATGGCTCGACGGGCCGGGCCTTCTTTAAGGGGAGAGGGCTGTGACTGAACTGGGTGCCTTCTGGGTCCCCAACCTCCACCGGCACCCCAACAAGTGACTCTCTGAGTTCGGCTCCCATGCCTTGGTGCTGGAAGAACAGGCTTGGCGCGTGGTGTCGGTGGCAGCTTGGCCGGAGGCGAGGAAGGGTGTGACAATCCCATGACTTGAGAAGCTGCGTGGAAGGAGGAGAGGGGACGTCCCCAGCTTTGATTCACCGCTTCAAGACAAGCTGTGCCAGCTTCAGAAATCTTCTTCCTTGAACATGGGAAGGGGGCAGGTTTCCTCTCTGTCTTCTCTCGGGATCCTGCCGCTTCTGCCAGCTGTGGAACAGGAAGACACCGGCTGGTGCTCTCCTCTTCACCGCGGCATCGGCCTGCACACCGTCCGTGCAAGGTGCACGGTCTCTGCCTGTCTGTCTGTCTCTTCCCAGCGCAACAAATGGCCTTTTCTTCCCAGGGCATTGGTTGGTGTTGCAGATTGGGAAGAGAGCGGGAAGGCCAGAAAAAGGGAAGGTCAACGAACCCTCTCAAGGGTCTCCTCTGAGCCCGGGGAGAGATTCCTGCAGGCTCTTCCCATTTCTGAACGCCTCTGCAAGCGAGAGAAGAGCCTGCCTTGAGGTGCAGCTCATTTCCTCCTTGGCGGTGAGCCTGGCCAAAGCTCAGACATGGTGGCAGTCTCACTTGCCTTGGGCGAGTTCTCTCTCTCTCTTTTCTCTCGAGTGGTGCTGCCGGGTCTTTGCGCAGACGGGCAGAGGGTTTGTGCCGCTGTGCCGTGAAGAGGCTGCAACCTGGGCAGGGCTCAAGGATCCGAGCAAATGCTAGTCCCACATGGCGTCACCAGGACTCTTGTGTTGCCCAGATGTGTCCTGCACACAATTAACAGGTGTATTGATTACCGTGATGATGTGAAGCACTGGGTCATCATTCTGCAAAGGCCACGCCGCCAGAGGCCCATCTTCCACTTCCCGAGTTTATCTTCCCGGCTGCCCCAACCTCTGGGCAGAGCCCACTCTCCATCTTCACCACAGGGGCTGTGTGGCTCCTCCAAGTTCGGAATGAGGCTGGTGTCCTCTCGGGTGGGTGTTCCAGAAGGTGCCGTAGGAAGCATGAATCATGAGAAGAGGAAAATCCTGAACGCCAGCCTCGGCTCTCCACTTCGCTGCCGATTTGGAATAAGCACTACCCGATTTTAAACTGGCACGGTGGTCCCGAGACAGAGAGCTGAGGAGGGGCTGTAGCGCTCTGTGCAAGAGTCGCCCTTCTGGAGCAGACCCTTCCAGGGTCTCCGGAGTACAATTTCCTGGTCTTTTGGAAGAAAATTGGACAAGTGCTTGACCTGTTTGGGGATTCCAGCCATGGGAGAAACCCCAGAAGCTGGCCTGGATTATTGGGGGTGGTTGTGGGTGGACATTATCCTTGTTTTAGACTTCAACCCATGCTTGACCCTTCCGTGATCTTTCTTGGGACTCTAGACCCCCGCCCCCAGTATTCCTTTGCACTGTTTCCCAGCATGTGATTGACCCGTCCACCTTTCTCCCTTTCTCCCCCTGCCAGATGCTTGAGCCAGAGGCTGCCCAACCTGGGGCCGCCCCCCCTGCGGGGGAGGACGTTCCCAGCCCTCCGTTTGCCTTCCCCGTGACAGATGAGGACGCTGCCAAGGGAGAGACGATGGTGGGGGTCCAGCACGCCCTTGTGGAAGAAGAGGAGAGGGGCCCGGGCCCTCGGGAGGAGGCCCAGGAGCCCGGCAAGAGCCCGGCAGCCTTCACGATCCCCACCTTGCGGCTGGAGAGCCCCTTCGGCCAGGGCACAGGGGCAGCGGCCGGCACGGCCAGCTTTCAGCCGGAGTGTCCCGCAAGCCTGTTTGGGGAGGAGGGGGACGAGGAGGAGGACGATGATGACGGCGACGAGGAGGAAGAGGAGGAAGAAGAACAAGAGGAGGAGGAAGACTATGAAGATAGCGACGAGGCCGCCTACCTGAACCTGGGAAAGGGGAAGCGCTGCAGCATGTTTGAAGCCTCCTCCGCGGCCCACCAGCCCTCCTGCCGCCTGAGCGTGCAGCACTCCCTGCGTCGCCGGACCCACAGCGAAGGCAGCCTCCTGCGGGAGTCCCGGGGCCCCCAATCTTTCACCTCCGACACCAGCCTGGACTGTGCAGAAGGGGGCCCGGCCCCTGGCCCCCCCAGCTGGACCCTGCCTTCCCCCAAGACCCTCAAAAAGCAGCTCGCCAAGAACGGGGGTTCCATCCACCACCTCACTCTCCTCTTTGTCGGGAACCACCGGAAGGTAGGCCAGCCCTGGATCTTGGCAGATACCCCCCCCCCCCCCCGAAAGCAGGGGCAGCCACACACACACACCCGGGGAGGGTGCACAGAACGAGGCAGCAGAGAGCCCTTCTTCCTTTCCATCGGCCTGGCAGGGAACAGGAGCAGGTTAAGGGTGGCATCGGCAGGCTGCCGCCACTGTGACTATCGGTGCCGGGGGGGGGGGGGGGGGACACTTGCAGGTGGAATGGGTCTGGTGGCGTTGAGCCTCTGCCGAGCCCTGCCTTTTGCTCCTTTAGCGGCAGGAAGCCAGGACTGGCCTGGACCGGCAGCCCGGCAGCTGCCAGGCCAATGGCCGTTTTCCTGTGGGTGACCCTCTCAAAGGGACCGGCTAGAAGCTCACGTCTGCCCCCCAGTGGGAGAAAAAGGGGCTTTGCGGTCGTGACAGGCTGACCAGGGCTGAGATCAACTGGGAGAACCTTTCCCGGACCTTCCCACCCCCAGCACCACCACGGGTCCTCCAATTTCTCCTCTGGGCATGATCCTGATCCCCAGACATTTGGCCACGGTCACTCTGCCCTCAGAGCGGCAACAAACAAACGCACAAAGGGAGGGGCAGGACGAGGAGAAGCCACACCTTCACGACTGTGCGAGGGGAGCCATCCTCTGACCTGCCCCGTAGATAAAACGCAGCAAAAGCCCACCCCAAACTTTCAATCAGAAAAAAAAAAAAAGGCACAGGCCATTTCCCCACTGAGCCCTCCTGCCTCAGCCCAGGGGCATGAGACGGTGGCATGCGGAGCTGGCCGCTCCCGCCTCCCTCGCCTTCCTCCCGCCACTGGTCAGAGTGGGCAGTTGGCTGGCTGGTCCCTGGCGGTGGGAGGTCTTTTTCACATGGGGAGAGGCCATGGGTTCAGGCCGTGTGGACTCTGATGAGAGGCCTTTCACGGGCTGTGTGGACTTGGGGTGGCGCTGCGAGAGGGCTAGTGGGCGTTTCCCTCCCCTGGCAAAGGCTGGGCCACGCAGAGGGACCGGGGGGGGGGGGGGGTTTAGGCAACTGGCCGATCTGTCCGTGCCCGAAGGCAGCCAAACCACGGGAGGAAGCGTGCCAAGGGCCGGTGGCCACAAACTGAATGTGCGAGGTTGCGTTTGCCCGAGAGAAAGGTTGCCCAGGCCCGTCAGCAGCTCCGGAAGCCTCCGCGACCTGAGGGAGGAAGGAAGGAAACCCCTACAAGCGCTGGCGGTCTGGGCGCCTTGGCTGGGACGTGGGTTCCCACGGTCGGGCCGGGCCGGGGGAGATTCACGAGCCAGCCCGAGCCAGGTCTCCGAGGCAGCTTCCTAGAAGGTCCATCTGAAGGTCTTCTACGACCGAGAGTGTTTCCCCTTGAAAGGCACCGGCTGAATGACTTCTAGAGCGCTGATCCAGGCAGGCCCCGTGGAGCCCATGCCAGGGAGACGAACGGCCGCCGGGTTAGAGCAAAGCTCCTTTGCTTCCGTGGCCTTATTTTCTCCAAGAGCAGAAAGAGCTTGAGAGACTCTGAATGAAAGCTAAACGGGTGCGGTAGGAGACTCTTTCTACGGGGCCGAGCCCCCATCCTGCCCCCACACATCCCCACTGTGCCTTCTTGAGGAGGGCTGGACGGGATGATCCGTGGGGCCCCTTCCAGCTCTGCCGTTCAAAAGTTATTATTATTATTATATGTGTATATGGGTGTGTAGAAGCACACACAAGTGCAACACGGCCCCCTAGTGTTCTGTTGTGTTTTACCAAACGCCTTCTGAAAAGCGCCAGCCTTCTCCTTCTGCAACTGAGGATTAGCAAGGCGGGAGGTTGGCCAGAGCCGTCTCGGGAGAGCCGTTTCGCTCTTTGCTCTGGCCAGCTCCGCTCTGGCAGCCGGTCCTTTCAAATGCCCGTGAAAGCCACCCCACAGTTCAGCCCACGCTGTCGTTGGGTAAAGCCGGTTCCTAACATTTCCACCAGCCGTGCATCTAGGAGAGAGAAAAATCAGAGTTTGAAATGCATAAGCCGTGCGCTGTTCTCTTTTGATCCGTCTTCCGTATCCACCGCGTTCGCGTTGAGCAACTGCACTCAGAGCCAACCCTTTAAAGAAGGGGGAAAACAGACATTCCCTTCAAGGGGTGTATAATTTGCAGAAAGAAAGGAAATCTCTGTCTGAAGGGAGGCTTCCCTGGTATCGCTGCGACGATCCAGGTTTTCAGTCGGATAACGAAGAAGAGAAGGGAGCCCGGATGACACGCCTTTGCATGTGGGGCAGGCTGGCTCTCGGCCCCTCTTGCGCCAGGGGGAGAACTCCTGAAAGGCGTCCCGGGTGCCACGGAGCTGGCCTTCTGCCCTGAGCAAGCCCTCGCTTTCTCGCCCTCCATCATCTTCTTCTCTTCCAGCAGCAGCACACGCTGGATCCAGAATGCCCCTGTGACCAAGGAGCCCGAGCGGCCTGCAAGAAGAGGAACAGGAACCTGTGAGTCTTGTGATGCCACTAATTATATCGTTAGAAAAAAGGGGGGGCGGCTAGAGCCCGTGGCTGGCAGGTGGAAGCTCTGGCCCTTCACCCGAAATGGCCTGGCAACCACTGGGAGTTGGCTTGTTCATACAATAGGGAATTTTGTGACCAGAGCAGACGGGGGGGGGGGCGCCCCTCAAACTTTCCTCAACCTGCCCGCTGCCCAGGTTAGTATTTGAAAAAGGTGGCAGGGGCTGCTCTCCCCGTGGGAGTTCCTCCGTGGGACACGGAATGGCCGATGCGGAGAGGCCCTTTCCACCTACCCTAATTACTGCAGATATTTTAGGTTTGTGGGTTCATTGGCCACACTTTTACCTTCCTTGGCCACCAAGGTCTTCTGTGCATGTTCAGAGGCCCCTTTAGCTACCCGTTCCTTGGACCACTTTGACTCAGGAGCCCCCCCACCCCCCAGCTGGATCGTGCCCGGGGAGAGCAGGAACACGCACCAACAGGGAGCCCCCCTCTCGCGAACCAGAGGGCTTCCCAGTTGCCAGCAGGGCCATCAATGGGGCGTCCCTGCTTCCCTGCCCCCCCTGCGAGGGAGACTTGCTTCGGATCAGCCGGTTCCGAACCCCGACAGAAAGGCCGTCCATCGGAGGTGCAGCGTGGCCGGGCCACGGCCTTGTCCGGCCTCCTCTTTCCCCCCAGGGGTCCCCCCCCCCCGGGTGCTGCCGGGGGGGGGGGGGGGAGCCCCAGGCCTGCCCTGATCTTGGCCATCAGCCGCTGGAGGGCAGAGGCAGGCTGGAGGGAGAGGGTTCCGCTCCCTCGAGGCGGCCCCTGCCCAAAGCCCAGCCCGCCTGGCACGGGCAGCCGGGTGGCCCGCTGGAAGGGGTTCCCCGGGGGGCATCCTGCGGACTCCGGGGGGCTCCACCCCTGAGAAAGCCCGAGAGCGAGCGAGCGCGGAACCAGGCAGCCGCGACTGGGCCCTGCGGCCGTGGCGCGCTCCGGCCACCGGGTGGCGCTGCTGGTCCCGGCCCGGGGATCCCGGGGCTTGCTCGGCCTGCGCCCGGGGAAGGGGCGGCCCTTGCGCGGGCCCCGCCTCCCCGCCGCTTAACCCTCGGCTCGCCGGCAGCTCTATAAAGCGCGGCGCTTCCGGGCGGCCTCGCCTCCGCCGGCCGGGCTGAGTGGCAGGCGTGCAGCCGCTCGGCGGCGGCGGCATCATCGGCAGAGGGTCCCGGGCCCGGAGGAGGGCCATGCCTTTCTTCCTCGGGCCCCCGGCCAAGGCGCCGCCCGTCGAGATCCTGCTGGCGGGCGCGCCCGGGCGAGGCGGCGGCGGCGGCGGGGGTCAGCCTCCAGCGGCGGCACACCGTGCAGGAGTAGGTCTGCCACGGACTCCGGGGCTCGGCGGCGGGGGAGAGGCGGGCCAGGGGGCTCCCGGCCTCCGCCGCCGGCAGAAGGGCCCGCTTGGAAGGGGGAAGCGGGGCTCGGGAGGCGAGGGTCCCCCCCCCTCTCGGGAGGCGGCGGTGGGGCTTGGCGGGGCCACTCGCCCCCCCCCCGGGGCAGTTCCCCTGGGGGGGGGGCTGGAAGGCCGAGCGCCCCCCTGAGCCCTCCGGGCTTTGTCCCCTCCAGGGCCAAGGACGTGAAGAACCGGCTGGGCATCTTCCGGCGACGCAACGAGGAGCCCCCCGGGGGCCAGCCCTCGAGCAAGCTCGACAAAGGGGGCAGATCCCTGAAGTGAGTGGAAGGCGGGGCCTTGGCGGGGGGGGGGTGGGGGTGGGGAGGGGGGGGTGAGGAAGGAGAGGCGCCCGGGCGGGGGGGGGGGGGTCCAGCCACCCAGGGGCCGCCGGGGTCGGCCTCGGCCTCCTTCCTTTGTCCCGAGCGGCCTCTTTCTGCCCCACTGCAAATCGGGGTCCCGAACCCTACCCCCAAAGCGTGGCATCTTCCAGGCTTTGACATCGTGGGGCAGGCTTGGTTCACACAGCCTTTCCCCCGAAGGGCCCATCCGTGGCTTCTCCCTGGGGCCCTCCTGAGCTAAGGCACCCTTCCCCGGAGTGGGTACCTGTGGCCTCTTTAGCGGGATTGTGCCAGGGTGCCTGTCCAGAGGAGGGCCCCTCTCAGAGCACACGGGCCAAAGTCCTTTGAAAGGACAGGGTTGTTAGGATTTTAACCAATCCTGCATGCAGCCTTTTCAAGGAACTGTACAGGCCGGCTCCTAACATTTCACTCCTTCCAAAAGGGAATGCCTACCGTCCTTTGGTGGGTTGCCGATTAAATTACATGACAATATTGGGCACAGGCATTTGTAAATTTGGGAGGAAAACATGTAAATGTGCATGTGAGCTCATCAGCAGTGTTTGAGTTAAAATCATTGCTTGTACTAATGAGGGAAGGGTTTCATCGTCTGTTGGGGAAACAAAAGAGTTCCCTCTCGTTAATTGCTCCCATTCCTACTGGGCGGTTTAGAAATGTACAACAAATGAGTAAGAATGAATTCTTCACCCCCCCACCCCCCCAATCATTCCCTTTTCTGCTTAGGCCAACCGCGGAAGAAGCCCTCGAGTGGAGGGAGTCCCTGGAAAAGCTGCTTCAACACAAATGTAAGGACTTTTCTGCTGACTCAGCCTCTCCATTGTCATTGGGTTTCAAATCATTAGTGTCCCCTTTGCCAACATGCCGCTGCATTTGAAGTAGGTATTGAATCTTGTTCAAAGTTGTAGTTTCTGTCCACGTTCCCTCTGACTCTGGGACAAACTTTGCCAGTGACTGAGCCATGAGGAAGAAGAGCAGCCAAGTGCAGGGGGGGGGGGGACGGGGCGGTGGAGAGCCTCTGGGACAGAAACGGCTCTTCTTTTCTCTTGCCCCTTCTGCCTCATGGGTGCCAGGCTTCTTAGCCAGACCAGTGTTGTCCTCTGGAAAGAGCTGGGCAGACCCTTGAATTTGGCCAAACCGTTGGACTACCCACATAACCTGGCCTAGTCTTGTCTGTGCAGGCGGGCATCGGATGCCCCCACGTCTTGCCTCCTTCAGCCCCGCTGTCTGAGATCAGCAGTGAATCCGGGGCATCAAGCACGCCAAAGGGGGCTTCGCTATGGAGCCCTATCGGGGTTTTGTGCTGGGATTTAGAAAGGTTAAACCTTCCTCCTTTGTGTCGCAGAGACCCCACGTGCAGCCAGGAAAAAGAATGTGCCTGCAGAATCCCACCCAACAGGTGTGATAGAGGGAGAAATAAAAGTTTCTGGGAATAAAACAGTCTTGGGACACATCGTACGAGAAACGAGCTTATCTTAGGCGTCAGCCTTTGTGAACTGTCAGCCTCTTTGTCTAATACCTCTGACAAAGTGGACTACGGTCTATGAAGGTTCTGCCAAATGAATCTTCCTGGCTTCCAAGATTCCTTATTAACAGGGCTAACCCCTTCCCCGCCCACCCCCTTTGCCGTATGTGTTGGAAGGCGCTTGGCCTGAAGAACCTTCAAACTCTGTCGGGTTAGGAGAGACGTGGAAGGGCCTCTTCCTTGCCTCATGAGATCTGATGGGCTTTGCTGGATCATCCAGCATTATCTACCCAAAATGAGGCTGCCCAGTGGCTCTGGAGGTATATAAAGCAGGAAGCTCACCTTTCCCTCCTTATTCTGTAGGGCTGCTCAGTCTTCAGAGTTAACCCACTTCTTGATAAGGAGGTCTCCCGCTTGGGTCAGATTCTACTAAGACTAATTCTACTGTGGCAGAACATTTTCCTTCCTTTGGTAGTGGGCTGAGGCAAAGGGAAGGTTTGCCAGTGCTGACTGAACTGAGGTCCTGAGCCGGCCTGCTCTGACCCTCAAACCCTCCACGTCCTCTCCTCCCTTTTCAGATGGTCTGGCTGCTTTCCGAGCCTTCCTGCGCACCGAGTTCAGTGAGGAAAACCTGGAGTTTTGGCTGGCTTGTGAGGACTACAGGAGGATCAAGTCCCAGTCCAAGATGGCTTCCAAAGCGAAAAAGATCTTCATGGAATATATCGCAATCCAGTCCTGCAAAGAAGTGAGTGCTGGAAGGTTTTGCTGACCTCTCTCGGACCTGGGGAGGCACAGGTTGAGGCTGGGTAAGGCCACGTGCCTCCCTGCGGGCAAGAGTGCTCGGCCTGGCTTTGTGTGAAGCTGGAGGACTTGGATTCTTACTCAGACGTGCAAATGACATCCGTATCATTATTACCTGCAAACTATGACTGGGGAGACTCTTTCAGTCACCCCTAGTACCAAAACGTAGGGTGGTTGAAGGACCAGTGGAGGCTCACTTTGAGAATTAAGTGATGGTTATGGGGTAAGGACAGGCTTTTTTTTTTAACACTTTTTTTTTACACCCTTCGGCTAAAGAACGCAAACTGTCCAGGCAGGTTTTCTGTCAGCAGCACTGTGTGTGTGTGTGTGTTCTGTTTTTCCAGGTCAACCTAGATTCCTGCACCCGAGAACATACCAAAGGGAACATGCAGGACATCACTCCGGGCTGCTTTGATCTAGCCCAGAGACGGATCTATGGCTTGATGGAGAAGGACCCGTACCCCCGCTTCCTGCGTTCAGAGCTGTACTTGGACCTCATTAATCAGAAGAAACCGAGCCCTTCACTGTAGATTGGGCCAGGTAGAGGGACGTTTACATACAGTCAACTTCCTTTTTGACAGAGGAGCTGCCTGGTGACAGAAGTCCATGCCTCCCCCTCCCCCCAGTAGGGCCCGGAGGAACGACACCGTCCGGCACCCTTCTGTCCCAGGAACTGGCTTTCCGTTCCGGTACGAGGACCTCTTAGTAACCAAGCAGCTTAAGGGTCAGAGATCCCACCCACAGACCACTGTGAAATTCAGAGAGGACTCTCCTTTACGGCTTGTCCCGGAGGCGGCAGGCACAGAGGCATCCCTTTTTGAGCATGGGCCTGGATTCGAATCAAGGTGGCTTTCCTTACTCGGTGTACAAATGCCTCCGCTTCTTTCTTCCAAAGAGAAGTTCTGGAACGAGCAGCACGTCAACGCCTCGGTCCTTGACGAACCTTCTTCCACACATTTACATCTCATAAACAGACCTGCAGTCCGGCTGCTTCTTTAGCCCATCTGGTTTTTGTCTTTCTCTCTAGGTTTATTTATTGAAGTATTCTAGCTGGATACTAAACAGGTTGTGCCCATGAGAACTTCTCAACTTCCTGTTCATATTTTTATTTTTTGTAATTTATGTGCAATATAGATATATTTTAATTATTATGATTATGATTATTATTGCGGCCTATTCTCCTCCTTGTCTCTCCCCCCCCCCCCCCGAACTTTCCCGTGGACTGAATGTGAGGAAGTGGTGACTGCTCAGCATCTCTTTTATGTCCATATTGTATTTCACCCTGTTCATATTCATCCCTACAGGAGATCTGTTTCAAAACGAGCGCCTAGCATACCGTGGCTGGTGGGCATTCTATAAAACCAAGTGCTGTGAATCATATGCTATTTCTGTGCTGTCTGTTTCACAAGAGGGTGTGTCGGAAGCGTGTTGAGGGGGGCATGCACCTGCTTGTGAATGTTTTGGTCTCGAGAGACCAAACCTGCTCCTCCTTCAAGGCGTCTGATGGGCAGACGTTCTTGCCAAGTGCCCAGTTTACACTTTTGAGGCCTGTCTCTACAGTTAGCACTCCCCCCAAACACTTGTTTTTGGAATGTCTTGGCTGCTTAGGATCAATAAAGAGACAACAGAACTTCTTATTACTTGCTCTTTTGACTTCCTGTTTCTCTGATACCAAAGGTGGTTCTGTTGGGTCCTTGGCTGACAGACAAGGGCCTGTTGGTGTGAGCAAGGACATTCCTGGGAGGAAAGAAGCTGAAGCCGCCCCACCCCTCCAGTGAGGGAGGTAAAAGGTTTGAGCTTCTGGAAAATCTTGCGTTTAGCTCAGGAAGCCTCACTTTTCTGGAGAGCCACTGTGCAAAAGCCACCTGTGGCTCCCCGTAATGACGGGTGGACTTCTCCGCTTCCAGGAGACACCAATCCTCGTACCTCCGACAATTCAGCCATCGTTCGGGGGGGGGGGGGGTTAGCTGTGCATTTCTATGTTAAGGGGGCTGGACCAGATTACTCTTGACTCTCAGTTCTTACTCTACAGCTTTAGGATTCTTTAGGGAGATACTCTGTCCATGCAATGCTTTTGTGAGTTCTTCTGCCCATCACTGAAGGAATGAGGACTATAGGGGACCTCTGCATTCAGAAGAAGTGTCCTATGCGGTACCCATGGGGGGGAGGGATGCTACTGTGCCAACAGGAGGGCTACAGCTCTCGCGCTTTGCTTGTGACATCCTTGTGTCCGTCTAACAAACCTGGGAGCTGAGGCACGCTAGAGCCTTCGGGTGGCCTTCCTCTCCTACCGCCAGCAGGGAGTTCACTGCGCTTTCTGTATGAAAACAATGCCGTGTTAGTTTATAGGGAAGGAAAATACCCTTTTTTTTTGCTCAGAAAGCCTACTGGCTTCTCCCAAGGGCCAACACGTTCCCAGCGATGCACTTTTAACAGGAAGACTGGCCCAAACAGGTCTGCGAAGCTAATGCCATCCTTTTTCCAAGGGCAAACTGGTACCAGGGTTTTATAGACTTCTGATGAGCAATGAATGATGAGGTCTTTCTGACTGGCCTCTCGAAAGAGCAGAGGGAACAGGGCTGCGAGGGGAGAAGACAGGAGTGAGGACTCGGCAGCCCTTAACGTATTCTTAGAAATTTAGAATTTTCAGGAACATTGAAACCAAGGGGGAGAAAAATGGGTTTCTGGGGCGGGACGGGAAATTTAGAGGGCAAAACTAGAATAGACATAATGCCTGTTTTTCACACTGTGCCCAAGCGTATCTCTAGGCTTGGGTGGCACAGCATGTGAAATTGTACTACTCAGCACCTTTATGAAGTTTAACAGTTTCCTTAAGGAAGCTGCACACTGTTTCACCCTTTGCTACAATAAGGATAATGGCCTTCCTTTTTTGCCATCTGAGAAGCAAAAGATGATAAGAGAAACCACACATTGTTAATAAACAACAACAAAAAGTATCATTTGGATAGAAACAGTCTTGTTTCTGCTGCGGCTGTCTCCGCCAAAGGAGGATGAAAATGCAAACAGCCGTCTGCCAGCGGGAAGGTCTACCCCACCCTGGATGCTCTTCCCGTGAAGATGGCAACGGCCAGGATCCTGGATTTGAGTGCTGTGTATTGTTGTCATGGTCATCATCTTTGAACCACAGAACTGGAAGGGAGTCTATGCATCATCAAGTCATCATCATCAACATCCTGTAAGGGAGGCCCAGCAGAGAATCAAACTCCCAACCTCTGGCTCCACAGCCAGATTCTTCTCTCTCACACACACATAATTAAGCTCAGTTTCAAACGTTTCACTCATTGCAAAAGAGAAACTCCCATCATTTTTTCCCCTGAAGTCCTCTTCCCCCCCCCCCCCGTGGAAAAACTGAAAACATGTCCTTGGAAACCAACAGAAGAATACTTGGTTCCTCGTTTTCTCTCTCCAGGCTTCGAGCAATGTAAAGCTGGCGTCATCTGGTGATACCGGCTGATAATGGTTTCCAGAACTGGAATCCTTTCGCCTGCCCCCCCCCCCCCCCCCGGCTTCATAGGGTGGATGGTCACAGACTTGGAAGACCCTCCACAGGGAGCTTGGCTGGGACAGGGAAAGGTTGCTGCTCCAGAAATGCTGGACTACAATGCCCATCGTCCTGTCCCTTTGGCAATCTTGGCTGGAACGAGCGGTTGAAGTGTTGGGGCAGAACCGGGCCGGTTGATCCGCTGGGTCACCTCGGGACAGAGGCTGGCCTTTTCTTCCTGAGAGCATTTGAAAATGGTCCCAAACCAGAAGCACTTCTAAGGCACTCTCCCAGATCTCCCATGTTCCAGTCATTCCCTACTCTTCTGAAGAGTCGTCTTAAATTTGAAATTACTGTGCAAACTCTTTTTCTTGGCCAAAGACTAGAATACGGATGTCCGTGTGCTCGTCTGCAACATCCACTCACTTGGAGATCTAGAGCTGACCATCAGGGCCCCACTGAGTGAACAGTCCTGTTACATAAATTTGCTTTTAATACCCTATAAGGACATTCTTGTTAATAGACTCTAAGTATGGAAACAGGTGTACATGATAAGAGAAGGTGGGCAGATTGCCCCCACCCTGCAGAGTACGTGGCCGGTAGCGAGGATTTGGTCTTTTCCTAAAGCTGCTTCTGTGAAAACATTTTTGCTAATAGATGATCCACTGTGCATATAGGTCAGTGACTGTCTAAGCACACACGGGCTATTTTGCGCCATGTACGTGGGAATGTACGCTTGAGCACAGAGTATCATGTGAGGAGCAGCAGCAGTGAGGGAAATACCTTCTGTGCATGCTTATCAAATAATGAACGATCATTACTGCCTTATCAAATAATGAAAGATCATTACTGCCCATGCGAATCAAATGTTTGTTGCTCAATTTATGATTTCAGCTGTCATGATGATATTTGACCATGCATCATCCTTATATCCCTCCCTTTTCCTACGGCAGGCAGAACAGCATACATGAGGGTTATTTTTGCTTTATCCTTAGGACGACTCTGAGTCGGGCGGGGGAGAAAGAAAGAGGGAGAGAGACAGTCAGTCATTGAGCCAGGCCGTCCGTCACCGAGTGAGCGTCATAGGATCCCGGAGTTGCAAGGCTTCGTGCCGGACGGAGCTCTGGTTTGGATCTGAGGTCCAGTCTGGCACTCTAGCCCCAAATGCTACAGCAGCTGCCCAAGAATCCAGACAAAGGGCACTGCTCCCCCCCCCCCCCAGCGAAAGTGACCCTCCTATTTAAATCTTTGGAACTGACTCGGCTTTGTGACATCCTCACCTCTACCTTCTAGAAACATTCTGGGAAGGGTGGACCCTAACCCCAGTCCCTTCTCCTCCCCAGTTTTGTAAGATCAGGACAAGTCGGGAAGAATAAGGGAAATGGAATGCCACCCTTTTGGGGGTGTAAAGTTCCTTATTTGCTTAAAACCTACAAAGCCTGCCCCATTGCCACGGGTGAAAGGTGTGTCTAGTTTCGTAGTTATGTTCAATATTTGCTTGTTGTTAGCCTTTAAAAGCAATACATTATAATAAAATGCTGTCTTCTGTTGGGGAAAAAATGTTTTGAGAGTTTGTAGTAGGAAGAATTCAACATCAAAAAAACTAAGATCATGGCCACTGGTCCCATCACCTCCTGGCAAATAGAAGGGGAAGATATGGAGGCAGTGACAGATTTTACTTTCTTGGGCTCCATGATCACTGCAGATGGGGACAGCAGCCACGAAATTAAAAGACGCCTGCTTCTTGGGAGGAAAGCGATGACAAACCTAGACAGCATCTTAAAAAGCAGAGACATCACCTTGCCGACAAAGGTCCGCATAGTCAAAGCTATGGTTTTTCCACGAGCGATGTATGGAAGTGAGAGCTGGACCATAAAGAAGGCTGACCACCGAAGAATTGATGCTTTTGAATTGTGGTGCTGGAGGAGACTCTTGAGAGTCCCCTGGACTGCAAGGAGAACAAACCTATCCGTTCTGAAGGAAATCAACCCTGAGTGCTCACTGGAAGGACAGATCCTGAAGCTGAGGCTCCAATACTTTGGCCATCTCATGAGAAGAAAAGACTCCCTGGAAAAGACCCTGATGTTGGGAAAGTGTGAAGGCAAGAGGAGAAGGGGACGACAGAGGACAAGATGGTTGGACAGGGTCATCGAAACGACCAACATGAATTTGACCCAACTCCGGGAGGCAGTGGAAGACAGGAGGGCCTGGCGTGCTCTGGTCCATGGGGTGACGAAGAGTCGGACACGACTTAACGACTAAACAACAACAAAGTAGGAAGAATAAAGAGGGATGGGTAAAAGAGGATTCTTCCAGACAGGAATGGCTTGCACAGGACATTGCCCAAGTATAAGCATCATGGCTTGGCTAAGACTTGCATGCTGTGTTCAAGGGATAAGCAGACCCCTTTTCCTCCTTCTGGTCCAAGCACCTTCGGATGCTCTCTTTGGATGTTAAGGATTCAGAATCACAGCAGAGAGCATCCAGCCAGGGCGAAGGAGGAATCATAAATAACTCCAAGCTGAGGTCATCCTTGGTAGAGCAGGAGTGGCTGTGGGGAAATATCCAAAGGGTTGTCTACCCAGAAAGTGACCGTCTCCGTTGCTTGAGGGAAGGAAGGTGGGTGGGTGGGCGGAGAAACCGGGCCAAAAACACTTCTCGAAGAAGAAGAACGAAGCTTTTGACAAATAAGGGGAGTCATTCTAGAGTTTCCATACAATTGACCTCAGAGTTTCCTATCTGGGAGTCATGTGATGTTTCTTTTTAACAAGGACCAGAGCTGTGTAATTTTGCTTGTGTCTGAAAATAGCACGCAGGCGGAAGCTGCAGGCTGTGGGCAGAGAGAAGCTGGAATGTATTGCTACTTGGGATTTTTAAAAAAAACCACGCGCAGCAGCAGCAGTTGCAGCCCCCATTGTGTGTAGAGAAGGTTGCATGGTGTGTGTGTGTAGAGGGTCTGCTGAAATAGTAGGGTCCCATTCTTGCAGTGGGAAGAGATGTGGAAAAAAGGCCAGACTAGTCTGTCTGTACTTCCTCCGTGGTACCCGATGTTAAGTTTCCTTTCTGAATGAGAGCAATCTCTCTGTGTAGTTCTGAAGGTAACATCTATCAGAGGGTGGAAAAGGTGACGCTCCCTTTTACACACACCTCCAAAAGGTAGCCAGAGGGGCGGAGTGTGAAGCCTAGAAGCCGGTTGATGTCTCTTTACCTTGCATTGCGCTTGCTATGTCTCTTTCTCACATATGCACCACCTCACAGAATTCGTTTTAATTTCCACGCTTATTAATGGCCATTGTGAGAGTGGGGGTGTCAACACGGTGACCCAAACGGCCATGAAAGATAAGAAGGAAAAGTTATGTTTTGGACTACAGCTCTGTGAGTCTCTCCCACTGCCTGGTCTAAAGAGATAGTGGTTTGGCTACTGATCTAAAGAGGTCATCCCAAAATAACAAAAACTGCAGAATAAATAAGAGTCTGTTTACATGCTTTATCTGAGCTGCCAAAAGCCAGGGTTTTTGTTGGCAAAGAATGTTGAATTTTGTACAAAATGTTTGGGGGATTGAGACGGCAAAATCGAAAGCTCCTGAAACCAGTTCTGCATCATTTTTCCTCAGTTTGGTAGAATGGCTGAAAGGAGGGGGAAGAGATGGGCCTTCTGTTAACAAGAAAGGGTGATGACCGTGCCCGTTTGTCTCTGGAATCATTGTGGGGGACGTGATTTGAGTTAGCTGTCACGAGAGGAAATCCCAAACGTTTCTCTCCATTGCCTTTATTCGGATTCAAGTCTGCTGGGGGTACACCCCCCCCCAAAATATCTCCCACCTCCATCTCAGAACTTTCTTGCCACAGCCTGGCTGATGGACGCTGTCTCCTGTTAGCCAGAGATTCAGAGAAGGCCCTTGTGGGCTTCTGTTGGTTGCTTCTGGGGTGGCGTTGATCTGCCCCCTTGGCCTGAATAAAATACACAGTGATTTAAACAAAGTTCTGTCTCTTGTCCAGCAGGAAATCTGCCTGCTCCTTCCAAAGAATGTCCGTGGGGCTTCCGTCAGTGAGGCCCGACGTTTCTTTTTCTGCATTTCGGTTCTAATGGTAGGTGAACAGATGCTGCCATGAAGCCAAGGCGAGGGAGATGTGAGGCAGCTGTAACATCTGGTAGGGCTTGGAGCGAAAGGGAATTCCACTCAACTCTTGTTGATAAGTGTCCCCCATCCATCCTTTCTTCTTTGCAAGCCATGTGAGCGAGGGGCGATTACCTCACTACTGAGCAGCTAATTTCCATAAGGAAATGGCACACGTTGTGTGAATATTCCATTCATTTCTCTGCCCTAAATCTGTCAATCAGCATTTTACTGGCTAATCCTGAATTCTTCTATTGTGTGAGAGGGATAAAAATCCCTTTGTACCATGGATACATTTGCAAGTCCCGATCATGTTCCTTGTGCCTCACCTTTTTTTAAAAAAAATTATTTTCACTAAATTCAAAGGTCCCAAATGCTTTCACCTTTCCGTAGAGCTGAAGTGGTCCAGCCCACCGCCAACCTTCCCCAACCTGGCCTAAGGTGAAGCTGACTGCATGCCATGGACATTGGTGATATGCTTGGTCTGATATGCTTCTGGCACTCCGAGGGAGGAGAGAAGGAGAGAGGGAGGGAGCCCGCGCAGAGGCAAGAAAGACGCATGGGGTCAGGCTGAGGAATCTGGTTGTCCTACCCCGTGGATGCCATTCCCCAGAGGCACCTTACTCAGGCGGAGACCCCAGGGATCCTGATCTCTTAAGAGGCAGCTGATCTCATGGTGTTTTGGTACAAACAAGTCATTGCATAGTCAGCAAAGGAGATGCTGGGTTAAAGAAGCTTGTGGGCCCAGCCCAACGCCGGAGGCAGAAGCCACGCCTGGGAAAGGCTGAACAGAGCAAGCCCACGGTGGTTTTGGGGCAGGCCGTGATGCCGTTTTGGACTGACCACTAATGACAGCGTGAGGCCTGAGAAAGCAGCCGAGAAGAGGCTCCTCATGCTCTCTCGGCCACAACGATGCCACGGTTGTTCTCCCTCATCCCAGAGTCCGGAGTGGCCATTTTAGTTCCCTTTATGGTAACATTTGGCCCTCTGAGCCATAACACCAGTCTTTGGCTTTCTCCCCTTTTTTTTTTAGTTACTTGTTACACTCTATGGCAAGCCGGGCATGCAAAATATAAGAATCAGTTTGGAGAGGAAAGTGAGGTGGAGCCACAGGGCCATTGTGAGTCTTTCCTGCTGATTAAAATCTGGCCGCCCTGCGTCCTTCCCCCATCTGGTGCCAGGGCTAAACCCTGCGTGGATGTCAAAGCTTTCAGTGTTGGCCTGTTACTCCAGCGAGCAACTCTTCCTTGCAGTTAGGATTCAGGGGAGTAAGAGAAGGAGGAAGCAGTCAGGAATCACACACCGCTGCTGCAGCAGCACACGGCAGGGGATCCCCCAGGAGGTGGAGGGGGATCTGACTTCTGACCACAGTCCTGGATTGTTTGGGTCCGTTTGTTCGATGCCAGAGGCAGGGAAGTGCCTGGATATTTCCACCCGTGACGGCTTGCTTTTTGCCAGAGGCAGGCAGGCATTCTGTAGCTCCCAGCCACCCTTACACTATCGTCAGCATCTCAAGGAAGGTGCAGGCCGTCCAGTTTAACAGCTTGGGGAGAAGACGAGGGTGTGAAGAAACAGTTTGGAAGAGCGTCGTCGTTCAGAAGCCTCTTTCCTCTGGAGTCGATCACATCTGGTTCTGCCTCAGTCAGCCGTGCGTGCGTGAGCTGCACTGGAAAAAAATGCTGGCCTTCAGCAGAGTTTCCCCGTGTGTGTTGTGGGTGCTTTTAGCTTCTTCTAAATGAACGGCAGATGAAGCTATGAGAGACCGGCCTTTCCCAATCCGGCATGCAACCTGGATGTGGCCCAGTCGTGAATTCCGCATTAGACAAACACAAGGACTGCTTGTGCGGTAGTAGCTCCCTTGAACCCACAGTGTTGTCTGAACTGCGCTGAGCCTTGTCTGCGTGTGCCTGTTCGGTCATTTCCAGGCTCCCTTGCTTGGTCATGGGCCAATGTGCCTGATGCAGCAACAGATGGATTTTTGACAAAACAACGTCCTTTTATGACCTCAAAGCATTCGTCCAGGTAGATCGTTGGCATGCAAGTCAGCCAAAGGGCAGGTGATGCCAGGGGCATCTGTGCCAGCTTTCTCCAGTGGTGCACAACGGCCTGGATTGAGGCTTAGAAAAGGGTCCCTTGGCAGGAGAAACTGGAAGATGTTCTTGGGCTCAGTGACGAATGTGTCGGATAATGTGCAACGATAAGGCTTTCTGCGCCTGGAAGGGGGAACCAGAGACCCAGTGCCTTATCCAACTCATTCCAGGCCTGCAGGATTCACAGTAGGGTTGGACAAGCTTCTGTGCTGAGTGGGCCACCTTGTGTCTGGCACTGATCGTTGCAGCCAAGAATTCAAGTTCTGTAGACCATGTGTGCAGAATTCGGGACAGGCATGATAGTCCCTTGGCAGGTTCTTTAAAAACACAGAGAGAGAGAGAGAGAGAGAGAGAGGGATGAAGGGGGTGGGAGAGGGTGCACAGCCATTTCCCTGCCCCTCCAATTTCTTGGCTCCAAATTACCCCTTGATGCTCTCTCCTTCCTGTAGTTTGTAGGGTTTCAATGCAAATCTTCTGCCATGCAGGCCAAGATGTAACTGACCCCTGAAGGGGGCTGAACCATCAGCAGTGTACTTTTACAAAAAGTGGGTCTGACATCCTTAAATAGAGATAGGAGGCCTGTAAGGAATCAAAAACGCCTGTTTCCCATTCATAGGAACAAATTGAGCAGATGGGCCTTCGTTAGCATTCCCACGATCTTTTCGTCAGCATCTCCCCGCCCCCCAACCCTCGCACAAAGATGACCATATGTTGCTGATCCTTGAATAGTGTCTGCCCATGCATAGGTATAGGTGTGTGCTCACACATTAGTAGAGGAAGACGTGTCTTGGGAAAATGCATGAAGATCACATCAAAACATTACGCTGCCTGGACAGGGTATGGTGTTGCTCTCTGTGCGTTCATGTCTCTGTAAAAATAAACTGCGCAAGCTATTTGTGGCATTTGTTTTCCAGGTACAAATCATCCCGAAATCAGCAGCTGTCGAAATAACCTCCTTATCCCTGGTTTCGGCTTCTTACTGTACAAAAATAATGTTTGAAATTGGGACAGTGTTTCTATTTTTAAACTTCTGGTGATTCATTCTTGAAGTGCTAATTAGTATCTTGCCAAGTTGTGGGTTTAATTTGTTAATCGAGCCAGACTCCTTCCTGAGAGAGGGGTTGGTTGGGAGCGCTGAGCCATCATTGGTGCTGGGGGAAAGGATTGCTGACTCAGCGAGAATCTGGCTAAGTCTGCTGAGCAATGGGAGAGAAAGGATCCACAGAGTGGATGGCCGGAGCAGGTCCGGTGAGTAATTCTGAGTAACAAGGCCCCCACGGAAGGGCTGTATAGAATTCCTCTATTCCTGGTTCACCATATTCACCATGCAGTGGAGGCCTCTGGTCTTATGTAAAGAGTATTTCAGAAGAGCGTTCGCTGCTTCCATTTGATTTTGGTGACTTCTAAGCTCAGTGAGATGAAGAAGCACCTCTCTCTGGAGCCCACGGTTGGGAGTTCTAGTTCCCAGAAGAACCAGCTTGTGTGGCCTTTGGTTAGCACCAGAGTCCCCAGACGAAGGAAATGGGAATGTAGGGTGAAGGTTTCTGACGTACTGTAAGTGTTGCTGACTCATCGTCAGACTTGCAGCCGGTTCTGCAGAGGACGGTTATTTTTAGCTGTTGGCTGAGCTTTCCCCCCCTCCCGCCCGACTCCCCCATGAGTCTATTTTGGGTAAAAAAAGCTCCAGGACCTCCCAGCATCCAAGTCGTATTGCCAGCTGGCGCGGATGAGACGGCAGAAGCTGCGCCTTTCTATTGAATGCCAAAGTCTACTTTTCCCTTAGTTGTCCTGCTCTTCCTCCGAGGAGCTCAGAGTGGAGGGCAGACAGCTGCAGTGTCCTTGCGACAACCCTGTGAGGTAGACCGGGACCACAGCATGACTTGGCCCAAAGTCACTGTGGCAGGAGCTTCGTGGCTGGCCTGGGGTTCCGGTTTCGACGGAGGGCCAAACAGGAGGCGAGCGCTTCAGGTCTTCCCACGGGGCCATCCGGGGGGGGGGGAGGACTCTTGGAACAGGAGTCTGGCTTGCCGGAGGTTCCTCCGCTCTCAGCCAGCAAAGCGGCTCTCCTCAGGGCCTCGGCTGTGTGTGAGGGGAAAGACAGGAGGTTTTTAGACAGGTTGGTCTTGAGCTCTATCATCTTCCTCCCTCTGGTGCACCAGCCTGGGTCAGACACCCTCATAGCTCAGAGCTTGAAGACCGGAGAACCCAGAGAGGCTTCAGCACCACCTTTGGGTTACCAAAAGTAATACAGGGTGATGGCTACGGTGGGGAAAAACTATTGGGGGGGGGGGGAGCATCATAGTATGCAATATCGTCTTTCATTGATTCCATGGACTTCTTTCCTATGGCATTAACCTGGGTGGAGGCGTCCTTCCGTGGTGAAGCACATGATTTGCATGGGAAAGCTCTAAGGTTCACTTCTCAGCCTCTCTACATAGGGTAGAGTGGAAAGAGTGTCGGGGGGTGGTGGTCACCTGAGTAGCCCCGTGGCCATTTCTGTGGCCATGGATGCCCCTACCATTGTCTTCCCCCCCAAAAAATAAAAAAATCTGCAAAGGTTCCAGGAGTGGTGATTTTGCAATAAAGACATTCTAGGGGAGGAAATGGAACATCGAACCTGCTTGGAAAAAAAAAATCCATCATATAGCCCATCAAAGTCCAGAGAATATAAACAGCAGCATTCAAGTATGAAACGCCTAAGGAATTGGGTTCAGAGCGTTGTCAACTTAAACCAGATGGTTCCTGGAGCCGGAGGACAGCGTGGGGTCCCCACTAAATTCTGTCCGGCCTCTTCCCGGTCCCGTGGAGTGGCTTTGTTCTAAGAGCTTGTCTCTTCGGCTGGGATTCTCTGTTCAGACTGGCTGGCCCCAGGGCTCTCTAGCCTTCCGGGCCAAGAGGGAGGTCTCGCCAGGCATGGAGGAGGCTGGCTAGTCTCCATCACCGGAAACTGGGCTTGCTGGAGAATGCCCAGAGAGGCCTGGCTTCTCCGTGTTGCACCAGTGCTGCTTGGCCACTTTCTCCTTGGGGTTTCCAGAGGTTCAGAGGCTGACATCGCAGGTGGCTACTGAACCCAAGAGTTCTGGGGGGGGAGAGAAGAAGGCGCTTCCCTTCCTGGCTTCTCTCCCGGGGTTCATGAGATAGAACATGCGTAGCCGTTAACAGGCGCAGAGCAGTCTTACCGGAGAAGGGGTGCAGCAGCAGCTGAATCGGGGTCCGTGGGTGCAGACAAAACCGTCTTGCTGCTTCGTCTCAGTGCTGGGTTTGCTGCAGATCCCTTGGCTCCATAGACATATTCTGTATCCCAAATCTTGAACAGGGTGACACAAATTTGTGCAGGGTTTCCCCCCTCCCATGGGGGTGATCTTGCCCTCTACCCTCCCAGCCCAAACAGGGGAGAGCAGAGGGCAAGACCACCCCCATGGGGGGGGGAACTGTAACTAGAATTGGACTTTTGAAGTGAGCAGGGGCTGAAAGCCACTGTCTGTCACGTGAGAGTCTTCAAGCCAAAGAGAGAGAAGAGGGGGGTGGAAGTGGCTGCTTCTCCCCTTCTCCCCTTGTGAGGAAGAAGGGATGGTGAGCCACAGCCCCGGGGTTGGGGGATTGGCCACGACGTTGTGTGGGTTTTGTGTCTCAGGCAGTGGCAGAAGGGGTCTGCGTGCTCCCTCTTGCAGGCATGTGCTGTTGAAACCTAGCTTAAGGACAGGAATGGCAACGTCCGGTGTTTTGAACCCCTTACGCCCCAGTAGCCACACCTCGGGTGGCCAGTGGTAAGACATTGCCTGAGCTGCAGTACAAGAACTCTCAAGGGCCTTAAAGCGTCCGACCAACTTCTGCATTGAGTTTTTTCCTCCTTCCCAGTCACTAGAGGGCATTATAACTGCTGATCAATATTATATATATTAGTCTCTTTAAACTTATATGGATGCTTGACTGCCATGACTTAAAAGTGTTTTCAGATAACATGCTCACATCAAACAGGGAATATGAATCTGTGTTACTAGGCTGACAAATGGCAAATAGAAATATAAAGGAAGAGCTGTCAGGAGACAAATATGCACAGCACAATATGGGACGTTACAGATCAAAGCGGGAAGGCTGTCTAAGATGATGGTTAGAAACACTGCTTCTTTAAAACGGTCTTAATGAGGAAGGGCGAGGTTGCTGCAAAACCAAAGCAAAGCCCTCCACCATCTAAGAAGGGGGAAGCTGTGGGTCAGCCCAAGACCCATCCGGCAGAAAGGTGAAGGGATTCAGGTGTGAGCGTTTCATGTGTTTTTTAAAAGCAGAAGCCCCAGAGCCTTCTGACACGTGTCACAGGGTGTTGTTTGTTTGTACAAAGAGCTTCTGAGGAGGGATTTTGGAGGGGAAGCTGCATCTTGGTACACCAGACTCAGGGGTCCAGCCTTCCACAACTGCTTAAATTTTGTGAGCCAGAGGCATTCGAGAGAAATTTCGACAACCACCTGGCAGATATCCTTTGATTTGTATTCCTGCATTGAGCGGGGTGGTGGTGGTGATTTGTACTTGATGGCCTTATAGGTCTCTTCCAACTTCGTTATTCTATGATTCTATGTACTCTGAGCCTCATTGGGGGCATGGAGCCAGTTTTGTGCAGAAGTTAAAAAAAAAAAGAATCGCACACAGATCTGGTACTCATCGTTTTAAGAAATGCAACAGGGGAATGGCTGAGGTCCAGTATGAACAAGTGGCAGACTTAATGAGGAGCAAAGTGATGGGTTCAGCATTTTGTGTGTGTGTGCAACAAACCTGCTTGTAACGAGGCTGTAAAAATGCTGAAAGCAGGGTTTTGGGAACACCCACCCCCCCAAGGAATATTTTATGATCTTTTATACGCTGTTCTCCAGAGGAGTGAGCTTGTTATTTCCAACAAAGATGAGCCTTTTCTGTAAGATACATTTGAGAAATTGAATTTGAAGGTGTCCAGATTAGAATAATTTCATGTGGGTTTAATCAAACCGGAGATACAAGAACTGACTTGTCTTGACTATCTCCCGGCTGACTGGAGCCCAACCAAATGCACGTTACAGGTATTTTGCAAATGGGGGAACTAGGTTAGTTATTTTTGTCGCTCATTATGACTTGTGAAAAATGTGAGCAATGAATGTAGTTTTGATAACTTGGGAAGCCATCTTCAATTTTTACATATATTTGAGGATGTGTCTAAATTATTATTATTATTTTATTATTTATTCGATTTATATCCCGCCCATCTAGACTACGTCTACTCTGGGCGGCTTACAATAAAAATATTATAAAACCATAAATGGTTTCCATTTCCTCCACAGCCTGCTTGCTTTTGAAAATCCAGCATCTTTCAGCATGCCGTTTCGGAGTCACATTTGCAGGGTGTACCAAAGCTGCTTTGTGTAAATTCCCATTTAGGTTCTCCCCTTAGAGCTAAGTCTGCATCTCATGTGCCCGTGTGGCTCTGCTCTTTCGGTCTGGTCCCAGCTAGCGACGTGGGGCTCAAGCACTAAGGAGGGGTGTCAGAAAATGGGTATACCTGGAACAATCGAGAGAAGGAATCCGGAGGTGCACGTGTTACCCCCAGGAACTGAAAGGATAGACAGGGGAATTGAGTCTTCGGGATAGGAATGGATCCGTTGTTCCTCCTCTCAATCAGTGTGAATGCGTGGCAAAAAAATAAACAAATGTTGGACCCTTAGAATGACCATTTCATGAGATGCAGTTTAAATGACAGTTAAATGACTTGTGTTCTTGTCATATTTTCATTTGCTTGTTAGGATTCTGCCTGTTCTGGTCTTTCAACCGGTACCCTTCTTACTTTCTCTTTCACACAATTAGGCGCATGACATCTTCCTTTTGAATCTCAGATTGGCTTCAGCAGTGGTGCCCCGGTGGGAAGGTGCGGGGGGGGGGGAGGAGAGTGGTGGAGAGGAAGGAACTAGACAGGGGAGTTTACTGTACTTGGAAGCAGCTGGAAATGAAGTACTCCTTGGTTTGCTCTGGGAGCTGTCGCATAAAGATCAGCTGGAAATGAGGGGAAATTTTCTGACTGGGAAAGGAGGGGTGAAAAGGAGGTCCCTAGATGAGCAGCACAATGCCACCCCTCCAAACTGAGTTGTGAAATGAACCCACCAGGGTGTCGGTAAGGAGGTCAGGGTTTGCATGCATGAGTTTAGCCATGGGGCAAGTCATCCATGCTGACAGTGGCCCCAGGAAATGGCGAGAATCTGGTGGAGGGAGAGGTTGCTGGACCCCGTCTTCCTGTCTGCCCCCTTTCTGGTACTCTCTCCACAGTTTGTGTATCTCTCATTTTTATTCTCTGCTGTTCCAGGGATTGGGCAGAAGAATCCCAACCGCACCGGGGAACCTTCCATTGCAGCCTCGGGTGCTGGAAAACCGAGGGGGATCTTAAGTTACTAGAAGACCAGGCCATCCAAATGTCAGATGTGACGTGACCGAGCATTGAGAATCCATGCTTAGCCCTTTGAGACATCTAAAAAGGTATTTTTGAAAAAGAAGGCCTCCCTTCCTTTGTTTCCACCATCATCTCTCTCAAGCAAGCACCTCAATGTTGTTTCCTTTGTTTCTTGCAATTTATCATGCAGTGATAGAAATCAATACTAATTCTTCTGGGCAAGCTGTTGACTCCCCTCCCTGTGGGTTCCTTTCTAACAGCTGACTGAAATGGATTCCATGCCCCACTTATCCCGCAGGCTTGATCTTTTCTGCTTGCCCTAAGTTTAACTCTATGCAAGACATCCCTCTCTCTGAAGGCTTGCTTCCATGAAGTCCCACTGAACCCAGAGAATGCATTTTACAAGACTTGTTTAAAACAGGCGAGTCCCCTAAGAAAATGAACCTGTCGTTGCTGATGGCTTTCGGGACTTACTTTATTGTGCTAATAAAGTCTGTAATTTAGGTTGCCTTGGCGGTCTGCATAGAAAAGTGAAGGGCAAAATTTATGGTAAGAGATCTATCAGGAAAATCTCAGCTGAGGGGCCATCTTTCAGCCCACGATTCCTCTGTGAATCTTTCTGAAGGTAAACTGGGCTTGTTTCTCCACCAGAGTCATAGCGGCCACCCCGTAGGCTGTGGGCCAGAGAAAAGAAGGTAACAAATAAGGGAAGAATATCTCATTATGCTTTTTAAAATGGCGTTTGTCTGTGGATTGTACTTTTTTTAATATCATGGACTATCCTTATTGGTTGAACTTTTTTGTGAAGTCATCAAAAAGGCGGTAGTCATATTTGCATCACATTTCTAATTTCAGGTCGAATGTGAGAACCGAGCATCTGTTTTTCAATTTTAACACTACACTGGAAAACAGATGAATCCTCCTGCACATAATTAATACTAATAATGACTTTATCCATTACTGGTCTCCTGTCTCAAGCTATATATCAAGAGAAAAGTATTTCTCCCACCCCCATGGCCATTTTCATATGGTTTACTCTGCATTGGCGCTGGATCTGAGCCTGAGAAAGCAGGAGAGGTTTATCAGATGGTTGTGGCAGATTCTCTTTGCCTTTCTATCAGGCTGTGAATAAATACATTGTTGAGTCCGGGCTAGCTGGCTAACCCTAATTTCCTTGGCTTTTTGTGGGGTTTTGCCTGACTGATGCCTTGGACATCTTGTTCTGTTAGGTAAACACTGACTGAAAGAAGCACGTGGAGTTAGAAAGTTCATTTAACCCGACAAGAGAGCCCTGGATGTTAACATTGTGTTAGTTTCGTACAGAGCAAGATGAATTGCTTGTTCCTGCCCCTGGATTCCACCTTCATCCCAACTTAGAAACACTGGAGAACAAGATTAGGAAAGGTAAGATTTATTTAATTTTTTTGCAAACAAGAGGAAGTGCCCTACAGATTTCTCATACAGTTGCTTGGTCGAGTAAGAAATTCAGCTCATCCTAGATTCCTTGTAATTTAAGGATTTGTTATTTATTCATTATTTAAAATAATGGCCTGGCAGCCAGATGGGCAGTATAAAAATCGAATAAATAAAATAAAAATAATGTTAACCTGCCTTTCTCCTTAAAAAGGATCCAAGCCCGTTGGCAGCCATTAAAAGACAGTATTTACATTAGTAACAATGAGTATACAATACTAAAAGGATTAATGAATACAAATCTGAAAAACATAAAAAAAAACCCCACCAAAATACAGTCAGTGCAGCAAAGGTATGTTTAAAAAGCCCCACTTGGCAACCATTCACTCAGAGAAAGCTTGCCTGAAGAGAAAGGTCTTCGTCTGCTTGCAGAAAGACAGCCAAGATGGGGCCAGGCTGGCCTCCAGTGGGAGGGAGTTCCACAGTCTAGCAGCAGCGACGAAGAAGGCCGTCTCCTGTCATCCCACCAAACGCCTCTTTGAGGGTGGTGGGACTGAGAGAAAGGCCCCTCCTGATGATCTTAGCACCCAGGCAGTCTCATCAAGGGAGACGCGGTCCCTGAGATAGCTTGGACCCAAGCTGTTTAAGGCTTTACAGGTTAGAACCATCACTTTGAATTCTGCTCGGGAACGGATTAGCAGCCAGTGGAGCTGCTAGAACAGGAGGGTGGTGTGATTCCTGTGACCGGCCCCCCCCTAGTTAACAATCTGGCCTATAGTGGGGACCCTGCCTCTTGTGTTTTCACCCTCTCTTCCCCCCCACCCCACCCCCTTGCAATGTAGGTTGAGAGATGGAATCAAAGCCTCCTGCATTTCTGTGGCCTATTAATAGATCTGGTGCCGAGGGTTGCATTTTCTGCTAGAGTAAGCAGAAATCAGAGTTCCCTCCCTCTCCCCATCCAGGATGACGACAGGCTGACCGACCTCTGCGGTCATTTGGCTGTGAGGTTTTCAGACCAGCTCGAGAAAGGAGGTGCCCGGCGTGCATAACTCCATAAAAAAAAAGAGAGAGAGGCTTTCTTGGCTCCTGTGAGCAACTGACTTTCACTTTGTTCTCTTTCCTATGTGGGCTGAAATTTTGGAAAACTTTTGAAGAACCTGGATAGATGCCCTCTCGGATCAGAAGCAGGATATTTTAGGGAAAGAATGAAGAGTAGGAAAAGCTTTTTTCCCCCCTCCCATTCTGCCTCCAGATTCTCATAGGAAGACCCCCAATCAGCCTGGGTGGGTTACTTGGGCTCTGTATGGGCAACTGAGACCAGATATTCATCTGCAGGAGACCCCTGTCCGTACTTACCTGTGCTGGAAAAGCGGCCGAGGGATGAGAGGAGGAAAGCTGAGTCCTTCTTCTCTGGCTCCTTGCTGGCTGTAGGGAACTCCAGCCCTACTTGGTAATATAAGATGGCCTATGTGATGCCTCTGGGTTTGATCTAGCTATAGAGCCGCTTGGTTCTTAGGGTTGCTGCAGGATAATAATTTTGGTGGGGTTTGTATATTCCCAGTCCAGTGGAGGGAAGGTTCTCTGGACTGGTTTTTAGTAAGCTGTGAGCACTGCTCTCTCGGTTGCTTTGTCAGCTCTAGCCGAAGGGGCACCACTAAGGAGGGGTGGGGGGGATTTAAACCTGCCCTTTAGACTCACCCCATTGTCTGAAGTGTTGAGTCCCATCCAGAACACCCCCAAATTGGGGTCTGCTCCCATTGTCTAACAACCTAATCACGTGGCCCAGAGAAGAGAGTCCGGGGACCCATCTGGGTTTCCCCCAAGCCTGTCTGAAAAAAACCAAGCGTTGACATCGGAGGAAATATATTTCCAGAGACAACCAAAACGTATCTAGGTTATATATAATGGATGCATACATACATATCTAAACATATATAAACACTTAAACACTTGCAGGCGCATTTGCAAATCAGCACAATATGCAAATATAAATTCCAGATGAAAATCACAAGCTGTCAGAAGGCGAAACAGGTGTCTGAAGGCATAATATGAAGCTTTAATAAATATTTTATTGGTGACAATTTCAGGATTGTTGTCTTTGAAAACACGGAAATACTGCCTCAGGAGAACCAAAATATTTAATCTTTCCAGCAATATCGTAACACAAGCGATTCCTTGTCAAGCCCACCCACCCAAGCAGAAAATGCATTTATGGGGCAGGGGGTTTGGGTTCGGGTTTTGCAGCATGGGCTGGTCTTGTGACTCCATATGGCTTGAGGATAGTGTGCCTCGAATTTCAGTTGTTGAGTTGGGTGGACCACTGGGCCTGATCCAGCTTCAGAGTGCTTATTGTGCCCACATCTATAAACATTCTCCCCTGTTAAAGCCAAGCGTTATGCCTCAGTCTGGTAAAGATAATCCGCTCCTTCTGTTTGTGAGGGTGTTCCAAAAGTAATTCCATGTTACCTGTTGCAGTGATTAAAAGGTAACTTGTGTTGCGGGCTGCTGTTTTTTTGTTGTTGTTGCTTTATGAAACATACACGCTATTCATTGTAGCTGAAAAAAGGGTTTGGAACAGAACTGTTTCCTTTAAAAATGTCCTTTAAAAGTAACAGGGGCAAGTAACTGGGAAATGTTAAATTGTAATTCTAATCTAGCTACTTTATTTCCACTAGGAACCTTTAAAGGTGCCCTTTCCTACCTCCTTACAAACAAACAAACAAAAACTAACTTTTTGCAGGAGCTCTGCCTGCCGGCAGCAGGAGCATCATCTCCAAATGCCACCCGTGTGAACGGTTTCTTAGGAAGCTGGTGTGGAATGCTGTATTATTTAGTACCATTTTTTTTCAACTTATATTTAAGAAAAAAACTTATTTTTTTCAACTTATATTTAAGAAAAAAACATCCTAATTTCTTAGGATGACATGCAAAATCATTATACTCACAGACGTTTATTTATTTGTGTCTACATGGATGTGTAGACACACTTTTGTTCTGGTAGTAAGAGTGGAATTTAAAATGCAGACATCACACAGAGAGGGTTATGTATATTTTATTTTTTTATAATTGGGATTGTTAAGTTTCTGAAAAGATAGGGTGATGATGACAGCCTTTTCATGTCATAAAACTATTTCTGATGTCTTTGGTTTCTAGAGTGTTTTCCAGGAGAGTTTGGGAGCTTCAGAAGCATCTTGGGTTCCTCACAGAGAAGGTGAGTCGTGGCCTGGCGGTATGTCTGTTTTTTTTTTCCCTACCCTTTTCTTGACTTATTTTCAGGTTTTCCAGGTGGTATGCAACAGGAGTCAGGGAGAGACCAAACCCAAAAGGGGGTTAGAGCTAATTGCTTCCTTCTGCCAAACAGCAGAATCATCTACATTTGGGTTAAATCAGAGATTCTGTAATGCAAAATTCTGGTCAAAGGCAAAGGAACAAAATATATCCTTTAAACCAGTGGTTTTCCCCACCTTGGGCCTCCAGATGTTCTTGGACTACAACTCCCAGAAGCCTTCACCACCACCTCTGCTGGCCAGGATTTCTGGGAGTTGAAGTTCAAGAACCTCTGGAGGCCCAAGGTGGGGGAACACTGCTTTAAACCAGTGGTTCTTAACCTTGGGTTACCCAGGTGTTTTTGGACTGCAACTCCCAGAAGCCTTCACCACCAGCTATGCTGGCTGGGGTTTCTGGGAGTTGCAGTTCAAAAGCACCTGGGTAACCCAAGGTTAAGAACCACTGCTTTAAACCATGTATCATATTCCACTTCCTCTCTCAACCACCGGTGGAGCAACAATCTGACATCCAATAAAGATTGTTAAATAAAGAAACCGCAAGCAGGTACAAACATCCAAAAAATAGTAATGGGGTAATCATGAAATCTTGTGGACTAGAAGCACAAGCTTTTCCTCTTCTCTGAAGGCCCCTGGTGGCAGCAACCAAACCTCCAGCACTGCAGCAAAAGCAGAATTGGAAGCATATTCCTGTTTTACAGGTTAAAACAAAAAAAAAAAACGAGGCTGAGAACGGAGCAGTAGTGGAGAATCTTGGAAACACTAAGCTTTGAGGTCTCTGCGCCGTCTTCCAGCTGTCCAGATGTGCTCTGGCTCCCTGAAGGAGAGTCCAGGGGAGAGTGATGCTGGTGAGCAGGTCCGGTGTGCCCCCTAGTGGTCACCAGGGTGGCTGCGGCAGCTGATGCCAGCCTTGTCTCCTTTTCTCTCTCCCCCCCCCCCCCCCCGCTTCCCCTGTCACCTTCGGTCTCCTTCAGTGCAGGTGACAAGAAACAGATCCGTGGCAAGAATACAAAGGGAGCTTTCATCTCCTCTTCTTTTGTCACATGAGGTACTTGTGGCAACTTTTGATGGGGAGGGAAGAGGGGCGATCACGCGTCAGCACTGTCAGCAGCGAGACAACTTAAAAGGCATGTTAAAAGAAATGTCGTGTCAGTAAAATATGGAACGTGGGCAGAAAGACAAACATTTGGTGATGGTTCCATCAAGGATCATGGGAGAGGAGGGTCGGGGGCTTCTGGGTGCTGAGCTTAGGCTGGGCCCCCCGTAACCTAGTGGTACCACTCCTGCTTTGTTTACAAAAGTATACACCCCCCCTCCCCAGATTCAGCCCCTGGCAGCATCTCCAGGGAAGGCTGGTTTCATTCACCCCCAGAGAACCACAGCTGCCAATCGGTGTGAATGAAACCAGGCTAAAAAGATGAATGGTTCACTCCGCGGAATGCCACATCTTTTGTTCCAACAGAGGTGTTTTTCCCTGTAGCTGCCAGAACTTGGAGAAGCTACTTTTGAATGCAATCAACTCTCATTTCTGGTGTTTCCAAAGTGACTTCTCCAATACTTTGGCCATCTCATGAGAAGAGAAGACTCCCTGGAAAAGACCCTGATGTTGGGAAAGTGTGAAGGCAAGAGGAGAAGGGGACGACAGAGGATGAGATGGTTGGACAGTGTCATCGAAGCGACCAACATGACTTTGACCCAACTCTGGGAGGCCGTGGAAGACAGGAGGGCCTGGCGTGCTCTGGTCCATGGGGTCACGAAGAGTCGGACACGACTTAACGACTAAACAACAACAACAAAAGTGACTTCTTGTCATTCTTTGCTGCAGTGTTTGGAAAGTGTTGATGGCACGGGTGCCCCTGACGAACATGGCTGCAGAGATGCCGTTGCACCCGCTGTTGGTCTTGTTCTGGGTGCTGTGGCTTCTCTTCCCACCTGCTTCCTGAGCTCCCTAATCACAGGTCTTGCTTTGTCATCTAGGAGATCTTCAGACAAGGTAGACTGAGGAAGAGGAGAGCGATTGGACTCCATGGCTCAAGGGGCTGTTGGTGGAGGCGAGGATCCTTCTGTGGAATCCGAGTGCCGTCCTGCAAGTAGGAGGTGAGTTAATTGCCAGACCCCGCACTTTGCCGGGGCCTCTCCTACGTTGGAGCTTCCCAGGGGTGAAAGCAACCCAGGAGGTTGTGGGGGAAAGGGGGAGTCTCTGCTTTGAGTTTTGGCTGCTGGGTTTGGAAAGAGGTTTGCTGTTCGGATTGGAAACATGCCAGGTCTGAACGTGTGCATGGAAGGCAGGCAGACATTCAACAGGTTAAGCTTTTCATGGAGGAACGAACATGCAAATGGAGGGACTTCTTCCTCTCCCCGTTTTTAGCTGGCAGTCTGCATCATGCCATCTTATCAGAATCTCTCACGGATTCTGGATAAAGGAGAAGGTCTTCCTTGCTTAACACATGCTTTCTCGGCGCTTTCTCTTAGAACTCCAGTAAATCGAAGCCCAGCTCCACATTTCCGTATTGGTTCTTCCTTCATGTTGTGAACTGCCTTGAGTCCTGTTCTGGGGGAAGAGGCTGGAATGTGAACAAACAATCCGATGACTGCTTTGAACGTACAGCGATACCCAGTGGACAGAGATCCTCCCCCCCCCCCCCAAGATGATGGTACCCAACATGCAGGAGGATTTGATGGCATGGTCAGAGGTTGATTGGATTGGAGCTGGTGAGATGGCCATAGGTTTGTTTGGAGTGAGATTTCAGGAGTTGTAGATTTGAAGTACCCTCATTCAGGTGTTGCAAGCACGCCGGGAAGGATGGGAGGAATCTGAGGGTCACCCCCATCCAAAAAAAAAAAAAGAATATTAGTGCAATCAGAGGGCTGGAACAACTCCTCCGTAAAGAAGAGTCACCACACTTGGAACGTCTTCATGTCATGCCAGATTTGTAGCTGGACTTCATTCCCACCAGATGTGCTCAGATCATGGCTCGAAGAGGGGGGTCCAGCAAAACAGTGAGGGGGAAACACTCCTTAGAATGGGTACATCAGCCGTGGGTTGCGGCAGAATTCAAGAGAGAAGTCTCTAGGTGGCTGGAGAAGACAGTTGGGAGGACCTCAGCGTGGTCGGCCTGTTTTCTTCAGCTTTTTCTAATTTCCTTTTTAAACCACCACCACCCCCTTTTTCCCCCCAGGGCATTTAGGTTGTTGTTTCGTCGTTAAGTCGTGTCCGACTCTTCGTGACCCCATGGACCAGAGCACGCCAGGCCCTCCTGTCTTCCACTGCCTCCCGGAGTTGGGTCAAAGTCACGTTGGTCGCTTCGATGACACTGTCCAACCATCTCGTCCTCTGTCGTCCCCTTCTCCTCTTGCCTTCACCCTTTCCCAACATCAGGGTCTTTTCCAGGGAGTCTTCTCTTCTCAGGGCATTTAGGTAAACCATGCCAAATGAATTAGGGCTGTTTGTGGAAGTCTTCTGAATATACAGGAATCTGATGACCACAAGAGGGTAGCACTTCTGCTTTGCAGCTGAGCAAAATATAAGTGCAGGAGGAGCAACACACAGAGAGAGAGACATCCACAGGGGTCTCCTTGGGAGCAGGCTCGCTCTCCATAGGCTGAAGCAGGGAGGGTATGTCTTCTGGAGTATGTCTTCTACCAGATCTCAGTTCCCCAAGGTGCCTGCTTTGGGTCTTTCGAGCAAACACGACACGCTTCCACCCAAGGAAGGTGGTGGGTGGTGCCTTGGTGCCCCGTTTTTGTCGTTCAGGCTTCTTCCAGGTTTTCGATTTGGCCTACTTTCCCTGCCGTAGCTTGATTCAGACATCAGCAGTGCATCATTTTATGGCTGGAACCTGCTGGGGTGGCCGGGATGCGCTGCTATGGTGAAAATGGGAAAACTTTCTTGTGCTACTAGATGTGCAGCCGTTTTCAGTGCTGGCAGTTCACACCATTGGTGGCGAATCACCGAGGCGTGTTTCACACTTGCATTTGCTTGCTGTCGGCAGCATCCTCCCTTGCTGGAATGAACCACCCCAACGGGGCGGAAAGGACTGACAATTCCCATGTTTTGCTTCTTTCCTGCTCTGCTTTGGGTGTGCCTTTCTTTTTATGAGAAGGAGAACGTGTTCCCACTGTCTGCTTGCTTCTCACCCCGGAAGGAAGGTTTCTTACTTGACAGAGGGGCAGAAGGGGATGATTGCCAAAGCACCTCTCCCTTCCAGAGCATTGAAGCAACATATTTCCTTCTCCTCTTTGCACACGTGGGGCAAGATACGCTCTTCTAAAACAAAAGAGTCTTTGAGCATTTGAAAAACCTAGAGGAGTTTTAGTTTGCATAAACTTTCCTGGGGGGGGGGCAGCCCACTTCTTAAGGTGCAGCTGGCAACGGATGTTGCAGTCCACCGATGCTTACACCCAATATGACTTGTGAGTCTAAGCAAGAGTGTGGCAGAGGGGAGTAGCCAAGGCAGCCAGCACATCTGGGGTGAGCCCTGGGATGTGTAATGCCGGCTGAAGGATGCAAGAATTTTAATGCTAACGCGCTTGTGATTTGCAAAAACCAAAGAGAGAGAGAGAGGGAAGGGAAGAAAAAGAAATAGTATTTATTATTCTACTCTAAGTGTGTTGGGGCTAATCTTCACTCTTTAGTACAGTATGGTAACATCTAATACTATGAGTTTTGATTATATTATACTCCTGAAAGTTTTCCACTTCGGCCACTCTTTTTAAAGAAACCATATAAAGGTTAGCTCAGAGTATAGCCAGGCTGCCTTCACTGGAAAATTGTGTGTACATGGGTGTAGGATCAAAATTTATTCTTTAGACTCTAGTAAGGAGGCTGTCTAGCCTTTTCTCACGGTAGAATTCCACAAATTTCTAATTCTGCATATAAGTTAAATAAGCAGGGAGACAATATACAGCCTTGTCGTACTCCTTTCCCAATTTTGAACCAATCAGTTGTTCCATATCCAGTTCTAACTGTTGCTTCCTGTCCCACATATAGATTTCTCAGGAGGTAGATAAGGTGGTCAGGCACTCCCATTTCTTTAAGGACTTGCCATAGTTTGTTGTGGTCGACACAGTCAAAGGATTTTGTGTAGTCAATGAAGCAGATGTTTTTCTGGAACTCTCTGGCTTTCTCCATAATCCAGCGCATGTTAGCAATTTGGTCTCTAGTTCCTCTGCCCCTTCAAAATCCAGCTTGTACTTCTGGGAGTTCTCGGTCCACATGCTGCTGAAGCCTGCCTTGGAGGATTTTGAGCATAATTGTGGACTATAGGAAATGATTTTTCATACCTGAAATCATAGAATTACAATTCCCAAATGAGCATCACTGCACACATTTGTTCCCTACGTTTCTTTAGGTGAAATCTAGTCAGTAGAAATTCAGCCAATCTGAGTCCAGGCAGGGCCAGAAACCACATGGTGTCTTCTGTTTTGTGGGTTGTGTCTCCTACTTACACCAACAGGCAGGGAGAATCAAGTATTGAGTTTTTAGGTGGGACACCACCCCCCACCCCCCGAATGGGCATGGCATGTCCTGCCTCCCTGCACTTGACACTGTTTGGTTTGGTTAGCTGTCTAAGAAAGGTTTCATCTTTTTCCTGCCTTTGAATTGTGTAAGGACCACAGAGCTTTTTAAATTGCTTTTCTGCCCCCTGCTCTCATGCTCAGTAAAGGAGAAATCATCGTGCTCTGCCTCCTTGAGTCAAAGCTTGGTCTCTTGATGAGCAGCCCCATAAGACGAGCTAATTACATGTTCACCTTCCTTACCAAAAGGCCTGTAGCTCGTTGTGGCCCAGATATAGAAAAAGGAGCCACTTGGGGAAGGTGTTTATGGGCTTCAGTTTGGGGCGGCTTCTTTGGGCATAATATGAGTGCAAATTACAGGCCACCTCCAATATTTAACTATCTGTGTCACAAAAATGCAGCCCTATGTTCTGCAACTGAAAAGGTACTCAAGACTTCCAGCTAAGCACAGAAATTTCAGCTCAGGTATTGCCTGTCTTTTAATTAATGTATCTCTTCACAGCCCCTGCTCCCCCCCCCCCCAAAAAAGCTCATTAGATTATCCAGTCTTAGAACATGGAAGAACATTTATGGTAATATATACAATTCTGCCTATTATCATTTATCGGTATAATGTATACAGCTCTTATGGTGCCCATAGTATTTCTTGGGTGAGGGGCAGCCCCTGTTCCAGGAAACGTACTTGGCTGAGTGGCTGGACTTAAATAGCCATCAGTTAAAATTTGTCAGTATTCCTGGATTTGGGGGACAGGGGGACTGGACTAAATTAACTCAGAAGTACTGCTGAGTTAAAACAGAAGCTGCCGCCCAGGAAATGTGTGGGGGTTTTTCAGCCAACAGCTTTGGGCGAAGGACCCATGGGGTGAACATTCACAGCCGTGACTTGCTCTCCAGCAGAGGCTCACCTGGTCCCATGGATGCCAGGTGAGCCTCTCCCTCGGTCTCTCCGATGGGTGCTTCTGAAAGTATCTGAGCATGTCAACCTGAGCTTGCGAAGGCATCTTGACGAATCCCACAGCGCCAAGGGTGGCAAGAAAATCATCAGACATCCCAGGAAAGGTGGGAGGAATTAGACCCCCATGGGAAAGTTCTTGTAACAGCACCGATTCTGTTGTTAGATGCTACGAGAGATGGCTTTCTCCTGCATCGACCCATTGGGTCCTTTAAGCCAGTGGTTTCCAACCTTGGGCTTCCAGAGGTTCTTGGACTACAACTCCCAGAAGCCTTCACCACCCCCTCTGCTGGCCAGGATTTCTGGGAGTTGAAGTCCAAGAGCCTCTGGAGGCCCAAGGGTTGGGGACCACTGTGCATTACAGCCAGCTGGAGTGACCCTCCTGCTTGGTACTTCTGGTGTCTGCCCTTCCGGCATTCAGATCATGGCCGCGCACCTTGAGGCATCCACTTGGGGTCAGGGTCAGGACTGAAAAGGGCTTTCCTGGGTGTGCCACAGGGGCCTTGTGGTGGTTGCTTTGCAGAGGGCAACAAGCACAGCGCACTTTGAGGATGGAACATGGAAAAATGGCCCTTGGCCAAGTGGAAAAGCAGAAATCACTCTAGATGGAGTCGGGCAGAGTGGAAAGGATGAGGAGAGAACCTGACTGGGCTTGGGAGTGTTTTTCCCAGGTCTGGTTCTTTCTCCAGATCGATGGAAAGGGTGCCGTGGGCCTGGTGGTGCCTGAGAAAAACTCTGCTAAGGTGGCCCTTCTGGAGCAAAGCTAAGGGGAGCAGAACACCGCACGGACCCACCCGCCAGGAAGTGGGTGGAGGTCCCCCCCAACCAAACAACCGGACAGCATTTATATGGTCTTGGCTTTGCTTGTGAAAAACATTCCAAGAGTCTGGTGAAAATCCGGAAGAGGGATGACTAAAGGCCTGCTTTCTAGAAAGGCGCAAGAAGGATTGACACCCCAGGCAAGGGTAAGAAAAAAAAAGGGGGCCAGCCAGAAGTGTCAGGGAAGGAACCCCCACCCCGGGTTTTGTGGGACAGACTGAGGCTGTACGTGGCAGGGCCTTCTTTGCGGTTGCTCCGGGTCTCTGGAACTCCCTGCCACAGGAAGCCCACTCGGGCTTATCCAGTGCAGGGACGGGGAAGCGAAGGGAGGAAAGGGGGTTTCTTCCCACCTGGGGCTCAGCCCCTCTCCATCCCGGGAGGCTTGGAGAAGTGGCTGCCTTCCCCTGAGGTTCCCTCTGCGCGCTCCCTCTTTCTAACCTTGCGCGATCCCTTGAAATCGGCGCGGGGAAGGGGGAGAGGGGGGGGGGGGAAAGGGTGGCCCGGGGCCTCCGTTCCAGAAAGACCCCCCCCTCCTTCCCTTCCAGGCCGGTGTGTGTGTGTGGGGGGTCGCCTTGCAAGTCGGTCCAGGCCCAGCGCCTTCGGGGAGCCGGCCCCCCCCCCCCCGGGCGCCCAGGCCTTGGAAGGGCGCCCTGCCGCAGGATCGGGCGAGCGCCGGCGGCCCCGGGAAGCCCGGCGTGGCGGGGGGGGGGGGTGGTGGTGGTCGGCGGGGCTGGGGCCAGGCGGGGAGGACGAGGAGGCGGAGGAAGGCGCCTGGGCCCGCCTCGCTCCCTCCCTCCCTCCGTCGCCAGTGATGGTGATGGCGGCGCGCTCTGCTGCCGCTGCTTGGACTGCGGCGCGCTGCTCTCCTGCGCCTTCCCCGGCGCGGCGGCGGGGGTGGTGGCGGCGGCGGCACGGGCGAGCAGCGCGCAAGGCAGGGCGCGAGTGAGCCAGCCAGCGAGCGGCCTGGTGGGGCGGGGGGTGGGTGGGGGGCGCGGGCGGCCCATGCCCTCCCGGGCGGCGGCGGGGGAGGCCGAGCCGCCCACCCGCGCCCCGGCGGGGGCCGCAGGAGCAGCGGCAGCAAGCGGGAGGGAGGCGGCCCCGGCGGCGGCGGGCGCTCCGCATTGTGCGCCGCGCAGCACCAGCAGCGGCAGCAGCGCTAGCCGGAGCCCGGGCGGCGAGGAGCCGGCGGCCAGCGGCGGCAGGCCGGCCCGGGAGGGGCCCTCCGAGTCCCCGAGGCCAGCCCCCGAGGCGAGCCCCATGAAGGAGCCGGCCGGCGCGGGAGGAGAGGGCGACGGAGCCCCCGCCGAGGACGCAGCCCCGGCGCAGGTAAGCGGGGGCGCATGGCGCGCCATGGCCAGCCATCCAGCCAGCCGCCCTCCCTCCCTCTCTCCCTCTCTCTTTCTCTCCCGGTGCTGGGGTTGGGTGTGGGTCAAGGGGAAGGGGGTCCCCGATCTCCTGGGCGGCCCCGATCCCCCCCTCTCTGCCCTCCCGGGACGGGGTCGGGCGGCACAAAAGCGGCCCCCCTTTGGAGCAGCCATGTCGGCCGAGGCGCGCGTCCCCTCCCCAACCGAGCGCTCGGCCCTGGGGCCAGGCTCCGGTCCCCTCCGCCGCCTCGCGACCCGCCTTTCCGGGCATCGGTGCCTTTCTTTGCCCGAGCGCCCCAGTTTTTTCGCAGGGCCGAACGGTTTTGGTTCCCCCCCCCCTTCTTCTCTTCCTCGATTTTTTAATTTCCTCCTGATTTTTTTTTTCCAGTCCAAACGGTAGTTTTTTTTTCTCCCTTCCTCTCCCCCCCTCTATTAAAAGAACGCCACCTAGAGGAGACTATTTCTTAAATAGGGGGAAAAAAAAGAAATTAAAATTGAAGAGGAAAAAAGGAAATCTTTTTTTTCCCCCCCTCCTATTTCTTATTTTCGAAGGAAAAGTTTCAATCTTCGGGATATTTGAAGGAGTTCAATTTTTTTTTTTTAAATCTCCCCGTGGAATTTTATTTAAACAAATAAGTCCGACGGAGATCCTGACGGGGCTTTATTTACTGTCAGCGAAATTTGTTTTGCAGCGAGAGCCTTTTTAATATGCAAATGAAATCAAACTTGAATTTGAATGAAATCGAGGCGTTTTCCCTTTGGGGACGACCAAACCTTCTGTGTGGGCGCCGAATGTTTGCAGAAATGAGAGAAAATTAGAGAAAGGCTGATAAATTTCCAAGAAAATCGCCAGTTTGGAAGGTGGAAGAATTGTTGCAAAGCAATTAACAATTGTACTTATTGCGAATTTGAGCCAATTTCAAAGTTAGGCAGTTCTGACTTTTTTGGAAATAGCAATTAAAAGTTTATTATGTAAAGGGTTTTTTGTTTTTTTAAAACCATGTGTTATAAGAAATTGCTTCTGGACACACCCCAGTTTTCTGTTGGGGGGGTGGTGACGCAGGGTTTTGTACAAATCTGATTTGAAACAACCCTGTTTTTAATCCTGAGCCAATCCCGAAATGTCAGTGAGGGTTAAGTTAAGAGTACAGGGAAAGCTTTTGTTCTGAAATGCTATATAATTTTTGAAGCTTTTTGCTCTTGACACAATTAATTCTAACATTTAATCTTTAGCCCTTCAGCCACTGTGGCAGAGAAGGCGAACATTTTTGTGATTGTTTTGCTCAGTGCTGAAACAACTATAGATACTATCTCACAAGTTATGTGTAGCAGTATCTATATAATATAAATATACACTGTTACCATAATTATGTATGCAAACTACTGCTAGTTGGAAAAATTGCAAATATGAAGTTGGAGTTTTTTTAAAAAAAGAAAAATTGCAAAATTAAACTATGGTTTCCTAGGATTTTCTAAAAACCTCTTGTCCCCATTAAATGCTGAATATCTTGGAAACAGTGTATTACTAATTTGCTTGGGGGAAAAAAATCTGGTTTATTTGGGTTACTTACATTTGTTTGTAGCAAAATTGCCCTTTTGAGTTTTTGGTCGTTGCTGGTATGTGTGTGTGCTTTTTTTCTGTTTTGCATTTAAAAAAAATGTTGGTTGTGTCTAATTTTGGAAGTTTTTAACTTAAAAAATCTGGGAGAAGAGGCATGCAGCTTTTCTGTCGGAGACAGGCAGGGAGAGAAAAAGATCTGGTCAACCCTGAATTTGAAAGGAAAAAACAGAAAGAGCAAATCTTGCAGTCTCCACTTTAAAATGGGAACAAAATATCAAGATGGCCGACTTCACAGCTACAGCAGGGAATTTGAAAAGGGCATTTCTGTGTTAGAACAGAACAGTTTTCTGTAGCTTTCCCTAATCCAAGAACCTCAATTCTGGCAAGTGTTCAAAAAAAAAATTTAGAAGTTCATATGCACAATTTTTAAAAAAAATTAAAGAAAAATCAGAATTTTGGAAGGAAAAATTCCTGGAAAAGTTGATGGTTTGTTAATTTTGCTTAATTGTCATCTGATTTGGAATTGAATATTTAATTGAAAATTCTTGATTTCAGTGGTAAGTGGGGGGTGCAATTAAAGATTTCATCTCGAACCAATCCTGTGTCCCTTTCTCCTCCTCCTCCTCCTCCTCCTCCCCCCCCCCCAGCATGGGAGGGGGAACGTATGGAAGGTTCTGGAACAACAAGCAAACAAGCAATTTTCAGAAACACTCTGACGGATTTAAATTTTGCAGTAGTTAGGAAAAAATCCATCTTGCTGACTTTCTGGAGGGGAAGAAAAGGACGGAGCTTTTGAGAATATATATTTTTCAGGGGTGGGAGTGGACAGACTGGCATCCAGTGTGTGAAACGGAGATAAACAAGGTTGGGAGTCTGATTCATGCCCCCCCCCCCTTTTCTTCTTCTTCTTGCAACAGGTTTTTGACATGAGCCAGGCCCTAGTGCTGAGTTAATTTTGAAACTATATGGAAGCAGCTTTCAGATTTCCAATTAAAAATAAATATAGTCATGTGATCACCTCCGTTGCCTGCCTCTCTCTCTCCCTCTCCCCCCCCCCCCTTCTTGTCTTTAAGAGAAGATCTGCTGGAAAAACAGGATGGGAGGGAGACTGGATCAGCCCCGGGTGGTATGGTGGTAATAAACCAGGAACAATTCCATTTTGATCCAGAACAGGAGATCCCTTTTACGCTGGCAGTTAGGAGGAGCTGCCATGATGGATTGAACAGGAAGTCTTGGATATTTTACACTTCGGTTGTGCCGGGGAAATCCAAAGGTGGGGAATGATGGTGTTCCAGCCCCGTTAGTCCTCATATCCAAGAGCACACATTGAAGGTTAGGGTTTTTTGTAACTATTAAGGAAATAGTTACCGAGGCACTGCACTACCCTCTCCTTCTGGTGCCTAGTTTCCAGTGCAGAGAGAAACAGGAAATACATAAGGACTAGAGCCTTGGCTACAGGGGTTATTTACACTCCATTTTAGCAGCATTAAGACCTTGGACCGTACTCTTTTTTTTCTTATGCTGGACCGTGTGTCAGAGTAGTTTCTGACGACAAAAGGGGGTAATGGCAGGATGTAAATCAACTATAGATAAATGTTGCTTTCTTCTCCTCGTTTGTGGCCCTCGAAGTTGATGCACTTGTGCACGTTTTCATGTCCGAGGCCAGATTTATTTGGGCCTTTTACTTTCCAAGGCTTAGGTGGTCAGTTGGAACAGCTTTGCATCCGACATGACTTCTGCCACTCACCCAGTGGCTTTTAGGGAAGCCATGCGTTTGTGAGGTTTCTGACACCCAATTCGCATGTGTACAGAATTCCGATAGGTGCAAAATAGTACCAGTGGCCTACCTTGCAGGGGTGTCGTACCAGCAAGAGATGTAAAAGGCTTTGAGCATTCTCAAGTGCCAATTTATAGCAGTTCCCTTACCAGTTCTGTCATCGTTGTTATAAATAATGCTACCGTCTCAAGTAATATTTGTAAGGACAATTATTAAACGCGAAATGGTAACGACTGTTACTAGTAATGACGCTGTTCGTATTGTTTGAGGAAGCTGCCCGTTTTGGCTTCACAGCGGCCCTTTGAGGGTGACCAGAGAGGGGGAATGAGAGCGCCCAGTGGTCTCGATGCCCACGTAGGCTGGGGAAGGGAACCCACCTTTCTTGTTGCCGTCCTGCACCCCACTCTCCTGGCACTCTCTTGCCAGGGAGCCCAAGTACTTCGGGCAGCCACCCTCGGCCGATGGCTTGGCGGGCAGCGTTTGTGAGTCTTCCTCTTCCTTGTGCGGTGGGCAGGTCTGTGGCCTGGACTCTTGATTGGTGTGGTGGCCCTCCCGGCCTGGCTGTTGTTCTGCAGGAATCGAGGCCACAAACCGCGCCCCCTCCTTTGGACGCCCATGGGCCGTTTGAGGTGCCCATCTGGGCCCCTGAAGCTGGAAGGGTTTCTACGGTTGTGCTTCCTTCTCCGTTGTCACCCTGCCCCTTCTTCCAGGGAGCTCAGGGCAACAAGAGTGGTTCTTCCTCACTGTCTTGCCCTCATGACAACCTTGTGAGGAAGGGGACCCCGACAGGTTGGAGGTCTGCTCCGGCTGAGATGCTAAGCAGAGGTCTGAGGAAACGAACCCCTTGGCACGCAACAGGAAGTGCTCCTCCGTGTGTGCACTTGCTGGATGGCATTGTATGGTTGTGATCCTTGTGTGCATCCACATACTCTCACCAACATGTGGGGTTGACTTTAGAGGAAATGGCCTAGTAGTCCAACGCTAACTTCTATATATCATGCTGCATGACACTGCTACGCCATAAAGGTTCGAGCGCTGTTGGATTTGAATCATGCAAATTGGTCGTTTCATAGTGAAATAGTTGAGACGGTTTTCTTCCTCCCAGGTGGGCAGAAATAATTTCAAAACTGAGGAGTAGAAATTTTTTTGGTTTGCCCGTTTATGGGAGTCTACCCATAAGCAAATTCAGTCTGTGGGACTTATTCCCTGATAAGGGTATATTAAAATTACAACTGGGGGGGGGGGGTATTGCTTGTAGGTGACTAAGATTCACATGCATATTATATTTGATTTTTACTGCTTCTGTTTTTTAACTGTGGTGGGTACATATTTCTTTTACCTGGAGAACTGGGAAGCTCGGGATCATGTTTTAAAGTGCCTTTATACACAATGGGAGGTACCATATTTTTCCGTGTATAAGACTATACTTTTGTCTAAAATCTTTAGACTAAAAATTGAGGGTCGTCTTATACAAGGAAGTAAGCTGAGGAGAGAACAAAAACAAGTGGAGGGGGAAAGCAGGGATCAAAGTGATCCTGCAGGGCTTTGATCGCTGCTTTCCCCTCCACTTGCTAAGCCCCACTTAGATTTCTTAATTTTGGGTTAGAAAAGTGGGGGGGGGGGAGTCTTATACATGGGGGCGTCTTATACACGGAAAAATACGGTAGATTATTCCAGCCTAAAGTTTGTCCACCTCTGTCTTTTTTCAAAGAAGCCGCCACCATTAATCCTCACCTTTCCAGGTACAGGGCTTTCATAGCTTAAGAAAGGGCAGGAGATTAAATTTTGCCTCTTGCTCCTCTGTTGGCTTACTGTCAGTGGTTACTCCCCTCGTTTGCCTTTTAAAAAGAGTGGAAGGGATGTGCTGCGGTAGCTGGGATTTCTGGACAAGCAGGAGCTTGAGAGCCAATGGTCCCTCTGTGTTGACAGGCAATCACCTGGAGTAGAATAGTTTTTTTAAAAACCTGCTTGGGACCCTGTGAGTTTCTCAGAGCTCAGTGGCTGACTGGAGAGTTTGTAGGTTGGAGCCACCTGTCTTCTGATCCCCCATGGCAGTTCTTGACTAGTTCACAGGTATGGAACGAATCGCACACGTACGTACACAGCCCTTGAAAATCGGTTCGAAGGGCATCATAGTCCACCAAAGTCTGTACCTCCGCGACCCCATGCAAGATCGAGAAGGGTCAGTGTCCCATTTTCCTACTCTCTCCTGAAGCTGCTGGTTGGATTTTTCAGAATGTGGCTCCTACATTCAGCCGCGTGGCCTGAACTTTTCAACCTGTGGGAAAAAGTCAGAAAACTTGTTTCAGTTCCACAGCTGGAAGAGACATCTTTGGCTGTTTTTGTTGAAGTAAAACGGTAGGAAGGATGTGATCCTTAGACACATACCATGTGGCTCTGGGAGATAGGCAGCTCCTGGGGATCCCGTTCCGGAGGTGAGGGGGGCCTGAGGTTTGCAGCAGGTGGCTTGCACAGGGCCACGGACCAAGTGAGGTACGGTCCGCCTCCAGCGCATCCTCAGACAAGGAAAAAACTCTTTGTCATAATTGACCACAGCTCCAACTACTGCACCACAACCCTCTAGAAACGGGTGGAACTTTTATCAGTGTTGATTAATATGCCTTATGAGTTCCTGGAGGTCTACTCTAATTGAGACTAAAATTAGCTCACCTGCCTGGAATCCTGGAGGGATCTCTGACATCCTAAAGCTGGTTAACGTGTAAACTGTTTTAAACGAGGCTGCAATATTTCAGCAGCTGCTTTGTTTGAAGAACCATGTTTTCAGGAATATAACTGTGGGGAAAAAGCACATTTTTCCCCCAAGGAAGGAGTCCCATTTGCAACAAAACCCACCAAGAGTCCTGTGGCACCTCCTGATTTTCATTTGGTAGAAACTTTTGTGGACTGGAGGCCACGTCTTCTGATGCACATAGAGCGGGCTTTAGGCTGCGAAAGTGTATGTCAGATGAAAAATTTTAACTCCGGTTGCTCTGGGACGCTTTGTTGCTCTGTCTAATTAATTAAAATTGCCTTTAACATAACCTGGTGAACAAGACGTTGAGGAGGAAGCTTGTGGGTACGTCAGCACATTGAGTCTCAAAGGACACAGCAGCAGGCATCATTTGCGATGGTCGGCAGACCAAGGTTTCAGAAGAAATTGACATGAGCCGGTGGCACATCCTTGTCTGTGTAGCATAGAGCTTGGCTTGCTTGCAGGAGCTTGCCGTGCCAGGAGCCCCTGTTTCAGATTTACCTCCTCTGCCCTTGAGGGCCACCACCAGACGGTGGTTCAGCTGGTTGGCCTTTGGGCTCATCATGCTGGGCATTCGTGATCTGGCCACTGTCTCTCTGCCCTCGATGCCTCCTGTCCTGGTTCCCTTTGAGGCCGAGGACTTAGGGTTGACCTTGTGTGTTCGGCCTCTTACTTCGACGCCCTTTGGGCCAAACTCTGCTTTTCCCCACCAGTTGCAGTGCAACCTACATGGCTGGGATCCTTTTTTCTTCTTACCTTTCCAGTCTTCTCCACGGTCCAATTTCAAAGGTTGGATTGCAAGTTCTTTGTGGCCGGGAGCTGCTGCTGCTTTAGCAACCTGCACTGGAGTTCTTGGTAACTAGTTGATGTAGCAGGTCTCTGCTTTTTGAATTTGCCGGGAATGGCCGTTTTGAAATGGGATGCTGCTTTTGGGTCGGTTTAAGGGGAAGAGCAACTGAGAATGAATGTATCCCCACACAGTTGGAACTCGGGCGGTTGGAGGATTGCCAGCGGGTCCTTGAAAACCCCAGCTTGGTTTGCTCTGGTGCTTTGGAGCCGTTCCTCTGCAGAAAACACACCAGGGTCTAGGTTTCCATGACCTAGAAATAACCACATGCCCTTCTTGTGTCGGAGGCCACTGACCTGTTGTGAAAGGCTCAGGAGCAGCAGAGTTCAGTGGAGAGCCTCTCGGGGGATCCACGCTGTGTGTGTGGCTGACAGGGGGAAACGGTCACCTGCAAGTGGCCACCATTTTATCCCTCTTCCCCCACCCTCTCCGTCGTAGTCAGGGTCATGGTTAAAAAGCCCCCTCTCACCCTCCTTTTGGTGAGGAACAGGGCGAGGGGAGGACCGGGGCGGCTTTGCTTGGGGGAGACCTTCCATGACCTCTTTTTCTGAGCTTTCCAATTTGCTGGTGCTTCTTCTTTGGTTCCGTTAGGACTCGGCGTTAGATCTGTCCCTACCTCCATTCAGGCACAAGGCCTTGTAGCTGTCAGGTGGCCCTGGATGGGATCCAGAGCTTGCCCATCCACGGATGTGCTCCTCTGCAGGATGGAACACGGGGTTGGCTCCAAACCCCTGCCTAGACTGGACTCTGAGGATAGCAGAGGCTGTGGGTTCAAGGCCTAAACAACCCTTTGTAGTGGGAAATACAAGGTGGATGGTCTGAGACCCAGTCCGCTTGGAGGACTGTGCCGCAACGGTGCCTTAGACCCTTGTGAGTAGAAATCCGTAGAAATGAGCCTTTAAAGAACGTATTTCTTTATTTTAAAAAAACAACATTTTCTCTTTTTCTTCTGGAGGTTAGAAAAGGTAGCCTGACAGTGTGTTTGTGTGTAAACAGTGAACACACGGAATGGTTTTAAAAGGTTTTTTAGCAATTGTTTTATTTGCTCCTGCAATGTTAACACGTCAATAGCAGATAAGCTGCATCTGGAAGCGTTGCCTTCACATTAACAGGCACAGGGGTTTTTACTGGGAAGGGGAATTTGTGATGCTTTGTATTGCACTCATTATGGGAAGAATAGTTGTTAGGGATGGCTCTCCTTCACTTGCTGGCCTCGCTTTGGGTCTAAGTTTTGTATGTGTGCCTTTCTGTAATAGCAGGAGAGGGAGGCTGAGCAATTAATTTGCACAAATTGCTAAGAGCGCGTGTGGGGCTGTGTAGCCTGGAGAACGGAGGAAGTGGGTGCAAATTCCCTTTTTAGAAATCTCTCCCACTCCCTCCCTCCCTCCCTCCCTCCCTCTCTCTCTCTCTCTCTCTCTCTGTTAGGACTCTTCTCCAACCAGTCCATCATTTTTAACAATTTGCATCATTCCAGTGATTAATGTCATGGGCAAAAAAAAAAAATATTTAAAAAATTCTTATGCTTCTAATTTTAACTCAGGGGTGGATGGGGAAGATGAATCTTGGCTGTCAGAAATTTGGGAAGACTTAGAATGTTCTTCCGTCTTGCAAGAATCCAAAGGACTTCAGATATCGTTTCTCTCAGCCAGCCTTCGGACAACCCCGTGAGGTGGATCGGCAGAATTCTCGCCCATGGAGAAATGGTTCTCTCTTCCTGAAGGCTTTCCTTTCCCTCTTGGGACCAAGTCTTGTTGGCTTCGTTTTTGAGAAACAGAGGCTTGTTATCATCATCATCATCGTGTTGGAGGGCTGTATGTTTAAAACCAGTGCACTGTTGGGAGCCTAAAAACGAGATGAATGAAATGGCGTGTCTGGGCAGGATAATTGTGATGGAAACTATTGGATTCGCTGCACATTGGTATTGATATTTGCCATGGCCTATAATCTGGACAAACCAGTTGGGAAAGCCAAGAATAACCCAACCGTGGAGGGCGTGGAGGGATTCCCCCTCCTGGTTTGATCCTCTTCATGCCCGTTGGTAATGCCTGGCATGGCAGGGTCCAGGGGCCCCTTCTCCTGCTACGACCAAAATGGCTGCCCACGGTGGGTCTTTGGGAAAGCTGGATGCACTCGGGTACCTGCACCCCGACCAGCAGATGTCTGTTCAGTCCGCGGTCTTCATCTTGGGGCTGTGTTTAACGGCAGACCTCCCCTCCACCCCCACAAGGCCACAAAAATGTTTGGTACCCAGTTTTGTACCAGTTTGAATGTGGATTTGCTGGATGTTCTTGTGGGCCGGCGAGGGCTAAACCTTTACCTGTGCTAAATCTCTGGAGAAGTTTGTTTCTCTAGGCTCTGCTCCCTTCGAGTTAGGGGAGCCTCTCCCAAATGAAAACGTCCCGCAGAGATGCTGGAAAAATGGGGTTTTTCCTGGGGTGATTCGTAATCCTTCGCTCTGTTTGGGGAGCACGGATGCCTGGGGCTGAAACCAGGGGCACCCGCCATTGGCGGAAAACCCGATTCCGTTCCGTTGGTCTTGATTCCTAGGGAACGGGCAAAGGGCTCGGCCGTGACTTACCCAGCAGGGATTGGGAAGCAGCCTAGAAATGGGGCAGGCCATGCCCGGAGAGTCCCTCATCCGGAGCTTTTAGCAACCAGACCGTGTTAACGCTTTTCTAGAGAAAGGAATTCTCCATGTGAGTGAGGTTGGGGCCTTCCTTCTGTGCTTTTGCATACGCTTGCTGCTGCTGCTGTGTACTCCGGTCTTTGCATTTCCACACAGCTGTGGCAGCCCCTTTTTTTTTGCAAGGGGAGTCCCTGCATGCATGCGTATTGTGGAACCCTCACCAGCCTCAGCGCCTGCATCTGGAGAATGGGATGCTTTCAGGAGGGGAGAGAAGTCTGGTGTCCCGGCGTGCTGGGGGTGACTCTGGCCCTGGCTGAGCCCCCTTCCAGGCTCAGGCCTCAAAGCCTTCCGGAAGTGGGTCGGGAGCTGCTTGGGGGGGGGGGACTTTGGCCAGTGCAGAACGTGGCTCGGTCGCCCTGATGGCCTCTGGGCCAAGCTGTCGTCTGCAAGGACCCCAGGGTGGCAGGAAGATCAGGTGGGGGGGCAGAGAGCGGGCCGGGGCCCGGAAGCCCCAGTCAGTGCAGGAAAGACTCCAAAACCAGCTATCCAAGGACCCCCCCCTCTCTCCCCCCCCCCCGCCATGCTTCTTTTAAAAGTTCATCGAGGGTCCGGGCTGCCTTTCTCGATGAGGGTGGCCGGGCTTCACGCGGCTTTTATTGGCCCCCTCCTGTCGGCCTAAACGCTGCAGAAACAGATTTGCTGCCTTTTCCTCATGGCGGCCGTGAATAGGGAGCTGCTGTGCATTCATTAAGGCAGAAAGCAACTTTCCCAAAGGTTAAGTGTTTTCATTTCAGTGAGCTTAGATTAGAGCGGCTGGCGGGATGGGGGGGGGGGAACGTTGTGCTGGGGTGGGGGGAGAAATAGAAGGCTGTGAAGAACTTGAGCAGCAGAGGGATGGCTGAGAAATAGGGCCAGGGTTGGCCGGGGGGGGGGGGGGGTAGAGCAACACAAGGGGAGACAGCGTTGGGAGAGCACCGGGGGGGGGGGGGTGGTCCAGCCTGGCCTCCTTCTCTCTTTATTCCTTTCCCCCTTTCCAAGCTCTCCTACGAGGCAAGAAGTGCCTGGCTCTTGATATCCAAGCAGGGAATGGAGGGAGGAGAGGGTTTCTCATGGTGGCCTTTTGAAGTTTGAGGGTGGGTGGGTGGGGAGAGTCAAAAACATGCACCCGTAGATTTGTGCCGCGGTTGCACATCTCCCCGATTTTGCACGTGGAACATGACCCCACCTTGCCTGGGCTGCATTGTTGGAGGAAAGATGGGGTCGGAGTATTGCCTTAGTTGTGTGTCCGTGGAAGCTGGTGGAGGGGGGAGGCTGGTTCTTTGGGGAGCCCTAGTCCTCCTCCAGGGACCCTCCAGGATTTTGAGGCTCCCTCTGTGTTTGCACGGTTGCTAGGCTGGCCCGTGGTCCAGCCGTTCTCCTGCTCTTTGGTGCTACCGCCATGAGTGGCCAGAAGGTGTGTGTGTGGCAGCCCAGCGGCACTAAGGGAGGCAGGCGTCCTTCTGGCCGTGCAAGAGGGACAGGCTCAGGCTGTCTGTCCGCCAGCTCACAACCCTCGACGCCCCGCGGACCTTCCTGACTCCCTTTTCTTCTCTTCCCCCTCGTCGACTGCCAGCAAAGTGAAGGGGATCCCCTTCTGAAGGAGTGAAATGCCAGATGCGAGGGATCCCTGCTAAGAACCAAGCCGCAGAGTGTGTCAGAAGTGGGAAAATGACCATGGAGGCAGGGAGGAAAAGGCCCAAACGGCAAAGCCGCTGTTTCTCTGGGTCCAGTTTTCACGGTAGAAGACATTGCCAAGAAAACATGGCCTCCGGGGTCCCTCAGACTCCAGGTAGATAGATGGGCGAGGGCAGGGAGGGGCACGATTTCTTAGGAGGTATGGATGAGGCTGGTGGGAACGCTGGTAGCCCCTCTTGGGGCTGAGCTGGCCTGCCGTGCCCTGATGTTGTACAGAGGTTGCACTCGGAGGAGAGATTGTCTCCATGGCAAAAACAGGGTTGGTTTTAGTTGGTCTAAAATCCATCTTGTAATTCCTGCTCTCTCTCTCCCCCCCCCTCCCCATTTTGGCACACACACTCAGTTTTTCACATTTCATAGACCAATGGACAACGTGGACAAAACACCCTTTCTTGATGTAAAGACAATTCTGCCCCCTCCCCCTTGGTGAGCTGGGTGTTTGTTTATTTTTATACCCACTTGGGAAATTAATCGTAGGGTATTTATAGTCTTTATGGTCAGCTGAAGGGAGTTATTTTACTACAAGAATTTCTACAATTTCCATGTTCAGCCTGCTTTCTCCCCCCCTACTTGTTTTCAAAAGACTATCTTAAGTCTTTCTTTAGCCCTATAATTTCTGTTCCATCTGGAGATTTAAAACGTTCTACTTTTTTGGATTTCAGTTCTCAGTTAACTTAGTTCTTCTGCCTCTTTCATGTTTTGAAAACTTAATACCATTCCATGGAATTGAAACACTTGTTCACGACACACGCAGTCATTTGGGCCGTGTAATCCACAGGCCTCCCTGGACTCAGTGGGACGAACTTTGGACGAGAGCTGCGCAGGCTTCTCCTGTAAAAGGGCTTTACCTGTTTCAGCGATGCTTCGGTGTCGGTTCTGGCTTGTGGTTCTCTGACTGTCATAGTCCAAGACTATGCTTTGGGTTCAGGAGTAGCAGTATCATCTCAAGGACAAAAGGTGAACTTTGACTGGACCAGAACCATATGCCTGCTTCCTCCACTGACAGACCAGGTGCTTCCGGGGAAGCCCATAAAGGTGGAGAAGAAAACACTACATGTCCCCTTGCCATTTCCTCAATATCCATCCATCCATCCATCCATCCATCCATCCATCCATCCATCCATCCATCCATCCATCCATCCATCCATCCATCCATCCATCCATCCATCCATCCATCCATCCATCCATCCATCCATCCATCCATCCATCTATCTATCTATCTATCTATCTATCTATCTATCTATCTATCTATCTATCTATCTATCTATCTATCTATCTATCTATCTATCTATCTATCTATCTATCTATCTGGGCCTCTGCTCTGTGAATCTTTCTCCATCTCTTTGGGGGGGGGAACATCATCTTCAGTGAAGGTCAGGGGGCAGGCATTTCCTTTCCGCCTCAGGCAGCGACACTGTGTGCCCAGTCTTGTGCATGTTTGTCCAGAGGTAACTCTTGCCTGGCTCAAGAGACCAGCTTCCAGCGAGGACAGCCGGCCAGCAGCATGAGGGAGGTGTGGAGGTCCCCGTTATGGTGTCTCACTTAGATGGTTGGATGGGGACTTGTGAGGTCCAGGGTCTAGGCTCCATCAAGCCGCAAAACGGTGTGGGATCCAGTGGGACACTCTCATCTCGACCTCCCTCACAAAGTTTGTCATGGAAGGCTGCCTTCAGGTTGCTGGAGGAAAGGGGTGATGCTCGTTCATTAGACTTTGAGGAAGTCCTGCTTAGCCCCTTTGTGCCAGGCGGAAGGAAAGACTGAGAACCAAAAACCTCTCTCTTGCGTTTTACCTCCGAGCAACTCCTGCTCTGCACAGCCCCCTGAAGGCCTGGGGTGACCATCTTGCTAATGCAGAAGAGGCTTATACTGTTTGCAAGCCACCACGTCCTGATGGCTCCAGAGCCACCGAGTATACCTGATCAGGCAAGATATAAATGCCAAGAGAGGAGGGATTTTTTTAGAATAAAATATTGAAATCTTATTTCTCGTTGTGATTTGAAGCTTAGCTTGAAATGGTTATGTTTTGGGGAAACTGTCCGGGATGACACAGTTTCAGCTTTTTGCGCCCCCTCAATGAGATGATCTGAAGTTTGCTAACAGAGCAAGACTTTCTCTACCCTCGTGCTTCCTCTCCAGAGTTTGTTCTTTTATTAGAGTGCCCATTCTAGCTCTCCGTAGGCTGCCCGTCCTTGGTGAGTCTGAGCTTAGGATACCAATATCAGTACTTTCTGGATCTTTTTGGGGTGTCTGTGTAGAAAGCTGATGTTTAAACTGGCTCCTTTCCAGTCCTGTAGTTATGGTGATAAGTTGCATATTTTAGTAAATGGTTCAGAAAGGTCCAAGTTGTGTTCCCTTCACACTCGCCGGTTAAGTCCCCCAAAACAGGCTGCTTTTTAACTTACAAGGTCTTAAATGTCATCCTTTGGAGCTTCGCATTTTTCTGAAGTTCTGCAGGTGCTGTTCTGGGGGCGGAAAACCACAACATAAAACAGGCCTGGTATGAATTTGCTTTCCACATCTCGTGCAGTGAAAAGCTGCTGTTTGGCAGAAACTTGTGTTGCCTTTCTGCAACTTCCTGGTTTTCCTCTCTCAGCCCAGCATTTCCTGTCCTGACCCTCCATCTCTCCATCCCTCCGTCTCTTCCTCCTGGCCACTTTGACCGGCAATTCTGCTCAGAGCTTAAAACATGGCCTTAAAGTCACCGTTCTTCTTGTGACTAGGCCTCTCTCTCCCCTTTTTGAGAGTGGCTGTTCCAACTGTGAAAAAGTCATTCTTGACTTGACTTGCCACTGTAAACTCCTGTAGCTACATTTTTTTAAAAAATGTAGCTCTTTGTCTTCTCATTTCTCAAAGGAATGAAATTAATTGCTCTTAGTTACCATGAGGAGACATCACCTTGCCTACCTTGAGGAGACATCACCTTGCCTACCTTGAGGAGACATCACCTTGCCGACAAAAGTCCGCATAGTCAAAGCTATGGTTTTTCCAGTAGTGATGTATGGAAGTGAGAGCTGGACCATAAAGAAGGCTGACCGCCGAAGAATTGATGCTTTTGAATTGTGGTGCTGGAGGAGACTCTTGAGAGTCCCCTGGACTGCAAGGAGATCAAACCTATCCATTTTGAAGGAAATCAACCCTGAGTGCTCACTGGAAGGACAGATCCTGAAGCTGAGGCTCCAATACTTTGGCCATCTCATGAGAAGAAAAGACTCCCTGGAAAAGACCCTGATGTTGGGAAAGTGTGAAGGCAAGAGAAGAAGGGGACGACAGAGGACGAGATGGTTGGACAGTGTCATCGAAGCGACCAACACGAATTTGACCCAACTCCGGGAGGCAGTGGAAGACAGGAGGGCCTGGCGTGCTCTGGTCCATGGGGTCACGAAGAGTCGGACACGACTTAACGACTAAACAACAACAACAAACTTACCCTGAAAACTCTCCAATATCTGCATGCTGTCAGCCACTGGTCTTTTTTGTAAGTCATACCAGAGTAGTTTGGCTTTAGTTTTTTCCTGGTGGTGGACCTGTAGAACTAATGGGGAATAGCCACCACTAACCCTTCTTGGCAAATGTGGGATATTATAGCCGAACAAAGATACGTGTTCTGACCACATACGCCCCTTGCCAGTGGTCTGTTGTGATCTTAATAACCCCAGTTCCTATATGTCATGTTCAGGGGGACACTGCGTCCCTGTTGCAGCTCTTAGCTGTTTGTAATTGAGCTGAAAACTAACATTAGTTTTTTCAGCAATGGTTCAGAAACAAGTTTTTGGTTGTTGTTTTTCACAAGTAGTATCATTGATGAAGCTACAGGCAGTAGCTGAAAGGTGTGGTATTTGAGGGTTGCTTCTTGATATCATTTATAAGAATCGAGATGATTGGGCTTTTATTAAATCGCTGAGGAAAGTCGGATGCCTGTTGTCCAGAGCAAAACCATGCATAGTTCGGTTGGCACAGTTCAATATGATGTTTGCTCAGAGGCTTATTGTTGGTTGGTTGGATGTGAGTTTGCCCTGGTGGCCGTTGGTTTCTAATGTTTGTTGCTAGAAAAGGTGTTTGTTGCGTGAGTTTGGCCAACTTCGTTGTTTCTTTCTGAACCTTCTGTGCTGGAACGTCTTGCGTGCTGTCTTACCTCGGGATTTGCCGAGCAATATTGAGAGGGTTTTGCCCTGGTTAAAATTTGCTTTGCGGCGATGCAATAATGGTGGTCTTCATTTGGTGGGCAGACAGTAAGGCACGTTTGGTTTTACTTGCACTTCTGATAACCCGGTCAGCGTTTCCCCACAGATTGAATGGGGGACCATGAGGCTGTGGCAGGTAGGTGGCATGGACCACGTCCTTGCCACAGCCCCATTGTTTCCAGGGATGAGTGTTGTCTTGCGCCCTCCAGCCTCATGGGCCGTGTGTCAAGACATGTTGCCCTGCTGATTTAAGTCCCAGCCCATTGGATGGGTCCACAGAGGTGCCGGAGGAGTTTTCACCTGCTGTCAAGGACACAAAGGTGTTCTAGTAGTTCTGATATTTGCTTGCCAGCTTAACTTGTGACTTCATCCTACTTAATACCAGGTCAAGGAAGTCTTAGTTGATTCAAACCTGTGAATTGACATCTGTTAAATACGAAAGAATTTGTGGGTTGCTTTGTTGTTGTTTTTTAAGACGTTCGGTTGAGGGCTCCTCTGTTTTTATATGGTGCCCATTTTCAAAGAACCTATCAGTGCATGCCAAGCTTTACATGTCTACTCAGAAGTAAGTTTCCACTGAGTTCAGTGGACATGCAGCTGAGTTACCTACTACACGGTTATAGCTAAGGACCAGCCACTGTTCTTAAATGTACTTCTCTTATCTATCTAAGAAGTTGTTTTAATTAATTATTGTAATTCATTAATAAGCTTACTTTTGCAGCCCTTGGGATTTCTAGCTTCAGGTGTCGTTTGCATGTTTTGAAGCAGGATGGCAACTTTTAATCAAGAGTTTCAGGATGTGCCCCTTCAGGGGTGAAGCTAATAGTGACCCGATGGTGGCCAGTTTTCAGGGGTGGGAGTGGGCTTGAGGCCAGATGTGCCCATTTCCTGGAATTTGGCTGAATGGGTTGGAGTAAAAATATGGAAAGTCAGTAAATATGACTTTCAAGGGTGACCTGAGGTATTGCCCTAACAGGAGTGAAAAACAGATTTGTAGACAGCAGTTTTTTCTCTAGCAGGGAATGGTGGGTTTGATCTATTTAGCTGCAATGACTCTGGATCTGTCTTTTCCAAGGCTTAGTTTTTTTTAAAAAAAACACAGTACCACACTTTATTATATCTGAAAGTTCTGTTTAAATGATCTCAGATTCTGTATTTTTAAATGAAGTATGTCTTGGTTTCCATGTTGTTGTTTTTAAACTTTCTTCGCTGCTATGTGCGTTTTATGAGAAAATAGTTGATGGGGGGACCCTCCAAATACATTTTTCTTAGGAAGCTTTGAGGCCAAAAGTGGAGAAAAGGGAATTCGTTACTGGGTGTTTATTGTGATGACGAGCCACAGTGTTTTCTCCGCAACAGAAAACCGTGACGTTCGAGTAACTGAGTTCAGTAGAGCCAGGGAAGTCGTAATGGGCCGATGAAAACAAGCAGCCTTCTGAGAGGTATGGCCAGACTTTTGCCTGGTTCCCAAGATGGTGATCTCAGGAGAGAGGGTGTTTAGCGCTTAGCCTCTCACCGCTGAGAGTTCTCTCTCCCTGGGCATCTGCTTCCCAAACTCTGAGGTTTAGCGCACTGATGGCTAAAAGGAGAGGACAGAGTAAGACCATGCTCCCCCCCCCCAAAGTCCAGAAACAAATGAATCAGAGTTATTAGGAACCAGATAACCCAGTGTTAGCCTGCAGTTCCACCTGGTAGTGAAGTCTACACAGAACTTGACCGGAACATCTGGACCAGCATCTCCAGTGCCACGTGTCCTTTTCTTAACTCTGTTCCTTGCAAACTTGGGGGACAACCCCCCAACAGATGTGATGCTTCTGGGGTGTACTGGCAACTCTTTCTTGTGCCGCAGGCCGGCAACACGCCTTGCTTGTCTGTCTTACCCGACTGGACCATATCCTATGGTGTCTCCGTGGCTGGTCCAGGGTCTTAAAAGTGCCTCAAGTGACCGGTGGTCACTTTTGCTGCTTAGGTCCCTGAGGTCTTAACGAGTTGTTCTTGCATCGGGCTTTGTTCTTTACACACGACTCTTCAGTTTTGCACGTCATTTCCTAAAAAATTGAGGGCTGAGGGTTTTTTCAAGAGCTCGTAAAGCCTCACTTTCCCTTTCATTGTGTGTAACAAGCTTTGAACTTTCAGAAGAGGTAGCCGCGTTAGTCTGTGCAAGCCTATCGGGCAAAATCCAAAGAATCAAAACAAAGAAACCTTTGAACTTGTGGTGAATGGGTGTGGATGATGGGTGTTGCAGAGAAAGGACTTCCTACCCGGTGTCTGTCTTGGCTGCCCCTTGGACCCCTTCTGGATTCACTCTTTGCCCAAGCAAAAGAGAGAGGGGGGGGGGGAAACGTTAACATTGGGGGTGGGAATTGTTTGTTTCTTTGTTTAAAACGTTTACCCCACCTTTTTTCTCGAAAAGGACCCAAGGCGGCATACAACAGTGAAAGACAATACCGTGTTCCCCCGAAAATAAGACAGGGTCTTATATTAATTTTTTGCTCCAAAAAACACATTAGGACTTATTTTCAGAGGATGTTTTATTTTGTTCATGTACAACCATCTACATTGATTCAAATACAGTCCTGTCATCATCTTCTGGTTGCTGCACAAGGGTGGAGGGAAGGGGTTTCACTTAACTGGGGCTTATTTTGGGGGGTAGGGCTTATATGACAAGCATCCTGAAAAATCCTACTAGGGCTTATTTTCAGATTAGGTCTTATTTTCGGGGGGAACAGGGTATTTAAAGTTGAAAACAATGAGTATCTAAAGGGAAATCATTCAAAGACCACATTTAAAGCTAAGAAGAACAATATATACAAATATTAAAAACAAAGAAACCAGTGCCACTCTGAAAAAATGGAAAATTTGTAATTATGACGTCAGTTTAGAACTTTATTTGAGAGCCCTGGAGGGAGAAGATGAGAAACCAGGCTTATTCGGCGGTTCTTCCTTGGCTGCGGAATGAACTTCCTTCTGCAATTCGGCTGGCCCTTTCGCTGGTGATTTTTAAAAAGTCATTAGTCATTATTTTTCAGGCACGCATTCTAAAACATTATACCTGCTGAGTCAGCGGAGCTTAGTTAGCCTAATTTGATTACGTCTGCCATTTTTAATGTTTATTTCTGTAAATGTATTTTAATGCTTTTGATTGTATTGTTTATTTGTATTTTATTCTTTTTATTTTCTGTTCTGTCAAATTTTTGTTTTAATTAGGTTGTTGCTGTGTTTGTGGTATACTGGCCAGAGTGGACCTCGGCCGGATGGGCAGTATAAAAATAAAATAAATAGTTGGTGGTTGACCTTAAAAACATAACAGGAAAAAGTAACTTGTTACAGGAGCAACAGAGTTTAACTGCAGTATGTAAGCTCCCCAGCTTTCTGTTTTTGCCTCTTCTGGTCTTTGTCTTGTTTTGTCTGGGATAAAACAGACTTTTTGATGTGGTGACTTAAAAATAATAGCTAAAATTGCATTTCCCCCACCCTTTTCTGTTGTTGTTGATATTCCTTTAAGATTCCAGAATTGCAGCATTGCACTGAAAATGACCCCCATAACTTCTAAATTAAGAATTTATGCCAGCTTGAAATTTATGAAATATTTCAGTATGAAAGAGGGCCTTTTTTTTCCCCCTGTAGGAAAATTGAACAATAAATCACCCAGCTTTCGATTTACTGCCCTAAGGCTGGCCAGAGATGAGATTTTTTTTCTCCCCCCCCCCCCCCACTTCATTCTGGAAAAAAATGTAATCATATAAGACAGCTTAGCTTCTATCCTCCTACTCTCTAGAATTTTTAATTTTAGCTGTTTCTGCTTGGATTTATTTCCAATATTCCTGCTTGGCTTTTCAATTTCCTCAGTTATTAAATTTTAATTCAGTGCATTAGCATTTAAATTAAAAAAAGGGGGTTATTTTATCAAACTGTTTCCCTGCAGCCCCTGAATTGGTTGGTTTCTGCCATTCATGCCAAAAAAAAAAAAAAAAAGTGAAATGCAGCTGATATCTCCTAATATACAGTTACACGAATTTTGAAATTAAAAAAAAATCAGTATTTGAAATAATAATTGTGTTTTTGAGGAAAGCCTCTTCCTCAGATATTTTTAAAGGACACTACCATTTTTTTTTAAAGAAAGAAAGGGGAATTTTAAATCATAAGGAGTTGGCTATAGATGCAGTTTTATCCATAAAGTAGTGGTGAGTTCTGTAGTAGTGGACATTTAAGTGCATGACTAGGAAGGAAGACAGACAGACAGACAGACTGCGGTCAGTGCTGGGCAGAGTCTGGACAGGATCTGACCTGGCTTGGCTTCTCCACGCTGCCTCTGCAGAACAAAAATTTTGGAACAGGGAGTACGGTCCAGAGCAATACAGATGCTGCTACCCCTTGCATTTCAAATATTCGTGGTTAAACTGGCCTTTTAAACTGCTTTGTTGTGGGTGGGTTATTGATTTTAATGGTTTTATTGTCCAATTTCTGTTTATTGATGGTTCATATAAACTTATTCCTTCATTTGTTTTTAATGAGGCCGTTGCCTGCCCTGAGTGCTATCATCTCTGTAGAAAGGCTGGATAGAAAGGGAGTAAATACGGGCATCTCGCAAGATCCGGCTTCCGTTGAGCCTGCTGCAGTGACTTGCTCAGGTGGGCTCGAAGGAGCCCGGTGAGATGGCCGGAGAGAGAGGGAGCTCGGGGAGGCAGGCTTCTGGCTGTAGAGCCAGAGGTTGGGAGTTCGAATCCCCCCCCCCCGGGCCTCCTTGAGAGGGGCTGGACTCGATGATCCACCAGGTCCCCCTCCCAGCCCCGCGATTCTAAGAGGAGGAGGAGGATGATCTCAAATGCAGGAGAGTCTGTGGTTGTCTGCCTCCTGCGTGGCTGGCTGGCTTTATCCTGCTCCCCTTCCTCCCTCAAAGTATTAGGGATCCTTGACCACCTTGGCTTTAAAAAGCCTCATGCAATTGCATGCCTTATTGGGGTGTGTGTGTGTTTTATCTTTCCTGTCCCCGGAAGCCCCCTTTTCCCCCCTCTGGCCTGTTTTGGCTGCTCCAGCCGGGCTGCTAAATCAACTTGCCTCTTCTCACTCATCCTTCCCTGGAGATCCCAGGTGGCATCTAGGTGATTTCTTTACACATGGGGAGAATGGATGGAGGGTGTGTCTCTGCCTGTGTTTGTGCGTGAGTGCTGTGTTTTGGCTGGATTCTTTTCTTTTTATGAATCATCTGAGGGCAATCCCCTCCCTCTCTATTGTGCCAAAGAAATATGTCCTTTTACGACAGTTTGGCTAGGAGAAGTGTTAGCGGGCAAGTCACTTGGCTGGTCTTCTTTGCTTTGAATTCTGCCTGGCTCTTCCGACCTGGAATTTCTTACTGGAGGGAAGGAAGAGACTCCCTTTCCTTTTGGTGACAATTCAGGGGGGCAGAAGGGGTGCGCGCCCCCTAAGCCATGGAGATCTTGCGAAGCCCCCCACGCTGGGCGACCGCGAGGCTGCACGGTTTGGGTTCCCTGTGTTTTGCAGGCGGCTTGTTGGCCTTAAGAACTACGGAAGCTACCCCTGGTCTGTTTCAAAAGAAATCCCGCACGTGGGGTTTCTCCCTAGGGTAGAAAATGCATCCCTCGTGGAAAGCGGGTCTGCTATTTCAAGGAAGTGGCCGTTGATTTTGTCTCCTGTCTTAATTACTTTTGTGCCTTCCAAAGGTGTGTGCCGCTTTCACTAAAAGATTTAAATACTGTATGTTTTGTTTGGGAACAAGGAAAAGCTCCCAACTCTCAAAGAATCTTACCGTTCTCTGTCTTTCTCTCCCCCCCGCCCCCCAGACTGAAGGCAGCAGTGGCACCATTGGGACCAGAGCTTCCGTGGGCAGGTAGGTGGCCGGAGGTCATTCATCGGCGGTGGGAACTGCCTGGTTGTTGCTTAGGGGTGCGAACCCACTGTACCATTTCGTAACAAATCAGTGGAAAATGTTCATTTATTTAAAAACAAAAACAAAGCTGAATCCCCCAGGCAGAATGAGCGTTCGTAAATCTGGTGGTTGTGTTAATCTGGCCTTCTTCCCTTCCCTCCAGTGATTTCGGTTTGGCCTGTGTGGGGTTCCACCCATCCATGTTATCTTCAAAACAGGCCCGTGAAGTGGGTTAATCTGAGAAACAGGGCCTGACCCACCGTCACCCAGGGGTTCTGCATCTCAGTCTGGGGTTAAAGATCAGCCCTACTTGGCCTTGGCCTGACCCACTGGCCACCACTGAGGCCACGGACTTTGTTATCATCAAGAGGGACCAGCCGCCTTCTTCAAGCCCAGCCTTGACCCTTTCTGCTCTGGAGTAGGAAAGAAATCTGGGAGGGCCATCACAAGGAGCGAAGGGGGTTCAAAGAGGTGGAAGGGCACAGGTGTAACTTCCCCAGAGAGGTGCCTGGTGTGGAAACGGTTTCGCCCGTGCCCTGGCAGGTGGAAGGCCTTTGGTGCCCACATGGCACGTGAGGTCTTCCTCTGGACCTTAACACATGCTGAAATTGAGTATGCAGGAAGAAGATGGCATGAGTTTGTCCTTCTTTTTCTTCTGTAGTTGGTTGGGCTTGTTTTAAGGAGAATTAAGTGGCTTGGTCACCACGCCTGATCTTGTGAGCCACCCGAGCGACAAAATAAAATTTGTTTTTAAGTCGGAAAAAAAATCTCTTGATGCAAATTTCCCCGGAAATGCGATGCTACAATGAAGGATTTCCACCCCCCCCCTTCCAGCTCTGCCTTCCAGTTTACATAAAACCGTCATACAATCATCAAGCAGGAGGGTGATGTGTGTGTGTGTGTTGTTTTGCTTCTGTTGCTCTGTTGTCTTCCAAGAACTGCATGACAAATTATTCCTAGCTGCAAGAAACGTTCTCTTATAATTGGGTCCCTTCCCCCCCCCCCCGCCCCAACTGCTGCTTCTCCTCCATAAAAGAGGAGTGTGTGTTTTTAAACAGCTTTTAGTCCCTTGTTTCATTATTCATGGAATGTAGCTCTGCCTTGAAAATATGCCAACTCCAGATGCCGGCATGTGATCCATTCCTTCCCTTCTGTTGGTCTCTCACTCTGCGAGGCATCCAGGGGAGCGCCTGGCGAGGGCTGAGGATGCTTCTTGTGCCGTGGGTTTGAAGAGGCTGGGTTGCCTTTACGACCTGGGATGCGTGAGCCAGAGGGCCACGTGGAAGAAAGCTCCGTTCCACCGCAGAGGTGCCACGGCTGGCCTTGGGGGGCAGAAGCAGCTGCCCTACGATCCTGCGTCAGACCCCAGATCCCGTGGGCTGGCCGTGGTGGCTCCCCATCTCTCCGGGCAGAGTTCCTCTCGGCCACCTTCCTCTGTGCCGGACTGGGTTGGTCCACCCACGGCCCCTTGCAGGCGATGGCGTGCCTGAGCAGGGAAGGGCAGAGCCACCCAATAATGCATTCCTGGTCCCGGCGGGCTTTCTCAAAGACAGGCAAGGGCCGTTTCGTTCCTGTCGGGGTTCTCTCGTTGTGAAGGATGTTGAACCACAAAGTTGAGGGGTGTGTGTGTGTGGGGGGGGCTCAGCCCCCTTCCGGTTTCAAAAAGCCACTGGACCAACGGCAAAGAATGGCAGAGAAACGTATTCTAGGGAGGTGAAATGTGACAATTAACTCACTCGAAGCCTTTCTTTGGTTTGAGGCGTTCTTCCTTCCTCTCTGCCACAACCCGCAGGCACATTGTGAATTTATTGGACAGAAGAAACATTCTGAACCATTTCACCAACCTCGCCTTGCAGCTGATGTAAAACAGTTTCGGTCAGATAGCAAGAAAACCAGTCTTCATCTTAAGTCCTGCGGCCCTGAGAGCTTCTCGCCTCTTGGATAGAGGTCCACGGTCTTTCCCATCTCTGGGGTCTCTCCCTAGGATCTTGGAGTAGGGGGGTAGCGGGCCTGAGAGTTTGCACTTTGCCAGCCGTGGGTGCTTCCCAGCTGTGGACTGGGGAAGAAGCGCGGTCTGACTCTCTTGCTGCATGGTCACAGCCTAGAGGCTGAGGCCTCCGTCAGACCAGTCCTTCTTTCCCGTCTCCCTCGATCGACACCCCCTCCCCAGGAGGGACCCTCTCTCTCTTTCCTTTCTCCTGCCTCACGGCTTTCATTTTAGACTCTGCCAGCTTGCCTGCAGGACCTGTTTCGCTTCCCTTCTGTCAAAAGGCCTCCCGCTTTTCGATGCTTAGTTCCTACAAACAGCAGCGCCATCCCTATCAGGGCTCAAGAAGGAGGAGGGAGCTTCAGGCATTCGGGATCCAGAGGTGCTGGCGGTCAGGGCTGACCCTGGCGGCGGTCCTTGGATCCACCAGATCGCTCTTAGGAACTCGGTTTTGAAACCTTGCTGGTTTTGTATGGCCTCACCCAGTAGGGACATCCAAACATCCATCTTAAGAGACGTACAGTGGGTCAGGGACCTCCCTCCGTTCCAAACTCCCTAGGAAAATGTGGGGATAGCTGCAGGAAAAGGTCCCCTGCGTTCTTGCCCCCAACCTGATCCCTGATCCCTTTGTGTGGTCCCACGCCTGCTCTGAAGGGGGAAAGGAGAAATGCCCCCCACCAGAAGATCTTCAAGGCTGACTAGCAAATTCCTGCAAGGAAGCCCCCGCGTGTCAGAGCGCCACCATGGTGGTCCTAGGTGTGAAATGTCGTGGGGGTGGCGTGATTTGATTTGACTTTCCTTTGCCTCTTCATTAAAGTTCTGTTGTTCATGGTGGTAGAACGGTGACGGTCCTAGTGTTGGTGAAAAACGATGAGTCTGATGGGGCACAACTCTGCTTTCTTTTGCTCCTTCCCCCGTCCCCCCAGGGAGCGCCTGAAGAGGGCTCAGAAGAGCATGAAGGCGGAAGAGTCCGACTCGGCCGCCTCCCAGTCCTCGCCGAGCGAGAAGACGGCCACGACCATGGCGGAGGTGAAAGTGAAGACGGAGATCCCAGACGACTACATCCAGGAGGTGGTTTGGCAGGACGACCCCAAAGACGGCAAGAAGAATCTGAAGGACGGCGGGGCGGGAGAGGTGCCGGCAGAAATCTGCGTGGTGATCGGCGGGGTTCGCAACCAGCAGACGCTCGGTAAGCTAGGTCTGTGGCCGATGGGCATAACCTTTTTCTCAGAGGAGGGAATGGGGCTCTGGCATCTCCAGGCCAGCATGCCTTGGGTGGGTGGGGGAATGCCTTCTTCCTTCCTTCCTACAAATCCCCTTCCCAAAGGGCCTCTGCCCCCCAAGAGGGAAGGATGGCCCATCCCTCCGGGAGGAAAGCCCACGAAGGTTCAGGGCCCCTTCTTTTGTGGAGGGTGGGCGGTGAAATAGCCGTGGCCAGGAAGGAAAAAGATGCCCGCTTCTCTCCTCTTTCCTTACCCCGCTTCCTGCGGCATCATCTCCTTCAACTCAGCCCACCGATGCTGGGGGTCTGGCAGGTAAGGCTGCTCTCTGCGTCCTTCACTTCAGTTTCCGTGAACCTCCTTTTCTTCCCCCCCCTCCGAGAAAAAGTGTAGACGGCGGGCAGCCAGAAAAAGATCCTTATCTGGGCGATTCTTTCAGCGTCTCTATGGATTTTTAAAACTTGAGCCTTGACGGTTGCAAACAGTGCCATGATGCTTTCCGACTTGGCAGATGTGGGTGGCTGGAATAAGGGGCGGGGGGGCGGGTGCCCCATGGGGTGGGATGCTTTCCATGTTTTGATCGTGTTTTAGCAGATGCTGTTTCCCCAGCCCTGCTTTAGCAGAATAGGAATCACGGGAAAGAGAGGTTTGAATGGTTTTTAAAAAGATAAATTTGGGGTGTGTGGGGGAGAGAGAGAGAGAGAGAGAGAACGTTGAGCAAGAGGGCTTCTGCCCAGAAATGGACTCCCAGCCGCCCCCAAGATGGGATTTCCCCACAGCTGCTTGGTTCTCCTCCAGCAGATTAAAATCAGAGACCCCTTTGGGGGCTCAGTAACAGCAGCCTCCGCAACCAGAGCAGCATCCCACCTCCCCACCCCACCCCCTGATGAGCGTGCCTGACAGAAACAGGCAGATGCTTTTCCTTTCCCTTCTTTAATTCGTCCAGCCCTCTCCTAAGACTCTCTCTTGAGGCCCCGGCCCTCACAGCTGGGCAAGGCGGCCTGTGTTGTGTGGAACGCTCCTTTCTCTTCCCCTCCGGCGTGGCACGTGGCATTGGAGGAGCCCCTTGGAGCATTCTGGCGCGTGGCAGCCTCTTTTAGTAAGCCAGAACATCACAAACATGATCATGGAAGCCCCTCGCCATCCCTGATGGGTCACATCACAGCCTCCGTCCTACCCAGCTGGCACAGCCCTGGCTGCTGGGGAAAATGGGTCTTGTTGTTCGGCCCCGGGAGGGAGGGCGTTTGTTCTGCGTTTTCTCAAGAGGACTGCGACCCAGCCCACACCCTGTGTTTCACGAGGAGCATCTCATCCAGGCAGAAGCATCGCTTGCATCTAATCTCACCTTTCTCTGTGGGTTTTTTTTTTCCTTTTCTCCCCCCCCCCCCTTCCAGGATCTTATGAGTGCGGGATCTGCGGAAAGAAATACAAATACTACAACTGTTTTCAGACCCACGTTCGCGCTCACCGAGGTAATCACGGCCCTCTCGTTTTCCGGCTGTGCCCGCTTGGCAGCCCAGTCTGTGAACGTGACGTTTTCCCCGAGGCTGTGTCGATGTATGTGCTTTTGGGAAGCAGACTTTGTCCTGAGTCAGGGTCTCTGGTGCTCCTTGTCCCAACACGCTCCCCCCAGCTGCACCCCCTTGCCCTAGAAGGGTGGCACCCTCCGTACTTCTAAACCTGTTTCTATTGGTGAGCAAGCTTTGAGTGCGACCAGAGTGCTTTTTCAAGCTGGTTTCTAAACAAAATGACAAAAGGGGGGGAAGAGAGAGACAAAGCTGGGCATTTAAGGAAAATCCTGTGGCCTGTATTTCGTGGTGGTGTTCAGGTGGCCTTGCCAAGGGAGTGTGGCAGTGCCACCGAGCCTATGCCGGAGGGGTTGAGTTCCACCCTAGGCTGCAAAGACAGAAAACCCGATTAGAGCCGTTCTTCCCTTTTCCCCTTCAAAATGAAAATCCCACCCACTGCTCTGCTCTGCCTGCAGCCCCTTTGTCAGGCGGAGGGCTGACGTTGAGAGAAACGTGGGCAACCCTTCTGTTGGCAAAGCTGGTAAAGGTGGGACACGGTCCTCCTCTTTGCTGGTGCCAGGGCCCAGCTTTCCTCGGGGAGGTCGAATGCCACATGCCAGGCAGGGCAGCCCTTATTGCTCAGTTTATGGCCCCATAGGAAAGAGCAGGGCTCCCATCCCAGATCCCACTCGTCAGAGGATGTCTTGTTTTCACTTGGCCTGCGCTCATCGCAGGAGGAGATAAAGTCCGGCCCCCGTCACGGGGAAGTCTTTGCCGACTGCTTCTCTGGCTCGTAAAGATGTCAGGCCAAGTGGCCTGACCCTTCAAGCCGCCTTTGGCTACATGAAGATGGAGAAGCCTTCTCAAAGAGAAGGAGAAAGCAGACGTTCTGATGGGGCCCAAAATAGCAGCTCCCCCCCCCCCCCCCGGTTTTCTGCAGTTCACTGGAATTGCAGTGTAAATGCAGCTTTGCTTAAGGACCTTTCGTCATGTCAGGGGACTCGGTTCTCCTTTTGGGGGGGGGTGTAAGAAGGGGGCGAGGTAGGATCTGCCCCATGGATGCTGGAATTCTCCCTCCAGGCGACTCGCGACCCTTAGGCAAGCCGTTTGGGCAAACCGCAGGCAAAGGAAGCTTCCTTCTGGCTGTGCTTAGCCTTGTCTCGGGGAGGGGGACCTGGCCAGCCCCCCCCCCCATGGGAGGAAAGGCCAGGGCGTGGGGCGTGCTCTCGTCATGGCGCGCTGTCTAGACTTTCCGTGGAGTTTTCTAAAGTGAGGCTTTCTCTCTGCGTAGACACGGAAGCTGCGTCGGGGGAAGGAGCCTCTCAAGGCAGTAAGTACCGTTACACCCTTTCCTGTAACTCCGCAGGGGAGGAGGGGGCAGTCGGTGGTGGAGCCGGGCCGCGGCCGAGTCCCCGGCAAAGGGGAGGGCCCCAGAGGGCTCCTGCTGCCAGTTAGAATAGGGGACGGTGGGCCTGGCAAGACCCACGGTCTGCCTCCGGGGCAACGAGCCCAAGCTTACGGCTGGAAGAGGCTCAGCTTTTCCGATCCAGAGGGAGGGAGCGGGCAGCCGCTTGCCACTCGTCTGGAAAGAAGAGTCTGGCTTTAGGTGGATGCGAATGGGCGGTGGGTGGGAGGGAAGGTGGGTGGGTGGGTACCTCTTCCTGCTCCCATCCCCACCCACCCCCGTGGCCCGGGCTGTGCCAATGCATATCCAGGACCGGCGGCCTTGGGCTGCTGCTCTATAGGGCGCCGAGAGTAGCTTGTAAGCAGTGGAACACAGGGTTGTGGCAACCTCTTTGAAACCCTCTTTCCGGGCAGGCCTGCCTGGTGCCCTCTCTGCCATTTCCTGGGTGCTGTTTTTCCCGTCCAGGCTCTTCCATGGCAAAGAACCTCCTAAAAACAACAACCAAAACCCCACATCTGCATCTGATTCTTTTCAGTGGCACTCCTCCCCCCCCCCTTTTCCAGTAAAACACTTCCTTTTCTGTCCCAAACACGGTTATCCCAGTATGTTGTAAAGAAAGAGGGTTAGCCTTGTCATCGGCCCCAGAGTTGGCTAAGGTGGCTGCAGCTGACACACCCGTGTTCCCTGGGTTTGGCCCCCATGCCCTCTTTCTCTCTCTCTCTCTCTCTCGCTCTCCTTGCTCACTTATCAGTTGGCTTGAAATGGATGCCTCTTCTGTCTTTCCATGAATAAATAAAAAGAGCTGGAACCAATACGAAATAGTACATAGGTTTTACTGTGTCAGAGTCAAGAGCGAGGGAACCCGGGTTCAAGTCCGGGTTCAAGCACCCTCTGGCGGCTCTTGGGCCCATCCTTCTCTCAACCTGGCTTACCTGTCAGGATGGTCCCAGTGGCCACGAGGATAAAATGGGAAGGGAGACAGACCCACAAAGGCCCTTTAACGCTGCTCGGAGGAAGGGCAGGATAAATCGGTGTCATTTAGGACCGTTTCTTTATTGCTTTGCATTTCCACTTTGCTTCCCACTGGATACAGTACAGAATAAATAAATATTTATTTATGGCACCACTCATCGACCATAGCAAGATAAAACAGTTACAGCCAGTCAGACTGACATAAAATAACAGTAAAAAGGGCTGAAAATTAGGGCGAGAGACGTAATAAATACACATTCGTGTTAGGTACTTTTAAATCACTGTTTTAGAGACCTACGGCAGAATAAAGTGCTGTATCAGAGACTGTGATGCTCAGAGCCTGTAAATAAAAACAGTCCAGAGAAAGGACAGAGCCAGCGTTTCCTATGCCAGTCCCTCAAGGCAGCCGGGAAGGAGGGCTAATCATGCGAGGGGTGACTGGTCCAGCTGCCCTTTGCCCCTGGCCAGCGCACGGGGTTCTTCAGAGGGGCCCCTCTGCCCAGGAAGCCTCCCTCCCCGTTCCAGTAGCCGCCTGCTTCTCCTGCCGAAGGCATTTTCCTCCCGCTACCCAGAGCCACAGTCACAGCTGCCCTCCCCGTCGTAACCAGGCTGCCCTCCTGGACTCTGGCGGCAAAATGGTTCCCGGTCTCCAGGCATCCCCTTCCCACGATAGCCATTCCCCTAGATGTTCAATTGATGCCCAAAGAGCTCAGGGCCCCTCTTGTGCTCAGGACCCCCCCCCTGCCCAGCTGCCCCCGGGGTTTTCGGCTGACCTGGCCGCATAAGCTGCACATCCTTTCTCTCCTGTCAAAGAGAGCCTCTGCCCCAGATGAGGCCGGCCGCTGCTGCCAGTCATTGAGGGGCGCGTCTGCTAACCATATTTTGTGGTGTTTTTTTTAAAAAAAGCATCAGCAAAAGGGTATTCATGGGGTGGACTTGGCCAAGGGCGGTTACCGGGAGTGGATCGGCATCTAAAATGCGAGGTTAGGGGAGTCTGTAGGTGTGGGTAGATGATTTCAAACCAACCCCCTCCCCCCCGCAGCAGGGTCTCTCCTCCCCCTGGCCCTTTTCCTGAGCGGATCTGCAATGATGTGTTGTATGTGTGGTGGTTCTGGGTACGCCGATGTGTCGAGGAGGAAAGGTCCCCAGGAACAAGCGCGGCCGTGCGATGGCTTCGGTTCTCCAATCTTGCCCTCTTTCTTCTCCCGACAGACAATTTTCGGTACACCTGTGACATTTGTGGGAAGAAGTACAAGTACTACAGTTGTTTCCAGGAGCATCGAGACCTGCACGCTGTGGATGGTGAGGGTCGTCTCGGGGGGTCAGGGGGGCACACCTGGCCCTGGCACGGTTGGGTGAGAACCGCAGCTTTTCTGCCTCCTCCTCCTCCGGAGGAGGAAACGGCTGGGTTTGAATACTGGCTTAGTGAAACCAGCCACAAGCCACCATGTTGCTCCCGGCTTGTTTCAATCAAACCAACATTCAAACTAGGCTTGACGAGAAAGGCTGGTAAGAGGCGTCTTCGCCTCCCAGAGTAGTCAAAACGACTAGATGGGCGGGATAAAAATGTAAGAAATAAATAAATAAATAAATATTCCGAGACACCCGGAAGACTGCCCGTTTGGAAGAGGCTAGTTTAAAATCTGCAATGCACAGAGCTCTTTCGATGTATTGGGAAGCTGAAAGGAGCTTGAAGCTGATGGTGGGGTTGAGGGAGGGGGAGGCCCCCCTGCGCCTTGAATTCTACCTGGCTTCCTCCTAAAAAATGCCAAGCAGTGACAGAGCAGAGGGGGGCAAACCAGGCCAGCCCTCGACAGAAGCCGGGTCCGAGGGTTGTGCTTCATCGTGGTTTTAGTGATGTCATGTGCATACCTGAACATAGTAAAATCCCCCCCAAAAAATGACCTCTATGTGTGTGATCCTCCTGTAATTCTGATTTTGTAATGTGTTTGCCTGCGCGCATGCCAGATTAAGCTGCGAGAAGGGGGAAAGACAGAACTGAAGATTGCAGTGAGCGGCAGGTGTAAAGCGCTCCTTACCCAGCTGAAACTAGAACAGTGGAGAATTCCTACTGTGTTGATTTCTACTCCTCCCGCAAGACCAAGGACCCCAAAGTCTCGTAGATGCCCCGGCTGAAGAGCGCCAGAGGGAATGGATTTGATCCAGAGGGTGGAGGCCGTTCCAAGCCAAGGCAGGGTTGGGTTTGGAGAGCGGAGACGAAGGCACGCCGCCTGGGCTTTGAGCAGACAAGAGCTTCGTTTGGTGTGTCTTCCAGAAAGGGGAGTTTGAATGGGCTTTTTGTGAGGGGCTCAGTTGTCCTCAAGGAGGGGCTCAGGCACACGAGCACGCGCTGGGTCTCAGACGCAGGGTGTGATGATCACAAGAGACGAGAGGGACACCCAGGCCAGCCGGCCTCGGTTAGAAGAGAGGCTGCCACCCAGTCATGGTGTCCGTGGCCCGGCCCTAAGCAGAATACAAAGCTGTATTTTGCCCAGGTAGCTCTGTGTGTGTCCCAGCAGAAGGTTCTTGGGCGCTGGCTTATGCTTAAGTTAGGTCTTGTACTCCCAATGGGTTCCCCCCGACCAAAACCACGCCAACGAGAAGGGAGGGATTTCCATCCGCTTGTGCCTGTGACGTTTCAGCCAGAGCTTTCTCCCCACCTTCCGTCATCTCTTCCGTCGTAGTTCTGACAGCCAAAGCAGGGAAAGCACCTCTGGGGTCCTGCAGTTCCTCTCTTAGGGTTGCCACTTTGTCGGAAAGTCAGGGAAATGGAAATTGGCCTGAAGTCTGGGGAAGGCAGGGAAAATGGTGATTAAAATATATTCAAGCAGCGGATTTTTGACCTGCCGCTGCAGGAGCATGATCTGTTCTTGTTTGCAACTGGAAGAGAGAAGTCGCAGACTACAAGGAAAACGTAAGGATGATGCCCTTTCGCAGCTCCACCTTTTTCTCAGCTCCACCTGCAGCAACCAGCCTCACGTGTTTGTTGAGCTCGGTCGCTGCATGATTTCCAAAGTCTGCCTGTCGCATTTGCAAAGCAAGAGTAGTTTAAACGTTTAGCAAGATACAAACTTTAAACATCTGCTTTCGTCCCTACCTGCTAGTACTGCATTTAAGGTACATATAAAGATAAGCATGTTTTTGGGTCATGCTTGTGTATGGAATAGACATTTTCTCTCCTGCTAAACCCAGCACAGAGTTGCAAATGAGTTTTGCGGCTGTTGGATTTCACAGTCAACGAGCACTTTCTACTCTGCACCGTGCAAAGTAAATTTTTCTAACTTGATTATTCCCGCAGTTACAAAACTATAAGTTTAGTAATGTAGCTTCAGAGAGACCATTTTAGATAGAATGTTTATATATATATATATTTAGTGTACCTTTAAAACAATAACAAAAATGTTATGTCATTTGTTAGCATTCAGAGTTTACTTGAATTTAAGTTTGTATCTTGGTGTAATTGTTGATGCAATTGCAAAACAGATGTTGCTGCAGTTAACGTTGAAAGAAGCTGATATTAAATCTCTTACTTTGACAAAGATGTTTGCAGTTGAGACTTGTGTAGTTGTAGAGTGGAACATTTCATTAAGAAACTGGATTGGGGGGCAAGGAGGAAAGTGATGGGGCTTAATCTCCCCACCTCTCCTTCCTTGCGCCTTCCCCAGGACCTTGCCACAGAGGGCAAGGGAAAAACAAGAGGTAGGGGGTGAAAGAAAGAAGTAGCCACTGGGAGGGCATAATCCTCACTTGCCTGCCCCATCTCTCTACCTGCTCCCCCATGAACGGCGATGGGAAGCTTTGATGCATTCTAGGGGATGCTTCCAGGGGGTTGTTGATCCGACCTGGGCACAGGATTGCCCTCCCTTCGGGATGATCCTAGGGTGGCGGTGGTGGGTGTCTTCAGCTCTCTTTTGCTTCCCTCTTTTCTCCTCTCCCAGATCCCTACGATCAAGCCATGATCACAAAGGAAGAAGTGAAGGAAGAGGAACCCGAGCCGTTTCAGAAGATTGGTCCAAGTATGACTTACCGAGTTTGCAACTTAAGTAATTAACCCGCTTTCGACGTATACAGTGTGGGGTTTCCGGTCGGGCGTGTCTGCCCAGGTTCCCTGGTCAGCCTTAGCAAAGGCTGAATGTGCGCTTGGGAAATCTAGAAGCAGTGGCTTAGCGAGGGCCCTGGAGTTTATTTCCTGGGACGGAAAGAGGCCGAGTGAGCAAGTGGAGGGTGGGGGGAAGAGCTCTGTGTGAATGGGATGCTGCCCTCATTTGCCAGCGGGGTCAAAAGGATGATGCCCCTCGAGCAAGGCTCTCTGCCCAGTGGTAGGGCACACGCGTGGCCTGCCGAAAATGCCCAACTCCAGCCCTTCAGCCTCTCTGGTAGCAGGTCTGGGAAAGCTTTTTCTCCAGTCCCCTCCCTTGCTTACACCGTTGTCTTCAGAGAAACGTACTCGCGCAGGGACCCGGACAGTAATTACAGCCACAGACGACAGTGCAGCAAAGCGGAAGGGATCGGGACCTGCCCTCCGCTGAGCCAGGCTGGTTCAGCCTCGGTGACCCCGAGGGGTGGGAACTTTACAGCTCTCTCTGGCGGGTCATCTCTCCACCCTGGAGAGGTCTATATATCAAGCCACAGCTGCACCCTGAGCCAATGGGGAGGGGGGTGTCCGTGGCCCCTGCAGGAAATTAAGAGCATCTTCAAAGGGGCGATGGGGCTGAGCAGCCTTCCTTAGGGGAGGGAGTGTCCTATGGGGTGGGGGGGGGGGCTGGGAGGTTCCGGATGACGAGGCTTCCTGGTGCCCCCCCATCCAGTCGTGATTTCGTATGTGTTGTTTTGTATTTAGTGACCCAAGCTGGTGAACAGATGCACTGCGTTATTTTATATGTACCTGTAAAATCTCTTTCAAAAAAGGGTTTCCCAGTTTGCTGAAAGAACCAAAAGGATTTTGCCCGGGGATGGGGGCGGGAGGTCAGCCAGACACACTTAATGTGGTTTGGATGTTATAGCCGAGCAAATTCAAACCTTTTACTTCACCGTTATTTTACGGTGTTACTTACAAATATTTTAAGACACGACAGACCCATCACAGGCCTTTTCCCCAGTACGCAAATTAAGGCACCAAAAATCTTTCCGAAGAGTTTATTGTTTAAGAGTTGGTCAGTTGGCAGGAAAGGCCCTTGTTTGATTTCGTGGGATCCAATTTTGTGAGTCTGATTTTCCTTCCAGCATTGGGGAGTTTGACATGTTTTAGTGGGGATAATAGGATACTTACCTTGTTGTCAAGCCGCCCATCATAGTGCATTGCACCATTGGGTGGTATATAAATCTAAGAAATAAATTTTAAGAAATAACTAAAAGGAACATGGAACGAGATGAGCTTTATAAGTCCCCCCTTTTTTTTGAACTAGGGTGTATAAAAATTTCCCCCAGTTTTCTTTCCTGATTCATCTTAGTAGAGGAGAAACCAAGTGTACAGACTCTCAGGAAAATGGAGCTTCTTAGCCCAGGTTCTTAAAGGTTTATAAGGAGATGTCCCTTTAGCAGCTTTCCAAGGAAGGCAGGCAGGTCGGCCACCCAGGTGAGAGCCCTGGGCCTTTAGATGGCCTCAGAGGGACTTTTGGCTGAGTCGTTGCTTGGGTTTAGCAGGCAGGATCCTGCTTCCCACTGCGGCTCGCTCTAAGGAAGTTCCAAGTCCAGGCGAAGCCGGAGGAGGAGGATGGGGGGGGGTGACCCGGCTTCTTGCCCTTGGCGCTCACAAAAGCGTGTTTTTTTTCCCTTTGCAGAAACAGGCAACTACACGTGTGAATTCTGTGGCAAACAGTACAAATATTACACCCCCTACCAGGAGCACGTGGCCCTCCACGCCCCCATCAGTGAGTATACGGCACAGCCAGCAGTGGTGGAGAGAGGGGGGCATCCGGGGCAGTCTCTCGGTAGGGTGGGGGGCAAAAGCTGCCTATGGGGGGTGGACTGACCAGAGCGATGCAGAGCTGCAGTAGAGACTGAGGTCGGGAAAGGCCGAGGGCATTTTCAGAGGGAAGCTTCTGGCTTTTCTCCTGCAGCTTTTGAGTTTGCCAGTTGTTCCTTTTCTGCTTGTGCGTTTGGGATGCACTTGGGTCCAGGCGCTCGGGGGGGGGGGGGGACAGACAGGTAGGAAAGGGAGGCTGACCGTAAAACAGGATCCAAGCACAACGGTGCCACCGAATGACACAATGCTCTTCGGGAGCGACAGAAGGAAAAGGGCAGGGCTCTGCTTGGAGTCACTTGCAGTCTGAAGGTGTCCCCCTCTTCCTCTAGGGCAGGGGCCCCCAACTTTGAGTCACCCGGGTGTGCTTGGCCTGCCGTTCCCAGGAGCCTTCCGCACCAGCTGTGCTGGTCAGGGGTTTCTGGGAGTTGCAGTCCTAGGTTATCCGAGGTTGGGAAGCACTGCTTGAGGGGGGTGGAAAGGGATCGAAGCCGTTGGCTGAGAGGGTAGGCGTTTGTGCCCGTGGGACATCTCGTGTGTGAGGGTAGAATATTCACCGAGGTCTTTGCCTGCCCCAGAGTAGGGACGTCCTGTACAGCGTTTTGGCTGTTCCGTTTTGAGACCGATCCCTTACTCACCGCCACTGTCTCTCTCTCGCACACACACCTCCCAGTGTGTGTATGTGTGGGTGAATGAATCACATTTCTGTCATCCAACGGGTGAGGACGGGCATTTATGTCTTGAGATGCCATCCGCCCGGGGAGGCCTGAGCTGCTGCTCCTCAGCCCCAGCGTCCGTCTGGCCCTTTTCCGAAGGTGGTCCCTTTTTTTGGTCATTGCCACCCACCACCTTCTATAGAAGCCAACGCCACGGTTAAACCCGGTGTTGTGTGAAGAGGGCCTTCCTTGTGGATCCGGCCTCCACTTCCCACAGCTCAGCTTCCGTGGAGATGACACCCCCCCCCCCCCCCGGGCTGGAGCTTTCGGAGAGAGTGCAGAAGGCTTCGCTATTTCCACGTTTTCCAAAACACCCCGTTTTGTGCTCTTCTGGCACATGACTTGGCTAAATCCCTCTTGCCCAGACACCGTCCATGGTTTTTAGTCTTGGGGGACCTGTCCGTAAGGGCTCTGAAAATCAAAGCAAGGAGAAAGGGGATCCGGGTGCAGAAGGACTCTCCCCTGGGGTTGGCTGGAATGACCCTCCTTTGGCCTCCATACAACCGTGGTGGGTCCTTCCCATGCAAACCCGGAGGCTAGTGATTTGGCCAGAAGGACCGGTCTCTGGGCTGGATCGCTGTGTTCTTTGTGGATTTGGCCCGTGTGGCTGGCGGGGAGGCTGGCTGCGGGTGTTGGCGCTAGAGGTGGTTTCCCTTTCCAAGGTGTCCGATCCCCTTTTGAAAACCCTCCCCTCCTTGACCGTACACATGGGTGGATGTCCCGTGTATGAAGACGTTCTTTCTCTTCTGTCTCCCAGTTCCTCCTGTCTGGTTTCCTCGGGGAGCAGCCCCAACGTGAGGGGAGAGAGGTGCTTGATATCCAGTGCCCTGTGCAGATTTGCTTCTCGGGAGGAGAGAAAAGCCAGCTGGGGGGGAAGCAGGCCAGACGCTTGTTAACGCTGGACCCGGAACATGGGAGGAGGGAGAAGGCTGGAAGGGGCCAGGCTGGCGACCCCTCCTTAGCTGCCCCCCTTCCAGAAGAACAGATTTTTTGCAAAAAAAGGGAACGCAGGGGGGGGGGAGCTTAGGCTGGGAACCAGCTTCTTCTTAATGCCCCTCACACGCTGAGGATCCCAAAATCATTTTTCAAGGCTGATGTTCTCAGTCATCCCTGTGGTTTGGGAAAGGTTGGACCATCAGCTGCTGATGGTGGGTTTTTTTTTTGTCCATCTGCTTTAACAGAAACACCTTTGCCAGGTTATTATTTTCCTGTCATTGGTTTGTGGTTATTTGTTCTTATAAACTGTGTGTGGAGGGGGGGAAACAACAAGGTGTTGCTTATTGTTTTCAGATGTTCCATTTTCTGTGTTTGTTATCTTGATGTTCACTTCCTGGAGGGACACTGATAAGCCACGCAGGGCAGGTAGAAAACGGAGTCTGTGACTTGTGAGGGCTTTCTGACCCCATAAAAATGGTGAGCGCTCGTTCAGTGAGACGTGCTTATTGCACAGTCTGTGGACTAGAGGAACTCTCTCCCACTCGAATTGCTCACCCTATATCAGTATTCTAAGGAAAGAACAGTAGGTAGAAAAAGTGAGGAATAGATCATAGTTTTGGGCATACCTTTGGGCCCAGACACTTGGCAACGAGAATTACCCAGCAGTTTTAGAAGATGTAACGTAGAGATGATGGAATCATGAAGTTTTTGTTGCCCTAAGGCTCTTTTTCCGCCTCTGTCTTCGCATGATGAGGTCAAGGGATTTGTCAGAATAGCCCAGTTAAAGACATCTTAGTTGAATGGAAAGAATGGTGTTAGCTTGGTTAGCTCTGCATAGATTTGGAAGAGATTTCCCTGAAGGAAAAAAAGCTTGCTTTCCCTCTTTTGAGGCAAAATGTCCAGATGAGTCACAGCAGCCGGTGGAGAATCCTTTTCCCATCTTGGCCAGGGGTCGAGGGGAGACGGCGTCTCTCAGGAGGCCCACCCCTTTGCTGTTTGTGGTGTGAAATAGTTAACCCGGAAGGGCGAAACACCCACTTCTCACTTTTCCTAGCAAGATTATTAGAAATCCAAGTTACTTCCAGGACAGATGTTTTTAACTTTGGCGTGAGGGACGGGAGAAGAGCGAGATGGATCTGGCCATCTCCACTCCACGTAGGAAGCATTCCGCCTTGAAGGTCGCCCCGCGTTCCCTGGCCAGTGCGAGAGTTTTCTAGCTGTCCTTTCCCCGCCGTGGTAGAGCCAGTGGGAACTTTCACGGGATTGGGGATGACACCTGAGTCGGGGTCCCGGCTTCCAAAGTCATCAGAGAGGGGGGGGGAGCGTGAGAGAGGGCGGAGGCCCCCCCAGGAGGCCCCGATTCAGGGCACACTGACTTGTCTGCTCCCAGCACTAGTTCTGAGTGTTCGTATATCCAGAGTACTCTCGATCTCCACTCTTCGTGGCTGTGAAGACCCAGGGGAGCCAGTCGGGCAAAAAAACGCCAGCGGCCTCCATAATCCGGTGCTCCACCCTCCTCCACCGCACTCCCTCCTCCGGTGTCCCACCGGCATCCCAGCCACAGACGTTCCGCGCTCCAAATTCGGGATCCCCCGGAAGCAAGGCCACCACAGGTACCAATTGCACTTTCTACCCTCCCTTGTTCTTGAGTTGCGTCGCCACCCTGGAGCCCTGCCATGGCTAAGAGGGCGGGCGCTCGCCCCACGGCCTTGGGGTGTGTGTGTTGCCCTCTGTGGCTGGGCATGGCCATGAGAGAGCGGGGGCCATGTGCCCCTCCAGAGGAGATGGTGTGACTTGTATAGGCCACTAACCCTAACCCACCCCACTCCCCAGACCTCAGAAGGGACCTGAAACCCCCGTTTTTCACAAAAGCCCCCTCGCCCGCCCCCCCCAGCGCCACCCAAGCACATAAGAGAGAAAGACTGGCTCCTTTCCAGAGTATGAAACCGCCGGCTTTCGGAGCATGGACGGTTCCTGACGGACAAGAGAAGCAAGGGTTTGTGGCATTTCACAAATCTGTTTGCTTTTCGAGACGACCTATTTTGAACATTCTAAGAAGCCTTTCAATGGGTATTATTTTCCAGGAAGAGAAATTTAACTTTCCCCCTTTGAGTTTTAGCTTCCGGGGAGATTGGGGCCAGATCCTTGGTCCCTCCAGTTCAGGGCGGCTGACGCTGGCAGGCAGTAGCTGCGGCTCTCCAGGGTTTGAGGCCGGAGTGGCTCCTCGTCTTGGCAGGAGACTTGAACCCGGGACTTCCACCTGCAAAGCCTGTGCTCCTCTTTCTTTGAACTGCCCTGATCTCAGGGCGATGGCGAACAGACACTCAGCTGTGACTTTCTAATCTTCGCTTGTGCATCTGACTGTCTGTTTGGCTTTTGCTGTCATTTGAAGATTCTTGAGCTAGGGTGTCAACCCATCCTTTCTGCTGGGCCTTATCGGCTAGGACTTAACTTCAGAAAAGAAAACCCAACACCTTATATTGATTGGATTCTCGTAGTCAGCATTAAAAACAAAGAAGGAAGCCTCCCCAGGAACCCCCACCCTTCAGACTCACTTTTTGTCCCTGGACTCAGTAAGGTGGCCGTCTGCATGCTGAAGGGGGGGGGGGTTTGACTGTGCGCCATTCAGTCTTCCGTGGTGGATGGTACTTGGTTGGGATTGGCAGGGAGTGGATGAAAGGGCTTGCAGGAAAAGGAGGGCAAAAAACGCACCTAGGTTGGTCTTTCCTTTCCTCAAAATGCCTAAAAACCATGTATTCTGTGATGAGAGGTGTTGGTGGGAGCTATTCTTTGGTAGCATCTCTCCACATGGCTGGGAAAGTTCTGCCTTCAGGCTGTCTCGATGTGCGGTTGTTGCCTTCCTCTTTGGCCAGTGTCTGCAGTGGAGGGGGGGGAGCCAGCATGTGTGTGTGTGTGTTGTGGGGAGAGGAGGGGGGAGGCAAGGGAAGGGCTGGGCTTTGCGTTTCGAGATCTGCCCCCACCAGGACTAGAACCTCTGAAAACAGGTTTGTAACAAAGGAGAACAAGAACGTGGCTGCCAGGCTGTGCGAGTGTCTGAGCCCTCCTTCCTTACGTCTAGATCAGGGGTTCCCAACCCTTGGGTCTCCAGATGTTCTTGGACTACAGTTCCCAGAAATCCCAGCCAGCGCAGCGAGTGGTGAAGGCTTCTGGGAGTTTTTCATCCAAGGAAAGCTGGAGACCCAAGGTGGGAAACCATTGCACCAGTTGAATGCCTCCCATGAGCCCCGATGCTCTTCCCGGTGACGTTGCGCTTTGTAGTGATTCCGGCCTGTGCCTGGGGAGAGTCCGCTCACGAACGAGGACGAGGGTCCACAGCCCCGGCCTGCCTCTCCGTCTGCTCTCCCTCTCAAGCAGCCAGTGCCATGCCTGGAAATGTGGAAAGAAGGACCTTGGCTTCGATGCAGAGAAACATCTCCCTCCTGCCCCTCCTGAGTGAGTGAGGGAGGGAGGGAGTCAGGGCCAGGAAGCTTCAGCAGGTCTCAGACCATCAGCCGGATGGCCTTTGATTCCCAGATCCCTGCTTAGAGGGCCCGGGTGGAGTGTGTGTCTAGGGGAAATGGGCTGGACTTTGGAATGGGGGGGACAGGGCAGGGCAGGGCAGGGAGACCAGGTTGGTTTCAGCCTCAGATGGGACAGCAGAGAGAAATAAGTCAGCCCCTTGGAGGGAGGGAGGGAGGGAGGGAGGGAGGAAGGAAGGAAGGAAAGCAAGCAAGCAAGCAAGCAAGCAAGCAAGCAAGCAAGCAAGCAAGCAAGCAAGCAAGCAAGCAAGCAAAGCAAAGCAAAGCAAAGCAAAGTGTGCTGCTTATATACCACCCCATAGTGCTTCAAGCACTCTCTGGGGCGGTTTACAAGTTAATTATGCAGGCTACACATTGCCCCCCCCCCCCCATTTTACTGACCTCGGAAGGAAGGAAGGAAGGAAGGAAGGAAGGAAGCAAAGCAAAGCAAAGCAAAGCAAAGCAAAGCAAAGCAAAGTGTGCTGCTTATATACCACCCCATAGTGCTTCAAGCACTCTCTGGGCGGTTTACAAGTTAATTATGCAGGCTACACATTGCCCCCCCCCCCATTTTTACCGACCTCGGAAGGAAGGAAGGAAGGAAGGAAGGAAGGAAGGAAGGAAGGAAGGAGGGAGGGAGGGAGGGAGGGAGGAGGGAGGAAGGAAGGAAGGAAGGAAGGAAGGAAGGAAGGAGTTGAGGATGGATAGAAGGAAGGAAGGAAGGAAGGATGTATAGAAGGAAGGAAAGGAAAGGAGGGAAGGGAAGGAGAGGAAAGTCCATCATCAAGCCTGGTTTGCCTTGAAACCCAGTGGATTTGGGTGGGATGGCTAAGCAGCCCTCCACTGCATCCGAGGATTCAGGAGGTGGAGGCCAGGCGGGGGAGAAGAGCTGGGAATGGCAATGTTTCCCTTGATCTGTGGTGATGCTGCTGACAGCAGCCAGTCTGACTGTGGCGAGAAGCCAGCAGAACGAGGGGTGGGCTGCCGTGTATCCCTGCTGCTCTGCTCCTTTTCCACTTCTGCCGAGTTTTTCAGCAAAGGGAAGGGGGTCCCTGAGAAACCAGGCTCCTCTGCCATTTCTGTTTCTGAAGTGCTACGACAGACTCCCCCCCCCTTGCTTTGGGAAACTCTGCCGTTTCACCTCGGCGTTTCCCCCTTCAGGCCGATCTGGCTGGTGCAAGCCCCCTAGCCTGGCTGGGCAAAACCCCCTTTGCCTTGGCAAAGCCCCAGAAGCGTCTCTGGGGCCCAGGAGCAGGCCGGCACCACACCTGTGCCTGCTGTTCAGCGGCCCAAGAGAGATGGCTCTCTCCCCCCACCCCTTGGAATGGCTCGGATCGACCCTCACCTCGCTTCTTCTCCGTGTCTTTCCTTTTCCATTCCCAGAAAGTGCTTTCAGTCGGCGCGTGGAGAGCAAAGTCCAAAACAACTTTGAAGAAACCAACAGCAGCTCCCAAAACTCCAGTGGTGAGTACCTGTCGGTCTCGTGGCTGCACCCGTTCAGCGTCGCACCCCGTCTGGACCGTAAGCAGGGTGTGTCTGTGTTTAAAAGGGCCTCGGGCACCCTGATGGCGGGTGGGTGGATGTTCAGTTGCTTTCCGGACTCTCTTTCCCAGCAGCCTAGCCCCAGGAGGGCTGGCTGTGCCGTCCTTCTCTTTGGCCTGGCGTGGGCTGGGCAGCCCACCTGCCCCCTTTCTGGATCACATTCACATAGACACGTGTATTTACCCCTGCGGGTGTTTCCTCTGCCCTGTGCCGGTTTTTGGAACGCAGGTGTCCTGTGACATCCTCCAGTGGCCCTCTCCTTCCCCTCCCGACAGAGCCAAGACGGGCCCGTCGGAAGTGGGGCATGGGAAGGTGGTGGGAGGGGATCTGTTCTGGTTTGGGGGAAGGAGGGAGAATAGTACTCCTCTGTGCTGGCAGGAAGAGAGGAGAAGGAGGGTGGCCCCAAGAGGAGAAGCATCCCGTGTTCTACTAGGCAGGGGGCCGGGCGCCAAGCAGGCAGACGAAGCAGCTTTTGTGGGGCTGTGGGCCAGACCTTCGGGGGCAGGGGTTGCTCTGTGTGCCACAAACAGAGTGGGATTTATTTATTTTTTTCCCCTGATCCTAAACAAGGGTGAGAAAGAGACCTCCCTTGGCTAGTCCTGCATCCTAGCAGGTGCACAAACCAACTGGAGCAGTTTCGTCAAGCTATCTGGGGGCGCTTTCCTTGGTTTGCCGAGGCGCGTGCCCTGCCCTGCAGCAGGCCTCCCGCGTCCAAAGAGACCTTTCCTCGAGCGAGTGGGCGCAGGGGCACGGAGGGAGGCGACGCCTTCTGGGAGAAAAAGCAATTGCGAAAGGGTACCGGCCGCCCACCGTCACGGCCGGATGCTAGGGGGAAACATGGGGGCCATCAGACATCCCAGAAGAGGCCGCCTCTGTGCCGTGCAGGACAGAGGGAGACATTGCTTCTTAGAGCCGTCAGTCTTTGTCTGGCCTTCCATTAGGACCGTTTCGGGCGGTAATCCTGCGTACAAACGGAATAAGCCTTATTGAAATGAGGGAAGCTTGGGAAGAGACCCATAAAAGGATTTTCAGTGTATGCTTGACAACGTCACAGGCGCCTTTCATTTCATGCTGATTTTAAAACAAACTTTTGATTCAGTCTCCCTAACCAGTTGGTCAACTTGGGACTGCAGCTTTGGCGCTCAGTAACGCCGTCGGAAAGAACCACCGTGAAAGTTTGGCTCCGTCTGTCTCGGCTTCGGGACGTTTTGGGCCGAAGGGTCTGTGCGTTGTCACCCAGCCTCAGGATTCCACTTCTCTGCTCCCTCGGGGGTGCACGGGGCAGGAAGGGGCAGAAAAGCACGGGAGAGGGTCGTTCCCCCAAGTTGGTGCCAAAGTGGGGGCTTTGTCTTCAGCAATCCCTGCATTGACCCTCGCCCTCTCTCTCCACCAGCTGCCTCCCGTCCCTTAGGGCACATCTCTGCCACGTGAGACCAGAGGCGGGCACTGGGATGGCGAGGGGCTGGGTGAGCCGTCCGGAGGCCCAGGGCGTGCCGAGCTGGCAGCTTCTGTGCCGTGACTTATCTTGGCCTTTCCCTGCAGAGGGACAGGAGGTGAAGTGAGAAGGCGGCTCATTTCTAGCTTCTGGGGTGGGGGCGAGAGGTGATGGAGGCAGGAAATCAACTGAAGCCCCAAACCTCCAGGCACGAGAGAGCTAAGCGACAGACAGGAGGCAGGCATGGTTTCCTTGTTCTTGGGGGGGGGGGGGTGTCTTCTGTGTGAGGAATTTGGGCCCTGCCGTAGGAGATCAGGTCTCAAACGTTGGGGGGTCCGGGGGAGCCCTAAGGTTAGCAGCCACGAGAGACAAGATGGGGGGGGGGGAGAGGCTGAAGCTGTGACTCCCTCAGAAGAGACTGTGTTGCCCGTCCCTCTTGGGGTCCTTTGGGGCAGAGCTGGCTTTGAGTGCAGAAGGACCCCGGCTTCTTTTTCAGTTGTGATGATCCACTGAGGTCTCCTTTAGAGTCCCTCATCCATCAAGCCCATGCACGCCCTGCTTCAGTGTCGCTGGTCGGTTTAAGTGCCTCATTCCTTCTGGAACCGAAGCCCAGAACCAAGAACCTGTTCCTGCAGAGAGACACAGGCCCAGTTTCCCATCTTTCAAATGGGTTCTGGCTAACTCTGTCTCCTGAGCCCCACCTGGGGTTTTGCCGTTGGTTGTGTCCCACTTGTGGCTCCCAGAGCCGCCGTCTCCTGACACGATGGCCTTTACTTCGCTGCACCACGTGGAGAACCGGAGTTTTCCTTCCTCTGTCTTGGGTGGGTTTCTTTGCCTGCGGATGTTAAATAAATAAAGTGTGGCGTTCTTCACGGGGCGGCTGCTATTAAAGAGAAAATGTTCTCTGAACGCTACATGAGCAAACGGCGTTGAAATCTCCAGAGGTCGCCATATGGAGCAGGTGGAAGACGGAGAGATTTCTTCCCAAACCTGCACGGATGTAGGTTCTCCCTCCGTGCCCAAGTTTCTGTGGCGATATTTTTCCTTTGGCATTGGCATGCAAATATTTCCAGAGTGGGTGGTGGGTTATAAGTGGTAACAAAATAAGGTAAGTGTTTAATCAGTGGATAAACTTGGGATGGTCCTAGTGCTGAACCAGCGGTAGAGAACCGCAAAGCCCGCCATCCTTTCTCTCTCACACACATATTCTGGCTCCTATTCCCTCTTTCTGCTCGGCGGCGTGGTGTGCCCTTCTTCCCAGATGCTTCCTTCCTCAGGGAGGCTGAATTCTAAACCAACGGGGAGAGCCTTTGGCCGCTGCCAACCGTAGGGGTGGCCTCCGTGGCCCCAACATGGCGCGTTGAGGAAGTGCACGTGCTCTGGGCTCTGCCCGGTGTGGGTGTCCGTTGGAGGGGCAACCCCTGACTCTCTTCCTTGGCCCGCCTCTTTCAGAGCCGTACACCTGTGGCGCCTGTGGCATCCAGTTCCAGTTCTACAACAACCTCCTGGAACACATGCAGTCCCATGCAGGTAAAGCGCCGGATGGGGCCCCTCCCGGAAAAATGCAGCAAGAGGGAACTCTCGCAGAGACGCAGATCTGTTGGCTTGGAGCTGGCCTAGGCTGGGGGCTGTTCCCGTGTGGGTTTCTGTAGGGGCGCCATAATGGTGGGGCAGCCTCCAAGGAGTCGGGGACCTTGCGCTCTGTGACTGACGGAGCCTGTCAAGGCCAGATCAGCCCTTCTGCAGCCGGAACACCCAGCCCTTAGGGAGAAAGGGGCTTCACAGCCTGATGTGTGCAAGCAGACTAGAGGTGACCGTTCAGAGAATCATGGCCACAAAGGGGGGGGGGAGAATAATACCTGGGAAGAGGAGTGGGACCTCGGGCAATTACCGTATTTTTCCATGTATAAGATGCCATGTATAAGACCCCCACCCACCCCCTTTTCTAACCCAAAATTTCTTTCCTTGCAAGAAAGTGGAGGGGGAAGGCAGGGATCAAAGCGCTTTGATTCCTGCTTTCCCCCTCCACTTTCTTCGCAAAAAGTGTAGGGGGAAAGCAGCTTTTTGCAACAAAAGTGTAGGGGCAAAGCAGGAATCGCTTTCCCCCTACACTTTTTGCGACGAAAGTATAGGGGGAAAGCAGCTTTTTTGCAAAGCTTACTTCCGTGTATAAAACAACCCTCAATTTTTCCTCTTAATTATTTTAGGAAAAAGTGTTGTTTTATACACAGAAAAATTTCGATCATTTGGAAAGAGAGACTAAGATGACAAGAGGACCCTGTTCCGCCGGACGGGCCTTTCCCCTCCAGTTTCCCTGCCTGATGGGTCCTTGAGTGAGCCGAGGAATAAGGAAAAAGTTGTCATGGATTAGGAGAGAAGACCCTTGTCTGCTTCCTCTAAAGTGGCAATAAAGCTCTTTGAACAGGGTTCCAAGATAAACAGCCCAAGGTTCTGGGTGGGCTTCGCCCCCTCCATCTGCTCTCTCCGTCTGAACTTGGGCTTGGGCCAGGATATTCTGTCTCTGTGGGCAGTGATCATGCCCACCAGAGACCTGCGTGAGGAGAAGCTGTTGAGGTGAGCCTGGGAGGCTGAGGGGCACCGCCATGAGCCCTCTGGGTGAGCATGCACACACGCACAGGGCAGTTGGCAGGAAGAGCCCAGGCGCTCAGCACGAAACCGCTGCGTACTTGGGTCCCATTGTGGCTCAGAGCGGGAGAGCATCAGCTTCCCATGCAGGAGGGGCCCAAGAGCGATTCCTCCAATCTCTGTTTTTCAGATTTAGGGATCTGCTGGATCTCTAAATCCTGCCCAGCTTGCATGCTTTCTGCTGTCATGGAGGCAGAACTTAGAAGGCTGGGATCTGGTGGTGTTTCTCCAGTGCCGCAAGCCGTGGCTGTGACTGAGGGGGCGGCCTGAGACCCTGGCAGAGGACGCCTGCTCCCCCTTCTGTCTCTGTGCAGTACAATGCCCTCTAAAGTGTATTTCGCAATGAAATTCGCAATGGAAAGCTTTTCTGTCATCTTCTGAAGCATTCTGATTTACACCCCGCAGCCGACAATGAGAACAGCATTGCCTCGAACCAACCCAGGTCCCCTCCAGCGGTGGTGGAAGAGAAGTGGAAACCACAGCCCCAAAGGAACAACATCAACAACAGTATGTACCTGTGAGCGCTGGCGTCCGGAGCCCCCTCGAGGCAGGAGTGGCCGCCTCTCCCTGGGAAAAGGCTTTCCCACCTGATCACATCCCGAGCCCCCTTCTGGGTATCTGGCTGGGAAAAACAGTGTTTGTTGCCTTCGACCCAAAGCTCCCTACCAAGGGTGGCAGGAAAGAGGGGTGAATCTTCTGCCACATCCTAACCCTCACCCTGGTGGCCCTCGGCTACCCACTGGCCAGGCCTAGACAGGCTGGGCCATGCAAAACAGAAGGTCTGGGGGGGTCCCTTCGTCCCCTGGGGAGTCACGCCACAGCCCCACTGGCTCTGTAGCTGCTCGAGACGGGCATCCTCTCCTGGCAGCCCTGATGGGCATAACACTGGCACCTCACGCGTGTTCTTTCCCCTTCCCGACTGCTCTTCTTTCTGCAGCAGCCACATCCGCCGGCAGCTCCCTCGCCAACAGCACCATTCCCGAGAAGGAGCGGCAGAACATCGCGGAGAGGCTGCTTCGGGTCATGTGTGCGGATCTGGGCGCCCTGAGCGTGGTGAGCACCAAAGAGTTTGTGAAGCTGGCGCAGACGCTGGTCGACAGCGGCGCCCGCTACGGCGCCTTTTCCGTCACCGAAATCCTTGGCAATTTCAACACGCTGGCCCTCAAGCACTTGCCCCGAATGTATAACCAGGTGAAGGTGAAGGTGACCTGCTCCCTGGGCAGCAACGCCTGCCTGGGAATCGGGGTCACCTGCCACTCCCAGAGCGTCGGCCCCGACTCTTGCTACATTCTGACCGCCTACCACGCGGAAGGCAACAGCATCAAGAGCTACATGCTGGGCATCAAGGGGGTGGACCTGCGAGACAACGGGGACCTGGTCCACCACTGGGTGCAGAACGTGCTCTCTGAGTTCGTGATGTCCGAGATCCGGACAGTGTACGTCATGGACTGCAAGGTCAATTCCTCGGCCTTTTCCAAGGCGGGCATGTGCTTGCGCTGCTCAGCGTGTGCCTTGAACTCGGTGGTGCAGAGCGTGCTCAACAAGCGGACGCTCCAGGCGCGCAACATGCATGAGGTCATTGAGCTGCTCAACGTCTGCGAGGACCTGGCGGGCTCGGCGGGCATCTCGAAAGAGACCTTTGGCTCCCTGGAGGAGACCTCGCCCCCGCCCTGCTGGAACTCCGTCACCGACTCGCTGCTGCTCGTCCACGAGCGCTACGAGCAGATCTGCGAGTTCTACAGCCGAGCCAAGAAGATGAACCTCATCCAGAACCTCAACAAGCACCTGCTGAGCAACCTGGCGGCCATCCTGGCCCCCCGTCAAGCAGGCGGTCATCGAGCTGAGCAGCGAGAGCCGGCCGACGCTGCAGCTGGTGCTGCCCACCTACGTGAAACTGGAGAAGCTCTTCACCTCCAAGGCCAACGACGCCGGCGTGGTCAGCAAGCTCTGCCACCTCTTCCTGGAAGCCCTGAAGGAGAACTTCAAGGTCCACTCGGCGCACAAGGTGGCCATGATCCTGGACCCCCAGCAGAAGCTGCGCCCCGTCCCCCCCTACCAGCACGAGGAGATCATCGGCAAGGTGTGTGAGCTGATCAACGAGGTGAAGGAGTCTTGGGCCGAGGAGCCAGAGTTTGAGCCGGCCACCAAAAAGCCACGGACATCGAGCGAGAGCTCGCCCACTCAGGAGGAAGACCGGTCCGGCAAAAACGAAGTGTACGACTACTTGCAGGAGCCCCTCTTTCCAGGCGCCCCCGGACCTGTTTCAGTACTGGTCTTGCGTGACGCAGAAGCACACGAAACTCGCCAAGCTGGCCTTCTGGCTCCTGGCGGTGCCGGCCGTCGGGGCCAGAAGCCACTGCGTCAGTATGTGTGAGCAGGCCCTCTTGATCAAGAGGCGGAGGCTGCTGAGTCCAGAGGACATGAACAAGCTCATGTTCTTGAAATCCAACATGCTTTAAAACTGTGGGGTGGGGTGGGGAGGGGAGGGGGGGAGTGGCACCCCTCCCACCTGAGTCCCCACCGGGTGCAAAACACTGTTCCAAACCAAGAATCCAGTTTTAAGTTCTAAACACTGTGGACCTCATTCTGAATGCCCTGGGAAACAGAACAAAAGCTTTTTATAGATATATATTAATATGTCTATAAAAAGCTCCATTTTTTAGGGGGGGGGAGAAATGCTTGGTGTGTGTGCAAGAGGCGCACCTCTCCTAGGAACACACTCCTGGGCTTAGATTTGTGGGTGAACTTGACAGAAAACGTACTCCTGTTTTTTTAAGAGGGCAGACCAAGTGGATGCTTACGCTCTGACGTCTTCAGGCAGCTGAGTTTCTAAATTGACTTGAATGGTGGTTTTTATTCTTTCCCCGAGAGATCTCTTTCCCCTACATCTTTTCCGGTTGATCCCCTTTTCTCTTCTGGACCCCCCACCCGCTGGGGACAATCGTCTCTGCTTTTTCTAGGCCCCAATCCACACTGGACTTTGCTCCTATGAGTAAACTGTGCACCCGGGCATTTTTTTTTCTCCTCTTGGTCTTGGCCTTCAAAACTTCAAATATTTCCTGTTTGCAAGGCAGCTGTTCTTCAGAAACATCAATGTCTCTTAGAAATCAGGAATGGAGACTTGAAGGAGTTTTTTTTGGTGTGTGTTCTTTTTTTTTCTTTTTTAAGTATTCAGTTCTCTCTTTTTTTGTTGTTCAATTTCTATCCTTCAAAAGAGAAAAAATCTTTTTCCTTGTTCCTTGCTCTCTCTTTGGGTTTGATCACTAGTGGTGTTTACCTTTCTTTAAACAACAACAACGTTGGTTTAGACCCAAAATAATTTATTGCAGCAAAGAATGTTTTGCAAGTAATCTGGGCTTTGTTGTAGGTTTTCTCCCCTGTCTCCCCCCCCCCCCCCGTCTCCTCTTCCTCCCCTCTCCTCTCCAGGGTGTCCGCTCTCAGTTCACTGGGGTATGGCAAGCAAACGTCGCTTGGTCTGTGGGCATGGACACCCTTCCCAAAGAAAAGAAGGGCTGAGGGTTGATCCGTGGCTCTCTTGCTTGTGGCAAACGATGTTCTACCGAGGAACGTCCACGGGGGAATCTCTTTCTGTCCAGCCGGGTGCCAGCAGTGCCACAAAAACAACGGACACTTAACCATTTGTTTTGACCTTCGTATTCCTGTACAATATCCACATTCAAAGCAATAGTTGACCTCAAAGGTGTGGTTCTTCAAGCAAGCACAGGCCTGGCTTTGCTCTTTTCGGGGAGGCGAAGGTAAGATGGACGCCGGAGCGCCCTGGGCTGGAGGGGGGGGGGAAGGCAGGCCGGGGAGCAGGTCTGTCTTTGCAGGTGGCTCCTTTCTTTCTGCTTTTTCTTTGCCAGAGGTGTGGGGCAGGGGAGAAAGAGCGGGCCCATGGCAAGAGTTTAGCTAGGTGATTCCAAGCCCATGGCTCCTGTTTGTGGTCCATTGGGGCATCCACTACACCTGTGGTTTGGTGCACTCTTCTGGCCGTTTCTCCTCCCCACGCCTCCCTCCCCCCCCCCCAGGCTAGAAATGGCCACCGTCAGGGCAAACGAGGGAGGCTCTTCTGCCTAGCTCCCGATCCTGATCTCCACCCTTGTCTACAAAGGCCGTGGGCCTCTTGCCCCCCTTTTGTCGCTGAGACTTAGCCGAGCGTCCAAACGGGTTCATGGGTAACGCGGGCCAGTACGTATGGGAACGAGGGTGGCCGGGCTAAGCCCCTGTTTTGCGGAGAACCTCCTGGGTGGTGCTCTTTTTATCCAGCTGGCCACCCTGTGAGTGACATTCTTCCAGATCATTAGACACCTCCTCGTGGGCCGTGGCGCTGGCAGCTGGGGCAGCCGGATCCTGCCGGGCGACGGTCTTGCCCACTCCCTCCACCAAAAAAACACCGTGCTCACTCCCCAAGGTGGCCGGGCGCCTTCTGCAGGTGCTTGTGCCAAAGCAAGGAAGCCAGTTGAGCATCAGGGAGGGCTGTGTGATCCAACCCACCCACCACCACCCCGATCTCCTACCTGGCTCTCGTCACCCCCACGCCTGGAAAGAGCAGGACCAGGAAGGAGCGAGGGGGGGGGCACGCCTCTTGCCCAACAGAAACTGGAGCAGCCGGGACTGGGAAGGTAGGCAGGGAAGGAGGCCTCGGCCGAGTCTTGGTCGGACTGGCCACTTTGGCCCAAAAGGGTTTCTGGGACTGAAGGCAAGGGGCGGGCGGGTGACGGGCACCAACCCGCAGCCTCCCTCACCCACGAGAGCAAGGAGCGCTTGGGAAGAGTTTTGTGAGTGTTTGTGCTAAATTAACGATCTGGCCAAAACCTTTGGCTTGCCTCTGGCCCCCACTTTAAAACAATATATATATATATATGGCTGGGAATTAGATTCCTGAATCTGGGAGGTGGGCAGCCGAGGTACGGGGCGGCTGGTGTCGGGCTGAGCGGCTGCTTGGGGTGGGCCAGGATTCCTCCCACCCTCCTGAAGGGAAGCGAGTGGGGTGATCCGAGGGTCTGACCAAGGCGCCATCCCTTCCCAGCTGCTGGCATTGGGCAAGGGAGGGAGACCCCCCAAGCCCTGCTTTGGGCAGCCGCCCCCCTTCCGTGCTCTTTTCCGCCATAGGAACGACGTGTGTGTGTGCAGGCCCACGCGTTTCTGCCAGGGTTTGCCCATTAGGAAAGGCTGCCCCGGCTGAAGCACTCGGGTGGGGGTCCTGACCCAGTCAGGGAAGACGGGGCACAGATCATTCCAGCCCCCTTGGTGAACCCCCTCGTCCAGGTGTGACACCGGCTTCTGCCTTGCCCAGCCAAGAAGTCTGGCTTTAGGCCCTTTGCCTCCGGGCAGCTGGAACTGGCAGGAGGGGGCATCTTCCCAGCCTCTGAGTGCATGTGTGTGCATGTGCTGGTAAATCCGCTTAGTGGCAGGAAAGGGGAGCAAGAAATGGAAAGTTTTGCCCTGGGGAGCCCGGAAAGCGGGAGACACTCCTTCGCCCCCCCCCCCCACACACCCCGTCCTTTACCTCGGCCGAAGTTCAGTGTTCCGGGCAATATCAAGGGATGCGTTGTAGATTGCATCTCTCTACCTGAGGGAGTTACAGAAATCTAAATGTCATCTTAAAATAATAATAATAATAATAAAATAAAAAAAGATTACAGAAAAAGTTTAAAAAACTATATACAAAAATATTTTTTAGGCCAGAGTTTTCTACAGGTATTAATGAATATTTTTCTTAATCCTTATAAGTTTTACTGTGTTTAATATTTCTTAATACCGGTAGCATTAATTTATACTTTTTTAGCGACACACTATTTTTATAAAAATGTGCCACCACTGGCTTGTCTTCATGGTGGGGGTGGGGGTGGGGGGAAAAGTTGTGCGAGGGCGAAGGTGCCCTCCTGCTGAACCATGTACTGTATTTAAAAAAAGAGAAAGTTATCTACTGTCACGCTTGCTGTGTGTTAATAAACAAGAAACTCTTGTTCCGGAGTCTTCTGAATTGGTGTTGACGGAGGTGGCGCGGCAAACTGTTGCTGCAAACCATGTTAACTTTTTATTTCAGGACAAAACCTCTTGAGAGGGTTCCTCTGGAGTCCGGAAAGCCTTTGCTCTGCAGGTACCAGAAACACACACACACACACACACAAGCAAACCCTGTCCTGTGAAGGATGCAGAAGCAGCAACAGGACCCCTTGAGGTCAATTTCTGCAGCAACACACGATGCAAACACAGCCCGAAGTGTTTGTCCGAGAGTGTCCAGAGCTGGGCTGTAGTTGGTTCTCGAGGAGGGTCGTTGTAGTCCAGTGGGCTGGGCTCTCGGCTGCCGCGGGCATGAGGCACAGAAGGCAAGGCACTCTGCAGAAGGAGCTGCCGAGAAGTGTGTGTGTGTGCTTGGGCTTAGCCCACGGACTTGGAGAGAGAGAGAGAACCAGGCCCAGAGGTTGCCAGGCACAGCTGGCAAGGGAGGGCACAAGAGCTGCACCCCCTCAGTTCTTGCAACTGTGCAACACTTCTCTCTCTTCCCCCCCCCCCCCCCCCGGAAATTAAAGCTATTATCTCCATCACTGGACCGGAGAGTCCAAACCGACACCAAGGGCAGGAGGCCAAGGTAGCCCCCGGTCAAGCCTTGCACCCTCGGGACACCCCCTGCCGGCAGTGTCTTGAGGCCCCCCCCCCCCCGGGCAGCTCCCTTTTGGAACTGGGCCTCCCGGCGAACTCCGTGGAGAGCTTCAGAAAGCAAGTGGCAAGGCACAGAACGGGGCTCCCCTCCCTGTGCCCCAAGAAGCACCAGCCCCCCCAACCCCCATGGAGCCCCTTCCACCACCCACAGCGGAGACTCCTGGAATCGCAAGGAAGCTGTGAGAGTTGGGGAGTAAATCGCCCTTGTGAGGCCCCGGGGGGGGGGCTCTCCCACGTCCGAGTGAGGCTGGCCAGCAACAGAGCAGTGGCGCTGAAATCGTACACGCGCAACCCCCCCCCCCCCCGGCCACCGAAGGGCTCACAGGAGCCCCTTCCTCCCTCGGAGCCGGCAGGGGCAGAGGTGGGGGTGTCGGTCACCAGTCCAGGCCGTGGCTTTGGCTTGTGAATCTCACGCTCTTCTCGCTGTAGAACTGGGCGTACCAGCGGCGATGCCTCTGAATGGCTGCGTCCTCTTTCACCAGCAATGGCCTGGAGCTGTATTTCTTGTTATTCCAGATCATGACGTCCCGCTCAAACTGAAGAGGGGAGCAAAGAGATAATCAGGGGGTGGGGGGGCGCGTGGGGCGTGCCACACACTAGAGGATCGTGCCCCCACCCTGCTCGGAAGGGAGGAAGAAGCGGCGCGTCCAAGCCGTCCCCCTTCAGGCCATTATAAAGTCTAGCGAGCCCTCGCTGCGTTCAGCCATGAGGGAGAGAAACTTGTTCGTTCTTGTTAAAAAAGCAAAGCGGGGAGATGTAGAAATCGGCCTGCGGTTGTCGCAGAAAGCGGAACCTCCTCAACGTGTTTGGCCTCTTGATGGCTCGTTTGGGTAAAAAAAATGGGCACCACCTCGCCCAAGAAATCTGGTTTGCCCTGCAGGGGAAGTGGGATGGTGGTGGGGAGACTGGCAACATGCATGCCGAGGTAGGGGTTGACTGGGCACTGCTGGATGGTGCCCACCGCCGCCTTCTCCCTTTCCTGCTGGTCTCTCTCACAAAGAGCCAGGCAGGGCCTGCATGCCTGGGTGTGCATGCACACACATACACCCCCCCCCCCGAGTCTCCTCCCTTCCCCCCCCTTACCTGGGTGCATTCTGCCCACAGCATAAACTTGGGGATGAAAGCGGGGATGCTCCGCTGGTAGTACAGCCGGTGGACCACGTGCTGCAGCAGGGGCTCCATTGGGGTCACGGTCTGAATGATCATCCCCCGGCCAAGAAAGCGGTGCTGGAAGGTCATGAACACCAGACCAGGTCCCACCTGGGGGGGGGGGGGGAGAGACCCGGGAACCCACTGGTGGGTGAAGGGCAGGGGGCTGCCCCCTTTCATGGGAGCCGCCCCCACCCCCTGGGTTCGGAGGCAGGCAGGCTCCTAACGCCTTGAGAATCCCACCAGCCGGCGCCTTCTTCCTCTTCCCTCCTGAGGCATTTGCCTTTCTAGAGGCGGCACCAGCCGCCCTTTAAGAGGCCCGCTTCCTCCCTGGACAACTGACCGTCCCTCTTTTCCCCCACCCGGGTCACTCAGCCGGAGCGCCATACCTGCCTGGCCACGACCGCCAGGTCCATCAAGGCGAAGGGGCAGCCAAATAGCGTCAGGTGGTGGTTCAGGACCAGACGGGAACAGTGAGCGCTGGGTTCGGGCTCAGGCTGCCATTCCGCCTGGGGGAGAAAAAAGCAGCAGGGGTGGGGTGGGGTCAGGCGAGCTCTTTGAATGCTTAGGCCCTGCCCGCCTGCCCCCATACTGAGGAAAGACACTCAGAGGCGCTGGTGGCACAAGTCCAAGCAGGGAGCCACCCCGTCCCGCTGCCCGTTTGCAGAAGAAGCTATAGGGAGCCAGGCAGTGTGAAGCCCCACTGGTGGGTTTAAGAACCCTCCCCGAGGAATCCTTCCAGAGGCCTCGAAAGAGATCCTCGGGCTCAAACTAGATGAGAACAGGAAAATACACTGTTGCTGCGACTGAGCTTTTTTCCCCCTAACCCCCACACCCGCAAACAAGAGTTAGATCTGTGTCTCAGCCATCAGGCTTGCAAACATAGCCCAGATTTCTCTTCCTGTGTCTGTCTCGGAGACCCACACTCTAAACACAATACTTGAGGCAAGGAAAACTGCACTGTGACAAACTGATGTCTTTTGCCATTTAAGAGAGCACCCCTTCTCAGTAAGTGCTAAGCGTGGCTGTCTTGGCCAAACTCCACATCGTCTTATTCTCTGTAAATGGATCCCTCTAGCCCCCACCCCACCCCCCAAGTAGCTCTCTCGGGCCAAGGCGGAGGCCGAGGCGTTCCCCATTGCCTGCTGGCTGAGGTGTTCAAGTGAAAGATGCAAGACGTGGAACCCCACACGCCGTACCTGCTAAGCTACAGAAGGAAGTTTTTATACCGATCTTTTGGTACTTAAGGCCACTGCATAACATTGTGGGTTTTTTTTAAGAAGTCTCATCCACTTTCTGCCAACATTTCTTTCCTGCCCACCCTTGAATGCCTAAAAGCGAACTGGGTTCTGATGCCTCTGGCCCACCACAAGCCTGGGGGTCGCCAGCCAGGGACGAGGAAGGGGAGACTCCAGGTAGCAGCGACCTACCCACCCCTCGCCACCTGTGGGATGCTTGGAGCCATGCTTGAGAAGGCCGCTACCTGCCAGTGGTGCCGGGGAGAACGTCCAGCAATGAGAATTGGTGTGCCGGAGGTCTGTTCCACCCAGGATGGAGGGGCCATGGAGGACCGTAAGATGGGCTGTGTCGGCTGCATTCTCTGGGATTTCCTGCCAAGGAGTGAACAGACGGAGCGCGTCAGGCCAGGCCAGAATGCACCACGAGGTTTCGGTGCCCCAGTGCAGGAGGGACCCTCCGAAAAACGAATGCACTTCAGGTTCGGCTCTTCCCAGCCAGCATCTCCGTGGTCTGCCATGGTTCCCTGCGTCGGAGCCACTTTCTGCCCTGCGCACACGGCCTTGCAGAAGTGTGGGCTACCCACGCTCCCCCTCTGGAGTCAGCCAGGCGACGGCTTGGGGGCACCTTCCTCCCGGCTTCCCCACTCCAACCCACGGAGTGCCTCGAGGCGCCGATAAGGGTCCGTACAGCACCAGCAAGACGGAACCTCCCCTCGCCCCCACCGATACCTCAATGTGCGCATTGATGAAGTGCTCTGTGCAGCCACGGAAGACCCACTCGTGGGACAGCAGCTCCTCTTGCTCGGGGACTTCCCACGTCGGGCCGAGGCCGTCGCAGTGGTACCAGACGAGGATCATGCCACTCGCCTCCCGAGAGGGCCAGACTCGGACCTTGGCAAACGCAGGCACTGGAAGAGAGGAAGGGGGGGGGGGGTCAGAGCCACAGAGAAGACCGCTTGCCCTTGACACGAGGGCCAGGGGGGAGCCATGCCCTGGTCATTGATTTTATTGAATCTGTTTTCCGGCTTAGTTCTTTAGCCACTGAGAAGGAGGTAGTTTCCGAACCCAAGCAGTGGCCTTGTCGGAAGAGAGAGGGCTGTGAAATTAATGTAAATCCTTTGGCTGTTGCAGGAGGAGGAGGAGGAGGCCGGCCAGCTGCGATGGCCACGGGAGAAACCTCAGAAGCCCAAGGCACACACACCCTCCTCCTCCTCGGGTGCCACAGCCAAACCGTCAATCTGGGGCATGTGCCCAAGCTCCCACGTGAAGACCATGACCAGAGGGACTTTTTGGGGGGGGGGGGGGCAGCCAGAGAGTCTGAAGGCTCTGGAGGGCATGGCCAAGCCGGTCACCTTTTTCAGCGTAGGGCACCCGGGTGCACCTGCCATCCTCCCCGTGGAACTGCCAGCCGTGGAAGGGGCACTCGATGCAGTTGCCCACCACGCGGCCCCCCACGGCCAGGTTGGCCCCCAGGTGAGGGCAGTAGGCATCCACCACGTGTGCTTTTCCGTCGGAGTCCCGAAAGATGGCAAACTGCTCCCCTGCAGGGCCGAGAAGAAGGAGAAGAAGTAGTGAAAGCTGTGGCTGCCCCCGGATCCTAACGGGGTTCTTCAGCCAACGAGGACATCGCCCAGAGAGGCTGGTCTGAAGGGTGCGAGCGCTGAGCAGGTGGGCAGCGGGTGGGTGGGACGGACGCACAAGGTCTTGCCACGCAACAACAAGAAATCAAAATGACCGGGAGACAAGAGGAGGGGGTTTAACCCGGCCTTTAAAACTGACAAACGCGAGGAGATGCTCTTTGAGACGCCGTCGGCGATGCGAGCTGAAACCAAACCTCCGCCATGTCCAGAGGCGCTCCTCCGCTCCCCAAGGAGCCACCTCTGGGAAGCTCTCAAGCTGGGCAGGAAGCCAGCGCTGGGAGGCAAGACGCTGGACCAGACCAGCGATGGCTCTGTTCCAGGCCCCGCTTGGCCTGCTCTGACTTGTACCCTTGCCCTCGCTGCCACCACCAACTCCCCCCCCAAAAAAACCCACTATTCTTCTTCCCAGGGAAGCTGGGGGGGGGGCTGGACCCAGTTTCTCTGCCGTTCCTCCTCCCTCGGCTGGCACCTCTGCCCCACTCTTCTTTCCTCTCTCTTCTCTAGGGCAAGATGGAGGGAAGGTCAGGCATTTCGCCTGGACAGGGATTGAACCAGCCTCCACGAGATGGCGCCCGAGTCCCAGACAGGCTCGGCTATGGGGCAGGCGGGAGGGGGGGGTTCTGGAGGCAGGCATCAGGGGAGTCCCTCAGCCCCCTCCCCGGCCAAGAGACAGGCACCCCCCTTTGCCTCTCGGGTTTTCCAAGGGGCCGGAGAGCTTCGTTGGGAGCAAAATGGGTTTGTGAAATGTTAGGAGATTTTTAAAAAAAGGTTGGCCAACCCAACAAAGAAATGCAAAATGCCCAGATATTGAGCAGAGGTCTTTCCAGCAAGTGCTTCCGAGCCCACGTTCTCCCAACTGTCCCACGAGGCAGGAAGAGGGAGAGGCAGCCTGGCAGAGGGAAAGACGCGGTCCAGGATTCTGCCCTCTGCACGTGGGCCCTGCGTGGCACCCTAAGCAGACTTGGATCGGGGCCATTCGGTCACCAGGCTTACAGCAAGACCCTGCCTTCCTCTCTCGGTGAAAAGCCAGCAGGTGCCGTGCACTGTTTGGGTGGCGCTGGGGGTGGGCACCAAGGCGGGCACTGGGAAGTCCAGCTGGAACCTCCTGGAAGCCAGAGCCACGAGGAGCAGGGGTGTGCCTGTGATGAAAACCAGCGCCTCCCAGTTAGCCTCCCCTGAAATACCACCCATCCCACAGGCAGAGCCAGCTAGGCAGGCTGATGGGAGTTGCAGTCCACACCAGCTGTTGAGCCAGGTGGTTCCTACCTGTGGGGGAACTACTGAAGACAAATCACCACGTCTGTACGGCTGGTGATTGAACAGAAAAGCCTCAGGGCTTTCTCTCTCTCTCTCTCCCCTTGGGCCAATCCCTACACCAGCCTCTAGCCCTCTGGGCCCACTCCTCCGGGGAACTGACGCTTGAGTACATGCCCAGGGTTATGGCAAAAGGTTGTCAGGCATGCCCGAGGGCTGAAGGTGCCCCTGACACAGCAGCAACAAGCAGGCTGGGATTTGCCAAGCCCCCCCCCCCCCCCGAGGCTGTCAGCCTCCGTTGTAGGCCAGCGCCAGGGTCTTGAGACGGCTGCCAGCAGCGATGCCCGTGTTCCGTCCTGCAAGTTTCAAAGCTTTACCCCCCCCCCAGGAGGATTCCTGCTGCCACGCCTTTCTGTGCCCACCTCTGCCTGGGCAGACGGGTGGCCCAAGTATTTCAAAACTGCCCGTCAGCACCTGCCTTCTAAGGGAAATAGGTGGCTGGTGGGGTGTGACTCTGGCTCTCCCTCTGGAGCCACCAGGAAGGAAACGGAGTTTCCCTGGGGCCAAGCGGGGGAGAAAGGACTTGTGAACAGCCCTCCGCAAAGCGGGGCTCACCGAGTCCTCCTCCTGGGAGATCGATGGAGGATCTTCACTGGGCCAGGCTTTGTTTGATGCAGCCCAAGAAGCATTTCCTTTTGCAAAACCTTCCCCCTGGCGTGCCTGCTCAGACAAGGAGGAGAGACTTGGGGCTTCGCAGCGTTGGATCGGCTAAGGAAGGCTGAGGGTGGCTGGAGCGGGAGATCAACGGCATGCCAAAAGCAATTCTAGTCTCCCGGAATTGATGGAGAGGCCTGCCTAATTGGGACACAAGCGAGGCTGTCGCACGGCTGAAGGAAGAGAGGAAGGAGCTGCTGCAACCCTGAGGGGCCTGCTTCCCTTTGCAGGATGAAACCACCGGCTGGGAGGTTTCCCAGGGTGTCCCGTTCACAGAGGAAACAGAGGATCCGAGCCAGGCGTCCTGCCCGTCTTGTGAGCAGCTGCTTCTCCCAACTCTGATGGAGCCTGGCTGACCGGCAGTCAAGAAGGGCTCCACCGCTACGACTCCACACGCGACGGCATCATCCTTCACATGCTCCCAGCCCTGCAGTATCCTGGACACAGGTGACCCTTGTTTCTGGCTCCTTTCCTTCTTTGTCCATGTCACTAAACACTGGAGGACCATGAATTTAACTCGAATTTTGCTATTGGGATCATAGGTCAGCCCAGGTAGAGATGCAGGAGCAAAATACAAGGACAGGCCGTGCCATGTTTACAATCACATCAAAACAAATGGAATGTCAGGTTACAACGGAGTGTTCTTTCCGGCTTCCTGGTCGCTCATTCCGTTACACCAAATGACGTGACCTTGGCTGTGATTTCGCTGAGAGGAGAGAAGGATCCCATCTGCTGGGTCTTTCTCGATGGTTTTAAATGGAGAAAGGAGGAGACTTCTCAAATGGGCACTCCAGCAGAACCGGTGGCCGTTTCCACCCTGCAAGGCAGGCGGGGGCAAAAAGGATGCTCTTTGCTCATCCCCCACTTCGCCGTCAAGCATCCTGAGCAACACGCGGTGGCGTGAGAGCCGCAGTCCTCCTCTGCCTGTCTTACCGCCCCTCTTTTCTGCCCCTCCATCATGAATCGCCGGGAAAATCCACTCAGTTGTTCTGTTAGGATTAGGAAAACAACGGGGAAGGAAGGTCCTCCGTGTGGCACAGGTGGAGGCCCACAATGGCACGCAGGCCGTGGGGTTGAGCCCCACCCAGGTTCCTTTGGTTTCGCCGAAGTGACGCCAGGCCGAGAAGCGGACTTTCCCAGCTGGACCTCTCGTCCCGAGGCTCGGAGGATCAAAACCTCCCCTCCTCCTGTGGCTGAAGCTCTTTGGATCCCGTCCTGCCCTTGGCGGCCGCCGAGAGCCAGTCTTCTGCCGCTCTCCGTGCCAACCCGACAGCGACTGGACGAGGCTGGCTCGCCAGAGCCCTCGTGTCACCTTTCTTCCTGGAAAGGCTTCTTCTCCACACCCCGGAACGAACCTCTTTCTGGTCTTCCCGTTGACCCTTCCTACTTCCAACACTTAGGGACGACGGCGCGGAGCACCCAGAACTGAGCAAATCCGCTCTGGTAGAGGCAGAATAAAGCAGAACGAGGGCATCCCATGACTTGCACAAATGGACCTTAAAACCACACTGGCCCTAAAACCACACTGGCCCCATTGACAACTTGTCAACGGCCCCAGGCGTGACGTTCTTTCCCCAAACTGGGCTAGCAAGGCTAACAAGGCCCCATTCTGTACCTGCTTACTCCGGCAAAGGGAAACCTGGGACCACCTGAAGCCCACTCTGGTCTCCTCCAAACAGCCCCGGAGCACCGCCAGCGAGGGTCTCTTGGAGCCGTCGGGGGGGGGCTCCCCTCATCCTAGCCAGTTGGAACCTCTCCCCAAAGGCTTGGCTACGGAGTGCGAAACCGTCCTGGCGCCTTTGCCACCCCCTCCCCTCCCTTTACCTTCAGGCTCGTCCCCTGCCAGACTCTGCCCCCACGTACCCACCCCGAGAACCCGTCGGAAAGGGCTTCCCTACGGAACGTGGCTCCGGCCTTCCGGGGCTCTTCTCCCACCTGGGATCCAGCCCCGGTTTCTCGTCCTGTCTCGGCCGTTCAACATGGTCCTGCCCTCGCAGAGTTGTCCCGCCGTTTAAGTCAGGGGCGAAAGGGCCAAAAATCCCACAGACCCTCGGAAAAGGCTCCCGGGTTGCGTGTCGGAGGGAGGGAAGGGGCAAGCGGGTTTCCTTCGGAGCCCAGAAAAGGCCAGGGAGGCGGCCCAGCCTCTCTTCATGAAAAGAGTGCTCCCAGACCCCTGAGGCGCTTCTCCTGTTCAGACCCTGCTGGGTTTTCCAGCTGGAAAGGAATGGGCGGCCGGGCCAGCTTAACTGGCTTCCCTCCCTGACCCCAGTGGTTTTTCCACTGAACGCCCGCCCGCCTGCCCGCCCGTCCAGGCAAATAGGTTTGGCCCTGAGAAAGCAAAGGCTTATCAACAGATCCCGGCTTCTCTCTCTCTCTCTCTCTCTCTCTCTCTCTTTCTTTCTGGCCTCACTCGGCAGCCCTGCCATGTCCCTCCCAGCACCAACTCTGGAGGTGGCCCTTGGGGAGACCCCGGGTTTGTGCTTTCCAGCCCCGTTTCCGGTGGCAGCCGGCGGAGGAAGGACACCTGACGGCTCCAGCGCTCAACGGATAAGCACACCTGTATGGGGGGGGGGGACTGCAGGGGCCAGAGGGTCCCACAGGTGGGTCTGGAGAAGGCGCTCGGCTTGGCTCCTCTACAGCCGTGTGATGAGGCCACGAAGAGATGCACATGCCCTCCTTAGGGTACCAGCATCCCTTCCGAAGGGCGAGCGAGGGGCAGGAAAGGAGGAAGGGACCCCCCCCCCACCAGCATCGGCCTTGGCTCGACTCTGCGCCTGCCGACCCTCTCACGTGGGCTGCTGCTCACCGCTTGGAATCCGCCCCCCCCCCCCGATATGACAGTGGTGAACCCCTGCCCCCATGAGAACACACACACACACTGCACCACAGGTCTCTAAACCTTTAGGAGCCACTGGGGAAGCGTGGTTGAGGGGAGTTTCCTTCCACCCTCGCACTGGGCAGGATGCCGTCCCCCAAAAAGCGACAGGCAGCCCCACAAGTCCTCCTGCTCTTTGTCTGGTTCGCCCTCAGCCTCTGGTGCTGAGCTAGGAGGGACAGCCCCCCCCCCCACCAGCTCCCTGTGCTCTTCATAATCTCTAAGACCTCCCCCCCCCCCCCCGGCCAACACACACAGGCACCTCAATACCACTTCTCTTTCTCTTGCTCCTGCAACTCTGTCACAGAGAGGGACCCGGTGTGGCGTGGCAGGCAGATGGTCAAGCTAGGACCTGGGAGACCTGGATTCAAATCCCTGTTTGGCCGTGGAAATGCCAACCATGGTGTGGGTGGGGCTGGGTGGGAAGAGCAACGCTTCACCACTTCTTCAGCCAGATACTTTTGGTGTTGCCATAAGCTGGAAGACCTTTGACAGGACACAACACACACACACACACACACCACACACACAATCTGGATCTTTCTTCCCAGGAAAGGCTTCCGGCCGGACCGCCCGCCGGGGCCCACCAAGGCTTCCTTTCTCTACACCGATGTGGTCCAAAGCTCTGGCTGCCTGCTGAACAAGTCGGCAAGGGGCTTCTTCCTCGTGGTCGGCGTCCCCTATTTGGTCCTCATCCCCCCCCCCCCGGGGAAGGCGCCAGGAAGCGGGAGCCAATCCCTGCCTCAGCAAACAAGAACGGGCGGCCCGCCTGCCTTCCTGCCTCCTGTCCCTAACCCGCTTTTCTTGCTCTGCCACCCAGGGCAAGGCACTGGAGGAAGGGTCACTAGCAACCGCCTCACCTGGGGAGGGCAGCCACCTGCCGGGAACGCCCCCCCCTCCAGCAATAAGGAAAAAGGAAGTGGGAGCCAGAGAAAGCAGAAGAGGGTCCCGCCAGGTTCCCCCCCCCCCCTTCTCGAATGAATCAGGCCAATGCCATCACACACCCACCACCCCAGGGTGCTGTCCCGAGAGGCTCGGTCTCACTGGCAAGAGAGGCAAGGGCCCCCTCTCCTCCAGAAGGGCAGGGTGTCTTCTCCAGCCTGTGCTGGAGTGAGTTCGCAGAGCCCTTGTCCCCACGGCTCTTCCTGGAGATTTGTGCCTGCCTTTCTAAGACACGTGAATATCCCCACGCTAGCTGTGGTGGCGAGCGGCCAGAGCACCTTCTTCCCACGGAAATGTCATGTGCCCCGGCTGGATTCTCAAGCTCCCTCTTGAATCTACAGGGGAGCAATGTAAGGGATCAACCCTTTCATCTTGCATGTTTTTTGGGTCAAGCTAGGAAGATTTTTGGAAAAATCATTGGCGCCACTCGATCGCTGGCATCGCAGCACCGGAGGGGAGGGAGAGGTGAGCCAGTCCCGTCTGTACGTGGGGGGGGCAACACTTTTACGCTGGGAAAGGCCCCTTCAATTCCACTTTCCACTGTTCAGGTAGCCCTGGGCCCCACTGCTGTCTACCATCTTGGGACAGAGCCACCGGCCTCCGTTTCTGGACGGTTGCAACGGGCCCAGAAACACAGGGTTCCGAAATGCGGAGCACGCCGTGCACATTTTACAAAAGAAGAACCTTCCAGACGCTGTGTGGGTTTATCAGCTCCCTAGAGATAGACTGAACATTCTTTCCATACATAAAAGTCTGGACTACCGTCACTGAACAGGACTCGTACGCGGTACGTACAGAACTTGTTTGTGATGCTGTCCCTTTCGAAGCCAGCCTTCTGAGGTGCAAGAAGAAGCTGCCGAGAAAGGAATCCCACCCTGTCCTTCTGCACGAATCACTTCCCCGCTGGAAAGCACCAAGCTTAAGTTCCACGCAGCAGCTCCAGGCAGGGGGTAGCCCAAGGGTTGCTGCCACGCTCACATCACCCGGCAGAGGCCTCCCTGAGATGCTGCCTTTCCTGTTAAGGGGCATTCTGGCTGATACAGCCACCGAAGTGTCACGATTTCTCTCCAAGGGATCCTGATAACTGGAGGTGCAGATCTTCACAGAGATCCAGCCCTCGCCGCCCACAGAACTACAGGTGCCTCGAAAGAAACTTGGTTCTTGTAGCCCAGCCAAGGTGCTGCGAGTTCCAGCAGCTGTTCCGTTGGGGCCACCAAGACAGGTTGCAACCTGCATTCAAGGTAGAGGCAGTCCAACTGCAGGGGGATGCTGGTCAGCAGCCCCCCCTCCAAAAAAAAAAACCCCACAAAAAACATGGGGAGGCACCTGCTCCCCATTCAGACCATGAAAGGCTTCTGCACTGTCGTAACAGCCGCATGACTCCCAACAGCAATGTTTCCCTGTGGCCTGTTTAATAGTAGCAAACTTGGGTGTGTTTGTGTACATGCTTTGCTAACGCATGAAGCACACGCTCCAACAAGCTCCAGCAGCCGTTGCTGGCCTTCTTTGATCTCCCAGAGCATCTCCAAAGCCATTCCTGGAACTCTGCACTGGGAAAAGAGTTGGCGGGTTTCGGCTTTGAAGGAAAGCAAAAAGGCCAACTGGAAAGACTCAGCTGGACGGCAGGCAGGGCTTCCGCAGGGACTCCTAAGTCACGAAAAGACACTTCTACGGTATTCTCAGCAGCTCAAGGGAAGAAGCTACTTTTAAAGAAAAGGCGCTCCAGCTTTGCTTCTTAATTCAGGGCAAGCAGAATAGGTTCGTTAGGTGCCCTCAAGTCCCTTCCGACCTGTGCTTCCCCTGTGACTGAACCACCTCCAAAAGATCCTGCTATTCATGTCAAACAAACTAAAAGCCATGGTTTCGTTCTTGAGTCATTCCATCGCATGCACGGCCTTCCTCTTCTCTTACTGCCTCAAGTCTTCCTAGTGTCATAGTCTTTTCTAGTTCACAAGAGGCCATTGTTCGGGAAGAAAAGAGGCTGACGGCGTGGATGCCTTTCTCCAGCATGGGTGCGCAAGAGAGCGTCCGTGGCCAAGCGGGGATTTGAACCCAGCTCCCTGGAGCGGTCGCCCAACACGCCGTCCACTGCAGCGCACTGGCAGCTCACCCAAGCAGACCCTCTGCTGAGACCCTCGTCCCCAGGGGGCATGTTTCCCACAGGCAGAATTGAGGGATTCCCCGCAGAGCGCCTTTCTACCGCCTCCACCAGGAAAGGGGCCACAGCCGCGCTCCCAGAAGTGAAGGCGTGGGTCGGGGCTGCCCGGCCAGAAGCAAACAGGCCCTGCCTGGGAAGGGAGACACGCTGGCTGGGCAGGCCCTTCATATCCCCCTTTTCTTGGCTGGGGCCCACCATGGAAAGAGGGCGAGGTGCCACGGAGGGCCGCCTCCTTCCACCTGACGGGAAAGGGCTCCGACCCACAGAGAAACGGGCACAAAGCCCAGGGAACCCATTCCTCACCCCACCCCACCCCGCAGGCCCTCTGAATCAATTACTTGGCAGGAAGTTAGCAAGGAAGGGACTCCCCGCCCGATCCCACAGGTCTACTCTAGTGGTGAGCACCTCCTGGCTTGCGGGCAGGAAGCCGACCTGCCAACTCCCCGGGGCGCCCTGGGACCGGCCCTTGGCCACTTTCACGCAGACCACCCTGGCCTTTCAGAGAGCACTCTGCACGTCCCCAGAGCCCCGCTTCCTCCCGGCCTTCTCTCCCTTGCAGGCACGCCTCCCCAGCCAGCGGCGAGCCGCCTCCGAGTGCAGTGCACAGGGGGCGCTCTGTACGCGCCCCGGAATGCTCTGGCCCAGGCGAAGCAGTCGCGGCGGGCGCCCGGACCCCGCTCCCGCGTCTCCCTTCCCACTCACCCAGGGCAGCCACGTTGCGCACCTCTCCGCGGGCCAGCTGCTCCGAGCCCAGGAGGCGGAACCAGCCGTTGGGAAAGACCGGGGGCACCTCCCCGAGGCAGCGGGCCCGGCGCACCCGGCGGGCCACCTGGGCGCGGCTCCAGCCGGCCTCGGGCAGGTAGCCCACCGCTTCCGGAGGGCGCAAGATGCGCAACGGCCGCAGCAGCAGCCAAGCGCCGCCGCCCCCGCCGCCGAGGAGCAGCAGCAGGGCCAGGAGGACGGCGGCCGGCGGCGCCCCGGGCCCCTCTGGGGCCGGCAGGGCGCGCAGCAGCCCCACGGCCGCGGCGCCCACCAGCACCGCCTGCGCCAAGCGCGCCGCCAGCCCCATCGCGCCGGGCCTCGCCTCGCCGGCCCCGCCGGCCGCTCTTATAGCGCGGCTGCCGGGGTGGGGTGGGGGGGGAGAGGAGGCGGGATCGGGGTCGGGCGAGGCAAAGGCCGGCCCTGCCCTGCCCTGCCCTGCCTCCTCCGGCCAGCCTCCTTTTGCCAGCTCCCTCCAGGGCGCCCTAAGAGGATGCCTCTTCACATGTCCTCCTGCCAAGCCAGCTTGCGCCCGGGCCCCCCTCGGGTTTTTTCCTCCCTGCTCTGGTCTAGCCCACATTTGGCCAGCTTGGCCCCCAGGATCGCCTGCGGGAGGTTGGCCAACGCTTTGCTGGAGCAGATCTCCGGTCCTCCTGCTTTCCCTCTGCCTCGCCTCGGTCGTTCTCTGCCCCACCCTTGCGGGAGGCCAAGCCCTTCCTTGGTTCTCCCTCTCGCTTCCAGCACCGATGAAAAACCCGTCTGTTCTGCTTAAACTTCTCTCCCAAGCCTTCCCAACCTTCTCTCTCTACAATTTCGGGGTTTATACCTCTTCCTGGAGACTGACAGCAAATTCAGTGGCTCATCCTTACAAAAACCCCATCCATCACAGACTCTTCTGAGTCTTTTTGACCCTGTATTTCTCCCAGCTGATGGAAACCAGTTTCCCCGAAGTCCTGGAAACCATCTTCTCCATCGAACAAGTCCCAGGAGGGAATGGTCCCTTTCACCCCAAAGTCTCACTGGCCAGTTCCTTCCTGTTAGGAAGGGCCAGATCCCAGACGACTGGCTGACCCTCTTGTCGCTTCTTCCCCCTTCTGGAAGATGAAGGGGTCAGTGAGGGAAGGGAGGGCTGGACTGGACTGGACTCTGCCATCCTGGAGAACTTTGACTTCCAGCAGTTCTTACAGTGGACACGCGTCTGGCTCCCCTCTTTGAGTGTGAGTCCATTGGCTCTTACCCAGATCCTCCGGGTGCTTCGTGGCACACCTCACACAGACACACTGAGGTCACTGTTGTTTCTTTCACTGGATGCTCACAACAGTCAGCAATTTTTTTTCTCACGCTGTGTTTGGGGGAAAGAGCCGTTTGCCTCTGAAATGGCTTGGGAAGTCTTTCATGGCATGTTCCTTGGGGCAGAGACCTGCCCCTGTTGCTTGTGTCAAGCATCCCATCATCCACTGATGTTAAAGCAAATTACAATGGCTGAAAAGTGATTTGTGCCAGGGGCTCCTTCTGAGCCAGGGGCTCAAGGGTGCAGGACCATTACACACCTACAGTGATTCTTTGATTTGTATTCTTGCATCGAGCCGGGGGTTGGACTTGATGGCCGTATAGGTAAAGGTAAAGGTTCCCCTTGACATTTAGTCCAGTCCGTCCGACTCTAGGGGGCGGTGCTCATCCCCGTTTCCAAGCCGTAGAGCCAGCGTTTGTCCGTAGACAGTTTCCGTGGTCACGTGGCCAGCGCGACTAGACACGGAACGCTGTTACCTTCCCACCGAGGTGGTACCTATTTATCTACTCGCATTTGCATGCTTTCGAACGGCTAGGTTGGCAGGAGCTGGGACAAGCGATGGGAGCTCGTCGCGTGGATTCGATCTTACGACTGCTGGTCTTCCGACCTTGCAGCACAGAGGCTTCTGCGGTTTAACCCACAGCACCACCACGTCCCTGATGGCCTTAAAGGCCCCTTCCAACTTCACGATTCTATGACTCTATGTCAGGGTTTTTTGCCAACATGCGGGTCCACCTTCTGCTCCGTCCAGGCCCCGGCCTGATGGTCAAGAGGCTGAGGGGGACCCTCCCAGCTCAGGCCTGGGCCAAGTTGTTTCTCATTTCAAACTGGGGCGGAAAGATGGGGAAATCGAACAGGCATTGCTGCACATTGCTTTCAGTTCTGAAGGCAGCTTGGAAGAGCCTGGGGCAAAGGGCCGTATTCTGATCTGCAAAGAGGAGCGGCACAGTTCTCTTCACGGCTCAGTAGAGGAGCCCGATTTGCTTCCTGCACAGACACAGAGCCGAAAGGGGAAAGGCCTGTTCCCTCTTTCCCTGGCCTCCCTCTTACCAGGTCTGAGGAATCTGGCTTCACATGTACCAGAGCACTCTGTCCGCTCTGCCCCAGAATTCCAGCTCGGCCGTTTGAATGTTCATTTTTTTCTTCTTCTCCTCCCAGCACATTGGGAGAATGTGGGACACTGAACCGTTGCCATGGCAACCTGCACTTTTTAAAGACGTCAGCAGAGCAAATGTGCATCCATGGATTTCTAGGGTGGAAGGCGGGGGGGGGGGGGTGGAACGCTAGCTGGGATGAACGAAATAATCTCCTTCCGTTCTTTTGTTTCAAGCAAGGGTTTTGTCAAATTTTGAAGGTGACAAAGTGAACCGATATTTATAGAAGCCCACCCACTCGGCGGCAGGGGCCTCGCTCATTGCTCAGAAGGCCTGGGAGGGGTTTCTCCGTTCTCCTTTCCTCATCTGCGCCACCATTTTAATTTCCTGTTCATCATGGAAGCGTGCAAGGCGAATGTGCGAGAATACCATGTTCAGAACGACTGCTTTTAAACAGAGAAGCTTCACAGGAGGGAAAGAAAAACAATGGGAGGGGGAGCATCTGTGAAGCAGAGACTAGAACCAAACCACCCCTGTCCCATTCCCCAAATTTCCCACAAATCCTGATGATGAATTTTCCCAGAGCACGAATCAAACAGAGCGCATCCTCCCTTCAACACCTGGATTTGGTAGCAACCTGGTCAAGGGTCCTCCCAGGCTACCTACACTCATTCTCTCTCATCTGATGTTTTCACAGCAAAACGGGACCAAAAAAAGGGCATTTCATTCCAGCTTGACCCTCCAGAAAGAGGCAGGCACTGGAAGACCAAACAGTTCATAGTATCTTGAAGGCAGGGAGGTAGCCGAGGCCCTTGTCCCCACCCCACCTCAGACCCCCACCGACCCAGAGCAACACAGAGAGAGGACTAGGAGACAGCTGCACCAAAGCGCCCGGGGGTCCCATTGAGAACCTCAGGGGATCCATCCTTCCGCGGCCCTGCTCTTCCAGGGCTCCCAGTTCGAGGCAGGCTGAGGGGCCTATCTTTAGTCGAAGGGGCGGGAGGCAAGCTGTAGCTTTCGGCCAAGAAATAAAGGAATGGCCACACCACAGCGGGACTGCCTAAGGGCGGCTCAAAGTCCTGTTCTAGGCTCTTCAAAAGCCTCCATGCCACAGCCTGGCGCCGCTCACAGCCTTCTCTCCAAGCCGGACCACCCTGACTTCCAAAGGATGCCTTGAGAACAGCCCCCAGGAACTAGGTGGTGGGCATTCCCATGGGCTGGTCAAGGGGGGAGGGCGTCTGTTTCCTGCTCTCCCTCTCTTGATGCAGCGGATGGGGCATCTCTCCAGAAAACAGGCCTTCTGGACCCTTCTGCAGCTGTTTTCTCTCCTCTCCTGATCCCCCTCCCTCTCTCCCACAACCCCCCTTCTCCCTCTTCTCTGGCTCTCCCGGATCACCTCCTCTTGTTCCTCCATTCAGGTCCTTGCTCTCCTCCTTTCCCTTCTCCCCATTCCTCCCTCCCTCTCTCCGAGCTGCCCTCCCCCACACCTATCACCTGCCAGCCTCGCTGCAGGGTGGGCATGCTGACGGAGACGGAGAGCTGGGGTAGCGTCAGGAAGGAGGGAGGGAGGAAGGGGACCTGGATCTTGGAACGCGCGGAGGGGGGGGGGGCGGGAGAGAGTTGTCATTCCTTGGGGAGGGGGAAGGCTCTGCCCAAAGGGTGGGCTGGGAGCTGGTGTCTTCCCCCCCCCCTTTCCCATTTCCTTGGGTCCTGGCTGTATCGGGGAGAGGGGGGCGCGCTCTCCAAGTCCTAGTTGCGGCGGGGAGAGGGGAAGATCTCTCTGGAGGGGGAAGGTTTGGCCGGGGCTGGGTTTCAGCTGCCCGCTCCTCCCTCCCTCCCTCGCCCACCCCCACTCTAGGGCCCCCCCTAACCCCAAGCTCTCCCGCCCCCGCCGCTGCTGCCGCACTGGCTGGCTGGCTGGCAGGCGGGCAAGCAGGCAGGCAGGCAGGCTGGCAATCTCGCGGGTGGCGCGCACGGCTCGCCCGTCTCTTTCCTCTGTTTTGCAGGGGCGGCGGCGGCGGCGGCGGCGGAGGGGGGGCATTTCAGCACCGCGGACAGCGGCGGCGGCGGCAGGCGATGCGGGCCGGCTGAGCGAGCGAGCGAGCGAGCGAGCGCGCCCAGGAAGGGGCGCCCGGGCGGCTGCGCCATGCGGCGGCTGCTGCTGCTGGCGGTGCTGGTCTCCTTCTCGTTCGCCCGCGCCGGCTGCGAGCCCAAGATCGTCAACATCGGCGCGGTGCTGAGCACCAAGAAGCACGAGCAGGTCTTCCGCGAGGCCATCAACCAGGCCAACAAGCGCCACGGCACCTGGAAGATCCAGCTCAATGCCACCTCCGTCACGCACAAGCCCAACGCCATCCAGATGGCCCTCTCCGTCTGCGAGGACCTCATCTCCAGCCAGGTACGCGCGCCCCCTTCCCTTCCCTTCCCGGCCAGCCCCTCCGCCCACTCCAAACCCCGCTCCCCTGAGGGGGGGGGGTTCCCCGTTGCCCCCCCTCCCCGCGCCCGCCTGGCCACCCACCAACCCACCCCCGTCGGCTGCCCCTCCGTCGGTTTCACCCGCGAAGCCCAAGGCAGCGCCAGGGCGCGGGGCGGCGGGTCCGCGGGACGGCTGCACCTGCGGACGCAGAGCTTTCCTCCGGCGGGCACGGCGCTTGGGAGGAGTGTGTGCGTGTGATGGGGGGGGGGGTTGCCCTCTTTCCCCGCCGCCGTTCCCCTTCCCCACCAGCCCGGCGCCACCGAGGGCGCTCTCTTCGTCCCTGCGCCGCGGCTGCCCTGCGCGCCCTCGGGGCTGCTCGCGGGCCGGTCTCCCTCCAGGGCGCCCAGCTCACCACCGCCTCCCTCCTGGCGCGCACAGGGCTCGGTGGGCACTAGCGCACCTCGGAGCCGTGGGAGCGGCGGGAGGGAGGGAGGAGGACTGAGCCGCCTTCCCTCTTGAGGGCGGAACGGGGGGGGGGGGCGCTTGGGAGGGGCGCCTCGAGACCCGGCGGGGGCTTCGAAGCCAAGCAGGGCAGGGCGCCTCCCCAATGGGTGGTTCACCCCGGGCGGCTTGGCCATCGGGGGAGGGAGGGCACGGGAGGGGGGGGTGATCGCCTCCTCCCCGCCCAGTTGCGCCCCACGCCTTCTCATAACTGCAGCTGGGGGGGGGGGAGCCGCCACCGAGAAAGGGAAGAGCCCCCCCCCCAGCCTGGGAGCCCGAGGCCCCCTCCCCTCCTGGCCCTGGCATCTCCCCCCTCCCTCCTTGCCACGTGCCTTGAACCGCATTGCAGGCATTCCTGCTGGAGGGAAGACGAGGACCCTCTGGCTCTGGGCAAGGAGGGGAGGCGGGGTGCTTGGGGACCCCAGCCCCAAATGTCTTCCAGCCCCCCCTCGTTCCCCAGCTTTTGCTGTCCCCTGACCCTGACCCAATCCAAAGACCCTGGGCACGGATCCTGACCTTCCGTAGCCAGGCCTCCCTCTGGACTACCCAGGGTGGGTTGCCAAGAAAAGCCATCAGAGAGAGAGAGGGGGGGGAGGCAAAAAACAGAGAGGCCCCCTCGCCCTGTCAGCCCTTTTCCTCCCACCCAGACTTTCCTGGTTCTAGCCCCCCCCCACACACACACACACATTGGCGCTGAGGCAGGAAAGGAACACTAGACAGAGAGGGCAGAGCTCCCCCCCCCCCCCCCGCTTCTCCTCTTCCCCACTTTAGACCCCTCTGGCCAACCCATGTCGCCCGGTTGCTGGAAGGATGATGCAACCGCGGGCAGAGCAATGCCCACCGCCCTCAGCTGCTCTTCAGAAAAGCCAGCCGCAAGCAGACCCCAAGGGTGTGTGAGCGCGCATCTCCTCCTAGGGAGGACATCCTTTCACTTTCCTCCCCTCCCCAGTTTAACTGGTGGCTGCTGGGAGGCACAGGAGCCGCCCCCATCCTGTCCTTTCCACTTTCCCAGCCCTCATGAGGGAAACAGGGCTCAGGAGGGGGCCTCCATCATCCCCTCGCCTGCCCCTTGGACAGAACCAGAGGGGAAGAGGTTCAACCAGGCCCCTTTCCCTCACAAGACGGTCAGAGGCGACCGACTGGAAGCAGGAACACAAAATGGCCGCTGCCGGATCCCAAGAGGTGGTCCCCGCAGGACTGAGGGAGGGGCAGGGCAGGGTTATTCCCTCTCCCCTTGGCATGGCTGGCAGGGATCAGAGGCCGGTGGAGGGGGGTTGGGCCTGGTCCACAGAGAGGGCTACCCAGGAGGCTGATGTGATGATTGCTCTGCCCAGTCTCATTCAGAGAAGGGCTTGAAACATTTATTCATTCATTCATTTCATTTCATTTTTATACCACCCATCTGACTAAAGGCCACTCTGGAAAGAACGGTTAGAATTATGGTCAATCAATGAAGCAGGAGGTACGAAATTAGGCCCATTGTGGGACACGATGAAAGCAAGTTCAAGGGGAATAACAATCAGGGAATCCAGTAAACTGAAAAAAAAATTAAGGAGGTAAACGTGAAAAAACTGGAAGAAGAATTGAGAAATTTGGAAAGCAAGGTTTTTTTAGAAAGAGATAGAAGGATATTGGCAGAAATTCAGGCAAAGAGAAAGGAACTTGAAAACTTAGAGATAGAGAAAGTTCAGAGGGATTTGATGTCTATAAAGAGGAATTCTTTTGAATTTAGCAATAAAAACTCAAAATTATTAGCTTTCCTTTTTTTTAATTCTTTATGAAAGAAAAATAATAGCAACACTGACATAAAATGTGTGTACATACAATACAATGCAGCTAGAATTCCCCATCTGTGCCACCCTCACCCTCGGGACTAGGTAACCAGAAATATCATTTTAATCCCTTTTCACCCCCATTCCACTCCAAAAATACATTGATTCTTTTGCTGGCTTATGACCTTTCCCTTTTATTAAGACGTACTCCCCATCTAACTTCCATACCTCTTTAAAATCATTATATTTTGTCATTCTTACTTTCATTTCACATGTCAGCTTTGTTTCGAAACCTAAATCTTGCCTCAGGCTACGCAGACCGAGCTCTCTCCTCTGTGCCACACAAGATGGGGTGGGGGCTGTTTAGATCAAGGAGATCAAGACATTGGCCCAAGTTCTCTTAAATTCAGATTTTTAAAAAAAATAAAGAAAGAAAGAACAGCTAATGCAAAGACTTCAAGCAAAGCAGGTCGTATATTTAAAAGACCGATGTGATGGAAGCCCCACAGATTTCCACAGAGCCGGGAGTTGCCAGGAGGGGCTTTTCTCGCCCACCCGCCCACCCTCTGGCACTGATTCCTGCGGAAGGAGAAGTGGTTGCATGTTCCTCCCCTGCCTTTCCCCCCCCCCTCTCTTTTCTGGATCTGGACAACCGTTTCATCTGAAAGAGTCCTTGGAGGGAAATTACACTTATCTATTAAATGAGCGGTTAAATAAATCACATTATCTAGCCTGTCTCTTCAGCAGAGGTTCCTGCTGAGCCTGCAAATTCGCTCAGCAAGAGCAACAACCGGCCCAGAAAGACCCAGGCGGGGCATCTGTCCATGCCAAGCGTGAGACGGGAAGGCGAACCCTAAACCCAATCAAGCCCCCCTTCTGCCTCCGGAATAACTTACAGATTATGCCACCGGCAGTCCCTCTCCTATTTTGCCCGGTTTGTTCTGCTTCTGCTTGTCAGGAGCGACACAGCCAGGCCGTGTGTGCTTCCCCACCCACATCTCCCCTTGCCCACAGCAATCCTGCTCCCGTGGGGCCTTGGATCTCGAGACTCCCAAGAACGTGGATTCCCCCCACCCCAGCCAGGACCACCTTCCGTGGGCAGGTGCACTCACAGGCTGAACAGGGAAGCCTTCCTAAAACGTGCAGGCAGGTGCAGGATTTGAACCCATCGCTTGTTGGGTCAACTGCCAAGCCAGGTGGAGACACACAGCAAAGTCTGTGTGAACCCCCTACCGTCTTTGCTCAAAAACGCCTCCCATGCGGGCACATGGCCTCCCTACACCATTGTCCAGTGGATCACTCCTGTCCAATGTGCTGGCAAGCGTGAGCCACCGCCACAGGGCGCGTGTGCAAACGAACCCCTATCGGTCTGATCTCTTTGACAGGTCTACGCCATCTTAGTGAGTCACCCACCGGCTCCAAATGACCATCTCACACCGACCCCCGTTTCTTACACGGCCGGATTCTACAGGATCCCTGTCATCGGGCTGACGACGCGCATGTCCATCTATTCGGATAAGGTAAACAACGGATTACAATTATGACCGCTTGCATATTGGTTCCCCTTGCTTGTTAGCGTTCCTTACGGAAGAGGTACGTGCAGTTTCCTGCCCACAGCAGCATAGAATCCACTGCAGTAATGTTAACCTTGAATTAAACCATTAATTAGTAAAAACAGTTTTGGTTGAGTAAAAAGGGGCCCTTGATTAAGATGTCCCTTAAGATGTAGCCAAAGATTTTTTCCATATGCATTTTTTTTTAAACACCAAACCATCTCCCAGCTTAACTATAACCTTAAGGGAGACAAACCCCAACGTTCTCTCTCACACAGGAAGAGAAGCAATCCACGCCCTACCTTCTAGAAACGAAAAAGAAGAAGAGGAGGTGGGATTGTTCCAGAAAATGTGGGCAATTTGGGAGGCCAGAGCTAGAAGGCGGCAGGGAAGGATAGGTCCGAAATTCCACTTGGCACGGGTGCTACAGATTCAGGCAACCGGAAGGGAGAGATTAGGAGCTTCTCTGCCACTCACGGCAGAGCGCTCAGCATCACCGTCCCCACCCCGAGATGAGTTTCCGCTGGGTGGCCGTGGCCACAGCCGACCTAGATGCAGCTGGAGGGGTTCCTGCCTCGGCCAGGCTGCTCTTGGGCCCAGCCGGATGAGCGTCTGCGCAGCCTCCCTCCCTCCCGCCTGCCTGAAGAGCAGGTCTACTAACTGGCCCCTGGTGACCAGAGATGCGGCTGGTTCAAAGGGCGAAGAGGATGGCTCTCTCTCTCTCTTTCTCTCTCTCTCTCTCTCACACACACACACCCTTTTGATTTTGGGTACAAAAGCCACCTAGACTGGCTGCTGACTCTTGCTTTGGCACAACTGGTTCAGGAACCCTGGGGAGGTGGCTAACCTGAGGATGGAGGGCAGCGCATGCGCAGCCCTGCAACCCAACCGAGGGGACTGGCGAGCAGGTGGCTGTGACCACCGCGACTCCCACATCTGCCTCCCGAGGTGTTCGCTTCACTCTGAATAAGGGCAGGGTTGTCCCCGGCTGGCTGGCAGCTCTCTCATGCAGGAAGAAGGGAGCCTGGAGCTGGCAGGAAACAGCACGTTGCCCTTCGGTAAATCCCTGGTTCCCCACAGCAGGGCAGGCCTAGAAATGATCCACCAAAAGCTACTAGCTCTCATTCCTACATCTGGTAGGATTTGGCCGTGCAGTGTAGCTAGGCACTGTGAAAAAGCCCTCTATTCTATTCTTGTTGCTGAACGTTACACCGTTTTATAAAGGACTGTCTCTTCCCATAAGACAGCTTCTGACCTACAGCCCTTTAGGGCTTCTCTGGAACTACTACCCGGAAACAGAATTCAGAGATTCCACTTAGCGCTGAACAACACAGCGCTCTACCGGGCGTGCCCTTGAATCTGAAGTGAGCACCACTGGGGGCCAGCCTCTTTCTCCAAGGTTTCTTAAAGGGATCCTGCCCACACTTTAGCACTTTGGGTGGCTAGTGGTAAGGAGACTGCCTCTGAAACGGTTTTGTTTCATTCACCCCAATGTCCGTTTCTCTTCCTTTTTTTTTTTTTTTTTTAATTACTTTATATTTTGGGGTTTTTTGCATGTTTAACATAACAATATAAACATGAATTACACTAAAAAGAAAAAAAAGAGTTTAAAATGAGCAAAACAGAACCAAGAGAACAAAACAAAACAAACAGACAAACAAAAGGTCAATACAATATAAAATACCCTGTTTCCCCGAAAATAAGACCTAACCTGAAAATAAGCCCTAGTAGGATTTTTCAGGATGCTCGTAATATAGGTCCTACTCCAAAAATAAGCCCTAGTTAAGTGAAACCCTGCCCTCCACCCTGGTGCAGCAACCAGAAGAAGATGACAGGACTGAATTTGAACAAATGTAGATGGTTGTACATGAAAAAAATAAAACATCCCCTGAAAATAAGCCCTAATGCGTTTTTTGGAGCAAAAATTAATATAAGACCCAGTCTTATTTTTGGGGAAACACAGTAGTATGGTATTATATACGTTCACAATAAACTATCTTATGCATTTACAATGAGTCAATGAAGGGCTTCTATAGCTATCCTCAGGGAGTTGCTTTCTGTATGATATTCGTTCAAAAGAGGCTAATTGTCGCAGATCTTCCAACCATTGTGTGAAAGGTAGAGGGTGATCATCTTTCCAGGCTTTTAATATAAGTCTTTTTGCCACCATGAGTGCTCTCAGAATCCAATTCCGTTGACCCTTTGTTAGACCCCATACAGCAGGAATATAATTTAAAAGAATGTGAATATCATGAAATAGTAAGGATTTCCCCAAAACTACGTTAATACAAGTAAGAACTTCTACCCAAAATAGGTGTATTACCAGACATGACCAAACCATAAGGATTAAGGATGCGTTGGTACTATTACATCTATCAGAATTTATCAATTTCTTCCTAAATAGCCGTTGTGGGGTCCAATATATTCTAAATATTATTTTTTGTTGGATTAATCTCAGTTTCAAATCCAGGAGGGATTTGGACAAGGAGGGAACTGGCTCATGTTTGATTTGCACACATTTTTATGTGCATGCATGCACATAATACCGTCTCCTTTAGGAAGAGAAACCAAAGAGTTGCAGGTGGGATTAAGACTGAAGGAAAGACTCAGGACTTGTTCCACACGAATTCCTAGCTAGGATCAGCAAGGAGGAATCAAATGGACAGGAGACACGAGCAGGGCAGCTCCCTGAAAAGCTTCTACAGCGGACTCTTCACGGAAAGAAGGCCAGTTGACCTGTGAGTCCATGCGATTGCAATCAAAGGTTGTTGGAAATTAGGTCTGAAAAAACACCCCAGGAGAACACAAGACCACGTATCAATCTGGGAGCAAGCGTTTTCTGGATTCTCCATACACTTGGCAATTCTAGAAACAAAGGGCGAGGGTGGGAGCTTTCCAAGCCCGCCAGCCAATGCGGCCTCTGTCTTTCCCTGCAGCAACCTTCCCCCCCTTGATCGGTTTGGCCCTGTGCTCTTTCCCCAGAGTATCCACCTGTCGTTCCTGCGGACAGTCCCGCCTTACTCCCACCAGTCCAATGTCTGGTTCGAAATGATGCGCTTCTACAAGTGGAACCACATCATCCTCATCGTCAGCGACGACCACGAAGGGCGAGCTGCCCAGAAGAAGCTGGAGACCTTATTAGAGGAGAAAGAGTCGAAGGTCAGTATCCCAGGCGTCCTGCCATGTGAAATGTTGTTGATACCGCAAAAAAACCTCTTAAAGTCTCAGACTTGTTGTATGTATGTATGTACGTACGTAGGACTTCTGTATGTAAAACACCTCTTTCTTCCCATTGTTAACACGACTAACATTATGCTTTAAGCATCAACAGTGTCTCTTGAGTAGTACCTGAACAAAGTTTGTACTCTTATTCATTTCACTTGCTTTGCCATGGTCAAAAAAAAATCTCCTACCTTGAAAAACAAACCAAAAAAAAAAATACATAAAAATTAAAAAAACCAGCAACGACAACTGTGAAATGAGGGGAAGCATAACCTGGAGCTCTCCAAACCCCCATTCCCCCCGTCCCCCCCAAATAATAGGGCAGGCAGCCTGGAGGCAGTTGTTCTTACTACCTCGGTTTTCCCGATGTCTGGGAGGTGGGTCTTGTAGTGCTGGAAAGGGGTGGCCCAGCAGAGAGAGGCCGCAGAAGTGGCTTTGTCTGCTGGTTCAAGCGCAGCATTTGGCTGCTCTCCGGCTCCTTCTCTGGCCTCGGGCCAGGCTCCGTCTCGGCCCGAGCAGCAGAAAGACCCAAACTTGGTTGCCTGATTCCAAGAGACCCCCAAGTTCCTCACTGTTCAGGTCTCTGGTCAATTCCTGCTTCCCGGTTCCTACCAAGCTCTGGTCCCAGCCCCTCAAGACCCATGTTTTCAGCTCCCTGGATTTTGAGCTGCCCATGTCCCGCTGGCGGCCCCTTCCTTCCGGGCGATGCTTGGAGAAGAACGTACAGTGCGAATGAGCAGGACTCTGGAAGGGCCCCGGTTCCCCCTGCCAGCAGCATTTCGCCACAGGAACTAGCAGACAAAAGGAACTTCTTCCAAGTTGAAACAATGAAGTTATAGGGCAGATATGTAATTACTTCTCTCTCCTGAGAGCTTCCTCTTCTTTCCAGGATGGGATTCCACCCTGTCCCTACCGCACAAGTCATTACGTCGAGTTTTGAGCCCGAAGGAGGCAACAGAGAGGCTGCCCACCCTCTCTTGACAACTGTGATTATAAGTCTGGCAGGGCCAGGTTAGCTCACCGGGAGGGTTGACACGGCAAGCCTCCGAGCAGGTGGTCCCACCCGAAACAGCCAGGCGCAAGGCTCGGCAGAGGCAGTACATTGTGTAGAATCAACATTCGTGTGGTTCAACTTGTGTTCCTAATATTTGAGCACAAAGGTCTGCCATCAGTCCTTCAGTTGCTCTTTTGAATCCAGCCAAGGGCTCCTTTTTTTTCTCCACCAACATCATCGGAGACCACGTTCACCCGCTCTCATCCCACTCCCTCCTTCCTTAAATCCCTTCAGCCTGACCCAAATGCCATCGGTTCGCACCCTTCCGCCTGGTCTGGCTTTGCCATCCCTCGGCTCGGAACTGCTGAGCCAAAAGGAGCGCTGGGAGTCCCTTTGGCCGGCCCTGCCCACCGGCTGAGCCTGAAGGTGGTCCAGCCAGTCGCTCTCCCAAGACACAGTGGCCTCCTCTGCCCTTCCCAGAGGGACTCCACCCGTGGGACGTGTCTGCCGAGATCTTCCCCCTCCTCGCCTCACAGCTGACAGACACTGGCCTGTCTCCTTCTCCCGGCAATCTCTAAGCTGCTCCCCAAAAAGCCATTAAATTCCACAGGCGCCCGGCAAAGAGGGTGCTTGTTCTTGTGATTCAAAATAGGAGAGGGAAAGGCAGACCCTTTAAAACGGGTGCCAGCAGAGGCAGAAAGCGAAGTGGCTGCCTGTTTGCCCCAAGACACCTGAACGTCCAGGAAAGCAATGCGCATTTTTCATCCCTGCGCACAAGAGCCGAGAGGATCCAGCCCGACCCCACACAGGAAGGCAGCATCTCGCCAGGGAGCTGAACCTCGAGCGCAACAACTCCGGAACGGTTCATGCTCGGAGCTGCGTTTTAACAAGGGCCTCTCCCTCCCTCCCACAAAGGCAAGCACAGAGATAGGAGCTGACCGGGTGAAGGGAATAAGACATGGAACCCCTTCAAGCCAGCAAGAATAAGTGGACCTTAGGCTAATCATCAGCCCTTTAAGAGTCCAGAGGATGAATTAATCAAAGGTCAACGAAACCCCTACCTTAAGGCCATTTTGAAGGGCATGGAAAAGCTGCTATCAACTCAGGGGTGATTCTGGTTGTTTCCTTCCATCTGCCAAGCTCTTCTCTCAATGGCGCTCTGGTTCCTCCACGGGAGACCTATCTCCATAATTCTCAGACAGGTCATGATCCTTCTCTTTGAGTCCCCGAAATGCACATGATTTCGTACTAGAAGCAGCCTGGAACAGGGCACAGATTCAAGCAGTAAAACAACAGAGAACTTTTTTCTGGTGGTAGGTCATTCTGGCTCCCTGGATGAGCAATCTCATCATACCCAATGGAAAGGAGCTCCGTATCTAGAAGAGGTCAGCTGCATGGGGTAGGATACCACCAGGCCAATAAATCACACAGAGATACAGCAGGGCAGCCTCTGGTTTTAATGGGTCTTTAAGCTCATTGGAGTCCCGGAGGATGCTACACTCTTTGCTTTTGAGATTTATAGAGAACCAGTTGAATAATAAACTCTGGCTATAATCTACCTGACATATACGGGGGGAAAAGAATTTAGATGCTCTTAAGAACACAACAAATCAGGAGGTTAACCAAGTTTGTGGTGGTCAGAGGCATCCAACCATCAGAGCTCAAGGCAGTATACCCCCCCAGTGGTATACTGGGGAAGGCTGTTGACTCCGGTTTTCCTGGTGGGCTTTTAGTTTGCTGGGAAGAGAATGGTCAGCTCTAAGAAAGCTCTTCTGACATTGACCTCGGTCTCTCTCGGGCGCCAGAGGGAGAAGGAGGGTGGCGAGAAGGGGTGCCGCTTTCTCTTGGCACATTCAAGCATCCGTCCCTTTTGATTACTAGTTCTATCAGAATGCAGAGGACCATTTCACATGGGCTCGCTTGCCACGGCGGGTCTGTAAATGCTTGGGAAAAGGGGTCGCTGGGATCATCCTGCCCAGGGCGACCATAGAGGATCTTCGTTGGCCACCCCCACACACACACACCTTCCTTCCCTGGCTGCCCATCCGCGGGGAAGCCCGGCTAGGTTCCTCCCCTTCATGGGACAGGGGAGACACACACACCGTGGAAGACGGCCACCCGGCGAAGGGTCCTCGGGATTCACCCAGCCTGAAGAGCGGGGAGGGGGATCAGCCCGGTCCAGGCCCCCCACCCCACCCCACCCAGCCAGATTCAGTCCGCCTGCTAGCAATGCTTGCAAAAGGGTCCCAGCCTGGCAGAGAGGAAATGCGCCCCCCCCCACCTTGGCCCCTTCCCCTGCCATCACCACAGTCCACCCTTTGGGGGGGGTCTTGTGAGCTCCAGCGTTATTAGACCCCCCGTTTTGCAAACAGTGGAGGAGGAGTTGGATATTGGATTGCTTTACTACACGTCATTTTTTTTCAACTGTTTATAATATTCTTCTGTGTCTACATATTTTTTCTGTGCACATTATTCATCAGAGTAAAAAAAGGAACTATGACAGCATCGAACAACTATCCTATGACAACAAGCGTGGACCCAAGGTATATTTGCATGGACAATGCACGCCGCCCACCAACCCAACTAGCAAAATGATGAACTTGGCCACAGGCACAAAATAATAATGATAATAATTATAATGATGGTGATGATAATCATAATAATGATAATTTATTTTTAAAAAAAAAAAAGAAAAAGAAAAAGAGGAGAAAAAAAAAACCCAAACGTATCTATATCAAGAAAGCGGGCAAACTCCATGTGTTTGGCAGCACGTTCTTTTATGTTGGGATAAGTTTGGTTTGACCTTGAGAATGGAAAAACTAGCAAGCCAGCTCTGGAAATATTTCTTTTGGAGACCTGCATGTAAAGCAATAATTAACTTGCAAGTCTTTTTCTTTCTTTCTTGGACAATTGAAACAATCCTTTCCTGCTGTTCCCCCCCCTCTTCCTCCCAACCCAAAAGAAAACAGTTCCTTGATGCAAGAAATGCTCACTTTGATTCTTTCCCCCTTCCCTTCCCTCTCAAGAGGTAAACCCTGTGCCTTTGTTATTATTATTATTTTTAATTTTTCAGTTCCCGTGTTGGTTATTTTATTTTATTTTTTATTTTGGTTCTGTTTAGTTTTTTTCTTTTTTCTTTTGAAAAACAACACTGGTTTGAGTTTTCAATTGCATTGCAAAATAAATCTCTCTCTCTCTCTACCTATATTATATATCTATATATACCTCTATATGCCTTTTTCCTATGCAAATGCACGCCTCTCTTTTGGGTCTTGAGTGCCTTCAGTTTGCATGCACAGTGCAAAACATTTTTTTTTTAAAAAAAAAAAGTAGAAAGAGGAAAAAAATATATATTGAAAGAAAGGGGGAAAACCTGTAAGAGAAAAAAGAAAAGGAGGAAAAAAAAGAGAGAAAGAAAAGAAAACGGATCTTAGCTGCCCTTCCTTTCCATCCCTAGCAAGTGCTTGGAAAGAGTTATAAATCATCTTTCCTAGAAAGCATGGCTCTCACCCAAGAGGGCTTGGCTTTTGGACTGACCTGCTTTGCTCGTACGAATTACAGGCTGAGAAGGTGCTGCAATTCGAACCCGGAACAAAAAACGTGACTTCCCTGCTCCTGGAAGCTAAGGAACTGGAAGCCCGCGTTATCATCCTCTCTGCCAGGTAAGAGCATGGTGGAAACCCACCACCAAACATTCCCCAAGCAGCAAAAGGGCTGCTCTGGTTAATTCCAACACTCAGCATCCTACCTACACTCATACACAGGGAAACGCTTGCTTTCTCCCCCCCCCCCCCCGGCCCCTGTCCTCATTTCTCTTTGCTGCTGTACCCCTGTCATAGCACTGAAGCAAGAAGTCCAAGAAAACATGAGCGTATGTGTTCAGGTGACTACATCATCCTGTCCTGCTTAATCTCCAGTCAGTCAATAGATGACGTTATAAGCAGGATGGACATACGGGCTGAATCAGACGTGGCTCTCCGAAGACAGTACCGAGGGCAAACAAAGCCAGTTCAGAGCAACGGCAGGGCTTCCCATTTCAGCATTACCATCTGTCTCCATGGGCTGACCTTTTCACCTTGTTTCGCTCCTTCCCCCAAAAATGCTGAGGCAGTGTATGCTTTTAAGATGCAGCTAAATATACCGGCAGCTATCCAGCCGAGGAGAGCCGGAGTCCATCTCTTCCTGGTCCACATGCAACCAGCTATTTTCTCCACTACGCTGGCTGCCCCATCAGCATCGCCTGCGGTACACCTACTTTTGAGTGTCACCATGGAAAGAAAAAAGCACAGCTTCTAGTCTCATTTCTACACAGAGGTTCATTCTGAAGAGCAGGAACACATGCATTTTTTACTTGCAAGTACAACCAACTGCATTCACTGGAGCGTATTCCATGATAAGTCTAGATGTGCAGCTTCAGTGAATTGCCATTTTAAATTCTGATTTAATGGGGGGGGGGGGGGGGCGGGAAAGCAGACCAAACCCAACAGCAATAAAGGTCTTGAATCTTCTCAATCTGGAAAGCCCCTATACCTGCCAATAACGTATTCCCAAAATTAAATTCTATTCTGGGTAATAAAATTTAAAAATAATACATGGAAAGTGTGTGCCCATCACCCCAGGGTTTTCACACTGGCTGGGAAGATAAATGGCCGGCAGAAGCTGGGTCTTGAGCACCCCGGTGGGAACTGTTTCCCCCGTCAAGGGGTTAGTGAGCAACGGGCCTGCTTCGGCCACAGTAGGTTGAAATTGTGTTTTTTTTGGGGGGTGATGGGGAGAGACTGGCATCTCCCTTCTCTCCCTAAGTACAAGGATCAAGGAAGGGAAAACAGAAGGCACTAGTGGGGGGGGGGGAGAGGGGGACCTCAATTCCACACAGTCTGTGACTCTGCTTTTAATATGACTTCCCAAATTTCACAGCTTCCAAAAAAGAGAATATTGTAAAGTCATCGAATATGAATTCAGGTTCTACTGCCTTAAGGACACAGTGGAAAGGTGATATCGAAGGAAGGAAGGAAGGAAGGAAGGAAGGAAGGAAGGAAGGAAGGAAGGAAGGAAGGAAGGAAGGGAGGGAGGGAGGGAGGGAGGAAGGAAAAGAGTAGGAAGAAGGAAAAGAGAAGGAAGGAAGGAAGGAAGGAAGGAAGGAAGGAAAAGAAAAGAAGAAAGAAAGAAAGAAAAAGGGTTCCCCAGCACTCTGTCAGGAGGTTAAACACGTTCTTTTTTTCCTACAGACGCCACCTCCTAACGTACCCACCCAGCCCTGCCACTGCTGCTCAAAACCTGCCCTCCCCAGTGACTCACCTTGATCCATTGATGGACTAGACATTTGTCAAAAGCACAACTTGGCAACGTCCCTATAGCTCTGAAACTCCCCCACTCACTCCATCACCCGCCGCCACCCTCCATTGTGCCTCTCTTTCCCCTCCTGCCCCCGTGTGTGGCCTTGGCAGCTCCATCCTGCCCCCTCCCTTCTCCCCCTCCTCACCTGAAAACCCTTCCTCAAAAGGATCCGGTCCTCTGGAGCAGCTTTGGCGCAACCCTTGAATCCTCGGGTCTTTCCCCCTCTGCCTTCCGTAGGGAGCTTGCAGGCGTAGCTCAAGGGCAGAAGGAACCCCGGGGCGAAACACAGAGGAGGGCAAGGGGCAAGAGACACCGCCTACCAACCTCCGTTTGCTCTTTTCTAGTGAGGATGATGCTACGACCGTGTACACTGCAGCGGCCAAAGAGAACATGACGGGTCCCGGCTACGTGTGGCTGGTGGGAGAAAGAGAGATCTCGGGCAATGCCTTGCGCAATGCCCCTGAAGGTACCCTGATCACCCTTCCTTCCTTCCTTCCTTCCTTCCTTCCTTCCTTCCTTCCTTCCTTCCTTCCTTCCTTCCTTCCTTCCTTCCTTCCTTCCTTCCTTCCTTCATCAGCTTCTTTCTTCTTCCCTTCCTTCCTTCCTTCCTTCATCAGTTTCTTCCTTCCTTCCTTCCTTCCTTCCTTCCTTCCTTCCTTCCTTCCTTCCTTCCTTCCTTCCTTCCTTCCTTCCTTCCTTCCTTCCTTCCTTCCTTCCTTCCTTCCTTCCTTCCTTCATCAGCTTCTTTCTTCTTCCCTTCCTTCCTTCCTTCATCAGCTTCTTTCTTCTTCCCTTCCTTCCTTCCTTCATCAGTTTCTTTCTTTTTTCCTTCCTTCCTTCCTTCCTTCCTTCCTTCCTTCCTTCCTTCCTTCCTTCCTTCCTTCCTTCCTTCCGTCTCACCCTCCTTCCACGTCGCTCCTTGCTGGCTTCTGTGACCACGAGGTGCCCTGTGACCCTTGCTCCTGCTCCGATTTCCCAGACCCCACGCCAGGGGCTAAGCTGAGGGGACTCCCAGCCGTGGGTCCCGGCAGCAGGAGGAGGCGTGGGAATGATTCAGAGCTAACAGGGGGAGCCAGCCCCCCCCCCACCAAATGCTCACAGGAATGACAAACGAGGAAACGGTTGGGCCTGAGTTTCACCATGTGTCACCGGTGCAGGAAATGCATGGCCACGAGAGGTGGTGAGGGCAAGCGACCTGGACAGCTTGAAAAAGAACAGATAAGAAAGGAAAGTCTGTTGACGAGGGAAGAATTGAGCCGGGGAGGGGGCTCAAGGAGGCCTCTATGTTCCAGGGCCATCCACCCCCAAGAACATTCTGGGGACAATCCCCATGGGATGGGGGGGTCCTCCTCCCAGCACCCATTGACTGTGGGCCTGGAGGAGCTCCCGGTGGCCTCATCCAGCTGCACCCGACAAGGACCTAAGAATGCGGAAGGAGTCTGGATGAGAGCCGAGGGCCCACAACTTAAATAGAGAGGCACACAACCACGCCTGAACCTGGAGGGGACTCGTTAGCCACCCTCGCCCTTCACACTGAGCTGGCACCTGCCACATGAATGGATCGGAGCCCCTTCGCAGGCACCTATGTGGTCGGGAAGCAAGGTGGATGCGGTTCGTGGAGGGGTTGCCTCTCTCCTGGGTCTCCCGCCCTTCGGTTGCATTCAATCACCCCCTCTGGGTTCGAGGATTATGAGAAAGGGAAGAAAACACCACCCACAGTTCTATATGCAGCTCACACCGTCTCTCTTCTAAGCAAAACGGGACCTCACGTCTGCCCTCCTCTCCTTCTTTCAGGACTGATCGGTTTGCAAACTCATGAATGGGAAGAACGAGTCCGCCCACATCCGAGATGCGGTGGCTGTGGTGGCTCAGGCCGTGCACGACTTGTTTGAGAAAGAAAAACATCACCGACCCCCCCAGGGGCTGTGTTGGGAACACCAACATCTGGAAGACGGGGCCTCTCTTCAAAAGGTAGCGGCTCTCCTGCCTCGGGTTTCTCCGCCTCTCGCAGGGCTAAGAGAGGCGGGGAGCCTAATCCGAAGGCGTGGGGATCAGAATAGTGGAAGGGAGGGAGGGAGGGAGGGAGGGAGGGAGGAAGGAAGGAAGGAAGGAAGGAAGGAAGGAAGGAAGGAAGGAAGGAAGGAAGGAAGGAAGGAAGGAAGGAAGGAAGGAAGGAAGGAAGGAAGGAAGGAAGGAAGGAAGGATGGATGGATGGATGGATGGATGGATGGATGGATGGATGGATGGATGGATGGATGGATGGATGGATGGAAGGAAGGAAGGAAGGAAGGAAGGAAGGAAGGAAGGAAGGAAGGAAGGATCTGATGATGGAAGGAAGGAAGGAAGGAAGGAAGGAAGGAAGGAAGGAAGGAAGGAAGGAAGGAAGGATCTGATGATGGATGGATGGATGGATGGATGGAAGGAAGGAAGGAAGGAAGGAAGGAAGGAAGGAAGGAAGGAAGGAAGGAAGGAAGGAAGGAAGGATCTGATGATGGATGGATGGATGGATGGATGGATGGATGGATGGATGGATGGATGGATGGATGGAAGGAAGGAAGGAAGGAAGGAAGGAAGGAAGGAAGGAAGGAAGGAAGGAAGGAAGGAAGGAAGGATCTGATGATGGAAGGAAGGAAGGAAGGAAGGAAGGAAGGAAGGAAGGAAGGAAGGAAGGAAGGAAGGAAGGAAGGAAGGAAGGAAGGAAGGAAGGAAGGAAGGAAGGAAAGGAAGGAAAGGAAGGAAGGAAGGAAGGAAGGAAGGAAGGAAGGAAGGAAGGAAGGAAGGAAAGGAAGGAAAGGAAGGAAGGAAGGAAGGAAGGAAGGATCTGATGATGGATGGATGGATGGATGGATGGATGGATGGATGGATGGATGGATGGATGGATGGATGGATGGATGGATGGATGGATGGCAGGCAGGCAGGCAGGCAGGCAGAGATTAGGAACACCGAGGTTCGCATTAATGCAAAGTAACCAACCCAAATCTATGGCTACAACCTTAAAGTGTGCTGCTTATATACCACTCAATAGTGCTTGAAACTCTCTCTGTGCCATTTACAGTTTAATGATGGATGCTACACATTGCCTCCCAGTGAGCTTGGTACTCAATTTGCTAACCTCAGAAGGATGGAAGGCTGAGTCAACCCTGAACCAACTCCCTTTGTGGGCAGAGTCTGTGCCTGCAGTACTGCCGTTTAACCACTGTGCCCGAGGCTGTCTATGAGAGCCTTACACTCTCAGACCTTCACCTCAGAATGGGGTTCTACAAATTCTGCTCCATTCCATCTCTTTCATTCTTCTTTCCTTAATCATGAAGTGGGACAAGCCAGGCTTCACTTCCTCTCCAGTCCACCCTTCCCCAACACCCCCAAAGAGCCTCTAAAGGCTGCCTGCCCACACTCAAGCTTATCTCTCAAAAGCCACATGGGCTAGAAAGTTGTAAAAAGGAAGTGGGGTCTCAAACAGGGGCCCCAGAAGCAGCAGGACCTTCTGCTCTGGAAACTGTTGGGCCAATCCTCAAGGCCCTCACAATGGATAGCTATGATGCCTCTATTCTAGCCGTCCACTGAGCTTCGAGTGACAGCAAGAACCAAGTGGATCCACAGATTTATATTACTCAGTCCCCATCTTGTTACTCACAAGCAGGCCAGGTAACCAGTCCATCTGCTTGGCTGCCTGTCGGGCACCCCCTCCCATGCAACACCAGCCACTCATCCCCAGTTCTCCCAACTTAATGCAAGTTTCTTTTTAAAAAAAACGAACAGAGTCAAACTTTGCTGCATGCTGTCCGAACGTGCACACGCCTGCTGAGTCCAGTGGATACAGGACGAGCGGTCTGAAAGCTAAATGCAAGGATCCCCTTTTCCTAGGGTGCTGATGCAAACCAAGTATGCAGATGGGGTGACTGGCCGGGTGGAATTCAATGAGGACGGAGACCGGAAGTACGCCAACTACAGCGTCATGAATCTACAGAACAACAAACTGGTGCAAGTCGGAGTCTACAACGGAAGCCACGTACGTAGGATCAGGTCCAGGTAGAGGAAGAGACAGGGTTAAGGTTGTGAACTGCCCCAGGGCCAGGTCAACAGAACAGTTGATCAGCCCCCTTCTTCATCTCTGCCTTGCTACAGTTCCTACCCAATGACCGTAAAATCATCTGGCCCGGAGGGGAAACGGAGACACCACAAGGCTACGAAATGTCCACAAAACTAAAGGTATGACCTGCAACATAAGAACAAGGTAGGCAAGGTTAACGTTTGTTGTTTCAGCTAAATGTTTCTTAGAGGGAATAAAACCAAGAGAAGTGTATTGGGGAGACCCATAGCCCTTAGCAGACAACAACTCACTGGACCCAAAATGAACCCGGCTGCAGGGAGCAAACAGCTGGCCACCAAGTGCATTGACAGGCAAACGTATGTATTGCGTGATAAAGGCAATCTCACCGTGATATGGTTGACCCTGAGTGACTTCAAGAGAAACGGTTCAGAAGGTTCTTAGCACGGCCCAGACCAAATTGTTTGTGATGGTGGGTGTCTGTTGGCCAGCGCCCGTGACGTCAATGACAGGATCTGTATCCAAACCCCAGCGTGACTGCCACTGAAGTTTGCCCACGTTCATGTAAGGCTGCCCTGTTGAACTAGCTGATTAATGAGAAGGGGGGGGGGGAATTTAATTGGTTAGAAACATTTTTTTAAAGGGTGCCTGCTTATGGAAATTACAGGAGACAAAGTCACTCTTTCAAAAGAGGTAATCTTTCCTCCCCTTACGTGTAGAAAGAGATGTCTCTTCGGAGAGTATGTTTCTGCATCACAGATGAACAAAAATGGAGAATGTGCTCTTTGATCTTGGCATTTAAATCTGTTGATGAATGAATGGAAACTCTCATAATGAATCAGTTACACTTCCATTTGAGTGGCAGTCCTCATGTAGATTTTTTAAAAAACAAACCACTGCATCCACTCAACTCTGTTGCACCTGGAGACCAGCGGGGATGGGGGGGGGACACACACTCTCCCAGCACCCCTGAATTCTCCACCCAGGGGGAAACAACGGGTGTCACCCAAGTCAGGGACCCTCCTCGGTCCATCCATCCTGCCTGAGCATCTGCTGCCAAGTTACTGCAGCCACCCAAGGTTTGGCCCTCGCCATAAGCCCAAGGTGCTGTGAAGGCAAGCTCCACGGGAGGCAAGCAGGTTCTCTGGTTTTCTCTTTCTGCAGATCGTTACCATACACCAAGAGCCTTTTGTCTACGTGAAGCCGACCCTGACCGACGGGAAGTGCAAGCCCCTCCTCAACAGCACCGGGGGGCTGGTGCAGCAGGTTCTCTGCACCGGACCCAACGAGACCATGCCAGGTAACTCTGCACCCGAAGGCCACGGACCCTTGGCCGGGTCGTCCTGGTTCTGCGATCTGCGATGCAGAATCTGAGCTTCAGAACGCCACATTCAAATCCACCTGTCGAAAAGGGGAGCATTTGCCACCGGCATGAGAGACCCAGCCAAAGAGGGACCCATCCTGACGGCTTGGCAGTGAAAGAAGAGAAACCCTCTGTGTTTCTCTCTCTCTAAGCTCTCAAGAGAAGCCTCAGAGCACTCCCCGGCTGTACTGGGGAGGGACGAGGCAGAAGGTTTTTGGACACACGGCACCCGCATTATAGCAGGATCCCTCACCAGGAAGGCTCTCTGGCTTCGCCTCTGTTTAGCCTTCATTTTATAGCCAGCTAGACGCTGTTCCAAGTCCTCCATACAGAGCACGTTACCATAGTCTCTCGAGACTGAAGGATGCCTAATCTATAGCCAGCATCTGGCCTGCAGGGACCTTATAGAGTGATGATAGGCGAGCTGTCCTATGACCTTCTCTCCCCCGCTTCCCCCCACCAGGCTCTATCTTCCGCAGAGCACTTTTCCTTCTTCCTTCACCAAATCCTCTTCCTTTCCTCTGTTACTCTTCTTGCCTTTGCTTTCCTTCTAGCTTTCTTGGTTCTTTCACTCTTAAGTAAGTAATGCACTAAGGACCAATGTTTCTGGGCATCAAATCGAAATCTAACACAAAAATCAGCGTTTAATGCTCAGATGAGCAGGGCACGCTTGCCAGCCACCAGCCGCTCCTGTTCTATCTGGCACACCTGGGCCATTCTGTAAGTCTGTGCCGGCAAGAGGAGATTTCCCCTTGAGGGAAGCGGCTGCCAGACCCAAGGATGGCCTCTTTTACTCAGACTGGCGTGGTGTCACCCGGTGCCAACCCCACGGGAAGCTGCTCTCATTTGAACTCCAAACAAACCAACCCAGGAAACTGGCGTTGCCTCTTTGTTCTTCAGTATATACAACCGGTAGAGCTGTTGACAGGGCAACGGAGAAAAAGACCCATCCACATATATAAAAAGAAGTTTGCACTTGTGTATTTTTTGGGCATGTAAGCACAGGACCTCTGTGTATTCTGCGCTGGCGGAAGGGAGCGGAGTGGTGGCGCTGGTGGGGAATCCCCCCAAGACCAACCCTTGTGTCATGGAAATCCAGATCCCGTCACATCATTTCTCTTTATGAAACACAACGGCGGAACCAAAGGGGTGGAGGAGATTAGATGCTTAGAAAGAAGGACAAGGGTTCACGGCGTTAACGGCACTGGTTCCTCACCCGCGTGGTGGGAAGGGTGGGGCAGGAGGCTAGACTCAAAAACCCATGCTACAGTGCAACTTCCAACAAGGCACAGGAAGGATGATTCTGTGCGCCCTCCCGTTTCAGGCCCAGGCCCCCAGGGCTCCACGCCAACGCGAGCAAAAAAAAAATGAGGCCAAACTGGCAAGCAAAAACAAACAAAAACTTATGCCACAACTCGGTTGTCTCTCAAATGGAAAACACAGACATTAATGGCAAAGTAAAAAAGCGTAACAAGAAAGGTGACATGGAGCAAGGCTTGGGTTTTGTTGGCTTGACATCTAGCAAGGCCAAACAGAGAAGGGAATCGAGGTGAATTTTGAGTAAAACCAGTCAGATCCCGACACTGGGGCCGCAATGCCAGATCGGAGGGTGGTTCGAAAGCTGCCTTCTGAAGCCTTACCACCCATCTCCTTTTCTCTTTCCACTCTTGCAATGGCAGGCCGCCCCAGTGTGATGTTGTGTTGTCTATGGGTTTCTGCATCGACTTGCTGATCAAGCTTGCCAAAAACTATGGAATTTCACCTACGAAGTTCATCTTGTGGCTGATGGTAAATTTGGCACCCAAGAGCGGGTAAGTGTGAGCAGCTGCCTTTTACGAAACGCAGGGCAAGACGTAGGTTTTATTTGCCAAAAAGAATGGGTGACCGTTCTCCCCTGTCCTTGGGAGTAAAACCATGGCTCCTGGTTTCACATTCAATCGTTTAGGTAGAGAGGAAAGAGGATTCAGGGTTATGCTAGCATGGTGGCCACTCTGGCAAGAGTGTCAAGTCTTAGGAGGATGTGATGTTGGCAAGCCCCATAAAAGCTCAGCTAAGGGTTGGCAGTCAGAGGCTAATACCTAGCACAAGCAGATGGGTGACAGAGCTAGGAAATGTTTCTTTTGGGGGACTACAAGTCCCAGAATCCCCAGCCAGCGCTCTTAGTGCACATGCTGGACTGAAGCTGACAAGTTCAGGCTCAGCAGACAAGACAGGCTGTGTGGTTTTCCTCCAGTTGCATATGTTTGGGAAGCTGACGTGGACATGAGGTTTCTACTGAGTTTTGTGGTTTCCCAGTCGGTTGGTGGGGGGGGCACATAGGGCATACAACCAGACATTATAGACAGGTCCTCGCTAGAAAAGGGAATTCCCTTAACTTTTGCATACATCTGATTAACTGTTGAAAAACACAGGATTGCCACCCACGGGGGCTTTCGACACCTCCCACAGTTTGCAAACTAACACAATTCTGAACGCTCAGCTTCTTTGATCTGACTGCAAGTCCGACTGAAGAATCCCGAAGGGTCTTTTAGAACCATGTCATGTCTCTGTCAGCATCTAAGGACAGTCTACAAGTAAAGCATAGCTTGGCCCACATCCCACACAGGACAGGGGAACCCCCCGAGTGATGTGCTGCAGGCATCGGGGAGGGGGCACGGATGGCTGCAGGTCAAACAGCAGCATAGATAGAGATTTGATTTCAGCAAAGGATCAGAGGGTGAGTTTCCTCTAGACTCCGCTGAGGATGCTAACACCGAGGCTTGCCCCCTACCCCCCCGGCCTGGTTGACTCTCGGTGCAGGTGAACAACAGCAACAAGAAGGAGTGGAAACGGGATGATGGGGGAGCTGCTGAGTGGCCAAGCAGACATGAGTTGTGGCACCCCTGACCATCAACAACGAGGCGTGCCGCAATACATCGAGTTCTCCAAGCCTTTTAAGTACCAGGGGACTTACCATTCTCGTCAAAAAGGTAACCTATGCGCGTGCGCAGCCCCCTAGTGAAAGGGCTGCTGGCCACGGAGGGTCCAGAACAGGAAAAGAATCTGGAATGGGGATGAAGCTGTGGGCAGTGGAAGGCTCGTGGCTGGGTGGGAAGTCCGAGCTGCATGGGGGGGGGGGGGATTTTTCACTTCTCTGCCTTGATAGGAACCCACATGCTAGAGAGATGGGCACCCTTGGGCTTGATCCTTCCTCTCCCAGAAGTATTAGATCAACTTCAGGTTTCTGGGCTGGCACTGAGCAGAGCTTTCGCACGGCATTCTGCACACCTTCGCCGAATTCGTTACGTGCGCGAGGGTTTATCCCAGGCTTTCTCCAGCTGTGACGACCCGCCCCCTGCCCTCCCCCCCCCCCCCCTTCCTCTGCTTCTGCTCTGTTCCAGGAAATTCCACGTAGCACCCTGGACTCGTTCATGCAGCCATTCCAGAGCACCCTCTGGCTCTTGGTGGGGCTCTCGGTACACGTGGTGGCAGTTGATGTTATACCTCCTGGACCGCTTCAGGTAACTCTCCTTTCTGGCATGGGGAGGGAGGGGAGCTATGGGGGCGTGAAATGTCTGCTGGAGAAGATTCACACCTGAGTGGAGATGAGGGGGATAACACTGGAGGCATCTCCCTCTCTCGCACGGTCAAAAGCCTAACGGAAATGCATTCACCTCCCTTTGGCTTCACTTCTTCCTTCCTCCTGGTTAGGATTAAGGGCAAGCGCTACGCAGAGCCTCAAAGCACTTTCCTCTAGTGGCACGTATGCTAGTTAGTCTTCGAGAATACTAGTTAGCCTAGTTGGCCTTTGCTGCAAAAGGGGGTCCCAGGACGACGAGCGTGCGCTGTGCCACCGTCCCATTATGTGGCGTACAGAGTGCTTACAGACCAGGTCAGCTGGTCTTCCGCACGCTTCTCCTAGGGATGAGGATGAGGAAGGTGCCTTTAGAAAGTTGAGGAGGTTGCAACTCTTGTCTACCTATAGCTTCTGTGATCAAGACTCTTCCCTATGAGCTTTTCTTCATGCTTCTCCTCAGAGGGAGAGGCCTGTAGATGTTCCTCTTCCATTTCTCATGGTCAAACAGCCATCCATAAGATGGCAAGCTCATAATGTCAACATTTCCCCAGAATTTCCTCAGCTGGCTCAATAGGTCCAGGAGTTCTTGTTGCACCCCACGGCTTCAGTATTTCAGCACTCGAAACAGATGACATGTCAACTGTGGGTGCCTCTCCTCCCTCGGATAGGGTATCCCAGCCATCTAGAAACCTGTTTTCTATCTGGCATCACCGGAGGGCCCCTCCGGCTGCACTCTAGGGCCGGTCCCTGCACTTGCACAGACCCACAGAAAGAACGGAAGACGTGACCGAGCGAGCTCGTGACGCGCGGTGTGCTCTCTTGCAGTCCGTTTGGCCGGTTTAAAGTGAACAGTGAGGAGGAAGAAGAGGATGCTCTGACACTCTCCTCCGCCATGTGGTTTTTCCTGGGGGGTCCATCTGAACTCTGGCATTGGAGAAGGTGAGAGCCAAGCCGCCCTTAAGGGCTGTGGGAGAGAAACTGGGCTCCCACTCCTGTCCTGGAACCGCAGAGCAGGACAGCGATCGCTTGAGGGGCTCGGGCCTCCATTTGCACTTCTCCCAGTCAGAGGATTTGTGACAGTGGAGGGGCACCAATGGGTTTTTCCGCTTGTCCCAGTGTCCCTTTCCGGACACGAGAGCTTGAATTTCACTCTGGTGGCCGTGTGTGTGTGTGTTGAGTGTCTCCCCGCTCCCGTTTGAGGGCTTCCTGACCTTCTGTGCTCCTCTTCCAGGCGCTCCTCGGAGTTTCTCAGCTCGAATCCTCGGCATGGTGTGGGCTGGTTTCGCCATGATTATCGTTGCCTCCTACACTGCCAATTTGGCGGCTTTCCTGGTGTTGGACAGACCCGAGGAACGGATCACGGGCATCAACGACCCCCAGGGTAACGGCAGCATCCGTGCACCCTTGAAGCAGCTGGGTAGGGGCTGCTGCCCCCCTTCAAGATGAACCAGGGAGCACCGTGTTCTCTTGCAGAAATAGGCCACATGCAAAGAACAACGCTGTTGCTCTCCTGCTTCCCATGTTTTAACGGCTCACAGCAGAGCTGCAGCCTGGGTCTCAGAAATTAAGATTGCAATTCCGGCATCTTGATTTCAGGGGAACCTGTTTTGAAACTGCATCGTCTTGCTTCTGTTTTCCAGCTGCGAAACCCATCAGATAAATTCATCTATGCCACGGTGAAAACAGAGCTCGGTGGACATCTACTTCCGGCGACAGGTGGAGCTGAGCACCATGTACCGGCACATGGAGAAGCACAATTACGAGAGCGCTGCAGAAGCCATCCAGGCCGTCCGAGACAAGTAAGCGATGAGGCTGGCGCCCCGACTGTTTTAGCGGGAGATTTCCAGGTGCTGCTGCAGTAAGGGCTGGCTGGTTCCATCCTTCTCACACAACACACGGCCCCTATCTGTTTGCTGGAACTAAAGTGCCTTCCAGTTCTCTCTTCTCCCCAAAAGGGAGCCATGGTTCTACAAAACTCCAGGCCCGATCGAATGGCCTGGAGGACTAGTTAAGGCAGGCATTTGGTCCTCAACAAACAGACAGGGGAGGAGGACAACTCCAGATGGCCTGAAACCAGGATGCTGAGACCAAGGGTCTAGGCAGTAGTACAGGTCTGAGTGGAAGCCCACTGGACCACCCTGAGCGGGAAGCCGGCTGAGCGGGTGGCAACAACTCTTTCCTGCCAGTCGCATCTGTGGCTACCAAGCAAAGAGGACGAGAAGGGAACAGACTGCTTTTCTGGGGAGCTGACAGAGACCGGGGATGCCCAACACTGTAGGGCTGGTCTGCGAGAGGGTTTTGTAAGCTTCTGACAATACGTTCTGCTCCGCTCTCCCTACAAGCCAGTTTCTTGAAGCACCAACCGTTACTGTTTCTGCCTCTCCCCGCTTTCTTCCCCAACAGTAAGCTTCATGCTTTCATCTGGGACTCGGCTGTGCTGGAGTTCGAAGCATCTCAGAAAGTGCGACCTGGTAACCACTGGGGAGCTTTTCTTCCGCTCCGGATTTGGCATCGGGATGCGCAAGGACAGCCCCTGGAAGCAGAACGTCTCCCCTGGCCATCCTGAAGTCTGTACCCCACCACCACCACCTCCCCACAGCGGTGCCCAAGAGGGACACCATAAACTGCATGGGGGGCGTTTTGACAGGGCGTTGGGAGGCGGGAGGCGAAAAGGCAGGGGCACCCTGTCTCCAGAAACAAGAAGGAGACTAAGGAACATTTCTAGAAGTTTTGGGATTACCCAGGGAAATCACCTATCAGATCACGGGGCCTTAATTCACAAACTAGCAGGCTGGGACATACTATGCGTTCCGAGAGGCGTGCTGGTACGTCACCCAGAGAGGAGCTTAAAACGAAAAACACAAAAAAACAGTCCCCCAAACTGGCACAGAAGAGGGGGCTCTGCCTCCTTGCCAGAAGAATTATCCGCTCTTGCAAGAGACGTTCTGTGCTTGGCGCTCACCTCCTCCCTCTCTGGAGGCCCATGGAGATCAGCGCGAGATATCTGAGGGCAGATAATCCTTCCTTGGTCAAACAGCCCTTTCTCTATCTAAGAAGAGCGGAAGGCATCTCAGATGGTTATGTCTGGAGACGGGTGTTCCTTTGGGACCTAGGAGGTGTTACCGAACCAGATCAGCGCAGGTCTGCCCACCCCGAGCCCCCCATAAGATCTTGACCCATTGGGAGACTGAACCCCCATAATCCCCTGTGCTTTCTATGCTCTTCTCCAGCCTCCATGAGAATGGCTTCATGGAAGAGCTTGACAAGACATGGGTGAGGTACCAGGAGTGTGACTCTCGCAGCAACGCCCCAGCAACCCTCACCTTTGAAAACATGGCAGGTGGGTTCCTTCCTTCCTCGCCGCCTTCTGAAGCCCCCGACCCCTCTGGAGAGGCTGTCCCCACGCCCTCCGTAAACCTCCTTTCAGAGGAAAACCCATCCAAAATGACCACGGTCTCGATCCAAACCTGCCTTCCCCCCTTTTTTCAGATCTCTTCTCTGGAAATATTTTTATTTTTCAATGTATTGATTTATTAAAAATATTTAACACACGTCCCCCCCACACACACCCAAGGTGGTTCACACTGCATTCACAATTCCAGTCGTGCAACTCAAGCTTCACGGACTCGCCCTAAGACCTAGCTTTCAGGCAGGCCAGGGCTTCGGATTGCAAATGGAGAAGAGGAGTTGCGTATTTAAATAGTCCCATACAAAGAAGGAAAAATCCCATGCACAGGAAAAAAAAAAAAGTTAAGGAGAAAAGCCTGCTCCAGAAGCCAACTCCTCAATATATAGTTTCCTACAGCCAGAGAATGAAGACAGACAGTTCCATCACATAGGACTTGATGTACTTCACAAAAAGTGGACACTCCGCCTCACTGACAAATCTTGATTTGCTCCATGAGAATAGCCTGGAGTTTTTTGCCTTTCCCTCCGTGTCTCTCTCTCTCTCTTTTTTAAAGAAAAGTTCACGACCGTGGGGATTTTTATTTGTTTAATCCCACCCTTCTCTTCCCTCGTGGGGACCAAAGACAGTGTACAAGAATTTTAAAAACAACCATTAATTAAAACCGCCCGATTAAAACGACGGTATGCACACACACAAAAAAGCTAAAATATGACTGAAAAAATATAAATAAGATTTGGAAAAGGCCTCCCCCATCTTGGCTGCCTCTTGGCTCCCCCAAACTTTCTAAATAGGTAAGTTTTCAGCTGCTGGCAGAAGACAAGGAGGGACGACGGGCCACGGAAAAGGGCCTTCTCTCCTTTCCTCTGCAGCTTGGGAAACTGGTAGGATGGAGAGAAGGCAAACCTCACCCACCGAAACCTTAATACACGTGTGTGGGGGGGGGCTCATGCAGAGAGATATGATCTCCACAGCCATGACCCACACTTTGAATAGGGCCCGGAAAGGAAGCCAGGCAGCCAAGTGAAGCAGGGTGGATAAAAATCAAAGGTGTGTGTTGCTTTTTTAAAAGCGAATTGCTTTAAATCACGATTTAAATGTTCAAAAAATTGATTTTTTCATTTGATTTGAATCGATTTGATTTAAATCAGATCCACCCCGGGGGAGAAGGATGCAATCCGAGGAGGTGCTGACTAACAAGGTGCTGGCTCTTTCTTGTACAAAGTGTCGTGCAAATAAAGAAAAGGTGTTGATTCCTGTCAAATGTAGGGAGGGCACTTCAAAGGTCCTTCTCGACTTCTGTTGCACCAAAGGCAGGGAGATGGCGGAGCGGGTGGGTGGGCATGCTCTTCGGGGGGTGGGGGTGTCTCTGTCCTCCTCTCGCCCCGCGTTAACTTTCCTGCTTCTTTCAGGTGTGTTCATGCTGGTGGCTGGAGGTATTGTGGCCGGCATATTTTTAATATTCATAGAAATAGCATACAAAAGGCATAAAGACGCCCCGGAGGAAGCAGATGCAACTGGCGTTTTGCGGCTGTTAATGTGTGGCGGAAAAACCTGCAGGTAGGACAGACCGTTTTTAGAGAAAACCTCCAAAACAGGTGCGGTTTTTGGTTTGTTTGTTTGTTCGTTTCCCATTACTTCACCCAACCAGTGACTACCGTGCTATATGGGAAGAGCCCAGGGACAGGGTCCCGGCAGCCCTCTCTACAGCCCCCCACCCCCACCCCACCCCTGCCGCCACCCCCCCCTCCAGGCAGGCCACCGGCAGCTCAGCTAGGCAGGGCCCCTGCTGTTCCCCTTGGCACGGGCACACCAGCCACACAGGAAAACTCTCCCCCCCGCCCCTTCCCCACGCTTTCCCTGGCAGAGAACAGCTTGACCGGTGCCACTCCACCCGTGCCGCTCTCCCACAGGTACAGCGACCCCTTTCTTTTCTGGTCTGCACCCCCATGGATGCTTCTGCTCCTCCGAGATCCCCCCTTCCCTTGCTAGGAGGACCCCAGGCTAAGCCCTGCCCGGAAGGGGTGCCCCAGTGTCTTTGTGTCCCGAACCAGGCAGGTGCCCCTCTGAGCGCGAGGTGCCTGGCGCCGCCTATTGCCAGGAGAAAGAACGGCAGAGACATCAAGCCCAAAACGAGGGGCAAGGGGCCATGCCCCCTGCACCCCTCAGATTGGGGCATCTCTTGGGCATGACCAATGGCAGAACTGAGGCCCTACAGGTGGGAGCAGCTGCATATAATTTATGACACACCACCGTACCCATCCTTTAGCCTTCCAGAGAAATCGGGGTCAGTCCCAGAGTGAGTGTGTGGTCCATCGTGCCCCCCTTTCTGACACCTTCACGGGATGCCCCAACCCAGCTGGCAACCCTTGTTTTTGAGATGGGACAGGTGCTAACCATCCGCCTGGGGGGGGGGAGTGTTCCTCTGAGCGTGTGCAGAGGATTTCCTTCCTCTGCTGTATAACTAATCCTGGCACCACCCATCTAAACCCAGGAGGTTGAATTCCAAAGCCGTCAAACTCCCAGCTGATTATTGTCATCCTTAAGAAAATAAAATAAAAGCATTTAAAACAGAAAGCAAATAGGATGCATCAAGTAGACCGGCCCTGTGCACTTGGAAGCGCAAGCATGTTTTCCGAACGGGGGCCTTCCCTAGGCCACTGGCCCGAGGGCCACCCCCTGGCACGGTGGATGCCAAGGACAGAGACCTGAGAGATGAGGGCATAGTGGAGAAGCAGCTACCAGGAGCTCTCCCTTATGGCCGGCCGCCGAGGAAGCAGGCACAGGAGGGAGGAAGACCGAGGCGCTGGCGCACAGCGATCCTGGGAGACGATCCAAACCCTGCGTGTAGCCGTCTTCCAACCGACAGCCCAGGCACCTTCCCTCCCTCCCTCTTTCCTTCCCCAGTTTCGCCCCCACTCACCCACCCACCCAACCCACCTCCTAACCCAGGCAGCTGCAGGAACGACCAAAGGGGGCCGGGGGGGGGGGGTAGGGGGGGGTAGGGCGGGCGCGGGATGGAGAGCTGGCGCAAGGAAGCCAAGCACATTAGTCACTGCCATTTTTCACTTGCCAACTTTCTAGAAACAATCCTGCCCGGCCGGGGGGCATTGGGAAGGGGCAGTGATTTCGGGGGGGGGGGCTTTCTGCCCAGCATGCCACCCCGTGGGTTATAAAGAAGCAGATAACATACGCTAAAGAGATCCGTTTGACAATGTAAGACTTTTTCACAGGAGGATTCCTCAGACCACTAGTATGTGATACATTGCTAGAAGGTAGGCAAGTGGAAAGATTTCTTTGTTCAAGAAAAAAAAAAGCAAATATCTCTATTTATCTCTATTTATCTCTATAGTGGGGTATTTCTGTTTGGTTCTTCGTGTCCTGGGGAAATCACGGTTTTGCCATGGCTATTTCCGGCAATGCCATGGGAAGGCAAAAATAATATATATATATATATAATAATATTTTTTTTAAAAAAAAAGTCACCCCCATCCCATTCTCTGGCTGGCTTTTCCTTTTCTGTGCATGCGTGCCAAAAGGACAGAGAAAACCTAAAGAGGAGGAAATGTATCGCCCGCGCATGTGGTGTGCACCCGTGGGATACATTTTTGGTCACCCCCCCCCCCCCCACCGTGGGCTGGTAGAGCCAGACCTGTTCCAATCCCTCTGCTCACAAAAGGGTGCATGGGGTGGGGTGCGGGGGGGGGGGGGGAGAAGTTGAAGCTGTGCAAGAATTGGCTCAGTTCCCCACCCCATCCGGCAAGCGGCGGGGGGGTGGGGGGTGGAGGGTGGAGGATGGATCCCACCTACCGACCCACCCACCCTCTGTCCAGGAGCAGGTCTGACTCCCTACCACCCGATCAGCAGTGACTGTTCTTATTTCCACCACCCTCACCCACCCCCTCGTTTCCGTTTCTTTGAGTTTTTGCCATCTCTTAACACCATCCAAAGCCTTTAATGCTGTACTTTTTTTTTTTTCCCCCTTTCCTTTCTTCTCGGTCAAGAAGTTTTAATTTCAGTTTTCTTTTGGGTTTTGTTTATTTTTGCTTTTGGTTGTTCCTGTTCCACTTTGGGGGAAAAAAAAAAACCCAAAAAAACAAAAAACAGTTTCAGCTTTTGCGCCAAGCATCACTGAAATTCTTGGAATACCTTTTTTTTTTTTTTTAACATACAATGACCTTCTCTTTCAATGCAGTCCTCTCTCTCTCTTGTGGCTGTAGGATTCACCTTCAGAAAAGGCCCCGAGCATTTTTATTTAGTGGTAGGTGGAAGCGTCTCCCCCCTCTTTCTCTAGCCGTTCCCGTCTTGGCAGGAAGGGGTAGGGAGCGATCGGGGCGTCCAGGGACCCAGAGGCCGTAGGCTCTTGCCGTGGCTCTCGTGGGAAAGCCAGCTTAGTTCATGAGGCCACCCAACGATGGCCCCGGCAGACACTCAACGCCTTGCCCGCCTGCCCCTCATGGGGTTCCTTTCCGCCAGAGGTCCAAAGCCCTTCCCATTCAACTCCAGCGACGCATTGTGTCCCCCCCACACAGAGAACACCCCAGCCAAGTGTCGGAGTCACTTGGGGGGCAGGGGGGGGGGGGACTTGCAGCAGGAAAGGCCACCTCCGCCCCCGTAGGGAACTCCACGTCAGACAGCACGAAACAGGGAAAAGGCAAACCAAGGATCATGGCAGGGGGCAGGGTTCATCTAGGGCTAGAGGTCCGAGCCATGCACTAATCACTTATATACATATTCATTTTAGGATAGAAAAAGTGGTAGAGCAGAACCAGACCCTAAAAAGAAAGCCACTTTTAGGTCCATCACATCTACCCTGGCCTCCAGCTTCAAGAGACGTAGGTCATCCAAAGATACGGTAAGAGGAAGAAAAACGATTATGCCCTTTCTCTCTCTCTCTCTCTCTCGCTCTCTCTCTCTCTCTCTTACTCTCCTGCTCTCTTCTTCCTTTCTCTCCAGCTCTTCTACCATCCCATCAACGACCACACATCCATCCCAAAGCTGCCAGTGTAACCTACCATAGCCTCATGTCCGTCAAGAGTCGGTCGGTCAGTCAGTCAGTCAGTCAGTCAGTCCTTTTCCCCGTGTCCCTTGGAAAAAAAAAAAAAAGGTTCACTGCCCAGCAGGGCCAGGAAAGGTCCTGGAGGATTTTGTAGGTGTTCTGTGAAGAGTTTGGAGATCACTGCTACGAGTTTTCTCGTTCTTGGTTTTTCGTTTCGTTTCGGAATTCGGTCGCTTTCTTTCGTTCTGTTCGGAAAACGTGGCTTAAATTTCCCTCTCCAACTTTGGAAAACAACCGCTGGAAGTGACTTCTTTCCCTGACCCTCCCTGTTTTCTGGGTGTCCCTGTCCCTCTTTGTCATTGTATGCTTACAGAAGTCACTGACCCCCACCCCCACCCCTACCCCTCACCACCACCCACCACCACACCCCAGTTCTGCCCCAGTCTAACTTGGGCACTGTCTCCCCTCACCCTGGGCCATGTGTCTCCCGCACTCTTCACCTGTGACTTTTGTCTGTGCTTAAAAGAGAGAGAGGAATCCTCCAGAGTCCAGCCTTCCTCTGTGTGCGAGAGACGACAACTGGGCCAGCTGATGAGGGTGGTTTTTTTTTGGGGGGGGGGGAATCAATGCAAGGGAAGCGTCAAGGGGGATGATGGAGGAGAGAGAGCGCGTTTTGGACCAGCGCAAAGGAGGGCCAATGCCCAAAACAAAAGCAAACCCAAAACGTCGAGGGAGGGGAGGGCAACCCGATGGGAAACCAACTCAACCGTTCGGGTTCGGGGCAGAACTTCTGAGAGGCGTCTCTGACACGCTTGCTTGCTCTCAGCTTCTTGCTTCCAAACGTCCCCCTCCGGGGAGGGCTGGGGGTGGAGTGGGGGGCCGGGGTTGCACGCACAATTTGGCCGGGGGGGGGGGAGAGAAATGCCCAATTTGCATGTGCCCCAGTTGGATGCCAATTACTGCACGTTCAGACGTTTGGAAAGCAGGAAACGCCATTTCTGATTTGCGCTACGCAGCACAAGGAACTGTCTCACAAATCTGCCTCATGCCGTGAGCTTCAAAAATGTTTCTTTTCTTTTCCTTCCTTTTCCTTTTCCTTTTTTAAACACAGTCTCCTTTCAGGGGAGGGTTTGGTGGACCGGTTTCCTTTGGGGAGGTGGGCATTTAGCCCTGAAGTAGGTTTTTGGATCAGGAAGGTGCCAAGCAGGGCGGCAAGAGAACCCCGTCCCCTTACGCCACCCCCACCCAGGCCAGGGGTGAATGCCTGCCTCACTTTTTCTGCCCGCCATAAAGGTGTTCAGAGGGCAGGAGTGACAGCGAACCATCAGCAGAGGGGGGAAAAAAGGGTTTTCCAGCAGATCTGAGGGAAAGTCCTTCAGAGGGACCACCACCAGTTAGTTCGAACAGGGCCTGGGGACAGGGAATGGTAACCCCATTTTAGATGCAAGGGGTCCCGGAGGCAGCTGGAGGGGATGAAATCCATGGGGTGCAGAGTGGGTGGTGGACCTCCTTCTCTCTCTCTCTCTCTCTCTCTCACACACACACACACACACACACACACACACCTTCTGCCTCACAAGCGGACAAACTTTCTTGGAGGATGGACAGTTCTCCGGGGTGTAGGGGGAGCACCTGAGGCCTAGGGTGACCCCCCCCTCTCCTATCCCTGGCCAGCAACAGGTTTTTTTCTGAAAATGCCACTGGGAGCCCGGCTCTTGCTCCCCCTGCAAGAGGGGAACGTGGCTGGCTTGCCACGTTTGCCACCAAGGCAGGACTTGGGGAGAGAGAGGACCCGGGCTGCAGACGCAGCCACAGAGCGGGGACTCCCACAGGATGGAGTGAAGAAGCAGGGCACGTTGCCGACGAAAGAGCGTTTCAAACCCTCAAATAGAACACAGTCCAGTCCAGTCCAGATTTGACACCCCGCCCAGTGGTTCCACTACCCCTCCTGCCTTTCAGCGACTGGAAACAGCTGGCTCACAAGAGGTGGCTGGCTTGGACTCTGACAGGCAGGAAGGGAGTTGCTTTTTCCAACTCCACAACACCGAGGACCTCACAACCGAACCGGTTTACAGAAGCCTGGCTTCTTCCCCCGAAACCAGAGGTGGGCCGTCTCCTGAGGTCCTCGAACCTCACAGGTCCACCTCTGCACCTTCTCCTGCAGTCACCCCATTTTTTTTAACTCATCCCAATGGGATTTTGGACCTGAAAATCCCTCTTTCTCCCCCCCCCCCCCTTGCACTCCATCCTGGCCACGAAATAGGATTTTTTAAAAAAAGAACAAAACAGGGGTGGAGGGGAGCACTAGGGGCTCCTCTAAACCCCTTCCCCACATCACATCTGGAGGGCTCGGGGAGACTTCCTGAGCCAGACCATTTAATTCAAGGGCGTAGATGGCATAGCACAGAAATCGAAGGGTACCGGGAGGGCTCCACGTTGCCTAACCTAATGGAGTTTAGCAGAGTCCAAACATGTCCTGAACCCTCGTCCTTCGCAGCCAGCCCCCCTGCAATGCCTAGCCTTCCCAGTGCAGCCAAGCTAATGATCAAATCCTGTTCAGTCTGCCCTAAAGGAGGGCAAAGAAGGACCGATGGAAGCCAAGCTTTGCCGCGGCCTGGCCAGGCGCCTCCTTCTGTGCCTTCCTCTGCAGCCGGCGGGCAAGGCATAGCGGACAGGCGAGTGTTTACAACCCGCACAAAGCTAACCTCTGAATGTTTTGAAAGGTAGCTGGTTTTCAGCCACCACCCACCCACCCCATTTGAACCTCGACAAGAGAAAAGGATCTGTGGCATGGGTGTGATGGAGGCACAGGCTGGAGAGCAGCAGGATTCCCCGCGTGGATCGTGGATCACTCACCAAGCGTGGATCACTGCGCTCCTGGCAGTTTGAAGCAGCCCCCCCCCCCCAAAAGAAACCTGCAAGGGAATGCATCTCTCCATCCCTTTTCTACCAACATGTGGCTTATGGGAAGGCCCGGGGGGGGGGGGGACACCAGAAACATTTAGGGAAAAAGACACCCCCCCCCAACAACAAACCATGGAGGGGGCTGGAAATGTGGTTTTTTTTCCTCCAAATTCTTCTCTTCTCTCCCCCCCCCCCCGGGACATTCACATCTTTAGTGACATATTATCAGATAATTCATTCGTTTCTGATATATTAAAAGGCATTTTATGTGTTCTCGTGTGGTTGTTAAGCCACCAAGGTGGAGAGTTTGAAAAAAAAAAATCCCTAATTTTAGAAAAATTAAGTAATCTATTTATTCTCTTTTTATTCCCCCGTTTTGTTTTTTAAAATCCTACTTTTCCAGACAGGTCTTACAGTCACAGAGTGGCTCTGCGGTGGCTCTGCAGTTCCCAAAAGGATTAAAAGAGCTAGGGTGGTCTAAGTCCTTTCGCTGCCTGAGGCCAAGTGGGAAACAAGAACCCCCCCCCCCCCCGAACCAGACCCTTCCCTCATGTCCAAGTCTCTTCCCCCCCACACACATACCTTAAAACACACAGGCCAGGTTAGATAATCATCTATAGATTTTTAAAAACCAACCTGATTTAAATCATGACTAAAAAATTTTTTTTAAATCTTTTTTTTCCTTCAATTTAAAGCATTGAAAATAACCCAATTTTACAAAAGTCCAAATTGCGATTTTGGATCAGTTTTGACGGAAATCGGACCCACTCCGCCTATGGCAGAAACCCCACGCCACCCACCCAGGTCTGAGAGAGGAAGGAATAATGCCCCCCCTTACTCTGCCCGGCGCTGACTCGCTGAATCTGCCACCTGAGGCAGGGGGACGGCTCCCCCCTGGAGAAGGGGGGAACTCAAGGTCCCCCAAAATAGCCCCCCTCGAGAAGCCAGGGAGAAGGAGCCCCCCAGGGAGAGGAGGGTCAAGTTTTAGGGGGGCTGAGGCAACCCAGGAAGCCAGCTTCCCCTTCCAAAAGACACACACACCCCCAATGCCAGCTGGGTCCACAGAGCCCCTCTCCCCGCAGAAAAGTTACTTTCCTCCTGGCCACGGCTCGCCCAGCCAGACAGCCAGGAGGGGTGGTGGTCCGATCTTCCCCAGGAGACGGCTTGGGGGGGGGGGGGGCTGTTTGAACAATCCCGTTTCCAGGAAGCTGCAAAAGCCAGTGCTTTGCTTAGCAAAAGTCATCCGAGGCAGAGAAAGGGAGCAAGGGATACCCAGCTCTCGTCCAGTATAAAAGGAGGGACCCTGCAAGATATTTTGGGGGGGGGGGGAATCATAAGCAGCCCCCTCCCCTTTTTTGCAGTAGATGTTCCTCAGGGCCGGCCAGGAACTGATTTTGGGAAGGGCCTGGGGTTGACCAGGGAACGTGTTTAACGTGGGGCAAGACAACGATCGACGGGATGCTGACTGGCACCCGCGGTGGTGTCAGCCCCTGACTCTGGAGGACTTTTCAGAAGGAAATTAAGGGGAGCTTGAGAGAACGATGTGGTTTATAGGCCAACCAGTGGCTCTTAGCCCAGAGGGATGCTCTGATTGCAAACATCAGAAACGGAGGGGGAATTCTAGGGGACGGCCTGCTTAGAAATTCCCAAACGTTTTCTCCTTGGCCCCCGTTGGAACGGCTATATGAGAGGCCACGGGTGCCATCCAGACAGGCGGTTCTCGCATTTTCTTGCTAGGGGCCAACAGTAAGAGCAGGTGGCAGGGAAACGGAGCGTCTCTCTACGGAGTAGCCGTGTCGCCGCCTTAGGATCCTACAAGTTCTGTCCGAAGCGTGCTTTGTTTCCCTCCGCGGCCCTGTCTCCATAAAACGGACTTGTCTGCGTGCAGGTGGGGGGTGGGAAGTAACCATCTTCTCCATCTTCTCCAGGGCAAAAGACGGCCGGTTTTGTGTTGGGTGGGCATGGTGGTGTTGGGCACCACAACGAGCGGGGCAGATGTTTTTTGGGTTTTTTTTGTGCAAAATTCGATGTTGCTTTAACTCTGCAACTGCAGCCATGATGCCTCTGTAATAGACACTCCCTTTGATGCGCCTGCTCCCTACAGACAGCCCCGTGATGTCACCTCGCCCAGAATCCGTGAGCGGCAGATAGCTCTTGTAAAGACTCCCCCGGCTTCAGGAACTGCTCCACACAGGGTGGGCTCTTGTCCTGAATGTTCATTCACTTTTTTGTCCTGTACCCAAAGTCCTGTATGATGATGATGATGATGATGGGGTTTGTTTTGGGGTTTTTGTTTTTTTTTATGTGTAGGGAAGAGTCCAAGGCAGGGATCACCCAAGAAGGGGAGACCACCAGGTCTGACAGACAGATCGCAGGGAGAGTGGGGAGGGGGGAAAAACCGACAGCCAGTTGGGATGGGGGGGGGGGGGGGCGAAACGGACCTGAACGTTTCTTTGGCTGTCCAAAAAAATATATATATAAAAGATTTAGGGGATGGGTGGGAGGGAGGGAAGACCCTCAAGAGACGGAGCTTGGCAAGAATCAGTGGTCTTTGGTTTGGGTGGCCACTGGAAAATCCGAGGAGGGGGCCGGTGTGGGGGGGGGGCTCCCCTCCAGGGAATCCCTGAGAGATGAGGCTGTTCTCTGCTGTCACAGCCAGGAGGTCGAGAACGTGCAAGCCGAGGTCAAGAAGAGGCCTTAGCCACAGTCCCGGGAGTGAAATTCAACCCAGAAACCACCCACTTCCTCTCAATCACACACTCTCTGCCACATAGCAAGAAACCACAAGCCTTAAACTGGGTGCAAACTGCTCCCCAGACAGATCGTGTCTGGGCTCTTGGGGTTCCTTATCGGCTGCTCCTCCTTCTCTGCTAATGTCATGTGCAGATCCTTTAAAAAAAAATAATAATAATAATAATAAAAGCTGCTTTGACAGGAATCTTTGACCCTTAGGTCTAAAGAACCGTGTGATGGCCACACGAGGCAACGGTCTTCTTTCCTGCCATTTTCCCCCCCCCCCCTTTGGCCAAAAACGATTGCTGTGGGACAGAGTGAACGTGGTTGACGCTCGTTGCTTTGATTTGGCCTTTCAAAAGGAATAACTTGGGTTTCAGACACAGAGGCGAGGGTGAACCAGTGGGTGCCCGGTCGCTCCCCGGAGGAGTTCGTCCCCAGAGGGAGAAGGGCAGTCCCGATCCCTGGTTTCATTTCCAGGATACGGCCTTGGGAGCAAACAGAGAGGCCTTCCTGATGAGGGCTGGCACGGAATCCTCCTCCAGCAAAAAACAGCAGAGACCCAACGAGAGGACTTGTCTCTAACACATGACATATGTTGGCATTTTCACCTTAACAACTGTCTTTTCAATTTATCATAAACGGAACCAGGAAAATTTCTGCAATTATTATTCTCGCCTGGAAGCCAAATTCTGGGTTGCTGGGACTAGAATGGGGCGCATGGGGGGGGGCATGTGCCTCTAACTCAGAGCAAGAGGCTCTGAGGGGGCAGCAGGAAAGCGACTTCCATGTTTTGCCCCCCGGAACAGAAGCAGACCCACACGGGCTGGGCTGAACCCATCGCTGCTCACCTCAGAACAGAGGCGAGCCTGCGTAAGCGCTCTGTTCCTCAGCGTGGGCTCTCCTTGCCCGAGGTGAGTGGCAGAGACCCCTGGCTCTGGGCAGCCACGTTGTGCTCGCCTCTCGGAGACCTCTGGCCGGCGCATCGTCCCTGAGCAATCCCCCATCGGGGCGTGCGTCTCTCTCAGCCGAGTCAGCGGGGTGGCCGAGTGGCCTGCCCTGCCTAACGCCCCGTCCTCTTTGTCTGTCTGCTTGTCTCTTGCAGCAGTATCATCCCACGGACATCACTGGGCAGCTCAACCTCTCCGACCCCTCGGTCAGCACTGTGGTGTGACGCCTGGAAGCTGCCGGCTCTGGCTGTGGACGCAGGAGGGCCAGGCCGACGGAGGCTCTGAGGGACCCCTCCTGGAGACCCCCCTCCTCAAGCCGAGCCTTTGCCGTCCATCCCCAGGGCCTGCGTCTCGTTCTTCACACCCGGTGGCCGCGACGGATCCCCTTCTTCTCTTAGCCCCACGGCCGTTCCTGGGTCTGTGGGATGAGCCACCGAAGAGACAAATCCTTTTTTTTTACTCAAGAGCTGGTGACCTCCAAACATTTCCCTTTGGGACATCCACGGACACCGGCGGTGGTCTTGACCGGCACATCCGCTGGGCCGAGGGCAGGCCGCTCGTTCATGGAAGCGGACTGGGTTTCCTTTGCCGTGGGGAGAAATTCTCTATATCCTAACGTGCATGCACAGAACCTACCGCCATCATCCCATCCCGCATTTCTCCATGCCACACGTAGAGGACAGTGAAGGAGTGCCCCACCTGTAGTGGCCACGGGTGGTTGTACATAATGCTCCGACCGAAGGGTGCCTCCATCTCTATCCGCCCACCATCCAGAGAGAAAGCGCCGAAGACGCAACCCGCGTGCTCCTCTCTGGCTCCGGCTGGTACGATCCGTCCCGTGTTCAAAGTCCGGCAAGCATCGCTCCTTCCCCCCCGGGATCCACTGCTCTTCTCCTGCTGTGGGCTTCTTTGTGAAAGAGGACTAGAGCAATCCCCCCCCGCCTTTTTCCCCACACCCTCGCCCGCGCGCCCCAGGCCATAGACCAGGGAAAGAGGCCCAAAGGAAATGGGGGAACGTCTCTCTGCTAAAGGGCACCCTGCTGCACAGCAGGTGGAGGGTGGCCTTCAGCTCCCCGCCCTGGAAGGTTCTGCCGGTGTGTAAGCCCTGCTCGTGACTGGCTTGGTTCCTTTCCTCTGCCCTCTCAAGGGCTGGGATCAGGACAGGCGGCAGGAACTGCCCCACGGCTGCTCCCCAGAACAGCCCTGGGGTCCTGGGCCACTGTTTTATATGTGAGCTCGCTCGGTTCGGCAACCTGCCACATAAGGTTGCAGGGACGCTCCGCGGCGCTCGGGGCCACGGAGCGAGCTTTTGTGGCGGCAAAGCCCGGATCTGAATCAGGAGTCTCTCTGGTCCACGAAACCCTCTTCCTCCCACGGGCCACGCCAGACTGCACTTCTTCTTAGGATGCTGCTGGTCTGGGCAGGGGCCCACCCCCAAACACCCTGTCTGCCTTGTGCTTCTCTTAGCTCTGAGTTAGGCCCCCCAAAAAACAGCAGCAGTCGAAAACCCCAGAGAGTGCTCGAGATGGGGGGGTCGGCTCAGACGGTTTCCTCCCGGCCTGTTCGGCAGGGACGTCCCCCTCCTCTTCCGACCACCCCCTCCTTTTTGGGTGGCTGGAGTCTGCAAAGTACCTGCTCTCCCAGTGAGCGAAAGGGCTTTCTCCTCTACAAGCAACACCATCTCCCGACTTCCTTAGGTAATGCTAACACCACGCGGGGGGAACGTTTTGTCCCCCAAGTTGATTCGGCTGGGCGGAATACAGTTGGCCTCTCGGCCGAGGCGCACAGTTACCTCCAGGTCCACACCAAGTCCGCTTGCAGGGAACACTCTGAGCTGGGGCACCACCACCCCCTGCCCTCTCCTGATGCTTTCTCTTTGGCTCCTGCTCTTTCCCTCCCCATCTTCTGAAGATGCCAGATCAACAGAGCTGGCCGGCGCTCAGTCCGTCCTGGGCTGCAGCTCTCCACACACCCACACCCCCCATCTTTCTCTGCCTTCCCATTGAGAGTCATGCCCAGCCTTGCTGTGAATCCCATCCACGGCCCATCAGCCTAAGACGGCCAGCTCTCACAGGGCAGCCCTGCATTTCAGACAGCATCTTTCCCCAGAACCCCCTGATTTCCCCCCTGGGGAAAATCCCCTCCATGTAAGAAACCGGCGCCCCCCGCCCTGCTTAGCTGACAAAACTCAGAGGAGTATGGGAGTGTTCAGGGCAGTATTTTAATGTCCAAGAGAGATGCTGGTGGGGCTCCCCCGACAGGCACATCCTCTCCCACTGCCTCTGCTCCCTGGACCCACGGCAGGCTGTCTCGAGCTAGGCTTGCCGGCTATTCCCCACCCTGCAATGCAGGGCATGGGAGCCGCTGCCTATGTATGGCAAGAGGGAAGGGAAGGGAGGTCCGCAGGTGAGCAGTGCCCTCTCCAGGTAACGATGCCAATCTGTTTCCCACAGAGCAGAGGTAGAGAGCTGGTCTCGCTCAAGGAGCATGCCTTAAAAGGTCTGCTGCCCTGCGTTAGCGGCTGCCAGCGTCTTCGTTGTTCGTTTTGCCCTTTGGGGGAAAAGACAAACCGCACAAACTCTTGCAAGAGTGGAGACTCGGAGTTATGGACGAGCGTTTCTTTGGCTGCTGTGATTACAAGGCGTTATAAATGTGGCTTTCTCACCTAGGGCACGGCACGCCTTCATCACTACATTTTACTCCCAAGGCGGCCAAGAGCAAGGTGGGCCTCAAGCTCGCCTCCTTGCAAAACGGAGAGCTCAATGCTTGCCTGCTGGCCGGGAGAATCCTGAGAGGCGGGGGGGAGAGACAGCATGCATGTCGCATCCCTCGAGTGTTAAGCGCCGGGCATCCTGATCCATGTCGGCACTTGTGAGCACAGAAGAGCAGGGTGGAATCCAGACTGCGGAAGAACGTTCTGTCGTGTACCAGACTCTCCAGTAGAACCAGTTTCCTCCCAGAGCAGTAGTAGGTTTCGTTGGGGCCCTCCCTGGCTGTCACAGAAACTCACGGCAGAGTTGACTATCAGTTTCTGCTCTTCCTCCAGGGGTGGCCCTGGGACCCATATGGAGGGGCCCCCAGCGTGGTTTAAGCCTCCCTGAAGGCACATCAGAACCTGATTTCTTCCACATACAAAGGGAAAATGCAAACAGGCAGCTTTTCCTCCCACCCACTAGCTCTTTCCATCAATCCTTCACATCTGGATTCTCATTCAGGTTGACAAATCTGAGTGCAGAATTGAGCGGAGGGAGGGGGGAGTTCCTGTGTGATCCTGTACGTCTCCTTGGAAGTAAGCCCCGCCGATTTCTATGGGGCTTACTTCCAAGTAAGCAAATTTAAAGATTCCAGCCCTAGTCACGACTTTTTAATTTAAAAGTGTGTGGTCTTTTAACATGCACTCAGAGCTACACGGGGGTTCGTCTGTAAATAGCGTGTGTGCGTGTGCCTGATTTTTTAACTGGAGCATCGGCATCCAATTACGAATAACGATCATATTTATTTACAGTTGTGCTGTCAGTTTTGTAACAGCTAACGGGTATTCCTCAATGAACTTCATATAACCAACTGGAAGTGTGTGTGTCCGTTATCCAGAATCAAGGTGAGAAGGGGTGGCAGCAAAAGAGGCCAGTTCTCACAGTTGTAACAAGAGACTGCAAACATTGGTGCCATGGATTCTGCACCATAAGGTGTAGGAGCCTTGCAGTGCAGTGGTTAAACTGCAGTACTGCAGCTGAAACTCTGCTCATGACTCAGGTTCAATCCCAGGTAGCTGGCTTGAGGTTCACTCAACCTTCCAGCCTTCCAAGTAAATTGAGTACCCAGCTCCCCAGGGCGAGGCAATATATACCCTGCATAATTAAACTGTAAATTGCCCAGGGAGCGGTTTAAGTACTACGTATGTGGTGGTACATAAGCAGCATACTTTGCTTTTCGCTTCTACACCTGCGCCCCAGATTTCCTGTGGGCTCAACTGCAAAGGCTTTCTAGGGGAATGACTTGGCCTCCTGCATAACTCCCGTCCTTCGCCCCCCAAAGAGCTGAAGGAAATGTCCACCACCGGGTCTTGCAAGACAGGAAGACTCCGTGCGAAATCAGAGAAAGAGAATGAGGCACCAGCTTAAAGGGCCAAAGTTGTAGCTGGTCTTTCTTGCTCTTTCCGTGTGCAAAGTGTCCACAGCAATCCCTGCAGAATTCAGGATCAGGGCCGTGACGCCCAGCATCTCTCCTCCTCCTCCCGTGCCCCCCCAGGAATGGGAAGCGAGATACCCTCACCCATTGCCAAGCACCTTCCTCCCTTCCTCTGTCGCCACCTCTCGTGTTTGCTCATCTGATTTTAGAAAAAGCCCTTCCAAGTTTGAGGGCCGGCCCAATGGTGACAGGGGCACCGGGGGGGGGGGGGACACTGTCTGCAAGAGGAGGGTCCCGCTGCACCCGCCCCCCAAATGAAGCTGCCCAGGTGGACAGAGGGTGCCTTTGTGCCCAGGGCCCAGATGGAGTCACCGCTGCCTTTCCCCTGCTGCTCCCTTGTATTTTTGACTCACCTCTGGTCACAGCCAGCCTGCTCACTGTCAATAATGCAGCAACACCCTTGGCCCTGATCCCCCCCTCCCTCCGCCCGGCACCCTTTGAGCCCAGCACAGCATGGTCTGCGGGGAAGGTGTGAGTGCCCTGGAGACCGTCAACCGGAGAGCAGTCCGAAGATCCAGGCAGCCCTTAGTGCTGGTGGCGCTCCGCTCGCCTCGCCAGGGCCCCCGGCCGAGCGTAGGTCGTGGCCGTCACCCTTGCGCGGGCCACGGCCAGCACGCCCGCCAGGATGCAGAGGCAGATGCTGGTGAGAAAGGTCGAGGGGCCGACGAGCAGGAAGAAGGCATAATCCTGGGGGTGCAGCCAAGGCTCCTGGCAGAGGGCAAACGATTCGTTCCCGATGGCAGCGATGGGGTAGTGGGTGAGGGAAGCCGGGCGCTTGCAGGAGACAGACTCCACCGCTGGAGAAAGAAGCAGCGAGGGGAGAGTCAAGGACAGGTTCGTCTGCGGGGAAGGTGGACCAGAAAGCTGCCACGGCTGTCGCCCCGAATCTCTCAGGGTGTCAGGGCTCCCCTGGCGCCCTCACCTCTCACCTCTGGCTTCCAGGTGAGCCCTTGAGATCCCTGGCCCATCCCCTGCCCTGGCATGTCCTCCGGCCACCCTGATGTCAAAGGCATTGCCCCCCCCCCCGGAGGCTCCCGTCTCCTGCCCCTCCCAGTTCAGCGGCTCCCTCGTGGCCTGAACTTTGGGAGCCCTGAGATTTGAGAGATCGCACATCTTCCCCACGAATCCAGGCCTTGCCAACCAAAAAGAGAAAAGACCATGATTCCTATAAAGCTGACGGCACCCGCGTCAGAGTCACGACCACCTGTGGGGCGGCAGGCAACCTATTTGCCCCTTCACTTGGCCATGGGTGTTTTTTCCCCCCAGATTTGGGCAGCATCAACCCCCCAGTTCCACCCCAAAGCAAAAATCAAAATCAAACAGAGGAGACAGCAGGAGAAGGGTAAACACCAGAGCCACCACCCTCTTCCTGTCTCACCTTCACCCATAATTTTAAATACTAAAAACGGGATGCTTTCCCCCCTCCCCTCCTTTTTGCACGGCTCTTCCTCACACCATCTGGCTACAGTTCTGTGGATTTTACTCCGAAGGATCCCTTATAACCCCTAATATTCTGGAATTCTGGAGGGGGGGAGTGGGAGAGATTAAACGGGCGCTGGAGATGGGCCAACAGCTGCCCAGTCTTAGTTCCGCTTGGCTCAGCCACGGGAGCTTCTGCTAAGCCCGTCCGAGGGTCCCTGGGAGCCCAGTGTTGCCCATGGGCAGCCGTGGCTCTCCAGGGTTTGGGGCAGGAGTCTCGCCCAGCCCCTCTGGGAGAGGATGCCAGGGGTGGTGCCCAGGCCCCTGGGCATGCCCAGCCAAGATCCCCTCGAGGTCCAACAGCCCCCCGCACTCACCTGGGACTTTGTCCACATTGTCCGCGAGCCACCGGGAGAGGGCCTGGATGGCGCACGAGCAGACCCAGGGGTTGCCGTCCAGCCGGAGGCGACCCAAGGAAGGCAGGTTCTCAAAGAAGCCTGGCCCGAGGGAGGTCAAGGCGTTGCCCTGCACGGAGAGGACCTGGAGACGGGGCAAGGCGCCCACGAGCTCAGGTGGCAGCCTCAGAAGCCGGTTATTCCCCAGGTTGAGTGTCTTCAGGTTGGGCACGGGCACGAAGGTCCCCGGCTGCAGAAGGCTGAGGTAGTTCCCGCTCAGGTCCAGCTCCTCCAGCTGGCTGAGGCCCGCCAGGGCCAGGCGGTGGATGCTGACCAGGGCATTGCCCTGAAGGCTGAGGTGGCGCAGGGCAGTCTGAGCCACGAAGGTGCCCTCCTGGAGGGCAGTGATGCGGTTGTAGTCCAGCAGGATGGCAGTGGCATTGGCCGGCAGGCGATCCGGCGTGAAACGCAACCGGTGTTCCCTGCAGTCCACTTGCCCTGAGGAACAGTGGCAGATCTCCGGGCAGGCGCCGGCGGCGAACGGGGAGAGCAGCAGAAGGCAGAGCGTGGCACAGAGAGTCAGGCATGGCCGCCTTCCGCAGCCGGGAAGAGCCAGGCGCGGGGCTGGCGAGAGGAAGGCCTGGCTCCGGCCACACCTCGCCATGAGGGCCATCCAAGACAGTCCTGGCAAAGCACCTGGGCAGGGCGGTCCCTGCTCTTGAGCCAGAAGGCCCACCTGGCCAGGGCAACCTTCCGGCTGGCTCTCCTTGACTCCCCTAGGATCCTATAACGATCCTAGGCGAGTGATCTTTTCCACAGCTCCAGGGATCTTGCAGACCATGTCTCACCCGCCAACCTCTGGACTGAGCTGCTCCTCTTCCCAGTGAGGCTGTTCTCTCTGGGTGGAGTTTCTGTTCCTCTTTAGTAAATATTTTCACAGGCCAGCCTTGCCTGCCAAGAAGCAAAGCCACAACTTCCTTGTGGGTCTGCTCCATCTCCTCTAAGAGCGGGACAGCCATGCCAGGTTGCCAGGCTCTTGCGTTCATCTGGCCACGCCAGGCCACGCCAGATGGGTTGGCTAATTCAGAAGCGCATTATTTTCTCCGACCCTTCCCTCCTTCCTTCCTTCCCCTGGGCTTTGGAGACTCGTGATGTGTCTGTGAGGGCAGGCTTAAGGTTTGGCTGGGTCAGAGAGAGACACACCAAGACTTAACTCAAGACTCGCCTTCAAGGCCGTCTTAACTCCTGGGGTTTGTGATTCCCGGACAGAGGCAGCGAGGGACACTTAGACGACGCTGGGCAAAGTCACTAGAAATAAGTCAGTAAGACTCACTAAAAACTAATGTGAACTTCCAGGCTTAGGAGGAGTCTACCTGTGAATATCAAAAGCTGGTGGCCGGTAAGGAAAGATGTCAGAAACAGCAATGGGCAGGATGAAGAAGCCACCGGGGAGGGGGGTGCTGGGGCTCGTGCTGCGGCCCTCTGCCCCCACCCCTTTCTCAAAGAGGGGCCCAAGCGGACTCTGCTTGCTCTCCGCTCTCGAGGCGACGTGACAGAAGGGCAGACTAGCAAATTCAATTCAGGCTCGGCTATCCGCCTTGCTCCGTCTCTCCTGTACCAGGTAGGGTGTCTGCCTTGGGGGGGGGGCGGAAATCCATCAAAAACGGTGCAGAGATAAACACGTGAATGCCTTTACTGGCCCATTCAATAGGCTATGAGTGAAAAGGGGGGCCTTTATTCTAACAGGCGTTGTGATCTCGAGGGAGTGGGAAGCTTGGGCACCGTGGGGGGGGGCAGCGGAAAGGGTTAAAGGTGAGCCCCGCTTGACCCCAGAGAGGAGGAAGGGCTCCATCTGGATTTAACGCCGAGAAGGGACTTCCGGAGCAACTGGAGGAGCCGGCCAAAGGCAACCCTTTGCAAGACAGGAGGAAGAAGCTCTGTTTCCCCAAAATCTTTTATTGATCCTTTCCTTCTGCACTGCCCTTTTTCCCCGGGGTGAGGAAGATCACGGGTATTTGGCATCATAGATAATTTTAGAAGAGTTTCTTCGGTCCCGTTCGTCCTCCGCGGTCAGGTTGAGAGAGCGGGACACTTTGAACTGAATCATCGTGATGAGGGCAAGCTCTTCCGGATCCAGACCGCTCAGGCTGGCCTCTGGGGTGGGGTGGGGGGTGGCCGAAGGAGAGAAAGAGAAAAACACAGGGCCTCAGGTGGCGCAGCGTGCAGGGGAGATTCGCCCCACGCAGGCTGATCCCAAGGACAGGGAGGATCACACGGGATCCCCACCAGCACTTCTCGGCGGGGGGCCTTCCAGAAGTCAAGAGAGCACGCTTCCTGGGCTAGAAGTCCAGGGCACTCTTAGAAGGGGAAGGGGAGGAGAGCAGGACAAGTTGGGGTCCCGTCTGTCTCCTGAGAAGTCTCCAGCAGCCAGGCAGGTGAGCTGGGAGGCGGACGGGGCATCCACCTGGTCAACGAGAGGTCAGGGAGAAGCGGCTTTCAAGGGCCGAGTAGAAGCTCCCTGGCCCCATGGCAGACGGCTCCCAGGGCACTTCCACCCTGCCCTGCCTGGTGCTCTCCGTTGGGGTCTCACTGTGACCAGAGACTGCCCCACCTCTCGAGCCATCACAGGCAGCAAGCTTTTATTCCCGGAAAGCCCGGCCCAGAGAAGAAGCAGCAGAAGGCAGCGGAACGGCCTTCCCACCCACCCACCCCCTGGGTCCCCAGCTCTGCTTACCAGTGCAGGCAGGCAGGCAGAGCGAGCAGTTGCTCCAGGCGGTGGTACGCCTGCAGTCATCCACGCAGGTCTGAACGGGGACGCCGCAGACTAGGCAGCAAGAGAGGCCACCGTGTCAGGTGTGGCAGGCAGTGCCTCCCTTCGCCCCTGAATCCCTGGTCCCTCTGGAGGGAGCATCCCACCCCCCTCCGCACATCCATCCTCAGATCAAGCTGCGGGGTGGGGGGGAGAATCTAGTCCTCCGTGGAACAAGGGCCCTTCCATGGGCCCCCAGTGGCTCCAGAGGTTGGGAAGGAAATTGTCCAGCACAGAACAGGATGGGAGCCATCTCTAGAACTCCAGCAAACACAAACTTGAAAGGATTTGCACAGGATGTTGTGTCTCCAACCATCGGGTGGGAACCAAATTATCACAACCCTAACGGGATTTTCAAGGTAAGTGAGGTATTCAAGGAGGGTTTTTATCAGTCCCACACACCCCATCCCAAGGGCTGCTGTGACTCAAACCCAGCCTCCGGAGTCCTTGTCTGTCTAGGCATGGCGCCACACTGGGTATAATCCGGTAGAGGATGCTGCTGCGCCATTGGTGAACCAGCGGCCGTCCACAACTTGCTAGTCCTCATTGTGGCCTGCCTGGGTGTTGGCCACCGCTCCCCCTTGCCCCACCCAACAGGTTGCAGGCCAGCTCCGTTGACCTCCGGGCAACCTGCCAGAGGAGCTCCGCTTGCCGTCCAACTTTCCCGGCCCCGTTTCCCCTCACCTTTCTCCGCCGTGGTCTGAAATCTGCCAGTGCAGTCACAGGTTGGGCGTGGCGGGTGCGCCGAGGTCACGCGGCAGTCTGGGCCGCCGAAGCCCTCTGCACAAACTGAAATGAAGCACAACCGTGGACACAGCCAGGCCCAGATGATCTGAGTGGCAAGGGCATAGCTGAGGCACACACCCCCCCCCCCCAGCCTCCTCCCACCATGCTTCCTGCTGGGGCAGGAATAACCAGTGGCCGCTTCAACCCCAGAGCCTGGCTTGAGCTTAGGAAGGCTCTTTTTTGAGCACAGAAGAGGGAGGACGCCTCTGGAAGCTTCCAAAAAGACAGGGAAGGGAGGCCGTTTTTCCCCCTGCTCACCCTTTTCTGCACTGAGTCATTCCACTCAGCCCTCAACAGTGAACTGCCCGCCTCTGGCTCTCTTCCCTCGACAAGCAAGCTTACGGGTCCGCACGAAGAGCGTGGATTCTGCCTCCAAAGCCGTTCCTTCCAGGGAGCTGATCAGGTAGAAGCCCGAGCCGGTTTGGAGGACGGCAAGGCAGACCCGGCGTTCCCAGAGGCACTCCCGCTTCGCCTGGGCCAAACTCGCTGCCGAAGGGTAGAGCCGCTGGGGCTCTCCGGGTCCGGCCACGCCGCGGCCCGGCTGCTCCTCAAACCAGTCCGTGGCTAGGAAGGGAGACACTGGCTGCTAACGTGGCCTGTTCATTGTGCTACGCTTTAAACATTTTCGTAAAACGGAAAAGCGGGCATCCCCGGGTTCCCAGGCTTTACACTGACTTACATCAAAAGCCAACTAATCTGCAATAAACCCGAGGAAAGGAGAACGAGGCGAACATTCCTACCGTGGTACTGATTAATGGACATTTTTTAAAAAAGAAAGAAAAAGTCTTCCTAGAAAGAGAGTGGAAGGGTGGTCGTTTGAGCCCCTGGTGCCCCAAGCAAGAAGGGAAGGGGAGGCAGAGCGAACCCTCTCTCCATGGCTGATCTCCTTCTGGGGCGGGCAGAGTGGTACAGAAGGAGCACTTCTTCATATATCCTGGCCCAAACTGTTTCCGAGCCGGCTAAGGAAGAACCAGCCCTTTGAAGGGGATCCTGGCGCTCGCTGGAAGCCAAGACAGATGACATTCAACGAGGATGGAAGCACCAAGACGGCAGGGCAGGGGTGACACACAATGAGGAGCACACAGCTGTGCTCTTCCGTCCCAGGGGCTGGATCAGGGCTTAGGGATCCAGGAATGATGTGTCCGAGCAGGGCCAGGATCTCAAGGCACAGTCAAAAGTCCGGCTGGCTGGTGCCCCTCCTCTTTCCAAACCCCTTTATCTGTGTAGGATTGAGGGAGCCCCAAACCCAACACAGAGAGAACAAAACACAGATCTTTTCTGCACCCATTTCGCAGGTTTGCACGCACTCGTTTGTGGCCTTTCTTTCAAGGGCTGCTCGAAGAAGCCGCTGGGATTGTGAACCAGCGCTTCCCTTCTTCGGCCACAAGCCCACTAAACCCAGGCCCCGTTTGGCTCACCTTCGCTGCTTTTGCACAAGAAGCGCCGCTCCTCCTCGCAAGGGGCGTCGCGAAGAAGGCCGGTGGCCGCCTCGAACCACACGCAGTCCTTCAGGCCGCCGTCTGCCAGGTCATCCCGCAGGTACCTTTTCCACGTTAAACAAAAGAGGAATGGGGAGGGAGAAGCTCATACTGAACACTCTGACTTGGCCCTGTTGGGATTGCACAAACGTAAACGAGGACATTTTGACAGCCCCAGGAGAAATCCACCCTTGCATTCAGCCTGTGGGGGGAAGGTTGGCACCGGGGCCTGTAAGTAGGCCCGGGTGGCATCAGCGTTGCTCCAGTCATGCGCTGGGAAGGGTCTGGTTTTAACTGGGTGGATAAGGGAGCCTGGGCATGGCTTTGAGACGGATCTTTTGGCTTCCTAATAACCTAAGCCGTTTCCAGAAGGGTGCCTGCCTTCGTCTACAGTCTCCTGTGGCAAAAAAAACAACAACCCGACACTCAGTATACAGACACAAATGCTGGTCTAGCGAGACTTTGCTTGAGGCGTCTGGCGAAGCCAGCTGCAGTCCATGAAGGATGATGCCAAAGGATGCCTCTTGGTTTTCAAGGTGCCGCAAGACTCCTGGCTGTTTGCCAGTTCTCAGGTCCTGATCCCGCGGCATGTTCTGCTCTCCTAGGAAGCTGCTCACCACACCCCTGCGGGAGTCACCGCTCTGGGCCTAACTCTGCCCGATCAGCTGAGGAAGGATTGCCTCACACCATCATAACCCACCAAGCAACGCTGCTAAGCCTGAAAGACTGCCGGAGTGGGTCCGGGGCTGGGAGTCCCACCCAGGGACTCCACGCCCATTACAGGGGTGTAACGGGGACTGTCCCGGGCTCAGGCCGAGGATCATTCAGCTTCTCCTCAGCCACTCTGTCCTGACCGTACTGGGGGTCAGGGTGGTTGGACGGTCGGTTGGAGGAGTCACAGGATCGCACGGGCACTCACTGTGCCATCTCCCGGCCCAGGGGCTCTTCCGTGGTCCAGCGAAAGACGGATTCTGCCTTCCGATCGTTCAAGCCCGTCCAGAAAGAGCCTCTGAAGTTCCGGCGGACCCAATCCTGGCAGGAAGAATCAGGGAAGCACAAAGTCAACACAGGAGAAAACTAGGGAGTATTTCCAGGCCACCGGAGGTCCTGCTTGTTCCACACACACCCCAGACATGGATGTTTCATTCATTCATTCATTCATTCATTCATTCATTCATTCATTCATTCATTCATTCATTCATTCACTCATTCATTCATTTTTACCCCACCTTTCTCTTGAAAAGGATCTAAGGCTATAGGAGATATTTTTCACAGTACTCCCTATCAACAAGAGGAGCAGGCTTGACTTGTGCCCCCCTAGGGGAGAGTGGCACGGTTGCCCACCTCCCACTCATCCATCACCCAGCTAAGAAGCCGTTTGCTGGAGAGCCCACGGCACCTTCCCATGGGCTACAAGCCCCCTGAGACTTCCACGTTCTTGACTCCCAGAGAGACCCCCCCCCCCCCGATAGCCCTACCCTCTCCTGGGGCAACGTCAGGGAGAGCAGCTCCGTCCCCTTGAACCGCCGGCAGGCGCGCAGGGCATCCGTCCACCTGCCCACCGACAACAACGGGTCCCAGAAGTAGCAGCTGCCATTCCAGTGACTCCACTCTGTCGGGCAGGGGCTCCAGGGCGCTGAGGAAGAGAGGGAAAAAGCCCTCCAGGAAAAAAAAAGGAGAACCTTGGCAGGAGGGGAAGCCTGGCCACGATTTCTGCCTCTCCGTCTTTGCAGAAAGGCCCTGCATCCTGCCAAGACGTTCTGTGCCCAGGAGGGCCCAAAGGGGTCAGCCCTCGCCCGGTGCAGCAGCAGGAGCAGGAGCAGGGCCAGTCCATTTGCTGTGGGGCAGCCCCCTTGGTTCTCCCTCGATCCCCTTCCAAAGCCCAGCCAAGTGCTCACCCCACGGCCCTTCGCACACCCAGGCCTTGAGTTCGGAACATGGGGAGGCAGCCAAGTCTCGCCCCCTCGGACGCCCAATCTCCAGGCAGCCTCCGGTTGGGAGCTGTATACCCGCCAACCTAGCAGGAAAGAAACCAAGCGTCATCTATCTATCTATCTATCTATCTATCTATCTATCTATCTATCTATCTATCTATCTATCTATCTATCTATCTATCTATCTATCTATCTATCTATCTATCTATCTATCTATCTGCCTGCCTGCCTGCCTGCCTGCCTGCCTGCCTGCCTGCCTGCCTGCCTGTTTGTGTGTGTGTGTGTGTGTGTGTTTGTTTGTTTGTTTGTTTGTTTGTTTGTACACCACCCATCTAGCCAATGGTTACTCGGGGCACTTTACAACAATCACAAGACATTAAAAAACAAAACCATGATCCAACACACTAAGTTAATTAAACCACTTAAACAAATATTAAACAAATTAAAAATTGACAGCCGTTGAATAAAAGGCCGAAAGTCAGCCGATGCTTAAACCGGCAGATGTTGAAAAGCCCGGCAGAAGAGATGCGTGTTTTTAAAAGTTTCTTGAAAGCTGCCGAGTTGGCAGCTCCTTCCAGAGGTGGGGCGCCACTGCCGAGAAGGCCTGGGTCTTCGTTCTCTCCTTCGGGGCCTCCCTCAGGGTTAATGCTCTCAGCCTGGGAGCAATGAGTAAGATGGGCACTCCCCATTGGGAGGAGGCGTTCTGCCATGAAACGAGGTCCCAAACCGTTTAGAGCGTTCTATGACTGAACCGTCACCTTGAACTGATACGGAAGCATACAGGAAGCTAGTGTGGGTTGGCCAGGATCGGGGAAATGGGGTGGCATTTATTTATTCCTTTTCCTAACCTGGCAGTCATATTCTGGACCTGCTGAAGCTTCCGTATCAGTCCCACGGCAGCCCCCACACAGAGTGCATTGCAGGAGTCTATTCTTGAGATGACCAGCACGTGGACCAGCGTGGCAAGGGACCGGGTGTCAAGGTAGGGACGCAGGTGGGCAATCCTGATGGAAATAGGCAGGCCCGGACCACAGACGCTGTCTGCGATTCCGTAGAGAGCGCTAGGTCGAAAAGGACGCCCCAGATTGCAAACCTCATCCTTAATGGAGAGAGCGGTCCTCCCAAAAGGGAGGGAGGCTCCGCCTCCGGAGGACCTCCGTCTTGTCGGGGTTCAAAGTCAGCCTGTTAGCCCTCGTCCATTCCAAAGACTGCCTCCAGGCAGAGCTCAAGGGACGGGACAGCATCCACTGCAGAAGGATGCACGTCAAACTCCACCTCTCTGGATGACCTCTGACAGCGGTCTGATATAGATGTTCAACAGGGGGGGGGGGTTTGACAACTGAGCCTTGAGGGGCTCCACGGTTTAGAGTCCAAGAAAGAGAGAGCATCTCACCCAACTGCACTCTCTGAAAGGACCGGAGCCAGGACAAAGCCGGGCCACGGATCCCCAATCTACAGAGACTCCCCAGGAGGATACCATGGTCAACGGTATTCAAGGCCGCTGAGAGATCAAGGAGGACCCCATCGGCCTCCCTCAAAAGGTCCTCTTGCTGGGCAACCCATGACGTGGCCTGACCCAGACTGGAATGGATCAAGGGCCCTGGTTTCCTTCAAGGGCGCCTGAATCTTGGAAGGAAGGCCAGGATGTTAGGCAGGTGGTAAAGGGACCGGAGCTTCATTCCAGAAAAAGAAGAGGGGCCCCCATCGACGAGGGCAGCCAGAGGTGGCAGGGGGAACGTTTTGCCAATTGGGAGGCCAAGCCCACGGGGTCCGTCCTCCTTCCTCCTCTTGGTGCACGAAATGTCCAGAAGAGAGACTGCTCAGAGGGAAGACACCTCCAGCCGTGGGAAACTCTGGACTCCCTCAAAAAAAACCAACCACACTTCCCATCACGGAGATGACTAAACATTTCACAGGCGGGAAGACTCCGGACGGGTTGGTTGCAGCAGCTGCTGGACCAGAGCGACTAGAGGCGAGCCCGGTGGCCGAGGGCAGAGCGCAGGGTCCCGACTATGGCTTCTCCGACTTCAGAGAGTCCCCCAACTCCCGTGAGGCAGGGCAGAGGGGCTCGGACAAGATCTACCCCAAAGGGAGTGTTCTTTCCCCAAAGGACTCACCAGGGAGAGGAGAGGTCGGCCGGCTGGCCCCTGGCCCACGTCCAGGTCCCATCTTGATCGGCATCGTTCAGCCCCGTCCAGCTACTTCTCTGCACCACGGCCATGACCCAGCCCTGCAGGGGTGGGACGGAGGTTTTGGGGGGTGGGGTGGGGAGGGCTGGCTTGCCCAAAGGGCTCCCTCCGCTGCCCTCAGGCCCTCCTCACAAGGTCAGCCCTGAGAGCACCATCTGGCTTCTCCTGATGAGCCTCAAAGGAAAGAGGAAGAACCCTCAGCTCAGGGAGGTGGCTGGCCCAAACAGGTGGGCTGTTTCTGCGGGAGTCGGTTTTGTGATTGGGGTTTTCACCTCTGGCTGAGGAGGAGGCTCCCACCCCGAACCCTTTCTGCAGCCTCCCATAGCCCCCCCCTTCGCCCCCGCCCTCCTCCAGGACCAGGCTGCCCCCCCCTACACACACACACCCCACACGGCCCCGTCCCTGCCTTTTCTCTGCTGCTGCTGAGAGTCAGCAGGTCCGTCTCTTTGCCATGCGCCTGACAAGCCGCCTGGGCCCCCCACCAGTCCTTGGCGCTGTGCTCCTCGACGTAATAGCAGTGCCCGCCCCAGAACCACCAGCCGGGCTGCTGCGGGCATCGCGAGTGGACTAAACCTGGAAAGCAAACACGGACGGGACCGCCGGGCAGAGGCGTGGGCTCCTCGCCTCGCCTCTCTGCCCTGTCCTTAGGGGAGGGGAGGGGAGGGACCGCAAGCAGCTGGTCCCTGGCCCAGATCCAGGACGAGAGGCAGCCCCCCCTGCCTCTTGGTGCCCGTTCCCCCCAGAGAATGTTAGCCTCTCTTCCGTGTGCAAGAGAAAGCAGCCACGATTCTCTCCACGCCGGTCTTCTCAACAACTCAGCGTGGCTGTGCTCCTCTCTTGCACCTTCCAGAAAGGCAGATCACGACCTGGAGCTTGGTGTGGGTGCGCCTGTGTCACGCACCAAAGGCCCCAGCAGCCCCCCCCTCCACGAAGAGGATCTCTGGAATCCGGGTCAGAGAAAACGGGGCTCGGGGGACGTCCTGCCGGACTCCGGGTCATCCAGGGTCTGCCGGGTTTGTTCTCCAGGACTGAGGAACGCCCAACCTCTCCCACTTACCGTGAGCGCAGGAAGGGCTGAAGCGGCGGAGGCAGCGCAGGAGGCCGTCACAGTGGCCGGTCAGCGGGTTGTAGACGTGTGTGCTCAAGCAAGGGGAGCAGCGCCTCTGGCACCGGTCGCCGCAGAAGCCCGGGGAGCAAGCTACAAGGGCCAGAACAGGGCGTAACGGTCCAGCAAGGGCTACTCTTTGGGCCTGGGGCCACGTGGCAAGAGCCAAGCGAGAGACTTCTCTTCCCTCCGCTTCGGCTGGGCCACCACCACCACGACTACTATAACCACCAGAACCACATAACAGACGAGCCCAGGCATCCATTTCACCATCCTATAAAGTGCGGTTGTGTTCTTCAGCGCCGGCAAAGAATTCCAGGCTCGCCAACCCAACACCTTGCCCATCACAAGCCATCCTGCCTGAGTCCTGAGCCTTGGCTTAGATTCTGGCCACGGAGGTGGCCTTCCTGCCCTGCTTGGGGGCTTCCCGAAAACATCTGCCTGGCCCCCCCTGCAGGAAACAGCAGCCCAGCCCCGTGGACTGACCAAGGTCTTGTCAAAGCACAGCGGTTCTGGTATCGTTATGGCTCAGGGCAGAGACCAGCAGCGAGGAAGGGGGCCGACAATGGGCTCAAGCAACAGGAAGCCAGATTTCGGCTGGATATCAGGGGGAAAAAAACTTCCTAACTGTTAGAGCAGTATGACAATGGAACCCATGACCTCGAGAGGTGGTGAGCGCTCCAGCACTTGGAGGCCTTCAAGAGAAATTTAGACAACCACCTGGCAGATAGCCTTTGATTTGTGTTCACAAGGAGTGGGTGGGGTTTTTTGGGGGGGGGGGTTGGCTGCTGATGCCAAGCACATGCGTTGGCAGGGACTTGGCCCTTCTTTCAGAAGATTTAGCCGGTCGACCGACCAAACCTTTTCTCGCCCAGATGCCTGGCTGGCCGCCCTGGGGGAAAAAAAAAAAGGCAGCGAGCCAAGATTCTCCTTCTGGGTGAGAAGAATCATGAAGTCAGAAGGGGCCTATGGAGTCCAACGCCCTGCTCCAGGCAGGAATCCAAATCAAAGCAGATCTGCCAGGCGGTTGTCTAAATTTCTCTTGAATGCCTCCGGCGTTGGAGGGCTCACCCCCATTCCAGATCATGGGTTCCATTGTTGTACTGCTCTAACAGTTGAGAAGTTTTTCCCGAGATTCAGCTGAAATCTGCCTCCCTGTTGCTTGAACCTATTGTCATGTGTCTTGAGAACAGATCCTGCCTTTCCTCTATATGGCAATCTTTCAAGTCTTTGAAAAGTGCTCTTCTGTCTCCCCTCCGTCTTCTTTTCTCAAGGATAAACCTGCCCAGTTCTTTCGGTCTTTCCTCCTAGGGCTTGTTTTCCAGCCCCCCCATCATACTTGTTGCCACCTTTCAGACCAAAATTTCCAGGACCCGACAGCCCAGGCCAGCTCGGGCACTACAGGATCTGTAAAGGGGACCATTCCAAACTCTGGGGAATCCTGCCCTTCACGCCATCCCATAGCCCCAATTTCCTGCCCTTCTGCCGCTCACCTGCCTTGACGTAGAGGACGCCCCCCGAGCCTGGGCTGTCGACCAGCACAGTCCCTCCCACCGTGTAATGGGCCCCGTTGAGGGTCAGCAGCCCTGTGCATCGTTCTTCCTGCAGGTAGCAGGCGGCCTGGGCTTCGGGCAAAGACCGGTGCCTCTGGTGGGGCGTGGGGCCAAGGAGGGAAATGAGCAGCTTCTCCTGGAAGGAGGGCATCTCCACATCTGGACAGGGAAGCAAGACGGAGAGAGAGGTGGGGGGAAAGGAGGCTCAGGCTGCACGATCCGGGGGCAGCGAAGACTAGGGCCTCTGTGGGCACCGCCTGGCCTTTTGGGCAACACGCACTGCGTTGCCACGCAGGGAGTTTCCATCATAAAACAAAGGCAAAGAACGCTCACCGACATTTCAAAGGCTGCTCTCTTTGTGGCCGGTCTGTGTGGGGGGTTTTTTCCGCCCACCCCCAGCCCTCCAGATGTTCCTGGACCGTCCTTCCTATCGCCCTGTCTCAGCACTGCCAATACTGGAGGACGATGGGAAGCGCAGTTTGGCTGCATCTGGAGGGCCTTTCGGCTTCTCTCGCTTTGTCCGCGAGAGGCTCAAAGGTCACTCCAAGACAGAAAGAGCAGGCCTTTCGGAGGCTCTCGGACCAGCCGCCGGGTGACCAGCAGCGGCTACGTTTTTAAAAAAATAAATAAATTAATAAATCTCTGTAGGTGAAGACTGGGATCCATCTTTGGCCATTCCTCCCAGCCATCCCACCTCGTGGGATCCTACATTCCTGCCCGGAAGGGAGGTGGTGGTGGTGGAGGAGGAAAGCTCCCACCTTCCGCTCGTTGGCAAGCCCAAAGGAAACCGTCGGGCTCCACGCCGCTTGCTTCTGGTCCAGCGAAGCCATCCGGGGCCTGGAAAAAGAGCCGGCAAGGACGGTCCAGCACGTGGACCTTGCCTTCCGAGTGCAAAGCGTCCCAGGTATCCTGGGGACTCTGGCTACAGCCCTTCAGGAAGGCTGGCATAGGTATGCCAGTTTCACTGGTAGGGCTCTATGCAGGCGGGAAAGACAGGCGGGCGGGTGGGTGAGTGGGCAGGGCTGGCAGTATGGGAGGGATCCCTGCCCCACGGCCCTCACCTGTCCCAGCGGAGGCCTGATCTTCCTCGCTGTCGCACCCAGGTATCGTTGGCAAGCAGAGGCGGCTTCCTCCCGCTTGCCGTAGCGCTCTGCAGACAGGCAAACCCCCCGCTCAAAGACCCACACGCCCAACGGCAGGCACTTCAGAGAGGAGACCGTGGCAGCTGTGGGGAGAAAGAGGGCTGGACCATCGCAGGCAGAGCCCAGGAAGCAGGCCGTAGCCTCTGCCGGGCCTCAGCCTGGTCAGGCTCACTGCAAATCCTCTCCATTCTTCTCACTAGGCGATGCTCCCTTGTGAGCTGTGGGGTTGAGCCACAGTGGTATGGGGGTGCGGGGTGTGGGCCAATAGCCTCCACAGGGCCCCTCCTCCAAAGGAAGCCCCTCTCCACCCCACGGGCCAGGGGAGAGGCCAGCCGGGCATATGGGCAACTGTGAAAATAAGAGAGGCCAGAAAAGCAGAGTCCAAGGTAGACTGCCCCAGCACGAGGCGGCTTCACGCCCCCCTCGGGTTCCCACCCAGCTTACCAGGTGCCTGCCCATCATGGAGGAGGCCCTCACAAAGGCCGCTCAGGGGGTTGCAGCTCAGCCGGGGTTCGCAGGGGGGGCACATGGATTGGCAGTCCTGGCCGGAATAGCCGGGGGAACACCTCATCTTCACGTGCGTGGCGGCGGCAGCAGTGGCAGTGGCAGGGTCGGCCGCAGAGCCCGTGAGGGTGACGAAGCGGGTCCCCAGGCTGAGGCGGTGGCCGGCGGGGGTGCTGAGCACCGCGCTGCAGCCCCGGCCCAAGGCACTGCACTGACGCCGGGCGACCTGCAGCGACTGGAAGCCGAGATCCGCAGACAGAGCCCCATGGATGGATTTCCCCGGGAAGGTCACGTAGGAGTCTGCAAGTGGGACAAAAGGAGGGGAGAAGGTGGGAGGGGACCACAGCCAGGATCCCCCCCACCCCCCGACCCCAAATACATCCCGGAGGTGGGGCACAGGCTCCTCCGAGGCACGGCTGGGCACCCAGCCCTCACCCAGGGACTCTCCCAGCCCGAAGGAGGGTCTCCCCTCCGACCTTCCCTTTCCACTCTAAGGAGATCTATGTGATGCTGTCCCCTCTCAAACAGGAGGTGTTCACAAAAATAAAATAAAACCAAACTCCTTGGTTGAAGCAAAGAAAAAGCACTCCGTTTTTAAAAGCACCACCGTCAAGTCAATCCAAGACAGCACACAAAGCCCAGCAGATAAAATGCAAAACCAGGGGCGGCCAGAGTCGGGGGGGGGGGGGGTCCCTTGTTCAGAAAACAGAATCTGCGGCAGAACGACGGAGGAGGAGGAAGAGAAGCCCCCCCCACCCACACACACACACAAGCACACATACCCCACTCTGCGGTGGGGACCCACCCAGGAGGTCTTCCTCAGGTGACCTCAGTGAGCGAGCAGAGGGTGGGAGGAACCCGAGGCGTGCCGCCTGCAGGCTTCTGTCCCCCAGGACCGCCCTGCCCCATGGCGAGGGGGAACAGAGAGAGAGGAAGACCCACTGCACGGCCCTCCTGGTGCTGTCAAACATGGGGAAACGGCTCAGCCCCCTAGAAAAAGATCCAAAGGGTGATTTCAAGGCATTTGACAACTCAGGGCTCCTCCTTTGGTGTGTCTGTGGAGGATTTCTTTCTACATTTATGATTTGCTTCCTTTCTCCTGTACGTGTTCGGCTGAGTGACCGTGCCTTGGAAGTGCCTCGGATGGGGTGGGAAGGTGGGGTGGGGATGTGTGAACATTTGGCAAGCAAATAATATGTAAAACGTGGCCGGCCCAAAGCAGGCCACGCCGACGGCTCTCACCCGTCTGGTGTGGGACCTGACAGATCCATCGGTGAGGCCGGTGGCAGGGCTCAGCCTTCAGGAATCCGGAGGGCAGAGCAACCATGCAGGTCCTCGTGCGGGAGGTCCCCCAGGAGGACATGAACCTGCCCCCCCAAGAAAGGACCACAAAAAGGGGGTCAGAGAGGAGGAGGCGGCATGGGAGAAGGAAGACTTGCCACCACCACCACCCCCCCTCTCTGGGGTTACGGTCCCCCCCCGATTGGCTCCTCCAGGGGTGGAACGGGGCTCTTACCGCCGCAAAACTGGGTTGAAGGGGGCCCCATCTGCCCAGCTCCACAGGTCTCTTCCACTGCTGCGCAGCCCAGTCCAGACGCTCACCTGCAGCTCCTTCTGCAGCCACGCCTGGGGAGGAGAAACACAGAGCACTTCTTCCCGGCTCTCCCCCCCCCCCCCCAATTCTCTGGCACCAGCGTGGGGCAAGGATTGTGGCCAGTGGTACCCCCCTCCCCCAAAAGATTCATGCTGGGAAATGCCACGAAAGGGCGGCAGAGGGACCCAGGAGGTGGGAATATTGCGGGGGGGGGGGGAACCCTCCAGAGTTTTATGTTCCCCTTCAGCCCCAGTCTGGACAAGCTGCTCACCAGATCCTGTGGGCCTCTCAGGGTGACCAAGCTTCCGCCGTGGAACCTCTGGCAGAACATCAGGGCCTGGCTCCACTCGAGAGCCGCATCCAGCACGAGGAAAAGGCAGGTGTCCTTCCAAGATCTCCAGGCCTGGCTCTGGGGGCAGTAGACCTCTGGGCAAGAGAGAAGCAGGCGGGGGGGGGGGGAGACGGCAGGGTGAGCCCCCCCCCCAGCCTCCCTTCCCCTTGGGTTTGGTCCCTGAGACGGAGGCGCCAGGAAGCAGGACACGAGGCGAGGGGTTGCGTGCCAGGCACCACCTGCAAGCCCCCGAACCGGAACCGCTGTGAGAAGTCCCCTACCCCAATCCAGAACGAAGTGCAGCGCTTGGGAGGCGCACTTCCCCAGGAACAGCCGGGCGCTCCTCATGTCCTGGAAAAGGCAAAGCCCCGAGTGCAGATTCTGCAAGCGCTGGTCAGGCAAAAGACGGAAGGAGTTCTTGGCATCCGAAGAACACTTGGAGCCGCTCAGCAACGAGACACCATCTGGTGCCACCTGCACAGCACAGGGGAGAGGAGAGGTTGGCACGCTTGCCATTTACCCAGAGAGAACACACACACACACACACACCAGGTTTTGTGGGTCTGTCCTCAGCTACAACCTTCCCTCCGTTTCCAACCCACTTCACCCTCACAGTTCCAACGCCAAGAATCCCAGGGAAGGAGGGCTTCGTGATATTTTGGGTCTCCTGTCCCCATCAGCCCCTTCGAAGTCTCTTTTCCTAAAAGCTGCTCTCACTCATTTGCGATCAAAAGCCTTCTTTGAGCACGGAAGAAACAAACGGCTGGCCCTGGCAGTCTCCCTGTTCCCTGAAAGGCTTTTCTTCATGGTGGGGGTGGGTGGGGGTGGGAGGTCCGAGGAAGCCCCCCACTCACTCACCAGGAGACAGGAAGGAGGGTCCCCCACTCTGCGGAGCCTCCCGTTCAGCTGCAGCCCCCAGAAGACCCCTCGGAGGCACTGGGCCTGGGTGGGCGCCACGTAGACCAGGGCTTGCTCTGGATCGGAACACAGGACCGAAGGCTTCCCTCTGAGCCGGAGGGAGCCGAACCACACGAAGGCAGCCTCTGCAGGGGGAGCAGAAACAAGCCCCTCTGATGAAAAAATAAAAAAGCTACCCTCTGACTTCTGGAAAAACAAGGTGCCCGGGCTGAGCACCAGCCATAATCCCGTCCGCCCACCTTTTCTCCTCAGCCTCCTTCGGCAACCGGGATCTTCCTACCTGGATCTTCACTCAGGGAAGTGTTGATCTGCAGGGGAAGAGACGGGGCGGCCACCAGCTGGGCCCAGCTCACCACGTTCCCTGGGTACTTCCACTTGGTCCTGGAGGCTGCCAGTTGTTTGACGGAGTACCCGGAGAGGGCCTGATCCCACACGTTCACCTCGCTCAGGTCACCCACGTAGAAGCTGGTCCCTGCAAAGCGATCCACGTGATGTGGGCTTCCTCTCGCCCGTGGAACAAGTGGGCAGGATGGGACTGTTTGGAAGGCCGAGGATGGGAGAAAGGCTGGCACAGCGGGCGGGCAGGCAGGTGGGCGGGCAGGGAGGCTGGCACGCCGGCTTGCACTTCCAGGCCCTGCTCCGTGATGCCCAGTTGCTCCCGTCCAGCCTTTGCAGGAGACCTGCGGGTCGCAGGTGAAGGACAACAGAGGCCCTCAGGACGGTCCTAACCCAGGAACCCCACTCGCCACCTGCCGGGCAGCCATCCCGCCCATGGTGGGGACAGCTGGAAAGCAAGAGGGTTGGAAGAAGGGGTGGAGAGAGGCTGGGGAGCAGCTCCGACCGACAGGAACCTCGCTCTGCCTTGAGCGCTTCCGGCACACAAGGGCCGGGAGGCCAGCTCAGGACTGGGAGAGGCTCCCTGAGGGATGGGCACGTTCTTGGGAACGAAAGGGCCCGAGGAAGCCACGGGGGTCCAGGCTGAGAGTCAAAAGCCCCCTCTGCCCACCCAGCCCAGTGTTGTCTCTTCGGACGGCCTCACTCGGGCAAGGGAGGGGCATCATCTTCTTGAGCTTTTTCCCAGGAGAGGCAGCCGGGAATCAAACCTATGGACGAGCACCCTGGTTCGGCAGGACCGCTCTGCGATTTGAGACGCTCAGCCTCTGACTCACCTGACCAGAGGCGAGGGGCTTTCCCCCAGAGATGGGTACTCCTTCGCTGAATCCAAAACGCAGGAAGGCAGCCTTCCTGCTCCTGCAGCCTTTGGGGACCCTCTGGCTCACTCCGAGGTGCGGGACTCTGGACCTGTGGGCCCCCCCCCCAAGCCCGAACTGGACAGCCCAAGGCCTTCACCGAGACTCACCCCTGCCGTCGATCTCCAGCTGCCCCACGCACAGCGTCCCCCCCAAGGACAGCCCCTTCTTCCAGAAACGGCGCCCGCCGCCTGCAGAGCTGGGCTCCCAGGGCTCCCCGTCCACAAAGACCTGGACAGGGAGTGGGTCGGGAGCGCTAGAGACAGAGACGGCCACGTGGTGCCAGGATCCATCCAGAAGAGCCCCACGGGTCTCGCTGAACATCACAGCCCTGCAAAGAACAGACAGGGACGCAAGGGGTCCGGAGAAGGAACTGACCTCGTAACTATTCAACGTGTCCTTTTCAGCATTTCCTTCTGGCAAAGGGACCGTTCGGCCCTGGGACGCAGACACCAGCCCAGGCGCCGGATCCCAGGCTTCAAAGCCAAAGCCCGTTCACTGACTCCCAGCCATCAGGAGCAGGATCCTGGCCTATGCAGCTGTTCTGTTTGGCTCCCTTGAGCAGGGAAAACATGGCAAGGGTCACCCATGGGACCCCTCGGCGCTTGTGAAGGAGGGAGAGCACTTGCCCGTTAAAAGCTGCGTGTGGACCCAGAGCTCGTTCCCAGCTGGCCATCGGGGGGGGGGGGGAGGTATGCATTTCATTTCTGTGTCATGGGTGTCATGGGCGCTATTCGGAGCAGCCCTTTGGGAAACAGGACGGCCCTCCATGAAAAGGAACAACGGAAGATGTCCGATGGCAAACAATTCATCGCGGGGGGACTGGTGGAGTGTTTCCCACCCAGAAGCAGTCAAGCCTCACCCCTTGAGGTGGAACTCCAGTCGTCCCAAAGGGGACAGGAGGAAGAGCGCAAATTCTGGCGGCTTCCACTTCAGGGCATAGCTGACCACACACATCTTGGGGTGGCCGGTAGAGAGGCTTCGGAGCCACAGGCCGACGGTGAAGTTGCCCAGGTAGCGCCGGATGGCTTCTTCCAGCTTCATGCCACGGCCACCGGGGAAGTGCACTTCCGAGGAAAGGCGATGTTCTAGAAAGGAACACAACGATTCTGCTCTCTCCCAAGCCCTCGCCCCCCCTACCAAGGGGGCCACGCAAGCTCTCTAAGCCCCTTGGGAAGCTCATAAGAGCCGAGCACCTGGGGCAGAGGGGTGCCTGGGGGGGGGGGGTTCTGCCTTCTCTCTCATCTTCCACAGAAAGGATCAGAAATAGACATAGAGGTACAAAGGTGTCAAGAGCGATAAGGGACTTCTTAAGGACACGACAGAGTGTATCTACATTTCACCGACACGGTGCTTGATCCAGCAAAAAAAAAAAACTGCCGCAGCTCCGTCTTGTGAAATCCTGGGATCAGCAACGTGATGAGGGACTTGCCCTGCCCTGAACTGCGGCAGAGAATCCGGAGCCCCTTGATGACAAAAACCGTATGCCGCCAAGTCACTTCTGACTCACGGCAGCCCTTCCCATGTTTCGGACGGAGCCACGGTAGCTCACGGCTGATCAAGCTTCCCCAGCCACATAGACGCCATGCGACCAACTCTGTCTGCCATTAGCAGGCATCGCGTCAAGCTGATGAATCAAGAAAAACGGCCGGTCCTCTGTGAGAAGGGGGCAGCCACGGCAGCTGAATCTCCAGAGTGGGAGCCGGCTGTCCACTAAAGGTGGCGGCAGCAGCAGGAGAAGCCCAGAAGCTGCCCCAGGCCAGGCTGACCGGTTCCTCCGTTCAGCCCAGCCCTGTCTGCAAAAAGGGCCCTATTCTGCCCTGGCTACTTGAGATGCTTTCCCCTGGGCCGGAAACCAGGAGGTTCTGAAATTAAAAACTATTTACGTTGTCTTAAATTACTTCACGTTGCTTTGTAATCTGTACTCTGCCCCATCATCGTTTGATGCAAGGCAGGATATGCACAGGGCAGTGAAAGAATGAACAGCGTCCCACTCTCACACACACACACACCCCAGCGCCTGAGTCTCCCACTCCCTATGGCTCCACTTTATTTTTCCTTGGTTAAACCTACTGTCTGAAACCGTCACCCCTTCCATTTCTTGCAACAGCAAGGGAGTTGTTTCTCCCTCTCTCTCCTGGGCCAAAATCTGCCCCAACGTACCTAAAGTGGCATTGAGCACAGTGGCTCCACTTATCTGCAAGGAGCTGAGGCCAGCGAAAGAAATGCCCGAGACCTCAGACAGCCGGAAGTGCTCCTGCTGGTTGAAGAAGGTGGCAAATCCATCAGGGTAGGTGACAAAGCTCCACGTGCTGATACCGGGAACAAAGGGCACTCCGGGGAAAACCTTGCGCACCAAAAAGCCACCGAGTTCACTGGCGATGCTGCTGTGCACATGGGTGGAATTAGACTCCAGGCTGAGCCAGAAGAGGGTGGCGCTGGTGTTGGTTTTGGCACGGAGGCCCGTCAAGGACAAAGAGCAGGCAGAGCGGACAGACAAGGAGAAAGCGACGTCGGCCGTGGCGTGCGGACCCATCCCGCCCGGAAGAGCAAAGTGGACAGGCTCTGGCGGACCACAGAAATCTGAGGACAGAGATGAGGCTGGATTAGACTGGTGGGTAAATTCCAGATGCACCAGGATACAGAAAACATTAAAACTGATTCAAAGTCACCTGCCGAGTATGATTTCTCTGGATCACAACTCCCAGAATTCCCCACTGGCCAGGCTAGCTGGGGGATCCTGGGAGCTGTAGTCCAAGCAGCAGATTTTTCCAATCTCCCGCCCATATTTAGTTCAGGAAAAACAGCAGAACACTTCCTGGAGAGCTGAAGATGGAGCCACCTCACAAAGTTGCATCAGCCAAACTGGAGGCACCAAGCCCGGCTCACCGGCTCTTGTTCTATCAGCATCGCCCTTTCTACAAACCCACTGAAACAGAGGGAGAACGTTCTAGGCTCAACGAGTAGGATTTCCCTTTTGCAGCAGCTATGCCATGCTCCCCTGTCTTCCCCCACAAGGCCTGTTTTCAGAAACAATCGCCAACTCAGTTTGAAAATGACTCAGAGGCAGGCGTCTCTCTTGTTTCCACTACAAATTCTGTCCTTTGGTAATATATCTGTGAAAGAACAGGAGCAATATAGTATATGTGGTGCAATGCAAAGATTGTTCGAAGGTCTACACTGGAGAAACCAAACAGCCACTCAACAGGAGAATGGCCCAGCACAGGAGGGGCAACGAGTCAGGATGACCAAGATGTACTCATTTTGAACCGAGAAGGTTGTTGGTTTGAGAGAGGGGTCAGGGAGGCCATCCATGTGCATATAGGAAATCCCTTACTCAACAGGGGTGGAGGCCTTAGATACAATCTGTCTCCTATGGATCAAGCTCCCCTTTCATCCCTCCCCAGAAAGATCAGGACCACACACAGCAGAAAGACCACAGTTAACGACCCTTAACGACCCATGACAATGGGTGGAGAAGGACTGCAGAAGTGAGATTATTCCTCACCTCCAGCCCTTTGTCCTTCTAAGGAGCCTATTCAGACCAGGGAGAAGTGAAACTAAGGTGGAGGAGATATTGGGTCTCCTACCAACTCTTCTCAGACTGAAGAAGCTACTCGGATGAGTAGCTAAACCTTTCAACCAAACAAGAAAGAAGTCCAGTTGCCATGACTCAACGTCCAGCTTTCCCTTGGTAGTTCCTTCAACCTGTCTCCTTGCGCTCACCTTCTCTGCCCTGGCAGACGAATCCCGTGATTTCACCAGCGGGACGGATGTCACAAGGTCTGGTTTTCCACCTTCCATGCTGGGCAGGATCCGCTGGCTGGAGAATCAGCACCACACACTGGTCCCGTGCCATGGAAGGGGGGTTTTCTACAAAGAGGAGACCTTGAGAAATGCAGTCTGCTAGGAGGTGGGAAGCTGCCCTCCACTGCGCCATCGCTCTGCCCTGTCAAAGCTTGGCTGTACTTCTGCCATCTCTCCCTGCAGCCACTTTTCCATCCTAAGGACCATGGGCAAAGGTACGTATGCAGCCAGCCACAGGACATTTCCATTGGAAACCTGGTGAGCTACAACTGCTAGACCTGATCCATGAGACTTGGCCTACATCCAGACTTCAGCTCCTTTAGAAACCAGAGAAGTCACCCTTAAGGGATGGCCCGCTCTAACAGTTTGTGTCTGCCCCTATCATAATAAAGAGGGGTTTTACTGGCACAAGCCATGGAGAAAGCCGCACTGAGAGGACGCAGGAAGAGCGTGAATGGCTGACAGTGCCACGTGGCCAGAGGCTACAGCGAGCCACACCTTTGAGGGTGCTCTGTATCACAGCAGCCAAGAACGACCGTGGCAGAGACCAGTCCACAAGACCCTGCCAGGGCTTGGGCTACCAGAGAATACTCTGCCTGGCCCACCCAAAAAAGCAGCAGCTCCAGAACACGAACACTCCGAGAGTCACACCTACCTGGATGCCACTGGGCATAGGCCAGGGAAGACGTGTCGCTCCACCTCCAGGCAGTTCCAAAGCGCAGCCCGATCCACATGTGCCAGCCCTCTTCAGGAAAGGCGTCTAGGCCATGGAAAGAGCAGAGCCTCCATGTGTGGCCCCTTCAGAAGGAGATGACGCCTGCCCTTGTCCCCATTGCCTCCCCAGGAGCAAGTGCCACCCTCTCGGCGAGCTTGTTCCGGCACAGTGACAGATGCCAGTTCTTCCTGCTGGCGGTCTAATACCTGACCACCTCCGGTTACCACAATGTCTTCTATCCACAGCTGATCAACGGCTGGTTTGCCCACTTTGTTGGGGCCAAAGTTCGGGGGGGGGGGAAGAGGAACATGTTGGAGAAGTGGCACACACCCAGGAGGTCTTGAGTGAGGTGTGGGCCCTGGGCAGGAGCACGCTGACCTTGAGACCAGTCCTGCCAAGGAAAAACCTCACCCACCCCAAACATCCTGCCAGCAGCCCCACACAGTGGTGGTGCTGGTGAAATATGCACTTTTTAACATATCGCAATATATACATTTCAGCAGGCTTTCAGTTGGTTTTTAATTGTTCTTGCTCATCCAGAAGGTTAGCAGGTTTGGGGAGATTCGCCATCAAAACCAGTCTGTTTGGTAGAGGCCGCTCTGGGACACACACACACACCCTTACCTGACAGAAAGGCATTCTCCTCCTCATCGTGGATCGTGGCTAAGCTCTCCCCGGATTCCCGGCAGAGAGACCGGGCCTCCCTCCAGGACCTCCACTCCCTGAACGATGGGAAGTGGAAGGCGTAGCAATGGGAGCGGAAGTACGCCTTTTTCACAAAGCCAGGAAAGGCATCTATGGAAGTCAGGGAGGCGGGGTATGAAATGAGAGAAAGGGAGACTAGAACCCAGGATTCACTGCTGTGTGGGGATCCAGGGTCATGGAGGGAGGCAGGACGGTGGCCAAGGTGGATTTGAGAAGGGTGGGGCTCTCCTGCAGAGTTCAGAGAAGCTCTTTTTCTGCACTACAATTCCCAGAATCCCCAAGAAAGCCTGGGTACTGCTTGAGAGATATTGTCTGCTTAAAGGTTCTTCTCTCTCCCCACCTCTCCCCACCTTCTCCCTGGGTTTTCCTGCCTCCTTTGAGGTTTGGAGGGCCCAAGGGGAGACATGGGGATGCTCCCCCTTGCTCAGGAAAGGTATCTCTCGCCTTCCTACCTTTCACCTGCATCTCACAGAGGAAGCGGCTCTTGGCGTTGCAGTCCCAGTCTCTCCATTGCCCGGTGTAGATGCTCACCAGCTGCACACAATGCTCCTTCATGGGATGCCCTGAGAGCCAGTTCCTGGCAAAACAGGGGGGGTGGGGGTGGAGTGGGTTCAAAATACAAGAGGTGGGCCGTAGGGAGGGCCTCAGACCTCAGGATGTGCCCCGGCCCCCACTCTAGACCAATTTCCTGGCTCACCCCAAAACTGAGCCTGGACCGGCTCCCGGCTCTCACCTGTACCAGCTCTGCGATATTGGCGTGCCATCCACCCAAGCGAGCTGGGCTCTTGCGTCCTGCCACGCTAACCCGATCCAATAGTGGGAAGCCCATCCCTTGGCACCCTCGGCAAGGTCGGTGAGGAACATCTGTGGGCCGGCCATCCCAAGTCGAAGTGGGTGAAAGCAGAGAAGGGAGGAAGGCACTGAAGACCAGCAGGAGGTGGCCTCGCCACAGACAGGCCGAAGGCCGACTGCTGCCCAAGGAGACCCAACGGCTGCTCCGACTCTGAAGCAGCGTGGAAAGACCGCTCTCTTGTACCTGCTTGTTGTGGTCCTTGATGACAACGAGCTGGGCTTTCCGGTCCTGGCAGAAGACACGGGCCTCGTCCCAGGACAAGGCAGGAGCCGTTGAGAGGTAGAAACAGAGGTCGTCCCTGTACGGGACCCACCCGGGAGGACAGACACCCAGCACTGCGTGGAGAGGGAACGAGAGCCCGTCCAAATCAGTAGGATTGGATTTGAAACCTCCTCCCCAGCAGACTTTCAGCTGTTTTCTCTACACTTACAGGCGTACACCTTGGAATTTGCAGGCATAGGTCATTAATCTCTGTTTCACAGTAATATATAATCATCATCATCTTTGAACTACAGAGCTGGAAGGGAGACCCTATGAATCATCCAGTCCAGCCCCTCTCAAGGAGGTCCAGGGGGGAATCGAACTCCCAACCTCTGGCTCTGCAAAGGTCTAAGCCACTGAGCTAGGAGCAGTAAGCACAGAACAAAAGATGGGGACCATGAGACAGGATTGTGAGCTCACGTGGGTTCTCTGATTGTTTAAAAAAAAAGAGCAGAAGAAGTTAGAAGAGTTCCTATGGAAAACAGGGTCACGGGTAGAATCTCAACATGAAGAACTATTTGCAGGTTCTGTGTGCAGAAAACATCCCCACCCCGAATTGCAACCATCAGAGCCATTTGAGATGCAAGAGGTAAGACCTAAGAGATTTCCACTGGATGTCCAAGATTCACTGCAAAGCTCATGGCCTCCTCCCCCATATATTCAAGATTAAATAAAAATCAATCAATCAGTGGACATTAAAAGTGCCAAATATGGCGATCAATCTGTCTGTCACTGGCTTGTCCTCTCCGACATGCTCTCACCAGCGCTGGCTAAGATCAGCCCCACGGTCACTGGGAGGGCCACCTTCCGGTTCTGCCGTTCTCCCCCTAGAAGTGTGGATGCCATCGCTCTGAAATCAAAATAACATGGCCATGAATCTTCCAAAGCCTCCGGGAAATCTAATGGCATCAATTCACTTTAACTGTAAATAAAACCAGACCTCTCTGATCTCTACCAAGGACGGGAGCATTTTCTAAGAAACTCTGGATCCTTTTTTAGGATCCGGATTTTGAGCCACAGTGCCCAGAATCAGTCAGATGATTCTGGCCCCGGAGGCAAAGAGCCCCACTAGCCCTCCTTCCTCTGCCTTGGGCAGCAAAAGAGCCAGCGAAATAATTCAGAATTTGGTGCCTTTTCCCGACACCCCAAACCGGCTGCCTAAGGGAGGCTGCCTCGCAACGCCAACCCCCTGCGCTCGCTTCTGGGCAGCACCATATTCTTTTAGTGATGGTCCTTTATCCGGATGAAAGACTAGGCCGGCTTTTCCTTAAGGACTGGTGGCTTGAAGGGGGCTTTTAAATGGATCGTTGTGCTCTGCTGTTTTAAATAAGTTTCGAGTATGATTTTATTTACCATTTTTAATGGGGTCTTTGTTTCATTCTTCTTAAAATATTTGTATACTTACTGCTTTTAGCTTTTAAATATTGTATTTTTAATGCTGTAAGCAGCAACATGCTTTCCCGGGGCAAGGAGTACCATTAAAGAGCCTTGTTCCTTTTTCCAAGGTGCCTTCTGGGGCAGGGGGCATTTTAATTTTTTCCCCCCAGAGATCTTTTGCCAGGTATTTCCCACGTTCTTGCACCCTTCCCCTTCAGTCCTCCCACCAGAGCAGCATCAGCATCAGCCACCACCACCAACCCCAGCAGGAAAAGGGAAAAGGAAGGACTAAGGAAGGAGCAACAGCCCGCCGCACCCCTTGGGACACAGAAAAGAGGTGAAATAAATGAAAGGAAGCCGTGTGGTCGAGGCATAATAAAATACGAATGCAACAATAGGTGATCCCTTCAGACTACTAAAAAATCATCATCACAATCCACGAGCTTTCGTGGATTTTAAAAACCACGTCAGATTGCATGATGATGATGATGATTTTTTTTAGTGATCTGCCAAGGGACCGCCTGTTTTTGCATTGGCCTTTTAGCAAAGCGTTGTCGGGTTTCGGCCCTGCAAAAGGAGAGGAGCGCCTTACGGCTCAGCAGGTGGCCCAGAGGGGGGGGGGGGTCCGGAGGGTCTCCTCGGCCTCTGCCCCCCCTGGCTGACCCCAAACCAGGGTGGGTCCTTGGGCCCTTTCACTTCGGGGGACAGGATTCAACCCGAGGCCGGGCAGAGCCTCCGCTTCTCCTTCCTTCAATGGGCTGGCAATAAAGCCGGGAGCCAACGTTTCTCTTCCTCGCCCTCTCCGGGGCTACCTCCCTGGGGGACCCTTCGGGGCTTCCAAGGGAGGAAAGGATCCGGTCCCGCCAGGAGCCCCGAATCCCCTGCGGCCCCACCAACTGCCCCCAGGCCTGCCCTCTGGCCACTGACCGGCGGGCACCCACTCAACTCAAGGCAGGCTCGGCACGCGGGCGACAAGCCACTAGGCCTCCCTCACAAGGCTCGCCCTGCTTTTGGGAAAGCCGAACCGTGGGGCGAAGGGAAGTGGTTTGGGAACCACCCCAGCACCCGGGGGGGGGCAAGGGGGCTTTCCCGGCCTGCCCCGAAATGGGGAAAAAGCCGGCCCAGCCAGGGGAGCCCCAGCTGGCCTTTCGAAGAGGGAGGCAAGGGGGAAATGCAGAAATGTTTTAAAAGGCCCTCTGGGCACCTGTTGTTTTTCTCCCACCCCCAAGAGATGGGGTTGTGAGTTGTGGGTCGTGGGTGTGCGTGTGTCTCAGCATGGCTGGCCTCCCGGGGCAGACCAAAGGGTCCAGTGTCTCTAACCATTAGGATTCAGTGCCCTTAAAAATGTGCAGGAAGAGGGAAAGGGGTTTGCCCATCCAGATCTTGTGGGATCGGGAAATCCCACCAGATCTTGATGTTGTCATTTTCCGACACCTTCTCTCTCTACCTGATGTTCCTTCCATGAGTTTTTTGCAGGCTGGCAAGTTATATTTTTTTGCATAATGACCAGTGCACTAATTTTGCCACTCTTATCATGTTGTGGTTGTTGTTAGCCGTTGTACTGCTCAGGGGGAAAGCACTCTGCCCATGTTCAGAGGGATTCAAATTGAATTGTTAACATTGAAAAGAAGGAGGGAGTCGAAGAGGATAAATCCAGCCATAATAAAACTGGTCTTGTGTTCCCAGGTCTCTGGCAGGGGAAAAAAGGGTGTGTGTGTTCATATTTATTTAATTCAGGGAACTGTCACTTTTGAAAACAAATGGGCAAGGCTCTGGGTTTTTCCAGGAAGCAAAAACCCACATGCTTTTCCCATGTTGGAAATTCAGGGTTAGGATTTCCAAAGCAGGACGGTTTAAAGACTGGAAGCTTTGCTCTGTCTGTTTACTCCGAGAGAGAGGGATGCCTCACCTTTTCGAAGGACACCATATTGAGGACAGTTGCTCTGAATGAATGGCTTCTTTATGTTCTGACCATCAGACACTCAAAGAGAGGAGAGAAATGTACAAGCCAGAAAAACCGGTTCACAATGGCCGTATTGATTTCCTGGGACGGGTTCAAAACCTGCTTGCGTCAGGCGGCGCAAGGACGACAAAAGCGGCTTTTAAGTGGCTCCCCCACGGCTGTCTTTGCCTTGTTAACTTTCTCGCTAAAACTGGCACCGTTCCTACCGTAGATCAACAGTCAAAGCGAGACCAGGCGTGGTCACAGCATAACCCCGAGAGGAGCCCATGATGTTTAGCGCATAGCTTTTGCCACCAGGTGGAGGCTCCGTCTTTGTCTAACCTGTTTTTGGTCCCTGCTTAGGACAATGAGCAGTTCTAATCGTGCTCACAGTATCTCTGGCCATGTGCAGAATGCCACACGATCTGCCTGGACATTTTGCTCATATGCCTCTGGCCTTAACAGACAGAGGATCTTCTACGATCTGCCAATGCTTCATTTAAACAAAAACTTTACAAAATTCTGCTTCTAAGCCTCTTTGGTGAGGCTCACATGAGACTCACTTTTCATGTTCCAAGAACTTTTTCATCTGTTGTCTATGGTTTAACTCTCTCTTTTTTTAAACCGTTCTGCTCTCTCCTTCATGAGTATAGACTGCATTTTAAAAAAAACGTTACTTCTTAACTTTGCTGTCAATAGCTTTATAACTTGCTTTAATTTGTAGGTTTCGTTATAGAGCAGTTTCTTATTAGACAAGTAAACAAATATCAAAGCGACGCACAATTCACAAGCAAATTCACTTTTTTAAAAAGCACAACTGAAATGGTTATGACTCCACACATAAATTAATTATGCGTCCATAAATGCAAAACTTAGCGGAACAGTTTTGATTATCAGATGAATGCACATATCACATGCTGCTGGACTGACGGACATTCAGACACTCCAGGATGGGCCGGGTTTATCATTTTCACTTTCTCCATCCTGCACACAATGTGTAATAAAATTAAGAGGAGCAAAGCAATGAAATTAAGAAACACACATTTAAGTAAAACATTTGTTCCCAGCCCTTTGGTGCAGGATTTGGCTCCCAGAAGTCTGCGAAATGGATTTTATTGTCCGGCGTTATGACCACATGAAAGGTATTTTAGGGTCCATTGTTGGGCTGTACATGAAAGTAACACCTCCCAGAGTTCGTCAAAATTAGCATTTTTCTTTAACTGTAGTTATGCCTGCGTGGCCATGCCCACCTATTCACCGGTCTCTACTAGGCCTTTCCCCCCCCAGACTTACCTGTTCTGTTTATTTCCCACCCTGATTTTATTAATGCAAATGCAAGAGTAGGTGATATCTTTACAGACCACTAAAAAAAATCACCATACAATCTGCAAGCTTTCATGGGTCAGGACCACTTTGTCAGGCATGTACCAGTGTGAAGAACTTAAAAGTCCAAAGGTTCATAGGAAAGACAGATTTTGCCAGGCATGTCTTAGATGCCAGTCTAAGGTGCCCGATTTCATGCTGTTCCAGAAACTGTTACAAGAGTGATCTCTTTCCCTTATCCTTTCCTCCATTTCTCCATCCCTCCCTTAAATTTGTACTAGTAGATCTACATCTGCCCAGACGCAGTTCTGCTGCATCGAAAATGAAGGTGGCAGGTGGCGTGATTGGTAGAAGGAGGCAGACACCCTCTAAGGCAACAAGGCAGAGGGCAGTGGCCCTCTCAAAATGCACAAGCAGGATTGCACATGGCTGACAACACCCACCCCTCGCCTGTTGTTGTTGTTTAGTCGTTAAGTCGTGTCCGACTCTTTGTGACCCCATGGACCAGAGCACGCCAGGCCCTCCTGTCTTCCACTGCCTCCCGGAGTCTGGTCAAATTCATGTTGGTCGCTTCGATGACACTGTCCAACCATCTCATCCTCTGTCGTCCTCTTCTCCTCTTGCCTTCACACTTTCCCAACATCAGGGTCTTTTCCAGGGAGTCTTCTCTTCTCATGAGATGGCTAAAGTATTGGAGCCTTAGCTTCAGGATCTGTCCTTCCAGTGAGCACTCAGGGTTGATTTCCTTCAAAATGGATAGGTTTGTTCTCCTTGCAGTCCAGGGGACTCTCAAGAGTCTCCTCCAGCACCACAATTCAAAAGCATCCATTCTTCGGCGGTCAGCCTTCTTTATGGTCCAGCTCTCACTTCCATACATCGCTAATGGAAAAACCATAGCTTTGACTATGCGGACCTTTGTCGGCAAGGTGATGTCTCTGCTTTTTAAGATGCTGTCTAGGTTTGTCATCGCTTTCCTCCCAAGAAGCAGGCGTCTTTTAATTTCGTGGCTGCTGTCGCCATCTGCAGTGATCATGGAGCCCAAGAAGGTAAAATCTGTCACTGCCTCCATATCTTCCCCTTCTATTTGCCAGGAGGTGATGGGACCAGTGGTCATGATCTTAGTTTTTTTGATGTTGAGCTTCAGACCATTTTTTGCGCTCTCCTCTTTCACCCTCGCCTGTAACCGTGGGCCAACGAGGAACAGCAGTTTTGCCTTGGCCAACGAGCCAAACCCAGAGCCGAGTTAGCCCTGAAACGTGGCGGTGGTCCCACAGCACAGGCAGTGGCCGCAGCAGTTGTTCTGGGAGAAGCAGGGACGAGGCAACGACTCCGGGCAGGTCCCCACGCTGGGCTGCTGGGTGATGGGCTTCTCCTTGGTGGACGCTTTTGAGGTGGACTCGACTTCCGTTCTGCCCACTGCTCGAGGGGGCTCCTTCTCGTTCTTGACCGCCAAGAAGGCGGCCAGGTCCAAGTCGAGCATGGTCACCCCTCCGCGTGGCGTCGGGGTGCTTTGGCGGCACTGCGGGCAGGGGATCCACCACTGTTCGTTGGCCACTGTGTTGAGGCGCCTGAGGCAGGCCTGGCAGAAGGTGTGCCCACAGTAGAGGCGGCGAGGCAGGTGGGCGGAGAGGTCGTACGAACAGTAGCAGACGATGCAGTCGCTTTTGGGGCGGTGGCGGCTGGGGAGCAGGGACCGGACCTCAGGGCTCCGCTCAGCTGCCTGGCCGCTGTCAGCCCCTACCGCGTGGGACATCCTGCTGTGGACAGAGAGACGCCGTTGAGTGCCAGGCCACAGACCACCTCACCCCAACAGTAGGGCACCCTCTAGCTGTGCCACCCTACTCCTCTCTCCTCTCATTTCAAGGCTGGCAACTGCCTCAAACCCTTGCACTTTCCCAGCTCCAAAGGGAGTGAGTAGGTGGCCCCTGTCCGCAGGCCATGTTGGGGAAGGCGGACATAAACCTGGGGTTTTCAGACCATGGTACATGGACGTGACCAGTGGGATGCAGAATTAGACTCATTGCTGCGCAGAGCTTTTATAACTGTTGTTAAGCATCACACACACTCCATCCCAGGGTCCTCCTGCAAATAGACAAGTGGAATGACTTTTCTTCTCTAACATGAGAATTATTATTTTTGCTTGCATTGCTACAGTTTTTATGCCCTTAAGATGAACAACATATATAAAAATGATGTACGTAACCCTATAAATGTCCTTCTTGGGGGCGGGGAGAATCACGGTGGGACCCAGCTTCTGGAACAGGAGGCTGATTTGGCAAAAGCCGATCCCACTCACTCTAACAGGAGATGAAATCCCACTGCTCCGTGAGCGGGGCAGAGGCCATCTTTGAGGTCTTTGAGGAGGCCACCCAACTCCCAAGGGAAGTCACGCTTTACTAGGGTGGAGTAGATCTTTTCCATCCGTGTATTCGGAAGTGGATGCCGGACTAGATTACGAGCACAAAGTGCACAGAAGTTTCCCACCCACCTACCCAGAGATCTGCCTTTCCGTTCCCAGCCTGATCCAGAGATTCCAAGGGTTCAGCCTGAACCCACCAAGCCCCCCCATGTCATGAGGATTTTGGAAGCTGTCTTGGGCCATGTCAGGAGGCCTTGCCCAACATGATCCGTTCTCCCCGGCAGCAAAGGCTCTCCAGAGTCTCTCTCCCATCTGGAGTTGGGCCTTTCCGCATGACCCGTAAACTACGGGCAATTCCGCATACTCTGCTGGCCAGGCCTTGGAGCGGAAGTGTTTAGCAACTCAGTGTTAGCCGAGCCGAGCCTCCTGGGACTGGCCAGGAACGGCCGGTCAGTCTAGCAACTGAGCTTCGAAGGCATCATTCAGGCGAAGAAACAACATCTTATTGAATCAGCTGCCAAAGACCCTGGGGCGGGACAGCCCTTCTGCCATACTGAACGGCCAGATGTGTCTCTGCCGAGGTGGGCTTGGAGGGGACCCCTTCCCTGGTGCTATTAGTAGCAGGTTACCTTACGCTTACCTGAGTTGCCGAGAGCAAAGGAGAGGAGGGGAGCTAGAGGCTGGGCCCATCACTGAGGTGGGGTAAGAAGACCCCTGGACCCCGGTCAGGCACCCGCTTCCCACAGCCCCCCTACCGCCCTCTTGCCTTAGCAACCTACATGCCCATGCTTCAAAGGCCAGAACATACCTTGCTTGCTGCTGCTGCCGCGCCGACCAGCGGGATGCAGGATTAGGCTGTTCTTGGGACAAAGGGGCGCACACGCGCACACGGCCCCCAGTGCTTGCAGGGTGGGTGGGTGGGGGTCCCTTCTCAGCAGCCCCTGTGCTGCGTCAGGGTGCATCTCCCGGGAGCCTGCTGTGCCTTCTTTGGCTAATTGCAGGCAGTTCGCATTTCAGAGACAGTTGTGTTATTGTATCTGCCGCGTGAGGAAGCCAACCTCGCCAGATAGGGTTACTGTTGCCCTGGAGGACAATGGCTTCCCACCGCCGGGCTCTGCCTCCCTGCCGGCCGGGCACCCGGATCCGTCTTGCCGGCAAGCTCCCCAGATCGCATTAGCGAAATGAGCCGTGCGTGGAATGGTCCCGTCTCGGCTTCTCGAAGCTGCTCCGTCCAGGTCTGACCTGAAGATCAGGAGCCAAGAGGAGGAGGGAAGCCAGGGAGCTGGACGTGGCCCATCGTCCACCACAAGCAGCCCCTCGGCGGCACCGCCGGGCACCATGCGCACAGGCCGCCTGGGCCGTAAGACACACCATGTTTCTGTGAAAACCACAATCATAGTTTCTGAGTTTGCATTTCTTCTTACAAACAGGCATGTGCATTGTTCTGCAGATCAGTTATCCTTCGTCCGTCCGTCCGTCCCCCACCTGCATTATCCTGGAAGTGTCATGGGGCTGCTTTGGGAGACAGGAGTTCCAGCTCATCCACCGAGCAGCGGCCAGGGGGTTTAGGGGGCCCCGAAGCGTTCCAACCACGTTAAACCAGTTCAGCACCACCCGGATTGATCCTCTTCCCATTGCTTGGGAAACCATTGTGTTCTTTCCAGACGCCACTAAGAACGCTCCAATGGGCAGGGATGGGAGCAATCCTTGGGGAGACTCTTCTTCCGGAAAGTGCAAAGGGTACTTTTTTTAACAAACAAACAGACAGACATTCAGCTTGTTATTGACTGCTTTATTTGTCTCCAAGACAAGAGAGGTGGAATAAAGGGGATCTCAACTGGACAGGAGCCTTCCGAGTTAAAAAGGGCACAGCCGTTCACCTCTGCTATCGCCTGTTTGCCGGGCACAGGGGCACGGCTTCTATTTCTGTCAGCGAGGAAGCCAAGAAAGGAAGCCATTGAACAAGGTAGAGGAATGCGGGGAGAGCAGAAGAGGGTGAAGGAGAATATTGCTGTCCGCACCCCCTTCGCGGCTGTCAACGCTGATCCTGCAGTGACACTCACAGGCCGTGCGGACAGGAGGAGAAGTGCGGACAGGAGGAGGAGCTCCAGATTGCAAGCAGATCACGCCCCCCCCCCCCCATTTCCTGGAAGAGCCCCCAAAGAGTATGCAGGAGCCACTGCAGCTCCACCGGTCTGACCACATTCCTTGTCCCCTGTCACGCCGAGCACAAACACCACCACCACCGAGGCCACTTGGCCAGAGAAGAATGCAAAGGGGGAGCCGGCCAAACAGGATGCCAGCCAGGGCTGGGGAGGGTTGTTAAGAGAAACCAGGCTGATGATCTCAAGCAAGAGAGAGGGACAGAGATATTGGGGGGGGGGGGGGGTCCCCTGGGGAAATGGAAGAGGTGTGCACCCCTAAACTGGAAGAACCATGCCCTCTCTAGCAAGATGGGGAGAAGATCAGGGTCTGGGTCGGAGGGGGGGATCTTATTGTATGCTAAGCAACACATTAAACCATTCAGAATGAAACTGGATTTTTTTTCTCTCTCTTTCAGTTCTACTGCCCAAGTAAGATGTAAGAAGCCTCAGTCCCCTCTTGCTCTGAGGAATTAGATTTCTTCTCCACCAGCACCGCTGGAGGCTTCGCGGGTGTGGAGGCCAGGCTGGCCTGACCTTCAGGCAAAACCCAAGCCTTGCCAGGAAGAGGTCCCTGCACAGGAAAAGTCACCCAGTCCTGCCACCCGCCAGTGGAGGTGGAAAGCACTTTGTTTATTTGTACCGGCGCACGCAAAGTGCCCTCTGGGTGTTGCCCCACCCAGAATGCCAGAAGGCAGCCGGGGAAAGGGCAGCAATGGGGCAGGGCAGTGATCAAGAGATTGGAGCAGGAAGGAAGGAAGGAAGGAAGGAAGGAAGGAAGGAAGGAAGGAAGGAAGGAAGGAAGGAAGGAAGGAAGGAAGGAAGGAAGGAAGGAAGGAAGGAAGGAAGGGAGGGAGGGAGGGAGGGAGGGAGGGAGGGAGGGAGGGAGGGAGGGAGGGAGCGAGAGGACACAAGATCAAGGAGGACATATAGTTTTGTGTGGTGTACATGTTCTGTGCCCTCATACCCCTACCCACTCTGGAATGGGATAAAAGTGCCCGGGCCCAAATGGCTTCCATGGAAGTGTGGCTCTGAACACAACACACCCTTTTTAACTCTTGTCATTTTGAAAGGAATACAATCAACACATTTTTATCCTTCTGTTTTGTTTTGTTTTTTATTACGAGCTGACGGAGTAAACAATTCAGGCAACTCTGCTGATCAGTTTTGGTTTCTTTTCTTGGCAAGAGAATCTCCTCTTTGCCAGCCTGCCAACGCCGGGCAGTCTTTGGCTGTGCCCACCATGCGGGAAGCCCCATGACCCTGTCATCATCTCCCAGAAACATCCCGATCTGCTGAAGCACTCCTTCCTTCCTCGTGTGCTCAGACAGCGGGACGTCCTGTTCTCCATGATCCTCAGAACGACATCCATGGGTTTGCAGGACAGAGGAACAGATTGTGTGCCAGGGTAGAGACCACTGAGGTAGACTGATACTGTCAAGGGAGGATCCATGACACGCTGAGGCCACCATGTCTAACTTGGGCCTCTTTCAAGCAAAAATCTTTGGAATGCTCCATTAAGCAGGTGGCTCTTCAGAACAACAACACCCTGCTTGCCACCAGGGTCAGCTGAGATAAAGAAAGAGCTGAAACCTCCCCAGAATGTGGAAGAACAAGAAGCTGTGCCCGCTGAGCAACATGCTTGGAAGAACAGCCGCAAGAGCAAACAAGGAAAGGTAAACAGGCGACTCAAGAGACGATGATGGTGATGCCAGAAGGGGGGAGGAGGAAGTCCTGGGAAGACGGCCTGCTCAGTCCTCTGGAGAGACCACACTGAGGACCAGAAGCATTTTTTCCAGCCCAACCCAAAGAGGCCGCAGGGGGCTGGATTGGGCTTTCCAGTTCACATTTCTCTTTTCCCTGGTGCCACCTCTAGCTTTAAGAAGGAGGAAGGTAAAGGAGTGGGTAGGTGGTTGTGAGGGAGGGCCAGCTGCCATCCAGTCAGCATCCACAAGGAATCATCCTGCACCCCACCACCACCACCACTGTGCCTCCAGTAGCACCCGCCTCCCAAAGAAAGGGCAGGTGGAAACCATGTGGCCTTTGTGACACACATCCTGTGTCACCAAGGCAGGTGATCCCTTTGTGAGCCCACTGAAAATCACAAGCAGACGCTAGCTTTGGGCCTGGCCAGGCCTTCATCCGGCTGGGCGTCACGTCTCTGTGGCCGGTGCAAAAAATAAAATAAACCCCAAGAGCTCCCGTCGTCCTGGCGGGCGTTCTGTGCCAGGCCTCAAAATGGGGGCTGCAGAGTCACCCTGGCCAGTCCAAAGTTTCCCGACAGAGACCAAAAAGGCCCGCTCAAAGTTGAAAGCCGACTCCCCAAAAGGTCTTTGGCATCACCTCGAGGGTGTCGGGAGGGGGGGGGCTGTAGCCCCTGCCAGCCAGGAAATGCTGGCAACCCCGTTGCTCCTGGGGGAAGCCGAAACCTTCCAGCGGCTGAGGCTTCCAGCGGGCACTCGGGTACCTGGGATGAGTGCGGGTGGGCAGGCAGGCGGGCGGGCGTCTTAGGAGATGACGCAAGGGCACCGCCTGCAGCAAGAGCAGGCATTGGGGCAGCAGGGGCAGCAGCCGCAGCCGCAGCAGCTTCCGTGGCCTCCGCTTCCGCCGGCCCCCGGGGGCCCCGCCGCTTCGTGGCTCTTCCAGTGGAACGGCTCCGGGGACTCCCCACTGGGCATCTTCAGGCTGGCGTAGGGGTTATACGGCCGAGCCCACGACTCCTGGGTCTGGACTTTCTGCTGCCCGTCCCACGGCACGTAAGCGGCCGGCTGCGGCGTGGCCTCCTGTTCCTTCTCTTGGCCCACCGAGTACGTGGGCAGGCTGCTGGGGTTGTAAAGGACGGTGTCAGAGGTCAAGTCTTCGCCCAGGTAGTACCTCAGGAAGCTGTCTTTGAGCTGGGCCCGGGGGATGGTCACGCTGGCGTAGGGGTTTTCCACGGTGACCCCACGATCCATGGCTCCTCCAAGGGAGGGTGAGGCCCACGCCCACGCCTTCGCTGGTCTCGAGAAGACGGCAGTCCCTGGGGGGGGGGGTGTGGAGGGGCCGAAGCAGGAACCTTCTCCCCGCAAACCCCAAGCCCTCCTGAACTGGCTGGCCGGCCGGCCGGCAGCCTCTGGCCAAGTCACTTCAACAGCAGGCGGTCACCCTGAAAGAAAAGAAAGGCTTTAAAGGCCACCATTTTTCTTACCCCGCTTGTGCGGAGGTATTATTTATTTATTTATTTATTTTATTAGATTTATACCCCCGCCCATCTAGACCAAAGGTCTACTCTGGGCGGCAGAAGAAATGATTTTACTCAGAGGTGGGATGAAGCTCTTTCCCTTGATTTTTCGGGGCTCCCCCCCCCCCAAAAAAAAAACCCTCCGCGAGGTTCACACCATATCTGGGAGAAGCTCATCCCATCGTTCAATGCGAGGGGGGGGGGCCAAGAACCAGAGAACGCCCAGCTCGGAGCCCCCACCTTTAACCACCAAATCCGCTCCTTCCCATGTGTCCCCCTGACCTTTGGCAAGTTAGCCCTGGTCTGGTTCAGTCCCACCCGCCCACCCGTTTGCTGCCAAGTCTTGGGGGGAGATTCAACAAGCTTTCCAACAGAAACCAACATTCCCCAGACACCACCGAAATGAAACCAGAGCGTCAGTTGCTCCTTCCTGCGTCACCAACCCCCCCCCCCCAGCCCAGCCCAGCCCCGGGAAGACCCCCTTGCCATCAAATGTCAAGATACCACAGGGCTGTAAATCCCAGAACAGCCTTTGGAAGACTGGCCACCCTAGAATATAATTCCCGGAGTCTTGTCTTAGATGCATCTGGCATGCATTTTTGCTCCATAATAAAGACTGATTTAGTTTTGTTTGGAGAAGACTCTGTTTCCTGTGCAATGCCTATAAGCCTACACAAACCTCCCATTTTGGGTATCTCTCCCTCCCACTCCATAAACTTGACCTTAGACCACAATAGGCCAGTTTGTCGGACAAGCCTCTGGCATTGCCCACTTGTAGGGGAAAAGGGGGCAAACGTGTCCCACGCTTTTCACAGGAGCACGACGTGTAAACAGTTCCATTTTAGCACCCTTCTTGTGGCCAAAAGCTGAAGAGCCGAGACCGAGATTGGCAAAAGTAAGCGGCCGACCCACTCCAAGGGGCCCCTGGGCAGAGTTTGACGCATCCTCTCCTTCCACTCCCTGTGATGTGACCGGAGCGGAGGTGGAAGGCGTTAAGCCAGGAAGGTGGCACTGATGCCCTTTGACAGCAGCCCCCCGGGGGAGAGGGGGGAATATAACCCACCAGCTAGTCATTTTTCCACCTTGTTCCTGCCCTCTGGGAAAGCAGGAGAGCCTGGCATCCCCACCCCATCTTTTTCTCCCCCAGCCCTTAATGTGGGCACTCCCTCCCTCCCTCCCTGGGCACCAGAAGAGCCGAGCCAAAAATCAAGGGGGTCTGGCATCAAGTGGGGGAAGCGCAGTGTTGTGGGGTGGGGGGGGGGGAGAGAACAGGAGGGAGGTCAGCTTTTCCCCTGCCTTCCTGCCTGGGCAAAAGCTTACAGCAGGTGAGAGTTCAACCGGGAAAGCTCCCCCACCGATCTCCGGGCTTGTAATTGTGTTAGACGGTGGTTTTGCTCCGCCTGCGCCTGGATCAGGAGCCTGGGGTCCAGGAAGCCCAGATAGATAGATAGATAGATAGATAGATAGATAGATAGATAGATAGATAGATAGATAGATAGATAGATAGATAGATTCCCTTTTCCCCGCCGCCCACTCCAGGCGGACCCGTTCCTTGGCGGGGCTCTCTCTCACCTGGGTCCGGGTCCAGCGCGTTCCCACGAACGGGAGCGAAGCGGCTCTCGGCGTGCCCGGGGGCGCCTCCGGCTCGGCTCCGGCTCGGCTCCTGACGCGCCTCCGGCCGCGCCCTCCGGGCCCCACCTGGGCGGCCTTTCCCGGCCGGAGCCCCTCCTTCCTCCCGGCCGGGAGGAGGTGACCGCCGGTCCCTTCCCTTCCCCGGGCAGGCCGGAACCGGACGGGGCGAGGCACCGCCGCCTCGCTCCCCCTGTTGGATCTCTGCCTGCTCGGCCGGCCATCGAAGCTCCGGGCGAGAGGCTCGGATGGCCAAGGGGCAACGGGAAGGGGGCGCCCTGGGCGGCTGCCGCTGTGGATTTGGGGGGGGGGGGGCGGGATGCCATCGGGGGGGGCGTGATCGCCCTCTCCTCCTCCTTGCCCCTTACCTGGCTCGCCTTGCCCTTACCGGGGACCCTCCCTGGGCTTTGGGTGGCGCGGCAGAGGATGCCTAGGGGATTCTGGGTCTTGTAGTCCCCCAAAGGTCCGCTTTTTGTGTGTGTGTGTGTGTGAGAGAGAGAGAGAGAGAGAGACATTCCTCACCCCTCCCAGGAGCCAGCAGGCAAGGAAGGCGCCGTGTGTGTCTTTAGCCCCCTGGGTGGACGTGGACGTAGACTTTGCCCTGCAGGAGAGAGCAAGGCTGGCCATCTGGGCTTTTCCCAAGAGAAAAAGTGCCTGGAAAAGCCAAGGTGAGGCTTCAAGGAATTGCCTGCCGGCTCCTTTTTAGCTTATCAGCTGCGTCACAGAAGAAAGAGCGATGGGCCACACGTCCCACTTTCCCAGCCATTCAGCTGATGAAATCTTTACCTGTTGCCTGTCTGCCTGTCCGTCCCTCTGACCTCCCTCCCTTCCCTTCCTTTCTCTCTAATCTTTTTCTTTTAAAGCAGTCCCAAATCCTTTACTGATCCTTTGCGCTTTTGAAAACTCCCAGCTGCTCAGGACAAGTCTGTCTCCTCGTCCTGCCCCCCCCCCCCTTTGTGGTCCCCACAACGGCCTTGTGAGGTTGGTTAGGCTAAGAGATGGAGAGCAGCTCCACAGGCCATACAGGAAAGCCCCTGGCTGCCCCAGAGACTGACTGACGAGGCCCCCCCCCATGCCCCCCTTCCTCAAAAGGTCTCCCAGCCCTGGATGATTTGAGCTCTCCTTTCCGGCACCTCCTCCGTTGATCACTGTATTCACTTATATATTTCCTATATATTTCCTTGTGTCATGTGTGCGTATGGATGTATATGTGTCACAAGGATACACACACACACACACAGAGAGAGAGGTGTGTGTGTCACAAGGAAATGCACACACACACACTATTTTTCCTCTAAGGAGTGCAAAGCACCACCCACCCCTTTTTTCTCCCCCTTTTTACCCTGCCCAAGAAGGTGGGACTGCCCAAGGTCAACCCCCCCCCCCCGCTAGGACGGCTGAGGGGGGCTTTGAACCCAGCCTCTCTCCACCACACTGCTTTGGCTGCTCTCCACAGCTGGGGCAGGGCTGGGGGCGGTTTGCCGCTTTGGCCCTTTGTTAGGGGTCAGACCTTGGCTGGTGGCTCATGAAGAGGGTGCCCTCCCCCCCCCTTTTGCCCGGCTTTGGCTCAGCCAAGCACCTGTTCAAGGTGCCTGAACCAGGTTGCAACTGGGCATGGCGGGATGCCTCTGGGGCCCCATTTGCGAGGGGGTGAGAGTTAGCCCCTCTCTGCTCTGGGCCGGAGAAGCACTCTGCGTGTGGGGGGGGGCAACTCAAGGTATAGAGTGTTTGGGGAGGGGGGGGAGGAAAAGGGGCACCCCTGCAGAAAGCAAAGAGAAACACAGCAGTGCCCAGATTGGGAGGGAGGGAAGTGTGAAATCAGGGGTTGAGGGGCAGCTTTTTCAGCCTGTCTTTCTCAAGAGGCAGAAAGGGAAGGAGCTGAGCACCACCTCGGAGAGATGCCTTTCTTAGACCCAGTCCAGAGGTCACCCAGTAAATGCCAGGCAAGCTTTTCCGTAATCTTGGAACTGCAGAGCTGGAAGGGGCCCCTGAAGGTCATCTAATCCAGCCTCTGTTCTGGGAGGCACCGCAGGGAATCGAACTCCCAACCTCTGGCTTGTGGTTCTCCAGAACATGGCAGCAGATGAGAGGCTCAATGGGGGCGAAGCCCTGTGGGATCTGGCCCCTGACTGAAGGGCGAAAGGGTGCCAGGGCTGCCAGGACTTTGGATCTCACCAACCAGCGAGGCGTGGGCATTGGTGTCACCTACCACACACCTGTGTGTGATTTGTGTGTGTGTGATTGTTTTTTTTTTTTTAATGGATTGTTATGCGTTACTGCTTTGATCAGATTTTTAGTACCTGTGTTTTCCATTTTTGTATTTTCCATTTCACAGAGTGGCATTTTTTAAAAAAAAATCTGTATACTTATTGTTCTTAGCTCTAATACTGTCTTCTAATGATGTAAGGTGCCTCTTTACTCATTGTTATCTAAAGCTAAGAACAATGAGTAAAGAGGCACCTGACATCATTAGAAGACAGTATTAGAGCTAAGAACAATAAATATACAGATTTTATTTTAAATGCCACTCTGTGAAATGATGTTAACCTCCGTTGTATACTCAATCTCAACTTCAAATATTGTCTTGCAGTGTTGTAAGCCGTCTTGGGCCCTTTTCAAGGAGAAAGTCGGGGTAAACATATTTTAAACAAACAAACAAACAAATACCTGGGTTCTTTCAATTCCTGGGTTGCCCAGAAAAAGAAGCGCCACCAAGGCAGTAGCAGCAGAGATGTAAAATTTCTGAAAATTTCCATTTTTGGGGGGGGGGGGAGAAAAATAGGAGAAAATGTGTTTGTTCCGGAGGGAAAAAATGGAAATTTTACAGCTCTACTGAAGAGTCTTTTAGCAAATTTCCATTTTTTTTTCTGGGGGAAAAAACCCACGTTTCTTTCTCCTGTTTTTTTTTTTTTTCCTCCCCTGGAAAAAAATGGAAATTTCTGGAAATTTTACATCTATAGCTATAAAAAACAGCCAGCAGTTCTGCTTGGAATCTTTCTTTCTTTCTTTCGTATTTATTTATTTAGTTATTTAGTTATTTTATCCCACCTTTCTTCTTAAAAGCAACCCGAGGCGGGGTCTTCCTCACCCCCACCGCCCCAAGGAAGGTCTCTGGAGGGCAGGAGACAAACGTTGGTGGGAACTAGCCAGGTTTTATATCAACCAAGTAGGCCATGATTTTAGAGGAGGCACCAGTTTAAAAGAGAGAGAGAGAAAGAGAAAAAGCAGTGGAACGAAGTGCATGGGGTGGTGGTGGTGGGGAGAGCCTGAATGCTAGTCTCCTGGAGACCGTGGTGGTGTGTGGGAGGGGGGGCGCAGTGGAATGGAGTGCCTTTATGTTCTTTCTCGGCAGAATTTCCTAAACTTCCCTCCTGGCCTTCCAGAAGCTGCTTGCTTCCCGGTGCTGCTGTTTGCTGAACTGGGTCTCTTTGGGCTGCCCAGTGGCTGCCTGCACTCCCACGTGTGGGCACGAGGGGTCGCCCCATGCCTTTGCCACTGAGCCAGGTGTTTACTAGTGTCACCGTGCGATGTGTTTTCACTGTGTTTTCACGGGTCCTTCTGCTCTGTCGTGTGACCCATTTCAAGGCCCAGACCTGGAGGAAGGCAGGGCACAGGCCAAAAAGATGGATCAATGGTTCCTCTCTTTTTTTCCTTACTCCTAACGATCTTGACCTTGGTGACTTGACCAAGTCCATCCACACAGTAGCAGCTCTGGATGTGAGCCCGGGTCTCCGAGGACAGCTCAGCGGGGAAAGGACTCCAGGACGACCCTGGCCAAACGTATCACTGGCCTCCCCCCCCCCCCCCAGTGTTTGTACCTTTTAAAAGGCAAGTCACGTCTTCTTGCCGGTAGCCACAGCAGCCCAACGGACCCTCCAGCTTCAGGAGCACTCTACCAGAGGATGGGAGCAAGCCACAGGGAAGGCTGGTTGCTTTCATGACCTGCCTTCAGGCTTCCCGGGGGCTCTGACTGGGTTCCACCACAGCTCGGCCTCCGGTCCAAGCGAACCCTCGCTGCACGCACAGAACACCCCCAACCCCCCAGGATTGCGCCCAAGTGGGCTCCTCTGTGCTGGCACACACTGGCGTGCCGCTTAAAAGTTCTGTAGGACTCTTAGGGAAGGCTCAGGCGTCAACTGATCTGACCTGACAGGCGCTTCTCCCCAGCCTGGGAGCCTTTTTCTATTCTTGCCTCACTTCTCCCGGCCTCTTTGCGTCACCGAGCATCCACACTGTCAGATAAATAAAACTCCTCTCTCCTGAGCGGCGGAGGGCGCATGTGACATTCCAATGCTACAAACTGGCGGGGCCGACATCTCCTTCTTCTGCCTTGGGCTGCCCGACAGCAAGGCAGGCGCGCGGACACCCCCCCCCCCAAAAAAAAACCCCATCCCTAACCACCACCACCCCACCCGCGATGGATGAAGGGCCAGTCCTGCAGCCCCAGAGAAAGGCTGTTAGCAGCAGAAGGAAGTCAGTCATTGTGATTCCCCCACAGGGTGCTGGGATGCAGGAAAAACTAAGGATGTCCGGTCTTGAAATGTGTGCTTCCACCTCCGGGACCCCTCCAGGGGCAGCCAGCCAGCCAGCGGCCCCCCGAGGAAGGCCTGCGTGGCTCCACGCCAGCCCTGCCTGCCTCAAGATGGGGGAATCTCTGGAGGCGACATGGCCTGTTCTCTGCGTAGCAGCAGGCCACGTCCGAGTCGCACCCATCGTCTGATTTATTTATCTGTTATATTTATATCCTGCCTTTCTTTCCACGGACTCAAGGCTCTCCCCCCCCCCTTTTCATCATCATAACAACTACCTCTGTGAGGTAGGACAGACCGACTGAGTAAGACTGGCCCAACGTTCCTTATGGAGGTTTGGAGCCAAGTGGAACATCATCTTCTAGGCCCAACAGAGCTGAACTCCCCGAGGAGATTTTGGTGGAAAAAGAGGAGAAACATCTGTTACCAGGGTCCCAACTCTGGTGTGGGGACAGATTGTATTTGTCTTCAGTGTGGAAAGGATGGTCACTCTCGAATTGGCCTTCTCAGCCACACTAGACGCTGTTCCAAGTCCTCCATACAGAGCACGTTACCATAGTCTCCCGAGACTGAAGGATGCCAACAACGTGTATTAGCGGAGGGGGCGAAATATTCCCTACACTTAAAGGCCCCCCCACACTTAAAAGTCCCCCCCCCACTCGTTCATTACTACTCAAGAGGTATGTGAATTAAAATCCTCACGTACCATCTTTCGAACTATTCCAGGATAATTGCCACAACACTAGAAGCGCACTGTCCCGGTCGTTTTGAACACGGCGCCATGCAAAACCTCAGCTGCTTCTCCAAGTTGACCCACGCACTGCCGGGCCAAGCCGGGGGTCGGGGGGTGACCTCTGAATAGCCAGAGCTCTGGGTATCATCCACCGGTGGGGTTGGCGGAGGGGATCTCTTCAGCAATGCCAGATACCGAAGGAAGCAAGGCCAGCCGTGGGACTCAAAATAACGGTTCCCGTTTCGTGTGCCTGCCAGAGTGCCCTGGTTTTATCAGCGCTCAACACCAAGAGCTGAGCGGCCTCCGGAGGGGATTTCGCCCAACCCACCCTTCCTGCCTGTTCGTTTTTTAAGAGACGCAGCTCCGTCCGTATTCGTTTTGCAAATACAAAACGAATACTGTAAGACTTTGGTTTTGCTTTGGTTCCAGTTACCTATCAAGATAGATTGGGCCTTGCTCATGGAACACCTGCCAATGGGGCGTTTCTCCTTCTCGATAAATGATAAAGAGCTCATTGCTGATGAATCCATGGTATGTATAAATGTTCCAATGTTTTAGAGCTGCTGTTCGAGGCTTTCTTCAGAAGTCCCAAAAAACCCTTCCCAAACGGTGGTAAAGCCCTCCCTCTTTTGAAATGCCCTGGCGGTTGGCCCCTTCCACCCACCCTGAGACAGCCTGGCTGAAGGATGGCCAGCGTTTCATCTCTTGTCTCCCTAAGTGTCTTGGGTTCGTTAAACCAGCTGCCTATTTCTTATCTTGGCCGTGGTGGAAACCTTTCCCAGTTGGCCCCAAAGCACTGGAAATAATGCACGGATGATAAGAGGGACTGGCAGTGGAAAGAACACAGTAAAAGCCCTCGAGAACCCCCCACCCCGCCCACCCAATGGCATTTAATGTCTGTATTCTTTTCCACCCTTCTCCATTTACTCAGTGTGTGTGTGGGGGGGGGGGGATCGCAGAACGGGCCCAACGAGTTCGGAGGCTGAGGGTTTGGGGAAGAGGGTTATCTTTGATCTTGGCCTCTGGGTCTGTTTTCAAGAGCCCAGCTGAACAAGTAAAGACCAATGGCCTCAGGGCCAGGGCAGAATCACTTTTTCCTCTCTTCACCTGAGTTGTTGCAACTGGGGAGGAAATTAGGAATGGAATACCACCTCCAGCCCCACCCCTGGACCCCCACCACCCCCGTAAGACACAGCTTTCGGTCCCCCCTGTTGTCCCTAGGCTCAGTGTTGGGTACTCTCTGGTACACTGCCCTTGCACCTGGAGGTTCCACTGTGATCCAGGCTAGCAGGGCCCTGTTAGAAAACCTAATGCAGAGCTTGTCGCCCTTAATTTTGGGGGCTACAATGGGCAGGGGGGGTTCTGGGAGTTGGATCACAGAACTGCTGGATAGCGCAGGGGTTGAGGTCTCTGGCTGCGGAGCCAGAGGTTGGGAGTCTGATTCCCCCCCCCCAACTGGGCCTCCCAGACAGGGGCTGGACTGGATGATCCGCAGGGTCCCTTCCAGCCCTGCAATTCTAAGATTATTATCATTAAAACAGGAGCCTTTGTCAAATGTGCCCGACTGCCCTCGGAGAGCCATCTAAGCTGCAACATCTGGAGGCTGCCGGTTCCACCAAGGAGGTAACCTTTGTCAATCTAGAACCCAAAGGGTCCCCAAATTCGGTGGAGGCGCCCACAGCCCTTAGACACCCCCCCCCCATGTTAAAGGACAAAAGCCTTGGCGGTAGGGACCAGCTCCCTATGCTGGGCCCTGTGTGTGTGTGTGGGGGGGGGGGGGAACCACACACCCCTGAGCGCCGGCCTGCCTCGCAGGGTTGCTGTGAGAAGGCCGCCAGCAGAGGCCTCAGGTCCGCAAAGGGCCCGAAGCCCCCTACCCAGGGGCAAGGAGAAGGCGGCAGGAGGAGAGCAGGAAGGGAGGGCTGGCTGGCTGCACCCCCACCCCGCCTTCATCATCATCATCCTCCTCCTCCTCCTCCTCCGGGGACCCTGGGCGACCTGCAGGCAGGCAGTGCCAGGCATCCGTGCCCGGCGCGGGCTTCCCAGCTGTGCCGGCGGAAAAGCTCGAGGGAGCCAGCTTGGGCGAGGAGGAGGAGGAGGAGGAGGAGGAAGAGGCGGCGGCCAGGGGCTGGGCTGGGCCGGGCCGGGCCGGGCCGGGCCGGGCAGGAGGCGGGCCGGCGCCGGAGCTCCGCCGCAGCCACCGCAGTCGTCCGGGAGGCGCTGGCGCGGCTGGAGGGGAACGTGCGCGGAGCCGGGCGGGCGCGCTGCCGACGCCGCTGCCTCTTCCACCGCCGACGACGCCTCCCTCCCTCCTCTTCCTCCTCCTGCTCCGGCTGCCCGTTCCGGGTGCCGCCGATCGCGCCGCCCTTGCAGGGCCCGCCGGCCGCTGGTGCAGCCCGGCCGGGCAGGAGGCCCCGGAGGCGAGGGCGAGGCCCCCTCCCCTCCCCGCGCCCTTGCGCAGCCGCGCCCCCGCCCGCCCGCCCGCCCGCCGCCTGGGTACCACTGGCCGCCCAGCATCCTTCCCGAGGCGGGAGCGCGCCGCCGCGCCTGCAGCATCCCCGTCTCCCCAAGGGCGGAGAGCGCCGGGGGCTGGCGGGCGGAGGGTCGCCCTTGCCGGGGCGCCGCCTGAGGACAGAGGGGCCGGCCTCGGAGAGGGGCCTCCGGGAGGCGGCGGCGGCGGCGGCGGGAAAGACGAGCCCCCGGCGGGCCAGGTGAGCGCGGCGCGGCCTTCCGGGGCTTGGGGAGGGCGCGTCCTCCGGTGCCTCCGCGGATCGAGAATTGGGGAGAGATGGGGGGGGCAGGTGGGCCCTGAATTTGGGCGGTGGGGGGGGGCGGCTGGGACCCGAGGAGCCCCCCCCCTCCAGGGAGGCAGCGCGGGGGGGGCAGAGGAAGGCCGGAGGGCGCCCCTGGTGGCCTTCTCCCTGGGCGCGGGCCGGGAAGGTGGGCGATGCTGCTGCTGCCGGAAAGCCAGCCTGCTGTGCATGGAGTTTGGGGCTGGAGGGTGGGGAGGGGGGGGGAGGCCTTGGCGCTGTCAGGAGGGGGTCCCCGAGAGTGCCACTGGCAGGAGAGGGGGTGCGGAAGGAGCCCTGCGGCCCTCCTGCCTCCCGGAGGCATCTGGCTTGTTGCCCAGAAGGGAGTGGGATGCCTGGAGGGCCAAACCCTCAGTGCTGGGGGCCAAAAGGGCCAGGGAAGGCCGGACCAAAACAAAAGAAAGGGGGGCAACCCCGGAGGAGGCGCTTGGACCCCCTCCCTTGCCTAGCAGGGCTTGGGCAGTGGGGAGCTCCCCTCTCCAGGGTGCCGGAGGGGTGGGGAGGCATTGGGTTTTTTTTTTTCCGTTTGGTCCGAAGAGATGCCGGTCAGGTGGCAGCTGCTGAGAACGGGGATCCCCGCACTCGGCTCTCTAATCCAAACGTTAAAAGCTCGGCTGGCAAACAGGCGGCAACAACACCTTGTGGCAGGGAGTTCCGCAGGCAGGTTTGTACTCTGGTGTGGAAACGGGGCCATCTCGGATGGGATGGGTAGCTTTGGGCCCAGAACAATCCTAGGGGGTAGGCAGGCGAGGCTGCAAAAGGCAGGCAGGCTTCAGCTGGCAAGCTCTGTGGCGAAGCAAAGAGGTCAACCAGCCTCTCCCCTCCGGTCACTTTTCGAGATCCTTAGAGCGCCCGGGGAAAATGGAGTCTCTGAACCACAACTCCCAGAATCCCCCGGCCATATAACCATTCGCTGTGTGTTAACAAACTCTTTCCTGTTCGGTCACCTTCCTGTTCCTGCTGGTCCCAAGCCATGTGCCCAGCTTGGCAGCTACTGGGTTGCCGTAGCAAATCCTAGGAACAGCCCCCTTGTGATAAGTAAGGATGCCCACGGGCAGAGGTGGGTACCCCACCTGAAACCCTCCTCTAAACCCACCTGAGTGTTTGTGGCTCTGCCGAGTCTTGTCTGCCTCGTGCCTTTTACCAGGACATGACAGAGAGAAGAGTCTAGTGACACACAGAGGCTGACACACCAGCCTTGAAGGCATCCAGTGCCAAATCCCTGGAGTTTCTCAGTCTCTCTGGGCTGAGAAATGGGATGTTCCCAGCTTTCGAGGAAACCGGGATGCCTGAAGGAGCGAGCAGGGTGTCCCGAAGAAGCTCCTGCTCTCATCCACCCCATCAGCCTTCGGAGTGTCACAGGACTCTTTCGCTCTGTGTGTGTGTGTGTGTGTTCTTTTACGGCACTTCCCTGGGCCTTCCGGGGAGAGGAAATGGCTGCTGTAGCAATTCGGGGCTGTGGTGTGGCGGAGGCTCGAGAGAAAAGGAGAAAGAGCAGAAACGCAGAACGGAAACGACGCGGCCAGCTGCGGGTGTCGGTGGGGGCGTGTGTGTGTGTGTGTGTGTTTGCACGGCGCCGTCCTCGGGCTGCAGAAGAAACTCTGGCTCCCACGTTTGCTCCTCCAGGCAGGAGGAAGCAGGTCTGTCCCAGGAAGTGAGGGCAGACCGAGGCCCCCCTACCCACTCCCCGGCTGAACTTGCACACCAGGGCTGATGGCCGGCTTGCTTTGTTTTCCAGGTGGAACGGAGAGGCCAGGGCGGCCGACCCCTGAAGAGGACAGCGATCATCTTGAGGGAGGCTGGCCGGCTGGCTGGCCGGCCCCTGAGCACCTGAGCAGGATGCGCTCCCCCCGCGGATTCTCTTCCTGGCGCCTGCCTTGAGAGACGGAGAGCAGTCACAGCTCAGGAATCTGCCCAACACATTCTTGAGCGGCATCGGGCTCTCCTCACACGTAAACAGGAATCCAGGCCCTGTGGGGGAGGAGAGCAAGGCGCCGCAGCAGCAGCTCGGATCACGGCCACAAGCCGTTTTAGCCTGAGGAGGCAGCGTCGGCTCGTCTTACCTGCAAGTCAAGGTGGTTGTGGTGCACAGACTGCACCCCAGAGGGCGAATCCAGCCCTCTTCCCCAACCTTTGCCCCCCCGTGCTGCTCACCCGGGGATAAAGCTGCAGAGGAAATTGTGCTACAAGGCGCAGTGGGTTTTTTTTTTGGGGTGGGTGGGGTGGGGTGGGGGGACACCTTTAACTGCAGAGCACAATCCTGAAAGCGCCTCATTACCAAGAGACCCGTCTCGCTAACGTGGGACTTACGAGCTTAGACGGCTCTCACGGACTCTCCGCCCTGCGCTGGGAATTTCGGCAAACCGACGGGCCCAGCCGGCGGCACGGCCCTCTGGCGCCCGCGCCCCCCCTCCACAAAAGCCGCCATTTGGGCCACCTTTGCTCCAGGATGTTCCCTGCCTCCCACGGCTTTCTCCAGCGGTGGCGGTTCACAGCCCGCGCGCGGTTCAAAGCCCGGCCGGCCGCCGCCGTCTAGCCCCATGCAGGAACCCCTCGGAGAATCCCGGGCCCCGGACAGTCATGTGAAAAAGCTCCTCATGTCATGCCTGAAAGGGCAGCAGGTCATCATCAAAATGGAGGCCATGAAGATCATCCACCCAGAGAAGTTCTCGGAGCTGCAGGGCAACCAGCCGCGCTACGTCCCGGCGCCCCGCCGTGACCCGCCCCTGGTGGCCAAGCGGGCCTGGCCCTCCGAATCGGAGATCATCGTCAACCAAGCCTGCGGGGACCTCCCTTCCCTGGAGGGCAACCCGGGCACCCTGAGCTTGTCCCGCACGCCTCCCGTCCCCCGGCGCGAGCGGCTGTACCAGGGGCCGCGGAAAGGCAGCTCGGAGATCTGCTACCACCGCCAGCCGCCCCCCTCGGACGAGGTGATCGTCAACCAGTACGTGCTGCGCCCCTCCACCCCCTGCGAGCCTCTGGAGTGCCCCACCTGCGGGCACACGTACAATTTCACCAACAAGCGGCCCCGGATCCTCTCCTGCCTGCACTCGGTCTGCGAGGAGTGCTTGCAGATCCTCTACGAGTCCTGCCCCAAGTACAAGTTCATCTCTTGCCCCACCTGCAAGCGGGAGACGGTGCTGTTCACCGACTACGGGCTGGCCGCCCTGGCGGTGAACACCAGCATCCTCAACAGACTGCCGGCCGAGGCGCTCTCCGCCAATCCCGTGCAGTGGAGCAGCGAGGCCGACCGCAGCTGCTACCAGACCTTCCGCCAGTACTGCGGGGCGGCCTGCACGTGCCACGTCCGGAACCCACTGTCTTCCTGCACCATCATGTAAGCTGCGTGCTCCCTGCCTGCCCGCCTGCCCGCTCTCCCTCCCGGGTTCCACCTGCATCCTTCCACCCTCCCAGGCAGCGGGACTGCACCAGGGAAACGAGCACATCCCCCTGTCCGTGGAGACGCACAGCCACAGAGGGACGCCCCCCCCCCGGGGCTCGCTCCCCCTTCCGGGCCCAGGGAACTGCACCGACGCAGGCCAGGCCGCGGAGCTCCGACAGCCCCTCTGCCGTCAAGGGAGTGCGCACATCACGGCCGCGCACTCTTGAGGGGGAGCCCCCCCCCCGTTGGATGTTCTCCGGGGCGAAATGGGACCAGGATGCGGGGACGTGGCTCTCCGCCGGAGGCCGAGGAAAAACCGCCAGGAAGAGTGGTGGAGATGGCCGAGAAAGCCACGCCAGGCCACTGCTACGCCCTCTGGCTTGTCACCCCCCACTTCCAGGCACCCGGACAACCATGGACGACCCCCGATTCCCTCTCCAAAAGACAGCTTCTGGCTTCTGACCCCGAAGGGTCACAGCAGGGCCTCTCGCGTCATCCTGGCCGCCCTAAAACAGGGGGTGGGGGCTGCTGGGGCCAAGAGGTGCCGGGAGCCGTCAGAAGAGGGGCTGGTTGCGGAGAGTCCCTGAAAGAGGGGCACCTGGCAGGGCGTCCACTCGGAGGCTTCCTGGGCTTCTGGTTTATTTGCCAACGCTTCCGTTCCCGTGGCCAAGGGCTCGGGGGCTGCCAGGTGGGAGCTGCCAAGCGGACACCAGCCGCCGACGGACCTCCGTCCTTCCAGAGTTGCCCTGCCTTGGCTCCTTGAGGGAACCATGAAAAACAAAACGGATTTCGGTTTGTTTGTTTGTTTTTCTTTCTTTCTAACTCCTCGTTTTGGAGGATGTGTATTCCTCGTCACTGTTTCAGAAATGCATTTTGTGGGGCCCGTGCCACCCAATAAAAGGGATCGAGGTTGCCACGAGCCTTTTTGGGTTGCGTCTAGGTGGGGGAAGAGGCCGGGCCCGAGCCTTCTCCCTTGCCAAAAAAGGGTCCTGACCCGGCAGGCTGCGCTTTCGGCCTCTGGGACCCCGAGCCTCCTTTCCGGGCAGGGGGGGAAAGAGCTCCTTTCTGCTCTCTCACTGCCTTTCCTCACTCGTAAGGTTTCGGGAGTGAACTGGGGGTGGACTACCCAAAACAAGGCTCCAGGGACCCCCCAAGCGCTACCTTGTTCTAAGATCGCTGTGGGTCCAGGGGTATCCTGGGTCACAAAAAAAAGGAAACAAGTACATAGCTGCCCACAAATTGCCGGCTTGCTCAACACTTGCAAAAGGTTTTTCTGCCGTGTGAGAGGAGGAAAAAAAGCCATAATGAGCTCAACGTCCTGTTTACCACTCGGGACAGAGACGCTGAAAGTGGGGTGCGCATCGGCATCCCCCTGCTGGGGTTCAGCAGGGGTCAGGTGCCTGTGGGGCAGAGATGGGGATGGCCTTTGGGGGTCCGGCCGTTCCTGGAGCTTTTGATGGGGCCACCTCTTCATTGGAGCCAGCCGGAAAAGCCGGCGGCTCCACCCCACCGTGCCCCTGACGGTGGGCCAGGGGGGTCCCGCAGCAAGGCCAGCCGGGGGTCGTGAAAAGCCGTGTGGGGTGCACCGAAATCAGACTCCAAAGAGACCACGGGAGGGGAGAGGAGGTGGGGGAAAGGGGAGCAGGCCTGGTCGCAGGAAAGGGGGTTTAGGTGGCTCCCTGGCAGTGACTTGAGTTCGGGATGCCAGCCAATGGCTCAAGAGCATGCAATTCTCCATTTTTTTTTTCCGGCTGGCTTCCTTCAGGCCTCTGAGGGTGGGGGAGCGGATCCCACCAAACCTTGTCTCATCCAGACGGAGCCTCAGCATGGATTCAGTCCCTGCTGAAGCCGGTGGTGAGCGCTGCCTTGGCCCAGGAAGTGGCCCCAGTAGCCCCTGCTCGGGCCCAGGGTCGGCCGGGCCAAGAACATCCTCGCCCCATCTCTGCTCAGCCACCGGGAGAGCCTGTCCGAGGCCCAGGGGGGCGAGGGGGACGAAGGCAAAGGAGCCCGCCAAGGGTCTTGAGCTGGGAAGAGGCTACAGGTTCACACCTCTGTGCCCCCCCTCCCCAATTTCTGCCAGTTGTGATGATGCTCTCTGTTTTATATCTGGTCTTGTTAACCCGTCCACCTGAATCTCACAAATAAAGACATACCCTGAAACCCACCCCCCGAAAGCAGCACACCGAGCCTTCTCCATCCAGAAACATTGGGGTGGGAGGGAGGGAGGGGAAGGGCTGATGCATGGGGTCGGAGGGGGGTGGGCAGGGAGGAAGGCCAGGCTACACAAAGGGGGGAAATAAAAGGGGGCACGCTAGGCCCAAAGATCCGGGCACAGGCAGGTGGGGAACCACGGCTCTGTGAGGCTGCAACGGAAGCGACTCGTGAGACACACTAAGCCTGCGTCTACACAACGTGGGCTAAAACCGGTTTTGTCCTCCCGCCCCAAGGCCTGGGAATGGCAGTTCCATAAAAGGAGGATTCTGTAGCATGGGATCAACCCCCGGCACGGCCTTCCTTGACGTCCTCAGTGGCCCCCTTGAGCCCTGGAGATACCCAAGTTCGTGCTGGCTCGGAAACCTCCCTTTCCAGACACTTTTTCCCCGGGGTTCGCCAAATGTCCCTTCCTGATCCGGGAACAGAGGAGGTTGGGGGGCAAGGGGGAAGAGGACCCAGAACCCCTGGTCTCGCCTGGCCTGACAAAAGCTGGCCCACTGACCCACCGTGGCCACCCTGGAGAGGGCCGTGGGGGGTCAGTTTTGTTTCCCTCTGCCTCTCCCATCCCGACGACGCTCGTGGCTCCAAAAGGGGGGAAGCGTGCTTTGCGGAGACGCCAAGATCTTAAAAGCAACACAGCTTTTCCAAGGAGAACCAAAGCACAAGAATAGATGTGCACTTCTGGCAGAGAGAGAGAGAGCCAGAGAGCAGCCGAGGCAAAGACTGCAGGCACACCGAGTGAAATATATCTGGTCCAGAGGAGACCTGTGCCAAGGGGGGAGCGCGCGGCCCACTTCTCTCCCCCCTCCCTCCCTCCCTCCCTCCTCTCCAGGGACTTTGCTGGTCTTGGCCATTTGCAAACTTTGCTTCCAAACGTCCCCCTCCGGAACTGGCAGTGCTGGAGGTTTTGCTGAACTAGATTCCGCGCCAGGCGTTGTGCTCAGACAGGGAGAGCAGGGGGGCACTGTTTCGGCCGAGGCCAGCTTTTCAAGGCCACAAGGCACCAACCGTCACGTGCCCCTTCGAACTCGAGAGCCAGGCGGAGGGAGACCGGGCAGGTTCCTTCGGAGACGACGGGACTGTGCATGGGCACCCGAGCTCCGATGCCCAAGGGCCGGCCACCCCAGGGGGCAGTAGCTGCTGTCTAGCTACTTGGAGTAGAGTTCTGGGGAGCCTGGGTGACTCCGGTTCCCATCGCCCTCAGCCAGCATCAGGGGCCTTTCCCTCTCCCTTAGGTGCCCCCACCTGTCTGGAAAGAAAGGAAAGGGCCGTGGGGCTTTGGGGTGGGGACAGGTTTGCTGGCAGCTCTGAGCCTCAGCCTTTGCTTCTGGACATCCAGCCATGGAGGGGGGTCTCCAGCCTTTAAATCCCACCTGTGGGGACTTCCCGCTGGGTCACCTGGCTGGCCACGGGGGTGGGGGGTGGGTGGGAAGCACATGCTGGAGAAAAAGGACTCAAGCTTTGATCCGGATTCAGGGCTCCTCTTACATTATTCTCAGATCTGATTGCCCAGAATGGAACCTCCCTGTTCAGAGGCAGTCCACCACTGAGGATATAAAAACAGGGGATGGTCCATTGTCTTTACGCCCTGCTTGAGGACATCCCTGGAGCTCCCGAGGGATGCCAGAGGATGGGCTGTCTGGGCCTCTGGCTCATTCCGTTTTTGCGGCTCTTCTTGTGTTGGCTTCCTGGACCGACAGAGCTCAGTCGGGCGTTGCTGTGTCCATTTAATGCAAGCACAGAGCCTTTCACGGATTCAGCGCGGTTTGAACACTCCATCCACGTCGCCCCCCAGCAAGCTTGTAAGGGAAGCCAATGGCCGGATCTCTCCGTTGCAGAGACGGAGTGCAAGCGGGTCAGCCAAGGGGGTGGCTAAAGGCCAGCTGGATGACCAGAGGGCTCTGGGGGGGCAGCGGCTGGGCAGTGCTTTCCCCGCGGGAGAGCCTCCGTTCCCTTTTCGGCCCCAGCAGGCCTCCCTGCTACCTTCGGGCCCTTGCTTGCACAAGCCCTTCATTCCCCCCCCCCCTCCGGCCCCCTTTCTTGCTTCAGGGTCCCATGTCCAGGGAGGGAAGAGTCCTGTGGAACCCAGAAACATGCACAGCAGCCCAAGGTGGGTTCTGCTGGAGACCCTGCTTCCCTTTCCTCAGGGCAGAGAAAGCCACAGCCGCCGACCTGCAGCTAGGAAGGAAAAGGCACAGGAGCTGAGGAGTGAGAGCAAGGGAGGGAGGGAGCAAAGGGAGCTGGGGGGGGGGGGGGGAGAAGGACAGTTCCCTGATCTGTGGGGTGGAAGGAGAGAGACAGGCATGTGTGTTTCTCTCTCTCTCAGCTCTTCTTTCTTTGGATAGAACTCGGTGATCCTTTCTGGCCGGACGGATACTCCTGACCAGGCCACAGCCGGCTTAGGGTTCCAAGGCTCTCCTCCTTCATGTTTCCCTTTCTAGATCCCTCACCACTGATGGCCCCTCATTTTCTCTTTGGGGGCTCAAACCCGGGTAGCTGGGGCTGGTGTGCAATCCAGCCGACCTCTCCCAACAGACAGCCGGAAGGCCCGGCCGCATGACGCAGGGCCACCCGACTGGCACCCCTTGTAAGAGTCACGGTGCGTCCTTGGGAATCTTGGCTTCCTTATTCAGCCATGCGCTTGCATTGCCCAGGGTCATTTTAGGGGGGTGTGGAAAAGGCCGCATGAGAAATGCCACCACGGCTGGCGCAGAGCAGGTGCCCACTGGGTGTGACGTGGGCACCATTGTGGTTCAAAGGATGATGAACGGGGCCCAGGCCTTTTATGGGCTTGCCACCAGAGAAAGGATGGACGGACAGAGGCTGTTCCTCCACCCACCTCTCCGTTTCTGTCATCCGCTCCTCTGTCTGGTTCCCGTGACAAGACGGAAAGAGGAAATTGGTTTCTCTCTCTCTCTCTCTCTCTGATGAAGGTTTTAGTGGGTGAGCAGCGGTGAGGTGAGATGTTCATGGAAAGAGTGGGCGAGGCTGACAGGACTAGAGAGGAACTCAGGTTTAGCAGCTCCTGTAAAAGAGGACCAGCATCTCCAGACACACCGGGGTCGAATGGGGGGGGGGGGCTCTTTCTAGCATCAGAGCCCTGGGGTGGAGGGGAGGGAGGGAGGACACACAACAAGGCGGATTGGTGGGACCGGGAAACGGGAAGTACTTCTGCACCGCACAGAGAAGGAACTAGTGGAACTCACTGCCTCATGACAGACTGGACTCATTCTGAATCAGCCTGTTACGGAGTGCCAGAACTTCTGGAGGGAACTATCTTCTTCTTTACTCCTTGCAGCTTTGTCTGCAGAGGTCTTTTGGGTTACTTACTGCAAATGAACTGAGGACTCGGTGAATTTTACCGCCTTCTTAGGACAGAAGCAGGAGGAAATGGTGGAGAGGACCCCACGATCATCTGCAAGAGAGCCCCTGACTCCTTCCCTCCCTAAAATAGCCTACTATTAGAATTATTGGGTAGGACGCACTCTACACACGATCAGAGGTACAAGCAGTAGGGTTTGATTAAAGTTTGGAAGTTGTAGCCTCTGGCCCCAATTACATTAATTTATAAATTAAGCAGCAGCAATAAGTGCAGTCACAGCAACAACACCCTCTGCTGGCCAGCTCTGCAAATATTATTTATTTATTTGATATGCCTCCCCATCAGTGCCAGCACTGGGTGGTGCACAGGTAATGCTTAAATCCCCACAAGGCACTTCATAACAACATACATTCAAACAACATGGCCGACACACAGTCTAACATTTGTACAAGACAATTAAAAAAAAAAAATACAGCATCCTGGAGATTCAATTGTGGAAGGCAGCGTTGAATAATTCTGGTTTTTACCAATTTCCTAAACATATGGAGGGAAGGAGCCTGCCACATCCCAGCTGGTAATGTGTTCTAGAGACTGGGAGAGGGAGGGGGGGGTCACCACCGAAAAGGCCCGACTCCTGGTTTTGCCATCTTTTATCAATGTGGATTGAGCAGTGGGCGAAACGGGGAGCTGATTTCTGGGAGGCTGGTTCTCCAGACCCCAATTCTCTGTTTGACTTCTCCCAGCAGCTTCTGTAGATCGTAAAGAGCACAGGGGAGATGGTCGGCCCCAGTGGGACACCCCCCCCCCCAATAGCAGAGGTCCCAAGGGGTAGAGATGGGCATCGCCAAGCTGTACCGTCTGGGAACGGTCATGAAGGAAGGACCAGAACCACCAAGTAACACCTACATATCTGCCATCTTTTCTGAAACATCTTTTTATTGGGGTTTTTCTCCTAAAGAGAGAATCTCAAGGCTCAGGGACTCGCCCCCTTTCTCTTGGGGGGCCCCCACTGGCCTCTTAGGGCCCCCCTGCTCGAGAGAGGCCCATCCTGGGAGCGCCAACGGGCTGGGCTGCCAGGAAGATAGAAGGCGGCTGCAGGGAGGGCGAGGAAATAGATACGTGTGCCCCAGGGGAGAGGGAGTTTTTTTTTGGGGGGGGGGGTTGGCACGAAGCAGAAAAACCTTCTGTTTGTTGGCTTCCTCGCAGGGTGTGCCATGGGGCACTCTTGCTGGTCCAGGCCTGCTCTGATCCTGTTCCGCCCCTGCAGTGAGCAAGCCGTTGCCCTATCTCTCCCTGCCGTGTCCCCCCCCCCCCTTTGCCAGGCTGGTACTGCAGATCTCGCTCTGTTGCCAAGCAACAGGAAGGGAGGGAGGCTCTGAGCTCCTCCGCCAACCCCCCCCACCTTCCCTGCCCAGGGTTTTGGAACGCTTCGCGCACACGTGTCTACCCACGTGGGCTGTGCCAGGCCTGCCCCCTCCCTCGGGTGCCAGCTCTGGAGAAGAGGGCACCCTTTCTCTCTCCCTCTCCCCCCCCCCTTCCCTCCCTCTGGTATGCAGGCGGCCCAGGCAGCTGGCAGAAAGCATGCCGGGATGCAGAACAGAGCCCTGCTCCCCGGTCCCCAAAAGTCCTTTGCCATATATAGAACGCTCTTCCTCCTGGCGCTCAAGGCCCTGGCAAGCCTGCGAGCTGGCACACTTCACTCCCCGTGTGCGAGGGGGTGGGATGCAGCGCTGGGAAGGATGCTCGTGGAAGCCAGGAGGGCTCTCGGAAGGGAAGGCCCGCCCTGCCACTCCCAAAGTGGCCAAGGAGGTGCCAAGAAGAGGACCCCTCCAGAAGGCCACCGCCCTGGCACAGCAGCCCCCCTGCAGGGTCCATTTAACGCTCGCTCCCCTCCACGGCCCCCTTTTAAAATAGAAAATCTTGTTTGCCTCTAATCAGGGGGAATGCAAGCGTCTGGTTTTCGAAATTATTAATTCTACAGAAGGAAACGGCAAAAGGGCCTTCAAGCTTGGAACAGCTGCCAAAAAAGGGGGCCAGGAACTCAGGGCCAGGAGAGTGCGCGTGGAAGACGGAAAACACCAGTGGCTGCTATCGGGACAAAAGACCCAGATGGGTTACAAAAAAGCACTGCCTGTTTCGTGAAGACACGGAGGTCTCCAAGGAGATGCCACGGCTAAATAGAGCCTCCACGAACTGTGGCAGTCTACCCAAAAGCACCAGATATTGGGGAGGAGCTGCCGAGGGGAAGGGCATTGCCTTCCGGCCAAGCGACGAGAGCGCCAGCCGGAGGCCCGTTGCAAGCAAAACAAAGGGACGCGATGATGAAATTCTTGGCAAGGGAGGCATGGTTGTACGACAAATATTTAGGACAGGGTGCCAATCTGCCAGCTCAGAAAGAGCCAGGACGGGAAGGGCAGAGCAGACCTCCGTTCCTTCTCTGGGGGCCGAGGACCACGCCTGGAGGGGGCCAGAGGCCCAACCTCATCCCACCCATGGGACGTTGGTGGTTGTGACACTTTACGGGCACCGTGACCAAAGGGAGAGTTTGGAGAAAAGGCGAGAAGCAAGCAGAGACCTCCAACCCATCCGCACCCACCTCTCTCGCCGGATGTTCAGCGCACTGGGCCAATTAATCCTACAAAGAGGGCTTTGCGCTCCCTCCACATGCCTGCCCACGACCCACTGGAATCTGCAAGCTCAGCTTGGGGGTGGTTAGTCCTCCCGCATCGGTGCTTGGACGCAACTGGAACAGGCAGTGCAGCCGCTCACAGGGGAAATGCAGCCCACACCCCCTGGTTTCTTTGCTCGGTGCAACCTGCAGGGCGAGAGACACCCCAGCCCTAACCCTTTGCCTGGGGGGCTCAAAAGAGAGGGGGTGGACCTTGGCCCCCTCTCTTTGGCTGCCCCAGAGGCTCTCGGTTAGCCCCAAGAGAAAGGAACCAGGCTTAGGGATCTCAGCCCGGGCGACAAGCGCGACTTGCTCTTAGCAGAAAGGAACCCAAACCTCCGTGCATAGAGACCGTCTGCATTAGCCTCACGTGGCGGGAGATGTTTAAAAAAAACACACAACAGGGCACCCACTGAACACAGCAAAAAAAGAGGACACGTTTGCCCTGTCGCGCCTGCCTAGCGGGCCACGTTGTGGCACTGGTTGAATCAGGGTGTTGGGAAAATTCCACTCGGCCCCAGAACCAGGCGCACCAGCCTCCCATTCAGTCTGGAGGTGGTGGTGATGGTGGGGGGGGGGGTCAGTCCAGATGCCTCCCTCTCCCCCCCACCCACCCCCCGAGACTCCTGCTTCCTCTTCCAGCGCCAGCTGCTCCGTCCTCTTCCGCCAGGCAGCCAGAGGGCGTCCGGGCCCTGCTGAGTCATGCAGAGGCTCCGCAGGAAGAAACCTGGCGTGCCTTCTGCGCCGCCTCGCTCGCTTCTCTTGCTCTGTTCCATGCCCGCCTGGCACGTAGACCAGTTCCTGGGGCTCACCCAGGGGGATACACACAGAGTTTTCCCATTTGGGATGACGGTTCCCATACGCCACTCAGGCAGCATAGCTGCAATCCAAACCAAATAAAAAGCCAACGGTTTCTAAGCGTCTTCCGGCCCCCTGTTTTTTTTGGAGGTGATGCAGACAGCACTGGGGAGGTTGGCATGAGGCTTAATGCCAGGCGGGGTTCAGATCCTTCCTTGACCCGCTTCCAAAGCCATGCCTAGCAAACAGGCCCTCTGAACATGGGCAGAGGAGTTTCTCCTCCTCACAGCCAAGGGACCGGGAAAAGTGCAAGCAGATCTCTGCAGGAGAGCAGGAGGCATGCTGTGGCTTATCCTGGAAACCCAGTCCCAGCATTGAAGGGGGGGGGGGGAAGGAGGTTTGGGGGGGATATGGGTGGAGTATGGGACTTGCCCCGCTTTTTTCCTCTTGTCTCCCTGAACCCCATCTGGGAAAGATGAGCCACACCCAGGCGTTTGGATCTCATGACACAATTGGCTTTGGAAAAGGACACAGTTTTCAAAATCACCTTGGCAATCACAAGAAATCTTATCAAACAGGGATGAAAAGCGCAGCAACCAAATGCATGGGTCAAAAAGATGATTCCCCCCCCCCCCCTCTGCAGCACCACACAAGGTGGCAGGACCTTGAGAGAGAGAGAGAGAGAGAGAGAGAGAAGGCCTGTTTGCTGGACAAGGGGCCGGAGCAGCAGCCGTCTGTGGGGGGTGCTGCCCTGGACACCCCAGTCTTCCCTGGCTCCCCCAAGACCCATTCCGGGGTGGATTTCTGCCTCTCTCAGACCTGGCTCAGTCCAGGAAGAAGTTCAGGGGGGGGGGGGGAAATGGGCAAACTGCTCCAATCCCTTCCTTGGCTGGAAGGAAAGTGGGAGGAGAGATCCAAGCTGGCAGGCAGAAGGGTCTGGCTTCAGTCCCAGCAGGCACCATCTCCATACAAGCATCTTGCCTAGCCCCTCGGAGAGGAAGACGGTCCAGCCGCTGGTCAGGGCTGGCCACAGAGCTGGCCTCCTGGGTCGGGGGTCGGCACACAGGCTCTGGCTTGGTAGAAGGACGGTTCCCAGTGGGCAGGGCCGGAGGAGGAGCCCGCTGGCCTCTTTTCCCAGTCCGCGCTTCTTGGACAAAGCCGGCCAGAGCTCTACCTGTCCAGGATGAGAAACAGCATCAGCAGCAGGACGATGGGCAGGAAGACGAGCAAGAGGCTGAGGAGCTCGGCCGCCAGGAGCCCCAGCAGGGCCAAGCGGTAGCACCCCTGGCAGCGGCCCTCCAGCCGGGCCAGGCCACGGATCAGGCGGGGTGGGTAGCGCAGGCAGGGCAGGAAGCCCACCATGCGGGTGGTGTGGAAGCGCACCTGGAAGTGGTGCTCCACGCCCCCCCAGAAGCCCGGCCGGCGGGCCGGAAGCGGGCTGAAGGAGGCCAGGGGTCGCCCGGCCGAGGCTGGGTCCGGCGCGGTGCTCAGCAGCATCAGCTCCTCCTGGTGGCGACAGATCTCCCACTCCATCATGGGGGTCTTCTGGCGGCAGATGGGGCAGCGGACGCGGCCGATGTCGGCTTCGCTGGCGGCCTCCATGATGGCGTGCAGGCACTGGGCGCAGAGCACGTGGCCGCAGTTGAGCAGGGCGGGCGGGTGGCGCCCCTTGTCGTACCGCTCGGTACAGATCGGGCACTCCGTTTCGTCCTCGCCCCCGTCGTCCTCCGCCTGGAGGCAGCAGGATGGCACGGTGACCTCCTGCTTCTCGCTGCCCAGGGCCCGATCCTCCTCCTCCTCCTGCAGCAAGCAAACATAGTCCCTCTGCCCCTCGTCCTTCTTCATTGGAAGCTCTTGTCCCGTTTCTGTCCTCCAGACCCCTTCGCGCTGACCCGTGGGCATGAGCCCCTCCACGCCCTCTTTGCGGCCTTCGGGAAGGAGGCACTCTGCTTCAATGCTGGAGGCGTCGGGACCCCAACCGGCCTCCCCCGTGTCCTTTTCCTCCCCCTGCGTGGCACAACCGCAGTCTGGGTCCTTGGCCATGCTCGCTGGGGGTCCGGGTCCATCTTCTGCCCAGACATCTCCTCGGTGCGGGAGGGCCACGGTTGGGACGGTCCCTGCTCTGTCCACCCCCTCAGCACCACCTTCCGTCTTGTCACCAACCTCCAGCGATGGAGCTTTGCTGCCGGAGGGCTCCGCCGTCAGCCCCGCATCCTGCCCAGAGGGGCTAGAAGGGAAGGCATGTCCAAAATTTCCCACAGCTGTCTTCTCTGGTTGAGGACCAGGGGCTGCCATGAGGGCACTTCTGGAACCCAAAGAGGGCTGCCCGGCCTCAAGGCAACAGCGGGCACTTCTCCAGGCCTCCGGTCTCTGTGCCTTGTGGCCATGGGCTTTGGCTGCAGCTCACGGCCAGGGAAGCGCACGTCACAGGACACAGCCCCATCTTGCCCAGTTTAGGAATTCAGCCAACAACAGCTGGTGTGAAAACGTGGCTCCGACGGCCGACCGCCCACGACCTCTGCGCTCACCCTGGCGTTCTGAGCTTGTTCTTGGGGCACCGGCAGTGCCAGGCGGTGCTCCGGAGTGGCTGCCCCTTTCTCCTCCAAGCTGTCGATTCTCCAGCTCTCTCTCCCCAAATACGAAGGCCAGCGAGGAAAACTCCGCCTGCCGTCGGGTTGGTTTGTCAACAAGGAAGCCCCTTGGCGAATCAAAGCAGGTGCTTGGCTGGGACCAGGGCAGCTGCCAATCAGGGGGCAGGGGTGGGGCTGGCTCAGCAGGTAAGGCCTCCCAGGTTGGCCTTCCCCTCCTGACTCCCAGCAGGTCAACCAGTTTTGCAAAAGAGCCTTTGCGCCAGGCACCGCCTCCTGACTCCACACACCCATCACTGCCATTGGAAAAAAAAAATTGCACAGAGGTCCACCAAGTCAGGTACGATCAGGTTTTAAAGCCCATCGTGAAGGAAAAACTGTCTGAACCCAGAAATCTTTGGTGGAAGTATTTCAACCTCATCCTGTTGCAACCAGGAGCGAATGACACATTCAGCCGTTTGACTCCAAAGCCCAGCCTCTCCCCACTGTCAGGGCTTCCATCCTCAACAAGGGAGAGAACTGCACACATCTGGATGGGGGGGGGGAGGCAGGTACAGCCTTAAGCCAGGTGGGTTTCCGCCCTAAACATTGAGGCACGTATTCTTGGCAGCCACAGGCTTCCCTTGCCATCTGACTGCAAACTTGCCCATCGTGGAGAGTTCAGACCAACAGTGACTGCGGCGAAGCCACAAAGCTTACGCCACTCAGACCATTTATGGTGTCTCTCGTTGTTTTTATAGTTTTAAACCGTGGGACTTGCCCTCTCACTCCTTATATATTTTAAAACACCCCCAGAGGATATCCAGCTGGTCCCCATTAGAAAAGGGGCCAAATGAACTTGGGATCTGGAACAGCAAGGAACGACCAGCTTTGCTTCCCGATTCCCTGTCTGTCCGTTTCTCTGCCTGAGGCTGGCTAGCCCAATGGGCTGGACAGCCGCCTCCCTCCCGTGCCCTTGCCCGAGGCAAGAGTGCCCAGCCTCCCTGACCCCCCCCCCCCGACTTTCTTCCCAGGCAAGCACCAAGGGAGGGAAGTGGGTCAGGAGCCTCCTGCCTCAGCGGCCCAGCCCAGCTGACGCCCGGCCAAGAGCCAGCAGGAAGAAGAGCATGGCCTGAAATGTCAACATTTCGCCTCCTTGGCTTTTGGGTGGTTCCAGTGGTGGATTCAGTACGGGCAACCTTTGCATCCAGACTACTACTTCTCTGAGCGGGGTGGGGGGGACCATTGGGCTAAAAACTACAACACCCATAATCCCATTCTACCAGCCAGACAGATAGAGGCGTGGGAGCCCAAAACATCTCAAGGCTTCTCTGCCCGTCGATTATGGCCACAGAATACGGGGTGAGGTGCGTGTGGAGGATGAAGCAGGAAAGGGGGCACCTCCCCATGCCACAGCAGCGCTCCCAGTCACCTGGGGCGGGCAGTCCATTTCGGGAGCTGTCGGCCAAACACCTTCCCGCTTCCCCAGCTCTGTTGGGTTGACGAACCACGGACCCACAGATCCCAGGTTTCAGGATCCAGACGGCTCAGGCCTTTCTTTATTGGTACCGTACCCTTGGCTGGGCTACAGCCGCTCTGCCCTGGCCGGAAGAGCCTTCCTGCTCCACCCTCCGTGGCTCGGCGCAGCTCAAGACCAGGTCTCGGCCTGGAAGCGGCCGTCCCGTTCTAAGCTGGCCAGATACTGCTCGGCTTCCAGGGCAGACAGGCCTCCCTGGGACCGGAAGACCAACTTCAGGGCCTCTGCTACCGCTTCGGGCATCTGCTTGGCATTCCTGGAAGAGATTGGGGGGGGGGGGTGTCTTGGTCACCGGGTGGGAAAACCAGGGCAGCGACCCCTGCCCAACCGCTGGACCAGGCCCCGGTAGCCATAGGGAGGTTCGTTAGCGGAGGAAGGAAAGGGGTTGGGGGCAAAGCAATGTCCACCTTTTCGCCCAGCCTGAGCTGCAGCCGGAAACCTCTCAGAGGGAGGCTGTCTGGGACTGTGAAGTGAGATCCAAAGCCTAAGTGGGATGCTGTGCTGTATGTGAGAGCCAGCGCAGTGCTGGGGCTACCAGCAGAGTTTGGAGAAAGCTGCTTTTTTGGATTCCAACTCCCGAGCAACCCACCGCTCGGAGATTCTGGAGCCTCTAGGCCAAAAACAGTTAGGAATTTTGGACCGAGACGAGAAGAGTCACGGGTTCCAAGCCCTGCTCCTCTGCACATCTCAGAGGAGGCCCTTGGGGAAGCCCCCCCCCCCCCAAATCTCTGCCTCTCTCTCTCACACACAGCATAGCATCCACCATTCAGGACAGGAGGATGAGAGGGGGAGAACCAGAAGCACTGTCTGGAGCGCTGCGGAGAAGGGCGGGAGAAGACCAAAATGCAGCTACAAGTGCCGAGTCTAGAATCACGAATATCGTGGGAAACATTGAAAATGTGCCTGTCCTGTTGAACGGAGAGGACACGGAAAGCCAGGGGGAGAGTTCTTTCCTCCGCTCACCTCCCCGCAATGGTAGAAATGATTGTAAAAGCAGGGGAGAGTAAAGCCAAAGGGTTAGGGAGGGTCCTGGCATAACCCTGAACAGGCAGGCCGAGCTCTGTTTTGCACCAAGACTTGGCCTGTGCCGTGCGGAAGCAGGCGTGACTTAATATTCCAGGAATGTGGAGGAACTGGTCTGTACCGGCTGGGAAGATTTCCTCCTGCGAGGATCAAGGATCCAGGGCACCCGTGACACCAGAGGTGCCTGGCTGGGGGATGAACTGGCCCCACCTGTCGAGTCGGCCGCCCGGGAGGGTCACCGGGTGGGTGGGGAAGATGGTGGCTATGCCTCCCCACCCGCCGTACTCTGGCTTAGCTCAGCCGTCCTTCCTAGACCTCACCTTCAGATCTGGCCGGGGACCGCAGGGAGAGAGGTCTGGCCCAAGGAAGCCCCTGGCCTCAAGTCTCAGAGAATCCCAAGACGGAGCCCAAGACCCCATGGTGGGCACGTGGGGAAGAGGCAGGAGGCGAAGAAGGTGGGTCCACCCACTCTTGTGGCTCCCTCTGGTTAGTCCACAGAGAGGAGGGGAAGCAGAGGGATCTGAGGACGCGACAGGGTCCTCGTCCATTGGCGCTTCTTGGCACTCACCCGGCAAGGTAGATGGGGGCCCCCAAGCGGGACACCAGGTCAAAGACGAGCTCCTTTCTCTCCCGGATCCGGTGCTGGACGTAAACCTTCTCCTCCTGCGGGGGCAACACCACAGAGAAGGGGTCAGGCAAAGTCTTGTGGGGGGGTGGGGGGTGCTCCCATTCATGACACATGAAGCCCCCCCACTGAGCTGGGGAGGGTGAGGGGTGGGGTGGTTGGCACTGTTCATGCCAAGGAGAGAACCTGGCTTGATGCCCCCTCCCACCCTCTGACCGTCCTCCAGACCACCCTGCCTCAGAAGATGGAGGTGTCCATTCGATGGTCAGTGGCTGGGACCACATCTCACAGGGGCCCATGTCACTAATGAATGACTCCTGGGGCAGAGGGGAGGCTCTGCCTTAATCTCTGGTCTGTTCATTTAGCTAAACGACCCCTCATCTCTAGGGTCATGACAGACTCTGCCCTTCACACGGGCTTTGGACCCACAGAAGTCCTTTTATGAATTGTCATTTTTGGTCATCCGTCCTTGGTTTTATGCCTCCCCTCACCCCCACCGCTGTGCCACTCTGAAGCATTTTTTCCCCTAACTAGAACAGAACAATCTCCAAATGTTTGAGCTGCTCCTGGGGTTTTCCCAGGAAGAGGCAGGCCCCGCTGCCGACACACGCACACGTGTGTGTGAATTCACGCCACGCAAAGCCACCGATATTTCCTGTACCTCTGACAACAGAGGTGGCTCGAGACTCGGCTGGGAAGATACAGGAATGTGGAACATGCGCAGACAGAGGAAGGAGGGTGGCTCCCCCACACGCACGCACACGTTGACATGTGTCTCTCGAGCAGCAGAAGCAGGCCTGAGTCAAAGGCTGGGACTCTAATTGCCCTGTTCCTGGTTCTCTCCCTCTGACGGAGCTTCCAGGATGTTTGGTCAGAGCTGAGCTATCTGCCCAGAACAACGAGCCCGGTTGGGCAGGAAGGCCATTCAACGGGGACATGGGGCCACTGGGAGAGGAGGAAGAGGAGGAGAAAGAGGAACGCAGGGCTACTGGCCAGGGAGGATGGATGGATGGATGGATTCGTGTGTGTATGCGCGTGCGCACACACACACACACAGAGAAAATCTTCGTTTCGGGCCAACAACATATATATCTGCACGTTTCCCTCTGTTGGGCAGGGTTGGAGGCTTCTCCTTCTGCAGCAGGAAATCCTAACCGCACCGAATCACCTTTCCAAGGTCAGGCTTTCGGCACCAGGCTCAGGCTTCACCAAGTAAGCAGAGGGAGCCTTGCCGCGCAAGCCTGAGAAGCACGGGGCATGAAGGAGAAACAGGGCATGCCTGCTCGAGATGCCAGCCCCACCTGTGGCCCCTTGCTCTTTGGTGGCTGATGAGGCTTCCACGGCCACGTACGAGCGGGAGGGGGCAGGCAAGGAAGAACCGAACAGGAACCTCTCCCCTGCACTCCCGTCTCAGACCGTAAACCACCCAGAGCGTCGTGGCGGCTTAGAGACCTGCTGGTTTCCTCTGGCAGAAGCTTTTGTGGGCTGGAGGTGCCTTCCTTCAAAGCAGGAGCCTCTGGTCCCCAGAAGCCTTTTGCCAAAGAAAACCTGCCACCCTTTAAGGCACCACCGGGCTCTTGGTCCTTTTCTGATCATGCCAATCGCGATGGGGAAGTTTCTCAGGGCCAAGGCACAGGATCCCCGACCGGCAACCAAGCTCACAGCCCTTCGGTGGCACAGGAGAGAGAAAGGGGAGAGGGGGGCCACCTCAGCTTCTGGTCAGCAGGCAGTGGAAAGTCTCTGGGGTTGGTTTAAAAACTGCAGGACCTCGGAAATCAGCCCCACCCCAATCCTGCTTCCCCCCCCCCCCCGCACCTGTCACATGTTCTGCTCTGGCTCTTGCAAGGGATCTCAGGGATGCTGAGAGAGAGAGAGAGAGAGAGAGGGAGGGAGGGAGGGAGGGACAAAGAGAGGGAGACACCCTACTCTCCTGGATTCAAATGCCACCTCCCCTGCAAAACGTCACAGCTGGAGCTGACCTGATCCCGGGAAAAGGCCACAAAGAGGTGCAGGAGCCCCCTTTCCATAAGTGCCTCCCATTCCGCCTGGCAGTAAAAATCTTTCTCTTTCTGCCGACATCCAAAGAACAGGTAATTCCCTGCAAGGCAAAGAACGAAGAGTGACGTCGGGAACTGTTCCGGGCGTACAAGCAGGAGCAGGAAGATCTGTCGGCTAAAGCTTCAGCTCCTTCGAGAAAACATGCCCACCCCTTCCGGAGGGCCACACGGAGGTTTTGGTACGATGGAAACAGATTTCGATGGGGACGGATTCCTTGACCGATGGTTTCACTCAACCTGCCCATCCCTCGGGAGCCTTGTTTTCTGGCCAGAGGACAGAGGGACTACCTGGGACTGAGATGTGAGCAGCTGACTCAACACACAGGCAGAGAGACTCATACATGGCCAAAGATCCCCCACTCACCCGCCCTCTGGCCCTGGCCTTCCCCACACTAGAGATTCAGGCGGGGACACTTCCTCGAAGGCAAGCCTCACCTCCTTTGCCCTGGGCCACACGCTCCTGGATGGCGGCTCGGAAAGGGGCCACTCCTGTCCCGGGTCCAATCAGGATGACGGGCGTGAGTCTGTCAGCTGGGAACTTCAGGCTTCCTCTCTTCACCCAAAGAGGTACCCTCGCCGCCTCTGGTGGGAGACAAAGAGATCCAAGGCTCCTCCGACTTCGGCTCCTGACTCCCCCGGCCCACTTGGCCTCTTCCACTCCCCCCTCCTCTTCCTTCTCCCGTTTCTCGGTCCCCTCCCCTTTCCTGCCTCCACAATCTTCCTCCCCCTCTTCAACTGACAGCCTTCAGGCTGTAAGCCCCTAAGAGATGGGGACCCCGCCACCCCCCACCCCCCTTTGCTTGTGCTCCTCCCACATGCTTTCAGGGTGTAAGACAACAGCTTGGGTGGTGGTGGTGGTGGTGGTGGTGGGGACAGAAACAACATCAGCTGGGGAAGCAGATCTGCTTTCGACGGCCAGCTTCCCACTCCACCCGGCCCCCAAAAGTTCACTGCACAGACACGGGAGACCTCTCTCGGCCAGTGCTCTCACCCCCACCCTTCTCTCCATGTCCCGCAAAGTACCGTTCTGTGGATCGAGGGAGGCCAGCCACGTGGAACACAGCCCACGCCGAGGTTTGCTCAAGAGGGTCTTGTAACGCACCACGGCCATGAGGATCTCAATTCGGTTGGGCTGGACCTAGAGCAAGAGAGAACACTCGGAGAACACACAAGGAACACCCAGAGGAAGGGGGGGACCCTGCCTTATGGGGAGTCAGGCCCTTCGCCCGTCCAGACTGGTCTTGTCCCCTCTGAACAACAACTTTGGTTTTCCAGGGTTCTCCCACCCACCCACCCACTCAATTTGTATCGTGCTCCCACTAGTGTCACAGCACTACTCTGGGCGGGTTACAACACACGCATATATATAATAGAAAACAAAGATAAAAATGGAAACATTAAAAGCAGCCACGGGCTCTAACCAGGCCCCACCTGGCTATGCCAGGGGGCATCATTCAGGGTGGCACAGGCTCTCACACCCAGACCCCTGATGTGGGACCAGGCTGGAAGGACTGGAGCAAACGGAAATAAAACACCAGAGAAACAGCTGGCGGGCAGGAAGGGACTCCCTCCCAGGGCGAATGACACGGTCCTCGAGGCAGGCAGCAACCCTGGGGGGCAAAACCCCATCTCAACCCCCCGGCCAACCCACAAACAAGGATGTCACACCACTCTTACTGGCTCGTTGCTGTCATTATGGACCCTCAGGCTGTATCCGACTCATGGTGGTGCTATGAGTTAACAACCCTCAAAGGGTCTTGCCGTTAAGTCTAGCTCGGGTCTTTCAAACTAAAGGCCATGGTTTCCTTTAGTGCATCAATCTATCTCACACTAGCGCTCTCCCTCTTGCCCTACTTTTTTCCTAACCTTACTGTTCTTCCCAGGGACTCACCCCAGGATGCCTCTCAAACCAGCTTTCTAGCTCTACGGATTCGGCAACAGGCTAGCACCACCTGCAGGACACAGACGGAAGCACAGGCCATGGACAGGAGACCTTTCCCTGACCAGAGAATGAACAACGGATACCCTGCCCGGCTTCTGGAGACAAGAGGCGAGGGCTGCCTGGGTGTTCCCATAGCAATCAGCCAGGCATTGCTCCCCTCCCTGCCCACCACAGGCGGCCGAAGACAAACCAAGCTGCTGCTCTTATGCATTGTTCCCGCTGAAAGCCCGCCAACTCCAGAGATCTCTATTCCTTCGCTAGGCTGTGGAGAGGAAGGAGAGTCATCCTGACTTGCAAGCTCGAGGCCTCGTCTCCCCACTCAAGGAGCTTTACCCTACGTCCATCCCCAGCCATCCCTTTTGCCTTCTAAGTCTGGGTTACACCTTCCAGGCTTCCCTTAATGATCTTAGAAATGGGTGTGTGTGTGTGTGTGTGTGTGTGTGAGAGAGAGAGAGAGAGAGAGATTAAAAAGACCTCCTGCAGCACTTTACTTGGATGCAAGACTGCCAGCCCATAGATGTTGCGTTTTCTCTCTGCTCCAGGGAAAGGCACTAGGCTCACTGCCACCAACCTAGCTGGCCCAGAGTGCCAGACTGAGACAAGCAACAGATAACGCCACACACACACACACACCCGGGTCGCCTTGTTGTTAATGCTTCCCCTTCCTTACCAGCATGGAGGACGCAATTGAGAAGGCTCGGGGCCTGATCCGTGGAATGAGGTCGAGCAGATAATCGCATGGAATGGCACAAGTTGTGTGGGGGAAGTCACACAGGACCTGGAAGGAGAGGAAGAGGAGCAAACAATGAGCCCGGAGAATGCTCCCAAAATAAATTTTAAAAAGGGCAGAGTGGCGACAGAGTTGGACCAGGATGTGGGAAACCCCTCTTGGTTAGGGGAGGAAGTAAATGGGTGACCTTGGGCAAACTGTGGTCGCAGGCTGAGAAAGTGGCTGAAAATCTCCTACCTTCCTTTTCAATCACACATTTCTGGTCTTTTTAGTCATAAGAGTTTAAACTAAAAATTCAGAAGCCAAAAAGAGAGAGGGGTGACTCTTGCCACTCCCTGCTTCGTTCCGTGATTATCAACAGAGCCAGAAGGATGATGCAAAGGAGAAAACAAAAATGTGCCAATCGCAGAAAAGCCGGCTCTTCTGGGTGCAGAATCTTAATCCATTTCCCAATTTACCTCCGGCTCCTCCCTACCTCCAGCGTGGTCCTGCGGGGCCGGTAGCAGTAAGTGGCCAGCTCTTCCTGGCCTTGCGCAGAGCTGAATTCCTGCAGCTTCTCTTGCTCCAGGTCGTTTGTCGAGAAGTGGGACACAAGCTCAAAAAAAGAGCGGCGGGGGACACGGGTGATGTCCAGGTAGTGGCTCACCAGGTGACGGATGGTGCAAGGTTGGGGCAGGTGGGCAGGAAGAGGGGTGCCTGTAAGTGGGTAAGAGGGAAACGGATGAACACGGTTGCGGCCCAGAAGGCACCCATTAGCCAGATCAGGAGTTTCACACATGGCTTCTCCATTTTTGGCTTTATTTCGGGAAAATAAATCATGACACGGTGTCATGTGCTGTTGTTGATCGTAAAACCATAGAACTCAAAGGGGGTGTACTTTCTTTTTCACGTGACTGTGTGCTATCCAGAGGGAGGAAGCTTTTTCCCTTCAAAAGATTTTTTTTTTTTAAAAAAAATGCTTTGGTTCTGTGCCTTTTATGGACTTTGTTGACCATTTAAAACGGCTTGGATTCATACTAGAATGTTCTAGTCAGGTGTCCAACATGGCAGGACGCCAAGGAGGAAGCACCTCAGCTCCTCTTCCCTTGGGGCAGCTGGCCTCCCTCCCAGTACTGCTCCCTGGGCAACCTTGCTCTGCAGGAACGCGGGCCGGCCTTGGTCATTCTGCCTAGCTGTGCCCAGTGACAAATATGTCCAGGAGAAGATCCCAGATTTCCTGGCCCGTAGGCTCTGAGACAGTCAGATCACAGGTGGACTCGGAATAGCCCCGTACAAGCCAGGAGGGCGGCGGAGTTTCCAAAAGACTTAGTGGCTGTCTTGATATCAGGATGGAGAGACATCCACCCCTCCTCTACCACCTCTGGGCAATGTTTGTACCTGGCTCCATTGGCTTCAGCACAAAGCGCTTGTCAGGGTCCAGGCGAAGGAGATTGCAAAAGAGCTGCACATCCTCAGGAGCATTGCGGGGCTGGATCAGGACCACATCGCCAGCCGTGTATCTGCAAAGAAGAAGCGGCCCCCAAGTAGACTCCTTCTCACGCAGGGCCAGCTGAAGAGGCCCTTCTTGGCTCTTTGGCTTCCTGCTCCCCGCCTTCACGGCGGAGGTGGTGAAGCAGGTGAAGGGGCCGGAGGGCTGGGCTTGGTCTTCACAGAGGGAGGTTCGGATCCCCTTGAAGCTCACAGGATGTCCTGGGATCACACGCTCTGGCCCCTTTGAAGACCCCACTTCAGAGGCGACTTGCCTGCCTGCCCGCCCCCTCCCCCAGCCTCCCTTCTTTGGATCAGCAGAGCTCTCTGGGGTCCCCATCCAAGAATGAGGAAAGGACGACGGCCTTTCCGCCACCCGTTCTCTGACACCTCTTTCAAACTGAATGCGGAGTGTCACTGGAGCATTCTCTGTTTTCTTTGCCCTTCCCAGAAAATGCCACTCGGAGGCTCCCGAGAAGTCAGCGCAAGGCTAGAGGAAGGAACTCACTCAATGCCGGCGCCAGTCACGTCCAACTGAATGAGGCGGACATCTTGGAAGTGCGACTCCGACGTCACCCTCTGATTTGACACCAGGCGTGCAGGGAAAGGGTGCAGCTCGGAAGGGGCCCCTTCGGAGGACCTCTCTTGCTGAGGGGAGCCCTCACGGAGGTCCTCCCCAGAGGCCCCTTCCAGAAACTGAAAGGCAAATTTGGGCGGCAAACTGTGGGAGAGAAAGCAAAATGACAGCCGTCAGTCATCGTAACAAAAACTCTCTTTCCTGAACCACCAGAGAGGGGAACAGGATGGAGGCATTTCGAGCAGCCACAGAGAAAGAGAACTTTTGTTCTATGTATTCTCGAAGGCTTTCATGGCCGGGATCCGATGGTTGTTGTGGGTTTTCCGGGCTCTTTGGCCATGTTCTTAAGGTTTTTCTTCCTAACGTTTCGCCAGTCTCTGTGGCCGGCATCTTCAAAGGACAGGAGTCAGAGCCAGAGCACAGAGAGAGTTCTGACTCCTGTCCTCTGAAGGTGCCGGCCACAGAGACTGGCAAAATGTTAGGAAGAAAAACCTTAAGAACACGGCCAAACAGCCCGGAAAACCCACAACAACCAACTTTTGTTCTAGTTCCTCAGATAGACTCACGAGGCAACCTGGTCTTCTGGTGCTTATACTCCTGTGGCTGCATTCATTTGGTCAGATAACACTACTAATGATCTCAAATCTCTGCTGAGCTTTCAAGAGATCACAGCTCCTCACCTGCATTATGGAGTGGGAATCCTCACCGACCCTTTACAAGGCAAGCGGGGGACATTATTCAGACTGCAGGAGAAGGGACCAAGGCTGCTGGGAGGGAGGCCCTAACGAACTCAAAGCAGTGGGGAAAAGCCAACCTGGAGGCATCCATGTTTGGAGCACAGCTCAGTCTGTTAGCTACGGCCCATGCTGCTTGCTTCGGCAGATCGCCTGTTACGTTTATTTTTACAGTCCCTGTTTTGGCACATTCCCCGCGCAACCTCATTCACGTCTGCTCAGAGGTAACTTGCACTGAGTTCAATGGGACTTTTTCCAGGTAACTTCTACACCCACTGAAAGCTTCCCTTGATACTCACATGATTTCTGGACTGATGACATGGACGCCGGGAGGGAGAGGATATAAAGCCAGGACCTTTCCCCACAAGTCCAAAAGCCAGGGGTCAATCACGGCATCTGGGCTGCAGGAAGGAAACAAGCCATGTGAAATGGGGGAAGGAGAGCTCATTTCAAAGCCAGAACCGTGATCGTCAACCCAATTTCACAAGGAAGGGCCCTCCACTCCACGGGGATCTGTGCACGTCTGCCTCCTTCCCTCTGTACCTGCAGGTTCAGCGAAAGGGGCAGCCACAGTGGGCCTGAACATGCAGGGGGTGCCGTCCTCAACCTGAGACCTGAGACCTCAACCCGCTCCACCGAAAGGAGAAGAGTTGGGGTCTCCTTCCGGGAAGTGGAGAGCCCCCCCTGCCCCCAAGGGAAATACTTCTTCCTAATGTCTCCTTGAAAGAGGCACCTGCAGAACTCAAGAGGGCTGCCGCTCAGAGGCAGGGCCCCTGCTTTGCAGGCAGAAAGTGCTGGCCCCAATCCCTTCCCTCTTACGGCAGGGCTGGGGAAGAGAGACCACAGAAGGGCCGTTGCTGCTGCCAGCCAGTGTCCGCAACGCTGGGCTAGACTGGGCTGATGCTGCTGTGTGGAAAGAGGGCGCTGCTGGAAAGTGGCTTCACCCGCCGCCAGCAGCCAGGCCCACTTGGCCTGAGGCCGTGAGCCATTCTGACCAGCGGCAGACACAACTCTCCAGGGCCTCCGGCGGGGATCCCTTGAGATGTGAGCAGGTGGGTGGGTCTGAACCGGGGAGCTCCTGCCTGCCGAGCAGGGGCACTACCACCACTAAGTGAGTATGGCTCTTCCTCACTCGGTTACTCTTCTGAACTGTCAGGCTTCGGGGGCAAAAGCAAGAGGATTGCCACGACTTGGAAATACACCACTCAGACCAAGCCTATGAGAAGGAGGAGGAGCAGCAGCAGCAGCAGCTCAGGACTAAGTCCTGTTCAGCACACACACACACACACCATCCCAACCCAGGAGGGCTGTAGCCAGCTGGGTCGACGGCCCTGAGCTAGAGGGATAGGTGGTGTGACCAAGGACACGCGGAAACCAAAGACGAGGGCCAAGAAACCTCTGGCAGCCAGACTCAGTGGGTGGGGGGTGGGAGGCAGTCCTCTCTCTCTCTCTCTCATATCAGGCCCCCCACTAGCCTCACGGGTGCTCCTTACCCCAAGTCGTGCTGGTCGTCTCCCAACGCCACTGGCACGAGGGGGCTGCCCCCCAGCTGCAAAAGTCTCTTGTGCAACTTCTTGGCAATAAAGTTGAACCTGGAAAGCCAAGACAGGAAAGACATGGTCCTGGGCTCATAATTTCCCAAACGTCCTGCCCTCGAGGCTCCTTCGGGGCCGGGAAAAACCCAGCCAACCAGTTGCTGGACTAAACAAGCCGGGCCGAAGCGTAAATACCCTGACTTAAAGACACAGACCCCTGCCTGCCGCCTTTTCCTGTTTAGTCCCTGCAGAGGCGAACGTGCAACTCACTTGGAGTACGAAGAATCTCCGAGCCCCAGGACAGCATAGTCCATCTGGCACAGAGAGGTGGGAGGCAAGCTCTTCCGGAACAGGAACCTCCAAAAATTCTGGAGCAGGTCCAAACCAAGAAGATGGGTGTTAAAGCACATGGCCGTGCGGTCTCTCCTCACAACTCACTTTCTCTCAGGTAACTGCAATGGCAACCTACCACAATTAAACTAAAGGGGACAACGAGGAGGAGGAGAAAGAGGAGCAGGGGCTCCGAACTAAGTCCTGCTCTGCACGCATAACATTCCAAGTTCAACCCCTGATAACTAGAGCTTGGGCTGTGCCTAAAACCCAGGACAGCTGTAGCCACCTGGGTAGACAGGACTCAACTAGATGTATAAGTGGTGTGACCGAGGACACACAGAGTGCCCATAAGCTAGTGGCAGAACTCTACCTAAGGAGGCCACGAGTTTAATCGCTGGCAGTGATCTCCCTCCATCCCACCCCAGGATGTCTGCGAGTAAGGATAGGAACAGCTTCAGCCTTTGGGAAACCCTGGAGAATAAGGACAGAGAGGGTGAGGCCAGATGAACGGCACCCTTTGGGGTCATGCCACCAATTCCCCCCACCCCAGGGACATCTGTCAGTGAAACATCTGACCTTCATGTTATCAGGAGGGTCTCCTTGCCCTGTGGTCGCACAGACAAACACCACCAGCGGTTCGTGGATGAGGAATGCCTGCACAAAAATGAAACAGAATGATCACGCGGGTTAGCCCACTGGAAAAAAAAAGACCAGCTGCACTGCCCTGAACACTCCAGTCTCACCAGGCATGGGAAGCTCAGCAGGGACAGGCCTTCTCCGTACTGGGTGGGAGAACACCAAGGAATGGCACGAGAAAACTCTTGCTGAACCTGGAGAGCCGTGGGAGGCCAGAGCTTCCAACGACTGGGCTACACAGATCAGGGTCTGGACTCAGCGTGAGGCTGCTTCCAAGGTTCCTATTCCAAAGCTCCTTTGGGTGCTGGAATTGCTCTCATTTTCCCCATAAAGCAGCTCCTTAAAACTCTCTACTACCTCAGAGGATTAGCCAGTGAGATCTCCTGCACATTATAAGCACATGCTGATGTGTGTGTGTGTGTGTGTGTTAAGGCCGAACTGCTGGGTGTGACCATGGCACAAATGCTCACCACACTGTAGTTGTCCAGGGCCTCCACCTTGCACTGGAAATGGCGCCGCTTGGCTTCCCGGTGGATTCTCTCCGCTGTGTCCTCGGCGGTGCCCGTCTGGCTGCCAAAAAGGATGAGGATCTTTCGCTCTGCCATCTAAAAGGAACGGACGGAGCAAGAGAAATGTTTCAGCAGAAGCCGGAGGGAAGGACGTCCGACAGGTGGGCAAGCTTTTCCCCCAGGAGAAGGGTGGCAAGCCAGAGGGAATTCAGGCAACAGAGCAGGAGCAGACCAGACACGGGGCTTCAGTGGGGGAGAGAGAGTAAGAGAGGAGGATGCTGTGTGTGTGTGAGCAAGAGAGGATGAGGCTGTGTGTGTGTGTGTGTGTGTGTGTGTGTAAGCAAGAAAGGATGATGGGTGTGTGTGTCCGTGTGTGAGCAAAAGAAGACAACAGTGTGTGTATGTGTGTGGGGGAGCAAAAGAGGACAATGGTGTGTGTGTGACTAAGTGAGGACGATAGTGTGTGCGTGGCTGTAGGAGACCTGACCCTAAAGACGAGCTTCCCTCAGGACAGCAAGGGCAAAGGCGCCCCCGGGGGGGGGGGTCCCCAGCCAGCCAGCTGAGAGGGTGGCTGCCTCCTCCTCCTCCTCCCTCCCTCCCTCCGTGGGCTGGCGGCACCGGGGCCAGACCCGCCCGGTGTGGCTTCCCTGGGCTTCTTCCTAGGCTGCCTGTTCTCGGTGGATTGGGACCCACCGGCTCCCAACCCCCCCCCCCCATCTAAGCCCCACCCAGGCGGCCTGGCCTACCTCGCAGGGCTGTTCGTGGTGGTGGGGAGAAGGAGAGGCCGGGAGGAGGAGGCGGACGGTGGTCGGAGGGGGGGAGAGGGAACCGTCCTCGCCCTCCCAGCCCCGCAGGAGAGACTGGCGGGTGGGCTGGGACTACAGTTCCCAGAATCCTCCGGGCACCACAGCCAAAGGAGGGGATTCTGGGAGTTGTACTACGAGGGTTCCTCCCCTTCTTCAGACCCCACCGAGGGGAAGGCACTCCGCGCCCAAGGAGCCCCTCCGCTTCAGCAGCCGGCCGGGCATTTCGCCTCAGCCGGAGCCGGCGTTCCTCTGGCTCTCCCGGCGCCGCTTCCGCTGACGTCACCTGAGCGCGCCGGAAGCGGAAGCAGGCTCCCTGCGTGAGCGGTGGGGAAGCAGTGGACCGCCCAGCCGGGTTCCTCCCCGCCGCCCCCTGCCCTGTCTTGCCTTTCCCGGGCCCGGGCCCTCCTGGGCGGGGGGACGATGCTGTTCTCGCTGCGGGAGCTGGTGCAGTGGCTGGGCTTCGCCCCCTTCGAGCTCCTTTTGCAAGGGCTGGCGCTGCTGGCCGCTTCGGTGCTGCTGGTGCTGAAAGTCGACGGCGGGGCCGGCGGCTCCTCGGGGGCGGCGGCGGCGGCGGCGGGGCTGAGCTGGTGGGGCGTCTTCGGACCCTTCTTCGCCGCCGACGGGCTGAGCACCTACTTCACGGCCATCGTCTCGGTGCGGCTCTTCCAGGACGGCGAGAAGCGCCTGGCCGTCCTGCGCCTCTTCTGGATCCTCACCCTGCTCAGCCTCAAGTTCGTCTTCGAGATGCTGCTCTGCCAGAAGCTGGGCGAGCAGAGCCACGAGCTCTGGTACGGCCTCATCATGGCGCCCGTCTTCATCCTCCTCCAGCTCCTCATGATCCGCGCCTGCAGGGTCAACTAGCCGAGCCAACCCCCCCCCCCCCCGGGAGGAAAGGAGGAGAGGAGGACGAGGAAGAAGGCCTCGCTGGGAGCCGCAGGCGGACCTTCCCTCTCACTTGACTCTTGGGTCAGCACTGCCCTTTCAGCAGGAGGATCGTATGGGGTCCTGGGACCACCCTGAGGGGCAGCCTCTGGCTGTCGCTCTAAGATCACGCACTTGCACAGAGACTCTCGTCCTCAGAGCCAGCATCTGGAGGAACTAAGTTCAAAGACTGGCATATGTCATACATACCAGATCCTCGCTATACACAGACTGATCTCCAAAGACTAACAAATTGGCACTGAACGCTGTTTAAGGATTTGGGGCTTGGAGCCAACGCGGGTCTTCATGCAGTGTTGCCACAGGATTTTAGAATTTTCTCTGTTCACTGTAATGTTACCAAACTGCAGGAAGGCCTGAGTCAGATGATTATTTATGAATAAAGATGTAAATATATTTGGGCATCTTCTCCCTGCCTCTTCTGGGGACGGTGGGAGGGATCGTTTTTCTAGAGAATGCCAAAATGTGGCTCTAGGGATCACCCTGTGAAATTCACTGGCAAGAGAGACAAAGCCTGTTTCACAGAGAAATTAACTTCACTATCACAAGACGTAGTAACACAGAGTTCATTTAAATAGCGGGGCAGGAATGAGTCAGATGCATGAGAAAGGAGAGGTCTTGCTGTAACTATGAGCTACCATAGCTGTAGAAGCATAGAATCAGGAGTCATCTCATTCCTCCCATCGTTAATGAATGTCAGTAGTTAAAATATGCTTAACAGATGGCCATCCACCCTCCATAGGAGAGCCATCACTTCCAAAATGGGCCATTCCACTGTGTGATTCGGAGATTCTCAGTAAATTCTCCTTAATGTTTATTTGGGATAGTTTTTCTTGTCATTGGAATCAATGATGGCTATAGGAGAATCCCCAAAATGAATTGTTTATGTTAATTTCCCTGTATCTTTTTTTAAGAAAATTTTTTGGGAGACCTTCAATCCATCAAGATACATACCTATTTTTCAATGAATGTAAGCAGGGGATAGCTACCTGGTGAGGGAAATACTCTGCATGTATTCAAAGGTATTCTTGTGTTTTATTTTGTGTTCCATGGCAGATCTTGGCAATTGTGGGGAAACAGTTGCAGCTGTGGGCTGCAAGGCTCTCTAGAGACATATGGGCCCTGAGGCTGGCACAGGTTAAAGGCCTCAGTCTCTCTAGTCCATGGGCCTCTGTCCAGCAAGGAGCCCAAATATGGAGCCAGAAGTAGGAGGAGAACGCAGCTGAAATGAGAAAGACGGCTCCCTGTGTGAAAAGTTTAGCAGCCACAACGGGGAATGTCAAAAGAAAATGGTAACCTGTGGCTTCATTTCATGGTTTTAATCTGAAGTATTTCCTGAAATGAAACTGCTTTGTTTACATATGGGCTGGGACTGAGAGTTGCTATTTTGCAAAAGATGATAAAGAGAAGATGATAAATAACAGCTGTCACAGGGTGTTTTATTCTGTCTCTCTTTGGTCAATATGAATGGGATTTAATGGAACTTGTGTTCAGGGCCAAGACTGTGCCGTGAAACGTGCAAGCTAAGATGAAGTAGATGGCCATTTTCCTTCTTTCTAGGAGAGAGAGGAGGCCTAACATCCAGTCCTTATTCACCTGTGACACTCACTCTCTTCCTACCTGATCTCACAAGGTTGTTGGGAAGGTAGGGGAGAATGTTCTGAACTCCTTGGAGAAATTGTGCAGTGAAGGGGGAAAGTAATAAATGCAATGGATACTGCAACTCCTGAAGGGGCTGAATAGCCAGGACACTCCCAAGAAAAGTGTGATGAGCGCTGAACTAGACAGGTTTAGCAGGAAGCAGGGCAGATTTAAGGAGGAAAAGACCCATATGGATTATGCCTGCAATGTGTCCTGGGGAGGTGGTTGGAGAAGACTCGTTCATCTAAATTATGCGTCGTTTTCTGCTATATCTAGAAGAACAGAATAATTTTGTAAAAGAAAACAGGACTCCAAATATTGGAAGTAATAATGAGACTGATATTACTGCTGAAAAATAGATTCCCATATTCAGAAACTTCAAGAGGGACAATTAGTAATGATGATGATAAATGAATCCATCATCTATCATCCTCCACTGTGGGCTGCTCAGGTTGCTCCCTGGGAACTGATTCTCATGGGCATGGCTGGTGCAAGAAAAGCACTCTGCACATGCTCAGAGACACCCCGTATCTTAATAAAGACTCCTCAAGGTGTCAGTCCCAGGGCGCCTTGTTTAACTAGGAAGAAGTTTATATCTTCAATCGCAGCCTTAATAATAACTGAATGAATAGCAAAGGAAGGGGAGGTACCGATTGGAAGGCTTTCCCTTCTGGCCAATAGGCGGAGTCGTGGCCAGATAGGCAGAGGACACGGCCAATAGGCAGCAGGAGTGTGCCACCATGAAGGAGGAAATTGCCCACAGTCATACCACCAATTGGTGGCGCAGGTGCGAAGGCGGGCACTCGTATCGTTTTTAGCCAATAAGCTGATCAGGTCACCTGGCCGAGAGGCGACGGATAGGAGGGCCCCGTTCCGACGAAGGAGGCGTGAGCCTCAAGGCTTCCCCGTCCGACATTTTGACCAATAGCAATCGTTTTTACCGATGTGGGTGGAGCCGTGAAACTTTCCTCCAATCATCTCTGCCGCCCTCTCTATACATGAGAAGAGAGAGGCCTTAGGCGCTCCCGGAGACCAATAGAAATGATATCTAGCGGCGGGAGGCGGGCGCTCGACCCCTTGAATCCAATCGTCTTCTCGGGGCCCCTCTTCCCCTCCAGCCTATGGCGCCGTCCGGGCGGGTCCGCTCCCGGATGGGCGGGGCTGGGGCTTGGAGGTGAAGCCGGGGCGCGTCAGTCCGGCGCGGGGCGGCCGTCCGGGCGGGTCGCGGCCGGCGCCATGAGCAGCCCTCCGCGGGTGGCGGCGCCGGCGCTGCCGGCCTGGAAGCGGACCATCCTGGAGCGCAAGCGGGCCAAGCTGGCGGCGGGTCTGGAGCCCGTCAGGGGCCCCTCGCCGCCGCCCCAGGCGGAGGAGAAGCCGGGGAAGGAGCCCGAGGCCCGGGCGGCAAAGGCGGCGGAGGAGCCGCGGGTGGTGGCCGAGAGCCTGGGGCCTCTGCGGGAGAACCCCTTCATGCGCCTGGAGAGCGAGCGCCGCCGCCGCCGGAGGAGGAAGGCCTTGCCTTCGCCGCCCCGGGAGCCGCCGCCGCCGCCGCCGCCGGCCCCTGCCTCGCCCGCGCCCTCCTCGCCGGAGCCGCCCTCGCCCTCCCTGCCGCCGCCGCCGCCGCCCCTCTCGCAGCTGCTGGAGCTCTACAGCTCCATGCCGGGCATCCGCACCATCCGCGCCGACAACATCCTGATCATCGAGTCCCGCGGGGAGGCCGACGAGGCCGTCCCGGTCCCCAGGCTCCCGCGGGAAGGGGCCGCCCCGGTTCCCCCCGGGCGCCTCCGGCAGGCCCCGCCGCACTGGAGCCCGGCCTCTCCGCGCGAGGCCAGGGACCCCTTCCGGGCCCTCCTGGCCCGGGCCGGCTCGCCGGTCACCGAGATCCGAGCGGCCGAGGTCGTCCTCTACGAGCCCCGCCCGGCCGGGACCCCTCCGGCCGACGCCGAGCCCGGCCGGGTCAGCCGGCTGCTGCAGAAGTTCGACCGCCGGGCCCGGGACAGCGGGGCCCGAGGGAGGTGGCGGGGCGGCGACGCCCCTCGCCCGGAGCCGGCGGTGCCAAACGCTTGCTCGGAAGACCGGCCCTCGCCTTCCTCTGCCGCTGCCGCCCCTCTGGTCCATCCCGATTCTCCGGGCCGCCTCCAGCCGGTGGCCAGCACCTTCGTGCAGAAGATCGGCTCCAACTCCTTCACCGTCAACCCGCGGGGCCACCGCTCGGGTCCGGAGCCCCTGGCCACCCCAGCCGTGGGGCTGAGCAACGGGCCCCTGGAGCCCGAAGAGGGCCCCTTGCCCGCTCCTCCTCCAGGGGACCGAAGCCTGCGCGTGGCTGCCGCCCCCTCCAAACCCGTGCCATCGCCAGGCGCTGCTGCTGCCGCCACCGCCGTGGCCTCCTCCTCCTCCTCCACTCCCGCCCGAGCCAACTGGTGGAAGCCAAAGCCCGAGGGGGCTGCTGGGATCCCACCGCGGTCGCCCCCGGCCTCCAGTGCCAGTCCGGTCAGCAGTGCCACCGCCAGCGCTCCGGGGGCCACGCCGCCGCTCGCCAGCTCCAGCGGCTCCTTCGAGATCCGCCCAGCCTCCAAGCCGGACCTGGCCGCCATCCCAGCGCACGACCTCCAGGCCCAGGCCTTGGCCGGCCTGCGCCTCAACTCCCGCAACTCCTTCCTCTTCGTGCCCCGTCGGAAAGGGGAAGCCGCTGGTCCCCCCGAACCTTCCGAAACCCTCCCGGGCTTGCCGGAGAAGGTCCTGCCGGCTGCCCCTCTGATGCCGGTGGAGACGCTGGTCCCGGTGACCTACATCGATGAAGACTTGGTGGAGTCCGATTCTGGCCCCTTGCCGCCCTTGAAGGTCCTGAGCCCTAGGCTGGAGGGCTTTGTGCCCCAGGAGGGAAGCCTGGCTCTCGAGATGGACGATTCTGCTCTGCCCGTGTACAAACCTCAGCCGGCGGGTTTCACCACCTTCTCTCAGAAAGGGACCAACACCTTTACCATCGTTCCGAAAAGGAAGCCCCCCACGGCTGGGCTGGAGACCTTCAACCGAGCTTGGCTGTCGGAGGAGGACGAGGAGGAGGAAGAAAGCCGGGCCAGAGCCAGGACTGGGGCTCCCCACCAGGAGCTGGGGCAACTTTTGAAAAAGCGCTACCCCACTGTGAATGAAATCGAAGTGATTGGGGGCTACCTCTCTTTGGATAAGTCTTGCATGAGCAAATCGGGCTCCCGGCGCAAAAAGGTAACCCACTGGCATCCCTTGAACCAGGAGATCCTGATCGGCAACTTTCTCTCTCTCTTTTGATACACCTGAAGGATGGGGTGAAAGAAACAAGCCCTTCTCGAAGGTCCAGGCCCGTAATCCAGGCTGGGAAATCCAATGGAGTTGTGGTGTGCTTTTTTAAACTCTAGGCTTCACACCCTCTCAGGAATAAAGTGGGCTGTTGGCCAGCACGGGTGTCTCTCTCTTCCACGTGGAAAGGAGACCCTTTGTCCCAGTGCTTACTCCCTTTTCCCACAAGATAGGAGCTGGTTTTCTCTGGCTTGTGCGGGCCTTCTCCATCCCCTGCAGCAAACAGGGATGCTTCAACAGGGGTGGCTTCCTGCAGTGATCTGGGAGGAAAGTCCAGAGGGAGAAAGGGGGTCTTCCCTGTCCCAGTACACTTCCCTCCCTCCCTCCCTGGGCAGTCCGTGTGCCTCTTTGAGCTTCTCCCCCTGCAGGGTCTGTATGGCGAAAGCTTCCCCTGCTTGCCTGTGGTCCCTCCCTCCGGGCCACTCTCTTCCTGCAATCTGCATCATATGATCGTTGTTGTGCCTCATGGTCCAGGCTGCAAAGCGAGGGACAGTTTCTCAGGAGGGTTCTGTGTTGATGGCACGGTTTTGGAACTGAGGTGCCCATTTACAGGGTAAAAGAAGCCTGTCTGGTACCCACCGTAAGAATCCTCTAAATGGGCCTTTCGGGAACTGCCAACATAGAGCAGGCATCCTCTTCTGTGCCATCTGTTTTCCCCTGAAGCGGTATTCCTGTTTTTTGTCTGCTTAGGTGGCGCAGGGGGTTGATTGGCCTCCTGAGATCGCTGCATGCTAGAGTACTTCCTTCTGCGACGGCAGCCGTCGTTTTGGGCCCAGTTCTCATTCCTAGGGCGCTTAGAAATCGCCACTAAACTCAGAATTCCTCCCACAGCCGGAAGTGCAGCCCTCCGCCCTGGCTGTCTGAGGAAGGCCTCGGAAGGGGCACGTGTCTAATCCATCACCGGGCCGTTGCTAAGTGGCTTTGAGAGGCTTTTCCTGGAGCCTCCCAAGCCTCTGTCCCAGGGCAGGGGCTGACGTTTGCTCTTTGTGGCACGGTGAGGCTGTCCGCTTTGTCAGCAGGCCAGGAGCTGTGGCGGATAGAGGGGGGGGGGTGAGTGGTCAAGGGCCAACCGCAGTGCTGAGAGAAAGAGCGGCTGCTGAGCCGGGAGAGGGTTTGAGGGGCGTTTTGGTCCGATGGGATGCGCCTCCCCTGGCTGGCAGAGCGGCTCGGCAGCAGAGAAAGGAGGTCGATTGCCCTCTGCCTTAAGTCGCTGCTTCAGGAGCCACCGGCAGGGCTGAAAGGCTCTTGAAACCCCAGGGAGCCTCCGTTCTATCCCACTGCACTCTTGGCATCCGGAAAGGGAGATCTGCTAAGATGAGGTCCCTTGTTCTGTCCCTCTCATGGTCCGTTCCCCTCTGCTGGCTTTAGAAGACAAAACAGCGTCTCTGGCAAAGGTGTGCAGGTTTAGGCTAAGGGAAGGGGCTCTTGAAACCAGTCTCTTGGCTAAAGAAAGGAGGTGCAGCTGCCTCGGGGACATCTGTGGAAAGGAAAGATGTCCCAAGGCTCCTGCCCGGTCCAGTTAATTCCCTGAGCACCCACTCCTGCCAGCTCTTGGGTTCGGCTTCATGGCTCTTGCCCTTTCGGCTGGCATTTCCCCAGGTGGGATCACACACACAGAGAGAGAGAGAAAATGTGACCATTTCCCCCTTGTTTCTGGCTTTCCGACTGGAGTGTGAGCAACTGTGAGTGAAGTTTGAGACTCCCAGCATGACCCAAACGCAGAGCGTCTGAGCCTGGAAGGCTCTAAAGTGTGCCCGCAAGACGGCGTAGGCTTTGTCTTACAGCTGCTTAGGAGCTGACCCAGATGGAGTCCAGGAGCCACCTTCACCGCGAAGGAGACTCGGTGCCAAGCAGTGGGTGTGCTGTGTGAGCGTTCATGTCTTTTACCAACCCACTCGTTCCTCACCTAATAGAGCACGGTGCCTTCAGATCCGTGTAGTAAAGGGGAAGTAATTACAGGTGATGGATGTTTATCATTTAGGCTGGAGGAAGAGGACATGTAACGAACCCTTTGGGTAGAGATCTTGTCCTCGTGGTCTACTGCCCAGTTGGCAGAACGCTTTTTTTTTTTGGTCCTGACTCTGTACCATAAGCTTTTGGAGGACGGGTCTCCTGGCCAGGCTGATGGCAAGTTTGTTTCTGGACTGGCATCTATTTTTCATCACGTGACTGGTGTCTTCTTCCCAGCCTGGCCTTCTTGCTGCTGCTGCCGCCACCACTGCCAGATATCCCTCTTGTCCTGCCAAGATGCTGCTATTTATAGCTGTGCTGGTGAAAAAGGGAGAGGGGAACCCTGCCGGAGAAGAGCCATGGTGCTGCTCTTGCTGTTCAGGTGGCACCAGGACTGGTGGCTCCTGGCACTCATCCTGAGAGCTCAGGCGGCCGTTGTTGGCAAGGAAAGGACAAAGTCAGCTGAGGAAGAGCTCCCTCCCTCTGTCCTTGAGCTCCGATGGTGCAAGAGTCTCAAGGAAAAAGCTCATTTCCTCTCCCAGCAAGGCTGGAATCATGTCAAACGTTCACCACCTGTTTCCCTCCAAATACTTTTCTCAGCAAAGTGAGTACCTGCTGGGTGTGTGACACCTCCAGAGAGGACCAGCTTGGGAAAAGTTGAGAAGGGCTTAGGGGAAAACATGGGTTTCCGTGGTGCCTGGAAGCCGATACCGTGGTTTAACATTTTGCTAAAATAGTTTTACTTTGCATCATGAGTACTAGTCATTCACCTGCGGTATCTTTTCTTTCCAAAGGTCATGACTTTTCAGGTGTAACCAGCGTCTTGTGCAAGTGCGTGCACTGCCTGAGCTCAATCGGATCACATACGGGTTTTTTCCTCCTCCACGGAGACTGTGCTAGCAGGGGAGGGAGCCCTCCCCCTTTGTTGGCTGCAGTCCGTTGGTTCTGCTGGCGTGTATCCATGAAATTGAGACAAATGCTTTCTATCCAGCCCTTATTTCTGGTTAATTTTTCAAGCCTGCTGCCGGGGAGTGGCCCTGTGCCTCCACAAGTTCCATTTATAAGGAAACACGGTGTGCTTTTCCTTCCCTTCCTGTGCAGCCGGGATGTGGGAGGGTTCAAAGTCCACTCCCTGCTAACCTCTCTTGAGGAATATGAAATGTACATCCGCCTTCCCAGTGGCCTGCTGTTCTGCTCCTTCGTCTGCTATGTACTTTGGCGTATTGATTACAGGGCTCTGGCCACCGTGTGGTTCCTTCTCTTTCCTTTTGTGCAACAGAAGAGTCTGGCACTTGGGGACAAGGCTGGAGAGTGATTGGGGGGGGGGGGGATACTATCATTCCTAAATGCCAGAAGAGTTACAAAGCAAACTCTCCCGATCCTAGACTAGAAAAGTTCTGGCCGGTCACGTTTTAAAGACTTCAAAAGGCGCTTCTCCAGCTCCTGGCATGGTGATACCGTCACTCCCCATGTCCTTCTCTTCAGTCTTAACATTCCTAGGTCTGATCCTAAGTTGCATTGGTAAAAAGCGGGCAAAAGTTGTGTGCGGCTTTGTGTATTCTGGTTGCAAAATGGAGATTTAATTCATCAGGAGCGAGTAGAGTAAGCAGGCATGAAGTGGCTTGGAGGAAATGAGGCAAACCCCGTTGGCTCCCTACTCTGTCCATTTCTGAGACGTTTCAAAATCCTGATGCCAAGGGCAGAAGGTGTAAACCAGCACGTAGTGGGCAGGTTGGTTTTGCTGACTGTCAGCGTTGCCTTTAGCTTCTCTTAGCTGGAGTCTGAGGGCTGGGCTGTGCCACCGTCCTGTAAACGCTGGGTGAGACTGTCTGGTGGGCAGTCGCCGTGGCGTCAGAGACGGCCAGGGAGCCTTGGGGAGAGCCCATCCCTTCCTCGTTGTTGTAATGTGCTTTTCATTGTTCAGCAGGCTCTGTTAATGCCCAGGCATGTTGTTTGGCTTCCTGGGATCAACCCAAGGAAGGCAGTCGGCTGCGTTCAGCACGAAGCAGCCACCGGTCGGAGGGAGGGAGGGTGGAATTTCAGCCAAGCCTCTTCAGTGGCAGACACGGTTGCTCCACGCACATCCTGGGCATGGCTATTGAATGTCTCTCTGGCTAGGTCAGTTGCTTCGGTGGCGCTGGGGGGTGTTTCCAGAGCAGCCTGCGGAAAGCCTGCTCAGCTTCTCAAATCACCGCGAGAGGCGAGGAAAGGTTGCAGAGCGAGGGAAGACCGCTGATCGCAGACTCACGAGCGACATGAGGGATTCTTTGTGTCGTGGGGCAGTGGGCTTGGGCCTCGGCGGCCGACAGAACAGTGGCCACAGCATTCATCCGAGAAGACTCGCTGAAGAGCCTTCCTATGGCAGGCGGCAGGCAGAGTTGAACGGCTGGGAGTCCCCCCCTGCCTCAGGCAGGGCTTGGACGGCAGCTGGCCTGCCCGTTCCGTCTGGGCCCTTCCTGTCCTGTCACGGCCTGAAACGGGCTTGCACGTGTTTAAAGCCGAAACGTGAGCAAGGGTGATGTCTGTAGCCTCCGCTTAGCTGGCGCGAAACCTGTTGGTGCGCCAAGGTGCTTCTTGTTAATTACAAGTTGAATACTAATATGTGGAGTTGAGACGCCCGTCGGCTTTGTGCCCTGTCTGGCAACGAGGTGATCTGGATGAAGCATCATGTTGGGAGAAAACAGGGGCCAGAGAGAAGCTAAGTTGGAAAGAGCCCCCCCCCCCCGGCACCGCTTTGTCCTGCCCAGCACCTGCTGGCAGGGAGCTCCTGGGTTTGAAAGTTTGCTCCATGCTCTGTGGATGCCAGAGAGAGGACCTCAGTATGGGTTCTTCTGCAGCGGCAGGGGCACGGTGTAGTGGCCAGGGTTTCACACTACGGTTTTGGAAGGGGGTTGGAGGGACTTGTGAAGGCTTCTCAAAAATAAAAAAAATAAAAAGAGGAGGGGGCTGAAGTTGAAAACTTTGGGTGCCCTTGTTCTCCCTTCTCTTCAATGATCCCCAGAGCCGTTTGGGAGGGTTGTAAAACCTCTCCCCCCCCCCCCCCCCGTGTCAGCCTTTAGGAGCTACCAAGGGGAAGAGGTGGGGCTTTGGTACTTTGGCGCAAATTGTGCTGGAAAATGCCCTGGATTGTTCTCCTTTCACCCCAGCCGACACGGAGGATTACAGTGGTCTGCATTGCTAAGCCGAGTTGAGCTCCAGGCAGACGTAGTCCGCAAAGCAACTTCTGTCCATCTTCTTGCTTGTTCCAGATGAAGATTTCGTTCAACGAGAGCAGTCTGCAGACCATGTTTGAATACCCATCCGAAAGCTCCTTGGTGGACGAGGAAGAGGAGGACGAGGAAGAGGAGGAAGAGTATGCCACCGAAGTGGATGAGCCTCCAGCTCCGCTCTTTATTCCTCGCCCAAACAGCCCCGCGCACTCCAGTGTCACCAACTCAGGTGAGGTGGTAGGGCTAACCTGAAGAGAGAAGCACCCGGTTCCCCCCCCCCCTTCGCTCCCACCTCGCCCCCTTCTTGGTTCTTGGCCAAAGCTGGTCCACGGAGATGGGCCAGGAGAGACAACAGGGCTGCGACTCAGCTGTCCCCGTTGAGGAGGATGGTCTTCCCTGTCTACGGAAGCCACAACAGCAGCTGCCTAGAAGATAGGCTCGGGTCCTCTCTCGTGCCTTTGAATTAGCTGCTACTGCTCCTCTCCTCTGGCCCCAAGGCAGCAGAGGTGACCAGGTAGGAGTCGCAGATTGTACGCTGGCACCCCAGGAACATCCTGGCCGAAGGTGCACCCCTTGGTCTCAAGCATCCTTTCTTCATTGTGGCTTTTCTTGCCTACGGTTGGGCAAGAAAAGCAGGACGCTACCTGGGGAAGGAACCCTGCTCTCCTAGTTTGGAGGTGCTTTCTACTCTGGACTTCTGGCTGGCTGTACGGGTGATGAGGCAAAGTTCTTGCCATGTTCGGGGACTGATTTCTTCCAGTGGGTGGCGGTGTGTGTGTGTGTGTGTCTCCCTTTATTTCCCGTTCCCCACAGGCAAGGTGCTGGGAGCATCCCCCCGCCATCGCCTCCTTCCCAACCCCTCACCCCTGCTTGCAGCTTGTTGGGTTTCGTCTTCCTATTCCAGATGTTTGTGTTTTTTTAGTAGGTTTATCAAGTTACACCCCAAAGCACTCCATCGAATTCAGCAAGTGGCAGGAGCAGCAACACGAGGGGATGCCTCCGCGCCCGGGAACCTTTCCACGGGATGCGGACCCTCTGGCCAACCCAGTTATGGTAAGATGGGAGGTGGGCAGGTTCCAGCCTCCTCTCTTTTTGTCTGACTGGTGGCTGGGGAGCGAGCGAGAGGACTTGCGAGTCTGAGATGTGCGTTCAGATGATTCCCTCTGTAAAGACTGGCAGTGTTGGCGCTTCTGGGCTTCCAGGGGTCAGACGGGAGATCCTCAATGGGGTTCCTTCCTTCTCTGAATGGCTCCCTTTTCCGGGATGGGCACTGTGAGGCCGTGCTCAGGGTACCAGGTGGGTGACTCCCAGACCCTTTCTCTCCTTTTTTCACAGCTCACCCCAGCAGACAAGAGCAGCCTCTCTGACTTCAGTAGTGAACCTGCCCTCTACTTCTGACTTCCTGGCATCCTTGCTTCTGTACATCTGCAGGAGTGTTCTGTGGGAGCCAGAGGTGGGCGCTTGAAGCCAAGCCTTTCCTCCATCGTCATGGACTGAGGCTCATTGGAGGTGGAGAGATCGTGCTGGGCAGCTTGCTTTTCCTACCCGTGGCCTTAATGGTTCTTGCTCGAAAGCCCTCGTTTGCCAAGGTGGCGAAGGGGCTGCCGAGGGTCTAACCACGCCAAGAGCTGTTTTTCCTTCTCACCTGGTGGCGCTGCTTTCGTTGGCCAGGTGTGTTTGAGCTGGCTTGCCCATTAACTCGGAGCAAACAAGCTGCCCTTTGACAGCGGTGACCAAATGGAAAAGGCCGTCTCAAGAGTTCACCTTGGAGAAGGCTCCAGAAGACCTCGCTGGCACTTAATTGGATTCTTACCGCTGTGCAAATTCTGACGGATGGCATTGCCTGCTCCGGTGGGCTAATGGAAATCATGGAAAGAAGTTGGAAGGGAGTCTTCTGTGTCCCTCTAGGGACAGTAAAGGTGGCCGTCGTTCTTGGCTCCCCAAGAGCTGCCCTGTGGAGGGATATGTGCTCTTCTTCAAAAGCCTGGCCAGGCAACCGTTCCTTGTCTTGGCAGCAGTTGGAACCGTATGGAAAGTCTGATATATTTGTTGAGCCTACACACACGCACACCCTTTGCTAGAATTGTACATCTTGCAGGGTATGGGCAACAGTTGTTCCTGTGGGTATGGTGGAAGCCGCAGCTGGTCAGCTCTCCCTCTACACGGTGGCTCCAAAGGAAAGGCTTGTGGCTGAGGAATGATTGTGCTCAATGTACGGTCTTTGTGGCAGGGGAGTGGAAGTTTCCTTCCTCATTCACAGCTCCGAGGGCCACGATTTCTCCACCTGCTGCACAGCTGTAGGATTGCCTCAGCTCCTCGTTTGCGGGGCGGAATGGTCTAACGGGTCTACAGCCCCTCCTGTCCCAGTTGCAATGATCCCTCTCATGCTACCCTGCTTTCCAGTCATTGCTGATCTGGTTTTCTTGAAAGATTATGCTACTTCCAGTTTGGTCTTCTTATAACTGTGCTGCCAGCCCTCTCAAAGTCGTTTCTCACATTCAGGTTATGGGAGCAAGACTAAGTCCTGTAGTCTTTGCACCCAAATTGCACTCTATGCAAGAAGAGAACGTGGCTTTGGGGGCAGCAGTAGAGTTGACGTGAATCGGGCGTTGACTCTCGTGTTCAGCCCACTCCAAAAGGACCAAGATTTCTGCTCTGAAACTTACGGATGTACATCTATGATTTTGTTCGTTTAGTCTATTAAATCAAGGTGCGCCCATTTACTGGGGTGAATGATTACAAAACATTCCCTATTTTGCACTTGGTAATGATTTGTTAATGGGAGGGAGTGGGGAATTTGCATCACATGCTCAGCGGGGACCACGGTGGCTGGGTCCGGCTGGATGAGCCAAACAGCTGCTCCTTCCTGTCCCCCCCACCCTCCCCCCTGTCCCCCTTCAGGGATAATCACTCTGTGCTTCCAAAGTTCATTAAATGTCACAAGTGATCTCTTCACCGCTGTTGGCTGATGGTTTTTCTTTGCTGTTCTCAGGCATTCCAGAGTACCATCGACTAAGGGCAGGTGTACAAACATGTCCAGAATAGCAAGCTGCAGAACAAAAGCATGTGCTTTGTATCTAGATCCTGAAGGGTTTTCTCTTTCTGTGGCACGTCTGCCTTTCAACAATTTGCAAGGACGCACCTGTGTGCCTCAGTCTCAGCAGGTGGGGGAAAGAAAGCGGCGGGGGGGGGGGGGGAGGCAACATATTGTAGCAGGTTAAAGACCAAGAAGTTTCGTGGACTAAAATCTGTATCCTCACCTGGACACGAAGGTAGGACAGGTGGGGTGAAAAAGCCAAAGGGGGTGGCTTCATCTTCCATGCACCTGCCTTTCAGGTATAGGCAGGTCGTGCCCATTTCCCAGGCCAAGAGGCCAGGCTCTCTCAGCCTTTCCTCGGAGGCCTTGGGCGACCCATCTTGCGCCGTCCTGCTGGGCCCATGCTCCACTTGGTCGAAGCCCTTCTCAAAGCACAGGGCTCACTCAGGAGGAGAGGCTGCACTCCTGACGGGCCAGACCAGCAGAAAATAAAAAGGAACTGTTCCTGTGACCTGAACACACAGGGCACTCTTATTACAACATGGTGTTCACTTTTGGGTGTGTTTTTTTTGGCCCCTGCTCTGGTGCCATGGAGTTGCACTTTGTTAGTGCTTCACTACAACCGCAAGAGCCTTTTCCCGTGTAGGCACGCCGCAGCCGCCCACAGCAACAGAAACATCACCTCCATGGGTCAGGAGGAGCCAGGGACCCAACACGAGGTTGCAGCTATTTTCCGCCAGAGCTTCGGGGCAAACTGCAACAAGGATAAGTATCGGGCACTCAAAATAGCCGGCTTCCCTAAAGCAAACAATAAGCTGAGCTATTTTTGAGTTGTATATAAAACCGTGCTATTCTGAAACCCTAAATCCTAGGCTGGCTTTGAACTGCCTTCTGCTTATGTAATTGGACAACAAAGTGTGTGTGTGTGTGTGTGAGAGAGAGTAGTCTACAGGAGCTGCTCCAAGAAGACAGCTGTAGGCAGCACAAATACCTTCCCTTCTGGCCATTAAGTGCCTGGAAACATTTTGGACTGTGGCTCCCAGACATCCTCAAGCCAGCCCAGCCATGGATCCTGCTGGCTTGGGCATTCTGGAAGTATCCTTTCCAAGCACAGCATGTACTTGTTGTCCATTTCTCCATGGCTGAGTGGTGGCCGAAACCCCCTTAATGCAACAGCTGTCGTGATCCTTGTGATGTCTCTTCCCTGCTTCTCTGAACAAATCTCTGTCCTTGGTACAATTCCAGCTTCCTTGATAGGAAAAGGGTGTCTTTGCCCCCCTATCAGCTACGAGGCTTTTATCTCCCATGGCTGCCCCCCTCGGTTTAAACCAAGCTGGACCTTAACCAGCCTAGCTGGCCTGCCCTGAGGCTAAACACCCTCAGCCCACCTGCCTCGGGGTGCTTGGCTGCTATCCTGGCTTTGCTAGAAACTAGGCCAAAACGCAGAGTCAACACTGTCCCTGCTGAGAAGTCTGTGCCTGGTAAGGCGGGGAAGTAAAGAAGCCCTCCCATTCCTCTTGGCCTCACGTTATGTCTGACTGTGGAAGGAAAAAGAAGTTCGGTTGCTTTCTCACTTCTTCCCCCAAAATGGTACAGAGTGTTCTCGCCAGAGGATATGCCTCGTGGGTCTCCACAGCAGAAACATCTCCTGGCATCTGATAAGAAATGCTTGCTGAACATTTCCAAAGCAAGGGCCATGCTAGTCGGCTGCGGCAAAAGCCAGAGAGTCTGGTGGGTCATGAAATCCCAATTAGCTCTACTTGGCAGACGCTCTGGTGGGCAGCGCGGCCTGCTTCTCCAGACACAACCTTTCTGGATTGTAGCCCATTTCTCCAAATAAACCTTCCGTGCATGTGAAAAAACTAAGCCCACAAAAGCTTCTGCAAAATAGACTTCGTAGTCACGAAGGTGCTTTGTTGCTCGTCCTTGCTGCTTATTTGTTTCATATAAGATTGCCAGCTCAATGCAATGTAAGATATTTCCCATTCAATGAAAGAGGGCTCTGAAAAAACAGAACACTTTATTATACATTGCTTTACCTACAAATCCTGCAGCGCCTGCTCAGTCTCTAAAAGAGCCTGAAATGGCCCCTTAACAATCAATGACGGGACCTTCAAGCCGAAATATTCAGTTGTCTTTGGCTGCTGGGTTTTTCGATTCTGTGGCTTTGCTGAGGTTCCCTGCTTCTTTCCTCAAGACGTTGAGCAGGGTCTGAGAGCTTTCCAAGATCTGGTCAGCAAGAAAACAAAGATAAAATTAAAGGAAAAAATATATACTCATTTGTATTTATACAGCTGCCTCTTCAGAAGCTCACAACGAATATCCCAGGGAATATATATATATATATTCATATATATACTCATAGATACATCTCTATTTCTCTCTCTCTCCATGAGTCCACCCACCAGTGAGTGTCAGGAGGAAGAGCTTGCCCATCTCCTTCCTACTGTTTTGCCTTAAAACAAAACCAAAAATTGGAGATACACCCAGGGATGGAACTTGAGTTTTCCTGGCAAGGCAAATGCTAGACTCCCACCTTAAGGAACTGGGAAAGTACTAGCTTAAGCTATTAACCTGAAGATGGCTACTTCTGCTTCAGACCCCTACAAGATCACTGCCTTTTAATTTATCTATTTTATTTTGCAAACAGAAGCTGGCGTGGAGGAGCCTCCTGGTTTGTCGCCCTGAACCCCTGCTCCAGCAGGTCAGGCGGAAAGCCACCCGGGAGAGCTCTCTCCGGCCTGCCGCCCCGGGCAGGCACCTTCATGTATGCCGCCTCGGTCTCGGCGATGGTCTTGTCGAACTCGTTCCTGGAGGCCATCTTGCGGGCCAGGTTCTCGTTGATCCGGGCCAGCCTCTCGGTCAGGATCCGGATGTCGTTCTGCAGCTTGCTCTTCTCCTCCTCCTCCTGCCGGATCTGCTTGTTCAGCTCATCCCTCTTGAGGCAGAGGTCCTCGATGCCTTGGGGGGAAAAAAGAGGAAACCCCCCCCCCCAGTGCTCAGCACCCCAGCCTCTTGGCAGCAGCCTCAATGGGGCTGGACTACATCTCCCAGAATCCCCCTGCTAGCCTCACTGGCCGGGGAGGTGGGGATTCTGGGAGCTGGGCTCAAAAAGCCCAAGGGTTTCCTGGCTGGAATCTCTGCTTGGCCAAGGCCTGTGTGCCCCCCTGCCAAAGCCCATCATCCTTCCCCAGGGACTGAGGAGGGCCCAAAGCTCCCCCTTCCCCTCCCCAGAAAGAGATTTGGGGCAGGCGCCCAGCGACGTCTCTCATCCCCCGCCGCCGCCGCCGCGCCTTCCGCAGCTAGGCCGCGTCGCCATGGCAACGCGAGGCCTAGCCGGACCCGCCGCCCAGGCCCAGCCCGGCCCTCACATTTCACGAGCTCGTTGTTGTAGCTCTGCAGGGCCGCCCCTTGGTGGCTCATCCCCGGGCCTCGGCCGCTGCTCCCTCCGCTCCGGCCTGCCTTCCGCTCCGGCCCGCCGCTTCACGCCGCTTTTCACGGCCGGCCGCTCCGCCCTCGGGCCCGCCCCGCGCCCGCCCTTCCGCCAACCGCCGCCCGCCCGCCCGCCCGCTCGCCATGGACCTCTCGGCCGCCTGGCACACGCTCAGCACCGGCCTGGTCCCGCCCGCCGCCCTCGGCCTGGTGGGTTGTTACCGGGGAGGGGGGGGGCAGCAAAAAGGGGTCAGGGCTGCCTGGCGTGTTTGGGGGGGGGGCGACGGCTGGGGCGCCAAGGATGCGCAGACGCCTGGGGGGAGGAAGGTCGGGTCAATGTTGGGGGGGGGGGGGGAACACACAGTGGAAGGGGGTGCCCCATAGCAAGAGCCCCCCCTTTGGACCACAGCCCAGCTAGGAGGAGGGTGGCCAGGCCCAAAAAGACCCTTCCAGACCCTCCTACCCCACCGCGGTGCATTGGGAGAGGCAGGACGTGACCCATCCCTGCAGGGAGGAGACCCCTCTTTCAAAAGCACCCTGGCCCCATTGCAGAGGTTGGAGACCCGTGGGGCCAACCAGGGGCTTGTGCAGGGCTACCCCTCCCTCAGCAGAGCCAGCTCTTTTGGGGGGGGGGGAGGACGGCTTCGGACCCCTCATGGAGGAGTCAAGGAGAATTATAGGGGAGAAGAAGCATCCTAGCCTGGCGGCGAGGTCTCCAAGCGGGGGTCCTCTCCAGATAATTACTGAGCGGTCACACCAGCTTGGGGGGTGGGGGGGACTCTGGGAGCACGGGGGTCCCTCAGGATCCCCTTCTTGAGGTCCGTGCCGGGTCCCCATTCGATCCTGAACCCGGCGGTCCATTTGCTCCTCAGGCCGTTCCCCGCTCCGGCGTGGCGGAGCCCCCGAAGGGCCGTGAGGACCTGCAGGCGGCCGTGGAGGTGCTGGGCAGCCACGCGCTGCACTCCGTCTTGGAGGAATGGTTCCTGGAAGTCCTGCAGGCCGACCTTCAGACCAGCGTCGCTCCCGAGTTCTGGAACTGTGTGGCGCAGTATGAAAACGCCGCCGAGGAGCCCCAGTGCTCCCTCCTGCTCCTGGACGCCTTCTCCCTCCTCCAGCGCCGGCTGGATCCCTACCTGCACAGCATGGACCTCCTAGAGGGATGGACCAGGGAAGGCTTGCTCCTTGGGACGGGCTCCCAGGGCCTGCGGGAGAAAGTCTACACCATGTTCCGCGCCATCCTTTTCTTCTCCACCACCAAGTCCTTCCAGGAGATGATCCAGCGCTTCTACAGCCGCAGCTTCAAGATCTACATGCGCCAGCGGAAGAGGCGTGAGGAGCGGGGCCCGGGCGAGGGGGAGAGCAGCATGAGCGAGAACGAGCAGGAGAGCGAGGCGGAGGAGGGCGAACCAAGAGGACGGGGCCCGCAGTGTTCGGGCTGTGGTTGCAAGAAGGACGAGTGCTGGTGTCTGGCCGCCCTGGAGCAGTTCCAGCAGCTCAACGACATCCTGTGGGTATCTTCTGTCGCTGACCGGGTGGATGGGGAAAAAAACATGCCATGGGGCTGATGGCTGGGTGCGGCCCCAAATGAGCCTCTCTAGGCTGAGCCTTCCCAGAAAGAAGGCCAGGCCTGGGCAGGGTTTCAGAAGGACTGAAACGATGGGGTGGCGGCTGTTTCCTAACGGTTTCATGAGCCTCTGAATCCTTCCACAGGCAAGCAGGGGATGGGGGCTGTTTGGGGCTGTAATTTTTCTAGGGAATTGGGGAGCTCTCCATCGTTGCCTCAGAGCAAAGACCCACCCCCTCCTCCCTCCAGGCGCAAGCTGAACCTTTTGGAGCGCGTGAGCGCCGACGCCGTCACCAGCATCTTGCACCGGATGATCGAAGAGCGGATGGAGTGGCGATGCCGGGGAGAGTACGAGCGCTCCTTCCTGAGCGAATTCCAAGAGGTGGGTGGAGGTGGAGGTGGACTGGCCTGGGCATACGACCTGGGCAAGGGGGGGGGGGGTTGCAGAGCCACAAACCGCTCCGATGGGGCGTAGAGAGAGGATGCCACAAATCCTTGCAGACGATCCAGAAGGGTTGTGAATTGGGAGCCCTGTAGATTGTTGGGAGTGACTGCCCATCCTCTTCCCTGTGCTGCAGTGGATCGAAAAGGTGCTGGGCTGGCTGAGCCGGGTGTTCCTGCAGGAAGGCACGGGCCCCGCTCCTAGCCGGGACGCCGGCAGCACCCTCAAGCGGTGGCGCTGCCACGTCCAGCGCTTCTTCTACCGCCAGTACGCCAGCATGCGCATCGAAGAACTCTTCAGCATTATTCGAGGTGGGCCCGGGAGGGGAGGGGAGGGAATCGGGCACAAGGCCTGGACTGGTGAAAGGCCTCGGGGTGCAGCTCCACCCTCTGGCTGTCAGTACCAGTTCTTGGGTGCCTGGGCTGTGCCCTTCCTGGGGCTTCAGGTCCCCCGGCATAAAAGCAGAGAGCTTGTATATCCTTCCTCCACCTCAGGCGCCCCACCCAAGCAGGGCCGCTCGCGTCCAACGGGCTCACGGCTTTTTGTGCTTCCTGGTCTACAGATTTTCCCGAGTCAAAGCCAGCAGTGGAAGACCTGAAGTACTGCCTGGAAAGGACCAACCAGCGGCAGGAGCTTCTCAGCTCCCTAAAAAGCGCCCTGGAAATGCGCCTCCTCCATCCCGGTGGGTGTTCTGCCTCTTCTTCTGCCTCTCTTCCAGCGGCAGGCGAGGCCGTGGGGAGAAAACAGACAAGGAAGACTTGGGTTTTTCTCTTTCTTCTCACTGTAACCCAGCCAGTGCCAGCGCCTGGGCCCGGATGGGCCGTGCACTCCCAAGTTGGGGAGGGATGGCTCTTGGGCAAAAACGGGAAGCGTGAGAGCACGGGTGGTGCTGGGAATCAGGAGCTGGGAAGGCAGAAAGGAGAGCTGGCTGAGGTGGCTTCAGAGCCCAGGCTGCCACAGGTCCACGGTTGGGCCTTACGCAGGATTCTGCCTTTCGGTTTGTAAACGGAGAAGGGTAGCAGTACCTCTTGCGGCCCCTTGCAAAAGATTGCAAAGCCAACTCGAAGCGGTAGGTCAGGAAGCCTCCGATGGAAAAGGAATGTCTCCCAATTAGGATATGCAACAGGTTCAGCCTGGCATCGTTCCATCTCCGATCTCTGGCCATGGAGGGATGGCTGAGCAGTCGCGCTTTCTCGGTTAAAGGATTGTAGCCCTCCTGTCCCTTCTTCCCTCAGGGGTGAACACGTCGGACATCATCACCCTCTACATCTCTGCCATCAAAGCCCTGCGGGAATTGGACCCTTCCATGGTGATCCTGGAGGTGGCCTGTGAGCCCATCAGGAAGTACTTGAGGTGAACTGGGGGGGTCTGGTTGTTCTACAAAGCATGGCAGCAGCCAAGGCTGGCTCTCGGTGAACGTTGGGCAGTCTTGGTAACACCCTTCCCGAACCTTTGGCTCCCGCAGTTACTTTGGAGGATGGAGCAAGATATCTCTGTGCCGGAGTTTAGGGCTGCAGGCAGTTGTTCTCTCCTCCTCACAGAACCAGGGAGGATACGGTGCGGCAGATTGTGGCTGGCCTGACGGGTGACGCCGAGGGATCAGGCGACTTGGCAAACGAGCTCTCCAAAGCAGATCCGGTGACTCTTGAGAACGGCCAGGAGAGTGATGACGACGTGTCTGACCCGGAAGATTGGGTCCCGGATCCGGTCGATGCTGACCCAGGTAAGTTGCCCGCTTGGAGCAGTGACCGACCTGGGCTCAGTCTGGTGAAAAGGATTTCAGGTGGCAAGATGCTGTGCCCTTCCTGGGCCGCAAGCAGACCACAGCCTCTTTCTTGGCTGGGTGGCTCCCTTGGATTGTTAGGCCCGGATTTCCTGCTCCTTAGAGTTTCTTTCTTGCCGTGAGCTGAAGGGGGCCTACATAGCTCCCCCACCCCCCACACTGCTGTGGCAACCCAGTGAGTCAAAAAGAGCGAGGGTCCCAATCCCTGGGGATTTCAGGAGGGGACTGGGAGTACATTAGGGAGAGCAAGCTACCTTTTCCTCTCTGATCTGAGTCTGGTGTGGGTGATCACGGAACAAAGGAAGGCTGATTGCCTTAGAGAAAGAACAAAGGAGTTGACAACGGATGTCTGAGCCAGCGGAGCCTACAGGCAACGCCCTGAGAGCTCTTTTATTTACTTAGCGTGATTACATAGTATGTTGTTAGAATTCAGATAGGATACTAGTTACCTAATCGTAACCAGGATTGGCTGAAATAACCCTTTGATCTTATGCTCTACCTCTAAGCGAAAGGGCAGAATAAGGGGTTACCCCGCCTGCTGGCAGCTGCCGCTTCCTGCCAGGAGTGTATGCATGTCACTGGAACAGAATGCAGCTACAACCTTTAAGCAGAAGTTTCCCACAGTCTGGGATTTTATTTTTTGTTTTGGAGTTGATGGCTAAGGTGTTTTTCTAAATCAAAAAGGGTGGGCAGTCGTACTTAGACCTCAGTAACTTGCAGCTCTTCAGATGAGACCCCTGGGCTTCCCCCTCTCTCCTGGGGCAGCCCTGGGCCAACCTTGTTCTCTTCTTGTGCATCCCCTCTCTGCCCTGCCAGGAAAGTCGAGTTCCAAGCGCCGCTCCTCAGACATCATCAGCCTCTTGGTGAGCATCTATGGCAGCAAAGACCTCTTTATCAACGAGTACCGCACCCTCCTGGCTGACCGGCTGCTGCACCAGTTCAACTACAGCGCAGAGAGGTGAGGGCCAGAGAGAGCGCGGAACATCTAAGGTCCTCTACGGAAGAAGGCAGGGGGAAATAGGGACGGGGGAAGCTGTCAGCCAAGGGGGGGTGGGGCAAAGTGTTCCCTCTTTGGGGCCGGTGCTTCCCTGGGGATCAGCTGCCTGCGATCTTTTGCCTCTCTTTGCCCCAGGGAAATCCGGAACGTGGAACTGCTGAAGCTGCGCTTTGGAGAAGCCCAGATGCATTACTGCGAAGTCATGTTGAAAGTAGGTGGCTGCTGCTCCTGCCACCCCCACACGGGGATGAGCGTTTGCTTCGAGGCTGGGAAGAGGAACCTGACCCTCGGCTCTCCCCTGGGCCCTCCTCCCCGTATGGCCCCACTCCCTTTGGGAGAGAAGCCGGCAGAGGCGTGAGCCCTGGTGCACTGGGAGGCCTCCTTCTCTTCTGCCCAGTCTTTTGGGGAAAGCCAAGGGACCTGAGCTCAGCAGCAGAGCCCAGAAACCGAGCCCCCACCCGCCTGGCCCTGCCCTGCCCAGCCCCTGGCAGCCAAACCAACGGCTTTCCCTGCAGTGCCACTCTCCCCCTCACCAGGACATGGCGGACTCTCGACGCATCAACACCAACATTCACGATGAGGAGCAGAAGCTGCCCGAAGAGGAGAGGCCCCCCTTCAGCCTCATGGCCATCATCCTCTCTAGCGAGTTCTGGCCCCCGCTGAAGGAGGAGAAGCTGGAGCTCCCGGAGCCCATCCGGGAGGCCATGGAGGCCTACGCCAAGAAGTACGAGAAGCTGAAGGTGAGGGGAGGGGAAGAAGGGAGGCGGGGAGGGGGCCTTGGCCAAGGGAGAGCAGCTTGGGGGCCCTGAGGGGGGGGGGGCTTCAGCCTCTGGCCATTGCCCAGAGGTGCAGCGAGCTCCCTTCCTCTGCCCAGGGAGCACACAGCACCCCGCGAGTCAGCTGGGAACCAGGCAGCGGAAGAAAGTCTGCTTAGGACGGAGTGCGGGTCTTGTCCCCTTCCAAAAGGGCTGCTTCGTACAGCATTGATTTTACCCTCTGCGCCTCCTGTGGAAGGAGGCCTCCCTCTCTTTGGCATCGCCCCCCCCCCAGGCCTGGGGGAGCCACCTCTAGCCCTGCCTGTTCCCTGGGTTTCCACACATCAGGCCGTGTTTTGCTCCCCAAGGCGGCTGCTGGGTCTCTCTGCCCAGCCCGGTGTTCCCTCCTGAGGAGTCTCTGTGACACGGTCTCACCTTGTGCCTCGCAGAGAGGCACAAGGTGAGACAGGCTGCCCAGGCTGGCTGGAAACCCTGAGAACGGTCCTCCTGACAAGGAACCCCACGACTGGGGTGGGTGGTGGGTGGGGGGAGAACCTTTTGCTGGGCTGCCCTCCGATGGGTGGCTGAGCATCCCCCGCTTCTCGGCCCCCTCGTTTGCAGGCCATGAGGACCTTGAACTGGAAGCCCCACCTGGGCTTGGTGAACCTGGATGTGGAGCTGGCGGATCGCACCCTCTCTCTCTCGGTGTCGCCCGTGCACGCCGCCATCATCCTGCACTTCCAGAGCAAAGGTGAGTCTGCTGAAGATCCTAGCCCTTCTCCCAGTGGCCCCCATAGTGTCTGGGGAGGATGACTGTCGTAGTCCAGGGCAAGAGGAGGCCACTGTTGGGATCAGAGGTCCTTGGATGTGGGATGTGATGGCGTGCAGGGTCTGAGCCCTTGGCGTGAATGACCCTCCCTGGACGGGTGGTGGGTCTCCCGGTCTTGAGAGACGTTCCTGCCGTGTCCCAGAGGTGTGCGCAGGCGTGCTCTGAGCAGTAGGTGCAGCCTGGACACGTGCTCTGGCCTGTTTCCCTGCCGTGTGGCAAATATCTGCTCCTGCGGTGCTTGACGTGTTTCCGGCCCTGCTCTCTGCGCCTCACTGGCGGTCTCTTCCCTCCCTCCCTCCCTGACTCTGTCACTCGCCTTCAGGCACGTGGACCCTGGAAGAGCTGAGCGAGGTGCTGAAAGTGCCGGTGGCCTCGCTCCGGCGCAAGATGACCCTGTGGCTGCAGCAGGGGGTGCTGCGGGAGGCGCCCCCGGGGACCTTCACGGTGATCGAGGAGGAGCAGAAGGACCGGGCCGAGAAGGTGGTGCTGATTGACAGCGACGAGGAAGGCGACTCCGCCATGGCCTCCCAGGCTGACCAGAAGGAGGAGGAGCTGCAGGTGCGGCCTTCGTGGTGGCGGAGGCTTTGCCGACGATGGGGGTGGCGTGAGTGCGGAAAAGGGGAACTCGCGGCCCGTGTTGAGGAGGGGGCCGGCGGGGGGCCTGGGCTTGGTTTTCCAGCTGAGATGGAGAGAGAGAGGGAGTGCCGGTCCCTTTTGAGGAGAAACTCTTTGGTAGACTCCTCCCTTGGCCCGCATGCAAGCCTCTTCCCCGCCAGGCAACGCCTCTCTTTCCCTCTTGGTGCAGCTCTTCTGGACCTACATCCAGGCGATGCTGACCAACCTGGAGAGCCTCTCGCTGGAGCGCGTCCACAGCATGCTGAAGATCTTTGTGATGACGGGGCCCATGGTGACGGAGATCGACATCCAGGAGCTACAGGGCTTCCTCCAGAAGAAAGTGCGGGATCAGCAGCTCATCTACTCAGGAGGTGTCTACCGCTTGCCCAAGAGCTGCAGCTGAGCCGCCTCCCTGGTCCTGAGCTCTGTGCGAGTTTTGCTGGGCTCCACATTGGCCGCCCAGTCTGGAGGGGGCAATGCAGGGCACAGCACGCTTGGCAGTGGTTCTGCTTTCCCCTCAGACTGGCAACCCTGTGCCACCCTTCTGGGGGCACCCCGTGTGGCAAAGTCTCCAGGCCATGGAGATGGGGCAGGGTGGGGCCCCTTCGGTCCACCCCAAAGCGCGGTGAGGCTCCAGGACTTGTTTGATCTATTCTTTTTGTAAATAATAAAAACCTTGTGTCTTGTCCTGTGAACAGCAGTGTACCTTCATTCAGCTTTGTTTCCTGGTGGGCGGAGGGGAGTGGCCGTCGTCACATGATGTCTGGAGGGCTGGATTGGGGTCCGCAGTTGTCTGCAGTGGAGCACATGGGGATGGGCAGGAATGGGGTCTGAGGAGGAGGGTCCCAAGAAACCAGAGGTTAGGCAGGCTGCTCTGTCTGTCAATGAAGGCAGTGCTGCTTGGAAACCATTCATGTGGGGCCATGTTCATGTGAGCTGAGAGGAGGGGAAAAAAACCAGGGAGGAAAATGGACTGCAGAGGGTGCGAGAGAACCGGTCTGCTCCAACTGTTGACCATTGACAGTGAGTATTTCAGAAGGCAGGAGGGTGGGAGGGAGATGTGAAGGCAGAGTGGACCTTGTCTGGGAAGAAGTCGTTTCCTTTCCCTTGGTTCTCAGTCTCTTGCCTTGGGAAACGCCCTGGGTCTCTGAAGAAAAAACACCCTCTTTTGCAAAACAAAAGTGGCTGTAAATCTTGAGTCTTCCCTTGCAGGACAAGTTCTCCCAGATCCTGAGTCTTTTGCCGACCCCGGGTTCATCGCCGGGGCAGATCCAGGACGAGGTGGTTTTTACAAGTCACGTCACAGCAGCCCAGCATTCCTCACTGAAGGGTGAGTAGCAGACCTTGTTCCCCAGCATGGCTTGGAAGCAAACCATCAGAAAAGAAGTGTCCCCAAAGAATTCACATGGATTTGCTCTCCCCCAGCCAGCTTGGTTGTGGCAGACAAAAAGCAAGCCAGCAACCAACCCCACAGGGGTTCCCTCTGTAGTCACAAAAAGGGGAACAGTGTGGCCACCAGGTGTGTGCAGGTATCCCCCACCCCCTGCGCATAGCCGGGCTTCTTCCCTGGGGCTCAGCCGCAGGCGCTCCCCATTGGTCAGGACACATTCCAGAGCACTGTGACATCACAGTCTCTCTCCTGGCTTCCCTGCCTCCCTGGCAAGAGGCCTGGCCTGCCTCCTTTTGCCAGAGTGCCTGGGAAGGTGTGGGGGATTGGGAGCAGGACCCCATGATGCTCTTGGCGTGCCTCTTGTCCACGAGCATCATCGCTGCCTGTTCGGGTGAGTCTTGCATCGGTTGGAACAGCTCCTTCCTCCAGGAGCCCTCCTGGCGGGCAGGTGGAACGTGGGAGGCTGCCTGGGACCCACCCTTGGCCCACCTCGCTCCCCATGGGCAGCGTGGCCCGAGAGCAGCCCGGAGCGCGCTCGGTGATGTTAGACAGGGTCGTTCATCGGCAGCCGGAGGCGGAACCTGGAAGCTTCTGCCCAGAAAGAAGGGCCCTCCTGCTGCGTTGCAGCCCCGCGGTGTCTTCTGTCAGCTAATTCTTCCTTCCAGACCGTATCTCACAGCACGAGGGACTTGGGGTAACAGGGAAGCGTGCCCATGGAAGGGTGAGAGGGTGGCTGAGTTGTGCTTTCGTTTCATTCGGAGCAGCTGCTGCTTCTCCGTTCTGGCTTCCAGTGAAAACGGACAAGGCAGAAAGATCGAGAGGTGAGCCTCCTGATTCCAATCGCTACTCATCCTTGGAGGCAGGAAATGAAGTAGGTGCTTCTCCCAAAGACCATCTGAACAGGGGAGAGGCGGAAGAGAACGATAACGTTGTCCGTCGAGCACTCAGGCGGGTGAGCGTGGAAATGGCATTGCTGTCGGCTTGCCTGCAGCACTTCTGCCTCTGGGCTGTGGGTCGGCTCTCAAGGGCGGGGGGGGGGGGGAGAAATCCTTCAAGGCAAGGGAGGCTGGGAAGCATCGGGGGGGTGGGGGGGGCTCCTCAAGGTAGAGCCTTCTCCTTTTTATAGTGGGCCACTGAGTGAACTCCCAGGACCAGCGTGCTTTCTGGATGCACAAAAGCCATTGAGATAAGAACAGACGACTCTGCTTGAGGAGGCAGAGGTGTGAAATGGCACACAGTGGGTGTTGCAGTCTGAATCTTTGTCCGCAGTATCCGGAGGAAGCCGAGGACGTGCACTACGGGCACCACCACATGGAGGCCGAGCACGTGGAGGCCGAGCACCGGCAAGCTTCCCTGCGGAGTAAGGCGCCGTCTTCCTCCCCGTCCCGCCCCAGCCCCTGCTCGGGACAGAGCCTCTCCCTTTCCTGGCAGGAGGAGGAGGAGGAGGGTCAGAGCTGGGAGGAAATCACTTGCCTCCTGGCTCGAGCAGAGTGCTTTGTGGTCGGGGTTGCTGGTGGGCGCCGTGCCCTCCTTGGGGCACAAGGCTGCCAAGAGGTGGGAGGAGGAGATGAGCTGCTGCTGGAAGAGGCTGAGGCTGCGTGGGCCCTCTGGCCCACAGCTGTCTGCTCTGACAGGCAGCAGCAGCTGCCGCCAACTCTCTTGGGCTCTCTGGCAGAGGAAGGTTCTTGCCCTCTCTTGCCACCCACTCGAGCTCTTCTGCAGTCCTTCCCCTGAAACCACAGAGAGAGAGAGAGAGAGAGAGAGGCTCTGGCCTGTCTTGATGGAGGAATCAGCGGGATGGGAGGGGGTGCGGCTTTCCCTTCTCCTTTCAGCTGACTCTTCCCATTCAGCATCCCCGTCGGCCTGCGACTGCCCGGATGTGCTGGCCAAAGGGACTCTGATCGCCATTGTGGCTGCCTTGGCTTTTCTGGGCTTCTTCTCCAGCTCCATCCTGCTGGTGGTGGCCATCTGCATCTTGCGCCTGGTGAAGAAGCAGAGGTGAGCCCTGCCACCGAGAAGGGGAGAGAAAGAGAGAGAGAGAGCGAGCAAAAGCACACGTTTGCTCCTGGTTTTCTCACTACTCACTGAGGGCTCTGGGAGCGTTCGTTCATTCTCACCAGTTGTATTTATCTCCTGTTTTTCTTCCACTACTGGGACCCAAGGCAGCTCACAGCAGGATTAGAAGGATGCTTTTTCCATTCAGACATTCCCAAAATGGGCTTCCAGCTATTGAGAAGACACCCTTTATTAATGATCCATTTCCTCAGCCTGATAAATTTTGTCCTTTTAATCAGATTTGCGACTTAACCGTTATCTTAATTCACGACGCTTGGCGAGACTCCGTTGTTTTAGGTGTCTGTCTCTTAGGCACAGTGAGCTAAATCCACACTCACGCAATGGGTGGGTGAACATCCTCCATAAAGCCCTACAGCGTATTCAAAGGCTTCCATGCTGGTCTTTTATCCCATTCTTTTTTTAAAAAAATCTTCCCCCCAAGAAAGTTATATTACTTGATGTGTCCACCAGACACGGCAGAGCGGAGCAACAGGCAGGCTCCCTTCCCTTCCCATTTTTGAACACGGCCTGTAAGTCTTGCACGGACCTGCTGGTGCTGAGGATCCACAGATGGCTTGTCTTGTACGGATTTTTCCTCTCTTGTTTTAAAGGAGAAAGGAGAAGGAAGAGAAACTCCACTCTTCTCACCGAAGGCATCGCCCTCCCATCCCGTAAGTAGTTCCTGAGGCCCTACGAAGTGGGGAGGGAGGCGACAACCCCTGCAAAGGAGGGGTCAGTCTCCCCATTTTTTAAAAATACACCACACAGCCTTTTCCAATGGCTCAGACTAGATTGAGGGCCAACGATCACACAGTGGTGGGAAGGAGCAGAGGCTGAGAAGGACAGATCCCAGAATCCCTAGCCAGAACAGCTGCTGGGTGTGCTGGGTGGAGGTTCTTGGAGTCGTGGTGGGGAAAAAAAACCACATTCCCTTGGCGTGGGGTGGGGTGGGATCAGATCTGTGAGCTCTCCAGCGCTGCTTGTGGCAACGAGCCCCTCTCTGTGGTTACAGCCCCCCCCGCCCAGAGCACACATACATGCCTGTGAAGGGTCACGACTATGAGCGGCTCCATCCAGCCTCCCGGTGAGTAGCGGGTCTTTCCCCCTGTTTCTGCATCAGAGAACCTTGATGGGAAGCCGGGCCTTGAGTTCGGCCTCCGAAACAAGACAGCCCCCGAACCCAGAGGGCTGCCCAAGGAATGGAACATCTTACTGCCTGTTAACGATGGGGCAGTAGGGCTTCTTTCTGTTGTCTAGTTCTGCTTGGGCAAGTCGGGAAGAGGCAAAAGGGAGACCTAGAAGGGTTGAAACTCTGGTTTGGGGCTCTGGGATTTCACAAGGATTTCACTGGACATTCTGCAGTCTCTCTTAGCGGTCCTCCCCCCGGCAACCTCGAGCAGACTACTTTGTCCCCGAGTCTGGACACTAGTGTTTAGGCGGCTATTTGCAGTTGTTGTGTATTTTGTGAAAAGTTGATTGTTTTTAGGCTTCACGTTGGGTTTGGTGACTTGGCTGCCATATTTACAGCCCTCTAAGTGACTCCTTTGAATTTTAAAAGTTCATATTACATTTTAAAAATAATTAGGGGACATAGGCTTTGCAAAACCTGAGTCCCTGATTCTGAGGTGGGGAAAGGGTGGGTGTTGTAAGCGGGCCACCGAGGTCTCTTGGGTCTGCCGGTTATGCCGTTGTTCTGCATGAACACAAATAGGCACCATCTCTTTCTCTGGTTACCTCTCCGTGTCATTTCAGGCATGTGCCGCAGGGTGTGTATCTGCGCGCCAATGACCTGCACCCTGGTCCGAGGTAGGTTGGAGGTTGGGTGGGAAAGGGAGCCCGTGCGATTTCACAGGAGCCTTCAAGAAAGACTGGCGTGCTCTGGAACCCTTTCAGCCTTTCACGATGGGGGGGGGGGGCTGCTTCCGTTCTTTTCTCTTCCCTGTTCTGTCTCCCTTGGGCTCAGTTGTGGAAACGGAGGCCATCACCCTTTTAAAAATAGGAATGTAAATGATGAGAGGCAGATCCCTGGGTGAGGATTGGGAGAAGGGTCTGTGGACTGAGGGCTATTTTACAGTCCCGGCTCCATGCTACCATGCTTCTCAATGAACGCCAGGGGCTGGAGTGGGCTGCCCAGGGGCCGTCTTCTCCTTTCTGCATAACAGGCCTGCAGGATGGGTGAGGAGGAAAGAGGGGATGCCCACCTAGTCCGTTTTCATGGTTCAGCCAAGCCCCTCTACTCCTAAGTTAGTGCTTGAAATGCTGCCTTGCGCAGAAGCTCCCTGCCTTAGGAACAGAATGTGGTGGCTGAGCCTTTTTTTCTCAGGGCCGGGCAGCCCCTTCTCAGCTGCCCTGTGCCGTTTCTCTGTCCTCTCAGGATCCATCAGGAGAAGCGTTACCAGAACGTCAGTGGGTCGCCTCAGGGACCCAAGTGAGTAGGAGGAAGACCACACGAATCCTGCCAAGCGTCGTAGGCAGAGGGGGAGGCAGGAGGGCAGGGAGGGGGACTAATTGGGGAACAAGCTCCCCCATGTGAGAGTGGGGAGCACTTAGTCGCCCGATGCCCCAAAGCACACACCCAGGACCTTGTTCCTTTTTTGGGGGGGAAGTTGTCCTCTGGCCGCTGACTGCCGGGGCTGTTTTTCTGTGCCTCCTGTCTCAACAAAGTCTGAAGAAACCTCAGTAGTTGATGAACAAAACGGGAAAGAGGAAGGTGCCCAGTCTGGTCAGCAGCCATGTCTCTTCCGGAGGGTTCTGGTTGGCTCCCTTTCCAGCCCAGACTGGAGATCCTTCCCTGCCATGGGTTCCTGGTGGTCTCGCCTCTGAGGACGGGCCAGGCCAGACCTTGCTTAGCTTTGGAACTCAGAGGAGATCAGTGTGTTCCGGTGGTGTATTGGTTTGAGGTCTGCCCAAGAATCTGATGTTCAGGATGGTAGTGAAAGGTGTGCTCCCTCCACCTCCACCCCTTCCAAACAGACTTTACCATTCACAGGCTGTGAAAAGACGGATGAGACATGAGGGGGTTTTTGGCAGCTCCCGTGTACATGTCCTGAGATCTGAGAGAAAAGATGGGGCACGGGACAGCAGCCTGGACTGCCTCCTTCCTTCCCTGCCCATGGTATGGCCCTGTGATCTGCCTCTTGTGTTCCCAGGTCCACCCCAGAGAATGAGTACATTACTCCTTGCTGGGTGTCAACTTTTTCCACGTGAGTCTGGTGGTTCCCTCGCCTCTGCTTGGCTGAAACCTTTCTACAACTTCCTTCACAAGCTGTTTGCCTGGAACTGTCCTCCAAATGGCCCATGGGCATGCATGCGCTGCTCTGCTCTGCTGGATGTGCTAAGGAGGCCCTGTCTGAGAACCTTTCCCATCACATGGACGTGGGCCATGCCAGCTTCTGCTGAAGGATGTGCCACTGAGCCTGGGTGGGCGGTGGTGACACTCAAGTCTCTGTAGTCTGATCTTGCCACAGGCTGCTGTGATGAGGTGCAGGGTTTGGAGAGGGCCTGGGAAAGCCAGGCTGGCCGGCGAGCAATCTGGCTGTTGTCATTCATTCTTGTCCTGCTCATCCACTACTGAGGTTTGATTGCATGATCTCCAAATGGGATCTCCCAGATACCTTCAGGGACCGGTTAGCCCACTGCACCAAGAGCACAAAATCCAAGAGGTGCGTTGCCTTCGTGGCATAGAACTTCCATGTTCAGCAGCAGTGTACCACTAAATACTGGCTATGGGTTGAAGTGGGGAGAAAGGAGAGTTGCAGCATTTGCATTCGTGTCCTAATTGTGAGACGTCTCATTGGGCCAGAACTTGGAAAGAAGTTACTCCTTTTTTTAATGACTGCCCTCTGAACTTCCCAGATAGCATGGCCTTTTATAAAGGCTGGGGGGCGAGTGGGGTGGAGGTTCTGGGAGCAGCGTTCTTTTCTGGGCTCTGAATTGGCCTCTGTGAAAAACTGGACACTGGAAGAGATGGGCCTGGTGGGTCTGAGCCAGCGCATTTCCTCCTCATGAACTCTGTATTTCAGGCCTCCATTGGACAGCAAGTATGTCAACGTGGAAGAATTGGATCGTAAATCTTCGTAAGTACAAGTACCATGTCTGAGAGGGAGGGAGGGAGGGGAGTGTCCAGCGAGGAATCCTGCATCCATGTACTCCTGCTTCAGTATCATCCAGTGGGCATCAGAGGTGGCAGACAGGGTGCCTCCCAGCATCCTGAACCCCCGAAGTGTGATGGGCCATCCCATCTCCCTTCGGGGGTCTTGCTTCTTGATCTGACGCTAGGCAGATATTGCCAGGGGTCCTTTCCTGAAAGGCCCACCCCTTAGAAAGGCCCTGGAGAGGGGGGGGGACCTTGCTGCTTGCCATCAAATCAGCCACACTGCTCCCCCCCCTCCCTCTGCAAAACTGAGTTGGATGATTGAGCCTTATACCTCTTTACTGTTTCTCCCTCCACCCCACCCCACCTCCACTTCAGAAATGAAGGCTCTCCTGTGGGGTCGCCGAAAAGGTGAGTTCACCCTTCCTGTAGAAAATGCGGCCGTGTGGGTGATCCAGTGGCATCAGTCCATCCGGCAGGCCAGAGTTCTTCTCTGGAGCTTTCACTACAGGGCAGCCCCGAATCCAAACTGTGAGGCAGGGAATCCCAGCTTCAGAGTTGGGGTTTCCTCTTCAAAGCATATGTAAGACTCATGAGCATAGATTGAGCTCAGAACGTTTCCCGAGTTGCAGCTGAGCATTTTCTTCTGCCAGCTATAGGCCCTTGCAAGATGTTTCTCGGTTTCGTTGCCGTTGCCATTATTTTTAGCAGCAGGAGTCGTCAGGGGTTGCTTTTCAGCCCACTGGCGCTGAAGCAGGCCAAAGCCATGGGCAGTAAAATAAAAGGAACGCATTTTTAAAAATAGGTGGTTTGAAACCATTTGGAAGCCAATTGTAAAACCGCTTTTTAAAAAGACCAGAGGCCCAATGGAGAAATGCCGAGTGATCCATCTCAGCCTGGAATGAGTTGGCCTCATTTCGTCTCGGAAGGAGTTCCGCAGCTGATTGGGTGAAACCTGAACTCTTCCTTGTGTAGGTCCTTCCAAAACCCCAATTCTAGTGCAGGTAAACTGTGGCCAGCGTTGCCGTCACTATGTAGTTAAGAGAGGGCAGATTGAATCCAGAGATTTAGCAGAAAAAAACCTGGATCAGGCAGGCCTGGGGGGAGAGACATTAATTTGATTGTGGGGTACAACAGCCTGACTTCGGAGCTCTTGCAGGACTGTGCCAACGTCCTTCACAAGAACGCAAAGCACGAAGCACTCAGATTAGATTAGACTGCACAGGGTTGCAACTGGATCCAATTTTGCTTTGGGCACAATTTTCCAGAATTCATTTGGAGCAAACGTTAGCTCTCCGAGGCTTCTTTACCTTTTCAGTCAGTTTTTTTTCATCATTTCTGTTCAAAGAGCAGCAGGCATGTAATGTGACCAACTTCTGTTTCCATCTCACCCCTGAGCAGACGTGAGGCCCATCTTTATGAAGAAGTAGAGTGAGAGGATGGGTTGCTGGACAAACAGTGTTGCTGTGATCATTTTGCCACAGAGCCCTCTGACAAAGCGGAGTATCGCCCAGGAAGCTGCTTGGCCTTCATATTAAAGCACCACTTACTTTTCCCTCTTGGTCCTGTGGTTTTGCAAACTTTCTGCCTTTGAGCAACCACCCTCTACATCTTTCAAACACCTCTCCCCCTGCCTCCATTTGCCACAGAACGCCTTCTGCACTGCAGAAATTTCTGGGGAAAGATCCAGGATGTATCTTGGACCAACCTTTACAACCCTTTTTCTGTGGAGGATAATAACAAGGATATGAATTTCTCAGCCCCCTGCCCTGCATTGTCCTTGGTTGTAAGCAGAATCTGGACTATTGACGGTGAATCCTGGGGGCAAATTGCAACGATGTTGGACAGGCTTGGGGCACTGGTGCAAGCGTACCTACCAGACTTTCTTCCTTGTGCATATTTTCACTTGCTCCCCTGCTGTCCTTTTATACGCCATGTGTGCATTGTACCAATTCTGAAAGATGGAGGGTGACCCGGGGGGGGGGGGGGGGGGATGTCCAGCTTTCCTTTCAGGTTGAGGATTATGGCAGTTCACAAGCCTGGGGGGAAGGATTGTGACCTAGAAGAGAGGACAGGGAGTTCTGTGAAGACCCACTTTTTTTCTATCAAGGCAGGGTTGTCAACTTTAAAAAATAACTGGGTTTCTATGCTAGTGTAATTAGGTGTAGGAAGAGTGTAATGTGCTTTTGAAATATTTTCTTAATGTGTGTGTATAAACTTTCAAAGATGTTTGCAGATTTGATTAAATCCTTGGAAATGGTGTATATAGAACATTTCAAACACAGATCCTCCCCCAACAAATCAAAAATCATTTCTCTGCGGTTTCATTTCATGGACTCCAGGAGTCCCACACCCTGCTGCCCAATCCTGAACTGTGTGTGTAGGCATCCTTCAGTCTTGAGAGACTATGGTAATGTGCTCTGTATGGAGGACTTGGAACAGCGTCTAGTGTGGCTGAGGAGGCCAATTCGAGAGTCACCATCCCTTCCACACTGAAGACAAATACAGTCTGTCCCCTGTCCAGCGCCCTGATTTGGCTGGTTTCGGGACTGCCTCTTCGCCTTGGCCTGTTGGGCAAGGGTCTCTTCAAATTGGGAGAGGCCATGCTGCACCGCCTGCCCCCAGGCTGAACGCTCAGATGTCAAGGTTTCCCATCTGTGGAGGTCCATTCCTAAGGCCTTCAGATCCCGCTTGCAGATACCTTTGTATCGCAGCTGGGGTCTCCCTCTGGGGCCATTTCCCTGCACTGATTCTCCATACAGATCTTTTGGAATCCGGCCATCAGCCATTCTCACAACATGCCCAAGCCAACATAGACGTCGCTGTTTCAGCAATGTATACATGTTAAAAATTCCAGCTCGTTCCAGGACTACTCTATTTGGAATTCTGAACTGATGGTTGTCAAAATGTGGTTTCTCTGCTGGTCATCCACTTGGCATATTTTTGGGCTCGAGCTCACCCGTCCTCTGCCGAAGGCTGTTGCCGCAGGAGCCGAGGGCAAAGTCCACCATCTTAGCAGCCTGGACTTAACCCGTGTGTGCTTTGTTGTGAATTCATGGAGCTTGGATCTCCTCACATTGTGGCACGCTTCTCCAGTCCTTCCACGGAACCCTCTTGGATCCCCTTGCCCTTACCTAGGATCCAGTCTCCTCTATGGCTGGGGTCCACTTACTGACACAGGATGGGGCTAGGGAGGGAAGGAGGGATCCTGACCAAGGGCCTGCAGTTGAGCCCTTTCCGGTGGCTTTCTCCACCATCGGCAATGTTGGTGGGATGGTGACCGTGGACGGCATAAGACAGCCGCAGGCTGGAAGGCTGTAGGGGCAAGAGAGAGGAGGGAGGCCCACGGGAAAATCGTGCATGCTTGGACCCAGATAGATGGGCGGCGATGTTGCTGAACCGGGTCCCCTTCCAGGCAGAGAAGTCTGTGCAAGGCCAACGGGGAATATGCTGGGATGGTGGGAGCTGCGCCTGGACCTGCTGCGTGAAGCAAACGTGCTTCGAAGAGGCGTCACAAGGTGGGGGTGCAGCATGAGTGGGTGCTTTTCTGGGGGTGGCAACATGGTGCCTGCTGTGGCTGCTTGAGGGGTGGGAGTGGGGCCTCTGGGTTTACGGGAGGATGCAGGGTCCCTCTCAGCCAGACCCAGCGGGAAGGAGGAGGAGGAGGAGAGCCCAGGAGCCCCTCCGTCGGCTTCCTGCCAGACGGACAGGGTCTGAATGCAAGGGACCCCCAGCATACAGTTGCACGCATGGGTTTGGGTAGAGCAAATATGAGAACAGGCTCCTCTCTTCTAGTCCCCTCAGGGAAGCCAGCAAATGGAGGGTCTCGGTGAGGGGGCTTGTGCTTGGTGCCAACTGGGGGGTTTGTCTGTTTTCCTCAAAAGATACACAAGAGGCTGTGTTATGGGTGTTTTTCTGGAAGAATGTCGCTAGTGAGAGCCTCGGGAGGCTGTCCGTTTGGGTCCCTTGGCCTGCATTTCCTAGCAGGCTTCCCTGGCTCTATTTTCGGTACTAGGCCCGTTGCCAAGGGAGGCCTTGGTTATAGCGTCCCTCGCAACCGCCTCTCGCCCTTTGAGAGGTTACGGCAGTGGCGTAGCGGGGCACCGAAGGGGCTCAGGCTGAGCAGTGCTTTCACGGTACAGAAGTGGCGTAGTCCTTCTTTACGAATCGCTTCCCCCGCCTGTTGCCAGGACAGGACTTGCGCGCGCTGGTTACTGCGGCCGTTACCAGGAGACCCGCCTCGCGCGCTCAGCCCGCCTTTGATCTTTGGCTGCCGTTGAAATCGAGAGGGCAAGGAAGCCAATCTGTGCCCGCCATCAATCATTCAAATTATCCAATCGCGGTTAGCCGTTTGGACGCTCGCGCCGCGGCAGTTGGAGACGCCCCGTAGAGCTGAGCCAATAGGAAAGGGCACAGAGGGGGGAAGCCCGGCGCGAGCTGACGTCGCAAGGAGCCAATGAGGAAAAGGACAAGAGGGAAAAGCAAACCAGCTCGAGCTGGAAAAAAAACGTTGATCTGCGACAGGTTCCAGATTGGCGTCCGTTCTGTCCAATCGGCACCGCGGCCTCTCTGCGAGCAGCCATTAGCTGCCGGCGAACCCCTTGACGGGCAAGGTGGAGTGAGCCGGTGGGAGGGGCCAGCTGCGTGCGCGCGCTGCCGCTCCGTCCCCGCCCCTTTTCCTGCGTCTCCTTTATAAGGGCGCGTCCGTTACCTTGACGCAGCCAGTCTTCAGTGCGCCGCCGCCCGGGAAAGCTGAGGAGGGAAGATCGCCTTTTTTTGCCACCCTCTCGCCTTCTCCGCGTTTACTGGCCTCGCGCCCCGGACGTCTTCCTACCCGCCATCATGAGAGAGATCGTGCACTTGCAGGCCGGCCAGTGCGGCAACCAGATCGGAGCCAAGGTCCGAGAACACCACCGACCCCCCTCCCCCGGGGGGGGGACTCGGCCGGGCCGGGCCGGGCCGAGCTTGGTTGACGAGAGGGAGGGATTGGGGGGGGGGGGGGAAGTGGCTTCCTCCTCAGCCACTGACGCGCGCTCGATTTCCTCCTTTCCCACCTTAGTTCTGGGAAGTGATCTCGGACGAGCACGGCATTGACCCCACCGGCACCTACCACGGAGACAGCGACCTCCAGCTCGAGCGCATCAACGTCTATTACAACGAGGCCACGGGTGAGGGAGGGAGGGCGAGGGCGCCTCTGAGGATGTGCCGAGGGCGCGGGAGGGCGGGGCCGCGAGAGGAAGGAGGGAGGGAGGGAAGGAAGGAAGGCGGCGGCGGCGGCAGACGTGGTTCCCTCGCAGTCCCGCCACCTGCCCCCCCCCCACGCTGCCGTGGGTGGGTGGGGGCCACAATTGGGATCAACGTGTTGTTACTGCTAGAATGGCCTTAAATGCTGCTGTCACTTTGTGGGGGTGAAAGGGGCATTTGCCCTTTAGCTTTCCAGGAATAAGTTTCAGGAAAGCGTTTCAGCTTTCATTCTTAAATCAATGATATATCGGCTTGTATTCCAAAGGCTGAGATGTGCTACATGCCAGGCTGTTAAAGGACTAGCCCAGGTAAAACAGCATTTATCTAGATACTTGTTTTGGCTTTGGGTTAGAAGCAGGTGCTTTGCACATTTCTCAAGAGACGCTCACAGAAACATAGGCTGTCATGTCAAGGAGAGAAAGCAGTGCTTTGCATCAGAAACCGAAGCCTGGAAGCGCAGTGTCAAAAGCTATTCACTGACTGGGGCAAGAAGTCACTAGCTAAATAAATGTATTTCTTCCTGGTGGCTTTTGAGGCTGCTTGTAGATTGAGCATGGCAGGGAGATGAGATGAGACTGAATGAGGTAATTTGAATTATGCTGGTAGTTTCTATGATCAATGTGTATCTTTTGAGAAAATAGGAGCATACATTTTAGATCCTCTGGGAAGCTGGTTGATAACAGCATTCGTGAGGCCAACTAAACAAAGCAGCTCGTGTTTCTTTATGAAGCTTTCTATTTTGGCTTGAAGGCTTGCTCAGCCAACTAGTCTTTAGAAGGTTCTTGTGACTGATTTCCTCCCCACACCCCCCAAGGCCGCTGAATGCTTTGATGAGGTTCCAGGTTTGTTAAGAAATTGACCAAGAACATGTTTTTGCTGATCTTGCTACCTAGAGAATTTTCCTTGGTCTTTTGGGATCTTTGAATTTTATTGACGTGAATAGGGGGTTTTATTAGGTAAGTATTTTCTGCCTCGATTCAATGCTGATATGTGAGAGATTCTGTACTCCACTGCTTGCCGGTTTTAGTCTTTGGAGGTTGTGTGCAACCTTCTTTGGGTAACTGGCTTTTGTTCTGGTTAGGTGTAAGCACACTGGCTCCAGAGCTTTCTGGACTTTTGCCTGCACTTTGCACCTTTGTTTACTCTCTGCTAATCATTGTTCTTTTTCCACAGGTGGCAAATATGTCCCTCGGGCTGTGCTGGTGGATCTGGAGCCGGGCACCATGGATTCTGTACGCTCCGGCCCCTTTGGGCAGATCTTCAGGCCGGATAATTTTGTTTTTGGTAGGTAGTGAGAAGAAGGTTAGGTGTCAGAGACCTCAACCTAAGGAGTAACGCATAGAGCTTTTACTTGTGTTTGATATAGCAAAATTGCAGGAAAAGGCTCACAAGATGTGCTTAAAGGCAAAGGCTGTTGATTGTGTACTTTGTATTTTCATCATTGTTAGGGGTCGCATGGTGTTACTCTTTAAAGGTCTTTTACGTATGTGGCAGTAAATTATTGCTCTGCTTAACATGGAAGGTGTTCTATCTAAGTCGTAGTGAATTTCCTGGAAAACTAAGTTATAGAAAGGCCACAGTTCTGAAACAATGTTCAGGAGGTGCCTTTGATTGTTAACTGCTTTTTGCCAGAGCAGAGGTGTGTCTGGCCTTGGCTGGGAGTTGTGTTTGCATGTCAGCCCTACCAACGCCTGCATTTTCATAAGCAGCACAAGGGTGTGAGCCAGGAACTGAAGTGACATCAGGCGTTGCATGTACGCTGGCATGTCTGAGATCATTACACAAACTTGGCCCAGCCTAATATTAGAAATGATTCAGGCTGTGGGATGAAATGCTTTTGCTTTTCTTATCTGTGGAAGTAAGCCTCAGTATTGTTTAATAGCAGTTAATGCGTTGCTCTCTTCCAGGTCAAAGTGGAGCAGGCAACAACTGGGCCAAGGGCCACTACACAGAGGGGGCTGAACTGGTTGACTCCGTGCTGGACGTTGTCAGGAAGGAAGCTGAAAGCTGTGACTGTCTCCAGGGCTTCCAGCTCACACATTCCCTCGGGGGCGGCACTGGTTCTGGCATGGGTACCCTCCTCATCAGTAAGATCCGGGAGGAGTACCCTGACAGAATCATGAACACTTTCAGTGTAGTTCCCTCTCCCAAAGTGTCAGACACGGTGGTCGAACCCTACAACGCCACCCTCTCGGTTCACCAGCTGGTGGAGAACACAGACGAGACCTACTGCATTGACAATGAGGCCCTTTACGACATCTGCTTCCGGACCCTTAAGCTGACAACCCCCACGTATGGGGACCTGAACCACCTGGTGTCGGCCACGATGAGCGGGGTGACCACTTGCCTGCGGTTCCCAGGGCAGCTGAATGCCGACCTGCGCAAACTGGCCGTCAACATGGTCCCCTTCCCCCGCTTGCATTTCTTCATGCCTGGCTTTGCCCCCCTTACCAGCCGCGGGAGCCAGCAGTACCGGGCGCTGACCGTGCCCGAGCTCACCCAGCAGATGTTTGACGCCAAGAACATGATGGCAGCCTGCGATCCCCGCCACGGCCGCTACCTCACCGTGGCCGCCGTCTTCCGAGGGCGTATGTCCATGAAGGAGGTGGACGAGCAGATGCTGAACGTCCAGAACAAGAACAGCAGCTACTTTGTGGAGTGGATCCCCAACAACGTCAAGACGGCCGTCTGTGATATTCCTCCTCGCGGCCTCAAAATGTCCGCCACCTTCATCGGCAACAGCACGGCCATCCAAGAGCTGTTCAAGCGCATCTCTGAGCAGTTCACGGCCATGTTCCGCCGAAAGGCCTTCCTCCACTGGTACACGGGTGAGGGCATGGATGAGATGGAGTTCACGGAGGCGGAGAGCAACATGAACGACCTGGTGTCTGAATACCAGCAGTACCAGGATGCCACGGCAGAGGAGGAGGGCGAGTTTGAGGAAGAGGCAGAGGAGGAAGCCGCCTAAGGGCCCAGCTCTTACCTGAACACCTGTACATTATGTTTAAAGCTGTAATGAACTTTTATTATTCATGTTGAGCTTGTTCTGTTTCTTTGTTCTACGCTTCCAGTTGTTTCCACCTGGTCTTCTGTCTGATGCCGTGTGAGCATTAAAAAAAAAATTCACCCTGCATGTTGTCTCCGCTCTAATTCATCGTAGTAAGCTTTCCGGGTGCTGTTCCCAAAGGTTAAGGCATAGTTGTGCCTGATAGCTGGGAAGAGAGAGAAATTGAGTCAGCAGCTGCATATGTTCGGGCTTGTTCCTCCTGACGTGTGGTAACGGCACAATGGCAAGGTGTGCCAGGCCGGGAGTAGAAGAAAGCTCTCATCACGTAGAGCAGGAAGTTGGCACAGAGAAAAGCGACGTGGCTTGGCCTGATTGTAATTCTCCCTTCTGTTTTTTGCTACAGGCCAGGCAAATTTGCCCCATCTTTGTATGGGCTGGGCCACAGTCGCTCCCCCCAGCCCGCCTCTGGAGTCAAATGTGACGAATGTTGGGATGGGAACCACTGCCTCCCTGTGGGGAAGGGGGGGCAGCTTGCCCCCTGCCCCTTGGCATTGCTGGAGGATTAGTAGGATGGCTTTGTGCTTCTTCCAGCCAATTGCGAGCTGAGAAGTTGGGCTCTGCTGGTCAGAACAGGCCAAGGCACCTGTGGGGGGTTTTGACCAGTAGAGTGTTTCCAAGGGGGAATGCAGCTGTCGCTGTTGGCAGTGAGTATGAGTAACCTGAACGCCAGTAATGCCTTGGCCGCCGTGAGGAATGTATTCCAATAGCACACCTATACTTTAGGTTGTGGTTATATTTTGTTAACTCTGGTTGGGGAGCAGAATTAAGTGGAGGGCGGCTGTGTTTGAGAGTTCACTCTCTTTTAAAATAATTAATTGGCAGGAGCATCCTGTTGGAGGAAGTCGAAAGTGCCAGTGTGCTGCCCTGTTCTTAAGGTGTCTCTGAGCTGAGTTTGGCATTTGAGGCTCCAAGGAGCCCTGGAGCTTCCATGGAGAGGGGGTGGAATTCCCCTCCCTCTTTGCCTGTCCTATGGTAGTGAGTCAGAGCAGCTGGCAAGCTCGCTGAGCGCTTGTTCAGCCAGGGAGGAGGAGAGACAGCTGGCACTACGGTTGGCTGAGATAAGTCTGGCCTTCCATCCTCTCACCTCTGCACCACCACAGGCAGCCTTCCTTTCCTGTGGATTTCTGTCTGGTGGCAGTGGGCATGCTTTACAACTTACTTGGCACAAAGCCTGTGTAGAAGGGCATCAGGCCACTACTGGTGTAAATCTTGGTGTTAGGCCAGTAGGTCCGTGGCAGCCTCTTGCCAAAACTGTAGAGTGGGCTCCTCAGCATTTCCTGGGAGAGAAGAAATCGTGCATCTGACTTTCAATTTGGAAAGCAGTTTCTGCTCTGCATCCTTGGCTTAGGAGCACTGGCTTCAGAGCTGCATAGGATGGTTAGGCATCAGAAAGGTCTCACAAACAGGGTATCCTCTCCCAGCTACCAGTTTGGACGTGGACGTCCATATTACCTGATTTTTGTCAAATTCATTCATAGCATCTTTGACCCCTTTCAGGTAATTGGCTCCCATAATCCAGGTGAAGCGGGGGATGAATCCAGTGTAACCTGTAAGAAAAAAAAAAGGGGGGGTGACTTTGAAGTCAAGCACCACAAATTGATGGTAATGCTGAAAAGCACCTGAGCTGTGCCCATGCATGGCACTGGGGTTCAACAGCATGCTGTCTAGAATCCGAGAGCTTCTTGGGTTGAATCTCTGCCCTTCAAGTGGCTCTTGTTTTAGCCCTGTCCTGTATGAATACGTAGTTAAGCTCAGCAAGTGCTGATCGGTAGCTTGCATTCCCCTGCTTTCAAGTGAGTGGTCCAAACTGGAGTTTTGTCCCTGATGCAAATCAAATCAGTTGTGTGAGAAAACGTGGGAACCAGTCTCCCTGTGTAAGTGCCTCGGGGCATCTGAAGAAGGGGCCACAAATCCAGATGTGAGGCCAAGAGGGGAATGCTTCTGAGCCCTCCCCTTCCAAGTTGCCCTGCGGTCAGCCCCTTCACCTGAGATGGCTTTTCGCTGGATGAGGTTGGGCAGGTCCAGCTTGGGTGTCCGGCCAAACCGCTTTACGTCCACAGTCTCTGTCACTGGGGGGAGAGGGGTGCCTTCAATCCGCATCGGCTGGAAGTCAAAGGAACAAAATCTGAGCTGAAATTGGTCCACCGTGCGTTTCTCAGAAATGAGCAAGGCTCCTCCTCCTTTCGGGGATTGGGGGGGGGGGCACTACAGTGCCAACCATCCCCAGTTGTCTTGCCTGCTACCATGTTTGCTTGAGGACTCTGGGAACTGCAGTCCAGAGAAATGAGTCTTTCTTGCTATTATTCTCCTCCCAATCTTAGCCCGCTGCATTTGTTAGTTATACTCAGAATGGTGATCCGTCTGAAAACTAATGTTCAAATCGACTGCAATACGTAATCCAATTCAAAAGAAGCAGAATAAAACCGTATAGATACTGATCTGGTTTATGAATTAGAGAAGACTATTTTGCCACTTAACGCCTGAGAGCCCTCCCCAATAAATGCCACTGTATCTAGAAAGGCCCACCTGTTCAGTCCCTGTGATGCAAGGGGTGCCTTGCCAGCCCTGCCCACAGATGAGGGACATGCCAGTATTGCAGGGTCCCCGGCTTTCCTCTTGCCCACACACAAGCGCGACGTCTGGGTGGCAGAGCATCTTCGGGTCACCGTCCTTGGATAACAGCTGGGAGCCAGCTTTAGAAGCGAACTGCCTCCACCCTGGCCCGCATGCCAGCCTGATCCCAGGGTGACAGGAGGTGTGCTTCCTCTGTTCTACCAGTTGCGCTGAGTTGGGTTCTATAAATCTCTGGGGCTCTGCCCTTGGCACAGGGGGACGAGATTCTTTGCCTGGAATAGGAAAGCAACCATAGTACGGCACAAAGCCTGGAAAAGATAAGGCAAAAAAGAAAACAAAGCAAACTCCAGCCGGCTGAAAAGTAGCAGAGTGGCTATAGCAAAGGGGCAGCCCCTCCTAGGACCCCGGGTGATTTCACAGTGACTATTGATTAAAAACCAGCCCATTTTGTCTCAAGGTACAGGAGGTGGCAATCACGGAGGGCCTCTGCTTTTGCACCCTAGAGAGGAAAGTATGGACTAAGTTTAGCACATAATCAAGGAGGATTCCCCATGCTGCAGCCATGAAAGTTACAGTGGGGCTGAGGTGTTGTAAGGCCATTGGGCAGATAGTTACAAGAGTTCTGGATGCTGAGTGGACAGAGAGCAGCACGGTGGTCCCGTGTGCCCACCTGTGAATCCAGGGATGTATCTCTGGTGCTGATCCAACAGGTCGTCTGGAGGGATTTGTCGGCGGCTGTAATCCTCAATGAACTTGGGCCTGCTGAGCGGAGCAAGGACCGAGCAGGGACTCTTCTGGACCTCGGGGTTGGTCAGCATGTCGTAGGTAGTTCTTCCGTACGTTCTCCCAACCTGGTAGCGGACCTGCGGGTAAAACCCCCCGTACCTTTGGGAGGATACGACGGCGGAGGCGAGACAGAATGAAAACCAGGCACAAATATTTGTTGCGTTTTACCTAAGGTGGCATTCAATCAGCAGACTTTATCGTTAGACTTTTAAGACGCCAGGAGATTTTTCACTGTTTCCATCCCTGTAATGATGAAGCTTCTAAAGAAGCCTTGGTGGATGTTGTTCTTATTTAAGCAGGAAAATTAAGCTTCCTTGTGCTATGGGGGGGGGGGGGGGAGCCAGCCCCAAAAGTTGCCCAGGGAGACTTTTTCCCACTTCTTTGTTGCTGCTGTGGATTTTGGGTGGTTGAGTATCTAAAGAGGAGGGCTTACCCAGGGATGTAATAAGGCTCCTGGGCGAAGAAACTGCATCTCTCAGCAGCTGTCATCTTGGCACATATAAGGGCTGGATGGGACCCTCACCTTTCTTGGGGCAAAGCTGTTGCTCTCTCCCTCTCTGTCCCCCAGCAGCCTTTGTCTCCTGGGTGACCATTGTGAAGCAGGAGTCCCCCTTTTCAGGCTGACACCTGCATGCACCAGAGGGCAGAAATTCAACAGGTAGAGATTCCCCCACCCCCCCACCCCCGGTGCACCAGCTGAGCTCATGAAAGAGGCGAAGAGAAGCTTGGAGGAGCCTGGGTTTCTGTTTTGCTTCGAGCCAGCACGAAGGTTCCGCCCTGAGCCGCGGTTCCCGGGAGGAAGGCTTTGGGCGTGGCACCGCGGCTGCGGCTCCTCCTTCCGGCGCCGGCGCCCGGTGAGTGGAAAGGGCAGCAGCCCCTCCCTGAGGGTGGGATTCGGCGAGGGCGGGGGGCTTTCGCGGGCAGTGGGGTTTGGGGGCGCCAGTCCTCCTTGCTCTGCCCTCCTGGCCCCCTCCTCAAGCCGGACGAGGGCTGAGGTGCCGCTGGGCCCGGGGGGAGGCCATGCTCCGGTCCTCGCCTCTTTTCCTTCCCCCTTTTTAGGGTGTGGGGGGCTCAAGCCCCCCCCAACCTTTCTCTCTCCCCCCTCCCTTTCACAGTTGTCCCCACCCCACCCCTCGCCGATGTCCGGCGGCCTTCTCCCTCCTATTCAAGGGGGGGGGCTACTTCAAGGGGGCTGGAACCCCCACCCCACTGCTCCTGGTCGCCCTGTCGCGTATGGGCCCCCCAAGAGGTCCTGGGGCTCAGCCCGGCCTGCGCCCCCACCCCATGTCTCTGTAGAGGAGGGGGCTCCTCACACGGAGAACCCTGTGGGGAAGAGGCCTGTCAGCAAAGGGGGGGGGAGAGAGACCCTCTGCACCTGTGGGGCAGCTCCCTTCTCCCCACAGATTTTGGGGGTGTGGGTGGAAAGGGGCTCTGAGGGGTGATGATGGAAAAGTGCTCCCCCTCCCCCCCCAAAAAGGCCAGCCGCCTCCTGAGGGAGTTGAGGGGGAAGTGGCTCCTTCTCGTCCCCCCCCCCCACGATGTGGGTCAGTTCGTTTCTTCGTTTGGAAAGCTGGGGGGGGGGGCAGTGGTAGCCCCTGGGAGGGGAGGGGGTGTAGAGACAGAGACCCCCTTTGCCGCATTGCCTTTGGGGAGGAGGATGAAGAAGGGGACACGGGGGGGGGGGGGAAGCCCCACCGAATGGGCTTTGCCGCTGCCCCCCCCCGAAAAGAACCAGGAGTCACCGGGGCTCCAAAGGGCCCGGAGCCCGGAGGTGCTCAAGCCACCTAAAAGCTCGCCCCTCTGCACCTTCTTATGTCTTTCCAGCCTTCGCTTTGTACCCTTTCATTATTTTCCTTCATTTTATCTTTGGGGGGGGGCAGTAAGAAAGCCGTTCCCTTTTTTCTCTCTTCCTCAGGAGTCTGGAGGCGGAAGTGGGGGGCAGCCAGGGCAGCCTCCCTGAGAAGGGGGAAGGCGATGGCGGGGCCCCCACAGGGAAGGCCCCACCTGGCCTCTGGCTGTGGCCTGCCCCCCCCCCCCCAGGCGACGGCTTCCCCTCAGGCAGGGCTGGGAGCCGGGGCATCCCAGGTCTACCCTCTTGAGACCCCCGCCAGACCCTCTCCTCCCTCCCTCCCTCCTTTTTCCGTGGGGAGCTCTGCCCACCGTCTCCTTCTGAAACAGGGCCAGCCAGGCTCCCTGTCCTGCTGGGGCCCCGGACCCTCCGAGGGCCCGAGCAAGTATGAGGCGAACTTTCCCCCCTTCTTCCTCTGGGTCCCCCAGATGGGCCGGAGCGGTTCTTCTGCCGAAGAAAAGAGGGGTTAGGGGGAGAAGCCTTTCCCACCTGGACTTTCAGGGGCCAAGGAGGTGGTCCGAAACAGGCCACGTGGGGCTTCTTTCAGAAAGGCCCTCCAACCTGTCTGTCTTTCAGGTTTTCGATGGAATCCTTTTCCGAGAAGAAGCCTCTTCCTAGTTTTGTCCCAAGGCTAAAAGTTTTTTAAACTTGGTTGGCAATCATGTCTTGTCAGGAAAGGCCACAGCCTGTCTGAGAAGCCTGGTGCCAGTCTGCTAATGCCTGTCTTTGCTTCCTTCGCGTTCGCTCTGCTTTTCTGCTAACTCTTAGGCCCTTCTCTGCTTTTTCCCTGGACAAAAGACAAGAAGGGACAGGGGCACCTGCCAGACTCTGTTTGGTCCTCCTGCTTTTCCCCACACCGTCGGTCACTCAGAGGCAAGCAAATGAATTAAAATAGATATATTTCTCCATACTGGCACGTTGAGACAAAGAAGTGAATCTGAGCTATTAAAAAATGGCTCTAATACTGCCTTCACTCCCGTCATCTCTGCTGCTGTGTAAAGTAAAAATAATGGTGGATTTTCTCCACTTTCTGTAACGTTTGTTTAAACAAGCAAATGAACCTCATCATCTCACTTCTCTGCCCCACAGTGCTTCTGGTTTGTAACCGTGTCAGTCCGTGGGAGAGAGTGTTTGTTCTGGCAGAGAAATTTGAACCTGAAACCTTTTGAACAAAACACTTTAGGGCAAAAATATACATATATATATATTCAGAACCCTGCTACTAATGGTCAGCTCCTTGATGGAATATTACTGCTAAAAGTGCAATATGGGAGAGAGAAATTGAGAAGAAATCCCTGCTAAGGACGCAAGGAGGCAGCATTTCCTAAGAAATTAAGCCTCTTCCTGTCTGTCTAAAGTGGATTTTGGCTCTGTTGTAGGAATTTGGTTTAGAAGGAAGCAGGTGGAAGTCCAAAGCAAAAACTGTCTTCTGATGTGCCTTTTGGAAACAAAAACCCAAAGTAAACCTATGATTGGCTGAAGTTGTTTTAAAAAACATGATGGTCACCTTCTGCTCTTACCCAGACACCCCAAAAACTTTTAGTTTCAGTTTCCCATCAGGGTAAGCTGATCTAGGGCGGCAGACCTGGAATCTGATCTAGGTTTCAGATTCAAATTTCTCTGCCAGAAATTAGTTTCAGTTTCTCATCAGGGTAAGCTGATCTAGGGCAGGTTGATTGGACACTCCCCATCGTAATCAGTCACTTCGTGCCTTACAGGTACGGTGGGGCTGCTGCCTGGAGAGGCCATCCCACACCTTGGAAGAACAGCGGTTTAGGGAAAGGCAGGAAGCTTCAAAACCGAAGGGGAAGTAAAAGGGGTTTCACGCCTAACCTGCCACTATTTTGATCATAGGCTACTGTGAGGTATTGAATAATGTGCTCAGAGTTAGGGCCAATTACTCCTCAGCTCCTACAATTTCGAATCCTGGTGCATTTATTATCCTGTGCTTATTTTATTTCCTCCCTTTTTTTTCAAAAGGGAAGCAGAAAAATCCATGTGTGAATTCTTTTGTTGGGAAGTAACCCGTCCCTTTTTATTTATTTTATTTTTTTGCAGCTTACTACAGAACTACGGTCATTTTGGAATTGAATCCTGTGGACACTGAGCAATAAGGTGAGGGTTTTTTGTTGTTGTTGTTGTTTGTTTTCGTTTTATGGATGTTGTCAGGTGCCCCTGACAGGCGCTTTCAAGGTCCCAAACTCCCAGCTCTCTCTGATTCTTAATTTTTATTTCAGTCAGACTCTTTTCCCAATAGAGATCATCTCCCAAGGTGGACTGCCCTCTGTAAAAGAGAACACATGGTTGAGCTCAAGCTATGGGTCCTTATAGAGGGTTTCTTTATTTACTTGTTTGTTTGTTTAAAATATTAGGATTTGGCAACAGCCTCTCCCTCCTTGCCTTCCGCATTCTTCAAGGCCGTGCCGTAGGAAATCTGGTGGGGGTTCCAACCCCCAAGGAATCCCGTTATTGGCTTAGGGACCAGCATCGGTTCTCCGCGTACCTTGTCTGGGCATGCACTTCTCCCTTTTGTTCTCTGGCACTCAGGGCTCGAGGACACGCGGCTGCCCAAGCCGCCTGGCCTTCTGCCGGCGGCTCATTCCCTACCTTTGCTTTGGGGCAGCTGCCCCCAAACTGTCTCTAAAGCTGTTCCACAGATAATCGGGTGGGGATTGGTTAGAGCTCAGAGCCATGCTGAGGGGTGGGTCCCAGATGCCGGGCAGGGTGGGGTGGGAAGAGCGCTTGGCAGGCGTTGTGGCTTCACACTAGCTCTGACGCCGCCTTTTTGCCACATTGGGCTTCGAGGGGCTGGCATCTGGCATGACTTTGTTTTGCTTTGGTGTCACCTCTTTTCTGGGCAAGCAGTGTTGTCCATATATTTATTGGTTTAATTCCTTTCCTTCCAAAACGGAGACCGAAGGGGGCTTCCAAAGTATTTCGGAAAAGCAGGCTGTAATAAATGACCATGTTAAAAAAGCAGCCGAACATGTCATATTAAGCCAACCTCTCAATAAAAACAGTTTAAAGCAATTTGAAAGATTCTTTCTCTCTCTCTCTCTCTGCTTTTTCTCCTTTCCAGAGCTTGCAAAAGTTCCCCTCTTTTTTGGGGTGTGTGTGTGTGACAGGAATTCCCAGAACCCTCCAGTTAGTATGGCTTGTGGGAGTTGTAGGAGTTGCAGCCCCCCTCCCTCCCCAAAAGACTCTTGCTCCCCCTGTCTGTACCTCTGCCTGTGACATCCCGGTGGCCTGATTTGCCTGCCTGGAGTTACTGGTGTGTGTGTGTGTGTGTGTGTGTGTGTGTGGGGAGAGCGAGTGAGAGCTTTGGGAACAGGGGCTGAAGGCGTGTGTGTTCCTTTGGAGCCCCCTCCCCTTTGAGTCCCAGATGTTAAATACTTTGGGCCAAGCATTCGAAAAGGACAACCTGTCTCTCTCTTTCTCTCTCTCTCTTTCCCTCTCTCTCTCTCTCTCTCTCTCGTTTTGGGTGAGCAGCCAATTAGCACAAGGACGGGGTGATGACTCTGCCGCTTGGCAGGAGCCCGGGGTTGGGGTGCCGGTGTTTTCTGAACTCTGCTGCTGCCCCTGAGAATGGGAAATGGATCACAGATGTGACGCCGCCGAGTGTGGGGTTGGCTGGGAAGCTGAGAAGCGGCTCCGTCTGCTGCCCTCTGCTAGGTTTGACGGTCTGGAGTTGGGAGCTGAGCGGCGGGAGGGGGTGGGGGAGAGAAGCAGACTGGGGAGGGGGAAAGGCTCTTGGGTTCATGAGAATCCTGCCTGTGTGGGTCCTGCAGCCACTGATTTTTCAAGCCTAGACATCACATTCTTTTTTTTTTTTAGTCCGAGACCGTTTGGGTTCCAAGCAGGGTTTTGTTTTGTTTTTTTCCATTTTGTTTTAAGTGAACGAGTTGAACAGAAAGAGAAAGGGCGGGTGGAAAGCCCCAGCATTCTCAGCTATCAGCCAGAAATATGTTTGGCTCCTTTCCTCTTTTGCAGCTGTTTTCAGTCTTGCAAAGCCGTGCCAGCTCCCGGTACATTTCATCAATTTGTAGCATACAGGTTCCAGGAGCGTCAAGCGCACTGTGGCTACCAAATACACCCCCCTTTCTACTTCAAGCACTCTGTTTATGAGAAGTGTTGGCTTGTGGTGGCTGTGCTTCAAAGCCCCCCCCCCCATCCCCATAAAAGTTTATTGGAGGGGAGCCTCTGTCCCTCCTCCTCCTCGAAGCCAGCACTCATCCCATTAACCTTTGCGTTAATTGAGATCTCCCTACCGTCTTCCATAATGATACTCAAGGCAGCATCCATGGGCCCGTCTCCCATTCAGCCAGGGAACTGAGCCGTATGTGATGCAGGTCTTTGTCCAGTGCAGGGCGTAACAGAGTTCCTCCCTCTGTGGATGCCTTAAATGGTGGGTTCAGGTCACCATGGGGGCCATCAAACAGGGCCACTATGGAGGCATGTTTGTGGAGCGCATGAATCTTGCTCTGACTGTTGGTCACTGTGTTTCTCTTGCCCTCCAAAGAAGTGCCTGCTAAAGGCAGGTGTGTCTCTCCACCCTCCACCCAACCTGACCCATTGGGGACTAGGAGAGGGGGATTAGATATGTTCAAATTAGCCACCTCCACCTCAGCTCCAGAGGGGGCCTCTGTTCCTGGGCATGCACGAAAAACACAGTAGGAGGGAACGAAAGAAACATCAGCCTTACGAACGCCTGTGCTTTTTGCTCCCAAGGAGGTTTGTGAAGCTAAACACGTCCGGTTTTCTTTTTACCCGCACCATGTCCTCCTTGCCGGCTTTTCCCCTTCCAAGGCTTTTTGGTTTCTGTTTTCCTTGTTACCCCCACCCCACCCCTTGTGCACAGCCAAACTTTGAACAATGCAGACTGGGGAGGGGGGGGCAGGAGAAATGTTTGGCTGGTTCCTGCAGCAGCTCTGAACGAGGCTGGGGCACTCTGGGGAGAGATGGGTCTGGAATCTTTATTAGGCCAGACTAAAAATGCAAAACATTTCAAACTGGCTGGTGTCTCTCTCTCTCTCCACTTCCCATCCCATCCCGCCTGCCTCTTAAGTCCTCAGCCTTCATCCCGCCCGCCCCCACACACACACACCCCCGCCAGCCCGGCACAAAGAGCTGTGAAATTTCTGGCCTGTGTGGCAGAAAGAAGGAAATGATTGGAGAAGCAGGGGGAGCGGCTGCATTGGCCAGACCCTGTGATCTTCCCCTCTCTATCTCTCCCCTTCCGAATTCAAGGATGCCTCTGAGCTTCTGCTTCCTTCTTCCACACCTTCCAGTTTTCCTTTGCCTTTAAGGTCCCACAGCGCCCTTTTTTTTTTTCCCCTCCCTGGCTGACCCCTTTGGGAGCTCATTTCTGAATGATTTTTCAGAACATCATTTGTTTTAGAATATGTTTGTAGAGATACCGCCCTTCCGCAAGCCATGGTCCGAACTCCTGCTTCATCCAAGCAGTAGTTTAGCGCCGCCGCTTCCTCTGTAGCTTTGACAGAGAGGATGCTGAAAAGAGAGGGCTTGAGGAGGAAGGGTTGAGCCTGTGCTTTTTGCCCAGGGGTTGCCAAGCTCCGTTTCTGGGAGAGAGATGGACTCTGAGCATATGCAGAGTGTCTTCTCCATACCCTAGTGGGTCTGTTCCCACACAGCTAGGATTGCTGGGCAACTGCTCCCGAGTCACCCTTGGGTTGTTTTCCCCCAAGGAGGGGAGGCCGGCGGGCTGGGCTCACCAGCAGAGGGGACTAGAGGCCAGTGTCGGCCCTTTGCCTCGCTCAGCTGCAGACTCGTTCTCCCTGCTGCCTAAACTTGAGAGCAAGAGAACAGCTGCCCCGGGGCCCAGGGAAACATCCTTTCCTTTGGCAGGCCTCCTCCGCCGGCCGCCTTGCCCTCCTTCTCTGCCCCATGTCTCCTGCACGGCTGTGCCAAGGGGCCGAGTGGGTCTGATGGTGAAACGTCAGAGAGGAGGTGGAGGAGGATGGGCAAAAGGTGGCACAGAGCAGCCCCTGCAGGGGCTTCTGAATAGCCTCTCGGCTGGGTTGGACCAACGCTTGATCCTGGCTGGTGGCCTCTTTCCCACGGTGGCCAGCTTGTACCCTCCGGGAAGCTCCTAAGATATGTGGGAGAGCCGAGGAATATCTTCCCTTGCTCCAGTGGCTAAACTCCGGAGAGCAGGTGCAGACGAGGGACCCGGTAGGTCAGCGACAGGGGCTGAGCGGCTGGACCTTGCCTCTCCCTGGAGAAAAAGGCCCGCCAGTCTTCACACCCCGATGGGTACCCTTCAAAGGTTCCCTGTCACCTTGGGACCTGCTCGTTCTTTACTTCTTTCATTCCGTTTCTTTTCTTTTCTTTTAATTCTCTTGCAAAAATTTGGAACGGGAAAAGTCACTGTTGTGGTAAGGCGGTGTAAGCAACTGCCGTGGATATCAGGTTGGTTCATGTGGGGAGCATCCCATCATGGGAGTCTCCTTCGTGGGTTTCTGCAGCTCTGTATTGGGTGGCCACTGTGGTGTAACAGTCAGCTAGCAGTTCCGACTTTATGGCTCATCTTTTAAAAGAGAGGACAGTCGCAGGCGGGTGGCCCCCTCCTTTCTGCCTTTTGGAAAGTCTGAAACCTTTTTGCCCTCTGTTTAAAGAGATGGGCCATAAATTCCAAATTGCTAGTTGAGGAGGAGCCTGAAACCAACATGCACAATACGCAGCTGTTTCCATCTAAGAAGCCAACCTGGCCTCTTACACCATCAGCCAGGTGAATTTGGGACATTAAAAACAGCACCTACGTTTGGGACTGCCCACAAGAACGTGAGGCACAGCCTTGAAGAAGAAGATGTTTCATTGAAAGCTCGCTGTTTGTTTATATAGATATTTTCTTAATGGTCAATTAAAGGTATCACCTGCTCCTGCATTTGTATTGTTTCCACAACCCTGTGGCTTTTTTCCTGTGATGTCTTTGTAAGCCATGGCCAGAGACATCCAGCCTCACCCTGCCCCACTTCTTGGTCTGGTGCTGAGATTGGGGACAGGCCATGGACTGGATGGGACCAGGGCTCCTTTTACCTCCCCCTGTCCCAGCACATAAGAGGAGTCACTCCTTCCCTCTCCTTTCAGAATCCAGAGATCTCCTTCTCCTGTGTTGAGGAAAACATGCTTGACGATGGTGGTCCAAGTGGCGACAGCGGCCAAGGTGAGTTTTATCCCACAACCTGTTCCCTCTGTGTGTGCGCGCACACACGCATGTGCCTCTGTCGTTGTCTCTCTGCTTTTATGTGAGATTCTTTTTTATTATGATGATGTGAGATTCTGGTTAAACAAAAAGCTACTGCAAAGGCAGAGAACGTCAAGCATGAACCCAGAGGAGAAGGGGTTGTTGTGGTGCCTCCACCATATGGCAGCTGCTGGACGAACATTGGGGAAATCACAGTAGCCCTCGCCCCTACCATGCCCGACCCTCAACAGGCCTGGCCAGCGTGGATGGGAGTTACAGCCCAGCAACACGGGGGTGGTTGGGGTCACGTTGCCCACCCCTCTAATGGAGGCGTGCAGGACAGACACGTTTAAAAATGACAGGGGTGTATTTATGCACATCCCTTTAAAAAACAGTGATCTGGCCATTTTTCTGTGGCTAGCTTCTTATTCCCATGAGATCCCCCCTCGATTTGTCCTGGTTTGGGGTTTTTGTCTTTAGTACCTGACTTTCATGGATCTGGCTTGTGCCCCTAAGGGGGGCCGGGGAGAGGGGGAGCCTGTTGGGTTTCTAGCGACTCCTGGGGCTTTGCTCTGTGTTAGTCAACAGCTACCTGGAAACAGGTCAACGGTGGCTGCGGGAGGAGGAAACGCAGAGAGAAATCTGTGTGTAGAATACAGGAGGAGGGACGGGATGTTGTTGTGGTCGTTTTGTGCGATCAGCTCTCCTCTGAGAGGCAACAAATCCTGTGAGGTACGTCAGGCTTAGCAAGAGAAAGAGTCAGGGTCACCCATTGGCTTGGTGGCCAAGAGAGGATTTGAACCCGTGTCTCCCAAGTCCGACAACACCCTTAACAGCTAGATCTCTGTCAAGACCCCCAGCTTGATGCAGCAAAGGAGCCCTAGGCATTCCCCACGCCCAGCTTGTGCTGTTCTGACGCAGGCCTCCCCAACCAGTGTCGGCTGGGTTTCCTGCTCTGCTGGCCTGAGAAAAACAGGATGCCGAAGAGAAGAGGTGTTCCTTGGAAGGAGCAAGATAAGAATGAAGGGCGTTCCTAGAAGAATGTGGGAGGCCTTTGGGCCGCGGGAAGAAGGACGAGCCCCACCGGTCAGGAGGGTTCTGTGTGAAAGACAGGAAGGTTGGCGAATTGAGCTCTTTGAGCCCCTCTCTCTTTCTCTCTTTCTCAAGGAACGGCAGCCTTTGTAAGCAAGTCAAGCCTCTGTCACCCTCTGGAGCTCCCCTTCAGAAATGCTGAGTGTTTGCAGCTCTGGTTTTCTGGTTTTTTGCAGCTCTGGTCCAGGGCTGAAGGTGTCTCAGGTTAGGAGCTGGATTCAAATCCTCACTCAGCCATGAAGCTCACTTGGTGGACCTTGAGCCTGTCATTCTCTTATAGCCCAGCCTACCTTACAGGGCTGCTGTTGTTGTGAGGATAATTGGGTGGTAAGAGAAGGAAAACTTTGCACTTGAGTTTGTGGGAGAAAAGGCAGGCGATCAGCAGGTTAAAGAAGCGCAGGGACTGCCGGTCTGTGTCACGGGCGAAGATCTGAGAGATCTCCTGTGCCCACCACATGGACCAAAGGGGCACCTGTGGAACTCTCTGCCGTAGGAACCACACCCCTGTCCTCTTGCTCAGTCTGACACCTTGGGAGCCAAGTGAAGACTTGGTGGTCCAGCAGAAGCAGAAGGTGGGGGGGGGGGGCTTTTTCTTCCTTCGTTCTCTTTTTCTGCAGGACTGCTTTTGATGTGTCGCCTGCAGGCGGGACTGTATTCAAGTCTTCCATTGTTGCATCTGAAATATCTAAAGAAGTAGCCAAATAAAACTTGCCACAAGATAACCCTCCATTTTTATTTTTATTTTTTTCGGACTGCCATTTACATTATAAATCTCTCTTTCTCGCTCGCTCGCTCGCTCGTTTGCTCCCATTTTCCTTTCTCTCCAGATCCAGACCCTTTGTGGAATCGTCTCCAGTCTCTCTGGGCAGCGAAAAATGTGGAGAAGGTGAGGCCAGGAGGACAGGAAAAGAGAGCCACAGACGCTCTTCCGATGCATACAGATTTTGAAAACAAGGGACGTGCTGCGCTGGCCCTCCCCTCCTCCCTCTCTCCTGGCTGTCCCAAGGGTGGGGTTGGGCAATGGTGGCCTTCCCATGTTCTTGGCCTTCCTGCCCCATCTCCACTGGGGCTTAAAGTGGAGTGCAGATGGAGGTCAGAAACACATGGGAGCCTATTTCCCAGCGAGGCTTTGCGTGTGCTTCTTGCTAGCCTTCTCTGCCAGGAAAAAAAAGAGTAAGGTTCAGCTGCTGTACGTGTGGTGGCAGTTCAACATGTCTGCACAGTTGCCCAACAGAGCTTTATTATGTCAGCCCTGGGGATTTCTGAATGTCTCCTGTAGCATCCTCTTCTGAACCTGGGCATGGTCTTGCCTTCGTAATCCTAAACCGATGTCTTCATACCCACGAAGGCTGGATTCTGGGCTCCGTTCTTTATATCCAGTGTTCCCATGGAACACCCGTGTGGATACCTCTGTCTGGATTTTTAAATCCTTACCTGCCGCTCATATCGTCTTCAGGGTATCTTCTTCGACTTGAAGAAGAAGCTCTGTAATGTATGAAGCAAAACCAAGTGTGGCCCAAGCCCTGCCCTGTTGTGTTTTCCCAGCTCGAGGAAGAGATCCAGGTGGGCTTTACTGCTCTGGAAGATCCTCTGGAGTGGCTTTTGGACATGCTGGAAGACAGCCGAGAGTGGAAAGGGAAGGGGCAAAGCTTGGCGATCCACGTGGTCCGGGGGCTGCAAATCTGGCTCAAGAAACATCCCAGGGGCCAACGGGTGAGGCCTGCATAGAAAACTGGAGGGTTCCCCCCCCCCCCCCCCCCGTCCCTATGACATTTAAGAGGTTTCCCTCATCAGTCCCAGAAGGGAGGGCTTTGCATGCAAGTTTAATCCTCAGCAGCATCTCCAATTAAAAGGATCAGGGTGCAAGTGACTGGGAAGCCCTGGCTGGTCATGGAGGCAGAGGTAATTTTGGGGTCTGAAGAGGGTCTAGCAACACCCCTTCCCGTCACTCACTCTCTCTCTCTCTCTCTCTCTCTCTCTCTCTCTCTCACACACACACACACACAGGGCTGGGGGGGTCCCCTCTCCCAAGGTGGATAGGGCTGCCTCGTGTGGCTTTTCTGAGAATCCTGCTAGATGAGGCATGGGGCCCATCTTCACGAAAGCAACCTGGTTTGAACCTTCCCCCAATATCTGGGAAACCCTGGAGATTCCGGAGAGGTGACGGGGGTTGGGGGTGGAGAGAACGGCCAGTCACCCGGGAAGCCCTTCTAACGGCTTCTGAAACTCCAGAAGCCCCGGCTGAGGCCAGAGCGAAGCAGGGCAAGTGGACGCCGGATAGAAAGATCTGGTTGCCTCCGGCCGTTGCCTTTCTGGACCTCTGCCCGTTGAGCCCAACATGAGCCACACAAGCAGGCCTCAAAGAGAGTGGCTTCCCTTCTTGGGCGTTCATCCCCAGCACCTGGTACTCAGGTAGACTGCTACTAGACCTGGAACCTCGCTTTCTCATAGCGACGGCTTTTCCTTCATGGATTTCCCCCGTGTGGCTGTGAGTCCCCTACGTTCCTTTTGCTTTACACAATGCAACAAGTGGTGAGAGAAGGGGTAGGGGAGACAGTGCTAGCTGGGAACTAGAGGAGGCACGGAGCCTGGATTTCTTGGGGAATCCCTGCGTTTCCCCAGTGGAGAGGCAGCCGCCTGTGAAACGTGAGTTCAGGCCCCTGGGTGCATCCAAGCGAATGGCTGAGCAGAGCATCGGTGGGGCCCTCTCTCTTTCTCTGATTTTTCTAGTCCGTCTTGAAGCTAAAGAAACTCCAGGCTCGGGTGTTTCCCATCCTTGCTCAATGCCACGGAAACTTGCTGGACCCCCTGATCGTCATCTATCAGCTCCATGCCGCCGACCGCCACTATCTGCTGGGCCAGATCGACCACCTCTTCCACAAGAACAAGTTCAAAGAGGTGGGTCTTGCGCTGCCTGGCGCTGTGTCTTGTCTTGCCCCTTCCTCTGTCCTTCCTTGTGAGCAGCAGAGGGGACCAGTCCAGCCCTTGCAGAGGGACCCGGCTGTCTCCTCTTCCTCCTTGCAGCTTGAAAGCACAAGTTGAAAGGTTTGGGTTGTTTTCCAAGCCCTTCCCCTCCGCATGCTTTCCTTGAGACATAAATGTGCCATGTGTCCATCTGGCCGCTCAGTGGCAGTCTTGCTCCCTGCCCCAGTTCCCAGAGTCCGCTGCTTCAGTCTGCGAGCTCGGGTACCGGAAAATGAGAAAGGACTCTCCTCGGAGTCGTATGTATTCCCGTCTTGAGAATCCCTGGAGCATTTCTGGAGCCAAGGCAGCTGCTTTGGGTGTTCTGGTTTTCCTTTCCTGCCCGTGGAAAACGGGCCTTCCTTTCTCACTAGAGAGGCCCACCTGTATGAATGAGACCCATACCATCCTCACCGTGGAGGCTGCTCTAAATATTTGAAGCTCTGCATGTGGAGCGGTCAGAGGCCTGGGCTCAAACCCACATTGGGTCGTGAAAGTGGGCCAGGAAAGGTCTCTCATCTTGACCTACCTCAGAGGGGAGTTGTTGTAGTGAGGTTGAAGGTCAGTCAAGGAGGGTCATGTACCCCACTCCTTGGAGGAAAAAGGGGGGCTATTTGTAGGACAAATAAATAATAAAATAATATTATGCTGGGTCACATCCCTGGTAGACTGTTCCAGTCTGCTGCCCAGAGAACTTGGGAAAGATGATTTTGGAGGCAACTCCAGCAATGGCTGCAGGATTTTGGAACATGTAGTCCCCAAAGTAATTGTTCCGAAGGCATGTGAGGGAGTCCTGTAAGCAGAACCTGGAATGTTTCAGAACCTGAAAACATCTCACCTTGCATTGCTGTTAAAAAGCAGCCGGATCTGTGACTCATTGCCACTGGCAGACCTTGGTGGGTTTGTGTAATGAGGCCCTCCTAACGCTTGCAGCAGTGAGTTCCAGAAATTAATCGCACGTGCTGTGCCGAATTCCTGAAGAATAAATATTGAGAGATTGCCACTGCATCACCCTGCCTGCAGAAGTAACAGAGGAGGGAAGCTGGCAACCTTCTCTTTGCATTCTCCTCAACACGGATTATATCTCTCTAAATATCCACATAATGGATATTTTTCTCCACCATGTCCTGAAACGTGCAGGAAGGGTTCAGTTGTTCCAAAAGATTTGGAGGCCATTTTGATCTCATGGAAAGAGGTTAACCAGGGCTTCTCCCTCTAGCCTCGATTTAAATTTGTGTTCGGGCATTCCTGTCGACTTTTCATCCGGGAGAGTCACAAGGGGGTGCACCGGCTCCAGCGCTGAAGCCTGCGAAACACAACGAAAGCGTGAAAAAGTAATAAACTGTTTTATGAAAATCACTAAAATGATTAGGCACCCCAGCAGAGATAGGTGTGTGCGTAGACGAAGGAGACATCCAGTGTGATAAACCATAAGACGAGGCGAAAGCGATGTGCCTCCAGTCACCGTATGTGGCTGACGGAAGTTGGCCAGAGCAGATTTTGAGGGGACCCTGAAATCTACTAGCTGCTTTGTGTAGATAAAAAGTGAGGCGAGGACTGCTCCCAAGGGTGGGTGGGGGCACAGTCTCTGTTCTCCCCCTTCGGGTGTTTCATGTTGGATGAGCGGTTTCTCCGGGAACCAAGATGGCTGCTGGCGGATGCCCCCTCCCCGTTCTCTCTCTTTCTGTCTTTTTGGGAGGGAGACAATGCCAGAATTGAGGAGACTCTGAGGCTAATATAGCTGCCACGGCCCCCTGAATAGGTCTGGGGGCTACGCTTCAGAAAGAGCGAGAGAGCGAACGAGCGAAGGGGGTGGGTGGGGGGGTGGTTTGTAGTTCGGCAGAAGGCCGGGTCGTGTTCCATGCCCATCTTATGTTACACTTCAGCCTTTCAAAGGGTGTCTGGGCCCACTTGAATGGGCCTCTCTGGCGCTCCCCAGACCCGCGAGGACGTGGGGGCAGACAAAGGGGGCTCTTGTCATCGGCAAGCCCCTTTGGGCCAGAGGGGAGGGAGCGAAGCCTTTGTCATCGGAACAGGAGCAGTCTGGCGTGCTTTGGTGCCCCCGTGGAAGACCGCTAAGTCGTCTCCCCCCCACCGGCCCCAGCCAAAAAGGACATTGAAGGGCCCTGTCAGCTTTGATTAGCAGGGGTCTCATGACTTAATGGGCCACCATATTTCATGTCCAAAGGGGGTGGCGGCCGCCTTGGGGGCCAGCATGAATGCCTTCTATTGTCCATTGAGTTATTTTATTTACATTTTTTTTAAACAGCTTATAAAGGTAAAAAAAAAACAGGGTGTGTGTGTGAGAGAGAAGTCTGCGTGTAACACCCCCCCCCCGGTTCCTTTTGGGGGGCAGGAAGGAGAGCTTTTGTAGGTCTCCGAGAGAGGGGCTTGTTTTTAAAGGCCAGCTCCCAAAGTTCCTCTTCTTGTTTAATAGCCGTATATTAAATTCTAAACAGCTGGGAGCAGAGGCAGGCTGGGCTGCAAAGAGGTAGAGGAGAAGCGCCCGATCAGCTTCCTTCCTTCCTGGCAGGAGGAAGGTTACTCCAGGATTTCTTTCATTTATTTATGCAGAAACGTTCCTCCATTTTCTGGAAGGCATTCAAGTTTTGCAAAGACAGTGGTGGTGGGGGGTCAAGGAGGTGGGAGAACACCTCTGTAACTCTCCTTTTCCACAATCACCTGTATCTCCTGCAGATGTATCTATGCCTGTTGATCAGACTGATTCGTCATTCCTTCAAGAAACCTGTACGGGCAACCACTGGACTTTTTTTTTGGGGGGGGGGGGAAGGCCTTTGAGGTCAATTCAGACCTTGAAAGGCTTAGTTGCAGGGGCTTATTGATTTTTGGGGGGGGAATGAGACTGGCAAAACGATATTTCAAGAGCAGTTCAAGAAGGAAGGTCAAACTTACTTTCTGAGGGTCAAGTATGAGGAGCATTCAAAACTGTTTACCTCAATTGGTTCATGCTTCCCTGAAAAATGCAAACTCCATAGCCAGCAGGTCCCTGGCTAGTAGTTCACTTTCAGGAGTTGCCTTTAAGGCGCTTGTAAAGCCATTTGGACAGGAATTTTTCCGGTTGATCCATCGTAAGTTACTTTGTCATGCTTTGTTGTTTTGCTTTGTTTTTTTCAAGGAGAAAAGAAGCAATGACAGATTGACAAGCAGCACCACCGGTCATGAAGTGGTTTTCTTTTTGAACATGACAACCACTGATAACCACCGGTCACTTTTTTAAAAAAAAATCCACAACTTAACAAGTAATGGGAACATGTTTCCTTTTAAATAGTCACTTTACAAGCTTTTGAGTGTAGCATATGGAGAGATCAAGGTCAGCCAGTCAGGTAGATAAGGGGGTGTGTATGTGTGTACAGTGTATTTGATGATGATATTCCACAGTATGCTGTGTTCACAATGAAATCGTTTGCCAGAAAACATCACATTTGAAAGGGGGTACGGAAAAGGATGAGAAGGCAATTTTAAAAGCATCAGCCCATTCAGAAACAAAACCAGAGCAACGTGTACAGAATGTATGTCGAGAAAGAGCTACAGTGAAATGATAAAATATCTGAATTTATCTAGAGGACATGTTCTATACCTGTGGCAGAATGAGGTGGCCTCTTGAGATCAGGGAGGGATGGAAATCTTCCTTTCTGAGTACTTCCTCATACATGCCTCCCCGTAAGTGGAAAACTAGCATATCAAGGCACAGGCAGGATTAGAACTATCATCCTTGACATGCAAGCTTTGTAGGGTCCCTGTAAAAACCACTGGAACATTCTCTTCAAAGAGCTGTGCATGTTAGGCAAGGATGTAACTTGGCTTAATGGCTTGGTTTATTCTTTTTTTTTTAAATGGGCCAAATTTCTATACTATAGTAAGCAACAATCTGTGGCTTGTGTAAAATCCCTGCCACGTACTCCTTTTACTTTTCTTAGTCATACAGGAAGGACTCTACACCGATCAGTCAGCCCCGGGGCAACTGAGAGAGATCTCCAGGTTCAGGAGGGAGGTGATGAAGATGAGGGGGTGGCTTTTAAAGAGAAGATGAAGGTGGCTGCTTTCAAATCACGCTTCTGGGCCCTTGTGGGAAGGAGGATGCTGGACGAGATGAATCTGGTCCAGACTGGGTTTTTTCCCCCCATCTTCCAGGCCATTCATTGTCAGCCATGAATCGCTCCTGTTTCCCCATCTCGTCTGTAGATTCGAGGGAGAGAAGGCGAACGAACGAAAGTTCCCATGTGTATAAAACAAAAATAACTGCGAGGGAACAGCAGAGATGAGCCGTTTGGTTGTGTTACATTTTCCACGGCCGTCCATGTCCCTGTTCAAAGCTGATCAAAATAGAAGCATGGGAATGATTTCTGTCTCTTCCTCCCCCAGTTCCCCCACTTCATTTTTTCCCTGGTTGTTTTTTTTTTTAAACTGCTGCAAAGTTCAGATCCATATTGGGGTCTGAGGGTTCAGAGGAAATGGGTGCAGGAGGTCTGGTTTTACTTATTTTTAACAGTGTGCATTTAGGAAAATATGGAATGCCACTTGCTCTCTCTCGCTCTCTCGCTCTCTCTCTCTCTCTATATATATATATATATATATCTCTGCCACACACGCACACAGGGTCTTTATGGTGGAGATGTAGGGGCCAGGTTAAGCAATATTACCATAGCTGTGTATGTGTGTGGCAGTGAGACACGTTGCCTTTGAGTCCAGCCGCACTGGCCTGTGAAGCAGAGGGGCCACAACCCTCTTGCATGTGTTTTTTTTCCAGCCGTTCTTCCGTGGGGAATATGGGTTGGCACAGTGCTCCCCGTGAGCAGGTCTTCAGAGCCTGTGGCAGGGCGGTGGGCCTGGGCAAGAGCCTGGAGGAAGCCCCATCCCTGGCTGGCAGGGGGATTTGGACATTGTACTCCCAGAAAGGGCTGTGTCCGGGCTATAAAAAGACAAGGTTCGGCTTACTCTGGCAGGAACCCACTCTTCAGCGTTGGTGTGTAGGTGTCTGTGCCTACCTTTTGTTAAGTGCTGCTGCTGCTCTTCTCCTTTAGAAAACTTGCAATTTTGTTGTGTTTTTCCCCAGGCTGCCGTTTTAAGCATCAAACTCAACCTGCAGCCAGACCTGACGTTTGAGGAGGTAAATCCACCCGACCCTTTCACTTGGCCTCTCTCTCCAATTCTAGACACGTTCGCAGAGGACTCCTGGGAGTTTTCCTCCAGAAACAAGGCGCTTTGCCACCTCTGGTGAAGGGTTAGCCTTCTTTGAGGGGGTCTCCCTCCCCATGGTTTGTTGAGTTGGTTCCCACTTTCCAAAGGAACCTGGACAAGTCACCACAGCCGACCTTAAAAGACACCAAGGAAGGCATACAGGGCTAGCTCTGTGGCAGCCTCTCCTCAAATTGGCTCCTTCCAGACTCCAGTGCAGCTCAAACACCTCTGTCCAATCCTCTTGATCCCTCCGGGTCAGCCCTGGGGGCCAGTATTCCTGGATGAAGCTGCCGTCTCTGCCTGGGCAGCCACCGTGTCGTAGCTTATCTTTGTTGGTCGCTCTGGCCTCCCTGCGTTGCTCCCAGTTTGCTGGTTCCCTTGTCTTCTCAGCTGCCTCTTGACGTCGGTGGTGCGGGAAGGGTCCCTGGGCTGCAAAGCAGGAAAGACGTGCCAGTGGCCCACGGGCCCTATTTTGCCCCCCTGTTCCACTTCCATAGGGGGCTCTCCAGCACACGCGTCGATTTCAGACCCAGATCCTTCCCTCGGTGCCTGTCTGGTGTTTTTGTTGTGGGAATCCTCTTCCCTGGTCCCATCATAGACGTATTCCGGGGCCCTCCCTTCTGCCTCCTCGCCTCCTCACCCAGGGCACTATCCTGCAGGTCTCCAGCCCTTCTAGCCTTCTGCGTGCTTGAGCCACCAGTGCCAGGGGCTAGGAGCTGGTTTGGGAATTTGCCAAGTGACCCTTCCTCTTCCTTGCCCCCAAGATGTGCGTCCCGCTGCTTCTCCAAGACAAAACAGACCTCGTGGAAGCTTACGTGGAAGGCTACCCCGACCTGCAGGAGCAGCTCCTGAAGATGCTGGACTCATGGTTTGCGCCAGGCGTCCAGATCAAAAATGTCATCAGGTGAGGGGCTGGAGAGGTGACACCTGTTGTAGGTGTCATCCCGGGTGGCAGGTAACTCTTTTCAGATTCAATGCAGAGTTTCCTGGGCTGCTGGCAAGCTCCATGGAGGAAGGGTTTTGTTAATTCTAGAGTAGACCTTTCCATGGTTGTTTCTGGGTTCTCTTTCAGGAGCTATCAAGGCCTGTCCAATATAAAGACAGAGAAACTCAACCACCGGACGTTGACCAAAATGGCCTTTCGGTTCCTGGACAAATACCACCTAGATCCAGGTAGGGCGGATGTGACGGCAGGTCAGCCATGGTTGGCCTGCAGAAGTGGAAGACTGGACGGTGGCGGGGGGGGGGGGGGGACGGGGGACGACAGCCTGGCCATGGAACGTGCCACTTCAGTCCGGGGGTGGGGTGGGTGGCTGGGATGTTCCCTCAGGTTTTATTCCTGCATCTCCTCCCTTTTTTCCGCCTGTGCAAGTGGGTGGTCTGGAGGCCTTCTAACTTAGAAAAGCAAGAACAAGGCTTTAGTGTGGCTGTATTCCTGTGAAGCTGTGGTCTTAGCTGTAGGACTAGCTTTCTGGGTGCATGGGTTTCTCTCTCTCTTTCTATCTGCACTGATGTGCCTGCATGTGAACACTGAATCATGTGATCTAAAAAGAGTGGAAAGGTCAGAGCAGCTTCACAAGGGGAACTCAGTCCCATCTTGGTCAGCTCAGGGTTACTTTTTCTCCCTGCTCATCCCCATCTCTCTGGTTCTGAACCCCACTGCCCCAGTTTGCAATCTTTTCTGCTTACAAAGAGCTCCCCAACCTGTGCCCCATCAACCCCCAATTTACTTTGCTGAGATATCCAAGGGTGTTCCCCCCCCCCCCGCCCCCTACTATTATGCTTTTTGGCCACAAGACCTAGGAATTCGTATGTGTCTGCATTATTTTTAAAGCTGGGATTCTTGGGGAATGGAATTACTTGCTTTATGCCACTTTCCACATCTCCCTGCAAAATTACTGGATGCCTACATCTGTTTTTTGAAACACATTTATTTATTTATTACCTGGTATATATGTTTGTTTGGTATTCCGTACTGTTCACTGAAGTGCTTAAGGAGGCTCACAACAACAAAAATTATTTTTGGCTGCCTGGATGGCCAGATCTCCTGTTCCTGAAAGCTTCAGGTGGCAATCAAGGCCTGAGAATTGGACAGCTAGAAAGCTAACAAGTATGGAAGCCTTTCTCTATATGTGCGCCCGCATGTGTGTGTCTGCTGAGTGGAAGCTCTGAGCGGTGTGCCACATAAACGCTAGGGGGTAGGAGAGGGCTGCTGAGCCACCTGAACCAGTTCCAACATTTGAAAGAGGGGAGAAATACCCATTCAGCGTGTGAAGACAGTTTTTCTCACCAATTGTTTGCGGGTTTGAATGCTGCCTGATGAGGCATGAGGCGCATGGAATAAGGTTCCATGAAATGGGGAGTGGGGTGGGGGATGAAAGCCCCTGAAGGATTTGGAGGTTGTGTCTGGGTTTTTACCCAACTGAGACACACACCCCCCCTCACCACCACCACCCTCTTTCTCTCTCTCTCACACACACACCTAAGCCCAATCTACAGAAAATGCACTCTTATGCACCTTGTGGGTTGCTTACGGACGCCCCTTGGCCTTGGTTGGTAGGGCATGAATGCCATAGAAAGGTGTGCTGCTGAAAAGCAAATGATCTTAGTGGGGAGGGCTTAGCTACGGAGGGAGGTCCACATCTTCCAAAGAGCCGGCGCTCCCTGGCAGGATATGAGCTTTGCATAACCCTAAGTCTGGCCTCGATCCCTGGCAACAGCACCGGTTTGGACTAGGAGAGAATCCCACCTAAGCCCCACAAGAGTTCCAGCTGCCAGCCAGAGTTGGCCCTAGCAGGCAGGCGGTTCAGGAACAGGTTCCTCTCAGCCTCCCCGGCCCACCATAACAACCCCCTTCAAGTCTGTTATTCCTTTTAAAGGAGAAACCCAGTTTGTGTGAGGGCTTAAGCTGGACCTTCTGGCTGAGAGTTTCTTGTAGGTACAGCTTTAAAAAATTCCTCCAGCAGGTAGCCAGTGTAGTGTATCAGGGTTGTCCTGGAACTCAGGAGTCCTGGGTTGAAATCCCTCCTCGGTTCTGAGACGCACAGGATGAGTTTGGGTCCCTCGCTGAGTCTCTCAGCCTGATTGATCTTTCGGGATCATTTTTATAAGGAAGGGGAGAGGGGAGTAAGAGAACTGCCTTGGCTCCCTTGCACTCACAGGTGGAAAAGTGGTGTAGGAATGTAGCAAATAATCAATCAATTTTTCCAAGCTCTGGCAGAGTCCCATCTGCCGGTTTTCCTGCCTGCCTTGTTTGTACTGAGTCCTCACCTGTATTTTTTTTCTCTCCCTCCCCTTCTAAACCCACGTTCTGCTCCAGCTCTTTGCCCCAATGTGATCAACCAGAGGTACCTGGGCACCCTTAAGTACCTAATCCGCAAGAGGTTTGTTGAGGTAGGTTGGGAGCAAGAGGAGGGGAGGTGCCATGGAGGCCCCTTTAGCCCCCCTCCCTCCAGACAACTGAACCACCTTCTTCTCCCCATGTGTCCTACAGAAAACCATGACGCAGGAGATCTGGATGGACCACGTCCAGGTGAGCCCGCGTGTCATTTCGCTTCTCCCTCTGTGCTTTCTGTGATAAACTAACGCATTAAAATTCTGCATCCAGGAAAACTGGATTGTGCAACTTGCGTAAATTGTTCATTCATGCAAGTTTCAGGAACAACTTTCATTTGGCGTTATTTGTTGGTCTGTTAGATTTCTATGCCGTTTTTCTTCCGGAGAGCTCAGGGAAGCTTATGTAGCCTCAATCACAATTACCCTGTGAGGTAGCCCAAAGTTGGCCAGTTAATGCGATGGCTGCTTGGGGATTTGAATTACATTGTTGGCCAAGATGATGATGGACGTCGTCATCATCTGTTACTGTCATCACAGTATTTTGCAGAATTTATTGAGGTTTTCCATGGTCACAAGGGAAAAAAAAAAGAGGAGCAATGTGGGGAAGTGAAAGCCTTGTCCTTGATCGGCAGAAATCTTCTCTAGCTTCCCCTTCGAGAAGCTCAGAAGTGGGTGTTGCTTGCATGTTTCTTGTAAGTTACTCTCTCCAACCATAAGGGCCAGAAACTTGGATTTCAAAATGGGAGCTGACATTCTCTGGTTGCTGATGTTCTCTGCTTTCGACTTGCTCCTGTTTCTGAGCTCAGTCCCTTTGCTGGTTTGTGGCCAAGAAGCCCAGCCTGCTTGAGGGAGGGGCCGGTTGTTCCTAAGGGCCAGTGCAGATGAGAGCACCGGTCCAGAATGCGAATGGTACGGAAAGGGAAGAGAGGGCCAATCGTGACCTCCTTGGACCAAACAGCAACCTTTGGACTGGCATATTTTTATTCTCGCAGACTCTCTGCTTCATGGTGTTTTTTTTTTTTAAATCGTATTTGGATTTAAATAGTTTGGTCAATGTTTTTGTTTTCTCTCAGCCTGATGAGCAGACCTCTGGGGCCAAAGCCTTGAAGGCAAAGCAGGAAAGGTCTGTAACCAGGTTTCTGGCTGGAGTAAAGCAACCGGCAGGCTCAGCCACCTTGCAAATCTTCCCAAATACAGTAGATGGGGCCTGCCTTCAGAGGGAAACCCCCCCCCCCCCAAAACAAAGGCTCTTGCTGGCAGGATGTATGGGAGGAGGGGAGCAGGGACGAATAATCAGGACCTGCTTTTTCCTCGTGGGCTCTGCAAGAACACGTGGAAAATGTTCTCCCCACCAGAGATGGTGAAGGATATTTTTGTTAGGTGTGGAGAGAATCTCTGTTTTTTGTAAGGACAACTTTTATACATTTCTTGAGAGCGATCGGAAGGAAACCTGAGTTTGCTACTGCTTTGTTGCATGGATGCAAAAGGTCGTCCGTGCTCAGCACCCTTCCCTCATTTCTGGATGACACGTGTGTTTCCCTTAATCTGTTTCAGTCTGCCAGTGAGGCCTTGGAGGGCCTTTGGGGAGAGATGAGAAGGGGGCCTGGTCACTGGTGACCCACAGCCATCCTGCTGGAGGGCTTTCGTCGCAGGCTCCCCCTTTTACACTGGAAATCTTGGCTTACGTCAAACCCTGGGATTCATAGGATCCCCCTGGGCTGTTTTTCAAATAAGGGCCAATCTAATTTCCCCTCTGCCTGCAAACCGGAGCATGGGACATTATGAACTTGGATCACAAGCAGCAAGGAGGTGAAAGGGGCCATTTGAAAGAGAAGCGGGGGGGGGGGGGGAGTGTTGGAGGGGAGCTTGGGTACTCCCTGGCTCAGGTTTCACCTCTGCCATAAAGGTATGGAGTGGCTTAAGGGCAAGTTTGTACCGCCAGGAGGATCAGGTGGCAAAATGTTTTCCTCCATTGGCTCACTTCACACTCTGTGTGTGTGTGTGTGTTTGTGTGAGATGGGTAACAAATCTGGCATGTTTTGGCCCTCCCTTGCAAAAATGAATGTCTGGCTGCACCTTGAAGGACCAGCCCATGTCAGGGAAAAGTTTGGGCAGAACTTGGAACTGGGAAAACCAACCCCAGTCTCTAGAGCTCATGGCCTTCGTGATCCTTCCTGCTACTGCTGCTATTATTTATTTTACTTTTCTTCCGCCTTTCTCCCAGGACTGGCCCTCAAGGTGTCTGGCAGCAAGGTTAAAAATTAGTTCTGATAAAAGCAGGGGCAAATAAAAACAGAGGGAAAGTTAACAACATGAAAATACAATTAGACAAATGATAAAATTGAAACGTCTTCCAATGATGGAAAGTTAACCGAGGGGGACCGTTTCCTCCATGCTCTTTCCTCCAGACTTGCTGCTGAAATTGTTTAAAATTTCAGGGCACCCTGGTGCCAAATCTTTGGCCCCTCCCTCTGGGTGGACACCCAGCTGGATCTAACCCCAGGTAGCCGAGCATCTCTGGGCAAAAGGGCAGCCCATCTCCTGAGTGGAAGAGATCCACACGGAGGGCCAAGTCTTGTGGATGGTGGAGAACCCTCCTTGGGGCTTTGGGGGGGGGGGGTGTCCCAGCAACATCACACCCACCTCTCTTGAAACAAATGGACAACCCAGAGGTCTGGCTGGAGGCAGCCACGTGGCCGGCTGGCCGGCTTTCATCGCCAGGTTGGCAGCTCGGTTTTGCCTTAAGCCCTGCGGGGCCGTCACTGAACGGTGGAGCCCCATTGCTTGGGATGAAGGAGACCCCAGGCTCAGATCTCAGTAGACGGCTGAGCCAGGGAATTTCCCCCTCCCCGGTGAGCCATGGCGGAGCCGTGTTAGGCTAGAAGATGGTCCGGCTTAGAATGCGCTCGCTGAATCCCAGATGCTTCTACAGGCTCCTCTGCAGACTGCACACACACACACACACACACAGAGGGTGTTTTTCTCTTCTCCTGCGTGTGTGGACACAACCCGCCTGCAGGAATGCTACTGCAGCTGTCAGGTCTCATTCCTGAGATGCTTGGAGCAAAGGCAAAGGTGAAGAGTTGGAAATAAATCACTCAGTGTTGGGGGGGGGGGGGGAAGAGAAGAGGAGGGGGTGGATTTGCCGCCAAACCTTGCATGGTGTGTGTGTGTTTGTGTGACAGGAGCAGCAACGCCATCCAAAAGACCGACTCCAGGATACAGCCAGAACTCAGAAAGTTGCCTTTCTCAAAGCAGATCCTCGCCCCATCCTGCCTGCATTTGTCCAGCCTTCTTCCGTGAATCCTGCTCTTCCTCTCAAGATGCTCAGGGCCGTGCGTGCGTGTGTAGGCTGCCTTCCTCCCCCATTTCTGTTCTCATGACAGTCCTGCAAAGGAGGCATGGGTTGGAGAATGACGGCTCAAGGAGAACAGAAGAGGGATTTGAGCTGGGCTACCAAAACCGGCTTTTGTTCCCATGCCCTGTGTCTGGGCCCTGGGGGGACAGTGGGGGCTGGCTGAGATGAAGGCAACCCCCTCCTCCCCAGGCCTAGCCTCTTGCTTCTGGCGGCAGGTGCCCAAAACCCTCCGAGAGGAGGGTATAGCGCAAAGCCGAGGCCGGCTTCCCTGCTGGCAGGCCTTGGCAGGAGAGCTTGTCCTCCCCTCCCACCCCAGCCGAACACTTTCCCAGCCTCTGGTGAACAATTTCGTAAGGCTCTGCCCGGTTGGCTGGGAGTGTTTCCCTTTTGCTGCCTCAGCGGCGGAGGAGGAGAGAGTGGCCCAGCCGCCTTCTCACACACCTTACTGTGAGCTGGGGGGAAGAATGCTGCTCAGCCGGTGCCCTGCCTGCCGTTCTCCCTCTGGCACTAAACCCATAAAACAAAGCCCAGGTGGGAACCAGGAAAGGGACACAGTGCAGCTGAGAGAGAGGGAGAGGGAGAGGGCTCCAATTTCATACATGCAGCCCTCTTGGAAATCCCGCAAGGGGAGGGTGAGGGGCAGTTCGGCGCTCTACCCCCTTCCCTTCTCCCGGAGCCCTTCGTACATAAATGGGAAGACCAGAGAGAGACCAGTGTGTGTGTGTGTGTGTGTATGTATGTATATGTGTGCATATATATACATATATATGTATATGAATATATATGTATATACAGTGGTACCTCGGTTTACGAACGCCTCGGTTAACGTAATTTTCGGTTTACGAATGGAAATCCATTGAAAATAATGCCTCGGTTTATGAATTTTTTCCGCAATACGAAGCAAGTTTGCATTGCGCCTGGGAGGTTTATAGCGCCGCCCCCCGTGCATGCATTCCTGTGGGAAACCGTGTTTTGGTTTGCAAATTTTTTGCGTTACGAAATGTCCCGGAGAACGCATTAAATTCGTAAACCGAGGTACGCCTGTATGTGTTTGTGCGTGTATGTATATGCGTGTGTGTGTAGATAGATATACACATAAATGCATATATACACACACACGGTGTGTTTGTGTAATAAATGTTCTTTCTGAACTGTGCTGTAGATTATCGCTGCACCTACCACTTGCCTAAACAGAGGAGATGGAGAGGACCTCCCCCCAAGGGCCTCCTCTTCTTGCCATTTTCCAGGACAACGCGTCACCACTAGGCCGTTCTGCCTGATATTTAGTAGCTCCAGGTCCCATCCTTTGGAAAGGCCAAAAACGAGGCAGCTCCAACTTGTACCCAAGTGCCCAGCAAACAGCCTCCGTCGCCCGGGATCCGCGGGCCTCCCTTCCTCCTTGTAACCAGGGGGAGAACGAAATCACGTCACCAAAATAACACAAGGAGCAAAGTCACGTCAAGGGGTGACAAGTTTTCCAGTGGCTTTGTGGAGTGACCTTTCTGGGGCACTTTGGAAGGAATTTTTCAAGTTTTATGCTGTTTCTCTCCCCCCCCCCCCCAATCCCTAAAGGCTTGTCTGCTTTTTAAAATATGACAAAGCAACAGAAGAAGAGCAAACAAGGAAATGAGGAATGCAACCCACTCCGTTTGAAACACTGCAGCAAGCAAGAATAACCACTTACTTCCGAAACATGGCGCAGATTATTTTAAAAAGTCAGCGTAGCCCGGGCTGTTGGTCTGCCTAAGGGGACGAAGAGCCTCCCTGTCAAAGAACAGTCCGTTCACCTTTTTGCCCTTTGGCCAGCTTGAATTGTCGAGGGTGTTTTGGAAATGCCCGTCTTTTGGTGGAAGCGGTGGCACTGCAGGCAGGCAACGGGGCAGGGTTTAGGGGGCAATGCAAGAGGAGGAGCCCCTACAACCTGGCGGCTCCTCGACTCTTGGAAATGCAGACACGTGGCGGATCCGCTCAGTGGGGTTGGCTGGGTGCCCAGCTCTGCCTTACAAAGCCCCCCCCCCCAATTGTAGCAGGAGATTTCCTTAGGTGCTGGGAACGCCTGATTGTCACAGCAGGAGCTTTCCTCTGCCTCCTGTAGTCAGCAAAGTCGCCGGCTTTGCTTTCTGATTGGTCTCTGAGAGGTAAACACGGGCATCATTTTGAAAGCGTTTCCCCAAACGTGTGAACTTGCGAGAAATGTGTTTTTATCCTCTTCTAAAGACAAAGGTAGGGTCTGGTCTAGTTCATCCCTCAAGAGTCTGGGCATTCCCCAAATTTGGAAGCCGTGGCTATAAATCTCTTCGCCCCGGAGATGCTTCGGCCCCCGCTGTCTCCCTCTTGGCCGTGGGAACAAACCTCCGCCCTGCACAACTTTTCCTTGCTTTCTTTTGCTTTGCTCTGCAGAGCACCGTGCGGGAGAACCAATGGCTGCAGGAAAAGCTGATCCAGCTGCTGGTCCGTCATGGGGGCCTGGAGGTGGCTGCGTGGTGGGCTCTGCATTACAGCCTCCCCAGAGAAAGCCTCCCCAACGGTGTGATGGAAGAGATGGAGAAGCTGAAACTGCAGGAGAGGTAGAGGGGGTGAGAGGGACCCCTTTGGGCATCCAGGGGCAGGACAGCAGGCGGGCGGCGGGCTGTGCCTTGAAATCAGGACTGGTGGTTTTTAACACGAGGATGCTCACGGTTCTGCTGGAAGAGCCGTGGGATTCTGCAACTCAAGACCTGCCTGTAAGCACAAAGCGATGTGAAAAACAAACACTGGAAAGGAACAGGGACGCTAAGAGCTTGACTCGAACCCATCGCCCTCCTCCCAAGCTCTCCAATCCCTTTCGGTCCAAAGCGTTCTTGGGCTGGGTGCCGATTCCCACTGCTTTTTCCATCCAGGATCTTCCCAGGTACGAGAGGGGGGTGGGGGTGGTCCTTTCACACGCCTTTGCTAAATATGGCACAGGAGGTTGCCCAAATATTGACCGACCGTCTCGTGTGCACACACAGACCCTCCGTGCAAGGGAGTGTTTGTCCTGCCCGGCCCGTCTGCCCTGTGCGATGCGTCGCACGCTCCCCTCAATACGAGGTTAGCAAATATTTTTTCAAACAATAAACCAGGGGCTGGAGGCAGTGTGGGAAAGACGCCGCCAGGACCTTCATGCTTAAAGAAAGGAACTGAGCTTTCCCTCTGCACGGATCGTTTCTCCTCAAGCTGAGCTTTCTGTTTGAGGAGGCGTCGTGGTGAAGCAGCCTTCCCTCACCTCTGAGGAGAATCTCTGAGATCGTAGTTCGAAGCGTGGGCCTCTAAAAGATCAGATTTTGAATCGAAGGGGAACCATCACTATCTCTGAGTGGTGGGGTCGGGAAGGACAGAGAACAACCACATGCAAAAGGAGCGCCTCACCTTACGAGTTCAGTGGTGTCTTGCCATTTGGTCTGTAAGTGCAAAAGAATGAGGTGCTTGGATTCGCTCCATCCTTAGGTCAAAGAAACAAACAAAAACGCTTGCAAGCAGAAATCTAGTAGTACAGGCAGTGGGTCTAGATTGGCTCACACCAGACACCACACACTGTACGAACAGCTCCCTTCGGGGGCTCTGGGGTGTGGTGGTTCTTCTCATGTTTCCCTAAAGCAAGTGGATTTCTCTTTCTGGGTAGGAAAGACTGCCCAGAACAGATGGCAAATATGGCTGAGGACAGAAAGAAGGACGGTTATTATCGTCTCCCCATCCCGAGAGACCAGGTCCTTTTCTTATCCACGTGGGAAGAGGTGCAGAAAGCCAAGGAGTCTGTGCTACAGGTAGGGGCCCCAAACCTTCTTCCCACTCTGATCCTCAGCACAAACCTGCCAGGTGCCTTAAGCCAAGACCGGGCTGGAGGGCCCTTGGACTACAAAGCCCATAGCCTCTTCTCCTGACTGTCCTGGCTGGGGTTTCTGGGAGTCCAATTCCAAACCGTTTTGCTAGCCTGCCTAGTCAGGATTTGAATCCCAAGACTCCTGAGGCATAGCCTGGCCTGCTTAACCTGCACACCTCGGTGCTTTGTGTGTGTGTGTGGGGGGGGGGATTTGTGTTTCTGTGCAGGAGAGTGACAAGGCTTCTCTCCTCTTGCAGCCCGGCCGGGTCGTTGGGATCGACATGGAGTGGCGTTCCTCCTTTGGCTTCGTGGGAGAGAAGCCCCGGGTCTCGCTCGTCCAGCTGGCCATCCAGGGCAGGGTTTTCCTCCTGGACATGCTGCAGCTGCTCGGGCAGGACCGGCAGAGAGAGGAGGAGGAAAGGCTGGCCTGCTTCTTCCAGGCCCTTTTCGCCGATCCTGCCATCACCAAGCTTGGTACGCCACCCCACCCCACCCCCAGGGTTCCTCCGGCTGGGTCTCGTCGGCCGGGCCAACCTTTGCTTTGTCTTTTGTTTTCTCCAGGCTATGGGATGTTGGGGGACCTGTGCAGCCTCAGGGGGACCTGTGTGGCTTTCCAGGAGGTGGACAAGCAGATGTGTGCCTTCCTGGATCTTCTGGCTGTGCAGAAACAGGTAACGGAGAAAACCAGGGAAGCCTCCCCTAGCAGCCGGATGGGCTCCTTGTAGCTTAAAAAGCGGGTCACCCTCTGAATAGAAACCCAGGGTCCTTCCATCACCATCCCTGGCTGCTCCAGTTTCTCTCTTCCTCTTACGTTCACAGATATTGTTGCCTCTTCTCTTAACTACTGGCAACCTCGCATGTCCCTGTTTGGTCTCAGGCCTTCTCTACTGAGCAGTCTGAATATTCATGAACATCCCCTGGCACCTCAGTAGCCGAATCAGAGTCTAGCAGGAGTGGAGAACTTGGGCAGGTTCCCAGGGCCAATATTCTTCCTCAGGGACATACAAACTGGGACTGGAAGTCTACTGCAGAAATCTTGAAATCTATCTGTCTCTGTCTCTCTCTCTATCATCAGCTCTTTCCTCCCCTCCCTCCCTCCCTCCCTCCCTCCCTCTCTCAACCAATCAACCAGTGACCACTTCTTGAGGCTTCTGGGAGCAGCGAGAGATCTTTTTTGGCTGGAAAAGGGCAGGGCCCGGGGGAAGGCTGGGCAGCCTTGGTGGGCTGTATGGCCACCCCCTGATTTAGCGTGGAATGTTTCGGCTGCCAGCCGTGTGTGTCGCTGCCTGGGTTCAGGTGGATTTGCAGGAGGCCTGCTCTCTGTTCCTCGCTTGCGGTGACTCTCACCCTGGCCTCCCCCTTTCCCCCCTGTTCTCCTTCAGTTCCCGAAATGCTTCAAGGAGGCAAAGAAGGGCTTCCAGGAGGTGGACCCTTTCCCGACGGAAGGTGGCAAGCAGGTGCGGGGACTCAGCCTGCTGGTGCAGGACCTCCTTGGGAAACCCCTGGACAAGACGGAGCAGCTCTCCAATTGGGACAGGAGGCCTCTCCGAGAGGACCAGATTCTCTATGCAGGTCGGGACACCCTGAGTGTGACTGCTGTTGTCGAGGACACTGCTCAGAGCGGAGGGAAAAGAGTCTGGTGGGCCAGGCTGCTCCGTGGGATTCTTTCTGGGGCATCCCCTTACAGGTGGTGAGGGTTTAGCCTGGGTCTTCTAAAGCAGTGGTTCTCAAACTGGGGTCCCCAGATGTTCCTGGACTGCAACTCCCAGAAATCCTGGCCAGCACACCAAGTGGTGAATCCTTTTAGGACTTGTAGTCCAAGAACATCTGGGGGGGCCCAGTTTGAGAACTCCTGTTCTGAAGGGTAGGGAAGCTCTTTTGGCCCAAGGGACCAGACCGAGTTTACCTTTCATGAGCTTTGAGGAAAGCAACTTGGCTGTGGGAGAAGTCCAGAGAGCTGGATGCAGCCCTGGGGCTGAGTCTCCACCTCTCAAGGTCCTGGCCATTAAATCCTACCACATCTCCTTCCCACCAAGAACTCCTTGGCTGATTGAGCCAGAAGCCGCTCTCTCAGCTGCTTCATGTCCCACCCACCTGGGGAGGAGCCGTGATGGTCTACCTGACAAGGCTGTTGTACATCTCCGTGGGGTCGCTTTGCAGTGCTCAAGGCAGGCTGCAGTGCAGTCATTCATATTGTTGTGGCATCTTAAAGACAGGCGTGTTTTGCTTGGTATAAGGTTTCGTGGACTCCAGCCTGACGTCAGCCGTGGCTTCCAGTCCACGAAAGCTTGTGCTGAGCAAAAGTGGTCAGCTTGATGGCTGCAGAAGACATTTTTGTGCTCTGATGGTCTTCCTGGCCTGGAGCAGCGGAAGAAAACTTAGTGGGTGCTTTTCCGCCTGGGCTCCTGCTCCCTGGCTGTTCCCTCTGCAGCGTCTGATGCTTACTGCTTGCTGGAGATTTACACAACCCTGTTGAAGGATCCGGCTGCCTTTGGTCTGAGTCCTGACCTCATGATGCCTCTGGCGGGCAAGGCCTGCCCCGGAGCCAAAGCAAAGAAGTCCACGAGGCAGCAAAAGGTGCTGGCTCCACGCACAGAGGTTCGTTGGTCTCTGCATCTTGGAAAAGCGTGTTTCCCAGCCCCAAATGCTTTTGTGTGTTTGGGTGGGGGTGGAAACAGCACCTCCAACCCACTGAGATCTTGGAAAGTGTCAGATCCCTCAGGGGGGGTTTCCTCTCCTTTCCAGAGCTCTGAACCGGCTCCGGAAGGGGCCCCTGCCGCTTCGTCCTCCGTTCCGGTCCAGGACTTCCGCGTGGTCTGTGACAACATGCTGCAGGGTCTGGGGCGGTACCTGCGCTGCCTCGGGGTGGACGTCCAGATCCTGGAGAACGAGGATGAGCACCGGAAGGCGGCCGAGGTGAGCAGCCCTGAGGTGGCTGGGAGGTTTTGGGGGAGCTGGAGGGTGGCGTGCAGACTCCGTGCTGGGTTGCAGCGGAGGCCGGGGTCCAGAGCTGGGGGGGGCGGGGGAGATGGCTTACGTGAAAGGCCGCAGGTTCTTCCTAGGAGTTCATCCCGGACCTTTCCTCCAGGGAGCTAAGAAGCGCCGGTTGCAGCTCTTCTTCTTTTCCTCCTCCCTTTATCTTCACAACACAACAACAATCTTGTGATGTAGGACAGAGGGTGTGGCTGGCCCAGGCTCACCCGGCAGATGTCACAGCCGATGTGGGATTTGAACTCTTGACGTCTCAAAGCCCTGGGGCTGCAGCCCTCGAAGCACCCCACTGCACAAGCTGGTCGTGGCCCCACATGGCAGCATTTTTTAAAAGCAGCGCATGGCGTTGCTAGTCCTCAGGGAGAACAGCGTATTGTCACCAGATCTGTGGGGGTGGGGGGTGGGGGGAAGGGGTTGGGGAAGCAACTTTTGGGTTTCTTTTGCCGTAACTGCACTCAAATGGATGCCTTCCTTTAAAACGTTTGTGCTGGGTTTACCTCCACCTGCTCCCGCAACACCCACCCCGCTGGCAGAGCCGCCTCGGCTCCTTCTCAGGGTTCCTGCTGTGCCTCGGGAGGGGATGGTTTGGGATCCTCTGTCTCTATAGAGACTGGGGCGCCCCCAAAGGGTGGGCTGGTGGCTTTGGTCTGGGCTTGGATAATCCAAGGCACGACAGAAACGATGCCTCCGTCCTCCGGCCCTCCCTGCCCGCCTGCCCCAGGCTCTCTGGTGTGAGAAACCCGCTCCGGTGATCAAAATCAGCTGCTCAGCCTTTGGGACGCTTTGTGGAAGGAAACAGGCTGTGGTGCCAGCAGCAGATGGAAGGAAGAAGGCCAGTTCCCCACTGTGTCCCCGTGCTGGGGGCAACTTTGGCTTCCGTTGGGGTGCTTGCTTTTCGTCCCCCAAAGATTCCTGCCTTGGGAGGGAGACCGACAACTGGATCTTTGTGGACTTCTCCGGTTTTTGCAGGCTTCTTTTCTGTGACTCCCCCTGGTTATTCATGGGGGGGGGGGAAGTTCAGGGATGCAAGAAGATGCTAGGACCGTGAGGTGAGGACTGGCCTGGTGCAATGCTTTAGCGTCCTGGGAGAGCCGGGTTGAAATCTTCACACAGCCATGGAACACATTCCTTCGTTTTGGCCTGTTCGGCTCCTCCCAGGCACGGCGTACTACTTTGAAGGGTGGTTGTGACGTTCAAATGGGTATTGGACCTTTCCAGGCCTTTCTTCATTCATCCTAAAGGCAGGCATTTTTTCTAGCTGTCACGACAACAGGCTCCTCAAGCGGCGGATTAAACGCCAGCTAAAAATCAGCAAAGAGGCATCCACAAAGCAGTAACCTTCCCAGCTGTGCCTCAGCTCCTGTCTGTGGAAGTAGCCAGGGAAAAAACTAGAACAGAACCCGCCTCCCGGGCTTCCTTACGCAAGAAGAGCCACAAAGATAAGGGACCGCCATCCCAAAAGACTTCCTATGCGCCTTCCCATAACCCTTTGCCTGCGATCACATCCTCTCCCTCGGTTCTGTTTTTTAAAAAAATATTGCTCGATGCTACCCAAGTTAAATTAAGATGTCTTTTCTTTTTCAGATTGCAAGACAAGAAGGACGAGTTATTTTAACCTCTGGCCTTCCGTATCAGACGGTACGCACTACGTTTCCCATGCAAGTGATAAGGTTTTGGGTATGAGGTGCTCAGATCCACTTCAGGGTGTGCTTGGCGGAAAACTGCCTTTTATTATTCCCCTTGCAAACCCGTCCAGTAGCTCCTCCCTGCAACTGGAAAGGCAGCATATCAGGGCAAACAGTCGTGGCCCAGATCGTTCCCTGCCATGCTAGATGTCCTAAGGCAGCTTTCCAGCAAACAGTGGGGAGAGGAGTCCTTGTTTGTCACAAAAAGGAGAAGTGGCTTGTGCTCTTAAGGTAGACTGCCCGTCTATGTGGAGGTTTTCTAACGGCATCCTGAGCACACCCTTTTCTTTGTCCTCCTTCCTTATTAAAATGCCTTGTCTTCAGTCAAATCTATCTGATGTGTTTTGTAGCGTGTGGTGGGAGTTTTGCAAAAGAGGTGTCCTCAAACAGGACCAGAGGTGAACCCATGCCTTCCTAGTTCATGGTCCACCACCGCTGGACACCCACGTTCTTGCATCGTTCTTGTAACTGTGCGCCCCCACCCCACCCCTGTGAGCTGCTATGGGGCGTGCGTGGGGCCCCTCTGGCGCTCCTCAGAGTCCCCCTCCTCCTCCTCTCTTTCTGCAGCTGCAGTCCCAGGTGGGGGAAGGCCGCTGCTTCCAGGTGGACTGCTCCGAGAAGGCCAAGGACCAAGCCCTCCAGGTGTTGAAGCATTTTGGGGTCCAGGTCAACCTGGCCGACGTCTTCAGCCGTTGTCAGGTAGGTCTCGGCGCCCTCCCTGGCCTCCCGCAGGGTCTGTCCGTTTCCCTGGCCCTCCAGAGCCATGGCTTCAGCGCGGCTTGTTTGTCAGGCTTCCTTGGCAGGCCTTGCGCCACCTGCAAAGGTGACCACCGGTGCTTGTTGCCGATGGAGCTCCGTCGTGGTCTCTTCTTGTTTTGCTCCTCTGAGAAGCCAGAGGAAAAGCGGCCGTACTGGTCAGGGATCCTCCAGGGTTGGCCTGGGTGTGGACTAGCCGTGTAAGTCAGTGGCAGCAAAACAAACAAACACAAAACAACGCACCCGACAAAGAATCTTACGGCCGCTGAAAGGCCCATAAGCGTCCAGGAAGTGGAACCCACTTTGTTCAGGGGTGGCCCAAGAAGCTCTGGCCAAACCAAAGGCTCACAAGCGTCGTGGTTGCTTCTGCTGATGTCTTTTTCCGCTCTACTCCTGGCAACTCTCCAGTGACCCCCTCGTCGCAGTCGGGGTGTGTGGGGAGAGGTTGGCTGGGAGAACAAGGCACCTCCCTGGTCCCCTACTTAACAACAACCAGAGGCGAGAGAGAGAAGCGCCGGCTTCCTACTTGGCAGCTGCCACCTCTCTCTCTCTCTCTCTTCCTTTGCCCCATCGGTTGGCCACCTCGGCTTGTGGCTGTGAGGTTTCGTCATGTGAACCCAGGGAGGGAGGGGGATGGCTTTTGGGAGGAGAGGGAAGACGCACAGCCCCTTCCCTTCCTTGGAGCCATTTGCAGGCAGCTTTGAAGCCAGCCTGAGAACCTCCGTCTCTATCGGTTGATAATTACTAATATAGATCCCGCAAGCTGTCATTGGGGTTAGCAAGTGCGACGGAGCCTTGCAGAGAAGTCTGCCCAGGAGTGACGAGTGAGGGGTGTGTGTGTGTGCGTGCGCATCACTGTTCCTTTAATGTGGGCTCGGCGGATGACTCCAAAGGCTGCTGGGAACGCTCGGCCCACTTGGTTCTCACTGCCGATCACCCGCCTGTGCCCCCACGGCTCAGGGGTTACAGGGGTTTGGAGGTGAAGTCCTTCCGTCCCTGGCCAGAAAGAGAGAGAGAGAGATCTCAGCCCAAGCCGGGAGCTTCCTTTCAGCTCCGGTTGTGTACTTTGGGTTTCTTTTTCTCCACTTGGTCCAAGATCTGTGAAGTTTTGCTCTCTCCTCCTCTCTGGGGCAAGCTGAAGATGAGCAGAATCCCACCACCACCACCACCCTGATTTTAGGGCTCGCCTCCCTCATTATTCCTTTTTTTTCAAACTGCTGCTAGATTTGGCCTCCATTTCTGTCCTAAACCAAAGGTCAGGAAAGAGTGCACTACGAGTACACGGCATTTGCCCAGATCGGGAGGTGCCTGCTGCTTCTCTGCGTGCTCTGTGGCCCCCATCCTACCTCTTCCCAATCATTCTTTGTCTGCGTAGCGAATAGCGATGTGTCTCGGCGTAGAGGTGGGAGCGGATCCTTAGGCCAGGGCCAAGTCACCGTTCTTCCTTGGCTGCGGCCGGGGTGCCGGGTAAGGTTTCTGTATGAGTTACTTTCTAAGCTGGACTGGTGACCTAGAGTCGGACCCCTTCTGATGATCCTTTTGCATGGGGGGGGGGCTTTCTCAACCCAGCACCCCCCTGACCTATTGGAGGGATTCACCCTGACTCCCTCGGTGCCTGTGAACGTGGGGTGGCCTCGCACAACACATTGGGAGGGTGTTCGGCTGGAGAAGACCACTCTGCAGGCAGAGTGTCAAGATGTTTGCCTCCAGCATCTGGTGCTTAGAGGAAGGTCGCTTCTAACTTCGCCTGTTCTCTGGACTTGTCTCCTTGCTGATCACGGCCAGAGACCCACCAGCCACCAACTTGCTCTAATCCTTGTTCCTTTTCCTAAAGTTGGTAGCCTTAGGCAGGAGCCTCAAGGGGGGTGGGCAGGGGGGTCCCAAGGGGTGATGGTCCCCCTGGGAAGCGCCCTCTGCCTGTGTGCGGTTCCCACCTGGCTCTTCCGAGCTGCCTTTGCTTTGCTACTGCCAAGCGTTACCTCCTCATCTTCCTGGTTCTTGTCCTTTCAATGTCTGTAGAATTTCCCAGGATTTCCTCTGACTGAGGAGTGAGGAGATGAGGATGAGGATGGTGGAATGGGCTGGCCATTGTCTGGAGTCTCACCAGCAGAAGCTGCTCCCTCCTCCTCCTCCTCATGGCTCGGTACTGCCTGGTTCCCACAGGCTGTGTATTTTCCTGCCAAGATCTCAGTATCTTCAGAGATCCAGTGAAGCATGAAGGTCATGACAAGGGAAGAATGAGAGGCTGGGATTCCTCCCCCCACCCTCCACCAACCCCATGGGCTCTGCCTCCCTGCTTCCACTTTTTGCCCACAAGCTGTAGGCTGTTCTCCGTCTGTCTGTCCGTCTCTGTCTTTCTCCTCTCTCTCTCTCTGTCCATGGTGGGTCATTCATTGTTTTGGAGGGCTGCTATGCACAGATTTACAGAGAAAGGAGCTGAATGCTTTTTTTCTGCAATAGAGGACCATCGTGCTGTAGGTTCGAGGAATCTGTCTTTGGCACACCCTGGAGAAGTTCCTTGCAGTTCGAGTTTGGAGAAAGGCTGCCACATACAGTTGCATGGTGTGGAGTAATAAGGGCATGAAGATCCCCAGTGTGGTGTAGTAGATAGAGTGACGGACTAGGACTCTGGAGATCTGGGTTCGAAATCACAATGGCTTTATAAAGTTACTTTGTAAAGATAGGGATTTTCCTAGGTTTATGCTAGAGATGGGCACGAACCTCGATTTGGAGGTTCGTGCCAGTTCGTCAGTGCATTCCCTTTCCCCACCCTCCACGGCCAGCTCCCCCACTCACCAGTCAGTGTGCATTGGTCATCTCCTCCTCCTCCTCATGCGATCGTCCAATCATAGCAGGAGTGCATGCTTCCCTCTTCTGCCTCCTCTGGCAGCCACCCACTCAGACAAAGAGCCAGGGCCGGGATTTCTGCAGCACTGCCTTTGATTGGGTGGCTGCTGGAGGAGGCGGAGGAGGGAAGCATGTGGTCCTGCTATGACTGGACGATCACGCAAGGAGGAAGAGGAGGAGATCAGCAGTGCACACTGGCTGGTGAGTTGCGGAACTGGCTGGAGGGTAGGGAAAGAGAACCTCCAAACCGAGGTTTGTGCCCATCTCTAACTTATGCCATTCTCTTATTAACCCTTATTATGAAAGTAACGGACAGAGCAACAAGTTACTTTCCAAAAGTTCTAAAAGTAATTACAGTGAGTTACTTTTGAAACACTTTTGGCAAGTAGTGGGAACAAATTACTTTTAGAAAACAACTTTCCAAGATCTGGGTGTGTGTGGAAGGCTTGCCTATGCCAAAGAGGAAAGGGGGTCCGAGAGAAAATCCTTCCCATGAGCTCTAGGGAGAAAAGGAGGAGAGGACGGAGGTGGACTTTTTGATTTATCCAACCTGTCCAGCTGCGTCTGGGTTTTTGGTCCCAGAGAAGGTGGTGCTTTAGAGCCTGTCGTAAGCTGCGCATTGCCAGGTTCTGCTCCAGAGGATGGCGTTTGGAGGGGAAGAGGGGGAGAGGGAGAGGAGGGGGTCGGTGGACAGATCGCTGCCCTTGATGCCCTGAAGACAAGAAGGGGAAGGTCCCTGGGAGACCAGTAGGGAGGGCTGGCCAGAGGGGGGCCGATGACGTGGCCTCCTCCTTCCCACGTGCCCGAAAGAAGCCAGACTCCTCCTGCCCGTGGCGTGAGAAAGCCCGCTGCCACCCATGGCCCCTTCTTCACCCAGCTGGCCTCCTGTCCCTGGAGTCTCTCTCTCTCTCTCTCTCTGCTGTCAGAGTTCAGCCTTCCCGATGCGGGCCTTCCCAGGCCTTCCTCCCGGTCTCTTTTTGGGGGCAGGCGGGCGGTGCACAGCGTTTTTCAGCCCGGGCTCTACTGCTCTGCTGTTCTTTTCCAGGCTTGCAATGCCTAACCGCCGTGATATTTTTCCAACCTTGCAATGGGAAAACTCATTCCCTTTTGTTGTTGTTGTTGTTTTGCTTTTAAGTACCTTTCCAAGGCCAGCGCTGTCGAGAGGTGGCCCTTAGTGATCATCTCAGAACTTTTGGGGGAACCTGCTGGGACGAGTCGTGCCGTGCTTCTCAGGATCCGTCTGCAAAGGGCTTGTTTGACGGGGGGGTCGGGGAGGGGGAGCGGGGGCTCTGGAGACCAATCAGCAACCACAAGCTTGCCTTTCAAATGCCCCCCCCCCCTTACACTTTTAAATGTTGCCCCTTCCAGGAGAGGCACCTGTTCAGGAGGTAATTGTAGGGTGTCCCCGTGAGCCCCACCTTTGTTGGCCTTTCTCAGATCCCACCAACAGCCCCACCTCTCTGCTCAAGGCAGAGCTGGCCTGGGCTCCCTCTCCCTCCCTCCCTCCCACCCCCCCACCCTACCGCCGGGAGTGCAGGCCAAAGCCCTGCAAGAGAGGAGTCTTGGGTTACAGCGGCGAGGAGAATTGGCTATGCAGGGTTCACGGCAGGGTTGGTCCAATTGCATTCGAGGACAGAGCAGGGAAGGTAGCGTGAAAGCCGAAGCTGGCATCGGAGGGGCTCAGCCTCCTGGTTTTATAGGCTGGGAAGGGACGTGACCCCCCAGCCTGGGTTTGCCTCCAAAACAGACACTCAGCCTCCTTCCCCGTTTTTCTCCCCATCCCATTTTGTTCCCTCGGCACCACATGGGGTGATGTGAGCGCACAGCGGCCTCCTCTGCCCCTTTCCGCCACCTCTTTACGGCGAGCGGCCGAGGCTTGCATGGGGTGGAGGACATCTCAACCCACACAGGGAAAAGAGGAGGTGGCCTGTCGGCTCCCTTTGGCCACTCTGTGTAGGTCTCGTTAATGCCCAGGCAAGAGCAAGCAGGAGAAGGCTCCTCCTTGCACAGTGTAGATATGGGTTGGCTGATTAAAGAGAAATCCATTCAAGTTAGATGCCTTACTTAGTGGTTGTCTGTTGGTTAGTTAATGTTTTTGCTCAGCCTTTCCTGCACTGGGCTGAAGGCAGCGGACTTGGTTCTCCTGCCACCATCAGAAGATCACAACCGCAGCATCCCAATCGAACAGCTTCGCTCGGGCAGGAGGTGTCAAACAGGCCGAGGCAGGACTTCTCCAGGCAAAGCACAACAGGCTTGTGGAACTCCCTGCCACTAGATGTGGGGAGAGATTGACGGTGGGGGTGGACAAGCAGCCACAAAAGGCTTGGGGGAACCCAGCTGGACCTTCTTGTGGTCTTCCTGCTGGCCACTTTGTGAGAGACGGAAGGAAGGATCCACCCAATCCTACCGGGTGAAGAGGATCTTCTGGTAACTCAGAATAGAGCCTCCATGTTTAGAGGCAGAGCTTCTGAGAGGGACCGTTATGGATGTTAGCGGCTTGAGCGCCCCAGCCAGCCAGCCAGCCAGCGTGGCCACCAACCCCTCTCTGGCTGTGGGCTTTGAGAAGACCTTTTCCCCTTCCTCTCTCTCTCTCTCTCTGTGTGTGTGTGTGTGTGTCTGACAAGCCCTTGGCAAAGCTTGCCTCTGAATTCCATCTTTGGGGGGGGGCTGATCCCAGACTCCCCCCCCCCGGACCTGCCTCTCCCAGGCTGCAGGAAGTGCCCACAGCCCATTGGGGTGAGAGGGAGGAAAGAGGGGGCCCTGCACCACCCGCTCGCCTGAGCCAGCCTTTTCCCATCTTTGGGAAATGTAGAGCAGCACCTCTGTTTTTTCCCAGCCGGTAGGACTGTCCCGGCAGGAGAAACCGCGTTACCGATTTCCCAGGGTGATGAGAATTGGCAGCAACACCAGCGGCAACGCAGGGCCCGGGCCAGCTCTGGTTATCCGAGGCCATGGACTCAAATAATGGCCGATCAAAACAAGGGCTTTGTTTGGATTGGAAACCTCCAGAGTGGCGGGGTGTGTGTGTGTGTGTCCTTTTGTGAGGAGGGTTGTGAGGCAGCTGAGGAGAGCCGCCGAAGTCTGTGTACCTTTTATACCCTTAAAACGTAACATAAATGATCATCGTCTTAGAATTGCGTAGCTGGAAGGGACCCTCTGGGTCATCGAGTCCACCCCTGTGAAGGACGCACCATGGGGGAATCGAACTCCCAACCCCTGGCACCACAGCCAGAGGAAGACCTAAATCAAAGAGCTATCCTAAATGATAATTACAACCATAGAATGCCTGTAAACGAAGGATATAAAGATTACTCTCAACCTGACAGCTCAATGAGGAGTTTTCAAGTCCCACAGTGTTTCCTGCCTGGAAAATGTGTGGTTTGATCACACAAGGACGTGGCTCGGGCAGACCCATTGAACCGGAGACATTTACGTAAAGGTTGACTCACCTTCCAGTAACTGATCTGGTGGATCTACTCTAGCTGGGACGAGCCGTTGGATTTAGGGCAGTGGAACTAGCCACGGTGGCCTTTGGCTACCACATCTGGATCTATTTATAGATTACATTTCTATCCTGCCCATCTGGTGACAAGCCACTACATCTGGTGGCAGGGGGTTCCACAGCTGTGTTGGGCTTTGTCTGCAGATGTCCTGCTTCAGCCTGTCCTGCATCTCCTGCCCAATCATTCTCTGGAGAAGCTGCCTGAGGAGGATGTTGTCAAGCAGAAGACGGCTCTCTGCACGTCCCGTCCCCCCCACAGTGGCCTTTATTGGGAACGAAAGAACATCTCTTGCCCCCCCCCACACACACTTTTGGTAGCCTCTTTGGTGGCTGTGCTCCCGTGGCCATGAGGAACCCCACAAGATCTGGTCTGGGGAAGGCTTGACCTCCTTCGGTCTTCCTTTTTTCTAGAGGGAAGAGAGGAGAAGCGGGGAGGTGGGATGGCGGGGGGGGGGGGGACCAAGACTTAAATAGCAGGGGAGGCCCCAGGGTTTCCCCTCTTCCTCCGGCATTGTTCCTGTGGGATCAGAAGGACAGAGGGGTGTGTGTGGGAAGAAAGGCAGGTTTTTGCAGGGGAGCGGAAGGGTGCCCCTCCTCTAAATGAACAATGGGCCCAAGCAGCTCCTTTGCCAGCCAGACCTTTTTTCTTTCTTTCTTGTTTTTTTGAAACCGAGCTAGCCTGTGATGCAAGTTATAAATTCCTTGGCAACGGAGGAGAGCACCGGGCAAACTTCACTCTCTTGTCTGTCCAGCTCTTTTATAGCCAACCCTGCGGTCACACACACACACACAAACATCAGACTTTGGTCCGCTTAGCAAGGGCTTGGTGATTGCCAGTTTCCTCTGGAGTTGAGTTGGGAAAAGGCGGCGGTGGTGGTGGTGGTGGGGAAGACAGAGGCTTTTCCTAGGAGCGGAGGGCTCTCGGGAAGCCTGGGGTGAGCCTTTGGGTCTCATGGGACTCCTCTGTGGGATGGAGGCTCAGTAAAAGAGAGCAGGTCCACCAGGTGAAGAAAACTTACGTTTGCAAAAGACCACCTCGGCTTTGCCCACCGGGAACGTCCAGGCAACCTAAAGCCCTCTTTGTCCTTCTCCAAAATTCTTTACAGCCCTTATTTTTCACAGTTTGCTCTCTCTCTCTTTCTCTCTTGCCAATTTCCCAAGAGGGCTGTTGGAGGGCAAGGATTTCTCACGATCACAAAAACAAAACGGAGCCTTCATCATCCTCCCCGGGAGAAGGAGGGTGCGAACATGACCTCACAAGGGTCCCCTTTGTGGAAAACCCATCTTGCTTAGATCTTCCAGACAGATAAGCCCCCTCTCTCTTTCCCTGTCTCCCCTCACCCACCCCACCCATTGCTTAGGGGTGTGAGATTTTAAGCCAGACTTTTAAAAGCAAAGGTGGGTGTGTTTCCCACCACCACCACAGCCTTCTGGAGGGGAGAGTTGGGTTGGCGTCGGGACGTTTCCCCTTGTGCTCGGCTGAATTGTGCTGGTCTGCAGGGTCTCCCTCTTGGTTCTGGCCTCGCCCAGGACTGAACAGGTCTGCTCCAAAATAAAAATGAATTTTCAGCAGTAGCCCATGTCATGTTCTGCATTTAGGCCGGAAAAATCAGATGCACAAAATGGTGAGAAGCTGGCAGGGCAGCCGTACCTACGAAAAAGCTGTCTAGGGATCCCACAACACAATACAAGGCTTGATCAAGAGAAGTTTGGGATCCAGGTCCAGGGATAATAAATAATACTGGTCAGAGCTCACCCAGACCATTGTCCAGTTCTGGGCACCACGTTTAGGAAAGTGACCGACCGACTGCAGGATGCTGAGTGGAAGGCATCCAGCAGAGTGAAAGACCAGGAAACCCAGTCCTGTGGGGGAGCCGGTTGGGTTTAGTAACCTGGAGAAGGGAAGGCTAGGAGGTGGTCTAAGAATCATCTTCAAATATTAGAAAGGTGGTTACATGGAGGATGGTGCTCGCTATTTTCCATTTGCTTTGTGAGAAATTGTACTTATTTTACTTCGTGACAAGAAGGACTGTTGCAATGGTGGAAGGGACTCCTTCAGAAAGTGGCAGCTGCAGTTCTTCCTTTGATGCTTCAAAGCAGAGTTTGGAAGGCGTCTCTCAGGGCAGCTCTGGCCGTGGATTCCTGCCTCAGGAGCAGGGGTGAGACTAGATGGCCTTTGGGGGTCCCTTCCCATTCTACCGGTCTGTGATTCTGTTCTCCTGACCACGGCTGGCCTTGCAGCCATCGAAAGACCATTTCCATGTCTGTGATTCAGTTCTCCAGGCTCAAGGGGTCTGCCCCCCACCTTGTTAGTCCCGGACGGGGCTGCAGAAGGAGGTTGGTTCTGGGGCGCTTTTAGGTCCTCAAAGCCCTGATCACCTTTCTGACCCTGCCTTGGCTTTGCTGCGTAGGTCAACTCTGTGGGGAGGGAAGCCGGGGAGGGAGGCAAGAGCTCGGGGTAGTTGTGGGTGAGAGGTCTGAGGCTCGGGGGCTCTCCTGGTTCCCTCCAGTCCTGTGATAGCTCTCCCCTGTCTCTCCCCCCACCCCCTGCAACATTTCCCACGGGGATGCGCAGAGCGACTTTTGCCCAGGACGGGGCATTTCCCCAGTTCCCAGGGGCCCCCGTCCCGTCTTGATGCTCTGTTTGTGTGAGTGAAAGTTCCCACGCTATAAATACACAGCGACCGATAAGGGAAAAGCAACCGGGCAGAGAAAAGCCCGTGGAAATAACCTTCCTCCGGCAGGAGCAAAATCATGTGTGGCTCCCCCTAAGGAAACATGTGGGTCTCCTCGTCCTTGCTTGGCTGGGGGTGTGATGGCAGAGAGGGCCAGAAGGGCCCCCCCTCCCGTCCAGGTGCCCCCTGTTTCGCGACCCATGAAGGAGCAGCAGAGGAAGGAAAGCCGCTTTTAGAAAAGAAAAGCATCTTTGCCTCTAGCTGCAGGTTGAGACCCTGCAGGATGGTGGGGGACTGGTTGCACTTGGCGGTGAAGCCCTTTTTTCTCTGCCTGCCCCCATGGCTCTTGTTAAGGCCCAAGGGGGGAAAAAAACAAGTCAATCCATCCATTGGTGGTTTGCTGTCCTGGGACTTTCTCCCCTGGTCACTTTCCCTGCATGGCATTAACCACTGAGAATGACCCCCCCCCCCCAAAAAAAAGCCCGCCCACCTTGCAAGTTTTTGAGCCCCTGGCATGGGTCCTCTGCCTGTATTTGTGCTGGTTTTGTGCCCCCTCCCATCCCTGTCCTGGGAAGGGGGCACCGGCTGTGCACCCTGCCAGCCCCCACCAGACCTGTGAGCGGCGGGATGAGCTTCCTTGCCTGGGTGTGAGTGTGTGTGTGTGTCGCTCTCTCTCCTCCTTTCCTGGGGGAGGTGGGAATGAATGCCTGTGCTTTTTTGCATGCATGTGTGTGTGTGTGTTGGTCCCGGTGGCTGTTTGCACTCAGGCGGGGCCCCTTTAATCAGCCTGGCCATCCTGCGCCTTGGATTGTCTTAACATCCGACCTGGCACCGAGGCAAGAATGTCAGCGCGCCGCGTGCACACACACACAACACACACGGGGCAAGTGGATGTGGGGAAGAGAAGGCAGGGGAGGGGAGCCGTTTTGGATGGGGGGGGCTCTCCTCTTTGAATGGTGAGGAAAAGGCTCGCCAGGCCCCTTCCAAGGTTGTGTCCTCAGGACTCTGCTGGGCCCGTTCTTCAACAAGCGTGAGAGCCCGGCAGACACAATAACACCGAGGACGTCAACGCCAGGAGTCACTTCCTCTCCGGCTTTGCCGGGCTTTGTGGAAGTGTTGGTGGGGGGAGGCAGCCATTGAGAACCCAGATTAATGGGACCAGACAGGCTCTCTGGGACTCACAGGAGGGGCATCCGAAAGCGATTTACCCGCAGCAGGGCCTCGTCCTCCTCCTCGGAGAGGGCCCTTGGGAAGGTTTAGTGCCTCTCCGGGAGAAGAAGGGGGAAAGGGGTGCAACCCCTGCTCCTCCTCCTCCTTTGCACCCAGCGCCTCCTCGGTGGGTTTCTTGGCCAGCTGCTCTGCCGTCCGTTCAGAAAGACCGGAGATGCAGCGCTCGGTCTGGGGCAGAAGGACTTTTTTGAAAGAAAGATTTTTGTCTGAGAATGCTTTAGAGAGGGGAAAAACACATTTCCCCCAGAGCCCTGTGTTACACACACAGTGTGCATAGCTGTTGGAGGCATGCTTCATGATCAGAAGGTGGTGGTGGTGGTGGTGGGGAACCAGAACAGGGACTCAGGCACAGAGGCAACAAAACAACCCCGTCTGAGAAGAGGTCATTCTGTCGTGCCAGGCAGGAATGGGCAAACTTTCAGAAGTAGCCTGCCTGCCCAGCAGGAGTTGCTTAGGAGGAGGCGAGACCCAGGGTACAAACTCGTCCAGATGCGTGGTGGGCAGCCTTTTCTGAATTCCTCAGCAGGGCAGGAGAAAACAGCTCTCCAGCACCTCTACGGATCTGTGCCATTGGGTCCTGTTCTCCCCCTGTGTAAAAAAGGTCAAGGAATCCTTTAGGACTCGGTAGAGCAAATCTGCCTGTCCTTTCTGTCATTTCACATCCTCTGTGGCTTTTTCGCTCTGGCTGGCCAAAAGGACTTAAAACTGGCCTTTTCTTGAGAAGAAAATGCCCGTTGTCATTTTCACAGAGCTTGGGGTGGGTGCATGTAGATGGATCAAAACAGCTCTGCCTGGTAAAAGTTTTACTGACCTGTTTTGGGGTTTCTTCTGTACTTTTAAACCGCGTGTTATTATTCTACCCCACCCCACCCCGGCAGTTCGGCACCTCTCGTGCGCCGCTTGTAACCCGTAAGCAGCTTAGCCCAGGACGTGTCTTTGTTCCTGGCCTCTGGCCTCAATGCTACGAGCCAGATTAACCTTTCTGTATATTTCCGACCCAATAAAATCTCATTTATGAGGCCTGAAAGGATTAGCTTGCCATCAGCAAATGTCGGGAGAGGAAAGATTCTGCTGAACACACACACACACACATGGAACCGCTGACAGCGTAATCTCCCTCCTCGATAACGGAAAGGCCCAAGCATGGAAACTAAAGACACCCCCCCCCCCCCAATCCCCAGAAAAATGTAAAAAAACCACACAAAACCCCAGTGCTGAGTGAGCAAAGGAATTCTGGAGGATGTTTGCCTTAGCTTGTTGTGGCCCATAATGTTCCCCTTCTTCTTTGAAAGAAGAGGAGTGGGCCTGTGTTTATGTGTCAGCTCCTGCCATAGCCACAGGCTCTTTGGCACAGTTTGGGGAAGACATTTTGAACGGGAGCTTGATTTTGGAAGCCCAGGGCTCTGACCGGGGATGTCTGGGGAAGACAAGGGGGTCCCTGAATACGGGCAGGGTGCCTGCTCTAAGAATGTGTGCTGGATCAAGCCCCAGGCCTGTTGGGTTCAGTCCTTTTTTTTTTTTTCCCTGCTAGAACCCGACTGGGTGCTGTTGTGGGGCGGGGGTGAAAAGTGGGCAGACGCCCTCCACCTTGTGGTTTATCCCTGGCACTGCCTTGATAAGAGGTGGGTGTTCAGCAGGACTCCTGGCGGGTAAAGCCGTTGGCCAGTCTCTTCTTCCTCTTCCTCAGTGAATTTGTCTACTCTTCTGCGGCACTCGTCTGCATGAAAGACTCTCCCTGGGCCTTTCGATTCTGCTGGTTCGTTTGCTTCCTCGTTGGGTGGTGCTCCAGGTTTCTCCCATGGAGTGCAAGGTGTTATACTTAGCTTTCCTCTTTCTGGCTTCTCTGGCATGGCCAGGATCCCACCGGCTCTGCTTTTTTACCTCCGCGGGTTTTGGGTTAGACAGCGTCACCAAAAAGTGTTTGATTCAGCAGTGACCTTTTCGTAACATTTGAGAGTCCGTGAGAAGTTTCTGGTTTGCCAGGTGTACGCAGGTGTTTCACTGAGTTCTGAAGTGCCCAGGAGACTTACGTGCCCTTGAAAGGGACACTGACTAAAGGGGGGCAGCACTGGAAAATGAGTCCCCTAAACAGGCTTTATTCAGTGGGGGAGGATGGATAAATCAGTTCGTAGGTTAAATAAAAACGGTACGTTGCACAGGTCAGGAAAAGCACCTCGAAAACACGTGAACTTCAAAACAGGAAGAAGAAACCAAGGCTTGCAAATCAGTACAAAACAAGGGCAGGAAGAAAAGGCAGTCCGGAGTTGGAGGAAATGTATGTGGCTCAAAAGAGGGAGGTTTACAGATTGCTACCTTGAGCACCTGAGTCCCTTCCAGAGCTTGGGGGGGGGGGGGGGGGAGAGAAGGAAACCAGTGGTGGGAGGGAAGGAGCTGACTTCAGGCATGGAAAGGCCAACTCCTGGCCCCTGGTAGGGAAAGCCTCACGATGCCCCCAGGGAGGAGAAAGGCTGGCCGGGAGAAAAGCAAAGGCTCCTAGCCTAGCCATAGCAGCCTCCTCTCTGGTCGTAAACAAAAGGAAGGAAATGGAACAGACTGGAAATCTCTGTGTGCCTTCCAAGGGTGGGCTGGGCTGGGCTTTTTGGGGGGGGGGGAACTCCCAACCCCTTTGTGGGCATTTCCCAGCAGCCTGGCCTACGGCTGGCTCTTTCCCAGGCCCCTGGGAGTAGGAGCCCAGCGGAGGCGTGCCGGCGCAGCCGCTTTTGCTCCTGCCCCTGGCGAGCGGGCAAACGGGCTGCAGCAAGCCAGTAAGCGGGCACCCCTAGTTTGTTTAGGCTGAGACTCTGCCTTGGGGATCGGAGCCTAGATTTGTAAAAGAAGTCAGCCTTGCCACGCACACATCAGTCCAAGGGGCAGGGCCTCTTCTGAATGTCCTTCGGATCACTCCTTCCTCGGTTATAGCTGGAAACATCATGGGGCTCAGACTTGGTGTCTCCCCCACCTAATATATTTCATTGATCCTCTCCCCTACCAAAAAAAATGCCTGTTATAATGGGATTCAGGGAGGGAACTCCCCTGTCGCTTTTCCCTGCTGTGCAAAATTTTATAAAGCCCGTATTCCGCCCGCTACGGCTGGGCCACTAAGTGGAGCGAAGTGTGTCTTCCCCTCTGGATCTTGCCCCCGCATCTTGAAGGTGTTGGGAAGAGGGGCTGGTGTGCAAGTGGGGAGAGGGGCAGAGAATTCCACACACACACCCCCAGCTGCTGGAAGCTTGATTCCACCTGCCGCCCCTGGGAAGCGGAGGGTCTGAATGTTCCTTGGACTTAGTCCCAGAATGAAATCTGGTCCCGTCCTTCCTTATCAGGGCTCTGCACAGTCCAGCCCAGGACCCTCAGCCACAGCTTTATTATCTCTCTGTTCAGCTCAGGGCTTCTTCCCATCAGGACTTTAAGCAGTTTCTTAGAAAACCTTCGTTAGATGAAGACGGCCGGGAGGGGAGCGACATTAAGGAGCGGAAACGTGCAACTTCTTGGCCAAGCTCCCCTACCTGTTTCCTGCTAAGAGCTTTAAGAAGGGTTTCCCCTCCACAGCCTCCTTTTTTCCAACTAGTGGGAGAAATTATCCTCTTCCCCCCCCCCCCCGCCCAACCCCATTAGGCAGGGGGTTGTGTGCACATGTCGTCCTTCTTTGGGAGTGCCACCGTGTGCGGTGTGAAGGACTTGCTCTGACTCCTTAAGAATCCCTGCCTGTGTTGATTCGTACCTTTGTGTTGAAACAGGTCTGTAGCTCTCAGGAGGTGAAGGGAGGCTTGGAAGGGGGTGGGGAGGGGAGGAAGGATGTGCACAGCCAGATCTGGGCATCAAACTGACCTGGGACCCCCAAGGGTCATCTAGTCCAACCCACTGCCAAAACATGCATCAGTCCCAGGCCAGTATAAGACGAGGCAGAGGCCTGGAACTGAGCGGAGGAAGTGGAGGGCCGGGGTCTGCAGCCAGCACTAAGCCTTTCCATCACTGTAGACTTCCGTTCCCAGTTCTGCCATTCAGGACCTTCTAAAGCCAGAGGGTTGAAGCGGGGGGGGGGGGGGAGGGGGCGCCTGGGGAAAGATGACAGGAGAGCCCCCCCCCCGGCCCTTGCGTCATCTCCCCCTCCCTCTGCATTCCCACTGCAGAGTCAGATGCCAAAGGCCAGCTCTTTCCAGCGCTCTCCCCATGAACTTTCCCCTCCACTTTGGAGGGAGATGGATCAAGAGTCAGCGTGTCCCCCACCCCACCCCGCCCAAGCAATGGGGCGGGTGGGGAGGTTCATGGAAAACCAGGACCCTGGGGCTGCCTCCATGCAAGGCTATAGATATAAATGGAACAGAAAGCGGCTTTAGATCAGGAAGCCCTTCCTTCTGCGAGAAGGTTCTCACGGGCCCGATCCGCCAGTTGATGCTTTCTTCCAGAGTAGAAAGGGGTCTCTCTCTCGGCGCCCTGTTTGCAGACTGCCCAGGGGGCAGGTGGTCAGCCATGGCATGGGAATGAGCATGGACTCTATTTAAGAAAGCTTTAACTTGGACCCAGATTCAGGGCCTTCGTCAATTTGACAAAATACCTGCATTTCTGAGGATGGATGGATGGATGGATGGATGGATGGATGGATGGATAGATAGATAGATAGATAGATAGATAGATAGATAGATAGATAGATAGATAGATAGATAGATAGATAGATAGGCTTATGATGAGTAACCCTAGTAAGGCAACATCCGCTTCTGGACCCATGCACACATCCCGGGAGCCTATGGTGAAGCATCCTGCTCATCAGCCCTGGCCTTTCGGGACCCAGGAAGTCCCAGGCCAGCCCAGAGTCAGCCCACGGGGGGCCCGCCCGGAGACAAGGTGCCTCTGTGGGATCGGGAGGTCTAGAGAAAGCCAAGGGGGTGACGGGTGTTCCCGTTGGGACCAGGTCATCCATCAGGAATGTGGCTCCAGAGAGGGGACGTTCCGAAGTCCCAACCGGGCATGGGAAAATATTTTATCAAAGAGAGTTGGGGACGGTATGTGGGGAAAAAAAATAAGAAAGAAATTAGATCTCTAAACATGTACCTTTGACACGGGTACAGCAGAAGGGCTATTTTTAAGGGCCCCCTCCCGTTATTTTCACATTTTCTGATCGGCTCCGAGCTTTAAGAAATCGGTCGCCCCTCTCTGTGTGTGTTTGTGGGGTATATGTCGGCCTTGGCTTTCCATGGACTGGGGGGAGGCAATTCATCGTCTGTGCCACCACAGGGGCCCAGTTTTGGAAGTCCAGGATTTGACCATTCTAGGCCAATGCTAGATGCAATTCCCCTTCTTCCCCCCCCCCCTTTTTTTTTTTTTTTGCTAGAAAAAGAGGGGCTGAGAAAAGGCTGGTGAGCAGGGGGTCACCCTGACTTAGGTTGCTGGTAAAATGGTTCTAAGTGTGCGTTTGTATGTCTGCATGGGAAGGCAGGGGCTGATTTCCATACAGGAAGGACCCCCCCCTTTTTTTTCTTTTTTTTTTAAAGTAAGTTATCTCCACTTTTGTCATTGGGGGGTCCCTATTTGCTTGCAAAGCAACAGAGACCCCCAAGAAAATCTTCCCCCTCTTTTAGACCACCCTCCCTCCACGCTGGCCCCCTCCCCTCCTTTCCCCTCCCCAGTCGCTGCCGCTGCCTCCCTTTTGTCCAGGATCAAGGCCCCAGAGAAGAACCGTAGGGCTGCCTTCCCCCTGTAGACCTCGTTCCCACACTCATAATTGCCGGGTCACGGGAGGCACAAAGGAGGCTGCTGTGCTCCGGGGACGTGGTGGTGAACAGAGATTTGGGGGTGGGGGGGGGGAGAGAGGCTGTCCCTGGGTTTATTTCCAGGCGGGCTCTCCCAGTACGGCCTTGGAGTTCTTTCTCACTGGAGAAGAGAGAGACAGACAGACAGACACGGCAGGCAGGCAGAGAGACATGGAGGCCACACGGTTGATTTCTGTTTAGTGCATTCCTAGGAAGAGCCAGCGCCGTGTGGTGCTTAGAGGGTCAGACCAGGGCTTCGGAGACCCGGGTTCAGTGGTTGTGATGATAAAAGTGCGAAGGAGGGCAGGGCTTACTCCAGAATTGTAACCCCCTAGCCTAGCCCATGATGGTAAGAAATCCTTTCCTCTGATCCTTGGGCCCTCACCTGCCCTCAAGGGCCCGGCGGTCTTCGCACTCCCAGCTTCCCTCCTGAGTGGCTTTTTGTGTCCTGCCATCAATTTAGGAATGCAACCCGTGATTGGTTAATTGGTGAAATAAGTCCCCTAAAAAAGACCGTCAAGAAATCCCCAGTTCATTAGACAAGGCCTTTTTGTATGTATGAAGCCAGTGGCTTCTTGGTCAAGGTCTTCTTCAAAACGTCTGCTGGTGCCCCATCTAGCTGGGGCATCCTCAGAAAGCGTTTGTGCTCACCTGCCTCCAGGTAACAGCCAAGGTTGCTCGCGAGGAGCAGCACCGGAAGGCGCGGGGGCGGGGGGCTCTCTGCTGCCTCTTGTTCCCAACAAGTCTACGTGGCCTTTAGAGGTAGACTTGCTCTGAACACGGAGGCTCCATGTGCGGCCCAGCTAAACCTTCTGCCTGAAGACTCCCTACCTGGAGCTCCCCCCCTTCCCCCCCCCCCGCTCTTTCTGGCTGCTTCTTTCAGGGAAGCCAGCTCTCTTCCGATCACCGGCCCCCCCAGGGCTGAATCTTTCAGCGACTCTTGCAGAAGGCTGCCCTCCCTCTTCCAAAATAAAAACTCCACCCTTGAGAGGTGACTCTGGTTCAAAGCTCAATGTTCCCATCACACGCCCCACCCAGGGAAGGGAGGGTCTGATGTTGCTGGTTCTTATTATCATTATTCTTAGTGTTGTTGTTGTTTTCCCTTGGCCCCTCCCTCCTGTCTGGCTTGGGTCCAGGCGGTGTCTTCTCTTGATCCTTTATGGCTGCGATTCTCAGCTTCAGCCCCACCATCTGCTTCTCTCTCTCTCTCTCTCTCTTTTTTGGGTCTGGCTGTTTGGTAAGGTTGACAAGGAGCGCCTTTCCCTCCCCGGATGGCCAACAGGTAACAGGTTCAGAGGAGACAGCCTTAGGTTCTTACTTAGGGTGAGGTGGTGGTGGGAGCTGAGACCAATAGGGGGGAAACCCTACATGATGCAGAGAAATACCGAGCAGCCTCCCCTCTGGTCACATACCGGGCTGCAGATATTTCTCTCCTACCTTACACCAATAGAGTGGAGTGTAATAAACCAAATCAATAAAATGGAATAACAATTCGGGAACTCTGAAAATAGTTGAAACCATCTCACGACTCAGTTTGGGGGGTTTTTTGTGTGTGGGGGGAAATACGGGAGAAGAGTTAAGTCAGGGTCCCCCAGTAAAATTCTGCATGTAAGGCAGAGCAGTGGTACCCAGCTGGAAGCAACTGAGCGAGCGCTAGGATGATAGGGCATCTCTTGCTTTTTGCACCTGCTTCAGTCCTAAAACTTTGGAGAGAGAGAGAGATTTCCTCTGGGAAACAGACTCCTGTGAACCGGGCAGATGGGCACTCCTCTGAAACGGGCCACCCTATTAAAGCCCTTGGCTAATTATAGCCGTGCCCTCTGGCACCCTTGCTGCCCGGGGATAGGGCCAGCGTGTCACCCATCCAACCTCACCAGCAGCAGGATTGGCGCTGGCAGAGAACAAAAGGGATGCAGGAGGGCTGGGGAGGTGTCCTCGGTTCGCCTCTTTTCTCTGAGCGAGTCCCTTAGAAGGAGGCGGGATTCCCACGCTCTGCCAGGTGGAGCGTCCCGGAACCAGATTTCTCAGTCCGACCTTCCTGCTGCTCCCTCTTAGCTGTTTCCAGATTTCTGGTGCATTTTTCTCCAAATTTGAAAGTACACCCCTTGAACCAAAAGTTTATCTTCAGAGAAGGAGAAACAGCCAACTCGAGCAGCCACCACACACCCTGCCCCTGTCCTCTGCTTCGTTCTGAGTCACATCTGTGGATATGATTTTGTATTCGATCAAGGGCAAACTCATGCAGAGGTGTAACAGGGGGCCTCTTCGGAGGGCGAGCGCTTCTGCTGGGTCCGTTTTGCAAGAGTCTCCCACTTTTCTCTCCCACAAGTGTGACTGAACGAGCAAATCGCAGGCCCAGGCAGGCTGACGAGAGGGACGAGGCCCCAGAGCAGGACACCTTACAGAGACATAGCAAGCTGTCTTTCTGAGCAAGCACTCTGAGCTGAGATGTTTTATTTTTATCTATCTATTTTTAATCTGTCATAGCTTCTTCCAACCTGTCTTATATCCCTGGATCTTAAGGTGGTGCCCAGACTCTGCACCAGTTCAGGTATTTTGGAGCACTTTTAAAACACTCTTTCACTGGATCCCCCGTTCTAGGAAGGCTGATGGGTTTGGTATTTCCCAGAGGGGAAGGGATTTGTTTTCAAGGCCAGGCACTTGGTTGCGGGTGGGTGTGAACTTCCTCCCCCAGTGCCGTTCTCACAGCCCGGGTGACGTCAATGCACCCCCTCCCAGCCAAAGACCCGAGAGCTTTGATCTGGTGGCTTTTCTGGAGGCACCTGACCATGGTGCATTCAATGAGAGGATTCTGTTTTCTCACCACCACCACCACAACCGCCACCGCCTGCTTCTCCCTCTTCCTCTTCCTCCGTCTCTCGAGCGAGATCTCAGCTGTGAGAAGAACCTTCCTTCTCTCTTGTCATGCTGCCGCTCGGTCTAGCGGCAGCTTCGGGACTGACGCTATAAAGGAATTATTCACAGCACACAGATGACGTACGTCTCGGATTTTATGCCACAACTCTTAGCAGCGAGATGGCTGAGATGCGGGGGAACAGGAGTCTAGATCCACTACCCCCTCTTGGTTCAGTGAAGCCTCCATATTCAGAGGCAGTGTATCTCTGAATGCATATGAGCCTGTTCTACTTTTGCAAGCTTGCTGTTGTAAGCGCAAAGTGGGCAGGAGGGGAGCCACCCTGTATACAGCCATAAACTTGTTGGAAGAGAAGAAGGGTAGGCACCTAAGGAACGCTTTCGGGAGGCTTAGAGCTAGTAGAGAGAAAGAAGGAGGGTAGTTGCCAAGTGTCTGTCTGTCTAACTTCTCGGTGTCCTGTTGGGGGTTTCCTACCGTCCTGCTTCAGCCACCCCCTTCGATGCTCCTATCTCCATGTGGCCTGCCCTTTACGCTGCCTGGCAAAAGAGGAGATGAAACCCAGGCCAGGAGGAAAGGTTGACCAAGAGCCTAGAGAGGTTTTCAGCAGCGACATCCAGGGGTGGGTGGGAAGATACCCCTCCTGGGGTGTGTGTGTGTGTGTGTCCGTCTCTGGGAGGGTGGTTGCGAACAGACCCAGGAACTGCCCTTTGCCCCTGACCCGCAAAGGCACAGATCTTGCTTTTTCACATTGTTTTTGCCCTGCCTTTTAGTCGTGATTTCCTTTGAGGAAGACGCAACTCTCTGTCTTTCTCAGAGAGGGCTGAGCAAACTAAGAATGAATTAAAAACCCCACCGTTTGTGAGATGGATGAGCAAAAGCTAAAGTCAAGGTGAGGAGGGAGCTTTACTCAGACCCTCATTAGAGCAAAAATGAGTCATATAAGAACTCGGAACAGAAATGAAAGGCAAGGAAGACGGGGGCTGCCTCCCTTCTCTCCCTGCCCCAAATAAAGCCCCCCAAACGGCAGAAAACACCAGGCAGGAGAAGCCTGCGAGAAGGAGTTCGAAGCCGCCTTCTTGGACCTGGCCTCCTCCACCTCTGTGGGAGCACCACTCCCATGGTCCCCTGCCAGCTCGCCCCTCCCTTTCCCCTTGTTTCTTCCCAGGGACAAACTGGGAGGTTGTGCCGGGCGGTGATGGACCCCCGAAGCCTGTCCTGTGAAGCCACTGGGTCCCCCCCCTCCCTTCCCCGGGTTGGAAACCAGAGCTCGGAAAAGGGGCTGTTTTTGGACTGCAGCAACATCTCCCCCACACACACACACACCATGTTGATGGGAATTGTAGTCCAAGAATTCAACTCCTTTGAGCTGTAAACCACCACCACCCCCAGTACCTCCTCCTTAAAGGAGGCTGCAGCGTCTTTGAGTCTTCTTTTTCTGGCTGGACCCCAGCAGCGCCACCACCTACCTACCTACCTACCCCACCCCCCGCATGGGTGTACCACACACGTGTGTGTGTGTGTGTTGGCATGCACCACCACCACCCCATCCTTGGTGGGACCTGCCCAGCCCTGGCCCCTCCTCCTGATGTTGCTGCTGACTTTTTTTTCCAGTGCTCTTTTCTTTTTTGGATTCCCACCCGACCCCACCCCACCCCCCCTGTGCCTTTGCTGTGACTCAAAGCCTCCTGGCACCCCACCCCCCCACTTTCCCACACTGCTTAGCAAGCCGACAGGTTCTCACACTCCACTTTGTTCAGCGCATTGGGGGGGGGGGTTGGCCTCCGTCTGCCTGGGCTGGAGAGTAGGAAGCCTTCTCTTCACTGCGTGCGCGTGCACGCACACACACATACCCAGCCTCATCCTTTACCAGTCAGGGAAATAGCACCACCCGCCTCCCCCCCCCCCGCTCTGTGCTGTGCCTCCTCCTCCTCCTCCTCCTCCTCCTCCTCCTCCGTGGCTCTTGCAGCCAAAAGGGCGAGCGGGAGACAAGTGCGGGGCCGGCTGGAAGGGGACCAGACCGGCCCGGCCGGAGGTCCGCTTTCCCAGCCAACAGCTGGAATCAAGAATTGGGCAGATGGGGGGGCAGTGGCAGAATCGGCATTTGGATCCCGACATGGACAGGGTGGTGCTGTAGTTCCTTGCTCTCTTTGTGTTAAAGGTGAGGAGGAGTCTTTGAGGAGAACAGAGGTGGCTACCCTTGTTCAGAACCAAGAGGGTCAAATGTGCACGGATTCAATGCCTGCCATGAAAAGGAGTCCAGAGTGCAAAGCCCCCCAGGTCTGGGTGGACTGATCTGTCCATTTCAGGCTCTGTCACCTTCCTTCCTTCCTTCTCTCTCTTTTTCCTTCCTTCCTTCCTTCCTTCTCTCTTTTTCCTTCCTTCCTTCCTTCCTTCTCTCTCTTTTTCCTTCCTTCCTTCCTTCCTTCCTTCCTTCCTTCCTTCCTTCCTTCCTTCCTTCCTTCCTTCCTCCCTCCCTCCCTCCCTCCCTTTTTAAGTGTCACATGCTTTCCATTCTGAAGGCAAAGAATTTTGGAAAAACTCCTCATAGAAATAAATAAATAAAACAGAAATAAAATTCTCCCCTATCCCTCGCTGGCATAGCGTGAGATACCCCACTTTGGTGGAGTGGAAAGAGAGAGGAGGGGGAGGAAGGGATACCACTGGCCTACCTTTCAGGGTTGTTTCAAAGATGGCCTTTCACCTCTATGGTTCTTTGATTCCATAATGGATCTAACTAGGAGATGAACCTTTCAAGCCACAGCACACAGAGCCCTGCGGATTCTCCCCCCCCCCCCCCCGATTCTCTCCTCCCAATTTTGGGGGGCCTTTTGCTTTCTCTGGCATTTTGCAGAACAAAGGCCACCCCCCCCCCCCCCCCGCCGCAAGCCACACTGACCTCTGGGCCACAGGGACTGTCCTCAAACCCCTTTCCCGGCCATTCCCCAAACCCCCTTGGCCCTCTGTCTGTTTGTACAACAGTTTAACCTAACGAGATTAGCTGGGGATGTGCATGTTTGTGTGTGTGTGTGTGGGGGGGGTGTCCCTTCTTTTCCCTCCCTTCCCCCCCCCCTTCTCCCTTCTTTGCCAAAAAGACAGAACCGCTTTCAGTTCCCGGACAATAGGAGAGCAAAAGTCTCCTTTGTGAGTGAGGAGCAACCCATGGAAACGGTTGATCTTGCAGTGCTGGTTTGTATGTGGGGTGGGGAGAGGGTTTCCCCTCCCCTTCGCACACACCCCCTTTGCCTTAAGAAACCCACTGTTTAATGCAAACAGGAGGTGTTGTGGGGGTGGGAAATTTATTTGCAAGGTGGAAAGAACTGGGCAGGATCCTGTCTCTCTGCTTCCAGTGTTTGTGGGAAAATCCCCCTTTGAGAGTCTCTGGGACTGATCCTGATTCCCAGCCTGAAGGCCTGAGGCAGACCAGCAGAGCCGTCCTCCCCGAGGAGCCTGTGAGAGGGACAGAAGCCTGGAAAGGTCTCCCCATTCTGCCCCACGGGGTCCCCAAATGAGAAATGTGTGCTGCTTTCATTCCTGGTTGATAAAAATTCCCAGGATGGCAGGGTGGATACCGAAGCCTTCTCTCTCTCTCTCTCTCTCTCTCTCTCTCTCTCTCTCTCTCTCTCTCGCTTCCCCCCCCCCCCCTCCACCCCTGCCCTTGTGCTAATGTCTTTGGCATAGATAAAAGAGAGTCCTTTGATCCTGGAGATGGTGATGCAATGACGAAAGGAGGTGATGGCTGACACTGGACTGAGAAAAATGGTTTCCCCGGTCGAAAAGAGAGAGCTTCCACAGGTTGTGTGGTTTTTGAGCTCTTTCAAAAACCTGCTGCACCTGTTTGACCCCAGGTGGACATGGAGCAGAGGACAGACGGGCGCAGTGGGAAGCCAAGCCATGCCAGCCGCTTCTAGTTTCTAAATTCAAAAACAAGGCCATTTAAAGGGTCTGGCGGTTTCTTAAATCCAAAACGAAGGTTATGGAGGCCAACTATTTGCCCCACTTCTATCATGACGGCTGCCTGCAAAGGCGTATGTTAGTCCTTAAGTTGTCTGTGATGAGTTTCCCCCAAGAAACGAACGCCCTAACCTTTCGGGAAACTGAAAATGGACGTGGGACAGAGCCCGTGTCGCCGGGCTCGGTGCTTGTGTTGCTCTGCTTCATCAGGTAGATCCCGATGGGACGGGAGCCAGGGGGGACCCCCTCATTTCCCAGCGGCCCGTGAGATGGAAGGAGAAAGACCGGGGCAGGGCAGGGTGCAAACCGGCCTCCAGGAAGCCCTTTTGCTGCACCGCCTCCTCCTCCTCCTCCTCCAAGGAGGCTGTTGCTCCGAAGACAAGAGAGCCCTGCACTTTCTCAGCAGGGTTCCAGCTTCACGGCCTTTATCTGAAACGGGTTTCCGTTGTTTATTTCCAGCAGGGCCGATTGTGAAGGAGGCCCAGTGCAGAAGGTCATCCTCCAGTGACCGGGGGGCAGCCAAGGGGTGGCCTGGCGGCTTCAACTGTGAATGCCTGTGGAGGGACACAGGGCGGGGGGGGGGGCGGTCAGGGAAGAGGAGGAGGAAGTTTGTTCCCTCGCTGGTAAAACTAGAACTCGGGGCTTCCTCTGCTCAGTGGGATCCAGGCAGGCAGGCAGGCAGAGAATCGCAGGGGTGTGACTGGTCGGTGAAATTGACTGCTACGAGCATCCTGCCAGCCCGCCCCAGAATTAGGATAAAAATTCCCCTTTTTTTAAAAAAAAAAAGAGAGAGAGAAGTCGGCACACTGGCTTTGTAGGCGGTGATCGTAGGAACATCAGGATCCGGGCCATGTGGCTTCAGGGATTGGGTAGCAGGAGCAGAACTGAAGCATTGTTCCTGGTTGCCTCTGTAGGTGTGTGTGTGTGTGTGTGGTGGTTATGTGATGGTGTGTTAACAATGTCTCTGGCCAGCCTCCGAAGAAGCGGCAGAGACCAGAATTTTTCCCATGCCTTCTAGAAAGAGTTTATTTGCGGCTACCAGCGGTGGGCCCTTGGCCGAGGGGGGAACCGCCAGCACAGGTCTTTGGGGATTCAAACGCCAGCCTTTTCTCTGGCTTTACAGAGAGGGCTGAGATGCTCAGGAGTCCTTAGCCAGAGGAAGGGGCCAGTCTCTTGGCTTTGCAGGAGTCGGTGGGTAGCAAAGAACAGGGGTGGGCGAAGGTGTGAGTCCCAGAGATGCCTGATAGCAGAAATGCAGGTCAAAAAGCCAAAGCGATGGGCACCGACGTGTGGTTTCCGGCTGCCTGTTGAGCAAAGCCACCCCGGTGGTCCGTCCCTCCTGCTCGCTGCTCTTGGAATCCCAGAGAAGTGGAAGGGGAGCCTAAAGGCCATCCATCCCAGCCTCTTGCCAATGTCCTGAGGTAGGCCTGCTTCCCTATGCAGAAGTTCTGTTCCACCGTCACTGGATTGGGCCCCTTCTGTGAATGGGCTGCCTCCAGAGCAAAGGAAAGGTGGTTTTTCTACGAGTGCCTCTTCCAGAAGGCTCCCCCGGGGGATCATGAGGCCTGTCATCCCAGGAGAGGCTGTGTTGAAGCACGAGGGCCACATCCTCTCGGGAGCCTCGGGCCCATTCCACCCACGGCTGCTGGATTGCAAGAGTGAGTCCCAGGAATGGTGGTCCCTTGAGGTTGCAGGATGCAGGGAGGTGGGAAAATGAAAATGGAGAATGAGGAGGCCCGTCTTTCTCTCTCTTGGGACCCTCTGGCTCTCTTCCAAACATTTGCCCTCCCACCCCTGCCGTGATCATTTGATCACTTCCCAGCATGAACCTGGGACAGCCCGCAGGTCGAGCCCAGAGAACGGTGGTCCTTAAAGGTCTCTCCTACCTTCCACATCTCTCCCCCCTCAACACCTCCTCTCTCCCATTCCTCACTCCTGGGAAACTCTGCAACCCCCCCTTTTTTTTTTCCTTTTGCACCAGGAAAAAGAGGGGCCCTTTCTCTTCTGTGGAAGGGGGATAAAGACAGAGAAAAGTTCCTTACTGTCTGTTACTTCCTTATGGCAGAAGAAGAAGAGTGTGCTTCTCACACCCGAGGGGGGGTGGGGGGTGGAGAGGTGAGAGCAACACAAGGAGCTGTGAGCTTTTTGACACTTCCTCCTGGCCGGCCTTGGGAAGCGGTTCCTTTCTCATTAGCCTTGCCCCCTCGCACTCACATAGCCCCCCCCAAGGCTCCTCCCTACATGCTCACTTCCTTTCCAAAAGGTGGTGGGCAGCGGTGTGTGTGTGTGTGTGTAAGGGACAGGGCTTCTCTGTTGTGGCTCTTTGTCCTGCTTCCTTTCCCTTCCAGCTCCCAGGGCCTTCTGTCAGAAGCAAAGGCTTCCTCTCACGGGGAGGGGGAAAGAGGAAGGGGCCAACCTGGCACAGACAGAAGCCCTGAGAAACCTTGTGCCGGCAGTGGCATACAGGCAGGCGAGGGGGGGGGGGTGGAAGAGAGTTGGGAGTGGGGGAATATCGCCATGAATCTGGCTGGCTCCCAGAAAGGTCTCTGGTCTGAGAAGCGCCTTTGCAAACCCTTGTGATGTAGGTGTCCGTGTGTGGTTGACTAGAAATACAGTGTAAGCTGCCTTGAGTTCAGTAGAGGAAGGAAGCCATATAGATGGAGTTAATCAGTCCATACAGAAAACGGTGTAGCCAACAAGAAGTTTGCAAACCTCCAAGCTGAACGGAGCTCTTGATCGGCTAGAATACGAAAGGAGACAAAGAGAGATGGTACCCCACCTGGGGCGTCTTGAGGAAGGAGGTAGAAGGGAAGAATGAAGAGCCAGCGGCCTTCTGTTGCTTCTTCGCCTTGTCACCTCCCCGTGTGAGTCAAAGAAGCAAACCACACGGCACCGAAACCAGAGAGTGTTAAAATTCTCCTAAAATCATTGCTCTTTCTTTAAAAGGAAAAAAAAATAGAGAGAGAGACCCATACAGAAGTAACGCTGCTCGGAGAGCAGCTGGGAACATCTGGGGTGCAGCCCTGGCGAGCAAAGTAAGGTTGCGTTTTCCAGCACAGCCTGCTTTTAGCTTCCCGGGAATGGTGGTGGTGGTGGGCAGCCTGGGGGGTTGTTACCAAAGGCAGGTTTTTGCACTGACACAGAAATTCAGCAGCCTGGTAACCCCGAAATGGCAAGAGGAAGTTATGAGTTGGGAGAGCGAGCCGCCCTGGGAACGAACGAAGGGGCTGAGGATTAGCCGGGTGTGGAGTTTCTGAGGAAGAGGCCCACGAGTCCAGAACCCAGGATGAAGGAAACAGGGGAAGAGAAGAGCTTAGGAAACCTTTTGGACTACAACCCCCAGAGTGCCTGGGTGCGGGATTCTGAGGTTTGTAGTCCCACGGTTAAGGTCATTGATCCAAGATGTGATGCATAGTTTCACTTCACCCTTTTTTCTTACCACAGAAAGTCCTGCAAACAGGAAAAGCCGCATGGTTTCCCGATGTCTGAGCATCCTTAGACCCCCTCCATCCATGAGATTTCAGATGTTAGGCAGAAATTATTTAATGCCTTCACTGAGAGAGGCCTGGACCAGTTAATGGAGCATCGTTTCCAGAGGCTGAATCTCTGGCTCTTTAGCCGATTAAATCCATTTCACGTTCCACCAACGTGCCCGTTCCTGAAACGCCAAGGTCAGGCGGAGTCGTTGTGAGATACTGAAGGGAGTATCTCTCAAAACAACGACAGCAACCCCCGATGTTTTAATAAACCAAAGTGGCCGCTCCCGGCTGGAAAGCAAGGTTTATCTGTAATGTTTTCATGTTTGTTTCTTAACCAGAAGCAAAACTAAGACAGAATGCCCTCACTTCTCCCTCTGACTGGTTCAGAACTGGCCTCCACCCATTTAAGCTTTATCAGCTACAAGATTGATGGATTAATCTGCTAGTTTAAATTAAAAGAGGCAGCCTTGAAATGAGGAGAAATAAAGGCACCCAGGGTTGGGTGTTCGTTGTGCTAGCCAAAAAAACAAGGACTTCCACCCACCCTGGTTTTCAGCTGGTGTGTGTATTACAGAAATATTTAGAAGCTTTTCCAAACGCTTTTCCTTCAAATCTCCTTGACGGGCTTCCAGAGATTCCCCAGCTGGCCGTTCTTGCACGGAGCTTGTTGCCCTCGGGGGACCTGGGTTTTCTTCCAGCAGGTTCCATGGAGCCTCTGTGTTTAGCCGCAGTTTACCTCCGAGTGCCAGGCATGGAAGGCAAGCCACAGGGACGAGCCGTAGCTTTCTTACATTCACATGGGGCTTACGGAGGGACTTCCCTGGAGGGTCGGTCTGCTGGTTTTGCTTCTTTTGAAGCACTTGTTCTTTTTTTTTTTAACCTCACCTGCCCTTTTGGCTCCCAGCGGGCCTCCTTTCTTCCCTTTCGCCTTGCACAGGGCAAGGGGGTGGGAGAGGAAGGGAGTCTTCTGCGTGGAGAAAGCTGTTTACTCGCACAACAGCCGCACGCATTCCCCATGTGGCCGTCCAGCCCTGTGTCCGTTTGCACAGCTGCTCCAGTTCATAAAACCAGCCCGCTTACCCCTTGGGGGAGAGGGTGGGATCCCCAGGTACAGCAAAAAGACAAACGGCCCCTTTGAAGGGCCATCCTGTGGGAAAGAGCCCACAGGAGAGAGGGAGGGGACTTGAGGGGGGGGGGCTGGACGTTGCCCATCATCCACGGGAAGGAGCGCTCCAAAGAGCAGGCTTGGCACCAGCCATGCCTGCTCACAGCCTTTCCCAGCCAAATAAGCTGCACTTTAACTCAAGTGAGCCGCACTTTCAGTTTAAATTATTAAAATCATGTTTAAATCTGCATCTGTACCAATGAATTAGCCTTTGCAATGTGAAATGGTCCGCTCCAAATTATTCAAGCTGTTGAAAGCAGATTTGAAACATTTTCTAATGTGTTTCCGCCCCCCCCCCCCCCCTTCACTTGCGTATATTTTAGTTGCTTGAAATGGGTGTGTTGCTTTGTGCTCTCTGCAGGACGTAGTGCCTTTGTGGTCATAAGGGCTAGAAACTTGTTACTTCTTTTTAAAACGGAAGAGGTGGTATCCATGGGAGCAGGAGTCAGACCCCTTCTGTTTAGCAGAGTTAATGAAAGACCAGCAGTGATGCCGTGGGACTCCTCTGTAGCCACTGATTTAGATGGGCTTAAATTAGACAAATCAGACAAATTTATGAAGGGGGGCTCTGTCAGTGGCTAACATTCACAGAGGCTGTGTTGGAACCTCCCAGTCCAGGAGAAGTCTACCTTGGAATCTGAGCTATAGGTCGTGTTTTCATTCTAAATCTTTATGCCAGGAAAAGAATAAGACATAGTTGGGTTGTGTGTTTGTAAACATGTTTGTCTTCAGCTTTCTGTTACAATGTAGAATTGCTTGGACAAGCAGTAGCAAAATAAATAAGTGAAAAGTAAGAAAAAAAAACAAGTAACTAGAGGGTTCAGCCGAGCCTCTGTGTTTAAGCCTGTGAGCAGGGTGTGTGTGGACGTATCTGTCTTTCCCCCTGTGTGAGTAGTTCAGTGCACTGTGGTTGTACTGTGGCCAGCTCTAGTCCAGCCCCCTTCCACACACTTTAAAGCCGAGTTGTCAGCTGGGAACAGCACACACACACACCCGCCAGTTACTGTATTTCTCCCTTGTGCACCATTTCCCTTGCTGCCTTCGTGAGGTTGGGGGCAGAAGGGGTTAAGCCCACAATACCACCTCTAGAGCAGCGAGCGTGGCAAGAATGCAGCAAGGTGAGCTCCTGCACCCGGGCGTGTCAGGGACAGGTGTAGGGCACCCCAGGTGGGGCCAGGGTGGGAAGCCACTTGGGGGGGGGGGGGAAGAGAGAGATTGAGAGAGAGAGAGAGAGAAAGTTCGGCAGGCATGTTCTTGGCAGCTGGGAGAAAAGGAGCGCCACGGGCTCACCTGGAGCCCTCCGTGTCTTTGATCCGTGGCCCTCCTCTGAGCCTCTGCACCCCCCAGGAGCCTTTGCCTCAAGGGGGCAGCCATAGACGAATGGAAGGCATACTTCCTCCCCCAAGACATGGGGCAGTCAAGTTTTCATGGGCACCAGAATCGCGACAGTGCCAGGCAGAGAAGGGAGTGTCACAACCCGCGGGCCACTACCAAGAAGGTCCTGCTGGACTGTGAGTATCACACTGAATGTTGATAGTCATTCCACGCTACCAGGAGCCTGTTGTGGTTTTTTTTTGGGGGGGGGGCAGGAACAACCCACCCCTCCAACCTGAAGGGCCCTGTGTGAATTTGCCTTTTGCCTCGTGACCCAACAAAGAGAAGCACTGTTGTTAAGCCCAAATGTAAGGCAGCCAGGCTGCCTCTCGGTTCAAGGAAGCATCAGAAGTTCCTCTTTTTTTTGGACAAAAAATGTTTCCCAGAATGCCCCGCTCAGAGCATTATATTTGTAGAGTAGCCGCGGTGGCAGCAGAAGGAGACGGGGAAGGGAGCTGGCTCGACGTAACCAGTGCCGCTAGGTTAGGAAGCCTTGGCGTCTCCTGGTTCTCCCTTTTGGCCCGTTCCCCCCTCCCACAACCCATGCTTGACCCCCTGCCCCTGGGGGTCGGTTTCTTTGGGATCTCCGCTCACCCCCAGGACAAAGGGAGGGTGTCCTTCCCACTGACACAACGTGAGTGGGAGATGATGAAATGCACTGGCTTACTGGTTTGCTTGGAGTGCAAGGGGACACACACACACACACACACACACACACACACACACACACAGAGGGGGGGATCCGCATGTTTCTCCCACACTCTCCCTGGATTTCATTTCCGGAAGGGGAGCCCAGATCCAAAGCAGGACCAGCCAGCCGTCAGAGACGTCGTACGGGCCGGCTGAGGTCCGTTAGAGCACGCGAGAACCCTTTTGGAAATGTGTGATGATCATTTTGACTGGAGTGGCAGAGGCCCCTCTGAGGTTTGAAATGGGTCTGGAGAATCTCCCACAAGTAGTTTGAGGGGCAAAAAGCCTATTACAATGCCTGTTTGAAGTAATTTAAGGCTGTGCTCACTTTGTCCTTAGGATGTGTCCGTTACAGGTTTCTTTCCTTTTCTCTAAGGACTTTGAGGCCTGCATTGCTTTAATCCACATTTTATCCTTCCAGGGTTAAACTCCCAGTGAGCTTTCACGGCTTCGTAGGGGTGGGGAACCGGGTCTCCTAAGCCTCCTCCAGTACTCTGGACCCGTCTTTCCTTGGGCAGGCTGACCTCTGGACTTTTTGCAACCTCCCTGTTTGCAAAGTTGGGGCAGTGTTCCTGTCTCCCTTCTCTTCACACCCTTGTGAGGCCTGGAGTCGGGAGTCATCTGTTTCTCTCGGGCCCCCAGGGTCACAGGCCAAGATGGGAATCAGTGACTTCCCATCTGACTCGCTTAGCCCTTGCACTGGGCTACCTTGGTCACTTAACATCTCTGACGGTGCAACACACCAATAAGACCCTTTTCTTTCAACATACGCTGAAATGTGCCAACTTGGTGGGCATGGAAGGCAAATCACCTCTTCTTCTTGCACTTCTTAATGGCCGTTTGTGATCCCGCAGGGTGGGAGGGAACGCACCTCTGTTCTCTGCCCCCGGGCAATTTCCCATCGCTCAAAAGTTTCCTTGCCCTGTACGGTGTCATCAGACCTGTTTATGGATTCTTTTCATTCTTTTGACATCTTTTGACAAGGTCAGGTTCCCGCAATATCCGCTCAGATCGAGTGGCGCTGCTCTGCCCATTGTGTAAGAACAGGGCGGATTTAGGAAGGTGATTCACCATCTCTGTTCACAGGATCACATCTTCTGGGGATGGAAACACAGGTGGGATAAAGTCCCACAGCGGAGGTATGGCTCTCATTTCGAATCTCCCATCTCCCAGATGGCCAAAAGGGTGAGGACAGACCAGATGCTTCACCCCCAGACCCAGCAGTCTCCTCTCCCTTTCTTAGGCATACGGGGCCCGCCTTGACCCACCACCTCAGCGTCCCACTGAGCCAGGGCTGGCTCAGCCATCACCCTTACCATTCATTGTGTCTTACCTTCATTTTTATAAAAACGTTTACATTTAAAGCCGGATAGCTATGCCTAGCCATTTACATGTTTGCTACTATTTAATTTTAAATAGTACTTGCAAATTTATATATATACTTAATTGGTTATAAAGCTGCTCCAGGAGAGAGGAAGAGTGTTGGTAATCACATGGGCACTAGCCCGTCAGTGCTGAAACACACAACATTATTTTAATTCCAAAGAGAAGAAAACCTCTAGACTGGTAGCTTTCCTTTCCAAGCTTGTCCCAGAAGAGGAAAACGCATTTTTAGACATGCTGAGAGAGTGTGTCCAAGCATGACAGGCGTGCTACTGTGCTTTTCTCTTGTGATCAAGGTGCTGTTTCTCTGCCTCACCTACCCATTCCTAGAGGAGGCTGCTTACTATGTAGCTCTGTGATTTTGGGTCGCTGGCCTTGCCATTTTCCAGCCCGTTTGTTCTGCAGGTGGGGCAGTTATGTGACTAGCAGTTCCGGGAGTTAGATCACGCGTTTCCTTCCAGCGCATGAACTGGAGGAGTCTCCCTGTGGAAACTCTGCATGACATCCTGGGCTTTCCTTCTTCCAGTCAGGAGTCCTTGTGTCCAGAAACATCACTCGCCAGCAGCAGCACAATGAGCTTTATGACTTGTAAAAACTGGAAACTTGTTTCTCTCCTCCAAGTTGGAGGATTGGGGCCAGGTGGCATATCTCCCGGTGCCTTCCTGGACCACCTCCAGCGTTCTCTGGCCTGGGGCTCTGCCTCTCGAGGCAGGCAGGCACGGAGAAGGCTGCTGGGTGGCCCAGATTTACCTTGAAAGGAGCTGCAAGCCAGTTCCCCACCCAGCCCCCAAACCTCCCGCTCGCAGGCCTCCAGCGAGGGCCCCCACACGAGGATCAGAGGGAGCGGGTGAGGGCGTGGACTGCCACAGCCCTTGCACCCGTGTCTCCCTGGGCACAGGGAAAAATCCACATCCAGTGGGCATTGCATCTCCTGTGACTTAGGCCTCTTTTTTTCTCTTGGGCTCAGTAAGCCACTGAGTTTCTAAAAGGCAGATTTTAACCGTATCAGTTTTTTTAAAAGCGCAGCTATGTCAGAAGCCAATCAGTTGCTGAACCCCTGCGAGAGAGAGAGAGAGAGAGGGAGAGAAAGAAGGCCCTTGCCCGCCAGCAGAAGGACAGCAAGGAAGAGACCAGCCTGGCCTACTGTGGCGGGGAGTTCCATAGTCTGGGAGCGGCCACCGGGAAGGCTCTGCCACCTAACCAACCAAACCTGCTTCTTTCTTTATTGCTGTCATAGAGCGAAAAGGGGGGGGGGGTAACAAAGTGGTGTCGCTTTAGTGCTTTAGGGAGGGCCATGCAGAGAGTTTTGTAGCTGGAGGGACTTTTGAACCAGGCCGAGGATCTTGCCAACAGCTTCTGGCATCATGACCCTCTTGAGTATCTCACTCAGCCTTGCCTTCTCCGCCAGGGTGCAACTTCCCAAGGCTAAGCAGGAGAGTGTTTGTGTGTGTGTGTGAGGGGGGTGTCTCCCTCTCCCCCTGGCCTGCTCAAGAGTTGCCTTTCTCTTTCACCTGTTTTGTGCCCCCCAGGCGATGCCACGTCTCCTCTTGTGGTGACAGCCACCCGGGGAGTCACTGTGGCAGTACGAGGCGTGGGAGGGTGTCGTAGGAGGGAGGAAAGGACACAACCCAGAGATCGGTATTCTCCTTGAGGCTTCCAAATCATTTTAGTCCCAGATAGGACGGTTTTTGTTTTTCAAAGATTAGCAAACGCCCCAGCGAACCTTATCAATCCATAGAGGGGCACAGGATACGCAAAGCATTGCCTCTCTAAAAATGTTTGGGAGAGACTCGCCAAAAAAGCACCTTTCTTTTTTAAAACATGGCCCTGGAGAAGAGCAAAACAGAGAGGACCGGAGTGCAAAATTAGCGCAGTCCTGGAGCCGCTCTGCACGTAAGAAAGGGAATGGCCTTCGCCCGGGTAACCCCGAGGTGCCCCTGCTGTGGAGGGGGGGGGGTAGATGCTTCTCAATGGCCTTGGGTCCCTCCCTGGATCCAGAACCTCCCTCCCCATACATACTGCCCTGGATGCCACTGGCCAGTCCTGGGGGGGGGTCTTTTGCACCCCCACTCCCCATGCCTGTCGCTGCTGGCCAGGCATGCCACTGCGGGAGTGAATTTCCTGCTAACGAATCGAATCCTCGAGCGCTCCCCCCCCCCCCGCCAGAGGGACAAACTTTGGAAAGTCAAAAGAGGGCAGCCGGCTGCCAGTCTGAGTGAGCAGAGGCTGGTAGCCGTAGCCCAGGTGAGCACACCCTGGGGGAAAAGGAGGAGGACGATGAAGAGGCACCCTCGTGTGGTTCCCACGCTCGGGCAAACCTTGCCAGCTCACCCTGAGTCACTGCCAAATCCCAGACAGGCTTTTTTTCTGCCTCCTGAGAAACGGAACTTGGCTGCCACCCTCCTGAAGCGCAGCCCTTGACAGAGCGCAGGAGTCACACCGGGCCTCGGTTCCCACGGCCCAGCCTTTCCCAGGCTGGGAGAGTGAGCCAGGATGCCTCAGCAGGCAGGCCGGCCGGCAGGCAGGCAGAGGGAGGAAGCACCGCCAGGCCTTCCCCATCCCTGGGTCAACACTCGAGGGTTGCTTCGGGCCGGCCTGGCCCACCTTTCGATTTTTCTGACCGTTGTCTGGGAGGGTGCTCCCGAATTCTCACCCAGGCGCAGGGGCTTTGAGGAAATCGGGGGCCCTTTCTCTTTAGGAACCACCATCAAGGATCTAGTCCTGATGTTTGCACTTCTAACTGCCGGAATGATTTGGGCAAGGACGGGAGATGCCCTGGAAGTCCAAGGAATAATTGAACATGGTTTCCCACCAGCAGGCAGGCTATGTCCAGCCCCCCCTTTCTCTCTTCATTCCTACCTTCCTTTCCCTAAGCAGAGCAGAAAATGAAGCAGCAGCATCTATCTATCTATCTATCTATCTATCTATCTATCTATCTATCTATCTATCTATCTATCTATCTATCTATCTATCTATCTATCTATCTGACTAGATCTGTCTATCAATTAATCTGCTTATCTGAATGAATCTCTCTCTCTCTCTCTCTCCAGTTTTCCTGCCAGCCCATCAGTTGTTTCTCCCCCCCACCCACCCACCCAACCACCCTGATTGACAGCTGATGGGTCCCAGGACTGTGTTGGGTGCCCCTGGATAAGAGGGGTGGGGCAGGCCCCAGGGTCTCTTCCCATCACCCCCACCTGCACCCCATGAACGTCGCCTGTGCAAAAGGTCATGCCAGCTGGCAAGTCCTTGGCTGGTGCCACCCCTCGGCGCTCGTTCAGCTCGGCCCAACCCTCCCACAGGAAAGATTTTTCTCATCGGAACAACGGAGGCTGTGTGTCATCCGCATTACATGCCCTCGGAAGCCTTCCCAGGGAGCTCGGCTGCGCACGCCACCTCTCTCCTAGGCGCTCCCCGGTGTGGCTCGCCTGTAATCCGAGTGGGACGGGTCTCTCCTGTGAAAGAAAAATCAATTTCTTCCTGTCTGTCGTGTTCCCATGGCTTCTTCTACCCCTTCTTTGCAGCGCCTCCCAAAGAACCGTACTTGGGCTTTGGGGGGGGGGTGCGCATGTGTGCACAGGAGTAAAGCTGGAGATGGTGTTTTTCCAAGCATGTGTCTCATACAGTTTTTGCCTTGACTAAGCAGCAAAAGGAACGGCCAAGGGAGGGGGTGCTGCAAACCTCAAAATCCCCCACCCCCACCCCCCCCCAACATACAAACCCTTGATAGATCTTCAAGGTATTTGTGACACTGGGGAATTCAGGGTGAGGGAGGCGAGTTAGAGCCAAAATATCTGGTGAATCTGCAGCCCGGTCAGGCTGCATCCCTTCGTTCATTTTGCTTACGGCATGCTTGTCGTCGTCAGCCAGTGGAGTCGGAAGGAGCTGGTTTGACAGTGAGGTTGGACCAGCAGTGAGCCGGAGAGTCTTGGGTTCAGATCTCACCTCAGCTACAGACTCATGCAAGATCCTTGAGGAGCCCTGACAACTCTTCCTGTGAAACATATGGGGAGGATTGATCCTCACCTCCTTTATAGGGTTGTGGGGACAAAGACAAGCAGGCAGAACCCTTTGAGCATTTGACGTGGGCTGCAGAGATGCTTTATGAACAGGTAGAGACCATGATTACAAGTCTTCCCTATAAGAGTGGGGTGATGACCGGATTGTGATCTGAACATTTGAGAGGAACGGCAAGATTTTAAAGGATGGTGTCAGTGATAATTTCCTCTTCCTTTTCTGTCTTTTCTGAGTTTGGGAAGGGTGCTGGTGCATTTTCAGACTCGCCCTCTTTCCAGCTGAGGGTGTCCCCCAGCGGGACTCGGGGTGCAGAGTCACAGGGTGAAAATGTTGAACTTTGGGTGGCCACAGAGGAAAATTAGCTCCCGTGGAGGGGGATGTGACCCCCTGGGTGTTAACCCTGTTGCGAAAGTCCAGGGCCCCAACCCCTGGCTTCCGTGGGGCGAAAGGAAGCGCCCCATTTGCCAGAGGGGTGCCGGGTGAAAACATGAATGCCAAGCCACCCTCGGCCTGGAGGAGGTGACACGGAGGAACCGAGGAAAGCCAAGCTGGCTGCCCTTTGTCCTTGGTACATTGGGACAATAAACTTTATGAGGCCAGGAGGCAAGGAGACCGGCGGGTGATTCAGCGCGGAGCTGGCTTGGTGTGAAATGTTCGGTGCAAAGGGTTCAAGACGCATCGCTGGCAGCCCCTCAAGTTCGTTAGATGTGCCCTGTGAATGACTAATTGCAGATCCCAAGGGAAATGGGCGCCTCTGCCTTGTTTATCTTATCAGGGCACCCTCACAAAGGAAACGGGGGCTCATAAAAAGGCTCCTTTGCCAGGGCTTGGCGGAGTGGCCTTGGAGCGCGATGGAAACCCCTTTCCCTTCCCAAGCCCCCCCTGAGCATGTGCAAAGCCTGGCGCTTTTATCAGAGAATCTCAAAGTCCATTTCTTTCCAAAGAAAAACAAGCCACGTCCCATAGGTTCGCACGCGGCTGATGGACCTGATTCGGCTGGCGTGCAAAGAGAGCGAGACTGGACTTTGCAACCCAGCTCCTCGGTGGGCCCTGCCAGGCGAGCCTTTGCAGGACCTCAGCTGCTGGCCCCAAGGAGAGGGCTTGGCCAGGCTCTCAGGCTTGCAAGACCTGAGCTGCAGGAACCATGTGAACGCTGTAGGGTTTAGAACGCCATGTTTCAACTGAGCGGGATGGGTGAGAGTGTGAAGGGCAGCCACTTGGCCTTGCTTCTCGTTTCTGGTACCTTTCCAATCCAGCGCCCTAAAGTTCTGGCCTTCCCCCTCTCCTGGGCGCTCCCAGGCATTCCTGGGAAGTTCATCTTTCTCACTCGACACACAAAGACACTAACATCTCTGTAGTGGCTGTCGAAGCTGTTCAGGGACCTTCCCGCCCTTCTTCCCCCATGATGGCTGAAACTCTCGAGGAGACCTTAACACGGGTGGCAGTCCCTCCCCGGGGGGGGGGGGGCAGGTGGTGGGCCTCTGAGGTGGAGTTTCCAAACCTTCCCTCTTTGGATTAGAAATTCCACGAGTCCTCAGGGTCGCTTCGGCTGTCCTTGCTGTTCAAGGAACTTCTCCCAACCCTGGGTTGTGGAGAGAGGGCCTGATCCACCTTCCACAGCCCCTAGCTGGGGGTGGATGTCAGCTCCCTTGTTGCAGAGCGATAGCAACGGGGGCCAACGGCACGGGGAAATGTTCCTTTTGGGGGGTGGGGGGCTTTGTCCGCTGGGGGGATTCTGGCCCATGTCTGGAAGAGGAGGGGGCCTCTAACAAACTGGGGGGGGGGGCGGCAGGAAAGAAAGAGCCAGCCCACCTGAGTGATGAGCACAGGTGGGAAGCTCCCAAGGCACCCCGAGGGAGAGCAAGGGATGTCTGCGCACCCAGCCTCCAGGCGCTTCAAGTTGGAGCTGGGGGTTTTTTTGGGGGGGGCGGCAGGGGGCAGGAAAGAGCAGCAGCAGATGAGAGGGAAATGGGGAACAAAACTGCAAAAATCACAGCCGGGTCTCCCCTGTTCTGTCTGACTAGGCCTGCAACTGCAACCAGTACCTGAAGATCCCTAAGGAGGAGATGGTGCACCTGATGAAAGAGAGGGACCCCTTGAGGGTGGAAGACGCTCCTTCAGGTAATATGGAGGGATGAAATCTGGGGTGGGGGGGGGGAGCATGCTCAAAGCTGCATCAGGTTGAGGATCTTCCGGTGTGCCATTCAGCCGTCCTTTTGAAAACTCTTGGCAGGCTCCTAGTCCTGATGGAGGAAGGGGGTCGGCCTTAAAGCATCTTAGGCAAGGCCCAGAGCTTGTAAGGGAAAAGATGCAAGGAACAGAGAGGCCTGCAATTAGTGTCTTTTTGAAGTAACAAGAATGCAGTTAGGTTACATTTTGGAAGTAATGAATAAGGAGGAGCAAAGTTACTTCAGTGGTATAAAAACGATGGCGGGCGTTGCCGTTGTCCTGTGCCTCCAAGCTGCCTTTGACTTAGGGTGACCCTAACAGGGTTTTCAAGGCATGTGAGTCGTTCGGGGAATGCTTTTTACCAGGGTAGGGCAGGCCCCCCCACGAAAATCAGAGACAAATTTGATCCTGCTTCCCAGGGTCCCGCCACGGGAACAGAGCAGCACTAGGAATATGGACGAAAGAATAGGCATTGATTTTGGATAGGCTTCTCTCCAAAGGATGAAATAGATTTTTCTATTTAATGGAATGCAGACCAAAACAAACCCTCACATACCAAAGTTTCCATGTGAGACAAAAGGTCGAGTCGCCTCTCTATAGTAAAGGCACTCATGTTCACATTTCTCTTTATGGTTAAATGTTAATTATAGGGTTATTTATTTCACCTATATCCTCCCTTTCTCCCAGATGTGGAGCTTAAAGCGACTATGGTATTTTTCACCGCTAGTAGTAGCACCACTAAACGATTCCCTTATTTCAGGGCCTTACTCTCCACCCAGCCACCTCCATCACAAAATGACACCCCCCACACACACACACACACCTTTTAGCAAATATGATATGGAAACAGGCAGTTTCCCCGCTTTCTCCTGCTGAGAGAGGCTGGGTTTTACAGACCCAAGACTTTCCCCTTCAGCCTTTTCCCCCTTCTGAAGGCTCCTTCTTCTGAGCCTGCCCCCAGGACTGACCCAGCTGGTTAGACAAGTTTATCACAGAGAAAGGGGTTGGGAAAGGAAAGAGAAGAGAGACAGAGAGGCTCTGATTCCCCCCCCCCCTTTACTTTCTCCTTCTCCCCCCCCTCCAAAAAAAGAATAAGAAAATAAAAGGAAAAAACCACCAGCCACTAAACCTCCTTTTTTTTTCTGTGGCTCCGTGGAACAGTGGTGGAAGCAAAGGACCTCTCTGAGGTCAAAGCCGCCGGGGTGGACGTGGGGTAGCCGTCCTTTACTTGTCGTGACTTTACGGGCCCAGCCTTGGCACTGGTTTGGGGGTTTTAGGATCGTCCTGCCAAGCGGGGGGACTCTTCCTGCACCACCCGCCCCCGCATTTTCTGTGGGTTTGTTCCACGGCGTGGCTTTGACATTAAGAGGGCCCTCCTGTCCCTTTGGCCTCCCCTCGGTTCTCGTCTTTCCGGTCAAGGCCAGCCCCATTTCAGGCAGCGGATGCTGGAAGGGGCCGGAGGGGCTGCCATGTGGTCTTGGCCTGAGTGGGGCCGTGGCAGCAGCCCATGCTGTCAAGCCTGTCTCGGTGGCGGTGGGGCTCTTCTGGGTCATCCCTCCGTCTGTGGGACTTGGGGGGGTTTCTGGTTGCTGCCACTGGGAAAAAGATAACCTTTCCCCGTGGTGTTTCTGACTCACACTGGCTCAGTCAGGAGCACAGTGGCTCTGTCTGAAATCCCCCTCCCATGCCTTTTCTTTACCTCACCCCCCCTTTTTTTTATTTATGATGATGATGATAACAGCTTGCATGTTATTAAAAGGACAATTAATCGTTGTATAATTACTCATTTGAATTTTCCACCTAAGGCTGCCTGCAGGTTTTTCCCAGGCTTCCCGCTCCTTTTGCCTTCTCCTGGAGGAGGATCTGAGCCAGCCTGCTTCCTTTCTGGCCTTCCATTGCCAGGAACGGTTGGCAAGCCCTGACAGAGCTCATCTTTGGCTAGGATTCCTGCTTTGGTGGTCCAGAGGAAAAGCCATGTGCCCGGGCTGGGCTCGGTGAAACTAGGCGGGAGAGCCCAGGCTTCTCTGGCCTTTTCCTCGGAGGCCGGGGGGGGGGGGGGTCTCCTAGCTCAGCTTTGCAAAGAACCGTGTAGGGAAGTCCAGTGGCCAACAGACAATGTTAGTAGCCCCCTTGCCCAGGCAGAGAACTAAGTGGATATGGCTCTGTGGGAGAGGTATAGAGAAAAGCCTGCAGGCAGAGGGGCCGCACTGGAGCTCAGAGGCTGAGTGTGGGTTTGGGAAGGAGGTCTCGGGCCGGCGCCCCTTCGATGACCATGGGCAAGCCCCTCTCTCTGTCTCAGTCTGCTTTGGCTGGACCTTCTGCAGCCAGACCTGAGCCAGGCAGAGCTGTTGCACAGTCCAGCGGTGCCTGGCTGCTGTGCAATTTAGACCCCAATCCTACTGGGACTGGGGTCTAAACCTGCTCTCCCCACTTGATTCCCACATCTGGGCTGGAGAGAAAGACCCCTTTCTCTTCTTCCTTCCCCCTTCCCTCTCTCGGTTGTCTTATGGGTCGGGTCTCTGAGTCATGCCCCATTGTGACAAGATGTTGCCGGGAGGGCGGAGGGGGGGAAACCTCTCCGGATACCCCCAAAGCAAACCCACAGAAATAGCCCCATGGGTGGAACCAAGCAGCCAGACCCCCCCGGGGCTTTGGAAGTCCATCATCCTGCTCCATCGCCCTTATCTGAACGTGCAAGATAACCAGGAGTAATCTTGAGTCACCTGTAACCTGGGGGAGGCTGTGGACTTGTTTTTTTTCTCAGACTTGTAACTCCTCTTATCAGGCGTGATCTCTGGCCAAGGAAATGGTTCTCAGGAACCTTTGTACTCCAAGAATGTTCTGGGGTGTGGATTCAGAGCACGGGCAAAGGTCTTGTGTGTGTGTGTGTCCCCCCTGCCCTCCCTCACCAGGCCCTGGATCACTAGGAGTGGCACCCAGGGTTTTTCCCCCCCCCCATCCTCTGGGAACCTGAACTTTCATGCAAATTTGACGTTCTCCCCTCAGGTTCCCAGCCATCCTGGTTGTGGGGGGGGGGGGGGGTGTGGCGTGGCTTGAATGTGCACTGAATCTGGTGAGAAGCCTCCGAAACTGGAACTGGTGTGTTTTTTTTGGGGGGGGGGAGGTTGCTGTAGAATGTCAGTCAGTCTGGTAGGGGCTCCCATGGCTGGCAACGTTACCTGTCCCCTTTTCCCCTGGTCAGAAGAGTCCGCATGAGACGAGATCTAAGCAAATACTGTAGATGCAAAGCAGGCCTTCCTTGCCTAATTGGTGCTGGTGGCAGACATCAGTCCGTGGGGAAGTAGATCACCTTAAGGAGAACAGGGACACTTCAGTTCATACAATGAAATAAAAACTAATCATCATATGTAGATGATGCAAATGAATTATGGTTTATCTACAAACTGCTAACCAAGCCATTAAGATCTGCCCAGCTGCTGTCTAGACGATTGTGAGTTTAACCATGCATCCCTCTCAGCTTCCTTCCTTCCTTCCTTCCTTCCGTCCGTCCGTCCGTCCGTCCGTCCCGTCCGTCTGTCCGTTTTTACTGCAACCTGACAGCTGATACTGAATTGTGAATATGGTTCTAAAAAGTCCCACATCAGTAGGACTACATATGTATTTTTTATTTTGTAGATAAGAATAGTTAGGGTATGAGGGAATCCAAAGCACTGTTACTGGGGGAAAAGTCTTGGGGTGTGTGTGTGTGTGTTGCAGGTTTTTAAAATTTGTTTTGGGGGGAAGAGAAGCCCCCCCTAAGAATCTTGGACTCCCACTCTTGCAACCCATGAAAGTGCTGCGAACTGTCCGTCTCACTTCAAAGTAAACAGTTTTCCCCTGAGGGGTTTGAACCACCCCCACCACCCCGCTGCCTGTCCAGTCTCAGCCCCCTCCCCTGCTTGCCACTGCCCGGTGTCCCTTCCATGTCCTCCTCGGAGGCCTGTCCGAGACCTCCACCCATTTTAAAAGGCCACCCTGGGGCCACTGCCTACAGAGGACCAGCAAGGTATTTTTGCAGAAAGGTCCCTGGGGGGCCCAGTGGCCCCCGAGAGACAAAAGGGGGCTCCTTTCAGAAAGGAAGCTGATTCCAGGGGGGAGAGAGCTGGCAGGGATGAACTTCGAGGCGACGGCTTCAGCGAAGAATCCCTTGTCTTGGGATTCCGCGAAAGGAGAGCGTCTTATGGGTGGGTGGAGAGATTAGCCAGCCTGTCCCCCGAGCTTGGGAAAGTTCCTTTCTTCAGAGGACGGTTCCAGAATCCCCCAGCCAGGGTTAAAGCCCCTGCCAGAGACCTAGAAACACCCCCCCCTTCAGCAAAGCATCTCTCTCTCTCTGGAAATGAACAAGAAGGAGGTTTCGATCCACCCGAGGAAAACTTTCCCAAGAATCAGAACATGTTCATCAGTGGAATGGACTGCCTCGTGGAGGGGGGCGGCGGTGTGCACTGGACCCTCCAGCCTTGAAGGTGTTGAAACAGAGCCTGGATGATGGCTCCCGTGCCCAGGAAGCTTCAACAGGCTAGCATCCAGGGATCCTCACAGACAGCCAGGGTTCAGCTCCCTAGGACTACCTGCCCCTCTACGGACCCCTTGCCTCACGAGAAGTGGCGCGGGGGGAAAAAGGACCCCACCCCAAAGAGGACCAGAGAAGGCTAGAACAGTAGCCCCCAGAGAGACAGCCGTCAGCCTCCATCCTCCACTGGGCCAAGCGGCTTGAGGGGCAGAAGCCAGCCGTGTGGGCAAACGCTAAGTCTTTGACGTCTCTTCCTCAGGCGAACTCCCGGCCAGCGGTTCCCGTCTGAGCGCCGAAGGGGCAACTCTGGCCTGCAGCCCAAGCTTGGCCAAGGAATCCGTGCTGCTGCTGCCCAGCGGTAATCCCTTAAGGGTCGAGGCCGTCCCACCAGGAGTTTTGCTCAAGGAGGACCTGGACTACTTCTACGGCTGCAGCCAGTGTGGCAAAGTGTTTTGGGAAGGGTCCCACTTCGGGCGGCTGGTCGCCCAGTTCCAGGAGGTGCTGGACCTCTCAGAAGGCAGCCGGAGCCTCTACAAGCAGGTCTGAGCACGGTTCACAGAGGGACGGAGGGACTTGGAAGGGGTCCTAGGTTGTAATCTCCAGCCGCCCACGTTGAAACAAATAAGTAAACAGATTGTGCTCTCTTGAAGGAATCACACAGCCTCCTGTTTCAGTTTTGTTTTGTTTTTGGTTTTTGCTTTACGCCACTCTTATTGCACCGGAGCGCAGGGAAGAATCTCAAGAAGAATCTTGGGGGCATTCTCCTCTTGCAATTTACCGGCTCTCCACTCATGCGTGACGAGGCTTAAAACCCATCTCCTCTAGGAGACCGACTTTTAATCCTCTCATGTCTCCTTGTTCCTTTCTGCTGTCCTTCTGAGCCCAGGGGAGAGGTGGTTAAATGTCTGAAATGGGGGAGCAGAGTTCAGATCCCCTTCGACAATGTTCTCTGGGTCCTGCTGGTTCGTGCCTGGAGATATTTCAGATTTTAATCGTATCAGTTCTTCTTGGCACTCCCCACCTCCTCGGGCGTCTTGTTCCTTATTCCAAATTGCTTCCGGAAAGGATCAAGGCTCTCCCTTAATCTGAGTAATTCCCTCACAGAGCTGAGAGGATCTTAGATGTGGCCGCACGACAGCTGCCCGTCCAGAGTTGGGCTACTGGGCCAGTACTGAGCAGAGGTGACTTTTTAGGCAGAGAGAAAGGATGGGAGAAAGCTGGCATTCCCACACACACCCCACATCTGCTATCTAAGATCTAATTTTAAATAGAGATGCTGCAGAACTGCTTTTAAATAGAGGCAGTGGGAAGCATGGAAGGTGGCTTTTGAGGATGACAGCTTCACTTGTTGGGGGTCTCTGGGAGATGCCGTCTTTGGCTCAGCGGTGCAGGGAACCGAGGGATGCAAAGCACGTGGTTTCTTAGCGACCCTTTCTCTAACCTCCTCATCCGAATCTCAGCCTGCTTTGCTCAATCCCTTTTACCTTAAGGGCCAAGCGATACATTACTGAGAAACTGTAATCTGTTAAGTGTTCCAGAGATGCGATTCCAATAGGCTTCCTTCCGTACCTGCGCTGAATGCCGCCATTCATGCAGAGGAAGCACCAAGCACACCTGCGGGCGGCCAACCACAAAACAGAGCAAGCTACTTTGCAAAGTACAGGAGGCGTGTAAAGCTTCTACTGTGACCATCAGGCATTCTTCAGCACTCAAGGGATCCCTTTTCTAATGTCGGGCTATCTGTAATGTACAGAATTGACTTCACATCTTCTGCGGCCTGGCCTTTGGAGACCAACAGTAGGCATCACAGACATAAGAATTTGGAAAACCCTTCCTTCTCTATTGGGGGATTCGGGCAGGAGGCTTAACAACGCAACCCTTCAGCAGCCCCTCCTCCACCATCATTGCCCACCCACCCCCAAGCCCCTGGCTGATGCTGTCTGTGTTAAAAAGGAAGAAGCATCTGTGGAGGGAACAAAGATTCTCTCCCCCCCCCACCCCCCATTTTGCTTCCTACAGTGCTAGATTTTAGAGGGCACTGGCTTTTGCACATCTAAAAACGGAAAACCGCCAGCTCCTCCCCTTGTCACCTTGATGAATCCCTGTGGCTGCCCCGTCTGTAGGACAGGAGTGTTTCCCTTCCAGGAAATCACGGACAAAACAGTTTTCAGAAAGGGAGCCACGTTGATTTAATTTAAAAACAAAAAGGCCGAGACGGTGTATTCTTGTGTTTAAGACTCAACAACGTCCTCTCGGAGGGAATTTTCACAGACCACAATCTGCTTGCAAAGAAGTAAAGGTGTCCCCTGGCATCTTTTATGACTCAACGAGGTATTTTCATGTGAACTTTCACAGATTACAAACCGCGACAGGATTGTGAGTCCCCAACAGCGGCTGCTCCAATAAATCTATCCGCTTTTAGAGGGCGACGTACAACGTGTGCACCATCATCATCAAATTAAAAGTACAGCATCCTGCACTCAAAGGCGGAAGCATGCCCAGAGAGAAAGGGCAGGTGCCTGCTTTGCCCCCCGACCCCCATTTGCTGAGGACTTGGAAGAGCATCTCTCTCCCTTGAGTAGACCCTTGAGGAAGAAGAGGGCTCTGTGAGCCAAGCCAGAAGGGGAAGGAAGCCCCATCTCCTTGAGGATGAAAAAGCCAGGGTCTGTCCTGGCACAGGAACTCCATCATTCCCGGAGGAAGTTCCGCTTCCTCATCCTCTTCCCACGGGGCAGCCGGCCAGAGTTTAACAAACCGGTTCCTGCTCTCTCGTCTCTGTGTGAGTTTTAGGAGAAGTTGGCCGGACCCTCCGAGGGGACGATCCTCTCTCCCGAGCCTTGGTCCTCTCAGGAAACAGCAGGTGTGGATTTGGATAAGAAAAAAAAACAAAAACAGCCTACCTCTAGCACTTGTTCTTTGGGGGGGGGGGGGGGAAGCGCGCACACACACATACAATCAGGAGTTGCAATATGGCGCAGCTCAACATCTTCCTGAATGAGTCGCTCGTGTCACTCAGACCTAAAATGTTCCCACACTGGCACGGAGCAGGAAGTTCAAAAAAGAAGCAGTCCATGCCATAGATGAAGCCGAGAAAGGATACCTGGGTTCGCCCCTCTTTCTCCTCCCCTCTTCTGTGGTTCCCACTGCTAATTTTTAGCATGTATTAGTGCTGCCAGGGTGGTCTGTTTTTGTATTGTTATAAAAGGTGCCGTCTTCCCTCCTAGGAAGCTGCAGTCTGGCTTGAGGATAAAAATTGCCCACGAATCTATTAATGCACTGGGATGGAGGCGTAAGAAGAGAGATGTAGAATTTGCAGTTTTAAATGGGGGGGGGGGGGGGCCAAGAGCCTGCTGCCATTTCACCATTAGGCGGATGGGGAACAGGGTAAAGTCTCCCAAATTTGAGCGCTGGCCCACCAACCAGCACCTTGTGAATGCCCTGTGATCGGCCACAAAGACTTACATTATTTGCCTTACGCAAGTGTAAACTGGCAGTAGGATTCTGGCCATGGGGTGGGTGTGTGCACCAACCCAAAACCGAGGAGCCTTGTGGCATCGGAAAGCTGGCCGAAAAGTTTTTTTGGCCACGACTTTCTAGGGGGACACCCTGGCTTACTCCAGAGTAAGCCATTCGGCTTGCGGTGCACAGTCCTGGTCCTTTGTCTCTCCTCCTTCTCCTCCCCCCCCCCCTCCGCCACTTTCCTTGCATGTCTGCAAAAGTCCCACATTTATGGGGGGGGGGATTTCTTTCTCCCTCCACCCCCCCCCCCAAAAAAAAAACCCGCTGATCTGCGGCGCCCGCACTTCATTCCGAGCACGCCTCTCGCACCCACGGCCAAAAATCCTCCTCGGGCCCCCTCCTCCCCTGGCCACGCCCCCTGGGCCCGCCGGGCCCGCCCCCCTCCGCGCCCCGCTCAGCCGCTGGGAAGAAAGGCCCGAGACTTTCCCACGCTCCCCGACACATGCTAATCAGGCCGCCGACGGCCACGCCCCCACGAGCCCAAGCCCCGCCCCGGCTGCCCTTTAAGAAGGCCTCTGGAGAGAATGAATGAAACAGCATGAAATCCCGAGCGGGCGGGGGGGGGGAGGGGCTCGGAGGGGATGAATGAAAGGGACAACCGAGCTATTTATTAAGGGTGCGAATAGGGTCTTGCGGGGGGGGGGAACCCCGGTGCTCTGTAACCGCACTTTAAAAAATGCGAATTACTTTTTAAAAGCTTCTCTCTGTTTTGCATCTTGGGTTTTAAAGTTTTCTACCTTCCTCCGCTTCGTTTTAATTTTTGCTTTTTTTGCTTTCTCCTGCCCTTCCATCCCCCCCCCCCCCCGCGTCCTTTCTTCCTCTCTCACCTTTGCTTTGTTTTCTTGCATCCTTTCCACCAGGAAGGCGGTGAATATTTTCAGAGCCACAGCAGCAAAAGTGTTCGGAGCACGCCTCCCGCACGAACACATTTCATGCACACTGTGAATTTATTGACAGCCTTATTTGTGGTTTCTGTGTTGTGAACCGCCCAGATTGGCCTTGGAAGCCAGATGGATGATACAGAAATTGAATAAATAAATAAGTATTGGTGCGGGGTGGGGTTGTTTCCCAGTCGAAGCTGCCTTTAAGAAGCACTTGGGTGGGATTTTTTTAAGCAATTACCCTAGGCTTTGGAATTAATTGCATATCATATGATTTAAAAAGTGAATAATGCATTTAACCTGGTCCTGGCCAAACACGGTCTCCACCAGGTAGGTCTTGTTTGTGAACTGTGGTGGGTGGGGGAGAGCAGGAAGGCCCCTCATCCATCACTTAGCAGATACACACAGAAGCTGCGAAAACCTCTCATGCAGGATATGACCCATGCCTGGTGGTTGTTGATGATCTCCCCCCTTCGTCCCTGCTCACTTCACCCATTTGGTTAGGACCCCCAAGCAAATGGGAGAAAATTGTGGTGGGTGGGGTGGGGTGTATTAGCCATACCGCCTGCCTCACTTTGTCACAAGAGCCATGGGCAAAGAGGGGTGGAAACCACCCGGCCCCCATTTGTTTCCAAGATGTGGGACTGTCTCAGAGAAACAATCGGAGGAGAATAAGAAAATCACATATCCCCCCCAGGCTCTTCTCATGGGAAGCTGAACAGAGCATGGTTAATATAAATCAGCGTTGGGCCAAATGGGGGCCCTCCAGATGTTGTTGCACTACAACACCCATCAGTCCAAGCCAGCCTAGCCAACACCAAGGATCTCTGAGAGATGTAATCCACCAACATCCCCACATAGGGCACCTCTTCTATTAGATTAGCCCTGTGAAGAATCAGTTCTTTTATGTGAGCCCCACAATGCAGCAGGTTTTCCTTTGCCTCTGTGGGCTCCGACAGCTGGTTAAGCAGGTGGTGCCGATGTGCCAAGAACAGCTCAGTTGACACCCTGTTCAAACATTTGTGGGCATCTCGGGAGGGGTGGGATGAGGAACCAGGGTCCCTTGGCTAGTAAGCCCACTGTATTACCCTGAATGTCTCTGATGAAGGGCCACACTCCTTTCCGTTCTGTTTCAGGGGCATCAAAGCAATGTGGGGGCGTGGCCCCATCATTCCCTGTGAAGTCTTTAGGGTTAGGGTTCTTATATTGCAAAGGAAAAACGGGGAGAAGAGTCACTAGGCTGAGATGTAAATTTATGGCTACACTCCTGTCACCAGGTGGGGGATCACCCGGTTTAATTTAGACGAAGAATAGAAATCAGAAAATATTTTCAGGTGGATACTGCTATACTGCTATTTAGCTGCTAGATGGCGCTGGACTCAACTGAATCTATGTGTAATCAGGAGCACCCTACACTTGATTTATTTAGGGCAATTGTCTGTACTGGGGAAAGGAACTAGACATGGGATATTTGTATTTCTATTCCTGGGGATATGAATAGGAATATCAGCACCACAGATGCCATGGAAATGCAGTCCCTCCCCCCCTGAACTGGTCGGACCCACGCATGGGTCACTGTCCAGCGCACACAGCCGTCGTCCTCATCGTTGCACCAATCGCAGAAGCAACCCAGACGGATTTTCCCCACCTCCTCGCACAGCCGACCGCTCAACAGCTGAGCGAGGAGACTCCCCACCCTGCCTCCTCACCAGAGTGGTCGGCTGTGTGGGGAGGCGGGAAGGGCCAGCCAGGCTGCTTCTCTGATTGGTGCAATGACGAGGGAGACTGCCGAACCATGAGTGGACTGGCCGGTTCAGGGGAGAGGGACTGGAGTTCTGCAGCACCTGTGGTGCCGATATTCATATTCGTATCTCCAGGGATAAGAATACAAGTATCCCATGTCTAGAAGGAATCTCTGGCTGGTCAGGCCTACCTCTTTGGTTTGCCAAGATCCGCACTAAGGCCTCTATCCCTTCCTGAGGGAGGGAAATGGTTGGGAGCTGCTTCACTTAGGAACAGCGCTTCAGGGTGATCCCTTTTTTACAGCCACCCTTACATCTTGTGGCAGGAGTTCCACATGCCACCCTTATTGTGTCACTTGGGAGCCAGTACTCCACAGCGCGGAGAGGGCCCCCTGATGCTTTTCCTCTCTACCCAGAAGCCTGTCCTTTTCAAAACACCAACAGGTAGAGCTCAAAGGGAAGCTGTGAGTGTTTACTTGTTGACAGAAAAGTGCAGTTAAAAATAATTTGGGGGTGAGGGGGATGTTTAGAAAGAAAAACCCTGATAGGAAGATGCAGTGTGCGTGCGCGTGTCAGGGTTTTGCAGCACTTTGAAAAGCACAAGATTAGTCATAAAAAATGAGTGGGGCGCTTTTACATTTTATTTTTGCAAGGGGAAAACAGGCAGATGAGAGAGACCTGTTCTTTGGGAGAGGGGGGGGGATGATGGTTTTGAGGGGGAAGCAGCAGGGCCCACCTCATGGGCTCAAGTGACAGGAAAACAGATTGAATATCAGGGGGGAGGGGGGAAACTTCCTAACTGTTAGAGCAGTATGACAACAGAACCCATGGCCTCAGGAGGTGGTGAGCAGGGGGTTGGACTGGATGGCCTTCGAGGCCCCTTCCAGCTTCATGATTCCACGTTGCCTGGCTAGGGAGACCCCACAGACATGCATCCCCCAAGAGACCCACACCTTCTGTCCATCAGCACTCCGTCCACAGAACTCTCTCTCTCTGTGTGGCGGGTCAGGATAGTCCACATTTTATAAACCCAGGCTCCCCGAGGAAAAGGGGGCGCCCTATGAATCTGGCTCAGAGGAGGGGGTTCGGCTGGTCCGGTCCGTTTTGAGCGCCGGGGGGGGGGCGCGATCGGGGGCCCCCCGCTTCCAAAGCCTTTCTCTCTTCCTGTCCAAACCGGCCGCTTCTCCCGCCGCCGGACTTCGCCTTCCCTGGCCCCCGTGGCGGCCCCGCCGTCGCGCCGCGTCCTTCCTCGTGTTCCGTGCCAAGCAGAAGTGAAGCAGGAGCCGCTCCTGTTTCCTCGGAGCCGGTCAAACCAGAAAGGCGCCCGATTCACCGTCGCCGCGGCTGCCCTCCAAACCCTTCCGGCGCTTCGGGGGGCGAAGCCATTCCCAGGCACGCTTCCTTGAGAGTAAGTCTTCCCAGGAATCCTGTGCGTGTGTGTGTGGTGCGTGTGGGGGGGGGGGGGTTAAGATCCTGGGGAGCATCCTTGGGGTTGTCTTCGGCGGACACCTGGATCCTCAACCGCGTGGTCGGGGATTCCTTGGGAGCAAGCGCTGGGAGGCTGGGGCGAGGGTGCGCGCGAAGCAAGAGGGACCCACCACCCGCTTGCGCCGCCTTCGACGCCGCGCGGGGATCGGGCCCCAGCTCTTCTGCCCCCCACCGCTCGCCCGCTCCTTCTTCTCTCGGCCTGGATCACGACCAGCCAGTCCCGCGCGACGGGTCTTTTTTTTCCCGACGGGTCCTCCTCGGGAAGTCAAAGCCTGGGAAGCGGGGGGGCGCGCGCGGCAGGCTCCGGCCCCGATCCTATCCATCCCGGGCGTCGTCAGTCCCGCGGGTCCCCGGGGGGAGGGGGGGGCTTCCTGCTCTTCTGCCTCGGATCGGGGGCGCTCCGCGCAGGGCTTTCCTGGGGGAGGGTCCCGGGTGACCCTCCTTCTGCCAGCCCCGCGGGCTCCTTCCGAGGGAGGGGGGTCTCCGGCCGGGCGAACCCTCCCCCCCTCCCTCCCTCCCTCCCTCCCTCGTAGGCCCTCCCCCCTCCCGCTTGGGGCGGCGGCCAATCAGAGGCCTCCCCCCTCCCCTCCCCCCCCCCCACTCCGGAGAGGCGGTCCGCGTCACCGGGCCCGGCCATTGTTATGCAAAATGCCCCAGAGGCCCCGTCCTAAAAGGCCGCCCCCGGTGGGCCTGCCCGGCTCAGAGCTCTCGAGGCCGACCGGGACGGAGCGGCGGCCGAGCGGGGCAGAAGGCGGCCGGGGCAGATCGCGGGGCCCCCAGGGAGGCCCCCTCCAAAGGGCGCACCGGGAGAGAAGGACCAGAGAGCGCCCGTCCGTCGGTCGGTCGGTCTGCCTGCCCCGCCTCGCTTGCTTGCTTGCTTCCCTTGGCCGGCTGGGCCTCCAGCCCCCGGAGCGGGCCCCGCCGGGGCAGCCCGCCGTGGATGCGCCCGGCCCGGGCCTGCCCGCCGGGGCGCTCCTCTCTCCGCCCGGGGCCCGCTCCGCCTCCTGCTCGACGGGGCGGCGGCGGCGGCGGCGGCCTCTCCCAAATGCTAGGAGCCGCGCCGGTGCCTGCCCGGAGCCCGAGCCCCCGCCGGGGCGGGCAGCCATGAGCGGCAGCCCGGCGGAGCTCTCCACCTGCCCGGCCCCGCCGCCGCCGCCGCCGCCGCCCCCGCCCAGCCAGCGGGTCTTCCAGGAGGCGGTGCGCAAGGGGAACACGCAGGAGCTCCAGTCGCTGCTGCAGAGCATGAGCAGCTGCGAGTTCAACGTGAACTCCTTCGGGCCGGAGGGCCAGACCGCCCTCCACCAGTCGGTCATCGACGGCAACCTGGAGCTGGTCAAGCTGCTGGTCAAGTTCGGCGCCGACATCCGCCTGGCCAACCGGGACGGCTGGAGCGCCCTCCACATCGCCGCCTTCGGGGGCCACCAGGACATCGTCCTCTACCTGATCACCAAGGCCAAGTACTCCGCCTCGGGCGGCAGCCGGTGAGGGGGACGGCGCCGGCCGCCGCGCGCAGATGGGGAGGAGGAGGAGGAGGGGGGGGGCCGGGCCAGACGCCCCCCCCCCCGGCGGGACGGCTGCCTTCGGAGCGCAAGGAGGATCCGGGGGGTCGCCGGGCGAGGCTGAAGACACCTCCCCCCCGACGACGCCGTGTCAAAAGCTGCTCGGAACCCCGACGTCCCCCCCTTTTTTTCCGAGGGCTCTTTGGGGGGGATCGGGCGACAGAGACAGAGGGGGAGCCCCAAGAGACGCAGAGGGGGGCGGGCGGGGAGGGGTCTCCCGGCTCCTGTAACACAAAACGACGACCTCCCCCCCCCCCGGTCTCCTAGACGCCCCGCTTCCCTCCGGCTGGCTCTTCCATCATCTACCTCGGTTGCGCGCCCCAGGCTTTGCTGTTCCCGGTGCCTTCAGACGAGAGCCGACGCGCGTCGCCTCCTCCATCTCCCCTTCACCCCACCTATTGCCATTGCTCTGTTGGGGGGGGGGGAGCATCCCTTCCCCAATTTTTTTTGGGGGGGGGCAAACGGGTGGCGCTGGAGACTGCAGGCGCCCCGTTATCAAGCCCCGGCTCCCTTCTGGATTTCGTGGTGGGGGAGTGTGTGCTGGCATTTTAGTCGCCTTTTTTTCTCTCTCCTTTTTTTTTTTTAAGCCTGCCTCCTTCAGATTACTTATAAACACCAAGAGTTCGTGGAAATTCATAGGTTTGAATGAACTGCAAAATAATGGGTCTCTCTTATTCCCTTCCTTTTGGGACTTGGCTCGTCTATTTTCTCCTCCCCCGTCCCATCACATAGGTGTAGCCTGGCCCCTATCACTCTGTGGGTGGGTGTGCATCTGGAGGCTTCTTTTTTTTGGGGGGGGGATGGTGAATTGAGCCAAGCTCTTTCAAAAGTGGAGGGGACAACAACAACAACTAAAAAGACAGAACGGGAAGAGGAGAAGCAGCAAGGCTGGGAAAATACTGCATTAAATCTCCAGGAATAAAAGAAAGACAAGAGCGCCCCCTGCCGGCCCTGGGAAAGAAAGAAAAAAAACTGCTGGGAGAAAAATAAATCAAATTTTTTTTTTAAATTAACACTCTGCAGAGCCCTTCCCAGGGGCCTGAGTCATTTTGAAAGAGGAAGAAGAAGGACAAAAGGAAGAAAAGAAACTTTTAAAAATAAAAAGTGACTGCATGTAACCATTTCAATGCTGCTGTATTGCTCTGGGGTGATGCAACCAGACAAAAAAAAAAAAAAAAAAAAAACCACCACCGTGAACACAGAGAGAATGGCATCCACCTCAAGTCAGTGACTGTTTCCCCCACCCCACCCGGACCCCCAAACCCTATTTTTGTATGCACTAAAGAGATCCCTCTACACTGCCATCTTGCTTGTCTCTCCTCTCCTCCTCCCCCCCTTCAACTCCTTCTCAGATAGCCATTAAACCTTTTTAAAGAGAATTTTCCACTGTGTTTGGGCTGGGTGTAACTATTTATCTTGTATGTGTGTGCAGATATGTGTATATATATATATATATATATAGAAATATAGATATATATTTGTGAATCAGGCTTTTTGTTTGAAGGGAATTTTGAGTGCTTTGGAAATACAGTGGGGGGTTGGACATGGAATTATGCTTAGGGGGGTTGTATTTTCTACGTGTGATTCTGCAAGAACCCCCCCCCCCTGCACTGACTTATTCTGCTCTCTCCAGCCATTTCCTTTCCCTTTGGTGCAACCTGCCACCCCCAGAACCAATACTGTAACTTCACTCGCCAGTGTGTGTGTGTGTGTGTGAGAGAGAGAGAGAGAAACCCACCTTTCTTGTGAATGAGGGCTTTGGGTTCAGGATTTTCCATTGAGGAGAATCTTTCCTGCTGGTTTCCCCTTGTTTTAGAGTTGCACATAATGTTTTTGGGTTTTTTTCCCCCCCCTTGTTTCTTTTAAATGGATTTGCCACAATAAAATGTCATAACATTTATGACATGTTTATTCATTTAAAAAGTTTTTTTTTAAAAAAAAAGTAGCTTGTATTGAGGAATCTCAAGATCTGGGGTAGTTTGTAGGAAAAGGTCTTGGTTTCAAACCCAGTTTTCTAAAGGAAAGGGAAAAAAAATAACCTCTTGGGAGCGTTTGTAAAGATGTTAACACATATTTATATTTTTGTATATATGAATATATATATAAATATAAGAAAAATCTGCCTTTGGAGACTGTGAAACCGTGTTGAGGGGGGAGTGAAATGTGTGTGATCCTTTTTCTTTTCTTTCTTTTTTTTTGCTTCCAGCCTTTTCTTCCCTTTTAACAAACTGGAGAGGGTCTTTCCCTCACCCCCAGTTCCTTAAAGAGCCACCCCAATCCCGCTGGGCTGGGAATTCTTGTGTTGAGCATGGAGGAGGGGAATTTATTGCTCAAAATGGATAAATTTGTGGGTACAGAGGGGGTTCCCCGCCTCCTGTTTTGCCCTGCCTTATTAGTTTCTTCCTACCCTGGAAGCAGGTTTACTCTGAAGTAAGCCCCACCGATTTCCATGGAGCTTGCACTTTTCCGTCAGGGTGCTTTTGATTCCAAACCTGAGTGCATAGGATTTTAAAATACTTCTTTTTTTTCTATGCAACCCCTCCAAACCTTTTAAGAAGGCTGAGTGCTTTCTCCCTCTCTTTCCATCCTGAGAAAGAAAAGGGTTTTTTTTCTCCCTCCTTATTGTTTGGCTGGGAACTTTGGGTTCCAAAATGGAGACTCCCTCCCTCCCTCCCTCCCTCTTTTTAAATTAAAAAGAGAGGGAGGCCATGGATGAGGGCAAGCCTTATTTTTGTCTATCATCTTGGCAGCCTCTCTTTTTAATTCTGAAAGACTTGGTTTCCTCGAATTGTCAAGTGTCAGGTGAAACCAAAAAAAAAAAAGGTAAATGGATTGCTCCTGAGAGGAATTTATCTCTGTACGTGATGGTTGGTTGTTGCTTCCCCTGTTCCCTTCTAGATGGCAAATACCTTCTTTTTTTAATTATGTTAATTAAGTTGTTAAGAACGTTAGGCTTATATTGAAGCTGTTTGTGGGTCACTCTATGATCACGTTTTAACTGGATTTTGAAAAAAGAGAAGCAGAACGAGTGTACAGGATGGTGTATTCTGAAGTGTTACGATAGCATTGCATAGTCCCGGGTGAGAAATTTATAAATAAATGTTTTCACTTATCTTTTTATAAAAAAAAAAAAAAAAAAGTCTTTATCACTGCTGTTTTTCCTTTCTTTTCCCCACCTAAAGCTCCTGACGCCCAACGTTAGCTACATAAAACACATGGGGACCTCCTTCTGATTTAAACGTGCCAAAAGCTTGCAGGGTTCGTTGAGTGTCGCCCAACCCCAGCACAAAAACAAACAAAACCCCCCAAAAACGCTGCTTCGTCTGCGTTTTGAAGCTCACAAGCCTCAAAGAGTCCCAGAAGGCTCCATGTGGATTCCCCCCCCCCCCCCACCCAAAAGTTGAACGCTGAGGGGTCTGGGATGGTTTCTCGCCCTTCTGTGTGAATTTTCTGGCACGTCCCTGAATGGAATAGGCGAGCCGTTAGCTCTCCCAAGTGTGATGCGGCTCCCCTAAAATCTGCAGTGTGTCCAGAAAGCTAACTTTTCCAAACTTTTGAGAGGGCCTCGCGGGAAAAGGGAACATGCTCTCCTCCCCGTTCTCAGCATCCCCAGGATAGTGAGAGAGGCCCTCTCCCCCCCCCCCACCCGCATGTTTGGTGCAAACCCACCTGTGTGTGTGTGTCCCTGTGGATTTCCAGATCGGACACCCTGGGATGACTGGTAGCCAGCAAAGGGACCGGAAGATCCTGCTCTTCATGGCGGATGTTCCCAACCCCAGCCAAAGGAAAAATCCCTCTTCTTTTTCAGGACAACCACCTCCCAGCTGATTTTCTTGCGGGTGGGGGGGGGGGGGACTCAGACAGAACTTTTCTGAGCATGGATTCTCATTCCTCCATAAGAAGCGGTCCCCCATGTATTGGGTATGGGAGGCTTGGACCTCTGCCCCCCACGGAGCAGACAGACAAAAAGGGTTTGGGACCATCTTCCCCCTTAAAGAAAACCCTGCGTTGGCCCCGGGTTGTCACGCGACACCACGTTTTGCCAAGAAATCACCCCAACGATTGCCCATCGGAGCTTCCACTCCACAGCTGAAAAGCTTATGGCCACGGAGGACCCTCTTTCATCATCCTTTCCTTACCAGGGGGATTGTAAGGGGGAGCCTGGCTTTTACGAACAATGGACCCCCTGCTTCTCAATTTGGAAGTGTGTGTGTGTGTGTGTGTGAGAGAGAGAGCAGAATTTGTGAAAACTGACCCCAGCACAAAGTAAGAAAGAAAGAAAGAAAGAAAGAAAAAGTTACCTCTTCCTCTGCTTCCCATAAACTCACTGTAAGAACTGATCACTATAAAATGTTAGACACAGTGCTATTTGGCAGTAATCACAGTCATCACCCTCAATGTGTCCCGCCAGCATCTCTCTATCTGTCTGTCTAGGTCAGCTTTCTGGCTGCCCCTCGAAAGGGAACACAGAAGCTTTCGCTTCTCCAGCCAAAGATTCACGCGCGCGGGGAAGAAACCACTTCGAAAGGGAGCGGCGTCACAGAATATTCACAAACACTCCCAACTGGAGTGTCCTGCGTTCTGACTGAGCTGCTTCCTTCCGCATGTTGTCCATCCCTCTGTAAGGGTATTCTAGATTTTTGGCTGGAAAGAGAAGAAAAAAATAATCAAAACTCACAGGAGACCTAGCTTTTCAACCCAGGGTTGGAAGAGATGCCCGGTCTGGCACAAAGGGGCTCATCCAACCCTGGGAAAAGGGGTGGCTGAAGGAAAGAAATAGGCAAAAGCAAGCAGCAAGAGAAGCAGGTTCTCATCCTGGCAAGCGATTTATTCTGGATGCAAGCATTTCATCCATATGACGGAAGCCGGTTTGCTCTAATACTCATGTTTTAAGCAAAGGGTTTGGCAAGACTATAGAAGGGGAGCCATCTGGTTTTCCCTAGGGCTCTCCTGGAACCCTTCAGGGCTGCTCCCGAAATCGGCGTCTCTCCTCTGTCCCCTCCATCGCCTTCTTTCAAACGACAAGGCTGGGATCTTTTGCCTTGTTCCCCCGTCCCCAACATCATCCTGCGCCAACGGAGATCAGAGACACCTGGTGACCCTCGCCTGTTTTGCCTCTTTGTGATGTTTGGATCATTTCTCTTCCCCCCTTGTCCAGTTTTTCTGCCCTAGAGATACACACCGGATGCCTCTTTGGCATTGCCCCTCATTTTCTGCAGCTCACGGTCTGCCCGTGACTGAAATCCATGAATTAATCTATTAAGTGTTTCCTCTGATGGCCTCTAGGTTCTTGTTTATGCAGCTGGCTCCGGAACAGGGAGATTGGCCACCTCTCATTCCTGAGCCGGCGACAGCGGCTGGCTTGGGCTCGAGGAGAAGTGGCAGAGGGTTGGGACGGCTGGTTCTCGCCCGTTTTCAACCTTCTAGCAGGAACAAACCCTTGAACCCCATCCCTCAAACAGGTTGGGCGTGGGGTCCTCTCGGCAGGGTGGTTTCTCATACCAGGCATCGCAAAGGTGGGTGGATGCCGTCTGACCGACTGTCAGAGAACCTGCTGATGTCCTGCCTCCGAAACAGTTGAACTAGCTCAGTTCAGAAAAGGTACCCTGGGATAATGGACCAGAGAGGAATTTCCCCGGGAAAACTATTCCGTTAGCAATGATCTCTTTAAAGGGAAATTTTCTGTTTTGTTTCATCCTCTTCATTTTAATTCGTCATCACTGATTTCAGTGGCAGGTTTGTGTCCCGTTGACTTCCACAGAATGGTCTCTGCCCAAAATCAGGATGGAAAGTCATTCTCTCACTGAATCACTGTTTGGAAATGTAAGAAAAGAAGAGCTGATTTGGGTGCAGATCAGGAATCGCTGACCCACCTGCCTCCTTTGGACTTTGCCTGTTCTGTGAAGTCACTTCTTCTTCTTCTCTCTCTTTTTTAAATTGCAGAGTTTTGGGGAAGGGCTTCCCCAAATTTAAATCAAGGTGCACCAGCGCTCTTACCTGAGATTGAAGGAAGGAAGGAGAGGAACATTGTCGCCCAGGTGGCCCGAATGACATCATCAGTAGCCACTATTCTGTATGTCTCACTTTTGGCTCGGGGCAGATTTCACGGCATCAGGCGTGGCGTCACGTATCTGTCCTGCCACGGTTCTGTGTTGGCCTGAGTTCATATCCCAAAGAGAGTTTCTCCCCAGGAAAGGATGAATCTACCTGCCACTGGAACCTCTCAATCCCACACTGCAGGTGGTACCAGTCATCTGTGGCCGGCTTTCAATTTGCCCTTCGCCCGTGGCGAGCATGGATCACCTCCAGGCGAACAGGGAAGGAAGGTTAGGCAAAAAGTGTTGCCCAGGCCTGACAGGGTCCAATCTCAGCCACAGGCTACTCTTGACTCAGCTTCTCTCTCGTTGCAGTCTCTGCCGGACAGGGCAACAGCACTGGCCTACCTTCAAGGGCTGTTGTCAGGATTCTTGAGCTAATAAACATGAAGCTACGTAATAAAAGAGGGAGCGGATGCCTTCCAGACCTGTTTCCCAGCCGCAGATCCCGGAAGGCTACCCTCTTTGCAGTCTTGACTGCTCTCCGAGGATCTAATGTAGGCTGTTCTCAATGGGGGAGAGGGGTCATCCCTTGGCCTGCTAGTACACACTTTGTGATCATGGTGTCTTTGAGGGAGGGCAGTCCTCCTTTGGGTTGTCTCCAGGCCAGCTCTGATCGAAACCCCCAGAAGCAGGGAAGGAGACTGGGGGGGGGGGATGTTGCTTGTCACACATCCCCGTGAGCCAGGCCCGCACTGCACACTCAGCGCCAACTGCACATCTGGCCGGGGCAAAGCGCAGTTGCCCCCCCCGACCAGGGGTGATGTTGCCCCCCCATTTCTAAACCACAACGTGCATTTTTACACCAATGGGTGTCCCTTTTTATCCTCTCCCCCCCCCCCGGGACCTGCTATCAGCCCCCCCCCTCTCCACACACCCTCCGCTGCTTTTGTAAGTGTGGTGAAGAAAGATCGCCTTTGGTTTCGCTTCCAGACACTCCTCCTGCGGCCGCCACCCCCCCATTCTCTCCTTCCTCCTTCCTTCCGTCTGCTTTTCTGCCCCCCACCCACCGAGGTAGACACCCCCCCACCCATTCCCCCCCCGCACCCATGGAGGGCTCCCTCTTCTTTCATTCAAAACCTGCCTTGACATCTTTCCAGCCTCTCCTTCTCCTTCCCATTCACAGCCTTTGCCCCCCCCTCCCCAAAAGGGGGGAGAAGGCTATTCTCTCTTCCTCCTGGCTATTCATTCCCAGGACGCCTCTGTGCCCCCCCACCTCTTCAACACCCCCCTTGGTCCCCCCTCACAAGAAGCAGCTGGTATGCTAATGAATGCCAGGCCGAAAAGGGGCAGGCAGGAGGGGGGGAGGGAGAAAAAGAAGGGGGGGCCCTTTGCCCTCCACATGCTAAAGAAACCCATGCCAGCAGTCATAGGGGCCGAACAAAGAGGGAAGGCCCCCCGCCTCCCTCCCAAAATCCCACTACCTTTTCACATTCAAATCCATTAAACAGCAGCCAAAGGAAACCCCCCCCCCCCCTTGTATTCATAGTGTTGCATTAAAAGAGAGAAAAGGAGGGGGGGACCCCTTCAGCCCCATCCCACCCACACTCCCGTCCCCACCCTCTCTCCAGCCGGCTTGTCCAGAGGCTGGCTTTGCTCAACGCACAGAGGGTGGCCACCCGGCAGCCCCACGACACAACGCGCACCACCGGGTGGTTTCGTGTGGGGTGGAATTCGGGGCACAAAGACCAAAGACAAAAAGTCCTGGAGAAGCGCAGATGCGAAGCTCCCACTGGGCTGATGGCCCAACGTCGGTCCCCTGGGCCACTGAATCCCATCCTTGGCCACGAGCCGTGGCTTCCCCCCTCCCCTCCCCTTTCCCCATGTTTCCACAGACTCGGAAAGGTGATCCCCCTCTCCTTTCTCATAGGCCTACAAGGGTCTCTCTCTGTGGCTTCAGAAGAGGTGGGCCACAGCCAATAAAGCGGGCAAGTCTCCTGGCGCCACAGGACTCTTTGAACGTTGAGCTGAATGTCAGAGGCTTCCCCACTTCAGTGGAGGGTGGAGGATGAGCTGCTTGGAGGTCCTTGAGCCCGCCTCCCCTCCCGGTTCTTGATCAGACTCAGATGGGACACCCCTTCAAGTAGAGAGGACCCCTAAGCAAGTCCATCCAGCATCACTTATGGGCGGGGGGGGGGGGGAGAAATGCCCACCCACCCCCTTCCTCCTGGGTGGAGCCCAGCTCCTGGATCATCCGCTGGGACTGGAGGCTGTGGGTTGAAGGGGGGACCCTCCATGTGCAACTTCTCCACACCTGGGGGCCACCCCACTTCCTGGGGGCCTGCCCCCCCCAAAAAACAACACCCCTCTCGACCCCCTGCCCAACCTCTTGTTGGCCTCTGACCCTCAACCACCGTCTCTGCCAGGGAGGGTCACCCCTGCCACACACACCCCCGGGGGGGCACTCACCCTCTCCAGGAGGGGGCCCCCTTCCTTTGCAAACAGGGCTCCTCTTTTTGGGTGCCCCGGGAAGGGGCCGCCCAGGACCCCAGAAGCCACTGGGGGGGGGCTTCATGCAGGGACTTGCAAGGGGGCCCCAGTGGTGGTGATGGCTGGCGGGGCCGCTCTGTGCCACCATCCTGTTTACGGAGGCATGGAGGGAGGCTGGGGGGGGGCAGGTCCGGCCTGCCCCTCCTGCACCCCCCAGCCCCCCTTTGTGCCCATCTCTATTCTCCACATCTTCCCCACCCAGAGCGCCCTGTTCATCCCCTCCCTCGCCCCCATTCAGCCCCATGCCTGCCCCCCCCCACCGCCGCCGAGGGGAGGGGAGGCTCTCTCTTTTCCAGGAAGGCCATGAAAAAAGCCCAGGGGGGGGGGACAAAGAGGGCCAGGGAGAAGGAGGGGGGCCCGCGCGGTCCCTGGTGGAGGTGCCACTCATCCCGGGCTGAAAGGGGCCCATTCACCCTGCCCAGCCACACAGAAAATCGGGGGTCACCGAGCTCCTTGGCCGGCCTGGGCTCCACTGTGGCTTTATTCTTTTTAATTGCTGCAGAGCCCCGGGGGTGGGGGGGTGTCCCCGCGGAGGCAGGGGGAGGCCAAATCAGGGGTGGGGTGGGGTGTGTGTGCGGGAGAGGCCGTTTCAGTGGGGAAGGGGGCCGGGTGGGCACCCAGACCAGGGAAGTGCCCAGGGGCCCTCTGAGCCGTGGTGGTGGAGGAGGAGGAGGAGGAGAGGACCCCCCCTCCTGTGCAGAGGGGCTCCTCTGCCCCCCCTTGGGTTAACCCACGCTTGATCCCCCCCAGTGGCACTCAGACACTCTCCCTTCCCCACTGGTTTAGAAGGCAGACTGGGCAAGGGGTGGCGTGCTACCCCAGAGAGCCCCCTGGCAGAAAAAGAGGCGCGCGGGGGGGGGGGAGGAAGGCGAGAGGTGGAGGGATGCTCGGGGCCCGGGAGGAGGATCCTTCTGGGACGTGGCCCATATATAGATCTTCTCCGATGACCAAAGCCAGGGAGGGAGGGAGGCTCTGGGCTAAAGGCAGCCTCTTTGAGGACTAGTAACTTCCACAGGCTTGTTGGCCAGGCAGGCAGGCAGCAAAAGGCAGGGTGGTTTGTGCCCGGAGGTTTCCAGGTTCATCAACTGAGCTCAAAAAGCACCCCCGCAGCTCATGGGCTTCTCAGAGGCGTCTTAATTCACCCCTATGAAAAAAATAAGCCGATCTCGGAGGGGGAACGTTGCCTTCTTGGACTACAAGTCCCAGCACCCCCCAGCCAGCATAGGAAAGGAGTTCTGCAGGGCCACCAACACTAGTTTCTCGGTACAGACCTTGGAAAAGGCCTTTCGGGGGAATGGGGGGGGGGGTGGATCAGTCCCGGGAATATTAAGGGATTCCTTTTTAACCCCCTCGGTGCCAGAGTGAAGCCCAGGAAGGCAACCGTGTGCAAGGCTCTGCCTGGAATCCGGGTGGCGGGGAAAGGGCACCAGCCTCCCCCACGCTGGGGCATCACCCACCAGCCCCACCAGGCGTTCCGGGAGAGGCTGCGTGGTCCAGGGGTTAGAGCCCCGGGGAGCCATGAGACCCCCCCCCCCCGAACCAAACTTCCTTTATGGGGTTGTGTGTGAGGATAAAGCGGAGCGGAGGGGGGGAGACTTGAAGAGAGCCTTCAGCTCACGGGAGCAGAACACGAAGATAGAAAAGGTACCCGATAAAAGAGAAATAAATAAAGGTGCAAGGCAGCTACGGACGCAGAGGGGCTGTCGCTTCTTAACCGGTCTTGTGATGCAGAAGCGCGCGTGGTGCTGCCTGGGCCCCTAGATCCAAATCCACCGCAATACCTGGTCTCTGGCGCCCCCTGATGGTGGCAGTCCGCCGAGTAACTCTTTCGGCCGGTCACGCTTTCGGTTGGTTGTCTGAATGCTTTATACCTGGGCAATGAGGATATCCGTGTATTTCCCCCTCTCCTTTCCCTCTTCTTCCTCTTTCCCGTTTTTGGTTGGGATTTGCAGATCCAGCAAGGCAAGGAACAGACCGTCAGTCCGTTCTGAGCCAGGAACACACCTGGATTTTAATACAGAAGAGTCATTTTGGCCTCAGCTGGAAGCAACCTGATGCCATGCAGTTATTATTAGTATGCTTATTATTAGTATTATTAGCGCTGCCCCAGGGATATTGGACCTAAACCTCAGTAATAGAAAGAAAAACCAGGGGGAGACGAGGGGCCCCTCTTGGCAAACGCAGCAATGCAGACCCACAAAAAAGGGAAATAAATTCATTCATTCATTCATTCATTCATTTATTTGCATGTTTGTTTGTTTGTTTGTTTATTTGCCCCCTTCAAATCTCTCATGAGACTGTTCTAGGTGTGGAAATGAGAGCCACAACCTCCTGCAGTTTCTAGATTTGCCCTTCTAGGTTTGTTTAATTTCACCGTTCATCATTTTTGCCGGAGGAGGGTGAAGGGGCCAAAACAGCAGCCCTTGGCCCTTGCAAGGGCGCCTCACTGTGATCCCAGCTGGAGGAACTCATCATCCCCTAGAGAGGGAGAAGAAGAAAAAAAGATGGGGTTAATCGTGGTGAGGATCGGGGGGTGGGAAGCGGTCTGGCTGGTTTCTCCGAAGGCTGGAAACCAGTTTTGCTGGCTCCGGCTCTCCCTTGGCCTGTCGTGACTGGGGGGACTTGCCCACAGCCCCATATCCTGTTGGGGCACAGAGAACAGGGGGTGCAGAGGCCTGGCTCAGCCAGCGCTGGGGAGAGCTAATCTTTTGGCCCACAGCTCCCAAAACTGGGGGATTTGGGGAGATGTAGTCATTGACCCTCTCAAATTTCGGCACAGGATGGCCCCGGTGGAAATTTCAGAAGCCACGCGGGTGCCTGACTAGTATTTCCACCGGCTTGTGAGGTACGTTTTGGGCTCCTACCAGCCTCCTGGCTCTGAGTGCCCTTGCCTGAAACCTGGAGGGTCAAAGGGCATCTGGGTATAGGGAGGGGTAGCCAAAGCTCAAATGGGTTGTAAAATCTGCCTCCGGTCCTGTGAACTGCGATTCGTGATAGGTAAACAGAGCCTCTGTGTTCAGTGGCAGTCTATCACAGAACCAAGAACTTTTGTGTTTTACTGTAACTCCCAGGATCCATCCATCAGCCTATCTACCTGTCTAAGACAGACGGATGGACGTAGGCTGTAAAATGATTGGAAAGTGCAGATTCCAGCTTGTCAAGGATCCTGCATGTAATTAAGCGGGTGGCCTTCTTTCTATTCCCCCCCCCCCCGCAGCGTCGGCCTCCCTCCGTCCTGTCCCGCCTGAAAGGGGTAAGGGCCGTACCATCGGGAAGGACACCGCAGTATTCTTTGCACTCCTTCTCCAGGTAGAACTTGTTAGCGTTGCCCCCGCAGCCGTTGAAGGTGACGCACTTGCCCTGCTGGGCATCAAAGGCCCAAAATTCGGCTTTGCAGGGGCCCCCGGGGACGATGGGGAGGCGGCAGGCGGCTGCAAGGAAGAGAGCAGGAGCAGAGAGGGGAATTGCCCTTATTATTTCTTTAAGGTGGTTTTAATGCGGCCCTTTCAGAACCTTTGGGTGCTTTCTTGATGCCCTTTTGAGCCTGTGGCTTAAGAACTTTCCAATGTGTTGCTCCACGTGTTCTTTTAAGGCCCTTTTAAACCAAAAAATTGCAAACTCGTTTAACGAAACCAACGGCTAGAAGTTGTAAAACAGTGGCAAAAACAGCTGAAAACCACAGAGCAATCCATGAACGAGAAGGTGTTCAAAGTTTCGGGGGACGGACCCCACGGTGAACCTTGGCTACAGTCAACCCGTGCCTCCGTCTGGGGTGAACTGGGACAGGGGGCGGCAGGGTAAACCTGGCCCACGGGGCACTCAGGGGGCCATGCTCCGTCGGCACTTACCCTCCGTCCTGCACGTCTGAAGGCACTCCCTCTCCGATGCAAAGTTGTTGCTGGAGCCCAGGCAGCCGCCGTAGATGAAGCTCTGACACATCTGGGATGAGGTGTTGTAGAAGTACCGGGGGACCATCCCCAGGCAGGGGCCCGGGTGCATGGGGGCCCGGCAGTCGTCTGGGGGAGACAAGGGCCAGGGAGGGGCCCGTGAGCAACAGGCTCCCCTCCTGAGGGACTCGGCCCCCCTCCCTTCCCCTCCAGCTCCAAATGCACCCCAAAAGGCTCTCGTCTTGGCAAGCTATGGGAGTCGTAGTCCACCAGCCACGTCTTGCCCTGCACTCTTTCAAATGTCTTTTTCTTAAAGAGGCGCCCGGGGGGGTGGGGTGGAAACACCCACTGACATGATCCTCAAGGGGCTCTCCCTCACATATGAGAAGTTGCTTTTCTGGACCCTCCCCAGTCGGCGCGGCCAGCTGGGGGATGATGGGAGTCGAAGTTTTAAAAGGCAGCTTCCTTAAACTGTGTATGGAACGGCACACAATGGGCGACGTGGCCGCTTTACGTTCACGTCTGCCCTGTTGAGACCCACGTCTGCCCCTCCGAGTCAGAGAAGGAGAAAAGGGCCCTGTTGGCAGCGGCTGGGGGATGATGGGGGTTGTAGTCCTAGAAGGCACCCGTCTGGCCAAGGAGTTACAACCTTTGCTCCTGATCTTGTAACAGAAAGAGAGAGAAAGAGAGAAACCCACCTTCTTTTTTGCCCCCAAAGGTTTGCAAGGCACCGTCAGCAGACCCTTCCTCCTCAGAAAAAGCGGCTCTCCGAAGCCTCTGGCGGAAAAAGAGAGGCACACGGTTAGGGAACGGCTTCATGGTCACGAGAAACCTTGTGCCCCTTTGGTCTTTTTTCCCGGGGATGCACGCCGACAACCCAGGAGGGAGGGGAACAGGGCCTGGGTGGGCCGGGGGCTCACCTGGGGCGTGACCCCTACCAAGCCCCCCTCCCCGAGGGCTTCTGTGACCCAAAAAGAGCCCCTTCCCAACCTACCTGTGGTTCGGGTTCGGTCTCACGGGGGAACGCATTCCCCTAAGAAGAGAGAGGGGCAGAGTTGAGTGGGGTGGCCGGAGAAGAGGGAGAAGGGGCACACGGCAAGGGCAGGGGAGAGGAAGGGAGGGGGTCCCCCACTGAACCCAGCCTCTAAAGGGGTGAGAAAGGGAAGCCATTGAGGGGAGCCCCTTCCCCTCTCACCCGAGAGACAACCTGCCCCCCCCACCCCCACTGCCCCTAATTCGTTAGGCCCCCGTTTGCCTGTATTAATCAGGAGGAAAATGGAGTCCCCAGGAATCCCCGAGGTCCAGAGCGAACTGCCGGAACTCAGCCACGAGATCTTCCCGCAGCGCCGGAGTCCGTCCTAGAAAGAATGACCAGGAGAGGATGCTCGTCAGCACCTGGCGGACGTCTTATCCCCCCGGCCAATGGCAGCCATGATTTCTCCCGGGGGTCCCCAACGCAATTTAGATCAATTCTCACAAAAATCAACCGATTCCTTTTTCCACCGCAAAGCGGAGGGACGGGCTGTCCCCAGTCCCAAGAGGAGCCCGGGCCCTAAAGCTGGGGCCATGAAAGGCGCCTCTGCCTCGATGCAAAACGCCGCACAGGAGCCCACCCCTGGGGTCCCCGCGTACGTAAAGTTTGGCCGTGGTGGTGAGTCCGTGGCTGCTGTTTTTCTTCATCACGAGAAAGGCGTATTCGTCGTAGTCGGTGCGAACCACGAAGTTTTCGACGTTCGCCTTCCACTCTAGGGCGAAAGACGAAAGGGGGAGTTGGGGGTGGGGGACAGGCCAAACCTCACGATTTGCTGGGAAATGCAGGTCTCGGGACCCTCTTTTTTAAACCTACTGGGGTTGTAGTAGGTGACTTTCCAGGGGTGCTGGTCTTCTGATAATCGGCAGTAACCCGGCTACAGAGCCCTTGCCTGCAAGGAGAGAGAGAGGGTGGGTGGGTGGCTAGGGCAGGGGTGGCTGGCATGGAGGTCTGTTGTTCTTCCAACTTTAGACATTTTGCTCTTCCCCAAATACCAACCTCTCGGGGATTCTGGGTGTTGTAATTCTGGCCAGGGCAGGAGGAGGGAAGCTAGACTGAAACAGCCGATCCTTGGCCTGATCTGGCCGTGGGGCTCTGCTAAGCTGCCAAAGGACCACGGCAGTTAGGAATGGAGCTCCTCCCAGATGAAGGGGCAGTCTACCTCAGAGCACCAGGTACTGCCCGAGGGCTGTTCAAAAACACACACCCCAAAAACATGCTGTTTCGGGGCTTTTGAGAGAAAGGGAGAGAGAGAGAGAGAGACCCTACCTGAGCCTGGTGGAGGTTAAGCTGATCTCCTCGGGGCGTCTTGCCGGGACCCACCACCATCGTCCCCACGCTGAAGCGCTCCTTGTACTGCTTCATCCAGCGACAGGTGGTGCCGAGCGCCACCCCGTACCATTTCCCGTAGAACTAGAAAAGCAAGAGAAGGGGGCAGAAGCAACCTGTCTTTTAAAACAAGCCAGCCATTCCCTTTCCAGGTAGGCATGAAAGCCCCCCCGCCAGGTACAGCTTCCTCCCGTCAGTGTCTGTGTGCCTTTTTAAACATCCTGTTCCTTGTTCTAATATCTTACAACTAATTCCATGCCATTCCGCTTTATCGGTCCGCTTGGATTTATTTGCTCCCGGTGTGGAACCAGCATCCTCCCGGCCCTCAAGGAACATAGCGTAGACTTGATCTGCTCAAGCCCCTCTTTGCCCCATAAGTAGCGCGTGGGGAGGCGATGCCCTGGGATTACAACTCCCAGAATCCCCCTGGCCAGCCGGGAGGAGATTCTGGTGTTGTCATCCGAAATCCCTTAAACCCCCCCCCCAAAAAAGCTCTGTCCTCAGAGATCTCCCTTGCCCTTACACAATAGGACAACCCTAACCCCCAACCCCTGTACCCGCGCCTCGTCGAAGTTTTCCTGGACGGGGATGATGCCGGCCCCAGTGGCTGCCAGGGGGTTCCCTCTGGCCGGTGAAGAAGGTGAGGGTGGCAGAGGCGAGGAGAAGCAGCTGGACCTCATGACTGCCTTTGGGGTTCGTCCCTCTCTTTCTGTCTCTCTCTCTCTGCTTGGCTTCTGAGGGGTGTGCCCCTGTGGCTGGAAGTACAAAGGTTGTTGTCCTGCTGTTTTTGATGGTGACGCAATCCAGACTTTGGTCCTTTTCAGGCCCTGGGCAGGGTGAATGGCCTTGGGATGGGTGGGCAGGTGGGAGTTCCCCCATTGCTTCTGCCAGTTAGGGAAGCCGGTGTGTTCGAGCTGCAGAGAGAAGGGCCCGGGGGGGGGGGGGGGGATGGATGGGGGGACAGGAGGGAGCCCCTCAGCCCCCTCTCCCAGTCCCATGCCCCCACCTACTCAGGCATCCCAACCCCAAAACCGTTTCAGTCTGTGGCTCGAGGGCTGAGATTCCGAAAGGAATCGCTCAGCTGTACATTATAGACAGCCCATTGTTAGAAGACGGGCTTCCTTGAGTGCTGACGGTGTGTGATTGTCACAGCCTGAGCTGTTCCCGCCGGTAATTTGGAAGCGAGCTGATTGTTTCTCCGGCTGCAACACCGTCATCTTCTTCTTTTGTGAGTCTGATATCCCAGCACCAAAAGTGGCCTCCATCAGACATCGCTAGGGCTCTAATCTGATTTCAGATCAAATGACAGCCGAGTTGTAACCTCTCGAGTCCTGGAGGTTTATCTCTCTGGTTGGGCCCGAGGCAGGGAGGGAGGGAAGGAAGGCACTATAAGGAAAGAAAACCCATTTCCAGAAAGCCACCCATCACGACCACACACACACAGAGCCCCAGTGTGATCTTTGTCTGTTGCAAGCCGCTTCCAAGCTGGGGTGAGCAACCTCAAAACCCTTGATATCTCCGGTCACCTCCTCCTGTTTGCTTTAGTTAATGATTGTTTGGGGAACAAACGGGGGCAGAGAGAGAGAGAGGAAGGGGACATGGCCTTCGTCCCATGAAGGCCTATTCTAAATCCCAAAGTGTCCTTGGTTGCCCCACAAAAAGAGCCCCCACCAGACCGAGGGGAAGGGAGCCTTGATCTTTACGGGGCGCCCTCAGCCAGAGAGGTACCTTTGGGGTGGGTGTGTTTACACCAGACTGTTCTGCTGGTTTGATTCCCCTTTTAGCTCTCTGGGTTCATGGTTGAAAAGATAACCCAGCCCCGTAAGGTTTGGGTTCGAAACCTGCCTTTCGTTCAGGTAGGGCAGAGAGCTGCACTTTGTACATGCTCAGAGAAGACCTCTGGTGCATGTGTGGGGACTGGGAGGAGGGTGGAGCGCGTGCTAGCTTCCCGGCTGGCGGGCCTCCCTCGAACTCACTTTCTCCACGGAGCCCCTTGGGTTTGGACTTTGGCCTTTCGACCTCCTGGCCTCGCTGTGTTGACACTGCGCCCTGGGAAGGGCTGGCAGCTGCCCGCGGCTGCCCACCTGGGCCTGTCTCCATCCTGGCAGCCGGCAGGCTGGCGCTGAGAAACCGTTCCCTGTGCACCCCAAGAAGCTGGGCGCTGAATCTGGGGTGCCTCTTCTCTTCTGTCCCCCCCCCCCACCTTCCTGCTACAAAGACAGACAGACAGACCACAGCCAACACACCAGGGCATATTTGGGAAATGTCTGTACTTCTTCCTGCACCTTGTCCTCTACGTTTTCTACATCCCTGACGGCGATTCCTGGAGAGCACAACAGTTCCCACGTGCCTTTGTGCCACTTTTGGTCATATTTTACCTGCCTTCATGAACGGGCATTTCCCCAGCTCTCTGTACTGTTGTGCCACACGACAGGGACCCGTCCGTCCACCAACGTGTATCCCTGGATGTGTCCCATCCCTGGGGCTGGATCCAGGTGGAGGTGAGCCGAGAACCAGGCAGGGTCTCTGTGGCCCCTTTTCCGTTGGCCGTCTTTTGGAACTCGCCACCTGCCCCCACGGCCGTCCCTCCTTCTCCTGACATGGAAGGATCTCTTCGAGGGAGGGGGCCCCTGCCTGTATGTCCGAGCCGGCCGGGCAGGAGAAGGCTCCGGGTGAGGGGCCAAGTGGCCCGTTCTAGGTGGCCATTCCGGTCAGAACAAGGACCCAGTTCTAAGACCCCCAACATCCGCGAAGCATCACAATGGCCTCTCTGATGTCACAGCGCCGTGATGTAGGGCCTCCCCCCCCCCCGAGCGCTAGATTCTGCCAGCAGCGGGAGCCAAAGGAGCACAAGGGGGTGTGTGTGTATCGCTTTCACATTTTCCTCCCTCTTTCTCACGCAGGTTTTTCGTCTGGACGCAACCAAACTTTCTGCCGCCATGAGGTTCCACAGGAAAAAAGACATCAAGGATCAGATCCATGAACTGCGGGCCATCATCCGCCTCCAAGGTAACCCCACCGGTGGCCGGCACGTTGTGAGCCAATGCATCTCATAAAAAAGACGGTGTGAGGAATTTGGGGCGGGGGGGGGAGGGGGAAGAGTCTCCGGATGGCTGTAAAACAGCTTTGGGCAAGCTATTGGGGGGGGGGGGTGTGCCAGGGGCCAGGGCTGTACCCCTCCCTCAGAGCCACACTGTGATCAGCCACGAGACACCGGCAGCCTCGGGTGAAAACCTCTGATCCATAAGCCGACGGAATGAAGCCTCTCGCAAGAACCTTTGTAAGGGAAAGAGAGGGAGGGACGCCGGTCCCAGACCCGTCCATGTGTTTTGTGGGCAACCAGGGATATGGACCAGTGCAGGTATGAAGGCCTCTCGGTGTCTTAACAGAGGTCAACCAGGTTTTGCTTCCCTGTTTTGCTGTTGGCCTCTCTGAGATGCTAAGGTAGACTGCACCTGAACAGGGAGGTTCCATTCCTCCCTGTGACGGCTCCTCAAAGGGGCTCTGTGGTGGAGCTGGCCGGTCAGGTGAAAGATCCTCCCTGGCCCAGGATCGTCCTTCCTGCGATGGCAAGCCACTCACCTCGGAGGATTCATTTCTTAAACCCATACACTCCCTCCCCCCCCTCCGCCGTCCTGTTGCAGAACAAGCCAGGGTGCTTTTTGCCCACGGCATCAAGGAGACCGTCGCTAAGAACAGGGAGCAGATCGGCTTTATGCGGGGGGCCCTGCGGGAAGAGGTGCATGAGCTTGACCTTTCGCTGAAGGTGAGCGAAGGTAAGGGTGGGGTGGTCTCGGCCAGGCCCTCCTTTGGGGGCCTGGATCTGGCCCTCCTCGGCTTCCTGGTGGGGTGGTGCCTTCCTCCCCTCCCAAAACCCTCTGGCCGCATCCTGCCAGTTCGAGTTCCCCCTTTTAAAAAAAAAGATGCTCTGACATGTTGGGCCTGAAGAGACAAAAAGGGATGCGATTCCTCTTGGGATCAGGAGGTTTCACCTCCCATGACTCACGGCCTGCTGGGGGGGGGGGGGACCTCCCGAGAACTGGGTTCAACGGGACGAGAGAGAGAATCTGAGTCAAGGAGGGCCTCCCCCCCCCCCCGGCCTCAACCCTAGGTATGATTTGGGTGGACCGTGAGCCAGCACCATGGACAGCAGGGAGGCCCCGGTGTCCCAGAACGGCCCTTCCTCTCAGCACCTTGGAGAAGGGCGCTCGGTCATCCTCTCTCTCTCTCCTCTCTCGGGGCCTCCTGGTCACCCCAGGTTCAGGTCTGGGCAACGTGCCCACCGAGAGACACAAGGGGTGGGGGGGGACCTCTGAACCCCAGAGCCAAGCTCGCCTCCCTTCATTTTCCAGCTGAGTTGGTGGTGGCATTTTTAATGCTCCCTTTCCATCAGATGCCCCGGGCAAAGAAAAACAGATGGGCGCCTTTGCACTGAGGATGGTGGTGGCCCTCTTTGGTCGTCTCAAGAGCTTTCTCCCTCCCTCTCTCCCTCTCTCTGTGTCTCCGTCTTCTTTGCAGTATGACCATGTCACCATCAACAGGGCCTGCCGGGACAGGAGATACCTTAGAACCACTTTGTCCGAGTACTCCATGGAGGTAAATGGCGGGCAAACCTCTGCAACTCCCCAAGCGGGTGCCTGCCGTGGGATGTCTTAGAACTGCAAGAGCTGGAAGGGGACCCTTTAAGATCATGGAGTCCAGCCCCTGCTAAGGAGGCCCAGTGGGGGGGAATCGAACTCCCAACCGCTGGCTCAGCAGCCAGAGACCTAATCCACTGAGCTATCTGGCAGATCTCTTTCATGGGTTTGCCCAGACTGGGGTCTGGGAGGAAGAAGCCCACCTCCCTTAGTCTGGAGAAGAGGCATCTCTCCTTCACAAGAAGACCTGGGCTGTTTTACCCTCGAATTCCCCCAGTGAGGGAGGTGGTCCCGGGAAGAGAGGAAGATGCTCTCGTGTGAACTCCTGGTCCTTCCAGACCCGTGTGGGCAGCCCTGGCTGGCAGCCCTGGCTCTCCACGTTTTAAGGCATGGTCCTGTCCTAGCTTGAGCTGGTGGTCTGTCCGGCAAGTCATGACCGAGGCTGAACCTGCTTAGCTTGTGAAATCAGAGGAGACCGGCCATGTTCAGGGCAGGATGATGATCCAAAGTTAAAGCCAAAAAACAAAAACTTTCCAGTTTGTGGAACTCCTTGCCACATGAAGCAAGGAGGGCTGCTGGCTTGAACAGCTTTCAAAGAGGGTTAGACAAATGTACGCCTGGTCCTGGGGGAGAACAGGGCAAAGGAAAGCCACTTTGAGGTGTCACGGACTTATTGGGGGACCCACGGCTGCCCACCTCTGGTCACCTCCTTGGTCACCTCCCTCCCTCCTCCAGCAAGCTCGGGAGCTGCTCAGCAGCTACGTCTTTGATCGGATGAACGCCCACAACGTCCTCCTGTATGAAGTGAAGCGGCGGGGGAAACGCCTGGAAGATCTCCAGCTGAGGCTGCAACAGCTGATCGATCTAGAAACAGCGGATCCCAGGGTTCAAGTCCAGCTGCAGGTGAACACTGGGCTGCGGAGGTGCCTTAATGGGCAGGATTGTCTCTGGAAAGGCATTTGTTTCATTAAAGTACATTCCTGTCTTTCTTCTCTGGTCTGGGGTCCCTGGGAAATGCATTTAGGGTGTCTGGGAAATACGTTAGGAGTTCCTGGGAAATGTATTTGTTCCATAAAATTGTCATCTTTCCTTGCTGCCTCCCTCTCAGCCCTGGCACCCGGGCACAAGAGTTTGAAAGGAAGGGATTAAAATGTCAAAAACCACTGACCCACAAAAGTCACATGAGACTCCCCCCCCCCCCCCTCGGGCTGGTCTACCTTGCAGATGATTGTGAAGCTAAAGGAAGGGAAGGACCTTTCATGGTGGGTGGGTGTACGCACCTTCCTTCAAGCATCCCCATAAAGGCAGTTCGTGCAGAAAGGGGCCCCCTTTGGGCGGTGAATCTATGCAAAGACCCCCTGGCATTGTGACGGGGAGCCGATGATCCCACTTGAGTCGTGCTTGCCCTGGTTTGGGGGCCTGTTTTTGATGCCCTGCAGATCATCCGTCAGCTGGAGAACGACATTGAGAAGATGCACGTGAAGATCAGGACAGCTGAAAAAAACAGGGCCCTCTACCTGAGGATGATGGACGTGCTGAGAGACGTGAGTGGCGAGCTGGAGGGGGGGGGCATTTCAGGACCACAGGGGATGGGGTGGGGACACAGATCCTCGTGAGGCGCACCCCCCCCCTCTTTGCCTCCCTTTGCCTGCGAGGTCCCACCCGTTCTTCCTCAGCTGAAGTTGCCCAATGTTTCTCTGCGTCTGTCTGCCTGTCTGCTCCATCTCTGCCAGGAATTATCTCATCTCCCTTTCGCCCTGGACGATCTGGAGCGCCGGGTGGCCGTCTATCAGGTGGAGCTGAAGGGGATGAATCTCATGACCATGGATATGGTGGAAGCGATGGAGGCGGCCCAGGTGAGAGGCAGAGGCGAGGATCCCTGCCGCTTTTGCGCACGGATGCCAACGGACGACTTTCCTTCGCGTGCTTGTTATGGTCTATCAGCGGTGGAGAGGGGCTGGCCGTGTGTTCTTAGACGGAAGCGGAGAAAGGCGTAAACCCCCTTGCACCGCTGAAGTGCCAGGGAGCCCTTTCTGGTCTGGGTTGGGGTCCCTGGGAAAGGCAGGGGTCGCCTCAAAAGGGCATATTCTCAGCCCGTGGATTGCCCTTTCGTCTGTTTCTCCTCCAGGGCTTGGCAAGGTCCTTTTGTGGGATGGATTTCACGGTGTGTTTGCTTCAGACCAAGAGATGAGCACCAGGGTGCCCGTAAACTTGGGCTGAGCAAGTTTCCTGCCGAGGAAACCTGGAGGGGCAAGAGGCCCATGGGGGAAACAAAACTGGTGGGGAGATGAGTTTTTTCCCCCCCTCATGCCTTGTGATGGTCTTCCAGGGGGACATGGTGGCCACAGAAAGGGATTTAATTGTAGAGAAGAGAAACAGGGAAAATATGCTGAGCAGCCAGAAGAAGCAGATAGAACGGATCCGCACGAAGGACACCAGCGAGAAATACCGGAAGATGGTGAGTCAGGCCTGGCGTCGGGGGAACGCGGCTGGGATTCAGGATGTAACCTTGTTTTAACTTGGTTGCCTCCCGGCCTGAGAGAAAAAAAGGAAGTGGGTGGGTATAAGTCCATTGAAATCACAAGCAGAAGAAAACCATAATCATGCCTTCTTTACCAAGTTTGTGGGGCACACAGTGGTGAGTTTGATTAGCTCAGTGAAGCCTCCATGTTTAGGGGCAGTGTACCTCTGTGCCCCCCCATCCTCTCTGTGACTCCCCCCTTCCTTTCCCCCCCAGCAAGCTCGTCGAGACATGAACCTGGACTTCCCCACCCTGATGGGCCACGAAGGAACAAGAGGTAGAGATGCTGGCGAAAGGAACAGAACCGGGACCACCACCCAGCCCCTGACCTGAGCGCTTGGGTCAGGAGTCCTGCCTGCCTGTCTTTGGGCTGCCCTGCACAGGACCTCCTGCGCAGGAGTGGGAAATGCGTGCATGGGGGGGGGGAAAGGGGCCAGAGGGTCATGTCGTCAAACCCACCCTCCCATCAGTGTGGGTAAACCATGGCCCAAGTGCCTCTGGCAGGTGGCGTCCAATGTAGCCCCACTGAGTGGGGTGGGGGGGGGCACGCGTGGCGCCTGTGCTCCCACGACACACAGCTCAGAAGAGAAGACGAGAAGGCTTGGCAAGGCCTCTCCCCTCCCTGGGGCGTCTTTGCCAGAACCGGAGGGAGGGGGAATGAGGGCCTGACCCCCTCCTCTTGCTTTCCTCCCACCCTCAGGGGCAAAACTGGAGCGCTCCAAAGCTCAGATCGAGTATCAGGGTCTGGTGACCTCCGAGGTGGAGAAGGTCAAGTCCGCGGTCCAGTGCTCCCACCTCTGGGTATCGTAGTTCTGAGCTTCTTTGGCCCGGATCCAGCCCCATCTTGGAGGGGAATTCCCTTTTTGTTGTTTGGGGGGGGGAGACGGACCGCTCCCAAAATGGTGTGAAAGGCCACCTAAAAAAGCCCCCTTTGGATCTGCTTGGGTTGGGTTCAGGCCCCTCTTTCTTTCCCCTCCAGGACATTGCCGGGAGGTTCATGGCCCAGAAGAAATCCGAGGAGAACCTCCAGCAGCAAATTGCGGAGTCGGAGAAGAAGCGCCAAGAGCTGAAGGCCCAGTTGAAGGAGCTGGAGCTGGTGAGAGCCGAGCTGAAATTCCACCAGACCCCAAGTTCCCTGAGGTAACTCCTCCCGGCGTGGGTCTTTGGGGCCGGGGTGGCACACGGGGGGTCCTGGACATGGATCTTGACACCTCCCTCTCCTCTCCTTCCACGCGGGCCGGCTGGAGGAGGGGTTCGGGAAGTCGTTCTGTCCACACCCCCCCCCCCGCAAAAAAGAGGTCGCTTTCCAAGCTGGGTCTGTGGCCCTTCTCAATTCCCAGTCTGAGGAAACTGAGGGAGGATTTGCAGATGAACCTGGGCGAGGAGGAGGAGAGGCTTCAGCGCGTCCAGTCTCAGGCGTCCAAAAACCAGGAGCTGCTCCTCCGTTTCGAGAACGGGGTTGACAACCTCATGCTGAGGCTGTGCGGCATCCAGGTGCTCGGCCAGGTAAGCCGCGCTGTGGGCGAGACGTCCTTCCCGCCCGACCTTCAGGTCCGCTGAGGGTGGAACAGAGATCCTCCTCTGTGGGTGGCGGGACAGATGGCTGGTGGGGAAAGAAGCCCACGCTGTTCCCTCAAAGGTTTCCATCACCCAACACAGCCCCTCACAGAGGAGCCTCCCTGTTATGTCTCTGTAGGCTTGAGCATCACGGACTTTTCTCCCCATAAGCAGCCTCTGCTGAGAGGCGGGCAGTGAACCCTGCCCTTCCCCGATCTGGACCGTTTCGTCCCGTTTCTCATATTGCGACTTTATAGTTTAATTGCAGATCACTGCGGCTTAAAGCACCTCACCCAAATTGTGGGTTTCCGACCCCGGACATAACCTTTCTTTTGGGTCCCAGGAGGAGGACTTTGAAGAGGAAGAGGGCAGAGATGTGTTTGAGAAGCTGCAGTTCTGCGAAGCCAAGCTGCTGCACCTGGTTCAAAAGATGTCCAACCTGCCCTCCTACGACTTCAGCCAAGAAGAGACCAACGAGGTGAGTCGACGTGCCGGCCCTCTCCGGAGGTCGACCTGTGTGCAGAAGAGGGCAGGTGGATCTCTGGGTAGGGGGGTTGCAAAAATCAACAGACCAAACACCTCGGTGGGCCAGTTTCCAATTCCCTACAAGGTGGGAGAAAAAGACAACACCCATGACAAAAGGACACGTATTTATTCTGCAGGATAAAGCAGTACACAAAAGAACGCTGAGCGTTCATATAACGTAGATCAGAGAAGAGCGAAATGCACCCCTGTTTCTCAGGGCTTTTTAGGGGAACCCGGCCTCATTAGCCTTCCCTTCCTCACTCACCCCGATCTTTATTGTGTGCATCCATTCCCCCTTAGGACAGTACACTTAAATTTGTAAGACATGCCTTTAAATTTCTATAATTAATCCCAGTTTTGCTAGGCACCAGGAGGGAGGGAGGGAGGGCCATCCCAGAGCATTGCTGTCTCCTCTCAGCCCCACAGATCTTATCCAGAGGTTTCATCCCCCATCTCAGCCCTATTTGCATGTCGAGCTGCTTACGCTTTTCATACCAGGGCGGGGGGGGGGGGGACGATTTCTGAGCACCCCCTCAAAGCCGATAAAGCGATGAGGGCGTGGAAGTGGGCTTGACTCTCTCTGCCACACATGGAGTCACCAGCACAGTTCAACTCTAGCCTGCCTCTGATCTGTACAGGATTTTGTACATGTGAGGAATTTCCTAGAGGCAAGTACGAGAAACGAACGGGAGAACCTTAGGATTGCTTTCGAGGACGATGAAGAGGATGTGAGAGGTATGTAAGCATCCTAAGGTTGATCTGCACATTCTTTGCTGTTAGAGAAACAACAGAAAGAATTGATTTTGGATAGTGTGTTTATATGAAATATCTTTGCCCTGCCTTTCTGTGTTTCTTGATCCCAAGGAACCCTAGAAATGGCAATTCTGCAGCTTTCTTCAAACTTGGGGTTTTCTAGAGGCACTGGACTACAATTCCCATCACCCCAAGGGCCACACTAGCTGGGGATGATGGATACTGTAGTCTGCCATGTCTGGAGCCAGGAAAAGAGAAGGGCATCCCATCTTCTCAACAGGCACAGAGGCCTTTTTTTGGGGCGTTTTCCCAATTATAATCCCTGCTGGGACTCTGAGCCTTGTTTGAATGGAAAGATGGGATCAAAGTGAGAGACTTTTCCTCACCTCCTGCTCCGGCTTCAGGTGTGCTTGTCCGCTCGCCTGTTTCCCTGTCGCATTCGAGTCTGCCTCTTTCCTTCATGAAATGTCCTCCTTTGCTTCCTCAGAGGCCTTCAATTTCGCCGACATCGACCACAGCTACGTGCCCAACCGGGAGGAGATTAAGAAGCAGGGGGTGAAGCTGATCGAGGATAAGACCAAAGTCTCCAAGAAGAAGCAAAGGGGGTCCAAGAAATGAGGCCTCCGTGTTGTCATGTGTTCTTTTTTTAATCGTGCCAAAACAAACCACCCCAAAATGCAAATATTTTTAACATAAATAAATAAAAATAGGTGGGCGGTTCTGTTCCATTTTTTTCAGTTCACCATCTGTGGCTCCGAGCTATTAGCTGTACCCGAAACACCCACCTACCATAGTCATAATATGGAGAGAGAGAGAGAGAGAGAGAGAGATTTTTAAGATTGTGCTCCCAGCCCACTTTATTTTCATGCTAAGATCCATGGCTGGTTCAGCAAGGAGAGGAAGCTGGCAAAAGGAAGGAATAACAAAGCCACACAAGCTTGTGGAAAGAGGCATTTATTTAGCAATCTTACTAAAAGCTGAGTGGACAGAAAGCTGAAGCGTAACGTCTTGCAACGTCTGTGTGCAAAACATGAGCAGGAGATGCCATTGACCATGTGCAGAGTGCTTTTCTCACTGTGTTGCAGACTTGGAGCTGGCTTGCACCCCACACTGGGCTTTGGGACATGGGAAGCTTCTAAAAACGAGGGAAACCAGGCATGCAAGTGGGCGCCTGCAGACGTTTTCTTTCAATCTCAAAATACACCAAGACCCTTTCACACCCACGGTCTTGTCAAAAGGCAAGCGATTGGCAAGCGCGAGAACGAGCGTCTGCACCTTGTTTGTCCCACGCGGGCCACCGTAGGCAGCGGGCTTTTCCTCGCGTCCCTGGTTGCCTAGAAACGAAACCAAGATGGCGGTGCAGGGGAATCCGCCTTCTTCTTCCACGTGTCCTTAACGGCTTGCCGTAGACCGCTCTTCGGCTGTCGATGTACATTTATGAAGGCAATAATAAGGATGATACTACTACTTTTAAGACTACGAATGATGTTTCTATTACCACAGCCCTTTCTCCTCCTCTCGTTCTCGGATGTCCCTCCGGGGTACCCGTAGCCTTCGTCCCAGCCGGCGAAGCGAGAGAGAAGAATGCCACCTACGTGGGGAGCGAGGTGTCTTGTGTGCTACTTGTCCCTAACGGGCCTCCGCGGCCCCGCGTTTGCCACTCGCCATGTCCCTCGCCGCCCACCGTAGGCCGCCGCGCGACCAAGATGGCGCCCCTCTCTCGCGCGCCCCCTTCCTCAGGGATGTCCCTCGCGGGCTGCCGTAGGCCGGCCTCGCTCGCCCCGCGCGGCCCCCCCCCCTTTCCTCCTTGCCTGGCTGCTCGGAAACAGGGAGGAAAAGCGCGAGGCCGAGCCAAGATGGCGGCCGCGGCGGAGGCCGGGCCTGAGGCGGCGGCGGCGGGGAGGGCTCAGGCGGCGGGAGCAGCGGAGCCGGGCCCAGCGCGGGGGCCTCTCCCTCAGCGGCCGGGGCCGCAGGCCATGTAACGGGCCTCGCCTCCTCCTCCTCCCCGCCCCTCCTTCCTTCCTTCCTTCCTTCCCTCCTTCCCTCACAGCCAGGCCGGGCCTCCGCCGCCGCGATGTTCTCGGCCCTCAAGAAGCTGGTGGGCTCCGACCAGCCCCCCGGGCGGGACAAGCCCATCCCGGCGGGCCTCCAGTCCATGAACCAGGCCCTGCAGAGGCGCTTCGCCAAAGGGGTCCAGTATAACAGTGAGTGCGGCGGGGGGGTCGGGGCGGAAAGGGAAGGGAAGGAGTTCTTTCCCCGCAAGGGGGGGGGGGGTCCCGAGACTTCGCAGGGGGGGAACGGAGTGGTAACGCGCCGCCGTTCCATCCTCGTTACTCGTTACTTCCGCTTGGCAGAATGGGGGTGCTTGCGGGCTGCCCTGAGTAGCGTTAAGGGGGGGGGGGGAAGAAGGAGAGCGGGAGGGAGGATCGGGCCCACCCTTGGCCTCCTCCCCTGTTGAAAAGGGACACCCCCCCTTTTCCTGGGACCCCGGAAAGCCCCTTTCCCACCGACCCTCTGCTTCCCAAAAGGGGGGGGGGGTCCCCACGCGCCCTTGGCAGCCAAACCCCGGGAGTGCCGGGGGTGTGTGTGTCGCTTTTAGGGCGAGCGAGAGAATGAATGGAGACCCTTCCAGGCGGGGAAGCAGGGATTGGGGCCTTACGAAAGAGGCCTCTGGGTTTGTTCCAGCGGACCCTTTATTTATTATTATTATTATTATTATTATTATTATTATTATTATTATTATTATTATTATTATTATTATTATTATTAAAAGGGTTCGCCATCCCTTCTCTGAAATGCATAGAGAATCCATCATTCCAGAAGTTCAGGTAGAAATCCAACCAGGGAGGTTTGGGGCCAGGACCTGGAGCGGGAAGCCAGAGCAAACCGGAAAGGCCGTGAAAGTTGGCCGGTTTAAAGGACCAAGATGGCCTGCCAAGTATTTCTGCAAAGGGGTTGGGAACCACAAAAATCTCTTGTGATCCTAAGTATGTTCCCCACCTGAGTCTGGGTGGGTGTCGCTGACCCAGATGGACACAGCTCCTGTTTTGAAAAATGGGCCTTTAATACCCGTCAGTAGCAACGTTGGTGCTCCTAACACAACCCTTTTTGGCCATATCTGCATTTCCAGCTATTTTGGAGGGAGCCGAGATGGAGAGAGAAGGGTTACCTTCTCCGAGACGGAGAGAGAGGGAAGAAGGAATGGTTAAATTTTTAATCCTGGGATGCTTTAAATCCTGCCTAATCTACTTTACAGGGTTGTTGTGACGGGAAGGAGAGCAGAGGGAAACTTCTCTGTATTTCCCCTTCTTTATCCACTTCTCATTTATATTGGTACCCGATTTTCTCACAGAAGTCACACACAGGTCTTCTTGTGCCCCTTGGAGGAAAAAGACGAAAGCAAGCTCGTTAGTGTTACTGAATTTAGCCAGGTCGGAGCCAGAATAATTATTTGCCGTACGGAAACCAGAGTTTGCACCACGTGCATAAGGCAGCCCACTACCTAAATACAAAACAGTTACCCCTTTTGATTGAGCGGCAAAGTCGTCTTAGGGTTTGAAAGGCAAATTGTAGCATCTACAGTCTGCGTTTGGTTGCAGGGGGGAGCAGGGGTCGGCTGTCTTCGAGGGAAATGAATAGACAAATATGTTGCTTGTCTTTTTTTTCGCCTCAGTGAAGGGATGGGTCAGTAAATAAATACTAGCTGCAGAAACAACAAGTGAGTAGGTGAACAGAAGACGTGAGGGAAGGGACCCCTGGTTTGAGGCAAAGCATCTTGCCTTCACCTTTAAAAACCCAGTCAAATTCCTTTTGAGGAATTGCATTGCCCAGCCAGCTGTATATGTGCCATCCTGGGGTCACAGAGGTGGGAGCAGGCAGGCAGGTTTGCAAGGTTTGCAGAAGCAAGCTTGCTGTTCTCTTTTACCCATTGGAGCATTGGAAGGAAATCCCTGATGGGTGGGTGTGGGTCCTGAAAACTTGATCGGGGGGGGGGGGGCACCCAGAACTTCAGATTGTTGTTTTCCCAGCCCCCTTGATCTGCAAGGGTGCCCCTTGTTTAGCTTCCTCCTCTGTCTTCAGGAGACAGAGGGGGTTTAGCAACGAGGCCTTTGCTTTGTCAACACAAGCAGCCTTCCGTGTCCTTGATGTGGCTCTTTTGCAGTAGGAGGGGTCTTGGATTCCTGGCCTCCTTCCCTGGCTTAGGAATGACAAGGATCATGCATTGCACACACCAACTGGGAACAAAGGCCTCTTTGTTCAGGCGGAGCTTGCTTCCTGAGGAAGCTTGGATGAGGGACCTAGCTTTCAGGTGGTCGCTCACAACTCACCGACCGGCTTGCAGGTGGGAGACCTCTGCCTTTCCAAAGCTGCCTTTGGCACAGCATAGAGCAGAAATGTCTCCGTGTTGTGGTGATCTCAGAGGGCGCCTGAGGCTACCCTTTTAATGATGTCATCTCCATTGCCAACTAACGCCCGGGTCGAATGGGGAGGTGGCATTCCTAACTCCCTCTCTTGTTCTGCGTTCCCGTCTCCTGGGGAAGCTGCAGATCCAAAGCCTTTTTGGAAATGTTCTCATCGGCCTCTATTCAGAAGGGCAACTGGATTATGTCAGCAGCCTGGTTCTCACAGCTGGATGAACTGGGATTCTCAGCAGGGCGAATTCCCCCACATGCGCTCATCCTCAGGACCTGCCTGAATCTCTGCCACCACAACAGAAGAAAAAAACTGAAACACCCCCCCCCCCCTCAAGAAAGCAGAACTGCAAGCTTTGGAAATCTCTGGGAGTGATGGTTCGCTTTTAAAACCACTCACAGGGCCCCCACTGCACCGTTTAAACCCTCCATCCTACCCACCCAAGAAGTGGACAGGCAGCTACGTCTGGGATTGGTTTTTCTAGCTCTTTTCATGTGTGTGTGTGTGTTGGGACAGGTCCAAGTGAGTCTGGGGGTGGGGGGGGGGGAGACTGGCTGCTGGAGCTTGCCTATTCCTGCACTTCCCTTGTGGCTCGCGAAAATCACTGAGACCAACTGAGCCAGTGCCTCTGCCACCTTCCGGGGTGCCAGGAGCCAGCTGAGTGCGAGGCGGAAGCTGGTTGGACAGGAGAGGGCCTAGTGTCGTGTTCGCACGCCGCCACCTCCCTTCTCCTCCTCTCCCAAGGTTTTGCTGCATTGCCTCCAAGAACCGGTTCGTTCCACTGGTGCGCGTTATCTGAACACTTGTGTTCCAGCTGCTATTTTTAACTGCAGCTTGCCGTCCCTGCCTTGGCAGAGAAGCTTGCCTGTTTCCATAGTAACCGTGGCTCAGCCACTTCCAGAGAATAAAGGTGCAGATCGGGGACAGGGCTTGCTATCCTTGGGATGGGCCGTGCATCCTGAAACCCTCTGTACGTGCGAGACTCCCAAATAGAATCGGTGTTAGCTCTGCTCCTAGGAGTGGGCCAAAGGGACGGAAAAGAGCCAACCAGGAGGAGGGGGGGTCCCGACTTTTTCCTCACCACCGGTGGCACGGAGATGAAACTCAGAAGGAGTCGGGATGGAGAAGACATCCTTCCCCCGCCCGAGAACTGCTGTCGGTCAGAGCTGGCCGCATAGGCTTAGAGGGAGCCTCGGTTACATGTGGCAGTGCAGCAGCTTTAAGGTTCCTCTTAAGGTCTGGAGATTCACTGCGTGGATGGAGCTGATGCTTAACTGCTCCCTGCAGCCGGTCTGTGTGGGTTGCTCTTTGCCTGCACCAGTTTCTGCCATCTGCCAGCTAATCGGTCACATGACTCCCGGAGCTCTGGGGCTCTACTCTCAGGCTTGTCCTCTCTCGGTGTTTGTGTTCGGCTTGGCATCATCTGGAATCTCCCTGGCAGAGACCCCCTGACCAAGACGGGCATCGTGGCGCTCCCCGGGCATCAGGGGACGAGGTGGCTTTCTCCGCTGCTTGCACCCTCTTGCTCTCCTTTCTTCTCTGCGCCTTGCTTTTCCTGAGCTAGGATTAGGCTCTGAGAGAGGTTGCTCGGCAAGAATAGAGCAGCACCAAGCCTAGAGGAGGCGAAGGCATGGGGGGGGGGGGCTTTGGATCTGTGTCCGTGTGCTTTTGGGACGGATTGTCACAGTAAGGAGGGTCTTGAGGGCAGGGCTTACGGAGGAAAAAGGAAGCCTCATTCTGCCTCCTCTTTACCTGAGGAGATGAACTCCATAGTCTTCCCAGCTCATAGACTTCTTCAGGCTGGCCATTTTTGGCTCCCCTTGACGTGATGGGCCATGGCTTGAGGGTTGTAGAGCCCGTGTTTTGGGGGGGCCCTGCTTTCCAGGCTGGGGAAAACGAGGCCCTTGCGCAGGAGAAACCTTCTTTCTGTTGATGCAGGTATGACTGTGGGGCTGGATGGGCTGACCGTGGGGCTGGTGATTAGCCAGGGTGCAGAAAAATTCCCTTTTTCAGGTGACAACGGTTGGAATCCTCCAGGGAGCCCATGGCCATCCTGGCTGGGGGATTCTGGGATCTGTAGTCATGAGAACAAAGTGTCCTGTCTTCGGGGGTATGATGAGGCAGCTTTTAGATGCTCAGTTCAGGCCTGATTCATGACATTTCCAAGGTGCTGCTGCTTCTGGTGTCCGTCAAGGTTCTGTTGTGGCATCTGGGCTCCTGTCAACCATAGAGCCTCCAAACCTGACGCGTGGCTAATGGTCAGGCCACCTGCCCGTGCCTTGTCCTCGTGAATAGGTCAGTGCTCCTCTTGGAGAAACATCCTTGGGTCACTCCTCCGTTACAAGGCTCAGGGTGAGGAGGGTGAGCAGAGGAAGTGGGCTTTCTTCTTTTCTCATCTGTCCTCTTCAGGGCCGTGGAAGTGGTTTCGGAACCTTCACAACAGCCCTGCTAGGACGCATACGGCCAGAAGTGTGAAGCTGCGTCAAGGAACTAACTTCGTGAATGAGCTGGAAAGATAAAGCAGAGCAATAGTGTGCCGCTTATATACCGGCCCATAGCACTTAAAGCACTCTCTGGGTGGTTTACTATTTAATTTACATTGCCCCTCCCACCAGCGAGCTGGTTACTCAGTTTACTGGCCTCAGAAAGATGGAAGGCTGAGTCAACCTTGAGCCAGCTACCTGAGCCCAGGATCAAACTCAGGTTGTGAGCAGAGTCTTTACTGAAGTACTGCAGTTTAACCACTGCACTATGAGGCTCCTCATGGAAGTATTCACACAAGGCTGTTCCAACTGGGCGAGAGTCCTCAGGCCAAAGTACATTTCACTCTGTTTGCCTTTCTGTCCTGCCTTCTTGCCTTCCCTCCAAGGAGCTCATGAATGTGTACGTGGCTGCCTTCTTCCCCATAGTACTTTCAGTCACAACAACCTCCCTGGAGGCCAGGCCGAGAGAGAGCGCGTGGTTGGCCCGGGGCCACTGAGTCAACATGGATCTGTCTCTAACCGCTCCCCTACACTTTCCAGCTCATTCAAAAAGTTAGCCCTTTGAACAGTTCAAAACCTCTGGCCATAGGCGGTCTGATGGGGAAAGTTAGGGAGGGAGCTGATACACATGGAGTTACCCTTCCTTGCTGTAGCGGTTTCTGAAACTTGGGAGCCTGTGTGCATGCACGGCCTGCCAAGGCCTCCAGGAATTAAAACAAAACATCCTGTTCTGAACAAAAACTTCAGTAATGTTTGCAGATACCAAGTTCTGCCAGGGGTTATAACCTGATCAAAGAAATGGTAGTTGCATTTCAAGTGGATGAAATGAAGGCAAACGTCATTCACAGAATCTGAAAGAGGCTTATCCTTCCGAAGGGAAAAAAAAAACGGTATGCTTTGCTGACGGAATTAAAAGAGGCATGTGCGCTCTCTCTCTCTCTTCCTCTGTCTGTCTGTCTCTCTCTCTCTCATATGATTTGGAGCTGCTCAAATGTAGCTGACTGGTGAATTCTTCATATTGTCCAAAAGGAGGAGCATCTGTATTAAACCTGGTTTTGTGGGGTGCTTTTGAATGGGAGGATCGGTTCTGTGCCCTGTGGGCTTTGTTGACATCGGAGCTCCAGAGAGAGACTCTTTGTGAGCTTGACTGCTTTTTTTAAAAGTACAGCCTTGGAGGGAAACGGCGCTTGTGAACACAGGCTCTGAGCTTGCAGGTGGTCTCCCCCTCCCTCACCTTTGCATCTCTGTTTTGCCTCTGTGGCGCAGTGAAAATTGTCATCCGTGGGGACAGGAACACAGGCAAGACCACACTGTGGCATCGGCTCCAGGGAAAGAGGTTTGTGGAGGAATACATTCCCACACAGGAGATCCAGGTCACCAGCATCCACTGGAATTACAAAAGTGAGTTTGATTGTCGCTTGGTGGGATGTGGAAGCATCCGACGGGGCCACGCCTGCGCCCCTCGCCTTCCCTTTCTGCCCCACCCGTGGCTGCTTCTTGGTTGGTTCAGGGCAGGCAATGCCACCCAGCTGAAGGTCTCATGTCTTCCGCCTGCCGGTCCTTTTGTGCAGGCCCAGGCCTGCCTGATGGAGGCTACATTGGGCCACATTGGGCTCAGTTTGTGCCAGGCCCCTCAGCTTCTTCCTTAACCTCGTGTCTCTTCTTCCTCTTGTAGCCACTGATGATATTGTCAAAGTTGAAGTCTGGGATGTCGTTGACAAAGGTAAGGCTCTCTTTTCCTGTTCTGATACGACAGCTGCCCAAGGGGAGGGTGCCTGCTGCATCTCTGAATGAGTTCGTGCTCCAGCCTTGCCTCTGCCCAGTCATCCCCCAATAGAGGCTGGTGATTCCTTTGCATTAGAAATTGCTCCCACTTCAGAGAAGCAGAAGAAAACTGCTGGCCTTTAAAGAGGCTGCATTTTGCCTCCCTGTGTGAGTTACTGTCCTGGCCTTGCCTTCTTCCCCAATAGTGATCAGGAAGCACTATGAAGTGGGCTCTTGGGAACATGGATCATTCATTGCCCTTTCACTAGAGTGAGTGTTGGGCACCTTTGAGCTCCTGGCCGCGCGTTGCCCGACAACGCCCATCAACCCCATGGGTCAGTGGAAAGGGATGGTGGGAGCTGTTGTCAAAAACACGAGGAGGGGCGAAGTATCCCTGTTCCTGCTCTAAAAGGAGCTTTCCTCTCTTTTTTTGTATACAAGTGAAGTTGTGGTTCCATTTCTTATTTTTAAAAACTGCCTCTCTCTGAGGCTGACAAAATGCTGATTAGGATGCAGCCCACGAGGCATTTGGGATGGCTTCCATGCCTGATGGCTTAAGAGAAGCATCGTTTCAAAAGGGGGAAACTGTGTGAGTGAGTGTGTGAGAGAGAGAGAGTACGTGGGTGGGTGTGAGACATCCCACTTGTTCCACCTCTCTCTTCCCCATTGTTTAATGTTTTTCCATTTCATGTTTATTGCTTATTGTTTGTCTTTCATTTCCTGCTTTCACCACCACCCCCATGTGTTCAGGTCAAAAAATCAACCTCTGGGACTCCTTGGGTGAGAGGAACTGTCGATGAGCTTTCAACCCTTCCTTAGCACCTCAACCCCCCAGTTTTCTGCATTGGCAGGCCTTGGCAAAGCCAGCGGAGGGCAGGGTGTATGCGTGCGTGCGCGTGTGTGATCCTTGCCTCAGCCTCCCCTTTCCCCTTTTTTCCTGCCTGCCTGCCTGTGTGGTTTCAGTGTTTCACCTGCGCCTTGCCATGCTCTCCGAAGCCCAGCTGGAAGCATGTGCTGCAAACTGGGGTCCGAGTGTTTTCAAGCTTGTAGTGGCCTTTTCCTGCCCCGAAAGAGGGCAGGTGGACTCACACAACACAGTAAGAGAACGGGTACGTCCGCATGCGGGAGAGGGCCTTCTCTGCAGAGGGTCCTCTCCCTGGGGGATGAGGGTCCCTGGATGCCCAGGCTTCTGCCCACGTTGGCTTCCTTTCAGGGTCAAAGTAGTTCTTGAGGACGACAGACTTACTGGGTTGTGGAATTCCATCTCTCTATTCGTGGCTTCATATTGTTGAATTATTTGAAAACATTTTATGCTGCTCATTGTTTTAAGTTGTTTTCTTGTCTCTAACTCACTCTGAGATTCTGGGATGTAGGTTGGGATTCCAATATGCATCTTAATAATTAGTGTCTTCTTAATAATAAGCTATTAGCTGCTTTTGTAATGGCTCCAACCCCTTCTTTGTTCTGGTGGGACAAGATTTAGACCCAACCTGAGCTTAAAACCTGTCGGTTCCTCCCATGGCGGAGACATCTCGTGGCAGCCTAGCCTGGGGGTGGGGAGTGTCTCATGGCTCCTGCTCCCCATCGAGTGAGCAGAGGGAGTGTGGAGGAAGCGGTTGTGCCTGTTGCGGCTGCCATCGCCACCAACCAGCAGCCCTGGGGGAGTCGGGTGGGGTGGGGCTTCCCCAGATAGCCCCTTCACTGTCGCTCATCAGAGGAGATGCCACCCTGGCAGGTATGCCAGGAAAGACCTTGGCCCTAATCCTGCCGCTGCTCCCAGCCAGAGCCGAGGCCTTCAGTTCATAGCGGAGTGGGGTGAGGCAGCACATGCAGGGGTCCCATCCTCTCTGGTTGGGACCGGCTGTTGGGTTCAGGCTAATGTCCGTCAAGGGGCTGCTGAGCACCGCCTGTCTTAGACCCTCTTTGCTTCGTTTTCTTTTTGATGTTGCCCTTTCAACTACCATTTCTCTGTCTCTTTTTTTTTTCCTTTTTCAATAGGCAAGGGCAAAAAACGAGGGGACGGCTTGAAACTGGAGAACGACCCTCAGGATGTAAGATCCCCCTTCCAATCCGTTCTTCCTGGGCTCCTCACCTGGCGGTGGCGGCAGTGGCAGCACGTGGGAGTCTGCAATCCCACCTCCACCGGCCTCTCGGGGGCCTGACTCCCACGCGGGATGACAAGGACTCCCCTGCAGGGTTGGGGCCGCGGGGGGGGGGGGGGGGGGGGCAGGCAGGCAGGCAGGCTGCCGAAGAAGGGAGGGGGAAGGACAATGACTCCCCAGCCAGTTGGTTTTTATTTTGCAAAAACATTTTGGGGACCCTCACCACCTCCTCCTCCCTCCAGTGGCCACTTTAGATGCTGTTCTTTTCCTCACCCCCAGGCAGAGGCGGAGATGGCTTTGGATGCCGAGTTCCTGGACGTCTATAAAAACTGCAACGGCGTCGTGATGATGTTTGATATCACCAAGCAGTGGTAGGGGAAACCAGGGGCTTAGCCTTCCCCCCCCCCACCCCCCCGGCCTTTGCAGATGTTCTCAGAAAAGCAGAATTCTGCCCTCTGTGCCAGTTTGGGTGGGGTTGCACAAAGCCTTGGAATGTGAGCTAAGAGCAAGTGGTGGTACTTCCCCCCCCCCCCCCCCGGCCCGAGTCTTACCGACTGCTCAAGGGCTGAGAGATTGTCAAGTTAGAAACTACATCTCAAAATGAATTTGTCCCAAGGCAGATTTATTATGTCTTTTAACAAACAGGATTTTAGCTCGTGGATTGAAAATAGGTCCCTGGTGAATGAGCCAGAGTTTTCTTTTCTTTTTGTTTCAGTTTTTGACAGAATGCCTTTTTAAAAAATGCAGGTTCCGTACAATAGAAGGGAGGTACCATCTCAAAAGCAGTGTATTTGTCCTGCGTGGGAGCGGGAGGGGTGCAGCCGTGGCCGTGGGGGGGTGTGCTTCTCCTAAGATAGATAGATAGATAGATAGATAGATAGATAGATAGATAGATAGATAGATAGATAGATAGATAAAACTTTATTACGGTCAAAAGACCAGCCACCAATAAAACATCTAAAATATATAAATATACAGAAATATACAAAAATATTAGGATCGAATGCAAAGCAATAGTTAGTTCTGAGGTAAACACCAACAGTGTCAATACATCTCCCCTGAAGCAATGCCAAAATGTCTAGCAAACTATGCTCTGACTACGGAGGCCCATCCTAAGATTTATTTGCTGCAACCGATGGATCTGATTTTCTTTGTGTGCAAATGTGTGCAGATACAGCAAAGGCATCAACAAACCTGTTGGTGATGGGCTTAGGTTGTTTAATCAGGTTGTGATCCCTGATCTCATCTGTTGTGATCCCTCATACAGCGAAGCACCCTGGGATCCTGTGGGACGGAGTGGGGAGCGTAGAGGTGGCTGGCCTCGGAGCTGTGGGGCGGGAAGGCCCAGAACCGTGGCCACAACAGGAGAAGCCTCCAACGGGCGTCTCCCAGCTTCAGGGCCTCTCCCTCCCCGCCTGCCTCCCCTTTCCATCCAGGACCTTCAACTACATCCTGAGAGAACTTCCAAAGGTCCCAAACCATGTCCCCGGTGTGCGTGCTGGGGAACTACCGGGACATGGGTGAGCACCGGGTGATCCTGCCAGACGATGTGCGGGAATTCATTGACAACCTGAACAGGTGAGAGCCTCGGCCCGGTGGTGGGTTTTGGGAGCCCAGGGCTTTTTGTGTGTGTTCCCCCCCAACCCCAACCCCAGCTTTTGCAAGGAGATGCTGTAACCAGAAAATGAGACTGGCTAGAGTTTTATTTTATTTTATTTATTTATTTAACTTATATGCCGCCCACACTACCCAGAGGTCTCTGGGCGGCTTACAACATTTAAAATACAATAAAAAGACCAAAACAATTAAAATGCAATTAAAATATATACTCTAAAAAATTGCCATCGGACCCACAGCTGATATCATTTCAATTAAAAGCCTTCTGGAACAGGAAGGTTTTGACCTGGCGCCGAAATGTCATCAGCGTCGGCGCCAGACGAATCTCAGTCGGGAGGGCATTCCATAGTCCTGGGGGCAGCTGCCGAAAAGGCCCTTTGTCTACAAGCCATCCCTCTTACCTCCTTGAGGGACGGCTCTTTCAAAAAGGGCCCCCTGGCTAGATCTTAACTGCCGGGTAGGTTCATATGGAAGGAGGCGGTCCTTCAGGTATCCAGGGCCCAAGCCGTTTAGGTCCCCATTGGGCTACCGAAAGGAGGTGAGACTGGAGGGGTTTCGAGGGAGGGCCTTGTCCATGGGGGGGGGGGGGCGTGCACTCGGTGCCTACCAAACCCCTCTTCTATTTTCCCAGCCTTTTTGAGAACAACACTTTTGCTTTCCCTCCTTCTCCCCCCACCCCACCCCTGCCTCTGGTTCTAATTGGGTTTTGATACAGCAAAACATTACATGCTCTGCCCATGGTGATGTTTCATTAAGTAAGGAATGCCTGAACAAAGCCAGAGACCCTAAGACTGCAAGTAGCCGGAGAGGGTGGGAGTGCCTGGGAGCTACCCCTTCTTCCTCTGGCTTGTTCATGGCCTGCCTGCCTGCACCTCCTCCTTTTCCCCCTGGAGAAGAGCTTGGGACAGCCTGATCACCTCTTGCCACAGGCTGAATTGTCTGCTGCGATTGCAGGCTCTCTCTCTCTCTCTCTCTGTGTGTGTGTTATCCTGAGCTATGAGCTTACTCATAGATGAGCCAGGGTCCCCCTCCTCCTCCTCATGCTCTTTGTTTTCCTTTCCTCCCCTTCGGACGCCACGCAGACCTCCTGGCTCTTCGTACTTTCGCTACGCCGAGTCTTCCATGAAGAACAGCTTCGGCCTCAAGTACCTCCACAAGTTCTTCAACATCCCCTTCTTGCAGCTGCAGGTAAGGACGGCGCCTCCTCCTTGGAGCCAGAGGACGCTGCCCGGATGCCAGGCCTCTCTGGGGCCCGCTTTGCACACTCGCCATGCTCTGGAAGATTAAGGCTTGCGCTTGGAAGGTGAAGACTTTCACCCCCCAGCTCCTGGGCAAGGCTTTGAGCTTTCACGTAACTTTCCCAGACGGTTCGTCAGAGCCTGGCAAGGGCCAGGGCCCTCCGTCAGGGTTTCCGGGTGCAGCCTCTGGGGCAGTCCTTCAGGCGTCTCCAGTTCAGCCAGCCCGCTCCTTCCCACACGACCGGTGGGGCCTGGAGCAGCGAGGGCTGCCCTGTTGAGTCCCTCTGGAACAAGGGTCTTGCTCCTGCTCTGCCTGGCAGAGAACTCAGGCTGCCTCCCCAGCCAGTTGGGGGCGTGGGTGGGCGGGCGGAATCGTTGTTGGCACCCTAGTGCTCTTGACCCACCTTAGCATGTGACGATTGGGAGGGCCCGAGAGGACTCTCTGGGAACAGGAAGGTTGTGCTCCAGTTATCAGGGATGAGAAGGGAGAGACAGACAGAGCAGCCAAGAGGGGCAGGATTTGGGCTGTGGAGCTACTCATCCAGCCTCTTCACTGAGCCGTGAAGCTTGTTGCTTGACCTTGAGCCAGTCTGTGATCAGTTTTATCTGAGGCGGGAGCCTTCTCTCGCAAGCTCCTTGTCTGTAGTTTGCCGGCTTTAGCCCTGGGCATCCTGCTGTGGGCCCGTCCCTTTCTCCTGAGTGCCCCCCCACCCACCCCCAATAGCTGTTTTCATCAGAGAATAAGCCCACTGTATTCTCAAAGAGGTCTGGATCCCTTCGCAACCTTGGTAGGTCCTAGGAGCCCAAGAAGCCACCTCCGCTGCTTTTTCTTGCTTCCAGCTCGGTGGCCCTTTTTAAACCAGAGGGGCCGGGCTTAGGATTTGAGCCATCTTCCTGCTGCTGAAAAGGCCCCACGCTCCAGAAATCAGCCAATGGCCCTTTTCTTTATTTTCATAACCTGCTAACAAGATTCCTTCCAAAGAAATTGCAGGATTCAGCCTTTTTTCAGATTACAGACTTTGGGGGTGGCGGTGCTGGCGCTAGCGGTCCCTGGAGCCCCGTTGGCCCTTCGCCCTGAGCTGCCTTGACCTGTGTTTCAGCAAAATTTGGTTTCTGGTTCAGTGCGGCGCCCTTCCCCGCCCCCCCCCCCCCCCCCCAGCTTTCATCCCCGGCTTGTTGTTCAAAATCTGGCTGAGGTTTGCGCCCAGGCATCCAGGGCTCTCGTGAGCTCTTCTTCCGCCTCCTCCCGGTGTTTCCTTTCCCTTCGTCGGGGGACTGCTGTTTAATTCATGGCCTGCAAACTCCAGCGGCGATACCAGGCACCGACACCAGATCTCTGTGTACATCCAGCCGGCCCCCTGAGAGATCGGTTTCACCTCCTGCCCTGCCCTGACCCTTTCCTCCTCTCTTCCTCCCTCCCTCCCCTCCAGCGGGAGACGTTGCTGCGGCAGCTGGAGACCAACCAGCTTGACATCGATGCCACGCTGGAGGAGCTCTCTGTGCAGCAGGAGACGGAGGACCAGAACTACGAAATGTACGTCTTCTTAGGGGCCACTGTTGGGTGGCCCCGGACGCTGGGGTGTCTTCCTCCTGGCTCCCCTGTACCCCCCCCTCCCATCCCGAGAGTGGCCCCTAAGTTAATTGCCTCGCAACCTACTTCCTCTGCCCCACCAAAGATGGTTGGGGACAGTCGTTTGGAGAGGGCGAGGGGTGGGGTGGGGTGGGGGTGTACTTCCAGCAAATAGGCTGCAGCTCCTCTCCACCGAGCTGGAGGCTCACGCCCAGAGTGCCCACATCCTGCTGCAGGCTCAGGCAGGCAGTCACTTTCCCGGTCCCCCATTCCCTCCTCCCCAGACAAACCTCCTTTTCCAGCTGATGCCCAGCCTTCCTCTGGTTCCGTGTGAGCCCATGGGCACATGCTCGGTTCTCCCTGGGCCCATTTTGTTTAGGGAGAGGGGAAAGTCTCCCCTTTCTCTGCTTTCTCTTTTGGCCTCGCTGCAAATCCCAAAGTTCCCACCAGGGTGCCAGACGTGTTCCCCCCGGGGATCCCTTTGGGCTCCCCTCTGAGCCTGCCCTTTGCTGTTTATGGCAGGGTGGGGCAAAATGCAGCCTGCCCGATACGGTGGAGGTGTTGCTGCCATCATTTCCCTTTCCCACTGACTGTGCTGGCTGAGGGAGTGGAGTCCCGAGCGTGTCTGGAGGGCTCCCGTTTACTCTTCCCCCCCCCCCCCCCGCCCCTGGGGCCTGCCCTAATCTTGTGGTCTTCTTCCTTCCCCCATAAAAGCTTTCTTGAAATGATGGAGGTTCGCAGCCGCGGGCCACGCCTCGCCTCTCGCCACCAACGGGCAGAGCCCTTCCTCAGGCTCCCAGTCTCCAGTGGTTCCGCTGGGGCAACGCCTCTGGGAGCTCCAGTCCCAGCACCCCTCAGCCCCGCCGCTCCCGTTGCCGCATCAGCAGAGCCCTGCGAACCCGTCCACCTCCCCGGAGCCCCTCGTGCCTCAGCCGCCAGCCCCCGTGCCCGAGACCCAGGCTCCCTCGGCAGCTGCCGCCCCGACCGTGGCCACGGCAGCCCCACCTCCGAAGCGCAGCATCATCTCCCCCGCCTCTTTGGGTCCTCGCCTGCCCCAGAGGCGCCCCCTCCTCCCCCAGGTCGGTGCACCCCCGGGGCTTATTTCTGCTTTTCCATCGGCAGGGGACAGTCCTGCCCCTCGCTCGTTCTTTTCTTTATGCACAGTGCTGGCCTAATTCTGTCATTCGGCCATCTGGTCTTGCTTCGTGGCGGTCCCTGCGTGCCTCCCCACCACCCCCAGACTTAAACAGGCACTTCTCTTCAAAACCAGCTCCCAAGTTCATGGCAAAGAGGTGCCATGTCCTTCAAGCACAGCGATCTGCGGGCTACAAGCGGCCTGCTGAGGCCCTCTTTGCAAGCTGTGGACCCCCCCTCCATGTTTGGGTCCTGAAGGGATGGGGCGGGAAGGAAAGAGGGAGATTTGGGAAAGCGCCAGTCTGCACCGATCCTGGGTAGCTGGAGGAAGGGAGAGGGAGAAGGGGGTGGGCACACACCCTGGGCTCCAGCTCTGGCGGGGGGAGCGGGTCGAGGGGGTCATGACGCGCATCCCCCACCTCTCCTGCAGACCCCACTGTTGGCGCTCCCCCCGGCTGAGGCTCCCCGTGAAAGTGCAGAGTGTCGAGGATTTTGTCCCCGATGACAGCCTGGACCGCAGCTTCCTGGATGACTTGGCCTCCCAGCGGGAGAAGGGCCGGCTGGCCACCCGAGCCCGCGGGGATAGCGACAGGTGAGGAGAGCACAGCTGGAGGGAGACCCCCCCACCTCCTGCCCTTGGGTTGGGGGGCTGGGCTGGGGGGGGGGCTCTGAAAAGCTGCCCCTCCTTGACCGCGGGTCTGGCTCCCCACGGCACAGCATCCCCTCCGCTGTTTGTGTGATTTTATGATGCAGAGGAAAGAGGGCTTTGCTGGGCAGGGAGGTTGCGCGTGGAGGCTGCTGGGGTTTCAGTGGCACCGCAGGGCCTTTCCAGCTGAAGTTCTTCGGAAAGCCTGGCGTTTGGGGAGAAGGGTTTGGTCTTACCCTCTTGATGGGCTCGATCTGCAGCCCCCACCTCCAAAGGGGGCTTTCTTGAGGGTGTGGTCCCTGTTGGGAGTGTTGTGTGTGTGTGTGAGAGAGAGAGAGAGAGAGAGAGGTAGCCATGCTGGCCATTCAGGCCTGAGCTTTGGACTGCAGAGATTTCAGCGCCCGGAGGCCCCATTCCTTTTGTCCCCGTCAGACTTCGTTGGCCCCTCCCACCTCACCCTCGTCCTCCCACGCACGTTTTTCTACCTGGCTGCTCCTCGGCAGAAGTGAGGGGGTGGAGGTGGCAGCCTGGGCTCCCCTTCCCTTCCCCACCCCTTGCACTGACCCAGTTTGCTCACTCCGGGAGCTGGCGCTGCCGTCGTTCTAGCAGCTGTGAGAGGCTGGAAGCATCATCTTCTGGAAAGCCAGCAGGGAGCCAGGATTTGCACGGAGAGCTCTACGTGGACTGTGGAGAACGTGCAGCCAGAGGCTTCTGGGTTTCCAGACTCCTTCTCAAACATGCAGCCTGGCTTCTTTAAAAAAATTTTAAAAAAAATTAGTCGCCCCAGGTGGCCATCCTGAAAAACTGCCCACCTTTGGCCTGGATTTTACATCTCACAGAAACAGCCTTCCCCTTGGCCATGGTGTGCTTTTTTATGATGCAGACAAAAGATCAGTTTGCCTGCCACAGCTGGGGTGGGGGAGGCATCTGACAAATTCTAACCTGGAGCATACATTCCTTTCCCCCCCACACACACACCAAAGAGCTTTTGAAGTGCTTGGGGGGGCTACGTCTGGGCACCCTGGCGGGAAGCCTGCAGGAGAAGAGCCCTTGACTTCCCGAGTCCCGGGAGAGCTGCCTGCCAGGTAGCCTCCCCCCGACCAGAAGTTACTCAGTGGGGGGGGGGGGCAACCCTCTGGGCAGGAGCGGTGGCTTCTGCCTCTCTCTTACTCTCTCGAGGTTGGCCGTCGGCCCACACGGCCTCTCCTTCCCAAAGGCGTCACTCTGGTCGTTCCTTCCAGCGACCGGGATGGTCCCCGGAGGGAATCCCCTCGTGGCAGGCTTCCAAGATGACCTGGACGTAGAGGACCACTCGGCCCACAAGCCCCCTCCCATCCCGGAGCTGGTCCCAAGCAAGAAACGTCACCCTGTCGAGCGAGGAAGAAGAGGAGGAGGGGAGGAGGAAGAGCATTCCAGGTTCCACGGTTGCAGCGGATGAAGACGTTGGGGTGGAACCAGAGACCAAACGGTACGAGGCTGTGGGCTTGGGGGAAGGCAGGGCTGGGCCTGGAGGGGGGCGGGCCGAGGGGCAGCCTTTCAGAGGGGACAGGGACTCCTGCTGCAGGAGCGCTGGCTTCTCCCTCCAGGGTCGTGTGGGCTCTTTGGGCCCCTTCTGAGCCCCCCCCCCCCCCGGGGCCTCTGTGCTCCAGTGACCATAGTTGAGAGTCCATGCCGTCCAGCTATACGGCTGCCCGTCTCCTTTGGCTTCCCCATCTACTGAGCTTGATGAAGCCACACCCCCTTTCCCTGTTGAAATGGGGTTTGGGGTCTCAGCTTGGAAAATACAAATGATTTCTGTGCCGTGATGCACCGTAAGCCTCTGTCTTCTTATTTAGCAAGCTCAAGGGAGTTGGTGACCAAGGAGAGAGGGAGGAAGCTGGATCTGACTCCCCCCCCCTTCCTTTTTTTCCAGATCTTCCAGAAAGTCCTCCAGAGCCCCCAAGCTGACTGTAGCCTCCACCAAAGCCAGTGACCTGACCTCTCCGGTGGGCTTTCACCTCGGCTTGGACCAAAACAGCAGCTCCCTCCACCTTCTCTGGGGTTCCTTTGGTCCCGGAGGCAGCTGCCCTGGCGAAGCGGCCCCCCAAGGCGGTCCCTCCCCACGGCAAGGCCTCCGTGCCCAAACCCGGCGGGGAGGACAAAGAAGAGGAATCGGAGAGCGACTCGGAGGGACCCATCGCCACCCAGATGCTCTCCTTTGTCATGGATGAACCCGGACTTTGAGAGCGAGGGAATCCGACAGCCAGCGGAAGAGACTCGTAAGTCCCCCTCTGGCCCGCTCCGGCGGTCGGGCTTCTGAAAGGCCAGCTCTAGACGTGCAAGTTGCCCAGAGCCTCGCCGGGCTAGTGTCTTCCTCCCCTGAGTTCCAGGAAAAGAGCTTTGTACCATGCCATGGGAAAGGGGCCCCGAGGGGGCCACCGGGGCCCCCAGGCCCTTCTTGCCCCCATCCGCCTTTAATTGTGTGCCAAGAGATCGTCCCTTTGGGGAGCGAAGAGAGAGAGAGAGAGGAAGCTGAGACCCAATGCCACTGCCAGTTTCTCTAGAGGCAAAGCAGCTGTGCAGACCGATGGCCCCTAGGGCAGCCCCAGTGATCCCCCTGGCGGAAGAGAGGCGTTTGGCCGTGTCTGCTTCTAGCAGCGGGCTGTCCCCAGGCAAAGACGAAGAGAGCGGGAAAGTGAGAGAGCCGCCTTCTCCCGTTGCACGGGGCTGTGGTGCGCGCGCTGGGCAGATGGCAGAGCGACGGGAGGTTTCCGTCCCAAACGGAAGCAGGAGGAGGGGAAGGAGAGCACCATCTGGGGCTTTAGAAAGTGGGCAGTGCAGAGGAGAGGTGGCAGAGACTCAGCAGCTGGCGGCATGATTTCTAACCTCTCTCTCTGTCTCTGTGAGCGATGTCCGTCCAGACCTGACTTAGCAGGTGAGCCATCCTCTTGGGTGACAGTTCCCTTTCCCTGCTCACTCAGGTGGGAGGGAGGGAGGGAGGCAGAGCAAAAGGACAAGTGCAGAGCTTGGGCTGGCTTGCCTGCATGCGTGATTATCATGGGATCTGCAGCCTCTCCTGGAAACCTTGAACCGCTTGGAGGACTGTGGTTGAAGCTGCAGAAGAACAAACAGACCCCCCGATAAGATTCTCTCCCAGAAGCGTTTCAAAGCAGCAGTGTGGAAAGCCATTCCAGTGGCTCAGCGGAGCCCTCCCCTCGGGGGCAGGGGGCTGGTTGGGGGCTGGTCGGTTTTCCCAGACGGGACACATTTCTTCCTCCTTGGACAGATGCATTGCTGAGGAAGACCATGGGCCTTGATTCATCAAACTCAGGGAACGTTATGCTCAGACCAGAGGTGCAAATGCATCTCTTCTTGCGAGTTGCACCTCTACAAATCCTTTGGTCGTGCTGGCTGTCGAATCTGGGCAGCAAAAATAAATCAAATGAAATCAAATGAGGGGGGGGCACTCTTCAAAGCTCTCATGGCCTCTGCCTCCGGGTCCATAACGCAGCCTATCAAAAGCGGCCACCCCCAGTCTCCGTGTCACCAAACACCCCTGGTTGCGAAACACACAGACGGGGGCAGGTCGCGCTCTGCTTAGGGAGAGCCCCTTGGGGGGCATCGAGCTGGGCCGTGGTTCTCATCCGACAGGGCTCGCTTTGTGTCTGTTCCCACCTTCAAACGGGTGTGTGTGTGTGCGTGTGCGTGTGTGTGTGTGGCAGCGGTGGGGGGGGGCCGAGGAAAAGTCCAGCCACGTTAGCCCGGGATGCTGTCCACATTTTGGCTTGGGCCTGCCTCTTTCCAGCGGGCATGCCGTTCAGGCAGAAGCAGGGCAGCTCCCACCAAAAGGGAAGACGCTTCGGCCTCCTGCAGCCCCCCCCCCCCCCAACCTGCCCGGACGTGGCCTGTGTTTTTGTCCTACAGGAGGATTTCCCTGTGCTAGAGGATCTCTCGGACATCTCGGACGAGGAAACCCCTTCTGCTGCCTCCTCGCAGCCAGCAAAGCTCATGATCCACTCCTTCAAACCCAAGAACAATGACGCAGACCTCTTCGGGTTGGGCCTGGAGGAGCCGGGTCCTAAAGAGAGCAGTGGGGAAGGTGAGTGGAGGGAGGGAGCGAGGGGAACCCTCTTCCCTCCCAGAATAAGCCTTGGAGCCAGTCAGCCCTGGTGGGGGTGGATTTGGGGGGGGGGGGGGAGGTTGACTGGGTGCAACCTGCTGTGCTCCAGGGATGCAAGCTTTAGAATTACCCCCTTTCCCTTCTTCTGTACTGCAGAACCCCATAAAAGACATGGGTTTAACGGAGGGAATAGAGACATGGGACAAAGATGTAAAATCAAGATTTTCCTTGTCAGGGTTTAGTATGCTCCCTGGCTTCTCTCGGGACTGCAGGACTCTCTGTGGCCAGTCCCAAGAAGGCAGGCGAGGGATGAGCAGATGGTTAAGGCGATCCCTCTGCCCCACCGCCTGTTAACCACAGCACGTTGCTTCCCCCATTGGAAGGCTCGGTGGTCTGTCAACCTCCCAAGCAGATCTTGCAAAACCGCAGCAGCCGCATCGCCGTTGCACGGCCTCGCCCTGCTGCTGGGCTAATGGGGAGAAAAGCTGTCATTTGAGTGGCTGTTCAGAGGCAATACAGAAGCCCAGCTGTCAGGATCCTAGGCTGTAGCCCCTGCTCTTTCTTCCTTTGGAAATGGGGATCGGCAGGACTCTCCGCCTCAAACAGGCCAGCTTCACCATCCTCGGCACTGCTGCCAAACTCACTCAGGTTCATGCTGTCTGTCTTTGTCCCTCCTCAAAACCCACCCCACCTCCACCCCACTGGACTCGGTTGCAGATAAAGAGAAGCCGTCCTCCAAGGAGAAGAAGAAGAAAAAGAAGAGGAGTAGCAAAGAGGTAACATCATTGGCTTATTTCACCCACCCTCTCACCTTTATATCCCACTTTTTCTGCCGCAGAACCCGTGGCCGTACAGAGGTGTCCCTCTCACTCCCCTCCTCCCCTGGTATCCTCACAACAGCTCTGCAGGAATAGGTTACCCAGAGAGAGAGAGGGGGAGGGGGGGGCTGGCCCAAAGTCAGTCAGGGAGTCCAGAAAAAGACCTGAGAGAGAGAGAGAGAGAGGTCTGGAAGTGGGAAATGCCCAACGAACAAGCCTGTGTCCAGAGTGTCATGGCAGGAGCTTTGCTGGCTTTGTTTGGTAATCGATCTTCCGGATTTCAGCGTGGCATTCCTTTGAAGCCTCCTTTCACAAACACCTCCAGCGCTCTCCATCTGCTTTTCTACATCAGTAACGTGCTTTCAGCGCTCGTGGTGGGCTGTCTCTCACATCTTTCTAGCCCGAGTTTCAGGGCAGTCCCCAACTAGCCCAGCCGCTCCCCTCATCTCCTGCCTGTATGCAAAACACCACCCTTCTGTGCAGCTGACATATCCTCTGGAGAGACAGAAAGGTTGGCCCTTTGGGGTCCAGGACCCTTGTCCCCACCACCCCCGTGCCCGTTTTAATGGTCCATCCCCTGTTTCCAACAACCCCCCACCCACCCACCCCCCGCTGTGCAGGAGGAAGAGAAGGCAGCCGTGAAGAAGAAGCACAAGCCGAAGAAAGCCAAGGAGAAGGAGGAAGGCCCGGAGGAGAAGGAGAGGAAGAAACGGAAGAAGCCCCGTGGCGGGGGCAAGAGCAGCCAGATCGACGAACTGGAGGCCTTCCTGGGGGGTGGGGGGGCAGCAGCGGCCATGGGGCCGAGCAAGCAGCAGGGGGGCGGAGACTACGAGGAGCTGTAGCGCCCCCCCCCAGTCCGTCCGTCCGTCCGTCCGTCCGTCCTGCTGCACCCACTTTTGCAGGCGCTCCCATCGCCGGGCTCCTCTTCAGGTGGACTAAAGCGGGGAGCTGAAGCTCAGCAGCCTTTCCCGCCCCCCCTCCCCGGCAGACTCTCAGGAGGGACCCCAAGAGACCTTTGGGGTGGCTGTGGAGGAGCAGCCACGAGGCCTGACTGGCAGTGGCGTTCCGCTGTGTGTGTGTGTGTGTGTGTGTGTGTGTGTGTGTCAGGCTGAAGCATCACTCCAGATCTCTGCGGTGGGACCATTTCGGTAGCAGCCTCTTGGCCCTTCGGAAGCCCCCCCCCCCCCTTGGGGGCCGACCTTGCATTCCCCTTGTCGACAAGGCGCTCCTTGGATTGATCCCCAGCAGGGGGGGCAGAGGTCCATCCCCACAGGATGGGACCGTGCGCTGGCAGAGGAGCAGAGCCATCCGTCGGCTGTGGGGCGTTGCTGCTGCTGCTGCTCTTTGCGTGCTAGAAATCATGTCTAATGAATGGATCTGTGCTATTTTTTTACCAGAGAAGCGCTTATGGACTGTCTCGGACTGTCTGCTAATTGGAGAATTTTATGTGAGAAGGATGGGGCCGGGGGGGGGGGCAAGGGCGGCCAGGGTCGGGGACCCGCAGGAGGGGGGGAATAGAGAGAGAGAGGATCGGGGAGGCCTTTGCCAGCCGTTGTCCAGAGGAGACCCCCTTCCCTTTGTTTCTGTGCCCCCCCCCCCCCCCATGGCATCGCCAGCCCTGGAGACTCCTGTCGAGAGAGGCGTAGCGGATGGCCTAGAGACTCCCGTCCGCTTTCCCCTTCGCCCCTCCTTAGGCACTTCTCTCTGGCGTGGCCTGGAAGCCCATTGTGGTGCCACAACAGACCACGGGGGGGGGGGGCATCGTTTTGGGGCTGCAGCAAAGGTGGCTCACGAGGGGAGCCTTTTTGGAACGATTGGGAGGTTTGGGCTGAGATGGGCCAGGGAGGAGGGAGGGGGCCCCTCAGATTCCTCCCTCTCTCTCTCTCTCTCTTTCCTCTTCTTCCTGGTTTCCATGCTGGGAAGATTGAATTCCCCATTCCATTTTTTTCTCTTTTGTTGTTGTTTTTACTGTTGTTTTTTGGAAAGACTTCTCAGCCTCCTCAGCACCCCTCCCCAAAAACCGCTGTACGTTTGGGCCCGCGTGCGTCTCGGGGAGCTCTGGCCACCCTTGGAGCCTTTGCCCCACCATGCTGGGCCGTTTTCTGCCCTGGCCTGCCTAAGAGCAGCGTCCAGGTTTGTTTGCATTGCTGTGCCCCCCCCCCCCCCCCACTTTCCCTGGGAGCTCTTTTTCCGGGAAAACTGGCGAGCCCTCGGGAGTGCATTCCAAGGTCCTTCAGCTACCGTGTGTGAGTGCGTGTGGACTGAAATTGGGGATTCTGTCTTCCTTTCTTTCCTTCTTTCTTTCTACGTTCCTCCATCCCTTCTTTTCCCAAGACTATGTTTTCTCCAGAATTCCTGCCTCCCCCCCCCCATTAGGTGAATGTGCTCCTTCTGCCCCCGTTCTCCACACCCTCCACCCTTTTTGAGATTCATCATCCTCTCCAGCAAGATGCTGGTGAGAAAAACAATCCCCCCCCCCCCCCGCCACCTTTGGCATATCCGGTGCTGCCTCCCCGCCTCCTGCTGTCTTATTGCATGAACAGGTCAATCAATCATCTCAGGTACTTCTTCCATCACCCCTCCTTCCTCAGCCCCTCGTTGTCCACCCTGCTGGCCACGAGGGGCCAGGGGCTGGGTACCACGGAGGATTGGAAGGCCCAGGCCCGTTTCTTTCACGTTTCTCGGCCGTTTCTCCAGAACCCAACTCACAGCTGAGCCCCACCAATTTCTAAGCCAACGTTCTGTCTCTGACCCCTTCCTCCTCCTTTTTCTTTCTTATTTTGCTTTGGGGTGCGGGTGGAGAACCGCCCACCCCCAGTGGTGCACTCCTCCATTCCGAATTATAAAGCTCTCAGTTGTACAACTACTTTGCGTGTGGTTTCGTTTGTGGGTGTAGTTAAAACGGTGGAACTCCCTGCCACAAGAGGCAGAGTGTGCTGCCGGCTCAAACAACTTTAAAGGATGATTAGATAAATGCCTGGAGAGAGGGGCCCAATCAAAGGCAGACAAGCCAGGCCGGGCATCACCTCCTGTGTCAGAGTTAGCTTGCTTCTCCATGTATTCGTTTTGGCTGGATGTCAAGGAGAAGGGTGCAAAAGGTGCCTTGAGTCTGACCCGGCTTGAGGGATCTGATTTTATGATTTTAAAGATGGCTCACAGGTTCCAGCCTTCGTGCCATGCCCCTGGGGTTGTTCCCGGGGCCTCTGAGGTACATAAACGGTGGTCTAGGGGGCCAGTCTGAGCAAGCCCATTGTTTAAAGTGTGAGAAATTGTAGAATTCCAGAAAAGAGCTCAGGAGGGGGGGGGGGCGGTAGGCAGAGGGCCATCCAGTCCTGCTCTTGCTGAGGAGGGGCAGGGCAGAAATGTTGGTTACATGAGTGAGTCATGCTGTTAATGCCCACTTAAAGCGGTCGGGCCGCTGAGAATTAAAGCCAGAGAACTAGAGCCAGGGCTCAAGGTCAGGGCTTTGCTCTGTACGTGCCCAGAGGCAGCCTGCGGTGTGCTGTCTTGAACCTGCTGCTGTTCCTTTTAATGGGCGGCGGTTGGGTTTTCTATGGGGGAGGGAAATCTTGCCATTTCTCATGCCCTCCTTCCCAAGGCGTGCTCATGGGGTGCTGGGGAGAAGTTCTCAAGCAGACGTGGCAGAGGGTGCCACGGAGTTGCTGTGGTCACCAGGCAGGCAGGTGGGGCCAAGAGACCTCTTCCCCCAACCTGCCTGCTGCGCAGGGGTGGACCGTGTGGGTGCTTCTGTGCGCACGTGTGCCCTGCAGAGAGGGAGCCAGAGGGCCTGCCTGCCATCTGGCGGACAGAAAGGGGCCGCAGGGGCGGCTGGTGCTTTTGCTTGGGGGCTCCCGATCTCCCAAAAGGCCTCCAAAAAGGCCCGGGTTTTGGAGAGTCGCTCCTCTGCCGGCCCAAATGACCAAACCCCTGGCCCAAAAGGGAAGGTCCCCCAAGCCTCGGGTCCAGCCACCCCAAAGAGCCATTATTCTCCACAGATGGCATGGCTTAACTGCTTCTCCGTGTGCATTTTTGTGCAACCTGGAGGGAGGGATTCCCCGGAAAGCGAGTGGCTTATTCAGCACGGGAGCAGAGGCTGGCTGAAAGTTGGCGACGGGGAGCGAAGCATCCAGCCAGGAGGGTCAGAGGTGGTGAGCAGGCTGGGATCCCTCAAAACCCTCTACCTGCCTTTGGGTCGTTCTCGATGGAGTCCAGTTATCAATCTGTCTGCCCTCCTGGCTTCCAGAATCAGACACCCCAAACGCCTGCCCAGGTCAGTTGACGCTGCAGGTGGAAATTCAGCAGGTGCGCTGCTCCTTTGGGGTCAGTCATATCTCCGTGACCTGATCCCCGGAGTGTAACTTGCAAAGGACAGAAGGGCCTTCCCAAGGAGAAAAAGATGGCAACCTCACAGGAGGTGCCCAGCATTTTCCACCTGTTTCTTTTTTTTAAAGAAAGGCTTGTTTCTCTTCCTTTGCTCTTGCCATGGCTTGTATTTTTTTCATTTCTTCATGTTTAATTTATTTAACGCCCCCACTCCCTGGGCCTGCAGTCTAGAAGCTGTGTGCGTATGCACGTGCTGGGGGGGGGGTGGCAGGCGGGGCGCGATGCCAGACAGTGGGTTCTGTGCCACACGTTGTGGGCAGAAAAACCAGAGCCAGGTGGGAGACTGCGTAAGCAAGCTTCCTCGGCCAGCATCTCGAAATCCTGCTGGCACTGGGTGCCAGTTCCTGCCTTTCTTCCAAATAATTATGTGTGTTTTTTGGGGGGGGGGCAGGGGAGGAAATGGCTGCATTGCTCATTCTCCCCCCACTACCACTGTCCTTGGCCACATGTGGGTCCCAGCTGTCACAGCGGGACTTTGTGGAGCCCAGAGAATGATGATGAAAGGACACACACACACACACCCCGTTGGGGAAGAAGCAGGGCCCTACCCTTGCCCTCACCCACTAGACTTTCAAAAAGTTATTTTTCTCTCTCTCTCTTTTTAATGACAGTTTTCATAATTCTCCCCCCACTACCAGCATGAGAGCCAGCTCTTTGTAGATGGGCAGAGAAGTTCCAATGGAATTAGAAATCCCCCGTCGTGGCCCCCCTGTGGGAGGAAGCGCCCTGTGGGATCTGAAAACTTGCCTGCTCTGGATGTATTCATGCCCGATGAAGGTCTTCCCTGGCCTTGTTTTGGATTTTGCAGTGGCTTTTTGTGCACTTCCTCCCTCCCCTCCTTTTTTGATTTCCAGCTCTGGGCGAGGGCGAGGGAGAGCGTGTGGCAGGCGCCTGCCTCCCTTCCGGCTGGCCCAGACGGGGCACCCCTGCCTCACCCCAGCTGGGCCGAGAGGCCTGGCGCAAGCCTCAGCTTGCCGGTTGCTAGCGCCCCCCCCCCCTCCCCGCCACCGCCATGTGAGATCTTTCTCCTGTCTCCACAAACAGGCCCTTAGATTCGCTGCTCCCGGCCCCGGGGGGGTGGTGGTGGTGGTGGGGAGAGCTTCCCTTTCTACCTCGGTTCCAGCTCCTCCAACCTGGCTCAGAAGGAAAGACCTCTCCCAGAAGTTTCCTTGAGCATGTGCCGGTGGGGGGGGCAAAGGCAGCATTCGAATCCAGGACACCCCAGCTGGCAGAGCAGGAGGGGAGCCTCTCTGGGTGGGTCTTCTTGGGCTAGACTTTGGTGATGGTGGGCAGCTTGTTTGGAGGTGGGTGGGGGGCTACACTGCATTCTTCAGCGCATTCCAGGCAAAGGGAGCGCCCAGCCATGATTCGAATAGACTAGAAGGGGTGGAGGAGAAAGAAGCCTCACCAGGTCCTGGGAGCTGCTCTGGTTTTTTGACTCTTTGGCCGCAAGGAAAGGCTTTTGCCTGCCTGAGAGAGCAAGAGGAAGAGGCTTAAGAGCCGCTGCCGGGCATCTTGCTAATGGAGAGATGCTCGCGGGAATCCTTTGCCGAGGGATTCAGGTCAGCGAACCTGCGGCTGGCGCTTCTCTCCCCCTTTCTATCGCTTTCTTGGGGTTGGTTTTTTCCCCGTTCTTCCTTTCTTTCTTCCTTCCTTCCACTGGGAGAAAATGGCTTTGTGTTGAGCCCCTCGAAGAGGAGAGACGGGACAGGATCCTGTGATCTCGCCCGGCTTTCTCAACAGGCCGCAGAGTTTAATAGCCATCCACGGCAGGAAGGCCCAAGAAGAAGCCTCGAAGAGTCTTTATTTTATTTTATTTTTAAAGAAGGTTTGTGTCACAATGTATTACTTCTGACAAAGCTGTGTTTGAACCTCTGCGAGAAAAGGGTGTGGGTGAATATATTCTTAAAAATATTATTCAACACAGCCCCCATACTGAAAGTGGTTTTAAATAATAGTTCTTTTGTGGCAGAAAGGAGAGAGGGGTGCAGTTAGACATTATAGGTGGTCACCCAAAGCTTCTCCAACCCAGCCTATCCTGTGGCCATTTTCCTTATGGAATGCAAAATATCTGGACCGGGTGATCTTGACTGAGGAGGAAGGAAAAGGTGATCAAGCAACTCAGGTTCTGCGAAGCTCACCCCTGAGTTTGGTTTGCAAAGGGAGGCCTGTATTGACCCACTAACTCAAGTCTTGCCGTCGCACTCGGGCCCATCCCTGTTGAGAGGCTGCGAAAGTGGCAGTGCCTAAAATCGCACTCACTCGGATGGGTAGGGGGATTTTGGGAATCGTAGTCCAAAACGGGACCTGCCCCGAGCTCTTTCCTTGTTTTAAAATAAACAAGTTCCTAGCCCTTATGGAACTAGGTGGCCAGGTTTCTATTGGAGACTTTTGGAAAAGATGGGGAGATCCCATGGATTGAGGATTGCTTGGCTAAAACCTCTCTGTTCAGATGCAGTCTACCTTTGGCTACCACACATCAGGGGCATAAAACTGGAGAAGAACAGAGGCCTCCTTTCATTGCCTGGGGTCTGCCTTGAGGCATCCTTGCTTGGCCACCGGGAGCTGATTTTTTTGATTTGGTTTTTAAGGACAGCTAATGAGGAAGGGAAACATTTTAAATAAATAAACGCCCGCCCTTCAAGCCCAGAAGTTTGGAACAGAAAGGCAAACGAACGAATCTTGGGCTGCCTCCGGGTACCTTCATGGATGAGGAAGGGGGGGCACCGGCTTGACCGGACGGACTCCAGTCTGCAGTTTAGTAAAGGGAGTTGGCCAAGGAGGCGCCCCCCCCCCCCCAATCTCCTCTCCTTCCTCCTCTTTCGGGGGACGCGGCCCCCTTTAAGGGCTGCCCCTCCGCCGGCAGGTGGCGCTGCGGAGCGCGGGCGCGGGCGCTGGAATCTTCCGCGCTGGTCGCGGAGCAGGTGCGGGAGCCGGAGCCGGGCGGGGCGCCCCGGAGGGAGGAGAGGTGAGGCTGGGGGGGGGGGGGGGCTGCGGGCCGGGAGGAAGTGGGGGGGGGGGCAGAGCCGGGGGGGCCTGCAAAGGGGGGAGGGAGGGGGGGCAGATGAGCGGGTGGGAGCCAAGGATCATCCTTCTTGCAAAGGCATGGGGATGGGATGGGGGGGCTCTTTTCCAGGTGGGGGGGCACCTAAGGCATCGCATTGGGAACCCCTGAAGGACCCTGGACGGGGCAGGGAAGGGGGGTAGACCCCCTCGCACCCGCTCCCCTCTCCATTTTGTACCTGGCATCACCCCTGCGGGGTGGTGGAGGTGCGATTGGCATCTATTGGGGGGGGGGGGAGCAAGAAGAGGTGGGGAAATGCCCCCCCGTTCCCTCTCCTTCCCAGCTTTCAAAGTGAGGGGGGGTTGACTCTACTCCCTTTCTTTCTGCGTACCCCTCCGTGTGCCCTGGTTTTTTTTGGGGGGGGGAAGCCTCCTCCAGTCGTGACGTCATGCCAACCCCTGGTGGGTGCCCCCCCCGCGTGCCCTTTGCCCATCTGTGCCCTCCCCCCCCCCGCAGCAGCATCTTCTGATCTGAACTTCCCCCCCACCCCAAGCCGAGGACCCTGGTGTCCTTAAAGGGGGGGGGGGCATAGCTTCCCTGTTTGACCCCCCCTTTCTCCAGTTTACGCCTCTCCCCCCCCCCCCCAGGTCCTTGCTCAGCTCTTGCTCGGGAGGGTGGGAAATGGTGGCGGGGGGGGGGAGGTAGAGGGAGGGAGGGGCGATTAAAGCTGAAGATGCAAGCCTTGGAGGTGGGGGGGGGGAAGGGTAGTGATGCAGAAAGCTGACCCCCTCCAAAGGCAGTAGCTGCCAAGGGTTATTGCTCGCCTGCCCCCCCCCCCCCCTTTGCTTGATAATTATTAGACTTCCTTCCCCCATGGTTTTGCTTGAAAATCTTGATAGGAAGCAAAAACGTTGCTTTCAACCCCAAAAAACTCTCCTTCTGAACCTTCTCTCAGTATGTGCTGTGCCGAAAGGATGCCTCTGGGCCCGTGCAGAGTGCATTTTCTTCTCTCTCACCCAGCCCTTCTCTCCTATTTCCCGGAGGCTGCAGCCTGACCAGGGATCAGGTTGTGTTTAAGAAAAGGTGGTGGTTACGGGGTTCAAAGGCAAAGGGGTGAAAACAGCCCCCCCCCTTGCCTTGCCAGGAAGAGCCACCTCGATCTCGGCTTTGAGGGTCAGAACGGATCCCACCCTGGTTTGATTTTGGCCCGGATGGCTCTGCCCACCTGCCTCTTTGGGCTTCTTCTTGGTTTTTAAAATTTTATTTTCACGTGAGCTGCCCCGAAACTTTATTTTATTTTATTTGTGGAAAGCAAGGGATGAAGATCAACACATTCTAGGAGTTGATCCCTTGAGATGATCCCCCCCATCCCCGATGCCAAGTAGTCTTGGTGGAAAGCACTTTGCACGTGCTCTAGTCTGCACCTGGGTTTCCCATGGAGCAGAAACACCTGCAAATGGATGTGAAGGGTGGAGGGGGGTGTTTGCTTTTGGAAGGGGCACATGGGGGGGGGCTTGCCCACACGAGGTCATGCCTGCTGGAGGCACAGTGAGTTCTCCTGGCTGGGTGGTGCCCCTCAGCCAGAAGGGTCCAGGGTTTGCCATCCTCGGGGGATTTTCCTTTCTGGGAACCTCTTTCCGAGCCCTGATCTGCAATAGGAAGGTTGTGTGAACGGGCCAACCTGCCAGGGTCGTTGAGAGGATGCAAAAACGGCTTCCACCCATGGTTGCACTGCCCAGAAGTGCTGCATCCCGACTTGATTATTTGCTGGTCGTAGATAATTCAACAGGTTCAGCTTACATAATACAGAGGTGCTATAATAACAGAGAGAGACCACACCTGTTGGACTTTCTGCCTGCCGGGGCATTTTTTGGGCAGGAATGATGTGTTGATTAGTGGCTTTTAAAGAGAAGATTGTTTGATACAGAGGTGGCGTGGCCAGCCTTCCCCACGTGGGGCCTTCCCAGTGGGTTGGATTATGCTGGCTGGGGAGGGGGTGGTTAGGTTTTGTATTCCAGCACAGCTGGAGGGCCCCAGATGGTAGGAGACTGAGATAGACCCTAACAGTGTTTTAAATGGGGGAAAATAGAACCTCCATGTTTAGTGAATGTCTACCTCTAAATACCCAATGCAGAGAGGCATCACTTTGAGGCCCTCCTTGTGAATTTCCCAGGGGAACTGTGGCTTTAAGCAGGAAGGCAACCCCAAATAGGAACTGGCGGGCATGTTCTGATAATTTTAAATGACAAAATCACCTGTTTTTCCAAGCGTTGCCTGTGTGGTCCGGCTTGTCACTTCCATTTTAATTTTCTGCATTGTCTTTCCTGCACGTTCTTGTTACAGTGTGTCTTTAGAGCTGAGTGGTTTATAACTATGTGTGAATAAATAATAATAGACATCAATCATGAGGGATTAAAAAAACAAAACTCCAGGGGATTTCCCCCACACACACTTAAAAATGCCTTTTATAAAGCTGATTCGGGGCCAGGTGCTAAAAAATAGCCTTGGACCCTGCAGTAGAACTGAGGATTTCTGCCACCGCGCCCCCCCCCCCCCCCTTGCACAGAGAATATGGTGCTTTGAATTTTGGGTGGCGGGAAGAATTTAGCTTTAGCTTCTTCCTGGCAGGAGAGATTGCTCTGCCGGGTCTCCCTCCTCACCTGAGCTGAGAGAGGGGGGCTGTGATGATTCTCTCCCCCCCCCCCCCCCATTCCCAATGAAAGTGTGGCTGAGGGCAGATATATCCCTGGGTATCCCTGTCTCTCTCAATTAGGTTTCCTCAAGATGGCTCCCGAATGGCCGAGATCCTCACCTCTTTTCTGGAGCCCAGAGAGAGGGAGAATATTTTATGGCAAGGCTCTGCAACAGGCCGATTAGCTGAATTTCTTCAATTGATTGATCAATTGATCGATCAGTCAGTCAATGAGGACTAGGAACATGTCAGGAGAGCCTCCTTTTGATTATCCAGATTTTAAAGGCTGAGCCAGGGCCTTCCCGCTTTACGGGAGATTTCTTAGAGACCCCTTCCCCATAGATGGCAGGATGAATCCCATCAATGATGGCCTTTTAATGTTTGTAGGGTGGGGTTTGTGGCTAACATTTTGTTTGAGGCAGAGGCCACCCATTCAGCTTAATGTCGGGGAAAATGTTTAATTTTTTCTTCTTCTTCCCTGATTGTGTATGCTAGGGAATCTGGAAGGGTTTTGGAAGGATGTGGGGGGGTGGAGGTGGTTTGAACCCAGGACCTCCTGCCTCCCAGGTGGGAATCTGTGTGGAGGTGAAGAGGGGGGGAGAGGGCACCCCTTGTCTCGCCTTTGCAACCCTCTTCCTTGGCCGTGGGATTCCCCAGCTTTGGGCAGGTCTGGTCTTAGATCTCCTTGCCCAAACTCTAGAAAGGGTGGGTGGGAAAACTGCAGCCGTCCGGGTCTTCCTGGACTACATCTCCCATCTTCCTCCAGCGTGGTCTATGCTGGCTGGCTGGGGCTGATGGGGGTTCCAGTCCACCCCACCCCCTCTGGAGAGCGACTCACTTCCCACCCTCCGTCAGACTGGTTTGCTTCCTTCCATCCTGGTCGGGTCCCCCCCCCCACCCCGTTAGTTCCCAGCATGCACTGCTTCTCTGGGAGAGACAAGTGTACATGTTGGTGCGTGTGTGTGCGCGTGTGTAGGGAAACCATGGCAACCGTGGGCTTTTTTATCTCTGGATCTCCTGCGCCTGGATTGTCCACGGCTTTTGCAGGTCCCCCCACCAGCCTGAAAAGGCAGAGGGAAGCTTTGGGTTGCCAACTGATGGGGAAGGGCTTGCCCCTTCCCGCTCCGGTGCAGCAGCCGCAGCAGCTCTGTGTGCAAAAGGCAGTGGGATCCCGGAGGCTTGAGGCTTTCCCACGGCGGGCAGCGTGACTAAGCACATTTTGCCCTAGGGACGCAGCTGCATTTCAATGACACGGTTGCCGGGAGATCGTGGCTGGTTCCCCTCAACCTCCACCCCCAACGTGGAAAGCGTGGATGGCCGAACGCAGGCACGGCCGCCAGCGGTGGGAATCCCCACCCGAAATAATCTGGCGGCCAATCCAAAGATTTGAACCCACCTTCGCCTGGGGTGGGGAAGAGGCTGGACGGCAAGTCCCGTCATCCACCAATGGCTGGCACTGATGGGAGTTGGAGTCCGGCCACCTCGGGCAGGTCAGCTGCTCCTGGCCAGCAAGCAAGCAAGCCTTCCCTTGGGCTCAAATGCACTCTGCACGTGGCCCTGAGACAGGGCGTCTCTCAGGGCTAAATTCTGAGCGGCAAGGAGGCCTTTTACAGCAAAGCGTTTCCTCCCCAGGGCTCCTTCTCCATCTTCGGCCCTCAGGATGCGGCTGGGTTTCCACTGCCGGGAGACCCGGAAGGCATGGCTCAAGGTCAGGGGTTCAAAACGACAGGGGAGGGGGCCGAAGAGGGCAGCCGCCGACGGGGAGGATGTGCCGGATCTAACCCACGTTTTCTTGTTTTTTTCCTCAGCGATGAAGGCGGGCATGGATCCGAGAGGGGCCGCCCAGGGAAGCCTGGCCTTTCTTTCGACCTGTTCTTCCCAAACCAGGTAAGTCATCCGCGCTCCGGACCCCTCAAGGGGCAACCGCCAAACTCCCCTTCCCGGTGCAAAACTTTGATTCCAAATTGTAGAAGCAGGAACAGTTCCTGCCGTATCCAGACCTCTGAACGCTTTGGAGATTTAGAGCTCCCGAAAAGATAAGAATAGAAAACGGGCTGATGGGGGACGCTGGGAGGTGTACTCCAATGAAGCTTTGCCTTTATCCTGGACCATGGAAGCGAGGTTTCCTTGGGAACCTGGCGGGGAGCCATTGATGTCCCATGGCCTGCATTTTTCATGTCCGTGGTCCATTGCACCTTCCACCCCCCCTTCCATTTCCCCCGCCTGGGCTCCGATGGAAGACCACACCCCACGTCCGTCCGGCCGACTCCCTTCTCTTCTCTGTCTTTTTCCAGGGCTGGCAGTTGCGTGGCGCTGAGATGATCTGAGGCGGATCCGAAGGGGGCAAGAGCTGATTTTAAGATGACCCGAACAGACCCTCCTGATTTCCTGGTATCGACAGTGTATCAGGATATCCGGGTGGCCTCGGTCGCCTCCTCCCGTTCTCCCTCGCGCCAGCCCCCCAGGCCAGGTGACACCTCCATGTCTTCGCCGCTCGACAACCAACACGCCCAGCAGCACTTCAACAAGCGGCACTGTCGCAGCTTTGACTTCCTGGAGTCCCTGGACGAGCCGCTGCCCTCCAGCCCTCCCATCATCATGGAGTGGCATTCCCGGCGGCCCCCCACCCCTGAGCCCTCGTCGGTCCCCCGGCGGGCGAAAAGCATCCGTCCGGGCCTCGGCCGTGGAGGAATACGTGGGCAAGGCCCGCTCCCATGGGAAGGATGGGCCGAAGGAGCCGGCCCCCCGGGGAGAGCCGAAGAGGCGGGCGCGTTCCAAGAGCGCCCCCCCGGGTCAAATCCTCCTTCACCCCCATCGCCATCCCCGCACCGTCGTGCTCTCCACCGGCCCCTGCCCGGCGGGGGCGGGAGGCCCACCGCGTCTCCCGGGAGCACGAGCGGACGGAGCTCTCCCCGCGCCGGGAAGAGCGGCTATTATGCCGCCACGAAGGCCCTGATGAGCGAGGTGCACCCCATCAAGCTGCAGCCGCAGCGCTCCGGCGGCAGCCGCATCTCCCCGCTCTGCGTCACCGGGGCCAACTGCTACGAGGAGGCCCCGGCCCGGGTGCCGCCCCCGCCCCCCAGCGTGCACGTCAAGCGCCGGATGGACATCAAGCCCGACGAGGCCACGGTGATGCACGCGGCCCCGCAGTGCCAAGGCCTCCCACGGCCACGGAGAGCCCCCGTCCGTGTGGACCCGACCTCCGGGCACCGCTCACAGCTTGACCGTGCCCAGCAGTCGGCAGGTGTCCATGTCCCGGACGCCCACCCCCAGCGATACGTACAGCGGGGACCACCGGGGGCTTCCGCCGTACCCCGGCCGAGCTGTACGATGGAGGCCTTGCCGGGCCAGAAGGCGGCTGCGTCCCTTACTCTGCCTACGTGCCCACCAAGTTCTTCTACTCAGAGGAGCCGGGTGGCTACCCTTTAAAAAGCTCTGGCTACGAGGGGTACACCCCGCTCTATCGGGGACCTGTCCTCCCGCCCCAGCCCTTTTATGCCGAGGAGCCCCGCAGAGCCCTTTCCACCCCCTGCCCAGCCGCACCTTCTTCGTGGAGGATAACCGGACTCCGTATCCCATCCAGGAGGCCCCTGTCCGGACCTACTACACCGACGACCCCCGGCTGTACACCCCACGGACTGCTCCCGTCAAGGCTGTTTACGCCGAAGACCCTCGGGCCTTCCCCGCTCCCGGTGGCTACGTCCAACCCCCGCGTTTTCTACGCCGAGGATTACGGGAAGTACCACGAGCGGGAAGCCATGTCTCGGACTTACCCGCATCCCCCGCACGGCTGCTCCCGTCCAGTTCAACGACTGGTACTGCCCTGATAGGGGACCCCTGCCCTACTCGACGTGGCAGTTATCCCGCTATCCCCCCGCAGCAGCCTGCCCCCGCGAGCGATGCTCTCCTCCTGGCACGCCCAGCTATAGCGTCAGCCCTCCCCGGCTCGGCACAGACACGAGGCATTACTCCAAGTCGTGGGACAACATCCTGACCCCCCCACCCGCGCCGGGAAGACCCTCTGCTGCGCGGCGCGCAGCTACGAGAACCTCTTGGCCCGGGACCCGCATCGTGCCTTATCCCCCGACGACCGGCGACAGCCCGTGGTGGTCAACCTGTCCAGCTCCCCCAGGCGCTACGCCGCCCTCTCGCTCTCCGAGAGTTCCCTCATCGAGAAGGTCCACGCCGACGGGGGGCGCCACGGCTGGTTCGTCACCCCGGAGATCACCATCACCGACAACGACATCCGGGCCAGCGGGGTCTGCAAGGGTGAGCGGCGCTCAGCCAGCTGGGATGTGCTGGATTCGGGCGAAGGGCGAGGCGGGGGCTGCGGGGGCCCCTCCCGCCCCTACATCCCGGATCCCGGGGCCAAAGAAAGCCGCCAGCGCAGCCTGGAGCGACTGGACGAGCTCATTACGGACCTGGTCATTGACTACAAGCCCCCTTCCATTTGCTCGGCCAGCGAGGTGAGCAACCTGGCCGACCAGCTCCGTCGGCTGATCAGCGACAGCGTGGCCTTGCCGGCCAAGAAGCCGGAACCCTGGAAACCCTCGCCGGAGTCCCGCCCCACCAAGGAACAGCCGGGGCGCAGCCCCTACCACGCGGAGCTGCGCAAGGACCAGGGCCGACGTCCTGCCGAGGCCCCGGCGCCCACCGGGCCCTACGAGAAAGGCCCGGAGGACTGTTCGCCGGACCTCAGCGCCGACGAGGACGACGTCATGATGTGCTCCAACCGCCAAGTGCCCGCCGCACGGAGACCATGTTCAACGCCTGCCTGTACTTCAAGTCCTGCCACAGCTGCTACACCTACTACTGCTCCCGGAACTGCCGCCGAGAGGACTGGGACACCCACAAGGAGAGCTGCATCTACGGGCGGATCGGCAGCACCTGCCGCCACGTCCTCCAGTTCTGCCGGGAGAATGGGGAGGTGCACAAGGCCTTCTCCCGCATCGCCAAGGTGGGCTTCCTCTCCCGGGGCCGGGGGGTGCTCTTCTTGGGGTTCCCCAACTCAGGCTCCGCCGAGAACTTCCTGCAGTTCGGCCTGGAGAGCTTGCTGATGTCGCCCACTTACCTGTCTTTGCGGGAGCTGGACGGCTACTCGGACAACCTGGGGGATTACGCCCGGGAGCTTCGGGAGGCCGGCCAGCAGTACGACCCAGACGAGTGCTTCCTCCTGAACGTCACCGTGGCGGTGGGGCAGAACGTCCCCGAGCGGCCGTCCCCCAAGGTGCAGGTGCCCACCGTCCGCAAGTACGCCAAGGGTGGCCTTGGCTTCGTCGAGCCCGGAGGAAGAAAATCCTGAAGAAAGAGCGGGACATGGAGACGCTGATCCTGACCCCGCCGCCGGGCACGGCCGACATCGACAAGGAAGGCGAGGAAGGACGCAAAGCCCCGCCAGGTGTGCTTCATCAACATCCAGCGGGAGCTGCGCATCCGAGGCGTCTTCCTGCGCCACGAGTTCCCGAAGGTCTACGAGCAGCTGTGTGCCTTCGTGGAGAGCAACCGGCGCTTCACGCCCACCACCATCTACCCCATCGACAAGAGGACCGGCAAGCAGTTCATGTGCATGATCATGGGCGGCCTCTGAGCCACGCACGCTCGACTGGGTGGCCAGTCCCAACCTCCTGGACGACATCATGTGATCCCAGCCCTTTCCTTTTTCTGCCCCTCTTGACTGCCCTTTTCTTAGAAATGTATTTTATTATCAGAGTGCTAATGGGACTCAATGATTTCTTCCTCCCTCCCTCCCCTCCCTCCCTCTCTCTCTCTCTCTCCTCTCTCTCTCTCTCTACCTGGGGGATGGGCCAACCCTGCAGGGGAAAAGGTGCTGCTTGGTCCACAAGCCAATTTGGTACCTAGTGGCTTCAGGAAACAGCTGAAATGGAGATTGCTTTCCGTTTCTGAAATTTGATTCTGCAATTTCAAATGCCCAGTTAAAAGAAAGAGATTTTTTACAAAAATCAACACCCCCAAGTCCTCGTTGGGCCACTTTTCAGTCAATCCTGTTCAGCCCCTAAACCTTGTTTTTCTCCAACCTTTGTTGTTGTTGTTTAGTCATTAAGTCGTGTCCGACTCTTCGTGACCCCATGGACCAGAGCACACCAGGCCCTCCTGTCTTCCACTGCCTCCCGGAGTTGGGTCAAATTCATGTTGGTCGCTTCGATGACACTGTCCATCCATCTCGTCCTCTGTCGTCCCCTTCTCCTCTTGCCTTCACACTTTCCCAACATCAGGGTCTTTTCCAGGGAGTCTTCTCTTCTCATGAGATGGCCAAAGTCTTGGAGCCTCACCTTCAGGATCTGTCCTTCCAGTGAGCACTCAGGGTTGATTTCCTTCAGAATGGATAGGTTTGATCTCCTTGCAGTCCAGGGGACTCTCAAGAGTCTCCTCCAGCACCACAATTCAAAAGCATCAATTCTTTGGCGGTCAGCCTTCTTTATGGTCCAGCTCTCACTTCCATACATGGCTACTGGAAAAACCATAGCTTTGACTATGCGGACCTTTGTCGGCAAGGTGATGTCTCTGCTTTTTAAGATGCTGTCTATGTTTGTCATCGCTTTCCTCCCAAGAAGCAGGCGTCTTTTAATTTCGTGGCTGCTGTCACCATCTGCAGTGATCATGGAGCCCAGGAAAGTAAAATCTGTCACTACCCTCCATATCTTCCCCTTCTATCTGCCAGGAGGTGATGGGACCAGTGGCTATGATCTTAGTTTTTTTGATGTTGAGCTTCAGACCATTTTTTTGCGCTCTCCTCTTTCACCCTCATTAAGAGGTTCTTTAATTCCTCCTCACTTTCTGCCATCAGAGTGGTATCATCTGCATATCGGAGGTTGTTGATATTTCTTCCGGCAATCTTGATTCCGGCTTGGGATTCCTCCAGTCCTGCCTTTCGCATGATGTATTCTGCGTATAAGTTAAATAAGCAGGGAGACAATATACAGCCTTGTCGTACTCCTTTCCCAATTTTGAACCAGTTGTTCCATATCCAGTTCTAACTGTTGCTTCCTGTCCCACATATAGATTTCTCAGGAGATAGATAAAGTGGTCAGGCACTCCCATTTCTTTAAGAACTTGCCATAGTTTGCTGTGGTCAACACAGTCAAAGGCTTTTGCGTAGTCAATGAAGCAGAAGTAAATGTTTTTCTGCAACTCTCTGGCTTTCTCCATAATCCAGTGCATGTTAGCAATTTGGTCTCTAGTTCCTCTGCCCCTTCGAAATCCAACTTGTACTTCTGGGAGTTCTCGGTCCACATACTGCTGAAGCCTACCTTGTAGGATTTTGAGCATAACCTTGCTAGCGTGTGAAATGAAACCTTTGCCTCACCCCAAAACCAAGGGTACCTTTTCTGGGAAATATTGATGCACATTGATGTGTTTTTGGTGTGGGAGAATAGAAATTAGGCGGGGAAATAGTTTTTATTTCAATATTTTAGTAACGTGGCCATGATGCTGCCGTTCAAGGTCTTTGGGATGGACTAGTCGCCATTTGCTGTGTACAGATCGACACATAGGGTTGGGAACGTTGGCGGGACAGAAGGACGGGTTGTGGCTTCTGGACAGGAGATGAGCTGGAGATGCCAAAAATAGAAGTCTGATTTGATTTTTTTAAAATTTCTTTTTCTAATCAACGTGTGAAATCGCTGGATGTCCACTCCTGGTTGTGATATTTTGGGGTCTGGGCTAGTAAGGAAAAGAGGGTTGTGGAGTTCCCCCAGATTTAATTTATTTCATGTTGCTGTTTTTTTTTTTTTAATTTGGAGTTTCAATTCAGGGCTGCCCCTTGCTTCTCTCTTTAACCGATGATTCTGGAGTGAACCCCGCCGACCCTCTCCTACGGATGGGGTGGGATGTCCGCGGTGCCAACGCTTGGGGGCAAATCTGGTGACTGAGAGATCAAAATTGTGACACCCAGTACTTTTTTTAAAGGGGGGGGATACATTTTGGACAATGGATCCGGTAATCTTGCAGACGTGGGAGAAGGGCCTTCTCTGCATGGCCCCCAGGAACCCTGTTGTTGCCAGCCAGAGTTGGCTTTCCCAGGTTAGCTGGGCAAATAGTTTAACGGACAGCTTTCATGGCTTTGCGAAGCCCAAAATGTGCACACAGGATTCCACCACTTATGAATCCCTGCTTCCATTTAGCTTGTTAGTTCTTTGGCCTATGAGCTGGGGATTCTGGGGTTGTAGTCCAAAACCAGTAAAGCTGGCGAGCTGGAGATGCAATGACTCCAGATCGCACTGGGCCAGGTTTCAAGAGAAGGCACCGGAGGACTTTTGTCTAAATTCACAGAAGGAAAGGCTAAAAACGGTCCGTGTGGTTTTATTTTTAATGAATGCTGAGGGATTTCAAGAGGCCAAGCCGGGCGCGAGACCTCCAGTCTTTTCCCGCCTGGCCGCAGAGTAACGTGGAACTTGCCGTTGGCGTAGGTCACCCTCATGCTCCCAGATGGTGGTGAGCTGCTGGTCGGTGGCTGTGTTGCCTGGCCCTCGCAGTGAAATCCAGGTCAGGATAGAGCTGCGTATCGGGATGCGGTTGCTATGGGAACGCAGCACATCCTCCCTCTCTGGCGGAGGGGCCGGATGGAAAGAGAGCGCAAGAACTGCAAACAGGCTGGGCCTGCCTTTCGGGTCCTGGGGGGGTGGAGATGTCGTTCGGACCTAACGGGATGGTTTACTCCCTGCTCCCTAAAAACTAATTAATGGGTATATTCTTTTCTGTGGGATTAACGAGGGCGGAGGCCACTGCATGTCTCAGGAGGAGAGCTGCTGCCTTTACCCATTAGCCCAGAAGCTGAATTTCCTCCATGCTTGAAGGGAGCTGCCCAAGGTCCGTGAGCCTCCTGTTAGGGACAGGTTCTGTGTCTGGAACAGCTCCTGTAAAATGCAGACTAAAACCCGGAGTGGATTATCTGCTCTTCCCCCCTCCCCTGACTTTGCCTGCCTCTATGGGAAGGGGGGAAAAAAAGGGGGGATCTTAATGATGAGTGCCACCTTGTCCTGGGTCAGCCAGAGTGACAGTGTAAAGCCCAAGTTGTTTGTGTGCAAGGGGTGGGACGCAAGGCCAGGGCCGGCAGCTTGCTCTTCTTTTGCTACTTTTCTGGTTATGCTTTCTTTTGCCACGTTGTTTTGTGCCTGGAGAATGCGAATGGCCGTGCATGAGAGCCTGGTACCCCCTCTTGAGATGCATGCATGGGAGGTGTGCGTGTGGGTGTGTGGGTCTTTTTGCTCCGTTTTTCTGTATATGGGGTTGGGGGGACGGTTACGTCTTACAAGTTCCAGGCCCTCCTTTTACTTTGGGCCCGAAATATGTTCACAGGGTGAAGGGAATGGCCCAACGGGGGGCCAGTTCTCCCACCAGGGAAGAAACTGAGGGAGAAACCTCAGGTCGCTTTCCTCTGCATTGGGAGTGCCATGACACAGTCATGCCATGCGACATTTAATTAATTGACTTCTTAAACTTTGTTTGGGGCAACTCTTGGGCTCAGTGAGGAGGCTGCGCCGCGCAACTCCGTTTGGAGTTCCTATTCAAACCTGGCCCTGTTTTCACTGGGCCTCATTTCCATCCATCCTGTCTCATTTGGTGAGATAATTCTATGTATATCGCCATACTGGATAGGAGGGCCCCTTTCCGTCTGCAGAATTAGCTGTTCTTAGAAAAGAGACATGCAGGAAACAGGGTGGAAATGGGGCACTTAGACTCCTTTGAGTACTGTTTAAATCTTACTCTGGCACTTGTGTGTGTTTGTGTGTGTGTAAGGACAATATGGCGTCACAGTTCAGAAAAAATTGTATATGCGCTGTCAGAGGTTTGGGGACTTTTGCTGATGTGTCCTGGCCAGGTTAGAAAAGTTCCTTTTTTTGGATTCCAGCTTCCAGAATCCCCTAACTGCTGTCAAGATGATGGTGGTTGTACTCCGCAAGGAACTTCTCTTAACTCTGCTCCTGGGTGTGAGGCAGAGTGTGCATGGGGTGTGGTGGTGAGGGCTGAAAGCTGGAATGGGGGACTTGGGGTGGAGAGTGGCAGATGTTTTGTGCTCCATTGGGGTGCGATGGCTCCAGGGTGAGAGAGGGGCCAGCGTCAATGCAGCGCCCTTATGCCAGCACAGAGGCAGTGGGGGGAAATCATGAGGCCAGTACATGGGGGAGGCAGACTCACTGGGAGTACAAGGGTGGATCGGCAATTTCCCACACAGCTGTTTCACTGGGGGAATTCTGGGATGTGTTTCAACTACAGCTCCCATCAGCATGCATGTCCTCAAGGCTGTGATTCTGGGAGCAGAGGTCCAAACAAGGAATTATCCCAGCTGTGGACCTGACGAACGTGGTTGGCATTTAGCAGCTCCTCTGTGACGGGATGAGCGGTGCTTGTCCTTGTCACCCTTTGGAGTCAGACCAAATGATGCCCTCTGCTTGAAAGGAACACCTTAGCATGTCTGGGCCGTGCAACCCACCTGGAGCTTTTTCATTCTTGTGCGAGCAATCAGAATGCACATTTGTCTTAAGATATTATATATATGTGGAGCTAAAACATTGTCTTGAACTCCAGCTGGCCAATCGCAAATCAAAGCAGGCTAATTGGTGAGCTGTGGGAAAAAGCTTATGGTGGGACAGTCAGACAGCTTTTAACTCATAAGGACTTCCAGCATCTAACAATGTGTTCTCTGTAACCTCTAGTCCAGCCCTTTGTTTGTGTGATGGCCTTTTGACCACCCGGATGTGCTTCACCTGAGCAGCAGGAAGAAAACCAGAGGTTCTTTCCAGTTTTTTTCCTCTTTTTTAATGGGTCATTTTTTAAAATCTAGATCTGAATATGTGTCCATTCCACATAAACAAGGGGTTCTCTTGGTTGCCACACACAGCTCTTCCTTTCATTCCTCCAACCAGCTGTTATCCACTGCCCTTTTTATTTATTCCCCAGGATAATTTTGCTGATGCAAGAGTGATTTGTTGGATAAATGCATGTTTGATATATTTCTTTTAATAATAATAGTTTTTTTTAAAAAACAAACAAACACTGAAAAAAAAAACTGCATAACTATGGAAGAATTCCACATTTTCTCTCGTACGGAACAAAACTTAGGACTGTATTTTCGCACATTGCCATTGTCTAAGTCTGCTGGTTTTCCATGGCACAATTCTGAAGATGGAGTCTATATATATAAATATAAATATATATATATATAATATATATATATATGAGAAAAGAAATCCTTTGAATAAATATAAAATATAACTTGAATGCATAGCTTCTCTGTGTTTTGTTTTTTTGAAGGGAAGGCAGTGGGGGGAGAGATAATGAATTGGGGAAAATATGTTGATGTAAAATTTAAAGATTTGTTTTTTAAGGGTGGCGTGGAAAATAGCAATGTTCAGTAGAATGCCTTTTTAATGCACTCCATGAAAAGACATTGGTTCTTTCAGACTCTTTAAAGGCCCCCTTCAAAATGAGTACAGTATATTTATGGTCTGTAAAATAGGATATGTGGTTTACCCTAGCAAAGTGTTAATCACACTATCGTGGCTCACTTCATGAGGGTCAAAGGTGCCTCTGACCATGCACAGATAGCCATCCTTTCGCTCAGAAGAGGCAGGTGAGATTAGGTTACTGATCACAAAAATTTATTGGCTCCTAGGTTTGTGCGCCTGAAGACGCCTTGAAAATAAAGATATACTGGGGTTGCAATTGGGGCGTGTGTCCCTCAATTGCTCCTTATATGGAGTGATGGAATTCTGTTCATGCTCAGAAGTTCACTGCCCTATTGGATCTCGGTTTCAAACCCTGCCTCCAAATCACACCCATTCTGCGTTATATTTTATTTCTATTATTTGTCGGCAAACTGGCCCTTTCCCTTTAAGAACACGGCCCCTTTAAAAGTGCCGGCTTCCATTGGCGGAGCGGGTCGGGGGCTCGCCGCTGTGCGTTCCGCAATCCCCGCCCCCCCTTGGTGGCCATTGGGCTGCGTAGAACTCCGAGGCACCATGATTGGGTAATTTATCTCCTTATTCCCGCCTTCTCTAAGGCGTCCTAAACGGCAATTAGCCAGGGTTCGCTTCTATCGCTATTGGGCAGAGGAAGGAAGAAGGGCTACAGGCGTGCCCAATTGGTGAAGCCGCTCGGGAGGGCGCAGACGCTCCGATTGCCTCCGGCCGCACACGTGCCGCTGATGCGCACTGCGATTGGCCAGCGGGGTAGAGTTAGGCGTGGCTAACCCAGAGCGCGGAGCTCTTCCCTTCGTCGGCACCGGCGGCGAAACAACCATGGCGGGAGGAGCGGGAGACAGCCTGAGCCGCGTCCCCGACGTGGATATCGACCCGGACGGCGTCTTCAAGTACGTCCTCATCCAAGTCACGCCGGAGGGGACGGGCCCTAGCAAGGACGTCGTGCGCGGGTACGCCTGGGCCGAGTACCACGGTGAGTCGGTCCTGATTGGGTGAGGAGGGCAAGTGGGCGGGGCTAGGGGCGTGGCACGAGATGGGCCGGGCTTATGGCGTCGGGTGGGCGGGGCCGAGGGGAGAGAGTAAACGCATGGGAAAGGGGCGGGGGCTTTAAAGTGGGCGTGTCCAGTGTGGCGGGTGGGCGGGGCGTTGAGAATCTTGGGAGAAGTAGGGCGTCAATGAAGCACACAAGCAATAGGGGTGGGCGGGGCTAGCATGGCCAGTGGGTGGGGCTAAGGGAGATGCTTTGGCATGGGGGTGGGGTGGACCAGTGCTCTGCCCCCCAGATGAGCGCTGCTATACCCCCCCCCCCGTATTACCATGGGGTGCCTTTGGCCAGGAATGCCCTTTCCAGAATCCTCTGTGCTGCGTATGCCCTCTGGGGGCTACTTGGCTTTGTAGTCCCTCCAGCCCTGTGGGGCTGAGATGATGGCGGGGTGCCTGGAGGTTGATTTGTACAGGTGAAACCCTGATGCCCTAAAAGCCTCCCTGAGATCCAGAAGTGGGAGGGGGCGTCCTCCCGAGTCCCGTCTGACAGCACAGCCCACCTCCTTTCCCCCCTTACAACTCTTCTACATTTGTATCCTCAGCTGACATTTATGACAAAGTAGAGGAAGAGCTGGAGAAACAGGGTTTGCGCTGCCGGTGCCTGGGAGGTGGCCGGATCTCCCACCAGAGCACTGCAAAGAAGCTTCACGTTTACGGCTACTCCGTGGTAAGCAAGGGCAAGAGGAAGGGGGGGGGGTTCCTTGTCCGTTCAGCTTTCCCGGATATCGGTCAGCATCGCCTGCACGGCCAGTAAATGTGGATAATGTTTCTTTCCCTTTTTTCCTTCTGCAGGGCTTTGGCCGAGCAAAACACTCCATCTCCACAGAGAAGCTGAAAACCAGGTATCCGGATTACGAGGTCACCTGGTCCGATGAAGGATACTGAGATCCATGGGTCTTGCTCCCAGAGAGACCTTGAGGGATCCTGGCCTCTGCTGGCGGGTGCTTTACAGTCCTACCTGAACTGAGACTTCAGCGGGAAAGTGGGTTGGTTTGCATGAGATGGTGGTGTGGGTTTTTGTGGGTTTTTTTAGTGTGTGTATCTATGTGCTTTGCACTGGCCTCAGCTGAATGTGCCAGGCTCAGGTATCCATACAAAGAAATAAATGACCCTTGGCATTGTTTGGGTGGTTCCTGTGCAGTCTTTACCCCATGCCCAAGCCCCAGAGGTGGGGCATCAGGGATGTATTTCCTTTCCAGCAGGCTTTTGATTGGGTAAACAAGATGGGAACAGGGCAGGGGGCCGAATTAGATGGCTGGTGGCATAGTGGGTTTCTCGTCATCCCAGAGCGCAGAGGAAGCTGCAGAGCCTAGAGGTGGGAGCACTTCAGCCAGTCTGTAGCATGAAAACACACACAGGGGCCACTGATAAACAGCCCAGGGGAAAGTGGCATTGTGTCCATTTGCTAGGGCTTGGATTCAGGCTTAGTCAAATTCGAAGCAGCCCACTGCAATCGACAGGGCCTTCATTCATCCCAGTCTTAGAAGGATAGCCTGTTTCATTCAGTGGGCCAGCTCTAAAAATGATTAAATCTGACCCTGATCCCCATAATTAAGGATATGACATTGTGCCTTTTTTGAACTGGGAAATACCGGAAGGCTGAGCCGTCGGAGGTGTTTCTGACATTGTCCTGGGGCCCAGCAAATGTGTGTGTGTGTGGGGGGGGGGCGCTCAATCTGAAGGCAGGTGGGAAAACCCCTAAGTGTGTATTCTCCCACTGGTGTGGTTTCCAGGGTGGCAGGGAGTTCCTCTGCTTGCCCAGCAGAGAGGCTGCAGCCTCCAGGAAAACCCAGATCTTCCCCTTCCTCCACCCCCCTTCCCTGACACTTTACAACTTGATTGCCCCGAGTCGAAGGTCCAAGGCCGTCCTTTGGGTAGAATGGAAGCCTCTTTCTTCGGCTTGCTCCCCTCCTACCAGACATCATCCTGGCTAGGCTGGGCCTTGAACGCAGCAGCTCTAAGCAAGGGCGCTGTGCGGGCCTCCCAAACAGCCTCCCAGGCTCTTCTCTGCCCAAAGGGTGCTCTTCCTCATTTGGTTGGCCTTGAAGGGCCAGCTGTGACCATCTGCACTTTGGCTTTCTTGTTATGTGACCCTAAGCTGGCCAAGCGGCCCTCTGGATGGAGTTCTTCGTAAGAATCATTCGATCCTGATGATGGTGTAGCACCAGTGCTGTCCGTCGGTGGATGCAACTTGGCTGGCTTGCGGGAGTCGCCCTGAAATGGCATGTCAGGGCAGTGGTGCGGTTCTCTCCATTCTCGGTCATCCCTGCCCTCCAGGGGCTCCCCCTTCCCAGCATTGGGGGCTCTGGGTGCCCTCCCTGTTGTTTTTCTCCCCCCCCCCCCACCCTCGTGTCCAGAGCTGGGCCAAAGAGCCCTCTTACCCCCAAAGGAGGCGATCGTCCTGGTCGACGTTGTCTCCGAGGTGCAGGTGATAAGTGAGGTTGAAGTCCAGGGTGCAACGTCACGACAGGGACCTGCCCTCTCTCTCCCCGGGAGCAAATTCTTCTGGCAGATGGAGGAGCCTCTCGCCCACCGAGGATGTTGGGGTCCCGCCTGCTTGGGGGTCTGATTCTCCTGGAGGTCCTGGCAGGTAAGCTTTCCAGCAATGCTCCTGGAGAGGTGTGTGTGTGTGTGTGTGTGTGTGAGAGAGAGAGAGACACACACAAAAGTTCCCATTTCCAGAACTTAAGAAATTTAACTTAGAGGAGACAGTCACCTCTCCAGATGAAAAAAGGCTGGGGGAATGGGAGAGGTGGTTCCCCCTTCTGAAGTTACTTTTCCCAAGGCCTGCCTGTCGTTGCTACTCCAGTGGGAAGGCGGTGGCAAAACCCGAGGCTTCATTTCAGGAAAATGGAGTTGAACCTCATGGCTACTGAGATGGGCTGTAGGTCTCTCTCCTCTAGCGCCTTCCTGGTGTTTAATCAGGGGCTCTTTTTATTTCATTGGCCAACCCATCCAGCCCCTGGAGATTTTGTCCTGCTCTCGGAGGCCTCTTTTTGCCTAACCCACCTTGCAGGGCTGTTGTGAGGACCGAGGTAGAAACGGTATGCCAGGGATAAGCGAATTTGGAGCCCTCTGGAGGTTGCTGGACTACAACTCCCATTATCTGGCTGGGGCTCATGGGAGCTGCAGACCAGCCCCCCTTTGGGTGTTTTTCATTTCAAGCATAACGGCAGAAGGGTGGGGCCAAAATGTGAAAACAAATACACAAGCAGGTAGTCCTCATGATTCTTCCTGTTGGGCTTCTTTCCCTTCCTTTCTTAGCTGGGCCCCTGTTTTTCGTCCAGACGGCTTTTGTGAACCGGTGTGGGAGCATCCACACGAGCCTATGTGACTTTGTCTGTGACTGCTGGGATTGTTCGGATGAGAACCAGTGCGGTGAGTTCTCCCTCTTTGGAAGGGATGGGGATGAACCAAGACAACGTGGTGTGAGAGGAAGAAGGTGTTGGGGTGTAAGACGGGCACAGCAAAAATATAGAGTTACTCCCGCAGAAGTAACTTCCAGTTCCTAAAAGTAACAAGAAGAAGAATGAACGGCAAGAGCTTTTTGACAGTGGGATGAACCGTAGTGGGTTCTTTTCCAGTGGAGATTTTTGAGTTGATTTAGAAGCCCAGGGATGTTTTAGCTGTGCTTTCCTGCAGTCATTGGGGTTGGACTAGATGACCTTTAGAGTCTTTTCAACTCTATGGTTCTGTGACTTTTTTTGGGGGGGGGGCTACAGCTCTCGGAATCTTCTGCCCAGCCTTGCTCTGGTTGTCTCCATCTCTCTTCCAAACGATAGATTGTCGTCCGTGCCTCCTTAGTGGTGAGGACGTGTGCGTCAACGTCCCATCTTAGAGGGCAAGGGTTAAATCATGCACGCACATCTTGCATCAAGAGGGGATCCCACAGCAGTTCCTTCTCTTTTGTTCTTTCTCCTTTGAAAGGAGGTGTTTGGAAGTGCCGCAAACTGTGTGAGGTGTAGGAGATGCCCTCAGCCGGGGTTCCGATTCTTCCCCTTGAGTTGCTGAACCGTTCCACGCTTAGCTGACGGATGGTTTGCTTCCTTTCCAGGTTACCAAAAGGAGTCGGTGCCCTTGGGGACTCAGTTCACCTGCGACTTCGAAGGCACCTCGTGTGGCTGGGAGGATGTGAGCACAACGGCCTTCCAATGGACTCCCGCCCGCGCCAGCGTCTCGACCTGGGGAACGAAGCCCCCCTTTGACCATACGCTGGGCACAGATCAGGGTGAGTGGGTTTCCCTGGGGTAGGGACTCCGGCACGGTGACCCCCCCCCCCCCCAGCGGCCTTCATGACCGCGGGATGTGGAAGCCCCTCAAAAGGCCCCATTTGCTCCCGCTTCCCCACAGGCTGGTACATGACCACCACAAACCAGAAGGTCAAGCCATCTGCCACGGCCAAGCTCAGGTCCCCACCGATGAGGGAAGCAGCGGCCACCTGTGAGATCCGAGCTTCGTATCACCTGTCGGGGTCTGGTAGGTATTCAGCGGGGGCTGGTTTGTGAACGGCTGCCCTCCAGTAACTTGTGGGAAAAACTGGGTTTTTTGTTTTCATCCGGTGGGCCCCAAGTTCTTTGATTGAGTGACAGGTGAGCCGTCAGGGAGGCAGGGCTCACACGCATGCCTGCACACTCTGGCGGCTACAGAGTCTGGGTGTTCTGCCAATGTAGGTCTCAGCGCCACCGATCCCCCGGCTTTGACGCTGGAGCTGAGCTACGGCAACACCACGATCACCCTATGGCGGAGCCCTCCAAGCAGCACCTACCCATGGCGAGAGCTAGTGGCGTACACGGGCCGGATCCCGGGGACGTTCCAGGTACTCGGGCATAAAGAGCCACCTTTCTGTCTTCCTTGCCTTCGCCCGGCCTCGGGAGGGTCGCGATCCGTCCCCATAAATCCCTGGTGGAAGTTTTTTTTTTTTTTTTGTCATCGAGGTCTTTCAGTCCTTCCGTGCTGTGGAGAGAAACGAGCCGAGCGCTGAAGCTTAGAAAGAGTTCATTCCAAATGGCAGGAGCTTTTTCCAGCAGCAGAGTTAAAATGTGTCAATTCAGCCGTTGGAATGCTGAACTGTGCTTTTTTCTTTTCTGTTTTCTTTTCTGTTTTCTTTTCTGTTTTTCACTTGTTGTGGCCATTTTCACCATTCCCAAGTCACGTCGTAAAGCGGGAACCTTTTTTTTTTTTTTAAAACCCTGCTGTTTGTGAATTAGGGACAAGAGCAGGAGAAACCCTGACCTCTCGGTGGCTTTGCAGGTGACCTTCTCAGCCACCCAAACCTATCCCCAGAGGGTGCAGCTCGCCCTGGACGACGTGGAGTTCAGGAACTGTGGCCGCCCACGTAAGGCTCCCTGCCTCCCTTTGACGTTTGGAAGGGCACCAGAATTGGGGTGGGGGGGGTGGGAGGAGGAGGAGGAGGAAGAAGAAGAGGAAGGGCATGCCTGGGCTTCTGTACTGAGGGTAGGGGCGGCTTGTGACCCTCTGGGGGTGGTTGGCCTGTGATTCCCATCATCCTTCCTCCAACTCTGGCTGCCTGCAGCGTGCGGGAAGTGTCTGGCCCTCTCCTGGCTCCCTCCCCAGGATCTTTAGTGCCCCTTTTGTGACCCACCCACCCCCACCTCCGGCCCCATCCAGGTGCCCAAGCCTGCACGCCAGAAGAGCACCAGTGTCAGCGAGGGGAGTGCGTCGCCTTGGACCGGCTGTGCGACGGGACCGAGGACTGCTGGGATGGGGAAGACGAGAGGAGAGCGAACTGCAGTGAGTCCCCTCCACCCCCTACCCCCCCCCCCCCCCACGAGACGATCCCACTGACCTCGCTTGCCACCAGAGTGGGAAAAGGGACTCCTGGAGACCCACCCCAGATGCCCGTGGCCATCTCTAGTGGAGATTGGGCAGATCTCGCTCTACAACCTTCAGCATCTCTCTCTCTCTCTCTCTCTCTTTTTCTACAGCCTTGTTTAGCAGCTGCCCCTTTGAGAGAGGCTGGTGTGGGTGGGAGGCCCTGCCCCACCAGAGCCTGACCTGGATGAGGCACTCCAGCCTCCTGGTGTCTTCGTCCCTCGACTGGCCCACCCGGGACCACAGCACCAACAGCCGGGCAGGTGGGTTTGGGTCTGGGGAGGACACCGAGCGCTTCTCGGCATGAGTCTGAGCAGCCCAGGGGCTGGAGCTCAGCCGAAAAGGGGCCGAGGTGCTACCTCTGCCACCTCCTCCTCCTGCCCAGGGCTTGAAGATGGGACTTTTCGAGACGACACGTCCCGGAAGGCCCCAGACACGCTCTGAGGTTTTCCCAAAGCTTGTTCTGCTCTCTGCGTGGGCTCCATCGTCCGAGGGGGAGCCTCTCCCAGCTTCCCACCAGCAGCTGCTTCGGGGGTTCAGAAGGGGAAGGGGCTGCTGCGAACATCTTGCAAAAGACCACCTGGTTGCTCTCTCTGTGTGTCTGTAGTCTGTGTGTGTTTTGCGAAGGGGGGGATGTTGTAACTGGGAGACTGAGTCTGTCTGGCGTCTGCTTAGGCTCCTCTGATGGCCCAAGAGATTAAAAAAAAAAAAAGGATCAGGAAGTTGTTTAGAGAGTAGGAGAGGCTGTAAACAGAGAGCCAGAGAAGGTGTTAGGGAAGGAGATCTGATGGCCAAGCCAGTGTGGCACTGAGTCCTGAACAGGGAGAAAGGGGATTGGGTTAGGGTCTCCCCACCAACCCTAACATCCCAGCCCTCAAAATAATGAAGCTCATGACCCAACTTGCTTCCAGTCGTTTTGGGGTTTCATTCATTGGGTCTGCTGCCTTCCCCTTTTCCTGCAGTGAATCTGGGGTGGTCCTGATGTGTGGGGCAGTTTCTCTCCCTGGGGGGGACCGTACTGTGTGTTGTAGGGGACTTAGACCCAGAAAGCCTGGGTTCAAATCCTTGCCCCCCCTCCCCCCCAATTTGGTCAAAAAGCTCCCAGGGTGTCCTTGGGCTGGCCCTAGTTTTCCTTAGCCAGTCCTACCTCGCAGGGCTCTTGAGAGGATAGGAGTGGGAAGGGCAGAACCATGTCCCCAGCCTTCTCTTCTTGTATGTGTGTGTGTTTATGGCAAAGAATGTGTTCTCCGGCCAAACCTTTCATGGGCTGATGTGTTGTTTCTTGATCCCACGCAGGGATCTTTGTCTCCATCAGCAACCCTCGCCTGGGACTCCCAGGGGGAAGAGCCTGGCTGGCCAGCCCCAGCCTGAAAGCCAGCAAGGGCACCTCGTGTCACGTGAGTCCCCGAGCATTCCCTGCCTCATCTGGGGGGGGGGGGGATCCTCCAAGCGGTCTCCCGGCTCCCTTGTTTGGGGGAGTGTGGACAGCGGCCACCGGAATCCCCCAACCGGTGGGGATGGAAACCACTAGCAAATAACTTTGTTTTAAAAAGCGCCACTCGGGTCATGGGTATGCCTTTTATTGTCTTGATTTTTATTTCATTGCCTAAACCAATGGAGAGGCTAAAGTATAGCCTGCAAAAAAGTTTGCTAGCCTTTCAAGATGTTGTGAGACTCCTTGTTACCTTTATTTTTTAAAAAATATATTTTTGGAATGAAGGTCCCAGGATAATCTAACCAGTGGACCTACTGGCTGAGAGATTCTCAGATTTATTGACCGTAAAAAGAAACTTCACCCAGTTCCGTGATTCCGCCACGCTGGCGATCACCCCTGGCATCCTCGCTGACCCGATTGCCAAAGCTCTGCTTACTCAGGCGACATGCCTTGAGCTTGAAACGGTTGATTTTTTTTGCACTGTTTTTTCCCCTAAGGGGGGCATTCTGGGATTTGTAGTCCATACAAGGAACCCTGCCCAGCTCTTCGGAGACCCTGGTACCTGCACCTTGTAGGACACGCTCTAGCAACCCTATCTAGAGATGGGCACGAATTGAGTCATGCCGCTTTGTACGGGTGCCCCTGGCCTGGCCGGCCCACTCGCTGTTCTTGGTGCGCCGCTGGGGTCCGTCTCCGGGGGCACTCCAATCCGGACAGGAGCTCAGCCGTCCCCTCCACGCCTCCTCAGGCAGCTGACCACTCCGCTGAGGAGGCAGGACGGAGATTCTCCCCACACAGCCATGAGTGGTCAGCTGTCTGGACGAGGCGGGGATGGGACGGCCGAGCTCCTGCATGGAGTGGAGCACCACCAGAGAAGGAGGACCCACAGAGGGTGAGTGGGCCAGCTGGCTCGGGGGGGAGGGTGGCAGGGCGGGCGGCCGGCCCTGCACAGCACCTGTTGGACCTTCTGCTCACTGCCCAGGTGGCCAGGCTTCGCAGCCTTCGGCCTGCCTGTTCTGCCGGATTCCAGCGCCCCAAATCCCTTACGGGTTGGCCAGCCGGCGGGCAGGGGCTTCCCTGAACTGATTCCCCCCCACGATGGGAGTCCCCAGCTTCGCCCGCTGCCTCCGTCTCTCACACTCCGGCTGGCTTTCCCTTCCAGCTGGTGCTGTACCTCCACCTGCACGGCTCCGTTGCCAACAGCCTGAATATCTATTCCCGAACGGAAGGGACCACGGAGCTCGTCCGAAGCCGATCCGGAGACCTGGGCAACTACTGGTTCCGGGAGAAAGTGGATTTCCATGTGGCGGAGACCTTTCAGGTAGGCCGTGGGGCTGGGTCGAGGAGGAAGGGGTTTTGCCCAGGACTTAAAAAACAGGAGCCTGGAGTCATAAAGGCTCTCCTGAGCACGAGAGACGGGTCTCTTGGGAAACCCTCCGTTGTGGGCGGGGTGGGGTGGGAGGCGGCTGTCTGGAGGGGTGCTGGGAGTCGTATTCCTGTTATGCCCCCACAGAGATGGGGTGTAGGGCTCTCCCCACCTTGCTGTTGGCCTATATTGATGGGGATTTCTTTGCTACCCCAGATTATCCTCGAGGGCGTGATCGCCGCTGGGCACGAGGGGAACGTGGCTCTGGATGACCTCATCCTGTCTCCCGGCTGCATCGTCCAAAACAGTGAGTGTCCTGTTGGCGCCCTGTTCTGCTGCACCAGCCCCCCGTTCATTGGCTTGCCTGCTGTGGCAGTTTTGGGGGGGGGTGGGGGAACCTCCCAGTCTCCCCAAACCTGACCTGGGGAGGGCACCTGGAATCCTTCCACAGGCAAAGCCGGGTCTCCACCGCCCCCAGTAGTGACCACATCTCAGAGGATGTTCCTTGTCTTGTTCCGGTTCTCATCGCCTTTTGTTCTTTGGTCTCATCCAGGTAACATTTCTCTCACCCCGGATCCGGATCCGCCCAGCTCCTGCGGCCAGGAAGAGTTTGCCTGTCGGAACGGGACGGGATGCCTCGGTTCAGAACTCGTCTGCAACTTCAAGGCCGAGTGTGCCGATGGCTCCGACGAGGCAGATTGTGGTAAATGCAGAGAGACCCCTTGGAGGGGTGGGGGGGCTGGGGAAGCAGGGCCGTGGGATCCCGGAGCGAAGGCCGCCGTTGAGGTTTAAGAAAAGAAACAAGGCATGTTTTCTGAAAGAAGAAACAAAAGCAGTCGACGTCTCAGACGTTAAGAGGACCGGCTGGGTGGGAAGGCTGTGGATCAAGAAACGTGTGAGACCGAGGTGCTCTGACACCAGTGGGTACGGGTGCCGTGTGACTGAGTGAGCTTAACTCTGCCTTCAGGTGGTAGCCTGCAGGTTTCTTTAGAGCAGAATTTGGCCCGTGTGTGAGAGAGACAACCAGCGACAGTTTGGGTGGGGAGGGTTGCGGCCTGGGCGTAAAGAGACCGGGATGGGGCAGGGGAAGAAAAAAAGGCTGTGGCCACCTTCCCTCTCTCGGGTCAGCTGGTGAGAAGGTCTCGTGTCCCTGCAGGAGCAACTGCTTTTGTCACGGGCACGGGAGGCTGGACGGACCTCAGCGTGGGGCGGATGCAATGGACCGTCCAAAACGCCAGCGGCTGGCTGAGTTCTGCAGGTGAGGCAGCCGCGGTCCGGGTGGTGGCCCGGAAGGTGGTCCCAGGGAGGGAGGAGTCCCACTGCTTGGTGGTTCCCCGACCTCTGTTTCTGAGTCCCTGTTGGCTTCTCTTGCTCCTTAGGGATCTCTCTCCAACTGCAGGAGGGCCCGGGACAGATGCTCTCTCTGGCCAGGGCTGCCACCCCCGTCTTGGGTCCCTCCGGCTTGGCCTGCACTCTGGAGATGGGCTTCACCGCTGGCCCTCAAGGTACCCACCGGGCAGTCTTTGTCTTGGCCTCTCCTTCTCCCACTGAGCTGCTTCCTCCTCTGCCGGCGCTGGTGCAGTCCTGGGATGGTGCTGGCACGGAGCCCATGGCCACTGTCTTGATGGAAGAACACTTGGCGTGCAGGATTGGGCCCCCGTGAGAGCCCTGTTTGGCTCCCTGCAGAGCCACGACACTCACCGGTCATCCTTGGGCAAGGCTTCTTTCCTTCATCTCTTGTGGTGTCTCGTTATCGCTGAGCCTGGTCCACCTTGCAGGGTTATTGTGACGATCACGCGGGGAGCAGGAAAGCCACGTATCCCACCTTGGGCTGAGGGGAAGGAAAGTCGGGGAGCAGCCTCCCAGAGGAAAGAAAAGGGCCACCCAGGCAGGGCGTGTAAGGCCTTGCGCGCTGTCTTTCTCCAGGGTTCCTCGCGCTGGCCGTTGCGGACGAGAGCCTGGGGACCGGTCGCTGGGTGTGGTATGCCCTTGGGAACGGCACCACCGGGTGGTCCCATGTCCAGATCCCCCTTGGGGCCAGAGCCAGGCCCTTCCAGGTAGGTGGTGGTCAACCATGAATGCAGGATGGGCAGGATTTTTTTTTAAAATTATTATTATTATTATTATATGGCCTTTGGGTGAAGGGTTGGGTCTTAGTTTCATCCCAGGCAGATGTCATGTGGCCTCTTGTCTCTTTCCCCCTAAGCTTGAGCTGCTGGGCTCGGAAGATCTTAACAGCCCCGGAGGGTTCCCTCTTCTTGGCATCCGCCACGTCACCTTCGTGGACTGTGACGCCAGCGCCGCCCTCCCCGAATCGTCAGGTAGGGCGCTTCCGACCCCTCCTGTTCCCACGTGTGGCCGACTCACAGCCTGGATTGTGGAGCTTGATCCGTGGAGGAGATAATCCGTGGCCTTTTCAGCAGCTTCTTCAGAAATGGGCATCTTCTCTCCCCCCCCCCCCCCCAATTTTTTAAAATAAGACACAGGAGCGGTGATTGAGGAAGGGGTAAAAGGGTGGTGGGAGAAAATGAAGGCAGAAGGCAGATTTCAGAAAGTTACTTCTAAAACTAATTCTTCCCTCTTACTTGTTAGGGTGTTCTAAAGATAATCCATCGCTGTGACGTAAGGGTTGATGAGAGCATGGCATCCAACGGGAGAAGTTCCTTTCAAAATGTCTCTAAAAATGCCCTTTGAAAAGTAAATAACCTTGGCAGTGCCTGAAGCTTAATCTTGATATGTTTCTCGGTCTGTCCCGCTCTGCAGGGCTGTCCTGCAACTTTGAGACCGGCTGGTGTGGCTGGTTTGCAGAGCAGAACGACGGCTTTGAGTGGGAACGCAGCCAAGGCCCCGGCTGGGAGCAGGACCACACGACAGGCGCAGGTAGAAGCCAAGAGCAAAACCCAGCTGGCCTGGCCTTCTTTAGGGATTTGGGGCACAAGCCTTGGTTTTCACCCCACAAGGTGTGAGGCATTGCCAGGGCATGGGATCCTTTTCCTGTTTTGGGACTGCAACCTCCAGACTCCTCCAGCCAGCTACGTTTTCGCCTTTTAAAGTCCCCTCGTGGGTTGCAGCTGAGCACAAGAAAGGCTGCCTCTCTCTGCTTGCATGCAGAGATCTCCTTATTATCACTTCCTTAATTCGATTTGTAATGTTGCCTCTCCTCCGGTGGGGTCAAGGCAGCACACGAGTCTTGCCTTCCTCCGGAGTCTACCCTCAAGACAACAGCAGAGGTAGATCAGACAGAGGAAGAGAGAGGATTACTGGCCCGCGGTCGCCCTTTGAGGGCTTGGTTCTCCCTCTCCTAACCTTCTCCCCCCCCCCATGTCTCCCCCAGGCTTCTTCCTCCTTGCAGACCCGTCTGCCCCTGGAGCCGACGGACTGAGCGCCCGCCTTGTGTCTTCGCCACAAGCCGCTGCTGAAAATGACTCCTGCCTTTCCTTCTGGTACCGCCTCGACGGGCCCCAGATTGGTAAGGGGACCTTTTTGTCAGGCCGCCCCAGTCTTTGGTGGCAAAGAGATGGGGGGCTGGCTCTGCTCCCCATGGCAGGCGTCAGGCAGACGGGCGAAACCCGGACAACCAACCCTCTCTGGTTTGTGGGGAACCTTTGCAAAGACAACCGAGCCAAGTCAGAGGTCAGCCCTTGGGGAGTGTTCAAAGGGCCCCCAGGATTTTAAGTGGCCCCCATTTTCACAGACGGCAGCTCCCTTCTTCAGTTACAAGGGGGATGCGGTCCACGAAAGGTGGCGCTGCATAAAATTCGACCAGCCGTTCCCATGCTGCAAGACTCCCAGGTTAAAAACTGCCGGGAGCTAAGAATGGAACCTCCACATTCAGGAGTAGTTTACCACGGATGAGCCCTTGCGGGCTCACAGACAACACAGTGTGGCCTCCACGCACGTTCTGTGGGTTTTCTGGAGGTGCCTCCTCCCCATGACGTTGTCATTGCCTTTGAAGCACGTGGCTCCTCTGCTGGCTTGAAGGAGAAGCACGGAGGAAGGTGGCAGCCTCCCAGCAGCCAATCAAGAGGTGAAATTGAGGTGGTGCCAAATTATGAAGATGATCTAATCTTTAGGGGAAGGTGGAATATTGAACCCCCAGGCTCAGAAGACTATTTTTTTCCCTTCCTCTTTGTTGCGTTTGGAGGCCCGATTTCCAACTAACAGTGGCTCCCAAAGAGCCTGGGTGTTAAAATCCACACATGCAGGAAGTAACCATGGCCCTGATCCTCTCTTCTTGTACTCCAGGCACCCTGAATCTCTTGGTAAAATCGGCTGGGGAGCCAGCACGCGTGCTTTGGACCAGGACGGGAAGCCAGGGCGCAGTTTGGCACCACGCCTTCTCCACTGTCTCCCACCAGGCCGGCCAGAATTTCCAGGTGATGCTCCCAGCGGGTGCTTGGGAAGCCGGGGTGGTGGTGGTGGTGGTGGTGGGACTGGAACTCAGCTCTCCCAAGTCATAGTCTCATGCTCTCCCCGTTCCCCAAACCTCACTTTTGCACCCAAGGTCATCTTTGAGGCGCTCAGGAACGGCTTCCTGGGGTCGGTGGCTCTGGATGACATCTCCGTGGTGCCCGGCGCCTGCAGCACACAGACCGACTGCTCCTTCGAGACTGACGAATGTGGCCTTGTGGTTGGCGGCCAGCAGGCCTGGGTGCGGCAGAATGGGACCGGGGGTTGGGGACCCCTGGCGGACCACACCCTTGGCACAACACAAGGTAATGCTGGCTGTGGCCTTCTGTTCCTCCCTCTTGCCGATTGTCTGCCTCCAGCTTCTGGTGTTCAGAGATAGACTGCCTTTGAGCATGGAGGCTTCACCAATACATAGTGCATTAGGCCCGGCCTTCGCATGCATGCTTGCTTCTTTCTTACAGCCCCCTTGGCTCATAGTTGTTATTACATCTGGTGGCGGTGAGTTCCATCAGTGAATCACAGCCCTGTCTTTAGAAACACTACCTTTATGCTTTTCCTGAGCCCAAATATTTCCATGTTCCTCTCACCTTTGCCTCTGCGGGCCTCCTCTCCTGCTGCTGCTGAGCTAGGGAACCTCCCAAGACTGAGAATTGGGTGCACAACACTTCTCAGGGCTCCCCCGGCTTATTTCCTTCCTCGTCCCAACAGCTGCTGAGAATTACCAGTGTAGGATTAAAGAGGAGATTTCTGTGACTGGAGCCTCCTTGGGGCGGAGACCTGTGCCTTCAGTTCAGAAATGTTCCACTGGGGGGGGGCACATTAATCTTTGCCATTATTTAAGGGATAAATGACTCCTTCCTCTCCTTCCAGGGCATTATCTCTTCCTCAACACCAGTGGGGACACCTTGGCATCCAGTCAAAGAGCCACCCTGCGGTCTGGCGTTCTGCCACCTTGGCCTCGCACCCACTGTGTGACATTTTGGTACTACCTGAGTAGCAGCGATCCAGGTAGGTCTTGAGAACTAGAGGCTTGATGCCTCTTTCTAACACCCCTCCATCCCTTTTGTTAAAGTTGCTGTTCTCCCATGTTGAGGGCCAAGGTTAGACGTTTGCACTCAGGTTTGCACCTTGCGCTCTGCAGCGTGTTGATGCCAGTAGGGTTTTGGAAGGCTCTCTCCTTTTCTGTTGACGTGTGGCCCTGATCCTGTATTCTGCTCCCCCCCCCCCCCAGGATCTCTGCATGCCTACGTGGAGGAAGGAGGCAGGCAAAAGGAGGTGCTGACCATGAGCTTGGTGCCCGGGGAGGCCTGGCATTTTGGCAGCTTCGGCGTTCAGATCCGAGGGGAGTGGCAGGTGAGCTGGGTTTAATTTCCGAAAGAGATGCTGGAGCTCCGCTCTTGAGCCCGGCCTCCTGGACTCCTCCTCCAAATGTGCATCATTGCTCTTTCCTCTGCTCAGTGCGAGGGACACTTTTGCAGCCGCCGAAACAGCTTTCGTCTACTGCAGGAGAGGGAGATCTCAATAAAATGCTTCCCCCCCCCCCCCTTAGAGAAGGCAGTTGGTTTAGTCATACTGCCTCTTGTGGGACTGTTTATTGGGCGACTCTGGTTGCACTCTGCATATGCTCAGCAGCATTCTCTTCCGAGGCAGGGTAAAGGCAGGCCAGGAAAGAGACGACGGGGTTCGAGAACAACAAAACCCCATGCAGTGTAGTCGACACGCGGAGAGGACCTCGTTTGGGGCATGTGGTTGGGAAAGATTTTGTTGAGAACAAGGAATGCCAGTTTTTCCGAGACAGAGGAGGGAGGGGCCCGGCTTAAAACGGCTGTTTAACATTGGCATTCCCTGGGATCCTGCCTCAACCCGGCCTGGAGTCGCCTTTTCCTCTCTGCCTTTGTGTCTCCCTCGGACAGGTGGTGCTGGTGGCGGAGAGGGGAGGCGGAGGCCCCGCTTCTTACGTTGCGCTCGACGATCTTTATGTGCAGGAAGGGGTTTGCTCTGAGCCAGGTAACGGCAATGGGTCCCCACCCCCCTGCTTTGAAGATCACCACCTTGTCCGTCTGTCCCAGTTGCCCAGCCTGTTTGCGGGCTTTCTTTCTGGATGGGGGAGAGGGAACCCTCTTTTAAAACCATTCTTGTGGGAGCGGCCAGAGTCCTCTGTGCCCTGGATGGACTACCACTCCCAGAAGCCTCGGCCAGCACAGGTAACGTGCAGGGCTTTTGAGAGTCATCCGCCCAGAAGAGGTCTCAGGTATGGAGGCAGTCCTGTCCCAATCTTTTTTTTTGGGGGGGGGGTGCTAATCCCTGAAGCTGGAGGGAGACGGGGGGGGGGGACTCAAACTACTCCCCCGGCAGCGACGGATCGGTAGGGACAGTGGTGTTCTTTTGGCCCCAGGGTCCTGTGATTTTGAATGGAGCACCTGCGGCTGGAGCAAGCCGCCCGGAGACTGGTACAGCTGGGACCGGAAGGAAGGGGCCATGCCATCCCAGTCTCCCTCCCCCAAGGAGGACCATACTTTGGGGAACAAAGCGGGTGAGCTTCAGCTCCGGGTCGTGACCCAGAGGGTAAAACCTGGGGGCGGGCGGGGGGGGCGGAGGGGGGGGTGTCTCATGACCTGGAAAGCACACCCAGGTGATGACGTCATGCCGGTTTTGGGATAACGTCTCTCCTGCCCGAGTACCTGGAACCTGCACTTCCCTCCCATCCAAGAGTAGATGTGTCACGAGCATTTCCATGTTTCAGTGGGTTGGTTTTTTTTGCCTGCTTAAGAGGAGAAACGTAGCCGACAAGCGGCTAAAGGTTGGGAACCTGGAGAACTTCGTAACGTGCCGACCTCGTGGGTCTCCTTGGGTGTGGATTTGGCAACCGAAAGCAACGCTCCCTGTGCTGCCCCCTCTTCTTTCTAGGTCACTACATCTACGTGGACGTTGCCGTGCTGGGCCTGGGCAGGAGCACAGCCCGCCTGGCCAGCGAGCCGCTGCCCTCCACGGCTGGCTCCTGCCTCCGCTTCCACTACCACATGGACTTCCTAGGCCAGAGCTGTAAGTCAAGGCAGGCGGGCGGGCGGGGGGGGGGTGTCCTCAGGCTAAGGGAGAGGGGCTGGAAGCGGTGGGCAGGATGGCCCCTGAGGGGGCGGCTTGTGAAGATCACCCTCCAGGGATGGAGGAGGGGTGGCGGGCAGGGGCCACTGGGTATCAAGGGTGGCCTGAGCACTGCTCTTTGACACACACCCCTCCCTCCCTCCCTCCCTCCTCTGCGCCACCAGCCCAAGCAGAGCTTCGGGTGAAACTGTCCAGCCTGCAGGGGGAGCGGACTTTGTGGAGCGCCGTCGGGCACCAAAGCCGGTCCTGGAAGAACCAAACCCTTCTGGTGTCCAGTCTCACGGAGTTTCAGGTAACGGTTGTCTGAACCAACCTGCTCTTCCCGTGTCCAGGCCCATGTGTGCCCTTCGGTGCCACCTCCCTTGCGTTTCGTTGTGTTTAAACTTGGGTTTATATTTATTGCTCTATTTTTAACAGAACAAACATTGCTCAGCGCACCATTTAAAAGTGGAACAAACGCAAAAGCCTGTTTATGTGTTCTTTTTTTAATGCCATGACTTAATGCTGTTGTTTTCCACTGTATGTTGAAATGTACCTGTTTTTAATCATTTGCGAACTGCTATGGATTCCTCCGTTGGCAGAAAAGCATAAAAACAGACAGAAGGGTGACTCTCACAGGTTAATAACACATATGTTGTATTAGTAATTCCTCTTGCTAGAAGTCTTGCCTTCTTTCTCCCCGCCCCTGCCCAGATTGTACTGGAAGCTACTAGTGGAGCGTGGCCAAGCTCAGAAACCATTGCCGTGGATGACATCTCGTACGCGGCTGGGCTGGGCTGCGTGGGCATGGAGGAGAGCCAGGAGGCAGGTAAGTGCTGTATTCTCCCCCACCCACACCCCCAGCTGGCGTGTCTTGGGTGCTAGCCCCTCACCACTGATCTGAGGCTGATCGTGGCCTTCCTCTTTTCCACGGCCAGGGAGCAGCTCCCGTAACACAGACTCGGCGTCGGGGCTGGTGGCCGGCGTCGTGTGCTCCGTCCTTTTGGTGGTGGCTGCTGCCCTGATCGTCGGCTACTGCCTCAAGAAGCAGCGCGTGCTGGGAGAGCGGCTGCCGGCGGAGCATTCCTCCACCCACGGCTTTGACAACATTGCGTTTCGAGACGTACGTAGGCCCGCCCGTTGGGGGGAAGGTGGGAGCTTGCTCTTCTGACTTGGGGTACGCAAAAGCCACAGTGGTTATTCTCTCTGTTTACAGGATGTGGTCATCATAAACCCGATCCCTGCTCGTCGGGAAACAGAATAGGTGCCTGTTTCGCTGGCAGGATGGAACCGCCACAGCTGGCTCAGCCTGTCCAGCAGCACCCCTGCTCTCTCCCTCCGCGGCCAAGCCCTTGAGGGTCTTCCCTGCGGCAACACAGCACGCCGTCCCTTGGCATCATCTGTTGCAAGTACCTTCCTCCCGGGAACTTCTCTCTCCAGCCAGCTGGCGGTTGCTGGGCTCCATAAAAAGGTCTCTCCAGCTGCCTCCGCAGATGGCTCTCTTCTTGCGCTCGAGAACCAACCAGGGCCAGGTGTCGGCCTCAGCTTCCTTTTTTGCCCCCCACCTTCCTCTCAAGCGGTGGGCCTGGCAGGACGCCTCACTCTGCTCTAGCTCGATGCCGCTGCGGCTGTGTCGGCCACCCCTCCATCCCAGGGGTGAGCCGCTGGTGGCCCTCCCAAGCTGGGACTGATGGGAGCTGAGCCAAGCTGCCCACCCCAAAAAGACATGGAAAAGGAATCAAAGACGACCAGAAATCAAAAGGGGGAGGACAACAAGCCTACGTTAATAAAATCACAAAAGGAAAAAGTGCGAAAATATATTCTCCAGGAGTGCTAAAAGTTGGCTGGGCTGCATCCAGGACTGGGCAAAGAAAGTAATTCTTCATGCAGGGTGAAGTTAACACACGGAACTCACTGCCACAAGATATCAGAAGGCATTAAAAGCTGTTCTAAGCAAGTGACAGGGCAAATCCAGAAGTCTGGCCCTGATGGACATACAAGATAATGTTTGTTTTCCCCCTCCCGTTCCTTTCAACCCCCCCCCCCTTTGCCTTTTTCATCATGTCTTTTGGAAGGTAAGATTGTGGGCAGGGGTGCTCAACCCTAAATAAAGGCAAATAGAGAACCTCCACTCCCCACTGTGAAAAAAAAAGCGTCTTTGCAGGTTGCTCTTCTCAAGTCTTGAGAGTTTCATAGGGAATCTGTGGGTGGTGGGTGAGGACGGACCCTAATTTGAGTTCAGGAAATGCCACTGCATTTAAGTCTTGTTCTAAGTCTTCCTCCTCAGAAAGGGTAGCTTATGATTGAATAAAAAATGGTCACGCGAGACGACCCAGGCAGAGACAGCATGGATGTGTGTGCCTGAAAGGAGGGGGTCAAATAGCAACAGACCAGTTGCTGCTGCAAGGGAGGCCAGCAGGTCCCTGGAATTATGCAGGCAAAACGGCTCCGGGCAAGCCCTCAAAAGCGGGCGGCCAGAGCTAACGGACAGGAAAGCAGCCACCATTCCCCATCTTGAAGGGTAACAAGCTTTATTGAAGATCTCTGAAGAGCAGCTGGAAGTAATGGTCAAACAAAGCACAGCCACCCAATTGGCTTGCCCCCTCCCACGTGCCCACCCTCTTTCTCTGGACCCCATCCTTTCCCCCCAAAATCCTTCCAGGGCCGGCGGCTTCTAAACACCCAGAGAAGAAAATGCGGTGCTTTGTACTGGTTTGGGTTTTGCCCCTGGCAGATTCTGTTGCAGCATTTATTAGATTTTTGGATACTCAAATCTCTTGAGGGAAGGAGAGACCGTCACCCGTGGAGAAGGGTCACCGATTTACAGCAGGGCTGAAATTCTGGAGGGTTCCCCCCCTCCCCTGGTTCTAACAAGGGCCGAAGCCGGCTTGCGCTTCGCCCATCGAAGACAAAGAAATCCTGGCCGTCCGAGAGACGAGAGGCCGGCCAGGGCGAGATCAGTCGGGGCAAACTGATTTCGAGGCTTTGTCTTCACTGCCCTTTCGGGCCCTTTTCGAGGGGCTTTCCGATGTCCCGTCCACGCAGCTTGAGACCTAGAACAGGGGACGAAAGAGGACCGCTGGACTCGGCGGGCTGGGGACGAGCCTGACCCGTCCCTCCCGAGCCGCTGGGGAAAGCCCCGTGAGGTCCAATCCCCCCCAAGGGTGATGAAGAGGGCCGAGGGGGCGCAACAACTCACTGATGGCGCGCTCAATCTTGCCCAGGACTTGGTTGTTGGGAATGGCCCGCCCGCATTCGTAGTCGGCAATGACCTGGGGCTTCTCGTTGATTTTCTAGAGAGGTAGCGACAACGGAGACGGCAAGGTTTGGTGAGGAAACCCAAGACATCAACCAAGGCAGGCCCCCGTTGGAGGTGGCTAACCTTCCGGGGAATGGCTTCTGCATTCTTTACAACCCGTGAAAAAGGCAGGTAACGGAAACTGAAGCAGAGATTAGATTGAGGGCCCCCATCAGAGCCTCACCACCTTGGAAGGAATGCCACAGGGAGGGGGCCAAGCAAACTGCAGGGGGGGTGGAGGGGCTGGAGGAAGGAAAGCCGTCCACCTGCAGCAATGCTCCAAGCCAGGTCCCCTCTGCCCCAAAAGCGAACCCCCCCCCGCCCCGAGGGCTTTTGTGTGTGTCCCCATTCCCCCAATCTCGTTTCCCCTCTCAGCACCTCGACACTTACCGTGGCCAGGTCCTTCTGGGTCAAGCCCTTGCTCTGGCGTCCTTGCTGGATCACCTTGCCCACCTCCAGGGGGACCCGGTCGTGGTGCAGCTCCTCCGTCTCCCGGTCCAGCTTGGCCGTGTTCTTGGTGATGGAGTGCTGCTTATTCTGGCCCGCCGCCCCTGTGAGGTGGGACTGAACCTTAGAATTCCAGGCCTCGCCACACAAGCCACAAGGGGTGGGGGTAGGAGGGACAACCTGCTCAGCATGTCTTGGAAAGGGCACACGCAGACCAGAACGAGACTTTTTTCCTCCAGAAAGGACCGGGCAAAGCTGGCACTCCGCACTCCCGAAACGATCATTTGGGCAGCTGCCTCACCCTGCCCTTCGGAGAACACCCACATTCTTGACCAAACAGGGAGGGGAAGGTGAGACAAGAAGGGGCGCCCGAAGGCCAGGCTGCTGAGCCCACCCTCCTCTCCTCTGATTTGGGTGGGAGCAGCCAGCCGCCTGTGCCTGGAATAAGGCCAGGGAACAACCAGCAGGAAGTGCTGGCTGACTCATTTTCCTTCCATATGGTTTTCTTCCTCATGCAAGCTCCTGCATGAGGTTTTAGCGGGATTTTTTTTTGGGCTTATACAGCACAATACTGGGGCCCCTCAATAAAGACCTAACGATTAAAAAGTTCACAGCCTTCTTGTCTGGCAGCGCCACTATCCACGTTCCTTTCGTGTTGTGTGAAAACTCCCTTCCATCCCGAATCAGCTGCCCAGAAGTTTCAACACGTGGCTTCTCATCCCACCTCCAACGCAAACCCCCAGAGCCACCAAAGGAGGAAGACAGACTAATTCTCCACGCCGGGGGTCATGGTATGATCCTCCATCAGGCCCGCGGATACCTACATTTCTTGGAGGTTTCCACATCTTCTCCTCTCCTCTGAGCAGCCAGGACCGCCTGGAAAGGAAGAGTTACATTGAGGCGCATCTCCATGAAAGAGAGAACAGCTGGAAGGCCACCCTTCTAAACTGAGTGGGCAACCAGTGGCCTTCCAGGTCTTTCAGCCCCAAGCAAGCAGAACTGGTGGTTGGGGATGGTGGGTGTCGTAGTTCTGCAACATCTGTTCTGCCAACTGAACTTTTAAGGAGCACCTAAGAGAAGATGTGCAAAGAAGGGAAAGGGGAAGTAGCGGTGGTGGGAATATCAGTCCCACGGCCCTCCCCTCTCGCTTTTCCCAGGGAGAAAGTCAGAGGAGGCTCCTTGCCCGGGCAGCTTCCGCCGGCTCCCTCTGACAAGCCTCTTCCTCAGACTTGGTCCTCCAGTTTGGCCAGGGACCAAGGTTCAACAAACACAGTGTCCTTGCACCCAAGTTGCATCAGGAAGCGCCGGAGGGCCAGCCGTAGTAAACCGGGACTACCCTCAGTGGCTCAGCCCCCCAGGCGGCGGCCTGCAGACTCTGCCTCCCTTCCAAAGGACCAACTCACATCCACCTCTCCGCTCGCAGGTGGCCTTAGATGCACACCGCCAGTCCTGTGCCTGGTGCTTTCCAGGAGGCAGACCCCAGGCCCTGAGGACCCGGGGGGGGGGGGGCAGCGGGAATCATATGTGGGGGGGGGGGGAGAGAGAGAGAGAGAGACGGGACAGGAAACCTGCCAAAGAGCCTTGCATGTTTATAAGAGAAGGCTGGGCTGCGGGATAAATATAACCTTTGGCATCTGATTCAGCAACAGCCAGGAGAAAGAAAGGCCCCTCCCGAGAGGCTTGAGGACAGAGTAGACCCAGAAAGTGTAAAAAGGAAAACGGGGGGTGGGGGTGGCCCCGAGAAAGGGGGGAAAGGGGGCCAGGGAGGCAAGGCAGGCAGCCTAGAGGGGAAGATGATGGTTCCTGCCCAAGAGGGCATGTTTTCACCCCAGTCCTGGAAACACTCGCCCTGACAAGCCCTAAAACACACCCACCCACCCCGGGGTGCCTGGACCACAGCTGCCCTGCTCAGGCCCCATCTACCGATGACTCTGGGCTGAGCCCTGCAGTCCTTACATGCCTGGAGGTGGGCATGCTCTGGTGGGAGCCCCGCAGCCTGGCCTCAAGTCAGCGACGGGGCTCGTGATCCCACCGTGACCGGGGAGGAGCTCCCCAGCCTTGCCCCAGAGAAGATTTTGAACACAGGTGCTGGACTACAGGTCCCATCCTCCTCCAACCAAGTCGCCTCTAGAGATGATGGGAGCCTCGCCCTCCAGCGGGGCAGGGGCAAACGATGGGAGCTGTGGTCCAGTCCCTCTGGAGACTGGGCCTTGTGGTCCGGGCATTTGGGGGATGCTGGGCCTTGTAGTCCCGCCCCAGGAGAGATGCCTTCCAGTTTGAGACATTTTGTTTTCAACGCCAGATGGCAATTTGGGTAAATTAAAAAGGAGGAAATTTGGGAAAGAAAGGGGGGGGGGGTCTTCCTGGGGGGCGTGGCCTAACGGGAGGGGGGCGTGTCAGATGCGGGGCTTAATAGAGCGAAGGAATCGGGAAGCGACGGGACATGGGGGGGCTGTCACCCCTCCTAAAGTAAAAGAGGCGTGGCCAAGACCGCGCATGCGCTTTCCCGCCGCCTCACCTGCTTCGACTTGGCCTGGGCCGCGCTGGGGCCCTTCTTGCGCAGCACCGTCACTGTGTCCCAGTCGCTCTCTGCCATGGCCGCTACTGGTGCGTCGTCGTCGTCGCCGCCTCCTCGTTCTGCGCGGCCGCCTCTTCCCTTCCAGTCTCCGCAATAGGCCGTCCCCCTTCGCCGCTCCCTCCTTCATTCCCTGGCGGAGGGGCGGGGAGCTGGCTCATTGGTTCTCTGGAACGCCACTCAGGGGCGGGATTGGTGAGCAGCCCACGACACCGCCTCTCGGCCCGCCTCCCTTCGCTTCCCCTCCGGTGTCGTCATAACGGTGTTCAACGCTCCTGCTTGCCTACGGAACGGAGGCGGTCCTAAGTAATTTGCGATAGGTCGCTTGCCACGTCCATCAAGCTGGCCTTTGTTTTAACTGGCCGCGACAGAAGACACGTCAGTTTGGAATCACGCTTATCGGCGAAGACAGAACCAGGTTAAAAGTAATCCTCAAAGGCGTAATATAATAGGTTAAATGTTAAGCCAATCATAGGGTTGAGAGATTTTATTGGCCAAGGTCATACCTGGTGGGCGTATCTTTCACACAGCCGTGGGTGCGACAGAAAGAGGGGAAAAACGACGATGACAAGCCTGTGCCACTGGAGGCGGGAGAGGGCGGAATCCTTTCGAGCTTGCGCAGAACAGTCCTTGCTTGTGGGGGGGGGGGGGGAGAGGCAGGGCCAGAAGGGGGCGGGGAAAGAAGGGAGGAGGTGGTTCAGAGTGGGTGGAGCTTAAGGTGCCAAAATAAACATAAAATAAAATGCTGTATTTTAAAAAATAAATAATGAAGCCTAAATTTTAAAAGAAACAGAAATAATTCAGATTTAATGTAGTTTTGTTCAGTTTTATTGGTGGATATAAACAGAAAATGAGTGCCTTTTTTTTTTAAACACAGTTTTACAGGATAGGATTCGTGAGGCAGTATTTTATTCCCAGTATATCTCATCTTTAAGGAGAGGGGTGCTTAAATAGATATGGTGAAATAAACGTGGGAATGACTTAGTTTTAATAAATGCCATTTTGTCTAATGCTGAGATGCAAGATGAGGTTTACCGGGTACAGGAAATTTTATAAAGAAAATGAGAAGTCATGCCTGATAAAAAAAAATTATTTACTTTTAGGATCGACCAATGCATTTATAGGTAACCTTTGGTGATGTTTATTTTGAAGAATGTCCGGTGGTATTCACTGCTGGGGGGGGGGGGGAGTATGTTTTCTTTTGGATGATGATGGATCACAGCTCCTATTATCCCTCAAAGCTGTCTCAGGCTGATGGGAAGTACAGCCCAATAACATCTGGAAAGCCATAGTTTGTGTCTCAGGTTTTGGCAGGTGGGCCTCAGGTTGAAAAATCTGGTAAAAATACACCCCACAGCGTACTTTTCACTACAGTAGACATGCACAGGATTGCATGGTTAAAAAGCCCCCATGTCTCTGATACTTTAAAGCATTTTTAAGCTACATCTCAAACACAGCTTGGAAATATTGCTACAGTGCCCAGCATCCTGGGCAAATTTTGCCCAGCCTGGTTGTAATCTTAACATTCACCTGCTTGCAGACAAACCCCACTCAGCTTAAGGTAAAAGCTGCAGAGGAACTGGGTGCAGAACGGAGAGAAAATATCTTAACATGTTTTGCTTTTACATTTTTAAGATTGATCAGGGAGGTGTAAATTCTGATAGCTTACAAGTTACTTGGAGATAGTTGGTTTTGTAACTGAATGTGTTCAGGTCCAGTCACGGCTCAGGTAAGAATAACTAGCATTAACTAGTCTCTTTTTCATGATACCTGAAAGACTCCGCATGGTTTCGGATTACACCGGATTTTTAGTCTGAAGGGTTGAAACCTTATCTGAAGAGGCAGTTCCAGAAACTGCCATTTTGCTTTTACAAATACTCGATTTACAGCCTGTCTCAAATCCCGTTTATATTTTATGATACTAACAGATATGGGTTTTGAATAATGCAGTCTTGACAAATTTAACGAGGCACGTTCTCAGCCTATGGCCAATTACCTGGAAGTAACATCTGGAAGGACAGATCCTGAAGCTGAGGCTCCAATACTTTGGCCATCTCATGAGAAGAGAAGACTCCCTGGAAAATACCCTGATGTTGGGAAAGTGTGAAGGCAAGAGGAGAAGGGGACGACAGAGGAAAGCAATTGGGTTAGAATGGTGCTTTGTTTAACCAACTAGTATAAGGGGGGAAAGTGCACATGGTGCATTGAGTAATAGTTTATATAAAGGTATTATTAATTATGTCTGCATGAGTGATTCTGTTCGCTGATTCTGAAGGGAGTTAGCAATTCTCACTGCTGGCCGGCAGATGGTAGCCTTGTCTTCAATGTTACTCCACTTTGAACCTGCTGGGCTCCATGAATTACAACAGATGCAGATAAATATAAGAAGAGTTTGGTCTTGCTGTCACTTTGGTGTGTTTATCTGCTGCTTTATTATGTTCAGATCTGAGGCTTCAGCACAAACTATGAGAACTACATTCTGACTGTGTACTACACAAGGAACATCAGAATAAGACAGAAGAGGCTTGAGGTGGCCGAACCAGCATGATTGTTTAGGGCTCTAGGTGTGTGGGTTGCATGTCTGAATTGCACCCCCCAAAATCCAGCACATACAAAGTGCTGCAGGAAGGTGGGGTGGCTGGCAACTTTCTTTCTTATTAGTTTGTTTTATTTGCAGACTTTTTTTTTATATTGGGGAACCTTAAAGCACCTGACTCCATCTGAAGAGGTAGTTCCACTGGGTGTCATTTCAGGGTTCGGATCATCTCATTCTGCTCAGAGTCTCCCTGCTGTCTTGCCAAGATGGGCACCCTTTGGGGGAGCCTGCCTCAAGCCTAGTGAACTTGTTTAAGACATGGATGGATTGCTCCCAGTCTCGCCTGCACTTCTCTTCTGTTTAAGCACACGACGAAGCCAGGAACCTCTCAATTCACTACATGGCTTGGGACAAACCAGCTCTTGGCTTCCGTTCCCATCACCTGTCAGAGGCAAAAAATAGTACATAACTTATTTTGGAGGGTTGCTGGGGAGGGTATCACACCTTGTCGTGGGCTGGATATTTGCTCTATAAGATACATTTATGTCCTGTTTCAAGACGGTTGTGTCACAAGCTGTGTGGCAGCCGTGAGCAGGGAAAGATCCTGCCCCCTCACAGACCTCTTGTTCTAAGAGTCTCTGAATCTTTGCCAGTTGAAAAGAATTTAAATTGCAAATGTAAAAGCCCCTCCTTGTGTGAGGGAGTCTCTGTGAGCTGAAGAGCTTTCTCCAAACCTGCTATTAACATGTTCACTCCTTGAGTCTATGAAGTGATCCTGAAACCGGACCCTGAGCTGGTTCCTTCCTCCGGTGGCGCTTCAGTTTAGGTTTCTTTTTGAGCTGAAAAGCGTGGAAGCAAGTCCTTTCGTCCTGGGGTGTGCATGGATCTTTAAACCGAGCTAAGGATGCTACAGCTCTCCTCCCTTCCATCCTGTGTCATGGACCAGGTCAGTACTGAGATACCCCCCTTTTTTGCCCCCGTTACCATTCTAATCAAAGAATGTGATCTGGCATCATTTGTGAATCTGTTTAATGGGAGACAAAGACAGAAGGGGGTGGGTGTTTAAAGCAAACCTATCAGTGTTGATTCTGTGTTTTCACTACATGTAGGCTTAAGGAAAACTGAGTGACTGCATGTCAAGGAGGGAAAAACAATCCCCAAACATCTTGTTTGAAATGTTTCCACCAGGAGCCGAATCCATCTGTTGCAGCAAAATAACCGAGAGGCTTGTGTTACCTCTAAAGCAAACAGATTTATTATAGCTTTGGTGGACAGACAGCTTGTTTTTTGTTTTACATGATGAATGAAGTTCCCAGAGAATGGCTTTAATACTAGATATTATCCAAGGCAGAGAAATGGGAGCTTCCATGTTTAGAGACAGTATATCTGAGCATCAGATGTTGGGGCCGAACATGGCAGAGGAAGGCTGAAGCGTCAAATGCTGAAGTCATATGGTTTCAGTCTCAAGCTTTTCAACGTTTAGAAGTGTCTTTACATTGATCTTGTAATTATTTCGACATGGAAGGGTTTTAAGATTTATTTTGTGAACTGCTGAGGGAGGTGCTAGCAGTATAGAAATATTAAAAAGTTTGACATAATCAGTAAAGTGCCCAGAAATAGGGAAAGGTTGCTCAAGAAACTTGGAAATATCTTTGCTCGTAACTGAAACCATTTGCTCAATTCTGGAAGTGTGTCTTTGTTTTTAAGGGAAAATTGAGCAACCTGGGCTAACACATCGGTTTTATTGCTTAAAAGCATGCATGAATGTACTAAAGGGATTGTTTTTCCCCAAAAGTCATGTGTATGTGTGTGAAGTGGCTTAACAAATGCCAGGATGTTTGGGGCATGAGTGGCGATCCCTTTCTAGGAAAATCTGTGGTTCATTAGTCTTTTTTGTTCTTGCCAGTATTAGTTTTGTTTACAGGTCACCCACAACATGTGTGATACTGCATGCCAGTCACACACAGAGTGTGTGACATTTCCGGCACCTCTCCCAATTTACATCTAAGAAAGATGTGCCTGGCAAAATATATATTGCCAAGAACTTTTGGACTTCACATCTGAGAGTAACCTTCCTGGCAAAATCCATCTTGCCATGAGCGTTGGTGGTACAAGCCTGATAAAGGAATGTTTTTATCCCTGAAAGCTTGTGTATTATTGTATGATGGTTTTTCGTGGTCTGTAAAGATATTGCCTATTCTTGCATTTGTATTTTTTGTTTTGACCACACGGCTCCCCTTTATTTCAACATATACTAGCACTTGCTACCTCCTGCCATAATAAATCTTATCAGAGGTGACAAGAGGCACAAAATCTTTTATTTTTAATCTACTTTTAAGCCACCTTGGATCCTTTTTTAAGAGAAAGGCAAGATAAAAAGATTTTAAATAAATAGAAATAAATAATAACTATTTAAAAATTCCTGGTTAGTGTTGGATGGCACTTAAAACACCCCCGTAGTCGTTGATACATTTGTATATAAATGTATGCTCAGTAAACCAATAGAGCCCCCATTACACGTGCATTCATGGGTGTGTTTGCAACTACAGGCACGTGAACGGAGATCTAAGTGTGCTTATTTGTAGAGATGTATGGCATAAGTTTGGACACGTTACTTTTTGTACACTGCAACTTCCATAATCCCCCGTGGCTGGTTGAGATATTCTGAGAGATGTAGTCACGGGGGAAAAAAAGCTGTCCGTACCCATTCACACGACACGTGAACAAGCACTCTCGTGTCCCCCCCACCACGTGCCGCCAAGGGCCTTCTAGGCCACGCCCCTAGCCGCAGATCCCCGCCCCTATTGGTTGTTCCCAGAGCGCGTGGTTTGCCCAAGGCAGCCTGGAGGCTCCGGCTAAGCAGCGAGAAAGGCGGGGAAATGGGCGGGGCTAAGCGGCTTTCATTGATCCCAGGGGGCGGTGCCGAATCCAGGCTGGCGGCCCGCCCTCTGGGCGGGGCTTCCGGGCGAACTAGTCAGGGAAAGAGCGGCGGAGGCGGAACTGGTCGAGGCGGGCACTTCCGGTCTGAGCTGGGGAGGGCGGCCGCGGGCGACCGGTGAGTGGGGGAGGGTTGTCTCTGGCGGGCAAAAGCGGGAGGGAGGGAGAAAGAGGAGCCCCCACCGGAGGGTAGGGTGGGCAGGCATGGGAGGACCATTTCCCAAAGAGCCCCCCCTTTGGGGGAGCAGAAGGGTGGGGGGGGGAGGGGAGGAGACCCCAGCCCGCCCTCAAATCCCCTCCCGGTCTGGGAACTGGGGAGGGGGGGTCCCAGAGAGGAGCCCCCTCGGGCAGCAGAAGCTCTGGAGGAAGGGCTTCGTTTTAGGCTCCAGGGGGAAGACCTCTCCCCAAGGTCGGCAGGGGGGGTAACTTTCCCTCCCACGGACCCCCCCCCCCAAAAAAACTGGGTGCGAAATACGTGAGGGTGGGGAGGGGTGGGTGGAGGTAAGGGGGGTTCCCGGATTTGGGGGCTTTAACCCATTCTTTTCATGCACAGCTCAGATAATTGCCTTTGGGAGGGACTACAGTGCCCAGAATCCACACACACACACCCCTCTGGAGGAGTGTGTGTGAGTTCCAAAGGAACTTTTCCAGCTTTTGGCCCTGCTGGCTTGTGGGATCCGTGCAAAATCGGGGATGCATATATTTATAAGTTTAGGTGCATTTTAAACCTTGGATAAATAGAAATACAAATGGCAGGGGAGGGGAGCAGGCAGGTTTCAGTCAATTAGTGATTGCGACTGGCTTTTTTTGGGGGGGGGGCTACAAATTCAGAGTGGAAGGTAGTGGCAAACAGGAAATAGATTGCACTATATAAATCTCATGGAACAGGGTTTTTTAAAAAAAGGTTCCTTTGTTCTAGACACTTGTCCCATGTGTCACTTCCATTGAAACTAAAGGGAACAAGTTAGTCATGATTTGTTGGGACCTTAATTGCTTTGATTGGTACTTCTTGCTAATTGGAGCTGGCTTGGTACCTGTATGTCATGAAACTAGGTTAGTGGCAAGTGTATTTGTGTGCCTTCAAGGGAAAATTTGTGCTTTTCTCTCTTTGCTGTGGAGGGTGGGTGTGATCCAGCAAAGCCTAGGGACTGCAGGTGCAACGGACAGAAGTGGTCTTGAAATTGATTTTGGAGGAAAACCCTTCGAGGGCCTTCTTAATTCTCATTCATTGGTCTGGTTTCACTCTGACTTGGCCTCACTAGTGTAATTTGCCCATTGCTAGACATTGAAGCCATCCTCCTTTTATGCAGTGTGCAAGTAACTCTGTGATATGGTGATGTAGAATTTTGTATACCTCCCTTGTTATCAGTTGGTGTTGTGTGTTGAGGCAGACGTTTGCCGGCATCTGCTGCACACAGTGTCTTGAACCAAGGCGTTGGTGTAATCCCAGAATGCTGATTTTTAAATTGCTGCTATGACATACTGTGATACAGTAAAGGGTATCATACTTAATCTGTATATCCAGCCAGTTTACAAGCAATTCCATCATGATACAGGCCTATCTCGTATCCCTGCTGTGCAGTCAAAAGTGGAGAAGTCATTGGCATGGAAATTATCATGGATCATCATTGCACAAGATTGTTGTTCAAGTAGAGCATGGACTAGAAATGGCATTTCATAATCTAGCTAGCAATATCCAGTGTATTTTGAATATTTTAAAAAAATCAGGAAAAACTTGAGTTTCTCTTTCAAGCATTACTAGGCTATGAGAACTTTTCCCCTGAACATTGCATTGGTATGTTGCAACGTAAATTGATCCTGTTTCTTTCATCTGCATTGGAGTAACTGGGCAAAGTTTTAATGGTATAAATAGTGTGTAAACTTCTGAGTTACACAGAATTCTTCCATAACAGGAGAACCTGCATGTGCTCTGCACTTGGCGTTTTTGTAGCGTCCAAGTGGTCCTGCCAAAAATCCACTTTCCTTCCATTATCTTGCTGCTTCTGTCAGCCACAAGGAGTCAGAAATTACCTTTGAATAGGTGGCAAGGCCCTCTGCATCAAATGTGTGGGGAGGCTAGTACAGAAAAAAACATGTTGGCTTGCCCCACAGCATGAATTACACCAGGGAGGGAGGAGAGCATATGGCCTGGACTAAATCCTGTTTCTTCCTGCAAGAGGTGTTGAAATCCTAGCCAGGAGAGGAACAGAACCCAGGCTTTAAACTGGCTCAGCCCCGAAGCTCAGCTTCCAATTGATCTGCTTGAATTTGCATTGTTTTAAAGAATATTGGCTAGAGAGGTAAGGGGCTCCCGTAGAAGGTCTTCAGTCTTTATTTCCTTTCATACATTCTTACGATGGGGACTAGCTCACCTTTTGGGCCATCGCCAGCAGACCGCTGGTGTCTTGTAGTTGGTGTCAAATATTCGCTTATCAGGCAAAACCCAAAGAAACAAGGCAAAAAGACAAAAATATGTGGCACCTTAAAAACTAACCATTATATTTTAATGTAAGCTTTCGTGGACATGTCCATGCAAAGGACAAGACTCTAGCTGTTGGCATTTTGGAACAGCTGCAGGGATGACTGAAGCACCACAGGACAGGCAGGTACACCTTGAGTTTTGTTGCCAAAATATGCCGCTAGCTGGAGGCTGGACTCTGGAGGCATGATGTATGGCACTGGACACACTTTTTGTTAGCAGCGCACAAAGCCCATACAAAAGAAAAGACGGAGAGGAATGAGCGAAGCTGAGGTATGGACCCTGACGTGTGGCTCTTTTCTTCCAGGGTTGCGAAGCCACTGCGGATGTTGGGGTTCACATGGCAGCAGCAAACGTGACTCCCCCCGGCTCTCTGGATGTGAACCAACCTGGGTTTCCCAAGGAGATCCTGGGCACAGAGTTGGAGGGGAAGTATCTGTGTTCTGAGTGCAGGAACATCCTCAGGCGACCCTTTCAAGCCCAGTGTGGTCATCGCTACTGCTCCTACTGCCTGAAGAAAGCTCTAAGGTATATATTTTCTTTGCTCTGGGCAGAATTTCGGGCTCTCGTGTGCGTACACTCATGGAAACAGACACACACACACAAGAGACGTGTGAAGCAGCCAGACAGCTGCCTCTGCAAACAAGTTGCTTGTTTGCTTGTCCACACAGACCCATGTGGTGTGTGGGTCAGCTGAGTGAAAAGGAGGGCTCGCCGGCTCTCCCGATTTGCAAACCAGCCCTGGGAAGGCCGTTTTCCTTCAATCCCACAGGAATGGCCGTTTCTAACACTCCGGCTAAGATAGCACAAATGACCGCTCTCAAAGTCTGTTGAGAAGTTTCTTTATCTTTTGCGCTGGATGCAAGAAGTAGAATACATTTTGGAACCTCCAGAGCTTGGAATTGTCATCCTTTCCTGACTACAACACCTACCATCCTTCAGGGGCAGAAACATGGGAATTAAAATATTTGAAAGCAGCAGTGCTGGTAGTAACTGCCGAGGCCACCCTCTGAATTGGTTTCTTCAGGTTTCTCATTGTTCACCCGCAGCCACTGTTTTCTTTCTTTTCCCCTTGGCAGCTCTGGGCCTCAGAAGTGCAGAGCCTGCATTCAAGAAGGCATCTACGAAGAAGGCGTTTCGATCTTGGAAACGGGCTCGGTAAGCAAGGGCCATCCTGAGGAAGGGAACATAGGGGCAGAAGGCCAGACGACAAGGCAGTTCCGTTTTTGTCTGTATAAGTCCTAGCGTGCTCAGCTGCCAGCAGGAAGAGGCTGGGGCTTGTAGTTCCCCCAAAGCAGCAACGTTCCCAAGGTCTGAGCAAAACGAGAGGCTCAAAGCATTCCCATGAACACCCTGTGCTTCTTGCCATTTTACTATGCAGGCCAGGATTTGTCCATAGTATCTCTCCCCCCCTCCCCGCCCCCAAACTATCCTCAGAGCAACCCTGTAGGGCTCTCCCCCTCCCCAGAGGTCGGCGTCTGTCTTCTTCTGCCCAGCCAAGTGGCTGCTGATAGACGATTTAGTGTGTCAATATTACTTTATGCTCCTCTCTCTCTCTAATGTTTCCTTTGTTCCTTCTTTGAGGCTTTCCCAGATAATGCAGCGCGACGGGAAGTGGAGAGTCTCCCGGCCGTTTGCATTAACGAGGGCTGCACTTGGAAGGGGACGATAAAAGAATATGAGGTAAAGACTCAGGCTTCGTTTGTGCTTCCCTGTTTTTCTTTGTACTTGTTCGTCTGGAATGTCTGAAGTTGGGGGGTATTCTTTTATTGTGTACCTGCTGGCAAATCCCGCTTCTTGTTCCAAAGGTCAGCTGTGTTTCCCTGGGGGCTGTGGGTCTGCCGTGGTGATCCTCAAAATATTAAGTGCTGGGCAAGTTTCTAGTCCCTGCCAGTGCCGTCTTGGCCTCCCTTCCAAGCCCATTTCTGGCCTGTCTTGATGTGGGGTGGGCTGAAACAGTACTTGATAAGCTCCTGGTGAAATGTCAGGAGCCAAAGGAGTTGTCAAGCGTCAGCTGTGGGGGTTAGGAGGTGGGGCTTCCCCCTCGGTGTCCTGCGTAGCTGCTCGCCCTCCTGAGAACGGAGAAGCTACATCCGTGTCTTGTGTTTTGGTTTGCACAATTTATGCTGGCTGTACAGTCTGTCTGCCCTTGGCGTTGGAATTTGGGTTAGCTTGGTCTGGAATTCCCCTTCCTCATTTCCACAGCAAAGAGCAGTCACTCAATTCTGCATTTTGTCCTCATCCTAATGGGATTATAAACATGACAAGTATGCATGTCATAAGAGCAGGATTACGGGTCCTGGCTGTGGCCTTGGCCCCCGACATACTTGCTGTTTGTGAGAGAATTCCCTTTACAGGCACACAACTGTGCTCTCAGAAAGAGCTCAGTGGGAGAGGAGCACTACGACTGTGTTCCAGTCTTTGGCGTGCGTGTGATGTTTTTTCCTCCAGACATATTCACTGAACACGTTGGGTGTGTGTGAAGACTCGTGATATGTTTTGTTGTGGAATCGGGGGGTTTCTGGAAGGGGGAAAAAAATCATAGGGAGTCTTCAGTGATTTCTATGGGTTGCAGGTTCTGCTCCTCGGCTTTGTTTTCCCACGCTGCTGGGTTTCCATTTCGGTGGTCAGGGTTTAATTTTGGCTCGCGTTGAAAGGCCAAATGGTCATTTGGTGATTGAGGTTGTCATTTGGCAGAAGGGTTTAATTTAATGAAATTAAAACCGCTGGAGGGAACTCTTGATTCTCTATGTTAAGACACTTCCCTCCGTCTTGTGCCAGTCCTTAACATTTTGCTGTCTGTTCACAGCCAAAAAAGGAACTGTGTGGTTCAATATAAGGCAGGCTAGGCTGTGTGTGCGTGAATTTATCAGGTAGAGCCCTCGGCCTTACCAAGTTTGGGAGGGATACTCTCACCCACACTCCCAGAGGTGAAATCTGAGAGCTTCTACTTCTTGAGCTGTATCTTTAGCCTTCTTTCTGGAACTTGCTCGAAACCAGGAGACCTGTCCGGCACATCTGGCCATGGATTTTGGAACTTCTGTGCTGCCTGAGCAGCCTTCCCATTTCTGTAATGCCCCTCCGGATGAAGACTCCTGTGGCGTCGAAAGCTAATGTCTCCTTGGGATAAATTTGTGGTTTTTTTAATCGAAGCGTTGCGCAACTTTGTCTTTGGGTCTCCCCTTCAGGGTCTGCCTAGAAAAAACTGGACCACTGGACAAAGTCAGGGTGGCCGGAACTGGAGCGGGGACGGCTTGACTTCCTCCGTCGAGGGAACAACAGGGTGGCTCAGTGGGGGAGCAGGTCCTTTGTGCATAGAAGGTCCCGGGTTCGGATCCTGGCAGGCCCTTGTGGGGCAAGTGGTGGCGATTTAGGAGCTCCAGATGCGCCTGAAGAGAGAATGTGGGTCTGTCCAGCCGGGTTGTGGACAGAGGTCCTTTTCCCGGGCACTTTTCCCACTGGGGAAGATGGGAAATGGACCGAGGGTTCCAGCTGGGAGCTTCCTGTGTGGAAAGGATGTGCTGTGCCATGCAGGGCTTCTTCTTAAAAGGGTTTGACTAGTGGTTGCTGGTCCCAGTCCATGGTGGTAGGGGTCAGATGGATGAGCAGACCCTCCAGTTATCTGTGTCACTCCGGGCCATCCTTCTCCCTTGTCCCTATTGGTAACGTATAGGGCTTGGTAGCCCCGAGTCCCCGTCCCCCCCCCCCGGTGAGTCTCCCCACTGACAGGGAGGGAGAAGGGGTCTGTCTGGGTGCTGCAGTCCGAGAGGAAGTCGGGGAAGGAAGGAGGCAGGGCCAGCCGTTGAGAAGCGGGGTATAAGAGAGGGAGAAAAGAGGGTTCTCTGTTTGAGAACCCAGTGGGTTGGAAGTAATAGAGCGAAGCAGGAAGGAGCCAGGAAGACTGTGTTTGGTGAGACCTGAGCCCAGCCTCTGTCTGTGTGTGTGTGTGTACACGTGCATACACACACACACACACAAACACTTTCCAGCCCCCTCACTTGCGAGGTGGGTTGAGCCAGGCTGTCTGCCTCCCTCCGGGAATGAATGACATGCTTTGGACGTCAGGGCTTCCAGTTTGGAAAGTCCCTGGCTGAAGCCCTTTGCAGCCAGCGCCTCTCGGAAAGTACCTAAAATACTGGTTGGTTATTCAGCTCGAGAGCCGCCCCCCCCCCCACCTCTGTAGGAGGGAGCGCACTGCTTCAGATGGAGCAAGCCGAGGGCAGCTGGCTTGTTGTCCCCCCCCCCCCCGGTCTTGTCATCTGATACCAGCGGGAACTGGAGGGAGGGGAACTTTGAGCCTCGGGCTGGGACCACCCTGGGATGGCTGGCTGGCTGGCTGGCTTCATCCTTCCCTCCGGTTTTGCTTTCTCTTTAGCGAGAGACAGAGGCGAGGTTCCTCTCTGAAAAATGAAAGCACCGGGGGATCCTTTCCGACTCCCCTTCTTTCAGTTCTGGAAAGTGTCTTCTTTAAAGAAGCCCAGGGTTGTAAAAGAGTGGAGAGGAAAGGGAGGGTCTGAGAACATCTAGCCCACCCCCCCACCCCCAGGTTGCGAAAGGAATCCCTGGCAGAAGTTCGGTTGTTTTGCTGCCTCCTGGCCCCCAAACCTTTGGATGTGGTTGGAATGTGTTTTACAAATCAAGAAAAAAAGAAAAAGTAGGTTTCCTCTTTAGTGACTCAGGAGTAAGCTAGATAAGAGTGGTCTGCCTCGCAGGGCTGTTGTGCAGGCAAAGGGGAGGGATGCGGAGATGTTGCTAATTTTCATGCAAGGCATCCTAAGAAGGGTGTGTGTGTCAGGCGCTTGGGACCAAGCACGCAGCCGTGACGTGGGGGGAGTGGTGCAGAATCTGAACCCGATGCCCAAGAAGCAGACCTTGCCGTAGGCATCATTCTACGGATCAGGGTCGGGCAAAGCGGTGAGAGGCACTGAGCGTTTAGCCTCACTTTGGGCTGAGGGCCTGATGGGAAGGACAGCCCACCCCCATCTGGAATAGGGCACGGTTGTATGTGTTTTGAATGAATGGGCTTTTAGCTCACAGGGAGAGGCGGCACTCGTATCTGCCTTGGCAGCTGAAACAGGTGGAGGAGGGAGGCTGGGGTGAGTTTCAGATAAGCCTGTGGGAGGTTGGAAAGCCCCAGCTGAGGCGCCAGCGCACATCTCTCCGTCCGGGTCCCAGAAAGAGACTTCTTGGTCATCTTTTGCCACCTGCAGGCTGCAGTGGGGGACACACTCTCGTGTTCCCCTCTCCCCCTGTCTGGATGGGGGGAATGCCACACGGGAATGCCACCGCTCTCCAGGCAGGGCTGGGAAAGGACTCCTGCCTCAAGCTCTCCGTAGCCATGGCCGCCTGTCCATGTTCACATGGCCTTGAGGGACCGAGAGTCTCACTGAGCAGAGGGCAACTGTCCAGGTGAGGTCAGGAGTCCAGTAGCGGCCGCAGGAGCAAGCAACGAGCAAGCGTGAAGACGTGAAAACAGGAGCAAGCCCCAGATAGGAGGGGAGGGGCTGGGGGGGGGTTCTTCCCAGGAAGCCAAACCCGTCTTCATGGGGCCACCGGGGTGCCAGCCCTATATCTGGAACTCGCCCGGACTATTTGAGATTCTTAAGCTCAGTGTGGTGTTGTGAATTAAAACTGGAAGCAGACCAGTGCGGCTGGTGTAAAACACGTGCAACATGCGAGTGGAGCCTTGCCCCTTTTGGTACCTGGCGGGCGCATCCTGAACCAGCTGCCCTCCAGCTCCCTAGTAAAAGGGTCCTGTGTCTTTCCACCTCCCTACTTTGCTCGTACCTGTCTCTCTGTGGAGGCTTGCAGCCTTTCTTTCTTCCCCACCACCAGACCTGCCCCTTGCTTGCCTACAGCCGTTAGGTAGTGAGGGGAGGAGCCAGGTTGTTGGGATATATATATATTTTTTACCTTTCACGTGGCTGCTCTGCCTGGTCGCCCCAGGTGACTCTCCCTGGCCAGCCTCTGTGGGACCCACCTGCTGTGTGCTTCCCATTGCCTTTGCCGGGCTGTACTGAAAGCTGTGCTGCTCGTTTTGCCACAGAGCTGCCACGAGGGGAACTGCCCGTTTATGCTGGTGGCCTGCCCGGCATGCCAGGGCATGGTCCGCCTGAGCGAAAAGGAGCACCATGCCGAGCGGGAGTGCCCCGAGAGAAGCCTCAGCTGTAAATACTGCAAACTCCTTTTCTACTTTCCCGACATTAAGGTACGGACTAACGCCTGCTCCTCTTCTCTCCCTCGCCCTGCCATCAAAACCCAGCAGGTGGGGTCGCCAGAGTTTGGAAAAAGGGATCGCTCTCTTTCCCCCTCTGGACAGGACCTCCCAGAATCCCCCGCTTGGTCTGGGGCCATGTTGGCTGGGGGAGGGGGAGCCTGGATTTTGCCATCCTAGAAAGCCCATTTGCCAAACTCTGGCCATCGGTCAAGATGCATTAATCCCCAAGAAAGCAACAGCCCACGCGCACTCAGCCTGCCACAGGTAAGGCAGCAATAGGGTGATCCTCCGGGGAGTGTTTTTGAACATTCCGTGACGTCACCCTCTCTCGGATAGAAGCGGCAAGGAATCACAGGGTCCACAGGTAGAGCTGGTTTCTCCAGGTGGCACGCAGGCTAGTCGGAGGTGCCTGAATCTGGAGTGGCCAGCAGTGCCCCCACACCTTTCCAGCCCAGTTCTAGAGTACTAACTCAAGCTTTCCCCAAAACCAAGAGGCTTACCTTCCCCCCCCCCCCGCATTAGCCTTTTGGGGTGCTATGTCGAGTCTTCTTTATTCTTCCAGGCATTTAAAGTACTGTATTAGGGGCTTCAGCTTCAGTCACTGTTTCATTGCTGTATTTTAAGCTAGTTTAGATTTATCTGTTCTAGGTAGGAGGGAGGGAGAGAGAGAGTCTGTTTGTCTGTCACAGACATGAGGATTCTGGGGGAAAGGCAGCCGCCAGGTGAATGCCAGGTGCCAGGGCTGTCCTCCGGTGTGGTCCCAGGGGAAGTTACTTTCCCAATGGGCATAAGTGAATAATGGTTCCACTGCACCTCGGCTTCCACTCTCTGCCAGGTTCGAGCTTGCTTTTACTGGAGCATAAAGCAGCTGATCCACGCCAAGTTTTCCTTCCGAGGGCAGGATGGAAAGTGGAGGGTGGGAAAGCAGAGGCTGGTGACTTTTTGTTCATTCCTCTTCTACCTGTTTTTAAAATGTGAGATTTTTTTTTTAAAAATCATTGACTGTATAACGCCAGAACCTGGTGTCTGATTTAAAATGCCCTTGGCTTTCAGTGAAGCGCTTTCAGTTTGTGAATGCTGAAGCTAGTTAATTTCATTAAACCAAATGGAGTCGAGCCGTGCCTGTTTATCAGTTTAGATCCTGCGGGCCAACTCAGTTTTCCTGTGTGGTGAAGTATCGAGTATTTTGGAGGTGGGAGCTCAACCTACACACGATGCTGTCCTCTTTCTCTGCCAGATCTCCAATAGCCACCGTGTACAGACAAATTGAGAAGCTAGCTTGGATGTTTTATTTTTTAAAAAATTCTATGTTGATCTTAAACAGAAAAATGCAGGTCTGTGACAGAAAGCGAGCTGGGCTTCTATGGGGCTACGTCAGGGTAGATCTAGGAGAGGCAAACCCCCAGGGCAGAATCATGAGGACTCTTGGCATCCAATGTGTGGAAAGCTCCTGTGTGATCTGAAAGCTTGTCTCCTGCCCTTTATAGTTTAGCAATCTGTCAGTGTCACACAGTGGGGAATGTGCCTAGTAAAATATCCAGCATTCATGGTTTGCATTTAGCATGGTCTGATGGTTCCGAATGTCGTATAGCCTCTATTCCTGTTGAGCAAAATGAGAGAGGGTGGGCTTGAGGCCAGGACTTGAACTCTGGGCACTCAAGGGTGTTTGCTTTGTGAGCAGATCCCTTCCTCCTTGGTGCTGCTGGCGTGTTGCCCCGTCGTGTTTCCAAGAAGGGACTTGACAAGTAGTGCTCTGGTGAGAAGCCTTCTGGGGATTGGGGCCACAGCTCCTGCTGTCGCTGGGCCCCCCGGCAAAATTCCAACTGGCCTTAGTGCATGGTTTAAGAACTCCTTGACCCCAGAGACCCAGTGGGTCTCTTCTGCCCGAGCAGGCCTTCTGTGTTCCCAGTTGCAAAAAGCCCAGGTCAGAACCTGCTTTGAAGAGCAGCCGTCCCATCAAAGAGAGCTCTGTTCTTACTGGGTGTCTCCGTTCCTTCCGCCAGCCCGGCTGAGCCCGAGGGATAAGCTTAAAAACACCACCGGTCTCTTTGGTGCCTCTGAAGGAAGTGGGTGGCTGTCCACAAACCTTTGTGGCAGCATAAAGCCGCTGGACTGAGAAGAGCCACAAGACTTGTTCTTTTTTGGCAGGCCCATGACGAGGTGTGCCCCAAATTCCCCCTCACCTGCGAGGGCTGTGGGAAGAAGAAGATCCCGAGAGAAAAGGTAAGGGTTCGTGGCAGGCGGCTCAGAAGGAACCTCCCTCGGTGACCCAGGCAGGGCAGACCTTCCTCTCCTGTGTGGTTCATCACTTTGATGGTCTTTCTTCAGGCATTGGCAATTTGTGACTTAAAGTACAGTATATGCAAAAAACCATAGGGATTTAAACTTTTTTCCCCCAGGGGGTAGATTAGTTCACTGCTCTGAGCCCTTATGGAGAAAGGCAGGGTATGAATTGAAATAATAGTAATCTTCACAATGCACACGGATAGCAAGCGTGTGTGTTTTGTTAACAAGGCCGTTTCTCGGCTCCTTCGCAGTTCCCGGACCACGTCAAGAGCTGCAGCAAATGTAAAGCGCCTTGCAGGTTCCAGCCGGTCGGCTGCACTGAAGTGGTAAGTGCAGGGCAGGGGTGTGTGTCTTTCTTCCTTGCAAAGGTCTGTGTCCCAAAGAGGGGTGGTTGGTGTGTAAGGAGGTCCATGTCAGAACCTGGTGCTCCCGAGAGAGACCGAGGATGGACAGGAGTCTGGCGGGACAGATGGCTCTGCCGTGAGCCATTCCGCTTGATGTGACGGGGGTGCCTCTGTCCGGCACCCTCCCATCATCTTAAAAAATGAAACAAAAGCCCCTCCTGCCTCCCCCCCAGCTTAACAGAGCCAGCCTGTCCCCCTCCGTGCTGGAAAGAGTGACGACACCCTGTGTTTCCTTTCTCCGCAGGTGGAAAACGAGAAGCTTCCCGAACACGAGAGCGCGTGCCTGGCGGAGCACCTCTACATGCTGCTGAGTTTTGTGCTCAGCCTGGGCTCCGAGACCCACAAGCTGTCGCCCCTGCCGGGCCTCCCGTCCCTGGAGTCCGCCGGCCCAGCTCTGCTGGGGGGCGACCCCTTGCTCTCGGGCTTGGAGTCTTCGGACTCCCTAGAACTCTTGGGGAGGTGCGAAGCCCTGGAGAGGAAGACCCTCACTTTCGAGAACATCGTCTGCGTGCTGAACCGGGAGGTGGAGAGGGTCTCTCTCACGGCCGAGGCCTACAGCCGCCAGCATCAACTGGACCAGGAGAAGATAGAGGCGCTCAGCAGTAAGGTGAGCATCGGGGGTGGGTGGGTGTGGCTGCGTTGGGGGGGGGTTTGCTCTGCTCCACAGCATTTCCCGTCCTGCAGGTATGGCATGGCGGTGGTCACAGAACCCAAACCGTTTCCTGGTGCAGACATTTCCTGTCCAGAGTTAGGAGCTAAGGTGATGGTGGAACCGGGGGGTGGAGTCCGCTTGGGTGTGTGTTTTCTAGAATGCCCTGTTTTTCAAGCCGGCCATGCCGTCCAGGTGGGGTTGGAGGGGTGGGGATGCTCTGCGGGGGCCTGCCTTGAGAGAGCCAGTGGTGAATTGGGTTGTGGTCTTTTCTCCCCCCCCCTCCCTCCCCTTGCCATGGCCCAGGTCCGGCAGCTAGAAAGGAGCATCGCACTGAAGGATCTGGCCCTTGCCGAGATGGAGCACACGATCCAGGAGATGGAGGCCGCCTCTTACGACGGGGTCTTCATCTGGAAGATCATGGACTTTGCCCGGAAGCGCCAGGAGGCCATTGCCGGCCGCTCGCCTGCCATCTTCTCCCCAGGTAGTCTTGCGCAAATGGCCTTTGCACTTCGCTGGGAGACAGTCCCGGGGGGGGGGGCAGGGCGGGGTGCTGGGAGGCAGGAGGGGGTTCTGTGCTCCATTTCTATGGCTAACCCGGGTCCCGCGGCCATTGTTGGGCACTCCGGCTTGTAAGAGGTCTCTGGAGTGGAGCGGGAGGTGGGACACGAGCGGCTGAAACAGAGGCGAGGTGGGGAGAGCCCAACTGAAGATGGAGGGGGGCTTTGTGGGGCCACCAAGCGCTCAGTTTGTCAGTGCTGGGGGGGGGGGAGGGGGCCACATAACCAGCCCCGCCCTGGTGTCGGTCCGGCAGGGGTCGCTCCATGGGAGAGAAATGCCGAAGCCAGAGGCATTCCCTCTGGAGGCTGGGGGAGGCTGGCTTTTCTTCTCTCCCCCCCCCCCCCCTTGTGACGCCATGTTTCTGGCTCCTCCGCAGCCTTCTACACCAGCAAATACGGCTACAAGATGTGCCTCCGGATCTACCTCAATGGGGACGGCACCGGGCGCGGCACCCACCTCTCCCTCTTCTTCGTGGTGATGAGAGGACCCAACGATGCCCTCCTGCGGTGGCCGTTCAACCAGAAGGTGGGGCAAGCACGTTGCGTGACGGGGAATTGTATGTATGCCGGGAAGCAATATATATGTGTGTGTGTGTAGAGGAACCATAGAGGAACCCGGACAGCTTCCAAGAAAGCAGCGGACCAGCTGTGCCACCAGCTAACCACGGGCAGGGGGTGGGAGGTTCAGCAGGGCCCCAAAACCAGTGGGACCTCCCTGCCTGTCTCTCTTCTTGTGGCTGAAGATCCAGAAGCTGCTCTTTATTTATTTATTTTTTCCTTTAATGGAGAAGAGGAGAACCAGCCAGCCTGTCTCCTTCGTTGTCCACTTAATGCATCTCCCGCGTGCTGCCCGCTGAGAGTTCAGGGTGCACCCCCCTGCCCCCCCCCCAAGGGTCTCGTCCCTTTCTGGGCCTTTCACTTGTGTTCCCTTCTTCTCCCCTGTCCTCCTCCTCCTCCAGGTCACACTGATGTTGCTAGACCAAAACAACCGGGAGCACGTCATCGACGCCTTCCGGCCGGACGTCACCTCCTCGTCCTTCCAGCGGCCGGTCGGCGACATGAACATTGCCAGCGGCTGCCCGCTGTTCTGCCCCATTGCCAAGATGGAGTCCAAGAACTCCTACGTGCAGGACGACACCATCTTCATTAAAGCCATTGTCGACCTCACGGGCCTCTAAGCCTTCCTTGTCTGGGCTGGATGTCGGAGCGCGGAGCAGCACCCCTGTCTCTTGGCAGCGTGGGGGGCAACAGGTTCTCTGCGTGCCCCTCCTCCCCGGGGGGGGGGGCGCTGCAGGGAAGGAGGAGGGGGCAAGGCGTGCCACCCTGGAAGGAAGGACCTCTTCTGTGGCGTGAGGAAAGGGGCTCTCTCAGTGGACACTTTTTTTCTGAGCCTTGGGAACCCCGGTCGCCTTCGTTGGGGGGGGGAAGTGTTTGGGGTGGGGCGGGGATTTGGTTTGGCTGATGCAGACTGTGGCGCCCTCCAAGCTGTCCCCAAAGGAGGGACGGGACGGCCGTTGGAAGGCCGAACGTTGTTTCAAACTAAACAGGAGCTCGCTCTCGTCTTTCAGTCGTTCTGCTTGCCTTCCGCGACGCTCTGTTGTGGGCTGGGTTGCTCTCGGACAAGGGGGAGCCCCCTGGCCACCCCAAAGAGAAGCCTGGGAAAGGAACAGCCGGCTGAGGGGTTGAGGCTCTGGCAGGCGGGGAGTTTTGGAACCCAGAGGGAAACTGAGAAGGGCAGGATTCGACAGGGGGATTTCAGCTGCCTGTAGTGCCTGCATCGACCCTAGAGCGGAGAAGGCGGGTGGGTCACAGCTACCCCTGCCTTGACCCGGGGCGTGTTGCAGCTCTCCAGAGTGGATCTGGGTGGCTTGTCGGCTCTCCAGGAAAAAAGACTGGGTGCTGTTCCCTTCTGGGGGCCCTCAAGGGAGCCAGGTTTTGCACCCTGGCGGGGTCCCTCCACCTGACCTGGGATCTCCTCCAGAGGGGAGGGATTGTTTTGCCCCATGCCGTGGGTCAAAACGTAGGGCACTAACAGAGATCAGAATCTGGCCCTGTTAGAGGGGCCTTTCCCATGTTGTGGAGACGTGGGAGAGTGAACCTGACCCGGGGGCAGGCGGCAGCCCCCCACCTCTGTATCCCACCGTGGCCTCAGAGCCCCTTGTGTGGCTCTACATTTTGCAGGGGCAAGTGGATGCGAGTTCTTTTGCAAGGGGGGAGACAGGTTGCCTCCTGTTCTCTCCATCCCAAGATTGCCCTGCATCTCTGGTGCTCTTTTGTACCTTCTGTGGCGAGCAAAATTATTGTGTGTGTGGTTGTTTTTTCCCCTCCACCCCCTTCTGTACAAAGTCAGACTCAGGCATTTCTGATTATTACAGATCACAGTGTTATCTGGCCGGTGGGCATTTTGACATTGGACAACTGTGTTGTGTTATGTAATCCAAAAGGCACTGCACTTGGGTCTTAGCAGGTAGGCCAGGAAGCCGGAGGTGTTTTTTCAGATTTCTCCCCTGCCCCTGCTGTGTCTCCCTCCCTCCCTCCCATCAGTCAAATCATTTTGTTTGGCCGTATACGGGGAAAAGTGGATTTTCCCCAGCTGGTGAGACGGGGCCTGGTTCTGTGTCCCATGTGCCACGAGGACTCATCCTTTCCACAATCCGCCCCTCCCGTGGCAGTGGGGCAGAGCTGACGCACGGTTCGTTTCCCTCTTGCCTCGGGGAGGACGGGCCGGGAGGCAATATGAGATATGCTTTGCCCAGTTGCAGAGGGAGAGCCCAACGGCCTGGTGGACGGACGGTTGCAGGTTTTTTCCTCCCTCGGTCCGGCATAAGTGAGTGTTTCGCTTCTGCCGACCCACTCCTGCTCTTAGGTACGAAATTATAGAAAGCTTGCCTGGAGGGCAGGATGGAGGCACCGAGGTTGGAAATGGGGGTGGGAGTGGTCTTTTTTTTAATTTAAGGCACTTTTCCAAGCTCTGACAAAGCATTCTGTCTTCCAAAATCCGGTCACATGCAGCCCTTTTCCTTTTAGGTGATAACTCGGGCGGCAACCTCCCCTCCTAAAACAACCAACTCTTTCTGCCGGTTGCCCCAGTGCAGGCGAAGGTGGCTCTCCGAAGGGGGAAGAAAAAAAGAAGCCGGCCCTCCCTCCTGGAATGGGTCTGGATGGGGAGAAGGCGGCTTGGGGTGTGTCGGGCCTCGGCCTCTCTCTTGGGAGGAAAGCCCCGTTTCCGTGCGGAGCATTTTCTGGGTCCTGTTTTGTGGAAAGGCAGCCGGCCTCTCAGGAATGGCTGGAGGGAGCCTGCCTGACCCTTGTTGTCCCAGGGAGTTCCTCTCCAGCCATCACCTCAAGATGCACCCGAGTAACTATTCAGAATTCTGGGCTGAGCCACCCCTTTTCACAGGCAGTGCCTTGGATGAGCCTTGATGTGGAGGACTGGTCGAGGGATGGGCCTTGGCCAAAGCAGGGGTGGGGACCCTCAACAACGGGGGACATTTCCCCTCTGCCCGAAAGGTCAACCAGGGAAGGAGGGCTAGGCTGTGCCTGGCTTGGGAGCTTCATGGCAGCCTCTGGCCCCCAAATATGGGAGGGATACAATGCTGGGGGTGATGTACCCCTTTGCTTTTCTCAGACTATTTCATAGGTTTACCTAGACAAGGCAGAGGTGCAGCCTCAAACCCCCCCCCCCCCCCGCTGAGTCTAAAGTGGGGGCTGTGATGATCATGGTCAGAACCTGTGGGCTGCACGGCAGGTCTCGGGGTTCAGTGGGCAGAAGGAGCCACCCCCCCCCCCAAGAGCTGATTTTGGTTGTGATGCTGAAAATGGAAAATGCTCTTTGCTGTTGCAGGCGCCAGCTTTGAGGCAGCTAATAAAGAGGTGTGACGGAACTGGTCTCGCTCGTGTTTGGGAAGGATGGGGCCTGGCCGCTTACTTCAATTCTCAGCAGCCAAACATGGCCAGTAGGAGCAGGAGAAGCTTGCCAGTCCTTAGTCAGGAGCTCCTGCCCCCGTCGCTAGGACTGGAAAAGACTGGGAAACCCTCTGCACCTCTCCATAGAGGCATGTTTATTTTTTTGGGGGGGGGGGGAGGGATGATTTACTCATGGGGAAGGCTGCAGCCTCCATGGGGGCCAAGAAGTGGGTCTTGTGCTTTCTCCACCTTCTCCTGTATGCTCCCCCTGCCCCGGTGCAATCACGCTGGGTCTGACCCTTGGCCCTGGTAATGGGGAGGGCCAGCCCTCTGACCCCCTGCCTCTCATCCCACTAGAGGCTAGTCAAGAGACAGGCTCCGTACAGAGAGACGTGCTTAAGGAAGCTTTATTGAGGCCACGCCGGGTGAAGGAGCTGCCATGGTGTGTGGCTTGCTCCTTTGCATGCTCTCTGTCGTGGCGGCACCACAGGGCGCAAAGACTTCCAGGTTTGGTGCTGCACACTTAAGGGAGCGGTCCCTCTCGGCATTTCAAAATATCCGTCTGCACCACGAGGAAACAACCTTAGGTGGAGCCTCTTAAAGTGTTAAGTGATGCTGAGCTGCCACACTGCAAAGCTGAGTGGAGACGAGAGTGCCTGTACGTCTCCTGTGGGCCCCCAAGCGGCCCTTCCAAAGGGACCCTGAGATCAGCTGTTTCTCAACTTTCTACGGCTGTTCAAAGGCACAGGAGCCTTATCGGAGAGGAAGTTGGCACCTCTACCGGCCCTGCATAACCAACCGTTCCAGCTGAGTGGAGGGTGCCTACTGCCCCCTGGAGGAAAGACGTGTCCCCTTCACATCCATGCAAACAAGCGTCTTAAGAAAGGCGAGGCAGAGCCCGCGTTGGTCAGTCGGTCCCTGGATGCATCCGGACTGGCCCTTGCCAAACCCCGGGCTGCCCTAGCCGAGCCACAAAGGGGGAGGAAGGCAAAACCTGTTCCGGCTCAGAGCTTCTTGGTGGCTAAAGAGAAACGGGGCTTGTGAAGGTGAGGCTTCTGGGCCTGGAAGATCCGCACGACGCGGGGCGACCGCCACACTTTGACGGTGCCATCGTCGCTGGCCGTCAGCAAGAGTTCCTGCTCCGCGGGGCTGAAGGCCACCGAGTTGACCACGTCGTCGTGCCGGAGCTTGGCCAAGCAGATGTCGTAGTGCCGGTCCCAGATGTAGCCGTGGTGATCCTCCGCTCCGCTGTACCGGGGGCGGGCGGGGGCAAAAGACAGCAAATGAGATTGTCAGCATGGGGAGCAGGCAGGTGCGTTGTAGGTCATGCAGCCGCATTGAAGCGCACTGAAATACACAGGCCAGTGGCTCATCGATGGCCAGCCAAAAAACCCACCCACTGCCTTTTGGGTTGCAGGACAGTTTTTTAAATGCGTTTGGCGTCTGGAGGTGGAAGAAACCTAACCAGGCAGTTCGGGCGAGAGGGGAGGGAGCTCACCTGGCCACAAAATCCCTGCTGACGTCCAAGAAGATGAAGAAGAACTCGTCGCTGGGGGTGTAGGCCCGGTGTGCCCTCAGGGCCCGTTTGGCTTCCTTCATGGTCTTGAGGTCCAGCACGTGGAGGTCAATCTCTTCTGCAATGGGGGGCGGCTGCAGGGGGTCGGAAATGACACAGTCCTGGGGCCAGGCCCGGCTGTTGACATATAAGTACCTAAGGTGGGGGCAAGGAGAAGGTGGCGGATGGTGTGTGTGGCTCAGGGTAGGATCCAGAACGGCTGAGCACACGCCCCAGAAAGGATCACACGCTTGGTTTTCAAGACCCCTTCCCGTCGCAGGGCGGTCCAGTTTGGAAGGTCTGGATGGGAGGGAGCAATTCTCTCCTCTTCCTCCTCCCCCCCCCCCCAATTGCAATACTCCTGTCAAAATCAGCAATGGCTAGAGGTCCACTTCTAATCCTCAGAGGGGGGGGGGGGGAAGCGATGTTGCTTTTCAGCATTCAAAATCAAACAAAACTCCACCGGGATGGGAGATGATTTTGGGGTTTATGGTAACTACGGGACGGGCCTTGGATGACGGGATAACTCCTTTATGCAGCACGAGTGCAAGGCGCCAGGTTTGAACGCGTGGGGCAGGAAGGGAGAAGACGGAGCTACTGAACCCGCGGCTGACTCCTCCTCTTGCCTCCGAGAGCAATCTGGACTTGTGGCCTTCTTTTCCGTCCCCTAATGCCTGATTCTCGCCAAACCGGGGACTTTCTGCCCGCAAGAAGAAGCTTAGAGTTCCCGCCCGTGAGCTCACGCCTCTCCTGCCCCTTCTTTTCCGGGAGCCCCCTTTACCTGTGATCCGGGGAGAGGCCCATGCCAATAATGTGTCCGTGAATATCAATAACGTGGTCCAGGGAGTCGAAGAACTTCTCCGAGTGTCTCTCCTCTCCGAGGACGGGGCCGGCGGTGGTCATTTGGTGAGGCAGGATCTGCTTAATCCCTAGAAGAACAGAGGAGTTTGGAAGCAGGGATAGGGGAAATGGGAGCGAGCTCTCGCCCCAGTGATGCTGTGTCTCAGGTGGACCCGAGCAGCCAGAGAGCAGAAGAGAAAGCCTGGCGTCCCGCTTCCCACAGTGGGCAGCCAGATCCTGCAAGGTGCCTCAGAATCATGCTTGAAAGTGAGGGTCCTCCCCTATCTGCCCCACCAAAATCCCACCCAAATCTGGTGGTCTGAGCTAGACTGCTCCTGATTCTGGAGGTTCTACTCGGCTAGCACCGATCACAACCCCTAAGAAATGCCAAATTTTTAGGATTCACTTAAACCGCCGGCAAAGCCCCTTACCGATCTGGTGCGGTGTGTAGGTGAGGCACCCGGTGGTGAAGATCAAGTATTTCTTCTGGCCGCCCTCTGCAGAGAGCAGGTTGGGCTCAGGCGGCTTCGTTCTGTTTTGTGCCAAGAGCCGGGCCACCTTCGTTTCCATCTCCAGCTCAGTCATCGCAGGCCGGACGTGGCCTTTCATGATTTTTGTCAGGAAGTTGCCCAGCCTGTTTTCAGCCACGGCTTTGCTCCCGGGTCCCGGAGCGTCCTTTGCACCGGCTTCCAAGCTTGCTTTCTGGCTGGGCTGTTGCTAAGAACAGAAAGGCACCCTCAGCCTTGCCTTCCCCAGCAACTGACGCGTGGATGGCATCGGGACCTCAGCGGAATATACCTTCCAGTGACACACAGGATACTCTGGAACCCGAGAGGGGGTGGAGGAACCGCCTCCTGCCCGGCACATCCCAGACCCTCCCTGGGAGAACCAGGAGTCTGAGTTGGTGGATTGGGGGGGGGGGCTCACCTTTGCACGGGCCTCCTCCTCCTCTTCCTCCTCTTCCTCACTGTCGCTGCTGAGGCTGATGACTTTGGGGAGGCCGCTGGCACCGCCTTCCGCACACTCTCCGTGGCTGGGCAGGAGATCGGGGGAGCTGTGGTGGCCGCAGTCGGCCACCATCACCGTCCGGATGGTGCTGCCGTTGAGGTTCTGGATTTTGAACAGCCGCTTCACGACATTCGTGGTCTCGGACTCGATCCCCTGTGAGCGGAGAGGCAGGGACGATGAAGGAAGGAAAGGCCTCCGAAACGCCACTCCAGGGATGTGACCGCTGGGGACGCCTCCCCCCCACCCCCACCCCGCTCACCTGGAAGGCATTGTTCAGCCACAACACGGAGCACGAGGTGAGGTACCCGATGTGGTGCAAGTTGCCGGAGATCAGGTTGGTCTCGTTCAGCCAGCAGCCGAACACGTCGTAGGGCTTGTTGCGCACCCGAGAGAGGAGCGTGAAGTCCTCTGGAAGCAAGGAGGAGAGGCAGATGGAGCTGAGCGGCTTTTTCAGCATCTCTAGGTAAGGCTGGGAGAGGATTCTGCCTGGCCCCTGGGAGAACAGCCCAGATCCACCATCCAGGGCTAGGCGGACCTCTGGTCTGCCTGGGTGTGTCTGGATGCTTCAGACCCTCCTGGAGGAGAAGAGGTCTGCACTGTTACCAGGCTCCCCCTCCCACTGAAAGAATATTCTCCCATTCACCTCTACCTCCTGGGCTGACCCATCCCTCCCCGGGGCCAAATGAGAGACCAAGCGGGGCTCCGAGGGAAGCCGGGCAGCTCCAAGAGAGGAGCCCCACCCAGCCGGTCGCACCACTTTACCCAAGCTGAAGACCGCGATCTCGCCGGACAGGGAGGTGCGGGGCCCCATGAAAACCCCGGAAACGAGGAGGAGGGAATCGTCCGCGTTGAACTGGGAGAACTGGGTGTAGCTCCAGTTGTACTTCTTCATGCTGGCACTGTGCAGCAGAGAGACCCGGACGTCGTTGTTCCAGATCTGCAGGAAGGCAGTGAAGACGGAGAGAGAAAAAAGGGAGAGCCAGAGCGTCTGGAAAAAAAATCCTGATTTCCCAAGGCATGGAGAGAGAGGAGGGCTTTCAGACAACTCAAGAGTCGGGCAGGGGCTTCCTTGCTATTCTTTGGGCGTTTAGAAAAGCTGCAGAGGAGAGGCAAGGGAACGTCCGGCTCTCTAGCTTTTGGGTGACAACTTCCATCCTTCCTCACTGAGGACCATCCTGGCTGGGGTGAATGGGACTTTGAATACCTGAACCTCAGAAGCACCACCCCTGCTGTACCAGCGTGGGAAAGGTAGCAAGATTCATCCCCCTAAGCCTTCTAGCTTTCCGCAGTTTGGTTTGCTCTGTTTTTGAAAAAACAAAACAAAACCTATGAGCGAGGGATGAGCCCTTGCTAGCTCCGAACCCTCGCAGGGGACCAAGGGGGCGCCTGCCTCCCTTCTCTCCCCAAACATCGCCCGTTCTCGCTACCATTTTTTACCTTGACGGTAGAGTCTTTGGAACAAGAAGCGAACAGGTAGCCGCTGTGGGAGAAGCTGAGGTGGAGGACTTGATCGGTGTGCTCCTTCAGGGTCTCGACTTCAACACAGGGGATGGTGTCGTACAAGCGCTGGAACTCGGCGCACCAGGAAACGGCAGCTGTCTCAGAAGAGAGAGAGAGAGAGAGAAATGTCATGCCCTTCCCCCCCCCCTCCACTGGGTGGTGGACACATCAGGTAGACTGCCCTGAAGAGAAGCGCCTCGCAAGCAGTTATTTTCCCTGCAGTTCCCACGGCACCCTCCCTGTCGGGGATGAGGGGAGGCCGTACCTGGGTGCCGTGGGATGTCCCTCGGTATTCGGTAGTATCTGTAGAAAAGCTCTTTCCACAGGACCTCATCCTGAGCCACCGCATGCCACTGCCGGCACACCCGTCCCGCGGAAAGCACGTCTGTATAGTCCAAGTACAGGAAGATCTCGAAAAGGATGCTGTCGGGGAGAAGGAGGGGGAGCCCCACTTTCCATGATGTCATTCTGTCACTGCCAAGCTCTCTGGAAGAAGAGGAAAACGGGTCTGGGTGCCGTTTGAGAGCCAACCTTGGCTTCCAAAGGCTACCAGGGAATGTCACTCTTTTTTTCCAGCTTCTTTTCAGACCTTTCCTCGCATAGGACTGAGTCCAGGGCCCCAGGAGGGGTTGGGGGGAGCAGTGCCCGGTCTTGAGACTGAGCCACGCCAAGTGCTCCTTCCTTACCAGTAGCGAGGGGGTCTCAGTAGCTCCTCTCTGGTTCCGGGGGAATTGCCTTCAGCATGTTCACCGAGGAGGAGGTGGTGGTGCTGCTGGGTGGGAGGAAGGAAGACAGAGGCACCGTTAGGCACAGCGAGGTTCGCCTTGCTAGGTTCCCATTCTCCTCTGGCCTTCATTTAGAAAACCAAGCCTGCCTGCCCCCAAAGCACCAGCCCTCCTGCTGTCTCTCCCCTCCACCCCTGCGGGGAGGCTGCAGGGTCATTCCACCCGTTCCTTGGCCCAGAAAGGGCACTGGATCCGCACCCAGACCCGCCCTGCAGCTGCCTCCCTGGCCTGGCCAGGCTAGGCTGGCTCTGGCCCCCTTCTCCCCACTCCCACCCCCCTGGCTTCTGCCCCCTTTCTGAGCCCCCTCTCAGTCCCTTCTCCTCCCTGGTCTCTCCCAAGCCAGCCTGAGCAAACCCCCAGATGAGGCTGGGCAGGAGCCAGGCGGGGGGCTTGCTGGGGGATTCTGGGAGTTGTAGTCCAAGAGGGTCTCTTGGCTAAACTGTAGCCCCCCCCAGCACAGATTCACATTCTATCCCCCCTCCCCTCCCCCACATCCTCAAGCACCCCCTCCCCCACTCGCTCTCCCCTCCCCCACTCGCTCTCCCCTCCCCTCCCCCTCCGCCCCCCTTCCCCAAATCTTTCCCTTCCCCCACCCGCCCGCAAACGCTCTGCCAGCCCCTCCAAGAGACCTTACCCAGCTGCTCTCTCCGTCACTTCCCCTCGCCTCCTGCACTTCCGACTCGGCCCTCTTGGAGCCGGTTCTTCATTCCTTGCTCTCTATGGTGCTGACCGTTCTAGACCCTCACTTGATGGTTCTCTTTGCGCCGGCGCAGCGGCGTCTCTTTCGCTCCGTTCAGATGCTCGATTCGGCCACAAGGGGGAGCGCCTCGGGTTTCCTTTTTCTCTGCGGCCGAATGTACCCATGATCGCCACTGCTGGGTTCCGTGATGGGATTTGTAGTCCACCGCTATCTAGAAGGCCATGTAGAGGCGGTTTACTTGTAATTTGTATTTCTAATTCAGTTGTCATAGCTAAGGAGAGCCTCCATGTTCAGGGGCAGTCCGTCAACTAGACAAAGCTTGGTTGCCCTAAGGAGGTATCTGGTTCCATTGTGCTGAACTAACCTATGGAACTCCCTCCCACTAGATACCACAGAACGTGTCAGTATCTGGAATAACAAGACAGTGAATTGCTTAAATAGATTTGAAATGATTCCAACAAATACATTTTTTTAGAGTGGGGCAGCTTTGCAATGCAGTGATAAATGCATTGAGTGCATGAAAAAGCTGTCCAGGGGTTATGCCCAGAGGGCTACCAAGGGGAGCCGAGCTAATTTGCAATTTCCAAAGTTGGAGGAGGACGAGACTTCCTCTATTTTTAAGGCAGCTCCGCTTCTAACTGTGAAGCTGTTTTCTCTTCTGCTTTCCTGGGGATACCATGAACATTTTTTTTTCCAAGGGCTGATCGGAATGCCAGGAAATGTGTTTGAGGAGACCTTTGCCCTGCCGCCTCTAATCTTTTGGGGGAAGAGTTCGGATTAATAACTGACCAGCCAGCCTCAAAGCGGACAGTTACTGTGCCATCGTGATCCGACCATGACGCCAGCTGTGTTTCTCCTCCTCTGTGGTTTGCTCCTCTCTTCTCCCAGCAATGCCCAGCGCCGCCGTAAGAAGCCGCCGACCCCGAAGAACCCCATCGACAGTATCGGAATCCAGGGCAACTTTGATCCCAACCGGGTGAGGATCAGGTTCGAAACGGACGTACTGCATTTTACTGGGAAATCACCATCACTCCCATCCCCATATATAAGGTCTCATTTAAAGGGGTGACCTACAGCCTCCCATTTACTGATTGGGAGATTGTGAGGTCACGGAATGCTCACAAACAGTCGCGGGCGGGAAAGCTTCCAACCCCCTTTGTTGCGGCACACGCTCGGGTAAGGGGTAATGGGATATTTTGAACCCAGCTCTCCTCCTCTCTCCTCCTCTAGTTTGCTGGGAAATGGTTCCTGGTCGGGGTGGCCTCGCGCTGCAGCTACTTAAGCCAGAATCATTACCGCCTGGAAGCCACAAACATGATGGTGACTGTGGCGGATGCCGAAACTCCGGAGAAACCTTTGCTGTTCAGCATTTTTCGGCCCTTGTGAGTAACCAAGGGGAGGCCACTGGCTCCCAGGTCAGCAGGGTGGAGAATCCACTCTGGGTTTTACTTTGAGCCGGGCAGGTGCTGAACCCATAGGGGTGTGTGCCGAGGCCAGCAGCCCCCTGGGGAGCTTGTTTCAAACTGTTTTCCTCTTCTCCTGGTCTTGCCTTTCAGGGACGGCCACTGCTGGAACATCAGACAGACCTACTTTCCCGCCAAGACAGTCGGCCGGTTCCAAGTGCGAGGTGCGCTTTTGGGGGAAGATAGGAATGGGGTTTTTTTGGTGGGTGGGGTGGTGGAAATCCTATTCTAGAGGGTACTTCAGGGAGGAGACAGACCTTCAGGGCTCCCAGTTGCCCCCCCCCCCCAAGAGGGCTGGAAAGGCTCCTTCCTCTCACACACGCTCTGCCCTCCAGGCCGTGGCAGGAACGTGGACGTGGTCGTGGCAGAGACGGATTACCACAGCTACGCCATCGTGTACTACCAGAAGGCTGGGAAGATTTCTGCCAAGCTTTACGGTGAGGCTGCTGTGGGGCCCCGGGTCCACGCCTTCTTCTTCAGCACCTGTATGTGAGCCTGTGGCTAAGCCTAAGGCACTCACCGCCACCGGATGGGCCAGGCGGCTGTTGGCTTAGAGCAGCCTTTCTCCCCTCCCTGATCTAGCACTGTACCGGGCTGCTGGTGTGGATGATGGGACTGGTAGTCTGTAACACGTCTGAGTTGGGGGAAGGCTGGCTTCCTAAGAGAGGTCTGGAAAATTTCCAGAGGATGCAAGGCCGCTCAAAGGCTATGTTGTCTGTGTTTCCTGAATAAAACCTCCACCAGTAGGTACAGTCTATCTTGGAATGCCAGGACAACAGGGAGGGAGGGCCATACTTGTTTGGACCAGAACCCCCAGAACCCCCCCCCCATACACCCAATTTGGGGAGCTCTGCTCCACCAAATAAATTTTCCCAAGCTCTGGGTTCGGGTGACTTCACACACTAGGGAAATTTAGCTTCCTGGAAGAGAGTGGGCCTCCGACCGCTTGAGGATCCATCACAACTCTTTAAATGTCTGTTTACTCTTCCGAAAGGACGAACCATCAAGGTCAGCGAAGCCGTCACGGCAAAGTTTGAGGAGCGCATGGCCAGCGTCGGCCTGGATCTGAACCAGGTCTTTTACTTCCCTGTTTACGGTGAGTGGCGGGCCCCCTTTCTAGCGACACACAACAAGGGGTGGGGGTGGGCATGGGGGTGGTGGTTCTTGTTCCATACAGATTCCTGGGGGGAGATTTAAGGGAGGCACCCGTCTGTCTTAGCTCTTTGGTGGTGGTGGAACTTCCTGCCACTGGAGGCTCGGACCCCTGACATTTTTTGCTGTAATGTGGGAAATCCTTTTGTGGTGGCGGTGGGGAGGGCTGCCCTCTTTTGAGGAGGAGGGCCAAGAAGCCCCCTCCCCGACTGCCAACCTCACTTCCTTCGATTCTGGCCCTTTTCTGCAGGATTCTGCGACTCTGCTGACGAATTCCACCTCCTGGATGGTGAGTTGAACACTGAGGCCAAAGTTATCCAAATTTCAATGCTAATTCTAGCACTTAACACTATTTGAGAATAGACTCAAAGCTCCTGGGTGAAATGAGCAAATGCTGGGAAAGGTGACGGTGGAGTACAACCAGCCAGCCTGCAATGGCCCTGTGGATACTGGGCACTGTAGTCCAAACTCTGACTTTTCCAAACTTTGGAAAGGAGGCCAGAGTCAGCCCTACGACAGATTTTAGTATAATCAGCTGATTCCCCCCTGCCCGCACACTATTAAATTCTTGCCCTTTCATGCGATCAACAAGAGTGGATTAAAACTGTGCCGGGTGCAAAACGAACTGCAGGTGAAGAGTGGAATTTTCTGTTTGCGTGGTTTTGCCTCCTCTCTAGGTCTAGGATTTGGGTCTTGCCAAGAGAAATCGTGTGTGTGTGTGTGTGTGTTTCCCCATCCCCCCAAAGCATGGCGCACTACTGCTTAGAGAAAGCAACTTCTGGTGGCTGGGGGATTCTGGGGCTTGTAGTCCAAGAAGTGGAAAGCGTTTCCCAGTTTCTGAATCGCTTAACAAAATGAAAAGATCCACATCCTTCTGCTGACTCAGAAAGGACGTAGAGCCAGGGTTGCGAGGCGGCAGGTCCCATCATCCCCAGGACACCCTGAACCCTCCTTTCTGCTTTCCAGAAACCAAGTACACGGGGACACGCTGAAGGCCACAGAACCACACGCGGGAACAAAGAGAGCAGCCTGTGCCGGATCAGGCCCATGCCGGGACGGGATGCATCCACACCTGAGCCCCTTCCCCTTTATAAAGGAAAAAAGCACCCCTCCCTCTTCTCTCCCTTTCTCACCGGGATAACCCCTGCGCACCACCGGTCAGGTGCTGTCTGTTTGGCTATAATTTGAGGGGACTGGAAAGTTCTGGGACCTTTAGAGACCTGGAAGGGGGGGGGGGAAGCAGATGCGGTGAAAAGACAGCTGATTCCCCCCCTCCCCATGCCACCCCGGGGTTTCTGGGAGCTTCCCTGTAGCCCCGGGAAGACTAGCAACCTCATGCTTTTCCACTCAGATGGTGTGCACTTGTTTACTGCTGGAAAGGCATGTTCGGGGACCCCCCCCCCCCCCGGCCTGCTTCCCTGCCTGTGAAGTGCTGAGCCAGAATCCGTCCGAAAACAAACCCCTCGGTGGGAGAGGACTGACATGTCACCTGCTTTCCCCAGGCCCCTGGTTCCTTTTGTTCAAAGTGGAAGTGTCAACACAGGCATCGGCTTGGAAAATAAAAAAACTCCTCCCTCGGTTGAAGATGCATCGGTTGAATGGCGGTCCGTTGCGCAAGCCTTTGATCAGTTCCCAGATCTAGACAGGCAGCTGTTCGGCGGGGAAAAGCGCTGGGGTGCCTGTGAAGCGGGGAAGGGAAAGCTGCCCCGTTTCACTCCAGCTTGCTCCTTTTTGCTATAGAAAAGCCAGTCAAAAGATATAGGGAAGGTAGAAATCCAACAGGTGTAGTGTGTCTCTGCCTCCAGGTACGGTCAAAGGGAAAGGCCATCCAGTTCCTGGCTTTTCTCCCGGTGGATTTTGAAGGCAGAGGAGCCCTCTCAAGAGGGGAAATGTGGCAACGTTATTAACTGCAGCTTGGGCTCTAAATCCCCCCTTTTTTTTTTTGCTATGGGTAGAGAGATATAGCCGGCCTCTCCTTCCCTCTCTTTAGATAAGGGTCCCAAGGATATATTTCCTCCCTTTCTGCCGGAGGGGTGAATTCTGGGAGGTGCTGCTTCTCCCTCCTGGCAGGGGGAGAATTGGCACTGGCCAATATTTCCCCCCCCCCCTTTTTTTTGAGGGAAAGCCATGGGATGGAGGGGTCATCGCTGACCGTTCGCTCTGCTCCGGCTCCCTGCCTTCTGCTGTCGCCCTCCTGCCTGGGAGAGAAAGGGGAAAGGAAAGCTTAAGCAAACAACAACGCTTACATAAATCTTGATTTTGGCAAAGAGGAGAAAAGCTATTAAAATTCTGAGCATGGGGGAGAAGGGTAAGGCGGGGGATTACAGAAGAGCTCCCGCTGGCACTCAAGATGCCCTCATGGAAAATTATGTTCCCGTGGCCTTTTCATCCCTGGCTCCAGCATCATCCTAACGGTTTGAGCCACGTCTGAAAGGGAGGTTCTCTTGAGCAAGACCAAATTGACTCTAAAACAGGGGAGGGGGTAGAAAGTGGGGGAAGAATCCCTTATGGACTAAGGGGTCCACCATCTCTTGCCCAGTGGGGCCGTGACTTGGCCAGAGTCACCCTCCTGTTTCCATCTTCTGCGCTTCCGATGTGCTTGACCACAAGGTTCGTTGAACCTCCGCGTCGGGAGGCAGTCTATCTGAGAGTGCCAGATTTTGGAGACACACGACGTGGCAGGATCCCTGAACGGGGATGCCCAGAGGTGGCTGGCCAGCTGCTTGCCCTGGTGGTCACGGGTCCGAAGGTGTCACCTCTCCAGCGGTCACTTTGTGTCTCCCCCAAAAGGCACTGGCTGCGGGAGGGGGGGGCAGTTCCCGGCAGGGAGAGAAGCTAGCTGGGAAAGGCTGAAAGTCCCCCCCCCCCCCCAGCCCTCCAGGTCTGGGTCAGCCTTTCCCCAAACACAGCCGCCTACCCTTTGCTTGCTTAAAGTGGGTAAACAGAAGGGAAGGACAGCGCTGGCTTTTGGATGGGGCCCAGAGAGAAGAATCTTCTGCACGCTGTCCGGTTCGGACCCTGGGGGCTCCTGCACCAGCTGTTGCTCAGTGAGCTCGGAAGCGGTGCTGGGCTGGCAGGATTTCCAGCTCGGTGCCAGGCCACTGCCGGGAAAGGCGCTTTGATCCAGGTGGGGGTCAGCCCCCCAGGCCGCTGCTGTTGCCCCTGTTTTTCACTCCCCCCTCCTCTCCCCATTCCCCCCCTCTTTGTGTCTTGCGTAAGCCAGCCACGGGGGAGAGGAAGGGCGGGCGCTGGCTAGCAGGCTCCCACCCGAAGAGGCCCATAAATAGCCAGCCAGCCGGGCAGGGCAGGGCCGCCGGTTCAGAGTTGCTCCCTTCCGTTGGTCAGATCTTTGTACCGAGAGGCACCTTCAGAGCAAGCAAAAGCAGCCGCCAGCATGTGGGCTCACGTCTGCAGCTTTCTGGCCGTGGCCGTGGCCTGCCTGGTCGTGGCACGGGCCGAGGTGCCGGTGCAGCCTGACTTCCAGCAAGAGCAGGTAATCGGGCCAATTTTTCACACTGTCGTGAGTGGAGTGGGCTTTGGCTAGGAAACGCGTGGGGTTTTAGTCAGCTGCTGTACTTCAGCCTAGCAAGAGAGCACCATTCCCGGATCAGAACCCTTGCGGAATCCACTGGGCGTAAAGAAAAGAAAAGAGCCCTTTGCAAGACCTCAGCTGCCAGCTCAGAAACACTTTGCTAAACCTGAGTTGTTATGCAGAGCCCTCCTAAGATTAACAGCACTGACCTTTGCAGGAGAGGAATGGCTTGCAACAGGCAGACAGGACAGCAGACCCAGTCCTGATAACACTGCAGTGTCCCTCGTCATTGGGCTTTGACAGTTGGGGGCTTTCCTCCCAGTAGTGGTGCTAGGTTGTGGGGGGGGGATGATGGGCATTATAGTTAAACACATCAGGAAGATTCCAGGTTGGGGAAAGCTGGCTTTAGAGGGTTAAATCCCATGTTTCTTTTGAGAGAGTCATTGCGTTTGAGGTGTGCGTGTCATCCATCTCCAAATCCTGTGGCCATGGCTGGTGGGGGATGGGAGTTGTAGTCCACTTGCCCCAGAAGCCTCTGATCAATGAGTTTTCCCCCCTCCCTCCCTCCCTCCCTCCCTCTTTCTCTGGGTGGGAGCAGTTCGTGGGGCGCTGGTACAGCATCGGGCTGGCCTCCAACTCCCAGTGGTTCCAGGACAAGAAGCAAACCATGAAAATGTGCACCACGGTGGTGACGCCCGTGGCCGGCGGGGACCTGGATGTGACCTCCACCTACCCCAAGTAAGGAGGCCGTGGGGGGTGGGGGGCACGCTTTCCTACCACCTTGTTTCGGGACTGGAAACCCTCACCCTGTCCCTCCCTGGCCCTGCATTTTTGTGGACCTGACTCCCTGCCCTCTCGCTGCCCCACTGCTTTGTCTCTTCTCCCCCGCCATCCGCTCCGCCTTTAGGCTCAACCAGTGTGAGACGCGAAAAAGCTTGTTCATCCCAACAGGCCAGCCAGGACGCTTCACCTACACCAGCCCTCGTAAGTGACCCACTGGGACATCCAGCAAGGTTTGGGGTCCAAGGGGTGGCGGGGGGGGGGGGGAGCAGCCCTGCCAGCTTTGCAAGAAAAGCAGACTTCACGGTGGGTGCCGGAGAGTCTGGGCCCCGCTGGGTGGACCGATGACTCCTTTTTTGGCCTCGATCCTCCCTCGGTCTCTTTCCAAACGGGAGGCGGGCCTCTCCGGCCCTGGCCAGGTGGGAAAAAAGCCGTTCCAGAACCATCATCCCCTATTCAGCAGGATCAAGGGAGAACGATGGTGGGTGTTGTAGTTGAGTACGACTGTTCCTAGAGTCTTTCTGGGGCCCATCACTCTTTGCTCCCCATTCCAGGCTCGGGGGCCACCAGTGACATCCGAGTGGTGGAGACCAATTATGACGAGTACGCGTTGATGGCCGGCCAGAAGGTCAAAGGCGGGGAGACCTTCGTCATGGTCACCCTCTATGGTACGTTGGGGGACTCCGGCTGCCCGCCGGCAGGGGGCAGCCCTTCTCCCCGTGGCTCCCCCCCCTTGTCTAGCGGTTGCTGCGCTGCCCACCTGGGTGACCGAGGACTGGGGAGAAGGGGGTGGCATTCCGCCCTGTGCCCGGTCTCCATCCATGGGGCAGGATCCTTGGTCGCCTGCCTCTTCTTCCTCACGCCACAGCCTTTTGCTTTCCCGGCTGCAGGTAGAAGCAAGCAGGTGAGGCCTGAGTTGGTGGAGAAGTTTACCCAGCTGGCCTTGGATCAGGGCCTGACCCAAGACCAGATCCTCATCTTGCCCAGGACTGGTAAGAGGCAAGATGGAGGGTGTGTGTGTGTGTGGGGGGGGGTGGGCTGGGTAGAGAAGGGACTGGGGGGGGAGGAGAAGGCGAGGGGAGCCAGAGCGTCCCACACTGCAGGGTGGAGCGCTCGGGGTCGGACCGCAACGTCCGAGGAGTCAAAGGCCATCTCTGGCACATCCCATCATCTCAGGCCAAGAGCATGCTCAGCCATGTATCTCTGAACGTGATTGAAAACATGATTGAGGAAGGCCTGGGTGGGCGGGGTGGACTGGATGACCTTTGAGTGCCTTTGCGCCAGAGCAGAACAAAAGGGCTCCTTGGCTGGACTGCGTCTTCAGATGCTTTTGGAGCCCCCCCCCCCCCCCGGCCGCCCTTTCTGATCCCTTTTATTTCTCTTTCTCAACAGATCAATGCATGGAGGAATCGGTGTAGAGGTGAGCCATCTGCAGAAACACCCCCCCCCCCCCATGTGCAGAGGCAGGTGGCCAGGGCCTCCCTCATTCGGCGTCTGCCCCTTGCACATCCCACGTTTCCTTCTAAGGAAAGGCAGTGGCCATGGATTTCACCATGTTATCTTCAGACAGGGACACCCCTGTGAGGTAGACCACCCTGAGCGAAGGACTGGCCCAGGGTCACTTTTTATGCCATCTGAATGGGCAACGAAGGGTGCATCTTGTGGCAGTGAGTTCCATAGTTTTCACCCTGCCTTGTGTGACGGTCCTTAGGGGACTCCATTGTCGTGACTGGCTAATAAACCAACCCAGACCTTGGCTTTCTCTCCTACCAGAAAGCAGAGCTCCTTCAACAATAGCTGTGGGCCTGTGAAATGTCTTCAATTAGCACCCAGTGAAAGCTGGAATTTAACAATTTTATATTGCTTTTCTCTCTCTCTTCTCCACCTCATTTTCAGGCGATCGGACCGAAAAATCCGTGTGTTGTCTCAGAGAAAGAAGGAGAAATCCCCATTTTTTTTTGTGGCTCCATTTTTCTGGAATCTTTTGCCACAGAACCAACCAGCTTCCCCCCACTCGGCCCTGTGTGACTCTTCCACCCCACCGAATGTGCAGAGGCTCTCCTAATTAACAATAAAAAGGTTTAACGATGTAACACAAACAGCAGGCTCTCTGGCTCTTCGTTGCCTCGGGAGGGGGAGGGGAGACATTGTGGGAAAGCCAGGCTGGAGGGGGTGTAGGCAACCTGCCGTCGGGTGGCCAACTCCTTTCCTGAACGAGGCTCCTCTGTCTGTCCATTTTTTTTCCCACCTGGGAAAATCTTCACCCCTCTTTCCAGAAGGCCTCCCAGACATTCGCCTTTCCAGAAAGCTGCCTGTGACCGGCCTTTTGGCTCTCTTGGCTGCTGCAGGAGAGGAGTCTGTGCCATCAGTGGGATTTAGAGCGACTTACTGGGGGATTTAGATAAAGGCACGATTGGGTTGCAGACGCTTCCTTGGGCCTTTTATTTTGGCTGCCAGAGAGGGAGGGAAAACTTGTTTCATGGGCACAAGGGTGAGAGTCCGAAAGCCAGCCTGCTTGCCACGTCAGTGCGTGGTTATTCCAGGCCACCCCTGCCACGGAAACACAGAACGGTGTCGCCTTGGCCTGTTTCTGAATCCAAGCCGGCCCCGTCGAGGATTCTGAAGGCAGAATCCTTCAAGCTAATCAGGAAATCTTGCAAAGGAGACCCACAGCAGGGCCGAGGGGGAGGAAAAGTCCACGGGTTTGCATTTTAAGGTGAAACTCAACGTTGTTCTTCCGAACGCACCCACTCAAGCCTTTGCAATGGCCACGTCTCCCAACTTTTGCAGTGGTCGGATGCAAATGTCTGATGAAAACGGGTCTAGAAATATTCCCTGACCGTGGAAGTAGAGCTGACTGATGCTTCATGGGAGGGAAGGGCTACCTGCCAAAAGTGTGGGCCGTCGGTAAAATTCCATGCGAAAAGGTGTGCGCCTAGCGCTCCTGCAGGGATTTAACAAGACATCCCAGAGCTTGGAGTGAAAGGAATTTATCCATGGGCGGCACCATGTTTGGGCTCAAGGCAAAAATAATCTGAGCCTCTGCTTCCTTCCTCCAGTCCACCTCTTATTTCTTTTTAAGTTTTATCTTGTCAAGAGCCTCTTCTCGGGCTGTCACCTAGTAATTATATTGGTTATTTGATAGCTTAATACGACGTTATCTGGTATTATCCCAGATCTTAAGCACAGACGTGTCCAGTTTTTTACATAAGTGGCGGGACTGGGTGGGGAGGGACCGGTGGGGGGGGGGAGGCGTGTGTTTGTCTTTTGGGGCCGTCCCACCCCTGAGAGGAGAGATATAAAGCGGGGGCTTCCGACGGGCCAGAGTGTCCCCTCTGCTCAGCGTGTTCTCCGTGGGCAAGCAAGAGACGCAAGAACAATGGCCGCTCTGCACAGCCTTCTGATGCTCCTGCTGGGCGTGTTTTGTGCTCAGGCTGAAGTTGCCGTCCAGCCGGATTTTGATCTCGAGAAGGTATGGACTCTCAGAAAGGGTGGCCTCTTTTTGAGGGAGTGGGTGGCCCACCTGAGGCTAACCATCCTCACTTTCTTGCCCTCCCAATGCACGAGTCTGTAACTGCCTGGATTTTTCTGGGGTTGGGCTAGATGACCTTTGAGTTCCCCACATCTGTAACTCCATGATTTATGCTATCCCCAAATCCTTGGCGAACTCTCAAGCCACCTTCTCAGGCATATGGGGTGCTGGAGGTCTCCTCTGATCACAGGCACCCTCTCTAGTTTTCAGGAACCTGGCACATCATGGCCGCGATTTCCAATTGCCCCATCTTCCAGAGCATGAGGGACAGTATGACCACCTCGGCCGCAATCGTGAAACCCCTTCCAAATGGCGACATGCACCTGATGGTCGGCTACCCTGTGTGAGTCCCTCTTTCCAAATTCTGTGAGTCTCTGACAGACAAAGAAACATCTTCGTGCCAGTGAGAAGGCTGGCTCTAGAAACCATAATCAGCAGGACAGAAATAATAAAAGGAATAATAAATAAGTGATAGAACGGAGAAAAGTTCCTTTGGAGATGAGCTGGCTGGGGGCAGCTGAGGGCTGATCCAAAAAAGTAACTTTTCTAACCTCCAGCTCTGAGCCTTTATCACTCTAGAGATTCTGCTTGTTTCCCATTCTTTAAAAACTGGCACTGAGTTAATCCCAACGGGATGCTGAGTTCACAGGAATACCTGGACCCCACCCATATGTGCGAATGAGGCAGGAGAATTTGGTTAGACACCCCCCCCCCCCCAGTATGAGAGAACACCTCCTTCTAAAACCTGGAGCCTGCTTCTCCCTGTTTTTCTCTGCCTTTTTCTTTCAGTCCCGGAGAATGCAAGAAAATGAACATGCTGTTGAAGAAGACAGACCAGCCGGGGCACTTCACGAATGAGGGTAAGATTTGTCATAAAGTATCTGGAAAATGTTGCTCATTACACTCCAAGTCACATTGACCCTATTCACTCCGCCATGTTTGAAATGCATAACTCAGTTACATCTTCGTTGCCTCCAAAGGAACTAGTTACAAACTTCTGTGTTACATTTTGCTAGTTATTTCCAACTTCCTCTAAGCCAGGGATGGGGGAGAGTTTGGGGTGGGCCGACAAGGGGGGGGGGAGAGAGCGCAATGGGGTTGTGGGGCGACACAGTTTCGTGCTAACCTGGGTTGCCTTCGTCTTACAGAGAATGGCAGAAAAGACATACGGGTGATGGCCACGGACTATGACACCCATGGCTTCCTCTACTACTTCAAGGAGGTGCCCGGGGAGCCGAGCAGCACCACCCTCCAACTCTTCAGTACGGTGGTCCTTCCAAGACCTGGGGAGGGGAGATGATGCCGGGGGGGGGGGAGGGGGAGGCCAGGCAGCTACAAGCCACCCACCTCCTTGCTAGCCAAACCGTTGGGCATCCAAGTCTCACAGTAGCACTTGGAAAAGTTAGTGGTTTTGAGACCTACCAGCCAGTCTTAACTAAACGGGGATCCGATCCCATCGTGGCTAGTGAGTTGTCCAGAGTTGTGAGTATAAAACCTCCCAAACCTGTTGAACCGGAAAGGGCAGTGGAGGGGACGTCCACGCCACAAGAATGGGTTCCTCTTTCAAATTGCAAAAGGACCCTAATGCTGATCTCTCCCGGATGCAGCCAGACTTCCAGAAGTGACTCCGGAAATGATGGAGAAATTCAAGGAACATTACCACAACCTTGGGCTCACGGATGATTTGATGGTTGTCTTCCCCGAGTCTGGTGAGTAGGACCTCCTGACCTGGCACTCCAGAGGCTAGGCTGAGCCAGCTCACACATCAAGCAAAATGTTGTATAGGTTTTCCCTATAGAGACCCAGTTCCTTCAAAGCTCCATGCCTGAGCAATCAGACTTGTAAAGCACAGCTGTGTCCACCTCCTGATGAACAGTTATAAAACACAAAGAAGCTAATAATGGCGCCTCCTTGATCACTTATTATAAGGTTATTATGGATGGTTTCAAAGGCTCCCAACCCCATGCTCCGTTGCTCATAATCTCTTTCTTTGCATTGCAGACGTGTGTGCCAAGATCCTCAGGTGAGTGTGGCATCGCGCGACAACTTTCGGGTTCTTGGTGTGGTTGGGAAGCTGAGTGTTACAGGGCAGAGTAGACCCTTTACTGCAAGATCGTGGTAAACAGCCGGTGCTCTGTTTTGGTTTAGTGTACTGAGGGGATGGCCATGAGAAGCCAAGCACTGGCAGCTCTAACTTTCCTCGATCCTTAGTGATTGGCGTTTGCCCCTTGGGTTGACACAAGGATCCGGATGCCTCCAGCTGCAGCCGAGGGCTTCAGACAGTCGGTGATCCTCAAACAGGTCTAGAATCTTCCATAGACAGACCAGTGGGTGAAAAACCAGCCCTGAAGAATAATAATCTGTTGCAGTGACTTCAAGGTAGAGTCTGGGTTCCCCAGAACCCAGGTGTGTTCATTCACACCTTTCCTGCTGTTGTTTTTCAGTGGTTGAAGCCAACCGGATTCCTCACCGGCCAAAGATCACCCCCTCCCCCCCACTGGATCATCAAAACACAAATCATGGATGCAGATCAAATTTGGTGCTCCTTCGCCAGAGCCGCACGCCCCTTGCCCCTCCGTGATGTGAAAATTCTCCCCAATTTGGGGATCCTTTTCCACCCACCTCCCACCCTTTCTCTGCCAAATAAAAAGCTTAAAAAAAACTTTTTGAAAAATCAATGCGTGTTTCTTATAGGGAAGGAAACGAGGACAGGACAACTGTTCAACAACCAAAGAGGGTCACAGATCTGCCTACACACACACACACACACACACACACACACAATTTGGGTTCAAGCTGGATGAACTTATGTTGGAAAGCTTGTAAATAACAAACAAGCACATGTCAGTAACTCGGGGCAATACTGTACTGGAGATTTCTGCGCAATAGCTCTGGAGCTTCTATATTTAGTGTGCACGGTTGTCGTCTTCATGTATGACAATTTACATGACATACAGTACTAGGAAGTATGTCATAGGTCAGAATCCAGCCTCGGTATTTTCTCCTCTGGTGGCTATAACAAGGCCACCCAACGGGGCCCTGCTCATTATAACCGGGGCCCACTGCCATGGGTCTTATGTCCTATGCACACAAATCCCAGGAGATACAACAGCTTCCTGCCCTTGATGGGTGAACTTCAGACCATCCATGAGAAGAGGGGGAAGTCGGGAAGCGACTCCCAACGGGCTCCTGGCCTCTCCTACATCCACTTCCATGGGAAGCCTACAAGGGGAGAAAAGAGGGTGTTGCCCCTTTGAGAAGCAGCTGCATCACCTGCCTGAGAAGGCGGAGCTTCCAGGAAGCCCCTCCCCCTGAATTATAAAAGCCTTCCCAGGTGACTCTCAGGTGCGCGCTGGGACAGCTTGCCTGCCTGTCAGCTTGAGAGCTGCTCTCCATGGTGCTGAAATGGACTTTAGGGGCTGGGAGGTCTGCAGTGATGCCGGTGGGGCTAAGAGGTCATCCCCCCCCCACCCTGCAGAGGATAATACAGGTGGTATGGTGGCTTAGTACAGTTTGCATACCCAGCATGCCTCAAGCACATTAAACGTGTCTGTGCACATTAAAATACAGGATTCTGACTGGGGTACAAATGATCCATTGCTTACCAGCTGACATGCATGTGTTTTGCTCATCTGCGTGGCCACTCCCCTCCACAATAATGCCCGAAATGGCTGACTTGAAGGTCTGCAGGTGTCTGGCTAGGAAAACTGGGTCTTGCACAGCCATCTCTGGGTCTGAAAATCAGAGCAGCCCTTCCTCACCCATGATCTTATCAAGGGATCTCACCGTTGGTTTGTGAGGAACTGTCAAGGGGAGAGGGCCATACAGGGGTTCTTCTGTAGCAAGCCATGGGGATTAATGGAGAAGGGAAAAGGCCATGTATCTCCTTCAGCTCGTCATCGTCGTCATCATCACCATCATCATCATTATCATCATCATGTGCTGTAAAATGATTCTGACCCTTTTTCAGGGTGACCCTTTTTCAGGGTTTCCCAGGTAGAGTATACACTAAGAAGTGTTTGACCCTTCCCTTCCTCTAGGGGCGCTCTGGGACTGTGCAGCTGGCCCAAGGTCACCCAGGCTGGCTTTGCTCCCAGGAGGCCCAGGGGGGGAATCGAACTCCCAACCTCTGGCTCTGCAGTCAGATATATACACCACTGAGATCTCCAGCCAGCTAACAACAGCCTAAGAACAGCCCCTACAGGAGGTGGGAGGTCTTTTTGCAATAGTTTTTAAAAAGAAACTATTGGGAAGGACAATGGGAGGCACTGGGACGGATGCACCCCCTCTAAAGTCATAGGGAGGGACATCCCATCTCCTGACCTCTGGAAACAGAGCGTCTTTGGTTTAAACTGTTGACAAAAGCATCGTAACTCTTGGAAGTCCTATTGATGAACTGCCTTCCAACCCTTCAGAATAAAATTAGAAAAGGCCAGGTAGTCTTTCATTAGTCCTGATGCAAGAGCCGGCAATAACTTTATTAAAAAATAAGAGTGTGAATTCAAATCAATTCAGACTTATGGCGACCCTTTCCTCTAAAATCTAAGGGAGAGACAAGCCATCTCCAGGCCTCTACAAACAGAGAGCTTTTGTTTAAACTGTTCACAAATGCACTTTAACTCTTAGAAATTGGGCACCTTAGGTTTAAACTGTTGACAAAAGCACCTTAACTCTTCAAAATTGAGCACCTTTGGTTTAATCTGTTGACAAAAGCACTAAACTTCTTGGAAATTGGGTGCCTTATATTTAAACTGTTGACAAAAGTACTGTAACTCTTGGAACCTGGGTACCTTAGTTTTAAACTGTTGACAAAAGCACTAAACCTCTTGGAAATTGGGGTGCCTTAGGTTTAAACTGCTGACAAAAATCACAACAACTCTTGGAAATTGAGCACCAAGAGTTATGGTGCTTTTGTCTGCAGTTTAAACCTAAGACACTGAATTTCAAAGAGTTATAGTGCTTTTGTCAACAGTTTACACCAAAGGCGCCCGATTTCCAAGAGCTACAGTGCTTTTGTTTGCAGTTTAAACCTAAGGCACACAATTTCCAAGAGTTATGGTTCTTTTCTCAACAGTTTAAACCAAAGCTGCTGAATTTCCAAGAGGTCAGGTGCATTTGTCGACAGTTTAAACCAATGGCTCTCAATTTCCCTGAGTTGTGGTGCTTTATTGAATAATAATTCTGTGCCGTCAATGTATTTATTTATTTTATTTAAAATATTTTTATCCCACCTTTCTCCTTGAAAAGAACGCAAGGGGTGTACACCATTAAAAAGACAATATTTAAAAGCTAAAAAACAGTAGATATACAATATTAAAATGAATTAAACAAGTATTACATTGAAAGCAGTAATAAAATCAATGCAATTCGGACTCACGGCGACCCCTCTCAGAGTTTTTCAGGTAATGAATACTCAGAAGTGGTTCACCATTCCCTTCTTCTGGAGGAGCCATGGGGCTGTGAAGCTGGCCCAAGGCCACCCAGGCTGGCTTTGTATGTGTAGGAGGCACAGGGAGGGAATCGAACTCTGAGCCTCTGGCTGCATAGACAGATACCTAAACCACTGAGCTATCCATCCAGCTGCGATGTCTCCAAATATCTGTTTCTGGGGACGTGAGATGGAGGGTCTTGCTGGGCCCACCTCCAGGGTTTCCCTTGGAGGGCCCTCTGATTGGCTATGATGTGAATAGGATGATGGCCTCCGTTTGGCTCTAGCTTCATCTTTCCCCCTGCTTTAGACGAGAGAAGCAGGACTTTTCATGCTGTCTCCCTGCCAAATGCCAGCTGGGTCTCAGGCCAAGGCAAATCCCCCTTCTGTTTGGATGAGCTACAATGGTCCGTTGTGTTCTTTGGCGCCGGTGGTCTCTCAGCTGCCCATCGATGTTGCCTTTGCCAACAATAACTGCTTTATCTTTGCCGGTGCCCTGGGTTCAAAGTGGGTTGGAAAGGCCGGAAATGGACATGACGGGAACAGGGACGAGAACGGGAATGTCGCCTGGGTGGGGAGAGAGAACTCTATAAAGGCCGGCGGTCCCATGGAGGCCAAACGTCTTCCAGCATCTCAGCGTGTCCTGTGGTGGAGAAAGGAAAAAGCTGAGGATGGAGCTCTATGTACTTTGGCTGGGCTTGGCCTTCCTTTGTGTCACCCAGGCGGTGAGCTACGACTTGGATCATTGCAGCCCAAAACAGGTAAATGGGCCCAGGGTGGGGCTGAGGAAAGCCTGGGTGTTTTGGGGGGAAGCTTGCGACCCACCTCTGGGTAGGACCCCATGCCCCGGACCTCCATCCTGAAGGATTCTGACCCCCACCCTCTGTGAAGTCGATGATGGCTTCGATCTCAGACCCCTCTCCGTAGGAGCAAATCTCCCTGTCCTCAGCTGGAATTACGTTGGAACTGGGCCGACCTGGGATCCGGATGCTAATTTGATTTGATTTGCGATTTTTGTTACTCTGTTGTTTTTTGTTATTTGTCGTAAACCATCCGGAGTGGCCTTGGCTGCCAGATGGGTGGTATATAAATCAAATAGATAAATAATAATAAATAAATAATAGGTCTCAACTCCTGGTTTTCCTCTGAGCCACACCCGGGCTCCAACCCTTCATTAAAGGTGTAAGTTTTCACATTCTGGACTGTGTTTTTATTGAGAGGACTTCTTAAAAAGCAAGAAAAAACAGTGAAAGAGTCACAAGCACGTGACTTGAGTAATGCAGCCACGAGTTACTTTTGAAAAGGTTGCTCTTAGTAACCCCAACACATTGTTTTCCAAATTCCATCAGGCATCATGGGAGCGTGCTGCTTTTTGAAAAGCAACTTTCCCTGTTGTGTTGTGCCTCTTGCTTGGAATGGATTGGGCGTGCAGAGAAAAGGAAGAGCTAGTGTACAATGAAAATTAAATCCCTTTAAAGTAAAAGAAAAGAGTAGTGCAAATTCAATTTAGAAGTGTAAGAACCAGCCCAGAGATACACCAAGGTCAGCTTGGGGTCTTGGTCGGGTTAATGAATTGTAGGCCTTTCCCATCTCATTTGAGAAGCTAAGCAGGATCAAGCTGGGTGACTACCTGGATGGGTGACCACCAAGGTGTCTCTGGGAGAGCCATCACTTTCAGCTAGAATTAATGAGACTTGATCTACATGGAGTGAGGGGTGACTCAGTACGATAACAATGGACACTCAGATGCCTCCCCCTGCCTATTTTTCAGCCTGGGCAGTCCATTAGATCCACCCAGGTCTTCTCGTGAGCGCGGGTCTTTTGTCCTTCAGGCCTTTGGAGACTGGCACATGCACGCCTTTGCCACGGACTGCAAGTGGTTCATGAAATACCTGGACGACATGATGATGGTCGTCGTCAATCTACGTGAGACGGAAAGCGGGGGGATCCACATCGCTTCCAAGTTCCCAACGTAGGTCCCTCCCGTTTGGCCCATCTGGTCTGGTGGATGAGATGCTTTCTTTCCTATAAGGCAGGACCTCCTGGGCAGGCCTGGCATGTGGTCAAGAGGGACCCAACAGGGTCAAAACCAACATTGCAGGGAGCTTGTCTTTAGGATCAGAGTTCCCTGAAGGGATGAAGTAAGAGTGTGTGTGTGTGTGTGTGTGTGTGGGGGGGGTTATCCAGTGGCCACACAAAGCTGATTGGTTTGTTTCTGATCAGGGACTGGTCAGCAGGAGAGAAGCGCGACCAGTCTACCAGGCACCCAGCGCCCCTTTCAAAAAATGAATCTTTAAGGAGGTAACTTTTCGGTACCTTCTAATTGTGAAGCTGGTGTCCATTTCTGCCCACCCACAAAGGTGGAGACCTGCACACAAGCTGGCGTAAACACTGGATTTCGAAGCTGACATTTCAGACTTTTCCTCTTGCGATTCTCAGAGAGGGATTTATGGAAAAACGTACAGCTGTGAATGGTGGACTTGAGTTATCTCCTTTAAAAAAAAAAACACCTTCTTTAACAAGTGATTGTTCTTTAACCAAGAAAATTCCATCACCTTAGACCACACCGTTGTGCTTCACCATGAAAAACCAGCATCCCCCGAGTGCTGCAATGCCACCAGTCTGTTTCCTCTAGCCATCTTGTGCTGCCTGATAGTCTGACGTTGGGGACAAATGACCTGAAAATGAGGACGAATGGATTTCCCTCTCCTCTTATTTTATAGCCCCTTCGGGTGCCAGAGCCTTGAACTGGAATTCAAGAGACAGGAAGATGGGTCGTACGTCCACACATCAGGTCTGTACACACCCAACCTTGACCACATACCCTGTTCTATGCGCTCTGCTTGCTCACCTGAACGGGGTTCCCTTTTGGACAGAAGATTTGACCGTCCGATATTCATTCCTACCCCACCTCTTTGATGCCCTTTTTCCAGTGTTTGTTGACTTTGGGTGACTTTTCTTCCCACTGCCCCGGCTTCAGTCCATGGCATCTATATTTATCATAGAACAATAAAGGAATATTTTGGTACATAGATTAACAGGTATTTTATATTTCTAGTGCTTTGAGAACATCGATTTTTGACTGATCATTCAATCAGGTCTGAACACTCCGGAGTGAAGGGTGAAATCAGAAGCAACGATAATTTCAAAAGCCATTTTAAAACCAATAATGGCTTGAAGAGAAGCCTTCCCACTCTTGCGGGAAGGGGCTGTGATCTACCGCTTGTTCTGAGCAGCTTCCGCTGTTCTTCCCTGCAGAACGGGGTGAGGAAAAGATAGAAAAGATCATGTCAGATTGCGATACCTACACCATTGTCACCATCGCGAAGGTCAGGGATGGGGTGACCTCCAGATATGCGGTACTTTATGGTATGTACTCAAGAGGTTTCCTGGATTCTTGGGGGGGGGGGGGGTTGTAGCCGAAAGACACACATCTACTGACCTCTAATTTAAAAAAAACAACACATACAAACAACCACACCCCTGTGCAACTCAATGTTGTTTCTGGTGCGTTTTGACTTCCAGCCAGGGAGACCCACGTGCCAAAGGAAGTTGAACAGAAATTCCTGGACTATGTGCATCGCGAGCTGGGCTTTAAAGAGGAAAACATTCAGATATTTGGCGATGAAGGTAAGGTGTAAGAGGAGCTGGTTTTCTTGACCCAGGTTGGTTCAAACCGTATTGGGGGGGGGGGGAGAGCAGGATATGTCTAGGCGATGGAGGAGACGAAGTGATGGGCAGGAAAGCACGGATTGAAGCGGGGAGAAATCCGGGTCCGATGAGGATATGGAGAGAGCTTTGAAGATAAAAATAAGGAGATGGGCCAAAAGGTTGGGGTGTCCCTCCAGCAAAAGGATGCACAGACACACACCCTCATCAACCACAGAGGTGAGGAAGTAAGATACGTGGCAAGTCTCCCTCTAGCTGGTCCCCAAAAACAGGCCATATCTGAAGGACAATTCCCTCCTTTGTGTTTCATGTCCTAACGGCAATTAATGTGACCTAAGCCGATGTCCTTCCTCTTCAATTATGTTTTCACAGTGGCCTGTGCGGAAGGTCATTAGGTGAGTTTTTGAAGGCACCGACTCAATTTTGGGCAAAAGTGTTCGCTGGCACGAACCTTTGGCTCTTCTCAGTCAAGCATGACAAAAACAGCCCTGTGCTTTTCCAAGGCCATGGGTCTGAATAGAGAAAAGGCTGGGTGGTATTGGCTTGTTCCTGTGCCATCACCACCAGAGGTTATGATCTGAAGCACTTTTGCCTGTCCATTGTGATTCAAGGGAAGAGGGTGGTGGAGGGGATGTAAGGGGAACATGACAAGGAAAGAGCATTGGCCCTTTTTGAGCGGAAGACAGTGACAGAATCCAAGTTTGATCTAAGAAAGCCAGAGACACTGTGGGCACACTCCCTGGTCATCAACAATGCCTGGCATCTCAGCTAATGGACGTAAAAGAGCAATGCTGATAAGATGGCATCTCTTAATCCCCGGAGAGATGCTGCCAGTCAGAGCAAAATATATGGGTCTGGATAGCTGCAGTTTGAACAAGACAACCCCAGGGTTGGGGAAGAGTCTGTAATTCGGGGGAAGAGGAATACAGAAGGTCTCAGAGTCCCTCAAGAGGTTCTCATGGAGCAGAGTTGAGAAGCACCTCACAGGGAGAAACAAAGATCTCAGGTAGTAGTCGTAAGGAATGAATTTGGCCCAAACTGTTTCACTGCTAGCCAAGAGATGGAGGACTCCTTCCTAGGCTCATCCCTCAAGTTCCCTGTCTCACAGGTTCCTCAGAAGACTGAACAGTGCCAGCTGTGGTTTGGAAGTGTCCATGGCGTCCAGTTTGGGCCTCTGTGTGTGATTCTGAGCATCGAACGCTGTTGTCCTGCTTAATAAATAGATTCAGAAAATGCACTGGTCAAAGTTCTGTCATTCGCCCCAAAACTTACCCAGCAGATCCAGTAGCACACGGGCTGGCTCGTTTTGCAGTTCTTTACTGGAAGGCTACGTTAAAAGGAACAGCGCTCAAAAATGTGTATGGATTTCCATGCGATCTTTTTCTTTTAATTGGACCCTGATTTTTAATTAGGCTGAAAGAAAGCTGGGCTTGTGGTGGTGGTGGTGGTGGGGCGGAATGGAAACCAAAAAGCAAACAGACCAACTCATCGGATCTGAGTGACAATGCCAACTGACTGCAGGAGGAACACGATGTCTCGAAATGCAAGCCAGACGGTGCAATCTTGTCCCTATTTAACAAGGAGTATTTGTTTTGCTTTAAAACACATTAATTTAATTAAAAGATTATAGGCTGTCTTTTAAGGTCACTCCTCCCAGGGTAGCAAACTTTTAAAAGAAATTTAGACCCACAAAACACACACACACACACAAGAGAAAACAATGAAAAAATCAATGAGGTCTGCACTAACAATTAAAGGGACCCAGTAACATATTTTATTTTATTTATTTATTTAAAATATTTTTATCCATGCAATCTTTTTGTGGAAGTGGTGGGGGGGGGGGGGGAAGGAGCTTTCAGTTCTAGGGCCAGATCCAGCCTTTCTGATCTGTCCCTCTGGGAGTCCCCAGATGGCCACCTCCCTTTCCTCATGACAGTATCATTTGTTAGTTATCCAATTTTTGTTTAGTTCCCCCTCAAAATTCTAAAATGTAGACATGTTTCATCTTCTAAGGTTCTGAGACTGGCAGGGAAATCTTTAAACTAAAATATGCGGACACGTTTGGCCATACCTCCTTTCCCCTTTGGCTTCTCCATCCCGAAGAATATCAATGGAACTGAACTCAGTCTGAGGCTGAAAGAGGTTCTCCTTCCCTATATAAAATGATTCTAATAGCATCTTTACTGAACAACGGGTTGAAGTGAGCACAGTATGCTCTTTGTGTGTGGAGGGGGGACCAGAAGGTTTTTTTTCATAAAGGTCACCAGGAAGTGCATCAACTGAAAGGGGAACCTTGATGCCCCAGAGATATGGGTCACCGGAATCACACCAGACCCGAATCCAGGGAAAACCCAGCTCAGCTGTTCATATGATGACGCAAACCTTGATAGTCTTTTGGGGGGCACTTATGGCGCTCAGGAACAGGGTCTAAGGAGCTTCCATGCCACCTTGGAGCAGGCAAAGATGTGAGCCAAGCCTTCTCCTCCAGCTCAACCTCTTACAAAACCAGACTCCCTCCTCTTCCACCTCTTCCTCCAGCGCCCCTTGCCTAGAGGTTGGTTTCCCTACTTAAAGCCCCTGCAAAGCACCACAGTCGTGATCTACTCGCCTCAGACCTGCCCACCTTAGCAATGGTGCAGCCTGGCAAATATCTGGTGGCAGAGAGTTCCACAAGCCCTCCGTTTCCTGTCAGCCAGCTTCACTATTTGTTCTCCTATGTGGGACGCACAGATCAGGCCTCTAACGGCTGACCTCCAAATGTGGGAGTTTGCTATGGGTGCCGGCTGTCACTCTGGTGAGTGCCCTTATGAAGGGACCCTGGCAGGGTGGTCTTCGGATCTGTCCTTGTTTGGTTAAGCTACTTCTTAACAATCATGAGTTCTAACAAAAAAGTGGGTTCTGCCTAACAAAGGTTCTGCTCTGTGCATTAAATGGGGACAAAGCAAGCAGGTTCCTCAACACGCTTGGCTTGTTTAACCAAGCGTTGGTTGGTTGGTTGGTTGGTTGCTTGGTTGATTGGTTGGTTGGTTGGTTGGTTGGTTGGTTGGTTGGTTGGTTGGTTGGTTGGTTGGTTGGTTGATTGGTTGGTTGGTTGGTTGGTTGATTGATTGATTGATTGATTTTTAAGCCACCTTTCTCCCAATGAAGGGACTCGTGTGGCAGCGGCTTGACTTGTAGGGCTGTGGATTTCTACGCATTGTTTTGGTCTCGTTGATTTAATTGCCCCTTGTTTCATGTCGCTTTAGGGTCTGTCTCCTTAAGTTCCCAGGCATAAAGTGGGAGACAAATATTTTAGTAAATCAAAATAAACGGAACCCCTAGACAGCTGGACTGTGGAGGTTTGATGCTCTGTGGAAACTCTGGTGTGAAGCAGCTAGGTTAGCCAAAGGAATTGTTTGCAGGGGTGGCCCCTCCGCACATGTTCAGAGACACTTTTGCCTCCCTCTCCAGTCCCCAAGAAAGGAAGCGGGTAAGTGAAGCAACAGAGAGCAAGCTTGGGCCAAAATGACGAAGGGGAAGGGAGGCCAACCAGCCTGTGAATTCAATGGGTCTGTTCCCTGTTTTCACAGCTCAGCAGCTCATGACTGAAGGCACGTGCTTTGGAGATGAAACCCCCTTTTGATTCTGCTGAAGGAACAGCCCCAGGCAAGGAAAGACGGATTGTGTTGGGGGGGGCGCTTGTCGGTAAAGGTGGGCAACGTCACTCTGGGCCAGGTGACAGGCCTCCATCTTTGTTTCTGCACCTGAATTTCTGCATTGTCCTTGCTGAGCGGTGTCCACCTGCCTCTCCTTTAGATAAGAGGAGCGTGACCTTTTCCTGAACGGGTTTGGGCCAAATGCTCATCGGGTCCTGAGCCAACACAAATGCCTCCTCTGTTTGGATAACGACAGCGGCCCCTCTGTGCTGAGGCCAACCATCTCAGGGCCCTTGGGGGCAACCGCCACCGTGTTATCCCCCCGCTTGAAGACGTGGCACGAGGGCAAGAGAGGGTGGAGGTGTGGAGAAGGTGGAGAGAAGCCCCCGGGGTTTGGAGGTGGGGCGATGCCCTTTGGGAGCAGCTCCGGGTGGGTGGGTGCTGCAAAGCCCTATAAAAGGAGGAGCCTCCACCTCGCCTCTCTCAGTCCCCTTCCACCGTCTCAGGAGGTTCGTTTGCTGAGAAGGAAGAAAGATGAGGGTCTGGCTGGTTGGGTTGGGTCTCGCCTTCCTTGCCATCATCAGGGCCGAGGACCTTGACAATGTGGAACATGAGAAGGTAACAAAACCAGAGGAAGTTCTCTCTCTCCCTCTCTCCCTCTCTCTCTCTCTCTCTGTTTTGGAGGCTCTTCTGCATCCAACTCCATGGTGGGCTTCCAAACCACCTCACTCCGCAGGGCCCTGAGCTTCTGATGCCTCTTTCTGTTTAGCACCACCTGGTTCCGACCCCTGGCTTTTAAAGCATCCCTTCTTCTCACTCTTCTTTTGCACCCAATGAGACCGTTACACCAAGGGCTGCTTTTCACTGGCAAATCCCTCTCTCAGTAAACGGAAATAATAAATTCCTCTCTAACCCGCTTTTGTCTCATCTTCGCCTTCCTCAGTCCCAACGGAAAGCGTGAGAGGAGTTTGCTAGCTTGAAACGGACCAACGAATCAGGTTGAGGCGATCCATTGACTCGGGGGGGGGGGGGGAAGCGCTTGCATTTTGGACCACGTGTGGCCCAGTCCAGTGTGAGAGGTTTCCTGGCGATCGCACGACGTAGGGGAGATGGTGAACCAAGCTGGCCCTGATCCGTGCCCAAACTGGACCTTTTTGGTCTAACAGCTGGCTCCTATTTTTTGGAGGGATTCCTCCTCCCAGCAAAACGACTCTATCCAGCACCATCAGACTGTCTGATGGGGCCCTTAGTCCTAAGGAATGCTGGGCTTTGCAGTTGAATGAGGGATGTCCCGTTTGCTGTTAGAGAGGTGTAACAAACTCCCATGAAGTCCAGCAGAGCTTTGGCTCACAAATGCCACCCATTCAGTAAGATGGAGCCGTGGCCATCTCAAGGGAGACCAAGCTGGACTGCCTATACTGTGTAGCGACCAGGGAGGTTGGCAAGTCTTTGGGTCCGAGTCCAAAGTCTGAGTTCGAGACTTTGGTACCAAGTCCGAGTTCTTATTAAAAACAAGTTTTTCCCCGAGAAAAAAAAGGGGAGGGGTAGGTGAGTTCTGAGTGAGTCGTTGAAAAAAACAACACCACAGAGTCGAGTTCAAGTCAAGCCACTGGGGCGACTTCAGTACTAACACTCCTTTGAGTTGCACTCTCAGCTTTTCTCACGCTGCCTTTTCTCCTCAGCTCCAAGGAGTGTGGCATGGAGTTGCTCTGGCCACCGACTGCGAGATGCTTTTGAAGCACCGGGACGACATGAAGATTGTGGCGGCCACCCTAACGAAGTTGGAGGACGGAGGGGTCACGGTGGCTTCCACCATGCCCACGTAAGTGCCCCGGTTTGGCTTGCTTTGCTTTGCTCCAAACCCGCATCTCCTCTTTCCTGCCCAGGGTTTGAGAAATGATTGCTGTAGTCCAGAAAAGTCACGGTAGTGCCTGTGATGGTTCGGGGATTGTGGGCACTGTAGTCCAAAGGGTACCTTTTCTTGCTCCCCTCCCTCTGTGCCGTCATGCGCTGTGTAGACCCAGGCTACAGAGGGGTGGCTGTTTTTGCGAAGGCTCAAGCAGATCCACCATCTTTCCCCAGAAAATGGGCAGAAATTCCTTTTCTTGTTTTTTCTGTGACCACCACTCCGACCATTCTGAATTTCAAATCTGAAATAGGAAAGGCGGATTTTAACTTCACAGCGAACTGGGGCGAAGGAGAGGCAGCCTTCCCAAAGCGTGCCATCAGACTTTCACCGTTTTGGAGGCCATGGCGTTCAGGCTGAGCTTTCATGTATCATCCGGGCACACACGGAAACCTGGTTATCTCATTGTTCCCCTGCTCAAAATCCCAGGTAATTAGGGATGTGAAGCCCCATCGGATGGAGGAGACACACTCTCATCTGCTTTCTGTCTTTTGTTCCTCTTGCAGGCCACACGGATGCAAGCATGTTGAAATGACCTTCCAGAAGCAAGAAGATGGAAAACTGGTCCACAATTGTGGTCTGTATGAAGGACGCACAGAGCGAGCCTTAAACACCCACCAACAAATGTATTTTTGGGGGGGATATAGATGTGTGCACAAATAGAGACACACACGTAGCACAGGGAGAGACATGCAGTTACTTCTAGACAGACAGTTCTTTAATCATTCTCCATATTCCATGCTAATTGTATTGGTATTTTCCTCACCATCCAGATGACGCTGGGCTTGTCCCGGAATGGTTTATGACTTACGCTCTGTGTTTACCCCTTCCTGATACAGGGCTCCACCGATCCCTTTAGCTACTAAAATCCCAGTGTATGCATCCCCTTCATCATCCCCTCTGCCCTTCCTAACTCACAGATGATGGAAAAATTCTTCCCTCATCACTTTCTCCAAGAATATCTAAGAAGCAAAGCCTTCCACAGGACATGAAGTGTTGCTCCGGAGCCAATCTGCTCTGAAACACCACGAGATCGGAGGGTGCCCCAATAATCGAGGGTGTCTCCTTCTGTTCTTTCCCCCAGAATGGGGCACAAAAGTGGTCGACGTGCTGAAGACAGACTACACCAACTACAGCCTCGTCAACATCTCGAAATTCAAGGACGGCCAGAAAATCTGCAATATTATGACTCTCTTTGGTAAGTAGATGGCCCTGTGATGCTGAGAGGGGGGAGGAAAAGAGGGAGCAGGGATTTATTCGCTCTGCTTATCTGTCACATCCAGAGATGGGAACTGTTCCTTTTTGCAGTCCAAAAATGTAGGGATGGAGTACCCTACATGCAGCATGTCGCACAGGCCAGAAAGCTAGTGACAGCTGGGCGCACAAGTTTGCACAAGAGCAAAACAGGATGGAGTAAACCTGGCTGGTTTCTGGTTTGTGTGCCTCCAGTTCCTGCCCCCACCCCCAGCCTCCCCCATGTTTTGCAATGCTGTGTTTGTGTGTGACTGTGAACATGTGCACAGAAGCCTGCCCTCTAATGGTGGAAGGTTGGAAACGCACATCCAGCTCCAGTCTGTCTCAGGTGCCGCTTGTTTTCTGTAGCCAGGGAACCTATGATAACAGAAGACAATGCGGAGATGATTAAGAGCGCTGCCAAGGAGGCGGGCATAGCAGAAGAGAACATAATTATCTTTCCCCAGGAAGGTAAGGCCAATCAAATCTATTTATCTATAGCTTGTAATGATAATGGACAGACCTGAGTTTCTGGCAGGACTTGGTGCCAGAAGCAAAATAGAGTACAGTCCCCTATTGCATATGAAATACTCACCCTCTGACATTCTCAGTAACGGCCCCTCTGTCTTTTGCTTTCACAGTGGCCTGCCAAGGCTAGACACAGGTGAGTTTTTGAAGGCAGGAATTTCAATTTTCGGGCAAAGGTGTTCAGTAACATGAACTTTTTGCTCTCCTGGGGCTGAGCAGCATAAAACAGGGCTTGCCCCCCTCCCTTTTTTGACACCCTTGGACTGAACCAGAAGAAAACCAGCTGGACTGGGTGGGATAGGCCCATGTCTGTGACGCCACCAACCCATTTTCCCACCTGAGGTATTTTTTGCCGGCTCATCATGGGGGATGGGGGAATGTATGGATTCCATTTACTTGACCTCTTTTTCAGGCAATATGTGCTGGAGTGGGCTCTGACCCTGGAAAAAGCAATGATGGGAAATCATGACTGGTTTTGGGGGGGTACTAAAAAAAAAAGAGAGAGAGAGAGATACACACAGACCAAGCAACTTCATCTCACAAGCTTCCTGTCTTGTAGGTGGCTGAACCCGGTGCCTGAGAAAGTCCAAAGATGGCAGAGGTTGCCTGGAAGTATCCCTTCTTTCCGTGGCATGTGGTTGGTGGCACCACCAATGTGGACACTTCCTCATGTCCTTAATAAATAGATTTATAAACTGCATCTTGAAATGTTTGTTTGTGTGGAGACAGAGGGGAAGGAACCCTGTGGACAAAGATCTGCCTCTCGCCCTGGGGTGGGGGGACTTTGTCTTCTCAAAAAAAGGTCATTGGTTCTCAGCCTTGGGTCCCCAGACGTTCTTGGACTACAATTCCCAGAAGCCTCTGCCACTAACTGTGCTGGCCAGGATTTCTGGGAGCTATAGTCCAAGAACCACCGGGGACCCAAGGTTGGGAAGCACCCGGGAGGTGACTTGATCTGAAATTCCCAAGTTGACGCTTCGGGAGACATGACGGAAAACCATTCTTTTCCTGCCCTTTCCAAAACGCTGGAGTTCTAGGAGTTTCTACGGAGAGATCTAGCCGTCTTGGCTTAAACGTTGAGGCAAAGGGAGGGCAGAAAAGATGCATGTGGTCGGTGTTCCCGTGAAGAACCAGTTTCAAGCAGGGAACTGTGAACGCACAAGGATGAAGGCAAAGCTACTAGACGTGTTTTCTCCTTTGACTGTTTTTTTTTGAGGGGGTCTTAAGAGGTCTGGAAGAAGGGCTGCAGCTGATTTGCAGGGTGTGAGTGTCCTGGAAATAAGAGGCCACCAGATCCCCGTGTAGATTCAGCTGGCTGTTCTTCCCTGTGGCTTTTCCATGAAAATTCGTCCCCTTACGTAGGTTTCTACTTTTCTCTCTCTGAAGGTCCTCACCTTGGAGACCTTCTTCCACGCAGCTCCTGGATGGTGTAAGAGAGAGCTGCGTGGTTGTTTGGTATTGAGCACAGAAGGTGGAGCACGTTCGGTAGCTTTTTCATGTGCTCGCTGTGGGGCAGGAGTGGTTTATCTGGGGAGAGGGAAGTGGGAAACAGGAATCTCCCATGGCCTTGGGAAGTCCTGTGGGATTCCTTTCTGAACCTTTTAGAAACCCTGGCTGACGGTGGTTCCTGGATGTTTGGTCCTTCAGGAGTCTTGGACTTCCATCCCCAGAAATGCGAGGAGCAAAAGGATGGCCACCACCAAGGATTCATGAAGTCCAGGGCTTGAGAGTGGTGGCTTGAGAACATGCTATTTGGGGGAGGATTTCGAGCCGAACTGTCTCGGCGCCATCTCCCAGCCTTGCGCGGTTGGAAAACCACATGCCGGAGACGAGAGGGGGGACCCTTCGAATGTTCCCTGCTCTTTGCTGTTTCCAGGTAGAGGCGAGAGAAGGTCCGGCTGCTGCCGCCAAGGGTGAAAGGCCGTTCTGCTGCTCAGGTGGCATTGAGGAGGGAAGCCCAGCCTTTGCGTTCCACTCTTTTTCTGTGAAACAGGGAGAGACCCCGAAAACACACGAGCAGGTTTTTAGACCGAGTCGCTTCAGCCTTTTTTTAGTCCACATTTTTTTCCACAGGTTGGAGATGTTCCTCTTCCAGGTTTCCCAGCCAAAGGGGCCTTGGTTCGCACGTGCTAGGGAGCCTCGGGAGCGGCCGTCCAAAAAAGGAACTTCTCCGGCCACTGTTCTCTTGCACCGGGAGGGTGGAGATGGCTGGCTTCCGTTTGGGTCGCCCTGCCTGGTGGGCGCGTCTTCCTCTTCCACTGAGAAGGAACGGGTTTGGTCTCCTCCATCTCCACCTGGGTTTTGAGGCAAACTAAGGCCCGGGAGAGTCCGTTGAGTACTGGGAACGTCACCAAATTTGCAAATGTGAGGCCGCCTGGGAGGGCTGCTCCAGCTTTCAATCGGGTAAAAGTGTTTTTCCACATGGGCAACCGAGCAGCCGAAAGGCCGGCTGCAAATAGGGTTGAGCCGTCCCGGCGGTTGGTCGGAGGAAAACCTCGCGAAGAAATACCGGCCGTGATCTGAGGCGGCTGCTTTCCCAGCTGTTTCCGCTGGACTCGCCAGACGCCCAGTTCCGCCGGCCTCTGAAATATTTTTGAGAATTTCTCTCGGAATTGGGCAACTTCCTGCTGCTCTCTTCCTCAAAGTGCCTCCATCTTGGGAAGCCAAGCCTGCCTTTCCTCTCTCTTTTCTTCCCAAATGGTTGATTGCCAATCTTATACCAAATGTTTAAGACAAAAGGGCTTATATATTATGAATCAAATCCAGCTTTATTTAATGTCACTGCAGCCCCTCATCACTTTTCTACAATGCGTGCTCTCAGGAAACAAGTCGAGGTCAAAAGATTTCCAGGGAGGGTCCAGAATTAGTCTATCTCCTGCCAAATATCTCCTTCCCCCCCCCCCAGCTGTCTTTCTCCCTTGCTGATGCCACAGGATTTTAAAGGCATCTGGCATGTAGAGGCCTTCAACAGGGGATTGGACAGATTCCTGGAGAAGAAGTCCATCGCAGGTGACAAGCCATGATGGGGATGTATCATCTCCAGGCTTCGAAGGAAGGTCCCTCCAAATGCCAGATGGAGGGGAAGAGGGGGATCAGGAGACAGCTATCTCGTGGCCTCCTGTGCTCCGAGAGGCATCTGGTGGGGCCACGGTGAGATCCAGGAAGCTGGACTAGATGGGCCCTTGGCCTGATCCAGCAGGGCTCTTCTTAGGTTCTTAGGATTAGACCTCCACAGGATGATACGCCCCTCCTTTCCAAGCTGGATGGCCATACGATACCCTGTCTTCCCCTGTATCTTCCCCTGGACAAGGCAGGATTAGATGACATTGAGACCACATCGAAAGAGCTGACCTTCTACAGCCCTCCTGTTCCAGAGACTTCAGCCCTCCCCCCCCCCCCAACCTCCAAGCTGAGTCCCTTCCAGTGGATCTTTGGCTCCCGGCATTCACGGCCCTTGATCCTGCTGGCCGGGGCAGATGCGTGTGGGAGCCAAAAAACATCTGGAAGGCACCTGGTCGGGGGGGGGCAGCTGCTGAAAAAAGTGCATACTTTACAAGGGTGGGGTTTACTGCCATCCTGTACACACACACACACACACACACAGAGAGAGAGAGAGAGAGAGAGAGAGAGAGAGAGAGATTCCTCCTTTCCGAGCTGGATGGCCATAGGATGCAACGTGTTCTCCAGGATCTTTCTCCAGAGGCCGTTCTCTGCCTTGAAACACAGAATTGTTTTCCTGCGTGTGCGTCCCCGGTTTTGCCTTCCCGTATCGTCATGGGGTGATGGGCAATGGGGAAGGCCTTCCATTGGATCCCGCATCTGCGTGTGAAGGGGGTGGAATCCCTGTCTCCCAAGCCTGGCTTTCTCACCCCACTGGCCACCCCTGACACCTCCCGGGGTGTTCTCGTCTGTCTGGATTCTCCCCAGTCTTCTGCTCCAAGATACCTGGGAGGCCTTCATCGGTAGGGAGCTGATGATGCCCAACCCACTGCAGAGTCGTTTGCAACTCACTGCGGGACCTCCTTGAATCCAGCCAACAATGGGCTCAAGTTGCAGGAAGCCAGATTTAGGCTGAATATCAGGGAAAAGTTCCCAACCGTTAGAGCAGTATGACAGTGGAACCCATGACCTTGAGAGGTGGTGAGGCCTTCAAGAGAAACTTAGACAACCACCTGGCAGATATTCTTTGACTTGTTTTTCTGCATTGAGAAAGGGGTTGGACTTGATAGCTTTAGAGGCCCCTTCCAACTTCACTATTCTATGATTCTAAGACCAGGAGTCCTGGGTTCTGGTTTCCCCGATCAAATCAGGGCATGATTCTGTACCTCATTGAGGAGCTGGAAGGATAGAAGCTGCCTCTGAACTCAAATGAGCCCTGATGGCTTTTGACCTATGGCTATGAATGGGGGCTTAATTGGTTGAACACTCTGTATACACAGGGTTTTTGTTTACATCCGGATAGAGAAATTCTCCTCCATCCATATGTCTTATTTGCTAAAATGCACACTCAGAAGCACAATCAACGTCAAAGCCTTCTGAACCAATGTCCATGACACACATGCACACCCGGTGTGAAAGTGAATCCAAAAGGGTTGAGTTATAAGTAACGGATCAAGAAGTCCCTTTGCGCAACTCGAAATGATGGCCCATGGATGCCACCAGAGCTCTAGTGGTGAGCCTTCGGCCTCTGGGCCCAATCTGGCCTGAACTGTTTGGACTCCAATTCCCAGAAGAATTCCCCAGGCAGAATTCTGGGAGTTTCAGTCCACAAAAAACCACCCGTTGGGAGACAGGGCAGGGGAAACGGAGCGGTTGCCGGGGGGTGGAAGATCAGCCTGGAAGGGAAGAAGAGGGAGTGTGCGGATCCCCCTGTCCCAGGCATGGGCACAGCCCTCTTGTCTGAGTCTGCAATCAGCCACGAGGTGGGTGTGGAAACGGAGCGATCGGTGGGGAGTGGAAGGTCACTCCCGAAGACGTGGAGGAAAGAAGCGTGCTGGCCCTGGTGAGTCGGGCGTTGAGGCGGCAGGGGAGATGGGGCACCTCGAGGGCATGTGGTCTACCTCTAGTGAGGTGCGAGACTCCCAGTCAGTTTTTTGGGGATACCCAATGTAGTGGTTAGAGGGAGGCACTCTGATTCAGACTTGAGTTCAACTCCCCACTGAGCCGTGGAAACTCACTCTGTGTGTGTGTGTGTGTGTGTGTGTGTGTGTGTGTGTGTGTGTGTGTGTGTGTGTGTGTGTGTGTGTGTGTGTGTGTGTGTGTGTAGAGCTGGGGAAGCCACTCCTTACATGTCCCACGGTTCCAAAGGGTTAAAAGACACCTGAAAGCGATGACAAACCTCGACAGCATCTTAAAAAGCAGAGACATCACCTGGCCGACAAAGGTCCGCATAGCCAAAGCTATGGTTTTTCCAGTAGCGATGTATGGAAGTGAGAGCTGGACCATAAAGAAGGCTGACCGCCGAAGAATGGATGCTTTTGAATTGTGGTGCTGGAGGAGACTCTTGAGAGTCCCCTGGACTGCAAAGAGAACAAACCTATCCATTTTGCAGGAAATCAACCCTGAGTGCTCACTGGAAGGACAGATCCTGAAGCTGAGGCTCCAATACTTTGGCCATCTCATGAGAAGAGAAAACTCCCTGGAAAAGACCCTGATGTTGGGAAAGTGTGAGGGCAAGAGGAGAAGGGGACGACAGAGGACGAGATGGTTGGACAGTGTCATCGAAGCTACGAACATGAATTTGACCCAACTCCGGGAGGCGGTGGAAGACAGGAGGGCCTGGCGTGCTCTGGTCCATGGGGTCACGAAGAGTCGGACACGACTTAACGACTAAACAACAACACCAAGCTGCTCGAACAGGGTTTGGTTAGGAATCCACGGAGCTGCCCCTCGGCTTTTGAACTCTGCTCGGGCAGGGCGGCTCGGATGCTGTTGCGGCAAGTGCTTGTGTGTCAAAATGGATAGCGACACCCCAGTAGTCCTCAGGGTTGCCATTTCTCTGGCGACGGGTCAGTAGGGGGTTATCCTCTTGGCCAGTGGCCAGAAAAGGGAGGATGCAAAACCAGAAAGGAGTGAGACCATCTAGGTGGGTCTGGCCTTGTCTCCCTCAGCTGCCTCCTGCCTCTGAGGCCCCTCTCGGCTATTCTTCGAAGTGAAGCATTGATACCCGCTCCACAATCTCAGGCGGCAGCATGCCTTGGGTCAGCACGTCGGCCACCCTCCTCTATCCCAGGTGCAGAAGCCAGAGAGCAGCCAGGTGTGCACAGCCAGGGGCGGGGCTTAAGCAAAGGCCCGCCCACCCCAAGGCCGAAGCTTCCACCGTTGCTCAGGGCAACCAGCGATGCTCGGGGCTCTCCGCCAGATGCCCCGCCTCCAGTTGTGCAGACTGGCAGTTGAACCGCTGCTCCGGCCAGTCCGCTTCGGTGGTGGTCTGGACCTGGCTGCCTGCCCTGGCCTGGGAGATGGAGCATGGGAGAGCGTTGGAGATGCTGGTGCCGGCGGCCATGGCCATGAATTTGGCCATCACACACTGGATCATCCAGGTGGCCGGAGTGGGGGCTGAACGGCATGGTGTTCCTGGTGGCCCTGGTGGTGGCCCTCTGGGCCGTGATCAAGATCTGTGGCTGGTTGCCCCACGAGCCCTCGCCTCGCCCGTACCCCCTTCCGGACCCACGGCCCCCTCCAGTTCAGGCGGCTACGGCCCGTCACCCTCCCGCCTCTGCAGACCACGGCCTCTCGTGTTTCCTGGACGGCCCCCCGTCCTGAGAGGTAAGAAAGGGCACAGTGCCTTGCCCCCCCAACAAAGCAATGCCCCCCCCTCCAACCTCTTGGCCCCTGAGAGAGGCCAGAAGCGCTGGTCTCCTGCGGGGACCCCCCTCGGCCTCAGCCTGGGCTCCCTGGGGGCCCCCACGGTGCCCCTTCCTCCTGAATTCCTGCCCCACACGTCTATCCAGGAGAAGGGCAGATCCAGGGTTGAGCCTGGAGAAGGAGCACTAAGGGGGGGGGGTGTGGGGGGATGTGCTGGCTGGGGAGGGGCCCCTCTTTCTGGCCGGTGCCCCCCACCCTCCGAACCCCCACCAGCCTGCTCCACGAAGGGCCACGGGGCACATGCGCACTCCTGGAGTGAAGCTCACCCCATGGTGGCCAGAGAACCGGGTGGGAAGCCGGGGGGGGGGGGCTTTAGACCTCCGCCCTCCTGACCCTGAACATTGTTTGCCCCCCCCCCCCCAGGTCTCGTGGGGTTGGGAGCCTGGCCACCTCTGCATGGCCAAGACCTCTCTCCCCCCTCCGACCCAGGCATCTGCAGGGCCCCCCTTTGGGAAAAGGGGGCAGTGGGCAAAGTCTTGGGGCAAAGGCTTGGAGGAGACCCCCCCACCCAGAGGGAAGGTCCCCTTCTCTGCAGGGAGAAGGAGGGAGAAGGAAAAAGTGGGGCACCCAGGGGGCTCCCGCCGGGTGAGCTGCCCCTCTTCCCGGAGGAAAGGTCCTTGGCCTCGTCTGGGGGGGTGGTATATGGGGGGGGGGTGCTGGCTGCTCTCTCTCTCTCTCTCTCTCTCTCTCTCTCTCTCTCTCTCTCTCTCTGGACCCACATCTTGCTTTCATCCCCCAGGCAGGTCATCCCTCCTCCAGAACCTTGCCTGTGGGGCTGTGGATGGGGGGGGGGGACAGATGGGCCTGGGTGGGGGCCAAGGGACTCCTGGGCTCCTGTCTGATTTGACCTGATGGGGGGGGGGGGGCTCCTGATCACTGAGAATGCCTTTGTTTCCCTCTGCAGGGTATGGCAACCTTTCCTCCCAGCCAGTCCTCCTCGTCGGGTCCCCCCCCTCCGCCTCTCTCCTGCCCGTCGTCGTCCTCACCCCATGTCCTCGAGCCCCTTCTCTCCAGACCGTCTGCATCTTGTCCCCGTCTCTCCTGCCCCCTTTTATTCTGCCCTCTTCTCTCCTGCCCCTTTCTGTCCTACCTGTCTGAATCCTCTCCCCTACTCTCTGGCATGCATGCAACCGCTCCCTATTTCTCCTGCCCCCTTCTCTCCTGCCCACTTCTCTCCTGCCCGCATGCATCCTCTCCCCATGTCTCCTGCCCCCTTCTCTCCTGCCCGCATGCATCCTCTCCCCATGTCTCCTGCCCCCTTCTCTCCTGCCCCCTTCTCTCCTGCCCGCATGCATCCTCTCCCCATGTCTCCTGCCCCCTTCTCTCCTGCCCCCTTCTCTCCTGCCCGCATGCATCCTCTCCCCGTGTCTCCTGCCCCCTTTCCTCCTGCCCTTCCAAATCCTCTCCCCGTGTCTCCTGCCCCCTTTCCTCCTGCCCTTCCAAATCCTCTCCCCGTGTCTCCTGCCCCCTTTCCTCCTGCCCTTCCAAATCCTCTCCCCGTGTCTCCTGCCCCCTTTCCTCCTGCCCTTCCAAATCCTCTCCCCTTCTCTCCTGCCCCCTTTCCTCCTGCCCTTCCAAATCCTCTCCCCGTGTCTCCTGCCCCCTTTCCTCCTGCCCTTCCAAATCCTCTCCCCGTGTCTCCTGCCCCCTTTCCTCCTGCCCTTCCAAATCCTCTCCCCGTGTCTCCTGCCCCCTTTCCTCCTGCCCTTCCAAATCCTCTCCCTGTGTCTTCTGCCCCCTTTCCTCCTGGCCCTACAAGTTCTCCCCGGGTGTCTTCCACCCTAATCCATCCTGCCCCCAACCCTCCTGCCTCCCTGCCCCGAAAGCGGAAGCACGAGGAAGACAGGACCCCTCCTTCCGTCGCCCCCCAGAAGATCCAGCCCAGGTGAGGGCGGTCGGTCGGTCTCGAGGGAGGCCTGCGGCCGGGGTGGAGGGGCAGCAGACCGGGGACCCCCCCCCCCCAAGCATCTCTTCCAGGCACTTGGTCGGCCACTCTCCGTGGAGGGAGAGGGCGGCCGTGTCCTGCCGAGGTCAGCCCCCCTTGGCCAGGGTGTCAGTGGTCTGGGACGATGGGCATCGTAGTCCAGCTGCTAGTGCCCCTGCAGAGGTCCCATGGCCGGACAACGGCTCTTCCCCTGCCAGAGGAGCAGATCCTGCTGGACTCGTCTCAGGATTGACCTCCTCCCATCCACCCACCCCTCTCTTTCTGCAGAAACATCGCATCTAGGAAGGGGAAGGCCAAAGGGCAACCGTTGGCTCCATCATCGTTCCCCTTTGGCGGATCAAAATGGGCACCCTCGGCTCCTCCAGGTACGGCCTTGGGCAGGGGGGCTGGGGTCAGGGTTAGGGTGACCATCCACTCGGCCCCTTCCCAGGGACCAACCCCGGGAGGTTCGTTAGTTTGCTGCTTCGTTCGTTTCCGCTGGTAGACTTGGGCCTCTTCTTTCCGTAGCAGCTGTGCCAGCCTCCGGGGAGGAGCCGATGGATTGCACGCCGGCGCCGGACAAAATCAGACGCGTCTAGGAGCAGGTGAGGAAGGCGAGGGCTGCGGAGGGCTGCTCCCCATCGGGGCAGGGGGGGCAGAGGGAGCTGTGCCCTCCACCTCCGCCCCCATCCAGAGGAGAAAGCGGGGCAGGGTGGGTGGGTTGGGGAGGGGAGAGCGAGGCCGGCCGGCCAGCCCAGCGGGGGGGGGGGGGGAGGAAGAGGCCGGGTCTCCCCACAGACAGCAGAGCAGGAAACCCGGTGGGGGCTCAGCTCCTTCCCCAGGACCCTCATGGACTCCCCTTTTCTCTTCCAGAAGCCCCAAGAAGAAGAAGAAGAAGAAGCAAGAGAGCCGGCGATGTCAAGATCCCTTCCTTTCCTTTTCTGGGCCCCCCATTCCCCCCCTTCTTTTCCCTCTCTGTTTATATCAATGTTAATGATGCCCTGTTTTTAAAATGAAATTAGTTTCTGTTCGTCAAGTTGAGCCGAAATGCCTGTTGCCTTATTTTCAAGGGAGGGGGGGTGGGTGAGGAAGTGGGGTGGTGGGCGAGAGGGAGCCCACAATCCCCCAGCGGGGGCCTGGGCAGGCGGGCAGGGGGTGGCCGGCTCTTGCCCCCTTCGCTCCCCCACCCTCGGCATGAGGATGGGGAGAAAAGAAACCCCCTCCCGGGTGAGTTCGAGGGTGAAGGGAAAGGGGATGGTCACCGGCTGGGTTTTCAAAGGGGGCCCGGAGGAAAGACCAGCAAAGGGCATCCGGGAGGAAATTCCCTCCAAGGAAACAGGGAGTCCGGACGGTGGGAAAGGGAGCCCCCGGAGAAGAAAAAGGCCACGGGTGGCCTGAAGAAAAAACAAGGGCAGCCTGGCTTGACCAAGGCCACCCATGGGAGGAAATGTTCCTTGGACACCCCCCTGGCAGGTCTCCTTTGACCTTTCAAACTCCACAATTCCGTCCTTTTATAGGAAAGCATCATCTCCAGGGGGTGGCCAGGTGGTGGTGGGTTCTGCCTGGTTACAGGTGAGGGGTGCCTGGCTCCCCCTCCCCATCAATGCTCTCCCTCTCTCCCCCCTCCCAGGGACCGGCTGATGGCGCCCCTCCAGTGGGAGATCAGCGAAAGCGAGGTCCCTCCTGTGCCTGGGAGCTGGTGGTGGGCAGACGGTCCGGCCAGAGAGGAGGTGAGGCTCTCCGCTGGTCCAGTTCAGCTGAAGATTTGTGTCCGTCACAGCAGAGAAGCAGGGAAGAAGGTTCCCAAAACAAAGACATGAGGTGGAAGAAAGCAGAGGCCAACCGAGGAGCGTCCCCCACGAAACGGGGCAAGGGGTGAAAGGAAGAAGGCGAAGCTGAACAACCGGCAGGAACGTTCCAGGAGGAGAAGGGAAGGGAAAAGGCCCGGAGCTTCGGAGGCCGACTGCGAGTAGGAAGGGAAGGCGACTCGGTGTCCGAGGGCCAAGCAGCCGGGGCTTCGTGCTCCCCGGGGGACGCCCGTCCTTCTCCTGCTGTTCCAGAAAGACCAGCCCGCCAGGCCTGGAAAGAAGAAGGTAGAAACTTGCAAAGAGAGACAGGAGGGTGAGCCTGGGACAAATCTGCAGAGGGGAGCAAGAGGTACCAGTTTCTCCCTCCGGAAGGAGCTGCAGCTGGAAGAGGACGTGCGGAATTGGGACTTGTTTCCAGACCAGAAGAGGGGAAGCCGGTTGGCTCAAGCCAAGTCTGTGGCCAATGGACAAAACTGGACACACGGGAAAGGAAGCATTCCCTCCCGCGTGGCAACAGATGGGCTCTGACCCCTGCTTGCCCAGAAGGGACTTCTCTGCCTATAAAACGGATGGCCAGGAAAGAGAGCGTGGGCTTCGATCGGCGCTGCAACGTTGCTCCCATCGCTCTGACCGAGAGACGTGATCAACTATCGGGGAAGAGTCCTTTATGTGGGAGGGAGTTTGGACGCCTGGGCAGAAGGGAAGGGTCCTCTTCAGGCCTTTGTCGTTTGCTGTCTTCTGAAAGAAAGCAATAAATGTCACATGAAGAGTGCTTTAAACGCAAACGTTTTGTGTAGTGTCTTCTTGTCAGTCGTCTGGCTGGGCTCTCTCTCTCTGTCTCTGTCTCTCTCTCTCTTTCCTCTCCTGGTCCTTCTCCCCAGGATAGAAAAGAAGAGAAATCCCTGGGGGGGGGGGGAGGAGGAAAGCGGGCAACCCAAGGGGGTGAGAAAACGGTCCTGGCCCGTCTTTCTTTATTTTTATTTATTTTATTAGATTTCTACCCCGCCCATCTAGACCAAAGGCCTGCTCTTGACCTTTGTGTGCCAAGGGGTGAATCAGGTCCCTCCTGCTTTGGTTGATTGACTGTGATGGAGGACGTGGAAACTGGACCCAGATGAAGCCTCAGTTGGAGTCAGAGGAGCAGGAACACGTTGAGAAAGTTCAAGACAAACTTTTTCCCAATTCTTTCTGTGCAAGGGATGGCTACCCCTGGTGTTTTCAGGGAAGTGGCTTATTTAAAGACAAACGCATTGTGGACTAGCGGTTGGTAAAGCTGCCTTGATCTCTCCAAACTCACTTCTAAGCCTTTTTGTATGGGAGACGGAGCTCAACCGAAACTGGACAGGCAGACAAACAAACCTTTTCCATCCCGTCGTTGGCTCATTCCTTTTATTTCCTTAAAATAAGAATTAAAAAACTAAAAAACTGCATTTCACTCAGAGCCTGCAGTGTTCCTTTTGAGCCCCTCTTCCGGTCCTTTGGGGCTGCATAAACAAGCTAAATGCTTAATTGCCATTTTCTCTGGCTGAGGAGGGGCTGGCGGTGCCCAGACGCAGACAGACACGGCGTGTACGCCTGGGGTCTTGGACCCGGTGGGATCTCCGAGCGCTGGGCTCCTGTGGCACCCTTTGCTCCTGGGGGTGGGTGGGTGGAGAAGTTCTCTATTTCTCAAGAAATAAAGAGCGTGTGGAGTGCTGACAGCTTTGGTCTTTAGGCTTTAGGGAGGCTCTCTGGAGGATTCTTGGTGCACCTAGATGGGAAAGAAGCTTGCAATACGAGCTGGGAAGGAGTTCTGTGTTGCCCTCATGCCAACACACACCCTCTGGCCGCCTCCTCCAACTTCGAGGTGAAATTCATTGTCTCTTACCTCTCCTCCTGGAGATTTTTGGTATTTCCCCGTGATCTTCTGTCCAGATTTAAAGGCCTGCACTTGGTTTGTCAAAAACGATGAACTGGAGGCTTTCCTCCTCTGGGCGCATCAAGAGGAGGCGGGATTCTCTGGAAAAAACCATCCTGCTGGGAAAGGTGGAAGGCGGCAGGGAAAGAGGAAGACCCCATGCGAGATGGGCCGACTCCCTAAAGGAAGCCACGTTTTAAAAACACTGTACACAAGGACCAATCCAGCGGTCTGTCTTTTTGGGGGAGGTATGGACTGCCATAATAAATACCTGGCCTTCCAAATTGACCACTGCCTCACTGCCTGCTTTCGCCCACTGTGAGAAAGCTGTGTGTTTGTTCAAGGTGGCACCCTTTTACAGAAAGCCCTCCTTGCAGGGGTGGTCTAGGCACCTTTATTATTTTTTTGTAAAGTGCCAGGTTAAGACCTGGTTTGTTCCAGCTTTTGAATGGGCAGCTGGAAGTTGCTTTCCTTTTCATTTCCGGGCAGTGTTAACCGCCGTCTTGTTTTCATGGATGGTTGTGTTTGTTATTTTGAGTTGGCTGCTGTTTGGTTTGTTTGTTTTTTTTGCTTTTTTGTTGACTTTTCTGCTCCTTTCTGCCTGTCCTTGGTGGTGCCTAGATGGTGTTGGGGTTTAAAAAAGTTCACGTCCCATTTTGGAAACGTGAAAGGCCTACTAATATTTCCGGGGGAAGCAAGGCGACAGAGCAAGGCCGTGTTCTGTTCTCCGCTCCCTGCACATCCCCTCCTTTTAATTACAAGGGCAATAATTGTTGTGGATTAATTGCAGAAGTGATTCTCCACATGTGATCTTTAATTGGCTTTTGAGGGGTCCAAGAGGCTGCAACCGGAACAGCTGGAAAAGCTGAGGCTGCTGGTGCTGAATGGACAGCTTCATAACGCCAGGAAAGATGAGAGGCAGCAGGAAAAGAGGAAGGTCAAAGACGAGATGCATTGATTCCCCAACAGAAGCCACAAGCTTGAGTTTGGAAAAGCTGAGCAGGGCTATTGAAGACAGGAGATTTTGAGATTGCTTATTGTTGGAGGTGACTTGAAGGCACACGGCAGCCTCCGCCACCACTACCCCGGCACCATTCTGATGTAGAGGATGAGACGCGTTGGCTTAGATGGGCAGAGAGGGTAGAATCTGGGGGATGGATGCCCCCGGCCAGCTAGAAGGAGTCCCGTTTTTGGCACAGGTGCCTGGGAGGCTAGAAGGGCCAACCTTCTGGAGTATGTATGGGAGGCGTAATGTTTCAGGAGAGCATCTGTTTTGACACCTCCAAAGATTGGCCTTGGGAATTGTGTTGCCGGGCTCCCTAAGGAGGGTTGGTGGGTCTAGACTCTAGAGCGTGCAACGGATAGAAAAGGGCAAAGGGGGCCTCTGAGCACGTCTCAATGTCCGAAGCCACGACTGGGTCCCAAATCTAGCATTGTGTGGTTGGCTTGAGATCTCAGGTCTGAGGCCTGGAAAACGAGTCCCCAGACGTGCTCGAGGGCCATTCGCCTTCTTCCGACACAAGATTCAGCAGGGCACCCTCCTTGGTTCCTCAACTTCTCCCCGCCCCAGTCTGTTGGACTACAGTTCCCATCGTCCTCTCTTCTTGCAGATCTCAGGAGATGGGGTGCGCCTCCCCCTTTTTCTTTCAGATTCCATTCCTCCTCCCCCTGTTTTGATGGCATGCCCCACGGCTGATGCTCACACGTTCTTGCCAGAATCATGGGCTTGCGTGTGCGCCCAGGAATTGACGTGTGAGTGGGTTGAGTGGGTTTTTATTTGGGTTGTGCGCCGTGGTGACGGAAGACAGCTCAGGAAGCCGAGGTGCCTGACTCATGGGGAGGGCCTGCCTTGCAGGAGCCCAGAATGACTCAAGACGGACTTCATCAGAAACGGAGAAAGGGCGACTCAGAAAAGACCAGGAAGTGTTGTGTTCTGGCAGAAGCTCCGTGCAGAGCCACCATGCCAAACCAGAGCGGTGGAAGTGAATGGATCGCAGGGGGTGAAGCCTTGCAGTTGACACCGTCTGTGGAACTCTTTGCCACTGGATATTCTGATATTTATTTATTCTCTCTCTCTCCACACCCCTCCGCCCTTCTCCTAGGTCCCCCCGGAGGACTGCACCATCTTCTCCAGGAACCTTTTCCAGTACCTGGAAGAAACCCAGAAGTGGAGGAACCGCTTTAGCATCGTGCTCCATAATTATGGGTTGGTCCTCTATGAGAACAAGCTGGTGAGGGCGACGTGCGCTTCCCCAGAGAGGGAATGGTGTTTGCCCAGGGCTGGGGGGGGGGGCTTTAGGGGAGATGCGCCCGCCTGCCCGCCCGGGGTGCTCAAGGCCCTCTGGAGATGCTTTGTGTGTGAAAGCGCCCTCCGGGGTGGAGGTGCAGTCTAACATAATGATTGCTGGTGTTGTCCAGTACTTCAGTATTTTGAAATAGAATTTCATGTCCAGCTTGTTTTATGGCATGTTCAGCTACTGCCAATTTTTCCGGTTGTTTTAGTCTGCAGTGTCTCTCATGTTCTTTGATTCTGGTGTGAACGCTGCGTTTTGTGGTTCCAATATATACCTGTCCACAACTGCAAGGTATCTGGTATACTCCTGCAGTGGTGAGGGGGTCCCTTTTGTCCTTTGCTGACCATAACATTTGTTGTATTTTTGTAGTGGGTCTGAATACTGTTTGTAGGTTGTGTTTTTTCAAAAGTTTCCCCATGCAGTCCATGACCCCTTTGATGTATGGCAGAAATACTTTATTTGTGGGTGGCTGTTTTTCCTCTTCAGTTTGGTGTTGTTTTCTTGGTTTGATGGCTCTTTTGATTTCATTCTTGGAATAGCCATTCGGCTGTAGGGCCCAATTTTGAAATTGGGGAAACTTTTGAAAAAACACAACCTACAAACAGTATTCAGTCCCCTGGACTGCAAGGAGAACAAACCAATCCATTTTGAAGGAAATCAACCCTGAGTGCTCACTGGAAGGACAGATCCTGAAGCTGAGGCTCCAATACTTTGGCCATCTCATGAGAAGACTCCCTGGAAAAGACCCTGATGTTGGGAAAGTGTGAGGGCAAGAGGAGAAGGGGACGACAGAGGACGAGATGGATGGACAGGGTCATCGAAGCGACCAACATGACTTTGACCCAACTCCGGGAGGCAGTGGAAGACAGGAGGGCCTGGCGTGCTCTGGTCCATGGGGTCACGAAGAGTCGGACATGACTTAATGACTAAACAACAACAACAAAAGGGTGCAGCCCCTCGCTTAAATCACTTTTTTCAGAAAAATGGGATTAGGCCAATTCATAGAAAGAATATCTTAGAAAGTTCCCCTCCCTGGATTTCCAACTAGCATGCATTATCAGGGGCTATGCAGCCTGGGGGATTCTGGGAACGGTAGTCCAAAAACACAGACTTGCATGTCTCTACCACAGACATGTAAAACGAGGTGGATGTTTCACCTCTGTGGACGCTCCGTGTATTTTGCATCGTCTTGGAAATGGAAATACAGGGCTCCCAATTGGGAGCAGAAGCCCTGAGAAGCACAGCACTGCCTTAAGCAAAGGTTAAAGAAGAACGGTCCTGCTTTCTTTGCCAAATACTCTCCTTTTCATGCCAGCTCTGGTCCATAGCGTAGAGGGGCTTTGAATGCAACAGCATCACTCTCCCAGAATAGTCCAAGTGAGAAAGGAAGGGTACTCCTTTAAAACCCAAGGGCTGCTCCCGGTCCGGTCCGGGTGCTGTCTTTGCTCTCTCATTGGTCTAGATGCAGAAAGGAGTGGAGCAAAAGGAGATAAAAGCCGGAGAGCAAGCATCCCTCCTCAAAGTCTGGGTCTTGGGAAGAGGCGGGGAAGGGTTGGCTTGCTGGGTTTTATTTACTGGGATTCTTGGGCTGGTTTTTCAGAGAGGGGGGGGCAATTAACGTGGCTTGTCCATGCAGCATATTTGGAAGGAAACACAGAATAGTTCTCAATGCCTGGAAGAGCCATTTCTTCTGTTAGCCCTTTCTCTAGGAGGAGAAATAACAGAGTAGGAAAAAGCTGTGGGGTGCTCCATCCTCATCCTAGTCATTTTAGAATTGCAAAGCTGTTCTGTTGCATTCAAAGGGAGCCAGGATGAGTGTAGTTCTTGAAAAGGGGTCAAAGTTACTGGTTTTTCCTCTCCAGTTTAGGTTTTTTTCCTCTCCCCCCCATTTCCCCCCCCCCAAAGAGGCTGGACTCTTTTCCATTCCAGAAAATAACTGTTTTTTATGGAACATGGGTATAAAGCCTGGTTTCTGAGCTGAAGGCCAGGTGCCGACTTTTAATGTTCTATAGGGAAAATTGAGAGTTAGGGAAACGGCTTTCTGCAAAAGCCGAGAGGGGGAATATTGACTCAGATTTAGAGCAAATCTGTTTGGGACTTTTTCTAGTGGGGGGCTGGAATTTCTCTTGCAGTCTGCAGAACCAGAAAGGGCCTCGTACCACATTACAGGAGTGGGGGAACTGGAATAAGAGGATTTAAAAAAAAAAAAAAAGTATGGAGGCTTGGGAGCAGCTGCTCAAAGAGAACCAAGCATCCTCGGAGACTATCAACAGCTGGGGCTGGTCCCTTTTCATTGCCCAGCTGTAGTCTTCAACCCCACCCCATTTCCCTGGGGCAACAGCATTACATGAGTTTAGCAACACCCCTGAAGCCAGCACAGCTTTAGAAAGGTGGCTTTAAAAATATGCCTAAAATACAACCAAAAAAATGCACGCACTATACAAGAGTCTCCTTCCCCCGGCTTCTGATGCTCCTATTTTCAAAGATTCCTCCCAACCACTCCTGAAGTTTTATGTAAATTCATATACTAAATGATCATTTACATCCAGGCCATAAGAGACAGCCAGTGTGATATTTTCTTTTATAAAGAGACCACTGCACCTGTGAAGCTCGTTTTGTGGTGTGTCTCAGGCAAAAGCTAGTTGGGACGTGAATTTCCGTAGCCTTTCATGCATCTTACTCCCGCTAAGGGACACGATCCAAAATACAAATTAAGGGCTACTTGTTAGTAGATCTTTGTAGATAAGGGAACCACAGTATCTCGGCTTGCTGAGCGGCAAACTTATGCTGGGAAGCCTCGTTTTCTGAGTCTGGCTTTACGAGAGTTTCCTGGCTTCTCAGTTGGGAAGGATGGTGATTTTGTTCCACAAGGAACACAAGGATTCTTGGATAACCGAGGAGTATTTTGCTGGCTTTTACTTTCATTCCTCCTGTTCTTTCATTTCCAAGTATCTTGGCTGAGAGAAAAGCAGTTCTCCGTTATCTGCCCAATCTATGCCCTTTTCATTAAGATCCATTTGTTGCAAACTTTATATTAAATATCAGTAAGCATAAACGGAGCAAGGGGTATTACATGCTGTTATTAAGAAAGCAGATGGTTTTTAAAATGAGGAAAGTCGTCCTAAATCTACACATGGAATTAACCTTTTTTCATCCCTTGAAATCCATGTGGTTTGAGATTCGTGGCCTCCTTTTCTGTGCTGAAGTAACACGCCATGCAATGTATGCGGGGGGCCACGGAAGCCTTGCGTGGCCATCAACCTTTCCCATGATGAAAGGTCTCCCGTCGGCTGTGCTGGAGAACCAGGAGACCAGCTTTCCAGAGCAGGGAACGGGAACCCCAGATGACATTTGCCTTCAGCTGATGAATGAAACTCTCAAAAAAGACTCCGAGCCCCATGGGATAAGCCCTCTCCCCCCCCCCCGCCTGAGATGCGCTTGAGAGTTTCCTACCCTTTCCTGCCAAACAGCAGGATCTCTCTTTCTCTCCCCTGAACCAATAATGTAGTAAGTCATGAATACATAACAACAGATCATAGATGTTAAGATGTTAATGTCTCCCTGCTTGACTCATGCTTGGTGACAGAACTTTCCCTAGCTTGCTTCAATGAGCAGAAAGAGGCCCATGTGTGTTAAGTATAGTCTTATCCGAATGGAATATTTTCTCCTCTAATTTGGGCTGGCTGGTGCACGATCTCTCTCATGATGGCGGATCGGCAGATGTTCGGGCGCAAGACGGCCCAACTCTGGGGATTGGCTCCCAAAGCTGACCTCTGGTCCCAGTGGTGTCAGAACCTAGCCTGGATGGAGCTGTTCGCAGTCCAAAACTCTCATTTCAAAAGGAGTTTGCATCTCGTTCTGGCATGGCTGTTAAATAATCAAAATAAAGATGGGTTAATCCGGGCTGCTCGCTAGTCCTTCCAGAGAAAGCAACCTGTCACTTTAAATATTGGGAGATACAGGGGATTTTAAACAATAATGAATTCATTAACGCACAGTTTCCTCTTTTATGTTAATTGCTTTACAAACCTCTTGATGATCAAGCAGAGTTCTAGATAAGCAAGTTTTGAGCATAAAACAAACCCTGAACCAGAGATACCCAGAGTTTGATTTTCACTGATTCCATATATTCCTATTGGCTGTTTTTTTTTACTCTTATTTATTTATTTACAAGATTTTTTAGCTGCACTATTACCAATGGTCTCTTAGTTATGGATGACTAAGGCTGATAAGGTCCAATGCACTTGACGAACTTTAAAAACTCTCCGGTTAGGGATTATTTTCAAGTTATTTGGAGTGTGGAATAAATGGAAATACTATTATTTATAAGTGGTTTCACTAGAAGCCGATTTGGGGGTACTTTTTCCACCTCAGTGTTGAAAAGCGGGCTTAAAAATGCTCAGCCAAGAAATAATGGTTTTTGCTAATCTGATTAGCAAAACTTTCCGGAGGGGAATGTTTTAAATTCTTGCAGCCTTGACTCCCAGCCTTGGTGGGGGACGGTGACCTTTGGTGGGGCGGATTTTTCTATGGGGTGGGCACTCTTAGTCCCACACTGGAAGGGCTCCCAGTGGCTTTTGAATGCCACTCAGATTTTTCAGTTCGTTAAGAGCTGCCCTTTACCAAAGGGGTGGAGAATATCTGGTTGCAGGTTAATCATCATCCCGGGGCCCCTGCAGGACAGGCCGTGATGGGCACAGTGTTCGGAACAAGTTTTCAGCATATGCCCATGGAAGCAACAGAGAGACACTCCAGTGCTTACCTCCTCTTCTCCCTCTCCTCCCTCGTAGCCAACTTTCTTGAAGTGGGTGGGTTTTCTTGGACGGCCTTCGGGAAGGGAGGCGGGGACGTCCTTCTCCAGGAGCACAGAAACCTCTGGCTGTTGCAAAGCCTCGCCTGCCTGGGTCCGTAGCAGGTGGTGGCAAAGATGACGTGCCAGATGTGGAGCATCCTTTTGGCCTTGGCATGCCTGTATCACACGGCAGCTGACGTGCCTATACAGCCACACTTAGATCCCGAGCAGGTAATGGCCAAAGCTTCTCTATAACGGTTTTGGGTGTTTCATCTTCGCTGGCCAGAGAGCACACATTTTGCTCCCCCCTCTCCTGAAAAGAGAAGAAAAGAGGCTTTCTCGTGGCCACCTGGGGACCATTAAGTCTTGCAAATGAAGGCTGTGCTTACTTCCGGAGACCGAGTCCCAAAATGAATCAAATTCATTTGCGTGCTGGTAAGATATATGAAGATTGCCTGCAGAGACAATGAGATGTTTTCAGCATTTAAGGAATTCCCTTTTCTAATGACGGGTGGTCTGTAACTGCCTTGTTTGACCCTCAGACTGATTTGCCTCTCTCCAGCTTGCAGGGAGATGGTATCCCATTTCACTGGTGATGGATTATGAGGACAGGGGCAGCCTTTCAGTTGTGGGGAGAACAATGATACCCCTAGGCAACGGAAACCTGGATGTTGACTTTGAGACTTTTGAGTAAGTTTTCCGTGAATTGCTACATCTCCTCACTTTTTAAAGGAAGTTATTCATGCACACACACACACACACACCCATGATGGAGACGTTGCTTGCTAGGAAGAAGTTGATCCTGATGGTTCATTTCTTTGCAGAAATGGATATTGCATTTTAAGAATGAACACCTGGCGTACCAACATGCGAGGGAAGTTTATGGTGGACCGTAAGTGTGTAGGAATCTCCTCTCCTTTTAAAGGGTCCCATCGGGGTGGGTGGATTTGTTCTGAGGTCTGGAGGGGACTTGAGAAGGGGAGATGGCTGTGTTCCATTTGTGCTCATTTTGAACCAAAAGCTCTCTCAGCAGAAATGGTGCCGGGCTAAAAGACAGCTCAAGAAAGAAACCTTCTCCCAAATCAGTTTTGACTTCCCTTAAAGGCTGTCTGTCCTCCGTTTTAAGGCCAAAGTTGACTTCATCAACATCATAATCATAAATGATGACGACAAGAAGAAGAATATGTTATTAAAAGTATTAGGTTAACATTATTACCGGCATAATTTCATTACTTACATAATTGCTTGATATACTACCTATAATAATAATCTTGCAAATGCAGAACTGGAAGGGACCCTATGGATAGTTGAGTCCAGCCCGTGTCAAGGAGGCCCACGGGGGAATCGAACTCCCAACATCTGGCTCCGCAGCCAAAGACCTAAACCCCTGAGCTCTCAGTAGCTCCTACTGCAAAATCGTTATTAAGATACAATAGATATGCATAATAAACTCATCTGAACAAAACCACAAAACAGAACATGGTTGAATTTATCACGAGCCGGCGAAATTTTACTTTTTTTTCATCCTCGTTAGAGGAGACCTATTGGATCAATGCAGTGTATGTAAATGTTGACTTCTCAGGTCCTCGTGGATTTGGCCCTCTTTCTCTAGGAACAAAACAATTGGATTTAGGTTTTTGGCAACAAATATGTTTTCAGAAAGTGCCTGGAACTTGCCGGAATCTCCCCTCCACCAGAATCCAGGACAAGGTTTTCTCTTGAATTCCTCCTCTTAAGATCCTTTCTGGGTGTAACATATGAGTTAGGCACCATTTAAGAAAAGCATGAGCTTTTTTGTGTGCATTGCATGGTTTAATTTTTAAAAACGGCTTTTAAAATGTCAGAATCTTTAGGGTCTAAATAGGAAGTAAGTTTTCCTTCCCCTTAATCTTTTCTGGCTCTTTTTGGGATGAAGCTGGCTTCACCATCCGCATCGTGGAGACCGATTATGACGATTACCTCATTTTCCACCTCGAAGCTGTAGGCAAATCGGCGCTCTATCTAGACGGTACGTGTCACGGATGGTGGCCTTAAAGACTGGGTGCCCGAAAGATGGGTGTGTGTGGGTTACACAGGAGAAAAAAACACACCCCAACCTCTGGACAAGATACTCTTATGACAGATGAAGGGAAAAGGTCCTCTTTGAGTCTCATCCCATGGATTTTACACCCCTCAGAATCCCTCAGATGTTTCTTCCCAAAAGAACCCCCAAATTTAATGCCAATGGGAAGTGTGGTGCTGTGAAGAAACTGTTTTTTTGTGAGTCCACCCCCAAAGACCCCCCCACAACACCTAGAAAATTGTGAGGATTTTATCGTTTACTTGTGTGTGTCACTAGCATATACTTTTATCATGTTGCTTTCTGCTTTGGGTACAGTACTTTTTAAAAAGTGAGGTATAAATTATCATTCTCAACCTGTTCTTCAGCATCATCATCCAACACTGTCCATGCAGTGATTGGATCTAGGGTCATGTGTTCGGCCTTCAGAAGGGCCGAGGAACGGTCCATGTTTCTTTGCTCTTGATATAAACCAGGATCAGGCTGTGTCTATATCTCCCAATATTTTCATTTGGGGGGCTATTTCTTTCTTAGTTACTTTTCTGTCCCACTCTCCCTCCAGTAAGGTTTCCAAGCTTGGACTGGAAACCGGGTCTCCCAAATCTCATACCACCCTAAAAGCATTGTATCTCGCCGGCTGCATATTACGTGTGGTGTTATTCTCATGCGTTGTTTTCTCTGTGTCAGAGCTGCGCAGTTTATAAATATTCAGAAAACAACCGAGAAGAATAAGTACTCCAGAAGGACTTCTAGCTACACTCGCTCATTTGATGTTTCTGTCTTTCCACGGTTGTGGGGGAATCGCCCACCGAATTTTGAACTTGGACTTGAAGCCAGGCAGCAGGCGGTCTCTGCCAGGGTGAGACAGAAATTCAAGGACGTTGTCTCGTCCTTGGGATTCCCGGTGGACAAGATTCTTGACGTGCCCAAATACGGTAAGGAACAGCCGAATTCATGAACTCTTGGCGGCTCCTTGACTTGACAGATGTTCAGCCTCATCATTTCAGAGATGGCTCTGACTGCTGAAGCCCATTCTCAGCACCTGGGCTCATGGCGAGGCCTCGGCGCCCCCCCTCCAGACTCCCATAGGGCCCGCTAGAATGGCTACTTCTTTAGCCTGCTCTCTCTGTCTCTCCCTCAGTGGCATCTCCTCTGCCATTGTTACTGGCTTCCAGTAAAATTCACCCAAGCTTTCCCGCAAAAAAAAAAAAATTGTCATGACAGGTTGGGAAGATGATGTAGGAATGGCTTGGGTTCCCGGATGTGGCCCCTTTTCCTCCAGGGTGTCTTTGTAGCCCCAAACTGTGCCTTCCCTGCAATTAGCTCATTTTTCTCCTTCCGCAACCGGGTTCCCTCTAAGATGGATGCGCAGCAGTCCGACCTGCAAATTAAGCCCGTGTTGGCCTCTCAACAGCCAATCAGAGAACAAAGCAGGCTGTAACGCAAGCTCATGCAGTCACTGGGGTTGAGTGGGTGACCAGCTCTGCTTTTGAGCATTGATCATATCCACACGGCTGAGAGAAGAGCAGGTCCCCATAAATACGTTGGCCACCTGACAGTCTTCCTCATTTCCCGCTTTAATCACGAAATACCTCTTCTCTTCCACAGATTCATGTCCATGAATTCGTGGATGGATGTAGCAAATGCTTGGGTCCCTGGGGTTCCCCTTCTCTGTGGCTGTGACTCTGTCCTGAAACCCATCTAAATAAAGAGACCCAAGCCTTCAGTTGCGTGTCTCTCTGTGTTTTTGAATGATTCTTCAAAATATCAAGAGTGTGCCTGCCCTGTACAATTACTGCAGTTTGATTTCACTTTAACTGCCATGACTGAATTCTCAGGAATACTGGGGTTGTAGTTTTGGGGGAAAATTCAGAATCTCCCCCCTATAGTTCACAGGAGGAGGGCTCAGGCTATGGTGAAATTCAGATTAAAACATGAGTGAATTCACACACACACCCCAAAATAAGAGCCATTCGCTTGGCCTCTCTATGTAAAGACAGGGCTGTGAGGGGGGAATGCTGCTGTGTCAACTGGAGATAACAAGGGGATGGATCAGTCCCACATTCTTAAAAGGACTGAGGCTGGCAATGGCCATCCTTACCTTGGCTACTAGGTGGCTAGTGGGGATGGTGTGGGGGCAACAGGAAGAGGACTAGGTTTGGCCAACGGTCACCAGCTACTTACCCCTAGTCAAAGGGTGCAAAATCTGGGTCCCTCCTGGATCCAACCCTAAATCTTTAGATCTGCTCAGAACCTAAATTTTCTTTTCTCATTAATGCACCACAGCTCCCCAGAAGCCCCCCCCCCCTTGCTAAAATTGTCATGCTGTAATATGAATGCTACCAGGTATGGTGTGGCATGGAGGAAAAAGTGAATGACTAGGACTCAGACTGGGTTCAAATCCTTGATTCGTGATGGAAAGTCATGGTGTGATGGTGTTCGAACTGGCAAAACCACTCCTTAAATACGTGACTTGCATGGAAAACTCTATTAGAGTCACTACAACTTGGTTCCAACTTGATGTAACATAACATCAATAGTACAAATACACATTAGAGGGTCTAAAAGCAATTCTTGTCCAAGCCTCTTTCATTCATTTAGACATAGCAAATTGCTGGCAGAGGAAAGGGGCAGGCATTGATGATATGCTAAATAGCTCGAATAGAAAACTATCATGCTGTTCCTTGAACAGCAATCGGGAAACCAGTAAAAACCCAGTATCTGCATCTCATCCTCCTTTGAACGCATTCTGCTGGGGTGAAAGATTAAAATATCTATCCCCCTTTGCCCCTGAAGAGGTACTTATACTACAACCCTTGTCTTTCTGGAGACCAAAACTTTTGACAGTTTCAGTTCATCTGCCTTCATTCTATTGCACACCATTGTGTCTGTGTTCCTGGTTTACAGGGGAACTTGACATGCATTGCATTTCAGGTGACATGAATAACTGGTTTTAGCTGTAGAAGGGAGCAATTCTTCACAAGCAGTCTCTCCCAAGCAGGCCAGTGTTCTTTCCCTCACCCACTGACCCTCATCCATAGATCAGCCTTCTTCTCTTCATACGAGATGAAGCTGTTAAGTCATTCTCCCAGCTTCTAAGCCTTGCAAAAATGGAACCGGTACAAAAATGGCTGGTTGTGCCCCCAACAGCTGTAAATTTGCCCCTTGGAACAGATTCCCACTCCTCTGGGACTTTCATGCTTCTGGCCACATTCACAACTAGGTGGGTGGGGGAAGGTCTGTCTAGTTCCTTGAAGCTTTGCCTGTGATAACGTGAAGTGGTGTGGGTTGTGGCCTTTGATCCCATGAAACCTCCTTCTTCCACACTCAACAGGTGCTCAAAAGTAGCTCAAGCCCTTCCGTGCTGCTCCATTGATCACAAGCTGCCTTCCACCCATCAGCTACAAGAAACTGGGGGTCTCTGATTGCAGATTATCTTCTGGCGCTGTTACAGAACAGGCTGTGATGGCCAGGAACTGTTCTGAAATGTTCCAAATATCCCCATCCAGGAAACAGCTCCCTTGGCAAACTGGATTCTTTGTGGCTTTCCTCCCCCTCTGGCTTATAACTGCCTCCCTGGAGATGGGCTGGACGTGCTCAGGTGAGCTTGGAGAAAGGAAGAGGAGGGAAGGACAGTGAGGTGGGCTCACCCCAGGGCTGAGAAGCCTCCGACCATCCCAAAGACTCACCTGGCTGGGGTCACAGTGGGTTTCTGCAGGATGATTCGGATAGTTCTGTGGAGCCTCTTGTTGGCATTTACTTGCTGGTATCCCAACGCAGCGGAGGTGCCTGTGCAGCCCAACTTCGATGCTGCCCTGGTAATGGCAAAATAGGGGGATGATTGGATAGCTCAGTGTTTGGCTGCAAAGCTAGAGGCTGGGAGTTCGATTCCCCACTGTTGCTCCTTGACAAGGCCTGGACTAGATAATCTATATAGGGTCTTTCTACCTCTGCAGTTCTAAGATTGTGATTATTATCATGGTCATGATATAATCAGAAGTCAGATTCACCCCACTAGCCTGGAGAAGGATGTGGTAAGCAAGCCCAGATAGACGCTGTGGCTAATTATGGGTGAGCCATTCCAGCGATGCCCTGCTCTCCCTTCGGAGGGTCCGTTGTCTTCACGCCAGCCTTGATCAGAGCAGCCTTCCAAACATGTCCATGTTGTCGGTTTTGCATGGAGCTGGAGGTGGAGGGGTAGGAGAATGAAGCCACCTACAGCCCCCCCCCCCCCCGAGGTTCAAATACGTAGAGGAATGTGACTTTCCTTCATCAACTAGAACCACCCAAGAAAAGAGCACATTGGTTTTTAACTTCCTGCGGAAAAACAACTAAGAACTTGTCTGTCTCTCTTTCTCTAGTTTAGCGGGCAATGGTATCCCATCCAGCTGGTGGTGGACAAAGACGGGGTGATGAAAGAAGTTTCCATCGTGGGAAGAACGGCCGTCCCCAAAAGTAATGGTGACATAGACATGGATGTGGAGGCCCTTGAGTGAGTGAAATCCTAGCCATCTGTTTACGTCCTGTGGAGGAGGCATTGGGGTTGGGTTGGGTTGGGTTGGGTTTCCAATTGGCCAGCCTTCACCCACCTCCAGTCTTGAGAACCCAATTCCATAGCCAAAAAAATGTAAGCACATTATGAGTAGAGCTGCAACGAATTTGCTCTTGGGGGGGGGGGAATGGGCTTGCAATTTGCTTTTTCAGTTTTCGTGGTACAGACAATCCGGTTTCATAAATCCCTGTCTAATATCCACCTCCCCTTTAGTTCATCCCAATATTTGTATGGGAGAAGCCATTCAAGGTTGGAGAGCCTCTCTGCTAGTGGGCTGATGGAAGCCATCCCTTCACCAAATGTAATAATAATATTTTTTTAGGCATTGAAAATATGAAAACAGGAAGCCTTTGGGGGGGGGGGAGTGGGTGCCAGTTGTGGAAAATGCCTTTCCATTTTCAGCAGCCAGTGTCGCCCTTTGAAAGGGGCTGGTGTTCAAAACTGGGTGCAGAATTGATCACTCTGAGGATCAAGCAGGCCCTTGAAATGGCCAAATCACCTCTTTAAAATGAATTTACTTTTGAGAACAGGGTTTTGTTGTTGCTGTCCACCCTTGGAAGTGGCAAAATTGATGGCCAAGTATGGCACGGATGGTTTCAGTTTCAGTTTTATGGAGATTCAAGGGGGGGAAAGCCTCTCTTGAGAATCGGGAGTGTTTCTTGGGAGAAAATGCCACCACTACCGAGGGAGACCCTGGCCACCCTTCGAGGAATGCTCTCTCACACATCAGGTTTCCAAGCACTCTTGGTCCTTTTCCGTTTTCCTTGTCGGAACGGTCTTGTCAGCAGCGGTCTTCTTTCCAGAAACGGAGAATGCACCACTAAAATGACGACTTTTCAGCACACGGATGAGCCTGGTGTCTTCACGACAGAGGGTGAGTCCAGAGGACGACGACGCTGGAGCTGGGGTGGGTTGAAGGAAAAAGCCCAGCCTTTGTCCCATCGCCTTGTGCAACCATATTTTCAGAAGGCCAGTTTGACCAATAGGTGGGGCCTGGGTCCCTTTGGGAGTCCCTGGGGTCCAGTTTTTGCTGTTGTTTCGTCGTTAAGTCGTGTCCGACTCCTCGTGACCCCATGGACCAGAGCACGCCAGGCCCTCCTGTCTTCCACTGCCTCCCGGAGTTGGGTCAAATTCATGGTGGTCGCTTCGGTGACCCTGTCCAACCATCTCGTCCTCCGTCGTCCCCTTCTCCTCTTGCCTTCACACTTCCCCAACATCAGGGTCTTTTCCAGGGAGTCTTCTCTTCTCATGAGATGGCCAAAGTCTTGGAGCCTCAGCTTCAGGATCTGTCCTTCCAGTGAGCACTCAGGGTTGATTTCCTTCAGAATGGATAGGTTTGTTCTCCTTGCAGTCCAGGGGACTCTCAAGAGTCTCCTCCAGCACCACAGTCCAGTCTTACCCCCTTGAAAATTTGTCTTCAACAATTCAACAATGGAAGACAAATTGTCTTCGGGCCAATCTAGACATGATGTTAAAAGCGGGGGAGCGTGTCTGCCTTTTACCCTCCTCAATAGATAATACGGGCGAAGTTGTTTTATTAAATGGGTCAGCTTAAAAGGCAGAGATCTGCTTTCAAATTTGGCCATCAGGTTTAAGTTCTGAAAATGAAGGGTATTTTGCCTCTTTACTCACGGCATTTTCTGGACTTCATGCATTTCTTTCTGCAACCAAACAGGAAGCACCATTCAAGTGGTGGAAACGGATTACCACATTTACCACATTCTTCACGTTGCCACGAAGCTCTACAAAATTCTGCACCTGGAAGGTAACGCCTCCTGGAGGGAGGGAGGGGGTTTCAAGAGGGGCTGTTCCACCCTAAAAGGACAGAAAAGACCCCTCGTGAAGTCACAAGCATAATCTGAAAGTTTCTAGAAGCCTTAATCGGTAATCGAAAGCGACAAAGCGTCCTGTAGCACCTTAAAGATGACCATGTTTTATTTGGCATAATCTTGTGTGGGTCGCAGCCCACTCAGGAAGGCTTCTAGGAGCTTCTCCCATTGATTGCAAGGGGTCTTCTGCATCTGAAGAAGTCATATGTATTGCATGGAAGCTCCATCCACATAAAACTTGCCAGTCTTCAGGTTAACACATGATTCTTGGTTGGTTTTGCTGCAATGTAGCATAGTTAGGCCTATTGCAAGAAAAGAAAAGAAAAGGAATTAACTATAAGTAACTCATTATTTGTAATTAGCTACTCTCAGGTGCTCCACTCGCTTGCTGATACCCTGCCTTTCCTTTCTGCGCAAGTGACAAAAGTGGGAATGGGGTTTGAATTTTCCCTGCAAATTCCAAATGTGCTTGGCTGTCAGTTTGCATTGCATCATCATGTAACTCTTTCTCTGTTACTGAAGCGAGATCTCCAACAGTACAAGGGAGTACAAGAAAAAAATTCAAGGACCTTGCCACCTCCTTGGGGTTCTCGGAGGACAAAATTGTTGATGTACCCAAAACCGGTAAGAGTGTTTAGATGTTTCGGGTGTATCCCTCCCTGGGCTAGACAGGGTACATGGAAGGCCAAAGCGTCCATTATAGACAACCCGTCGTTAGAATTGGGATCACATTTGCATCCCAGAGACGTGATTCCAGCAAACCCTCATGTCTGAGAAACTGGACTTGCAAATAATTCCTAGGTTTGTATCCTGAAGGACCGAGCTTTACAATAGTGTGATCTTAGCATCCAGTTGTGCTTCTTGATCTAACAACCACCTCCTTTTCTTCCACAGGTTTTTGTGCATAGTGAGAATCTTGACAAGGGAACATCTGAGAATACAGGAGGGGGGTCTCTCCGTGTGTGCTGCTGGTGATGGTGCAGAGGAAATGTTAAAACTCACTGCTTCCTTCCTTAAAAAATAAATTTAACAATCTGGTGAGCAAAGCATATGAGTTCCTGTTGGAATGCACCCCACACAAACTGGAAGCTCCCTGGAGTATTTCAGATAATTATAAAACTGCTTGTTGCCATTATCACATTTTCCAGCCGAATGTGGCCTGGGCTGCTGTGCTCCTAATTATAAATAATGAGACCCAACCATGTATGTCCAATCTGAAGAATTTTACAAATGCTCAAGTGGCATTTACAACAATGCTTTATTTTTCTCGGTGGGGAGCTTTGCCTTTAGGAGGTGATAAAACCTTATCTATACCCAGACCTATTCTGCGTAGCTGCTGCCTTTTGACTATCAGTGTGAAATCCATGTTCATGTTGCATCCACCCGCTAATCAATCGCCAAACAAAAGCAAGCAACTTCGCCACTTGTGAGCTGCAAATGAGGCCGGAAGATAATCATACATCCTTTACTGCTCAAGGCAGCTCTGCTTCTGATTGTGAAGCTGCCTATCATGTCTACTTCTGTCCTGGAGAGAAGAAATGGGGGCGATTTTATGCCCCTTTGCCCTCTGGCTATTTCCCTACCTCAAATATCATCCCCCTAGCCCCCTGGCTATTTCCCTACCTCAAATATCATCCCCCTAGCCCCCTGATTTTTCCAGCCAGACCCCCAAGCTCTCTCTCTGCTCATGAGTCTTTGTCTTTAATTCACCTGTGGACTGGCCTGACCTTGCAAAAGGAGGGTGGTCTTCCTGCCCTTGAGATGCAACTTTCAGACTCCCCATGAGAACAGGGCAACTTACTCTCTGCCTCTCCAACATTCTCTTTCTCTGGAGACGCCTGCAGGTGGGCAAAAGAGGCTGTTGGCCCTTTAAGAAGCAGCTGCATGATCTGCCTGAGGAGGTGGAGCTTCCAGGCAGCTCCTCCCCTTTGACTATAAAAGCCTTCCCGGCCGGACTCCCAAGTCAGTGCTGGGGTAGCTCTCTTCCTGTCTGCTCCAGGGCTGCTCTCTGTGGTGCTGAAAAAGGCTCTAAGCATTCAGCTGTACTGGGAAAAATGTGAGAAATGTTACAAGTTTGAGGTGGGCTGCTCCACATTCCACCCCTTCATGACCGCATGAAGCGAAGGGAAATTTGAATCAGATTGAAGTCCCTCACACTGCAAAGCCATAGATTTTCCCCTCTACCGCTGGGGCTTCTGCTTGTTTTAAAAAACAGATCTATTGCATGGCTTCGGGCGGTGTGATCATTGAAAGTTGAAATGATCACACCGCTTAAAGGTTAAGTGGTTCTTAACCTTTTTGAAAGAAACGCCCCCTTGAGCCACTGAGGAAGTTATCATCGCCCCGCGGCGGCGGCATGGCGGCGGTGGCACCGGATCTGCTGCCAGCACCAGCTGCTCTGGATCCGCCTGCCGGATCCGCTGCCAGCACCGCGGCTGCAGCCGCCTTCTCAGGTTTGGCTCGCTCCATCGCCCCCATATCGCCCCCCTTTCTGTTCCTTCGCCCCCGCGTCGCCCCTTTTCATTCCATTGCCCCCCTGAAAAATGAAATCGCCCCCTGGGGGGTGATATCGCCCAGGTTAAGAACCACTTACATATTATGGTTTAATAAACCACGTAACTTACATATTATGGTTTAATAAACCACCATTGGTTTATTAAACCAATGCAGAAAAACTGCCACGGCAGCACACACTCACAGGACTGGTGATCAAGGCCACTCAACAAGACTTTCCTTTTTCTTTTTAAACTGCTGTGGGCAACCAAAGCCTGTCTCCAGCAGCAAGACAACAGGAGAACACAAAATGGTGTCTCTCCACCTTGATCCCTGGAGAGATGCTGCCAGTGAGAAAGGAAAATTTGGGGCTGAATGGTAAAGGTCATCACACACCCTCACTCGCAAGGTTGGAATGGGGTAGATATCTGATCTTAGCATTCTTGGGAAATGCATGATGTTCTTGAGTTTTCAACACGGTTGGGTGGAACAAGGACTTCTGAAAAACATCCCTTTCTGAAATCAATGAGCCACCTGTGCCTTCGGGATACAGGTGGGTGGAAGGGGATGTGCTTGGAGGAACTGAGAGGAACCTACCTGGACGGCTATATAAAGAGAGACACTATTGAGAGAGTCCCTCGTGCACAGGTGCAAAACACTCAAAGCTGGTGGAAAGAAAACAGCTGGAACGATGAACTCCCTCATGTGGAGGTTCCTGTTTGCCATTTTGTGTGTGATTGACTTTGCACGCAACGTTACTGTACAGCCGAACTTTGAGGTGGAAAAGGTAAGAGCCTAAGGGCTCCCGAATAATGGAAAGGATGCAGAGGTGACTCTGGTCGGGAATCCTCAGCCATGGGTAGGGTGTTTTTTTCTAGTAAATTTCTAGTGGAGTCATGGGAGAGGGGGTGAGTGTGTCCAACAGGACATTTTCAAGCTGCGTAGTACAGATTCCTTCCAAGTTAGTGCTGAAATCACATTAGTGTTGGAGAGACATAAATGTGGCAGTCTCTCATGCCTGAGAAATCAGATGTGCTGAGCTTTGGACAACCAGTGCTGAGCTTTGGACAACCAATAGCAAAGCAAAGCAAGGTCTCTTCATGAGGAGAAAGGCGGACTAGAAATGTAAATAAAAAAAATAAAATAAATAGACATAAAATGTGCAAATGACGGATGGGGAGAAAAGCTTGTGCTGTGACAATCACATGCGATTAGCACTTAAGGAATTCCCTCCTCTGATGGCGTCTTTTCTGCATGACTCAGATGAGCCTTAAGTGGGTCTTTCTTGAGGTGGTTCATCCAACTGTTCTCCTTCACCTGGTCCCAAATCACTCAAAGGGGCCATGCCACAGAGATGATGGGGTGAAGTGGGGGGACACAGCACATGCCATCCACTGTGTTTTGCTGGTGTTGTGTGGTCCGGTGATCTTTCTGGATAACCACCCCTCTCTCTTTTTGCTAGTATTCTGGGAAGTGGTACACCATCGCAGTTTTGATGAATCTGGGCGGTTTGACGAATTCGAACAGCCATCCTCAGACGGTGGAGATTCTGGAAGACGGCGATCTTGTGATCCACATCGAAATGCCCGAGTGAGTAAGCCAGGTCAGCTCAGAATGCGCCCCTCCAGGGTATCACAAGAGCCATTTGATACGTGGTTGAGCTGTGTGCCTCTGAATATATGCAAGCAAGAGGAAAAACCCACCGGCAACGTTGCACAACCTAGAAAGCTGCACTGGATGTGGTTTGCATGAACCAAAAATACAGAATATTTGAAGTGAGCTTTTAGATGTCGAGTTTGTGTCTTGCTCTGGAAGGTTTATGCTGCTTTTTATTTTAATTTACTAGGGAGAACTGTCAGAAGAAATGGATTTGGTTATCCCAAGGCAATCAGCCTGGAGTTTTCACAACCAGTAAGTGAAGAGAAGGGAGGGTAAAACACCACTGCCTGGAGGAATCATAACCGCTTCTGGCAGCCGTGAATCTTGGGGACCTGAGTCCCCCACTCCCCTAATCATTTGGGGGTTGTCCTTTTCAGCATCTTTACCTAGTCTCAAATGTCCGTTTTAGAACCTGCAGTGACCATATGTAATAAGTGTGGTATTTCAAGGATGATGACACCATAGGTTTCTCTCGGTCAAGTCACCTTTAATACAGCCAACAGCCAATATCCGAATGCACCAAGAAAACAATCCACAAAATGCTACATTCTCCTATATAAAAAGTGTATGGGTATGAGTTAAAAATGTTCTCACAGGGGGGATAAGTACTGCTGGCTCAAATCCCTTTTAAGGTCTTTCTTGATTTCTCTTATTTATCGGCTCCTTTGGTGCACCTTTCGTTTCAATCTAGAACACAGCACCATTTATGTTTTGGAAACGGATTATGACACTTACGCCATCCTTTATGTCGAAACTCCCCACCAGAAGATCCTCCATCTGAATGGTAAACTTTCCCTCCAAAAAAATCGGTTTTGGGAACGGGGGGATGGAGGGGTTTACGTTTTTGCTGGTTTGCCCCAAGGGCCTTCTAGACTGGTGGCAGGAAGTCTTTGTGCCTGGAAATCCAGGATTTTTGGTCGATCCAAGGGTTTCCGGTTTCTTTTTTTCTTGTTGGTGTAATTTGCAACCTGGTGGTTCCTTTTGGTCTCCAAAGCCAGGGAACCCGAGGCCTCGGACGAGGCGAGAGGAAGATTCAGTCACCTCGCGACAACTCTGGGGTTGCCGATCGACCAGACCATCTACTTCACCAAAGTCGGTAAAAGCAGCTGGTTCTTCATGCCTTTAATTTTATTTTCCAGTCCAGGGATTGGAGGGTAAAGATAGTGAACAGCGACACACTTAAAAATCGGTAATACCAATCAGAAGCAAAGTGGCTCAAAAGCGGAGAAAAGCAGAATAAAGCAAGCCAAGTCGGTTTCATGAAGCAGATTGTGCAGGTTGCCGAAATAAAGAACAATCCATAAATACAGGCTATAAAGCCAACTGGAGAACAAGGAATGTGTGTCTATTTTGTTGCAGAAGTCTAGATGGTGTGTTCCATAAGAGGTTGGAAATTGCACCCTCTGGCGACCACAACTCCCATCATCTCAGTGGTTCTGCTCCTTGACAGCATGCTGGGATTTGTAGTCCAAATGAGTAACGTTTCCAGCCTCTGGGTACAATCTCCCCTGGGATATGGGGTACTGCTAAAAAATAGAATCAGGAAAGGGGGCTGCTGGTTAAAAAAGTAGCTGGCGACTTTCTGGAAATCGGCTTTCTGCATGTCACCGTTGTAACGTTATATTGCTCCCTTTTGCAGACCCCTGCCCGGTGATGGCGCAGCATTAAGGGGAAGTCTCAGAAGCCCATGTTCAGAAGGGAGTAAGGGTTTTCCACTTGACCTCCATCTAGATCGCCAAATCCAAGAAGAATCGTTAATAAACACCATCCCGGTTGGCTGAATGGTCTACCTCTTGATGGTTGTCTTTTTTTGTTTTAACGAGGCACAGATTCTGGTTACCTTCAGTCTTGAGAAAAAAATAAAACTATCATGAAACTCTGTACAATCCTGTCTCGCACATTTGGTTGTCTTAATAACACCAGTGAAAGAAGAAACCTTTAAAGCCGCTGTCCTCTACTACAGTGGTCCCCAACCTTGGACCTCCAGATGTTCTTGGACTACAACTCCCAGAAGCCTTCACCACCACCTCTGCTGGCCAGGATTTCTGGGAGTTGAAGTCCAAGAACATCTGGAGGCCCAAGGTTGGGGACCACTGCTCTACTACACAACACACTACCTCCATCTCCAGAGAGGAAGTGAAGTGGATTTCCTTCTGAAAAAAAGTGGCAAAGCCAGGTCATAAACTCAGGAGGCACATCAAAGATGCATTGTCTAGCTTTTTAGGAGCTGTCCCAAACTGGGCAGCTTTCTGAGGTGCTGGATTACAACTCCCATTATCCCCCAAAAAGCATAGCCAGTAAACATACTCTCCCTCTGCATTCCATGGTCGGCTTTGAAAGCAGAACGGAAACCCCGCTGTGCAGTCCACGCACAAAGCCAGGGTTAAGTGAAATCTGGACCATTAAAATATCATCAAAAACAGTGAGCTTTTTCAAAGCAGTGTCAGAACTGATTAGCACATGGATGGGAGACCCTCCACACCCCAAAAACCCAGTGATCTTCGGGGGGGGAGCTGGGACCAACGGGTTCCCCAAGAAGCTGCTGCTTTTCTAAATCATGGGAATGCAATTTTCCAACGGTTATAAGTTGACGGGATAATCATCATCATCTTAGAACTGCAGAGCTGGAAGGGACCCTATGGAACATCAAGTGCAGCCCCTTTCAAGGAGGCCCAGTGGGGGGATTCAAACTCCCAACCTCTGGCCCCGCAGCCAGAGATCTAAACCCCTGAGCTACCTAGATGGGAATGGGTGGAGTCTATAGCTGGAGAGCAGCAGATTTGGTTGTGCAAGCAAGGGGATGATGGGAGTTGTAGTCCAACTGGAGGGGAGACACCAGTTTAGAAAAGACCCAGTAGTGGGTTGGGCTTGTGATTTTAGTCTGCCTTCTTAGCTGGCTGGATTGCTCAGAGATGGTGCTCCTGGCTGCAGAGCCAAAGGTTGGGACTTCGATTCCCCACCGGACCTTCCTGGGAGAATATCCAGCCTGTGTAGCCTTGGGCCAGCTGCATGGTGTCCTAGGGCGCCCCTAGAGGAAGGGAAGGGGAAGCCACTTCTCAGGCCTAGATACCTAGGAGACTCTAGAAAAGGATCGCCATACGCGAGAATCAACTTGACTGTATTTAATTATTGTTATATCTACCCGTCTGCTTTGTTACCCTCGTCTCTGGTGCATTCCAGAAAAACAGAAGAGGGACCCTTCCAGATCACACCCCAGGCCCACCTAGTCCATCTTTCCCAAAGGGGCCAGCCCATGGCTGATGGGAAGGCTACCAAGAGGATATTAAGTGTGTATGTGCCCCACATCTCACATCCACCAGAAACTGGTAATATAGACGGAGCACACTGTTTCCCTGATCCCAGAGGCCATCTCCGGCCAGCCATGCAGACGAGCAGCCACCGATGGCCCCAGGCTCTGTGAATATATCCGCTTCTCTCTCAATCAAAGCATAGTGATAAGTGATTGCGGCACGTTGGTTGATCATGACCAGTAGGATATACGGTTGTGAGATGTTGGGAGCCAGATTTAGATGGCTTGATAAGAAAGCAGCAGGAGGGGAAAGGAAGCAACACCTCTACGGGACTGCCACGGACGTGAAGTCCAAACTCACAAACTAGTTAATATTTGGGACATCCTGGATACGCATGAACCAGACTGTGAAGGACCGACCACATCTGAAGACCTCTGGGCTGCATTTGATCACCATCCAGCTAGCCCATGGTGCTCAGAGTCCGTCACGAACTTGCACCCACACCTGGTGGTGATATCTCACCCAAACAATCACCTTGAGGATCCTTGGACAACACACACTGTCCCAAAGTTTCTAGGATCTACCCACCCCTGGAACAACTTCTCAAAATAACCTAGTTATCTTTTTTTCTTAAAAAAAAAAAAATCACAAAACTCCAGATGATGGCTTTTCTTTTCTTTTCTTTTTTCAGGCTGAAGGGGCGGACTTGCTTGGATGAACTTTGGAAACATAAAGGGTGGGTTATAAAATGGGGGGCATCGCTAGAACGAGCCATCATTGGCTGGCATCACACTTTTGCCGCTGGTGGAGAGAAAAGGGTGGACAAGATGAAAAAGGTGCCGTGGATTCTCACAGTAACTGGTCTATGCTTGCTTCAAGTTGCCACTGCTTTCCTTACACAGCCCAATTTTAGCTGTGAAGAGGTAAGAACGGAAAGGTCTTCCCGTTGGGATTTTTTTCAACCCATACCATAGGAGGAAGCAAAACAGTGATCTGTTTTGAATGTCCCTTGTTAACAAGGGGGTTTGGTATGAATTCGGAGTCTAATATAGCTCCTCCGTTGTAGAATAATTTTAAACCAGGTTTTAGAACCATTTCCCTGTACTTTGCTGGGTAAGATAACAAAGGCTTGCAAAGGCTGTTTAAAATAACAAAGGCTGTTTCATGAAGAGACCAAGAAGCACGAGGGGGATGGTTTGGTTCATCCACCTTGAGACTTGCAAGGATGTTTCCTGGAATGAAAGGATCTTTCCACCCATCCCAGTATACATTAAAGATCAGAGCAGTGAGTGGGAAAGATGGTCTTTCCTGAGCATCATCCGTTCAGTGAGTTTTCCAAATCACTCTCTTTCCTTTCCAGTTTGAAGGGCAGTGGTTTTCTATTGCCGTCATACTGGATCGTGGTGAACTGACAAACGGAAACATCCACCAAATGCATGTGAAGTCGAGGGAGAATAATGACTTTTCCATCATGGTCCAGATGCCCGAGTAAGTTTTGCTGGACAGGTTATGACGCTCCCCTTCCTTGTCCGACCGGCACTCATCGGACTGTATGTCCTGTGAGTTGCATACCTGCTACCAAAACCTTATGATCTTCTTTTCTCCAGGGATGACTGCAAGACGGTCCATTTTGATTTATGTATGAGCGGGAAACCTGGCAGATTCAGACGAAGTAAGTGTAAGCAAACATCTCTCTCTCCCCCCCCCCCCCCTTTATTTATTTTTGGACAGGAGAGATAGCTGTGCTAGTTCATTGCAGGGAAAACAGCAGAAGGTCTTGGGGGCTTCTTAAATGCCAAAGAAGGTCTTGTTTGGCTTGAGTTTTTGCGGACTGAAGCCCACTTCCTCAGAAGGAGGGAGCTTTGCCTTTGGGGGAGAGACATTCTTACCCAAGGGTGTGCAAAATGCCATCAAAACACCAAGATGATCAGCAAAGTGACCGATCTGGAGTTTGCACTATAGATTCGGGGGGGGAAAGGGACACTTGTGTGATGTGATTTAGTTTTCCTTTCGTGTGCCTTTTTTTGTGGTTCAGTTTCAGGTAAACAAGACAATCCTGTCACCATTATCGAGACCGATTACGCCAGCTTTGCTGTCATCGGAGTTCAGACAGGCAATATCAGGGCTCTCCACCTCTACAGTACGTGTCAGAAATGTGTGTGTGTATGTGTGCGTGAACGCATTTGTGCATTTATGGGTGCAAGATCGTCGGGTCTGTAAAGGTCAACCTACACATTACAGAAGATGGGAATCCTTGAGTGCTGGAATGGATCAACTGTCATAGCAGGACCTTTTCAGATCTCTTGCGGCCTGCCAATCAGTCTGTTCTGCTTTGTGACTGGTCATCGTGCGGTTAGCACAGGCTTCATTTGCATGTCCTGACTGCCGAGTCACAGCAGTCTGCAAAATCACATCGCCTCAGTGCTTGGCAGGGTTTGGGCTTCTAATGGCAGCTTGTGTGCAATGTATAGTTTGGCCCCGTGAGAGAGGAATTTACTGGGGACACTGAGTGAGCTTCCATAGCTTGGAGGGGATTGGGACCCTGGTTCTTCCTAGCCTGAGCCCAGTGCTTCAGCTACAGCACCTTATTTCCTTTTCTTTGTTTCCCCGTTCTTTTTCCTTTGCCATAATCTGCAACACAACCCCTTTGTTTTGGTTGGAAGGCAGGACTCCAGAGGCATCAGACGACGTGAAGGAAAAATACCTTTATGTTGCCAAGTGCATCAACTTTCCCGTCAACAAGCTGATCTACCTAACCGCAAAAACGGACTCCTGTGAACCCCCTTCGGCTTTCCCTGACTTTGGGGACACCTGTAAGGCTGAGGAATCAGGATAACTCAAGCCAAACCCCTTTTCGTAGGCTGCCAGGAGAAGAGTGAGTGTGAACAGTTGATCTCTTTTTTTGAAGGTGGCGTTAGAGAAATGAACCTGTATGTCACCAGTTAAATTTACCGCGTTATTTCCAAACTTTGGCCTCGAGTCCGATTCCCCAGCATGGTTAAGGTGTTGTCTCTTTTTGAGCCAAGAGGGTCAGGAATCGGCACATCCCTCGTTACATTTAACGCAGGAGTCCAAGTGCCTGTACAGAACCAGCACCGCCCCTTTGACTCGGGCGGCAGCAATCCAGTGGTGCTGATGGGGAGAGCTTCAGAATGTGGTCTCAAAATGGAGGTTGCTTCAACCAAAGCACCACCGTTGTGTACCCTGGCACCCTCAACACACCGGCTTTTGTCCGACTTTGGGAGCGAAGCAACACCACGATGGGAGACCACCTGGATGTATCGGAGATTCTCCAGGGAGGGCTGAGAAAGGATCCTGCCCCAAACTCTGGACAGCCATGGCTCCTGTGAGTGTCAGAAATATAGGACTAGAGACGGACCCAATACCTGGCTCAGCTCACAGCGCTTTGGTATGTTCCTGGGACAGCCTTTCTTTACAAAAGCCTGAAGTTCTCCTTTGGCCACCCCTGCCCCGAATTCTCGTCCCCAACAAGAATTTTCCGGGAAATCTCTGGGTTTCTCAAAACGGCATTTCCAAATATGAAGAGAAGGACTGATCTCGGCAAATTCTACACTTCGGGGTTATTTGGGGGGAAAGGATGAGGGAGAAAAAAAGAGACGGGTTAAAAAAAAATTAAAGGAGGAATATGCAAAAGCTGGCAATATAGTAGGCGGCTGTTTCCCAAATCTAATTGCAAATCTTGCTAGGATGATCTGATTCCTTTCCTTCCACAGGGGCAAACTTGACACTGAAGCCTGCACGGATAAAATTCCCAGAATGTGGAAGCGCATCTTGAAATAACCCTGCCATGTATGAGACTCCTCGTTAAATAGATGGCCGTGGTACAGTTTGATTGGTTTCTCTCTCTTTTTGCCTTCTCTAAACAGATCGCCACAACTTTCAGAGCTGTTGAATTCTTGGGTGGTTTTCCATGCCCTGCCAATTCCATCCGCTGTGTGGTTTTCACCACTAATCTTCCTACATAAATAAATAAATATATAAAACGAATCCTATGCAAAGCTTGGTGGTGTTTGGCTGTCTTTATAACCCCAGTAAAACTCTGTGTGCATTATATACATACACATTCAGTTGAAGTCTGGTGTTGGTTCACTCCTGGAAAAGCCCATAAAACCTTGTGTGTGGCTGTTACCACTACAAAGTAAATGGGAGTCTGCCCGGGAGGTTTGTGACTCCAGGTTCATGGGGAGTAGTGAATCCACTCCGGGTTTTACTATGAACATTATAGGGCAATATATTGTTTAGCGATCATGCCTTCCAGATAAAGTCAACAATTCCCATAAGCCCAGCTTTTCCCCCCACCTGTATCTGAGGAAACCGTCCAAATTTTAAACCGGTGTATGGTGCCAGTAGGTGGATTAATTAAAACTTAATCTGGACAAGACAGAAATGGATCTTGTCAGTCAAAAGGAAGAAGGGAGAACAGGAGCGCAACCTGTACTGAGTATGGATTAATTTTTAAAAAAAATCACATCAGCATGCCTCTCCATGCCTCCCCTGGGAATTGCACTCAAAGGGGCTAGTCGAAACAAATCTAAATTAATTAAATAGTGCAACCACTAAGGCATCACAAGGATCAACACACTTTATGGTCTCCCTTAAAAGGCTTTGCTGGGACATTTTGGCCAGATTCGGTCTTAAACTTGGATGTAATGGTTCTCACACTGTCTTAGAGTGAGCCCGCAAGGTTGGTGGGCCAACCGCGTCTGTTCTGGGGATGTCCGATCTGGTCACGGGGCCATGTGCCTTTAGTGACATCATGCTTAGACTACTGTAAAGGGCTGCCTCTGGGGCTGCCTTTGACAAGGGTTCAGAAATGTCAGCCAGTGTGAAGGGTGGAGGCCAGCACGCCAACACTTTGGGTGGAACCCCTCACCGTCTACTAGTCCATTGACAAGCACCCTGCATATGGTTGGTTCTGTGTCCCACGAAGTTCTATCTCAACTGGATTGAGGTGACCAGAAGAGCCATAATCTGGCCATCTTCACCGGGCTTCTGAGTCACTGCCCTCAAAGACATTTTTATTTGGGTAACCTTCCACAGTTAAGCACTTTCCCAGCTCTGCCCCAAGTCGATCACACTCCTCCAACGTCTAAGAAAAATGTTGTGTTTGGGACAGATCAGGTCGTGTCTTCAGCATCCTTCTGAAATGTCCGAATGGTAAACCTTAGGGCTTTCGGCTTTCAGAAGCCATCACTTTCCAGAATTCTTAATTAGGAAATTTTTCTTGTTGTTTAATCGTTAAGTCGTGTCCGACTCTTCATGACCCCATGGACCAGAGCACGCCAGGCCCTCCTGTCTTCCACTGCCTCCCAGAGTTTGGTCAAAGTCATGTTGGTAGCTTCGATGACACTGTCCAACCATCTCATCCTCTGTCGTCCCCTTCTCCTCTTGCCTTCACACTTTCCCAACATCAGGGTCTTTTCCAGGGAGTCTTCTCTTCTCACGAGATGGCCAAAGTATTGGAGCCTCAGCTTCAGGATCTGTCCTTCCAGTGAGCACTCAGGGTTGATTTCCTTCAGAACGGATAGGTTTGTTCTCTTTGCAGTCCAGGAGACTCTCAAGAGCCTCCTCCAGCACCACAATTCAAAAGCATCAATTCTTTGGCGGTCAGCCTTCTTTATGGTCCAAGCTCTCACTTCCATACATCGCTACTGGAAAAACCATAAGGGTGCCTAATATTAATTCATGATAGGAAATAGGATGAGCCAGGAAAGACATAAACCATTAGCCACAAGCAATCCTAGCTTTGTCTGCTCTTGATCTGCTCAGTGTGCCACAGATTTTTTGGGGTGGTGGGGTGTGGCAAAATGGGTGGGTTTTCCCCACCACCATGTTAATAAAGTGTACAGAGGTGTGCACCTTGTTTTTAAGGGGGATCTTACTTGCTGACAGTACAGGCTTTCTTCAAAACAAGGCTATCAACCTCCGTGTGCCCACTTGGCTTGTTCTGAAATGGGTGGTTTGGGGTCCCCACCCGTTGCTTATCTAAAACAGGACTGTGTGCCAGACCCTGGTGTAAAATAGACAGGGAGTCAAGGCAGAGGATGCTGTTGAGAAATGCCACCATCAGAAATATTTTTAGGAGGTCCCAGAGGGCCAAATTTAGGTGGCTGTGTAGGAGCCCCCCAAAAGTGGAATTATAAAAGGAAGCAAAACTCGCGTGGATCATGGCAGATGGTTGCAGCCAGAGGCGCAGATTTTAGATACTTGGGCCATTCTGTTTACAAAAAGACATGGATGATGTTCTGAAGGAAGGTGGTGATTTGGTCACCATCCAGACACCCAACAGTGCTGAAGCTGATCATGCATCAGTCTTCCCCTCCCCTGCTTTGCCAAGGAGAGGCTATCAGATCAAGGTGATCACGGCTGAATCTGTGAAAAAGGCAAGCTGTTCCCGAGTTATCGGTGGAGGCCCACCTTTGGAACAGCGTCTTCTGGAAATATGGCCGGTACTTTTTCTTTTCCCCCTCCGGGTCATTAGCTTTCTGGACTGTGAGGCGGGTTTGCTTGGCAGCACCTTGGAGACCTGAAGGGAGGGTTATAAAGGGAGGGGGGACCAGGGAGAAACCCCCATCTGCCGTTGGGAAGCCTCCGGAGCTGGTGCTAAGACAGCCACGGAAAAGATGATGGGCGTCCCCTGGGAAGGAGCACTGGCCAGTTTATGCTTCCTGAGATTCGCTGCCGCTTTCATCACTCAGCCGGATTTTGCTCCAGAGAAGGTAAGAGCTGAAGGGGCTCCAGAAAGGGGTGAAAATGGGCCGCATCCTGTGAAGCCTGTCTTGGTCCTCTCGGTCCTTCCAGGCTGCTGGAGGGAGGCAGGGATGATCATCCCCAGCCAATCCAGGGAAGTCCAGGAGCGATGCAGATAACCACCTGCCCTCCTTCCTCTAGTTTTATGGAACCTGGTACACGGCTGGAACGGCGCTGGACAACGGCTACACCACGAACGAGCACCTCTATCGCGTGACCGTGGAGGCTGGGGAGAAGAGCAGTCTTATTTTCCGCACACCTGTCGCTGAGTATGTTTCCCCGGGAGGGGGATTTACTCAGTCAATGTACTTTTAAAAAATGAGCCTTGTGAGGAGATGGTCCAGGAAGGGGGGGGGGAGCATGGGTGATATTGTGCGATCTGAAAAGAGGTGTTCTACCTGTTCAAGGAGACGCCAACAGGGATCGGCCGTCTCTCCCTCCATGATCCGGAAAGTCTTCTTCAGCCAATCTGGACCGTGCTCTTGCTTCCCTTTTCCAGGCAAAACTGCGAGCCGGCGGATGTCAAACTGACCATCACTGAGAAGCTCGGGAGATACCAACGGAGTAAGTCATGCCAACCTCCCTCTCTCCAGTTTTCAGCTGGAAAACCCAGGGTTGTTTAGACCTCTTTTTTCCGCAGCCCACACGACGGAAAACCAAATCTCTTTCTTAAGCCAAGTTCAAATCTCTCTAAAACATTTTGCAAAAACAAAAGCCCCGCTTGATTTCGGCCTTTTGGTACAGAAAAGCGGACCAGAGTCCAACTGACAGATTAACACTCGGGTAAGCGAAGTGGTGTATAACAACAGCGACACATCAATATTTAGCGGATACTTAGGATTTTGGTTAATACTTGCATCTGTTTTATAATAGCAGTTAATGTTTTTATAATTTTGATTGGCTGCACCTGGTGTTTTTTAATAATAATAATAATAATAATAATAATAATAATAATAATAAAGCAATACTAGAAACAGCATACCTACTGTGCCAATATTTAACAGATACTTAGGTTTTGGGTTAAACCTTGTATCTGTTATATAACACCAGTCAATTTTTTAAAAAATTTTGATTGACTGTGCCTGGTGTTTTTGAATAATATTAATAATAATTTAATTAGAAGCAATTTGCCATTGTGACTAACACAAGTGTAAATTTCCATCTGGACGCAGCTGCTTATGTTTCGGATTTCTGAGCCCAAGAAAGTTTCCTTTTCCTTTCTTTGTTACCGTCAGAGAAAGCCACCCGCCCATCCCCTGCTCAATTATTTCCATTATATATTCATTTTTTGAGGGGCAGCAAATAGAATTCTGGAATGTACCACACAGGTCTACAAATGCCTTTGCAACACAGGCAGTTTAAAAAACACACCACACCTTTCTGTTTTTTTCTATATCCTGCATTTCAGTTGTATCAGGAAAACCAACTTCCTTCACCGTCGTAGAGACCGATTACATCAGTTTCGCCATCATGGGCACGGAGAGCGAAGACCTAAGGGTCCTACATCTTTACAGTACGTGTCAGACGTGAGAAGGAAAGGAAAGCCTCGGGGGCAGTAAAAGGGGTGGTTATGAGAGGATAGGAAAGCGGCAAGAACATAATCACACTTCTTTCTTAGCATAAGCCAGTTCTGCTTCCAACTAGGGGCCTCTGTCTCGTCTGTTTTGGCCCTTAAAGAAAGGAGGGGATTGGTGTTCATTTGTTTGTTCTTTGTTCACCCACGTTTGTGCGGGGTGGTTATTGGGGGGGGGGAAGCTGGCTAAGGTCCCTGGAGTTGCTTAGAGGGCAAGGAGAGGGTTAGGGAGTCACTGAGTGGAGTTTTGAACAAAGGCAGATTCTCCAATCTGTTTTTCCCTCCCCTTTCCTTTTCCATAATTGAAACATCGTCAACTCGTTTGGGCTGGATCCTGAAGCTCGGGCTCCAGAGATCCCAAAGGACATCAGAGAAAAATTCAAAGAGCTGGTCCGATGCGCACAGTTTCCTGCCGACAGCGTCATGTTTCACAGCAGTGAGGGTAAGAAGCAAGCCTGCTTTGAAGAATTATATTTCCTGAGTGAAGGAAATCATGACTGACAGTCAGTATATTTCTCTCTCAGTTCTCTGAGAAGAGTTTCTTTTTATCGTCTTCAGAAAAAAGGACAGCCAGGGACGGCAGCCTAAAATGAGCACGTAGCTGGGAGTAAATAAGCCCCACTGAACGCAGCTGGGCTTGCTTACTAAGAGATGCCTACAGTTCCCTTATTAATGGATGGAATATTTTCCCCAAGAACAAGCTAAATTTCATGGAGATACTCTGTGCCAGCTTACTAGGGATAGTCCAAAATCCAGAAACATTCTTTTGATGGGCTAGAATTCCCAGCTGAGTCAGAGAAGCATGTTGTAGTAACAACAAAAACAACACTTTGCAGGTTCTGAGCATCCCAATCCCCATTTTTGGTATTTTCTGAAACTTCCAGCTAATGCTCTGCTTTTTCAGGAAATCTCCAAATGTCTAAAGGTGATATCTTTCCAAGACCAGAAGCAGATGTTATAAATGACTCATCCTTAGAAGAGAGAATTTCCTTGCTATTGAAAGCATCTGAGTGCGCAACAAAAGCTTCTCTCACCTCCTATAATGTGCACATTGTTTTGTTCTATGGCTAGACTCTAGGGCTTAAGCATGTCCCTCCTTTGAAGGCTCATTTCTCATACACGAAAGTCTGCCTGAACCACCTCTCTCTGACACTTAATGTATTTATGTATTTCTGGCCTAGGGTGACTTTATTTCTTTCCTTTCACAGGTGAGTGCCCACTGAATTAGAAGTAGCAGAGCATTCCAACATTTGGAAATACGTTTCTGGTTCTGGAAAATAACAAGGAGAAACAGCGCACCCCTTCTGTCCGTCGTTTTCTGCGCACCATCATTTGCGATAAAAATAAAGCTGGCAGAACCAATATAACTCTTTGCATTGTTAGATTGTCTTTATAGCATCAGTAAAAGACCAAGATCACAAAAGCTTGCTTGTTTTATGTATTTGCACAGCTTTAGCTGTTGCAATATATGGATTGTATAATGAAACAAAACGAGAAAAGTACACGTCAGTAATCCTGAAAGATAAAAAGTTTCAGTGAACTATGTCCGCTTGCTATCATTACAAATATTTTCATTGAAACGTCATCTCTGGAGGCCAAACAGACCACCCTTTTTTCAACATCAAGATTCTCCCTGTTTATTAAATACTCTGCAGATCTGCCCAATATTCCAAGACCCAAATTTTTTGAAGAAAGCTGGTTTTAAGGTCCCCTAGCCTAGAAAAAGCCTGGTTAGGTAGACAGATCTTCAAACCTGCACACGGGCTGGTTCTCTCTTCATAAGTCTGTGCACGAATTAAAATAAAGCCAGCAGAGCTACCTGTACAGATTCTGTATTGTTTGGTTTTCTTGATAGCATCAGTAAAAGTTTAAAATCAACCTTGCAACTATACAAATATAACAAAGATCTGTACAGAATTATAAAGGCTTTCCACCATTTGAAGGAGGTTCGGTCAGTAATAACAATGAAGATAAGGGGGTCTACAAGTGAGTAGGTTCACATACCAAGGGGGGACATTTTGACAAACAGGAAGAAGTGTCGTTCAGTTTGCGTGCATGGATTATTTTGATACGTCATCTCAAAAGCCAAGGCGCACCAATGAAATCAAAAGTCCCACTACAAAAATAACTGGGCCAAAGACGGCTGAAATGTTTACCTATCCTAGAAATAAAGTCCACCATCCACAGCTAAATAAAATAGTTATTAAGGTCTACATTTCTTTCTCCTATCGTTTCCCCAGATGTAAGCCTGTCATCGAATCTCTTTTATAAATACACAGTGTATCTTTCTTGACCTTGGTTTTCCTTTGGGGGGGGGGAAACCAGGGAATTGCTAACAAAATAAATATAAAACTCTTGACAAGTATAAAGGAGGAGAACTCATGCGGTGGGGCAGATGTAGACAAAGATCTGGATGTCCTGGGTTCAAATCCCACCCGCCGCCAGGTGGCTATAAAAAAACATACTGGGTGATCATAAACTCGCTGGAGGAAAAGTGGGAGATAGACAGACTGATGGACTGATGGACTGATTGACTCTGTTAATTTCATGCCAACAAAGTTCCAAGGCGGGAGGCTTTCTCCTCTTTTAGGCTGTAACTTATTCCTCCCTAACCTGCTTGTTCTTTGAAATAATTTTCCTGTAAAATTTACTGGCTCTCACACCGGTGGCTGGTCTTTGATATCTGTGCCCCAAATACACTTTTGTTGAGTGCAATGAACTAAATCCAGGAAATTGGTTTCCCTTACCTGTGAAGGAATGCTTGGTTCAATCTGTCAATGACGATGAGAATTCAGTCCAGTCGCTGGTTCCCAAATCTTGGCGGATCTTGACTGTGACCGGCTGCCAAGAATTCATTCCACCAAGCCTTGATAAATAGCCGTTTTTAATATCTCTTAATAGCATGTTGCGATGAAAACAAAACTGGAGCTCAGTGAACCGAGGTGAGAGGTCCAGCCCTCGTGACTTGCAGTTCTTGGTTGTTTTTAGAATATGGGGAGGGGAATGCCAGGAGCCCAAGTACTTTAATAATGGGGGCACACTGCTGACGCACCCCCCCCCCAGGTCCTGACTTTCAAGGCCTGTGCGTCTTATCACACCTGGGGGCTCTCAGGGGTTTTTTGATCACCCTCCAGCAAGCCAATGGTCTGAAAATCCACTTTCAATCATCACCCACGCCCTTTGCTATGGAGGAGTGTTCAGATCAAGATGAGCCCTCTGTACATGTGCCAGAGAAATCGTTCTGTTCTTGAGTTTTCAGACTATGCCCGCCGGCGGAATGGCCCCTTCTCAGAACCACCCAATTACCTCTCCCTGTAATTAGCTTCCTGGCAGGAGGGGCGGCCTTGCTTGGGTGAATTTGGGAGGTGCCATCAGGGGGTTTATAACATGTGGCCCCACTGCCACCCTCCTTGACCGACCAGTGCAGGAGCCCCCAGAGCTGGCACAGAGATGAAGCTTCTCTTGCTCACCGTCGGCTTGGGGGTTCTCTGTTTCCTCCAGATCACGGCAGAAGTTCCTCTACAGCCAGATTTTGACCTCCAAAAGGTAACGGCTGAAGGGTTGCCCAAATTCCCCGAGAGAGGGTGAGCGGGGACCCAGACCGAGAAAAGAAGACCACCTGTTATCTTTAGCAATGACACACTTTAAGAGCATTTCCAGCCCCTGATGAATTTCACCCTAACATATTGGGGACTGGGTAGAGTTTAAAGAAGTTGTTTTGGATTACAAATCCCACAATCCCCAGGTATGGATGGAGGGGGGGATTCTGTGAGAATCGGAAGGGTCCGGCAGAAGTAGACCATCGGGGCAAGACAGGGTCTGGACTGTCACATTTTATGTTTAATGAATGTTCTGAATAATGAACCCACTTCTTTTCTTAGTTTGCTGGGAGCTGGTATCCCATTTCAGCAGTTTCTGATTATGGGGAGGTGAAAGATTATACAGCTTATGAAATCCATTTTGAGCCTGGAGACAATAGAATGCTGCTGGGACGCATTGAATTTCCCGTGTAAGTTCTCTCAAGTTCCTGAGAGTAATAATTTTGTATAACAAGACAAAGATAATCCCAATTGAGTCATTTGGTGGGTGATTTTTTTGGGTATCCCCAAACCGATAAAACTGTATCAGAGCTTGGGGTGGGTGGGGGGGGACCTTCAGGTTTGTTCAACTACAGCTCCCAGAATCCCCAGCCAGCATGACCTCAGATTGGCTAGAGAGGAAGGGATAACAAGACTTTCAAGTTGCCGTATCGTTTGTGAGAGATCAACGTAGTGCAATCAAAAGACTGTAGAAAGTAAACAAGTAGGAGCTGAACTTTTCCTTCCTTTTCTTCAAAGCCAGGGAAATAAATTCTAAGAGTTGGTAAAGGTTTCTGGGGGTTATTGTCCAAAAAGACCCATAAAGTTTCAAGCCAGTGTATTTTGAATTACGCTCATCTGACTAAATGCGCTTCTGCTCTTTGCTGTGCAATGGGTGGTTCACCCACGGGAATGCTACGGTGGTAAACTCTGGAACTCTAAGACTCAGTATTTTACAATTTCACCACAACAATCTGACACCAAGCAAGGTGTGTTGCTTCACTGCTCTCTCGCTCTCTCTCTCTCTCTGTGGTTTTTTTTTTTTTTTTTTTTTGGTCTTTCCAGAAAGAATAAGAAGTGTCGGAGAAAAAGTTTCGTTTGCCGCAGGGTGCCCAGCCAGGGCAGTACACAACCCCTGGTAAGTTCATACCCTCTTATTTCCCAAAGCTTAGATTTCTAGAGAGGCATTAGGGCTCATCAGAGGAAACAGCTTTCCAAAGGAAAGCCACATTTAAGCCTTGAAGGTCAACCTCAAGAATGCTTTGGACTCCCCTTGAAGTACAAAGCTTGAGGACGGCAGAATCTGAATCCAGAACTTGATTGCTTGACCAAAGGCCACATGACTCTTCAGGGGCTCTATTTTTGGTTGTCTTTGAAATGCAGAGAAGAACTCCTTCAGATACGTAGAGACGGATTACAGCACTTACGTTGTCTTCTACCGGGATAAGAAAGAGTTCCGGGTTCTGGAACTTTACGGTATGTCTGGGTCACGGCAGGCCTCGTAAGATGGGGCTGCAGGGAGAGGTTCACGTCCGTTCCTTGCCCTCATTGTGATGGTGTGAATGATAAGAATTTAGGGATAACAATGCCACCCAGAAACCCCCTTTGATGGCCATCGGTTGGCACAGCTTGATAAGAGGGAAGGTGAAGACAGCATGCAGTGCCCCAGTGATTTTTTCCCCCAGCCAATCCAGACCTTCTTGTTATCACTGGTGCCTTTTGGATTATCTTACATGGTCATAATACGACCCTGTTCTTCTTTTGTGGCTATCAGCCAGGACGCCAGAACCAACAGAGGCAGCGAGAGAGAAATTCAAGAGTCACGTTGCATCCCTTGGATTCCCCGTGGACAACATTGCCCGTACAAACTTAGCAGGTGGTAACACTAGCCCGCGGGGTGATTGTAGGAATATGGGCAATGGCTTGGAAAAGAAAGTTGGGAGGGGGGGAAAGCACATTTATTTGCTTCAAGAAATCCATTCAGGGATAGAGCAGGGGAAATGATACCTCAACTTAGTTACAAAAAACCCTTCACATCTCTTATCTCTGTCATGGAGATACAGACTTGCCTCGATGCCTGAAGGACAAGAAAGTTAAACAAAATCTCGTGAGGTTCTGCTCCCTTGGCTCAGATCCACATCTTGGTGTTATAATGTCACTTCTTTTCTCCCACAGCTCCGTGTCCAGAACCAAAAATCACCTAAACTCACAGCAACGGGTTGAGATAAAGAGATCATTCTCACATTTACCAACCGACCGGGCTGTTAAGATCCAGTTTGACCACCCGCCTGTCTGGAAAGGAAATCAGAAGCCTATGGATCTCTCTCTCTCAAACACACACAGACAGAATTACTGGTGCAGCCAACTCCATTGGGCGTCTCATGATCTGGACCCACCCTAGGAAAGAAACCCTGATCCACCTGCATATGGAATGTCTTTACAGGATCATTTAAAAAAAATTAAATCATCAATAAAACCGTGGAATGAAAGAGTCACTTATCCTCCAAAGGGTGTTCTGAGCCTGTCCTTCCCTCCTTTTTGGAGGGGGCTTTGAGAGAATACCATCCACCACTCTTGATCGCCCTATGTTTTTCATGGGGTTCTTCCCTCTCTTCCCAGACCAGAAACAGTACCTCTGGAGAAAGGGCTTCTGGCGCCACCACTCTGAAGAACACCATCCCAAACACCTTGGGGGGGGGGGGGAGTGAAGGCAGAGAGCCAGGGCTTTGGAGAGAGTGGGGCCACCCTTTTCGAGAGGATGGGGAGTCCTTATACATCCTCTGACAGGGCTCACCCCCCCCCCCCCCAATTCCTTCTTCGAAGGAGCCACGTCTTGTCCGGTTCTCTCCAGGAGCTCTCCAAGGTGCTGATCTGGCAGCCAGAAGGGAAACTGGGCTCTCCCTAAGTTTTCGGAGGACAACTCTCCCGATCCTTGGCAGCTGGCCATGCTAGCCGAAGCTTTTGCAGAGAGAAGGCCAGCACATCTGGGGGGACTGAGGATTGACAATAAAACCCTCGTTGTGTCGTCCCTGGGGGGGCAGGCATCGACTGGGATGAAGGGCAGCCTTGTGGAAGGGGGGATCCATCTGGATTTTGGCTTGAATCACTGTTGAATCACTGTGAATCACTTGAATCACTGTGCACACAGCAGGGGTGTGTATGCGTGAAACAGTGGCTGCATGGAACTTCCCTCTCCAGACGCAGTCTAACTTTGTGTGCCCTAGAGATCAGGCAGGTGGTACTAAGTCACCTATGTTTTTAAGTTTTGCCATGAGGCTTCTTAGAGACATGTGGTTACCCTGTGCTCGTCTCCTGAGGTCCGTTTTTACCTTGTTTCTCTCTGGGATGCCTGTCCTTTTTTCCTGACCTTTTTCTTCTCTGACCTCAATGCAGCCAAACTCTTCTGAGGATGTAATCCAGAAGTTACAGTAATTCTTCCCGGTTCTGATCTTTTTGTTTCCCTTAGGTGGCTTTCTAAATTTCTAATTTTTAAACATTGTTTTCAGTCTTACTGTAGGTTTAATCATTTTTTTTAGCCTGATATTTACATAGCATTTTAAAAAAGGGTTGTGGGTTCTCTAGTTTTATCTGTTCTGAGCCACGTGGGGTCCCCTGTGGGGAGAAAGGCAGCCTATAAATAATATAAATGAAGAAATGAAATAGAGATTGTAGTCCTTTTGGGGCAGAGACCTGCCCTCACACACTTTGCAAGGCAAACCGATGCTCCAGTTTCCCTGACCGATCCCAAGAAAGGGACTGGGTGTAAACAGGACGAATCCAGCTCCTCGCCTCGACTTTTGCTAAGAGCACCTGGAGGCGAACAGGGTGATGTCCTTACAACATCATAGTATTTTACATTTTTGACACGCTTGGCCTGTTGGGCCATTCTGGCTGCCAGGAACTCACAATGAGGAAATCGCTGGCATTCCAAGTACGAAAGGGGCCCTTGAGATGTTTGTGGACATTCCGTGGCGTCACGGGAGCAAAAACTGCTTGACCTTTCCATTTCGGCTTGTGAGATTTTATGGAGGGGAGGCACCCTACGTTTGGTCCATGCTTTATGGAACTGGGGGGAAAATGGACATATTCTCATTCTGTATATCCCATCTACCCCCCTTTTAAAAAAAAAGTCTGTTGAGGGAAGCTACCAACAGGAAGCACAGAGTCCAAAGGTTGCCTCACCTTTTTCCTTCTTGAAATGTCATGGCTCAACATCTCCCCAGCTGTTACTTTTCTTTTCCTTTGGGGGAGAGGGAGATAATGGGGTCACCCGTCCGACCCTTTTCTACCCAGCTGCTTTTCCCTTTAAAATCCACATGACTCACAAACACACACACACACATATATGTACTGTATGTACTGTATATCAGGAAAAAGGGCTTGATCCTCTGGCATGTGTGCCTGTGAACTCTTGCTGAGGTGCGGGCAGAAGAGGGAGGCGGTGGCCGTGCCGGGAAATCTGGATCCTCCCCTGGACCAGCCTTTTGTCAGCCTCCTTCCTCTTCCTGAAGGACGTCCCCCAGCTTCTTGCACACTTGAGCAGAGAGCCAGAAAGGGGCTCCCCTCAAGTGCCACAATGAAGACGGGTACCAGATCCACCCATCTCTTCCTGCTGGGTATGATGATGGCCGCTCGTGGGCTGGCCCTTGACACCTGCCCAGGTGAGTGGCCTGCAGACGCGCGCCTGGAATCAGATTGGGGTGGGAGAGGGAGCCTGCCAGCATAGATTTGAAGACCTCCCCTCTCTGGGGCAGTCGAAGGAAACAGCTGTCATCGTAGAAGGAGAAGCCGGGTTAGACTGTGCCAGCAGTAGAGGTGAAAACAGAATAAACACCGTGGCACCTTGAAGACTAACTTTTATCCTTTTTAATGTGAGCTTCCGTGGACCAGTCCACTTCATCAGACAGATGAGCACACGAAAGCTCACCTTAAATATATATATATATATATTTAAAAGTGAGTCTTTATGGTGCCACCCCTTTTTTGTCTTTTTTAAAAAAACTTTTAATCTTTATTTTGTTTTCACCTACAAAGGAAACACGGCACCTGTTTAAAAACAGGACCACGTTTGAAAACTTTCCTAATCTGGCCCTTTTGTTTTTGTACTGGGCAAAGTTACGGACGTGCTGCGGGGCAGAGCAGTGAGAAGGTTGGATGAGATATCTGGGTTCGAATCCCAACTTGGCCATGAAAACTCACTGGGTGGCCGCAGGCCACTCAGGTACTTTTCCAGCCTGAGTGAACTGGGAGGGTTGTTGGGAGGGAGAAGGAGCATTGCCTTCAACTCCTTTGTGCAACGCTGGGATAGAAATGTATAAATTAAGTTTTTAAAATGCTTGGGTAGCGTGTGTGTGATCTCTTGCTCTTTTTTGGTGACCTCATAAGAGCTAGAAACTTGAGAAAGTGAACTGCTGGTCTGAGTGCTGGAAGGAGAGTCATGTTAGGCACTTGCACACAAAATTGCACCTTTAATGCATGGCAGTCGGCTTGAGGAGAAAGAGTCACTTCTGGCTTGCAAAATATCCTGTGGTCTGTCAGGTCTTTGCTCTTGATCCCAACCATCGCTGTTCCTCTACAGAAGTGCAGCTCGTGGGGGTAGGTGGTAACGAGAAGCTTGCCATCTTGCGGGGATGTCCGGGCAGTCCTGGCCCAACCGGACCCCAGGGGGACCCAGGCGTCCCTGGGGCGAAAGGTAGGTTCCTGATAAAGGTGCTCCATTTGGAAGATGAGGGGGAGTGTGGCGTAGATTGGCCCCAACCCGTGCCGTCATGCACAAGCCTTTGGAACGCAATGGTGCAGGAGAGGACATGAGGATGCTCTCTCTCTCTCTCCCCCCCCCCCCATATTCCGCCTTCCAGACAGGAGCGCATCAGAGGGTGTCAAAACACTGTGGTTGGGGACATGATGTCCGGAGAACCAGGAACATCATAAGACAAGGTTAAATTCCCTTACCAGGCCATGCTTTCACCCCGTTGATGATCATGGCCCTCTTTCAAGGAAAACCCTTTGCATTTTGAAAAGTTCTACTATAAATCCCCTATAGATTGCTATTAAGCTCAGTTGTTGCTTATCCTGTATGCTGTGTAGGGAACTCCAGCTAGGCGCTGGGTCATGCCTTCACCCCATTTACCTCCTCGGGGATCTCTGTCAAAGTGTCCAAATATTGATTTGTTTTTTTCCCCATTTTTTTTTCACAACAGGAGAGAAGGGATCCCCGGGAACGCCTGGAAAAGCTGGACCACCTGGGCCAAAGGGTAATATGGCATAGACGGTGTCTATGGTTAGGGGGCCTGAAGGAAGGGCCCATAGAAAGCAAAGGAGCAAGTGGCTGTAGGTTGCCGACCCCCTTCCTCCTTCCTTGTGGATATATTTCAATCCCCTCTTCAGCAATATTCTGGGGCTTGATTTTCTCTATTACACAAGAGTCCTCAAAACTGGTTTTGTCTTGGAAAGATAACAGCAGAAGTTCCCCTGAAGGAACGGTGCCGTTTCACCCGTTGTGAAATGCCAAGCGAACTCCACTTCCTTTACCGTGGCTTCTTTCCACATTCCTCGGGTTTTCTCCACAAACTTCCCTTTGCCTCTGGTCTAAAGGATCGGCAAAGTCTGTGGCCAGCTCTTCCGGCACTTCTGCTTTTCACGAACAGCAACCACACCCAGGGGAGGGGGAGCAAAAGGGTTGAATTTTGGACATTGTTTCCTGCAAGGAGAGAGTTTTAACCCTCTCTGTCCTCCCCAGAGGCTGCTTCACCTCCCAGGTTAAAAGGCTCGGCTTAGCAGAGAGCCAGCAGGATTTAGTGGTGAGAGGGTATGCCCAGGAGGCCGGAGACCTGGGCTCTGACTCCCATGGAAGCTCATGGGAGGAATGGCAATGAGAAATCTGTCCTTGAACAGGGCAAGGGCACAAAACAACCACCACAACCCCAACATGACTGGAAAAGCCGGCTCATGCTTTCCCCTCTCTCTTTCCACCAGGAGATCCCGGCGTCGCAGGTACACCTGGAGCCAAAGGTAAAAAGATGCCAGCCATGCAAGCCTTGGGCTAATATGGGGTTCCCTACTTTGAGGACAGATGGGAGCCCAAATCTTGCTCGGGGAGGACACGGAGGCTCAGCGGCAAATCATTCGTGGTTCAATTTACACGCCTCGTATTTTCCCAGCTAGGGATGAAGTGGGGGGGTCGGTTGAGGAATTTGCCCACCAAATTGCTCCAACTTGCCCACCAAAAAAAAGTTGTTTGGGTCTGGTTCGGGGTGGGTTCGCCTTAACCTGTCCTTTGGTGGAAGAGGGAGAGGTTTAGGTCGGTCCCGAAGGTCCCCTTTTTGCTACCAACTCAATGGCTCTTGTGGTAAAGGCTGAAAATAGACAGAAAATGTTCTAGAAGAACCAGAGAAAGGCTGCACGGTTCTTAAGACGACGCAGTTGTAAGAGCGAGGGATCCCTTTTCTTGGACGACTTGGAAATGTCAGATCTTAGATTCAGGGCTCAAAACTCCTCAGGGATGGGGGAGTGGGGTCTCAAGCCCCATTCAAGGCAGCATGGTTGGGGGGTTTTTTTACACCCCGCTCTCGAGGCCCAAAGACTGACAGTTCCTCTGTGATTGCACCCCTGCCATGCACTCCCATCGCCTGCTTCAAAACACGACCTCTCTGTTTCTCTGTGGGGACAGGATGGGGGGGGGACCCTAAGATGGAGCAGCCCCTAGCGCCAGTTAGGGGTTGTAATTTGGTTCCATTCATCAGGCAGAAGCAGCCAACTGTAGCCAAATTAATTTGGTCAATAAACCCAATTATAACAACAGAAAATGCTGTTTCTGCTCTTCTTTCTAGGAGAAAGGGGAGAAACTGGAGCCCCGGGAACAATAGGTGAGTGTGGTTTATGCTTGTTTGCTGGGTTTTGTTCTTGCGACCCTCTAAACCCAGGAGAACGGAGAAGAGCAAAGTTGGTTATCTTACTCGTCCAGGAAGCTTCAGCTGACCCAAGCAAGGGAAGTTGTAATTCTTTACTTTAGCCTCTTCTCCTGATGGCTGTCCTGTCCTTTTCCACAGGAGACAAAGAACTGAGGGACATTCAGTGTAAGCAAGGTAAGCCTCTCGGAACTCTGTGCAGCCCAGAAGCCTGCATCCTGCCCAAGGAGAGAGAACAGATCTGGGAAATGTATGGCCATATTCAACACATATTCAACCCTCTCAGCTCCCCTCCCTCTTTTGGCGCCATCCCTCTGGAAAACCCTAAAGGTGGCTGCTTGAGCCAGTTACAAGGGTAATTAGATGAGGGTTGGGCCTTTTTGTAGCCTGGGCCGTCGGTTGCTGACCCCATCTTCCTAGTTCCCTACGAAGTCAGGAAGGTGGAGATTTCCTGGGACCGTTTTTGTTGGTTGGTTTGCATTGGGTTGGAAGAGGCCCAACCCTCTGCCCCAAAGTGGGGGTCCTTTAGCCTCTGGGGGCCACCGCCTCTTTGTCGTGGGGTGTGATGGCCACGATACCAGCCTCCCAGCACTGAGCCTGTTGCCTTTGACCTCTACCTAGGTGTCAAAAACTGCAAAGAACTCTTGGCCCGGGGAGTGACCCTGAGCGGCTGGTACACCATCTACCCCCAGAACTGCGAGCCCCTGATGGTGTTGTGTGACATGCACACGGATGGCGGCGGATGGATCGTAAGCCCAGTTTAAGGGTGGCACGGGTTGGGAGTACGGATTTAGATTTTCTACCTAGAAAAGGAAGACGATTTCCTTTCTTTTGGCCCTTTTAGTTTGGCTTCACTTTCTCCCATTTCGGAGACCCTGGGCAGCTTACGAAGGGCTAAAAAAAGCATCTAGATTTGCATTTTGGTCTGAATGTTGAATTCCTCCAAAGCGCTAAGTATCTGGAAAATCTGACCATCCCAAAATGCCGGCAGGTCTTTTCAAGAGAAAGATTTAACTCCCTTCCATCTGCAGTTTGAGCGGGACGCTGTTCTGATGTACCATATGAAAATCGGTTCTACCCCTGTAGTGCCAAAGGAACAGAAATATATGACTTTTCCATATGCAGTTTTTGCAAGGATGGCCATGCCAGACTCCTTAACCCTGTTATGAGAGATTTCCCAGGCAGGAACCTGGATTGGTATCTAAAATATTTTTTAGCTGATGTTTTTTAGTTAAGTCTATTCTGTTTTAAGTTGTTTTTAATATACTTCATGAGGTCTGGAACCACACGATAAAAATTGCCTTGTTGTAAAAATCATATAGGACTAAAGCCATCATCATTTATATTAAATTGCAACATGGGCAGCCACCACCCCGCTCCCATTTATAACCTTAAAAGAGGAAGGGACCTGAAAGAAACTTGGTTGCTTCACTACAGGTTTTCCAAAGACGAGCTGATGGCTCCGTGGATTTCTACCAAGACTGGAATGCTTACAAGAAAGGATTTGGGAGCCAGCTCACAGAATTCTGGCTGGGGAATGACAACATCCACCTCTTGACCTCGCTGGGTAAATTGCACACATTTTCTCCTCTTTTTTCCCCTATGATTTCTGCTGTTTTTATCACAATAGCCTCAGAATCCTCCATTTCTAGGATGGAAGGCACTCAGCTTCAAATCTCTGCTCCAGCTTTTCCTTGCATTTTCATCTCTTCTCATACATCCTATCACTGTTACAATTTTTTTTTAAAAAATACTCTTTTTCATTTTTATTTCTTTCCCCTCTCGCCTTGCTCTGGACAGGAGAGAACGAACTGCGTGTGGATCTCACAGATTTCGACAACACCCACGTCTTTGCCAAGTATACGTCCTTTCGAATTTCAGGAGAAGCAGATCAGTACAGGCTGGGCCTCGGGAGCTTTGCCGGAGGCAGTGCAGGTAGATGGTGGGACATTTTCCTGTGCCTGGCGGGAGGGTCAAGACCCCAATATGGAGAGCAGGAATATAATGGAGGTGGGGGAAGAGAGACTGCAGGTAGACCAAACTGATCAGAACTCTGAACAGTAGCCGGGTTTTTTTCCAAATCAATCTGGGCCAGACTGAAAGGGCTGCTTTGGTGCATAACACCCTAAGCGGATGTTTGGCGCAGGCTTTATTGAAGAAATCCAGAGCTTTCCAATGCAATCCATTTCTCTCAAACTTGTTGGGAATCATACCAGCCATAAAAATCCTTGCAGACCAGTATGACGCCAGAAAATGTTTCTGCTTTTGTGAAACTGTGACGCCCACGGCTTTGTTGCATGGACTGTTTTGAATTAGAAGCCTGAGATGGGTTGCTTGCATCTTTTTGAGCAATCAGCCAGCTGTTTGGGGGAGACAATGGGTTGACACCCCCCACACACACACACTTTTGGTTAGGAGGCCTCAGATCTTGGAAATGCTTTGCCATGGGGAGGTGTCTCGTGGCGTTGAGCCAGCCTGAGCAGATGGGGACCAGGAACTGGGCAAACATTACTTAGACAAAGAGATCTGTCTTCAGTACTTTCACTGACCTTTAAATCATTTCCTCTCAGGTGACTCTCTCTCGGGCCACAACAGCATGCCTTTCTCTACCAAAGACAAACAGCAGGATCCCAACAACAGCAAATGTGCCGAGACATACAAAGGGGCCTGGTGGTACAACACCTGCCACACCTCCAACCTCAATGGGATGTACTGGCTGGGGACCCACAGCTCCTTTGCCGATGGCGTGAACTGGCAAACAAGCAAAGGCTATAACTACTCCTATAAGCGTTCGGAAATGAAATTCAGACCTGTGGCTTAATGGAGAAAAGGAAGTTTTCCCCTCCTCTAGAGGTGATTCCGTGGGTGGTGTCTTCTTCCCAGGCTGACCTTGAGGATAGGGTGTCTGAGCCCTTCCCCTGGGTCTTCGCAGCATAAATTTCCAGTGACCCAGTGCCTCCCCCTTCCTTGTTAGGACCAGGCAAGATATGGAACGAGGGTCCTCCAGTTGAGTTTGGCCTACAACTCCCATCCATGGTGGGGGATTATGGGTACTGTAGGCCAAACACCAGAGCGCCACAGGTGCCCATCCCACACACAAAGGGGGAGGGGAAGGGTGACATGGTTTTCTTCCTTGCTTCTCTCTTCTGGGGTAGCATCTTGGACCAACAAACACTGCAAACAGGCTACCACACTCATGGGAGAAGTTATACATAATTTTCTTTCCTGCAGATCTTGTGATTTTACCTCATTATCATTTTCAACAGAATAAATTAATCACTTCCAAGGAACGGTGGCAGTGAGATGATTCCCCCCCCCCCATTTTTTTCTTTTTTCTTCTTCTTAGGATTCCCACACATTGTTAGCAGGCTGTGCTATTTACACAACACCTCGGCAAAGTTGTGCGTGAATTACATTTCTGGTTGACCTAGAATCCGTCTGAAATGCAAGCTTGGTTGGTCTCTTATGACAGGCTGGAGCGAGCGGTTATGTGTTTTGTCACTTGCCCCCAATTTCTGGCGACCCGATGAACAAATGACCTCAACCACATCCTGTCCTGAGCAGCCCTGCTCGGGGAAACTCAAGCCTGTGGCTTCCTTTAGGGAGTCAGTCCATCTCATATTTGGTCTTCCTCTTCTGCTGCTGCCTTTAACCTTTCCCTCACCACTAAAAGAGGGGGGGAAATAGCAAGGTTAGAAACGTATGCCAATCACAGAATGCTTACAATTTCTTGGACCTCTTGACAGGAGAGTATCTCTGGCATGGAAGGAGAAGCTAAAAGTGCAGGGTATTATATTATATTATAATATTATATTATATTATATTATATTATATTATATTATATTATTTATTTAACTTATATGCCGCCCACACTACCCAAAGGTCTCTGGGCGGCTTACAACAATTAAAATACAATAAAAAAAGATAAAACAATTAAAATACAATTAAAATATATACTCTAAAAATTGCCATCAGGACCCACAGTTGATATTATTTCAATTAAAAGCCTTCTGGAACAGGAAGGTTTTGACCTGGCACCGAAATGTCATTATATTATATTATATAATTATTTCACCCACAATGATCATTATAAAATAAAATAATATTATATTATAACGATCATTGCAGGTGAAATAAAGTTGCAAAGAAGTGCAAGCAAGGTGTACGTTCCTCACCTGCCCGTCGGGTCTCCCCAGACGACCAATCCGAGAGCGCCTGGGCGGGGCCTCCGCGGCGGACCTCACCTGGGCAGTTTTCAGTCAGGTCCGACCTCGGGGTTCTAAAGCGCCCGGCACGCAGCCTTCTGGGGGGGAGAGGGTGGGCGGTGGGCGAGGCTGATCGGAAGGCAAGCCCCCCTCCCCGGTGGGGCAGAGGAGGCGATGGGCGGCGGGAGGGGCGGGAGGCGCCCCATGGAACGGTCCTCGCCCCCGCGGGTGGAAGCGGAACGCGGGTCCGTCACAATCCGCTCGGCTGCAGCGGCCACTGGATGCTTGGCTCCCCGTCGAGGATCGGGCGGCTGCGAAGTTGAGGATCGGGCGGCGTGGGAGCCTCTCTCTTGCCACCCATCAGGGAACAGGGTGCCAAGGGCTGGCTAGAGAGAAGCTGGCCCGGATCAAGCCATTATTGAATACGAGGGCAAAGATTGGACAGGTTGAAAGGACAGGGAGATTATAAGGGGGGGCCCCCGCAGGTTTTGATCTTTGGGACACACAAAGCCATTTTGACCGGCCTGAGTTGTGAGAACATTCAGCCAAGGGGGGTCTAAGGTCCCCGGGGGGGTCATCGAGAGCCCAGTATCCCCTGCCTGCTGCCCAGAACTGACAGCGGTCCAGGATGAAGTGGGCCCTGCTGAGCGTGGTGGTCTCCACCTTCGGCTGTCTCTGTGCTGCCTTTGAGATTCCAGTGAAGCCCTATCTGGACATGAAAAAGGTAAAAAGGCCTCCAGATCTCAAGTGGGGCGTCTGATGGGTGGCCAGCGTCTATCTGGCTTTTCTGGACAGATGCTGGCCTGCACCGAAGGGGTGTGTGTAAAGGGATAAGGGGGAGATGGCTTTAACCATGGCTGGGAAGCCCCCTAAAGAGGCCCTGCTTTGTGGTTTTTCTTCTTTGAGATCCGTTTGAGCGACAGCCAGCCCAAAACGGCAGGGGAAGGTCAGATCCATCCATCCCCCCCCCCCACCCCCGCTCTCCTGCCTGGCTCTTGTGGGGGAGATGCCGAAGAACCAGCTGAGGCCCGGCTCCCTGCCGTTGTGTTTTTTTTTTTAGCTTGCTGGGAAATGGCATCCCATTCTAAGGGCGAAGTACGACCCTACAGACCAGCCGTTCTATACCTACAACCTAAGCCCTCTCAACGATGGGAATGTGATTCTGAAGGTGGAAGTTCCCCGGTAAGTCGGCCTCCTCCACGCCTCCACTGCAGGATCCTTCCAGGACAGCTCAGGATGTGGGCCCTCTGCCCCCTCTTTGCACCAGAAAGGTGCCTGATGGTTAGGTGCACACACACATGTGCATGGGCTCCCTGCCCATCTGTCTGGTTGGCAAACCTGCTTGGTAAAATCTGCAGCTGTTTCTCCTTTGGGACCCGCTTGCTGGGTTTACCAGAGTTGTCATTTTGACCCGAACTACTGCTCCCATCATTGTGACACTGGCTCGTGGTGGCTGATGGGAATTGGAATCGAGCAATATCTGTCACGCCAACCTTTCCCCAGTGCCATTCCAGCCTTTTCCGACTCTCTGTGGGTTTCATTAGCTTTCAGCCTGACTTGGTGCCGGGACCATCCTCCAAACGGAGGACTGCTCCCTGTAGAAAAGGACACATGGCTCCCATAATTGGCTGTTGTTTCCCTTTGTTTTCCAGAGTGAGGGCCTGCCGGCTAAATTTCGTTGCTTTGTATGCTATCCAACCTGGCGTCTTTGAAAATGCAGGTAAACAGCAGACATGTTCTCTCTTTGTTATGATGAGTTGATTGCTCAGGTTTATATTTAACGAGCCCGGGGTAACAGGCATGGTTCTCTATATTTCCACGTTGGCCTCGCAACAGCCCTGTTTGGTGGGCTCGGCTCAAGAGAGTGTGGCCTTCCCCCAATTTACTGAAATTTGTGACTATGAGTTTACTTGAACCTTGATCTCTGCAGCCTTATTCTGATAGTCTAACTGCTACACCCTTCTGCCTCCATGGGGGCGGGGTAGGGACAACTAGGAGAAAACAAAGGGGGAGGAGAAAACCTGCATGGAAAGCAAAGCTGTGTCAAATTTTTCTCCTGGGACTTAAGGCAGAGCTGGACAAGAGGCCGGCGTTGCAGTTAGAAGGGGGTAAAACATTTTTTGTCCACAGACCCCATCCTTTAAAGCAGTTTTCCTAATCTGAAACTGCCAAAGCTGAAAAGCCTCAGCGCAGGAAAAACAAACTAATTTAGCTCTGAAGGGGGTCCCACCTCTAATGACGCCTCTACGATAACATCCATTTTAGCCCTGGAATTTGGGGACACCAACTTTTGGTTTACCTGAAAGCCAACGTTTTTGGAACTTCTGGTAACCCAAAGAAACATCTCCTTCTGGATTATATTTGGAGGCAACACTGCACTCTTCGTTGGTTGAGGGAGAATGGGAGTTGTAGTCACCGGTTTGGAAAAGGCCGACTTACTGTTCTTTTGTGGTTCTCTTCCAATAGACGGCAAGCTGACAGTACATATTGTGGACACCGATTATGACAACTATCATATCAGTCATACCGAAAGAGATAATATGGCCTTCATGAATCTCTACGGTGAGTCTCTTCAGACGGTGGTGGGCGGTGATATTGTTGACTGGGCTGTTTCGCTCAGAAGGGTGGCCGTACAGAGGAAAGCATTTTTCATTTATGGAGCGCCCAAATTTTCTTGTTCCCGAGGAGACCGTCTGTCTTGGTCCGTGGAGCCAACCTGTTACGAGAGAGGCAATTTTCTTGAGCCTTTCGCTCTGATCCGTTTACCTCCTGCCATATTTCTCAACACAACACCCTCTTTTTTTGCCTTTTTAAGGCAGGGAAAAAGAGGTGTCGGAAGAAGTGACCAAAAAGTTTCTGGATCTTGCCCAGAAAGTGATGCTGAATCCGATGCTGCTGTTCTATCAACACAAGACTGGTGCGTGGGTATTAGAACCTGGGTATTTATGGTAGCAGAGGGCTGAGCTCTTGAGGTGGAGTAAATACACCTGGGAAACATCATGAGCCAAGGGGAAGAAATTAAAAAGTTAAAGTTTCTTGTTCTGAGGAATCAAGTGAAGGACAGAGCAGGAGGAAGAGGCACCAACTTATTTACCAAAACCCTCTTCTTAACCAAGGAGAGCAAGAACTGCTAACCTTGGAGAAGGTGGAAGGAAGGAAGGCTAAGAGTAGCAGTCTACTTGTCAATCTGTTGTGACTTAGAAAAGGCAAGGGGCCCAATTTCATATCTTGCTCTGATGATATCTTTCTCTGTTTTTTTCCCCCCTTCCACAGATCTCTGCATAACTCCACCACAGAAAGCATAAGTAAAATTGCTGCAGAGGGAAAGTGGGGGAATGTTAGTGAAATGAACATTTCCCTAAAACCCACTGCCAGTTTTATAACCAGTCGGACATGGTAATAATGTCCTTTTCAGCAGTAATAAAATGTATACCGATCAGAAGTGTGGGTGTCTTTTTGTGAGTGAGGGGAATCAGGAGGCTCTAAAGCCCGAAACATACATTTCAGATTCCAACTCCCCCTGAGTCCTGATACTGTACGTGCTGCTTTGATAACAGCCCAAAGGAAAGACAGCCACGTTGAAGTCTGAATTGTACGTCACAAATAACTCACCATTGGGAGAGGAAACTCTGTAGGTGCTGATGGTGTGTGACTGTCCCACGGGCCACTTCTTCTCGCCCCCTGTAGTTGGCAAACTCCACTTGCTTTTTTCTGATTGGTTGTAAGGAAGCACTGAGCACTTTCCTCTTTCATAGGTTTGGTTTCACTCCGTTGGGCCGTCTATAAGCTCTGTAAACAAACAAACCAATAAATTTCTCCAACGCCAAAGAGCCAGCTCGAATTGAATCGAGTCTGGCACACTTAACTCAACTCCTGCTCCAGTGTGAATGCGTAACGGGAGTTCTTGTGATGCATAAACTCCCTTTGATGCCAGCGAACTGCTGATCCGAGGTGGAAGATTTTAAATAAATAAATAAAGAGTTTGGTGGAAGCAGGCGAAAGGCTGATCTGGTCTTGATGAAATGTTGAGGATGGAACGAAAGGTCACCAGAGGGAGGGAGGATCGCCCACACAAGGCACGGCCTGAGCCCAACCTCCCCCAAATTCCCCCGAAGCTTTTGATCATGGAGCAGCCGAGCTTGGGGAGAACCTCCACCTGCCCACGGTCAGACGAGAGTCGAGAACAGCGTATGCCCCAGGGAGTTCTCATAAGTGCCCCTGAGAACCAAGCACCGCAGAGCTGGTTACCTCCCTGCCAACATCTGGGGTTGTTTCGGAAGAGGGGGGGTGGACTGGAGAGGATAAATGTAGAGAAGGGAAGGAGTGGGGTTGTGCAGAGTCTGGGCCCTCCCTGAAGGACAGAGATCTCTCTCTGGCGTTTGAGAAGGACTCCTGGGCTGGCCAAAGAGTGGCAGAGACCATGAAGGCGGCCTTGTGGAGTCTGGTGGTCTCCGGTGTTTGTTCTCTTCTGGCTGCAGACATCCCGGTAGACCCTACGTTTGACGTCACAAAGGTAATCGGCTAGGCGGGCCCCCCAGATGGGATGGGAAGGGGGACGCCTGGATCCCTGCCTTTTCACTGACCCGTTTCGCTTTGAGCGGTGGTAGCTCCTGCGGAGGTTTGGGGTCAGGATGGGTCCAAACAGCCCACCACCACCACCACTGAGAAAGGCGCAGACGCCACTTGGAAAACAATGAGCCGGCGCCTCCTTCTTCAGCATCGGTTTCGAGGTCTTGGAAGCATCACCACAGGCACCAGGGGCTCCCCTGGGATGATGATGATGGGTGGGAAGGTCCAGAGATCCCAAGGGTGGCCGGACACTCGTTGGCCCCAGAGTAAATGCATTGGTTGGGAAATCAGGGAAGTTCCCGGGAGGTCAGAAGCATCAGCAAGCTCAGGGACCATGAGTTGCCATTTTAATTACCCCCTGCTCCCAAACTGCAGCTCTGAATGTTGAGAAGGTACGCATGCCTCAGACGTCCACTTCTGGTGGCCACCGTGATGTGGGGACTGCTCTTGGTCGGGCTGGCCTTCCCTCTGATACTTTGCCACTGCTCTGGAGTCATCTCGAAGACCCAATATGGGTAGCTAGCACCTTCCTTCTGTCCTTTCGGACCGAAAAACTTTTTCCTCCCCTTCTTCTTTCCCTTTCGAATAAAAGGTTGCTGGGAAATGGTATCCCCTTATCACAGCAAATTATAACTACCCTTATTCGAAGAAACCCTACTATGCCTTCACAGCCGCACCTTTAAGCAACGGAGGTCTTGATCTCAAAGATGAAATCCCCGGGTAAGCCATCATCCTCACTCTCATCCTGTGCCGCCCCCTCCCCAAATAATCAGGCCGTACAGTTCTGTGTGGGCTCGTTGCAGGGGTGGCTGGGCCACCTCGTGGACGGAGTCACGTTCCACAGTGGTGGCCAGCAGGAAGTGGAGCTGGGAGTTGGGCCCTTCTTAAGCCATCTGTGGACACCTCTGTTCAGTTTTGCCAAAATTTCTCCGGTGAATGTCTGGCTGTTCGCTGCAGCTATTGGGCACCAACTGGAGGGTCCGGATTTGAGCCGTGTGAGGATTTTTGGCACATGCACACCCCCCAAAGTTGCCCTTTGGGTGACTGACAGATTGGGAGTTGGGTTGCTTTAGGAGAAAGCTTTTTCCCATCCAAAAGAGAAAAAGCGATGTTAATCAAATTAAAAAACGATGAAGACGTCGTATTGGCACGCCCTGGTTCCAACAGGCAGGAGCATGGGCTTGCCTGTCCCGCCTCCTTGTGTGGGCGGGCCATCAGCCAAGGAGGCGGGTCAGGGAAGCCCGTGCTCCTGCCGGGGACTGGCTGAATTGCCAAAGAGGAGGAGGAGGAGTGCGCTCCGGCTGGTGAGTGGGGCATTGGCCGGGGAGGTGGGGGAAGGGAATGCACGGCACCTTTGGTGCCGCATGTACGAACTGGCACGAACCTCTGAACTGAGATTCGTGGCCATCTCTCGTGACCACCAGAGGAACGATGTGGCTGCCACTCACGTCGGTGTTCGGGTCTTGGTCTCAGCAGCCGCAAGCTCAGGTGGGGGATCTTTGGAGTTCAAGAGGTCAGTGAATTCCCATCAGCTCTCTTCCTGAGCTGGACTGGCTGGGGCAAATGGGACGTGGAGTAGAAGGGCAACTAGAGGGGGCTTCACTTCCCTCTCCCCGTTTCCATCCAAGGCACTTCACCCCCTTCTGAAGAGTTCCTTGGCTCCGATACTGGCTCTGGGCCAAGCCTCTCCCCGAAACAGAAGATGCGTTCAGAATCACCGGCCACGTGGTGGCTGAAATTCAGTGGTCTTCTCTCTTTCCTCCAGAGACGGAGCCTGCAAAGTGAAGAGGTTTGTGTTGCAAGCTCTACAGCCCGGGGTTTTCCAGAGCGAAGGTAAGCAGAGGACATGCTGTCCTTTTCCAAGATGTGGGTCCAGCCTCCAGCTGGTCAGCTGAGAGTGCCCAGTGATCAAGGATCGGTGTGTGCCCAGGCTAAGGACGCACCAATGGTTGCCCACAACCTTCCCCATAAAACGTGGTACTCAAAGCAGTCTCTGAAAATGAATAAACTCCATAGGGATAATGGCAAGGACTATCCATCGCAGTTCATTAACATTTCTGTGGTTTGAAGAAGACGCCCACGCACAGCTCACCTTAACAGCTCTAATGCACCACCTTATTCGGCAAAAACAGGTCATTGTCACTGCTGTTCTTGGTCCTTCTGTAATAGTTCTTTGCCTGGGACATTATGATTTTTGCCAGTAGATTTTTAAAAAAAAATTAAAAATAGTGGAATATATTTTCTGATTTCTTCTAACAGTCAATTCTGATGTTGTACCTTGGAACAGTCTCTGACAATGTTTTTACACTCCCTTAGAGGTAACTTTTAAAAGGAATTGGAAATGATTACTTGTTCCAACGAGAACACAATGGGTTCTGTTGCTTTGGAGTTATGTCACTTCGTAGTTACCTTTGCTGCTCCCACCCCAGGTAACGACTCCAGACTGGGAGCACTGGTCCGTCCTGCCTGGGAGGCGCCAGGTTGCCCGACGGCTGACCTTTTGATGCTTTGTCTCCACAGATGGCAAACTCACCGTACACGTCCTTAAAACCGATAACAACCATTATGTGATTAGCCGCTCTGAAATAGGGGACCTGATCCTTCTGCAGCTGGTTGGTATGTGCCCCAGATAGTCTCGGGTGTTCTAAAGGGAGAGAAACCTGCATCCTTTTGGAAAGATTGCTCCTGGCAGCTGGGGGCAAAAAAATCACACTTTTCTCCTATCCAGTATCATCCTCCAGATGAGAACACAGGAGGTGAGTTTATGAAAAAACAATATTTCCATCTCAAGGCAATTCGGTTCACCCACAACAATGCCCTGTACATGTTTCACTCGTCTTGTGGTGCAACTGGTGCTGTAGTTGTGATCTAAACCTCGGACACCTTCACGTGGCCTGGACCCAGAGGCCAGACCATGGCGAGGGAGGGGGAAGAAGGAGGCTTAGCCTGCCAAAAATGAGCCAAAATGCCCCCGATCCAAGCCTCCCACCCACATCATAGTGTCATGCTTTGTCTCTTTGTGTCTCCAGCCAAAGGAAAGGAGTCCAAGCCGGAATGGAGTAACCATTTTTTGACTCTTGCCCGGAATCTGGAATTCGGCCCGAAGTTCTCCTATCTACGTGAATCTGGTGAGACCCATGGATCGTTAGGGGTGGACTCTGGGGCGAGAGGGCAGCAGATTTTTTGAAGCAGTAAATGAGAGGCCACGTGTGGAACGGTGATGGTGTTTTTTATTCTAAGCGCTTGCAGAGGCCGCCCGTGGCCACAGTGACTAGCTAGCCTGTCTCAGGCTAAGAGGCTTTGTTGCCCTTTCAAAAGCTCTGGTGGCAAACGTGGATGTGCCCATTCCCCCTGCTTTGTTTTGAAAGCTCTGGCACAGTTTGATTGCTGGGTCAGAATTTCCACTCCGTGAAAATAAGGGGGTCTACTCTTTTCTTCTGCTTTGTTTTTTCTAAATGTTTGCGTGCCAGCCAGCCACACTGCTCCTAAGGGCAGAGGAGCAGGAATTTTTAAAAAGTTGGCAACCTTACCAAAATCTCCTCCTGCAGGATCTGAAAAGATTGTCTTTATTTTTTCCCTTCCACAGATCTCTGCACAACCCCACCGGAGCAGGCTTAGGGTGACGATTGTGAACTCAGGGATCGGGGGCGTTGGGTTTTTTTTGCCGGCGACGGGGAGATCAACCTAAAAACCCATAGCCAGTGGGAAACATCACACTTAGGCAGAAAGACTCAACCCATCGGAAACAAAACAGCTGTAACTAAAGGCACACCGACCGGAAAGGGAGAAAGTTTGCTGAAACGAGATCTCGTAAGACCAGCCTCAGATTTTTCCATTTTGAAAAGAAGACCTCATGTAGCACAGAGAGAGCTGTGGCTGCCTGAAATCTTTATATTGCCTCTCAAAATGATTTCCCACCACTCCCCCCCCCCCCAATCCCCTGAAAATAAAGAGACCACCACAACACCCCCTCGGCTGCTTTCCTGTGTGGATGTTTGAGAAAAAACAGCAAGATATTAGACCGTTATTTACAAGAGAACCTCTGTGTGTGTCTACCTGCTTACCTTCCCAAATGTGGGAAGTACATCTCACCAGATGTTCTCACCTTCCTATCGGAAGGAAAATATTTCCTGCTGGAAGCTGTGGGATGAACTGCTGGAAATGTTATATACTTCATATCATGCGTGCTCAGAGGGGGCATCCTTGCGGATCATTGCCCCGTTCCTCTTCCTTCCTCTATCCATCCGTCCCCCTTGTGTGTGTTGACACCGTTTCATCCCTCCGCCCAGGCTCTCAACACCCTTAAATGCTCTCGCAAGGAAGCATGGCATGAGAAGTGCTTTGAGGCTTTCAGCGTTCATGCAAAGAGCTGCCTGGGGCCGGCACAGGAAGGTGGCCTTTTTGGACCACAAATTTTGAATTTCCAGTCTAGAAAACTATTTCCATTCTCCGGCCTGGTTTCTCCCTGCGCAAGTCGAAGCCCTCCTTCTTTCCATGAAACTCTTCACTTCTGTTACTGCAGGCCGGTAGATCTGTACAGATTTTTTTGACTTCTTGGATTACAAATCCCATTATCCCCCCATTCTGGGAGTTCAGCCTGATTTACAGGCACCTCCGTGTGGCTCGCCTGGGAGGAAAGGCCTCACTTACAAGGTTTTGAGGTTTAGCTAGGTCTTGCTCAACTCAAGCTTCCTGTTCCTGCCTCAGTGCCAGCTGGGAGCTTTCTTTCTAAACAAGAATTATGGGATTTGCAGTCCAAGGAATAAAAAAAAAATCCCATCCCTAGAGAACTTGCCCTACAAGGACTTTATATTGTCCTATGAGGAAAGGCTACAGCGTTTGGGGCTCTTTAGTCTAGAGAAAAGGTGCCTGAGGAGGGGGGGGACATGATTGAGACGTATAAAATTATGCAGGGGATGGATAAAGTGGATAGAGGGAAGCTCTTTTCCCTCTCATGCCATACCAGAACCAGGGGACATCCGCTCCAATTGAGTGTTGGGAGAGGGAGAACAGACAAAATAAAAGATTTCTTGACCCAGCGTGTTGTTAGTCTGTGGAACTCCTTGCCACTGGATGTGGTGACGGCATCTGGCCTAGATGCCTTGAAAAGGGGATTGGACAGATTCCTGGAGGAAAAGTCCATCGCAGGTGACAAGCCACGATGGGGATGTCTAATCTCCAGGATTAAAAGGAAGGGACCCCAAAATGCCAGATGCAGGGGAGTGGCATCAGGAGACAGGTTTCTAGTTGTCTCGGGTGCTCCCAGAGGTATCTATCTGGTGGGGCCACGGTGAGAGACAGGAAGCCCTACATGGGCCCTTGGCCTGATCCAGCACGGCTCTTCTGATGTTCTTATGTAAGAGCGTTTGCCAGGTCCTTTTCCAAAAATGTCTGTAATGAAAGATCTTGCACGTTTTCCCAGTTTTTAGCAATCTTACACCTTGCCATCCCTCTCCTATTTGCACTGAGGTCTTTATTCAGTAGCTTCTCATTTCCCCCTGGAAATGCTGAAAATAATAGTAATGTTTCCTTCGCGATTATTGTTTGATCGGACTGTGTTTCCTTCCAATGGATTACGTCATGCCAAAATACTTCTCTTTTTGGGCAAAAAAATCCCCATGTGTTCCACGGTTCCCTTCCGTCCACATTTTCTCCAACACTTATCTGATATCTCCCTGTTTTTTTTTTTTAATGGAGCTTCGTAGGGTATGGATAGAGGCCCTCTGTGAACAACCTTCAGCACCGTTTCTTTCGTTTGAGTTGATACTGATGTATATGGATATTTATTCCATATTCCTGTCCAAACCTCCTCAGGTATATTAATATTTAAATCTGTTTTCCAAGATGCTGTCGCTCCTCTACCCTTCCCATGTTCTTTCTCAATAATGCATTTATATATTAAGGAGGTCAATCCTATCCTTCTTTAAAAATCTTTACAAATTTTACAGTATTGTTCAAATTCCGTGAATGGTCTTATAGGGCCAGATTTTTGATCCAATTGTATTGCAAAGCTCCTTCTTCACTTTATTTGAAGCCAATTGGTTCTTGTTTGTTTTGTTTTCTCTTCTATTTGTCTAACATCATTGGTTCCCCTGATTCAAATAAATCCTTCATTCTGGATATTCTCATTGGTATCCAATGTTCAAATTGCACATATTTCTCATGAGATTTAAAGTTTGGGTGATCCAATACAGGACATAAGGGGGGTGTTGAGGGAGCAAACGTTTTCATATGTTTTCACAATCTCCTTAATGTTTCGAAAATAAAAGGATTCTGTCTTTTCTAAACAATTTTGTTGTGTAAATATGCATATTGACAATATTTGTTTTTCCACCACCCTCCATTTCAACCCAGAGAATTTTGAAAGAATGATTTTACCTGGCTGTAGTAAAAGCCCGGTAGTGGATAGAGTAGGAGACTGGGACTGAGCCCTGGGTTTGAATGCCTGGCTCTCCCACGGAAGCTCATTGGGGGTGTGGAATGGGTAAAACCCCTCCTGAAATACCCACCGACTCTGAACACCCGATCAGGGTCACTATCGGTCAGTTACTTACAACTTCATGTCTGCTCTTCCCCACCGGGGAGCCTCGTTTTTGCACCACGGCAAAGCCACGTGCAGAGGGACCCATGATTTCTGTGTTATAATCAGTGGGCACGGATGGCGCCTGTAACTGGACAGTCGTTTCGGCAGGATCCTACCTAAAAATCATGTGGATCCATGAGGATCCATGCCTCAGATCCATGTTTTTACGCCACTGCTAAGTCAGGCACTGAAGGACTCGTTATTTCTGTGTTGGAATCTGTAGGCACAGATGGGATCGATCATCTGATGGTGGTTTAGAAAGGATCCCATCTAAAAATCATGTGAAATCATGTGCACCTGTGACATGGATCCACGTTTTTGCGCCACTGCAAGACAGACGCCAAAGGATCCATGATTTCTGTGGTGCAGTCGGTGGGCATAGATGGGACATATGATTTGCGGGTGGTTTGCCAAGGATCCCACATAAACATCACAGGAGAACATAAGGATCCACCTTTTACCCTTAGCCACAGTTAACGACAAGAGAAAAAGCTCGTTTGAATCCTTCCACCTTGATAAAAAAAGAATCCTGTGGAGAAAACAAGTTGTTCTGAGTAGAAATGGTAAGAATCCTGCCCAGCTGATGTGCTTCTGGGTGGCCAGTGGATCTCCTGTAGAGGAATCTCCCTGTGAGAAGAAAAGAGGATTCTCTCCCTCGGGCTCTGAAGAGCAAGCAGCTGCCGAATTCAAATCCTCCTCCAAGCTCAGAGGTTCCCCTCGCAGGATTTCTGGAGAACGCTTTTCCGTTCCCTGGGTCATCTGAGATTCAGATCCGCTGACCGTCCGGGAATGGACCACGCGGGGGCAACCCTGTCAACCCATCAGCGGAAAATCCAAATTCCATGTCGAGAAAATCCTTCTTTGAGGCCAAGGTGTTTTAAAGGCACAAAACGGTGGACAAGTTTTCACCTTCTGTAACACCAGGACGGAGGGATTATTAACCTGGAAAACACACCCACAGATCTGGTGTCTTTCTGTTGTTAAAAATGAAATAAAATGGCCTCATAACTGTGTCGTCTTATTGCAGACTTTGAATGGCAAGGCAACCATTTCCTCCTCAGAGAAAGCTCTGCCTCAGACGGCAAAAACTTTCGGGCCATCTCCGTTCCTTCCCTCTTCACAGAGTACAATAGAGGTTCTGTCTCAATAAAGAAAAATATGAGTCTTCCCTGGTTCTAGTATTCTATCATTCTGGTGTATTCAAACGTTCAAACATATAAATAAGTTTCTAATATGAATTGATATCCAATCCACAGCTGTCGCAGCTGGAACTTTAAAACAACAGTACTAATGCAGCCGGCATCTCTCCTCCAGCACCACATTCCAAACAAATAAGTTATTTTCCTGTCCGCTTTCTTAACTGTCCAGCTTTCACACCCACATATGGTGATCGGACACACAAGAGTGTGGATAATCTTGGTCCTGGTCTCCAGTGACACATCCTTACATCCAGTATGAGAGTAAGACAAGAAATGCTTTTTAATAAACGTTTCTGCAATGCATCTCTGTATCTTTTCCTTCCTAAAGCAATGCCACACACACATACAGAGAGAAAGAGAGAGAGAGATGAAAAAGATTCAAATAAATTATTAGATGTAGATCACGGAACAATGCCCTAAATTTAGGCTTGGGTGGAAGTATAAGGTGGGCTCTGGCGCCGAGTTCCACCTTAATCTCTTTTGGGCTGTGCTGGACACCCTGTTCCCCAGCTGGCAAGATATGCCCACCCCTGCAGTAAATGACTTCTGAAAATAAACCCGCCCTCCTCTCTAATATCTAACGTCCCACAGGCACCGTTTAAGGGCATGGATGAAATTTGGGGAGTTACGCTCAGCCGAGGGCTGAGGTTTCTGGAGGAAGCTTTTTTTGCTGGTTGGGGAAAAGAGAGAATGGTTTTGAACATGAAAACCGGGTTGGTGTGGAAAATCATTCTGGCTTCCTTTTGGTCGTGCCCGGCTGTGGCCAGCGTCCTGGCTACACCAAAGGTTGACATCGAGCGGGTAAGGGCCAAAAAAGCCTGGGAATCCCAAGGGAGGAGATCAGACCGCCTGGCCTGGGCCTCTCGGAAGGAGAAGATCTTCTGTCTTGCCTGGAGGTTTCCCCCCCCCCCCCCCAAACTGGCCTGGAAGGTTTTCGTCCCTCTTCCCTATCTTTCCCTTCTGCGTGATATCTCGAACTGCTTTTCTGCAGAACCCGAGATTCACAAAGAGCATCATCTCTCTCTCTCTCTCTCTCTCTTTCTTTTTCAGCTGGGTGGGCAATGGTACCCCATCGCAGTGGTCCGAGATCGCCCTTTGAAGAAGGCGGTCCACGCGTACAGAATAGAGCCCGTGGGCCTTGAAGACTTTCTCCTCGTCCAAGCAGTTCCCCAGTAAGTTCGGATCGGCCTCTGAAACCATCGTCTCTGGTTTGGGATAGAAGAAGTGAGTGGACACGGCCAGCACCGAGCAGAATCAAGACCGCAGGCAGGATCGGACCTTTCCTGCCTGTGTCCAGCGCCCTGTCTTCTGACCGTACCTGTGGGCATAGCATGAGGGAGGGGAGGAAGGTGTCCTTTCCACCTGACCCCCTCCCTGTACCCGTTTCGGAGGCAGCTCAAACCACGTCTCTCCCCCGGGAGGCCTTTCCCGCCGACCCTGGCTGAACATCCCGCCTCCTGGTTCCACTTCAGGCTGGGAATTGGCTGGGCCACGGGTTTCTTAGCTCTCGGAGGATGTTATTCTGATTAGTGTGATAGTTTAGGGTTGTGCTTTGCTGTCGTTCTATTGTAACTGTTTGTAAACCACCCAGAATAGTGCCTCCGCAGTAAAGGAAGGAAGGAAGGAAGGAAGGAAGGAAGGAAGGAAGGAAGGAAGGAAGGAAGGAAGGAAGGAAGGAAGGAAGGAAGGAAGGAAGGAAGAAAGAAAGAAAGAAAGAAAGAAAGAAAGAAAGAAAGAAAGAAAGAAAGAAAGAAAGAAAGAAAGAAAGAAAGAAAGAAACTAGGCACTAAAGTTATGGAACTTTTACTTTTAGAATTTTTCAAAATCAATTTTTAAACATCATTATCATCATCTTAGAACTGCAGAGCTGGAAGGGACCCTGTGGATCATCAAGTCCAGCCCCTGTCAAGGAGGCCCAGTGGGGGAATCGAACTCCCGACCTCTGGCTCCCCAGCCAGAGACCTAAAACATCTGAGCTATCCAGCAGTTTCCAGCCAAGATTTCACCATAGCTTGGAACTTATAAATAGCCAGATTCTTTGTCTTTGGGATCGAAAGACAATGCCAGGTGGGAGAAATGAAAAGGGCCCGAAGGGTCCCTTCGGGATCTTCCCACCCCAGGATGCCGAGGCCCTGATTCTTCCCTTCTTTTCCTCCAGCAAGGGGCGGTGCAAGGAAGTGAGGCACCACCTGCACGCCACGTGGGGAAGTTTTAGGACATCAGGTGAGTTGGAAAGAAAGCCTCGCCTCCACCAGCAGCAGAAGGGGCTGCTTTTGTTCAGACCGAAAACCGGAGAGGAGGGAGGGAGAGGAAGGGTCTTGGGTGGCCCATCATCTGCCACCAACAGTGCATGGGCAGAAGGGAAGCCACGCTCGAGTGACGTGGCCAAAGTCTCCAGTGAAATTATAAAAGCGGTTTCTGATTTGCAGAGTTATGTGCAAAACGGAGGGAGGGCTTTGTTCCGCAAAGCCATCATCCTTCACACCTCTTTTACGGCGACATGAGAATGTCGGCTCTCCCCTCCTCTCCGCTCCTAACTGCTCTTTTTTTCTCCTTCTTTTTCCTCCACAGATGCTGAGAACGTTATTCGCTTTGTGGACACAGATTACGACAGCTACCACATCGCTCTTTTCGAAAAAGGCTCTGACGGGGCCCTGTTTCTGTACGGTGTGTGTCCTCAGGAAGGGACGGGTCCATCGCTAGTGATGGGATTTGTAGTCCTATCCCTCCGGAAGACTTCCGGTTGGGAGTGGCCGTCGGCAAACCATGAGCGGAGGCGTCTTTCCGCCGGAGGGCTGTGCCCCATTTCAGAGCACTCCTCGGGGACCATGTGCAGGGGGTGTGTGTCCATTCCTTCTTTTGAGGGTCCAGAGCAAAGATTTCGATCACATCCCCTCTGTCGCTTGTTTGCGATCCATCATCACCACAAGGAGGTTGAGCTGGTGTCTCGTTTGTGTCTTAAGCCAGGGCCAAAGAGGTATCGGGAAAGGTGAAAGCGAGACTCCAGAGACAGGCTTTGAAATGGGGGTTCAAGCCCAACCAGATTGTCTACAACCCCAAAACCGGTAAGAGCAGCTGATGCTCTGGGGTGGGAGAAAATAAGTTAATGACCTACAAATGTGTCTTTTCTGCCCAGGGTGGTAGGTGGTAGTGGATGGGTTTGGGAACCGTTTCTAAAGAGCCCTGTACCCAAAGATGAGTTTCTTTCCTTCCTTCCACAGGTCTTTGCCCACCGCCCCACGGAAGGTAGGTAAAATCCAAGACACCAGGAGCTACTGGCTTATCATGAACGTGCATTAATCAGGAGGTCCAATCCGCTCAGCACTTTGTTCAGTCAGATTCAGGGGTGCTTAGGAAAAAAGAAAAATAAAGGAAATGAAAGAAAAACTGTGTTGATTAAAATACAACAAGTCTGAAATAGATTCAGTGAGTGAACTATACTTAAGAAAGTGTGTGCCTCTTTTTAATGTGGTCCCTGGGCACGTGTGCAATGCCACCAATGCCCACAAGAGTCCCGAAGGCATGATGATAAATATGGCAGCAGTATTGCCGCAGGGATACCGTTTCTTCACCGTTTCTTGCTTGCCATCTGCAGGAAGCTCGGTCGAATCTCGGCATCCCCTTCCAACTTCCGCCGGGGAACTGGACCTTTTCAGGAGCCGCCGTTGCTGCCACCCTCCGAGATCCAGCGTCACGGAGGTCCAGAAAATGTTTTCTGCAACCTTCCGTACCTCTTCTACATCCTGCCTTGGTGGCCCGGACTCTGTGATCCATTGCCAACTAAAAGGTCATAGTGAGATATCCGTGCATGACTCCGTGGCCTTTTTGTATCTCTGGGTTTGAAGGATCTAGCAAGATTCTAGCGAGACCTATGTTTCTTTGTTACATAAAGTGGAAAACAAAACAAAAAAAGTCTGGGGATGCCTTGAAAACTGACTTTTATTTTATTTTATTTTGCTTTGCTTTGCTTTTAAACACAAGCTTTTGAGAACTGCAAAATATACGTTATAAAATTGGGTTCCAATCCACACATAGCCAAGACAACTTGGTAGGCTTTCAGGCACCACAAGACTCCTGCTGCAATCGTTGACAGGTGAACGCCTCTCTCCCTGGGAATTTCCAGACTGGGAGGAAAAGCAGCTTCCCACATTTCGGACTTGAGCTGAGAAAGAGCATTTCCTTGTTACATACATATTAAAACCTTTATTGGCATTAAAACCCAGTAATCGTACAATCAAGATTCTGCTTTCTACGACAGTAAGATAAATATGGTCGAATTACGTCAAGGCTCCTTGGAGCAATCAGCCTGGTTCATTACAATAGCAAGATATTCAGCTACATGCTCAGTCAAATCAGGTTGTTTATCTGCTAACCTCATTCGAACTAAGCTCTCAGAGGAGCCAGAAAAATTTGAAATAATAGAGCTAAGTAGTAGTTGACGGGGCTCGCTAAATTTAGGGCAGTGAAGAAGAATATGTGGGATTGAGTCCGGTTCCACTAGGCAATGCTTACACCGATGGTTCTTAAAGGGGATCTTACAATATTTGCCGAAAAGAACAGCAGAGGGAAAAATATTAAGTCCAGCCAGCAGAAAAGCCCGGTGCCACAAGGGTTAATAAGACTGGTGAAATAATTGGCACCAGTTACAGAAAGGAGGGGCAAGCCATAGAAACGAGGAGAGCAAATTAAATTCAATTCAGCTGCCAAAGTCTGTGGTTCGATATCCCGAATTCTTTGGTGAATAATATGGTAAAGTTGAGTTTCTCCACAATTAATCAGGGAGTCCAGGTTAATACCTATGGAGGTGATTTTAAAGTTGATAAGAGAGTACCAATTAGAAATAAAGGGATCACTTAATAGATCAGTCAGAAGGGATTGGGAGGATTTCTGAAAGTGTAAATGCAGCCAAAATTTAATAGTGGATAGCCAGGCAAGATTAGTTGGAAAATGCAGCTCAAGTTCGCTTAATAATGTTGCAAGTCTGATTGTGTTCGGGACACCTAAAATCTTGCACAAGAAAGCGGCTGCTTCCCGGTCTATCTCGTAGTTGGCCGCCACGATCCAAACAGGGACCCCAAAGAAGAGCTGATTAGTGATTTTCGCCTGGAAAACCTGGAGAGCAACAGGGACATATGGATGTCCACTATGGAAATGGAAGTGGGCAGTTCCTTGTTGAGCTGAGGATGTGGTCAGATTAAACTCACTCCGGGACGTAGCTGTCACGGTTTGTGTTGCAAAACCAGATTCAGAAGATGAAGGACGAACTCGGTGAGTCCGTTTGGGTGGAGATCCCGAGAGCGAAGGCGTTTGCAAAGGGATCCTGAGGTGAGCAGAGTTTGAGGACGAAGCCACCAGTCATTCCGAGTGACCCTGCCTTCTTGGAAAGACCTCAGTGGGGCCAACTGGGAATCTCCCAATGCAAAGAGGCAACTGGTTGTGCAAATCAGCCTTCGCACCGCAGGCTGGCAGGATAGCCAACACAAAGGGTCACCTTCAAAAATGTAAAATAAAATAAAATAGTGGGCGAGTGGCTAGCAGGGAAGATCTATGGATCTACCACCCAGTTAGTTTAGCCTTTGGCCCAAATAAACAGGTATCCTTAAGTCTAAAACGGTACATCATGTAGAGAAGAACAAGCCTTGCTGAAGAAAAACCAGCATGGCTTCTGGAGAGGGAAGCTTATCCTCACCCAAACATTCCTGGAGCCAGCAAGGACCTGCCCCCTCCCCCCTGAAAGAAAGACGTGTATCCGTTTTGAGTCTTGCAATCTACTTACGGCGATTTTGCAGGGTTTAACGATCAGAAGGATTTCAAGGGCTTTGTGGCACTATATGTTTTTCATTTGCTTTTGATCTGCTTTTAACTTGTTTTTAACGACGTTGGTGACTGGCCTCGAATGCTTTTTAAAGCAAATCTTGATCCCTGGTTTCGTCTCTCAGCGAAACCTTCCAGAATTCCCCGCCTCCACCCCATCCAAGCTCTTGTGCTTAGCCAGCCGTGATTCACATCCCACGCGGCTGCTTAACTCACGTGTAACTGGGTTGAACCCCAGTGGCTTTTCCAGTCCAACAGCCCGGCTCAGACAGCCTGACACCACCTTGGAGTGGCTTGCCCTGCCAGGGTGCTTCGATTTACAGATTCCAGTTGGTCTCCAGGCTGCTGGGTGACGGAGGTTGCCAAATCTCCCCGCTCTGCTGCAGAACCGATACCTGCAGAAGCAGCACCAAGGTAAGAAAAGACAGCCAGTGTGTCCACCCCTGTGGTGCAGGGATTTGAACCCAGGCCTCCCTTTACCCAGAGGTCATGGAGAGAAAAGAAGCCACAGCAAACACAGGGATGTGTCTGAAGGAGCAAACATTTCTTTACAGAGAGCTGATGGCCTTAAATCCCAGCTTTTAAATCCCAGCCAGACTTTTATCGGCTGACTTTAAGAGAGAAGCTGTAGCTTCTGCGTACTGTTGAAGCATCCTTCCTCCCCCTCCATCACAAACTCTGATAAAGGGAGTGTTTTGATCTCAGGACATCTTATCGGCGCAAGAACATCTTATCTGACTTGTACAGAAATGTATGTGTGTGTGTCTGTGTTCTCCTACACAGAGTGAAATTTCCATTTTGCCTGTGTCTCTGGAGTAGTTGCCTTTTCTCTCTCTTTAATTGGGTGGATTCAGAGGGTGGGGCTTTGAGAGGTAAGTTGACTTGTCGCTTTGGACTTCTAGTTCCCGACCAGAGAGGGGAACTCTTAACGATGGAGACAGCCACTTTCCCCTTGGCTCTCGGGCTGATCCATGCCTGTTTGGCTCCCTTTGCCACCGGGATACCAGTGCAGCCGGGCTTCCGCTACAAAAAGGTAAGAAGAAGGTCTCGTAAAAAAAAAAAGGGTGTTTCTCAAAAATTGGGGGATCTGGTGGTGCAGAGATGAATCCAGAGATCTCTCCTCTCTGTGGGTTTTGCGCCTCCTCATTCTGTGAGTCGGGTACCAGATTCCTTCCTGTGACTCCTGAGAGAAGAGCCAGCTTGGGAAACTGGCACAGTGGTCCCAGGGCACCCCAGAAGAAGGAAGGGGCAACCACTTCTGAGGATTCCATATTTAGAGAACCTTGGAAAGGGTTGCCATAAGTCAGAATCGGCTTGATGGCACACTATTATTATTATTATTATTATTATTATTATTATTATTATTATTATTATTATTATTATTATTATTATTATTATTATTAGTAGTAGTAGTAGTAGTAGTAGTAGTAGTAGTAGTAGTAGTAGTAGTAGTAATAGTAGTAGTAGTAGTATTGTTAGTATTATTAGTATTAGTATTAGTATTATTATAGGAACTGGATTTCACCCATACTGGAATGATGGGGTTGGGTTCTTGGTCCATCTCCATTTTCGCCTGTCTTTGCAACCATCCTTTGAGGTTGGCATGAATGATGGAGGGTGTGACCCACCTAAAGTCATCCTGAGATGTTGCTGAAATAAATATTGCAGGCGCAACTGGACTGCCTTTCTCTTCCCAACACCTGGCATTGCGCCATGGATTCCCCAAACTTCTCAATTTATTTTGCATATTTATAGATCCGTTGCAAAACTTTTTAGATGCCCTTGCAAAACGTTTTCATGAGGAGATACTGAGAATGAAATGGGATTTTGAAGCCGCACCTGTCTGTCTGCACCCTTGACCTTTTTCACTGGGGCAAAATGACGCCCCGGTGTCACTCAAGTACCAAATTTTGTCCCTTGCTGCTGGGTGGAAAAGAAAAAAGCTCTTTTGAACAGGGGTGAGTTGTGTGAAGGTGTGGTGAATTAACTACACAATGCCTTCTGAACTCAACATGACACAGTCCAGGCTCAACTGGGAATACCTTTCCTGACTTCATCAGGTTGCCCTTTACACCCGCCCAAGTTGGCACTCTTGTCTAGTGGCAGGGAGTTCCACAGTTGGCACTCTGTCTAGTGGCAGGGAGTTCCACAGTTGGCACTGCATCTAGTGGCAGGGAGTTCCACAGTTCAGCCATGAACAATTACTTCAAGTACCCTTCAGCTCCATGAGAGGACTCCTCCAGGGGTTCTTGCCTTATGAGAGAGAAGGAAGAAAGCCACTCCTTCTCCCGTTTGTTCCCGACGGGGGTTTTCTTGAAGGGTCACAAGGATTTCCCCTCCGCTCCAGGTGGAAGGCGACTGGCAACGCCTAGCCATGATCATCCAAGGTTCTGAGCCGGCTGTGGTGGCCTCCAAGATCAGAATTTTCCCCATGCCCAAAGGAGACCTGTCTGTCGGGAGAAATACCATCGTGTAAGTACCTACGTAGTAAGGCTTAATGCCCGAGAATATAAGACGTTTCCCCCTATTTTATGGCCCAGAATGACTAGTTCAAGGGCAGCCCCTCGAATGTGGGACCCCTGGTTGGCCTACAGAGGATCTCAGCAAGTCCAGCTGTGACTCCAGGTCCATCAGATTTGGGTTTCCTGCCCCAAAATTGAGCATGGAGTCCATGAAACCTCCATCCAAGCCAAAGGTATAAATCTGTAAGGTGGACGGGACGGTTCGCTGTTTCTGATTTAATTTGGATTTCTCATTTCTAGGAGGCTTACCTGTGGGTACGTCGAATTTCGATACAGAAATGCTGGGCAACCGGGGGTGTTCAACATTTTCCGTATGTATAAGCATCTTGGTCTCTTTTTGTCAACGGTTCCCAGCCTTGGGTCACCCAGGTGTTCTTGGACTACAACTCCCAGAAGCCTCCACCACTTTGCCAGGGTATCTGGGAGTTGTAGTCGAAGAACATCTGGGCACCCCAAGGTGGGAACCGAAGCCTAGAATGTCCCTTTTGTATTTGCAGTATATCATTTCTCTGTCTTGCAGTGTCTGGGCTTGTGTTTTGGGGTTTTCCTATTAATGCCAGCCCCATAGCAGTCATGTAGGACTTAGGGTCATGGGAGCATCACCCCATACTTTCCCATAGTCTCACTGTACACGGACGGACCACAGCAAGGCTATACCTGTTATTATAGCCTAGCAAGAACGTACAGAGAGAGGCTGGTACGAGGAAACGTTGGAGAAAGGAGATCTCGTCATCACTCAGTTTTGTGGAAGGATGATGGGCGGGAGTTGCTGAACCGACACGGCCTCTTTCCAGGAAACGTGGCATTGCTGGCTGCCCCCTTGAGACTGTCTTTGAATTTAGGTGTCAGGCACTAAGGTAACATAATCCGAGACATCTTTCCACGTTCACAGATCTAGGGGGAGAGCAAAGCAAGATCCACGTGGTGGCCACCGACTACACCGACTACCTGGTGCTGCACATTCAGACAGGCGGTGACACGGCGCTCTATCTCTTTGGTACGCGATTTGCAGAAAAGCCAGAAAAGTTATTTTGGGGGGAATTACAGTGGACAGAAATGAAGTAGTACACCTTTCATGCACTCCTCTGCTTCTGTCTCAAGGCAGGGGTTTGGAAGTATCTGATGCCACCATGGAAAAATTTGAGCATTACGTGAGGTCGTTGGGATTCTCCGGCACCATTGAGTGTCCAACGCCTGATGGTAAGAGCGGTTGGTTTTTGACACCTGTCACTCCCTGGGCTCTTCCAGGGTGAAGTGGAAGGACTAAAAAGGAGAACAATGCCTCTGTTAGATCTCAGAAAAGAGGGAGAAAAACGTTTTTCTGGATTGCAAACACTGGGAGTTATAGTACCAAATTCTGGGAGTTATAGTACCACATTCTGGGAGTTATAGTACCAAAAAACCCCAACTTTGCCAAGCTCGGTTCTCTGTGAAGTTCTCTCATTTCCCTTCTGGGGTCTGTGGGCGTCTTGATGTTCCCCCATCAAAATCAAAGAGTACAGTGAACACAAATATGTATGCATAGAATGATTTATGAAAAATTGAAACATGCCGCTTCATAATAGACCACTTCTAAAGTATTCGTTAAATGGAAATTATGTGTTAATCTGGTTTTATTGATTAGGTGTAATTTGGTTTTGAAGAGTTTTCATGTTATTTTGGTTTGGTTTGGTTATTATTGTAAACCACCCAGAATAGTGCTTCGGTATGCAAATTTAATCAAACGATCAATCAATCAGTCAGTCGGTCAGAAAATGGATGGACGGACGGATGGGTTTATTTATTTAAAAGTTGGAATTACTGGTCATTGGTACATAAAGCCGAATATCTGTTTACAAAGTCATCTTAGAAGGCTCTTCAAAACACGAATGAGCCCAGCTTTTTATGACACACTGTCTCTCTCTGACTCTCTTCCCCCCCCCCCCCCCAGAAGGATGTTCATTGCCTCAGTAACCAGAAATGGAAAAATAGGGGAGAAGACATGGCATCTTTTCACCTCCAGTTGGCAAAAATGGCACTTAACAGGTACCGGGGGGAAAGCAGCACAGAAGACAACCGATTATCTTTTACCGTCTTTAATTTGGGAGGTGGACCCCCCCAGGACTTACTGGCTGATAGGACAGATGGAAAACCACTCTCCTTTTTCCAAACTTTATGTGATGTCAACCCTATTAAATTGTAATAAGGCGGGGTGGGGGGGAATGCAGTTTGGGGAAAACTAGAAGATAAAATATTCATCTGGAGACTCACCGAGGTGGTAGGAGACATTTAAAAAAAAAAATCCATCTGTCTGTGTGTCCAAAAGCCGCAGGGTCTCTGTTTTGTGCATAAATAAATACCCCCACCTGGTAATACCTAAAAGCACCTTGTCTTTTCTATTTTGTCTGGAAATGTTTGCCGGGGGAGGGGGGGCAGTAAAAACCAAGGAAGCACCTTTGTGATCAGAGGGGATTAAAATGCAAACAAGCACTTTGAAACAGACCGCCCGCTTGGTCATGATCCTTGCTCAGCTGGACTCCCGGGGTCTTTATAGTTTTCACCGCTCAAATACTTAGAGAGTTGGAACATTTAGATTCTGGTCCTCGGCACTCGGATCTTGTGATTCCTACGCTTTGGGCAAACGGCCTGGGTTATATTGCTATTTATATCCTGTCTCTGCCTGAGAGCCAAGTGGGATGCACTGCAGGCCTGTTCTCGCAGTAAAAAAAATAAATCTAATTTTGCATCTTTGCATATAAATTAAGTGTATGCAAACCCAGGCAAAGTAGAGCTTTTTCTCATTGCCTCCCTTTTTTAGGGGTGATGGTTCCAAAGTGGCCGCCCCACTGGGTCTTGAGACCATCCAGGAAAGCCTTTACTTTTTTGGTTCTCCTGCCCTCCAGCCCTGTCGGGTCCCGAACGGCGAGAGATAAAAGCCTTTTTCGGTAGCCCCTCCTTTCTCACCTTCCACGCGTGGCACGCCGGTCCACCGAAACCAGCCCTCCGAAGAGGCAGTGCTTCTGCTCTCCTCAGCAGGAGCCTCAGGAGGCAGGTTTTTCGGAGAAAGCCCTCCGAGTAGAGACCCCCACGTCTCCAGAGATAATCAGAGCGAGAGGCCACCGTGTGTGCTCAGTGGAATGGCCCGCCTCTGTTCAGATGCATTGCTGTCTCTCTTTTTTAATGCACCAGTTCCAGTCCCAAAGTATTCCAGCATCCCTCAGTGGGCCTTTTTCCTGCCCAATCGAAGGGTTTAGGGCAGCAGCTATAAAGTCACAAGTTGTGGCTGCACTGAACCCTCATTTTGGAGACTAGTGCCGAGCGAGAGAGGGAATCCGTGGCAGGACGGAAGGGGTTCTGTGGATCCTCAGTTTGGCCCTCGCCTGCCCCCTCCCTCTGGCCAGTGCGCTTTCAATACAGCACAACCTACAAAGGTACAGAGAAGAGGAGAACATGGGTTTTGGTGCTGAGCCACACCGTAGGAATCCGATGCCAATGTGTTGTGTCTTAACAGCCGCATGTTTCTTCGAACGAGGTTATGCTGCGTCTCAGAAAAAGAAAAGCTAAGGATTAGAAGGAGTTGACCTCTCTGCACCCATTCCTTGAAGGGGGTGCAGCAGGACACGATTCTTTTTCCAGCTGTTTACATTTATACTCTGTTTTTCCTGCAACCAACTCAAAGCTGCATCCGTGGCCTATCCCCCCTCCCCTTACTTTGTTCTTCCAACATCCCTGTGAGGTAGGCCAGGCAGGAAAAAAAAGGTGGGAGAGAAAGAAGATGCATCCATGGCCAGCCCAGCACCTATCCTGGCTCAGTGGGAGACCTGAACCCAGGATTCCCGACGCCCAGCACTTCAACCACTACACCACGCTGCCTCTCCAACTGCACACGGATCGTGACCCTTCCTTCCTTTTGCCTTTCTCTCTTGTCAAGCTCAGCATGCGGGCAAACATACCCACTCACCCCAGCCAGCCCCAAAAGGACAGGCTGATGCCTCACAGAGAAACAACCGAGCCGTCTCATGCTTGCCTTTTTCTAACAATGCACACGACAAGGTGGCAGTTCTAATGTATTTTCAATTTTGTGCGCTTGCTGAAATTAAGAGATGAGCAAAAAGGGACACAGGCAGCTCTCACCCTCCATGGCTGTTTTCTCCTCTACAGAAACACCTCCGACAATACTGGCTACCTTTACAACTTTATACAACTCAAAGTTCCCGGGCAACACTGAGAAGTACCATCCAGGACGCTCCCCTTGCCTGGGTCAAGAACGGATCTACCCCCTGCAAAAAGAGCAAACACTCAAAAATGTGTGTTTTGAAACCCTTTGCAGTGGCTCGTTTGTGTTGGGTTCGTTAATGTCAGCACTGAGGTGGCCGTACGGGAGGGGAGCGGACAGCTCTGCAGGGTGGGCGTTCATGACCAACCTGGTGGCCAGGCTGTCGACGGATCAGAAAGTGTTGGGCAGCTGAGTTCCAGATGTTCTGCACCTTTTTCACAATTGTTGTGGTAGTGTCAGGATGCAGCGGACTACAATGCCCATCACCCTATTCCCTGCCACTCTTACCCTCCAGGTACAAAAAACCACATCTACGTCAGGAACATGGATTATAACCATGACCTCATCCTTTATGTCGAGGCATCGTTCAATGATGGGCTGTATCGCTTGGGTATGTGATGGAGAGATGAGGGAGCGCAGACCTTCTAAGTGGCTTCTAAGCGGATCTAGAGAAGGCCTGGGAAGGGCAGGTGGGCACAGATACAACCACACAGAAGCTTCAAGGTGTAGGTGTGTGTTTGTGTTTAAATTAGCTGCGTCATTTGGACTGAAAAAGAGGAGAAAATGCTTTAAAACAAATTAAACAACCAACTAAGAGATTTGGCATAAATCTCTTAGTTGGTAGATAAAGTCACCAGGGCCCCAGCTCACACATTTTACTTGCTGGTTTGTATATTTCCATCGAGTCATGCTTAGGATTAATGTGCTATTTTTCTGCGTGCATGTAAGGAATCTATAACCTTTGAACTGCAGAGCTGGAAGGATCATGTGAGTGCAGCCCCTCTCAGGGAGGCCCAGAGGGGGAATCGAACTCCCAACCTCCGACTCCAAAGTCAGGTGCCTAAACCCCTGAGCTCTCCAGCCGTTCCACTCTTTAGGACAAATTTTAAAAAGAAACCACAAGGTTTGGCATAAATATAGATAAATAACCTAAAATCACCAGGGTCTGTGTTTACACATTTTACTTGCCGCTTTGTGTATTTCCATCATGTTCTGTTTGGGATTCCAGGAGGGAACAAGAAGGGGGACAGATGCAGGTTGGGAGGAGGGCAGCTTTCCATTTTGGGGGTGTGGGTGTCTTCTGGTTACTCCACCATATCTCCCTCTTTGTCCTTCTTCGCTTTGGTTTATTCTTCAAAATCTAAACCAGGCGCTGGAGAGAAAAATAAAAAATCAAGTGGAGTTGGAAAAGGAGGTTAACCCTAAGAGAGATTGGGTTTAACTGGAGTAAGGGGGGAGTTGAAAAGTCCTGTACGTTGGACTACTTAGCCCAGTTCTCCGAAAGCCATCGTGGCCACGCTCTTTGGGGGAAGATGGGAGTTGTAGTCCTCCATAACTGCTTCGATCTCTCTACTTTTTTCTTTCTCAGTGGAAGCTTCTCCAACTCTCAGAGAATCATCATCATCCTGTTTTTTTCCCATTCCCCCAACCTTCCCCACGCCACCCCCTTTCAATCTCTCTCCCCCTCCCCACGCCTCTCACCTTTGGGTCGACTCTGAGGCAGTTTCTTGCTTTCCAGGAACAGCCAGAGCTCTGAGCATTTCTTGGTCTCCCGCCGGGTCACCGTGTAGCTGGCGATCAGGCCGACAACTGTGTGTGTGTGAGAGAGAGAAACAGTGTGCAAAAAGTGGGGCGAGAACAGAAAGGCTTTCAGTCATGCATTTTCTCGGGAGCAAAAAAAAACCCCTTGCTTTCTAAAAAGCAGGTGCGTTGCAGGGGACTGGCGCCTTTTAAACAAGAGGGGACGATTCCACCATCCAATTCTCAATCAGTATGTCATTTCGCCAACCCACAAGAAGAGCAGCTGCTCAGGTGCCATCATTGATCACGATCATGATATTAAAAGTAGATATTTTATGCTTTCAGATACCGCAGAACAGACAAAACGCACCCCTCTAATTATAACATGAAATGCAATCAAGAGGTTCAAAAGACAAGAAAGGGCATCTTAACTAAATACGAGGCAGGTGCCCCCCGGCCGCAAGATCTTCCCAGTCGGCGCTGGGGTGGATTCCCTGCCTTGCTGAGGGGGTGGGCTGGATGACCCCTGGAGTTCCCCAACAAGGCATTTTGTTCAGTTACTAACCAGTGGAGAAGAGGATGTTCCACTGGAGGGAGTAACGCCACTTCCGATTGAAGCTCTGAAGGATGAAGGCTAAGCCGCTGCCTGTCAGGAAACGGAGGCCCCGAGTTAGTGCCCACATGTCGGGTGGAGACCTAGAAAGGGCTGAGGCAGCCCCGTAGGCAAACCAACCCCCTCCTTTGCAATTAGCTCCATCAATGGCATAAAAATGAAATTAATAAAGACACAAACCTGCCGTCTTCCCAAGTGGCCCTATGAAAACAGCCGAGGGTGGGAGGGGGCTTACCTGTGACAAAGGTGCCCACGCCTTTCATGAACGCGTACGACTGGCAACTGGCATACTCCTGCAGCCCCTGGGGAGGGAAAAGGGGGGGGCAGGAATTATTATCCTCGCTGTTATGGTTTCAGTCAAATTAACAGACCTATGATGAACCCCGTCAATCATCCTTTCCATCCAGGGTTTACAAAACTGCCAGGAACCGGATTTCGTTCTCCTCTCCTGCCGGAGGCCTCCAACATCCCAGGAGGCAGATAGAATGGTTTTTGAAAGGGAGGCTCCATCTCAACACGGCCACTAAAGACACATCACTTTGGGGCACAGGTCATGACGGTGCCATCCTTTTTACGCCAGGGTGGGCAACCGGCGGCCTTCCAGAGGTTGGTCTGCTCCCATTCCCATCGGCAAGGGGCGATGGGTGCAGCCCAGGGGGTCCACCCCTGCTTTTAACAACCAAACCTACTGTAAACGAAGCTCAGAAAGGATTAGAGATTTTTTTTGGCTACCTTAAAAAAAAAAAAACACTTCTCTTTGGACTACGACTCCCAGAGTGCCTTGTGGCCGACGCCTTCTGGGAATTGTAGTCCACAGACGTTTCCTCTTTCCTCCCCCAGTTGTGATTCTTTTCCCAAGCCCAAACACCCCCCCCCGGGGAGGCAGTGAATGGGGTTCCCTCCCCGCCGCCCCGCCCTCCAGCTGCGCCCTAGGGCGGCTGCGCTGGCCTCTGGAGGCTCGTCTCCCCAAGGGCAGGAGGAAGGGTCCCCGCCACCAGGGAGTAGGGGGTCCCCACCGGATGCTTGGCCGCCACCTCGTCCTCCACGCGCCGCAACCCCAGGTTCACCATCGCCGAGCCGCGGCGCCCTCGCCAAGCCCAGCCCTCGCTCGCCCCAAGGGCAAGCCAGCCAGCCAGCCACTCGCCAACGGGCGCCCCCTGCTGGCCTTCCCGGTCCCCAGCTGGCCCCACGGCTCCCTCTGCAGGGCAAAGCAAGCAAGCAAGGGGCCCTGCGCCCCCATAACGCGTCAACCGGGGGGGCCCCCGGGGGTCTCTTTTGCAGGCATGACTTTAAAACAAGACGCATAAATAACTGAAGACCCCCTCGCGCGCCGGTGCCTGTTTTTCTTCTTTGCTTGCCTCTTGGGACTACAACGCCCAGAATCCTCTAGCCAGGCGGGGCGGGGAGGTTAGAGGGGGAAAGAGTGGCTTTTCCGGGGGAGTGGCGTGGGGGTTTGGGAAGGCTTTTTATTTTATTATTATTATTATTATTTGCCCCCTCTCGCCCTCTCCCGGCTGTGCGCTCAGGAAAGCTCAGGCTGGCCGCCGGACCCAGATCGCCAAGTTCCCTTGGGCGGACTACAAAGACCAGAATCCCCTGGGACGAGAGGCAGTCAAAAGGACAAGAAGCCGCTCCGCCCGGGGGCGGATGGATGGAGCCCAGCCTGTCTCTCTCCCGGGACCCCTCCGGGTCTTGAGCCACGAAGGCCAGCGGTACCTGTGCTTCTGCAGCGGGGGCGCCGAGACCACCGCCCCGCTCCGGCTCCAGTGAGTGCCAAAAAAGGGGGGGTCCCCCTCTCCCCACGACCCCAGGCAACCCTGGGGCCCCCCAGCCTGGCTTTCCATCTAACACCTCCTGGGGCTTCGGTTTTCCAACCCTTTCTCCTAAGCCCCGGGACCTCCTTCCAAAAGCAAGAGGAGGGGAGCCGTGCGCAAAAAGGCCACCCCTGAGCGCGTGCAGAGTGCGGGCCAAAAGAAAATCAGAGCCGAGACCGGATCTGTCCATCTTTTTCTTTCCCCCTCGTTAGTGTCCTCCTGGAGGTTCACGTTGGAAGGCGCAACAATTAAAAAGTTCTGCCCGTTTTGCATTAATGAACTTAATTTTCATGTAGTTCACCTATATTCATAACCCGGACAAGCTTTCCGGGAGAATTAACTCATTTAAAATAATAGACCACCGCCATGACTCTTTTTTTGTTTGTTTGTTTACCTTGGACTATGGAGGGTCTTATAGACTACAACTCCCAGAATCCCTCGGCTAGCATGCTCAGAGCAGCCATTTTGGGTGAAGGATGCTGGGAGTTGTATGCGTATTTTTGCACCACCAAGTTTCCTTTGGTGCAAGTTTTCTTGAATTTGCAGCCTCTTTCATCAGACACCTGCTATATAGATTTTGGTCCGAAAAAGTAACTTTTTCCGATGCACACACATCACTTTAGCAAGATCCAGTTTTCCTCCTCCACCCCCCTTTTGTCCTGGGGGTGGCTACATCTCTCAATATCCCCTCGATTCTGCGGGAATTCTGGGGATATGTCTTCCAAAAATCAACTTTTCCAAGGTTTTCTTTTTAAAAAATTGATTATTAAGAGCAGCTTTCAGTATTCCAGATGTTCACTAAGGGGCATGGGTGCTGTCCCGTCTTACAGGGTTAATCTGAAAAATGTTAGCCCCTGCTTTTTAAAATTTGCAGAAAGGGTTCCCTGGGTTGCTCCACAGGTTTTGTTTAATCTAGGAATGTGTGTGTTGTTTCCCCTTTAATTACAGATTGCTTGGATAAACAACCAGCAAAACAAGTTCCAGCAGGGAATAGAAACCACCCATAATTATTTAAATATCTGCAGGACTTGAAAACTGAAGGCATCAATAGCTCAGGTCAGGCACACAGCCAGCCGTGAAACTGGATCAACAACATTAAGCGCCCCCCACACACACACACACACACCGGTCATGGATGTTGTGGAGAACCACGAAATTTGGGATAAGCTTATGAACCTTCTCTGTTGAATGTCTAGGTGCGAATCCGCCAGCCGGCTGCTCAGCCACTAACGCTTTTCTCTTCTCTTCCTCCTTTTTCTCAGTGTCACCGACGGGTGTGAATTCTGGCGTGGCGACATCTTTCCGGACCAGCTGGATGGACCTGTAAGGACACACTTGTGGCTTGGGAGTGTTCTCTGAAAACAGACCATTCCAAGAAATGCCCCAAGTGGTGATAACGTTGGCTATGCAAAGTGGGGCGGGGGGTCTTGCTGGTTTGAATCCCCTTGCATGACCTTAGCCGTTGGTGCAAGTGTGCATTCAGACCCAACTCCCTCTCTAGATAAAGGGATGAAATTTGGTACCCTGAGTTTGAGATACCCGCCAACATTTCAAGGCCAAATGTTCCTTCTCCGCTTCTTTTCAAGGGTGCAAAATATTTTAAGGCAACACTGAGTATTAAGAAACGGCAACAGATGATGGTGTTCATGCCCGGATCACTATTCTGGGCTTCAAGTTAAAAGTGAAACAAGAACGGCTCTGTTGGAAATGGCATTGTGAGAGAAATTATTCGAGCTGAGTGGTACCCACCTGTACTTGTATTCACTCAAAGCCTGTGATCTTTATAAAAGGAGATTAAAAATATTGAGAAAACCTGAGGCAGTGCCATCAAAGGCTGATGAAGTCCAGACTCCTATGTCCTGTGCTGGCCTAGACAGATTTTGAGTTTATTTTTGCTTTGATGAAACGTTATCTTTTTCTCCTAACAGTTTCCCGAGAAGGGGCAGGATCCCTCCGAGGACTCCACGTCTAAACTCAGGTGACTGCCTCCAGGCCTTCTTGCCTCTGCTCTTTTCCCTGTTCTTATTCAAAAGCCTAATGGTTAGGGTTAGAATTTGGGATGTGTCTCTGAGAGGTTGGGAGTTCGATTCCCACTCTGCCTCCTTGACAGGGGCTGGACTTGATGATCCATAGGGTCCCTTCCAGCTCTGCAGATCTTAGATTTCTATTGTTATAAGGAATGAAGGACAGGAACGTTTTGATGCAACTTCTCTCTTATCGCATTCTCTGTTTTTAACAGGACGTCTCCCTAGGGTGGCCATACACAAAACGGGGTTGCGGTTCCTGCGCCTTTAACCATTGCGTAAAAGAGGGATGTGCAGGAACAATCTTGCTAGCTGTTAAAACTCTTCCACACCTGCCTACTTCTTCCTCTTTCCCCTTAAATGATTAGATCAGCTTTCCCAGATCTAGCACTTTCCAAATTCATAAGACTAATTCCTATCGCTCTCTCTGGGGACCATGGGAGGTGTAGTCCAAGCATATCAGGAAGGCACAAAGCTAGGAAAAACTGACGTAGATCTTAGCAGGCCTTATGGTACACATCAGGCATAATTCTCTGTTTGAAGCTCAGACACCAGGGCTGTCCTTTCACCTCTTTTCATGGCAGACGGGAAAGCGTAACTCACAAGCGCGCTCTAGAATTCTCTGATCTATTTCTCAATGGTTTATTCCTACTTGTTTGTCTTGAGGCCAATGAATTGCTTAAATTTAGGCTTATATTTTACCAAGGCCTTGGATTTTTGAGATACCAAAGGAAATGTTAGCCAACTGTTTACTTGATGAAAGTTGTGTCCCTATGCCAGGAAGGAACTTTTGATGCTAACGTTTATTATCTTAAAACTGTGTTCACACAGTTGCCTCTGTTCTGTTTTTCATCCCCGTAATGCCTTCAACCCCCTGTTCACCGCAGAGAAATCTTGGCGTGCCAGGAGCCGACCCTAACCATCCGTGACGCCACCGCCACCGTCCAGTTCCAAACTGGAAGGCAAGGCTTGACCTTCGACCTTTCCAAGGCGCCTCTCCCGGAAGCAACGAAACAGCTCCAGGATCTGATGTTTGGCTTGGTGGAGCAGCTCCAAGCGCTGGAGAAATCCTCCAAAGGTTTGATTCATACTCTCTTTGCGATGGGTTAAGGGTCTGCACCCTAACCCTTTTCCCCTACATGTCCAGATTCAACCCTGTGTTTTCCCTCCATTCCTTCCAGGCAGAAAAGCCGTCTGTAATGGAGAAATCATAAACCCTTTATTTATTTTATTTATATTCCATATATTTTGTGGTAGGGGTATAGGGTATAATTACTGAATGTCGAAACACTTGAATATACACATTTAATGGTGTTTTAAATAGTTAAAAACCAGATGTAGCTAAAAACATGCTCTGTTACAATATGAAAAAAATGCTGTTAAACACAGTAAAACAATTAAAGCACTACTGATTTTTTTTTCAAGAGTACAACATACTGATTTAAAAAAAATCTGTGTTGCTCAGCTTTTCTATTTTGGTGGTGGACAAAGAAGCTTCTAAGAAGGGGAGGGTGCTGTCATTATTTTATTGCTTGCTTTTAATTCCATTATGTTGTAATAATGCGGGTTGCTTAATTTGTGCCGTAATGCTCATTTTGGGGTTTTTATTTGCATCTTACTTAAGTTCCTTGTGAGCTGTCTTGGATCCCAACTTCAGCAAAAAGCAGATTATCAATCAATAAATAAATTCTTCCTTATTGCAGAGGGTGCTATTGCTACAACCCCGTTGCCACTCAGCAGCCCTGAGAAGAACACCTTAAGTAGCCAAATCCTCTTTGCTCCAGGTAAGAGGTGTGTCACCAGGTGAGTATTGTTGTTTTCCAGAGAAGAAAAACATTCTAGCTTTCACCAGTATGACATTCCCAGAAACTCCCACTAAAAGAAAACACCAGCAAAAAACAGTGGGAGTGCTAATCCTATTCAGAGCGAGGGCAGGAAGGGTTGCCCTCGCTCTGAGGTGGCTTGGTGATGTCAGAGTTTAGACTTACTGTCTGGACCACAACTCTCAGTTTTGTTTTGTTTTTGCTGGCAGGTATAAGTCCTCCAAAAAGCAGGGGTGGCGTCGGGCAAATGTCAGCCAAGAAAAGGCTACCTGGAGAATCGCTCATTAACCCTGGATTCAAAAGGTGACCTTTCCGTTGCATGCTATACATATTCAATCCTGACCCATCTCCTGGCTTCGTGGGGCAACGCAGTGGGAGATGCTTGGATTCGGAAGATTTGTGTGAGATGTTCCTGACCTGCACTAACCATGTCCTTCCTGTTTTTGGCCCCAGCAAGAAGATTCCCACCGGGGTGGACTTCGAAGATCCCTGAAAGATGGGCCATGTTTTCAGAATCAAATGCCCAAGAGCCACTTCCTGGATGTCCCTGAACCGGCTCTTTTAAATATTTATGCATCATGCACAAAGGGCAAAAAGTCCCTCCCTGAAGGTATTTTAGCAAGCTATTTTAAATATGTACGTGTAAATAAATTTTAAAAAACTAAACAGAGGTTGCCGGGTTGGGGGGAAAGGTCTATTTTGCATTCGTAACCGGAGTTGACCATGACCCAGGGCTCAGCAAAGACACACAGGTGGGAACGCCACGGCGTGTCTCAAGTACCCTTGCCAAAGCACAGAAAAAGTGCTTTCCCGGATTCTGCAACCCAAGCCTCTTCTGGCATGGGGATTTGGGGAACTGTAGTCCAGAGATTTCCACCCCACCCCCAGGCCCTCCCCCAGATCGCTTTGCAAACTTCGTATAGGACGACTTCAGTTTAAACCTTTTCGCTTCCAGGAACGGGGGAAATGGTCCCGTTACGACCACTGAAGTTTCGCTCCATCCTGGGTGAGGGAACTGGGCCCTTCCTTAGCAGGACTTTGGGGGCATCTCAGCATTCATGTGCCAAGGAGAACATCACACCCTCAGCCACAAACGAGCCACAGATGGCTGTGGGGCGGCTAGCAGCTGGACGAGGGACAACACAGGGAAACAGGCCTGGGTGTTGCTGGGCTTTGGAGAGGCAGATGTGCCCCACACAAATGGGAGTCTCTTTCCATTTCGGCCTCTTTCCTCTGTTTGGTTGCACGGAAGGAAGGCAGGAAGAATCCATAGGGCAGGGCTTGGGGTGAGGGCTACCCTGGCCCCATCCTGAGACCCAGCCGCATTGTCTATTTGAGTGGCCGAACCACGCTTCGGTAGGCTTGGAGGATCTCCTCCTTGTTGGGACAAGTGTACTTGAATTCCTTCACCTCAACAGCGCTGTCTAGATAACGCCAGACACCCCGAAACTCTTGAGGGATGCCCGATTGCCTGTAGTGCTGCAGGACAACCTGGTGGGAGGAAAGGAAAAGAAGAGGGCAAAGGTCATCCATGGTGGAAGTGGGCACTTGCTTGTGGGACAAGAAAGTTGAACTAGTTGGGGGTGGCTGGGCAACAGGCAGGTAGATAGTCCAGAGGTCTTTTTTAGATCAATGTGCAGATTGTTCCTCTTAGGCTTTCATACTTCCTTCTTCTTCCTCTGAAATAAGTTCCTGTTTTAGGCTGTCCTGGTGGCAGGCAGCACTTGGTTCTCTCAGAATGGCTGATCAACAGGTCTACAGATAGAGAAGCTACCTCAGGCGGTTCTGCCATTAATTTTAGGGAGCTTTTCCTCCAGCACTATACCTGAATAGATGTCTTAAGAAGACTAAAAGATGGCACTCACATTCACAATGTTGAGTTTGGGCAGGAGGCCACAGTCCGCAAGGGTCATCTGGTCTCCGTCCAGGAACCGTCGCTGGGAGACTGTAAGTCTGGGGTCCCGGACCAGCTCGTAGTCCAGTGGGGTCGTCAAGTAACTGTCCAGCTTTAGGAGGGCCTTGAGGAGATTCTTTTGTAAGGCTAGAAGAGAAAACATGTAAAGCTATCAGGTCCTCCTGCACCCAAGAACTTCAGACATTAGTTACGTTAAAAGTAATTGCTAGTGACCTTCAACAGTTACAAGGCAAAAAGTAGTAACTAGTTAGCATTACAATTTCTTTTAAAACTGGTAACTCCTTGTTTTTTTTTTATTGTCTTGTTTACATGGATCAACATACTTAGTTTTTATCTCTATTATCTCATCATTCATTATACTCATAATTATACTATAATTATTTATTATAATATACTCATTATACTTTTTGGAAGTATCCTAATATAACATACTCCTGGATTGTGGTACCTAAAATACACCTAGACAATGGGAGCCACACCTCCTAATAACTATAACTGAGAGAACCACAAACCAGATCAAACCAGTTGCTGTCAACGGAGTGGTTTCCCCTTTTTATGTGACAGAATTAACATGACCTAGTAATGCACCGGTTAAAGAGGAAACAAAGTTAATTACAAGTAACACATGGTTTGTAACTAGTTGCTTCTACTAGTTACTAGTAACTAACTTTGTTGAGAAAAAGTTACTTTCTAGGGCTGAGAAAGCCTCCTGCTAGACCTGCCTTCTCCACCACACAAAGACCCCTTAACCCCTTACCTTCATCCTGGGCAGGTACTGGATTCTTGATGTAGGCGGAGAACCGGTGGAACACGTCGTTTCCTGCGATGCTCGACTCTTTATACCTGGGCATCAGGCTTGGGAAACTAGAGGGGGGACAGGGTTTTGGGGGGGACGAGGGAGAGAGAGAGAAAGCAATGTTGTGACACAGAGGCTTCAAAACTGGATTCGGGGTCAAATGTGGGAAGTCCTCAACTCTACCAAGGCCTCCACTTGGTGGCTGTTAGAAATGGATCTGGCCCTGTAAACCTGACAGATCAGAGGCCGGGACCGCTCCCTAGCCCTCTGGGCAGGGTGCTTACTTCGGGGGTCCCAGGGTCTCCTCCAGAAACTCCTCGATCTTCAGCGTGTCAGTTTTGGGTTCTCCGTCGTACAGCAACACAGGGAGCTGAGCTCCGGGGGCGAAATCCTTCAAGACGTCCAGAGACCTACAAGGGGAGGAAGAGGCGTCCATACTGGTGGTCTGAAACCCCATCTTTCCAGGGCACCCAACCCCCTGGAAATGGGGGACTGCTAAAACTGGGTCCCCATCGGGACCACAGAGGAGCCCACAGCAACACCCGAAACGTTGGGGTGGGGGGAAAGCTAAGTTAAGAGTACCTCTGAGAATATACAGAGTGCCTTATCAGCCATCGCCCTCTGTTGGCTTTAGGAATTTTACAAATGAAGGTGTGGATGGCCAACACATTGCTGTTTGCTGTGTTTATGTGCATGATTCGTGTTTTCAAGACAGTATGTAATTTTAAAAAAAACTTACAGAGACAAATTTAGTGTAGAAGAGAATAGCACTGTTTCATCCTGTCCGTGGTGTTCTTATTAGGGGTGTTTAGGATGATCCTAATAAGGTTTCTGAGGTACATGAGATATTCGAGGAATGTTTTCCCATGTCCACCCCTCCCCGTGAAGTTTTGTGACTAAACGGGGATTTGAACCCGCAGCCTCTTAGTCCCAGTCCAGCACTCTGTCAGCTGGGCTGCCCATCCTTATTGTCACCCTCACCACTGCCGCCATCGTTATCTTCACCCTGCTCTTGGTGTGTCTCACCTCTTGGTATCCACGGTGGTCAGAGTGAAGGGGACCCCCTTGAGGAGCAGAATCATGAAGAGGCGCTGGCAGAAGGGGCAGTGCCCGATCGTCTCCCCGTCCTCACTCGCCTAAGGAGGAAGAGGAGAGGTTGGCACGATCTGGTGGCGTTTCATAATCTGGAAATCGCGAAGGGAGCAGCGCCGGTTGAGAGGAACCATTCCCTCTTCCGAGGGGGACCTGGGAACTCAAATTCTCCAGAAAGGGAGGCATGGGAATTATGAAAATCCCATGCACCCCCAACTCTCTTTAGGGGGAAAGGGACTCAGAACAACCCATAATAGTTTTGCAGGGCAGGCCCACTCTTGAAACACCCTGTTGTCTTCAGAGAAGACTCTTGGCTTTGAATTTTATGCTTAGGTTTCAGTGGTAATTTCTCACCCTCTTGCTATGTGAGTTAATTCAGTATTTTCTTTGGGTGTAGCAAAAATGTTTTCCGGGAGCAAAAGCCGGTGGTGGTTTTTCCTTTAATGCGCCACCCCCTCCCCCTGCTTGTCGCTTGTTCTCTGCGCATTTGAAGACGCCCAGGTGACACGATGCCGTTGGTATGTGCCAGCTCGCCAGGGCCGCCCGCTTTCCCTTTGGGCACTGCTGGGTGTTAACAGCCCCTGAGATGCCCTCAGGTGGCCAAAAATGTTGTTTTTTTTAAATATATATTTTTTCAAAATGGAAGAGGGACTGCGTGGTGTAGTGAGTAGAAGGTTCAAATAGGACTCAAAAAATCCAGGTTCTTCCTAGAGGAGCCACAAAACTGGTTGGGTGGATGCTGGACCGGTCGGATCAACCTCGCAGGGTTGTCGCTGGGACGGTGGACTTGGGAGGAGGAGAGGGCCTCGTCCTGCGAAAGCGGCTGCCCAAAGTTCAGAGGCCTGGTATGGCTTCCTTTCGGGAAAACCAGTTTGCATGAGGTCCTTTCCCGAGCACCTCGGTGGACGCAGGAAAATAACCTTTCCAGCACATGGATGGATCTTCTCAGTACGGCGTCGCCTGATCTCAACCCCTCTCTCCTCCAGATCAAAACACAGGAGGCCGACTTACCTCTCGGCTGCCCCTCCGCATCGCTTATTGTTAAATTACAGATGCAGAAAATCATTGATTAGCTCTTGCCCAAGGCTTCCATTGAGCCTCTGTCTCCTCTCCTACTTAGATCCCTGCACCACAACCACAAATCCTGTCAACTTTGCTTCAGCCTGCAAAGGGCCCTCTGTGCATGCCCAGAGGCTCAGCTTAGGGGCAGTGTAGGGGGGGTTTCTTCGGTTCATCGCATCCCTGGTGCGAAGCCGTATCATTTGGATTCTTAAATAACCTGCAGAATTTACTGTCCGCGGCTTTGAAGGCTTTCAAGGAAGAATTAGATAAATTCTCAAAGGACAGTTATCAAAACCCTCCCTGTGAGATCAGGAAGGAGAAACTCCATGTTCAGCGGCAGTCTATCTTCAAATACCAGATATAGGGCCCAGACACCAGGAAACTGTGTTACTTGTCCACCTGGCTAGTGGTATTCCTGGAAGGTTTTTCTACTGGCAGCGTGATGGGCGACACTGGTGTGGGTGATGCTCAGCTTTCTAGATTTGGGGTGGGGTGGGGTTTTTCCCACTCCCACTGGCTCCAGCTAGATGAACCAAGGGTGAGGAATGAAGAAGTGGTCCAGCAACATCTGGATCCCCTTGCATCCTCTACCGTTGGACCCTTCCTGGATGAGCCACGTCTGGTGTTGCTTCGTGGGGTTATCCCCAGCTGGCACAAAGCCACACTTCCTACCGATGGTCCACGGGGACAGTGCCTGGCTGGTCGTGGCACCTCCACACCCCACGTAGCCCCCCCCCAAACCCAGTCCCTCTGGGGTCTCACCTTGACAAACAGCTGGAGTTTCGAGCTCTCGGCCATCCTGCTCGGGTCCCGGGAGAAAAACAGGCAGAGCGTTGGCACCTCCGTCGCCGTCTTATTTTATAAATCCGACACACCCTCCCCAAAGCACCCCAGCAGCATTCCACCTCTCCTCTCGACGCCCTTTTTCTGCAGCTGCCCGACCAGACAAACTCCCTCTTGCCCCTGCTCTGCTCACAGCCAGCCGGAGGAAGACTTCTGTGTAGCCCCCTCAAGCCGATGGAAGGCTACGCCAAAAGCTCATGGGTGATCAGCAATGCATGTGTTGCTGCCAACATCCAGCCTGTCCAACCTGACCTGCCGCCTTTTGCTGCTTTGGTGTCACAGAACGTTCACAAACATTCAGACTTACGGAGCAGAAGAACCGTCATTCCTTCCATATTTTGTTGGTGAATCTCTCGGTGAGCCAATAAGAGCTTACTTGAGGGCCAGTAAGAGCTTACTGAGCTGCCTATGGTGGGAATCACAAGCTTTGGAGGATAACATGAGAAAGAAACATTTGAATTTTATAACCTTGAAAGGAGACGTCCCTATTCTGTCTCTTGTCTCTCTCACGCACAATGTACTTGGGTTTCCCACATTTGTTTCATGACACAAGAACCAAAGCTGTTGAGCTATTTCCACAACAGAAAGTTAAAATTCGGAGACACAGTAAATCATAGATTCCGTCCATTAAGAAAGATCAAAAAATGGAATATATTTGTGTCTGAAACAGCCAGAACTGAAGATGCAAAGGAACCTATTTATTTATTTATTTATTGGATTTCTATCCCGCCCATCTAGACCAAAGGTCTACTCTAGCAATGAAGCCGGGATCTACTCATGACTAAATTCACCTGGGGGTCTACTCACAAGTAGGCAGGCAGTAGCAACAGCAGCCAAGGATGGCTGCAGTGTGAAAGGAAAACATTGGATCAATGGTTGGGGAGACAGAAGAGTGGTAATCCTCCTCTTTTCGCTGCCTTTATTCTTGAAGATGTAAGAGAACTTGAATGATTCTGGGAAAACTTTCCTTTTTTAAAAAAATGTATGAAATTAAAGTTTTTTTATACCTCGATAGAGCCTAATGCAATCCTTGAGCTTGGTGTTTTTCTCCAAGTTTCAGGATACCAGGCTCCAAATATCACCTCTTGTCGGGAGATGAGTTCTGACCCGGGGTTTTGTCAAGGAAACTACCTCCCTGAACCTGCACTGAAAAATATACTTGCCTGGAAAATCTGCCGGGTACAACGGAAACTGGAAGTGAGCCAGGATAATCATAGCTTGGTCTACAAACCCAGCTCAGGTTTCATATTTTGGAGGAAAATGAAGGGCGTTAATTAGCTCCGGTTTGAGTTCCAGAATGGCCTTCAGCGACGGGTGAAACTATCTTTGTCTTTTTCCGGGCACTGCCCTCCCGCCCACCTGAGCTCTAAGTGGGTTGATGTGGTCCCCAGCGAGACACATAGAGGATATTGGAGTTTGCAGGCTTCCTGTCGGGGCCGGCCCTGCCATCAGGCAGCGTGGTGTAAACGAAGCCGACACAGGTTTGCATCCAACTGCCCACCGGAATTTGCACACGCGATAGGTACAGATGGAAAACCGAGGCACGGCTTTTGTGGCGGAGGAAAACGCTGAGTCCAGGGTGCTCCTTGTGATGGATGACCGGCCACTTGAGTCCTTTTTTGGGGGGAGAAAGGCAGCATAGAAATGTTTTAAATAAATAAATAACAAACTTTCCAAGCCATTCTAGGGCGTCCTTCTGCCCAGACAGCAAAACATCGCCATTGGACTCTGATTCTTCTAAACACCATTTCTTTGATTCTTTTAAACGCCACTTCTCACCGAGACCAGAACTCCAGAAAAAAACGAATGTATTATTATTTTTTAGACTGGAGGATCATGGGACTGAGGATACAGGGACTCTTGAATCCTGCAAAATTATTTCCCCTCGAGCTGCAACCCAGACAGGAGGGATCTGACATCTCCACAAGAATGTACAAAGTATACTTTGGGGGGAAATGATGGGTGGATCTTTTTAGGGGACTCTGGAACTCATTGCCAAGAGAATCCTCCTTTTCCCCCCTCTTTCATAATTGCAGTTTAAAAAAACAAAAATGGAAATAGAAAACACACACAGAGAGACACACTTCCACCCAGGCTTTTTGAGTATATAAATAGTCAGAACTCTGTAAACACTGCTCCAGTTCCGCTCGGAAGTGTCCCTAAACGCTTTAAAGACGGTGAGCTGTTGTTTTAATCCTCGTTGGAATCGCCGGAATGGAATTCCATTGGAAAGTTTGCTTTTGTTTTTGCTAGTTCCGAATTTTCCTTAAGGGAAAAAAAAAGCATTGCATTTTTTAAAGCTTCTTCTGTGCTGGAATGCTGACACTCCTTCCTTCTATATATAAACCGGCTCTTCTGCCCTGCCTTATTGGCAGCTTTCGCCTCGTTTGAAACCCAAAGGGTGACATCCTCACCTCCAGGAATGATAAAACGAAGGGTAAGGCTGGTAAAGGAAAAGTCATCTATATGGCTTTGACCTCCTTAAAGGCGGCGGCAGGGTAGGAATGTGAAATAGTAAATAAACATCTGGGGATGAAGCTAAGAATACTACCTGCCTAACTGCAAAAGGAAGTAAAATACATCACAGCATTGGCAACATTATTCAAAGTTTTCTTTCCCGTTGCCTCCATGCATTGCAGAGGAAGACGCAGCCCCTCAAAAGCAGCAGACAATCCCCAATTAGTTATTACGTTTTTATTAAAACAATAATTATATTCACATTTATTTATTTTTTGTCTCTCGTTCTGTTGATGTTGGGTTTTTTTGTTTTTTGTTTTTTTTGCTAGCAATATACAGGCTCTTGTTAAGGCGCTGGCCGGAGGTTTGTCCGGCTGCCGGCAAGCCGAGATGACTGGAGGAACGCCAGGCACAGAATGTCCAGAAGCTGGGGTACATGAGAGTTGCACCCCAAGAAAGTCGGTCGGGAGTGTGTGTGTGTGTGTGGGAGAAGCGGTTTGTTAAGGCCAGGAAGAAATGTGGATCCTGCCAAGCAAGGCAAGGGGGGTGTCTTGAGAAGCATCCCTGACTCCTTTCTGCTCCCTCGGTGGGGCGAAGGCCTTCTTTTCTTTTCCAAATTTGAAAAATGCCATTTCGAAAGAATTCAGAAATAAGTGGCTCTCCTTACCCAGAGCTACAACAGCTGAGCTGTCCACAAAAAAAAAAAAAGGAAATTCCCTCCACAAGTGCACAAACCTACCCTTTTGAACTGTCCAGAGCTCAGAAAAGATCCATTTTCTCTCTCTCTCTCTCTCTGAACTACAACACCCAGCATCCCCCCTCCCCCAGGAAATTTTCCAATCTCCCATCTCTTTTCTCACCTGGGTGTCATGGGGGGGGGGGGAACGCCTTGATCTTACTCAAACAGACACGCGCACACACGCACACCTTCCACAAAATAAATAAATAAATACCATGTGCTTGCTCACAGGGAAAACAGTCTGTGACATAAATCAGTGCCCCCACTCCCCCCCCCCCCCACAAACAGACCAGCGTCCAAAACGGAATACTTTGTGTTTTCTGATGAAATATGGCTCTGTTTGGCACATCAGAAAAAAAGGTGGGGATCTGTCTCTGAACCAGCCAGTCTATTTCTCTCTCTCTCTCTAGCCAAAAGATGGGACTACAACTCCTAGCATCCCCCTCCCTGGCTCTGTTGGCTGGGGCTGATGGGAGTTCTCCAGCCCAACAGTGTCAGGAAGGCGGCTTGTTCCCCAGGCCTGGCATAGCAAATACTGACCAAGATGTGGGGGGGAAAAACCAACAGATTGTTTCAAAAATGGCAAAGAGCTGCTAAGAGGTTCGAAAAGCTCTTCTTTCTTTCTCTTTCTTTCATTCATTCATTCATTCATTCATTCATTCTTTTTTTTTTGGACTACAACCCCCAGATTCCTCACGTAACCCCCCCCCCCCCCGGAAGCCATCATTAATTGCAAATGGCAGCTGTGTGTTTAAATGGCCGGGTTTCCGTGGAAGAACGCAGAACATCCAGATGAGCGGGAAAAGAAGTAAGAAATTGTGGTATTGTCTTCTGCTTCATGCACTGGTCACAGCTGATGGCGCGGTTGCTGCCCTCGTTTCTCTTGTTAGGGAAACGAATCCTTCTCAAATTTCCATCAAAAGGGAGCTCACTGCATCCTCCCCAGAGATGGCGCAGAGAAGATCTTATGGCAGCTATGAGCAGCTCGACTGAGCTTCCATGGTCTGAAGCAGTATACCTTTCCCCCCCTCCTGCTCTTGCTTGCGCACTTCATTCCCTAACCCTTGAAAGTAAACTCCAGCGAGAGGCTTCTGCCTGGGTTTGGAGCTAGCAGGAGCAATCCACTGAAAGCTGCTGGTGCAGAGGGTCTCCTGGCCTCCGGCTGGCATGTTGTATTGGTGTAACTCCGAGGTAAAGGCAGTTATTGTCCGCTGGATCCTCCGTGCAAACGCCGAGGCAGGCTGAAGGGGTCTTTCGCAGGGAACGACGCAGAAATGGGACAGGAAATGCCCTCTTTAAAATGCAGACCCAGTTTTTGTGGTTTCATCTACCAGACTTGTAAAGTTGTGGTCTCTTCCAACCAGTCAAGGAATGAACCGGGCTTCATAATCAGCCAATGTGTGTTTTTTTTTCCCCGTAGGGGCAGCCAGGGCACAATTAGAGGCGGCGGCATGGTGAACCAACACACACACACACACACACACACACAACCTCACCCCACCTTCTTCGATCCCCTGGCTGAAGAGAATTCGGCCCTGGACGAAAGACCCACTCGGGAAAAGTCAAACGTTTGTCTCAACAGCCCTCCTCTTTGCAGTTCCATCCCGGTGAAGCATCTCCTCACCTTTGTAATAATTATCATCCTCACCACCATCATCATCACCATCATCATGTGCCGTCAAGTCAATTCTGATTTATGGTGACCCTTTTCAGAGGCCCCCGAAAAAGTGCAGGTTTTGCCATGAGCCGGCTTTTTCACCTTCCAGGTGAAATTTTACAAAGATGGTTGTCTCTGCAAGAAACAAACCTGCATTAAAGTAGACCCTTCTGCTCCCATGCAGGCACTGCTGTCCACATTCCAGAGAGGATCCGGTGTGGCCAGCCAGCATCTCTTTTGCGGGTCTCGGTAGCCGACACAGAACCGTCCCGGCCCCGTGGGGCAAAACCACCAAGACCAGACGCTGAGAAGTCGGGACTCCTCGGACGCTTCTCCTTCATGCCTCAGGTGGCGGAGGTTCAATGGGGGGGGGGGCGTCAAGGGCCAACGGGAGGCAGAGGTCATCCAGTTGGAGGAGGGCGTCCGTGGCTCGGAAGCCAAGGGCGGGGGCCACTCGCCTGTCCCCCTCAGCAGAGCGTGTCCGTGTTGAAGGAGAGCTGAGCCTGGTAAGGAGGGCGAGAAGGTGGAAAGCAAAGTGTTAACCATGTGGCTATATGGATGTTTTCCATATTTTTCCCCCCAGTTTGGAGTAGAAAGAACTTGAAAGTGGTTGTTTTTTTAAAATTTTAAAAAAATCGCCACTCACAGCGATTCCATCACTACATATCTCACCATCCAGGAACCAACCTTTCGGGAGGATTTGGGGTGTCGTGCTCAATTCCTCAACACTCAGGTTGGGAGTCCTGCGTATTCACTGTGTTCGCGCAGGATTCAGAGGGGCAGCCTCCACCCCTGGCCCCCTTGGCCCTTAATCCCTGTTTCCCCCCTTCCTTCTCCCCCCTTATCCCTGTTTTCCCTGTCCTGCCCTGGCTGGGTCGACCTGGCGAGGAGGTGGGGGGACCGACCCCTGCCCAGCCCCTCACCCGCTCCTCCTCAAAGCTGATCAGTCCCTCATCATCTGTCTCCAGGTCCTCGGGTTCCTCCACCACCAGGGCCCGCAGCTCCGTGGGGGCCGCCCGGGGCCGCAGCAGGCTGAGCAGCCGCTGGAGAGGCGACTCCATCGAACAGGCCGGGCTGCCGGCCTCCTGCTGTTCCAGGTTGTCACTCTGCTTCTTGGCAAAGTTCACAAACACCTGAGGAGGGAAGAGAAGAGCCAGGGGGAAGTCACATTGTCAACCAAGGATCGGGTCCAGTGGTCGATCGGGAGACCCCCACCTGCTCAGTTCCACCACCCAAGCTCTCTGAGCCACCCCGGTCCATCAGGAGCAGCAAAAAATATATTTTAGCCCCATCTTTTTCTGGAAGGGCCATGGCCGGGCTGCTCTTTCCTGCTGCCCCACTTACGTTGTCCAAGGTGGTCTGGCTAACGGAGTAATCCTCAATGCCCAGAACGTCCACCACCTGCTCCATCTTGCTGAAGACCTGGGCCAACGAGATCTGCTCCGACTTCAGCTGGTACTGCACCTTCGTGTGGTGCCTCTCCTAGGTTCGGGAGGAAAAGATGGGTGAACCGGAAGAAGGCGCCCGCTCAAGGTGCAGAGGATGTTTTCCTGTACAGAAGCAAAAGGATCTCCCAAGGATCATCCCTTCTGACGCTCTGCCAATACAGGAGGGTCCACCGCGGAGGAGTCCTGGAGAGGTGGCTCCATCCACAGCAGTTCCCATTAGGAAATTCTGTCTAGAGTTTAGTCATCATCTCCTTTCCTGCCTCTTGTGTTCCGCCCTGGAGCAGTCCGAAAAACCCGGTTCCGTTTCTAACAAGACACCAGATCTGCAATTGGACCCAAGCCGTGGATCCATCTTCCCCCCAAAGGCCTCTCACCTTAAGCACAGCTTCTGGAAAGTTCCGGTTGAAGAACCGCACGACCTCTTTCACATTGAGGCTCGACTTAGTCCGCACTGTGATCATGTAGCCATCCCCAAACCTGGTTCGCATCAAGAGAATTCGGGTGAGGAATCAAACCGACCCCGACCTGCCTTTCCTTATCTCTCCACCCTCAAAGCAAGACACAGCTGGGTGGGTGGGTGGGGGTGGTTTGTACCCACAGCGGTCACGATGCATTTCCACAAACGCACCTTAGCCTGGATTTTCACAAGGCCCCGAAATGTTTCATTTGTAAGAACTAAAAGAAATGTCCCTGAACTATCCCTATGCAGACGGATGGGTCTTTTTTCCAGCTGTTGCAATGCCTAGGTTCTGTCACTAGATGTCGATAAGAGTTCTGCTGTTTTTTTTAAAATCCTTCTCTTTTCTATTATTATTAATAATGACATAACAGAGAAAAGGCAGTAATTTTTGTTTGCTTTTTTGCAGCTTTAATTTTAAAAGCAACACCACCACAGCGCGTCGGGGAATGCAGGCATCTTAAAACAGTGGGTACGGAGCACCGTCTTAAAGCCCGCTCTTCCCCATACTCCTCCGCAGGCACATACCTCTCCCGGTCCCCACCACCCCACCCTAACTGACACAGCAGCCCCAGAACCAGCACAGGTGAGAGGACCCATCCTTCCCCTTTCTGGTTACCTGTTCTTGAGATGCTGGATGCTTCCTAGACATTTCAGGCGTCCGTTGACCATGATGGCCAGACGGGTGCAAAGCGCCTCACATTCTTCCATGCTGCGCATAAAAACAGAAATAACGGTGTTGCTCCCTCAGGGCCTGGTTTCATGGCTTCCCTCCTTGGCCCTGCTCTCTCCCTGCTCGTCCTGTTTCCTCACGGTCTAGGCCTCAGAGAACAGGAAGGCGCCTCTCTGCTCACCTGTGTGAGGTCAGCACCACCGAACGGCCTGTTTTGATGATGTCCAAGATGAGGTTCCACAGGAAACGTCGGGCCTTGGGGTCCATTCCCGTGGTTGGCTCATCCTGCCCACAGACAGAAGCGGGAGGGAGGGTTAGCCATCCCCCGTGGGTGCCCCTAAGCGTCACTTGGTCTGCCCGGCGTGAAACTGAGCAGCAGTCACTACAAGTCTTATAAAACCAAATCACTAAAACGGGAGGGGGGGAATTAGCCTAATTACTTAGTGTATATTTACAATTATTGATACAATTCTCTTTTGTAGTTAAGAGGCTTGTTTGCAAACCTGTTTTGGTCACGAATGAGGAAAAACAGGTATTTTTTTTCTTAGCGGTTGCAATGCCTGCATTCTGTCACTAGATGTCGACAGAGTTCTGCTGGATTCTGTTTGCACACAGAGACAGCACCAACACCAAGGGAAAGAAGGAAGCCCGCCCTGCACTCTCAACCTCCCCTGCTGCTCCTCACCAGGAAAATGAAGGCTGGGTAGCCAATCAGGGCGATGGCCGTAGAGAGCTTCCTCTTGTTCCCCCCACTGTAAGTGCTGGCAGGCTTGTTCGTGTATTTGCTCAGCTCCAGTTTCTTCAGGGCCCACTTCACCACCTGGGACAAACAAAGGAGCAGTCACATCAATACGTAATGCTGGATCCGACCCAAGGTCCCTCTGTCGTTCACAAGCTGGCTTCCCACAGAGGCCAACACTTAGCCCCTGGAAAACTCCAGAGCAAGAAAGGAAGCAAAATCCATTGGGAAAGTTACTAGGGTGGGCTGGGGGACGGCAATTTCCAGGATCCCTCACCCATCAGAGCCAAACGTCAGGGATATTTTGAAGCCCAAAATATCTGGAGGGCCGAAAACTGAGAATTACTGTTATAGATCATGATAGGTCTTCTTCCGGGTTTTTAGAAATCATTTTCTTTCCAATCTCAGCAACCCCAGCGGGTTCCTGTTGCCTCTTGTGGCTGGGAGTTCCGCAAGATAATTTTGTGTTGGGCCAAAACATAGAAGATACGAGTCTCTTCTCAAAGCCCCGGCACCACTTCTTGGTTTCTGGGCCATAGAGATCAGAGGCGTCCATGCACCCACCCGCTGGTTGGCCTCTTTCTTACCCGTTCCTCGTCCTTCCAGGGGATACCTCGCAGCCGGGTGAAGAGCTCCAGGTGTTCCTGTGCCGTCAGCTCGTCAAAGAGGGCATCAAATTGGGGACAGTAGCCCAGGCTTTGCTGCACCTGCAGAAGCTCCTTCAAGATGCTGCGGAGACGAGAGAGGGATGCTGAGAATTTTCCCGATCAACCAATGGAAGCCGGTCCCACTGCAGGAGCCACCCATGGAGAATTCCATGCATTTCAGAGCAAGGAACACCACGGAAGGATAGAAACAAGGAAGTGACCTTGGCTGAAGGAACGTCTCTGGTGCAAGGAACCGCTACGAAAATACTTCCCAGCTCAGGCATAAAGGGAGAAGGCCAGTGAGAGGATTCAAAACAGGGATCGCCTGGGAGCTGGCCAGGATTTGAACTCTGATCTCTCCCGAGTCCTAGCCCAACACGCTCATTGCTCTACCATGCTGGCCAATCTGCATTTTATTTTAGGGTTCTTTTGACAACACTACTTTTGTCAAAATGAGAATATACCTTTAAGAATGCTGTTTTAATTTTTTAAAAAATAGAGTAGGGTTGATTGGTTTAATAAATAAGCGGCTCATCTAAGCCAAGGGCCGCGGCCAGACCTTGTGGCAGGCAGTTTCCCAAGGAAATGACAAGGTATGAAGAAAACAGGAGGCACGAAGGGATTGAGGGCAGCAACTGGCTGCTTCTGGCCCACGTAAGAGGATGAGGAGCGGGGGATAAAAAACTCACGGGCATGAGAACCGGAACTTGAAAGCATAATTCAGTTGAACTACAGCTCCCAGAATCCCCAACAAGCATGGCCACTGGCCAAACAGGCTAGGGAAATCTGGGTGTTGTAGTCCAAAAAGACAGGGGATTTCCCCCTGCTCCAGCCGGAATTGGGATCGCAGCCTCACTGTGGACGTACCTGTGTCCATTGACAAAGGCCTCGCCTCCCGTTGTACTCTCGTCCCCTGTCAGCATCTTGAAGGTGGTCGTCTTCCCGGCCCCGTTGACCCCGAGTAAGCCAAAACACTCTCCTGGCCGGACCCCCACGCAGAGGCGGTCCACGGCCAGAATGCGTCCAATCTTGCGAGACTTGTAGACCTGGAGCACAATGGGGTGGAAGCGGAGGTAAGCAATGGGGGCGTTTTCTCCCTTAACAGGGGTCCTTCCAGCTTCTGGGTTTTGTATGGCAACCCCACCATCACAAAACAACTTCACTCACCAAATGACAATTTGGGCCTTGCATCCAAGTGTCGTTAGCACAATCAGCAACAACCCTAATTCCCCGAATGGAAATCTCATCTTATCTTGCTAAGGATACTCTCAGCATATATTGGATCTCGGCCTCTGCTTGTTTCTGGCCACGCACCAATCTCTGGCCTCTCTGATCCCACTTTGAGGCTTTGGGGATCTGATTCCTGCCCGTTTAGGAACACCACCACCCCTGTGCCTGAAGCCCTTGGATCAGACCCACAAGGACTCCGAGCATGAGCTGGACCCGCTGGCCAGAGCGTGGAAACTGGAGGAGGAGCACCGTCCCCACCTTGGTGAGGTTCTCAATTTTGAGCATATCGTTGTCGGCGTCTCCCCGCAGGACGCGATGCCGCTCATTAGCCACGTCCACGTCGTCTTCTATGGGTTTGGTCGACACAGGAAGACGCCTGGACCGGAGAAAAGTGGGGTAGATTCAGGCTGTAGGGTGCATGCTGCCAAAATTACCCCCGTCTTGCCACAGAGAAAGAGAACGAGATAAAGCCACTCTCCCAAATGCAGAAGTTGCACATGTAGGCCACATGTGGGACCAAACATTTTCTGTGGCCTGGGAATCATCACCCTTAGTGGTCTTCCCCAGCCTTTTAAAAACTCAGTCTCCTTTTGATACACATAAAACCCTTTCCCCCTTCAAATCGTCATACTTAGAAATACACACATTTTGTTCGTGTTTTTTGAAAGGAGAAAAAGTTCCACTTTAATACTGAGGCTGTTCTTTCAAATGACACACATCACAACACACAAACACACACACACACACACCCCTAGAGCATCTACCAAAAATGTTGACCCAACAACCTCCCACTTTCAGCTCACCCAAAGACCATGCCACAGAGGAGACACAAATATTCTACCCTTGTTCAGTCCTGCCTCCATCGCCCTCCTTTCCTTATACTGCCATTTCTGCATTATATTTTGCACTGCCAGGCCCCTCAAGGTGTGTGAACTTCTCCTCTTGTATTTCTGTAACACTGGTGCTACAAAGGAGGGTGTGTACCCCAGACAACCCCACTCCCACCCCCTTGGTGCCTAATCTGAATTCTCCAAAGTGCAACCAGTCCGTCTGTAGGCACCAAGACTTCTTGGTTGACCCTCGTAAATACTCCGCATCTAAGACAAAAGTTTCAACCTGCTTTCCTCCCCGTTAGGGAAACCTTCACTCCAACACACATACATGCACATACAGAGAGAGAGAGAGGGATCCAGGGACACTCACTGCGGCTTCCGGAAGAAATTATACTGGCACATAATGGTGATGAAGAAGCCTACAAAGCCTTCAATGGTCATGGCTACCAAGCCCCGGGTCACGATGTCCCACTCGAAGGGCGACTTCATCTTATCAAATTGCCCTAGAGGGAAATAGGAAGAGACAATGCTTTGGGACTGCTTTGAAGCCTTCCCTTTCTGGTTTTTTAAAAGCCAAGAAGTCATCTCATAGGTTTTAATAAGGAGGAAGAAGAGAGGGTAAGGGAAGGAGGTGGGCCAGTTTGCCAAGGAACAAGGGTGGAAACGTACCAATCTTGGCGTAATATTCGTTGATGTACTCATTGTACGCCATTTCCATCAGCCCGTGGCCAAGATTATAGTTCGGGAAGATCAGGAAACAGCTTTTCAAGTAGCTGTTCACCACTTTCAAGTCCTACCGAAAGAGGATGGTCAGAAGAACCAGGAAGGTGGGGTCAAGCCAAAGGAGGCCCACTCTGCCCTGCCCAGCCCTCTGCCGGTTGCCTTTGGGGAGCCCAGAGGAAAGGGGGTCTCCTGTAGGACTGGGGCCCTCCCCACCTCGGCTCCTCTCACCTTGTCGTGCTCAAAGAGCTGAAGCAGGAAGGTGGCCACGGTGGCCGTGATGCCGATGAAGAGGTTGATGACGATGAGGAAGACGTAGGCGGAGCTGGGCACCTCGAACCAGAAGGAGGCCGGGTACATGATGGGCGTGATGGACCAGCTGAGGAGGGCAGCGGAGAAGAGAAGTCGGAAGGAAGGGGGAGATGAAGGTCGTTTAAGTTTAGGATCTGTCCGGAAGGCACCAGGAGAAGAACGTCCGACGCGATCAGGGATAAGAACCACTGAACCCAGTTTCCTGCTTCCGGCAATGGTCAGCCAAGAGGGTTTTTAAAATTTCCAAGATAAATATTTAATGAAAAGGCCTTTAAGGGAAAGGTTATGGCACCTTAAAGACTAATTGGTTTTCTTAGGTATAAAAGAGTCATGTGCCCCCGGCATTTGGGCTTGCGAGGTAAACTGCCTCTGAACGTGAAGGTTTCATTCCTACCTATTACAGCTGATACACTTTTCCTAAACAGGGAGGCTCTGAATTGGGCCCTTCACAGCCCACGCTAGAGGCCGTGTGATCTCGTTCCTCCACTGATAGAACCAGAGTGTTGTACAAGGGACAGAGTTGGAAGGGACCCCCAGACATCATCTAGTCCAGCTCTTGTCCTTCCCCTCTTTCCTTTGTTTTGTCTGAGCTCGGCCATTCCTAAACCAGGCCAATCCAGTCCCCCTCCTGTCGCCTGGAGCAAGGCCAACGTACCCATAGAGCAAGAAGAGGGAGAGAACTGCCGGGAAGTTGGTGGGAGAGGTGTAGGCCGGAAGGTCAAAGACAAAAAGGATGATGATACAGCAGGTGGCCGGCACCAGGTAGTTCAGCTAGGTTGGCGGAGACAAAGAAAGAGGGAAGCAAAAGGTGACGAGGCAGCATCCAGACGGAGGAGGGTCTTACAGGATCAGACCCCATCATCTGGACTGAGAGAAGCTCTCTTAGGATTTGGGGGGGGGGGGGGTTGTGGGGAATCCCTGTGGCAGGGAGGCCCCCCATGGCCCAGCAATGACAGGTCTGCTACCCCCCAGCACCCAAATCATCTCCCCCCACCCCGGATAAATGGGGGGACTGTGTCACCCGAAAAATAACAAACCCACTCCCCAACACGCCACGTTTTATCCGAAGACCTGGAATTCTTCAACAATAAGTCGATTTCTTTTAAAAAAAAACTAGAAGGGTTTCATTTGGAAGTGGTGGTCCAGCCTGGGAGTGTGTGTGTGGATTCTTGGGCCAGAAAAATGGCCCCCAGGATCTTTGCCTCCCCCTCCAGCCCAGCTCTAAAAGACTGGCTTCTCTGGATCAGAACGCCCAGCCCACCCACAAAAAAAGATCCACCCGTGGTGGTACCATGTCCCAGACGTAGTTAGCCAGCCAGTAGATGACCGGGTCGCAGCCACTGACGAACTGGAGGTGCTTGGCCTTGGTGGACTTCTCAGCCACGAGGAAGACCACGAAGCTGGCCGGCACGAAGGACATGGCCACGATGATGAAGATGGCGATGACCACATCAGTGCCCTGGAGGCTACGGTCAGACAGAGAAAGCAAGTCAGCACGGGGACACCCACCCATCCCAATGTGTACGGAAGGTCCATCTCTAAACCAAGTTGGCAGATCAAATCAGCCAAAAATACAATCCTGGGGAGGTATACTCATGAGTCAGTCCCGCTGCATTCAATGGGACTTAGACCCATTATGTACAGGGATTGATCCCAAAGCTGACTTACTCCACGCCGGTCTGATGACTGGTCAGGGTATTTCTCTGCCTCGTTTTGCCTACTCTTTAAGTCACTGGCGAGACCGACATGACCCACAGGCCATGTCTAGAACCCCACCCCTGATTTTCTGGCTCTTGGGATCCCCTCCACTGCTCTGTGGAGGGGTTACAAAAAGGAAAATAGCAGCTCTTGGAAGCCTCCACCTCTTGTTTAGGCAGGGAAGGCTTTAAAAGGTTCTAAGTCTCCATTGCTTTTTTAAAAAAAATCAGGGTTCGTTCCTCTGGTTGAAGGACGTCTCCTTTCTCCTGTTGTCTGTCACCCTCCCAAAAAACTGGGTTGTGAAGGCAGATACCTACAGGTAATCAAGGGAGAGGCTGGCGCTGGTTTTGTTCATCGGGTGGTTGGTCAAGGTGATCCCTGGGGGGGAAGGAAAACGGACATTCAGAATTTAGAAAGAAACAGGGGGACAACCTGGAAGCCATGGTTTTTTCAGGGTCACCCAAAGGAGCTAAACTCTCCCTACTAGAGTAGACCCATTGAACCTGGGGGGGCTTCGGAAACCAACACTTGCCTAGGTCTTCTCATGGTTTGGGTGGACTTCTCGGTCCACCAGATAACAGGATGGAAGCCAGAGTGGTCCTACTTCCCAAAATTTGAGCCACCCACCAGAACGAAACCGGGCCTGTGGATTCCCATCTTAGCAGCTCACTATCTATGCAGCCCAAAAGCTGCTTCTTTTCCTGCTGAGAGACCATCCAAATCTATGGGTAGAAGACACCAGACCTTGGAAAAACCGAATTTTTCCGGACCACGACTCCAGAATTTGATTCAGATGATGATAATAATAACCATCAGAGTCTAGGCCATGTTGTTCGTTCAGATTGTAAAAGTAATAACCAGGTTCGGGGGCGTACCGTAGGCTGCTGGGTTCCCCCTGCTCTTGGGCAGGTTGGCACGAAGGATGGCATTGTTGAGGGTGTTGAGGTACGTTGGCATACTGTGGTACCCTTTGTTGTTGTAGTACACCTGGAGAGGGAAGAAGGAAGAGAAATGAGAGACCGGAAAGGAAAAACTCAAGATGCTGGGGCCGTCTCCGGGCCACCAGGTGCCCCAAACCGGCCGATCCTGCATGCTTTCCTGCTCTGCTACACCATCTTTGGTGGTATCCCAGTTTTTACATGGGTTTTTCCCTGTTCCAAAAGACTGGAGTGCCTCTCTTATAGACACATTCTCGGCAAGATCTTTAAGCTGAAATTTGGTTGTTGGCCACCTTCCCTTACATTAAGGCCCCCCGAGAACTTCTCTGTAATCGAATTTGGACCCTCTGGTTGAGAGAATCTCCTACCCTTGAAACACAGTGGATAAATCTTTGCTTGAATTAAATCTGTGTCGGAGAAACACAGTGGGGCATATATGCCTCTGCAGAAACATTTAACACACACAACCCTGCGAGGTAGGCTAGGCGAGGAGGTGAAAATTATTTCCCTTGCTTGTCCATGGGCTTTGTCACCAGGGTGAGACTTGAACCCCAGCTGGTTTTCAGCCCATTGGCTATGCAGCGAACTCTTCTCTTCTGCCTATAGTAGCTTGGGGGGCAAACAGCAGTTCAGAAACGCAACCAGGCTCTCCTACCTGGGCAGCTCTCCGGACAGCTATTTTGCGCACCATGGGAGGGGCCTCTGTCCCAAATGACGCTGGGATGGATTTCTGGATGTTGCCAAAGGTCACGGCTCCATACCTGTGAGTGCAAAGGGTGTGGAAGAAAAGTGCTGAAATCAGGCCCGAGGGGATGATTTTAAAACTTGCAAAAGTGAGACATGGAGAGACGAGTGTAGATTTCCTTCCAGTTGAGCAACCCCCCACCCGGTTTTCCTCCCTCCCTCCCTGCCTCTCCCCCTTCCGCACACACGCACCTATGCAGCCGAAAGCGGTCCGATGTGTAGAGCAGGTACTCGGAGACGTTGCGGCCGGTGATGTCCACCAGGATGTCCCCCGTCACCACCTTCATCTGGGGCGGGTGGCCGCCCACGCCGCTTGGGCAAGAGAAGCCGGTGCCTTGCATGGAGCAGGTGCACTTGATGGGCTCGTGGACCACGCTGGGCAAAGACGGGGCGGAGGTGACGGTCCCTGGGAGGAGAAGGGGGCACCGTGGTGGGACTTAGCCTGCGGAGGTCTCCCTGGGCCGCCATGCAGGTAAATCGTAAAACTCAGCTCCCCCGCTTCTGCATGGCAGCCTCCATTAAAGATGCTCAAGAGAGTCGGGGATCATTGCTGCCCTTGGTCGTTCTTACTATTTGTTTAATCCACAGGAATTCAAATTAACTGATTATTAGCAGTCCCCCCCCCCCCCAACGATCTTGAAATTGCACCCTGTTACGGCTAAGCCACCGTGCTTGACTCTTGGTAACTTGGCCCTGTTTCGGGCCCGTTTGGGTGGGTTGCCAACCACGCATTCCCCACGCCTTACCTTTGGCGGCCGAAGGGTAGGAGGTGGCGTTCCAGGCCCGGAGCAGCCCCTCGTCCAGGGAGAAGGGATAGTCCGAGGGGGCGGGAGACGGCGGGGGAGGCACAAAGTTGGAGAGGGGGAGGCCCTGGGTGAAGGAGTCCACGCACATGGCGTCGAAGTACTTGGCGGCCAGGGTCTTCGACTCGTTGCTGTTGAGGTTGAGGGACTGGACCAGCTGGTCCAGAGTGCTGTTGAAGGCCGTCTTCAGCACGCAGGTGGCCCCCACCCCCGAGGGCAGGTGGAAGGTGCCGACAAGCTGCTGTGGGCTGGCATCTGGGGACAGCTTCAGCCTGCGAAGCACAAGCGGAAGGATGGGCTTCAGACCCTTCTGCCCCCCCCCCCCCCCCTCATATCAGAAGACCTCTGGGCAGGACAGAAGCAGCCAAACTATTTAACCCACGGGGGGCGGGAGGGGAAAGAGTGATTTAAATCAATTCAAGATCTATTGTATTTTTCTTCCCATTCTTCGTTCGTACCAGGTCACAAGATTTACGGGGTATATGGATTTTGGCCGCCATGACGTTATTCCTAATTTCTGCATTTCTCCCACTGAGTTAAGGAAGCTTTGTATGCATTTACACAAACACACACATCTTATCACGGGCATTTCATTTTTTGTGCATTAAAACTTGTGCCCTGTTTGCTGTGCGCGTTGTTGCTTCCAAAACACACCGCCAAAACCATGCAAATAGGTGGACCCTGCTACTCAGAGGTAGATTGCTCCTGGACCTGGAGGCTCTACTATGTTCCCCGCCCTGCCCCAAAGTGGGTGGCCTCCAGAGGCCCCTAAACATCACCAGAGCCTGCCTGAGTCTGGACTTGGGGGTCCTATCAGGAGGGAGAGAAAAAGAGAGAAGACCAGCCCCCTCACCGGTATTCATGCCGCTCCTCATTTGCGTACGGGATGAAGTTGCCTTTCGGCTGCGTGTAGTTGTGATACTGCGAGGGCGAGAGGATGAGGGGAGGCAGGTCTCCTGCGGAACAAGACAGCAGGGGTGGGGGAAGACAAGGCAAACTTCAGCATTAAGGTTTAACAAATACACACCTTTTTTTTTCCATCCTTGGGTGGGAAAGGGGGCATCTCAACAGATTGAAACACCCCATTGGGAAAAGCAACAGACCCCGGGGAGACCACAGAAACATAGCATGATGGAGCTGGAAGGGGCCTCTACGGATCCCTCCTCCTGTTCAAGGCAGGAATCCACACTCAAGGAGATCTGACCGCGGTCAGTCTAATTTTCTCTTGAAGGCCTCCAGGGTTGGCGCGCTCACCACCTCTCGAGGTCAATGGGTTCCGTTGTCGTACTCCTCTAACAGAATGTCTCGCTCTGCAACCCATACTCAACGGCTGCTGTAATTTTGCCCAGCTTCCCAGTCTTAAGAGAGGGAGGAGAGGGTGCATCGTCCCTTTGCTGAGCTGCTCCCCACGTCTCTCTCTCTTTCCACCCCACTTGGTGCATCCAAATCCTCGTGTTGACACCGCTGGCTCCCCATGCTTCACCCCGGCACGGGCGGGGATGGTTGGATTAGGTATGGCACATACCTATCTCAGGCACGGAGAGTGCCACGGTCATGGCCACGCAGACGAAGAAGGCAGGCAGCAGGATCTGGGAGAAGAGGGCCTTGGTGTTGCGCTTGGCGCAGTGGAAGCGTTTGACGATCAGCCCGTGGAACTGGCGCAGCTTCAGCCACGAGCCCTCCAGCTTGAAGCTGCCTTGGCCAGCCAGGGCCTGCCCGTCCTCCTCAGTGTCGGCCTCGTGGTCTGCAGGAGAGGGAAAGAAAAGGGGGAGAGACGCAGAGGAGACCGAGGCTCTTGTCAACCGGTGCCACGGGAACCTCTCAGGGTGTCCACAGCCCAACATGATCCTTTGAATGATCCCAGCACCATCCTGAAGACTCCTGGACTCCATCATTTCAGGGGAGGTGCTGAGAACTCCCTGCTATAAAATAGAGCACTACAAGGCAGCCCTTGAGCAGAGAAGGATAAGTCCTCTCTCTAACTAGAAATCCCAGGATTTCCTGGGATGACCAAGGCATTCCACTTGAAGCAGGATCCAACGGCTATAACTGTGCCGTACAGACACCCAGATCTTTTCATGAAGCCACCAAGACACCAGAGACTCCATATAGCCCCACAAACTAGAAGGGGAAGATGTTGATTCCCCGACCTAAAATAAAAGAGCCCCCCCCCCCCAAAACGGAGAAGTCGAGGGCTTATAAGAGCAGTAACCGCCTCCAAAAAATAATCAGTGGAACCTCTTTAACCTGCCTTCTCATCTGATCGCTTGCCACCCAGAAGCTTAGAAGAGTTACTCTTCTGAATGAGGACAATCAACCAGCCACAGGCAGCAGGGGAAGTCGTTCTGGGAGTTACACGCCTGAAAAGCAACTTTTGGGAACTACTTCCTGCCCTTTCTCTGACCTTCTTCCCCACCGTCAGCTTTTGGATCAGAGGATCCTCGGCATGTATGTGTTTATTGCTTTTTTTGTTTACAGTAAAAACCGACTTCCTGTTTTCCTTGGGTTTAACGCCCCGACACCAGGCAGGACAGAGCGGCCGCATGGCATCAGATCGCAAAACGCTGCAGGGCCGAGGGGCCGGGCACCCCTCCCGCTGACCCCTCCCCACCAGGGAACACGCGAGGGCGTGTCACGCGTCACGCACCTTGCAAGCTGACGTTATCGGGGTCTTGCAGGTTATCAAACAATGGGGAATAATCCCCGTAGAACTCCGAATAAGCCCCACCTTCATCGCCTCGCACCGAGCCGGCTGAAGACGACGACAACGACCCCAGCGACGCCTGTGACTGGGCCAGCTGGGAGCAGCCCAGCAAGCTGCCTTGGTCCGCCTCCGGCTTTTCAGGCACGCCGGAGCCCCGCCGGGCCTCTCCGTTGGCCTCGGGCTTGGGGGCCAGGGATGGGTCAGGCAGGGGCGAGGCGTCCTTGTTGGACTCTTTCACATCTGCAAGGAACAGAGGAAGAAGAATTCAGCTGGGCAGCGCTGTGTTGATCCGGGGTTGGGCTAGATGGCCTTTTGGGGTCCCTTTGGCCTTCTATCGGCACAACTTGAGCGGAGCCATTGAACGGATCGGGATTTGGTGACTCAACCTCTCCACCATGTCCATGGATTCTTCCGAGTCGTGACCCATTACCCTAAGCAGCAGGACTTCTGAGTCCCAAAGGGAGCCTGAAGGCCATCTAGTCCAACCCCAAATCGAGGCAGTGTGCCTCCTTGGGCGGTGGGGCTGTGCCTCGACTCTTACCCGCATCGCTGTTCTCCAGGGACTGGTCCTCTTCCGAGACCTTGAGGAAAACCTCCTCCAGGGTGGTGTCCATCAGGCCGAAGCTGGTCAAGTCTAGATCGGCCAAGCTGTGTTCCAGGTGCTGCCAAAGAGAGCGGGAGGGAAGAAAGTAACTTTTCCCAGCTGTAGCATCAAGACACAGTGCCTCGAGGGCTAAACCACGGAGAAAGGTGCTCCCTTTATGGAGGTGAGGAAAAGGTGTTTCTTCTATACTCAGTTTCACCCTCTTCTCAGCCCCCTACAATATGCATATACATTTTAAAAGCCCTAATCCTGGGCTCGGTAGGCATCTGATTAAGCGGCGCATGAAATAAATTGGCCCATCTTTATGGCGCTGGTAGACTCTTGGATTCTTCGCTGGCGCAGCCCAACGTGGCTTCCTTCCCCACTGCAACTTGGCAACAGGATTAAAGCTGTGGAACTCACTGCCACAAGAAGGGGCTAATACGCGCACAGCTTAGCCTGAGTTTAAAAGAGATTTTCGGAACCTACCTGGAAGAGCCTCTCAAAACAGCCCTTTTTCACCGCCTCGGAAGGGAGGATGTAGGAGAGCTCCGTGTTGGTGTTGGAGATGAGGAGACACGAGGAGACGTACTTCTTGATGAACTGCGTGACTCGGGCTTCGGAGCAAGGGCTGATGGAGGAGGGGCCGGAGGGGCTGTTATGAGTCTGTCCAGAGTCTAAATCAAAGAAGAAAGATCGAGAGAGAGAAAGAGAGAGAAAGGGGAATCATAGAAAACAACCTGCAAGGGGAAAACCCACGAACCGCTAGCCAAAATCAGAACTTAGGAAGTCTTGGACTGGATGCAAGAGGGAAGAAAACGCCGCAGTTTGCAGCAATGCTGTCTAGGGGATGATGGGAGCTGTAATCCAGCAGAGTTTTGGGCTACAACCCCCTCCGAAATCTCCCAGCCCACTAAATTGAGTTTGGTTCAGCAAGAGCACGCGAGAGCTCCCAAGCCAGACGACTGTAAGCCCCCAGTCAAACTACAAATCCCATGATTCTGTAGGATGGAGGATGCATGGTGGTTAAAGTGGGGATCAGACTGCGATTAACTAGACCGTGCACTTTAGAGGTTAGGGTGGGTTTGTGGTATTCAAGAACACCTTCTGGAATAAAATACAAAGAGTGTAAGAACTGATCAATGGTTCGATTGAGCCGGGAGCGTGAACCTGATTTTTGCGCACTAAACAGGGAGAGGAAGCAGCCAGGGTAAGGCCCGGCACGGACCTGCGTTGGTCCAGGAGTCGGACTGCTTCTTGACCACTGTCAGCTTGTACCCATCGCCGTAGGTGCTCTTGAGGAAGAGGGGGGACCCACAGCACTTGAGCTTCCCGTGGGAGATGATGGCGATGCGGTCGCCCAGGAGGTCGGCCTCGTCCATGTGGTGGGTCGAGAGCAGGATGGTCCGGCCTGCGGGGAAAGACCAAGGGGCCCCCTGTGAAGGTGGGAAGGGCCAGGGCTCCCCCACCACCACCACCGCCAGGACCCCAGACCCAGTGAAGACACAGAGATGGAGGGAACCGATGGGATTCCAGCATCGTCTCAGTTGTGATGGGCAGAACGGAAGCCCAGTCTGGATTTTCCCAACCCCTGGACTGAATGTCTGCTGGACTGAAGATGTTCACCCTGTCCAGGACGAATCCAGGCCTAAAGGCACGGCTAGAAACAATCACCCCAGTCTCCAGAGTAAGACCCTTGCTCAAGAAGGGGGCGTTCTCAGTGACCTGGTTTCCAAACCCTGTTCTTGATCAGAGATGGGACACTTTGTGGTTCAGGATCAGAGCCGGGAGCCTGTTGACGTCTCCCGGACGCCCAGGGCGGTGGGGCCCCTGCTTCTTTTCCCACTCACCCTGCTTATATTTCAGGATGAGGTCCCAAATCGCCCTCCGCGCGTAGGGGTCCACGCCAGCCGTGGGCTCATCCAGGATGACTGCTCGGGACCCTCCCACGAAGGCGATGGCCACCGAGAGCTTCCTCTTCATACCCCCCGAAAGCGTTTGCACCAAAGAGTGGCACTTGTGGGTCAGCTCGAGGTCTTCAATCATCCTGGAGGGACAGAAACGGGGGCAGAGAGAGGAGGGAGAGGGGCTTGTGAGTGACCAGAAGGGAGTCCGGGACGTGGGCCAGAGAGAGAGCAAGAGAGCGAAAGAGAAGCCGGGCGCCCCTACTTATCCATCTCCTTCAGGATCTCCTCCTCGGCCATGCCCTTGAGTTGCGAGTAGAACCAGAGGTGCTCCTCCACGGTCAGCTTGTCGAAAAGCACGTTGTGCTGAGGGCACATGCCCAAGTTCTTCCGGATCTCGTCCATCTCCGTCCGGATGTCATGCCCGTAGATGGTGGCGGAGCCGGAGGTGGGAGGAAAGAGCCCCGTCAGGATGGACCTGCGTCGGGAGGAAGGAAAGGCGGATCCAAGGAATGGTGAGCACAAGGAACGTCCGCCTGCCAAGAGGCAGGAAAGGGGGGGGGGGGGGACAGAGAAGCGTCAAGAGGACACAGGAGCTGGTCCAAAAGGAGACCGAAAAATTGCCCGCCCCGCCCCCCCACTTTCAAGGAGGGTGGAAACTGTGTCGGGTGACCCACAAAGGACAAAATTCAATTCTTTTCTCCAGAGGATCTGCCCAGATGTTATTGCCCTGGAGATGGACTCAGCTCCCCTCCATCCATGCAGGGGGAAAACACCAGGGCCGGGGTGGGGGGTGGGGGGGTGGGCCATTTTCCCCATCCCAGCGGCCCAGTGGCATCACTCACATGGTCCGTGGTCTTGCCGGCTCCGTTGTGGCCCAGGAAGGAAACCACCTGGTTCTCGTAGAGGTTGAGGCTCAGTTTGTTGAGGGCCATCTTCTTATCCGTCTTATAAATCTTGGTCAGCTTGTCGACGCACACCACCAGCGGGAGGTGGCTCGGCTCCTCTTCGATGCCGCGTGTCTCCTCTGGGCACAAGACCACACCCCAAGTTGCTGGGTCGAGTGGATTCAGAACCGCCACCCCACAAAGCGCCGTGACGTCCCCAGAGGCACTTTTTACAAGGCCGGTGCAAATTCAGGGCAACCACCAAGGTTTCCCCCACCTCCCAGAAACTATATTTTGCTTTCCTCCAAGAAATGGAGAGCCGTGCCTCTGAAAGACCACCATTTTTCTGAATTAAACCCCCCCAAAAAAAGTGGGCTTCTCTGCACAGCTTGTTCCAGCATCTGTTTGCTTTGAAAACCAGAATGCAACCCGTCCCCTGATGGTGATGGGAAAGGTTGCTGGACCCTCCTCTTACCCAGCCGCCGGTTCTCCATGGCGCACGCTTGGTCTTCCTCCATGACGCTCAAGCGGGTGGTCCGGGACCATGGCCACGTCCACTCCCACGTCTCGGTGCGTCCGTTTCCCAGCCAATAGGATTTCTGTAGGGGGAAATACCAGGGCCGGGGGAGGCCGTACATTCCTGGGGGAGGAAGAGACAAGAGTCGGTAGGGAAGAGACAAGAGTCAGTAGCGCCACAAATGGGGCCAGCTCGAGACCTTCTCCCGCCTGAGGCAAGGTCACGCGTCGTGACTACAACCCTCCCCCATCACGATGGACCACATTAATGTTCTTAGAGTTGGTCTTCAGAGCCACTGAGTGGTCTATTCAGCCGTTGAGGCTGCTCTGTTTTCAGTAGGACTGGCTCTGGCCATAAACCATCTCACAAACAAGCGATACGCATAACCATCAAGGAAGATAAGCACATTTCTATATAGCACACCAGCTGCCGTCCTGCAGTGGACCTTGGCGTGTCACCATGGGAAATGTTTCTTATTGTCCTATATTTTGCTGACCCTTGTTTTTGCTCATCGTGCCAAAAGCTCGAGAGAGGCGTGTGACTCGGTTCACGCGTCAGCTTCCACCTACCTGGGTGCACGGCCTCAATGTACCAGGTCAGCACCCCGTAGACCACGGCATCAATGACCAGCATCATGATGGAGAGAAGCAGGTTGAAGTCGTCCCCTTCCACCGGCGACTGGCTGAGTGTGTGCCACTGGATGCCCACGCCCGCCACCTCGTAGAGGGCGAAGTACTTGGAGCCCAGCCCGAAGGCCGTGGTGGACATGAGCGACTAGGAGAGAAGGAGAGGAGGAGAAGGTTCAGCCTCAGAAAACGTCTTCCCATTGTCCCAGAAAGGGGGTTAACGTGAGCCTGGGCAAAGGGTCTCAACTCACAGCGATGCACTTCTCGAAGGCGGTGATTTTATCGTGGGCCACCTCTTCCCGGATGGCCACGTACATGTAGGGGACGTAGCTGAGGAAGTAGATGATGCCACCACACGCCGAAGCAAGCTTGGCTTTGGAGTACAGCACAGAGACCAGGAAGCTGCTGGGCGGAAAGAGACCCGCCTGTCATAGCTACCCAGCTTTTCCGTTACAACTGAGGCAGGTGCGCACAGGCCCCTCCCAGGCTGCGCAGGTGCCCGGCGTCCTCCTCTTTCTCCCCTTTCCCTCCCTCTCACCAGAACATGATGGTGGCCACGGCGTAGACAGCGAGGAACAGCCAGATGATCAGGACATCGCTGTGCATCAGGACCTTCCCGTACTTGAGGATGGCAGTCAGGGCCGTCACCGAGATGGACAGCTGGACGAAGCCGGTGATGAACCAGGCCACCCAGTGGACGGCGTTGTTCAGTCCCATCATCTTCATCACCTTGGGGGGGGGGGTGGATAGAGAAAAAGAGACAGAGGAGGTCTTAAGAGCCCAGCCAGCTAACCGCAATGGAGCGTTTCAACACCGGACACTTTTTCTCCACCAATGTTTGAAGAACCATGCGCAAGGCGCATTGTGGTACGTGTGCCCCGTGGATGGGCCCTAATGGCTCTCCTCTTGGTTTTGAGAGACCGGCATTACGTCTCATGGTTCTGATTTAACGGATCGTATTGTGCCTTTTATATTATATTACTATAAGGTTTGTTATTGCATTTTGGGGACCTTTTGGCCAAAAGATAAATAAAAATACATTTATACATGGGTGCTTGCCTGTTTTTAAACCTTGCCTTCCCTGAAAAGAGGGTGCAGTGGCATGCATGCATAACTGTTCTCCCCTGTTATTATCTTCACTGGAGCCTTGTGAGGTAGGACAGACCGCTGGGCTTTATTCCTCCGTGAATAGCTGAGTGTTTTCCCCTGCATTTATTATCCGCATTCTGCGTCTCCTAACTAAGAATCAGAAATCAAGGCCCAGTTGCTGAATAAAATAAACGCTTAATTCACCAGTCGCACTGATATTTCTCTGCTTTCCTTTTTTATTTTTTTATTCTTTTTTTCCTTTTTTGCATTGATGCTCTTTGAACGGGCAACGCTGACCTTAAACTCACCATTTTTTGCAATAACGGCATTTGATATTTTTGCAAAAACCTGATTTGCTGGGCAGTTTGTCTTTCCCACCTTCTGAGGCTGCTCGGTTTTCAGTATAAAAGGGAATGTTCCTTTGAACTCTTTTCTCTGTGATTGCTTTAAGGGAGTGGTTTTGAGGTCAAAATTTTCTTCCGGGGTAAATGGCAGCTCAGTCTCAGATCAGGATCAACACCCTCAGAGCAGCTACTTCCATGCTGACATTTTACACTCAAGACAATGGCATTCACAAGGGACCAGGGGCTGAAGACGGACAGGAGGCAGCGCATATGTTTTAAATGCATGACATTCCCGGAGAAGTTACTTCTCCTGGAATCCTTCAGCCTCAGCTAGGAGCTGCAATTTTGAAAAAAAAAAACAAACTTTCCCAAGTCCTGCCCTCCATAAAAAAATATAATAATAACTTTTTCCCCATTCTGCACTTTTCATCTGCCAGCCAGGCAACCTTTACATCCTGGGCTAGGAGAAAGCAACGCTGGCCAGCAGAAGCATTTGCTATAAAAATAAACCAGGTGTTCTTTGGGGAAAGGAAAAAAAAAAGGTCGCACCTCTCCATATGCTTTGCTTAGAAACACTGTTTTCAAGAGCACTGGAAAGGTTCTTCTCCCTTCCAAGCAACAGATATACTCACTGCTTCCTGCCCTGATTCTACCTCCGGTCTAACAGATTTGGCAGGGTTTCAAAAGAGAACAAACCTGCGGCACCTGTTTCACCAAGGACAAAAATAGGATACAGCTGCTCCTTGCCTGGCCCCCTCCTGGCAGACGATTCCAGCCTCAGCCAGCCCTGCTGCAGGCCTATGGGGATGATGGGTATTGTAGCCCAATTTGCCAGGAAGGGGGTTGGCTTTCAAAAGGTTGGTGGCAATCCACTTTTTCCAAGTGCCTCGGGAAAGAGAGGGGGAAAAATATAAATTATATTTTTCCAACCCAAAGTAACCTAGTTTTGAAGACAGTTATACAGTTTTGAAACAGATGGTATCCTTTTCGGTAACTTAATCTATTGCCAAGTTTCAGTCTTAAAAGAATGAAGTGAAAAATGGTCTCTAATGTCTTCTTTTCTCTCCGTTACTGCTGGAATTTGGAAATGTTTTTCAATCATAGCTTCTTCTACCAAGGACCCTGGACTAAATTGGTCCCACATCTTCCCTTTATTGACTCCTTTCATTAAGGAACGAGCTTGTAATTGCACAGGTTCCTGTATCATCCCTTAGTGGGCATTTCATTTAAACGGCATTTAAGCTACTGATTTAGGACTTTATCTGTTCCCTTATTGATCTTCCTTTTATTAAGGACCCAGTCTATTATTGCTATTGAAAAATACTGCCGTGTTTTAACTGCCAGGCTTTGGCTTTGCATTTATAGACGTTTTGTTTTCTACCCGTAGGGAAGCCCTTCCCTCCCTTCTCTGTTTACAGGCGGCTTATCTCACTGTCCCGCGCTGCAGGCAGAGGGAACCCCTCTTAGCAGCTGGCACGCTCTGCCAGCCTATGTTGGCTAAGAAGAAGCAGAGTGCCCGGGCACTGGAAAAGACCAGGAAGCAACCGGCAGCCGTCGCTGGCTTGATGCCCCGGCGAGCTCATCATGCTCTCGTTAAGCAGAGAGCCAAGCTGGGCTAAGAGAAAGGCAGCATGGCCAAGATCCAGAAAGGAAAAGTGGGGGGGGGGGGGGGGGAAGGAACATTTTCTGTGCAAAACATTTTCACGACATGAAGTTAAAAAAATTGAGATTTTCTCTCTATAACTTTTGTCACAATCTTCATAACAAGCCCATTCCACGGCATTTTTAAAAGTGTCTGTACCTTCTAACTGATTTTTCCTTATGAAGAAAGTGACGTGTAAACTTTTTAAATGTGTCCCGTTTTGGTGTTGTTGGGCTTTTTTTTACATTTATATTCAGAAAGACCAAATAAATATTAGGGTTCCCCTTTGCCCCTAGCATACAAGAACCTGTTACAGAAATACTAACCAATTTTTCTTCCAAAAACAATGAAAACACAAAGTAAAAGCCTGTCTAAAAACCTGTCTTATTAAAACCATCTTACGCTTAGCGAGAATCTTTCTGTATTTATAGATTCCAACCCTTGTACTTTGATTAAGTAACTCGTTACAAACAATGGTATTTGCAAACCATCCATGTTTGCAGTAATGGGGGCGTTGTTCCTTTACCCTGCAGTTGCAGTGTAACGAAGCACAGTTACTTCTTTGCCTGTGTAACTGTAACTCTCTTTTAGTTACTCCTGTAGTTGCGAAGATTGTGTGATCTCACTATTGGTCTAAATACCTCTTTGGTCTGACCTACCTCGGCTCCTAGTGTGTTAACGATAGCTAGGATTTGCTCTGGAAAGCCCAGAACTGAAAGAAACGTTTCTCCACTGTTGCCAGCTGGCATTTAGAGATAGACTGCTCCTGAACATGGAAGCTCCACCAGCCTCGGGGGGGGGGGGAGTCCATAGCGATGAACTTTTACCTCTTTCAGACGGTGCTCCTTTTCGGCCACGATGTGCTGGATCATCATGGCCACCGAGTAGACCCACGAGATGACCATGCAGAGCGGCATCATGTGCTCAATAACGAACAGGAAGCTGTAGGGGACGAAGAGGCAGGAAATCACCAAGAAGACAGGGTGAGGGGTCCTCAGAGAAAACCCACTGTTTGGGGCAGTCTAGCAGCCACGCAGCGCCTGAGACAGGAACACAAACTCCATCCCAGAGCTTGGAAATAATCTGTTACAAATTAACGCGTTGCCCGAATTGCTTAAAATTTTCAATAAATGATTTTAAAATCTTAAATCACTAAAACATTACTTTGAACAATGATGAATGTTTCTCGTCACCTTAATTTGTTACAGGCCATTCAGCAAACTTGATTTAAAAAATAAATAAATTAGCATCAATCGTTTGACAAATTAACGGATAAAATAAACAGACAACGTTCATTATCTCAACATTAATATGTGAATTTTCTGTGATGATTTAATGGGATAAGCAGTTCCTTGAAGGGAGATATTCAATTTTTTTTCTTGCAGAACTGGGTTTGGAGAATTTATAATAAAGCTGAATTTCTGGACAGCCTCCAGAGACGAGGCCATCCGAATCACCCACGGCATCTCCGTGTCTTGGAGTTTCTCAAGGATGCTAGTACTCACTCGTCACGGGTGTAACAGGGATACGGAAACATCTGTACATAATTCCCGGGTTCAACCACGTCGTGGCCCACAAAGGTGTTGATGATGGCTCGCTCCATCATATCTTTGAAGGGGCAAGGAGAGAGAGGGAAAAACCACTGTGAAAATCTGTCAACAGTTTCCTCTGGGCACCTACAAGAAGCTCTTAAACCACACAATCTGGGGGTCTCAAACGGGAGGTTCCACAGGGGGACTTAGAAACTTTCTTCTCTGCTGTTATCACGTGGTGCTTGGACAAGGGGATGCTTGCTCCGGTGGTGTCTGGTTTGCTCTATAGCGCCACCACTGCAGGTGGCCAGATGGGGGGACTGCAATTGCCAAGTCAACAGGGGCAACAATAGTCATTGCCTCCCAGCATCTCCTCTTCTTGAGGGTGAAGGAGCAAAGCAGGCCTTCCTTTTGACCTGAGCGTTGAGGTCCCCATCGGGAGCCCAGCCTGCTCTCACCTTGGATCCAAACGAAGCCGTAGAGAAAGTAGAAACGCCCCCCCGTGTTCGGGCCAGGTCGCCAATAGGCTCGGCGAATCTCATTCGTCTTCTCTGTGAAGCTGGAGTTCTGCCGGATCTTGTACAGGACGTGCGGGGGGCAGGGTGCCATCCTTGTTGGTCTGGAAGATGACACCTTCAGGAATGAGGAAGGGGACAGAGAGAAGATGGTCAGGCCTCTGTCTCTGCTGCTTCTCACAGTGCTGTTTCTCTAAAGACCTCAAGCTGGACATCATGATCCTAGAACGGGAGAGCTGGAAGGGACGCTTAGGGATCATCGAGTCCAGCCCCTGTCAAGGAGGCCCAGTGGGGAATCAAACTCCCAACCTCTGGCTCCGCAGCCAGAGACCTGAACCACTGAGCTCTCCAGCCATTCAGGAGGGAGGAGAGCCTGGGAAGGGTGCCTGGAAATGGGGGAAAGCAGGACTCCCCACCCATCCGGAGAGGGCCAAATGCAAGGGTGATACGGAACACCTTGACCACTTGCACCAGGCAGGACACGACCAGGGTAGTGGACAAGGACCGGGGCCAGGACCAAGATGAGGTTAAAGGGACTGGCGGTCCAACATGACCGAAGAAGACAGACACATGACCGGGAAGACGTGCGCCCTAGTCCGTGCAGGGAGGGGGAGGTCACAGCAGGAGGGGCGTACTGGCAAAGACGGTGACATTGTCCTGGTAGGCTTGGTTCAGAGTATAGTTGACGATGCTCTCCTCGTCAGGGAAGCCTTTGAAGATGTCGACGCTGACCTGCAACAGAGAAGAGAGAGTTCACACACAGGCGGATGTGGCTCCTCGTCTTAAGGCCTGCGATCAGGCCGGGCCAGCTTCTCCTCGTGAGCAAGAATAGAGCGGCTTTAGAAACTGTTTCACTTCAAAGGCCAAGACCACACTGGCCTAAACCTATGGCTCAGCCCCAGCTGAAATGGGCCCACGGAATCAATGGGATCTCTTAAGTCAATGGTTACGCAAGTCCCATCGAGGCAATGGGTCTACTCTAATTCAGACCCACCGTGGGACTCCACTACTCTGTTTCATTTTCAGAACTGCGTTTCTTAAAAAATCAGAATTCTCCTAAAGAGAAGAGGGTTCGTGGATTCCAATATTTTAAAAACAAAAAATATAGTTTCTCGCCAATGTGAAAACAAGGTTTCCCTCTCCTCTTGCTTTTAAGAATCAGGCTAATGTATTGCACCAAAGACAATAAAGAATTTTATGGGACTTTTAATGTTAATAGGTTTTATCTGCACACTTACAATTTCCTCCTGCTGGTCTCCCCAAATCTGTCATCCCTCCCAGCTGTCAAAGACAGCAAAATGGAAGCAAAACTGCAAAGTTTGAGAAAGTTCCTTAAAACACACACACACACACACACACACACACCAGCACCCATAATCCACTGCCAGGAGGGTGCCTGGGAGTCATGGGATCTGTAGTCCACAAAAGGCCCCTTTCTCAAGCTCTTCGGCCTCAGAGCATCAAAACACCCACAAGGTGAGACTGAGCCCATTTTCAGAAGCCAGCCTCCAACGGCACCGGGTACCCACCTTGGACATGAACTGGATCCAGCCGCAGGCGGCGTTGTCGATGGTGTCGAGCTGCTGGAGGAGGACGCTGGCGTTGGACAAGGAGAAGTTGCTCTCCATGAAGTTGTGGAGCAGGTCGCTGTCCGAAACGTTCAGGATTTCCGGGTGCTTGTGAAGATCCACAGCGATCTGGAGGGCAGCGAGCAAACGGGTGGGAGAGAAAGGGAGTGAACGCCTTCTGCCTCGACAGCAAACTGGGTCTGTGTTATAGGAACACCACTTGATGGTGCCCAGAGGGTGGTGTTTCAGTCCACTGCAGAAAAGCAGTTCGTCTGGACATCAAAGAAAGAAGCCCCACTGGTTGACCTGGGGGGCTTTGAGGATCCTTTCAGATCCAAACCGTCACAGCCACGCAACGGCACCTCTTACTGTTTGTTCTAACCGTTTGACTCGGGGATGGGAAGCCCAGGTCGGCCGGCACCCACGTACCTGTTGCAGCCAGAGGATCCGCTGCTGCAGTTTCCCCTCCTCCAGGAAGCTGCGGATCTCGGCCGAGATGTTCAGCCAGACCTGGGCGTAGTGCGTCACGTTCCCGACAAAGGCAAAGGTCTCGTTGGCCTGCAGCGCAGGAGCAGAGGGCGAAGGAAGGAAGAGGCACGACAGAGAAAATCACCCACCGTCTCTGCGTGGCCACGGTTAAGAAATGCAATGGCTTTCGCGAGAAAGGGAGCAGAAACCTGGGTCTCCCCAAGCCAAGGCTCTGTACGGGAGCCTCACCTTCAGGATGACCTTATCGACTTCAGTGCCCACAGGCGCATAGAGGATCTTGGGGTTGCTGGTCATCAGGTGAACGAGAAGGCCCAGATTCCTCTGTTCTTTGCTGGTGAAGCCCAACGAACTCATGTTCCCCTGTTTCAAAGCTTCCGGCTCGATGGTTCTGCGGGAGAAAGAGGCGCAAAATATATAGGATGCTCCCAGACAGGTGGGTCTTTTTGCTAACCTTGCTTTTTCCTCTTTAATAGAGGCTTGGCAGGAAAGAAGTGGGGGAAAGACAGAAGCCAAAATTCAAATACAGTACGACCCTCACAGTATCATCAGAACTGCTGATCTCTCAAGGCTTAGAAAACCAGAGACAGAGGGTTTATCTCATCGGGGAAGCCCTTAAAGCTTACCGAGGGATGTTTGGGGGGGGGCAAGGAGGATGGGGTACGGGGTGGACCATTCTCTCCAATTTGATCCTGCTCTTGCATTAGGGGGGTGCATTTAATTCTAGCAGTGAGCAGCCTTGTGTTCCCAACTGGTAAAAAAGCAGGATATAAATGAAATAAACCAAATAAAAATAAAAATTAATTGATTGGGGAGGGTTCATAATAGGAGACATGGTATTCTGGACCGTACAAGTCTGTGGAGATAACAAATTCAAGGTATTAATATTAAGTTTCATTCATTCATTCATTCAAAATATTTCTACCCTCCCTTGCTCCTTAGAAAGACCCAAAGCAGCTTACGTCATTAAAAGGACAATATTTAAAAGCTGAAAGCAGTAAGTATACAAATATTTTTTTAAAAAGAATTAAACTAATATCATATTAAAAATGGTAAATAAAATCAATACTCAAAACATATTTAAAAGCAACAGTGCAGAACAATCCAATATGAAAAACCCCTGTAAATATAAGCTTTATTTGAAAGCACCCATGCCTGCACACATATCAACATGTACTAGGAGAAAGCTTTTCCTTTTTTAAGAGTTTGTCCATCTTTAAAAAGATGCTTGAAAATGGGACAAAACACATCAAAATCTATTTTCCGATTTATTAATATTTTTGCCCTGCGCGGGCCAAATTTATCCCTTGCTCCATCCCACACCTTTCGTCTTTCTTCAGCAGTGGATTTTTTATCACCCCAAGCTTCCAATTTCATTTCTAAAGTGATTTGATGGCTCATTAGTGCTCAAGCCCTTCTGTTTTAATAATGAGGCAGAGTGATGGGTGTAGACGTCAAAAACAAAGGTTAACAGGGACCCTCTGAAAGAGTCAATGAAAAACAAATATTCTCGTGGTGATCTTTCCCTGGGGGGGGGGGAACACAACCCAGAGAAATCACAGCAGGCTGACCGACCGCTTACCGGTTGTTGCCACAGAGGATTGGCTGCAACCCAGCCCAAAGCTGGACGAAGGCTGAGCACTGCCCTTGGGGGTTCTCGGCGGGGGGTTCACTCTCCCCTTTGCCACCCTCCTCGGTGCTGGAGTTTGTGCCGGAGGTGAAGTTCCCTCCGGCCGAGCTGGCGGTGGCATTGGAAGCGGACGGCTGGGGAGCTTTGGTTGAACAGGCTCCCTTGGGGAGCAGCTTGGCTAAGGCCGACAGGATGTCCACATCCTTCAAGACGTTCTGCATCTCCATCAGGTCCTCCAGCAGGGCGTGGAGACGACTCCGGGCGGCTGTGCTGTTCACCTCGTCCAGTTTCAGCTGCAGCGATAAGGACACACATTCCGGCAACCCCATGGACACATTTCGGCATTTCTACCAAGCGACCAGCTACGGCCTGTTCTTATTCATCAGTCTCAAAGGGGCTGCAGGAAACCCTTCTTGGGACCAGTCCTATCTCAAACAACAGTTTGAGTCAAAATATGGTTTTTAGACTACATTTCTGAACCTGAAAAGCATTTATTGATGTTACTTCATAGCTGGCACCACAGTCTATGTGACGTTATGGAGATCCCCTTCCATTGCAAGTTTGAAATATAACCATATATATTAGGATTTATCAATTATATAAAGATAGCCAATGAATTTCATATGTATAGCCAAGTCCTGGATATAGTTTTCTTCAGTGAACTGTTGAAACACAGCCATCTTCCCCACCTTTTTTATTTAATTAAGATATAGAAAGAAGAAGAATGAAAACAGAAGTGAGTTTATGTACAATTCTTGCATCTCAAAGACACCTGATATTTGTACACAACTCTACATTTTATACTAAACATACCATTCTAAGCTTTAAATTTACTTAACCTTTTGAAATATATGCTCTCCTCATCCTCAATTCTATCTTATTCCTCGTCCTCATTTTTACTCTTTTAACATCATTTCCCCCACCTTGAGCAAAGGTATCACAAAACAATAAAACAAAACTCAGGCTCCTTTCTGAAGGAATTTCAAAGGACTATCACTTAGAAAGAAATGTCAAAGGAAATTCCTGGGAAGGAAAGTTCAAAGGAATACCAATTTAAATAACTCGTTTTATGGCCCTTTGTGTGTTTCCGATATAGCTTTGCACTGCCTTTGGTTCTGTAGACTGTTTTTACATACACACTGCTGTTGTGTCTACAGCTATCTCTCCTGGCCAGTATGAATAAACAATTTCCAAAACCCTCATTTCATTGCATTACAAATTCTTAAGTGAAAAAGTTCTCTACAACGTCGGATACTAAACAATCATACTGGTATTCCCTATCCGTGCATTGCTTTATATTTTTAAATGGTGCATTTTTAAATGGTGCATTTAAATTGTGCACTGCAACATTTTTTACACTGCGTATTTGTTCCCTGTACAATGATGCCCTGTGCATTTTCAGCAACACCTGGTAGAAACTTAAGCGCCCGGGTTCAGAATGCTAACCCTGTTAACAAGGTTAAGGACCTTCCCGATGCAGTTAAACAAGCCACCCTGCGTGGTTTTGGCAGGTGGCCAATTGCAACCCAACTATTAAGTGCCCAGACTAGCTGGGCATGAACCCTTCTGGCGTTGCTTCCGGGCAACTAAGAGACTCCCCTCCTTCCTTATCGTCCTTTCCCTGCTGACCTTCCTGATGACCTTTTCTGCATCCAGCTGGTCTTTCAGCTCCGAGGCCAGCTGCCCAAAATAGTCCTTGTGCCGGCTGGCGCTCTTGTTGCAGACGGCGGCCTGGTACGCTCGCAAGAGGGGGCGCTGCCTCTCTGGGAGGTTCAGGATGCGCTTCAGCTCGTCCTGGTGCTGCTGGCACGTGAGGCTCTCCAGCACAGCCGGCGTGAACAAGACATTCTGGGAAAGGCAACGACAGACAACGTGGCTCGGGAAATACAGAATTTGGGAAAGGGGCTTTGGGCGGGGGGGGGGGGGGGGGGACCACGATGGCCAGAATACTCGGATCTTAGGAAAGTTGCTTTTTTAGATGACAAGTCCCGGAAATGTAGGCTCATGACAACTCTGGCAATCCCAAAGTGGTTCTTAAAAAGTTACTTTCCTCCACTCTTTTCAGGGCTTCTTAGAAACCGGATCTGGCCCTCTGGCTGAAAGAAGACCCACACCCTTGACACCCCCCCCCGGGAAACATTTTTGGAAGGGCATCAGCCCCCTCCTGAGGCACGGCAACTGTCCTCAGGCCCTCACCTCCATGTCCTTCACGAAGGCCTGAGGGGTGTAAGAGCTGGAAGACTCCGGAGCAGGACTGGTGAGACCCAGGGCCTGAGAGAGGAGGTGGAGGAGAGCTTTTTTTCGGGGGCTCTTCTGGGGGTAACGCAAGGCTTGCCGGACCAGCCCATCCTCTACCGTCCTCAGGCTGCCCAGAAGGCTTTCCTGCAGGAGACAGGAGGAGAGAGCTTGTGAGAGAGCAGGAAAGGGCTCGGATGCCACCGAAAGGTAGAACACTGGGGAGAAATACGTGCAAAAAAAGAAAGAAAAGAACCCAGGAAACCACCCTTTTGGTCTGCCTCCTGTCCACCTTTGCCACGACCCCCACGAAGGGGCAGGAGGGTGTCTTACTTCCAGGTGAAGGAGTTTCTCTGCTGTGCCAAATCGGTCCCAGGGCTCGTGAAAACCTTCAGCGGAGGCAGGAGAGGTGCCAAAGAACAACCGGTACACCTGGGGGAAAAAGAAGCCACGAGATCTCATGGCGCGGCTCCTTCGGGATCGATTCTGGACAGATCAAAGAAAGGGCTTCTTCCCACGTTGCCTGGTTGAACGGTGGAACTCCCTGCCACTAGATGTGGGAGCCGCAGCCCACTTGGACAGCTTTGGAAGGATGGGGGCGGGGGTTCAACAGAAGTTATGGCAACAAAATGATCCGAGAGGCGAAAGAACTCCAGTGTGAGGAAGGGGCACAGCGTGTGGGCCTATTAAAGCTTAGAAGAAAGGCAAAGAAGGGGAAATTTGACAGAAGGGGATAAACTTGCATCCGGTTCAGAGAACGCTTCATTCCAGACTTTGGAGAATGGAATGCTGGACTAGATATGTAGACCGGCTGTTGGCCTGATCCATCACAACTATCCTCAGTTTCTTAGTTTTCATGTCCTGCACACGGGCACGCGCCACACCCTGTGCAAACCAATTCAGGTACCTCTTTCAGGTTGATGCTGGACTCCGTCAGCATCTCCACCGTCTCGTTGGACAAGGAAAGGTTCTGCTTGAGGAACCGGTGGAACTCCGCTTTGTCCTTGGCCACGGAGTCCAGCGTGAAGCCAGAAGCTGCTGGGAGGATGGGGGAAGAAGAGAAAACGGGAACAGGATGAAGCTGGGAGAGGACGGAGACTGGAAACAGGGGCAGGGGTTTCTGCCTTTGTGGTTGAGGAGCAGCTTTCCGTATGGAAGATCTTATTGTTAAAGGAGGAAAGGCTAAAGGATCTTTAGTTAAAGGAAGAAAAAGCTGTGCAGTGGGTGGTGTCTAAAGCACTGCAGTTCAAAAAAAGTAACTTTTCTGTTGTGCCCACTGTCAGCACGCTACAACGACCCAGAAATTAGTAAATGTTTGTGAACATTCTTTGACAGCCTCCTCAGGAATAGGAAAATCATACAGATTTCCAATCTAGCCAAGATGGGAAGAGTGAAGGGTCAGTTTTATTCCCGGGCACCCCATCCATTCCTTTAGCCCTGGGCTCAGTTACCTTGGTAGGTGTGGGGGCCACGTTGGGCCCTCCTGGATCTATAGGGACCACCCCTCTCCTCTGTACAGCTGCTAGGATTCAGTGGTAAATCACGGCTCTAAAAACTCCACCTCAAACTTGTCTGATGAGGTTGTCCTGAGTTAGACAAGGAAGTGTTCTCTAGGGTCTCCGGAAGAGAAGGACCTTGTCTAAGAACATCTACCAGGTCCTTTGGACATGTTGTTAGACAAGGACCTGGTAGATGGTCTTAAACAAGGTCCTTCTTTCTGAGATACCCTGCAGTGGTCCCCAACCTTGGGCCTCCAGATGTTCTTGGACTTCAACTCCCAGAAATCCTGGCCAGCAGAGGTGGTGGTGAAGGCTTCTGGGAGTTGTAGTCCAAGAACATCTGGAGGTCCAAGGTTGGGGACCACTGCCCTAGAGAATGCTTACAGTGACTCCAGTTAGACAAGGAGTCACATTTCCATATTTAAAGAGGAGTTTGCGCCACCAAGCCATGCCTGCTCCTTCCAGCCTGAGTGCCAGTCTTGGGAACGTACCCGCCTGGTCACTGAAGTGGGTCTCCATCGTGCCCGGTTCGTTGCTGCTGAACGACTCCAGGTGGCGCCGCAAGGACTCCAGCTCCTCTTCCAAGCCCGCATGATCGGGATCAAACAAGTTACTTTTTTCCACCACCTCGTTCAGCCGCTCCAGCAGCTGCGTCACCCTGCAGGGAAGAAGCACAAGAGAGCGGTGTGTTTGCCAAGGGTGTCAACCGGGAGGGACGAGGTGGAAGCAAATCAGCTGGGTCACAAATCAGTTGGGGGGCAGAGTTGCCTTTGTCTGGTGGAAGAATGCAAAGGGACGATTCCAGCATGAAACAGCTGAATTTCTGCTAAGAGCAAAGTTTAATTGTATTCCTGTGAGCCCAGATAGAGGAAATGGCTTCTTATGTTGCTGTAGACTGGAATTAACTTATCAAGTTAACAATGACGATTCTGTCAACTACGGCTATTCTGAGTGGCCACTGGATTTCTTTTGCATGCAGACTGTGTTTTGCAGACAGTGCCTTCTGCATGCAACCAACGCTTCTCTGACAAACTTCCATCTTACAGTCTCCTCTCCCAAAAAGGCCTAGCCAAAGATCGCCCGCACAACAAAAACGGCAAAGAATGCGATTCCAAAGGAGTCCCATGCTCCTTACATCTGGAGCATTGTGTCAACCAAGGAAACTTAGGGGACTTACGTGGAGTTGGAGTACTGTAAGAACCCGAACTCATCACGTTGGCCGTCCGGGCACAAGGACTGCATCACCGGCAAAATCCCGGCCGAGGTGAGCGGTGACGCCGTGTAGTACGCTAGAGAGCGGGGAAGATCGTGAGAAGAAAGAAGAAGAGGAGGGAGAGGTCGATAGAGGAACAGGACAGGGAGAAGACACACAACCGATTCGAAGAGCGATGCGCAAGGGCTGGAACAGTATTGTTATTGACTCGTTAGGTTCCCTCCATTAAATCCAACACAGATGTTGTCCTTAAGGGGGTGAAAGGTCATAGGCCGTTTTGAAGGGTCAATGGCTGGCAACCTCCCTCCTAGTGGGCTCCAGAGAAGTTGAACTACAACTTCCATCATCCCCAGCCAATGTGAGAGTGGGTGTTGTCGTCCCAAACCCACCCAACCGCCGTTGGAGAAAAGCTGTGCCACGTTGACAACCGAGAGAGAGAGAGAGAGAGAGAGAGATGATTCAATATCGGGTAGTTTGGTTTGGACACAACCTCTTGCTCCCATAGTGTGACAATGGAAACCAAGACTGGAAAAAAATCCAATTTGCCATGGAATTTCAAAATTTGGTGCGTCATCATCATTATCATTTTTAGTGTTGCTGTTTTTTGTAGCTTTGATGGCGTTGTTTCTGGAATCTGCAGTTGCTTGTAGTATGAGAATTCTTGACGTTGTTCCTGGAGCCTCGATGACAATGGGGGCCACTGAGATACCTCGCTTGTGGATGGAGCATCCTTCAGTGGTGGTCCCCTTCGTCACCGGGGCTTTGGGAACATTGTTGGGAAATTTCACACTGTGTTGCGGACAGCTGCAGATTCTGGCAGTGGCATTGTTGGAGTTGCAAAAAACAGCAATATTGGGAACAGCACATACACTACGTTGATATTTAACAGATACTTAGATTTTTGGTTAAAAAAACCTGTGTCAATGTTTTTATAATTTTGATGGACTATGCCTGGTGTTTTTGAAGAATAATAATAATAATAAATTGAATTCCCAAGTCCTGTTTCCATGCCAATAGTGACCTTTCACTCCTTTATCAGACATTGTTTTGCTTTAGCAGCCAGTTAAACATACATCCTACATAGGGAAAGGTAGGTTAAGAAATCACAGCAACCAGGGCGGTGAGGGAGAGAAGACCGTAAGACCCTGTTAAGAGTATAGCAAAGAACAAGTCAACCTGACTCCACGCACTTTGGACTCTCATCCTTCGATCGATTCCTGTTCAGGTCCCAAAACTGCAGCTCGCCAGGAAAGAAAGTTAGGATGGGAAACCGAAATGAGGGGTGGGAGAAGCCAAATATTAACCTAAGGCAGTGGTGGGTTGAGTGTGGTAGCTAAACTGTCTTGTGCACGGTGGCTTGAAAGCCTCCATTTTTCCACCAGCATGGCTGAATTTTTTGGAGCTTCTCATGACCTTCCCGTTGCAAACAAAAAGAAAATTGGGATTTCGTTTTGCTCCAAATTAAAATTTTTGCAGAAGGTGTTTCTTCTCCTTTTTTGACATGCACAAAAAAGTTCACACCACAGGGATTTCGAAGTAAGATAAAACCCAAAGTGGAAGGGAAAGGAAGGGAGGGTTCAAATGAAGAACCACAAGAGATTAGTCCCAACAGTTAGGTTAACGGGGCTGCTTTTTCCCCACAATGCATTGTTCGAGGTCAAAACAGGGAGGAAAAGGCAAATCCAACTTACAGACTGGAAGGCAACAGGAGTCACGTTGCAAAGAAATGCAAACAGACAGATGAAAGGGAAAGAAAGAAAGAAAGAAAGAAAGAAAGAAAGAAAAGAAAGAAAGAAAGAAAGAAAGAAAGAAAGAAAGAAAGAAAGAAAGAAAGAACGAACAGAAAAGGAAAGGAAAGGAAAAAAAAAACAAGGGTGGAGAGAAGGAAGGGAAAAAAGAATGCATAAGAAATAAAGAAAAACACAACTCAAAGCATAAATGTCAGACCATGGTGACTACACAGAGACGTAACCAAAATGTGACAATGAGCGGTTGATCTCGAACTTTTGCTGCAAACCAGTTACCCTGCAAGGCAGCTGCATTTGGGCAACCCAAGGCACAGAAGGTGGCCCCTAAAAGGGGCTTACGACAACATCAATTAAAAGAAGCCTTCCTAGCAGCATGTGTCCATACTTTGAAATTCAGCTGCTTTAAGAGTACAGTGGTGCCTCGCTAGACGATTGCCTCGCAGGACGAGGAAATCGCTAGACGATACCTTTTTGCAAGCGCTACTGCGCTTCGCAAAACGATGTTTCCCTATGGCGATTTTCGCTAGACGATGAGGTTTCCCCCATAGGAGTGCGCCGACTAGTGGTCAAAAAGCTGTCAGTGCAGCTGTCAGTGCATTCCTATGGGGACCCTCACTCGCTAGACGATGTTTCCCTATGGGAAATTTCGCAAGACGACTGCGTTTTCCCTTGGAACGCATTGAAGCGATTTTCAATGCATTCCAATGGGAAAACGTGCTTCGCTAGACGATGTTTTCGCTAGACAGCGATCCTCGTGGAACGGATTAACATCGTCTAGCGAGGCACCACTGTACTGTAATTTGTAGCGATCTGGTTTCCACCAGGCTAGCTTGGAGACGTGTTAAGATCAGCTTGGGGAACGCTCTGTTTTTGGACTACGATGCCCGCAAATCCCTCATCTAGAATAGCCTTGGTCTGTGAATCGCCCAATCTGTGCACCCGTCTGTGGATCTGTTTTATTTGGTGTGTTTTTTTTAAACTGTATTTATATGCCACTTTTCTCCCAACAATGGGACCCCAGGTGGCTCACAAATTGTTAGACAAACAAGAATCAAAACAACATACAACCAGCAATCAGAGCAAAGAATCATTAAAACCATCATTTGTGCTATTAACATCAGACCTTTCCTGGCCAGTTTTTTTTCACTTTCGTAGACAACAAATCCATAAATGTGGCAAAACGGGCGGTTCTCGCTTTGGCACCAGCCAGGGAAGGGACAGCTAAGGTGGTACCAGCTTCAGCCTCCCCAGAGGAGGGTTGCCCTTCCCTACTGCCCAGGCACGGTCCACGTCTTACCTTCTTTGACAGGAATGGTGGGTTTCTTCTGCCGCAGACCCAGTAAGATGAAGAAGAGAACCAAGGGGATGAAGATTTCGAAAGCCAGCACCCACTGTGGATGAGAAGGCCGAGGGGGAAAAGAACAGAAGAGTCAGAAAGATGGAAAAGCTTCCGGAGAGGGCAACAGTGGACAGGTTCGCCAGCTCCTTAGAGCTGTACTAGAGAAAATACAATGAGACAAAATTGTACACACACACGCATACCATAAACACACACTCTTTTCCCTTCCTCGTTCTATTAGAACTCAGGGAAATTGACTAGCAAGATTTAAAAGGAAGTATTTCTTCATATTAACCTCTGGAACTCACTGCCACAAGATGGGACAATGGTTACCAGTTTCAACCCTTGGGCAATGGGCTACAACGTCCAGAAATCTGCAGCCAACACACCCAGCTTTCTGGTTTTCATTTTTTTGCACTTTATTCTTTAGACCTTATTGCTGCGCTTTTCAACATCCCAAGAGCTTCGTCTTTTGGTACTTGTCTGGCCAACGCGTCTGTTTTGGTTGTGATTTTGTTGAGGGTTTGTGTTTCTGAATTTGTAAACCTTCCTTGGGGGTCACTTTGATGGTGGGTTGGGATAAATAATGAAGAGTCCAAATAACTAAACAGATAATGCATGAAGTCTCTCATCAATCTCACCACCATTAGAAGCCTGCATAAATAAACCACCCGATAAAGCCAAGATGGGTGGAACATAAAACAGGAGGAATGCCACACGAAAGAGCAATTTTGGAAGAAGAAAAAATAATGAATCACAAAGCAAAACTTTGCCTTCTTTTTATTTTGTCTCAATAGGTCTGGGATTGTCTGCTTTTTGTGGGGGTTTTTTTTAACCAATCTTTTCAGGCTTTATCAAGCAACCCACATTGTCAGGACGGCGAGCAAAATGCTGCTTAAATGCTCATTTTAATTGAGCTGCAATTAACACAGTTCTGTCTCCATTCCCAGTCAGAAGCCTCTTGCTTTGCCATTCATGCAGCCCCAAAGCGTTACGGAGGGATCCGAGGAAAGCATCTCCGTCTGCGATAATGAGAGTTCCTGGAACAGATGTTTTTAAGACCTTCTCCCCATTAAAAAGCTTTCCTGATCAACACCCCCAGGCCCGCCCGGGTGAGCCCCCACCAGGGCTGAACCAGGCCTATGGCCGCACCACCAACACCATCTGCTGCCAACAGTCCATGAACTCAGGGCACCCGCTGTGCCATCAACCAGCCGGGCACCAACAAACAAGGTCCTTGTTAACCTCCGGAAAATGCCAGTAGGGGGCCTCCGAGGCTAACGCTCCAGCCGGCCCAATTTTCCCACCCACCACGACTCCGACCGGCCAAGAATTGCTATATTGGTTACAGGCACTGCGCCCTGAGAGAGCAAAAGGGCAGCCGTGGTGGGCATCACACGCCGGAGTTTTTTCCTGGCTGGCCACAGATGGTGCAGAGGGACGGGCACTTGCTCCACCAGGCACTCCAGGCATGTGGAAATGCGAGTGTGCTGAAAGTTCAAGTCAGTGCTGGATGATGGCTGCCCGGAAAGGTCAAGCGCAGCTATGCAGAAAAATGCCCTTCCTGCCTTAGCCCAGCCTGGGCTGACCGTCTCTGAACCAGATGCACCCTTTCTGTCAATGACGCAGCTTTACTGATTGCCCCTCACCCCAGACACAGTGATAAATTTGCACTTTCTAGATCTCTACATAGATCTACCCCTTGGCGTCTCTGTCTGTCTGTCTGTCTCTCCCTCCCTTATTTTCAAATCTCTGGTGTTTTCTAAACCATGGGGGCCTAAAACTGACAGGATGCTGCTTCCAGGTTTTTAAAAAGTGGAGTCAGATTTTGGGGCCGGCCAACCGCTAAAAGGGAAGCGGATGTGACGGAGAAAAAAGAACCTGCTTGTGTTTGTAGAAACGACGACAGCAAGAGAGAAGAATGAGACGCTCTTCTTTAGAGGTGCCACATCATTCAGCTTTTTAAGAGAAGAAGGGGAAGGCACATCTTGACTCTGTAGGGTCACGTTGCCGAGATGACTTGGCACATTTTCCTACGCCCGTCTCATGCTGCCACGCAGAGCGCTGGAAATCAACCGCCCTTCTAACACAATAAATCTTTATTTATTGTGCTCAAAGCCGTTCCCCACCTTTCTCAATGCCCTTGAGACGGGCTGCTGGTACTCCCAAGGCAAACATAAGTGGGGGGACCAGGATGCGCCCTCGCTGCAACCAAGCAAACCACATTTTAATTTCTCAATGCCGAGGAACCCTGGACACTCCTCTGCATCCGTGGCACAGGGTTCAAGTCTGTCCCTTCCTACAGCCACACAACTGGAAACAATCACCCCAAATGACCTCTGTCTGGCTCAGGAAAATGTCTAATGCCTGGCTGGCCATATATCCAACTTCAGGACAAGCAAATGTGGGCATCTTTCTCCTGCTCCGATTCTGCCCAGGACCGGTCCCTAAGCCTTTCAGACTCAATACCTTAAACTCCAGAAAGAGACTTAGGCAGGAAACGAGGAGAACCAAGAGATCCCCTGGCTTATTTTCAGCCCATGCCACATTTGGGGTCAACAAGACGTGGCATGACTCAGGGATATGAAGGGAAAGGAAGGGAAGGTGGTCCACGAGGTAGGGTGTTCATGCTTCTGAGTTGCAGGCAACCCCTTCTTGACACCAAGAGAAGCTCGCCTCGAGAGCGCTGGGGCAGGAAACCACAACCACCCGCTCCTCTTCCGAGACGGCGCTTCAAGCAAAGCAAAGAATATCTGCTCCGGGGGAATGGCACGAGATTTGCAAACAAGAGGCCTGGCCAGCAATGGGAGAAGTTGATCCCTGGAGGTCTTCTCACGCTTGTTTGGAAACCTCTGCTAGATGGGTCGCCGGCGGGGATTTGCTGCATCGCCCTGCCCTGGCGTTCTCATCCGCGCACCCAACAGGCCTGCGGAAGACCTCCTTTCCAACGCCACTCACCCACCCCTAACCCCTCAGTGGCTGCTTCTACCAATAGGCCCAAGGCAAACTGAGCATCACCATGCGCCTATCACGGGGCTCCGTGCCATGCGCCGAATCCCAAGGGGACGAACCCCCTCGTCCTCATCCGAGCCCTGCGACATGATTCAAAGCCTGCACGCAGATTAACCACACGTCCTGCAAGCATGGCCAGCCTAACCCTTCACCCAGCCCACGTGCCGGCCACAGGCTCATCCCTTCCTTGCTCTCTTCTCCCGCGTAAAAGCTGGCCCTTGGGAGGGGCCCTTTCGCCCTACAACCACCCCCAGCTTAGGTTTCACTGCTGTTATCTCATATATTGCACGCCTCCTTGTTTACTCGTGCGAGCTCTCTCTGTTTTTCCCCTCCTTCTAACAACAATCGCCACTTTGTCACCATGAAACATTAACACCCACGTCCCTTGCCAGTTTCTCTACCAGGCAGTGCCAAGCTCGGGTTGGGGCCAGCCCTCTTTTTTGCTTTGAGAAACCAGAGACTTCATCCCTATTTTCACTGTTGCTTTTGGGGAGGGTGGGGAGGACCCAGGAAGGATCCCAAGGCAGGGGGACCGCCATGGCGTGGCAGTGCCAACAACACACCTGTAAGGCGGGCCACGGATTTTGGAGAGGGGGGAAACGGGCCGTGTCTAAGTCAGGCAAACCAAAAGCTGTTAAGGAGCCTTCTCAACTATACCTCGTAGCCTCCCTCGTCATCCAAATACAATTTCTTTCATTTTGTTTTTTTCCAACCCACATTCCCTGTCCATAAAATGCCAGGGACGGAAGACCAGGCATGATGTCGGTTTGAGGAACTCATCAGATGGGCCAGACTTGCAAGTGCAGAAGGCCACAGAGGGGAAAAAATCACAGCCTTCTACACTTTAGCTGGCTGCTGGTGGTGGCTAGACCCTTGGAAATTTGGGTGTGTGTGTGTGTTTTACGACAGGTGAGCACAGCCGAGTGGTCCTCTTAACACCCAGCCACGCAGCCCAAGGCTTTGAGACCCACTGCCTAAACGTTAGAGCAGGGCAGACGTTTGGTCTTTAAAGGACAAGACTACCACAGGTGGTCCCCTCCTGATGCACCCCCGAGCGCCAGCAACCCATCCTTTCCCTTGCGCGGGCTACCCATGGTCAGCCTCAGTCGCCCACCGGAGATACGGGGGGGCACCATGGCCTCCCAAACCCTGATGGGGAACCGAACAGGTCCGAGTGCTTGATAGTGTGGGATGCAGCCTTTTAAGCGAGCCGCTGAGCATTTTAATAATTCGACACTCAGAAGGAAAGGAAATCCCAGTGGCCCGACCGTAGGAAGGGCCACGGCAGGCTGGCCACGAAGACACTCCCGGAAATTTGGGAAATTGCAGGTAAAAAGGGCATGTTGCTTGTGAATGGAACAAAACAACAGATACTGTACACATGCACCAAAAAAAATTGAAAATATTGTTGCACATAGATTGTTCCTGGGTGACCTGGACAGGGATTGTTGTGATGATGTCTGTGGATCAAAACACGGCCCCGTGATGCCAGCAGACCCAACCGCTGCCAACTCCAACCTCCGTCACTCTCCCCCCCATTGCCTCTCCCACCACCACCCCATCTGCCCTCCTTTTGCCCCCTTTTCCCTTTCTGCCTCTCCCACAGCAAAAACACAGGCCCAGCCTTATAAAGCAGATTTTCTTTCCCACGTTTCCATAGCAACAGAAACAGGTTTCGCATGGCAAACGGCAGATACACCATTTTGTGGCTCTCCATCCTCCCCCCTCGACTCCCTCCCTCCCTCCCCCCCCCAAAAAAAAACCCCACACAACAACAACATGCATTGGCCAAAGTGACCCACACAGTGATGAGCTGGTTTTTCAGAGCCCCATGGAAACACAGCACAAAAGTGAGGAAGGGGTGGGGTGGGGAAAAGGGTGCAGGATGAGGACCAGTTTGGATTTAGTTCCCCCCACCCCAAAACCTTAATCCGCCACCCTGTTCTCATGCCTGCAACCAAGGGGTTTGCAACACCAAAATTTTCGCCTGTGGTTTTTTCTTCTTCCGTTTATTGACTAAAGGCAGGACGTTAAAAGCAATGGGCGTTTTTACCCTTTTGTTCCGTTTTTTTAGCCATGCATAAGGTCAAAGTCCACCTGCAGCTCAGCAGCCAGATGGATGTTCTTGGAAATTCAAGACATTTTCTGATTTGTGCGTTCCTGGTTCATTTGCCTTTTGCTTCTCATGCACTGTGTCCTAAACACACACACACACACACCCTTCTAATGGGGCAAGAGGTGAGCCTCTTTCCTAGAGGGAAAAGTTACAGATGGGTTCAAATTCAAAAGGGAATGAGATGTTTTTCCAAAACAAAGAAAGGGCCGATAAAAATCCTCTCTCTCTCTCTCTCTCTCTCATATATATATATATATTCTTCTTCCCTCCATGGAAATCCAAGGCAGATAAAAAGATGGAGTCTCTTCATACAAATAACGCATCATATACCTGTGGGACTCACCACCACTGGATGTGATGACAGGTGAAAAATCATATAAAGCAGGAGAGAGGGGCAGGTATTGCCCAACAACTATCTGGAACCCACTGTTTCTGCATCTCAAGCCCAATTAAACATATTAACCTCTGAGATGCAGCCAAGTCTCTTGACTAACATGGCCATTCCACCCCCCCTATTCAGATCATGACGGGTGAGCACCCTTTCTCCAACCGGAAACACTTCCCATTTTAAAATTAATTATCCACTCCAAATTTTCCACCATGCACCAAAGATTTCGAGTAATTCAGAACGAATCTAAACAGGTTTGTGGGCAGCTGGTAACCAGGCGTTTTTTCTATGCAACGCTGGCGTGCCTTTTCACCCGGATTGCGTGCCCTCTCACCTTCCCTCCCTGGTGTACAGACGGTCGTGTCCCCTTGTAAAAACTCCCTGGTGATGGAGGGTGGCGCTTCCTTTCTCCAGACCAACGCCCACAGTCTCCACGGCCAGCTGGGCACCGTTTTGTACCTCCTGATGCCATCAGCTGTGAATCCCAAGTTCCCACATCTGGAAGGCAGGTGGAGAGGAGAGGAGAGGGGCAGCAAAGTGGCATTAATTTGCCAAACATGCCGGCTCTGCTTCTTTGCTCAGGTGTGTCCGCCGCAGGAAGGGTGGCATGAGCAAGGAAGCACCCACCCGATGCCCCCTATTCTCTCCTGGAGCGAAATCAGAGGTTCCTGGCCCTGCAAGTAAACCCAACCAAGATGCTCTAAAGAGAAAAAAGAAGCTGTGGCGTTTTTGCTTTTTGTGTGTGTGTTGGTGCTTAACTAATCCTTTTGTTATGTGAAAGGAGAAAGTAAGTAGCTGGAGCAAAGTCCAAACTGAGGGGGAAATGCCAAGGTATCATGTAATGCCCCTTCATACCAAAACGTTAGAAAGAGAGAGAGAGAAACAGACAGACAGCCTTGCATGTAGAAAGCTAGTGTATCAAGGCAGTCTTCTCAAGGCTATAGATGTTCCAGACAAAAAGGCTTATCGTGAAAGTCTCTATCACTGTGTCACCCAGGAGGTCTCCAAACATACAGCTAGTGTGTTGGTTCTCCCAACAAAGCAGTTCTGGCCATTCATGCCTTCCTCAGGAACGGGTGCTTTGTAGAGATAATGGCTCTTAACTGTGCATTCCAGACCAAGCAACTCCAAAACACTTCGCATGGCAACAGAGTCCACTGACCCCAAATCTTAGGTTATCGTGAAGACTGCAGTGAGGTTTGGAGGGGAATGAGCTAATCCAAAAATCCAGATATCTTGATCCTGCACCCATAACTTGTCCTGTTTCTCCCTTCCTCCGTTCTCGCTCCCACAGTTAAAACCTAGAACAGCTGCTTTCTCCAGACAGTGGAAAAAAGTGGTGGTGAGAAGCATGACTTCTCATCCCACTGGTTAAGGAACGGTGTGTACCTTGATAACAATTAACTCAGCAGCGCCCGCAAAGAGAAACTCATAATGGCTTTAAGACAGATGGTGAAAATTAAAACCCACAGAACAAACACAAGCGGTGCCCCTGGATGGCCCACGCCAGCCGCCCTGCAAACTCTGCCAGGCTAAGAATTTGCCATGGGGGCTTTGCACCGCCCGGAAAACAAACCCAGCTTTGTCTGCAAAGGAGAAGAAGCTGGAAGAAGCCAGCAACACATCTTCATTTTTTGAAAAATCGGAAGAGGGGAAACCAAAGGATGGACCGAGGATGCCTCTGGGTTAGAAGCTTCCCGCTTCGGCATCTGTAGTCCCATCAAAATTTAACCCCACAGCTCTGCAGCAGGGTGGCGTGGGTTTGTTTGGAAAACAGCAGGAGCACGCACATAACACGTATCCAGGGATTTTGTGCCACCCTTAGGCTTTTTCTGGGCCACATATCACTCCCTCAGGCACGTCTGAAAAGGTGGATTTCCACCTACAAAACTTGGCAGGTTTCCTCGATCGACGTGGCTACCCACCTTAGAAAAGCTACAGAGCTCGGAAAGAGCTTGTCTCCTGTAGTTCCACCGGCCCAAGCGAAGTCGAAGCATAAGAAGGCAGAGCCCGACTCAGCCTTTAAAGAGAGTCTGGACGCCCTGTCAGAGATGAAGCGTGTCGCTTTTCTACAAGGGCACGGGGTGGACCTTTTGAGTCCTTTCTCCCAATTCTATAAAATTCCAGGAGCGGGAAATCTTCATGAGACATGATCCCCACTTCCCCACTTGAGGGAAAAGAACTCTGTGTATGCACAGGGGTACATTCTCCTTACCATCCCGGCATCAAAATCAAGATTTCGTCCCGGCTTCCAGGCAGGCCTTCACCCTCCATTCAAATTATGCAGGTTTTTGGTTTTTTTCTTCAAATACTCAAAAGGCTTCTGCAGTGTTAATCCCAAAGTCTTACATCTTGGGAGTCCTGGAAATATCCTGCGCTATTCCTTCATTATAATGCACATAAATTAAATAGAAAAATAACAGAAGGGGGGGGGGAGAGAAATGCTTCTTGCAGAGAAAACTGGTGCAGCCAGTAAGAAGGTCAAGCTAAGACAGCGGGCAGGACTTCTCCTCCACGCAGGAAAGGATGAGGAGAGAAGCCAAGTGGAGAAATTTGATACCTGAACCAGCCAGTAAGGTATCTTTCAACAACGAGGTACGAGGATGCAACACTCACAGTGCCTCTGTGCATGCACAGAGTGCCTTTCTCAGAGACACTCTTTCCAGCTTCCCTGTCGACAGCCAAGCAAAATGCATGGTCTGGATGTGGTCAGGCTGCAACTCCCATGATTCCTTGCAGCTCGCTTTGATGTTTGGGGATGATGGGAGTTGTAGTAAAACAGCTTGGAAGAGGCGGCACCGCTTTCCACTCTTTGTATAAACATCTGGGGGGAAAGGGATGGGAAAACCAATTGCAAAGCCAGAGGCCAAACCGGGGACTCGGAGCACCCATTGTCTTGCCTGAGCTCTGGATTTTGGGGGTGGGAGCAGTCCCTAGTGGTTGGAACCAAAGGCATAAAGAGGGTGGAGACTAAAATAGCGGCATAGTGTAAGTTTTCCTGCCTGCAACGGAGCCTTAGGAGAGACCAGTTGCAGGCCAGGAGACTGCAGGTTTCCAGAGGAGGGAGGGCGGGCGGTCCAGCAACTTTGCAGAATTAACCCCAGCAAACGTGTGGTGGAGTGTCGGGGCCAAAACAGAGAGAAATCTAGGGCGGGGGAGAAGGGGGTGAGGACAGGACGGCCACGTCAACCCCTTTCCTGCAGCTCTATGTCTCTGTGTGTGTGTGTGTGTGTGTGTGTTTATCTCTCCCTCTCCTTCCCTCCTGGAGCCCAGCAAAGCCTGAGAAGCAGAAAGAAGGGTCTCAGAGGCATTAAAAGAGAGAGACAGAGAGAGAGAGAGAGAGAGACGGACCTGACCCACATAAAGATCAGAGGGGGGAGGGGCCTACATAGAGCACCAGGATGCGTGCAAGCCACTGGTCCAAGCTGTGGTCCTTGCTCACAAACAGAGCCACAGCTGGAGAAGGAGTTGGGTGGAGAAGGGGGTCAAATGGTTCGGCAGGTAGAGCGGTGATGCAGGGGAGGCGGGTGTCAGGCCAAAGAGCCGGGAACTCACCCCACACCACGGATGATCATGGGGAGAACTGGGAAGCTGCCTTGCCCCTCTCTGGTCTGACCCTCTCCCCAAAATTCAGGGTCCGGCAAGGAGAAAGGTTTAGAGACCACCATGGAGAAGAGCGAGGTGCCGAGGGTGAGCAGCCCCTGGACCTCTGAGCCCGTGAAGACGCCAAATAAAGACACTAGCCCAAGGCAGCCTCTCCACGGCCTTCATTTCTCTCTCTCGCACACATAAAATCAAGTTTTCCAATGCACCCATGTCCTAACTCTGTCCCTCGAAACACTGGGCTCTCTTGTGCCTTAAGCAGATGGTGATCTGCACCTTTTAGAGAACCTCCTTATCACTATCTTTTTAAAAAACTAATTTGGGGGGGGTGTCATTGCTTGGATGGGAGGGGGATGTCCGGCCCTCCAGCTGTGAATGGACCACCAGTCCTTCCAGTCCTGGAGATGCCGGCTAAGTCTCTGGAGGATGCAGGCCCACAACCTCTGGAATAAAGGTGTGAACGAATAATCACAATTTCCATCGCCCTTGGGATGAACGGATGGCTCAGCCCATCAAGACATAATGTAAAGATAGCTAGACAGAGGTGTGTTTTTTTGCAAAATCGTTTTCTTGCAGAAATTACAAATTTATGTGTGCGTGCCTGTGGGCACGCACAAAAAACACTTCCATGAATTTTTCACTAAAAAAAACCCACCACCAGTCCTGGAATAGGAAACAGACGCCAAAACTCGTGCAGTCTTGCCCGGCAGAGAGAAAACCTTTTAATTTCATTTCATTCTCACCCCTGGGAATCAAAGTAAGATTCACATCTCTGATCTGGAGGGAGCCAGTTGGCCCCTCTGGGCCTAAATCTTCCCCCCCCCCCAACCCCTCTGCAAATATCAAAGGGGCACCGTCTGAAGTTTTTAAGCACTGACGTCGGGCATCAGCATTCTCACTTATTTTAATATGCATTTTAATGTGGCAAGTTTAGTTATTTGTTATAGCCTCACTCTTAAAATTTTTGCTATTTTTCTAAGAAAGGGTTAGATGTATCATCGCCAGCAGCTGCTCGGTTTTTATCCCGGCAAAGTCCTTTTATCCCCCAGACATCTGTGTGGCTCACAAGGAACCCACCTCGTTGGCTTCCCACTTTTTCTCTGTGCCCAGATGTCCTGTCCAGCTTCTGGCAGGTGGTCAAAACGGTGTTATGAAAGCACAGGGCCTTGAGTTTCAAAATTGGCTCTCAGTATGATGCAATCACAAAATCCTGTGGCAATGAGTTCCGCCACCCCCCGGTCGTAAACCCGGTCCAGCAAAAACAGGATCCAAATCTTTTCTCAGCCTCCACCCAGCCTTCTAAGTTATGACGCACACTGTCCGAGCACAACGATGAAGGTCCCACCGTTTTTATTAAGACTTTGGAAAGGGAGGCAACCAGCATCACAAGGTTCCAGATGGAACAAGGCTCCGGGCTAGCAAAAGGTCTCCAGGCAGCTTTACCTGCTCGTGGGAAATGAGAATTCAGCCTCTCTCCTCACCCACCCACCAATGTCATTAAATTAACAGAAAACTGTCCTTGTTAAAGAGCTGTACTGGATACTCTGGAATTGATAAATATCATTTTTTTTAAATGAGACAGACTTGGCAGCTACACAAGGAGCCGCCGCAGAGAGGTTCTGTCTCCTCCATATTCATCTAAAACTTCCTCTGAGGCTTCCACATTAGATCTAAGACCTCCACACAGGATTTTCATGAGCATAAAGGGGAAGGGGGGGTGATACAGGAAGATGAGAGCCGCCTACATCCCCGTCAACCTCCCTGAAGGGAAGGAGGGGGGGGGGAGGTTTTAGAAATCCAGCTCGCCATTCCAAACCAACCAACACAGCCTTAGTATCATGGGGCCAGCAGTTCCACAGGCTAAACCTCCACTTACGAAGCAAGGGCCTTCATTTTGAACCTGTTGCCTTTTTCCGACCAGCCCTTGCCCCGGATGCCTTTTTTCCAGTGGGATATTTATATTCCGAAGGATGCACGGGTGATTTTATTAAAAGGTTGTCCATTGGGCACCTGCTCAGAAAGTAGAAACCAGGTGCAGAGAGAGAGGGTGTGTGTGTGTGTGTGTGTGTGTGTGTGTGTGTGTGTGTGTGTGTGTGTGTGTCCGGCCAGCCGGCCGGCCCTGGACAGGGCAGCCACCTGCTCCAACCAATCTGGCAGATGGATTCTCTTTTCCAAAACCCCTCTGTGCGGATCTTGCACTCCAAAGCCAGCTGGAATGCATAAATCTAACCAGATCTGGGGGTGGGAAAGTGTTCGGCTGACGTAGGAGGGAGCTTTGGAGTGGCAAGCTGCCCCCCCTTTTTTTTATTTCACCCACGAACAACACAACAGACACCAACACCCACAACAATAACAACTCCCCGGAAAGGGAGGCGGCATCTTTCCTCATCCACCCCCCCCCCCAAACCGAGAGGAAGCCTTTCTCGAATTCCTTCAGCACCACTTCCCACTTATCTAAATAAAATTTTAAAAGGGGGGGGGGGGTCTTTAATTGCACAAAAACTGCTGAAAGATTTAGACACATCTTCTCTCTTGCAACCTATGGACCATTTAATGAGGGGGGGGAGAGTTTCATCTTAAGTGCTGGGTAATTGGAGGGGGGGCCGTCACCTCTAATTTGCCCCCCCGCGTTGTATAAAAGGGAGGGGGCTTTCTTCTCCCTCCCCCCGCCCTTTTGAAAGAGAGGACCCACAGCAAATCTGAGCTGCTCACCTGGCATCTTCTACTGGGAGATGTTGCATGGGGAGGGGGGGGGACAGGAAAGGATCCAGATCAAAGGAATAGGGCCCGATCCCCGCTCCACCCCCCACCAAAAAAGATAACAGCCCCCACCCGGCCCTCCTCCCCTTTGGCAAGACTCTGAACAACCCCTGTTCAAATCATCCAGGCCAGATTCTGCAATCGCTCCGTTATTTTCTCCATCTGAAAAATCAGAAATTCCACTTTCCCGGGGGTGGGGGGGGCAACACAGACCCAGATCTTTCCCCCCCCCCTGCTTCGGCCCCTCTCTCCCCCGCCAACCATCCTTCCCATAAAGGCACTAACCGGGCTCCGTCGCTTGAGGGTGACGTTTTTCCAGAGGAGAAGGTAGAGCTGGTGTAAAAAACCCATCTTGAAACCCATCTTTGCCTGATCCGGCGATGCATCAGCGGCAAAGCATCTGGGGGGGGGGGGGGAGGAGGATGTTGGGGGGGGTAAGGAGAAGCTATGGGCAGAGGGAAGGAGGAGCTCGGCCTAGAGCGAGCTGGCTTCCTGCATCTCCCTCTGCCCCCCACCCGGGGCCAAAGGAAAAGCCGGTCTCCGCTCCAAATCCTCGCCCCGGCTGGCTCGCCCTTTGCGGAGAGAAAGGCAGGCGGGCAGGCGAGGAGAGACCCCCCTCCGCGTTCCCGGCGCCCTCGGGCTGGCAGGCAAGGAGGCCGGCTCGGTCCCGATCCGACGCAAAGCCGGAGCCAAAGGGGGCTGGTCTGCCAAATGAAAGCCGGTTGGTCCTCCTCCCCCGGTGCGTAACCGACCCACGGCGCGCCCTGCAGCCACCCAGGAAGGGGGCTCGGTCTTCCTCCGCCACCGGCTCGACCGGGCGCACCTCTGCCTGCCTGGCGATCCTCCTTCCCTCCCTCCTTCTCCCGGTACTGCATCGGCTCGCCCGATGGCTCGGCTCCCAGCGCCAGCCTCCGCTCCGCTCTCCGCCCGCCTCCCTCGCCCAGGCAGGCCCCGGACTCTTAAAGAGGCAGCTGGCTGGGATTTTGGGGGGCTGGGAAGAAGATCGGGCTGCCGGCGCCCCCAGGCGGGCTTCTCCCCCCCCACACACACACCGCCATCTCCCAAAGGATGGCAACCCCCCCCCCCCGTGTCCGCTTCTCGCCCTGCCCCACTCCACCCCCCCGATGCCCAGCCCTGGTTCTCCCCCTTGGGCTAAAAGAAACCACCACCACCCCAGTCTCTGGCGATCCCAAGAACCTTCTTTCAGCCTCAAGGCGCTAGTCCGCGTGGATCTGCCCAAACTGTCATTTGAACAGCTTTCGGGTCGTCTGGGGTTCCTTTCTTCGCCAACAATGAAGCAGCATCGGTTCATCTCATTGATTCGTGGGATTCATTTATTTGAAATATCTCCTGGCCAGCCTTCCGGGAGATGCCTGGGCCGCCTCCAAGGTTTTACCAAGGCAATAGGAAACGGGCAATTTAAAACAATTAATTTCTGGATTCCCAAAGCCTTTGGGGGGGGGGGAGCACAAGATTGAATGACTTTCCTTTGCTTGCTTTGTTCTATGGGCTGGACCACCTGTAGTTCTTGAAGAAGCAGCTTTGAGTTGTATTTTATTTTTGAAATTACAACACCCCGAATCCCCCACTAGGTGCCTGGGGCAGGATGCTGGGTGTTGTAGTCCCCACTAGGTGCCTGGGGCAGGATGCTGGGTGTTGTAGTACAAAAAATAATTCTGATTAAAAGTTCCTTTGTAGGTGGGGGTGTTTCACCTAAAAGGTGCCCCCGGCTGGCTTTTTAAAACTTTCTTCCCAACCTGGGAAAGGAAGCAGCTTCGTGGAGATACAAAATGGGACAGCCAGTCTGTGATTCCAAACCCAAGGGGAGCTGAGAGGCCTGTCAGAATGGGTGGACCAGACAGAAAAGATCCAGGCTGGGATCCCATGCAGCAAAGGATGATGCCCACCCCCTGGGGGGGGGGGTGACACCACCACCACCCCCATGGCGAATGATGGATGGCTTCCAGGACTTCATCGTGGGAATGCCAGCTGAGGAGTGTTCTAGGCCCAGAATGATGCTGATCCCATCATCAGCCTTGTTATCTTAAAGAGCCGACCCAAGACTTTTTGCCACCTGAGGACAACTGTGCCAGCCCCAAATTCCCACCTGCAAAGTTGACCAGACCAGCAGTGGTGCCTTCCCTCTGGGGATCTGGTCCAGCACCCCCCACTCTGCTAGTTGACAGGATCAGAAGTTGGACAGGTTCCTTTTTTTCAGACGGTACGTTCTCAGTTAGAATAAACATGGAAAGAGAGGCCTGGATGCTGTGCTCGAGAGGGGCAGAGTTTGGGGGGGGGACCCAGAGTTTTCTCCTTGCAACCTTGAAGACTTGTAGGTTTACTTCTGTTAGTTTTCCTGGACTATGAGCCACTTTCCTGAAAAGTCCGGCGTAGAGCTTTAACATTCCAGGCTGACATGCACAACATACACAGGTTGGCAAGATCAGGGTGAAACTGGAATTAACCATTACATTATTATAATTACCACCTCTGTGCAGAAACAATGAATCTACATGCACTTACCATGGCTTTAAGAAAACCAGCTCCCCCTCCCCACTTGGGCAAAGCCTGGTCTCAGGGCGCCCCCTGGGGGGGAAATTGGGGGGACTGCAGGCTCTTGGCAAAAGGAACTTTTTAAGGAGGGGGGCTCCAGGAACGAATCTCCCATTGTTGTACAGAGTCTGATGGTTATTAAACTGAGCCCACCTCACCACTTTGGGGGCCACAGGGGGAAAAAAAAATTAGAAATGGCCGCGGTGCCAACCTGCCCGGGGGGCCTGGCTAGCTTGAAGGATTCTGGGACCAGGTGGTTCCAAAAATAGAAAACCTATTTTATCCACACGTTTGCCCATGATGATTCTCTAAATAAATAAATAAAATTATTTTAGCAGTTCTACGGCGCATCTCAATTAATCTGCCTTGCCCAAGCCCTCTGAGCTGGTCACCATCATGCCATCTTGTGGCAAGGAGTTCCGCAGGCAAAACAATTTTTTTTCCCCCTCGAAGACAGCATTTTTTAAAAATAGAATCAACTTCTGAAGAAGCTTCTTCCTGCCTCCACAGCACACATTGCTTCTAGCAGTGTGGAAGAGCAGAAGTGGGGAGGAAGAAACCACCTCACCTTGACTTCTCTCTCATCTTCAAATTTAAAAAAAAAACAGAACACCCTCATTTAATCTACCACATCTCTCCAGTTGCTTTATTAACTCTTGATGGGGCTTTCCAAAACCGGTGGCAACCAGAATAAGAGTTTGGAAGCGTTCTTTTGTTTAATTAAATAATTTAATTTAATTTAATTATTTTGTGATATCTGGGAAATTTGGCAAATTCTATCGGGGGGGGGAGGAAGGTAAGATTTTTTTTCATCCTAGCTCTGAGCAAAAGTATATCAAAAAAAAGGTGCACTTAAAAAAACACACAGATTTGCAGGAAACAGCTGTATAACCAGTGTGAAAAAAGCTGGTGATAAAGTTTTGACCAAAGAAGAAGAATTGAGAGAGAGCAACCACAGGTGCCGTTCCGTCGTTTGCCGCTCTCCTGCCCCCAAAATAAAATAAAATAAAATAAAAGGACGACAAATCCAGAAATCCTCAAGGGTTAATTAACGTCATCATTTTCAGAAGGAAACAGAAGACCACAAGGTAACTTTGCTACAAGTTTGTTTTTTTAAATGGTTTTCAGAGACAATGTTTTCTTTCATAAAGGTGCCAATAATAATAATAATCATTTCAAGCAAAGGAAATGGCATCTTTCCGAAAAAGATCAAGACATTTTAAAAAATTCCAGCTTGCCTTTTAAGCACTGATTAGCCCAAACTCTTGAGCTGTGAATGTGTTTTTGATGTTGCTTTTGCTTGCTGTTTTTAGTGTACTGTTTGATCCTTTTAAATATTTGTATACCTATTGGTTGTAATTTTGAATATTGTCCTTTGGTGAGGTGAGACTCCTTGAGGAGTCTCTTTGAGGAGAAAGGCAGGGCAAAAATGTTGTAAATAAAATAAAAGCAATATTTCACTTGTGTGCCTCTGCTAGGTTGGTTTATTAAAAGCCACAAAAGTACTTCTTGCCCAGAATTTTAAGCAATCTTTGTTTTTTAAAGACCTGCGTATTGAAGACGCTGTCATCACAATGTTTAACACACTCTGACTTTCTTACCAACCCAGCCCAATCTCTGTCTTTTGATTATATAAATAAATTAGTCTTTATGGTGCCACCACGTTTTTGTCTTTTTTTACTTTTTATTTTTATTTTGTTTTCAGCTATAAAGCAATATTTGATTCATGGAGGGAGTTTCTTTCTTTCTTTCTTTCTTTCTTTCTTTCTTTCTTTCTTTCTTTCTTTCTTTCTTTCGTGTTATGTATTATGATGTTGTGTTTCTGAAACTCCATGAATCAAACATTGCGTAAAATTCTGGGCAAGTAATATTTTTTAAAAAACCAAAAACACCAAACTCAACAATCTAGTGCAGACATGGAAGTGAAATACTTATTTTATGTATTATTTATTTCTGCTGCTGCAGGAATATTCCAGTCGATCCCCTCCCCTGCCTTTCTCTCCTTATGAGCTCAGCATTTCCCCCATTACCTTTTTCTCACCCAAATAATTTTCGAACGGCAGAACTGGAAGGGACCCTAAGGGATCACTGAGTCCAGCCCTCTGAAGGGGGCACTGGTGGGAATCGAACTCCCAACCAGATGCCTAAACCACTGAGCTATCCAGCATTTTGCACCCCCACCCCCCGTTCTCTGATTCATCTCTTGTTACTAACCAGACCTGGAGAAGAAGCAACGTTTTTTTCCATGTTTCCCTACTCCCCTTATTTTTACTCCTATGTCTATAGCAAAACTTCTGGATCTCACAACAGGCATGCCTTGAACAGTGCAAACAAGGACAGTGCAGGTGTTGGTTCCTTTACATTTTTATTTACGTATTCTACTGTTTTGTAGATTGTGTTGAGTTGGGTTTCCTTTACATTTTAATAGTGCCATGCTGTTGTTTTGAATGCACAATGAGCTCGTTTTTATTCCTCTGTATTCCATTAAGCAAACATGCAATTCACCTTTTTTCTTTTTAAAAAAAAAAGCTGGCTGCATGTCCAAACCCTGGCTCCCCAAAAACGGGGGGCTCAGTTTCGACCTCTCACTTTTTCTCCCTGGGTCTTGCCTGCCTTTCGTTCATTCAGCATCACCTCAGGCCGGCTAGTGTTTGCAAAACGCATGCAGGTTGCCCGAAGCCCTGGGCGAGAGTCTGACCTTTCCATAGAAACCTTGAACTTCCTTATGACGTTCAAACTGAGAACTGATCAAGAACGAATCTGCAAGAGTAGGACCGGAGGCATAAATGAGGCTGGGTAGGTTGCCCAGCGGGGGCTTTGACCCAAGAGTTTGTGAGGGTGCAAACATTTGCTGCTCAAAGACTACAACCCACCCCTACACACACCCTGCTTGGGCACAGAGCCTGCCTCCAGCCGATCCTCTCCGGGTAATGTTTTGTCATAAAAAATTTAGAGAAGTGAGTGACTGGAAGTAACACTGCAACAGATGGCTTTTTATCTTCTCTCGTCTTGAGATTTGCTTCAAGATGTCCCTGTTTGCTTTGCAAAATACGTTTGCGTTTGTCTTTTGCTTAAACACGACTGGATTGCTTTTGTTTTGCACGTCGGTGAAGCGCAGGGAGGCAGCTCTCCGCCGCCAGAAAGCGACCCCTAAATGCTTGCATGGAACAAACAAATGCATACAGTATATGAAAAGGGACACTCTTGGCTGTTGTATTTCATGCCTCTGATGAAATAGATGTCCAGCCGCCCAAGTGAGCACTGCAATAAATGTGTGAGGCCTCACCGCCTTTGTCATGTCTGTTGCAAGAAGCAAATGTGGGTTCGTTGCTCATTCTTTGGAAACTCCTTACAGAGTCCTTGCATCCTTCAGCCCAGGGTGGCTTTCCGGCTGGCTGAAGGATTCTGGGGGTTGTAGTCTAGAAAAAAAGGAGAAGGAATCCAGTTTTGCCTAATCTAAGTTCTCCGAGCCTTCTGTGCAACCCGAACCTGACAAAACCCAAGCGCCTTGCGCAATGCTGGTTCCCTGCTTCCGAGGTGGAAGCTGACTCCTTCCTTTCTCTCTTGCTTCTCTGTTCCCACAGCTGCCCTGAGAGAGAAACTAAAAACTCAACGCCCAAGCCTGGCTCCCGAACTCGAATCAGCTGATCTTGCTGGGCACAGAGCGAGAAGCGGTCCACTCTCTGGAGGATGGTCGCCAGCCCGGTGAAGAGGTTTGTTCGCACGGCGGTTCTCTTCGCAGTGCTCTGGAACATGGTGTTCCTCTGTCAATGGCTGGACAGCTTTGGGCGAACCCGGGCGCCCCGGGAGCCGCCCTTGACGGTGTTGATTTGGGACTGGCCCCAGGGGCAGCCTTTGAACCTCACTGGTGACCTCTGTGCCACAATGTACCAGATTGAGGGGTGCCACTTGACCGGAGACCGTCGCCTGTATGCCGACGCGGACGTGGTGGCGTTCCATCACCGGGAGCTTCAGAAGCACAGGGCCCGACTCCCGAGGGCAAAGGCCAATCCAGGACAAAAGTGGGTGTGGGTCTCCCTGGAGTCCCCCAGCCACTCCAACGCTTTAAGTGGCTGGAATGGGACAGAGTGGGACTGGGTCATGACCTACAGGCGCGACTCGGACATCTTCGTCCCTTATGGGGAGCTCGTCCCTCGCACGCCAGAGGACAAGGTGGACATCCCGGAGAAGACCGGCTTGGTGTCCTGGGTCATCAGCAACTTCCACCACAACCAGGAGAGAGCGCAGCTGGCCCTGAACCTCTCCCGGCACCTCCAGATCGACGTGTACGGCAAGGCGAGCAAGAAACCTCTCTGCCCGGGCTGCCTGTTGCCGACCATCGCCCGATACAAGTTCTACCTCGCCTTCGAGAACTCCATCCACCGGGACTACATCACCGAGAAGCTTTGGCGCAACAGTCTCCTCGCGGGTGCCGTGCCCGTGGTCCTGGGCCCGCCCCGAGCCAACTACGAGGAATTCATCCCGGCCGAGGCGTTCATCCACGTCCGAGATTTTGGCTCCGTGGAGGAACTGGCCGGCTTCCTGGCCCACATGAACGAGAGCCACTACCGGCGCTACTTCGCATGGAAGCAGCGCTACAGCGTCAAACTGTACGACGATTGGCGGGAGCGTTTCTGCACCATCTGCCGGCAGTATCCCCACCTGTCCCGAGGAAAAGTTTATCCTGATTTGAAGAGCTGGTTCTGGGATTAGGTGTTCAGGTGGGCTGGGAGACTGACCAGAAGCAAGAGACCGGTTCCACGCCTTGCAATTCAATGGTGAGCCCCAAATATCCGCCAGCGAGGGGAGACCCACCTTTGCTCCCCCTCCCCAAGCAGCCCAAAATAAATCCCCCGATTTATTTTGCAACCGGCCCCACTGTGGGTGGCGATCTACCACGTCACCTCTCCCTTCCTCCTCCTCTCTCGGGCAGGAAAAAGGCCCCTTCCTTCTTCTCTGCCACCTCCTGTGATGATGCCCGAGGTAAACCACTTCCTTTGGGGTTCTCGTCAGAATTGCCACCTCTCCGGAGGCCTGCGCTTGAGGTGGGTCTTTGGGAAAGCCCAGAGGGTTCCAGAAATGACACTCGCTTGCTTTCCAAAGTTGTTCCTGGCAGCATTATTTTTTTAGAGCTTATCTATTCGCTGAACTCAGTTTTAAACCCTCTTCTCCTACCATCTCAGATCATGGGGGAAGGCACAGGACAAATGGAGACACAGACACACTTTCCCACCTCTGCTTGCAATCACCTGTCTCAAACCCACAACATCTGTCGAATGTCAACCAGCCCACAGATCCCAAACCCGACTCAGGCCACGGGGCGCAATTTCATCCCCTCCCCGTCCGCTGCGGGGGGTACCGTGCCGTTTGGGACCATGCACACGGCTGCATCTCAGCGGGTGACGCAGCCCCGTGGGTTTGGTGCTGCGCATACCTGTCTTAGGCTCCCTTTTCTGTGGCAAGGAGCCGTTGGAGGCAGCATGCGCACCTGGGGCCTGTGGGTTTGTGCCCCTTTTCCGGCAGCAAATGTTGGCACCTTCTTAATTTCAGCCCCCGGGGTCAACGCTGCGGTCGCCTTGCCCAGAACCTGCCCCAAAGAGCTTACAGTTGCAAAGGCGGGCAGCATGGGTTGGAAAGTGATGCCAGGGCCCAGCTAGCCAGGGGTGAGATTAAGCATGGATGGAGGCTCACGGGTTCAGCAGGAAGCCAAGACGCTCCAGATAAAGCTAATCAGAGCAATAAATCTGCCCCTCGTTACTGCCAGGCGGGGGAGGGAGAGGAAGCCTGCTCTGCCAGCCTGGCATCAGGGCCCCCGTTGCCCTTCCTGTTTATGCAACGGAAGCTTTCAGGGCTGTGAAGATGTGGGCAGGAAAGGGAGGACCCCCCCCCCACAACACACACACATGCACACTCTCTCTTACACACTTTTAAAATGGTGTGACTCTTTTCCAGAGAGTGGCTGTAATCTTCATTCAGATCCAAAGTGTTGTTGTGAAAAGCCATCCCGACACTCGTGGGCCACCTACAGCCCGCCTGCTTTTGGGGAGGAGGAGAGCAGGACATCTCCGAGGTCCCACAGCACCATGGGTTTTGTAGTCCCAAGAATCACGGTCCCCGGCTTTGCTCTGGGTGAAACCCAGTTCAAGCCTCTTGGTGCTACTTCTGTTTGTAAAGCCCACCTCTCCATCAGATCTCGGAGTCCTTTCAGAGGCTGCTGGACTCCAATTCCCATCAGGCCCTCCCAGGCTGGCCAGTCATGAGGGATGATGGGACTTGTGACTCAACAACATTCAGAAAAGCCAAAGACTGCTCGCTCCTGGTCTACTTAGACAGTGCTAAATAAATTATTAAGGTGGCAAGTGAACTGATCAACGGGACAACTCACAACTGACCAACACACCAGCCTACATTGTGGGGCTGTTGTTGACATTGCTGCACTCACAAATGTGCTCTTCGAATACTTGAAATGCATCCATGCAAATACTGACAGGAGCAAGTTGTAGCCTAGTGGTTAGCGCCACAGGCTGGAACACGGAAGACGCAGATCCGTCCACCACCTATCCCAGGAGTAACCTTGAGCCGGTTGCTCTCTCTTCTTCTTGGCCTGGCCTACCTCGCAGGGTTGTCGTGAGGAGGAGCGTCACGTACCCCGTCTCGAGCACACTGGAGGAAAGGTGGGATATATAAAAGGAGTCATGAGTAAATCACGGCACATAAAGGCATCAGGTTGGCTCATTCAGAATCTCCCTCGTCCTGAAACCTCGTCATATCGAGAAATCTCAGCGCATCCGCCTTGTCAGGAACGGAAAGTAAGAAATGAATCATCCCCAGAAATGTTTGCTCCAGACCCCGAATGCCAAAAAACACGCTACCCATCTGCTAGAAAAACACGGTGCCCTCGGGCTGGTTCTGATAGAGCCGCAGATAACGACTGAGCGTTGGAAGAATTGAGGATTTCTATCTCTATCTCTCTCTCGGGGGGGGGGGGGGGGAGCATGAGAATGAAACCGGCAAGAAATCATGGGGCTCAGGAACACACCCACCCCAGCGGTCTGAATTCTCCCCTTGATCCCCCACCTTTCATATTGCTCCCAAATTCCACCCACAAATATTTCAAACGGGGATCTCCTACTTCCAGGTATTTTGCAATGGGCTGAACGTGAGCATCAGAGAGGTACTTGTTTTTCTTGCAATCAACCCCACCCCACCCCGACAATGACAGGTGGACTACAGTACCCATCACCCCCAACCAGCATGTTAAAGCATCGTGGGAATCCCAGCGCAAGACCTCTGGCAGGGCCAGTTGCCTTGTTCGAGGTTTCCGAGTCTGAAAATGGGTCACTCCTTCTCTTTGGGCCTAGTCTACCTCACAAGGTTGTCGTGAGGATAAAACAGCAAAGGGGAGGGAGTTGTGATCTACCACCTTCAGCACAGGGCACAAAAGGCAGATGAGCAGCAAATAAACCTGCATGCAAGGTTTCGCCGCTGCTAGCAAGCTGCCTTTACACCAAAGCAAGGCATTTAAAATGGGATCATTTCAGAGAGATGGGCCAGGAGGGGTGGCTGGATGACCCTTAATCCCAGCCCTATAAGTCTATAAATCTTCCATACGGAGGGGAAAAATAAAAATAAAAAAGGAGTCACAAGTCAGTTTGAAATTTGGTCATTTAATAAAAGTTTGCTCCTTGTCAAGTAATACTAAAGAGAGTCCATACAAGAATCGGTTTGCGGGGGGAGTGACGTGTAGCAGACCGCAAAGAAAAAAATAAATAAGGAATTGTAGACCTACAGAGTTCTCCATGGGCTCATCCCACCCCCAACAAGTTTTGGGATAAGGGGTTTTGTGACTGGCAGCCAGGAGGAAGGGGGGGGGCCATCACGGTTCTACCAAGATTTGAGAAAAGGTTCTTTCGGATTGGGCTGAAGAGGCTCAAAGTTCAGAGGAACCAAACAGAAATACCCACTCAAGTATCCAAGGTTGGGAGAACCGATTCGTTTACTCATGCCCACCCGGCTTGGATTTTTTTAAAAAACTGGGCTCCCACCTGCAAGATCTGGGTTCAAGTCTGCAGACTCCTGATACTGGGGGCGGGGTGAATTCTTATTTGGAAACAGTGGTCTACCTTGCAGGTCTGTTGTGAAACACTCAAAGAGCAGTTTCCAAAACCGGAAGAAAAAGTGATAGGCGACCAAAAAATCCTATGGGAGAAAAAAAACTGTCAAATGGACCATCTCTTTCTTTTTTTTTTTTTGGATGTATTGTGCCTCATAAGTACACCTTGGGGTCAGGGTTACCCCCTGCCTGGATACTGTATTGTAGTTTTTAAGCTCTGATATATCCTGATCTTGGAAATATTGGTGGCAGAGGGGGGGGGGGCTATATTTTTAAGAACCCCAAAGCTGCTGCGGGGATGCTGGGATCTATATAACCCAGGAGTAAATTCTCCAAACCTGGGTGTGTGTGTGTGTGTCTCCCACCCCTCCCTGTTAAATCCACTTTGTTTACTCCGAACAAAGCCAAACTACAATCGTCAAGATTTTTTAAGGGGAAGAAACCAAGAGGGTGAAACAGTGCCCCCTTCTGCATGATGCTTTCCTTGGCTTTCACCGGTCAGAAACTCCACTTCTTCCCCCCTCACTTTGCTCTCCCAGCCAGCTGTAAAATGGGCGCGCTTTTACAAAGAGCAGCAATTTGAAGGGGGAGGAAGCGAGACTTTGGACCGAGCAGTAACTGCCTCCTTCAGGTCCAGCTGCATTACATGGAAAGGCTATAAGCTGGGGGGGGGGGGGATCGGTAAACCCCCTTCCCCAGTCACTCTTGGGTTCCAGTTTTAACGTGTGTTTTTTTCTCTCTCATTTGGTGGAAAAATAAACAGCACTGGATTGAAAGCAGAGCTTTCAAACAGAGCACAAGAGGGTCACGGCCAACCTGATTTTGATTTTTGCTTTACTGTTAGGCGTTGTGATGAACGTGGGGTGTGGGGAGGGGCCACCAAAGAAGGGTGCCGAGTGAAACTCTGGGCCCCTTCCTTCCCTCCCTCTCCCACCAGGCATCCCAAGCCCCCCTCCCCTGAGAAATATATCCAGGCGTCTGGCCCTTGGAACGGGCGAGAAGCAGCAAAACCGAGCCGAATGCGGTGGTGTGAGCGAAGACAAGCTGGCGCGCAAGGGGAGGTGGCCAAAAGCCCAAGAAGGTGGTGTTTTATTCTGGAAATAATTATGCTGCGTATGAAGAACACGATAGTCCAGCCTCTGGGCGGGGGTGCAGCGGGCGCTCCTCCTTCCAAGGGGGTGCAGAGGTTGGCGCGAGGGGGCGTTCCGAAGTGCGGCGTTTTGGCATTGAGAGTCTACGGCGCGGCCAAGCCGGCAACAGTCACGGGTGCAGCTGGGGCGGCGGAGGGTGCAACGAGGCGTCGTCGAAAAGGGGGTTCTTGACTTCCATCTCCCCCGTCTGGCGCGAGCAAAGGGGCGTTTTCGGGGCAAAGAGAGGGCAAGAGAAGCAGGCGGGAGGGGAAAGAACAGAGAAAGGAGAAAACCATGAGCATGACCCTGGGTGTTGCAAAGGGTGCCACTCTGCTTGTCCGCTGGGGAAGCCACCACGTTAAAATCTACACACATGAGACACTGCACTGCTTAGAGCCAACCTCGACCCATCAGCCCCCAACGTGGGGATGATGGGAAAAGGGGAGGGGGTCGAAAAGAGAAAGAGTGAGGACGTGGCACACTGACACAAGCCGAGCCACCACAACGGAGAGCCGAGTGTGCATCCACGGCTTCTTTTATATTCATCTCTCTCTCTTTTACTTGTATATTTATGGTCTTTTTAAGTTTGATGTGTTTTAACAATTGAGAGCCGCCTGGAGTCTCTTGAGCAGAGAAAGGCAGCCATAGAAATGACGTGACATGGTGTGAAAGGACATAAAATAAAATAAAATAAGCAAGGTAAGAGTCACTGGCAAAAACTGTGCAGGAAAAGGACACAGCGTTTGAGGAACACAGAGGGCTGGAACCGTTACAATAAAAATAAGAAAATAATGAATAAATAACGTACTGGAGCCAACCCAGGGCATTCGTACACTGTGAAGTCTCCATCCTCGTTTTCTTCATCCGATGATGCCGATTCAGGAGCTTTGGCCTCTTCTTTATGCCTAGAAAGCGGTACAGAGGCGGAAAAGTTCACCCGCTTCGAGGGTGACAAGATGCAAGCTCACAACATACTGACTACACAGAGCTTCCAAGTTCAGAGTATTTGACCCTCTTCCCTCCCAGCGAGATTGCAATAGAGTAGGACTCATCTATCCGCGAGGGATCGGTTCCACGCCTCCCCGCAGATGCTGAAAACCGTGGATAATAGTGAACGCTAGACATAGCACTGTCTCTGGCTCCCTCTAGTGGCCAGTTCTGATAACTACATTGTGGAAATACATATTTCTGTTTTTCTTTTAATATTTTTAATATTTTCAGACTGTAGATAAGTTGAACCGCCGTTAGGGTGGTCCTACTGTACATGGTTGCAACAACCTGTTATCTACCTTCCCCTTGGCCATTTGTGCAGGCACCGTGTTCAAGTCAGGGCCAGCACCGCCAAGAAGGCTGGCTATGGGACCTCTTGGCGGTGCAACACCCTGTTGCAGGACTAAAGCTTTTTGTGGCTGCCACGATAGAGGAAATGGAGATGAAAGGAGAAAGAGGAGGGGGAAGCCCTCATCAAACGCTGAACACAAGCCCCCCCCCCCCCCAAAATAAGTTACTCACTTCTCCATGGAGAGCATCTGTTGCTTCTGGTGTTGGTAGTGATACATCTGAGCGCTCTGAGCCAACTTTTTATCTCCAGGCTTTAGAGGAAAGAGAGAGGGGGAGGGAGAAGGAAAGGTTAGTGCACCCACTCTCACGGGATGGGAATCAGAGATGCAATGGGCTCAGAAGCAAAGAGTTGCCCTGTGGGTGGCATCTAGACACCAGGTAAGGCTTTCCTTCCCTGGCAGGCATCTAGAGTGGCCAGATCCAGCTCAAGGGCTTTAGTGCCCCACCCATGGTTTACATCTAGGCATAAATGTCATTTTTTCTCAGCACTAGGCTTGGGAATTGCCTCTTCCCGTTAAAGGTAGGGAAATATTGAGCCCATAAACACCAATGTGCATGTAAGGAGAAATGACGTACTGAGATCTTGTCATACGGTGGAGGGCCCGGAAGCTTATGAGACGGGTAGTTGGCCTTCTGAGCGAGCCTGATTTCCTTCTGCAGCCTGCCGGGGCGAGGGAAAATAAAGGGAAAATCTAACACACGAGAACAGCCTCTTCGATCACGTCAAGAGTTCCTCTACCCCAGGATCTTGCTTCTGAGAGTTCGGACAGCCAGGTGCCTCTGCTGAAACCGCAAATGGGGCGTGGCACCCTTGTTGCATGTCCCCAGCATTGGGTATTCAGAGATAGACTGCTCTTAAACATGGGTGTTCCTTGGAAAGGCGGCAGCATCTGGGAGGTGGGTTGTGGGGCGTAAGCAATGGAAATGACTGGCGTGCAGCCACCTGGGCCTTGTTCCCCTGCCACCCCACCCCAAGACAGAGGTCTCCCCCTGAGTTTACCTGCACCAGCAAACGGCCGCCACCACCAGAGCCGCGATGCCTGCAGCCGTGCAGACGACAATCATGCCTGCAAGAAAAGAGCCCGGAGCAGGCAGGAAAAGACGGTCAGCCATGTTCCCCTGGAACAACCTGCCCACTGTGAGAGGAGGTTGGGGGCCCCTCAGCAGGTATTCTCTGTGCTGGGCTTTAACTTGATTTAGAAGCCAGTGGGGTCCGCACACTGGCGTGGGGGATTCTGGGAACTGGAGTCCCCCGAAAGGTAACTTCTCCAAGTAGCTATTGCTCATCAGGGCTAGCAAGCTTCTCACAGGCCTCTCATCTACGATCCTTTGGCAGGAAGCAGCTGATGGAGGCAACCTTGTGGGTGCCTCCTTTAAAGTTCACACGAAAAACCGGGAGCGAGCTGAGCACCCCTTTAGCCCACAATATCAGTGTCTCCCACACCCACTACCTCAGTGGGGGAGAAAGCAAAGGCTCCTTCCAAGGGACAGCACTTTTAAGTCTAAGACACCAGTGTGGTTGTAGTGGTTAGGGTGCTGGACCAGGACTAAGGAGAACTGGGTTCAAATCCTCCTACTCCACCATGAAACTCAATGGGGTGACTTCAGGACCTCAGCCTCGCCTACCTCACAGGGATGTTGTCGTGAGGATAAAAAAAGGGGGTGGTGGTGGTGAAGTACGTGATATGCCCTGAGCTCACTAGAGATAAAGGATATAAATCTAATAAATAATACAAAATAAATAAACACAAATGCAAAAGCCTTCAGATTCCACCTGACCTCCAGCAGTGTCCTCGGAGCAACCTGGGAAGGGTAACAGCAGGACTGTCCTCACTGAGGTCTAGAACCTTGAACCCTTGACTTTTCTTGGATTTCCTTCCCAGTCCACACAGGGAGGGTGTCGATCTTTTTAGCGCCCTGCTCTCTCTCAACCTCCAGGGAAAGCTCGGCCTCTTTGTCCATCCACTCACCTAGGATAAGGGCATCATTTGAAGACATGTGTGATGACTCCACGGGAGAGCTTTGGACGGTCTCTGTTCGCGGGGTGGCCTCCGAGTGTCCCGCACGGCTTCTCTGTGAGGATTCTGCCTTCGGCACGCTGACCCTGGAGTGCGGGCCATTAAGGGCTGGGGCTTCTTTTCAGAGTAAGAGGTTAGAGACGAGAGAAGCAGAGTTACACTCTAAATAACGTAGACTACAACTAAATGTTTTTTTTTAAATGTTGTCATTTAATTCATGACATCTATATAAAGGAGGCAAGAAAAAAGGAAACAAGGGGTGGGTGGGGAACCCAGATCTTAAAGAGGAAGGGTTGTACATATAAACATGGCAATTTCAATTCCCCTGTTTTTACTCCTTAAAATAATAAGGATTATTTTAGGAAAGATATGGGCATCTCAGATTTTGTAGGGTTCATTCTCTCAGCAGTGTTTTAACGGCACCCTGGCCAGAAGGTGGAGCTGACTTTGCTAAAATTAAACTACGAAAGACCAATTCATTTCTTGATCTTTAAACGGTAAGAAATTGAATTCATTGCTCATTCATTGACCCGTCCCTTAAATAAACATCAGAATTTCTCGCAAAATGACTGAGAAGGGACGGTGGCGAAGCAAGGTAATATGGTGGAACAATCTTGTTTGGAGTTTTAATTGTTTAAAAGGACGAATTTTAAACTGGTTGCTGGAAAATGTCATGAATGAGGGCGGCGTGTTGTTTTTATATAAATAATTTCCAAGCTCTGGCAGAAGCTGGCCACCGCATAAATGGCACCATCAGCCTTAAAATGAAGCCAGTGAGTCTTTAATAACACCCCCCCCCCTTTTGAGCAGGAAGGGAGAAATTTACAATCCAGGGGCGGCCGTACCATCCTGAGCGAGGCGTAGATGGGCATCGTTCTGGCGCGCGATGGCGCCTGCCACTAAGTCAATTTCTTCGTCTAAATTGGGAACAGTGGATCGCCCTGAAAAAGACACCAGAGATTATGCATACCTTATTTTAGAAACCCGTCTAGTCTTTCCTCTCGCCTTCAGCTCCAACACAACCTGATCCATCGTGAGCACCATTGTGATTTTCTCTGGAAACATCCCAGCCGCCTAAACATTTCTGGAAGTTAATATTTCATGACCCTGCCGGCTTTCCCTGTGTTTTATTGTTCGGGACATGAAAACTGTCTTTAATAATGCAGCGCCTGATAGGGTGCAATGAATACAACCCGGATTTATAATCTCCCTCTCTCTCTCTCTCAATCTCTCTCTCTCTTACATCATGAAACAGCTCTTCTGATTTCCAGCAGAGAAATGCCAAATCGATCCAGATCGTAGGGACAGAAAACATTTAAGACTTTTGAAAGGCAGGAGCTGGCTTTGCAGTTTGCAAAATTTAAGTCTGGGAAACGGCACGAAAATGTCGCAGGGCGCTGGGGATCTGGTCAAGAGCTCCAGACTGCTGTGCATGAACAGCGTGGCTTTTGTGGTTTTAAAGAGGGGAAAAGACACACCATTCATAGCAGATAATCTTTTGGTGACTGTAACGCAACCCCAAGACCAGTCCCTCTGCAGCCACAACTGTTATATAACCTCCCATCTGCCACTCAAGAGCCCTCACTCCGTGCAAAGCGAAGCTGCAGGCAAGCAGAACATCTCGCCTTGCAAAATGGGTGCGGACAGAAAACCGGTGTGCCCAAATCCATCCTCTCCCACCCTAATCAGAAGTCGAGATGTAAAATCCCCCAAAATTTCCATTTTTTTTCCAAGGGGGAGGGGAATCCTTTTCTGGAAAAAATGGAAATTTCTGGAAATTTTACGTCTCTAGAGAGAACTTAAATACATAAAGTCTCAGAAGTCTTTCATTAAGGTCTTCATGTTACTGTATATAGTTTGAATACCATGTCACATACATATTATTTATCATTGTAAAACAACCTATTCCACACTGGGGTTTTTTTCCAATTTTTCGGGGGGGGGAACGGTTTTGGAAAATAACTGGGGGGAAAATCTGTTTCCCCCCCCCCCAATTTTTCCATGGCTTTTTCCCCCAGGCTTTCCTATCTCTAATCAGAAGCAACCAGAGGTTCCCTCCTCATTTTTGGAATTTTTTTTTGGGGGGGGGAACACACACCTCATTGTCATCCTTTAAAAAAAACATCAAAGCAAGGCTCTTGGAGTTGGGGGAGCAGGCACTCTGGTTTAAAAGAGAGACACCCCCCTTCCTAGACCCCGATTCTCCAGGCTTTATGAAAAGAGATTTGGATGTGGGAGAAGAGAGGTGTTAAAAAAAATGCCATAGATACACGAGGGACGAATGGGTGGAAGACATCAATGCACGTACCGCCAGGGGTCTGCTTCTGGAAGATGCAGTTGCCTTGCTCATCTTCCACAAACGCAGAGAGGCAAGGGCCGCAGGCGTGGGAACCTGGAGGGCAAAACGCCCGCCTCTGAAGAGTGCAGTCCAAGCTCCGGGGACATGAATCTGTTCAGAGCAAACACAAAAACAAAACAAAAAAGGGAAAAACATCAGGATTTTTGCAAGACTGCAGATCTGCAAAACCGACATCCCCATCAGACCATCGACTCCGATACCCATTCTCCACAGCAGCCAACGGGGTCCTCTCAGAAGCCCACCAGGAGAACATAAAGGTGCTTCCTCCAACCTCTCCTGTACCCCCCTTCAGCAGTTCCCCCTCCTTTTTTAAAGCCACCTCCCCTCATCAAGTGGCAGGGAGTTCCACAAGTACGTGCGCCTCCTGCCCCAGAGTCCTTTTCCCAGTTACTCCTCTATTCTCTGCCCAACAATCCCATGCTCAGCTTCCATGCGGGCAGGACTCTGCCCACTTTTTCTGCACCAGGCACAGTTTTATAAAAACGTATCATCGGATACTCAACCACCCCTCGTTCAGTGGCCCTCCCACACTTCATGGTCTTTCTGTGATCTGAGTCACTCCATGCAGCGTTCTCCTGGAGAGCGCAGGCCCAGAACAGCAGATCATCTTCCAGTTACCAGGGCTACAACCTATATTTCCACCGACAAGTACCATAGGGATCGCCTCCTTCCCAGCTGTCACTAAGCTACATCCTGCAACCCTGCCTGTTGGACGTCAACCTAACGCTGCACCAGCAACACTCAGACAGCAGAAGGCGCAATTCAAATATCACCTAAAGCTGTCTTTCCTCTGGTTCTTTCCAGGAAGTGTTTGCTAAATGCCGGTCACCCCCACCTGGAAAGCAAACAAGCGGGACACGAGCCACCCATATTATTATCCTGCCCTGCGTGCCACAGGCCGTGGGACAGGGGAAAGAAACAGGCCTGTTGGGGGCTGAAGATTTATCAGAAAGCATTTAAGAAGAACATTGCGAAGACTTAAAAGAGGAGGATAACGATCAAAGCTTACGGCATGGCTGGCTCCAGACTTTGATAACTTCCAGACTGTAAAAAATTAGCAAAGGTGGTTCTTTAAAAAGGCTGCCTAGAAAGCTGTTTTGGTTTTTTCCCCTATATAATGGGAAAATACATATAGAAAAGCTAGGAAACTGCCTAACGATGATATCATGGAGGCAAGAGCCTTTGGGGGTTCTCCTGAATCTGGATTGGCCCCAGGTGGCTCCTTACTCCTGATCTAAAGAGAGCCACTTTAGATTAGAGACACCTTAAAGCAGAGATCAGGTCTCTGAAGGCTCCATGGAACAAGAGCAGCAGGAAAATATTTGTTGTGATTCCTAGCCTCCACATTCATCCAACCCGGCTGTTAATCTGTCCACGGCTTGGTTCTGCCAAGACCTCCCCTTACATCTTGTCCAGAGATAACTGGGAAAGGGGGGGGGGGAGTCCATTGCAGAGGGAGTTAATTAGTTTTGCAAATAACATTAAAATGGCTCAGGGAAACGCCTGGCGCGCATCCGGGAGAACATTGGTGCTCAGAGATGAAACAGGAAAAAGAGAAAAATCGGAGGAAGGTAAAGATTTCCTGGCCGGTGTGGAAATGATTCAGAGTCCACCACCTCCACCAGGACACAGAGAAATGAGCCTTATGTGTATGCACACTTTTTGTGTTTTAAAATCAGCAGCCTTTTAATGTTGTCAGATATTTTCGTTAATGTTGTAACTTAGTTTTTTACAGTTGTGTGGGGTTTTTTGTGGTTGCACTTCTTTTTAATAATTTGTGAGCCTTCTTAGGTTACTCCACACCCAGGGGGAGGGGAAAGACGACAGAGAAGCCAACCGATTTTTTTTTTATCTGCAAAATAACCTCAAGAAGGACGCTGCAACCAAGCAGATTTTGGACAGGAGCTAGTAAAATCATCCTCTAAGAGAGATAATTCAAACCTGCTGGTCATGCTCATGAACCTGGGAAGAGGTGGGTGTTCAACGGTTACAGCATAACTTTCTACAGTGATGGACTCGAGTTCATTTCTCAGAGTCTTGAGTTCAAAAGAGTTGGGTTTCCCCTGGCAAGTACTGTATCTCAGTTAGCACAATGCCCCGCTAATTTGGACTTATGAGCCGGTAGAGAGCTTTATCAGCCTAATTAAGATTCTGATTAAGGTTAGCAATCAGCACTTGCTCAGCCTCCCGCACCCACCACAAGGTACGGCTACTTGTTGAGCCCTTAAACTCACATCCATACGCCTGGGAATTAAAGTCTCCCGGCGGGAAGGGAGCCGAGAACGGATTTACTAGCATCCCCGAGATTTCGTAAACACAAACGTTTTTACGTCCTGATTAGAGGAATTAAGAGCCCTTACTGGCAAACAGGTTTCTCCCCCACATTTAGTCACGCTACCCATTAATTGAGGCAGAGCTGGGCCTGTGGGGATGTGAAGCAGCAAAGACTCTGAAGCTACGCAGGTCTGGATGTGGCCCATTTGAGGATGGGGAACTGTCAGCCTCCTGCTGCCTTGAGGGCCACAAAACAGCACAAGAGAAAGAAGATACGACAGGCTAATGTAATTATTTAGACCACTGAAGATCTGGGTTCTTGGCCTGGCCTACCTCAAAGGGCTGTTGTTATGAGGCAGGAAGAGAGCATCAGTTCTTTCACATTTCAGATTCAGCCAGCGATCCATCCAGAGGCTCAGCCAAAATGTATTGTTACAAAGACACACGATCGTGAAGTCCATCCAAACAGTCACTCGCACTGACACTGACTGACTCCGACTCTCTCTTCCCGCAGCTTCTGATCGTCGGTGCATTAGCAAGAAATGTCACGCGCCGTCTCTCAGCCACTCAGCGTCATTCACTTGCATGTTCTCACCGTGTGCAGAAATAGCAGAGCAATATTTGCTGTCAAACAGTTATTTTCATAACCGATTTTTTACTTTGGTTTGTTTTTCATGGAGGCGGTAGGTTAGAAAAGCACGGGAAATCAAGATTTTGTTCTGTGCTTCCTGTGCTGGCTCGCTGGCTTGCTTTCATTCTTTCTCTCTGTTTTCACTGCAAAATATCATAACGTTTCTTCACACCTTCGGGGACCCCCTGTGAGGACATCTGTGGACCCCCGGCGGTCCGCGGACCACAGGTTAAGAACCTATGTACTAGAATAATAAACATAAAAGCCTTCCACTGAGGTTTCTACCTCTGCAGACCAGATATTGTAGTGAAACAGGGAGGGGTTCATTCCCTGACCGGCCGGCTTCTCGGGGGGGGGGGGGGGTACCAAGACGGGGCAGGGCCCCTTGGCATATGGCCATCTTCCGGCAACCCACAAAAGGGTTCTCTCGGAACGGCTTGCCTGCCTTTCCAAGGGGCTTATATAATCACTGCGACGGATAACCAGGATGCTGGGGAGGGAGGGGAGGGTGAAGCCGGAACCGCTAAGAGCTTTAATGCCCTCCAGAAAGCCGGCTGAAGCTCTTATGTGGCTCCAGAGGCCGCCGTCGGAGGGAGGGGGCCGGGGCAAAAACCTCCCCATCCTGTCTTTACTTCTCAAGAGGTCCAAGGATCTGTCTTCCTCGAACATACACACACAGAAGCAGCAAATTCCCAGCTAACAAGAACTGTGATATCATGGTTAGAGCTCAGAAGTCCTGGATTCAAATCCTGACCCAGCCACAAAGTTTTCAGACTGTGGGGCAGCCGCGCTCTCTCAGCCTGGTCTGCCCCACAGGGCTGTTGAGGAGACAATAATGTGTGGAGGAGGTGGGCTAAGTGCCCCCCCCCCCGTGGTGCTCACTGGATGAAAGGTGGGATACAAGAGGAATACCTTCATGACCTTTCTGTCTCGTGTGATTAACTGACTTGCTTTGATTTGGCAGGACCGGGAAAACATGGGGAAAACAGTCCGGGCTAGAAGAGGATAAAGCTGCCAGGAACCCGGCAGATGCCACGTCAACTGGGCCACGTCAGCACCCAAAAGCGAGCCGTGAAAACAAAGCAAGAGGCCACCCCGCCAGCTTATCGCCAAGGGAGCTGCCCGGCCAGCCAGAACCCTGCAAACAAGCCGGAGAGATTTGCAAAGAAGAGAAAAATCACCCAACGGAGGAGGGATGAAGCCGCTTTGAAGCAAGTGAATAGGAATTCGACACACACACACACACACCACTGGTCCCCCAGATCTAATACCAGAGCTCAGGGTCAGGTGGAGAAACTGATGGGCAGTGGATTCCACAGGAGAAAGGGCTTCTTTCCACAGACGGCTCCTGCGGAACTCCCTGCCACAGGATTCCGTCAAGGTTGCAACTTTGGGTTGCATCCCAAGGGGGTCAAAACAGATTCTGAGGGTGGCCGCTGGCAGCCGTATTCTTGACAAGACAGCCCTGACCGGATGACCTTGGCCTCGACTCTCTTTTTCTCCCCCTAGTCTCCTTTCACAGGGCTGTTGTATGAATAATGGAAAAGAACCACCTTGAACTCAAGAGAGAGTATAAACATGGGAAGGAGGAGGAAGATGATGGTGAGGTGGCGGTTGTTATTGTCTGTATTAGATGGAGGGGAGAATATTACGCCTCACTTTTGCTGACCACGGACGGAGACAAACCCAGTCCCCTCCAGCCATGCATGCACACGCATTACGGCAGGGAGGGGGTCGGGCAGCTCAGCCTCACTGCTGTTCCTGCCCCAGACATGTGCAAGCCCCAGGCATCCTTTCATGCCGAAGACGGGCTCATCAGCGCAGCCTGCACTTCAGAGACGGGGCAGAGAGTCCCTGCCTTTTGAATAATGGATGCGGGTGGAATCCATCTCACGCTCAGCACCGTCTCAGCACCGCTAGAAGGGCAGGGGAGAGGATGCAGGAGAAACGGCTCTATTTCTGGAGTCAGCCCCAAGGAGGCTCCGAAGCCGACAGCTTTCATGTGGGCAGCCGGGCCTGGCAAACCCTCCCGCTCCTGCTCTAAATTGGTTTCGCTCTTCATCCTTGGTCTCGGGCCAGCTGAGTTTCGGCGCTGGCGGTGAGAGGGCCAAATCCAGAGCTCCTGCACGCCAACCAAGGGCAGAGTCTCCAGCCCCTCTGTGGACCTCCAGGGGCCAGATCTTGGAAAGAAGACCTCTGCACGAGGGCTGGTAATTCGTTCACTTGCAGGATTCTCACCCGGCATCTATGCACTGATCTTTGTGCTTTGCTGGGGTGTCCTCCCAGATCCAGAGTCTTCCAGGTGGCTTAAGGTCCCTCCGTTGCAGGAGACAAACTAAAATAACCACCCCTTTGAAAAATAGGCACACACACATAAACATGCACACACACAGGGACGCTGCTTTCCAAGACCAGAAATACAGAGGCTGGTGGCAACAGTTTTTTTTTAAAATTTATTTATACGCATGTGTGCATCTGCACAGCAGGACCGGAAAAATGAGCCCAGGAAATTGCTAGGGCCCAGAGGAGATTATGGCTTTGCCCAGCGCCATAAGGAAGGTCACAACCACTTTTTAAAAACACACACACACACACACGGAGGCTCTCTCTCCTGGCTTAGCATAACCAGAGAAATAATCCTGAGGGCGCAGAGCTCGGTGGATCAAGAAAAGGGCCACTGAAAGCTCAGGGTGGCTCATCCAGACCCTTTCCACCACCATTCTCTCAAAAAGCTTTGAGTCTAAAAAGAGAACAATTTTAAGCCTCTTGTATCTCGTTCCCACGAACCAACTGCACCTTATGGAGTGTGAAGTGCCAGAGGGCTTCAGAGCAGCACAGGGCGCCAAATGCAGCCTTCCCAATGTGGTTGGACTCCAGCACCCCTCATCCCCTCATGCAGCATCGCCCACCATGACAGACCCGGAGGGTTCCAGTCCCAAAATATCTGGAGGGCCACAGACCAGCCACCCCGGGCCGGAAAGCAAAGATCGGACAAATGCATTGAAGCTGGGTCTTACAGATGGCGGCTAGCCAAAATAAGTGGTAGAACCTGCATGTTTAGGAGCAGTACACATTTAAAGGCTGGCTGCTGGAACACACACAAAAAGCTTTGAGAACCTGCATGTTTAGGAGCAGTACACATTTAAAGGCTGGCTGCTGGGACACACACAGAGGAGACCTTTAGACAACGCAAGCTGTTGGCTTGATCCGACAGGGTTTTTCTCCTGCTTTAAAAGGTCTTATAAAGCCGTGCTTCACGGTTCCAGTGGTTTTGCACTCCAGGGCACAGAATCCCCAACCACTGATCCTGCTGGATGGGGCCTATGGGAGTTGTAGTCCAAAACAGCTGGCGGGCCCAGAGGTCGAAAGGACTCTTGCCCTATAGAGAAGGATGAGCTGACAGATCACGATGAGCAAACGGGCACTCCTTGTCCTTTACAAGCCACGGAAAGGCTCCCCTTTTAAGCCTCCGTCTGCTTGCCAAGGAGGGCGTCAGCCGCCTTGAATTATTGATGGCCCTCACCATGCCAGTCATGGCAGCCCCAAAGGGAGAGAAAAACAACACAGAGATCCTGAGGTAACCTTCAGGATTTCCAATGAAACTGGCTCTTTGGACAGTACCAATGGACTTAGAAAACGGAGGTGGGAAAATTTCCTTTTTTCAAAACCTGGCATGCCCTAGCCAGTCTGGCTGTCTTGAATGGGGGATTCTGGTCTCTGGAGTCCAAAACGTTTCCAACAACACTACCAATTCAAGGGAAGGGCAGTGTGTATTTACATTTGTGTGTGTTCTCAAAACCCTCCGTTCTCTCTCCCTCCCTTTTACATTTTTCATGTTTATTCCATTTGAACATGGAGGTTCCATTCAGCCATCCTCTCCTCTTGTCTCTGACGCTCAGGCGGCTTTTGCAGTCAAGAAGGAAGCATCGCACAAGTTGAAGAGGACTCCAACATTTGCATAGTTAAAATAAAAATTGGGGCGGGGCCATGCTTGGCCAAAACGCTGAGCAAGTACTTCATAATGCTGCAACATTTTGTTGCAGGTTTTAGGTATCGCCACTTTAAAAGCCACTGTTAAACAGATCAGGCTGAATCTAGCTATTAACAGCTCGCTGAAAACCATCCCCCCTTATTTCTGAAGAGCTTGGGAATGCCACTTTTTGGACTAGATCTCCCAGAAAGGAACACGGTTCTCAGATACACTGCTTGGGAACATGGAAGCTCTACTTCACCCACTGCTTGTGGGCTCTGCTCAGGGAGCAAAGCACCAGGCCTTTGTGTGTCTATTTTTAAGCCCGCCGTGTGGAGAGAGGATCTCAGCTGCCTCCAAGGTTATGTTCCTGGCTCCCTTTACAGCATTGTAGCTCCGGCCGAGTCAATATTTGCTTAAGCTCAGGACACTGTTTACACTCCGGCTTGTGTGCGAATCCACCCAGACACACACACTTGAGCGCAATACCCTGCCCTCGCCAACAAGTCCCATTGTGTCCATAACTCTCTGTGTTTCTCTTTTTCCTCGTTATGGGCCCCAGAGATAGAGGAAAATGGTTAATGACAGGCCTCCCGCTTCCCATTCACTGTCCGTTATCACATTAGCAGCTGTTCGCCATCCAGGAGGGATCCTCTTACATAAAAGGGAGACAGGATCAGGAGCAGGGAGGCAACTTCGCAGACGGCACCAAGCCAGGGGCTTTGCAACGGCAGCCAAACCTGCCCTGCAGCCTCTGAAGACGCCTCCCATCTCTCTACTCAAGAGTCATGCCAGCTGGGGATGATGGGGGCTGTAGTCCAGGCTAGGGTGGGGCACCAGCCTAGCTGAGTTTTGTCTACATTAGATAGTTGGGAATATGCTTCTCAGTTCTGCAGCAACCCTGTATCTGATTGATTGATTGATTGACTGACCTTAAGGCATTTCTTCTCTGAATTTTTTAAACACTATTTTGGTTTTTGTTGGTGATAAGAGTGGTAGCAAAAAACTGTCAAGAAATACAACAAAAGCAGTCGCTAAACTATCGCACCCACTTTTCAGAATCTGTCTACAAGCAGCACGCCATCTGCCCCCCTCCAAGCCAACCCCCCCCCCAAATGTCTAAATCACACCTATGGCCAAAAAAAGAGAGGGGTTAGGGAGGAAAACCCAGTGCCCAGAGGGAACGCCAAGGATCTGGAGGCTTCCTTTCCACGCAGAGTGAGCTGTTCTGTTCATGTGATTCACGCCACGACAAAAACCCAGCACCCACCTCCATCTGTCCACGGAGCCAGTGAGAGGATGGACCCGGTGCCTCTTTGCCCCCTCTGCCCACCCTTGCCGTGGCACCTCGCCTACCTTCCCCACTTGCAGCTGCTCCAGCATCAATTTGCCTGTATTTTTTTGGGGAGGGGGGAGGGAGGGAGGAAGGAAGGAAGAAAGAAAGAAAGAAAGACACACAGAGAGGCAAATGGTTTTAAGAGAACGCAAAAAGGAAACTAGGAATATGCAGATTTGTGTTTTTGGACTACAATGCCCAGAATCCCCTAAGCTGCCTGGGGAACCCTGGGCGCTGTAGTCCAGAACCGGCTGAAGTAAATCTCTCAGGGACACCTGCATCCCTGTGAAATAAACTTTGGGAGAGTCTCTACATTACAGCTGGGTGCTACTTTTGACTCCAACCTCTGGAAGCTCAGGATTTTTGGTCTGGGTGGAGTTCCTGGGATTCTCTGCTAAAAAAAAGTCACCTGTCACTTTATCTGCCACAGCTGTGTGTCCCATGGAATCCTGGGAGCTGTAGTTCCAGGAAGAACTTGAGATTCTCGAAAGCTTGAGTTGGGCTCTCCCTGAACCATAGCAGAGACATGGTTGAAATTCACCAAACTACAAGTGGAAGCTGCTACAGTGGTTAACACAGCCTCCAACTGCCATAACTGTGCCGTGCAGACAGCCACACAGGCCACGAGGAAAACCAGCCGTTATCGGGTCACCACAATTTCATATTTAAAAATAAGTTTTCAGGACTGGATGCAGTCCAGAAAAGAGAAGTAAGTAAGCAAGATTCACATTCAAATCCCCCGTTGCAATAAAACGGTGGATCGGCTGAAGTAAATTTCTCACGGACACCAATCTTGCAGGATTTAGTGTACGTGGGGGTGGAGGAGTAAAGGTCTGGGGGGAAAATGAAAACATTCAGGAAAAAAGGAGTCCCCTTCTTCCTCCCCACTCCAGGCCTTCTGGTTTTATCATGTGCCTGGAAACATAGGTGGGGGGTGGTGGTACAATTAATAATAATAATAATTAAATATTTACATCACCCTTAAAACACACACACATATACATTTCAGAAAAGCGTGAGGTTAAATTCTGTCCCCTTCTCAAGGAGTCACAAGAATATCTGTCTGCTCCTTTCCTGAAAGGACCAGTCTCAACACTGTCTCTCGAAGACTGGGAAACGGTGGTGGTGGTGGGTGGCCTTTGCCATTCCTGGGATTACAGACCCGTCCTAGAAACACAGCCGTCTGGCTTCTTGAAAGCAAGCGCCAGGATGCAGGGATTTACAAGATAACCCTCCGCTCTGGATTAGAACCGGTTTGCAGAGAAGCCAGGATGGGGGGGGGGGGGGACCTCCAAGCGAGGCGTCTGTTTAGCCTGCTTAAAAGATTATTAGGAAAGAACCGGCCGGCCACCATGCCAAGAGAAAGGCAATGCATGTGTGCGTGAAAGACAGAGAACAGAGAAGCAACAGGAAGGGGGGGAATCTAGAAGAGAACCTCTCAGCTTTCCTTAGCACCAATTTGACAAAGTAAGCAGTTAAAATCAAGCCATTATTAGATTATTTAACTCCTTTAGTGCAAAATCCTGGTTTATGGCTGCATCTGCCCCATAGGAACAAAGGATCTTAAATCTTCCAACTGCCTTGTCAATGTCACCCTCGTATGGTCAATTTCACGTTGGAAAGACAGCAAAAAGTACTCAGTCTTCTTTTTCCCAGGCTGGAATGCCCTTCCTGCATATTATTCTTCACCTGCCCTGCCTGAAATCAATTTTTCCATGATGCTTGATCTGCCGTGCTTCCATACCCGGATTACCATCCTTCCCACCAAGATTTTCTCCATCAATCCAGGGCGGATGGAAGACGTGGGAAGCAACTTTAATTTTTAAAGAAATGATCCCCAAAAGTCCTCCAGTTAATCTCTTGCAGCAAAAACGACGAATTCGGGGGCGTCTTTAAAACTTGCAAGGTTATGAAGGGTGGAAGCTTTTCAGAGCCCAGAACATACAGGGTTCCTGATCCCCAAAGCCTTCTTCTGCATTAAATTTGCTAAGCCTGGATCCACCTGGGAAACCAAATGGCAATCGACAGATTTTTATATCAAGATCAACACAACTTTTGGCAGATGATCCCACAGGTTTCACTGGGGTTGGACGCTTCCATATTTACTTCCATGGGAAGAAACTTTCCCAGTTCTTTCTTCTCTATGAGAGAAAACTTGTCTCTAATGTAAAAACTGGGGTGGGGGGAGAATCAGGACTTGAAACTGCTCACGTGGGATTGTTTTATCTTTCTCTCTTCCACGGCACCTGGAGATGTTTTCCTTCCGTTTGTTTGATTTACAGTCCTTCCCTTGTTCTTAGGAAGGGAGCCGTGATATTTCCTCCAGGCTGCTCTTCGCCAGATAACCAGAGTGATCAGGAAACAGACTAGCCGACAGCCAAACACTGAACAAGGGGCATTAAAAATTTCTGAAAATAATGGTAACACAGCCTCTCTGCCATCTCCGATTGTGATAATTGTACATACGTCTGCAATGTTTGGGACACAGACCTCTGACCTCCCGTGAGACACATTCAGGAAAAGCAGGTTAGACCACACTTAATGTCAGAAACACAGATAAACGTCTCTCAGACAACTTTCATTTCCTCTCCCACTATGTTTAAACAGCACCATCTCAAGCAGCAGCCAGCCTGGTGGAAAATATGTTTTGTTGTAGAATGCTTTTATTCTTGATTACACCATTTTTTTTCACCACAAATTTAGATCCAGAGATCAGAAATGCAGCTTTAGAGTTGTACGCTTAGCCACCTTGTCTGCAATATACGTATAACACACCACACTACGGTGTGGTGTGTTATATTCCTAATTTTTTACACTAGGTCTTCAAACGGTATCATCACCTTCTGTATGAGCCGGTCCTTTAAAAAAAAAATCAACATTTTAAAGTTTCCCATAGGTGTAATCTATTAGCTGTGTTGAGTACTCTTTTTAGCGAGCAGGATTCAAAATGCAGTTCATAAAAATAAAATAACTCATTCACCATTTCTCCTCTAAGGATTCTGAAACAATAAGAACAGATGGAAGCCCCCACTTTGGGGTAAGCAAACCAGGATGGCCTGTTCGCAAAGCATCTCTGCAGCGATCAGGTTCACCAGACAGTCCTCCGGCTAAAGCTGTGGCCAGAGCCACCCACGCCTGAAGCCACAACACTTTGCACCAATGCACGGTGTCACCCAAGGGCGCACGCACACGCTCCACACAGCAATCCCCTCGACGCCACTCCCACCTTGCAAAACGCCTGCTGGGCAGCCCAAACCACACCTTCCACCGGGGACACCCTGGCAGAGACGGTGAAAGCTCTGTTCGAAATGAGGGAACCCCAAAGGATGAGGGGGGCCACCCAGCCAAAAGGAGTGTGAGCGGCATGCAAGCCAGGTGAGGCTCTCAAGAATGAGTGAGGCTTCCTTTGTCATGAAGCCAACAGCCCTTTGCGATGAGAGTGGCCACGTGGCCTCTTTTAGGGAAGGTATATCACAAGGGGAGCCTCTTCCAGAAGACACATCTAGAGAGAGAGAGAGCGCTGGGCACGAGACTGGAGGTTGACCATACCCCACTGTGACCAGTGACCAGATGCCACAGCACCCAGGTCACCATTATTTTAGGGCTGCCAAGATCCCTCTGAAACTCCAGAAGCAGTCGGTGAGCTGAAGGGGGCAAAGGTTTGGTTCCTTCCTCCCCTCCCCACAACAAAAGCCCATTTTTAATGCAAAATAAAGAAGCCAGATGAGCATCAGACCTCCGGCAAGCACAGAATTCCGTGTTCCTTGAGTCAAAATTCTGATTTCTTTCCAACACGGAGAGTACACAGCCCCGGGGAGAGAAGACAACAGATGTGCCCCACCACATAGAAAGCCACATGGGTGGCAGGCTGATAGGAGATGCTGAGAACTGCAGCTGCCCCAAAAGTAACTTTTCTAAGGGCTGGAAGACACCAAGAGCTCAAACCAGAGGCACTCAGCTCTCAGACTAGCCAAATCCAGGCATGTCTCCTTCAGCATTTTGGGAAGAGGAGTGTGGCTACCAGGTTTTTAGCTCGCCCCCAACTTCAAGGGTCTCTCAGCCGTAAATAAGCCTTTCTAGATTTTAATTCTGCAAGCTTTTTTTTTTATTTAAAGGTATGCCTTGGTCATGATGGAGTCAAGGCACCAATGTCCTGGCATGGTGGAGCCAGCATCAGTGCTACACACTAGAGAAACACACCATTTAGCAGGGGACACATCCACCTCCTTCCCTGCTTGAACCTTTTCTGGACAGCGAAGTAGTCCCCTGGCTATTTCTGCCACCCTGAATGGAGCGAGGCCAAGCTGCAGGGGAAGTAGCCGAAGAAAAGTGCCCCAAACCCTTCAGCTTTTCCCGGCCAACCAATTAGCCAGCAAAGAAACCTTGAAAGAGAGCGTGGAAATAGCACCTGCTCGGGTGAAAGTCACAGCAGGCCCTTAGTGTCAACAGCCGAAGGGCAAAAAGCTTATTATTTATTAATTGCAGCTCTGTTTCCAGACTGCCCGGTTGTGAGGTGATACACGAGTTCCTGGAACCATGACCGGCTCCTGCAAACTCAAAGCAACCCATCCAAAATGCATCACTGACAGAGGGTGAATGGGGTGTCTCTGGATGATGTCGTTCCCTATATTGGATGAAAACGCTGGGAGAAAGTAACTCTACCACTCTCTTCTCACGGGGTGAGGCTAGATTTTCAAACTACGTTCAAGGCAGGGATGATATGGTTCCTCCCAAGCTTCCCCCCTCCCTGCCCCTTGCACCCACCTCCTTCTATTGAAATATCCAGATCACAGACTCACACAGAGGCACGACCAGCAACATCTCCCAAGACTGGATAATTTCCCAACCTTTTCACCCCATGACCTCAAAGGGCTACTCTCCAGATGTCTTGAAAGGCAGTTCCCATCATCTCCTTCCCCCCCCCCCCAAGCAAGGTCCAGTGTTGGGGATGATGGGCCTTGCAGTCGATCCTGAAGACTGCCAGCTTGGGGAAGAGGAGATGAGACCCCCCCCCCCTCTCTCTTTGCTCGTATATGATGGCTGGCACAATTCGATGCATGACCAGAGCTGCAGCTGCTGAACCAATCAGTAAAACAGTTTTGTGGATCTCGTTTGGGGGAAAGCTTTTTTAAAAGGACAGGAGGAACTCTTATTTTAAAACAAGCAGGGTGAAATACCAGCAAAACAAACCAGTGCAGGATTGGCCGGGGATACCCCATGCTCTGCAGTAAAGCTAATTGAGAAAGGGGTCTGTTTTCATTGCAAGATAAAATTGTACATTGACAAGAGTGCCACCATCAAAGTCACTGTAGCAGTGGGGGCTTCCGATCGCTGGTGGGGGCTGAAATGAGACGGGAAAAAGAACCCAGCACCACCATTAAGTCCCAAACCCACCGTGACATGAAACTGCAGAGGATAAAAAGAGGAGTAACTTTTCCATCTGCTTCAGAAGAGGACTTTTCAAAGTAAAAAAGAAAAATCAAATATCAAAAATAAAGGCAGAAACCCCAATTCAGTTCTAGAATTGCTGGATAGCTCAGTGGGTTGGGCCTCTGGCTGGGAAGCCAGAGGTTGGGAGTTTGATTCCCCCACTGTGCCTCCTTGACAGGGGCTGGATTCGATGATCCACAGGGTCCCCCTTCCAGCTCTGTAAATCTAAGATTATTATTCTCAAGAGGCGCCACCAAGTCCGTGGGTGACCAAAACCAAGGTTCTTGAAGACTGAGTTATTCCAACGTGAGTGTTCATGGATCACAGTCCTCCTTCCTCAAGAGCACGGTGGGGAGGGGGTCAGCAGAAATGCCTCAGAAATCCATGAAGCTGGGCACCAAAATACGACACATGGTCTCACAGGGTCCAACAGACTTCCTCGAGTTATGCTGTGGTTGTGATTCACATCCAAAACAGACTGACACGGCCACCGCCGGTAGCCTCTTGGGAAATCTGCCAGGACTGCTAACATTAAGATGGAGGGAGTGTGAGGGAGGTTTCCCGTTGGGGGGGGGGGGGGCTGGGGTGTCCTCCTGGGTGCGGCCCCTTCCCCTTCTAAAACGGGGTAAGAAAGAGAGGCGATCCTAGGCCGCTGGCCCAGCCCTATTTTTACAGGCAGAAATTCCGCCCACACAAATGCCAAGAACTCTTTTCTTTTATACCAGCTGGAGGCTCCTTGGGGCAGAGGCCTGCCCTCTGCTCCTTTGGCTTCCCCAACTCTGGAAAAGGACCAAAAATTAAAATAAACCGATCCCATTAAAAAAAAAACAAGACAAACCCCCAAGCACTGTGAAAGAAGGGATGTACCGTCACCCCAAACTCCAACCTGGCTGAGAGCTTGGCTCTCCTTCTCTCCCTCCACCCGATCGATCTCCCCCCACGGGTGGGTGCCGATCCCCCTGCCCCATTATTATCCACCATCAACCCTTCACTACGGTGGTTGTTTTTCTTCTGTGAGAGAGAAAGGAAGGGAAAGGCGGCATATCCAGGAGGCTCCTAGGAATGATGTCATGGAAGAAACGGGGAGGGGGGGGCCCTCGATGGAAGAGGGTCCAGAAAAGGAGAAGCAGATCAAAGCAAAGTGAGGGCATTATATAGGATCGAGGGGGGTGAAAAATAAAAGGGGAGAGATAGAGGAAAGCACAGCCCAGGAAGGAAATTTAACAGACATTAAGGCTGATGGTGGAGGAGAGAGAAAAGGGAGGGCAGGTGAGGGTTCCCTGAAGGGGCATCGGGGGTGTAAGGGGAAAGTGGTCCTTTTGCGGGGGGGGGGGGGAGAGGTCAGGAGGAACTAAGAAGAACTTGCAAAGGGGGGTCCCTGGGGTGCGGTGAGAAGGGCCTGGCCACCGAGGAGCCACGCACCCCGGGCCAAGGATCAAAGTTGGTGCGTAAAAGAAGGACCACCCGATTCGCGGGAGGCATAAGCAGCCCCCCCCCCCCGGTGCGGTGGGGCTGGCCCCCAGCCTGGTGCCCAAGGCCTCAGGAAAAAGATCGGAAGTGGCCGGGCTAAAGCGGATTTTTGAAGAGATGATGACCCAAGGAAAAGATGGCAGCGGAGGGAAGGCAAGGCGGGTGGGCTCACCGGCGAGAGAGTGATGAGGAAGGACCCGCCGGGGCCAACGCTAGGGAAAGGAGTGGGGGGGGGGGGGAGGGAGGGAAAGGAACAGGACTGAATCCGGATTAAGAGACCCGGGGGGGGGGGCTGGTCTAAGGAGGTAGCTTGGCCAGGGTTGAGAGCAGCGGTTTGGAAGGGGGAGCAAAGGAAGGAGGGCGATCCAGGTGGGGAGAGCAACGCGGAGCGAGCGCAGATCTGGGTCTTCTTTGGGGCTGGGGGGGGGAGGGCTGAGAGCCAGGGAGGGCCAGGGCGGTCCTACCCTGCAGGGTTGGGGTTGGCGGGGGTCTCCCCCCCCTCCCCGTCTCTGTCTCTCTCTCTTACCGAGGGGGCTGGCCAGGAGGAGGCCCCCCGCGCAGGGCAGCAGCAGGAGCAGCAGCAGCAGTGGGCGCGGGGGCCGGGGCCGGGGCGCGGCGCTCATCCTTCAGCGGCGGCCGGGAGGAAGGCCCTGCATCGCCGCGGCGGCGAAGAGATGCGGCAGCTGCGCGGGGCTGCGCGGAGGCGCCGGAGCGGCTCTGGCGGCGGGGCGGGGCCGCTCGGGGAGGGCTGGCCAATGGCGAGGGAGCCTGCCGGGACAGGCCCCGCCCCGCGACGCCCACCTGGCCGCCCGGGCGCAGCAGGTGCGCTGGAGGGAGGCCAGCGAGGAGGCGGAGGAGGGGGGACGACTGCGCCTGCGCGCCGCCTCTGCGCCTCTTTGTGCGCCCACCCCACAGCCCACCCAGAATTTCTGTGCCATCTTTGGAGTATTTGAATAATAATAATAATAATAAAAAGCAAAAGCGGATCCTTTTGAAGCTGGCTAGTGGCTACATTTTTATTCTTCTTATTCCGTTTGATTAGGTTAGCTAAAAAAGAAATCAATGTGTAGGTAGGTGGGTGTCGCCAAGCTTTGGTCATTTTCCGATATAGCAACGCACAAATTGCGCGCCCCTTCCCATACAAAGAGGGGGCCCCTCTTGCGCAGGAATAGGGAGCGATCCCCTTCCAAAAAGAACCCCAATTCGGATCTTGTGGTCGCTCCCCCATCCTCTCTTTTCCCCTGCGAAAGGGCGCCATCGTGAGGCCGAATTAAACTACTTCCAGTCTAGCAGAAACAAGAAAACTGACTTTGCTATAGTTACCCCTGGTTATGATTTTTTTTGGGGGGGGGGAGCTGCTTGTTCCTGTTTCACAGCCACAGGCTGAGCACTAGCCCGCTGCTCCCGGATCGCAAAACGACGAAGTTGTCCATGTGGGTCTCTTAGTATTTTCTCACACGCAGGAAGTGTGGCACACCCCTACGGGGAGATGCCAAAATAACTTTTTGGGTGATGGAGAGCCCCCTCTGACTCATCTCCTCATCGCCCTTACGCCATCAGCACCACAACGATCCGTTTTCATTCCCTTTTCTAATGTGAAAGTCTCTGAACCTGAGATGATTAAATTCAGTTTACGAACTTCTCCTTTATTTCGTCCCTGGCAAACCACAATGCCCAGCCATCCACCTTTGCAAAACCACACACACACACAAACCAAACGTTGGTATATCCACATGGCATATTTTATTTTTAAAGCCAAGCATCATCTCTCCCCCCCCCCCATAAAAGTCCAATAGTAGGAGGGGGGGAAAGCCCATTGTACAGGCACACACAGTTTGAAGAATACAACAGATGTTAAGGAGCATCAAAGAGATATGGCAGTGGGTGTGCAGAAATTAAAGAAAATTCAAGGAAAATCATATCAAAAGCACAGAGGACCTGATATATATGAGGAAATATATACATTTCAAATCCACCTGGCACATTTACAGGCCTTCCCCCCCCCCCCCCCATCTGTCCCAATTCCAAAGTTTGGCCAAGAGAAACCCCAGGAGAATTCGGTTTTATTCCATGCCCTTTTTTTCCATGGGTTTTCCCCAAAATGTCCTGACGTTACATTTTCAGAGTTCCTTCCCAAGGAAAAGGTTGATACCCCAGAGTGCAGGGAGCAGGAATGAGCTATCCACAATGAAAGCCTGTGTGGTCTACTCAGGAGTAAATTCCCCAGGATGTTCCTTCAGATGTACTACTAGGTATGCGTGTTGAGGTGAAGAAGCTCAGCTCAGGGTCTGGATCCATTTTTCAGACACCTTTCAGGGGTGGACCCCAAAATACCAGAGTGCTTCAGCTCCTTCTGCCAGAAGGTAACTTTTAGGGGGACAGGCGTCACCTCTCTTTTTTAGATGGATTAGGGTGGGTTATAATTTGCCCCCATTCACTTCTGGATCCATGTTGAATTGTGAGAGCTACCTCTGAGCACGATCCATGTTAATAAAGAACCAAAAACAGTCCAAGAAGCTAACTTTTCTGAGCAATTTTTGATTGATATTCAATAAAATTCTGGGGAAAGGTGGTGGTGCCCTTTGTCTCTGAGGGGAAATGACGGGGCTGAGTTCCCTTCTACAATAAGAGATATTGGTGTCCACTCAAAAGACCGGACACCAAAACACAACAGGAGGAATAGAGTATATGCGGTCCAATGCAAAGAGGAGTGTTCGAAGGTCTACATTGGAGAAACCAAACAGCCGCTCAACTGGAGAATGGCCCAGCACAGGAGGGACAACGGATCAGGACCACAATCAGCAGCGTTCCTTCATTTGAAGGACAAAAGACACTCGTTGGATGACCAAGATGTACTCATTTTGGACGGAGAAGGTTGTTGGTTTGAGAGAGGGGTCAGGGAGGCCATCCATGTGCATATATATGAAATCCCTCACTCAACAGGGGTGGAGGCCTTAGATACAATCTGTCTCCTATGGATCAAGCTCCCCTTTCATCCCTCCCCAGAAAGATCAGGACCACACACACCAGAAAGACCACTGATAACGATTGTGGGTGACAATGGGTGGAGACAGACTGCAGAAGTGGGATTATCCCTCACCCCCAGTCCTTTGTCCTTCTAATGAGCCTATTCAGACCAGGGGGAAGTGAAACCAAGGTGGAGGAGATATCGGGGATCTCCTGCCAACTCTCCTCAGACTGAAGAAGCTACTTGGATAAGTAGCAAAACATTTCAACTTAATAAGGAAGAAGTCCAGTTGCCATGACTCAAACTTCCAAATAAGAGATAAAATGATGGACACATGAGGTCAAAGTAAATTGGTTTTCGCGTGAGGATGGGAAATACAGATAAGATAGATAGCCATCTGGGAGGCTTCACCGGAAAACAATGTCCTGAATCCCACCCAAAATCCCAGTTAAAGGTGACCCAACACACCTAAGAGGGTTTCCCTAAGTGATGACTCACGATTCAGCGACTGAGTCAAATCAGATCAACACCAAATTGAAACCAGTTCAATGTATTCCTTCCCTCCCACTCTGTGCCTGAACATCCAATATAATTTGGACACATACACCCTGGCCCAATAAGCCAGATCTTTTCCTGAAGTAACCAGATTTCAATTATTATTTTTTAAAGGCACCTCAGTTTACTTGTGAAGGTGGCCGTTGGCCAAGATGCAGCCAACCCTGTGAGTAGCTGTGCCCACCTCTTAACACTCAAAGCAAACCGCCACCTCAAACAATCCCAGTATCTCCATCTGTTTTGGCACTTTCCCACCCAACCACCCCCAGCTCCTTCACAGGGACTAGAGCCTTGTCAAACTGGAGGCATTGAGGGCACATTCACGGGCAATGCAGATCTAATGTGGGATTCCCTGAGTCTCAAAAAGCAACAGACGCACACACAGAGTTGTTGTGGACATCCACAATTTTTTCCTCACAGAGACAAGACCTTTCTGCCGATCAAGATATTTGCTGATCACTTTGAGAAGGTGAGAGACAGAAGACAACCTCCAAGTCCAGAGAGAACCACAAATTTCGAGGATCCATGGCTTCTTCCCAATGCTTTACAGAGTGTTGTGTTGTGTCTATTCTTTGAGTGGTTCCCCCTCTTATTTCCAGGTTCTAGGTATTGCCCCATGGGGCAATGGGTTGTGAGCTCCACAGAGGAGCCAAGCCAAGGACCCACAAGGAGAAGTCAAGCTGCCAAGTGGCACCACTGAGGATGATGGGATACAACAGGGGAGTGGAGGGACTTTTCCCCTCCCCCCCCCATCCTCAGGCAAACGCAGCCAGCCTCAATTCCCGTCTGCCGCTACATCACTCCACGTCCCTTTGAAGGCCGCAGCAGGCACACGAGGGTCACCAGAGAGACCAGGAAGATGCTCACAAGGAGGAGAATGAGGCCGATCCAGGGGCCGTACTCCGTGCCCTTCCGGAAACCGGTCGCTTCGGCCGGGATCATGTTGGTGAGGTTGAGCATATATCCGAGGGCCCAGCCAATAGACGTGTCCCCTGCCTGTACAGACAAGATGGCAAGAGAGGCTCATAAGAAGGCACAACACAGAGCCTTCTCCCTTCTCCGCAGCTCAGTTCCACCCAGGATCCAAACCCAACCCACTGGGGTTCCCTCCAACCCAAACAACCCAAACGTATCTTCTTCTCCATCGTTTATTAGTGTTTTATACAGTTCTAAGGGTTGCAGGTGGCGCTGTGGGTTAAACTGCTGAGCCACTGGGCTTGTAGATCAGAAGGTTGGCAGTTCGGATCCGCACGACAGGGTGAGCTCCCATTGCTTGTCCCAGCTCCTGCCAACCTAGCCGTTCGAAAGCATTCAAATGTGAGTAGATGAATCAGTACCACCTCGGTGGGAAGGTAACGACCTTCCGTGTCTAGTCATGCCGGCCACGTGACCACGGAAAGTGTCTACGGACAAACGCCAGCTCTTTGGCTTATGAATGGGGATAAGTACCAGCCCCTAGAGTCAGACACGACTGGACTTAATTGTCAAGGGGAACCTTTAACTATAGTGATAGAGTTTTTTCACCCACTCCAAACAATGGGGATACTTCCCCTCAGCCTCAGCTTCAGGCAGGAAGCGCAAGAGATGAAAATACCCAACAGAACGCAGATGCCAGAGAACTTTTCTGAAGTTGAAATCTAGCCCTCGGATGGACAGAGGTTCCTCCTTTAAGCGCCCCTCTCCCGATACGCAGCTGCCTCCCCCATTTCAGCCCCAGATCAAACCTGGTTTTTACCTTCCTCTGGAAGGCAATGTTGGGGAAGGTGGTGGCATTAAATTGGTAGCCCTGCAGAAGGAGGAGGTAGATGAAGGTGGCCGTTGGGCAGTAATCGGACAGTCTCTTCTCCTGACTCGGTGCTTTCTGGTACAGCTGGATTTATAGAAGGGAAAAGAGAGAGAGAGGGAGAGGGAGGGAGGGAAAAAAAATGGAGAGAACACAAGAAATTCTGATCTGAAACAGTCTCGTGCTTATGTTCGCCCCCTGAGTTGCAGAATCGCTGTACCCCACAAAAGCTGCTGGTGGACTACAGTTCCCAGAACCCCCCAGGAAGGCTGGTGATGGGGAGATTCTCTTTGAAAAAAATAATGCAATCTCTGGAAACCAATACAGTATCAATAATAATTGCCATTCCAACATAGTCATGCAGATCAAGTTCGACGCAGAGGGGAGGAACAACCCACCTCGGTCCATGTTGTGTTGCACACCTCCACCATTGCTGCCTCAAGGTCCCTCAGGGTGGCCACGTGTCTCTTCATCACTGACTGGATGAAATCCACAGTGTAGAAAAAGGCCGAGAAGGCCTGAGAAAGGAGGAAGAGGAGGAGAGAGGTGAGGCGGGCATGGGATGCCAATGAACTGACCTTTTCCCCCATTCCACTAGAGCCAGCTCCCTCAATCTGGTGCCAATCTCATGGATTACAACTCCCATCAGCTCTTTCCACTGGGGAAGAGGGACGTTGTAATCAGCTTCCTCCTCAGGCCAAACGGCCGCAGAAACCTCGGTTCACATCCTCCGTGCATGCACGTCTCTCTGCTTATGGAGATGTTCTCTCCCTCCACCATGTAAACATTTTTTTAAACCCAAGTAAACAAATAATTTTGGAAAAAAGTCTAGAGAGGAGGTAATGGGGGGAAAGGGTCTCTTTGCCCATTATTCAAAGGCCACCGAAGTACGACGGCCAGATCAATGACTGTTCTTGCTAAGTGAAACAAAACGTAAGGCTTGGAAATAATTTGTTAGAAAATGAACGCGTTGCCCTATCATGCGTTAAAAACATCAACATTTTTGGCACGCATTATTTTAATTACCAAATGTTAGCAGTCTTTTGAATAAGAGTTAATGGGCCTTGTGACTTAGTTGTTACTAGGCATTTTAGCGACAGGGCTATTTTCCGAGCTCTGCAAACACAACAAAAGCTTAATTAATTAACGATGGAGGCATGTGCTTCCCCCAGATGGATTCAACACTACAGGAGCATCTCCACCATGGGGCGATAGGTCTCCTAGCTTTGCCATCCGAGGACAGGAAAGCATGTTCAACTCCATCATTCTTCCCATTTTGATTAATTTTTTCAAAATCTAAATGTTTGGGGTCATTATTGTGTCACTTCCAGCCTCTGCTGTGTACTGGGGGCCAAAACATGGCCAGAGATCCCCTCAAGTTGCCGACCCCTGTTATTCAAAACAGAAACATCTTCTCTTAAGCTCCTGATGTGCCACATCTGGCTCAGAAGAATTACCTTGCATTGCATTCTACACATGCCTAGGGACCCACTTTTCCACTAGGATTTCACATATTCCAGAATCTGAAAATAAGTCTCTCACGCCCGGACCCAAAGATAGACAACACACACAAACACACTCCTTGCCACTTGCGATCAGGTCACCAAACTCTGGGTGCCTCCATTTACTCACGATAAAGTGTCCCGTGATACTCGGCTGGAAGACTCTGTCAAAGGAGCAGCGGGTGTACGGACAGTCCGTGAACTGGAAGAGGCTGGCGACATGCCGGCGGCATTGGGCCGGGTCACCGGAGCCACTCATGTTCACCATAGCAGTGGAGAAATAGTTGGTGGGCTTCTCGGAAGCCGTGCAGGGGGAGTTGTAGATACTTTCCATGGTGAAGTTCTGCCTGTAGCCTTTTGGCCAGCAGGGATTGTCCACCTTCAGGGTGTAGCCTTCCGCCTATGGGGGTGTGTTGAGGGGGGAAAGAGTCATGTTTACTGGACCACGTAAAACCCAGCCTGTGTCGGTTGAACCCTTCTCTTCCTTGCAAAGTTGATGGAGGCAACTTGGGCAACGCCACGGGGTGCCCGTCTACCATACTGGGGCCCCAACGTTGAGGTTGGAGGACCCTCCCCCAGGGATAAAGCACTCTCTGGGCGCACCTCCACTGAAATGTGTGGGCCCTTTGGGCAAACCCACCTGGAAGGCCTCCTCCGCGCCCAGCTTGGCCCCCTTCCTCACCTTCAGCACCTTGGAGAGCAACCTCTTGAGGACCTGGTCCCGGCCGTAGCAGAGGAAGCTGTGGGTGTAGACTTTGTAGGTCTGACCGTACAGCCGCAAGGTCACCTCATTGGCCGGGCGGCTCTCGATCTCCTCCCGGGTCTCAAAGGTGATCTGGGTGGAGGCTCCCCCGAGATCCAGGGCCCCCAGGGTGTTCTTCTTGGGGCGGATCCACTGCCCGATCCACCCGTACTGGACGAGGAGAATGGGATGTGGAAAAGAGAGAGGGAAGGGTCAACGGTGGCCCCGGGAGCCAGGCACATCAGACCTGGCGGCCCTGGAGACGTGGCATTACAACTCCCATCATCCCTCAGCATCAGCTATGCCAAGGAGACCTGGACACCAGCAGCTACCAACGGTGACTCAAACTACGGTTCAGGGCCAAATGCACCCCTGTGGATTTGTTTTTTCTCTTTTTCACAGCACCTAAATCATCATCATCTTCTTAGAACTGCAATGCTGGAAGGGAGCCCATGGATCACGGAGTCCAGCCCCTATCAAGGAGGCCCAGAGGGGAGTCGAACCCCCAACCTCTGGCTCCACAGTCAGAGACCTCAACCACTGAGCTATCCAGCAGTTCAGAGGCCCTGCTCTTTGTGCATGCCCAGGAACACAACCAGCACCTTGTAGAGGAGTGGCAATCAGCCACCGCCCTTTCCACAATTTCTCTTATGCTGCATTGCCAAGAGGATGATGGCTGTTATTGACGGCCTTTTGTCTGGACAACATCCCTCCCTTTTTTTTTTAACCAGCCGTGAAAACCAAAGGCAGGTTCAGAGGCTGTCCCAGCTCTTCCTGTCTGAGCCGAGAAGCATTTTGGGAGCTGTGGTCGAAAAAGAACTCAAAAAGGAACTTTTCCAAGCTCTTTTCTGAGGCATCATGCCAACCCATTAACATTGGAGAGGAGCTGCATCTTGAGCTGCTGGAATGAATCCCACAATACGGCAGCCCAGATCATTCTCTCTCTCTCCCTCTCTCTTTCTCTCTCTGGGTACCAAGAACCTGGCCATTCAGAAAAGCTGGCACTCAAAAGCTAGAGTGATCAAAGGTAAGGGAGTAACATCTTTTTCTCCCTCCAGAGTCCCAGGATTAACCACAGCCTCCACTTCCTGGAAAGCTCAGGGAGAAGGCAAAAGCTTTGTACTGTATTTTTAAAAGGCTTTCTGGCCATTTGGGGTTTTTAAAGGTTGCCTTATTGACCCGGGAGCAACACAGGAGGAGCTCTGCAGCAGGGCGGGCAGGAGCGGGGCATGGCGGAAGATTCCACCAGAATCGCAGGGCTAAGTAATGTTCAGCGAGGTGTCAAAGCAGGTAGTAGGGTGTGGTGGGTAAAGAAGGGGTGGGAAACCTCGGGCCCTGGAGCAGGATCTGGCCTTCTGGGAGTTGCCTGTAACCTCTTCCCCGGGACATCATCTTGTGGGAGTGTGCCAACTCTTGGGCAGACTTTACCCAGTGGTAAAAGGTTCATATTCCCCTAAGTAGCCATTAAAATAGAATGTTCTTAGGGTTTATCTGGTATAATGTACTAAAGACTGGGGTCAAGGCACTGCCTCTGGCAGATGGAGGCCCACTGAGTCTCCTACCTTAATAAAGTTCTCCAGAAGGTAGTTGGCAGTGACCCAGCCAAAGACACCCTCATCCTCTCCGCTCAGGATCCGTGCTCCCCGAAAGTCGAAAGGGTACTGCTTCAGCGTCGAGGTCACGGCTCCGAAGACGTCATCTGAAACCCGGGGGCTGGTGTGACTGCACAAGAAATAAGAACAGCATTTAACCAAGTCAGCCGCCGCTGCCACCACAACAAAAATAGGTCATTGGTTTAACTCATGTAGAACTTCCACTTTCAGGAGCAGTCTGTCTCTGAATGCCAGGTGGTAGAAACAAAGTGCTTGGAAACGTCAGGGTTTGGACTACAAATCTCAGAATCCCCCCGTCCCAAAAGGAGAGGCTGGCTGGGTAGTCCAAAGGCCAGGTTTCTGACCAGTGAGGGCTCTGCCTCTCATATCCTGCTTGTGGGAAATGGTTTGCTGGTTTGTAATGGGTTGCATTGCTCCGTTTTACTTTTCGTGCAATGAGCTCAAGGTGGCAGACGTGGCTCCCTTCCTCCCCACCTCACCTTCACAACCACAGCCCTGCGAGGTAGGCCAAGGCCACAAAAGAGAAGGACCGGCCCAGGGTCATTCCCGGATTTGAACCCAGGTCTCTCCAAGACCTAGTCCAACATCCTACCACAGCACCACACGTGCAAGTGGCTTTGGGGCAAAATGCAGTGTTTGTACAACATGGAACCCGAACCTCCCTGACCTTAAAACCTCTTACAAAAAAGTGGGTTCCGTCAACGAGAAAGGACGGCCATGCCACCGGCTCAAAGGATCAAAGCAAGGAGGGGAAAAGCCAATAATTCCAACAATTTTGGAAAACGAAGAGATGCAGGGCTAGGCCAGTACGAAGCCTCACTTGAGCAGCCGCATGCCAGCTGTGGCTCCGAGGTAGAGAGGGGTGGCCGCGTGCCTTTCCTTCGGGACGTCACTCAGCGCCTGGTCCAGACACGCCTTCAAGCTCTCGCCGGCAGCCGGGGGGTTATCAGAGTAGCTTGAGATACCTCCTCCTGCAGACCCAAAGGGAAAGACATCACCATCATCGCACAGATTCCAACGCCCATCAGTCCCAGCCAGGAGCGTAGGGAATAATCGGAAGAGGTGCAGATAACGACCCTAGGTTCTATGCTGGTTTTCCGGGGGGCCTGCCCCACGCCCTGATTCCTTTGGACAAATCCTTGCTGGATAAGCCAGCTGCTGCAGCCGAGGCAGAAGGAAACCGCCCAGAGAAAGCCCATTTAAACATGCCCTGGGGAGGCACAGACCAGATCCCGAGGCCTTTTGCCAGTTTGGGGTGGGCACCCAACTGCCCATGACGGCAAACCGTCCCTCTCCTTTCAACCTATTCTTTGGAGGTTTTGAAAACAGGAACACCTGGCGCATTTGTGCTGCGATGCCCAGATCATGCCAGCTCGGTAGGGGAGGGCACGCCAGCCTTTCTTTTAAGCTGGCAGAGCAGGTTCAAAACCGGGTGAGATAAATGCCTTTTATTTTGCATGGCACACCGTGGTGGAGAAAAAAACCATGGGATTGGCAAACCTCCTTTCTTCAGAGGGCCCGGCCACAGCCCAAAATCCAGATCAAAGAAGTGGGGTGACAATAGGATATGAACCAGCCGCTCTGCACTTGGCCCAAGGAAAGAGTGCAGATGTTTTGTGGTTAGGAAAAGTTAAGCTGCATGGAGGAGGTGGCCTGCCACACCTCTTTGTGAGTTCCTGTTCTCTTCTCGCCAAACAGCTTCGACCCTTTGCAGATTGCTCTCCGCTTCAGATGCCTTTGAGTCAGGTCCAAACTTGAGGAACTGACCAGCTTCAGAGGATGCTAACGAGCGGCCCTCCTGCCATGAGTTGCTGTTCTCTCGTACGGATTTGGGGGATGGGGAAGCAAAGCCACATTTTATTCTTAAAAGGGACTGGTGGAACCTGATAGTTAGGCCTACCTGGCTGTTTCTAAGGTGGAAACCGAGGCTCTAAAAAATGGCTCCACTCTCTGTCCCCATCAGTCCCATCACAAAATCCTCCATCGAAAGCAGCAAGCAAGATCACCTCGTTATGCAACTGTTGTGTTCTAAATGAAGACCCTATAATAAAATTGACTTCCTTTGCTCCTCTGCAGATGGTCAGTCCTTTGCTCTTTAAGCAACCTTGGCACTGATTTGCACTCGCTCCTTAATGGACTAGGGGACCTCAGGTAAACCCAAGCGCCTCGTCAGCTCAGCTCTAAGGTCCTCCACACTCAGACGGCGCTTGGCCACACCTGAGAACTGAGCTGTACAAACCGGCCAAGTTTGCAAGCAATGGAGGGCTCGGGTTGCTCCTCTGCCCGCCTGCAGGGTTGTTGTGGCAAGCCGCCACAGGCTCTTCTCCCCAGGATCTCTGTTCTGCTAACGGTAAGACAGAACTGATGTGTTTGGGGGTGGTGGTGGTGAGAGGGAAAGAACGCCAGAAGGACAAGCCGCGCACCCAGCCGGCCCTTACCTTGGACGTCGCACATGCTGTGCTGGCTGACGATCCCTGTGTCGTTCTCCTTGTCGGCCGGCCATTTGTACACAAACATGGCTGTGTGGGAAGAGCCCGCATCCAGGACGATTCCATACTGCGCTCGTGGAGACAGAAATCAGGGTGGGGAGGAAAGAAGAGGGGGAAGAGATGGGGTGGGGGAAGGAGAGTTAGTTTGGAAAAGTCATCGAGATCCGGCAATGGCACTGAGAGAGATCCCGGCGACAGCAGTCTTTCCCCCCCAACCTTTTCCTTTAAAACTACAACTCCCATCATCCAGCCAGTGTGTCTGGGGATGGTGGGAGTTGTAGTCCTCAGGTTAGGGACCGTTTGGGGTCTAAACAGGGGGCTTTATGGACCATTCAAGAACTGAACTTTAAACTGACAAGAGTAACTGCGAGTAAAGGGATGTTGTCCGTTGCCGACAAAACCACCTCGCAGGATCGCTGTGAAGGTGCGGCAGGAGCTGGGGTGGGTGGGTGGCGGTAAAGCCTAGCTCTCCTGCTTTCCTGTCAGGCAGTCTGCCTTGATAAATCTATCGCTCGTTAAGGCCCTGGAATGACAGGTGGTTCCAGCCCACCTGATGGAATTGGTTTGTTAAAATGTACATACAAGTCCGTTTTTAATCGTTCCTCGTCGCATCCGACACGCCAATCACGGTTTCTACGTTCCCATAAAACTTTTAAAACGGCAATGGGCGTAGGCAGCGCTCAGCGTCTCGGCAGCTTCTGACATTTTCCCGGCGAACGGGCGCATGGGCCCAGCCCGCGCCGACTCGGAGAAGTGGAGCGGAAAAGCCCAGCTTGTAGGTGGCGGGATTTTGTGGAAGGAAGGAAGGCTGGATCCCCTTTTCCTGGGCTGGGGTCCTTCCATCCCCAAAAAGGCTCCCCATGTCCGGAGGGCCTCCAGACCCGGGCTGAAGGCACCCTCCCCTACCTGAGATCAGACCTGGCGCTCAAGGGAGCCGAACCTGCACCTCTCTCTCCTTTCTAGTTTTGTTTTATTTTAAAAAAAAACAGGATGTTGCAAACCCTGGATTCTTCTATGGGGTTATTGGGGTGGTTTGTCCAAGTTCATCTCCTCAACTTTGTGCCTTGCAGGATACATGGCAGACGGTCACCTGGGTGGGGGAGGCAGAGGGCCCCCGGGCAAAGCACAGCCCTGGGAAAGGCGAACGGGATTCCCAAACACCCTGATCCCATTTTACCATCTATGGTTTCACCAGCCGCATGCTATAAATAGACCTTTCCTGCCTGCCTGCCTGGTTGGAAGGGGGGGGCATTGGCTATAACCCCCACCCACTCCAGCCTCAAGCAATTCCATTACAAATCCCTGTCCCCAGAAAGTTTTCTTTCCCACGTGAGCCTGTTTTGACTTTATTTTCCTTGCAAAGGAAGAGATGCAAGGCTTTATATTGGATTTTTAAAAATAAAATGTGCTCCTGTCGAGAAGCTGGCATGGCAAAGCCAGAGATGGTTTGCAAACTGAGGTCAGGGTCTGTTGACCTTCTAGGGACCACATCACCCCATCATTCCTGACCATGCTGGTAGGGGATGATGGGCATGGGGGGCCAGCACGATCTGAAACGCCACCCCTGAACTGAACGGTCTCTTTAATACCACCAACCAGGGAGGGCTGGGAAAAACCATCCTTCCGGGAGAGTTGACAAGGGCAGTCTAGCTGGACTCACATCCCAGGGCTCAGCGGAAGACAGCAACTTTAGGTGAGAGCTGCGGTGACGTGTCCCCCCCCCCCCCCCCGTGGTGCTCTTTGGGCTGCTTGTTGGAAGGAGGAAGGGTTGGGAAACCTGAAAGGAAAGAGTTCCGGGTGAATGGCATGGAGACAAAGAGGAAGATGATGACCATGAAGTCATGAGAGGTGGTCTCTGCTCCTTGCTAAGTCTGCCCAGATCCAGTCTCTCTGCCTTAAAGGACTTTGGGGTTGGGGGGGGCAGGAGGACCCCCGACAGTGACTTATGCCCCAGGGTGACTCCTCCTGACCTGACAAAAAGATTGTTGTTGACATATATTTTATGCTTCTCATTGTAATTTATTCTATTGTATTTGTTTTCACTGCACTTTACGATATTTGATTTATGCCCCAATTGTATTGATATTGTATTATTTTGTTATTTGTTTACCTGTTGTAAAAACCACCCAGAGTGGCCCTGGCTGCCAGATGGGTGGTATATAAATCAAATAAATAATAATAATAATAAATGGACAGGCCAGCTGTTGTGTTAATTGCATGTGTTAATAGGCTGGCTTCCCAAGCATATCTCCCTCAACCAGGTGGGCATCTTTTCAGATCAATGTCCTCAGCTGTGAATTGAAAAGTGAATGAGGAAAGTAACAAAGCTGTTTAACACAATAGGTGTCGCCTGACAATTGATTAAACACGTCCATTCATGGCTTGCTACTTTTTAAACCCCTTTTCCAGTGTGCTAGACCAATCCTAGCGCTCCTTCCTCTCCAGCTGTAGTTACCACAACAATTTTGTAATTTTGTAAATATGTAGGTTGTAATGATGATGATAGGGACGTGGTGGCGCTGCGGGTTAAACCGCAGAAGCCCTTGTGCTGCAAGGTCGGAAGACCAGTCGTCGTAAGATCGAATCCACGCGACGGAGTGAGCTCCCGTCGCTTGTCCCAGCTCCTGCCAACCTAGCCATTCGAAAGCATGTAAAAATGTGAGTAGATAAATAGGTACCACCACGGTGGGAAGGTAACGGCGTTCCGTGTCTAGTCGCGCTGGCCACGTGACCACGGAAACTGTCTTCGGACAAACGCTGGCTCCATGGCTTGGAAACGGGGATGAGCACCGCCCTCTAGAGTCGGACACGACTGGACTAAACGTCAAGGGGAACTTTTACCTTTACCTTTAATGATGATGCTGCACAAAGGAGCAATGATTGCAAGAATACCAATAACAAAATAAAGAACAGCAGCAACAACCGTCAGGTTTTTAAAAAGAGAGTTTAGAACAAGAATAGGCTAATGGATCAGTTTAACCAAACGAAACAGAAGGATTATTTTGAAAGGTAAGTTTTTTCTTTTCTTTTTTGGAACTAAAAACCGCTTGTCTGTCAAAAAGCCCTCTTCTAGATGGCTCCTGCATCAGGGCACATCCACCTCTTACTTGAGGAGACCTGCCACCTGCCAAAGCTACAGGTGTTCCACTTGTTGGTCAGCATTCTAGGAAGGAGCAGAAGGAATGTTCGCAAACATTCCATAGCCTTCGAGGAGGGCCCCTGCCTTAGTGGCACGTGGACAGTGGCAACAGATTCCAGCCAGAGGCGAGACATGCTATCTTGTAAATTCCTGCTGGTCTCCATCTCCTGCACAAGAGTGCGCAACTACAAGGATTTTCTCCACGCCTGTGAGATATTTTCTGGGGTCTCAAGAATTGTTTAAGCACCAGCCACAGAACCATTTTTGCAAAAGCTGAGCAAAAGTTCGTGCACATTGCATCAAGCGACGCCCTTAGCGCCTTGTTCCACAGAGATTTGGCCTTTAGAAGAAGCGCATGGTCACATCTATTTTTTAATTGATCCTCCAGTCTTCCTCTGTGTACGTGTGCATGCTTAGCTTCCCAAAGACAGTTTTGCACAAAACCAGCAGAGGAGAAAAGCGCTTGTCTTCCTCTTGTGCTGGAGGGGAGACATCTCACGGGATGGACAATTGCTCCTCGATATCTCAGAGATGCCAGATGGAAAAGAGAGGATGAATTCAGCAAAGTAAGTGTCACACATCCAAACCTCTTAGCCCCTTCCAGGGCAGCTCAGACCAAGGTGGGGGTGATGAACAGCCGTTGACGTGGGCTGTGTGTATGTCTGGCTGCCTGTGTCTGTTCTATCAAACTGATGAGAGAAGCTGCACAGTCATTTTAGAAGCTCAAATCAGTTCTAAAATCATCCTATTTGGATCAGCTCGCCCGCCTCCCTCCACGCATCTGTCACAACCCTGTTCATGCTGTCGTCTTCCCAACCTTTCTTCTTCTGTTTTCCAAGACTGGTTCCCATGGGAATAGTTAGCAATCAATGCACAGCCAACCAACACTCACACACTTTTTCCGTAAACAGAATTGGGGGGGGGGGCACTAAAGAGCCAGGAAATCAACCCCGAGTGCTCACTGGAAGGACAGATCCTGAAGCTGAGGCTCCAATACTTTGGTCGTCTCATGAGAAGAGAAGACTCCCTGGAAAAGACCCTGATGTTGGGAAAGTGTGAAGGCAAGAGGAGAAGGGGACGACAGAGGACGAGATGGATGGACAGGGTCACCGAAGCTACCAACATGAACTTGACCCAACTCCGGGAGGCAGTGGAAGACAGGAGGGCCTGGCGTGCTCTGGTCCATGGGGTCACGAAGAGTCGGACACGACTTAATGACTAAACAACAACAATGAGCCAGAGAGAGCCCCCTTCGCACTGTCCGCATCGGTGACCGACACGTGTGCGCACCTACAAACACACAAAAACCCTCCCCTCCACCTACTTCATTCCTCCCAGTAAATGCTATGAAAAAGCGGAAGTCGTTTTTCAAAAAAGAAAAGAAGAAGAAGAAAAAAATCCAGGCAAGGGGCCATCTCTGCAGGGGGAAAGCTGAAGACATGCCCATGAACTCCCGAACTCCAGAATCAGACAGAATTCCGACTTGTTTTGCATGAGGCCAAGGGGTGACTCGAACTCGGATCTTTTGAGTCTCTGTCCCCAACACCAACCATTGCACCACACTGCCTAGATCAGCCTCAGATCTCCTGTTGAGAGGCTCCTGGGATGAGGAAGGGTGGGGGGAGGAAGGCATCTGCAAACCATTAATTGTTCTGGAAAAAAACCAAACACCCCCGCACACACAAACCCCAACCTGCATCTTTTGGCACTCTGCCTCTAAAAGCATATTTCTGCTCAGCTGAGAAAGAAGACAGAAGCAAAGGACGAGAAGCCAGCATCTGCCAGCTCTGCTCTCTCTTGTTTCCCTTTCAGAGAATGTCCTTATTTAGCGTATTTTGTTAACGAACTCAGCTCCAAACTTCAACCGTGACTCATTGAGATGCATGGAGAGGCCAAGCCCCTGCAGAGAGAGAGAGAGAGAGAGAGAGAGAGAACCAGTCGGGCCCCAGGGCAGACCAGGAAGTCCCGTGGGGTGGCAGGTTTGGAGGGGGTGGTCAGGAAATCATGATTTCCCTTTTTTCTGCTTGCATTTTTCAATAGCAAGGAGATGATTGTTCTGCCTCTGGAATCAAAATGACTTGGCTGGATTGGGGGCAGGGGGGAGGCAGCAAAGAGGACCCCGTTTGCTGACCTGCCTCAGGCAACAGAATGATTGGGGACAGCCTTGTGGAGAGAACACCCCGTCTCCGTGTTTATCGGTCCAGGATCTGTTCCTAAGGAAAGGAGGGAGGGACGGCTCAAGCTCTTTCTGGGAATTTACTCCAACTTGAATCATTCCTGAAACGAGCAGGCGCCAGGATTCTCTCGCTGCTCCAGCATCCACAGGGCTCAACCCGTTGCCAAGGAGGCCCCCCACGAAACCAGCCCTGCGCACAAGGGCACCCTCTGTTTCCTGCTTCCTAGCAACAGGAGAACACGGGCTCTAACAAGGGAAGCGATAAATAGATATCTAGGCTAGATTGTTCTGAATCCTCCACCACTTCCCAAATTCAATTTTCACTTCTCTCTGTCAACTGCTGAGACATCCAGCTGCACAAGGTGGAATGTTGCTGAGGATTCCGTCGCTGTGACCTGCTGGAAGCCAGTAGATGCACAGGACAAAAGCCTGGTTTCACGTGCAGGACAAAAGGAGTAATAGCACAAGCCGATTTGGCGCGGCCAGAACACACTGCGCGCAGAGACACAGTGAATAAACTCCTCGGTGGGTGGAGCTTCTTTAGGCTCGCTGGAACATTTCATGGCCCTCTGTATCTTATTCAATTTGTACCCTGCCTTTCGGGTGGCTCACAAGGCTCCACTTCCATCACATTATCCCTGCAACATGTGAGGTAGGGCCATGGTGAGAAAGCGCAACCCGCTGGGAGGTCCCCAAGGGAGTGTCATGGCCAAGTGAGGATTCGAACTCGGGTCTCCTGAGTCCTGGGTTTGTCCTTCAAACTAATTGCGGGCCCTGTTTTGAAGGAGGCAGCCTTCTCTCTCCCTCTCTCTCTCTTTCTCCTCCCTCCCGGTTTCCGTTCTGCCAGGAGCTGAGCAGAGTTTGTGAACAATAGCAGGTTTCCCAGAATTATGTCGGCAGCCTGTGCCCTGATTTAACCCCGACTCTTATCCATCATGATATGATGGCTGCTATTACTTCTACCCCATAACTCCAGCAGTTTGTACAGCTCATTAAAGGAAAGTGCTAGAGGCTAGGTCTCTGCCCCAAGCAGCTTCCAGTCTAAAACTCAGTGCAGTGTTGAAGAGGGAACAGGAGGCAAGGAAGAGAGGCAGCATTTGGGGCAGGAGTGGGGGGGGGGGCAGGCCAGTGTCAGGCGGAAACCTGGTAGATCAGGAAACGGCCAGGGTAGCCTGGGGCCAGTCATGCGCAGGGATGTGGTGGGATCAAATACGGTAAGAGAGTCCTTGAGCCTAGTGATGAGGTCCAGAGTTCCCCAAAAGCCGGCGGGCTTTTTTGTGCACATTTGATTTATCCTAATAAAAAAAGAATTGCTCACATATTATGAGCTATTAATACTCTCATCAGATTTTGGGCATTGAGCCAGAAAACATGGTGACTGGGGTTTTTTTGGGGGGGGGGGAGCTGTAGTTTTTAAGACAGTAACTTTTCCCATCACTGAGTCTTTCTACCCCTCTTCCAGAGTAAATCTGAAAAATGTGGGGTAAACATTTTTTTAAAACAAGAGGATTCCAGTGCCGGTGTTGTGTTCTTGTCTTGAAGCAGGCAGAGATGGGAGCTGTACATGATGTTATACCTGGAAGGTTCCCAGGCCAGCCGGGGAGCATTCCAACCGAGAGTTAAGAAAAGAGAACGGCTGACGTTTATGTAACTCCCCAGTGACCGGAATCCTAATTCAGGGAAAGGGAATAAGAGAAGCAGAGGGCTCTTAAGATTCAGAAGAACATCCAGAAGGGGAACAGGCAATTACAAGATGGCCCCAAACAGCCTCTATTGAAACCCCCAAGTCATTAGAAAATTTGCATGGCAGAGGTCGGCAACCTGCGGCCTTGTGGGCGAATCTGGCCCTCCTGCAGGCTGAATTTGGCCCGCTCGACAGCCATGCCCCTTCCCGGGCCCTTGTTTTAAGTCAGCAGAAACAACCTAAAATGACAAGACTTTAAGAAAGCGCTTAGCCGTTTTGCTTTATCTTTCCCCTCCTGGTCTCAAGGAGAGGGAAGAACGTTTTCTTAAAGTCCAGGTTGTGTTATCTGTCGTGGACAGATGTTAAAAAGGAAGGAAGAAAATAACCACCAGTAGGGAAGGATCTTTCACAACGTCCCTCCGCAGCCTCCTTCCGGGGCCGCCCTGCAGCCTGCGTACTTAATGTTTAACCTGCATCCACTTAAACGTGCAGCTGTTTCATGGCCCTGCCATCGCCCACAAAAGTGCTTCACTCCTGATTTTTTTTTTCTCCTCACCAGTCCTGCTTCTTCCTGGTTGATCTTGAGGAGGGCCTGAGTGTGTCTCTGGTTGCTCCCCTGCATGGGCAGTGGTGGCACCCGAATGTAATTGTGCCACCAAGAAAGGAACGCCCGGAGGTCCCAAAACGCTCAGGGCTCGTTTATGGCAGGGAACGAGAAGTCGTGGGTTTGGAAGCAGCTCCAACTACGGTGATGACTCAGAGGGCTTTCCCCATCAGGTCGGACGATGCCTTGTCTCCCCTGAGCATGCCAGGTACTGTTCCAGCCCCACACCTTTTGTGAACATGGAACAGATGGGAGCCATGGCGCTGTAGCGGTTTGAGAGCTGAACTAGGAGTCGGAAGACCTGGGTTCAAATCCCACTGCTTGGCCAAGAAAGTTGCGTGATTTGGGCCCGTGAGCTCATCACCTGACATACCTTATGAAGGTGTTGTGAAAATAACATGGGGTGGGCTGGACTAAGCACTACAGAACTGTTTCTGGACAAGTTAATCGTGTTTTCTCTTCACCATTAAAGAAAGTTAATGCTTTGCTCCGTTAAGCGTTGGGTGAACTATGAATATTACCATGATCATCCACCCTGAGACCTTCCAAAATGGCAGGCGAGACTGAATCGAAACCTGAAAGGCACTCAGGGTGGTTGAAAAGGAAGTGGAGAAACAGACATTGTTTCTTTCATAATTGTTTGTTTGTTTGTCTCATGATGTCCCAAACAGTGGCAGTCGGTGGGGGGTTGACTAGATAACCTTTAAGGTGCCCTCCCAACTCTTTAAGAGTCTGCGTTCAGTGAGAAATTATGCACTAATAAAGCAAAGTGAGAAGAGTTTCACCAAAACCAGAACGAAACCCGTATTCTCGCATTCAAGAACGAGAATCTTCAGGATTCAGAAATAGTATAATTATTTTTGGACAACTTGTATTAGAAGGTTTTAAAGTGATACAGAACGCATTTTTATGGGAAATGGCTCCGTCCCAACAGCTGCGCTGAGGAGTCTCAGCACCGGAAACAGGATCCGGGGACTGGGGTTGGATTTCAGATTAAGCCCCGAGGAATCAGAATGGTTGAGAGAGAGCAGAAAAGGATCAGGAGAACAATCTCTCCCGTTCATCAGAAAGTTAAGTATTTCACCACAATGAAGACAAGATTACCGGTAAATTAGATCAGGGGCGAGGGTTATCTTTGAAGCCCCATAGGCATGAATCAGAAGATAAGAGCATCACAATGGGGTGAAGATAAGAGCATCACAATGGGGCGCTCCCAATCACTTTTGGCCCTTTGACTCCATCTGGGTTTGCTGGGGAGGATGGGAATTTTAGTCCAGGCTGAGAAAGGCTGCCCCACAACAGATGTTTGCAAGCAGGAGCACCGAAACCTCCCTCACCCCACAAAACACCCAGCACCCCATGGAAAGGGTAAAGGAGCCTCTTTCCTCTGGGCTACTGTCCCCCGATCAATAAAAAAGAGTTGTTCCCACTGGGTTCTCCATACCTCTTCCTCCTGCACAGAGCTTGGAAAAGTTACTTTCTCTGCACTGCAATTCCCCAAGTCTTCCAGCCACGGCATGGGCCTGGAGGGGCCGTTTCTGTAAAAGTAACTCCTCTGCCTTTCAGGCAAGGATGTAACTCCAGGGAAAATTCAAGTGCCCTCTGGTTGTTAAAACGCTGTTGTGGCTTGTTGTTGTTGTTTTTAAATTTAAATAATGCTTTCTAATTGCGGGCTTCTAATAGAACCACTTTTGGAATGGTTTAAAGGCTGTTATTCCTTACGGGGCCCCACCACAACCGGGGCTCATAAAATCAGGTTGCCAGGGCAGAAAAAGATGGGAAAGGAATGAGGGCTAGCCCCCAACCCCAGGAGTCAAAAGCCTTTCTATTCCGGGATTTGAGGAAATCACCCCTCTCTTCCTCTCATAATGTCCTGCTGGGGAGGAACTTATTTTTAAACTCTGCGGGGGAATCCATATCCTCCTTTGTTTTTCCTTCATGTCATGCTCAGTGGCTCAGCCACAGCCGTGAGGTACCAGACCAAGTGGAGCCTCCCTACTGAGGGGCAGTCTACCTCCAGCAGATAATCAGCATGGAAGGGGGGGGGGAACGCTTTCTCTAGCCTTCTGGTCTTTGAGGGTAAAAAAAAGCCCAGGTGTATTTGGGCATTTTTCTGCGGAGAAGCCTGGCGGAGAATCCTGGAGGCAATCCAAATTGGACGTAAAAAGCCCTCTGTCCATGCCCAGATGCTGCTTTTTTTATACCTTCCTGGAAGCAAAGTATTTCAGGGCCAAACTGACAAATGAAGAGGAAGAGGATGAATGGTGATGTCCACTCAGACCCAGTTTTCTCTCTGCCCCACTGCCTCCAGCCGCCCAGCCTGCAATCTAAGGCCCTCTGCACATGCTTAGTGGTGCCCCTGACAGTTCTTCATTCCCTCCTCCAGCTTCTTCCCCGATGAGCCCACGGCGCCTGCCTCTCCTCCGTTCCCTTTGAGCTGCAGAATGACGACAGTCCTGCGAGGTAGGTCATGCTGGCGGAGTTTTTTTTTTTGCGGGGAGGGGAGGCAGATCACCCTGGGAGTTTTGCTGCCTTAATGAGGACTAGCTTCTGGACTTCCCACCTTCCGGTCAACCCTAACCCTCCCGCTGCCTTTCCTGGGTGGATGGGGGGGGGGGGAACTCCAAGGAAACAAGTTTGGGGGCCAAGACGAAAGAAGCAGCGTTAAAAAATGGGGGGGGGGGAGTTTTCCCGTGCCTGTCTAATTCCGTCCCCCCCCCCCTCTAACCAGCACGCCTCAAACGATTCCTTGGATCACAGCTCCCAGAACCCCCGGCTAGTCAGGGGATTCTGGGACTTGTAGTCCAAAGCCGGAGGCTCTTCTTTCCCGCACGGACGCGCCAAAGACCCCCGCAGACCCCCGCCCCGAGCCTTAGAGGGAGGACGGGCGGGCTTACCTTGAAGGCGGGCGGGTCGCGGAGGTCCTTGGTGGGCAGGCAGAGGAGGAGGAGGCCGGCCACGGCGGCCAGGCAGAGCGCGCCCAGCACCGCCGCCACCTTCTTGGCGGAGCCGCTCCCCATCCTGGCCGCCCGTGCCGGGAGATCGCCGCCGGGCTTCGCCGCACCACCAGCACCGGCCCCGCGGCAGCCGCAGCCGGGGCTCCTCCGAAGGGACTCCGCCTCCTTCCTGGCCCCGGGTGACTCGCCGCAAAGGGGCCGATCCGCGGCTGGTGCAGGTGAGCGACGCCTCCTCCTGCAGCCAAATCAGCTCCGGAGAGGAATCCCGCCGCCTTCCTCCTTGGAAACCGCGGGAGGAGGAGGAGCCTGCAGGGCGCGCGGAGCCTCCCCGCGCAGGAGAAGTCTACCCCTCCAAGGCGAAGGCGCAAGACCCCGCCAAGCAGGGGAGGTGGCCGGGCAGCCGGGCAAGAGGCGGGCCCAGCAACGTGCGAGGGACGGACCCCGTAAAGGAAGCCACGGGCGGGCGTTTGCAAGACCTGCGCAGGGCTGTGCGGGACAAGGAAGGGGCTGGGCGTCGAGAGCCGCCGGGGAATATCATCCTCCTGTCGGGCTTGAAAAGAGGAAGCGTCCCTGGGGCGGGCAGAGGGGGGCGCGAAAAAGGGAAAGCGAAGCGGGTCGGATCTTTCCATGACGCTGCTCGGGGCGGGGGGGGGGGGGGGTTCCGCAAAGCCGCTTTTAGCCTAAGCCGAATTGGAAGCCCCCCCCCCCAGATCTGGAAAGGAGGGGGGGCTCAGTCCTGGAGGCCCCCAGGAAGGGGTGAACCGGCCCCTGCGAAGGGAAAGCCGGAGAGATCACAGCAGCCGAGCCTCCTGTGGCTCACCAGGAGGCATCACCCACCGGATTTGGCTTCAACCTTCCGGGGCTCCAGCCTTCTTCTACCTGCTGCCAAAGAGGGTCCCCATAAAATTCACCATTCCCCCACCACCACCACCACCAAGCCCCTTTTTGTCCCTGATTAAACTAGGCTTTCCGGAAATTCAGTTTTATTCCTCTGACCTCTCCTGACCAGATGTGTTCTCTGACATTCACCCTCCCCAAGCGGCTGTCCTAAGACAAGAAGATCTATGAAGTAACTTTTAGGAACTGGCCCAAAACTGTGATTTAAAAAAAAAAAAGAGGAAAAGCAGATCCGAAACACTCAACAGCGACCCAACCCCGTCGTTCGTGGGCGTTTTTAAGTTCCATGAAAGTCCCCAAAGTGTTGTGACTACAAGGGCATAGATAATTTTGTTTTTTGCCCAAAAGACCAAAAACCGAAAGACATTTAAAGAACATATTTTGAGGCATAGATTCTAGAAAAGAGGACCACGCCATCAAACATATCCCAGTCAGCTGAGTTTTCATTGGCTAGGGCTGTGTTGATTTCCCAGACTACACTGCCCATGATCCCCCCCGCCTCCATGGCCAGATTTGGAGAGAGGGGCCCTTTTTGCTCTTGATTTCCTATTCTAGGAGCAAGAGTTCTTGTTTCCATTTCACTTAGGAAAAGGATTCCATGAGGAAGGTGTTGTGACTAATGAAGATTGGGCCCTCGTTATTGCCTCCCCCTATGATTTCAGAGGGGCAGGGAAATCTGGAATGGAAGGGGTCCCCCCCCAAAAAAAGCTTTTGGGTGCATAGGGTATTGCTTCCCATAGAACTTTATGATTGTTTTAAAGCCTGCGGATTGAGACTCTTTTGACTTTCCATGCAACAATGTTGAAATTTTCTTTTTCTGCGTTTCAGCTGGAATAAGCAGTGGAATAAGCAATGCTGAGAGACCTCATACCACCCAACTGGTAAGAGAGAACAGAAAACCCTTTGAAAATACTCAATAACCATTCACCGCTCCCCCTTTCCGGTGGGGTTTGGTGTCTAATGAAGTCACTAATTATAGCAATGTCTCTTTATCAACTTGGTCTCTTTCCTCGCTCTTCCACAATTAGTCTCCCAGCCTCCCTGAGGTCTTGCATGGGGTGGAAAGAACTGGTCGGCAGCCAAGGAGGAAGACCTCTTTCGAACTTGGGCAGTGTGTCCCACGGCTGGCATTTTACCCCAGCCAAAGGTCCCGAGGGTCCAGCCAGACCAGGATGGGAGACAATGGCTCTCCCTGTCCCACTGCACAGAAAACAGACGGGCCATCTGGCACAGGGGGCCTGGCAGCAAAAACAGCCCCAAACTCAGCACAGTTTGTTTGAAGGGTGTCCAGAGATGTCCTTGTCGCTCCACCCACCAAGCATCATTGTAAGCATGGAAGAATGGCTGATGGGATCATCATCTACCGGTATGTCCATTTGCCTCCCATGTATTTTTCCCGACAGCGGTCAGTGCCAGATCGTCTCCAGGGACCCCCCTACTTCCCCAGGCATGGCACATGGTGGTGGTCCCCAAACTCTGACCCTCAGTTTGTGGGACTTCTTAGTTATCACGAATCAAGTGAACACAGATCAGCCTAAAATCTACCCCATGCAAATAGATCTAGAGACAGACAGACAGAAATCTAAAGTATCATTTAATCATCGCTGTAGTTTAAATTATTTTTACCGATTTTTTTTTAATTGGGGTAAAGAGTCTGGGAGCCAGGCTCGGAAAGAGGTCATGTGACCGCCCTGATCAAAGTTTGGAGAGCTAACTTCTTTGTGGCCCCCAATGTGGCTCGGATTCCTTCTTGAAGGAAGCTGATCAGGTCCACAGGCCGGGCAAAGTCTGGATGGTTTACACGCCGCTGCCCACAGGGTTCTGGTTGGTGAACCTCCTGTTTGGGCATCTGGATGCACCCCACAAGACCCAAATGCTGGAGTAGGCAGAGAGGCGTTGGGTTGGATCTGGCGCTGGGAGAGACAGGGGGTATTCAACGAACCAACAAACCAACACCATAAGCGAGTGGTAGATCATTTCCCAAATCTTGCTGGGGGATAGAGAGGTCTTGAGAGGCTAAGCCAAAGAAGAGGAAATGCTGAAACTCAAACCATTGTGACAGATCTATAAAATCCGTGGACGTATTCGAAGCCCAGAGATTCAAGCCCCAATCATGTTACGGAGGGATCCAAGCTTCAGAAAACCTGAGGTCACGGCTAACCCTGGCCAAGCCTCCCAGATGTTTAAGGGCGGTGCTCCTGGTGTTGGAAGGGGGATAAATCATGTTAAATAAGATAAGGCTGTATATTGTCCCCCTGCTTATTTAACTTATATGCAGAATACATCATGCAAAAGGCTGGACTGGAGGAATCCCAAGATTAAGATTGCCGGAAGAAATATCAACAACCTCAGATATGCAGATGATACCACTGATGGCAGAAATTGAGGAGGAATTAAAGAACCTCTTAATGAGGGTGAAAGAGGAGAGCGCAAAAAATGGTCTGAAGCTCAACCTCAAAAAAACTAAGATCATGACCACTGGTCCCATCACCTCCTGGCAAATAGAAGGGGAAGATATGGAGGCAGTGACAGATTTTACTTTCTTGGGCTCCATGATCACTGCAGATGGTGACAGCAGCCACGAAATTAAAAGATGCCTGCTTCTTGGGAGGAAAAGCGATGACAAACCTAGACAACATCTTAAAAAGCAGAGACATCACCTTGCCAACAAAGGTCCGCATAGTCAAAGCTATGGTTTTTCCAGTAGCGATGTATGGAAGTGAGAGCTGGACCATAAAGAAGGCTGACCGCCGAAGAATTGATGCTTTTGAATTGTGGTGCTGGAGGAGACTCTTGAGAGTCCCCTGGACTGCAAAGAGAACAAACCTATCCATTTTGCAGGAAATCAACCCTGAGTGCTCACTGGAAGGACAGATCCTGAAGCTGAGGCTCCAATACTTTGGCCATCTCATGAGAAGAGAAAACTCCCTGGAAAAGACCCTGATGTTGGGAAAGTGTGAGGGCAAGAGGAGAAGGGGACGACAGAGGACGAGATGGTTTGACAGTGTCATCGAAGCGACCAACATGAATTTGACCCAACTCCAGGAGGCAGTGGAAGACAGGAGGGCCTGGCGTGCTCTGGTCCATGGGGTCACGAAGAGTCGGACACGACTTAACAACTAAACAACAACAAGGGTCCCTTCAGCCAAACCTTGGTTCTTTGATGGCTCAACAGAACCTCCATGGTCAGAAGCAGTCTATCAGAGAAGCAGGGAGGGGCATGAAAGCAGGGCAGGGCTGGCTTGCCTGCAGGCCCCAGTAATGCAGGATCAGGATCAGAAGTTGGGTTGCTCTCTTGTCAGACTACAACCTCCATCAACCCCAGCGGGTGAGGAAGGCTGGGACATGTGGTTCTCAAAAGACATGTTCCCCAAAACTCTGGCGCTGCCTCGGGCAAAGTGGAGGTTGTTGTAAACCTCAAAGGTGCTGTTCAAGACCTTCCTTTGTCGTTTGAGTTGTCACGGACCATAAAGGTTGCCACCTCTGTGGAAACTAAGCGAACCCACGAAGGCAGGCAGAGAAGGCAGGAAGAGAGAGAGAGAAAGAGAGAGAATGCAGGAAGAGTCCAGAGGGGGAAACGGAGAAAAACCAACCAGCGGCTGAGCCAACTCTGGCTTAACAGCATTCTTCCAACACCTTAAGGGAAAATAAAGCCGCCAGGAGGGTTTCCCTGGGACGGATTTTGCTTTTCCTTCTCACACGGAAAGTGCACGCTTTTGGAACTGTCCCTTTTCACGCCAGCTGTTCCACGAAGCAAAGATCAACTGTTTGCTTCAGCACAGCTGGATTTTAAAAGAGAGCTTTTCAGGGCATGGATATGTTTATTGTTCTTTATAAGGCATGCTGAGGTTTAACAGGAGAATCGGTTCTCACACCCCGAGGGTCTGGTGGTCTTGATGCGTGAAAACACTCGGCACCCGATGCGCAGGTTTTTGAGTCACACTGAATTCTTCATCGGCTGCCCCCCAAAGTTTTTTTTGGGGGTCTTAGTGGGGGGAGGGGGCTGCCAGAAGAGAGACAGGTCCAGAGGTGGGGCTCTGCAGAGCAAAGCTAGCCCATTTCTTAGACCAAGATTACGCCTGCATATTTATAGTGCCCATTAGATTGAGTGTATCATAAACTGCTAAAAAAGCCACCTAGAGATATTTTGAATAAATAAATAAACAGACAGTTGTACTGTTCCAGCAGCTGTAAATGTCCTGTGTAAAGGACTGGAGCATTAGCAGCCAGTGGCTGATGAAGGCTACAGTGTCTCTCAGAAGTCTGCAGGTTGGCTGCCAAATTCATTACTTCCCAGGCATGAGAGCTCAGTCTTCAAAACTCTGGGGCTGCTATCCATAGGCAATTAGCTCGTGAAAAATCACAGTGCACCAGTCTGGTCTCATTTGGCAGCCTCCCCAGTTAAGATGGCCTGCCCGTGATTTCATCAGCAAAAAGCTGAGTCTCTTTTGAAATATTTATACTCTCTTGACCTTGATTTCAGAGGCAAACGAGAGCAGAATGGAGAAATAGCCAGAGGAGGTGCAACAAAAAAAAAGGGGGGGTTGCCTGCAAACAAAACGGGATGCCAGCAGTGCTGTTTTCAGTGACTGGCGGGCCTTTCTGGGGATGATGGGATTTGTAGTCTGACCGCATAGCTTCACCCACCTCTGGGCTAGACAGGCTCCCCCAGCATGAGTCCTCATGCTTATTTGTTTTCGTTGTAAACAGATTGAAGAGCTTTGAAACACAGGCACTAGGAGTGATGATTGCTTTAGCTCAGCCGTTGTGGTGAGGATTTGCCCAACCGGGCCAAGAGAAGGGAGGACGAGGAGGTCTGTTTGCGCCACACCCGGCTCTTCTGGAAGAACAAAACGATCTGTCCTGACGAGGCTGGCGAAGTCCTTGTGTTGATGCTCACAATCATGAATAAAGAATGAAGCAGATCAAAAGGGAGGGGCAAAGCCGTTGACAAAAACAACCCCAATAAACTCAGTGTTGGGTTTTAAAGATTAATGGACACCGGTTTTTAGCTAGCTAGATTGATCTAGAGTTCTTTTTTTTTTTTAAGTCTGTACAATTATTCATTTCATGGAAAACCCTTAGGGGTTGGTGTCCAAATTATATCTCGCCTTTGTTGACAAAGTATATGCAACTGAGAAAAGACAGGCAACTATGAAGAGCTTGGTTCTCCTTCTGTGCCATCAAGTGGCCCCTAGCTCATGGTGACCTCATGAATGAGGGATCTCCAAAAGGTCCTGTCCTCAACTGCCCTGCTCAGCTCTGACAAGCTCAAGCCAGTGGCTTCCTTTAGGGAGTCAGTCCATCTCGTATTTGGTCTTCCTCTTTTCCTGCTGCCTCCCACCTTTCCCAGCATGATTGCCTTTTCCAGATAATTCTGCCTTCTCGCGAGGTGCCCAAAGTAGGACAGCCTGAGTTTCATCCTTTTTGCCTCCAGAGAAAGTTCAAGCTTGATTTGATGTAGGACCCATTACTGGTTTGTCTTTCTGACAGTCCAGGGTCTCCACAAAGCTTTCCTCTGGGGCCACATTTCAAACAAATCCATTTTTTCCCGTCAGCTCTTTTTCCTGTCTAGCTTAAGAGCTTACTTTCCTCCAAAGTGTCTTAGAGCCACAGTCTTATAACCTCCGTGGCCTGAGAGTCAGTAGCACTGGACGATGGGGATGATCCTTTCAAAAGGAAAGAGTTCTGATGCTTCCTCTCCCCTCTGCCCAGCCGTGCGGCTCAAAAGAAGAAAAGGTGGGCTATGCAGAAGAAATTTCAAACATGGCATGGAACAGAAACTCAGATTTGGGGGAGCAAGTCCTAGATGGCATTTCTTGAAGGTATTTTCCCCCACTGCAACTGTGCGTCTGCTGGAGTGGCCTGGGTCCTTTTTTAAAGGAGAAAGTCGGAATAGAAATATTTTAAATAAACAAAATAAATGCTGAGCATCAGAGGCAATGATAGATAGATAAGATTAAAACTTTATTACGGTCAAAGACCAGCCACAAATAAAACATCGAAATATATAAATATACAGAGATATACAAAAATATTGGGATCAAATGCAAATACTCGGTTCTGAGGTGAACAACAACAGCATCAAAACATCTCCCCTAAAGCAATTCCAGAATTTCTAGCAAACCATGCTCTAACTACAGAGGCTCATCCGCTTTTAGGGTCCTTTTTCAAATGCCCGTTGCAGCCGTAAGAAATTTGGCAACCCTATGTGTAAGGATGGGATCGGAGTCAGACAGCAGCACATGCATACATGGTTGCTCTGTACAACCGGGAAATCGGCCAATTAGAGGGGAAACAAGTTCTTCACGTACATCCTTGTAAAATGTGCACCACAACAGGACGTGTTCAGTTGTTTCTATCTGCTCCATTCCACACGGGCGAAGGCGCTCTGCTCAGAGGATCTTTTTATATCGTCCCTCCTGCACTGCTGAATGTAGTGCGTTAAGCCGGGCCAGAGTAAACGCCCTTCTATGCCTGGGCTGCTCCAACTGGGCAAAATAAGGTGCTGCTGTAACCTTGTATAAATTATCCTCCCCCAGGTAGAATTCTGGGGCACTGCTTAAATCATTTTGTCTCTCAATATCCTCAATACGCTGCTTGATTATTTTCTTTGCCCGTTCCATTCCCATGGTTAACAGAGTCAACCTAGAGAGACCCAAAGAGGCTATTTTTTTTGCTCAATTAACTGAACCCATTTTGACTTTAAGGTGTCTTGCAGGATCAATGGTGCAAGACCAATAGGGAGATAAGACAGTCTGAGCCAGTACATGAGAATTGCAATCCATATCCTGGCTTCGATTTTAATTTGACCAGTTTCCAATCTTAGTTTTACGTTGGCGACATCGCTGGAGACTCCTAACATTGCCCTCACGAATTTTGATTGTACACGTCCTAAGGTTGCAATATTTGGGAAGGGGCCCAATTGGGAGCCATACAGTAGTTGGGGCTACTGCTTTTGCATGAAACAATTTAATGGCCAAGGGAATGTAATGCCCCCCCACCCTTTGTTCTCATAAATTGTAATATTGCAGCAGAACTTCTCTGGGCATTTAATGCCACATAATCACCGTGTGCTTTCCTAGAGCCGTTAGATTGGAAAACGACACCTAAATATTTAAATTGGTGGATCTGATCAATTCTATGCTGATTTATCATCCATGTTCGCATTATTGGCCTTTTGGCAAAAGACATGATTTTTGTTTTTTTGAAAATTAATTATCAGATCTTCCTGCTCACAATATATAGACAACCTTCGCAAAGCTCTTCTAAGCCCAATTGGGGTCCTAGAGATGATAGCTGCATCATCGGCATACAGTAATGTTGTTATATGCCTCCCTGTGATTTTAGGGGGATGAAAGTCAATATTTTTTAACTGGTCCACCATAGAATCAATGTAAAAGTTAAACAAAAGTGGAGCCAGAAGGCAGCCTTGTTTGACTCCTTTTTGGGTTTGAATGGCATTAGTAAGATGGCCGTGAGCGCTACATCTTACCTTAAGTGAGGTATTGCTATAGAGAGCCTGAATAAGTTGAAGCAGACGCCTGTCAATATTAGAAGCCTCTAGTTTTCTCCATAATTTGACCCTTGATATTGAGTCAAAAGCTGCCTTGAGATCTATAAAAGCTACATGGAGTGAGGTAAGTGCTTTATCAGAGGGCCAGATTTCAAACAAATCCATTTTTCCCGTCATCTCTTTTTCCTGTCTAGCTTAAGAGCTTACTTTCCTCCAAAGTGTCTTAGAGCCACAGTCTTATAACCTCCGTGGCCTGAGAGTCAGTAGCACTGGACGATGGGGGTGATCCTTTCAAAAGGAGAGTTCTGATGCTTCCTCTCCCATCTGCCCAGCCGGGCAGCTCAAAAGAAGAAAAGGTGGGCTATGCAGAAGAAATTTTAAACATGGCATGGAACAGAAACTCAGATTTGGGGGAGCAAGTCCTAGATGGCATTTCTTGAAGGTATTTTCCCCCACTGCAACTGTGCGTCTGCTGGAGTGGCCTGGGTCCTTTTTTAAAGGAGAAAGTCGGAATAGAAATATTTTAAATAAACTAAAATAAATGCTGAGCATCAGAGGCAATGAAATGCCCATTCTTGGTGGTGATGAGAAGCCCATGAGTCACACCATCAGGAGGAACGCCTTGTGGTTACAGCAAAACAAAAAACAAAAGGGGGGGGACCCACGGAGGAAGTGAAAACCCCGGGCGCAAGGAAAGGCTCCCTCCGTCCAACCCAAACGGGAACTTCAAAGCCCTTGAATGGAAAATGGAGAAGAGACTTCAAAGCCCTGAGTTGGAAAACAAAACCCTGTTCAGGGGAGGAAGAAAGACCGATTCTTCATCCTTGTGACGTACACAGGGGAACAAGCCACTCTGGGTACCTCTTGCCCTCTGCCTCAGGCAGCAGAGATTCTTGGGGCGGCCCCGGGAGGCACGGCCCTGGTGCCAAACGGGAGAGATTTCAGCTGAAGGCGGCAAAACCAGTCACAAGAGGTCCCTGCTTTGTGTTTTCCTTGCCCGCTCTGATGGAAGGCGGAAGCATACCTGAGCCAAAACATTCTTGGCTCCGCTGCCCAGTCGGATTAGAAGCCCAGGTAAGCCCAGGAACATCCTGTGTGGTCCAAAGTTCAGAGGACAAGCTGTGTTTCCCCCACAAAAACAAAAAGGAGAGAAAGAAGAAAAATGAAGACGCACGTCTCTGTTTCTTAACTCCTCCACCTGTTCTGGGCTGGCTTCCTGCAAGGATGAAACGGAATCACACTCTAGGGCGGAATGTCTGCATTGTCTGGGCATGATGGGAGTTGTAGTCCAAAACATCAGGAGGCTGGGGAATCTGGCCCAGACTATCCTGGCCTAGCTGGAGCAATCATTTCCCTGGACTGAAGGTCGATGCTTATGACAACGGTTTTGCAGGACAGAAACGGTCGAATTCTGTTTGAATGCCATTCTACTGGGGGTGGGGGGGGGACTACTGCAGACAATTGATCGCCCAACTCTACTTGAGGCAGTTTCAAGGAAGGGAAGAAAAGCCGGCGTCTTTTACTCAAATGCTTTATTTGTTTGTGATCCCCCCCCCCCCCACTCCAAGACAGAGCCCTGCTGCCAAAAAGGCAAAATAAGACACGGATTTAGGAGTGCCAGACGTTGAAAGAAAGGAAGCTTTTCCTGGCAGAGAGATCCGGTCTCTGGGTTGTGGGCTGGCACCTCCCGTGCCCATGCCAAGAGCTTGTTGAGGCAGAAAGGTGGGAAAGAAGGCAGTGCCGGCAAGCTGCCTAAGTGGAGGCGGCGCCAAACGCCGTTCGTGCTTTGGAAAAACCACACTTGCCTTTGCAGGCGGTGCAGAAAAACGGGATCTACTCAGGTTGCTCACCCCCCGGTTCCTTTTTGAGCTCCCGAAACATTTGTTATGCCTCTTTCTCTCAATATTTTGCTCAAACCCCCCTTTCATCCCATTATTAATTTTGCACAACAATGGATTTATCTCAGCAGAAGGAAAGCAATGTGGCCTCCCTGACATTGCACTCCAGTTCCCATCTGACACTGGACTGTAGTTCCCATCTGCCCCAGGCAGCACAGCTGTTTCTGAGTGTCTAAGTCGCATGGCTCAAACAGGTGCACCTGTTTTTAAAAAAATACATGATGATAATAATTCAACGAAGCAGCTGATTTCTGGCTCGTTTCAGTGCTATTGTTGTTTTTAATTTTTGGGGAGGGGAAAGGCTGCTCTGTCAACAGAAAACTTTACAAGTATAAAAAAAGGGCAAACTTCAGACAACATTTGGGAAAAGCTACATACAAGGCCAAAGCTACCGACAGGAGTTCAGTTGTAAACGTCTTGAGGGCAGGGGGATCAATGCCCCAAAAGGCATTTCCTCGGAGACGATGGAAAGAGGAGAGGTTCGGGCCCAAGGTGGCTCTTTCCAGACATAGTCCAGGTCACAAAATTCAAGTAAACATGGCGACAAACCATTTCATACCAAAAAAATCTGGAAGGGAAACAAAGGCACATTTTGAAGCACCCACTGACACACACAACAACACAACTTTCTACAGCCAGCGTACCTATGAGGCTGGCATTGTCAGTTTAGGGGGCTCGGGGGGGGGGGGGACAGGATGTGGGGCTTCCTAAGAACATCTCAGGGATTAAATTAGCCTCCTCCCAGGGATGAAGGAAGGTTATAAGCCCCCAACACTCCATTCCTTTTTAAAAGCAAGTAGTTAAATTCCAGTTCTAGTTTCCCCACACACACACAAGTTGTGAGTTACTATCATTGCAATGGATGGAAAGTAACATTTTCAGTTCCTTGTTATTCAAAAGTAACAAAGAGTTACTCTTTAGGTTCTCTGAAAAATACATATGCTACAAGCTACCAGCCTGTACCCAATACACCCAACATTGTACCTAGAAAAGTAAATACAAAAGTAAAGGAACCACCGTTATAAAAGTAAACAACACACACACACACACACACACACTCCTACCTATCTACCCACTGGTAGTTGTCTCTGAGTCCATTCACTGCCATGCACAAGCTATGACGCCATGGAATGTTCACAAACATTCCAAGTGTTGGGAGTGTGAAAGGATCAGCCACAACAGCCACTGTAGCCCATGCAGAATGAATGGCGAGGTCCATCAGGCCGACCCCAAACAAACCAAGCCTACGATCCCACAAGGAGGTGTCAGGAATGGATTAGGGGCAGGAGGAGGAGGAAACAGACAGCTGAGACCCCATGGATGCGGATACAGCAGATGGACAGTTCTGTTCTTCATCCCCAGAGCCTGGGAAATGTGTGGCATGGGAGGGGGAAGAACATTCTTCAGGAGACAGATTCTGCACTGGGCCAGGATGCACAGCGCCCTCCAAGTGCTCTGGGCCCACAGCAGGAAGAGAAAGGAGCCCCTGAAGGTTGGTCTCACAATGCCCTCTGGTGGCGGCAGGGAATTAAGAAAACGCTATACTGCAAATATGGAAAATGAGCCCCTCTCCGGTCCCCTGCATGTTGCCTGTGAGCATCATATGCTGTGATCTCTAATCAGATAAAAGACACAATTCCACATCCAGGACGGCTGTTCCATGGATCCAAGCTTTTGAAGCGGGTGTGGGGAAGTTGAGTGGTGAGGAATGAGGACCGCATAGGCTTAGAGGCACCCTCTTCTTAATCACCGACGGGTCACGTGTGAGCCCCCCCACCCCCCAAAAAAGGAAAAGTAACAGCCCTTCCTGGACGTCCGTCACAATCTTGGAAGTTCTCTGAAATGTGGGATGCTCGAGCATCTGTGGAGTGTCACGGGTAGGCGGCAAGCATGCCGGAGGTAAATGCCGTTAAGCACCTTCCTTGCGTGGGGGAGCAGCTTTTCCCAAGTGGCAGACAGGAGCCGCTTTGCAGTGTCTCCCCCCCCCCCCCTGCAACCACAGGGCGTCCTGGAAGGGCATCAAAGGGCAAGTCAGGAACCAAGAGATCCCTCTGTAAGAAAGCACCAGCGACATCATCAAACTGACATCAAACTTCTGTGCATGGCACGGGGGGGCCCCCGGGAAAATGCAGAGCTCGGCTTGACATTCCTTCCCTGGCCAATTGGGAGGGTGGAGAGCAGAGCACAGGTCCTCCTTCACAGCTTCAGCCCTTCGTCGACCCCAAAGGGTCTAAGAGTGTTCGGGGCCCGCCCTTGGCGTGCAAAAGTAGAGTGAAAAACCTAATGCTTTTGAGCTTCCCCAAGAGCCACAGCCAGAGTTTTGGGGGGGGTGTGTGTGCTGTTGCCCTCTGCACAAAATGTTCTCCACCCCGCCCTGGTGCAGAGCCGAAACTCTGGCCCTAGATGAAGGTGGAATCCAGCTGACTGGCCTCCCGGTTGCTCTGGGCTCGAGCTTCAAACAACTGCTTGATCAGAGTGGATTTTTCTTGTTCCAGCTGGGTGATCCGGTCGCTTTTCTCTGTTACTTCCTGCAGAGTGAAGGAAAAGCCAGGTTAATAACCTAGCACGGCTGTAAATCTCAGCCTCCCTTTCCCATTTCTTGGAAATTGATGGCTTTCGGAGCTGGAAAAAGTTCCTTTTTTCTTTTTAGACTGCAATGAGCATCAAACAAGAGTCATCCTACTCCCTCCGTCTTGTGCTTTTAAGCAATTTTAATCCTGCAGTTCTTTTAACACGATAATTTATTTTACTGATCGCCCGGTGAGACAAATAATTCCCTGTCTAAAAAAAAAAAACCCGCAAGATGAAAAGACAGATGAAAACACAATTGTATTTTTAACTACATCAGATTTTTTTTAAAATCATGTCATGAGCCGCCTTGAGTCCCAGTTATTGGAAGAATACAAAGGAGCCTTCTTGAGATCACGGAAAGAAAGGTGGGATACAAATTCAACGCGCCAGACTCGGAATCCTCCCCTCCCCTGCTGACCAGCATATAGGAGTCAGCTTATTTGCTTTATTTTCTGGACTACATTTCCCAGAATTCCCTCCAAAAAAACCAGAAGGCAGACAGAACCTGATTCTCCCTCCCTGCTCACCTTGGTGAGGAGCCAGTTCTGCTCCTTCAGCATATTGATGGTCTGCTGTGGCCCAGAAAGAGGAGGGGCGGTTGTGGTGGCCGACATGGGGCCTTTTGTGGCCGGAGGACATGGGCTCAGCGGCTGTTGGGAGGGGGGAAGAAAGTGAGAGAATTAAAGCTGGCCTCTTCTAGGGCTGGTGGGGGAAGACCCCAGAACAGCAGCACGCATTCACAGAAACTGGCACCAGCAGTAGCTAACTGGAAGTCCGAGCTCCGTTTATTTATTTAAAAACAGATTCAAGTTTCTAGTCCTTATGGACTCACAAATAAAAGGCTGCCGTACCCAAACCCCTTAACAGCCTCCCTTGCAAAGCCCTCACAGCTTTTCTGTTTAGTTAGATTCAGATGCTACCGAACATAAACCGCATGGCAAAAAAAATGCATCCCAATTAAGTAATAACAAAAACAACCATACTGCCCAGTAGAGCTGTAATACTGCTAACTGTTTTGACAGAGAAGTGGGCATCAGGATGATCTCCTCGCTACCTTCCCAGCTTCCCCTCCTTTACGTTTGCAGGGCAACCGGCCTACCTGGCCAGGGTGGTGTGTGGGTCTCACCTTTGCCAAAAGAGACAGTAGCTCGGAGAGGCAGTGGTTCAGGTCCTGGAGTTTGGGCAGGAGGTGGCTGAGGTGGCTTCCATCTGCTAGCACGTCCTGGGAGAAGAAAAGAAAAAGATAGGAACACAGGCTGAGCACTGCTCCCCAGGAGGTGCAGAATTAAGTTACAAAAAAATATGATTTGCCTTTACATGTTTATTCGGCACAAGCTTCCGTGGACTGCAGCCCGCTGCTCCTTCTGCAGAGGTGGGCTGTGGTTCCCGAAAGCTTGCGCCCAAGAAAATGTGCTATCCTTCCAGGCGTCACAGCACTCTTGGGTCAGTCTTTCTAGCGACTGAGTCGCCTGCCTAGACAGAAATCTTGGAAAAGCAAATAACAGGAACTCACGCCGGGCGTCTTGCTTCTGCCCAGTTGCTTCTGGTGCTCCTGGAGGATGTGGAATTGCTGGTGGTACCACTCTCGGGCCCGATCCACCAGCTCCAGCCCCTGCAGGAGGAAGTCCTTCTCCTTCTCTACCTCCTTCATCTGCTTCAGCTGCCGAGACAGAACGTGTGGTCAATGCCTACCTGCCCATCAAAACTTCACCCCACAGACACAGGGGCCCCCCAGCAACACTGTGTGTGCATCATCGCGTTAAGGGGAGAGGCTTTTTTCCAAACTCCCTCTCAACAACACCTCCCAGTCTCAGAACAGTCGTCCGCGTGGAGGATTGGAGTTTGCAAATGACAAGACCCGAAATCCCCAAGCTTAGCCATCCCCGCTGGCGAGGAGATTCTGGGAAGAATCATTTTTAAAAAGTAACTTCCCCATGTTTGGCCAGTCACTCCAAGTCCAGCAACCTGCCTCCCACAAGGTGGCCACGGAGACAACAGGCCACCTCCTCACAGCAGCTGCCACTTCACAGGTAGACTGCTCTTGGACAAAGAGGTTCCATTCCAGCCATCCTCAACAAGCCGAATCCCTCTTTAATTGCTGCCTTGCATGGCCATAACCTATTTTACGAGCCTGAAACCAAGCGCTTTGATTCAATTTCCAACAAAGCTGAAAAGTGGAGCTTCTGAGCGTGCCGTTTCCCCATATCCGCACAGATTACAGGCTAGAAGAAATCCTTTTCTTAGACTACAGTTCCCAGGAGTTCCTTTGGTTCTACAATCACCCCTAATCCCCCTTCTCCTTCTCTGCCACCTCTGGTCCTATTCCTTGCACAAATGTTGCCAGAAAGCCTCCAGAAAAAGCCACCCCACAATTTTAAAAAAGTATACAACGGGAATGATAAGAAGACGGCAACAGAAACATACCCAGAGGAAGAAACACAAGGCTCTGGGGCTGTGGAGGCCAGTGCTCAGAGGGACGAAAAGAGTGTTGTAAGTGGCCAGGACCCCCATCCAGGCTGCTCGGCTGGCCCTCCACAGGAAAATGACCCCCTCAGGCCCTTCCCGGCCTGGCCTGGCCCCCTGTTGCCATAGTGACCAGAGGATACCTGGAGCATCTCTGAAGCCCAGAAATGGCTTCAATCAGTCTCCCCAGGCATGGGAGGGGGGGGGGGGAGAGAACTGGAAAGAAAAAGGCCTCTCAGGAGGAAAGGAGGGGAGGGAAAAGATGGGGGGGGGGCCTTCCGTTCTACCAGGGTGGAGAAATCGGCCACCTGAGGGAGGAAGGGCTTAAAACCCCACGCCCCAGCTGCAGGGAGCCAAGAGGGATCAATCCGGATCAGTGAACGGGTCAGCCTGCCGCTGGGAAGCAGCAAAGGGAAACAAGGGGACGAGACATTTCCTCTGTACTGGGGTTGTTCTGGTGGAACTGGGAAGCAAGGCGTCGGAGTTGAGCACCGAGGCCTCAGATTCCCTTTCACCCTGGAGACCTTCAGCCCTCCCTCTCAGTTGGCGTAGTGGGCGAACCGGCAGGAGGAACCCCCTCTTAATGCCCCAGTGACACAATGAATAGAAAAATGCTATAATGGATAATTGGGTTTGTGTGAGAGGCTTGGGAGCAACCTGCCCGGAGATCCAAGGTTCTAGTCCTCACTGAGCTATGACCATGGACCAGGTGGCTTTAGGTAGTCACTTATTTTCTGTGTCAGCTCAAGAGTGACTTCCTGCAAGAACCAATTGATGGATGACATTATCTTTCTCCCATAAATTCTCTCCAGTGACTTCAAGGATCATGAAGGTCATGGAGCAAAAGGCGGAGCTAAGCTGGGATTTTTGAGATGCCAGACCCTCACACATGCACCCCCGAGCATCACATGAGATTTCTGTACCACACTGTAGTCTACGCCGTTGGTGATGGTGTGCCTCCGGTGTTCACCTCGGCTCCGGGGCTGCCTCCGTGCTTCCATCGCTGCGGCCTTCGTCGTACCCTCATTCTGGGACCATCCTGCCGCCTTCCGGATCCCACAGGATTCCATTGCTGTAGATGGAGCAGAAGCCCTGACGGATCAGACAGAAGCCCAGTGTCTAACCCGGCCCACCAGCAGGATTGTGAGTGTGACAACACATGCCCCACCCTACAGCTTGGAAAAGTTCGTTTTTAAGATTACGACCCCCACATCTCTCAAGAGATAGTATTTATGTATAGCCTCCACCTCCTTCAAATAACTTCAAGGTAGGGCACATGCTTTTACTCTTCCCTACTTTCTCTTCACAATGCCCCTCTGAGGTAGGACAGGTTGAGACCCAGGTACTAGGTAATCTGGTAAGATTGACAATTTACTCAAGACAAAAACCTTGATCTTCCAGAAACCCCAACGGATTCCCCACTCCAACCAAAGTGACCTCACATGATGCTCTATCGAGGCATCAGTTGGTTGTTGGTTCTCGATTCCTTCCTTAATAAACTCCTCAAAGGAAATATGGTTTCTGGAACTTGCCTCCATTCTTTTTCCAACCCTCCCCCCCCCCCCCGCCCCAGCCCTAACGTATCTGTGGGTAGTGAGGAAGAGAAGCATTAGGTTTACACTGGCATACATTGAACCACTTGTGGCCAATTTAATGCTGGCACAGAGATCCGAGGATGTGCAGAGGCGCTAAAGGAGAAATAACCCAATTAAAGGGATCTCACGGATGCTCTGGGGGCAGAGAAGGAACCCAGAAGGATGGCGTTCTTCCGGTTTAAGAGGAACAAGTTTTATTAAGGAAATCACCGCTTTATCTCTGAGTAAAAAAATCCTGATGGTTTGTCAGCCTGAGCTCTGCTGCTATAGGGCCAGTCAGAAATACTGTACTTTAAACAAATAAGCAATGCCTGGCCTTGCTTTATTAGAGCAGGTGGGCAGGGAGGAAAAAGGGGACTCTGCATGTGCTCAGAGGCACTGTCTACAAAGCAACCCATGAATGCATTCAAATCAAAGTAGGGGCAAAACCCAATGTTAACCCCAACCAGAGGAGAGCAGCTTAAATGCCTGCAGCTAGTGAGTCGCCCTTTACACAACGTGCGGGGGGGGGGGGAAGGTATATTCTAATCTCAGCGCCGGAGGCCTGGCAGTCCTCCCTCCTCTTCCTCACCGGCTCGCTTGCTCTGGATCGGGTCCGGCGTTCCCTCGACGGAGATCTTCTCGAGGCTACGAGAAGCCGCGCCAGCGCCGCCTCTACCAGCAACCCTCTCCGGATCGGGGCCCCTGATCTCCCCTCGACTTTTGGAAAGGGGGGCTGCCGCGGCGGCGCTGGCGGGGTGCACAGCTGCCGCCACCCTCGGGCTGCCTTTCTCCGGGCTGAGGAGCGAGGTTCTTAAGCCCAGGACGAACCTCTCGAAGGTGAGGTAGCCGCTGGCCGGGGCCGCCCGGCGGAGGCCCTCCAAGACGCCCCGGGGCAGCTCCCCCCTGGCTTCGGGGGGGCCATGCTGGAGCCACCGGGACTCGATTTCGCGCAGGTGGACGTAGCCCCGCCGACGGTCGTCCAGGATGTCGAATAGGGTCCGCAGGCTCTGCAAGAAAGCCCGGGGCAAGCCCTCCTCGACGGGGGCGGCGGGAGGCAGCGGGCGGCCCTCCCCGCTGCGCTGCGGCGCCATCGGAAGAGCCCCGCCGCGCTCCAGAACCGCGGGAAAGTTCGGAGCGGAAACAACCCGGGGGGAAAAAAAGGGAAAGTTCGCCGCCGAACGTTCCAAAGGCTTGAATGGGAGCTCCCCCCTGCCGTGACGTCGGCGCCGCTCGCACCTCATTGGCCCGTCGGGGAGAGCCCTCGGAGCCCATTGGCCGAGGCGCCCCGCGAGCCGGTTTGATTTTTCTCCTCCTCCTCCTCGCCGCTCCGTTTCCACAAAGTCCCCCGCGAAGGAGTTGTTTAAGAACCGCGTCGCTTGGGGGAAAGTGGTGTTCCGGACTACAACTCCCAGTACCCCCCAAAAGGCGTCCTCAGAGGACATTCGTGGCCGGGAGCGCTGTGGGAGGTGTGGTCCAAAAACTAACTTTCCGAAGTTCTGTTTGAAAAGGAATTCTGATTTATTCATTTTATTTAAAAGATCTGCACTCCCTCTTTCACCTCAAGAGGGCCCAAGGCGGCTTACAACACAAAACCAAATAATACCAAACCGCTTTTTGTTTTTAAAAAACTTTTTCAAAAGTGTTTTCAAATCACTGAATGAAGCTAAGCTCTTCCTTTTCTAGTAAGCATTTCTGGCCTTCATTTCAGAGCTATGTCATAGGTCTGACCCCCTTGGTCTTTGACTCGGGGAGTCAAAAATTGGGGAATGCCGACATTTAAAGCAATGGTTTCAAGAGACTGTGCAGTTTGTTGACAAAGCCAGCCCAGTGGAGATGCCTGCATTTAATTCTCACCAAGCAGCCTATCCGTGGGTGCTCTGATTGGTGACAATAATTAACCATGGCAAATTCCAATACAGTATTTATTGCAATTATTATTATTCAATTCACCATTTTTAAAAATAACCAAGAAGGTTCATCCACAGTTTTAAACAATGGCCATGATATATACTTATGTCTGTATGTGCGTATATAGATTTATGAGAGTGACTAAAAACCCAAAGTATTTCAACAAAACATTTCTGCTTGTAGTTCCTTCAGTTGCCCAATCAAAGCTGCTGGAAAACAGTGTACTTTTACCAGAGCAGCTGAAGAAGGCGGAAGCCGAAGCATTTGGCTTAAATAATTAACTGTTTGTTAGCCACTTTTATAAATGTGTGCAGATATGTATCTGTGTGCATGGGTAAAGCTATGTGCTGCCAAGGTGGAAATGTATTATAGTGACCCTAACAGGGAATTCAAGATAAGTGGAATATTTAAAGGATAGTTTTACCTGTTCCACTCTGCCCCATGAGTTTCCATGGCCAAGTGGGGATCCGAACCTGGTTTCCTGAGCCCTAGCCCAGCACTCTCTCTTATAATCCTGGTGCCTCCAGCTGGCAGTTAAAACAGTATCTTTTTTTCCCCCCTACCTGGCCTGTTTTATTTAAACTGTTTTTCAAATCTGGCTTTCAACAGGATTAATTCTCTAAAGTGTTGTCTGAAAGGTTTTCACCTGGCTTGTTGGCCCCTGTGCGGGGGGGGGGGGGGAGAAAAGCAGCTGATCAACACAGGTAGCAAATCCTGCCTGCAGAAAAGAGGGGTGGGAGCAAAAAGCCCATCCTGGGGGTGGGGGTGGGGGGCTGCATGAAACAGCTTGGGTGTTTAAAAAGGTGGCTGCAAAAAAATCTATCCAGTTCTTGGGAAGAAAGACCTGGAGGTTCCCTCCTGGGGTTGTTTACGTCCTCTCTCGGGACAAGATGACTTGTGAGCAGGGAGGAAGGCGCAGGGGGTGGCGTGGGGCAGGCCAGCCTGAGAAGACACGTGTCGTACAGGACATCGCAATGGGGTTAAGAGTGTGTGTGTGTGGGGGGGGGGTGTAGATCAGCGGCCCCGCCTTTCTGGACTCCTGCTCCGCCTCGCTTCGGCTGCCCGAGGGCTCCCTCTTTGTCCAGGCGAAGGGAAGCAAGCGGGGCCGGGCAGGCGGAGGAGCGTGTCCTCGGGCGAGGCGGGCGCACGTCTGAACGCGGAGGAGGAGGAGGAAGAGGCGGAGACCAACCAGCGAGGGGACACCCTGGGGGTGGAGAAGAGGCGACAGGCCAGCTGCGATCCTCCGCGATCCAGAAGCCTCTCCAGCAGGAAGGAAGGAAGGAAGGAAGCAACGCGGGAGGGAGGGAGGGAGCCTTGCGCGCTCTCCAGCCGGCGCGCCTTTGGCCTCCCCTTCTCCTTCCCAGCCCCCTCCCCTCTCTCGTCGTGTCTTTCCCTGCTGGCCAGCGGTGGGCGACTTCTAGCCCCGGGCGATGGGCCCGCTGGACGAGGAGCCGGGGCTGCGGGCCGGCTTGGCGCGGGCCGGCCAGTCCCACTTGCTGCGCTTCTGGCCCCAGTTGGGGCCGGCGGAACGGGCGGCGCTGGCGGAGACGCTGCGGGCGCTGGGCGCCGAGGAGCTGGGGGCGCATTGCCGGCGAGCGGCCCAGGCCTACGCCCGGGAGCAGGAGCCCGGCGGCCACCGGGAGGGGTTGGCCGGGCGCCTCCAGCCCGTCCCGCCGGAGTTCTTCGGCAGCGTGGCCCGGAGCGAACCCGCCACCCTGAAGCGCTGGGAGGAGGAAGGTGAGCGAGGCCGGGGGAGGGAGGACCAGAGAGAAGGGGAACCCCTGACGACAAACCCCCCCCCCCCAGCAACAGCAGGCCCCTATTTTCAGTGGTGGAACCTCCCTGAGCAGCGCAGTCTACCCCATGCATTGACATTCCTAAAAAGGAGCTAGCATATCACTTGACTACTGGCTTTAATTGATTTTCTCAGGCCAGGGACGTAATGCTTAGGAGTTTCTTTTCCCAGACCAGTTTACTAAGTTTAGAAAAGTTTCCTTCCTGGCTGCTCAGGTGGCTTGGGGAATTGTCGGTGTTGTCATGAAGAAAAGAACCTTTCCCAGCTCTGCCTAAAGATGAGAGGGGCCTGTGAGGAGAGCTGTGTGTGTTTCAGAACTCTGAGCCTCCAGACTTGAGGAAGTGACCGGAAGGGTGCCCCCCCTTGAAGACTGTTTCAAATCCTGGCGAAACCCTTTCTCTGCTTTTCTTCCAGGCCTCCGCCAGATTTCCCAGGACAAGGTGGCGGTGCTCCTCCTGGCCGGTGGGCAAGGCACCCGTTTAGGCGTGCCGTACCCCAAGGGCATGTATGATGTGGGGCTGCCCAGCCACAAGACCCTCTACCAGCTCCAGGCGGAGCGGATTCGCCGAGTGGAGCAGCTGGCGGGCGAAAAGTTTGGCACGTCCTGTAAAGTCCCCTGGTGGGTGGCGTGTGGCCTGGGGTGTCCGAAGCAGATGGCGAGGACTTGGAAAGAGAGCCCAGTAGTGCAGGGCTGGGGCTGGGGGGGGGGGGGGCTTTCCCGCGGAGGTCTCGGTGGGTGCCCGCCTGGGTCAACAGCAGTTGCCTGGCACAACCGGGCCTCGCCGGGTCAAAGCGCCACAGCCTTTCCTGGAGCTGTGACCTTCTACTGTCCCACCTCCGAGCTTGGGAAGTGACTTCGTACAAGCAGCTCCTTCCCATTTCTCCTTGTGGGGTTTGATCCTTTAACTCCTTGCAGCACTAGAACTCGGAAGTTGTTCTTTGTGGCTTCCGTTACCTAAGATTTATGAAGGAGGGATAGGAATGCTTTAGAAGCTTGAGTCGAAATTCCTCTAACAGTGTCCTAAAAATGAAAGAAAGACACTGCCAGAAGTAACGACAGCTTTGCGGCCGCAGGTACATCATGACGAGCGAGTTCACGCTGGGGCCGACTGAGGCATTCTTTCAAGACCACGACTATTTTCACCTGGCCAAGTCGGAGGTGGTCCTGTTTGAGCAGCGGATGCTGCCGGCCGTGACCTTCGACGGGAAGGCCATCCTGGACGGGAAGGGCAAGCTGGCCATGGCACCAGGTAACCCTCCGGCTTCCCCTGGGAGTCTGGACCTTTCGTGGCATCGTGGGGCTGGGCGTGGGTGTGCACCGGAAATGGTGGCAGCTCTTGCTCTTCGGCCCCGCTTCCTGGCAGCGTCTGGTTAACACGTTTCAGAGTATTTGGGTGAAAATCGTAGCCAAACAGACATCAAGCCATGTTTTAAATCTCCAGCATTTGTTTATTTATTCGTTTGTGATATCCCAGCTTTCCGCCAACGGCGCTCTTTCTGTCTCACTTTTTCCTTGGTCTGCCACAGATGGGAATGGTGGTTTGTATCGCGCCCTGGCAGACAACAAGATCCTAGAGGACATGGAGCGTCGTGGCATCCGGTACATCCACGTCTACTGTGTGGACAACATCCTCGTCAAAATGGCCGACCCCATCTTCGTTGGTTTTTGCGTCTCAAAAGGGGCCGACTGCGGTGCTAAGGTGAATGGGAGCAGGAAGTGCCTGTCGTGGAGGTTGGGAACCCATCATCTCCTTTCAGCCAGGATGGGAGGGAGCTGGAAGAGGGAAGGCAACCTTAACCTGCAGCCTCTCCCAGTGGGTTGGACTACAACTCCCATTGGCCACATTTTGGCCTGGAAGAAAGTGGGAATTGCAAACCCAACCTATTTCAAACAGGTTTCATGCTCTCGTGAAAATGAAGATTATATGGAAAACCTGTTTAATTTGGGCAGCACTGGGCACTGCCCCAGAAGGCAGGCAGGTGGGATGATAGTGTGAACAATAAAGCTCTATTTGTCAGATGACAAACACCTGGTAATTATGTACCAAAACAGCAGAGATACATTCACAAAAGTTAACAGAAGGAGCACTGTTTCTGGGATCTATTGCACAGACTTTGATTCAACGTAATACGCAAACATTGCAGATCCAACTCTCTCTCTTGGTCCTTCCTTTTTATTTTTGAGTGTCTCATCTCATCTGGGACTCAACCTCCCGAATTTTGTGTCTGTAGGTAGTGGAGAAGGCCTACCCAACCGAGCCTGTTGGGGTGGTGTGTAGTGTCGATGGAGTGTACCAAGTGGCGGAGTACAGCGAGATCCCCTCGGAAGTGGCAGAGATGCGGAATCCAAATGGCTGCTTGACGTACAGCGCGGGTAATATCTGCAACCATTTCTTTACCTTGGACTTCTTGCAGACCGTAGCAGAGTAAGTCCCTTGCCACCTGTCCTAGGTGCGTCTCCTCTTCTGTACCGGTTTCTGGGCTTAGAACTCCACTGAGCAGTGGCTGGGTTTGAGAGTGATACAGAAGTGGGGAGAGGGGGATACATTAGATGGGAACATGATTTTGAAAAGGGTCTTAACCCTGCATTTGAAACATAGATCGGATCTCTGTGGTCAGCAGCTTAAAAATGGACTTTTTTCTAGTCCCAGGAAAAGTTTGAAAAAGTTTTTTTTGGGAATTGCAACTCAGAATGTCATCATCCACAACCCCTGTAGCTTCTCTTCTGTTTAATATATAGGCTGCTGTATATACTCTGTCTAAACCTGGGGCAGAATGACCGTGAAGGAGGATGAGGGTGATTGATTTGATTTCCTCATGGGAACCTGGAGCAGCTAGCATTTAACTTTAAATATATATATATATCAGTTAAACCCATGAATTGTAATCATCTACAGTCACAATTGCATCCCAAGTATAAAATCACACATCACAAATTATGTACAGCTAAAGCTGCAGAAGTGTCTGCTAAAAATGCAATTAGAAAAAAGCAGCCGTCAAAGATTTTTGATTGGTTTCTAGCCCCCGATGGTTTCATCACAGTAAGCCCCCCTGCTGCCCACATGAGGTCCTATAAGACCAAAGCCTGCCCTAAAATGTGGTAGAAAGGTAAAAAAAAAAAAGGTTACTTCAAACCTACAAGGCAATTTTTCAAAACAATCTACACCCGTGCTAGCATCGCTCAAATCATCCTCAAAATATTTCCAGGAAGCATCCAGGAATTTGCCAGAAATAAAGATGACAAGTGAGTTTGCAGGAATCATGTGATTTTTTCCCTTGGTCCTTTATCTTAGTTCCTCTCCTTCCCCACCTCTTTGCCCTACAACAACTTAGCCAAAAACCCACCGCCAGCCCCTTCGCCTGGGGTGCTTCCTAGTCTGTTTTTGCTTCCCTTTTGGGTTGACGGCTTTTGAGATGCTTTCTCCTGCAGTAAAGTACAAACAAAATAATCAGGGTTTTGGAGCTAAATGGGGGAAACCAAATGTCCCTTCGTAGGTTGGAAGGCCCTTCTGTGCATGGAATTCTCAGAGCGCTTAGTTTTCTGGACTACGCCTCCCAGAAACCCCCAACAAGTGGGTGAAGGATCATGGGAGATGTAGTCCAACATGTCTCCCCATATGTGTACCAGCAAAAAACACCTTGGCAGTCAGATCACTTCTTGCCTAAGAGCCCCTAAAAGGTTAGAAAAGTTCCATGTTTTTGCTGATGGCTCTTCCCTTCCCTCCCGGCAGGAAATTTGAGCCTCAGCTGAAGTCCCACCTGGCCGTCAAGAAGGTGCCCTTTGTGGATGAGGTGGGCAATCGGGTAAAACCGCTGAAACCCAATGGGATAAAGCTGGAGAAGTTTGTGTTTGATGTGTTCCAGTTTTCTAAGTTAGTGGCGCATGTGTCTTCTCTTATTTCCCCTGTCTCTTCTTGATTCTTTTACAAAATAATTTCTTTTTCTGTTCGCTTGTGGGGTGGATTTTAGAACCAAAGTGGGGGAGGCTTTCAGGGGGCCCCCACCCACCGTGATGTCAGATCCTGATTCCCATCGGCCCCTGTGGACATGGCTGAAAGTCAAGGATGACGGAGGCTGTCGTCAGCCCCTTTTGGAAACAGCTCTGTCCAAGGAGTGGGGTTTATGATCGAATTTTCCAGAGTTCAATCAGCTGAAAGTTCTTTCCCCCCAAATTAACCTGGGAGGCCTGTACAGCTGTTGCTCTCACCCCAGGTGTTCTGCCTGAGTTGCTGATCTGAGGAATCCCACTGATTTGGAAGGAAGCAGATCACACAGAGCAGCTCATATGGCCGAGTGCCATCACGTTAGCTTTCTCTGTGTTCCAAAATGTGCCGTTGTCTTGATGGTTTCCTCTCGTATGCATAAGACTTGGGTAGGAACCTTCCAGCCTGGGGTTCAAGTACAGCCCTCTGAGCTTCCACAGCCATGTCCCCTTTCCCCGTAACTCTCCTTGTTTGTTGGGTTCTGCCTTAAGGTCTGAAATGCATCTTCCATATTACCAGCAAGACTTGGTTTAAGCTAAAATAGGTCAATATTTTTGGCCCCATCCTTTTCTCATTAAGCTCAAGCCACCATCAGCACATTCCTCCCCCCCCCACCCCAAACTTCCCTAAAATTAAATTCAGCTCCTGGGCCCAACCAGGTATCCCGCACTCGGTATAAGATTTGTGCACAATGCTGTTTTCAATTAGCATTTTCCCCTTGGGTGGCAGGAACTTCGTTGCCTTTGAAGTTCTGAGAGAGGAGGAATTTTCCCCTCTTAAGAACGCTGACCCAGCCAGCAAGGACACCCCCACCACGGCAAGGCGATCACTCCTCTCCCAGCACTACCGCTGGGCCCAGAAGGCAGGGGCCAGGTTCACGGACAGCGAAGGCCATCCGATCCCTGAGATACAGAGGTGGGTATGACAGTCCTGGACATGGCCCAAGGGATGCTGGGAAACGTAGTCCGGCCAAGAAGCCTGGAGGTGAATACGTAGATGGTTGGAAAAGTGTGACTACAACACCCAGCATTCATCACCGTTGTCTGGGGCTGATGGGACTTGCAATCCAGCATTATCTTCAGGGCCACGTTTTGCCCAGCTCTTTGCTAACTGGATTTTCAGTGTGCTACGCTACCGTCTGTCTGTCTACCAGGGTCTGTTTGTATCTCTAGTAGTTTCTCCTTTAGTTTTGCCGAGATGAGTTTCTAGCATTATATGTGCCGGAAGTTTGAAGGGCGCTTGGACACACGAAAGTGTAGGGAAAATAAACACTAGTTGGTCTTACAATTGCTCCGTGACTTCTGTCCTAAATATATGACTAAGCTCTAAAACTCCCTCCCAAATCTTTTTTTCCCTTTAAGCAGTGATGGCATAAACACTTTAAAGTCAAATAACAGAACACAGAGATTTGGGGGTTCTGAGTTAGATGGGACATCGTCCCTGATCCAGCATCCCTTTCTTTCTGTCTCAGATATGCTGGACCTGGTGGCAGGTTGTTGAGCATTGTGGGGAGAGCTCTTTTCACATGCTCTGGTGCTACAGATGGCACACAGCATGCCTGCTGATAAAAGCTCATTGCATTTTTCTTTTTCTCTTTAGTTTATCAGGAGATGAAGAACCGCCTGCCGTGTGTGAGATTTCACCTCTAGTCTCCTACTTTGGGGAGGTGAGAGTACCCACAGATTTATGTATTGGGCCTTAAAAAATTATGATAGATAGATAGATAGATAGATAGATAGATAGATAGATAGATAGATAGATAGATAGATAGATAGATAGATAGATAGATAGATAGATAGATAGATAGATAGATAGATATTCATTTTGTTTTGCATTAGCCCAGATTATCAGTGGGAACATTCTCTAATAAAAGATTTCCAAAGAAACGTTTAGGGTCTGCTAATGTACAGTTCTGTGATTTCATTCCTGTGTTAACACACCAGTGCCACTTGGCCTGTTATTTGTCTTGTCATCAGGACTTGTGGGTGATGTTTAAATATACAGGTCATGTATTGGCATTCCAGTGTCTGTAGAAGTCGACTTTGATCCACCAAAGGTCACACTGAAATAAATCTGTTTGTCTTTAAAGCGCTACAATAGTTTGCCTCCCTCTTGCCATGTGAATTGACATAATCATTTCTTTCCTTCTCCAGGGTCTTGAGCAATACCTGAACGCCAAAGAGGTCCAGTCGCCACTTCTTCTCGACGAAACCAAAGCCGAAGCGCTAAGACAAGCATGAACGAAGGCGGACCGGCTGGGAAGATGGCCCTCCATTTATTTAAACAAATGGAGAAAATAATGGAGATGGGTGGTTTGATAACCAGCAGAAGGAATTGATTATGTTTACAGTAATATGAAGCCAAAGTCTTAATTCTGCCTAACTTTTTTGTGTATGGCGGGTGAGGGGTTGCAGCATAGCTGGATAGGAACAAAGTCTTTCTGCCGGGGCCTGTCTAATTAGCATTCTTTGCATTATAACCAGAAGGCTTGTGGATGAAACTCGAAATAGTTAACCAAGATAAGGACCTGCCAGTGGCCATACAAGGGAAGCTCCTTTCCCCAGCTGGGACCTTGAAGGAATCTTGGACTATGACCCCCATCCTCCCCCCTTTATCTCTCTTTCTCACAAGTGCCTTTTGATAGTACCGCATAATGCTGGAAAAGCATGGATGATTATATCTTCCGTGTTCATCATTTTGACACATTAAAGTGCTTTTAAAAGTAAGGTTGGCATTTTGTGCATGTTTTGCCATGCAGAGGGGCTCTGCCCACCAGCTAATTAATGCAGGGTGCGGGTTGCATGCTCTTTTTGTCTGTGTGTGTGCAATGGGTTTGGCTCAGTCCCCTAGAATCGTAGAACCATGAAGTTGGAAGGAGCCTATAAGTCCGTCGAGTCCAACCCCTGCTCGATACAGGAATACAAAATCAAAGGAGAACTGCCAGGTGGTTGTCTAAGTTTCTATTAAATGCCTCCAGTGTTGGAGCACTCTCTCCACCTCTCGAGGTAATTGGTTCCCTCGCTGTACTGCTCTAACAGTTAGGAAGTTTTTCTTGATATTCAACCTAGAGATCAATGTGTCATCCTTCGTGAGACAGGAGCTGGCTGGATTCTGCAGCACCTAAAAGACGGAAAAGGTTCCAGTGCTTGCATTGTCTCTTCGTTTTGCATAATTTGACGGCAGCTGTTTTTTGGAGGAAGAGGACCCTAGCTTCCCAAGTGGAGTTTCCTAGAGACCAGATTCTGGACGCCATTCCATGCTCTGAGCTGCGTTGCCCCAGTAGTGTGTGCAAGAGGAGCACACTCGTGTCGAGTCCTCTGAAAAAGACTTAAGATGTCAAGTCCATACATTTTGTGATTGCACTGTAAAGGAAGTCACATTGCTTTGCTTTATTTAGCCCTGCTGCTGGGTTTTAACGATACAACCATATTAATTATACAGCCACGGAGCCCCCAAAAGATCTGGGTTGCAACTCAGTGTGTATACAGGACTGTGTCATAAAAGGACAGCAATATACACACACATAGTTGAATAAAAGCGCGCACACACATTATGTTTATTCATTTATTCAGGCATGTATGCCCCTTGCTGTACAAGGGGGCCTGAGGGTGGGGGTACAATCAGTAATCATTGCTGAGATAATTCAACTTTTATTTATACATTTCTTATGCTGCTCCATCCTTGTTTCAGAGAATTTATTTGCGCCCTTCTGCCCGTTGCTAAGCGAGGCCTAGCGGGCGCTGTTGCTAGGGCGGGCACTACAAAGTCTCCCCAGAGAGGGAGAGAGCGCATGGATCCTGAAAGCGGCCGCTCTGCTCCCTCCTCTCTATGCCCAGGGCGGGCGCCAGAAGAATCATGGCGCCGGAGGAGAGGAAGCTCGCCGCGGCTCCTGAGGGACTGTTGCTCGCCGCCATGTACTCGGCTTCGCCGCCTCCTCCTGCGTCGCCGCCTCCTCAGCCGCTCCTGCCGTCCGCTCGCCGGGACTTCATCTCGGTGACCCTGAGCCCCGCCGGCGGCTTCGAGGCGGCGGGAGGCGGAAGCGGCTACAACAACGGCAAGGCCTGGCGGAGGCGCTCCTGGTTGCGGGTGAGCGAGGCGTGGCCATCGAGTCGGGGGGATGAGGGGGGTAGAGCGGCCCGCTGGCGCCCCCTGCGGGAGAGGCGAGAAGGGAGGGCGACCGGCGCGGCGCGCCCTCTGCAGGCGGGGGTGGGAAGTGCAACCATTCTGGCAGGAGGGGCTTTGGGAGGGTGGGAAGTGGCAGGTTGACATTCCTCCCCCCCCCCAGCCCCTGAGGGGATTATGGGTGGTGGACTTCTGCAAGGGCACCCAAGGGGCTGCTCCAGCCCTCCCTGGCCATTGCATTGCCCCTCACGTCGCTGGAAGAAGAGCTCCACCTGTTGGGTTGCTGCCTGGCTGTGCATTTAAATTGCTGGAGGAAACGCTGTGCCTGTTGAGTCCCTGCCCTCGTGTGCCCCTATAAAAGTTGCAGCTGTTGGGTTTCTTACCCTGTTATGTGTCTATAAAGTTTCTACAAAAGCTGTACCCGTTGGATCGCGGCCCTTGCACCCACCTTACAGTTCTTGAAAAGCTATACCTGTTGTGTTCCTGCCCTCTGATGCACCTGAAAAGCTGCAACAGCAGGCTGAATGAATGCTTTGGAGTTTTGTTGTTGGTGAGGTTTGTTGTTATTGTGCTTGTTAACACTGAAATTATGTACTGAAAGGTGTGTTGTTCCTTTAAAATTGTGACATTATGGATGACACACATAAAGGTTTTTTTTTATTTTTGACTGTTATTCAGAGACTAGGGACAGAAAACACAAGATGAAAACAAACAACGGTGTTCTTCTTTGATTCAAAACGAAACAAAAATAACATTGTCCAAATGGTTTTCAAGCATAAGCCCTGAGTTTAAATTTAGATGCATGGGGTAGCTGTGGGGCTTTCCAGATGTTTTGGGACTGTGGTTTCCCATCGAGGGCAAAGCCCTAAACCTCCCATCCTTGAAACAGCTGGTTGCACCTTGCCAGTTTTAGGCTGTTGCCTTTCACAATTCTGTGCCCTTCCTTGGTTTTATTCGTGATTTGTTGCCTTTATCGTTGACTTTTCCTCCAGCAAGGCCAGGGTGCTGTGTATATGGTCTTCCTTCTCCCTAATTTTGCCTCGCAAGACGAGCCCTGCAAGGTAGACTACCCAGTTAAAGCTTCATGGTGTAGTGGGATTGAGACCCTGGACCTCCCAGGTCTCAGGTCAGCCCCTTAAGTCCTACACCACGCTGATTCTCAATATTTGCCCCCGGCGCCTGCCTGGTCTCTGCAGTCAGAAGGCTCTGAACATGGAGGTTCTGTTCTACACTATCTCCTCACAGCAAATCAGAATGCAGGGTGATCCTGTTGGATCAGGAGGAGGGTCTTCTGTATGGTCTGGGATCCTGTTTCCCATAGCAGCTGACCCACTGTCTCACAGGCAGCAGGGAAAGGCTTGTGGCTGCTCTCCCTGCTACTGCTCCCCAGCTATCCATACTCAGAGGTAGGCATCCGGGCTGTGGCCTATTTAGGACAAATCAGCCGAAGTCCTTCTTCACACAGCAGGGCTTCAAGAGCTGGCGATGGCTGCCAGCTTGGACGGCTTTACAAGGGGGCCAGAGAAAGCGAGGGAGGCGAGAGGCGAAATGTTTGCTCCGCAGGCAGCTTGCGTACACCATCCCTGGCAGCAGGTGCTTCCCCCTCTCAAAGGGTCAGGTACTGCGCCTCTCTTTCGCCTCCCCTGCAAACCCTCCCAGAGGGAGACGGCAGGCCTCCTTGACCCCCCCGTTTGCTTTGGGGGCCGCCTCCGAGCCACAATCGCGGAGAAGTGAAACAGAGTCACAGGGAGGCCTGGGGACAGGACGGATGAATCAGGCAGTGCATAAGAACAATCACGCTTTTCTTTAAATTATTGTTGTTGTTAAGGCAGGAGCGGAGGCTGGCAGCACCCAGAGTGCAAGGCAGCTGGGCTGTGTGTGTGTATGTGTGAAGGTGTCTCAGATATGACTATTGTGTTCCTTGAGCCTACAGCAGGCATGGGCCGATTTTCAGGCTTGTAGGATCAACAGGTGTGTGTGTGTGTTGTTGTTGTTTTTAAGTACTGTTCTAAGGTCCTTCATTTTCGGCCACTGGCATTTGAACCTTTGGCCCACCTCAGTTCTCAGAGATAAGGGTCAGTATAATGTCTACATTCCAAACACAAGAACCAAAGGCTGAGAATTAACACAGGCCTCAGAGGAACAAAATAAAGTCCATTTGGGATTTAAAATGTCCCCCTTAGTCTGCCTCTGTTGCATTTAAAATTTAAAATGGTCTATTTACTGCTGAGCTGAATCATGCCCTTTGTGTTCCTTTATAAAACCTACCAGTCCATCAGTAGCTATGCTGGCTGTGTGTGTCGAACCTCCCCATCCAAATGCAGTATACCTGTCAACTACCAGGTTTTGAGACATCCTACAATAAGGTCAGTTTGTCTTCTTGATCTGCTTGTGAGCAACCTGAGGACGTCTTGCTGAACACGGAGGGAGAACAGGACCAGCAGTCTGATCCAACCTGAAGTCTCTTATGCTTTCCTCCCAGTGCCCTCCTTCGTTCCTGATCATCATCCCCTGATGCATCACAATCACAGTGTCTGTAGATGTGTTGGCTTGCCCTCTTTTCTGTCTCAGCCTCCCAAACAGCTAAATCCTTTCTGGCAGGGTTTTGTGTGTGCGCATGCGTGCTGTAAAATGCCACGTATGTGAAAGAAACACTGTGTAAATTATCAGAGCGGAACACGTCTTCCTCCCTCTCGTATCTGGCCCACGAGAAGAGAAACGAAGCACCAGCTTGGCAGCCTTGAGCACAGCTTGTGAGAACTCATGACAGGCACCTCTGTGTATCAGTGTGTTTCACCTGACAGACTAAAGATATTTGGTATGATGTTGTTTCATCGTCAGAAATGGAAGCAGCTGTCCCGTCTCCAGCGGAGTGTGATCCTCTTCACGTTTGCCTTCCTGGCCGTCTGCGGAGTCATCACTTATACAAACATGGCCGAACCCTGGAAAAGTAGGTCTCTTTTGGTGTTCTGCCGTTATTACCAAAGGCCTGGAGTCGCTGGTGGTTTTCAAAGCACTAACAGCGCCCAGTTCTCTGTGTAACGTTTGTGCAGAAGGAAGCCCTGTAGAGTTCAGTGGGGCTCACTGCCAGGTATAGGAACGCAGCCTAAAGTACTTAATGGAAGCCCCTCGGGACAGGGACTTCTCCTGTGCCTTTCTGATAGGTGGCTCCATATATCGATAAGAGGGGTGCTGAACCAGCAATAGGGGAAAATGGAATCGGCATCATGAAATTTAGGGCACCCACTTCCATCCACTTCGGGATGCTTTCTGTTATTGTCATACAAGTTAAACTACTAACACTGGCCCCAGTTTTTCAGGCTGGATTGTATCAAAGCTCTCAAGCATATATCCCTGTCTGCCGTTTCTGGGCTGCAGGGTTTTGGGGTGCTGGTAATGGAGGAGAAACAGAGCCGTTTGATAGAAAAGTGAACCTTTTGATTCCTGTGGCTCCCCTTTCCCTTCTCAAAGCCCATGGCTGTCAATCCGTGGATGAGCTCCTTATGCACACTCTGCCTCTTATTTCATGGCATTGCATCAGGTAGTGTTCACCGCTGGTGTTTTTCTCCCCACAGGCATCAGCAACAGATCTATGGAGGGACCGAAGGCCGACTTGGAGATCCCCGGGTTGAATCCGGCAAACCAGGCCATTCTCCCCATACCCCAAAAAGCCGACACCAGCCTGGGAGACGTCTCGCTTCAAGTAATGGCTCCCCCTGCCTCCACGAGGGCTTTAGTTATAATTTGTTAGATTAGGATGGTTGCCTGCTGTGTGCCGTTGTCCCTTATCCACTGCCTGCTCCTTATTACTGATGAGTTAACATCTTCCCAGTTTTCCTCGTAGAAGGGAAACCGTTTTTCTAGTAAACCCTGATCCTCCAGCAAGTTCAACGAAAAGTCTTGCAGTGCCCTATAAAAAGTTTTGGTCCTGAAGGGGGCTACTGGTCCCCTTGTTGGTTTCGCCACAATAGACTCGCACGGCTTTTACTCTCCCAGAAATAAGGAAGCAGCCCCTGGACTAGCAAAGGGCAGTGGCCTGAGAGTCAAAATACGAAACGGAATCCCTTCCCCTGCATGGTTGGCAGGAGAGAGCTTTCCTGTTATTTCATGTGCATCCGGTGTTGGGCGTCTTGTTTTGGCATCTCTTTCTTTGCCGACTCTCTCACTTGAGTTTTGGAAGCACTTTTTTTTTACTGGGGCACCCCAGATCCCCTAACCGGCATTAGGAACCTGGGGAGGGCACACGGTGGTGGTCCTTTGAGCAGATAATCTGTTAACCAGGGACCTGGCACTCTAAAAGTAAGGGCGGGGGGTGAGAAAAACAGTGTTTTCCTTGCTTGCCTGCCATTTTTCCCTATTAAAGCAAGAAAGCGTGTGGCTGTTAAATGAGTCTACTTGATCAAATCCTGCTTTTGCAGACGTGCTTTCTTGTCGTTCTTCCTTTCCTCAGAAACCTCCAAGGCTTCCTCCTGTCCGGCGGGGGCCTCCTAACCTGCAGATCAGAGCCCCCCGGAGAGAGACGAGGGTGCAGTCAGAAGACAGAGTGGCCGACGCTGAGGGAGGGCCTGGCCAGGCCGATAAGGGACTCAAAACAGAGAAGCCTGTCATCAGGTACTGGGGGCTGAAGGAGGTTCAGATTTTCCCAATAGCCGAAGTGGGGAAGAGATTTTAAGTCTGGGCAAGATTTAAACCCTTGCAGAGTTCTCCTCTTCTGTTCGAGGAGCTGCTCTGCAAAGCTCAAAGCTTACTTCTTGGGAGAGAAGTTGTCGAAAAAAGCCAGATTCTACATCTCGGGCCAGCCGGTGTAACGAGCGTCGGTCAGCGTTGGTCTGACTGGAGCAATTCCCCTTTTGCAGCTGGAGAGGAGCCGTGATTGAGCCCGATCAGAGCCCAGAGCCGCCTTCCCACCAAGGGAAGGAACCCGGCAAGCCTTCCTTAGTGGAACCTGAAGACCAGAAAGAGCCAGGTAGTGGGCGAGGGTGGGGCCTGCATGCCAACGCCTCTCCCCCTTCCCTTTCCCTCTGCATTCAGCTTCCGTGAGGCAGAATCTTATCCCCACTGGGCAGCCAATCTGAATGGACTATAGATCCCATCATCCCCCAGGTAACACAGACTGACTGTGATGGGAGAGGTAGTTCAATGCATCTGGAAAGTGGTAGGTTTTTTTTTTTACCCCTCAGCTGTTTAGTTCCATACTCTTCTAGGGCCCTTTCTTTTTATGGTGCTACTGCTGAACTTTGAAGTTGTTCTAGACTCCTTCCCAAATGTTTTCTGTTGTTTTAGATTCTTTTGAAATTACGTTATCCTTTGTGCCTCACCCTAAAATCCTGCAGTGTAGAGTGGTTAGAAATATTTCAATAATTAGATAGCCAAAGTAAAAAAAAAACAGCAGACGGACGCATGTCTGAGGCACCCATGAGTCCAGATACATTGGTGGGTGTGCTCATTTGAGCTTCCTTTCTCCTCCCCCCGCCCCTTTAACAAAGACACACGGTGATCCTCCTCCCTTTGGGGGCAAACTGGTGTCCAGAGGGGCCCTTGGTGGAGCAGTATCACTGCCCTGCCAAGGTCAAACTCTGGTCTCCTGTTCTTAGTGCCGCTGAACGAGCGCCAGGTGGCTGTGATCGAGGCTTTCCGCCATTCCTGGAAAGGGTACAAGGAGTTCGCGTGGGGCCACGATGAGCTGAAGCCCATCTCCAAGTCCTTCAACGAGTGGTTCGGCCTCGGACTGACCGTCATCGATGCCCTGGACACCATGTGGATCCTAGGCTTGAAGGAAGGTCTGCCTGGCTTTCTCTCTTATTGTTGCTTTGGGATTCGTTTCCACCGTTCTCCTGGTGACTTCTCTGGTGGAGGCTACAGTGTCCTCCTCCTGGGGCTTCCACCGTTCAGGGGCCACCACAGAGAAGGCCCTGTCTCTTATCCTTCCATAGCTGGGACACAGAGAAGGACACCTCCCTCAGCTCCCAGGGTGCTAAATCTGTCCAGGGTGGGCCCACTTCCCGCTGCAGGCTTTATTGGCCATGAGCCGCCTCGGCTCGTCAGGAGAGCTGCTTTTTCTGCCCTGCACCTCTTCTGCTCAGTGTGCTTTTCTAGAAGCTCCTCTCCTCATGACAGTTGTTTCAGGACCAGCCCTTCGCGCGCTATCATGTCAACAAAGCTTTTCCTGCCTAAACCGTCTCCCTCCCACCTGTTCTCACAAGTGCTGAACTTTCAGACATTTTTCCTCTTCTCTTCCCATCGCTCATTCCTCGTGTGTCACAGGAATGCACGCTTTCTGGAGTCTCCTCCAAGCGCCACCAAAAAAAAAAAAAAAACCGTAAAATGAGGGTGCACTGTTAATCTCTAGCTTCCTTCCCTGACATAGAGTTTGAAGAAGCCAGGAAGTGGGTCGCCACTGAGCTCAGGTTTGATAAGAACGTGGACGTCAACCTCTTTGAGAGCGCTATTCGCATCCTGGGGGGCCTGCTGAGCACCTACCACTTATCGGGGGACAGTCTGTTCCTCGAAAAAGCTGTAAGTGACCCTTGCTTAATCTTGTGGTCCTACGATAGGGTTCGCTTCCCCCAAAAACCCTGCTGCCGGCACAACTGTTTCCCGGATCATCAGAGACTCACCAGGAAGTCTTTCACAGCACCTTGAAGGATGGGAGAAGAGGGTTTTCCTCAAAGCGAAGGCGGGCCAACCCCCACCCATCTCCTGCCATGTTTTGCATGCATTCTTCAACTCACGTGGAGTCACGGAAAGATTCATCGGGTTTGGCCAACGCCTCACTGACCTGAAGCATGCCCCGGAATCTTTTGTAATGCAAGGATGGTTGTTGTTTTTTTCCCCCCTTTGGAAAACATTTCCTGGAAAAGTACAAAGCTAAGTTGGAAAGCTTGGAAGCTAATTTGTGTGAACGAGTGTGTGGGACGAACCTCCCCCCCCCCCCCCGCATGAAGCACTGAGATCAGGCGTCCACAGTAAAGGCTTAGAACAGCCTGTAATTGTTGTCCTCCTTTCTCACAGTTTCTAAACACCGTTCTTGCCTCTGCTTCCCTCTCGCTCCTTCCTCCTCCTCCTCACCCCATCATGTCGCACCTTCCTGGCTGTTCAGAAAGACATCGGGAGCAGGCTCATGCCGGCCTTCAACACCCCTTCGAAGATTCCCTTTTCAGACGTTAACATTGGCCGGGGCACGGCCCACCCGCCCCGATGGACCTCCGACAGCACCGTGGCCGAAGTGACCAGCATCCAGCTGGAGTTCAGAGAGCTCTCGCGGCTGACGGGGGAAGAGAAATACAAGGTATTACTGGGGGTGGAGCCCCCGCTCGACTCTCTTCTATTCTCCTTCGGTGTTGCCCTCTCGCGCAGCCCTCAGGCCTCCAGCAGCTGAAGCATTAGCCTCAAACATGCACTGTCAGCCATAAAGGCTCCTCTTAATGGCTCATGGATGGTTCAAAGTAGGCTGGACCGTCCCATGTGAAAACAGCCTAAAAAAGGTTATCTTTTTTCCCTTTTTTTTTTACTACAGGATGGGGGATTCTGGGAGATGTAGTTCAGGAAGCAACCGTGCAAAGTTTTCGGGAAGCCCTCCACCTAGCCCGTTGTAAGCCATTCCCAAACCATGGAGCCACCCCAGGAGAACTGCTGGATAGCTCGGTGGTTTAAGGCATCTGGCTGCAGAGCCAGAGGTTAGGGGTTTGATTCCCCCATGGTGCCTCTTTGAGAGAGGCTGGACTTGATGATCCATAGGGTCCCCCCTCCAGCTCTGCAGCTTGAAAGATGATGATGATGATGAAAAAGGCCCTTTATCTTTGCTCACCCACCTTATGGGAGGGGGAAGCATGTGAGCCCTCCACGACTGATCCTAAGGAGAAAGATGCCTCACCAGAGTCCATTTGACATCCTTGCTAATGGGGTCCCCTCCCAGGGCCCTGGTACTGGGGTCAAATCAAAAGAGGGGAAGGACAGCCACACTGGATGGCCGACGGCCCTCAGAGGCCGAGAGGGCCCAGCTTGTGTTCCCAGGACAAACCCAGGGCAGAACGGTTGTTGATGTTGTGTTACATGGTTTTGAAACTCAGAAACTGATGCTTGGCTCACCCGCTTTGTGGTTTTTCCCTCGGAGGAGGGCAGTGCCCCCCCCCCCCCCAAGAGACTCTCCTGTTTGTTCTGTTCGCCCTCGCAGGATGCCGTCGACCGGGTGATGAAACATGTCCACACTCTTGCCGGCAAGAACGACGGCCTGGTGCCCATGTTTATCAACACCAACAGCGGGCAGTTCACCCATCTGGGTGTCTACACGCTCGGTGCCCGCGCAGACAGCTACTACGAGTACTTGCTGAAGCAGTGGATCCAGGGAGGCAAGAAGGAAGACGAGTGAGTGGGCTTCTCTCTGCCCCCCTCTGCCCCCAACCTTTGTCTTTCTAGTTGACAGATTGAACTTAACACTGGGGGAGCGGGAGGGGGCTGGGGGCACTTCCTGTGGCTTCCTAAAGGAGCCTCCCCCCTCCCCACCCTCTGTGCCTCAGCCTGCTAGGTACAGGCATGCTAGGTGGTGTAAAGGCAGGGCGGCCACACAACCAAGTGTGGGTCGTAACGGTCCCACTAATCATTTGGCACCTTTAAGGCCACGTAGCTCATTTGGCGTGAGCTTTCAGCCTAATTTGTGAGTCGAACAGAGCCGAGCTTCAGTACACACCCGTTATTTATACCCCATGCTGGAACAGGCAAGGAAGAGGAGGAGGTAGAATAGAAATGTGCAGTCATCAGACTGGAAACGTTGATACTTATGTTTGCAATGAACATTTAACGGGGGGTGGTTGGGAGGCAAGGAGGACATCCTGGCGTTGGTTAAACAGATTCACGCAGGGAGGAGGATGGAAGTTGTTTGTTCAGTCGAAGCGTGCAAGGCAAGAGTGCCGTGTCTAGGTGATAAAATGTTCAGGTTGGGAACAGACGTGACAAAATGGCAGGTCATGAAGCCTGCCCGTGAAGCAAACTAAAGTTGCGTTTTAATGCTGGGATCTCTGCCACAGTATTGAGAGAGCCACGTTGTTCACGCTGCGAGGTGAGGAGATCTCCTGGGACATAGAACCTGACCTGAGGCCATAAGCGCCATGGCATTCGAAGGCGCACTTTCTTTTCGGAACCAAAGTGTCTCCGACTTCTGCTAAGCACTGAGGGCAACTGTAAAAAGCTGTCTGACCACCTGCGTTTTTGAATGGCAGGCTTTTGGAGGACTACGTCAAGGGCATCGAGGGGGTGAAGATGCACCTTCTCCGGAAATCCCAGCCCAAAGGGCTGACGTTTGTCGGCGAGCTGGCCCACGGTCGCTTCAGTAATAAAATGGTAGGCTTCGTGTTTGTTTTTTTTTAGGTACAGGGTAGGGGATTGGAGCAGGGAGAAAGCCATGGGGAAAAGATGGGGCTCAAGTTGGTCTGCGCTGTTCCTCTACGCTCCCCTTCCTTTTTAAAAATCTGTATCACGGTTATGAGATCATGTATGCCCTTACCTTGTTCAGCAAAGCCTGCCTGTGGGCTACTGGGGGCAGGGCAGCAAACGAGCACCAGAAGCTGAGTAGGTTTGCCTGACAGTGCCCAGTGTGAATGGATTGTATGTCCGTGTGTGTGTGTGTGTGTGTTTCCCAAAATCTGAGGTTCTGCACCAAATGAGCAGAGGCTCCTCCTCAGCCGAGGAGTCAACACGGAAAGGCTGCTTGCCAAGCCCTTTTGCTCCCTTGCCAAGCCCTGTTCTGTCTGCCCTTCCGCAGGATCACCTGGTCTGCTTCTTGCCGGGAGCCCTGGCTTTGGGCGCCCACAATGGGCTTCCTGCGGATCACATGACCTTGGCGGCAGAGCTGGCCGAAACCTGCTATCAGATGTATGCCCAGGTAGAGACAGGCCTGAGTCCAGAGATTGTCCATTTCAACATGCACGCGCAGAAGGGCCGGAAGGACATCGAGATAAAGGTGAGCCCTTCCGCAGGTGTACTCAGACTGCAAGACGTAACCTGGAGATGAGTAGAACCTGTGCTGGGCACCGGGGGCGGGGGGGGGGGCAAGATTTGGGGCCCAAGGTGGACGCCTTGCTGCTTCCGGTGTCCTCTCCAGGTCTCACCTTCTTTCTCCCTGTCTCCCTGTCTCCAGACTGCAGACCGACATAATCTCCTGCGCCCTGAGACCGTGGAGAGCCTTTTCTACCTGTATCGATTCACGGGCGATAAGAAGTACCAGGACTGGGGTTGGGAGATCCTTCAAAGCTTCAATCAATACACGCGGGTAAAACTGACCTCTGGGCTGCTGAGGAAAGCCCTCTTGGCTTCCCTGTTCTTTCCCACCTGGCAGGAGCACTCCACGGTGATGATGTGTGTGTGTTTGTGTGTGTGCGTGCCTTGGCTAAATCAGCAATGAAAAGGATAGTTACTTATTCCACGGCTGCTTAGTCCTAGCCAAGTGGAACCTCCAGGTTAGAGTCAGTCTACCTTAGAAGGCTCTCTCTCTCTCTCTCTCTTTTCCTTTCTCGCTTACTCTTTCTCTCATCCACTTTTCCAGCTCACATTAGCTTCTCCAAGTGGTTCACATCCAACCATTGCAGTCAGGTGCAATAACTGAAACCAAGTGATAAGTAAGGGAGCTAATGGAAGCTTTCCAACAGAAGGGGAGCTCTTTATATTCACGTGTGCATAGTCTAGTTGCACGCACAAGGAGCATTTTCCTTCCTGTGTTGTTGTTCACACACATCTCTGTTCCTCGGACTCTTCTTTCCAGGTCTCGACGGGTGGCTACACGTCCATCAACAACGTCCAGAACCCCAGCAACCCTGAGCCAAGGGACAAGATGGAGAGCTTCTTCCTGGGAGAGACTATCAAGTACCTTTTCTTGCTCTTCTCGGACGACGTGAACTTGATAAACCTCGACAAATACGTCTTCAACACAGAGGCTCACCCTTTTCCTATCTGGCCGTCGGCATAAATGGCAGCTGAGGTCCATCCACCCATGGCCGGTCTCAATCGTGTCTCCACCTGTTGGGCTGTGTAGAATAGTGTGGTTTCTCTCCTTGCCAGTCAGAAATTAATCAGAAAGGGAGCCTGGATTACTGCAGGGGAAATCTTCAGCCTGGAATCCGTGCGCGCGCACACACAAACACTCTCTCTCTCTCTCTCACGCACAGGTCTCACCTCCCCCTCCTCACCAGGACATGGATGCCCATGGCAGAGCTGGGCAAGCAGTAGTTAATGGCTGGGCCAAGCCTTCGCTGGCGGAGAGGAGAAGGTAGGAGCCCCAGTGAGATCCACTGTGTGGTGACTTTAGCCCATGTCAAAACCCTCCTCTTGGCAAAGCCAGCCCAGACGTCCCCGGCTCGTGACTGCATCATTCCGTCAGATGTGCCTGGACCGTTTCCGTATGGTTGAGGCAAAAGAGGAGCGACCCGTAGGTTCCCTTAGTTTAAAGCACAGGCTGTCCACGGGATTGCTGATGGCCTCTGCCACCGGCAGAACGGCAACAAAAAAAGTCTCACCTTCTTTAAGCAGTGTTACCTCTGGTGGTGTCTCAGTTTTGACCGAGCCATCTAAAAAAATGGCGTGGGGTTTGTCACCAGTTGTGCGTCGTAGGGACGCTAAGTGTCGAAGTTGCTGGTTTGGGTGGGGAGCAGTGTAGGTGTGCTGCAATATATCTGTGTATTTCTCTCCCCACTCCAACCTGGCTGCCCTTTACATGTCTGCAGAAATGCAGGAAGACAATGTGAAGATTCCTATTCCCTCAAAGAAAAACAGAGGGAAGGCTATTTACAAATGAGTTTCTATACGTATAATATAAATAATGTTTTGGCTCAGGTAATTGGACTGAAAGCTGCTTCCTGTGGTCACCGGAGATCTGAATAATGATAGGTCACCACCATTTCCTCCTCCGGATCAGGACTTATGTCTGAAATGAGTGAGGTGGCTGGCTTTGCCTTTGTACTGTGTTGATCCAGCTAGATCTTCTCTCTCTCTCTCTCTCTAAAGGAGAGTTTTTGTCCTGTCTCTCGAGCATTTTGTGTCTCCCGTTTCTGTGATGGGGGCAAAGAGGCATTTTCTCCGCAGGAGAGTCAGTCATGCCTGTGTCGGAGAATGAATTCGTTCAGGGCACAGATCAGTTTTCCCTCTAGAGGCACAAGCCTTGGTGTGTTTCTTGGGCGGCCTTATATATACCTGGAGGTGTGGGACTGAAGAGAATAGCCTGGTGTCTTTTAAAAGGCCTGCCAACGCCCAAGGAGGGGGCGAGCTCTCCGTTGATCGAAGTGAGCCGAGATGTTGAGGATTTGACGGTTGGGGGGGAAAGTCACTTGAAGGATGTGGCAGGCTTGCTAGTTGTTATGTGGCTGTGTAACGGAATTCGTCTCAGATGTTGTCTTTTGTGATGTCCTGGTGCTCATCTGTAGGGTTAGTCAGAACTGGTAACAGAGATGTGTGCAATAACGGGGCTGCAGGAAGACGTGAGTGGTGGCTGGTTTTCCTTCTCCCTAAAACTTTCCGTGTCTGGACCTTTTGGGTGGGCACCCTTCCCTCCTCGTACAGTCACTTCCTTAGGATTCTTCAGAGGATCCCTTCCGAAAAGTCCGTCTGTCTGTCTGTCTGTCTGTGCTTGTCTGTCTCCAGGCGCTCCTGCCTGCATAGCCCGGCTTCCTCCTCCTCCTCCCACTTCCGATGTCCTGCTTGTGATCTGTTTTTCCTCCTCTCCTCGTCCAGGTCTCTGTTCCTGTCGCTGCCACAAGGGGGAGCCCTCCTTTAGCAGGAAGAGGGCACAGTCTCCAAGGGAGAGGCACTGCCTTCTTTACTCATGCCTTTTTGTAGCTTGTTGTGGATTTCTCAGCCTGTGTCCTTTCTATTTGTGAAGTCGGGCCATCAATCAAACGTGTATTGGAACCACTTTGGGGTAGGACGCGGTCTTTAAATAAATGGGGAGGGGGGAGTGGGCTTGGGAATCAGCAGGATGTTGGCGTAGACTCAGCCTTTTGCAAAGTGGGGGGGTCACACCAGAGAGCTCTGCTCGGGTGGACACGGGGCAACTGGAAGCCGCCTACCCGTTGTTTTCAGGGACCCCCTGTAGGGCGGACGCTGTCACTCTGGCACGGCAGGGCATCAAAGATTCCTTTTGTCCCAGAGCGACTGACTCTAAAAGGTTGTCTTCAGCCTTGACATCCAAAAAGTCAAGCTTTTTTGAGTCAACGAGGTTGGGGTGGCTGCTTGGACAGTCCACCGGCACGTGGTGCCTGGGGATGGTGGAATTGTGAGCCCCAAAGCCCACCGGTCCTGTCGTCCCTGCTGCAGGCTCTTCTTCCCTCCTCCCCAAAAGCACAGGGATAGTGACACTGGCTCTACCTTGCCGCGGTGTGGTTAGGATTCGGTGGGGGGGGGGGGAAGAACCTATAAGTGTCCGAAGTGCAATAGAAGTTCTAATGACTATGTACGCTCCGCATCCTCCTTCTGTAAACTGTGGACTTTCAAAGAAACATCTTGCATGCGCTTTTCTTTCGTCGGATATCTCTTTGTACCCCGGCTGGTTTGATGGGGCCGCAAGAGCATCAATGGAACAAAGAGTGGTTTTCTGTGTCTTCTGTTTCCCCTTCCTTCCCCCCCCCCCCAAATAGCTGTGTACTTGCCCTCTGGAATTTAAAAGCCATACTCTCGTAAGCTGGACAATTGCCCTGTTTCTGGGAGGCCAACGCTTTAGTTTGAACCGGTGCCTTCTGCATCCAAAGGGAAGCAGGATGGGCAGCTCCTGGAGCACAGAAGCAAGGAAGCAGGGGTTTCCATCTGCAGGCGGGCGGAAGCCGAGCCTCGATAAAATCTCCGGATGCTCCTGCCAGCAGGGCCCAGTTCCGGGAGCTGATGTCCAAAAAGTCATTGTCCAAGCTGCTGGCAGAAGCCGGGGCACGGCTCCTGAGGCTCGCAAGGAGGCAGGTGTGCAGCCGAGTCTCTTCCTCCTTCCCCTCCTTGAGGCTCAAAGCTAAACGGGCCCCCTCCATTTGCAGAATGGTTTTTGAGGGGTGCAAAATCCTGAGCCCCCCTCATGTATCTGGCTTGGACAGGGACATCTGCTGTGTCTTCCCTGCAATGGTTAAGCCTTGCTTGTTCGTTCCGCTTCCTTTCCTGTCCCCTTTTTTCAAGCAGGGGAAGCTTTCCGGCTGCCTAGCACTGCATCGCTTGGCGCGTCTACAAGCATTTCATTTTCTGCGCTTCAGGATGGGTAGACATGTGGCATCAAGTCCTAAGGACACGTCTTAGGTTCGCACAGCCCCTAAACATTGTGGGTTGATTCTCCTGTGTTTTCTCCTGGGGGGAAAAGAGGCGTCTCTTCGCTTCTGCTCTTCTGTTGAAAAGAATGGCACAAAATTAGCAACAAGGAGCTCTTTGGCTACTTGGCAGGGGGGGGGGGGGGCGGGAAGAGACCTTTTACAGCCCCCACAATCTTACGCTGCTATACGTTTGCTCCTCTGCGGTGACAGAAGCTCACTGTGTGCTCCCCAGCAACCCCACCTGCTTCTCTTGCAGAACTGCTTTAAAAAAAAAACCCAACCTCCTTTCCTCCTGAACCCTGAATCCTTCTTGGCCTTTTATCTGGTGGGTTTGATTTGTTCAAAAGTGAATACACCACAAGTTCCTTTGTGAATGTGCAAGAGATTTTCAAGTGTACCTCGCCTTTGCAAGATTTAGAAGAAGAAATCAAGTCAGATCCCCTCTTGTATTACTCGGAAGCGAATGTGCGGAGTTCTATTCCACTTTAATAAACCTGTGATTTATTTTGATACCCAGTGTCGTCTCTGCCTCATCGTGCTTGTGCACTGATCTCTGGGCGGGTGCGCCAAGACGGGCTTAGCTTGATGATGTGCTGAAATCAGCCAGGCTCTGACAAGGATGTGCAGGAGTCATTTGCTTAACTCAAGATGCTGGCAGTGCAAGAGTAAAATCCTCCCCTTGGCCTGGCCTCGGCCTACCGGGGAGAGATGACTGGCTCACTTTAAGAGCAATGAGAAATACCCCTGGGTCCGCCCAGCCAGCAGCCACTGGGTTTCTTCCGAGCCCAACCTGGAGATCCCCATGGTCTCCCGTCCAAGCAGAGCTGAGATCCCTCCGGACCGACAGCTGTGGCCAAGAACACCATTTTGGCCACTTGTGAAGATCTTAATACCATAAAAGGGGTGCCTTCTGGGGGGGGGGGTAGCACCCTAGATTTATTCTTCCCGATTCTGCTTCTGATGAAAAACTCCCCCAAGGCTGAGCCAGGGCCAGACTGCCAAGTGGTATTGACAGGTCTCTCTATTCAGAATGATTTTTCAGCTCTTTTCCCACTTAGTTTAACTTGAATGATAAGCTATGACCTTGTGCAGTTTTGTTGTTGTTGTTTGTTTCTCATCAGTATTCTAGGCGTCTGCCTTTTGTGACCTGGGAACGCTGATCCCTGTAAAGACAGAGCTTTAACCCCGGACCCTAGCAAGCCAAAGGGGCTGCTTGTTTTCGCAACCCCTCAGAAAACCCACACCAAGCAGGATGCAGCTTTCAAGGGATCTTTTCCAGTTTTTATTTTCACCGTGACTCACCCTGTGGTGCAGAAGCGTCATTGCCTGGACAGGACACAACCCAGTTCTCATGGCGGACAGCCAGTGCTCTGTGGGACATCCGGCTAGTTTGGGCACAAAAAGGTTGGCACTGGTGCGTCTTGTTAAAGGCTGGCCGGCTGGTGATGGGGAATCCTTCTCTGGAGAGTTCCTGGGGACCCTTTCTTGGTGCGGGTGGATCTTACCCAGCCAAGGATGATCTGTGCTTCTTGCATGCGAGCCTCTCGGGCGGAGGGCGGATCCGCTGGGTTGGAGCCACTGTGGAAACACCAGGCTGTATGGAGTGCATGCATGGCGGGGGTGGGGTGGGGTGGGGGTTTGCGAAGGTTACCCCTCCTTTACAGGTGAGCAACCACCCCAACTCAGAGAAGAGGTCACATTTTGGAATTGAGAAGCAAGGGGATCTGCACTATAAGAGATCTGGTCTTGCTTTAGGAGATGGAGTGATAATAAGGCAGGAGGCTCAGCCCTTAAGAAGAGGAGCATTGCTGGACTCCAGATAGAAAGGTACATCCAGGCGGGTGCCCTGTTCCCCACAGTGGGAAACCCACAAAAAAAGACACCCAAGTGACAGCCTTCCCTCTTCTTCAAAATGTCTGCCTGCAACACATAGTGCTCTAAGGTAGCCTGCCTCTGAACACTGAAGCTCTCTTAGCTATCACAGCTAGTGAGCGACTGGCTGTGAATGTATCTTCACTCAGCTAGGTTGGCTCTTGATTTTTAAATGCCCAGCTACCTGCTGAAATACTGTATTATCTTTACATGGGAAAAGAAGGAAGTGAAGAAGATAAAGGTGCGTTTAGTGTTCTTGTGGAGAGGAAAAGAATCCCGGGCTTTCTGGAGGCAGGGAAGGGATCTGTTCCTTCACACCCTTCAATCTCAGCCCCCACAGGGGGTTAGCCATGCCTCCCCTGCCCCTGCTTATTTCTATGATACCTACCGGAGGTCCAAGTGATGGGCACCTCCTTTAATCATGATGGCAATCAGCGAGGAGCTCAGGTTCTTTCTAACCTGCCAAGACATGTCGGAAAGTTGAATTTTTCAGAAGCCCTTTAAAGCAGGGGTCGTCAACCCCCAGTCCGTGGCCTGGTGCCGGTCCGTGGGCTTGCCGGAACTGGGCCGCGGATACGGATCTCCGCCCCTGCGTGCTCACGGGGGGGGGGGGCGTGTTGCGCTCACACGCAAGTGCAACACGCCCCCCACAAGTGCGACATGCCCATCACACGAGCGTCACGTGCTCCCGCCCCCGCCCCCCCCCCCCCCGCGCATGGAGCTCGCTCCCCCAAGCCGGTCCGCGGCCCCAAAATGGTTGGGAACCGCTTCTTTAAAGCACGGAAGCTGGGTGATGAGAAAGGGTCTAGTGAACAGACCAGGAGCAAGGGCCTCTCGGCATGCATCGGTTGAGGAACCTTACCCCTCCACCAGCCCAG